>OU342533.1:10000000-12912545 GCA_910589475.2 Bembecia ichneumoniformis | reverse complement strand
TAACAACATATAATATAAACAAATAAATAAAATTTAACTATCTCTTTGTAATGTCAATATAATAGCTTTTTTTTTTAATGCACATATAACAATAATATATTTTTATTTGTTTATCTTTAGATAAGTAAGCGCTTACACATGATAATTTATTCTTTTTTGTAACATTTTTTTACCCATTGCAGATTACTACGCGAAAATAAAATATGTAATATCAATGCCACGAGCGCAAGGTTCAAGCGAACAAAATCAAGTGGAGTCGCCATTACCTGAGAAACTTCATTCTTTTTCGCCAACATTAGAAAATAATAAAAGGTAAACCGAATTTTATAACGATGAATTCAAACATGTAAACCGTGATAATAATGCAACTGTATGGGTGGGAATAGACAAACTGTATTACAATTCGAAATATTTTTTCTTCTTGAATTGAATCAATCAGCTAATACTTTTTTAGTAAGTTAATTAATTAATTAATTAATTAATATACCATAAAACCGAATTACCACTACTTATCATTGACATTTTTGTTCTGATATGAAGGAGTCACCTGGGGATTCCCCTCTGTAGCGGATCGGAGAGGGGATTCCCCAAAACCACCCAGGAAAATCCGAGATGTTGAGGATGTTGACCTGGTAAAAAGTCGGCAACGGGATCTCGGAAACTATCAACCCGAGAAGGACCCGGTTTGCGGAATGTCATAGAGGGTCATCGGGGGTGACCACATCGCGACCCCCCCTCTCCCCCCATACGTCTTTTTACGCTCCATACAACCGTCCGGATTTTCGAATCCCCGCAGCTCCGAAACGGTGAGAGTTATGGCGGCGGTCACTTTGGCGGATGACCATCGCCCGTGGAAGTCCGTCGTCCGGGACTGTCGCCCTCCCCCCACCTCCTCCCCTTCGGACCCCCTCCGTACAAAATCGCATTCTGTTAGGGATCTTTCGCCGCTGGAGGAGGGCGGCAAAGGTCATCGGAGGGTTGCGAAAGTACGAAGCCTTTCAATTAGTTACCGTCACCCCGCCCTCCGGATCCTCCCCCGCCCCTCAGACCCCCCCGATCGGGACTCGGAGGCGGTTCGACTGAAACACCCCGTGTTTGGGCTCTTTCGAACGGGCGCGGCGAATGGATTCCGATGGCACCGACAGGATTTGGATTTAGCTCACTCGACCTCCCTCCACCTCCCCCTCCAGACAAAACCAAACTTCAAAGAGGTTCTTTTATAGAAAAGAGACGGCGATCGATCCGCCGCAGCGGCGGCAAGGGGTATGTCGGAGCGACGAAAAGTGAAAATTTTGACACCCCCCTCGAACCCCCTCTGCCGTAACTCGGAAACGGCGCGACGCAGCCGGGTCGCGTTTGGGGTCTTCGGAGACGTCTCGGGGAGACGAATTTTTTGGTCGCTACAAAATTTCGAAATTTGCATGTTTGGACTTTTTCGTAAATATCTCGGGAGCGGTGCGTCGCAGACCGCCCGTGTCGGTGCTCATTTGAGAGGTCTCGGGGAGATGGATTTTTTGCAATAGACCAAATGTCACAATGTGACAGTCGCTGTCTATTCGGTAGACCGTCGGTGTTCGTAGCGGGCAGACCCCCCGTGTTGGGTATCATTTGAATGGTCTCAACGAGGACGATCCATTGACACCATTGCCCTCCCCCCTTTCCCCCCTTCGGACCTCCTCTATGCAAAAAACACACATCAAAGAGATTCTTTCGCCGACGAAGGGACGGCGGTCGATCCGTCGCGGAGTGGTCCGGAGCGGCGGCACGGGGTCTGCCCGAGCGAAGGAAAAGTGAAAATTTTGAACCCCCCTCGAACCCCCCCGGTCGTAACTCGGAAACGGCGCGACGCATCAGGGGTGTGTTTGGGTCGGCGAAGAAGTCTCGGGGAGACGAATTTTTTAGTGGAGACGAAATTTCGAAATTTACATTTTTGAACTTTCTTGAAAATATCTCAGGAACGGTGCGTCGCAGACCTCCCGTGTTGGTATTCATGAGGTCGCGGTGAGACGGATTTTTTTAGCATAGGCATTTTGTTTCGTTACTTGTGTTATAAAGTAACTATTGCTACCTACCATCAAGATCAATACCATCAAGAATCATAAAAAAATAATATCAATCTGAAGTTAGTAAGGAATAAAAAATTGTAAAGTAAAAGATAAAAATGAAATTGGAATGTTTAAATTATGCTCACTACTTTTTAATAATTTAAAGCTGTTTAAAGAATATTAGATTTAAAAGAATTATTTTGTTACAGTTTTAGTAAGTATCATGTAAATGCATAAAATAAAAGTATCAATTTATAGTTAAAAATAAAACATACCAACAACATAGGTATTAGTTATTATTCTTGCTGTAATAATTAATGAAATAGAAATTTTAATATCAAATTTTTCTACTAAATAAAAATACGAAATATAATATGTGAATAAGAATATATACATATAATAAGCATATGTACATTTTGTATTTTGTTTAATTCTTTCATACTTATTAGACCCTTAGTAGACCAACCATGTTGGTACTTATGTAAGAAGAGGTCTCGGGGAGAGGAATTTTTTGGTCACGACGAAATTTCGAATTTCACATTTTTGGACTTTCTCGGAAATAGTAGCAGGTAGACCCACCGTGTTGGTACTCATAAATGAGTAATGAGAGGTCTCGGGGAGAGGGATTTGTTGCAATAGACCAAATATCAAAATTTGACAGTTGTGGTCTACTCAGTAGACCGTGGGTAACCGTAGCAGATAGACCCACCGTGTTGGTACTCATATAAGAGGTCTCCGGGAGACGGATTTTTTGCAATAGACCAAATATCACAATTTGACATTTGCGGTCTACTCGGTAGACCGTCGGTAACTGTTGCGAGTAGACCCCCCGTGTTGGGTATCGTTTGAAAGGTCTCAACGAGGACAATCCATTGACACCCTCTCCCCCCTCTTCCCCTCCCCACCCCCGAAACGTCACGAAATACAAAACATATATCCTAATCCTTACCAAACCAATTCTAAAGACCCAATACCTTACCTAAACAATTTAAAAGAGCAAACACAACACCACTCCAGAACCGGTCGAGGGGCTATCCCCCCGCGGGCTGCTCGCAGCCCGCGGCAACGAGCGGAAGCTAGTTTGTATATGAAGCCGGTTTCATTATTTTTTTTTCTATTTTTATAGACTAGTAGGGGCCGAATTCTGATGTATTAATTCTTATTTGTACTTCCATCGATTTACGCTAACTTGTTTTTTTTTTTCAGTAATCCGTGTTCGAGTAGTCGAACCATTGAATCACCTATTCATCAGGAATCGGACAAAGTATTGACAGAATTACAAAATGCTGCAGATATATTTCATAAGAGTAATTCCATGTAAGCACTTGTGTAAACTCATTTCAGTAACAATCGGCTAAAATTTAGCAGTGAAAGTTGAAACTACATTTATATGGTCTATTGCTCAAAGAATTCTCAAATTCAATACTACAAAGTAATAGCATAGTACACCCAGAATAGTAGTTCATCTCAGGCATGTCGGCGAGTTATTAGCCTACTCTTGCGTTGACGCTAGGGTTGTCACTTTATTTTTTAGTTAAATATTATTTGGGTATTATGAGTAACACTGAATTTTATATATACCTATATTTTTGATATTATTATAATTAAATGTTTTACTAATTCATAAATGAGGTATAAATAAAAGTCCTTTTAATTTTTATGTATTAAAAATCAATTAAAAAAATATCAAATGGAGAACACAAACACATCCAAATATTACTATAAAAATTACTGGATTTTATGCGCGTACTCGTGCAAATAATAATAGTTTTTGTTTCATCGAAATCGGGCCAGCATTTCCAAAGTTATAGCGTTGTAAAATTTCACCGCCTTTTAAAATTTGCGTTCATTCGCGCACCACCGCGATGACGTCATACACCTACAGTCCTTGTCCAATTGCAAGTAATGCTGAGTGTTTATTTTCATAAAATTTGATTGTTGTGGTTTGTAGTTATTATTTTAAGTGTTTGTGTTAGCAATTACTTTAAATATTATTGTTATTAAATAAACATAGTGATGGAAGAGGGTCTTGTAAAAGGACAAGTCGGACCTACCAAAAGTCGACATTTTTATGGTTGCGCGATATTTGTCTGAGAATAGTGATTATGTAGCCGCTGAAATGCGAGGAATAAAACTGAATAAGTAAGTAAATGTGTAACTTCTCATGTACTTATGTTAGTATTTCAATCAAGTTTTAAAAAGGCAACTGTTTGTTTTTGTCGAGTGTCAAATGGCAGGGGGACAAACATTTTCTTAATTTCATTTTTAAATATTGCCTTTTTTATTAGGTACAAAACCAAAAAGTTCATTTCATCCTTTATAGCAAATAAACTGAGTGATGTTATTTAGTTTGGGTGTGATCAATGTAAAGGATGTATTAAGCATTTAAAGTATTGTGTATCTTTTATGTAAATTTTTTTTATAAAATTTATTATATACTACTCAAAACAAAATAAGGGCCACTACTTTATTTACATTTAAGTGCACTTTAGTAAACTGAAAGTAACTGATAAGTAGCATTATATTGATATTACGAACTCTTTGGTGTTTGATCTCTTTTATGCTTCCTAATTTGAAAAACATTGGCCATCGTTTTAAGAAAAAAATAATAATTGTAAGTTATTCTTGTTTTTCTTCGATTGTCTTATTAACTTGTTTCGGTTATTTTAGGAAAAAAGTTTTACTTTTTCAATTTTAATTGAGTCATTTCTCATCTCGCGTTAATCATGCCACCAGTACGAAGGCACATGGATACAATTACAGCAACCAGAGCCATAACTATGATTCAAGAAGGACGTTCTCAGCGTTACGTGGGTTTGCAGTTGGGTTTTTCTCGAAGAGCTGTCCAAAATGTATGGAATCGCTTCCAAGAGACCGGCAGTGTTGCCAGGAGACCCGGTTCAGGTAGAGTTCGTGTAACTACGGCGCACGAGGATCGGTACGTCCAACTAAGTGCTCGTCGTGATCGTACAGTAACGGCCCGTAAGTTACAACACCACCTACGGCTGACAACGGGTACCCGTGTCAGTGATCAAACTATACGTAATCGATTGCATGAAGACCAGCAAATGTCAAGACGTCGAGTTGTTCGAATTCCTCTGACTAGGGTTCAACGTGCAAACCGTTTAAGATTCTGCCGTCAGTATTTGAACTGGGGGATTAATCAGTGGGGCAAGGTGCTTTTTACAGACGAGTGCAAAGTAAAATTTTTTAATGATGATCGGCGTGTTAGGGTGTGGAGACGACGCGGCGAGCGTTTTTCGGAATCCTGCATCCACGAAGTTGACCGTTTCAGTGGTCCCAACGTAATGGTTTGGGGTGGGATTAGTTTACACGGTAAAACTGAGCTCACCATTTTAAATGCGGGTACCGTAACTGCAAAACGTTACATCGAAGACGTCATCAGGCCTCAAGTGATCCCATTTGCACAGCGAGTGGGGCCTGGATTCATCCTGGTGCAAGACAATGCCCGTGCACACACAGCTCGATTGACACAAACTGTCCTAGAAGGGTCTCATATTGAGGTATTACCATGGCCAGCTAACAGTCCGGATTGAAATCCAATCGAGAAATTGTGGGACCAATTGAAAGGAAGGGTTAGAGAGAATGAGCAAGGGGTCTACAACCAACAGCAGCTGATTGACGCTTTAAAACGTGCCTGGGAGGAGATTCCAGATGAAAACGTGAGGAATTTGATCCAGAGTATGCATACGAGGCTTCAGGAGTATATTGCTAAGAGAGGAGGACATACTCGTTACTAAAAAGAAGAAACAAAAGTGACAAGAACAGTATTTTGTCTTTTTCCGGTGATTTCTTTTGTTCATGTTTTTCATTCAAAATGGCCAATTTCATTATGAACTTAAAAAAACAGTTCATAATCATTATTTTAAACAATTGTTAGCCTATATTATAAGCAATAACATTATTTTGTAGTTACATAAGTTAAACAATTTAATGTCTTTATTGTTTTCATGGTACAACAAAAAATCTTAGTGGCCCTTATTTTGTTTTGAGTAGTATATATATACACATTAGTTTCTTTTTTAAAACAAAAAGTCATCTCCAAGACTAACTCAACCCTAGGTGCGTGTCGAGGCGCGCGCGCCCGTCCCTCGCCACTCGCGAGGACATTGGCCTGCATCCTGCACATTCAACTACAGTTTTAGGTTAGGTGTCTATTTCTTAAAAGAAACACTTTTGGATGTACGTCGAAATGATCTTCATAACAATGCACGTAACTAGAGGCTTTAAGAGGATCTGCTCTTTTCACAACTTTTAACCACTTTTTCCGAATATTACCGCCTGGTACATAAAAAAAAAACATTTTTCGGGGTGATTTTACACTGGAGTTGGTACACATAGGCACAATACAATATTTTTTAACCTTTTTAGTGATCCAATATTAAAAAAAATATTAAATTTATAGCGAGACTGCGAGCGCAACGAGCTAAAGTATGAAGGTATGTTATGTAGAGTCAGGGAGTGACGTCATAGGTTAGCGCGGTCGCTTGTCGGAATTTGCCGCGGAAGCCGTTCTTTAACGTTTAATATCTCAGTCATTTTTGAAGATAGGAAAAAATAAATCAGATTATTTTTTCTCGAGTTACCTATTTTGTAGATATCCTGAAAAAAAAACATTGGTGTTCTCCATTGCACTAAAAAATAAAGCGGCGGCGGCGGGCGCGAATGTGCCGGGAGCGAGCGGATGCGCAATTACTGGTACGCGCGTGACAAGAAAATTTAAAACATTAAATGTTATAATTATAATACATATATGTGTAAACATTACAAACTTATATTGTCAACGCCAACAAAGAAGTGTGATAAATAAAAATGTGGGTAGATTGATAATTAGTACTCGCAATAAAAGCTGGTGTTCAATCACGGACGGAGCAACATTCTAAAGTTACATAAGCCACTCTATATACCTACTATTTTAGATATTTTGGATAAAATAATGTATTGTGTTGTGTGTTATTTCTAATATCTGCCAATTCTATTCTAATTTGTTGTTTAAATTACTGTAATCATTATATTCAAAATATATTCAGATTTATAAATGGATTTTGATTATAAATACAAAAATGGTTAAAATTACAGACTAAGAATGAGATTGCTAGTAATTAAAATTGATAATAATTAAGTGTAATAATAGTGTTAATAATTAAAATTAATATTAATAAGATTTTAGTCAAAAAATTCAAAAACAAAGCATTCTCAAATTTTTTTCACTTAATTTTTTTGCCACTTGGATTATTATTTATTATTATTAGAGTTACATATTGTATAATAATAGCAAAACATGTACACTACTAAGGCGTAGCAAATTTAGCTGTACCTAATAAAAAGTACTACAAATAAATAAATATTAAAGCGCGATGCGACTCAATGAATTCTTTGTTTTACTTTTACACCATTTTACACACAGAATGCCGTCTTTGAGGGGAGCGGGGCGCATCGATCTGGACTCCGCCCCGGCGGGCGGAGACATTTTTTTCATTTTTATTTTGTGTATCACCTTAAGGGTGCACCTGGCGAGCTAAAGGCCACACTTCTTCACACCTATTTTGAACTTTCAATATGTTTGCCTATTTTTACTATGTACAACCTTAGTTTACATTATGATATGATTACGATACAAATTTTTTTAGTAACGACATGGTCGTATATAAGGGGGGGTGAGGGGTTAGGGGCTCCGGACACCCACCTTAGCATACGCTAAAAAATATTCTTTTGTGTTCGTCATGGATTATTCGTGCCACAAAGTATATGCATAATATCATCAAAAGTCAGCGCTCGGTTCATTGAGTCCACTGCTCACAACTCTCTCTGGATAGAGGATGCTATGAACCGCCATTGTATTTTATGAGAAAAGTTAAATGTCAGAAGGCATAGTCTACTTCTTGATATTTGATTCTTCGTTTATTTTACAATATATATGTATGTAGGTACATAAATAAATGCCAAAGCATCACAAACAAAGATTGATAAAATAAAAGTATTAAATATTAAATAAATCATTATTAAATAAATTATATTAATTAAAGTATTAATTACTATAGGTGCATAAAATATGCATTACTTAGTTGCATATATTATACTAGCTGTTGCACGCGACTTCGTCCGCGTATCTTGATAAAATATTTTTTAAATCGGTCCAGTAGTTTTTGAGTTTATTCATTACAAATATACAAAAATACATACATATAGATTAGGTAACAACTAACAAATGTAGTAGGTATTTATTCATATTTTATGTTACGTAATTTTACTACTTGTTTACTTTTGACAAAAATAAATTTAATTTGATTATTTGATTACTTCTGACAATAATCATTTGCCCGCAGTTTCACTTTCGTGTACCTACTTTAATGTTTATGTAGTTTCTAATCAACTGAGGTTGGCGTTTAGAATTCTGCCGTTCTCTGCGTGAAGTCTGGACAAAAATAATTTATTTTTGTACATTTTTGGAACCTTGGACCCTTCCCACGAGAAAGCTATAGCTAGCCCAAGCTACGCCCATGAGTAACGATAATGTCTAGAAATATTTACTTATTTAGGTATTTAACGAAAATGCATGCCGACCATCGCAAAAACCAAGCAGGTGGAGGTCAGGTTCGAAAGAAAAAAATATTTATTCTTTTAAAATAACTACGCATATAACTGACGGTAATTCAACCGCATATTTACCCTAATATTGAAGAACACTTACTTTCAGTTATTATTGCTATTATAATAAGCCAGTGTCCGTGGCTTCGCCCGTGTGAAATATTGGTTGGGTCCTACCAGAATCCCTTAAGTGATCCCCCGAGGGATCCTGGTGAACTCCTTGATTATTTAGCCTATCTGCATCCCGAAAATCTATTCTAACTATTGTGAAAGATTTTTTTATAAATCTGATGAGTAGTTACCTCCTACATCCAAACCAAACAAACAAACATACAAACTTTACCGTTTTATAATATTAGTAGAGATAAAGAAATACATCTTTTTTTATAATTTTTGAAAATGCCTGAAACTGAACCACTATCTTCACTCGTTGCTATTGCATTCTTGAAGAAGCAATATAAAGCGTGTTTGCGATATAACTTTTTGCCATGTCTTCGTTCGCGTATCTTTAGCTTATGTGTATGTATAAGCTTTAGCTATTATATGTATAAGCTATATTAATCCTGTATTTCATCAAAATACGTTCACTAATTTTTGCGTTAACGGGTAATAAAATACAACCAAAATATAGGTTACCTCCATACATAATTAAATTTATTAATTATGTATGTAGGTCATTCATTAGTTTATAAGGACAACCATTCATAAGGACGATTTTGGTAATTTTTGACTACCCCTAACTAAACCCCGTGTTTGTTATAAGTTTAGAGCGCATAAGTTTTCTCAGACTCCCCCTATCAAAGATGTTGTATTAGTCTGCCCCCTATCCATTGTTACGTAAGATGACATTTGACGTATGGTTGGGCGTTGTGTTTTATGCTGGCCTTCTTGCAGTTTCGAACGAGAGAGGGCAGCAGTCGCCTCTTTGCCGCGGTCCATTATTATGGTCGCGTCCCGCTCGCCACGCTAATTTTTTGTTTTATGCAAATCGCTTTATATAACCCACTATACATCATTAAAGGAGTGTTTCCCTAGTGGACAATTTGTGTTAGTGACTGGCGCCGAGCATCAAGAATAAGATACGAGTGGACACCTGGACCGAAGAGCATCCTTGAACAGGTAGGTACTGTTTTTTTTCGATCGTTCTTAATTTGTGTGAAGCGCTGACTAATCCACAGGAAACCCCTAAAACCGCTCCCGCACACGCCCTCACGGGTGGTGGCTATTTACACGCCGCCACACCAACGTATAAGTCAATTTTTTTATTTTTTAAAGTTAATTTAGGTTATACCATTATATTATTGATAGATTTAGATAACTGTTTTCAAAATAATAATGTGAATAAATAAATTCGTACCTTAAAAAAGAAAAAATAGTTCTCATTATTGTTTTCCGCAACGCTTAGCTCGCAAATATCCATCACTCTATGTTAGTAATCGCACATTTCGGCTTATAAAATATTACCTAAGACCGGCTTTTACTCCTCCCCCCGAGATAAGGGCATGTACAGATTTTGCGTAACCTCGGGACCCTTACGTAATTAATGAATTACATTTATGAAGTGACATGCTAAAAAATTCGCACTTGTAAGCAAAACTTTATTCATCTATTGAGTAGCCTGAAAAAGTAACAAACAATCTCTCTAGCTTTATTATATTTGTATAGATTTATATTGTATATATGTAAATAAAAAAAACAGAAACGCCTCTGTTCCGATATTAAATAATTATCCCGATACTTTCTTTGTAAAATGAGCAATATGGTTTATCCTTAATTCATTAATGTCTTTAAATTACTTGTGTCCTTTTTCCTAATGAAGCTACTGAATCTGGCTTGTAATTATCCTAATGATCGTCCGCAGAGATGGTTGGGACGAGTCGTCCACTGTCGCAAATGGTGGCCAACAACTGTCGGTATTTAGCAACAGACCTCACCGATGACTGAAGCGATTGTCTGATAGGGAATCAATAGCCTAATGGTGTAGAACAATTGCACAGAAAATCACAAGCAATTAATACAACTTAGGTAGATACAATTTCTTTTAAAGTCCAACGAAGATGTCATTTATGTAATAATATCGATTTGAGCTTGTGAAAGGAATAAAGAATATGTGTGACGACATATGGCGCTGAAACGTGGTCTCTAACTATGGGCTTCATAAAAAAGCTCAACGTACCTGTACGAGCTATGAAAGGGGCTATACTCGGGCTTTACACTGCGAGATCGAATTCGCAATGAGGCGATCCGTAGATGAACAAAGTTACCGACATAACCCGGCGGATTGGTAAGTTGAAGTGCCAGTGGGCAGGACACTGCGGAGAGCCGACGGCCGCAGAGGCCGGAAGGTTCTCGAATGGAGGCCACCGACCAGCAAGGGTAGCGTAGGACGTCCAACAAAGTGGTCAGACGACCATAAGGACCTCTGATCGACGGTGGATCCAGGCTGCTTCTGATCAGTCCTTTTGGAGAATTAGGGGGGAGGCATTTTCTCCAACAGAGGACGTCCAACGGCTGAGATGATGATGATGGTGATAATATAAGGCTATAGAAAAGTGTCTGCCATTAAATAGCTTCCAAACAATGTTGTAAGCAATGTTTAATATTCAATTTTACTATTGGAGTTGCTGGGAACGAATTCGTGGAGCGGGTGGGAAAAAGCCGACCCGACACCACATTTCACGGTTGTTTCTTTGAGGTCTACTATTTCATGAGATTTTGAATATGTATCCACAAATTTGAATATTTGATTGTGAATCTATCAACGCGAGGGTGAAGTTTAGGAAAGACCTTTTCTGTGAGAAAATTCACTGAACAAAATCCAATTCCGTGCAGACGACAATTTCAATACAAGCGTAAACAGCTTTATTAAAAAACGCACCAGCCGTTGTTTTAGAATGAACCCAATAATAAGGCACAGAAGAGATATTGCGAATTCAGGCCGTTGAAAGGAAATTAATATTATAAAAGCGAGATCGCGACAAATGACTTTTCTCTTGCTAAGGATTTTACGTTATGTATTTGGCAAATGGCGTATTCACCTTTAGACGTTTATTTATCACTTTCGACTCTAGGCGTATTGTTTTAAAGTAGATTTAATTAATCAACTTTAAACTTTTTTTAATTTTAATATCGGCAGACAGGCTGACGGCTGACACACAAGCAACTCCACAGCTGCTGCAAGTGCGCTGGCGGCTACAATAGAATTAAGAATAAAGGATTGGGTAGGAAAATGGGCTCTGGCAACCCTTACTCACTCACCGAAACACAACAGCACACGTGCTATTATTTGAATGTGGTCTTCTGTAAGGGGGTGGTTACTGCCGTCAGACGGGCTGCCCAAATGACTGCGAAACGCACTGTGCCCTGCCGCTACTTTCCAGATCCAAACTAGAGCCAAATTTGAAAATTTCATTTTCAAAGTTAATTAATTTTTACTAACTAACTACCCATGAATTACCTAATTAATTTATGTTTGGTATTGACGGGGCACTCACAGTTCCGCAGTCAGCCTGCCTGGCGGCAACGTCCCCTTACAGAAAATTAATGGGAAATAACAGCATTTGTGCTGTTATATTTCAATGCGTCAGTAAAAGATAACAGAGCTCAATTCAGACACTATCTCTTTACATTTGTCATATCAAAGTTAGTAGCCAACTTACATAGTCAATATTCGATACCACTAGGTAAGTACATAAGAACCCTAAGAAAGACAATATTGCAAAAGTTTCCTAGATTGAAAAAAAAAATGATTGCTCTATTCTAGTTATATATATACTGTCGCTTTCAAATCGCAGGCTATAGCTCAACTGTGTCTCTCCCGCCCGCCACTATCCTATTTATATTTGGCGCCAAATGTCTCGATCTATTTCGAATTTACTAGAAATAAACAAGTATTGTAAACACGGAATTGTTTTTCTATTTCGTGATTGTAAACAGGATCTTGAAAGTTCGGGAATGCTCTTTCTGTTGAATGTGAACTCTATGTTGTGAACATGAGGACCAATTTCCTTTGACACTATCCGGAATGTGGCGTGACTACTATCGATAGAGGGGAATCTTCGAGATTTCCGACTGACGCGAGTGTTTTTTCCAGAATGTTCCATTGTTAGTCGTAACGGAATGTGATCGTTCTATGTACACGGAATATTTTGACAATCTGATATTAGATACTTATTAATCCCAATATAGAATAAATTCTCTAAAATGTAGATCATCTACATTTTAGAGAATTTATTCTATATTGGGAATTAATAGCCGTTTAATATCAATTAAACGGCTCTAAAACGATAAACGTATTTGGCGGAAAAAAAAACATGAAGAGAATAACTGATCTGCCATCATCTATTAATACTTGTCGGACGCAGTTCCCCACAAAAAAATATCACGGGAAATGAAGGTGGGCCTTGGATTTATGACGAAGCGATAACGTGACCCCATCCGAATATTTCGGAAGAGTCTTGAGAGGTGACTGTTATAAATTCTTTTTTATAGCAGATTATGAAAAAGGCCTCCTTTTAGAATACCGACATTTTAAGCCAAATAAATAATCCATGGGTGAAACGGCTGCTACTATTCAGTATCTACAAAAGATCTAGACAGATGTAAAAATAGACTACTAATTAAATATATATTTAAGTAGGTATTATACAAGTAGTTATATTCGTTCAGGCTGATATCCCAATCCAGTAATCCTAATTCTACTAATATTTTAAAACACATATATAGTTTATTACATGGATTAACATATAGGTTACTTTTTATTCTGAAAAAATGTTAGGTTCCCGAGGGATCAACTGAATCAGTTGATCCCTCGGGAAAAACAATCTCGACGGTACTATCAGATGTTATTTTATTCATATATTTTGAATTTTTTCATTTTACATCGCGGACGAAATCTCGGGCACCAGTTTAACATTACTTTACGAGCTGGTTTGATAAGTGGTTTGGGTCCTACGGGGTTCGACTTTAAACTTTTCAAATTTGACTCTGGTCTGGATCCGGAAAATAGTGGCAGAGCACTCTGCGTTTCACAGTCATTTGAGCAGTTACCACACCCTTACAGAAGACCACCGTGAAATATAGCACGTGTGCTGTTGTGTTTCGGTGAGTGAATAAGGGATGCCAGAGCCCATTTCCCTATCCCCCTCCTAATCCCTTATCCTTAATCTTATTGTGGTCGCCAGCGCACTTGCAGCAGCTTTGGCGTTGCTTGTGTTTTTTTTTTTTTTTTTTATATTTTTCCCCCGCGGGTTACACCACCCTCGTGGGCCATTTATTACATAAGATATCATTGCTACATAATTATTATTTAAAGTATATAAAATATGAGCGTTTACAAAAATGTATAACAACGTTAATAAAATCAGTAATTTAATCTCGACCAATGCTCGTAGGGTGGAGAGGGGGGGTGGTCCGGTACCCCTAACTAAATCAGGGTCTTTATTTATCTAAATTTTTGTAAATTATATTGTTTTATTTTGCTGTGTTACTATATCTACGATTTTTGTAATATATTTAATAAATTTATTTCTGGTGTTCTTATCCATCATTATTTTACTTATAATATATTTGTCTAATTTGCTATCAATGTCAAGCTCCAACTCCATACGTGCCAGCGCAAACCTAGGGCATTGGAGTAGCAGGTGCTCCACCGTCTCCCGCACCCCAGGCTCACACAGGCAGTCCGGAGATGGTTTCTTTTTATATTTATATAGATAATCTGAGAACCCACCGTGGCCCGTTAGCGCCTGTGTCAGGATCTGCGACATTCGGATTTTTTGAACTACACTGTACGCCGCCTCCGCGTCAGGAAAAAACAATTTTGTAACTCCGGCCGTCTCGCCGTCGGCATACATTTGCTTCCATTTGGCGACAGTCTCGCCTCTTACCAGGCGCTTTATATATGAGATGGGGCATTTATCATAGCTTAATTTTAGCTTTGATCTTAGTGCTCCATCTTTAGCTAGGAGGTCAGCTCTCTCGTTACCCCGTATCCCCACATGAGCCTTAACCCAAAAGAGCCGCACAGTCCTCCCCTCTGACTTGATGTCGCGTAAGTTTGCTTTTATCGCACAAGCCAGAGGGTGGTATGTATTGCGACTCCTTAGCAACTCAAGTGAGGACCGTGAGTCACACAAGATGCTGACCAAACAGTCCCTGGCATTTTTAGCGATGACCGTCGCCTCATGGAGCGCATATAGCTCGGCCTGAAATACCGTACAGAAGGGCTCCAGTCGGTACTTTTTCGCTTGGGTCTCCAAACCGTCCCTCCAGCAGGAAAGGGCTGCGCCGACGCTGCCGTCGATCTTGCTACCATCGGTATAGATTTTAAGGCCGACGTGGTCTATTTCCGATTCTTTTTCAATCTTTCCAAAATCGACGGCAACCTCGGTCGCTGGGTGAGGAGTGTCCCTAATGGGCACCCTCCCCTCCATTTCCCTGCCCTTTAAATCCCGCCGCAGTTTACCTCTCTTTGCCTTATAGATTTGCGCCGCTTCCACGACGCGCATATCCAGTGGCAAGAGGCCAGATAAAAGCAAAGCGGCATTTAGGGAGACGGTCCGGTAGGCCTTGCAAATTTTCTGAGCGAAGCCCCTCTGCACGGCATACAGCTGTTTTTTAATATATAATTTTTCGGCCGAAGGAGACCAAACACTTGCGGCATACAGCATGATCGGTTCAATTACCGATATGTACATCGTCCTGATAATCTCCGGACTCAACCCCCATGTCACCTTAGCAGCTCTTGCTAATTGGTTGTAAATTTTTACTGCTTTTTTTGAAACTTTTTGGACATGGGAGTTAAACGTCAACTTCTTATCTATAGTTAGACCCAGAATCTTTATTTCATTAACAATTTTTATTATAGTTCGACCCATGCGTATGAGTGGTTCGTCATATTTAAGTTTACGTGTTATTACTACAGCCTGAGTCTTTGCAGGCGCAAACTTCAATTTATTTTTTATTCCCCACTCATACACATAGGTGAGAGCTTCATTTGCTTTTTCTTCTGGGCCCACAATATTTGCTCCGGAGAATACCAGGACGATATCATCGGCAAATGCCTGACAATAGACTCCTAGGGAGTCCAGGCTCCATAACAACGGGTCCAGCAGTAGGTTCCAGAATGTGGGGCCAGCTATTGACCCTTGCACACACCCTTTAGTAGTTTTTGTTGTAACTTCCCTACCGGCATATACAATGCTGGCCGTTCTTCCAGTAAAGTAGTCAGCCACAAGATCCTGCAAATTCGCTGGACAGCATTTGGCGGCCAGTTGGCATTTTATGGCCGGCCACCAAGCATTGTCGAAAGCACCCTCTATGTCCAATGAAACTACTATGTTGATCAGTTTCTTATCAATATTCTTTTTAATGTGTTCCACTAGGTCATAGAGGGCGTCCTCCGTGCAACGTTGGGGCACAAATTCATATTGCCGCCGGCTGGCCTTGGGCAAGGTATGCCAATTTATTCGGCTCACCAACAACTTTTCCAGGATCTTGCCCAAGATTGATAAGAGTCCAATAGGCCTGTAAGACCTTACAGACCTGTAGTCATCCTTCCCGGGCTTCCGGAGAACAACTATCGCCGCGCGTTTCCAAGTGTCGGGGAAGCAGGATAGCTCTAAGCATTTATTTAGAATCCCAAAAAAAAGATATCCTCACTCCCCGCCACCGCAGCGGCGCAGATGTCTGCCGTGAAGCCGTCTGGGCCTGGAGCCTTCCTAGGGGCGAAGCTTCGAACCACCCTTCGCAGCTCATCGCTAGTGAAAGGCGGATCGTTCTTACTCGACAGCACCCGATGGGGTCTTTCCGCGAGGGCACGCATTGCTGTGTGATCCTCGCTGTCCGTGCTCGGATCATCGAACGGGAAGAAGGACTCAGCCAGGAGTTGGACGGACTCTTCAGGGCCCAGAGAAACACCGTCCCTTGACAGGAGTTTGTCCTGTGTTCGTTTCGACGTACCCCTGATCACCCTGAAGACCCCGTCCCACAGGCTTTCCCTGTCTTGTCTTGTACAAAACTCCTTCCAACTGGTTGACTGAGCCCTCCTCACTGCTTTCTCATACCTGTCCTTAGCAACGAGGAAGTCGCCCACCACGTACGGGCGGCGTTTAGCCGCAGCATAAACTATGCGCCTTTTCTTCCTCATCATGTCCAGCTTCAGATCACTCAGCTCATCATTCCACCACGGTAACCTAAATTTAGAATTTTGTTTAAACCTCGGCATCGAAGCGTTGCATGCGCTGTCGATGCACAGGATATATTTACCAATTATATTTTCCAGATTCGATTTAGAGCTAATTGCATTAATTTCGTCAATGTCGACATTATTTTCCAATATTAACTTTTTAAAGTGTTGTCCGAACGACGACCAGTCAGCCTTCTTTGTATTAAAGATCCTGGTTGTACCTCGGACACCACTATTGTTACTTTTTTCTACGTTAAGGTGTAGAACGATGGCGTTATGATCCGAGCTCGTCATGTTGTCGTCGACCCTCCAGGAGTGGACTCTATGGAGCATAGTTATGCTGCAAGCTGTGACATCCACGCGACTCTGGTATGTCTTGTCACCTCGTACTGTAAAGAAGGTGGGCGTGTTCCCCTCGTTAAGGACCTCTAGCTCCATTTCATTTAACGCTGCATTAAATGCCTCGCCTCGATGATCTGTGTGCTTAGAACCCCACCAGGTGCTCCAAGCGTTGCTATCGCCCCCCAGAAGAATCCAGGGGACTCTTATTTTATTGCGTATTATTTTGATTTGGTCCAGGTACGGCTCAATGTCCCGGGTGTCCTCGAAGTAGTACGAGATCACTCCCATTGACCATTGGTCAGTTTTGAGGACCGCGGTGGCAATGTTCTCGGTCGTCAATGTGGGACATTCAATAATGTCCACATTGTTCCCGAAAACAACCACCGCAGCTTTCACTGGTCCCGTCCTACTTCCGTCCACCTGGACTATGCGGGATCCGGCAAAATATCCCATTTCACCCTGGGCTCCCACATACGGTTCCTGGACCAAAGCAAAGCTTACGCCTCTTTTTTGACATTCCATTATCAATTCTTGGGTTGCCAATTTCTTTCGCTGGAGATTGGCCTGGACTATTATGTAGTTACGCCGGTTGGAATCCACCTTGTTAGATCGACTTCGGTCTGCTAGGACGCCTTTAGCAGTATGTAACTGCGGATCTTGCTATCGCCTCCCACTTCTGCCGGACGGGACACACGTTATCAAAGGCGTTATGTCTCTTCCCGCCCAACCCCGAGTGGGCGCAGTTTTTACATGTAGGATCCTCGCCCTCCTTCCAAACTTCGCAGTTGGTTTTCAGGTGAGGACCTCCGCAGTGCGAGCAGGCGTCTTCTTTCTCCTTACACCAGCGACGTCCGTGACCGTACCCCAAACAGCGGGAGCACTGAATCAGGGGCGAGTGGTCCTCTACGGTCACCCGTTGCAGGTCTATGTGAAGCTGACCCGCTCCTGTCAGGCACCGCCACAGGACTGGTGAAACCTTAAGAATTACGTGATTCAAGTGTTGATTCCTTGTCCTGCGGCGGTACCTGACCTCCGCTCGAATATCAGCCTCATCCATTCCTCTTAACAGATGCCCGTTCTGGGTCCTTAGGGCTTTGACAATGTCCTCGTCGGTATTAAACGTTAAGACCCACTTCAAAATGACTAGTGGGTCCTTGCTCCCAATATCATTTACCACGAGGACGCTGTCCGTCCCAATTTTATTTTTAACCCTCTCTAGTTCTTCCCGCGTTGAGAAGCCCATGACCACTTTTTGATCCTTTACTTTCTTTATCCTCTCAACGCGGGCGCCACTAGTTCTAGCATCAACCGCGACCCGAATACGGTCAATGACCGTTCCGCTGGTGTCTTTGTCGTCGGTGGAGGATACTATTAAAGAGTGGGCGGGGCTACCCTGTGTGATAAAGGGGCTACCCTTTGTCGTTTGAGCTACTACTTCTGCATAAGTTTTGCTTTGTACCCGAGGGGAGTGAGAGGTCATACTTTCCTGGATTTTGCTTATTTTTTCATTGATAGAATCGAGCTTGCTTCTTTGTTCTTTTATTTCCTTTATTAACTCGTCCGATCGATGATACAATTTCCCTTGATCCGGCAATTCTGTCTTATCTATTTTTTCCTCTTGATCTTTTTGATTGAATGCAGCCAGAGCTGTCTCAGACTCCTTAACAAGGTGATACAGGCGCTCCAGGACCTGTATCACTTCGGTTTTTATCTCAATTTTTAAGGTTCGAGCCGCATTTAAGTTTAATTTACCTTTCTGAAGGCATGCTCTGGCTTCCATAAGTCTGTTTGCGTATTTTGATTCTGGCAGTGTTATAGTTTTGTTTTTGTTGGCCTCCCACTCCCCTATACTACGTCTCACTTTAGAGGTCTGGGCCTGTATAGGGGACCCAGCTCTCTCTGTTGTGTTTGGCGATTTCCGGGTTTCATCCTCCTGTCTTTTAGTTGGGGTCCGGATGCCAATCATTTTATTATTTAAAAAAAAAGTAGGTAAAAAAAAAATTCGGTAAGGGAAATTATAAAATTGAAATAAAAGTTTAAATTAAAATTATCAAATCATATAAGGACAATTGGTCGAGATTATTGGAGTCCTTGATTAACAAAAAGAAAAAAAATTTTACTGTTATTTGTGCTAGATCCCTGTAGCAAGTGTAAAGGGCTTAACTACATGGATTAAGTCAGTTGAAGACACGACAAATTAATTAATAATAAAAAATAAAAATAAAATTATAGAATTAAAATTAAAATCACAATAAAATTATACAATAATTAATAATAATAAAAAATTTACAATCCAAATTTTAGAAATAAAACTAAAATCACAATAAAATTATACAATAATTAATAATAAAAAAAAATTTACAATCCAAATTATAGAAATAATATTAAAATCACAATAAAATTACATAATTAAGGTCAAGATTTAAATTAAAATGATAGGGTCAAAATTAAAATTAAACTTAAAACTATAAAAGGTTGTAAATGGACCTAGTCTGTAAACAATAAAATTATAGCGTCTCGATAATTAACTAAATGTCATTGGGTTAAAATCAAATAAGCCTAATATAATTAACAGTTACTGACACGGCTATTATCTATCGTTGAATATAGATATTATAACTGTGCCGTTCCGACGTCAATTGTATTCAGTGTCACTTAGATAAAATGTATAGAAGAAAAGAAAATACCAAACAAAAGATAAAATTGGTAAATTTTGAATAAATATTACAAAAATGTTAGGTATACAATTTTTATAAAATCTATTTATTGTCAATTTCTAAAACACAATTATAATTAAATTTAACAAACTCTTAAATTTAATCCTTTTATGGACACGCAGTAGTCCTACTAAAATTTTGACGGATGTTTTTCGTTTTACCCCCTTTTTCGATATTACTTTTTTAGGTGTGCTTTGTCGGCACTAAAGACTGTCATGAGGTTGAGGTATCATCCAGATGAGTATGACACACCACGTTTAAGCTACAATTCCACAAGCTCCAGCGGTGGGCGTGGCACTCCAATTGTGTAGAAACAGGGGCGTACGCGCTTGTTTGTAGTTCCCAACTCGGTGAAAATGAACACTTTTTATTTTATTTAATAAAAAACTTCTCACTGAATGATCTGACTTCCACTCGAGGGGCACCAATCGCTTCGTCGCGATGAACTGATTCCAGCAGTGTATAGCACTTTATTGTATATGCACTTTATTGAAGCTTGGAATGTTTTTTAACTGTTTTTACTGAATCGAGCGGCTTTGCGCGCGTCTGATTCCGATGTAAGGTTTGGTTAATTGGCGTTGCTTGTGTTATAGGCGACGGTAACCACCTACCATCAAGTGAACCGTCAGCCTGTCTGCCGAACTAAACATTAAAAAAATATATAAAGTGGAAATTAATGTAACTTCAAAAACAAAAACAGAAATTTACTTATTAAAAAGTTTCCTAAATATAATATTTTTTATATAACGGCATTTGACATTGTTGTTACTAATTCTGTCTTTTTTTTAATATTTTTATTATTGTTTGACCTTGATTATGTTTAT
This sequence comes from Bembecia ichneumoniformis, assembly GCA_910589475.2. NCBI lineage: Eukaryota > Metazoa > Arthropoda > Insecta > Lepidoptera > Sesiidae > Bembecia > Bembecia ichneumoniformis. Next base: position 12,891,820 of record OU342533.1, on the reverse strand, counting down.
TGTAAATTGGCCTTAGAAATTGTGTATCGTGGCCTTATTTGTAATTATTTTTGTTCAAATTTCCCTATTTTTCGGAATTGTTAACATGTTACCAAAAGATTGATAGGTAAGTATATAAATTTGTATGCCTAAATTGAATGTGTTCTGCTTTAATTGGCTTGCACACTGGACCATTAATGTTGAGTGTTAATGTTAGTAAACGTTAAGTGTGCTAAGGTGTGACTGTTCCAATCTCGGATCACCTCCAACTCCTTGGTGTGGACCTTTCAGCCGATCTGAACTTCGGTAGGCACATCGAGTCCATTGCCAAAACAGCTGCCTAAAAGCTGGGCATCCTTTCCAAGGTTAAACGGTATTTCACTGCGAGGCAGCTCCTGGACTTATACAAAGCACAGGTCCGGTCTTGCATGGAGTACTGCTGTCACCTCTGGGATGGGTCTGCCCGTTACCAACTGGCCGCACTGGACTCGATTAAAAGGCGAGCAAAGAAGCTTATTGGCAACGACACCCTTGTGGATTCCCAACTTCAAAGCCTGCAGCATCACCGAAAAGTAGCGTGCTTATCGATTTTCTATCGTCTACACTATGGAGAGTGTGCATCTATACTGTACGATTTAATCCAACCGGAACCGTTCCACTTGTGGACCACTAGACGTGGGCAGGGGTTTCATCCCTTCGTGGTCGATGTATCTCGATCACAAACAAAGCGTTTCAGTTCAACCTTCCTTGTTCGAACTGCTAAGGAGTGGAACTCATTGCCTGCGTCTGTGTTCCCACAGAACTACAACCTCGGGGTCTTCAAAACTAGGGTAAATGGGCATTTACTAGGTAAGCGTGGTCCACCTTCGTCCTCATCTGCACCTCACATCAGCTGAGATAGTGGTCAAGCGCTACCTCGATTTCATAAAAAAAAAAAGTAAATAAATAAATAAATAATAATAGTATTAATTATAGATGCCTTTTTGGTAAATAAATATAGAATTTTTAGGAAACTTTCCTATATTTTTTTAAATCCTATTCCTTAACATAGGTTGTTAGTTAGAGATATGTTTCAGATATACCGCGAGGCAGCCTCGCGGTTTTGGCTCGCGTGCCATGGCTCCCGCGGCAGCTTCGTGTAAATTTTAATACCCCGACGCAGCCTCGCGGGACAGCCTCAGGTTAATACTAATACCCCCAGACAGCCTCGCAGTTTTGGTTCGCTAGCCATGGCTCGCGCTGCAGCCTCAGGTAAATTCTAATACCCCAAGGCAGCCTCTCGATTTTGGCTCGCGCGGCAGCCGGCAGCCTCGGGTAAATACTATTACCCCGCCGCGGGAGCCTAGTTATTTTAGTTACCTACATAATTTATTAGTTTATATTTCTTGAGTTTTTCCTTAATTTAAAAAAACAGAATCAATGAAATAGGGATGCTACGAATAGTACTTTAGCAAAAACGAATACGAATACGGATAACAAACAATTTTGATTCAAAAATTTAAAAATAGCTCGTAAGAGATATTTGACTACACTAATAATTTGCGCCGGAGCTAATTAAATTTGCTCCGTGCTAAAATGTGCAAATATCAAGTGATTTCTCTGTAAGTGTAAATCATCAAATTTATTGTTTTTGCACATAAACCCGCAGGTAATACGCATTACTTTATCTATAATATGCTGTCGAGTAGTGTCGCCACTGATCAATTTAAAAAGTCCCTAGTAAGTTGGCGCGCATGCGCAGTGCGCATGTACCTGGGAGCTTATGTGCAAAAACAATAAAATTGATGATTTACAGAGAAATCACTAGATATTTGCACATTTTAGCACGGAGCAAATTTAATTAGCTCTGGCGCAAATTATTAACGTAGTCAAATATCTCTTACGAGCTGCTTTTAAATAAATATAGACGATTCAATATTTGTAATCTTTAGCAATTGTTTTGCAAACTTCTGAGTGGTATCAAATTAATATTATAGCATAGTTGGATGGAGAAAACTAAGATCTATTGATTAGTATTTTTTTTTTATTCGATATTATTACTTTTGTGCGCCGGGACGTGTCTCATCTAGAGTTCTGTGAATATATTATATGTCTATGTTTATGTGAATTTATGAATTTATAGAGAACTAGCTGACTGCTGACCCAGCAGACGTTGTCCTGCCCGATCTCGATAATAATTCTGTAACCCGTTTGTGGCGCCATACCTATCGGGTCCAATTTTATTTTCAAACCATATGTCAAAGTGACGTGTCACTTCACGTCAATCAACGACGGTTAAATTATTTGGATATTGTTTATACAAAAATATTAAAATTGCGATTAAAAAATGGGGGTAGGGATAAGAGGGTGAAAAACACTTTACGACCTATTCTCAGACCTACTGAATATACACACAAAATTTCATAAGAATCGGTCAAGCCGTTTCGGAGGAGTTTTGTTGCAAACACTGTGACACGAGAATTTTATATTTAAGGTCCATGTTTTATAATTATATTAAGAGATAGAGTAGATAAGGGCAAGGAACACAGAACATAAAATATATACTGTCTTGGGCTGGAGCTTTAATTCTCCATCTCATTCACAAACTAAATAGTAGATACTAATTCTCATTCTTTTCTCTTTTAGTTTTTGAAAAGTTGGCCTATGTTGGCCGATGTGATGTGACTTGTTTTGTATTACAAGAAATGTATTTAATTTAGTTAGGCTGGAAATAGAGCTCGGCCGACGGTCAGCGCTGACGTCGGTCGGGCGTAGCTATATCTATGAAAATGTATGAACGCATATACTGCAGCGCTGATGATTCGCTACGCGCGTATTGCTACGTCGCGCTGACGGAAATCGTCAGTCGGGCGGGCTCGTCGGTCGCGCCGCGTACGTCGGTCGACTGACGATCTATGGGAATGTATGGACAGTGGCGTAGCTACCTAGGGGCTAGGCGGGGCAGTGCCCCGGGGCCTTCGAGCTCAGGGGGCCCTCGAATCCTGCAAGCCAGTGAAACTGCAAGAAAATATGGTATTGATACCCATTTTCAAGAAAAAAGGCAAAGAAAAGTTAAAAAACATTTTGATGAATTGGCTGCTGATCACCGATTTCCAAACCGAGAAAAAATATTTAAAATTTAGATTTACAATAATGTACTAGACACAGTAATAACTCAATTAGATACACGTTTTATTGGTATGAGTGCAGTCTGTCATATATTCGATTTTCTAACACCAACATTTTTATTACATGTTGACGAAGTAACTTTATTACAAAAGAGTGACGAATTCCAAAGAAAATATTCAGATATAATAGGCCCTAGTTTTTCACTTCAATTTACTAATATATACCACCTAGTTTTACCTCAACTAACTCAAGCATGGACTGTTCACCAGTTATGTAAGGAAATAATGAGCAAATATTGAGTGCTAGAATGCGACCTAACGGAAGTATTTACAGCAATATTATTATTCTTTACAATTCCTGTCACTTCTGCAGCAGCTAAAAGGTCATTTAGCAAATTAAAAATAATAAAAAATTATTTAAGAAATAATATGGGCCAAACTCGACGATATATTCCGTTCTAATACCAAAAACTAATACCACTGGTATTTGTTTGGACTCATATTTATTTTCTATTCCAAACGGATACCACTCTTTAAATAATTACGACCTTTATATAATAAACCCTTGAATCTTCTCTACTTCGTTTTATTAGCCCAACCTACACCAATTATTAATTGTAATTTATGTTGTTACTGTTTAATATTTTTATTACCTGCCCTGCAGTGCACAAAAAAGAGCTTGAGTAGCTTAGCATTTTTAAAGTATTTGTATATTTCATATTTTTATTTGATATAACCTAATCAGTTTACATAGCAGTGGGGCCCCATTTTTTAATTTGCCCCAGGGCGGTTACCTAGCTACGCCACTGTGTATGGATGGATGCGTTTAGTGCTTCGCAAACTGGTGCTTCGCTGACGGAGCGACCGAGCGCACGCGCGTATGTATACTCGTTCAAAAAAATGAATATGGATACAGAAAAACTTATAACTGAGGTACGTCTTCGTTCGCCATTATGGGATTTGTCTTGTGCATTATATAAAGACCGTGATGCGAAAATAAAAGCTTGGCAAGAAGTTTGTTGCGAATTAATACACAATTTCGACGATCTACCTGACAGTGATGGACATCTTGAAATAATCAAAAAACTTTTCCTCGTCCTCTTGCAATTTTGAATATAGATTGCAGAATTCACCTTCAAGTAACCGTTCTACAAGTATTGGATGCACTTCACATCTTCGCCGCCGCCTTCTATTCCGTCGTGTGCGCAAAAAATAATTTGCACATATTAGAGCATTTACAGCAAAAGGATTCATTTTTCTTGTTAACTGTACACATGCGTCTCAGTTCGCCGTCAGCGTAGCACTAAATGCATTTTAACAACTGATGGTCAGCGCTGATGGTCAGGACGTACCATCAGCGCCGACCATCGGTCGAGCTCTATTTCCAGCCTAAGAGTTAAAAGAAAATTCCTTCTTTTCGTTAGTTGGTTACGAGATTATGTTTGGTTAATTTGGTTTTCATATTTAGATAATCTGTGGTTCTGGTTAATTTGTTTAGCAAATCAAAGAGAATGTAATCACTGCGCGCGTTAGCAAATATCCAAAGACTACAATTATACATACGGGCAAAATTAAATATCAAATCTTCCATTCAACCGATTATATACTCTTTGCATTCAACTCTGGATGTCTTTGTTTTGTAATGTAATTGTTTTTACTTTCATTGACGAAGTAAAAACAAAATAGTCATAAATATAGTTTTTAAACTATATTTTTTAACTCGAAATCAATTCCTAAAATGTCCAACAACGGTGAAGTTCTTTACGTACGAGAAGACGATGATGATGCCGTGAGTATCTTTAATTTTCCAGCCTTCAGTGTTAATGAAGACATATCAAATACAAAAGTAGGATTTCTCACTAAAAAATATTTATCCAGTCCGTCGTTTGCATGCAATTATTATCACCTACAATCTGTTATACCTAACCTGTTCTATAAACTCATAAATAAATTTCATTGTCATAGTTTAAAAATCTGTTTGATTATCAAACGACTAAAGCCCAGCACAGACGTAGTTATTATTATGTCAAAATATAAATACATTACATTACAGCAATGTACCTCATGATGTAAGATGCTAAAATATATATTTTGCCATCACCAGGCTACATCTGTCCCAATAAATTTATATTATTTCTAAGTCTGTGCAGGGTTCTACATGGTGATGGTGACAACACAAGATCCAAAAAAACATACTTATAAAACTTTTGAAACACTACCTACCTACCTTATTTTTTAAATAAGGGACAAATTACCTTCACACTTTAGTTCATTTCAAATAAAAATGTCAATCTGTTAAATGGTATATTATTGTTATTTCAGATTGATTTTGAAATAGGATCAGGAATTGATACTCAAAACATTTGGGATGATACTAAGTTAGTTGAATCATACGATAAAGCGTCATACTTAATGCATCAAGCAGTTGCTAAACGCATTGCAATGCAAACAAATACTAATTTGCAACCTACTCGGGAAGAAGGTAACAACTCATGTTTTTTAAATGTTTATCAATTTTATAGCAATAGATGATCTACTGTATAACCCAATGAAAATTTTTCAAGACTTCAAAAGAATGCTACACTACATACTACAGTCTGCCGACAAAAGTGTTTAAAGAAAATAAATACAAAATGGGTAATGTTAATATTATAACTTATATTTATAGACATTCCATTACAAGACATAATATGCTTATAGTTGTGCCTATAGGCATAACTAACCTATAGATATGCCTACCCTTTAGTTCAGCTTACTAAAATCTGTAAATCCTTTAAATGTAGCTTTACATTTAGTTTTACATATTCAAAATCCAGAATCTAGATACAAATTATGAAATTACATAATACATCACTCAAGAATTTATTTTGTCTTATAAATTGTATAAAATTCTGACGACTGCAGAAGTTAGTACATATTTTATGTATTTGTATTGCTTTGTTCCTACGACAATTCTGTTTCTATTGTGGTAGGTTTAACTACTTATAGAATAGTATGATTCTATAGAATTTTTATTTTTGTTGTAGATTCAAGATATTTTCTGATTGATAGATATTTATTATCAATAATATGTAAACATTTGGAAATCTTTATCTCTAATCTCTTCTCTGATTATTATAAATTGAAGTCACTGTCTGTCTCTGTCTGTTTCTCCGCTAACTTCTAAACCACACAATGGATTTTTGATATGGTTTTCACTAATGGAAAGAGAGATCAACGAGCATGTGTGCATATAAAAAAATTTCATCTGCGCGAAGCTGGGTGTGGGTCGCTTGTTTGCCTATAAAAAGCAAGAAGTCCACCACTTCACACTAAAGAGTATAATACCTACAAGACTTGATTGACAGTTTATTTTATTATTTCATTTATGATATAATGCCTTTTTGAATGGGCCACAAAATGTTCAAATGCTCTTTTGGCTAACTTGCTACAGACAGACTTTAACAAGGTTTTTTTTGTTCTACTCAATTTTATTATCATCAGTGCTGAATTAACCTTCCCATCTTTCTTTGAGTATAACCTTCTTGATCAAATGGTAAAGAAAAAGTCAGCTTTTGGATTGTCCTTGCCCAAGAAAAAAATGTTGAATAATTTTTTATATGAATGACATGTTATGAATATATAACACTTATTTATAAGAGACACATGACAGTAAAATATTTTTTATAGCTTGAATCTTTATAATGCAAAAAGAAGTATTATTATCAATTTCAATATTCTTGTATACATGTTTATGAGTAGTGTTCAACTATACAATAAAGTGTACAACTGTAAATTTTATTTGTGTTCTTAACAGTACAAACATACTTTAGTATAGAACATAAAATTATTACTTATAATATTGGGTCAATACAAAAATGTACTGTGACTTTTCAGAAGCCACTACCGGTGCAGTTAAAAAAAATAAAAAATCTCCTAAATTGAATGGTATAAATGAATGGCAGCCAGTAAAGAAATCTTCATCTCAAGAATGGAAACCGGACATGCCATGTAGAGCGGTATGCTCAAGTGACGGATTGGAGTATGAAGCTCGTATATTAGCTATTATTGATGAAGATCACTGTGTTGTTAAATTTTTAGGTGAGTCGAACATTGTATTGAATTCTTCTATGTTTTTCTCCTAATATTTTTCTTCTATGTAAAAGTCGTCAGACAGACTGACTGTCCACTTGATGGTAAAAGTGCCTACCGTTGCCTATAACAGTGTTCTGCAAACTTAAGGTATTTAATGCAAAACATGAGCCTGTTTAATTAGGCAAAAGTGATCCAAATTTGGAGTAATCATTGTCAGGGTTGCTCTCATCTCTTCGTTGATCGTCCTCAGGCATTCTCTTTTTTTTGGTTTTTATTGCGGTAAGATTTGAAAATCCTAATTCACATAAATATGTAAGTCGTAACAAATGGCAAAAGAATTGCAATAGCATGCTTAGAAAGCAGAGGATATTCATTTTTCACACATAGCCAAAAATGATCTATGTAACTCGGTTTCTGAAAATTTTAACTTTAATTGGTTAACTTTAACTCGTTTATTGGTAAGTGTTCAAAAGGAATGCTTTCTCTGAGAATGGATTTTGAACCAAATCCATAGGCTGCAGATCACGCTTAGGGAAATAGAGATTCATTTTCTCTGCAAGAAGCTTTAAGTGTTTCACAATCAAATCACACCTGCACTTTTTTTTCTGGATCGGCTGCCATGACATTTGGGAACATTACATTATTATACCACATCATTTGCCAACCGCCAGTGTTATACAAACCAACTAATTCGAGACACACCAACTAATTACCACGGTACACACTTTGTGGAACACTGGCCTATAATACAATTAACCTCACATGTGCTGCCAACCGTCATAAGATTAAAGAATGCTATGATGGATTAGGAAGAGATAGGGAAATGAGTTCTGGCATCTCTTACTCACTCGCCGAAATAACAGCAAAATTGCTGTTATTTCACAGTGATCATCTATAAGGGGATGGCTACTGCTGGCAGACGTGCTGCCCAAATTAGTGCGAAACGCAGTGTACCCTGCCACTACTAATCTGATTTTTTTTTATATAGAAAGTCAGCACTATAACAGTTTACTTGATGGTAGGTGGCTGCCGTATCTAAAGCAAGCAACGTTAGTGTTCCTGCTGGTTTCAAGTGTACTTTCGAGATATGACCTTGCGCGAATTGTAAAAACCTTACAGGTTACGACGATTACAGTGAAACGGTGACGCTTAGTTCGCTTAAACCGACGTGGGGCCGTGAGGAGTGTGTTCGACAAATCAAGCAGAGCCTCGAAGAGCGAACAGTGGAACAGGTGGACCGACATGATTCTGACAGTCCTGCAAGCTCATCTGGATATGGTGAGAAAATAAATACTTTTATTCATAACACTGTTCTTTTCTTTCATGTTAAAGTCGACAAGACAGGATGACTGTCCACTTGATGATAGGTGGCTACCGTCACCTATAACGCAAGCAACGCCACACCCAATGTGCTACAAATGTGCTTCCAATCATGGGTTTAGGTATAAGGGATTAGGAAGTTGTAAGGAAATGTACTCTAGTATCTCTTACTCACTCACCGAAACACAACAGCTGTATGTTATTTCATGGTGGTCTTCCGTAGGGGGTGGTCACTGCCCATAGACAAGCTGCCCAAATGATTGCAAAACGCAGTGTGCCCTGCCACTACTTGCCAGATTCAGACCAATGCCAACTTTGAAAAATTCATTTAAACTGGAAATTGAAACCGGGACCCTTGAGACAGAACACTAAATCACCTTAAAAAATAGGCTCGTCAAAAATCCAAAAACGGAAGCCAAATTTTTTGACTCTTTACATATGCACAAACACAGTAGTTATAATACAAAGTATGTCCTACCTGACAAAGATCCGACAAAGCCATGCAAATAAGCTTTTATAACCTTTCTTATTTTTCTAATCTATACATAATAATAAAATCGTAAACGAATCGTGTCTGTTACGACATTAAATATTTTTTCAAAAAAAATAATTTGTACACATGGTACTTATGTTACAGAGGTCAAAAAAATAGTTTTTAGAATTTTTGTCTGTCTGTGCGTTTGTGCACGTTAATCTCAGAAACAGAACCTATTCGAATGCGGTTTTCACTGATTTATTGTAGCATGCTTCCCGTAACATTTAGTGTTTGTTTCGTTTCAATCGGTTTACAAACAAAAAAGTTGCGGGCTCAGCTAGACACTAATAAAAGCATATTAATTATATTTACGTGATATATTTTCAATTAATAAATAAATGAATTAATGTGTTTTTTTGTCTAACAACAGTCTAACAATCATTTTGTTAATTTATTTAATTGTCTTTACGCTTTAATTGTCTTTACATAAACATTTGTATTGTATAGTTCTAGTCCACATTTTAGTTTTTGCAATAAATGTAGTTTCATAGTTCATACTTTGGATTTCTCATTCTGTATTTACCTCAACCTTTTCAGAAGAAGTGAACCGACAATTTAGGAAACAAAAAGCGCAGAAACGAAACTTTAACAGCAACCCTCTACCTCGGCTTGATAACATTGACATGGCTTATGTGAGACGCGTAAGTTTTTCTCTATATTCTACCTACTGTAACTCCTTGGACTATCAAAAGATGGCGCTGCCAGTCTCATCGTTTGTCTATGTGGCTATATTTGGTTTTTATACATTTGTTATCATTGTGATCTGGAAGTTGCACGGAGCTTCTAACCTATAGAGACGAAATGTCATTCATTAGTTCGAAAACGATTTCATCCTATCCTAATGGCAAATGCTGGGCTCCGATTGGTCAATGGCAGCACCATGCATCACATTAGTGTTGCGGACACCAAATATTATTATCGATTTCGATGTTTAATTATTGCATTAATTATTATTGTAGAACTGAGTAATAATGATACGTTATCAATTATAACAATTTACTTATGCATGTACAACATTTATACTTATGGTATTATAACTAGCGATTACAAAGGATAATCGAAGGTACAGAATCGTTCTCACGGTCTGAGCATACCGTTATTATTGAATAGCGGTTTATCGTAGAATAAACAAATCAATAAACGTTTCTAACCTATTATTCTACAGTTTTTACATTCATCGGACGCTTATTTTTTATTATTTTTACCACACTATGACGGTACTTTACAAAGGACGGTATGACAGTACTTTGTAGACCGATATACACTCGAATATATAAGAGAATAGGCTAATTTTTAACATTTAAATGCAATTTTTTTTATTTCACTTTATTATTAAGAAAGCAGCTGTCATTTATACAAAAAAATAATAATTTAAATTTTCTAATTTGTACAACGAATATTATAGGTACTTACTAAGTAAGCCAAACAAAATCAAATATCCAAAGGCACAATAAAAATGATTAGTACCCTGCACCCCTAAAAGTCCACAGCAGTTAGACTTTTTAGTTTCCTCGTCGTTTCTTGTTTTTATTGTTTCCACATCCTTCCAGTGGTGTCTCCTCATCACCATTTTGCATTTTGGAGGAAGGAAAAAGTCAGAAGAGGCAAAATCTGACGAATAAGGAGGGTTTTCAAGTGTAGTGCTTGAATTTTTTGTCAAAAATTCACGAAGAACAAAGGTCTCATGGTGGAGAATCTACCCGTCACCTTTAGCCAATTTTGGCCCGTTTACTTTTTGTCCTTGAGGAAGGAATTTATGGTGAACAACACCTTGCAAATGACTATGGTAATAAATGGACTATGGTAACCAAGCCAAGTACCATGAAGTAGACCGTCAACCTGCCTGCAGACCTTTACAAAAAAATGCTAAAAAAAATTATTATGCATAAAAAATAGGATATTGTTTCAGCTTGGTGAAGACGAGGTCCCGTTTGCACCTCCTCCCCCATTGCACCTAATGAGCGACGACTCCTCCATGTCTGAACAGCAGGTCATCAACTCCATGCTCGTCTCCTGGTACATGAGCGGATACTACTCCGGGGTCTACCAAGGCATGAAGATGTAAGTATCCAATCCTGCTTCTTTTGAGCAGTTTATTTATATTGGATGCTTTATTACATCTTTAGCCACACAAACCGTAAACCTTTATCGAAATTTATATGTATCAATTGTAGCAGTGTCCTATGTTAACTCTTTCTAAAATAAATAGTTCTGAAAAACTGAGTCATCATAGGATGTCTTTGGGGAAAAATTATCGTTAGTTTGAATTTTTGTAATAATGTTCGTAATTACTAGAATTTATTTGCCGAACAAACTGTATACTATATAATTTATTGTGGACCATGATTATTGTCGTTAATAATCCACTTCTAATTTCTTGTGATCAATCTTTTCAATACAGTTCATAGCGCAAGGTTTCATAACTTTTTAAAAGAGATTCGCAAATGAGAACACGAACCAAACTCTCAATGAGCACATGTTAAAACTTGAACTGTTCTGCACACCCAGATTGTTTCCAATAAATTAAAACTCACAAGGTCTAATCCGAGATCATCAGCAATGTTGTAACTACTAAATCCCCAATTTTCTCCCACTTTTTGACAAATATCATCGACTTTATATGGGTGACAGAGCGTAATTTCAGTTTCCAGACATTCCAGAAATTTCCATTTAAAAATTTCCAGACTGAAACGCTTGACCAATTTAAATATAGTCTTTGCAAGTTCAAACACGACTCCGTCATCATCATCGTGATGTGCATGCAACATGACAATAAACGTAATTATGGTGACGGGATTTAGCAAGCACAAGTATATTTTTATAAAAATAAGTGACCAAGCTATCGTATTCTTCCAATATATTTAATTTTTTTTAATGTGAGTTTATTTTATTTAAAACTAGCTGACTCGACTGACGTCGTTCTGTCAAGATGGAAAGATTTGTGTACATTTTTCTGGGTAATTTTTCCACCTTCTTCTCTCGTTAAGAACCTTCCTCAGATTTGACAAATATTTGAAATAAAAAAACGAATAAGGCCTGCCGTTCTCGTGTTTTGCGCTTAGCAACATATCTGACGATTCATTTTTATTTTTATAGATAGATATGAGGTCATACAAGATCAATAAATTCTTTGAAGGTACTTTTACTCATAACCGTTTTAAAATCTTACGAAGCTGACTTTAACAATCTCGTCATTATTTTGGTATTTATTTATTATGGTGATGGGATTTAGCAAGCAGTCTTCTTCGTCGAAAGACAATGATGCTTTTCCTTTCATTACCAAGGTTTGACGGATAGTCATGCGATGAAAGTCGAAACAACGCTCTGTAGAAATGGATCGTGGCCCAGTCGTCTAGTACTACGCTGATAGATGAGTTGTATACGAAAGCTCTTACAGACACCGTCCATAAGAGTCAAAATTTCTTTTTGTCTACTTGTGTTGTGTGGATGGAATTGTGTTGTTTTATTGTACCTACTTACTAAAATTTCAAAATATAGAGGAATTTTTTTATATGCTACCTTTTCAATGGTATCTTATAGGAAAATACTTCATCCCCAACCTTATTATTTTACTGTATTTTACGTAGAATAAGTGTAAAATTATTTCTTTGCAGGTCAAAATCTAAGAATAATCGCAGGATTGACAACTAATATTAAAGATGGGCGTCCGAGTTCGCGTCGAGCTTATGGAGAGTAGAGGCAAACTACAACCATTAAATAGTAGTTCATAAATTGACCAGAATGGCGCTGGTGTAGCATTGAAATTTGGTATGAAATTAGCGACTATAAATGAACTTGAACGAACTGCTTGCATATTCAGAAAGAGATTTTGTAAATATAACCTGAAAAAGTTACAGTGTGGCGTGGAAACCAAATTTTCAAATATTTGTATTAAATTCGTCTAACAGTTTTATAAAACTTTTGAAGTGATTTTATGGTTTTTCTTTTTTACTAGCTGAGCCAGCAACTTCCTACGCGTGGTATACGGTATAGCGCGTAACTTCTTTGTTTGTCAACCGATTGGAATGAAACAAACACTAAATGTTATGGGAAACTTGCTACAATGGATCAGTGAAAACCGCATTCAAATCGGTTAAGCTGTTTCAGAGATTAATGTGCAAAAACGCACAGACAAAAATTCTAAAAACTATTTTTTGTCATCGGTAACATAAGTACAACGTGTACAAATTGTCTCTAAAAAAATATTTAACGTACTTATAAACACGGCTCGTTTACGATTTTATTGTGTGTAGATAAATAAATTTAAGTGACTTATCATAATGGGCAAAATGTGTGAGTAAATAAAAATTAAATGTAAGTTATTTTCGTGATAGACTATTGTTGGTAATACTACTACAGCGTCTCCTATTTATGATGGCCGATCGACACTTTCTCATGTATAAAGTTGGTCCTCCTCACATCTACCCTCCATGTCCAGCTGTTGTGTGTCAAAACAGAACTTAAACATTTAGTTTGATTTTGAAAAATGTTACCACATCTGTATCACCTTTTTTTTCTTTCTTTTTGTATAAAATATGTGTGAAAAGGAAATAAAATCACTTTTCTTTTTCAATCATATTCTTTTATTTTCAATGTCACATCACAACATGTTAAGAAAAGTAAAATGCAGTTAACTGATATAATAATAAATTAAATTATGCCTCCAGTATTCTGTTTATATTATGTACAAAATATACACTGTCGAAAACATATGTTTTGTTAGAAAAGTTCTCTTGGTGGGTTCACATAAAAACTTAACGTTTTTAATGATTTGACTTTGACAATGTCAACTGTCAATTTGACTTATAAAATTGCATTTTGTTAACTACGTCACGTTCGTAATTAAGCCTGTACAGTATAATACCTATTTTATTTATTTTTTAACCATTAACTTAACCACATAACAAAATATTTTGATTCCAACCGAAGTAAGAAATAAAATTCGTACTCATTACAGAAAGTAAATTGCCAGTAATTTTTTTTTTTTTTTGTATTGCAACTATGATCAAAATATTCTGTCACACGGATGTTAGCTTTATTTTTTTACAAAAAAAACTTATATTATGGCAAACAATAGCGCACAATAAACCTAGACAAAACCGTGTGTATTTACGCTGAAATAATTTATTTTCAATATGGCAATGATTTTAAAAGGCTTCAAAACTGGTACCAAATTTTTTTCGAACTTTACAAAAAGTAACTGAATATTTAGACCTTATCACCTTAAAATAAGGTTCGGTATACGGCTACTTTTGTGGTTATGCTGTATGATAATAAAATTCGTCTAGATATACATTTCAAACAACTAAAAAAATATTTACAATAACATCATAATTTACAAAAATAAGTTCTGCCCTTTATTTAATATCAATAGACACGAAAAAGATTTTAAATATTTTATGAATAGATATTTTCGTAGTCTATCAATCGCTTGTATAAAAGAAGAATAAATTCAATATTACGATGTTTTAAAGTTTAACTTTAAATTGTAGTTTTTTGTGTGACAATTGTCTTTCAATTGATGCAATTAGTCATTTATTTGAACTATTTTCGTGCCTATAATATTATTATTGACATTGTCATTTAAAATTTCTGATCTTGGTTGACTATATTTCGTACATTTAGGACCAGCAGGTGTCGTATCCGCCGCGCTAGAAAGTCGTTGGGTTTTAGCCGGTAGGAGTCCGGCATACAATGCTGCCGGGTATTCATGAGGATTTCACAACATTAAAAAAGGGCCAGCGGCAGACGAGAAACTTTTGTCCGCGGAAGACAAAAATCTCCCAATAACTCACACGGTGTATGGTTCACCCTCGAGCACTCAACAAAGATTAAAATCCGCTGTTAATGCGCCTTGGCGCGTTAGTTTTTTTTTTTTTTTTTTTGGGACTTCCACGTACTTTTGTCTCTTGATGCCCTCCGTAATTTTAGTAAGCGGTATTTTACGCTCACGCGCCGCCAGTCTGTAAACAGAAAAAACGTCCGACGCGCCGCGAGACACCACGCCCAACGCGACGCCCCGCGTCTCAAAAGAGTACCCCGTGAACTGTCCTTCGTCTGTACAGGCCCTTAGTGTTGAGTATAAACTTTTCACAACATTCTGTTTTTGTTTTGCATTCATAAAATGACTAGTTAAGAAAAGAAATATAAATACTTATCGAAATTGTAAATTTAAAAATGTACCATTAAGTCTGGAAAACCAACCTGGCGTTTGTTCTAAATTATATAATAAATCATAATTTGTATTCACTCCATTGATTGTATTGCTTCTTTATGTACTATTTTGAGTACATTTGCTTAATAAAATAAATTCTCGTATCGACTATTTTTAATTCGAATTTTTTTATCGATTTTAAATCGAAAGTTCGTGTTAATAATAAAAACAATTTAATAAATTATAACTAGATAGTACAGTAGGTATATGTAAATTCGACTTTCGTTGTTTAGTCATTGGTATAGAATGTATAAAAAAAACTTGTCCTCACAATAAAAGCCAGTCTTGTAATAACAAAGTAAAACTCATTACAAGCTAAAGTTATCCTGATTGCTATTGTGTTATATTGACAGGAAGTTATATTAAATCTTGAAATTAGTATTTGAAAAATGTTTTTAAATTTAATTTAGATCATGTTTATGATGTATCTAGATTACAAAAAAAAACGTATCTATCATATAAAGTATCCAAACAGTGCCCTGTTTAAACTAAAGTGCTGAGTTCGTGTGTGTCATGACTTAAATCGATGGTGGCTGCTGGAACCCCGGGTGTGACGGCACCTTCACCTGGCGGAGTACTCGTCGGTGGCCTGGAATAAGAGTTTCAAATTATTTCAAACTTCGCGTTGATAGAACATTATTTGCTTTATAGAGGACTAACCGATGCCCGCGACTTCGTTCGCTAGTACGTCATCTTAAGTTATCCTGGACAAATGATGGTTCCATCATCACAGCGATAAAGATGTCAGATATTTTCTCAGATGTTATATTTTTTTATTTTTCAACGCGGATGTTATCAACCAAATTTCATATGACTTTTTATGTAAAACAAAATTCCCTACCCCTAATTCTATTGTAGTATTAAAAATGGCGCCATCAGTAGTGTCATATTTTTGGAGTTCCCACCTATTTTCATTTTTTTCTACCCCTTCTACAGAGTGAAATCAAAAATTTCTTTCACCCATCGACATTTATTCCATAACTAGCGACCCGCCCCCGGCTTCGCCCGGCGTGCTATTTTTATATATCAGAACATTCCCCGTTTATCCCTCTTTCCATTAGTGAAAACCGAATTAAAATCGGTCTACCCGTTCACGCGTGATGCCGTGACCAAGGGAAATAGGGATTCATTTTTTTATATATAGATATGAAATATCAATGGGTGAAAGATTTATGTTCTAGAAAATTGAAGCAAATATTATCTTCTAGAAATTTATATCAAAAATGCCCTTGAGGCACTCAAATTTCGATTTGTTACTAAATTTTCAGGCAATTTCGACTTCTTTTCATAAGAAAAAATGTCGAATCCAGCCAGTCGAACTCTCCAGTTAGCATTTAGCGATTTCTTTTTATTTTATAGATTTTAATTGACGTCCATTTTTAGCATAGCAAAGTTTAGTGATTTATTGTTGGTGTTGTATTTATTTATTGAATTTCATTATAAATGCTCAATGGCTTTGGTTTTAGGTGATTAATTAAATTAAAAGTAACTCAAGGTTCAGTGAATGTTTAAGTAATAAATTGTAAATAGAAAATGTTGGTAGTTGCCAGGGCACACTGCGTTTCGCAGTCATTTGGGCGGCCTGTCTGGCGGTAGTAACCACCCCCTTACAGAAGACCATCGTGAAATAACAGCACGTGTGCCGTTGTTTCGGTGAGCGAGTAAAGGATGGCCAGAGCCCATTTTCCTAACTCTTCCTAATCCCTTATCCTTAATCCTATTGTAGTCGGCAGCGCACTTGCAGCACCTGTGGCGTTATTTCTGTTTTAGGCGACGGTAGCCACCTACCAGCAAGCGGACCGTCTGTCTGTCTGTCGACCTTAACATAAAAAAAGTTCTTACCTAATGATGTATGGCCCACCCTGCTGTAACATCGTTATCGGGTATGAGCCTCCTCCAGTCATGCTGTGAAAGCTAACATTTCCCATTCCAGTATTGTTCAAATGTCCATTCCCTAGTAGCACTCCGTTCGAAGTGTTAAGGTTGGCTCCACCGTTCGAATGCTCCTGACTCCGAAACGCCTTCACGAGATTCGTTTTCTCCTTCTGCCAAACGAACACATTGTGCACCATCGCGCAGCCGCAGAATATTATTCCGATCCCAATGAAAACTGACGTCACTATCGCTGGCGTCGAATGGAATTGGATGAACGTGTACAGGATTACGCCTGGAGAGAGATAAAAATTACGTCATTGAAAAAACACTGAATTCGGTTTAAGGGTTTAAGCTAATCTCTTGATACATAGTTATTAGTCCGTCTCGAAGGACCAATAACTGCAGTGTATTATAGTTTATATGTTCTAAATGTTATGTTTTATCAAAGAAAGGCAGGTGGAGGTTCTATATAAAAATAAAGAAACCCATCTCGTTGAGTGATCTGTTGACACTGTCTTTATTGATTGTAAAATTTATGACTAATATGATTGAAAAAAGAAATGGATTGACAACATCGTGGTAACAGCTTCATTTATTACTAGCTGGTAACCGCAACTTCTTCCGCGGTGACTGTAACGGCCACCTTCGTTACGTACTTCTATACTAATAATAATAATATTATAAAGAGAAAAGACTTATATGTATGTATTTGTGTATGTTTGTCAAAAACTACTGGACAGATTTCAAAAATTCTTTCACCTTTAAAAAGCTACATTATCAGCGAGTAATATAATATATTATAAAGATACGCGGACGAAGTCGCCTGCAACAGCTAGTTTTTTATATTTATAGGCGATCCCTCGGGAACCTGACATTTTTCCACGATAAAAAGTATCCTATGATTTAATTAAACTATGTGTTAAATCGGCATATTTAACAACGAGCAAGGCCAATGAATTGTATAGTAGCCGGCAAACTTCTTGGACAAACGACCTTGATTTTTTTTTTTTTATTTTTTTTTTATGTTAAGTCGACAGACAGGCTGACGGTCCACTTGATGGTAGGTGGCTACCGTCGCCTATAACACAAGCAACGCAAAATGCGCAGAAACGAAAAATAGGTCTCTTTGTCTCTCGTGATCTCTTTTCTCTCTATACCACCAACTAAAACGTTATTAGCTCAATCAATAAAAACCCAGTAATAAAAAAATAGCGTTTTTCAATGAAACAATATTTTTGTACCATGCACAAACTTTCCCCCACCACCTCACGCGATGGCCAAGTTTGCCGGGTACTATAACTAGATGGCGTTTACACATAAACGTACGGCACGCGCGAACATTGCATTCATCGAGTTTTGTAAACACAAGAAATATTTATTCAATAAGCAGATTTTACCTATCTACCCTGCGAATTCCCGGTGTTTCATTTTTGATAAACCAAGGGTATGTTCACGGGCATTTGGCATTTTTGGGCGCATTTGTACCCTATCAGTGTGCCAAATTTCATCGAAATCTGCCATACATCCTCACAAACTTACAACTTTATACTATTAGTAGGAGTACCTAGGTAATCTTTTTCATGTATGAATGACGACCAATTTAATTGCAAAGGAAAACATCGTTAGAAAACCTTCGTGTTCTTAAATGGTAGCAAACTTCAAAGTTATGTGAACTCTCGCTAATTCAGAGTGGGCTAGCATAGCAGATTATAGCCCATACCTCCACACATAGAGAAAAGGCCTATGCCCGGCAGTGGGACTCTATATGTAGTTAATGTATATGTAAATACATTTACATTTACTACATACATTAACTACATTTTCCATAAGAGGCAGAGTGGATGTCTATGGTAGACCACATTTAATCATCATCTCAGCCGTAGGACGCGTCCACTGCTGGTCAGAAGCAGCCTGAATCCGTCGCTTGTCCACATCGTGAGTGGACGTCCTACGCTGCGTTTGCGTTGCGTTGCCTCCACTCAAGAACCCAGACCAGCGGTGTCGACTCTCCGTACTATGTGTTCTGCCCACTGTCACTTCGACATACTAATCTGCCGAGTTATGTCGGTAACTTTCGTTTGTCTACTGATCTCCTCAAGATTTTAACAGAGTAACCACGAGCATAGCTCTCTTCATAGCTCGCTGAGCGATATTGAGATTTCTTACGAGGCCTTCTACTTAAAAAATTTTATTTTAAGACACTGAGGAATTTTGGACGAGAATATCTACATATGTCACGGAGATTCCCGACCATATTTATTAGTATAGAGTAATTATTATATATTTTGAAGGCTTGGAACAGCCCACTTGCCGGTAGACGGTTACCGTCGGATACTGACATATGCATAATCTGTAAGGCAGGGCATCCACAAGGACTGCCACTACCAAACTACTTATTACTGACAATGCTTTGTTCAGCAAAAGAGGTGAAGAATGACTTACCTGTTAAAAAGACTGGAATGGATATGAAGAATCCTCCAACAGCGCAAACTCGTGTTATCGCCGATTTCTGAAGGTATTTGTTTGATCTGTAAATAACAGAACATAATTATTTTTAATTCAGATAAGATTAAATTTTACAATCGAATGCAGAGATCCATGCTTTGGGTAGACGATTGCTAAAAATAAAATAGTAGAATAATCTCGTCTGTAATGTTACAATCGATCAAATTATAAAAATTCGTCAATCTCGAAAACTACAAATTTTTATTCTGTTTTCACTGCTTAGCCTGGAGCGTTTAAGCTTTTTGTTTCATCTGTAGTTTCAGGAATCAGGAAGAAAAACTTATCGTGATAGATAATTTCAAATTGGTCGATCGCCTTCTGTACAAAATGCATAGTGAACTGTCAATCGTTACAATTTTATTGCAATGGTGAAAGCCATGTGAAAGCATAGTATAATGTAATTTGAGTTACACAAACACAAAATACTGGCGCTTTTCACTTAAAAAGTTTAATCACTAATACATAGGTATAATAAAATCGTAAACGAGCGGTGTCTGTACATTAAATATTTTTTCAAAAAAATTACACGTTGTACTTATATTACAAACGTGAAAAAAATAATTTTTAGAATTTTTGTCTCAGTCACACAAATCTCAGAAACGGCTTAACCGATTTGAATACGGTTTTTAGTGATGCATTGTAGCAAGCTTCCTGTAACATTTAGTGTTTGTTTCATTTCAATCTATTCACAAATAAAAAAGTTACGCGCTATACCGAATGCCACGCGTACGAATGTGCGAGCTCAGCTAGTCACTAATAAAAGCATATTCAAACTGTAAATTTTCAAAATGTTACTAAACAACGTAAGGTAATACTGATCGTTTATAGGCTGCTACGATGGTCTATGATTGAAAACAATTGTTATTTCACTTTGTTAGGAATACGGATGGACCTCTTTTGCCCTCGACTTCGTTCGCTTAGTTATATGTTATACATAGTGTTTCTAGGGAAACTTCAAAATTTTAGGATAAAGTATAACCCAGTAAGAATCTCAGCTTCCATAAAGCACGAATCTTAAAAAGTACACGAGAACGATTTCGCGGGCAACAGCTTGCAGAATAATCCGTACCTATCCGTTGATTTCATATTCGGGGATAAATAATTAGGGGCATCTGTAATTATTTATCCCCGATAAATTTAAATCTGTATGATAAAAAATATGTGATTTTTAAATAATACCTACCTACTTAAAAAATCACTTATCGCAACTTTACTATGTAAAAATATAAATCGATTCATATGTATAGGTAGGTACGCATTATGGAGACTTAATAAAATCAGTAACAGAAAAACTGCCTATCACGGATTCATCGCTTCTATATAATATTAATAATCTTTATTTGTTATGACCATGGGTATGGTAAATACGAGATGATGTATAGTATTAGATATGGGCATTATATAGGGTAAATCAGTTGAAGTTGAAAGGGCATTCATTACGCAAGAACTATGCATCAGGGCAATATGTGATGTACCAGCGACAACCAGCTGTAAACCACTCTTTCAAAAATTGAAGATTCTACCTTTATTACGAAATCTGCAAATTCACCAAATTACACTTAGAATTGTTTAGAAACGTTATGGCGTATGTAAATTTTATACAAGATATCCCAAAATATTGTTATTACCGAACTTCAAAATTGACATTTATGCTAGTAACCAACTAGAAACTGTTATTCAATATGTGTGAAATCATACAATCATTTGCCGGAATATATGAAAGAAATAAATATGAGAAATTTTAAAACTACATTATGGACACACAAACATAAATAGTATAAAAATGAATAGGTACCTAAAACGCAAATCGTGACCAAACATTAAAATAATTTTTTTTTTATAATAACAGAATGTCAACTGGTATTTACCATACCCATGGTCGTAGCATGGAAGTAATAAGTACTATATGGGTCGTAGCAAATAAAGATTGTTAGCAAATAAGATTTCTGCGTTTTTTTTCTCGTAACAGACAAACCGTTGCAATGCGGGTTAAAAGAATTCTCTACACGGCTAACTGTGAACCCATATTACATAAACCAATTTGTTTGCAACAAAGCTAAACCGCAAATTATATTAGAGCTACAGAAATTCTATGCCTCGTGCCGTGCTGAATAATCCATTGCTAATGTATTTTTAGGAGTTATTTTTTAATATGAAAATTCATTCAACGGGGTGCTATAAACAAACAAAAGATTGGGCGATTTCCTACCTCAATGCTATGCTTCTTACATAATATTACAGAATCTTTATTCTTAGCTTCTAACCATTTTTATTATAAGAGAATATTTGCTTTAGTCATTTAGAGGAAAATAAATTTACTTTACTTGCTCTGTGTTACTCAGCTACCCTATGCCCTAGCAGCTACCGTCTTAAGTAAACCGTCATTCAGTCTGACTGCTTGATTGATGACATGATCTGCTTTGATTAGACTCAAATAATATCAGTAATCATATTTTAATACATCAATCTTCCGTTACTGCTAATCCTAATTATAAATGAGAAAGTGAGTTTGTTTGCTTGTTTTTTACGCCCTTACTCTAGGTACTTACTCAACCGTCCATCATGAAATACACGTCAGGGATACAGAAAGGACATTGGTTACCTTTCCTCCAGAAAAAAGTATGGGTCTGGAGGGATTATTTAAAAATAAAAATCCAACGCCTGGCATAACTATAACAGCAATAAAGATCGCATAAAATGTGTTAACACCTAAGAAAAAGGATGGCGGACGAAGTTCATAAAACTTTCGTTAAATAAAAACCTGATGACCACAAATCCAATAACCTTACCTTCCAATCAGTATTGCGATATAGTGCATATATTCAAATCATTAGTGTGTACATTATGGTCATCAAATCGCAATATTTAGTCATCAAAATTAAATTAAAATGTCTGGTTATCAGTTGTTGCGAGAAGTAACAAAAGTTGTGTTGATGACCAAAGTGAGCAGGAGCAATTATAATTAATGGTCTCACAACCATTATTCGATACAATACCTACCACTAAACTATATTCTGAGTGTGACGTATTAACCGTTAGACAACTTTTCATTAAAGATACCATATTATCCCAACATATAAAACTCCCCTATGACGAAAACCTAGTATTGAAAAGGCGTAAAGATAGGGTCTGCCCAGTTATTATGTTTAACACATCTTATATTACTAAATTCCAATGTTATATAGGCCCTATACTTTATAACAAACTAAATAAAATTCTAGGAATATACCCATGTAACAAACTTGATGTAAAAAATATAATTCTTGATTGGCTGAAAAATAAAACATACGAAGAAACCGAAAACCTATTGACGACAACAATATAAGATTTAATCGGATGTTTTACATGTTCACATTTGCTTACACCTACCAGTTGCTTACCCTTGATTTAATTTAATTTGTTAATTGTTTGATTCTAATTGCAGGCAGTTTTAATTTTAATTTTAATTAATGTTAAATAGTTTATAAGATTTTGTCTAATCATATTTTCTTTTAAAAGATAATTTTAGTAAGTATATGTTTTTTTTTTTTGTTTGTTTTCTATTTAAGCTAACAAACAATAATATAAAGTGTAATGTGTACTATAAGGAATTAAAAATGTAAATAAAAATATTTAAAAAACTAATCTTAAGTTCGAACATATAGTAGTCTAACCATGAGGAATGAACAACTGTGTGGAAATTGTAACGTGCGGGTGGATCTAAAACTTTGAACACTAAATTTTAAATTACCTACTAAATTTTGTTTGTTTTATTGAATTGTGATTAAGTAACCATAATATTCAAATATTAAATAATTGTGCCATCGGAAGTGGCTTACATTTAAAATACAGGCTCGGCCTAGTTTAGATGTAAGAATAGTTTTTGTAATGATAAGATTTATAATTTGTGATCTTAGACTTAGTATTGCGCACTGTCATTTGCTGGAACAAATAAATATTTATTATTATTATTATTATTATTATTATTAATATCGATACGAAAACAAGTCGCATCGCATTGGAAGTCGTTTGAACGGTCCGCCATAACGGATTCTACACCTGCCCATCGATCGAGCTACATATAACGCTGGCAGCTTGTAGAGATTTCCGCCCCGCACTTTTGCGGGTTGCGTGATGCCTCCTGCACTTCGCTGGATTCTTATGTCAGTGACACTCTGAGCGTGCTCTTACGACAGGATGCCTATTGATTACCACGTCGTCTTTCAAGTTAATATGTGCCTTTATAAGGCCATGCGTTCGCAGCCTCCATAGTTATCTTGGGTTTGCGACGTAGATAATTATTTTTGACTATCTTTTGCCAACGTATTCGTCTGCTTCCCTTTTTCTTAGGAGCTGAAACATTTATTCAATTCTTATTGGTCTTATATTTTTGTCCGGTTTTGAAATTTTTATTTTTATTGGTCGGGATAGACGAGTCTCGAATAGGGGCCACGAATAGGAAAAAGCGTGGGATACCATGCGGCCAGGTAAACAGACGACCTGAAAAGCTTCGCGGTTGGATACGAAGCGCTGAGGCCAGACGTGGTGGCGAGCCTTGGGAAAAACCTACATCCAGTAGTGGAGAGACAGAGGCTGATGATGATGATCCCTCAGGACTAGTACTTTTTTCCTGGATACATGGTCCTATGTGCTTTTCTGTATCCCTGACAATGTGTATCCAAATATTCATTATGATCCGTTAAGTAATTAAGGCGTGAAAGCGTACAGATACAAACAAACTCACTTTCGCAATTAAGTAGATTTTTTTCCTAGAGAGATCTTTAGACTTTGGGCCAGGCAGGCTGACGCTGCACTTGATGTTAAATGATATCGTTACCTACTCAACTTAATCCGATTTGATAGTAGACAAAATCTTCTAGATTTTAAATAGGCAGGATGAATGGTCTGCCTTCATGATTAGGTACATACCTAATTTGTTCGAAAAACTTTGTCCGCGAATTCCACCAATAAAATATTATTCAAATTACAGTGTCTTGCAAAAGTCAATTCTTTTCATACATTAACCACCAATGGCTGCTAAGCTTGAAGCATCACTGGTGTATTTGGAGGTCTTGCTATCTGTCAAACTCTATCAATTCATATGCAATTATCAGTTGAGTGAAAGAATATTAAATATTTTGTTGAAATAAAATGCCTCAGTGTTGATTTGTGCCTTTGTGCTCATCGAGAACATCTTTAATTCTTTTTTCAGCTCTCAAACTGTCCAAAAGCCGTACTTTTCCGCCATTTTTCTCAAAACAAATAATAAACACACAAAAACAATACGCGATTAAGGGAGATGTCAAAATGGTGTGACCTCCAACAACACCAGCGCCACCAAGCGTGAGCAAAGGCGGACATACCTGCCATTGAGAATGCATATTCTATGAAGAACAACTGGCAAAAAACCTCATAATTGCTTTTCCTAA
This sequence comes from Bembecia ichneumoniformis, assembly GCA_910589475.2. Classification (NCBI taxonomy): domain Eukaryota; kingdom Metazoa; phylum Arthropoda; class Insecta; order Lepidoptera; family Sesiidae; genus Bembecia; species Bembecia ichneumoniformis. The sequence continues at coordinate 12,866,803 of OU342533.1, read as the reverse complement.
CATCAAGCCTGACTCATATTATAAATTTTCAAAAATGACTTTGTTTGTTTGTTACGCTTTCAAGCCTTAACTAATCAATTGATCATCATGAAAATTTGCACACACGTTGTAAGGGATATTGAAAAGGAAATAGGTTAGGTTAAGTTTCATCCAGAAAAAAGTACTCTCTTCCCGAGGATTCTAAAAATAAGGATAAAAAATTCAATGTCACAAAAATATATTAGTCGTGGAGAAAAACTAGTTTGCCATTAAAGTATACAATAAACAAATATCCAATTTTTAAATCTGCCATTTTCTTATTTATGTTAACGTCAATAGACAGGTTGACGGTCCACTTGATGGTAGGTGGCTACCGTCGCCTACAATACAAGAAACGTCACAGGTACTGCAAATGAACTAATCATAGTTATATTTGTACATCTAATTGAAAATTCCAGATTCGCGATAATTTTCTGCGTGGCATTAAACAGTGACCGTTATAGGAAATGATAACAGTTGCAAGCAGATGCATGTTCCCAACGACATTATCATAGCCAGCCAGTTGCAAGCCAACGGCGTGTAACGCTTCGCTGAACACAATACGGGGTCGATATATTACTTCAAATATTTTGCTGAATATTGTATTAAAATACGTAATTTACAACTACGTATGTACAAATATATAATCAATCGAACGTATATTTCAGAGACGTGTCATTTGATAAACAATTATTATCTTTTTGTCCTTTTGAATAAAGTCGAAAATAAATAAGACTATATGACTTCTTTCTCAGAGCAATTGGATTTATTTTCAACTAGCCTTTGCTCGCGACTACGTCCGGGCCCCTTTTTCTTAGGCGTTGTAACATTTATTCAAAGAATTTATTAATTTTATTCTTAGATGGTCCTCGTGAAAGAGATTTTTTTCTAGATGAAAGGTACTACTCGTATTATCGTTTTCTGTACCCCGTTGTATATATTAACGTATAATATCTATATGCAAAATTTCATTTTGTTTGGGTTCGGTATTTTAAGGCGCTGTTTTTAGCTTCACTTCAATAGCTTCATTCAACAAATCCTTCAGGCATATTCTTAACTAGCTGTGCCCGCTGCTTCACCCGCGTGGAATTCAGATTGTTTCTCGGTATCGGATGCACCTGCATTGCCTCTGTGGCTTCAAGGTGCGGTTGCTCTTTACATATATCGTACTATCTCTTTACGTCCAAAAACACGTGATTTTGCAGTAAAAAGCAAAAATCACGTGTATTAATTTTATTACTTGTGACGATATAATTGCTGATTTTGATAAGGATTTAATACAAAAAAGTAGTTTTTGTTGCTTAAATATAAAAGTTAGACATAGGTATGGCTGTCGCTGACTTTTTTGTAGGCATTATAAAGCTCTACAACTTTTTACAGAAATCAATCATACTTATATCTCTCACTGTTAAAGCAGCGTTCGAAAGAACCTTTTTCGTCGACTTACATTACAAATTCGATTACCACAAAAAGCCTTTTCATTTTACGGGATAATATAACTTATATCCATCCTACAATTATTTTGTAACTATTGTTGAGATAGAGATAATAGTGCGTAACTAACTACAGAATTATTATTTTTTTCACTGTTTTATAACTAATCAATAGTTAATAAATTAATACATAAGGGCAGAGCACACTGCGTTACGCAGTCTCTTGGCAGCCTGTCTGGCGATAGTAACACCCTTATAGAAAAAACCGTGTCATAGCAGAATCTGTGCCGTTGTGCATCGAAGACTGAGTAGGTAAGGGATTCCAAAGCCCATTTCAGTTACCTAGTTCAGTTAGTTGCAGCACCTGGTGTGGCGTTGCTTGTGTTACAGGCTACGGTAGCCATCTACCATTAAGTTGACTATCAGACTGTCTGACGACTTCTTCATAAAAAAAGATATTTTTATTCAATTTTTGGTATTTCTTCATAACCAACTACGGAAATGCATTTTTGAATAATCCACAATTCCAGATACCTCCTACATTAATGTATTCCATTTGATATAAAAATAGGCACAATAAAGATTAGTTAAAAAATAAATGGCTCACAAACGAGCGTGTCGATGTTAAGTGATGCATAAATTACACAAATTATTTCCGTAACATTGTCGTATTTGACGAATTCAATTCACCTAAAAAATATGTTAATTTCAAATCTCTAGGACACAACCGTAATTGGGTCGTAGTTGGGCACAGCGTTCGGGAAGCTCCAAGGCATCTTCTCATCCAAAATGGGCGAAGTAGCTGTCCAACTCTTGTCCATTTCTCCGCTAACTTTTCTAACGGATTTTGATTTGGTTTTCACTTATGAAAAGAGCAATAATTTATAATTTGCAGAAAAAATTGCGTCCGTGCGAAACCAGGGACGGGATTATATAAAAAAGTTACGAGGAACAGGTAGAAGAAATATGCTTGATCATTAAGCTACACAAATCCTTCGAATGATTCAAGGAGATGAGAGCCATTTAAAATTGTTATGGGTTTTGGTTGTTTAAATATAAAATAGACAAAATTTTGAAACATCGACCGCGATTTTTTATTACAAGAATAGGGTAACCCATGTATATAAACTTGGCCCAAAAATTTGATTTTCGAATTTCGAATCAATCAATTCGAATCAATTTATCCACTTAATTAGAGCTCGATATTATGTAATTGCTATTTTTCTTAGTTCATACTACTTCTCTATGAGGTAGTTTGAGTATAATAATATCGAACAGATAGTTCGATATTATAATACTGCTGCGATATCTTAATGTTGATTCAGGCGGGCCTAATATGTCTATTATCGCTTTAAAGTCGCGAATTTTTAAAAGGAAAACGGACCGGCCCTTTGGTCCTTACAAATATAACCCATTACTTACTCCTTGGGTTGGGTTTTGGCACTAGTGCAAATATCTTTTAATATAAATGAGATATCATCCACTAGGATCTCTCACTGTCTTTTTTTTTAGTTTTAGTCGGTCTGAGATAATACCTAAGCTACTTCTTTCATGAGGTGGGATATTCCTAAAATCCTTAAAATCGATTAGTTTTAACCGCCTTGAGAAGACGTTCAGTATACAAATAAAACAATACCTATGTTATTTAAAAAACCAATACAGGCAGAGAATATTTTCATCTCGTAAATTTGGTGAATTTTTAAAAAAAAATCGTTTAAGATTTGGAGGAGAAAACAATATATATAACAATATATATAAGTAAATATGCTCTCAGGACCTCATTTTGATGAAAAAATAATCATAAGTAGTTGATTAATAACTAGCAGATGCAACGTCAACAATTTGAACTCTTTTTAGATAAATTAGGAACCCTGGATGACTAATCAGTTCCACATTTGCTTAATGTGATTATTATTAAGTTATGCTATTACTTTTTTAATTCAATTTTTTTCTGTATCTCTGTCTCTTGATCCATCCTCTGAGTGAGAGCCTCCATCGCTATAAGAGCGTTAATACCTATTGTTATTATTCACAATAATTAATATTCGCGAAATAATTAAGCTGCGATAAAAATAAACACATATTAATTTAGAATTTAGTTTGATAACAAGTTATTAATTAAATTAGCGTATAAACAATGATAGGTTATCGGTTACAAAATGCGGCAGTTTGGTAGGGCATTTTGCCACCATTCGAGGCTGTCAGCTGACGAGACCGGTTTCGCTGCGCGATACTACACCAAAACAAATTCCAAAGCAACAGGTACGTGCCTATATACGCTAGCTATCGTATCGTGCTCTTGCATTCCTCGCCTTGTTTTGTTACAATTTTTTATTCAATGCACTTTTTGCTTCGTTATTTGGGCGGGAAAAGTGGCGGCGCCAACGCCATAGGCCTCTTCTTTTTTAAATTATACACAACGTTTATCTGTTGGAATTCAACCAAAAACAATCTCTCTCTTTCTCTCTGTATCTCTCAGTGCCTCTTCAGTCCTGAAAATTGGCCGTCAACTCCTTGAACTAGTCTCTGTCAACAGTTGCTCGACTGAGACAATTCGAGTCCAATCCCGGTTGTTTTGTAACCACGACTTCCTCCTTCGCCCAGCGCGTCTCTTTCCTACCACCTTACACATCATGATTAACTGGAGCTGACATCTGTCGTGTCTAACCACGACAATCAAATCATTTATTAATAAAAATTGTATAGGTACTAAAAACATATGACAATATGTTCTCTACGAGTGCCTTAGCCATAATAGTTTAATAAGATAAGTACGAGTATCTTATTTTTTATGATGTAGAATTTTGCTATGACGGCTCTCAAATTGATATTAATAATAATCCTAATTAATCCTAATTTTATAAGTACTAATATAATGGAACATAGTTCGCTAATGTGGTTTCCCTGTTAAAATCCATCGTAGAAACAAACAGCTTGTGAAACCGGCGGTAGATTAAATCTCTTTTATTGTTTTTAACTATCTATATAAATATTTTTAAATGTTAATATACAGAAACAAACGAAACGCATAGCATTCAGCAAACTAAGCATTCGTAAAATCTTTGAATACCTTCTCTTATTCCGCAATAGCCATTAGTTTGTGATTTCAAAATATCTGTGTTCATAGGTACGGTTTATGGCTTTAGGAATGTATGCTTCCTTGCATTCAAGTACGAATGATCGTTTGGAATTATGAATATATATATATGTCTATAGACCATAGACAATAAATATCATATGCATTGTAGCTCGAAGAGAATTCATGGGACTTGTCTTCGAAAAGCAAATGATCATTGCGAATGTGTTAAGGGATTCCTCTTTGGGGTAACGCTGCGGACATAAATATTATCTTGATTCTACAAAAAAAGGGCTATTACGAGTAGAACCAAATCCCAACAAGATCCGCAGTGTCCCCTCAGAAAAAAATTCAAAAAAAAAAAACTGCTACTTGTCACTATTCCATAATTATGGAAATTTAATTTTTAGGCATAAATTTTAGTTAATTTAACAAAAAATGTAAAATTAACAATTTCAATACTAGGTTTAAAAATGATATTGATTTACATAGAACGCGTCTCCACAAGTAATGTCAATGTATACCGTTTTATAATAAACTTCCCGAGATAATCAGGGCCTTACCTATGAATAAAGTTAAAAGTGTAATCAAAACCAAACTCTGTTCATATTATAAAATCGCTGATTATTTAAGCGATTATGAGTGTTACTGGTATATGTGTTTAGTTGTACGGGTATATACTGTACAATAATAATTGTAATAATTATAATTGTTACATATATTATTTTAAAGATGACAAACAGAATGGTATCCTGACCTGACCTGCAAGCCAGGATACCCTATGTTTGGAGATCGTGGCTTCGCGTCGTGGCAGCTATAGCCAAGAACAATAGGTTAATATTGCATCTTGGTAATGTCAGTTTCAATAATTTTATTAGTAAAAACTTGTTCTTATCTGTCTGTACATAAATAATAATCGTAAACGAGCCGTGTCTGTACATTAAATATTAAAAAAAAAAAAAAAAATTTGTCCAGGTTGTATTTATGATGCCAAGGTCAAAAAATAGTTTTTAGAATTTTTGTCTGTTTGTCTGTACGTTTGTGCACGCTAATCTCAGAAATGGCTTAACTGATTTGAAGGCAGTTTTCACCGATGTATTGTAGCAAGGTTCCCGTAACATTTAGTGTTTATTTCATTCCAATCGGTTTACAAAGAAAAAGTTACGCGTTATATCGAATATCACGCGTACTAAGTTGCGGGCTCAGCTAGTGGGAAATATAATTAACTTAAACGAAAGATTCTATGTAAATGTTACAGCTGCCTCAATTAATTTTGACGAGCCCGATGGATGAGTGGTTAGTGTGCTTGCCTTAACGCTCTATTCTAGGGTTTCCGGGTTCGATTCACGGCAGGGTCAGCTTTGAAAAATGAACTTTTCAAATTTGGCTCTGGTCTGGAGCTGGAAAGTAGTGGCAGCTAGGGCACACTGCGTTTCGCAGTCATTTGAGCAGCCCATCTGGCGGCAGTAACCACCCTCTTACAGAAGACTAACATAACAGCACGAGTGCTGTTATGTTTCGGTGAGTGAGTAGGGAATGCCATAGCCTATTTCCCTATCCCCTCCTAGTCCCTTATCCTTAATCCTACTGTAGTAGGCAGCGCACTTGCAGCAACTTTGGCGTTGCTTGTGTTATAGGCGACGGTAGTCACCTAGTGGACCGTCAGCCTGTCTGCCGATCTTAACATTTAAAAAAAAAAAAAAAAATTATGATTGATTATCTACAACATTGATACTTCTAGTAGACCTATTTTCTTTTAAATTCTTTTGAGAAACAAATCGTGTATTTTGTTTTTTTGCCAACAATAATAACAGAATAGTCTACTTTGAACTTTTTATAGTGATTGTATCGTTTAGTCCAAAAATCTGTCTAAAAATACTGGCTTCACTCGTGTTTGAAGTTTAAATTCTTATTCCTTATTCTTGCACTTATTTCTTGCTCGTTCCAACTTATATTAAGTTGCGTGCGATATTTTTGAACTTTTTTTTGTATTTAAAAAGAGAACGTGTGGGTTTCGAATGATTTAAATAAAGAATTTGCACACATCTTCATGACTCATGCGAGTAATAGCCTCAATAGTTCAAAGCATTGTGACTATTCGTCCTTGTTGCTTGGTCCTTCTAAACTACGTCCGGAATTTATTCTTTAAAAGGTTAACTTATTTAATTATATTATTAAATAAATGCAGACACTATCTAATTCGGAAAGTTGAGATTATCCTATAGGAACTTTTATCGACATAAAAAGTTTCCTGTTTTAATCATATGAATGGAGTTATCTGTGTGCCGGGTGTCATCCAAATGTGTTCAGCGGTTTATGTGTGATTGAGTATCAAATATCCAAGTTACCCTATCCCTTCTTTATCCCTTATCCTTAATCCTACTACGGTCTGCAGCGAACTAGCATCACCTGTGGAGTTACTTGTGTTATAGGCGACGGTAGCCACCTACCATCAAGTGGACCGTCAGCATGTCTGTCAACCTCAACATAAAAAATAATAATAAAATAAAACTATTTACAGTAATTTACAAACTTTCACAAAATTATAATATTAAGTGAATTAGTCAGATCATTAAAATACGATTAAATAAACTAAACGATGATTGAGTATCACGATGATGACTGTATAGAATAAATCTCTTCCATATAATTTCCAAAAATTATTTATTCATTCATTCATTAAAATACTCTTTAATAAATTATGTTTTGTGAAAAAAAATTGACGCGCTGAACAAATTGTCGCTTGTCGTCCCTTTATGCCTTATATGGTGTTTTAAGAGTTACGAAGGTCGTAATGTAGGCAGACTTGCTTGCCTACAGTGACCTCGTATTCAATTATTATACTTATATTATACGACACCTACCTTTTTGTGGTGTCTATTTAGAAAAACAGAAGCTATTATTTTAATAAAATAATTATATACTTATTTATTACTGGCATTAAAAAAAAATTAACCTCTTTGACGAGCTCTTCGTCTCAGGGGTCCCGGATTCGATTCCAGGCAGGACGAACTTTGAACTTTTTATAGTTCTGGTCTGTACCCACAAAGAAACGGCGTTAGCCCGTCTGGCAGCCTCTTACAGAAGACCACTGTAAAATAACAGCTATGGGCTGTTGTGTTTCTATGAGTGAGTGAGGGATGCCAGAGCCTAATTCCCTATCCCTTATCCTACTATAGTCGGTAGCGCCCTTGCAGCACCTGTGGCAATGCTTATAGGCGTCGGTAGTCATTTCTTAAATGGACCGTCAGACTGTCTGACGACCTTAGCATAAAAAATTAATAATAATTAAATAATTATTACATATTATAAAACAAAATCCTCCGCCGCGTCTGTCTGTCTGTAGATGTGTATGTATGTTCGCGACAATCGCGATTTTCATGCAGTTTTCACTAATGGAAAGAGCGATCAACTTAGGATTTATATGTACTAAGTGCTTTTAGTAGTGGCAGGGCACACTGCGTTTTCGCAGTCATTTGGGCAGTCCGTCTGGCGGCAGTAACCACCCCCTTACAAAAGACCACCGTGAAATAACAGCACGTGTGCTGTTGTGTTTCGGTGTGTGAGTAAGGGATGCCAGAGCACATTTTCCTATCCCCCTCCTAATCCCTTATCCTTAATCCTACTGCAGTAAGCAGCGCACTTGCGGCAGCTTTGGCGTTGCTTGTGTTATAGGCGACGGTAACCACCTACCATCAAGTGGACCGTCAGCCTGCCTGCCGTCCTTAACATAAAAAAAATATTATGTTACTAAAGTTACTAAAAAAATGTTGTACCTACAATCAATTTTTAGGTAATAATTTAAGTATCCCAATACAATTCTCTTTGCCCCATCATGTCTCCCACTTCTATCCCGGCTTTATGATTATGGTAATCCTAGCATTATATAACAACAACAAAAAATAAATTACAACATAAAATAGTTAACTAAGCGGCTTTTATTAGAAGCCATCTTCTTATAGCATCAAGGGCAAATGAAAGTATGCGTGACTCTGAGACTGATTGCATAGGCATAGAGACAAGAAATTTCCTAATGACTTCAGAGTCAGAGGGAATCTAAAAAGTTCTATGGCGGGAATCATTTGTGGGGAAAATAATGTTCAAAGCACTTAACGTGGAATCGTGTGAAATTAATTTAATATGTTGTTTGCCTACACGTAAAATTATGGCTATGTAAAATGTTTCTAAGTCATCCTCCTTTTTTTGTGGAAAATATGGACATAAAAATAAGTAACTTATAAATTTTGTGTAAGTACCTATAAAATTTATTAAATGACCAATTCTTAAGTACTCCGTTGCCACGAAAATATTATTATTTTTATAATTTCCCGTTTGGCTTTAATACATAAATTAATACATAGATAGCGTGGGGCAGTGATCGCGAATGTGTTTGTATACATACGTGTGTAGGTATTACCAATGTCTATAAACATTAATTTTAATGTATTCCTCTCCTATTTAAACTATTAATGAATTTTTTTACAAGTTTCTAAATAAAATAAATAATAATATTAACAAAACAACATGACACCAGATATTTCTATGCGTGACGTGACTACCTAATATCGCTAAGAAAGTTACGTATACTTACTACAAAATTCAACGTTTAAATACTAGCACATATTTTAGTTAGTTTAATCATATTTTAGTTTTCCCACTAATTCCCTACGAATTTACGACATCAAAGTTCATCTCAACGATGGGAATTTAGATATTTGTATGACAACGTATGGGAAACATTAAAAAAATGCCCTTGTGAGTTTGTGTATTAAAGTTTTAATTAGGCAATGCCTGTCATTTACAAGTACATTTCCATAGTTACGTGAAGACATTTTGAAGAAATAAATGTAATTATTTGTATCGATATAACAGTATATTGTTTTATAAAAATCTCTTGTACGCCCATAAACATACCAATATTTTCAATACCAACGGCCCGCGAGTTTCTTTATATTATTATGCATGTATGCAAAGATTTATATCGTTATGTATGTTTTCTAAATTTAAACGATATTGTCCATCTTCCCTTTTGTTTACGCCCTAAAAACTTCCAAAAGAATTATCCATCGTGACGTCTCGACAATGTCAACCGGGCACTATCATTGTTCGCGGTTCCGCTCCAAATTTCATTTGTAATTGGAGAACTATGGTCTGCTAGGATTTGTTTAATACTGCTCAATATTCTTCAAGTTTTATTTTACGGAATTGTAGGTACATCTCTAATAAGTTGTTATTTGAATTTTTAAAGACAAAGTACCTAAATATTATACTTAAATATTATAAAAAATAAAAACGGGACAAATTGAAATCGCGTGAAGAGGGTTCCATACGATGTTACCTATCCGCACAATATTGAGTGATTTAGCATGTTATTTTAATATCATGGACTTCTTATAGGTTTTCTTATGATCTCTAAGTAGATTCGGACGTACGGAACCCTAAAAACAATCTTGCCTTAATTATAACTACCTGCCTTCGCACGTATGGAATTTGTTTCTACAAATTATATACACAAATCTTCTTCGTTTATCGATCTTTCCATTAACTAAAACCGTATCAAAATATGTTGGGCGGTTTATAAGAGGTTAGAAACAGACAGATGCGGACAGTGGATTTATTTTATAACATGTATACCTAGTTATAGACGACTGATATAAGCCACGCCACAAGTTCACGTCTTGCTAGTGAATGGATCTCATTAACAATAGATTAAGTGGATGTCGATGAACCGTTAATGTACTACGCAAAGTATTTCGAGAAGCATTAATATAACTACAAGTTTATCTTAACTCCCTAATTAAAACGAAATAATAATGTTAGGGCATAATGCTTTCTGGGACACCCAGAAATTTTTATTTTCAAATTTCAATATTTATTTTTTATCCTCATTTACAAGAGCTAAATATAAATATGTATTTTTTTACTTTTGTACCTACTTACGTAATTTTTAAGTTACTTGTCGTTTGAATCAAAGCAAATCGTTTATTTCTCAAAAATTGAATAACAAGATCACTTTTTTGAAGTCGATTTACCCGGGTTTAACTTATTCTACTAGTCCTTTTAAAAGTCTTAGAAAAATTACTCTTTTTTTATTTCTTTCTATTTTAACTTTCAAGTGGGATTTCAAGTAAGTCTCTAACTGCTTTAGCAAAGAGTTAATTGTTATTGAAAGGTATACACGTGTTTATATTATGAAAATCCGAAGTGGAACATACGAGAACCGTCTCTGTATTTATAAACTTGAGTAATAAATCGTACTTCCCCACTCCTGCAGACATATAACACGGACGGCTTTGTTAAAGGTAACAATTAATATCCAACCACTTCTACTATGACAAAATCAAAAGGACTTTAAATGTAAAATTTATTACATATATTTTTTATCTTTAACTTCACCGTTAGTGCATTAGATCCACTTTGTGCGCGTTGAAAAATAAAAAATATAACTCCCGACAAAATATATTAGCATTCATTTATTCAATCTTGATTACTGTTACAGTTTTGCTAGGCGTTGGATTTTTATTTTTAATTGATCCCTCGGGAACCGTACTTTGGCAGGGTATACCGCGTTTCGCAATCATTTGGGCAGCCCGTCCGGCGGCAGTGGCCACCTCCTTACTGAATACCACCCTGAAATATTGTATTAGGATGAGTGAGTAAGGGATGCCAGAGCCCATTTCTCCATCCCTCCTTCTAATTCCTTATCCTTTATACGCCGTGTCCTTTTCTGTATCCTAACAATGTGTATGCAAAATTTAATGATGATCATAATCTTAATTCATGATTAAACTAATTGATTGATTGTGATTATGACAATTGTGACAGAATTAATTTACTTTCACAGTGATGCATTTTTTAAATACAACTATAAATAAATTTAATTAATCTATAAATATAATCTAATATATCTATAATATAACCTATAAATTAGATTAATTACTTAGGGTTAGGTTTTTTTATTTTTAACTTTTTCATCTCGGTTTTGTTTATTTTGGGTGAATGTTATCACACCTGTAATTGGCTTGCATAACTATCATCTGACTGCTTAAATTATTATGTTAAGCTGTTGGTGTGTCAATAAATTAATTAATTTAAAACGGTGTGAGAATTAAAATTGAAGACATAGCTAGATTGAGTGGCTGACACTTACTTGTTTAAATACCTATTTAACCGTTTGGAGTTATGCATATTTTTGAGATTAAGGCTAAAAAAGTATTATTAAAACTTGTCTAATTGTGGGATCTCCGTATTAGCGCGGGCACAGAGTAAATAAGTAGAACCTATTTAATTTTCTTTCTTCAGCTAACTTGTTATTATTTTTAGAGATGTTGTGGTCTAACTAAAATGGAGACCCAGCTGTGTTAAATATGCGAATATACATTTCAACAAATTCTTAGAATCGTTAGATGAATGCCGGCCGGAAATGATTGTGGCATTCGTCAAATCGGGCGCGGCCTTGCTCAAGGTTGTTGGACTTTTCTTTAGGGACAAATGTTACAAATTCCTGTAGACAGATAAATTGCGTTCTTGGAATGCACGAATCGGGGATGTATTATGATAATCTCTTAGATGCAGAGCCAATATATGCTTTTTTGTCCAGAAATAATGTAGAGAGATGCAGCCAGACAGTTTCAATTGATTTTCTTTTTATTATGATATTTGATAATATATAATAAACAATCTTATAATTTTATCTTAAAATCAGTTTAATGTAATATTTATAATGTCCTGGTCCTAAAGCATTGTTAAAAAAAACTATAATAGTACCTAATGTAATCAAAATTTTTCTTTAAACAAAATACAGCCTGTGTACAAATTCTTAACTGATTATTTTATATTAGAAAATATAAGACGGTTAGTGGAAAAATAGGTTTTATTTAAAAGAGTTTTTATTTAAGTTATACAAAGTACCTATTTTCTAAGAAATAGTATTTTAAAATAAATACCTAATTTAAATTTTTGATAACAACACTAAGTAAGGCACAACGATTTATTTTTATTTTTATTAAAGATGGGTTTGCTCTTGACCAGCATCTATCCATGTAGGAAAGATGAGGCCGACGATGGAGCGAGTTCACCCAGAAGATGCCTATTCATTCGAACCCTAAAAAGATTTGGGTTATATGAGCTCGGAAATACAGTTAGTGTATCATCGCCAATGAGCCTCTTAGCTCTGCGATCCACCGAGTCGAGTGCGGCAAGTTGGTATTTTACTGAGCCATCCATCCTAAAGGTGACAGCAATACTCCATGCAAGAGCCTTGTGCCTTGTATAAAGAGAGAAGCTGTCCACGTGTGAAGAATCGCTTCACTCTATTTAGGATGCCCAACTTTTTGGCCACTATTTGGGCTTTGGACTCGATAGAAGTACCAAAGTTGAGATTTGAGAACAACGTGATTTATAAAACTAATCACAACTATTAAAACACAAAATTCATTATCTACCTATGATTGTCACAGATGCCAAAAGCTATACTGTCACAGATTAAATAAATAATTGTTATCTACTTCCGTTGCGTACATGCAAACAAGAAATTGCATAAAATTGTTGAATATAGACTACATAACTAGATACCGTATCTTGTTTACGTATTCCTACCTATATTTATGGGGCATGTTTACGTTACGTGTGATATTTTAAAAAGTTTTTAGGCCACAGCCGAAATAAATGCATAATGTTTTTTCTTTTATATATGCAACTGTATAATGTTTTTCTGTTAGTAATTTCAAAACGCTGACGATTTTCTTTTATAGAAAACAATGGAATAAATGCTTACATGCGTAAACGTAATCAATAACTATTCGAATGCATATTAAAAGAAACTCAATGAACTCTTTTATTGATTCTTTTATTATTCAACTTAGTTTTTATTATAATGATTGAATTTTTGTTGTTTTAATAAAATTGCCTACAATGATTGTCCTAAAACACAAAAAAAAATTAAAGCGATGAACAGAAGGAAAAATTCTATGTGCCGTCTGAATTTCCTAAAATCACTGACTACTTGAGACCACCTAAGGTGGTCTCAAGTAGTCAGTGGCCAAAAGGAAAAAATTAAAACTAAATTATCTAACAGCCTATTATATGTCCCCACTGCATGGGTACAGACAGGCCTACCTTCTCAATAAGGGCGTTATGGGCTATATGGTCCACCACGTTTGCCTAGTGCGGGTTGGTGAACTTCACATGCGTCTTAGAATTTCTTCTTTCGCGTATGCAGGTTTCCTCCGATATGTCAATATCACCAATCCCATTGGTACATGGCATGACCAGGGATCGAACTCGGACCTCTCGACATGATAGGGTCGAGCGTCTTTCCCACCACCGACGACGGTCATAGGGTATTAATTTTTCATTATTAATATAGGACATTAATTTGTGGCTAATGTATTTTAGATTTAGTTTTATAAACTAACAAAAAAAGGAAGCTGTGTCTTTGCAGAACATCATTGCAGCAATTGGATCAAATTAACAAAACGAATCGTATAAAAAACGTAAAAATAAACACTTTCGAATTATAAGTGCAAATAAAAAAAGAAAGTTGTAATATCGTCTCGACGATTAAACAAATATCGAGAAATTTGGAGATTGTGGGAAATAAGTACTAAGAATCCTTCACTTCAACATGATAATCTTAAAATGAAGAATTCTTATAATGTGTGAAAATACTTAATTTATTATTAAATAATTTATTAGGTATCTAATAATAAATTAGTAATACACCCGCAAACATTTCAAATATTAAATAAGTATACAATTACGTAAGTTTAAAATTAACTAATTTGAATATTAAATTTTCAAATTTTAATATAAAACTAAATCATTAATTAAACAATAAAAAATATATTAACAATTAACTTTTACTTTATGTATTTTTAATCAATGTAAATAAATTACATAAATGTTGATGATTGTATCACAAATTGGTACCTAATGACAACAGGTATGTTTTCTTGGCTGTGTTTTCTTCCTATTTAAGAATTCCGAAACAGAAATTATGATTGTACGAAAGGTCTCAAAAAAGTTTTGCAATAAGTAGGTATGTGGTATGTATGTATTACACAACCGATGCGCAGGTGTCTGCGTGTTCAGAGCATCTTGAGACATGTTCATACTTGCACACTTTACATAAAACCACACGAAACTATAAAGATTGCTTGGAGTTGCTCATTAGACTTACAATACCTACTCACAATGAGTAGGTATTGTGAAGAAAATTATTTTGAAAAACATTGTAAATAAATAAAGCTGTATTGCAAAACTTTCCCAGTGTCATAATAGAAGTGTCTGCAATTTGGTAATCTCTATATGTATATAAAAATGAATCCCCATTTCCCTTGGTCACGGCATCACGCGTGAACGGGTAGACCGATTTTAATTCGGTTTTCATTAATGAAAAGAGGGATAAACGGGGAATGTTCATACCTATATCTATATAAAAATTGCACGCCGGGCGAAGCCGGGGGCGGGTCGCTAGTATGCAATAAAATTTAACTTATTATAATTATACTTACGCATAATAATTATTACAATGTTTAAAATTATCCCTTGCACTTAAAATTATTTATGAATATTTTTTTATTTATTTAAATACTTAAATATTATTATTTTCTAACAGAAGAGATGTTACTGAAATAAGTAGGTATATGCATTTTGTGCATCTACCTATTAATTGTGTAGGTAGAAGCATTGTGTAGTAGATTAGCATATGTAAGTACCTACATACATGAAGCATACATAACAATTGACAATTGTTGTTTTAATAAATTTACGGTAAATATAAAGAAAAATATCCATCCGGAGCAATGAATTTTTGCATTTTTTTTTAATATAATAAAAAAACTATGCCTCAAGTTGTAAATCACATTATAAACACGAGAATGGAGTCGAGAAAGGCACGCCCGGTGAGTACCGCGATGATTTTATAAGGGAACCGGTCTCAAAATATTTGCTGAGTGACCTCGACAGAGGTTCATTCAACACTTCACAACACATAGATTCGGTTACTCTCATATATTTAGTTACCTATTTATTTTATGAAAACTTGGGACCTTCAGCAATTTTAAAGAGCATGTATTTACATTTGCGACCCGACCCCGACTTTGCACGTATGCAATTTTTTTTTTTTTTGCAAATTATGTACCTACAAATTTTTTTCTCGTTTATCACACGTTTGAAACTATATCAAAATCCAATATGTTGTTTTAGAAGTAGTTAGCGGAAAAAGAACATAGCGACTTTCTTTCATAATATGTATAGAAGATACCTATAGATATACAAATTTACATAGTCCAATCCAAAGGCAGATTAAACAACTATTTTTGATTTAAATGTACACTTATTTTGTTAACATAAAAACGATAAGTAATTCGAAGGTAAAATTAGCTAATTGCTAAATTCATTACAACTAATATTGAATTTAGTTAGCTTATCTATTAGTTACCTAGATCATTTTTTTATGCATTATATTAAAAAACAATGATAAACATCAAAATTATTATTCAATTCATATACCAGTAAATCATGAAACTGGACCATTCTATATTCCCACGGTCACCCCACGTGAGAAGAAATGGCTCTCACAACAAAAGGTAAGAAATATATTTTTTCTCTTGAGAAGGAAGTACTGAGTTTGATCAAGTTTTTTGTCATCCCTCTCCGATCTTCAAAGACGACATTGTTGAATTGCTTAATAAAGACCATATTCCTATTTTTTATGGCCCGTCTTCGTTCATATGACAAAATAATAGACGTACATTAAATTGGTGCAGTGCAACACGAAGATATATGAAATAGGATAAAAGTAAATAAAATCAGAATGAGCAATAAAGGTGAAGCGATAGGGGAATAAATCCAGATATGTCTTACTCCCTGATAGTACTATTATTTATTCTGTGCTGAAACACAAAACAGCGCACGTGCTAATTTCAAAATCTAAATAATATTATATGTAAATGCGAAAGTGAATTTGTTTGTTTGTTTAATTTGAAACAAAACAAACAAATTCACGTTTGTTTCATCATGAAATTTTGCATGACGATTATTTTTGAGACATAAATTATTGTAGCTTAAATATAAAAGTTGGGAATATGTCCCGTATTGTCTTAATATCTCTTTGATGCCATTTACCAGCTCATTTTCCTTCGACTTGATTTACAAATATCCTGATTTTAATCCAAAAGTAATTCTCAATAAGAATAAAATATAGTTATGAATGCTTGTATAAGTACGTAACTTTGCATTGGTAAAAGAATTTTGGAATTCGGATGCGTAGTGTCTGAGATTTATTAAAATATCGTACAGAGTGTCATTTTGAAAGTATTTTAAAATTATGACTAAAAAAAATAAGATTCGGTTATTTTTAGTTTTTCACGGGGTCGTCGCCAAGCACCAGGGAGTGTCCTCTGGCGCTCACTTAGCGTTAAATTTTGGGAAACTTTGGAATATCTATATAAATCAAATTTGGTTGTTCATTATACTATATCTTATTGATAAATATGATTTTATCAATAAGATATTTCTGGCAAACATCTTGCCAGAATTTATTTTTTTTTTTTTTTTTAACCAAACTACAAGCTACCTGTCTTTAAGTCCACGCGATATTACGTTGTTACCATACAAATTTTATCTTTATGTTTAATTCGGATCGCGTATGCATCGTCGAGTTTAATGTAATGTCAAACCTGGATAATTTCGACTTTTTTGGTAAATCAAACTTGTATTCAAAGTCAAGTTTCGAGAAAGTTTTGAAAGTTAAAAACATATTAACACGTCGAAAACATGTAAATTTTACACAACATTTATGGGAGCTCTCTTTTTAAAAATGGAAAGCACAATGAGACTTTTTAATTAAACATATTTTTTCTATATTAATAAAAATCGAAAACCGGATTACTGATTACCTGATACTTTACAATGAATTCTGGAATACGGACATATTTTACAGTAAATATATCTACATACTAGCTAAGCCCGCAACTTCCTAGGTACGCGTGGTAAGTATTCGGAAATGCGCGCAACTTTTTTGTTTGTAAACCGATTGGAAGAAACAAACACGGAATGTTACGGGAAGCCTATTACAAATCGGTTAAGCCGTTTCAGAGATTAGCGTGCACAAACGCACAGACAAACGGACAAAAATTCTGAAAACTATTTTTTTGACCTCGGTAACATAAGCACAAATGCGTACTAATTGTTTTTTGAAAAAAATCTTTAATGTACAGACATGGCTCGTTTACGGTTATATTATATATAATACATACCTACATATTATATTTATTATATGCGTATATATATTATATAAAATAAAGTCGTTATCTGCTTGTATCTGTTTCTCCGCTGGAAAGAGGGATTTGTGTATATAATTTACAGAAAGAAATGCATGCGTGTGAAGTTGGGGCGGGTCGCTAGTATAAATAAACTAATAAGTACTATAAAATAAGAACAAAATATAATAAAAATATTTATCGTCTACATAAATATCTTAAATAATGTTATAATTTCATTCTAATATTTAATCCGCAAATTTATCTAGTGTGATTTTATTAGCGGCAGGCACACCGCGTTTCACAATCATAAATTGGCCAGGGCGTCTGGCGGCAGTAACCATCTAATATATGTGTTTCGATAAGTAAGGGATGCCAGAGTCAATTTCCCTATCCCATCTTAATCCCTTGATCTTAATCCTGCTAAAGTTGGCATCGTACTTGCGGCACCTATGGCTTTGATTGTATTAATAGGCGAATGTAGCCAATTCCCGTCAGCCTGTCTGATAACATTTACATAAATAAAGATATTGAGTTGGGCTGTATAAATATATTTACTGTGGTACATTTAAGGGGAGATACCAATTTACTCAGGGTAGATACTTACTACTGTATACCGTAACTAACCAGTATCCAGAAGTAGTATAAAATTCATACTAAAAACAAAAGTTTATTATGCAATAAATCGCTGAGTTTAGTTAGATTTGTTCCTATCGCTATACTGAGGCAATGCGCTCAGTAGTAAAGACAGTGTATAGTTATAAACGCGGAAGACATTTATCTAGTCTAGGTACAGTATAAAGGTCGAATGCTTTCTATTTGACTAATAGGTACGCGAAACGAACTTGTACTATTTTTGTTTATAGGTTTCATGGAACAGATAAATTTCTTCCGTAGAACTAGAAATTGAATATTCTTTTTTTTATTTCTTTACTAGCTATAAATTTTACTAGCTGTAAATTTTTAGCTAGTAAAGAGATGATAGCTAGTAAGAGATTTTTATGGTCGATGTCATGTCAATTTCATATAAAAACACCAATCAAATTTCCAACTTTTCCTGCGGATTTTCCAAAAAAAATCTTTTATACAAACTTTGTCCTGGCAATTACAAACACAATAAATGTTATGGAAATAGATAAACTTTTACAAAAAAAAAAACTATTTAAAAGCTTATTCGTTACTTACTAATTTGGATTTTTTCATTAACAAGTCCTACGGTGTAGAGAAGCATAATAGGTCATTAATTAATATTGAATTTATGCTTAGTTGCATATTAGACAAAAGATTTATCCCAAGTCAATACCACGTTACCTTGTATCTAAGAATCGGAAAAAGCGAAGGCAATAACGGTTGTGAATTCTCATGCGGCGGTTACCTATCAATGATATACTTAATCGTAATTTGCACAACTCCCAAGATAACAATAATAAAATATTAAACGCGCGTGCGAGGAAAATTATAGCATAGAATCAACGAGCAATGAATGCGGAACATTTTTTACCGGACCATTCACAAATAACCGCCACCGAGGACCGTTAGCACCTGCCTCTTAATACAAAAAGGTACTTCGAGCCAGATAAACATTGGATATTTCTTAACACATACTAAAAAACTCAACGAGCATCAACTTCAGGATTACTGGATTATTGGGAAGCGTAGAAACCATAAGATTACAGTTACTCCTAAAGAGTTGCGACATCCATTAATTAAATTTAAACGAATAGTGGCCGCATAAAGTCGATAGTCAAGTTGAAAACTCCACAATTCCTTACAGTTATGCGTTGGAGATAACCTGAATTGAGATAAGACTGTTTGGAGTTGAAAGCTTTCGTCATAGCTCGTGGTTAAAGGCCTGTTTTTAACCGTGTTCCCGCAAGTTCCAACACCACAAATATTTGACCGTGTATTATTCTTGGTTTTAAATCGGCTAGAATATGTTATAATATATGTGCTCAACCAGTTTTCAATGGTTTAACGGTCTCGCCGCCTTGGGGGACTGTGAATTGATCGATGGTAATGCCAATATTCAAAACACTCACCGTCCGTTAGGCGCCGATGGTGAATTCACCAATTTCACGGCGAACAGGAACTGTATTGCACACACTAGGAGACAGCAAAGGTTTAAGGAGAGCGTCAATGCGCACAACGCTAATGTCACTTCGTACACCACGGCGAATTCCTCTGGTGTACTCGTCGTCGGCGCCGATATCTTCAATAGAAACAGTAGCGCTAATAAAGCTAGGAGTAAACTAATGAGGCACAGTAAAGCTAAGGACGTCAAAGCCTCCTCGATCGCCGCTCGCGCACTTCTCGACTTAGACGTTGAAGGTCGCAAGGAAGGTAAACCAGTCGCGTTTCCATTTGGAATTTTAGGCGGCGGAGACGTCACTGGAATCGGCGCTATGACCGTCACCGGTGCTGTGGCAGTCGGGGCGGGCGGTTGAGCGCCAGGGCTGACGCTAGCCGAGGTCCCTCCGACGGAGTGCTTGGAGGAGTCCAGTGTGGAGACGTTGAGCGATAGATGGTGGTGCGGCCGCCGCGGCATGTTCTGGTAGCGGTGGTCGGCATCGTTAGCCACCGGCGGCCGCTGTGCATGCTTCAACATGGCGCAGTTCTCACGCGGTTGCTCGCCATCCCGCCGACTGGTTCCTCGGCATGCGAGCCGGTTTCGAATCGTTTCGTTTTTACTGATACGCGACACGACCGCATTCGGCGACGGACGCGACTCGACTAGTGCCAGTGCTGAGTGGTGCTGAGTGCCGGTTGCCGGGCGAGTCGAGACTCGAGAGTAGAGTCGAGAATCGACAGCTCTACCTGCGTCTGAGCGTAATTATGTCAATCGCACCACACCCATCCACCGTACAATGCAGGGTGCAAGTCAACTGCATAGTGCGACCAAACACCGCATCTTGTGCCGAAACTTGTCTCCTTTGACAATACAATAATAGAACACCAAACAATTGTCAATACATTCCAGTGGATTTTATTTAATAAACAAACACACATATTGTTTGCTTTTGCACATGATAATGTAAATTCTTGAATGAGCATTCACGATTTCATGTAAAAAAATAATTCTCTGTCAGCTTTGTTGTAAACAATAAAATGTTCAGTGTTTCGTTTAAAAAAAAAAAAACTAGCACGTGACCACCTGGTAAGGACAGGTGTGTGAATATCAAATTTAAAACGCCTTCAAGATATAACTTTGAGCCTAACATCCTCGCCTGATATTTCCCAGGTTTTTTCTGTCTGTAGAAAAAAACTGTCTTAAAGTCTGCTGGCAGACTGTCGATACATTTGATGGCAGTAGCAACACCATAGTGGTTACAATGGCACTATAGAGGATGAGGGACAACGTATCCATTATAACTGGCGGAGTAAAGGCCGCTTTTTTGTTATAAATTGTAATTTTACATTGAAAGTAAACTAGTTCTTATTACAAACAAGCGGCCCGCTCCCGGCTTCGCCCGTGGTGCAGTTTTTATATACATAAACATTCCCCGTTTATCCCTCTTTCCATTAGTCAAAACCGAATTAAAATCGGTCTACCGTTGGAAAGTTATGGGCGTACATACATTTCGAAGATCCATTTTTATTTATATAGATAAATATAGCTTACTTAGATCAAAATTTGAGTCTCTTACAGTAGTTAACTCTTTTGCATTTACCACCAGTTCGGAATACATATTCTATGAAGAAGAACTGAAAAGAAACCTCATAGTTACTCTCTCAACATCAATTTGTAATACAAGTATACAATAAACAAATATTCAGATATCCCAAGCAGCTTCATTAGTCAAATAATTTCTAGGAGTTTCTCGCGGGAAATTAAACTCACCTGAGCCCGCAAGTTATCATGTTTATTTTTTACCTATTAGGTACTTCGTTTAGTGCCCTTTTTGTACATTACTTCTGTCACCTACCGTTCTTTTAACGCTGTGACGACGGTAACGTCATTTTTTTTTAGATGATCTCTCTGGAACCTAACATTTCTCCAGGATAAAAAGTATCTGTATATCAAATTTTATCCAGATCCGTTCAGCCGTTAGATCCGACGCACGACTGAAGTTCACTCTTTTAAACGTATAAAATTAAATGTATAAAATTTTCCTGATTACTTTGTATTATTAGTTACATTCTACATACTCAGATGTTAGGTTTTCTAACAAAGATACATAGATGTCACTACGTTTTATAAGTTCAAATAGCTCGTTTTTCGATCACAGGTGTCGCTTACGCCGGCAGGTTATAACGCGCTATCGTTTCGTTTCTCAACGCGGACTATTCATGCAAGATTTCGATAAGTCCAGAGAATAGAATTAGGGAACGAACATAAATACATGCGTCAACTGTCGCACAAATGTCAAAGTGACAGATAACGCGACGCTTTTTAGTTAACGCTTGTATTAAAATTTCAATCTTAACCAACCAATAGTGAAAACCTATATTTTTATTTTTTTTCTTTTAGACTGACGGTCCACTTAATGGTAGGTAATTACCGTAGCTTATTATAACAGGATTTATAGACAAACTTTTTTCATGTAAAGGTCTTCAGACAGGCTGATGGTCCATAAATTAGTTTAACGTAGTTTGTACACAGGTGCCGAAAGTACGTTATTTCACGGGGGTGAGGGGGGTAAGGCCAGACGGGCTGCCCAAATGACTGCAAAACGCAGTGTGCCCTACCACTACTTAATTACTTACAATTATAACGTTATTATAACAAAGCGATTCTTTTTTGATTGAACAATGACACTCCCTTAACAAAAAAAAGTCACTGAATAAATTTGTGAATTTATTAACAGAAAATTTACCGTAATCGAATTTGTATGCAACGCGTGACCACCTCGATTATTATATGACATCACATCATCTAAATCCTTTATACCTAAACCTTAAATTAATGATTGGTCTCCACTAGCGCTCCAGCCAGATACCAGTGCACAAATACATGATTATAATGCGCCAATTAATACTACGAAGGAATCGGCGTACCCCCCACTCTCGGTGGGGATATAAAAAGGTACACTTTGTACCTTTTTATATCCCCACAGTCTTTGTTGGTGTATAAAATAAATAAATTCATTTATTGATATTAATTTCCAAATAATTTGGGCAAAATTTATCACACTTTAGCCTTTTTTTACTCGCACAAGTATCAGGACAAATAGTCAATGCACACTGGAGAAATTTGTTGCCTCACATCTGGGACTATTTTTTGTTAGACGGGCGGTAGCTATCTAGTTGGATCGCCAGCGGAGACCAATATTAATCTATGACCAAAACATACCTAATCTTTCTTAAACCCCATGTTGAACTAATAGTATGTATGTACTCGCCCTATAAAATAAAGTTGAACGCCAGTTCAAACGGCGACAACTAGATTTTTTTTCTTGCCAACCTCTTTATGCTTGCATAGAGAGAGTTAAATAATTAAGTACTTGTGATTACACCTTAACATATAAACAGCTGTGGAAGTTTGATGGCTATACAACTCGTAATGAAACAGTCACGCGGGCGTTAATCCCGTGTTTAGCAAAAAGTTGTATCTTGTGTAGAGCGACTACACGTTCTACGGAAGATAAAGACAATGTACCTTTAAAAAAAATAATGTCACTTTTTGTTCCATTTCTGATAACTTTCTAAAGGATAAAAATAAAGTTTCCACTATTATTTTGGACTTTTGTTGACTTTTTCACGGCAATTAAAAAATTGACACCAAAAGGTCTTCCTTTTGGCGTTTGGCGTTTGTATTTGGCGATTATTTAATTGCAAATCCATTGGGATCCAACATTGGATTAAAGTCAAATTGATGCAATTTTTGTCAGATTTCTTAAATTTACACACAAGCCCGTTCACAAGGCAAACTTTGGAAATGAAATTTTCAAAATTTTCAACAGAGATTGGTCTGTTGTTATTATGTGTTGGGTGTTTTGTTCTACGGAATGAAGAGTTGGACGCTGACTTCAGCATTGTGCTCGGAAGCATTCGAAATGTGAATATACAGGCACATGCTTGGCATATCATGGGTGCAGAGGATAACAAATATTGATGCTTTGCGGGTTTGCGGGAATGGAAGTACTTAAGAAATATAAAGGATAAGAAGCTGCAGTATTACGGGCACGCGATGAGGGGCAAAAGATACCGTTTTCTTCAATTAGTGATAAAAAGGAAAAACGTAGCAGAGACAGGAGAAAGAATTTCAGAGAAAGTTTTGACATGAGCACTTGTTCCTCTTTCGTGCAGCAGCTTTTAAGGTCAAAATAACCATGATGGTCGCCAATCTTCGTAGATAAGCGGCAAATTAAGAAGAATGTATGTACTAAATAGGATTAAACAAATTAACATTTTCATCTCTCTGTTTATTTACTTGATTCTCCTAAATAACGCATCGGTTTTTACTATTTATTTACAGAATTCCTTCAAGAAGGGTTACGTTTATTACAAGTTGTAATTAAATTTGAAAATTTGAAAATTCGTTCTGACATATTATTATGTTGCTGAGCAATAATATTTTGTTTTTATTACATAGAGAAAAAGAATAGAAATTGTTTTTGACCACAAAATGTTACTTCGCATGGGCACCTATTGTAAATTTAAAAAAACTTTTAATAAATAGGTTGCACGGAAGCCACATTCAGTTGCTAGTATAAAATGCGTCCAAGCTATTTGATTGTCACCCTACTAATGGCCGTCTATCTCAGTCATAGGCAGGACTCATAGAATGTTGCAATTCTAGTCCTACTGATGCCGCAACTTGTTGATTCTAAACATCTTATATATCTCGAGTACATTATAGGCACATATTTCAATTGAAGTCTGGAGTAAAAAATATTTTCAGACCCAATTACCCATGATCTAATAGGTTTCTTTGAATTTTATATGAAAACTCAAGCCTTTTTTTTTTTCAAAGTATTTACAGTATATTATGTGCCATTTTGTTCGTTGACTTTTGCCATCTTGTAGGTAGTGACATGATCCCGTTGCTGTAGAAATTTTGGGACTATTGATCAAAAAAACGCGACAAGTAGTTTTGGCAGTACCTCTTGATGTTAACCTCATACAGCTTAAGGAATTCTGAAGAGAAGGAAACAGGTGGAAATCTGAAGGTGCAAGGTCAGGGCTATATGGCGGATGCATTAACACTTGTCTTAATTTTTGCTGAGTGGCTAAAGATGTGTGTCGGTAGGGGTATGTGGGGGTCACCAGTGCTCCACGTTATGCTCTAGGTCATAGCGGTACTGGCACTACCCACTAAAGAAAAGAAAAAAGTGGTAGGCCACCACTGCGTTTCGCAGTCATTTGGGCAGCCTGCATCCCACTGTAGTCGGCAGCGCACTTGCAGCAGCTGTGGCGTCGCTTGTGTTATAGGCGACGGTAGCCACCTACCATCATGTAGACCGTCAGTCTGTCCGACCTAAACATTAAAAAAAAAAAAAAAAAAAAAAAAAACTCCCGGCGTCTCCTTGCCCTGTGATAGGGATGGACCGGGCTCTGCCGAGGCAACAACTCCGATCCACCACCCCAGGGAATCGTTGTCCGTTGTCGTGATGAAAAACCACACCCTTTCTATTGATCAATTTCGACTGCCTTCTCTCAACTTCTTGCTTTAATCTCATCACTTGTTGGCAGTAGAGATCCGAGTCGATGGTTCTGCCCGGCGAAAAAAGCTCATAATGAGCAATGCCCTTCCAATCCCACTATACACACAGCATCACCTTATAGCGAGTTAACCCGGGTTTTGGCACAGTCTGTGAAGCCTGACTGCCCTTTGACTACGACCTTTTTTGCACGTTCTTGTCGTACGTGATTCACTTTTCATCACCAATTTATTAATCTCTTCAAAAACGGATCGGTTTCATTATGTCTAAATAAAGAATCGCAAATGAGTACACAATTCATAAGATTTCTTTCAGTGAGCTCGTGTGGCACCCAAATATCCAGCTTTTTTATCTACTCAGCTTTTCTCAAATTATTCAAAACTTTTTTGTGGTCAATTCCCAGTTCTTCAGCTATGTCGTAACTACTGATACCGTACCATCTTGATTCAATTTTTTGAAAATGGCGTCCATTATTTTTTCCTTTTCTGTAATAAAATTTCAAAATGTAAGTATCGAATTTCTTCATTAGATTCACTCATTTTGACAAAAAGAAAAACACTCTACTGAAAACAACATTTTACTAATTTGTTTCTTTTTTTTTAAATGTAACCTTACTATCACTGGCATCAAAACCAGCCAGATACAAAAACTACAGCCAAGAAATTTTTATTACTAGTTTATACATTTTTTTATTGCCTGAAATTTTTTTGCTTATTCCAAACACCACTGTTAATTAAAACGCCACGACGCATCTATTTACGCACATTCTTTACAAGTGAAGTCAGCTAGAGAAATAAGAAACAAATAGGCTCTGTTAGTACCAAATTCAGGCTACTCGAACAATGAACATTGTCGCTAACGTATTTTGAGAGCCCGATCCCTTCTGTATTTGTTATTTGAATTACGTAATTTATGTAATGTATTATAATTTATATCGCTTTAAGGTCTAAGGTCACTTTCTGATACGATAAACTTTTAACAAATTGTTTTTCTTCGAGATTGTACGTTTATTTTGTTTTATTAGTTCATGAAGCTGCTTTGTGTTGTGTAAATTATGTCGTAAGTAAAAATTTATTAGTTTTAATTAAAATATTGTTTGATGCTAAATGGCGATAGGCTAGCCGACAGTCCTTGACGAACATGCTCTCGACCCTGACAGGATACAAAATAAGGATTTGTTTTGTAACCCGTATATAAAATAAAACTTATGAGACACTCGCCGGTCTCTAGAATACTTCAGCTGCAATTTAGGTAGTAGATGATTCAGTCGTTTACGTTTACAAAGAGCCTCGCTGCCATTTCGCAACACAAATTATTGTTTAATTGTTTTCTGGTTTGTCTTTGATTTGTAGAATTTCTTAAGAATTATATTATATACATATGTATATGTATATTGTATACGAATCCAAATTATTTAAATGTATGACTTTGATTTACATGTATATTGACTATTAAGTTTGTGAACGATATAGGGTTGTATTCGTGACCTTGATTTTATTTGTAACTAGCGACCCGCCCCTGGCTTCGCCCAGGGTGCAATTTTTATATATGTAAACATTCCCCGTTTATCCCTCTTTCCATTAGTGAAAACCGAATTAAAATCGGTCTACCCGTTCACGCGTGATGCCGTGACCAATGGAAATAGGGATTCATTTTTATATATAGAAGATAACATATTACTCTTATTTTTCTAAATTATAATGTGAGGCTATTTAAAAATTGATTTGTATGAGTTTATGTAGCTGTATTGGAAATGGTGTGTTCATTTAGCTGATTTTAGCTCAAATAGTATATAATCACTACGTTTTAATTTATGTTTTAATTGGCTTGCTCATTGGACCTTTAAATTTACTAATGCGTCAAGAATTGTAAATGTGCTAAGCTGTTGCTGAGCCTGTAAATAAATAAATAGGAGAGAATAACGCTTAATTCACACGTAACTAGTATTAATTCACAGAAGAAGATGGTTAGATTTTATACTTATAACTGCTATCCATTTTTTGATTGTGGAACGCTGTGTTGCCACTACAACAAGAGTAAGTAAGTGTAAATTAGTAGTTACACTTTACACTATTGTAACTACTAATTAATAATGTAAAATTACAATATTAAAAAAGAAGATGTCTTATTTTATCATATTATTATTTAAAAATCGAATTGAAATGTTGGTGCTGCAGTTTGATAGATGTGACCTTGTTTAGCGTAGCGTTAGGACTAGCGCGCACTGATGCTGCGAATTGCGGTGCGTTTTAAAATCCGCAACGGAAATAAAACCGTGATTGTCTGGTACGCGCACATCGGTGTAATATTCGCACGTATTGCGTTGCGAATTCCAACACTTGCTCAATGCTCATGTTGATAATGGACTATCGCCACAGCTATCGCATAGGTTCCCATCAGGGGCGGTACCGCCCCCTAGTGGGCGCTGGAGCTTTTCGTGAGGGCGGTAGCGGGTCCTAAGACAAATGAGAGGCATTATGATAGTCAAGGGGACGTCGCGTTTTTTTCTTGTAAAGGTGGTCCATAAAAGGTTGGGAACATATGGACTATCGCAACAAAATGTGCATATGTGACGCAAAAATAAGAACATAAAAAAATGGTGATGGGTGTCTTATACACACGGTGGGAACACTAGAAGTTCACGCGATCACACATTTTGTGTAACGAATACATTTTCTATGTCAAGCTCCGATCCCGCAACCTGCGACGAGGAAATTTCGATCCAATAAACATTACAACACTTTTTCCCCAACACACGCGGTTTCATAGATGTATACAATACAAAAAATCCGTGCGACAAATCTGTAGCAATCCACAGAATTTAAATCCGGTACGATCTTTTTCCGCAGTCCGCTTCTTTGTCGTTCTATGGTTCTATGGTACACGGATTTTGCGATATAAAAACGTACGGATATTCACCGCAGTGCGCGCTAGGCCTTAGTGCTATAATTTGACTTCTCTCTAGATGTCGCCACTAACTAAATAAATACACGTTCTGATAAGTTTGTCAGTTTTAAAAAATCGTGATCATTGTGAATAAGTAACATTTTAAAAGGAATTGAATATAAATTTGTGAAAGCTAAATAATAGGTATGTAAAATACACCTTTTCTTAATATAATGTTGGGAGAATAAGTTTTAAATAGAAGTTGGTGTTGTAAAATGTAAATGATAGGCACTCGATAAATGTCCTTGAAGATAAAATTTTAAGCGCCTACAGAAGTCACGGTCAATGACAAACTAGTTAGTTAATTAAACTGAATCTTTGAATATAAGAATAAATAATAATCATCTACATAATCATCTGGTGAATGTTTTGATTCATTTGATAATCCGCGTCTTTGTAAAAAAAAAACATAGAAATATGCATGCCACACTTTTTGGCGGGAACATTTTGGTAATTAATTGGTTATTCTTATATACCTAAGTACTAATATTTCATCTCATATTTCACCTTTAGTTAAATTTCCAAGAAAGTAGGTTATTCTCATTCTAATCTTAATATTAGTACCAGCTGAGTCCGCAACTTTTCGTACGCGTGGTATTCGGAATAGCGACTTTTTTGTTTGTAAACCGATTGGAATGAAACAAACACTGATGTTTAGGGAAGCTTGCTACAATACATCAGTACAACGTGTACATATTGTTTTTTTAAATATATTTAATGTACAGACACGGCTCATTTACGATTTTATGTTCTATGTTCAAATCTATGTTCAAGTCAAATACTAGGTACTTGCCTAAATTATATCCATAAAACTTCTTCACATACCTACACAAAAAAAAATTGTTAGGGCTATCTATTGCCGATTTTCATTAATTAGATACCTACTGATAGTTACAGCAACCGGTGACTGGCTGGTGGTTGATTTGGTAAGCGGAAATGAACTTTGTTGCTGAAAAATAATCCCAATTTTTAAAGCTAAACCTTTAATTTAATCGGATTCTTTATTTCCGCTCTATATCGGTAATGGTCTCGATTCTCGTCGGAAAATTGCACTTCTGACACCGAGGTACCGTTGCGCAACGCCTGCCCTAACTTGCTCTTGTTTTCGCGTAACACTTACTAAGCCCCTAAGGCTGTAAGGATCTTAAAGACGCGTCTGCTGCTCCAATTTTCTAACAAAACATTGTTAGAAAACAAAAAATAGGGGCGCGGCCTAAATGTTTTGTCGAGTAAAATCACTCGAACGTGTTTGCCGGAGTTGTGTAAACATCCATTCCCTCGCTATCTACGGAAGGGGATATCTATCTACGGAAGGTATCGAAGGTTCGTTCATTTTATGTCAGATTTTGATGAAGGAAGACGTTTGGTTAATAGTATAACGAAAATATTGTTTTATTCCAAATCTGCCTTCAATTTGCAGTTCTTGATATGTTGAAACTGCGTGGCTGCAGATGAAGTTTGACACTAAAACTATTTCTTTTTCTTCTTCCCAGAACTAAATGTTAGAAAACCAGGGTACGGGAAATGTTCAATCTAACAATGTTCGAGAACAATGTTTTGTTAAAATGTTGGGGCGTGGCTTTGGTTTTGAACTCGGCGGAGCGGGGCGATCATACATTTGTATGATCGCTGTCGCCCGCCCCGCTCTCCTTTGATTTCATAATCGCAGCCTTAGGGTCGTAGCTTGACATTAATAACCTTTTTCAATTTTGTTGGACTATCAAATGCAAAAAAAAAATTTTTTTCAAATTCGACGCGCCAATTTCCAGAAATTAGCGCATTGAACAAGAACACTTCAGAATACGGGCTTCTCAGATTACGACAAAATGAATGGTACTGTTCGTATTATTAAATCTGTATTTTCCAGTCAGATAATGGACGTAATCATCATAGGATGCGGCGCCTCCGGTATCGCTGCACTGCGTAAACTGTACAACGCTGGTCTTAAGGTCGTGGCTCTTGAAGCGGCCAACAGAATCGGTGGAAGAATATGTTCTGTGGACTTTGGCGCTGCTACTGTCGATCTGGGAGCTGCTTGGTAATCATTAAATATTTATTTCATGGACTAGTTATAAACTATTAATACATTTACACTTCGAAACGACTTAAAACGGAAATATTTGACGAGCCCATTGGTCGAGTGGTTGCCTTAGCGCTGTCTCAGAGGTCTCCGATTCCATGCATAGCCATCTTTGGAAAGTTGTCTATGGTTTGTGTGTGCAGAGTTCGCCCCCTGTCCGTTGTATATTTTATCCCATAAAACAAGACTAACATTGCACACTTTAAGAGCCACACAATAGGTTTGTTTAATCTTGGCGATTTAAATAAGTATTTAACTAAAATATGGCAAACAATGTTACGTAATAAGCATTTTTCTTACGAAATGACTATACTCGTTAACAAAGAGAGTTTAATAAATAGTTAAATGTCTGCTCGCTAATAAGAAAACTATTCCTTTTGATATGTTCGGTATTCTGAGAATACAAATTTTGTATTACAATCTTTTTAATATTATTAAACATTCAAACATGTAAAAAGGTGTATGTGTGTGTGTGTGTGTGAAAGAGAAAGAGAGAGAGAGAGTTGCAAGACAGTTTCATCAATCAGCAGTGGAAGTTACAATGGCGGCAGCAAGTACGAACCTACCGACATGCTTGTAGGTCGAGAAGACTACTGTAATGCCTTACTCACCGAAATAAACACACATGCTGTTATTTCACAGTGGTCTTCTGTAAGGGGATAGTTACTGCCGCCAGACGTGCTGCCCAATTTATGACTACGAAACGCAGTCACTACTAAAATACCCAGACCAACGAAAGTTGGCACTGTCGGTAATCGAACCCAGGACGCCTTGAGTCAGAGCCCTAAGACAAGCATTTTACTCGACCAATGTTAATAACTGACGACACCTCGGGGCTTAAAAACATTTTATTACTAAGCCTGTCTACCGATCTTAACGTTAAAAAAAGCAGGATTCTATTTTAGGTCTGGTTCAAAATTTTAAAGTATGAATCGGAATTAATGTTATTAAATACAAGTAGCTGTATAAGATATACTTACCTATCTAATTGCCACAAGCACCGTTACCATACAAACCATAGTGAGTACATGCTTACAATTAATTAATTTCATCTCAAGGTGTCACGGAGAGAAAGACAATAAAGTATTTGAAATAGCAAATCCTCTCGGCCTTCTTGGAACACCAGAGCCCGATCACAAATACTTCCTACTTTCAAATGGAGACGCGCTTCCAATCGATACTGGCGAAGCTATAGTCAACGCTATGAACGAAGAAGTCGGGAAAGCCATCAAAAATAACGCTAAATCTATTTCTGAATGTGTTCAAGACGCGTAAGTACGAATTTAATATTCCATACTAGTATTAGGTACTATATAGATAAAAAATTACTTCTTTCTTAATTGACCTGTGTCTTAGAACCCTTAGAACATAATAAATAGCCCATAATTGTTCACTAAACTCGTCTTGAGAACAAATGGCGATACTACCACGTGCACATTATCTTGTATTTTAATGAAACGTTGACAATACTATCTATTGCTTATTGTGCAAAATATGACCTATGACTGGCGGATTTTTCCAGTAAGTAAACAATCTAAATACATATAAGCGGAAAATCCTTAGGGTAGGTACGGATTCAATATACGTGAGCAGCCATAAGTATTTTTTTATAGATGGTATTACTTACATCTTCAGGCGATGGTAGTATTACCTACTTTCAGGTATGCACAAGTTATTTACCTACCATCAAATGGATCAATAAGTCTCTTTACCTAAGAACAAAAAAAATAGCATAAATTAAATATCAAACACCGAAAGGCTGCATCTTGCAAACCTAATATTTTATGTAATTACGTGTCCGACAGATAATTCAGGTGTCACGGTGATTTGTCACCAACATAAAATAATACCACGTACCTTACCTACCTTTGTTTCAGTTGCGTGAGTGATGGACACAATGCCAAGCCTTTAACCATTTACCGCGGGTCAAGGTCTTCAAATTGTCTCTTTACCTTTATTTCCTCCCTTTAACCATGACTCCCTGGTGATCTAATGAAGTCCCGGCCTAACAGCTCATCCTTGAAACCGTACATTTAGGTAAAAAGAAAAAGTTAGGACAGCTAGGAGTAGGAGCCTGTGCCTCTCTCAACTATCTGGTCACTGAAGGCCAACCGGTAGGTAAAAACAAGGCCCGTAGCTGGGCAGGGCTTCGATAAAAGTCAACAGAACAACTGACTCCTAGGTATAACAGTTCCAATTTTGATAATTACGAAAGAAATGATTGAAGAATTGGAATGAAAAGACAAGGCACATTGAGCTAACGTTTTATGTCTTCTTCATAAATTCCAGAATAAAAACAAATCCGGTTCTCCGAAAAGATGAAAAATTGGCGAATTACTTTGCGGAATGGTACAAGAGGGACAATCATGTTGGAGGACAGACTGACGAACGCTATGGGAAGTCACTGAAAGGACTCGAGGAGTTTTGGGTCAGCGATGGGGAATTCATGTTAAATTGGAAAGGGAGAGGATATAAAACTATATTAGACGTATTATTGGTACGTTTACGGAAAGTATAACCGATTAATGGGTGCGCTAAAATACGTTTTAATTATGTCAATCAATTAATCAATCAATCAATATTTATTTGTAATTAAAAAAAATACAATTAAACAAAAATAGAACAGGAACAGCAAGTATGATAACGGTCCCTACTCAGCATTCTGCTGGCATAGGCCAGCACTGATCTTTCAGAGGAACTATATATATATATATATATATATATATATATATATATATATATATATATATATATATATATATATATATATATATATATATATATATATATAAGCCTAAAGGCCAGTTCCCTACGGCACATACAAAGTACAAATAATTAACAAGCCAATAATAGAGAACTCGTGACAAGTTGGGAGTCCAGAAAGTCACTATGAATAAAAAAATAGATAAAACCTAATTATTCTTGTTCATTAGGTTTATCCTTGTTCGATACGTCCCTTTGCACTGAGATGGAACTTTTTCAAAATGGAAACTTACCTAACTTATGCAAATAAAACAACTTATATATCCTTTTACTACACCTTTTACTGCGACACATATTAATATCATATGAAGAGAAAACCATTTAATAAGTATTCATATTTTTTAACAGCGACATCTAGTCAGCACTTTTCACTTAAACATTTGAATCCCATCTCGTAAGCAATCCTAAAACTGTTTTATTTTCAGAATAAATATCCTGATCCATCAAAAGCGATTCCAGTGGAAATACTGCTGAACAAGGAGGTTGAAAGCATCAAATGGAAGAACAGCCAGTCATCGCCAAGCCAAGTCAACCCGCTCGTGCAAGTCACTTGCAAAGATGGCAGCTTGTATGCTGCTAAAAGTGTTATTGTTACTGTATCAGTTGGAGTGCTGAAGGAGAGGTAAGTAGTGTTGACTTTGATATGATATCATGAAGATATGATAAGAAGTAGGATAGGAAAATAGGCTCTGGAATCCCCTCACTTACCGAAACACAATGCGCACCTATTGTTACTAAACACTGATCTTTTGTATGAGGGTGGTGACTGTCAACTGACAGGTTGCTGCCCAATTGATTGGGTTTGATGATTGAAGATCGCAACATATGCCACTGCCAAGTAATTAATAGATATTTTACATGAACGCGAGGAGGACAGACAGATCATCATATAGGATGAAATGAAACCGAGGATCAATTTAAGAAAGGTTTAAGATATTAATAAAGTAAAAGGAATAACGAGTAAAAGAAAATAGGATAGGTGTTCTTTCACACAGTGGCGCGCAGCTCACTGGAGAGGATTTTTTTTTCACACTGAGCGGATGCTCTCGGAGCCAACTGAGAATTCACTAGAAAGAGGCTTGGAGAGCATGAGCAAAGCGGAACCAGACGGAACCAAACTCATACTTTCGTGCGTGAGAGCATGACGTATTAACATGTGTGTTACGGGTCGGTTACGCTTACACACTGACCGAATTTGATCTGCGCTAGAGAATCCATTCATCACATAATGCGTAACATGCAAAAATAAACTTATTCCAATCCACTAAACTTCTTTTTGAATGACTCGAACTTTCATGGTAATCTTCTATAGGAAGGTGGCCGTTTTTCTGTTGCAAAACGAGCTGTCAATATCTAACTAATTAATAAGTATTCACGTTTTGATTCATTGCAGACACAGCACAATTTTCAACCCTCCACTGCCGATTGAAAAGGTGAATACTATAAACAATCTAGGATATTGTGTTTTGGCCAAAATTTATGTTGAATTCGAGAAGCCTTGGTGGCCAAAAACACCCGCAAACTTCACAATCCTATGGCGAGATGAGGATAAGTCGAAATTCTCAGGGAAAGACCATTGGATAACTGAAATTTTCGGCTTCATCACTGTGGAGTGTCAACCAAACGTCCTCCTGTTTTGGCTGTATGGACTGGGAGCTGAAGAAATGGAAAAAGTGAGCGAATCCGGTGTGAAAGCTGGTATTGAAACACTACTGAAGACGATTTTCCACAAGTTCGATGTCACTCCTATCAAATCCATTATAAGGTATATAATTCAGCTCCAAAAAAGTTATATAAGTCACACATAAAATCTATAGGAGAAAGGCACTTTCAAACTTCGAGGCTTTCCAATTTTTCTTAGAAAAGAAGTTTCTTAGGCTATGGTTTTATATATGCCCTCGGCTGCTTACAGTATCCCGTACGCCGCGTCACAATGCTTTCTACAGAAATGTACTATACTGGGCTCTCTTTCACACGCTGACGTCGGCGTTCAAACGCTTTGCGTTGCGTCTCTAGTTGTTTCAGACCATTTGCAGCGTGAAATTTCTAGGTCTCAGTACAAAATCACATAATAATCATAGCGAAATGTCGTTCGCTACCGAAATATGTATTGACTGCTAACGCTGTGCCTGGCGTTCAGATGTCGAGTGATACATTTACGTTGAAGTCACACGTTACTTATAGCATTTAATAAGAGAGAGAGACTGTAGTCTTATACACAGAGTACCATATCGCTTTTCGGCAGCTAACGGTCGCAAGCTACGGAGCCCATTTACCTATTCCCGCCTAATCCCTTATCCTTAATCCTACTGTAGGCGGCAGCGCACTTGCAGCAGCTTTGGCGTTGCTTGTGTTATAGGCGACGGTAGCCACCTACCATCAAGTGGACCGTCAGTCTGTCTGCCGATCTTAACATTAAAAAAAAAAAGAGAGATTATTTCTCGATAGATTTATTCAACGATAAATCTACAGTCTCTCCGGTAATTAATGGATAACCTTTGAATCCAAGACAGGTCTAGTCTTGACATATCTATTAGTTAGATTCTCGCTTGGATTCCAAAGTTATCCATTAATAACCGGACATCCTGTATTTCCTATTAAAACCAAACTAAGAGAAATTTTAGTATTAAATATATATATTTTAGTAATCACTTAATTAAACTTTTTTCCAGAACACAATGGTCATCAAATCCTTACACCAGAGGTGCTTATGCATACCGCAGTGTGGCCACTGAACAAAGCGGAGGAAGCGCTGCAATACTCAGCGAGCCTTTGTACCATAGAGAATTCCCTATCGTCTGTTTCGGGGGAGAGGCGACATCGCACCATAGACATACCGCCGTTCATGGTGCTATCGAAGCTGGATTCAGGGAGGCAGACAGATTAATCGAGGCATTCAAGAAATTATAAATAAAAATAAAAAATGTAATAAACAATATATTTTACAACATTTACATCATTTATTTCATTCATTATTCCACCATAAACTTATTCATTTTATTCACTATGTATATTTCACGCTGTGGATTGAGTCAGTCAGGACAAACTATTTTATAAGTATGTATAGTAAATTAAATTTTAAAATCATCGATATTTAAAAAAAATGTTGCTTAGTTACGACATTTTTGGCAATTCAAAAGCACCAACATAACCACTTTTGACAACTTCCGATCTCAACACATTGCCTTCTTCGTCGACGTCACACATTGTAATTTCAACCTCATTAACAGAATTGATCAGTTCAGAATTAACAGGACTGCTTGGTTCTTCGTCCCCTTTGAGTTTTATTTCGAAATGTCTCGGCGTAGTTTCCGTCGGTTTAGATTTTTGCAATAAATTAAATTCAAACTCATTCGTAATGGAACCCTTTGGACCGCTGTAACCGTCCACCACCTTCTTGGAAATCTCCAGAAGTTCAAACCTGGTTGTCATCAGACGATACATGCCGTCTTCACATATTTGATATCTGGAAGTAATAAGTAAAATTATTACTCTCAACGAGTTGTTTTTGTGAGAATTATGCTCATACCATGGAGAATAAAGGTAAGGAGACAAAATGGGGCTTGTGTAGCATTGGTGTTTGGTATGAAATAGCGACTTAAAACGAAGTGAAGTGTGCTGAGTGAAAATATTAAGTATTTCACGCGTAGTTCCTGAAGTCAGCGTAAATAAAATGTTACTACAGCGCCTCCAATTTAAAGATGGCCGATATACACTTTTTCATATAAAGAGCTGTTCCTTCTTACCTCCATTCTCCATGACACATACACAATTCGACATAGAGACCATGTTTCAGCGTCATGTCATCACTAGCAAAAGACATTTTTAACAGTACTCTGAGTGAATTAGCACAAACCACATTATTACATAATTTAGGAAAATTATTTTATTTTTAAGCACATATTGCGATTCGCGTTAGTTAAGCATCTGTAAATGCAATTCGAGTGTGAAAAAAAAATAGATTTCCATTATACGTTTCTTGGGAATATTTGAAAGCTGAACATTTTAGAAATAAATTCGACATAAGACTTATTTTTATTAATCATTATTATTCGCTGACGAAGGAAAATAATTGAAAACTCTAATGGCCCATAAAGCTCTGGTTTCCCAGGATAGCGGTGCCGTCATATAGCGGCCGTAATACAGCGGTGAATGACGTCACTAGAACGTTGTCTATGTAAACAAAATGGCGTGGTTTCCTTGAGAGCGGTAATGGTCACCGTAACATCAAAAAGCGGTGCCGCCATTTGCATGACGGCCGTCTTGTCGTCATGCAAATGGCGGAATTGAAATAATTATAATAATAATAACAATTATGATACCTAAATCTGGAATGTCCGAATGGCCACTGCACTCCATGGACATTAACAAGATGCGAAGTGAGTCTGCTCCCTCTCGAGAACACTTTGGTGGCGTCCTTGGGGCACATGTGACAGGCGTACTTCTTCCGGCCACTTTTCTTCACGACATTCCCCTCTGAACTTTCGTTACCGCTGCTATATTCCCTATCGTTTTTCTTCCTTTTAAAATGAATGCGATTCACGTGTATTCTAAGGTCCGTTTTAGTCACGGCTCTGAAAAAAGAAAACTCCTATTAAAATAAATTAGTCTATCATCGATCGAGCTGTAGAAAAGATATTTATTACAAAGATATTTTTGTTACTCAGAGGAAATCTTCATAAATACCTATGAAAATACTGCATGCAATGCATGTGTGCATACGGTTATATGGGATTCTAAAACCACCTCTCGAAATGGGCTCGGATCTAACCCTGAGGGGATTTTGGAACTAACACTGGTTGTCCAGGCACCGACAGAGGCTCAGAGTATCTCA
Organism: Bembecia ichneumoniformis; assembly: GCA_910589475.2. NCBI lineage: Eukaryota > Metazoa > Arthropoda > Insecta > Lepidoptera > Sesiidae > Bembecia > Bembecia ichneumoniformis. The sequence continues at coordinate 12,828,787 of OU342533.1, read as the reverse complement.
TGTCTCATCCATAGTGACAAATTGCCACACAAAATCGATCTGATCACCTATTGTGTGGGTCCAAAGATTGGTGCTAAAATAGTTGGCGACTTTGCTTTTGATAGCTATTTAGCAAATGCTGCACCCAAATTGCGCAGAGCTTTAGCATGCCTAATTCTTTGTGCAACATGTTACGTAAAAATGCGTGTAAAAAAACTACTTGAGATTGTCATATGAATTAAAAACAAGTGCACCCAGAAAGAAAAAATAATTTTTGTCTGATTAAAACCCCTCTCTGTGTCGGGCCGACAATTTTTCACCTTGCGCTTTGTAACACCTTAGAATATGTTTAGTAAAACATAGTAGTTGTCATCATCTCAGGTCCAGTGTTGGAAGCAGTCTGGATCCAGGATTGACTCGCGACCCTTATTAGAAGCTCAGTTCATCTAGCTAGTGTGTGTGGACATCGCACAATACGCTGGCCGATCCGTGGTCTTGGCCCAGCGCATGGACGGTATATCCAACTAGACGGCTAATACCTTTTATTCACAATGCAATCTGTTCTGGCAACTAACTGAGGTATGCTGAGGTGCGCGGGCGCGGGGTACTGAACGCCAATTGGTCCGATCAAGGTCACGACGAAATTCTACACAAAACATAGGGATGGGGTATTTAGTTTCGATAAAAAATAACGATCGATACTTACAGTATATCTAGGTTTTACTAAACAGAGTAAATGGTACTTTTGCCTTATTTTTCAAGCGATTTCCAAAAAGGAGGAGATTCTGAATATGTTTTTATGACTGTATGTTTCGCGATATCTCCGCCATCGCCAGTAAGATATTTTACCAATTTTAAAAAGTATTTTATATTTATCTATCTGTAAGTTTTTTTTTGAGATTTTGAAATACCATTAAATACATTTAAATTACAGTATGTACCTACTGAGAGGCACCCGGATTAGATAGATAAAAGCATTTATGAACCGAGACCTGTGGACATCAAGAAATACCTGTAATTATTAAACCCATCCAAATTGAAAACCTCCTTGTTTGTGGAAATTGGTTGAAGAAACCATATATTTTCTGCCTATTTTGTTCCATATTTTGCATTGATTTAAATGCAATTTCGAAACTGATATCGATACTCGACCACTAACCGGTACCCGGTACTGTACATCACTAGTTACACGTGCCATATTATATCAAGGAAGAAAGGAATGTAATCATATATTTAGTTATGAAAGAAAGGGATGCACTGTCAGTGATGTGGATTGAACGACCAGTTTGAGGTGAACTGCGCTAATACTAAAATAAATGTATCTTATTAATTATAAATTAATATTATAATTATTATTAAATTATAATATTAATTATACCTGTGAAATGTTATACCATCGGTTTTAAAATTTGAGCTCTTGCTGTCCTTGCCACACCATTTTATGCTACAAGTAGGCATTGCAACAAGTAATAGATAAATTTTAGTAAGCGAGCGCAGAGATGTTCACGGGTCACAGATCTGGTCGTTACTGCTCGAAATTTACCGGGCGTGGAATTATATAATATCTATTTCTCTTATGTGTTGTCTGAGTGCGTTCGCCCTGTACTAGAAGTCTAGTTGGATATACCTTCCATGGCCCAGCGGTAAACCAAGTAAACAGTATACCTGTAGTAGCAATGCGGGCACTTGTGCACAGCGGTGTCGTCGCGGTGCAGGTGGCGGTAGCGAGCGTGCTGCGCCAAGGCAGCCAAAGTAGGCGCAGTGATGTCGCACAGCGTGCACGCATGGGCGCTCACGTGCAGACGCGCGTGCTCCGTGAGAAGGTAAGGCGAGCCGCAACAGACGCCGCACACGGCGCACGCATGCGCCGCGCTAGCGTTCTGCCGCTGCAGGTGCTCGCGCAGCTTCTTGTTGTTGGCGAAGTGACCCCCGCAGTGGTAGCACGCGATGAGTCGCTCGCCCGAGTGCGAGCGCACGTGCGCCATCAATGAATACCGCTCCTTGAACCGTCTCCCACACCCCGCCCACGAGCAGACCAGCGCCTCGTCCACGTGCCAGTTCACGTGCTTGAAAAACAACTGCAAAGAAGCGACACCATGACTCTTGGGTTAGGTTCCCACTATGGCGGACCGGCAGATTTGTCAGAAACTGGAGCCCGGATATAGGTGTTTTCATTAAACCGGATCCTACAAGATAACCGGAGACATCCTCACCTCCGTCGCGGTCAGATCTGAGCGCACGATGGATGACGAATTGTTGTGTTGCGATGATTTCTTAGAAGGCTTAATAGAGTAAAAATAAAACATTGAGTATTTCCTATTTTACGGGAAAGAATTTTACTTGGAACATGTGAAACATTAATTAGATGAACTGAAAAGAGACGAATCGAAGTTTCGAATGACAGTGTCCTCTTCTGATGCCAAACTCGCCGTTATTGCCATATCTGGCAGTGTGAACAGTTTCATATTGTTACGTGCGGGGTGAGTTACAATGCCGTGTAAGGGCGAAATGAACTATTTATTTTCACAAATCAAGATGACTTCCAAAAAGGCTAAACTTGTCCGATAAAACCGTTAACTTGCCAAAAGTCGTCAATGATTCCCTTAATGAGTCGCAAGTTTACTTCACAAAAGCTCCGAAAAGTCGCTTTCGAATCGCATGTTATCGCTCAACTAACTGTCTCGCCCGCCGGCTCTCTTATTTATATTTGGCGCCAAACGTCTCGACGCATTTCGAATTCACTAGATCATAAACAAGATTATAAACACAGAATTTTTTTCTATGCTGTGATTGTAAACAAGCCGTTGAAAGTTCGGGAATGCTATTTCTGTTGAATGTAAACTCTATGTTCTAAACATAAGGACCAATTTCCTTTGACACTAACCGGGAAGTGGCGTGACTACTATCGATAGGGTGGGATACTTCAAGACTTTCGCCGGCGCGAACGCTTTTTCCAGAACGTTCCATGGTTAGTCGTAACAATATAAATTATACAGCCACTGGACCTTCCGGCAGTTTTACCGGTCCGACATAGTGGGTACCTAGCCTGGTTATTTCATTTCAATTTTGATAAGAAACAAAGCCTTTATTTTATTTCTTTTAATTTTATTATCATAATGGGAGTTGATGTTGTTCGCATCCGTAGGTTTTAGCATTTTCTTTAAAGGCCTTCTCTACACGTGTCCCCTAGGTGGTGCTAAACGAGCAACAACGCCGAGTCACGGGCGGACGGCGGTCAACTAACCTCTTATGGCCGACACGAGCCAAGGGGAATTAACTACCCCATAAAATGTGTCCATATGACCTTGGGAAAGTAATAGGTATAATGTCCCACTTTCGAAACAATGAAATGTCGATGAATATGGAACGCGATTTGTCATGCGACTAGGGTCGCCAGGCCTCAAAATCGAAAATTCGAACACAGACTCATATTTAGCCGGACATTTGGCACAAAAGCCTGACACACTGGTTTTTAAAATAGTTCTCTTTATTTGTGTATTTATTGCTTTAAGACTTGCTCTACTCTTTATTATGTATCACATATTGTTTTCTTAAAGTAATTTGTAACTTCCTCACATTAACTAAAACAATCAATCAGCTTTATCATTTGTAAATAAATAGCTGTATAAAAATTACCTATCATATAGGTAATCAAATCGAATGAAACCGTTTATTTCTCTAAAATAGGATAACAAAAGTCAAAATATCAAAATACCACTACCGTTCGAAAAAGAAATGGCGTTCTGGGAGAGAAGAAACGGCAAAAGAAACACTCCAGAATTCGCTCTTTTCAAATAATAATCAATTCTCAAATAATCTGCTAAATAATCTTTAATTGTATAATAAAACGCTTTTTTAACAAGCTTCCGTTTTACAAATGTTTTAATTGTAATTTACGTATTTGTTCAGGGATTTTTATTGTAGAAATGTACACATTGTCCTTTAAATTATTTATCTATTTTCGCGCCTTATGTGGATCAAAGCAAGATCATGTTTATTTCTAGTATTACAATTATGAATTTCACTGATTTTTAAAGTTAAACTGATCAATATTTTTATGAACATAAATTATATGTGTGGATGACCAATAAATCTGTGTTATCAACGTTTACACTAAAACCTGGAAATTGCCCTTCAGTCAGCCTTGGCTTGGTGACAACATATCAAATCATAGCGATTGTGTTATATATCTCGGAATATACCTGGTTCGAAGACTGACGTCGAATACGCACATAAAAAGCAAAAGAGATGAACCTAGCCAATCATCCCAATGATTTAGCAGCCCCAAGATTTACTAATGAATGAGATGGCGTGCTTTTCTTAAACCAGACCAAATGTAAAGAAGGCATGAGTGATTGTTGCCGATAGGGGACACGTTCGACGTGACAGTCACGCTCATCCAATTCGCTCACAATCAGGTCAACTGTGAGCGAATTGATTTTAAAAAAAAATTACAATGTTAACCTGTACATAATTATTTGATTAAAAGCAAAATTTCACTTCAATAAATGGACTGTATCTTCATTTCCACACACTGACTGCATACAACCAAAATAATTACAAATTGAGACCATCATAGGGTTGATCTTGATTTGAATAAGTAATCATTAAACAGAGTCAGTTCAGACTGAAAAGCGACGTGCAAATGTTTGAAGAGGCAAGATTATGAGGATGCGTATCGCGGCGCAGCGTAAAGCCGCTGACACCACTTACACAGACTCTCTGAACTGCATACCTTTTTGTGTAGTAAATAACTTCTATATTGTGTTGATACCACGCAGCGTCGCGTAACGCTTAGTAGTGCCGAATAACAGCACAACAGCGAGTGTGCTCGTGTGTTTCATTGTCCATTATTTCTATGGAACTCAATGATACCCTCCGGCGTTACGATTAATAAGCAACTGTCCATTTGCAATCAAATGCTCAAATTTGTTGCAAATGCTGCACAAGCATGGGAATATCTGCACTGGGTCCTGAGACCCAAGCAAGCATATCTTTTCTGATGGGATTTATAATTATTTTTTTTTAAATCTTACCTGAATATCATTAAATTTTTCCTTACAGTCAGCCCACATACAAGTGTGCTCGTGTAATAAAGGAGGCAACTGGTTCCTTTTGCTGGAATCCTTTTTACAACTGGCCAATTCAAGTGTTGCCCTCGCATTAAAACCGATAGCCATTAATTTGACATGGTATGAGTGATAGCTGATGTGACGTTTCATTTCTTGGTAATCATTGGTTCTGTGACCACATATATCCCATAAACATACTAGGAAATCTGAAAAATAAGACATTATTATTTTATCTTAGAAAATCTTAATCGTAAAAATTATATTTTTTATGTTTAGTGAATTAATGAAATGTGTAAACAACTTGAAACTGGAGACACTATCAAATGGTGAACCTACATTTTGGCCCACAGATCAAAATAAAATTCCGGATCTATTGGACTTTTTTATATCAAAAGGTTTACCTCAACAATATATCACAGTTGATTCATGCTTGGATACCACATCTGATCATACTCCAGTAATTTGTACCTTGAGTATGTCGGTCATTCAACGAGAGCAGAAAATTAATCTGTACAATCATAATACAGACTGGAAAGCATTCTCAGAATTCTTGGAATCAGAAATCAACCTAAAAGTAAACCTCAAGTCAGCAGAGGATATAGATGAAGCCACTTTCATCACAAACCTAATACAAGAATCTGCATGGCGTGCCACCCCATTCAACGAGAAAGCTCCTATAAAGTATAAAATCCCTCTAAAAATACGAAAAAAAGTAGCAGAAAAAGGAAACTTAGACGTAGATGGCAACTGAGTAGGTTGAATGATGATAGAACAGCGTGGAATAAAGCTGCTAGGGATCTGAAAGAAATGATAAGTGAACACAAAAATAACTCACTTCAGCAAAAATTATCCACATTATCATCAACTAGAGACAGTAATTACTCCCTCTGGAAAATCACAAAAGAACTGAAAAGGCCACAACTACATATACCACCACTGAGAAATCCTTCTGGAGCATGGGTCAAAAAACCACACGAAAAAGCTGAACTATTTGCTGAACATCTTAAAGGTGTGTTCAGCCTAAATGATGCCTCTGGTGATAGCTTTGAGAGTGAAATTGACAGAGTGATAAATAGCGACCAACAACTTTCTCTACCTCTAAAGTTGATAACGCCAAAGGAAATGGCTAAAACGATAAGAAGTCTACAGAACAAGAAAGCTCCAGGATTTGATCTCAATACAGGGGAAGTTCTGAAACAACTACCACGAAAAGCATTGGTCTTCTTTACTATGCTCTTTAATGCAATAACTAGGGTCCAGTACTATCCTAAACTTTGGAAAATATCTATAATACGTATGATGGCAAAACCTGGTAAACCACTCACAGACCTGAACTCATACAGACCAATCAGTTTATTGCCAATAATCTCCAAAGTATTTGAGAAGATCCTACTAACTAGCCTTAAGCCAGTTCTTGAAAATGAAAATATAATTCCAGACCATCAATTTGGGTTCAGACCACAGCACTCAACTGTAGAACAAGTACACCGGGTGGTGAACACTATAAGACAAAACCTTGAAAGAAAGGAATATTGCTCTGCAGTATTTTTAGACATCGCTCAAGCATTTGATAAAGTTTGGCACAATGGATTCTTGTACAAACTAAAAATCCTACTCCCCAGCTCATTCTACATGATAATAAAGTCCTATTTGCAAAGTAGAAAGTTCATGGTAAAATTTGATGAAGAATTTTCCAAAATTCATGATATCCGAGCATCCATACCTCAAGGCTCAGTTCTTGGCCCCATTTTGTACTCTATATATACATCTGACTTGCCGGTTACGGAGAATGCGGATGATACAGCCTGTCTCTCCAGTGATAAAGATCCTAACAAAGCATCGGATAGATTACAAATACACATTGATAAAATTGAACAATGGTTACAGAGATGGAGGATAAAATCAAATGCAACCAAGTCAACACAGGCGATGTTTACATTGCACAAAGGACCTTGTGCAAATCTTGACAAACGGCATTAAAGCTCCATAAAACTCAAATGGTTATGATTCTCGCTGGAGAATCAACCTACAAGTATTTAACGTGAGAAAAGATCTGATCATGGCTCTGGAGCCGATTGCAGATAGAATAAAAAAAATATGTTTAGTTTAATGGTGAAGCTGAGAGGTTTAATCATCAAACCATATTAATAACAGGAACCAGCTTGGATGAGCAGTGTTTGGGAAGCTCTGATACATCTTCCTGTCTAAAGTTTTCGACCAATGTGTGCTGCCAGCATAATGTTGAATGTGGTCTCTAACTACGACCCTCGTAAAAAGGTTCATAGAACTAAACTAACTATGGGGACTGGGGAGGGTTATGCTTGGGGTTACACTGCTAGATTGAATCAGGAATGAGGAGATCCATAGACGAACGAAAGTTACCGACATAACCCGACAGAATAGTAAATTGAAGTGGCAGTGGGCAGGATACATAGTATGGAGAGCTGATGGCAGTTGGTGGCAGAAGGTTCTCGAGTGGAGGCCACGGACGTCCAGGTCCACCCACAAGATGCGAGAGACAACCTGATAAGGGCTGGGGGTTGATGGTGGATCCAGGCTGCTTCTGATCGGTCCTATTGAAATCAGCCTTTGTTTTGCAGGTTTATTATTAAACCTAGCAAAACTTGTAACTCATGTACTTGTAACATAAATTAGGCGGACTATGTTACTTCATATTGTGTATCCTAACTTTTATGCAATTCGGAGGATTATGTGTAAAAAAAAAATTGGAAATAAAGTTTGCATGGACATAAATCTATACTAATAAATAAAATTGAAGTGTCTGTTTGCAATGTCAAAATAACTGTTTTTTACTAAATGTATTACATATCAGTAGTAATAACAAAAAAAAAATATTTTTTTTTGTCTCAAACAGATGACTTTCGGTCTTATCTATCAAATAATCTGTTTTGGTCTGCTCTCAGTATATCCACATTTTTCTTTCCAAGGGTTTAGGCTTCGAGTTTGCACAGTTTTAAAACATACAGTACATAAAAAACATAGATTCGATCACTTTAACAAACACCAAAATGTTAATTTTAAATGTAGTAGGTACTGACAAACATTTAAACATACATTTTTTACTATTAAAACAATACATGTACAATACTTTATTAGTAAACCTAGGATTTATTTTATTTGTATTTTATATGTAAAAAAAAAGAGGTAAATATTTAATTACTTACATCCATCTTCATGTTTCATCACATGAACCTCTCCAAGATGTTTTTTGACATGCACTTGAAATTTCTCATAATCCTGAGTTGCATGTCTGCAAGACTCCCATTGACATTCCAAGTGCAATTTGTCCTTACGCAAACGACGTAAGGGCTAAAATTTTATGATTTATTTTATTTAAGATGATCACACATCTTAAATACGCAAACGACATAAGGGCTAAAATTTTATGATTTATTTTATTTAAGATGATCACACATCTTAAATACGCAAACAACATAAGGGCTAAAATTTTATGATTTATTTTATTTAAGATGATCATGAAACAATGATCACACACAGATTTAAAAAGAATTTAGAAAGATTTAAATTATGAAATGACTACATAATTATAATTATTTTTATCTTAAAAAGGATATTTACTTAATTGCACATATAACATGTGTAATTGAATAATATCCAAAACAAAACGGACAGACATTTTTAGCCCCTTGAATAAGATGCTTACTTTAATAGGCTGTCTCAGGGGCTCCAGGTTCGATTCCCGGCAGCGCCAATTTTGATGAACTTTTAAATTTGGATCTGCCAAGCAATGGCAGGGCACATTGTGTTTTGTAATCCTTTGGCGGTAGTAACCACCCCCTTAGAGAAAACCACCATAATATAACAGCATGTGTGTTGTGTTTCAACTCGTAATTAAGGGATGCCAGAAACCATTTCCCTAACCCTTGCTAATTCCTTATCCTTATGGCAGGCAGCGCACTTGCAGCAGCTGTGGCGTTGCTTGTACCTATCATCATAGGCGACGGTAGCCACCTATCATCATGTGGACCGCCTTGTATGTGGATCATGTGGTCAGCCTGTGACATTAACAAAAAAATAAATAAAGACTAGTCTTATTACCACACGTTTTGGTTCATGTGAACATTCTCCTACGCCAGCTGGGGGAGCTGAATAAGTTTCTAATTCCTGTTCATTAGTAGCACTAAACGTAAAAGGGCTGAAGGTCTTCTCCGGTTTATTAGTTTGTTGACCCTGAACCCATTCCGAACAACGTAGGGACTTTAATTTCAAGACACTTGATTTTTTAGCAACTGCTGCCTTCGCCATCTTATATGCCACTATTTCACTTGTTTCACTATATTGTTAAAAAAAACCGGTTAAACTCATTTAAAAACTAACTTCAGTCGCTACATGATTTAATCACAGATTTAACTATGATCAGCAGCTTCGTTGTATTATCCCAATATTTTAATGTACTTGTGCTTGTGACGCTGTTACTTTTATTTTATTTTACTAATTGCAATTGAGTAAATATAGAAACATAGGTTAGCAATATATGGCAAACACAATCTGATCACAATGGCAGGTGTTTGTTGATGGCAATTGGCAATGCAATTATAAAAGCACATTCATTGAATTGAATCTTTAGAAAATGCTATTACGAAAACGAATAATAAATAAACACTACAGCACAGAATAAATAATAGTACTAGCCTAGCCACATACTTATCTATGGTACTAGCGTACAGCGTCCATAAGAATAAATAAGAACACAAGTAGAAGTGAATCTTCTTTATCCGAGTCCCAAACGCCGCCATTTATATAACTACTTCCCCCTTCACGTCGTTACGCCCCTCTGTCGCCCAGGCTTGTCGCTAAGGTTGCTTGCTTACTGTTTACTGTTAAATATTGCTTACGAATAAAGAAAATATCGCTAAAATATAAGTTTTTCTTTACTTTAAAACCATTATTTTATTCTAGTTTTATAAAATATGAGATTAATAAATACGTACCTACATTAAATATACTTATAAATAATAAGTTATTATAAGTACCATACCAAATGAAGCCATTTAACTAAAGTTATTACTTACCTACAAATATAAAATAAAAACATACGGGCTCACGTAAAACTATTAAGTAAGTTTATTCAGCGTTGGGTGTTCTATAGAATAGTCTGAGAGCTAAACCCCATAATGGTCTTGGAGTACGACACAGCAGTCAGGGCCTTGGGAGACTAAGGGGTCACCACCGCAGCATAGTCCGAGAGCTAAAAACCATAATGGATATCTAGAGAAAATGAAATAGTTTCCGAGACGAAGTCGCGGGTAAAAGCTAGTAGAATAAAATGAAATAAACTTTATCATGGCTAATACTTATTGGCAGAAAACGTGTTGACTGGTAATAAATTTTTTGTCAAGACCTGTAACAGCAGACAACACAAGAAGAAACCAAAATGTGTCTAACATAGGCAAATATGATTGTGTGACAAATATAGGAATCATAATAAATAAATTAAATAAATACTAACTTTGCATTACTAACAAATTGGGAGTAGCTTATTGGTAGTATAAGCTAATTTGTTTAAACATGTACGCAACGCACAAACAAGCAAACGCGCGTGCGCAGACGCCGCGCCGGCCGGCCGTGACCGTGACAGCCCGACTGAGTATTCTGTTTAACGGGTAGGCTAATATCGTGACCTTGAGTGCGTCCAGAGCGGGAGTTTCACTTCTACCTTGTGTTCTTATTTATTCTTATGCAGCGTCTATCTATAGTAAAATAGAGGGTATGTATACCACAGTATATTTATGAAAACATTAATATACTGCGATATGTACTATGTTCCCAGCCACAAAATATCAAACCAAAACCAAAACACCCCAGAGCCCAAATCAGTGTTATTCCTCATTTGTTCCTTCCATAGAATTATTTTTCTATGGTTCCTTCCTTCAAATTTAGGGTTGCCGTATTCTAATTCTAAAATAGCCGGATTTTTAGGGAGAACTAAGAAAAATGGCGTATTGTACAAAATGTTTATTTGGAAGGTTTAAATAATTAAAAAAATACAAGATCTATGTACTATGCGTGTACTACTTAACTTACTTATTTTATTCTTCACCATATAGGTTTTGAATAGTTGCTAGTACTTCTGATTCTGTCGCATGTAGGTCATATTATTTTTTAACGTTTATTTTACGAACCATTTCGTTTATTAACATACAAGTTGGTGCGTTCCATTATACGATTTTTTTTTTTTTGTCTACTTTAGTCAGTTACCGTATTTTTGAATACGGTAATCAAAGAGCTGCCATATACCGTATTTATAGTGCTGTAGTATAGTAGTAGTCTGTTGTAGAATAGCTTTATTTAAATTAATTTCTACATAAACAAATTCGATGTAACACACACTGTCTGTCAACTTGAATGTAATACCCTAGTCTGTACCGGCGCACCGTTCAATCAATCGTTGTTTACCAATCAGCGCGCGTATCGTCGTCTCGCGCCACTGGACTTGGTGTATGGCCCAAGTTTATACGGGCGACTGATTGAAACGTGTTTTGGGTGGTGGTCCAAGTTAGATCCCACAGTGCCTAAGATGCCTGAATGCCGTATATTACGGCAATTGCCGTATCAAGAACAACACCCAGATAATGTATAATAGTAGTCTGTAGGTAGGTAATACGAATGGTGTTCGCTGGATTACTATTACCACAGAATACAACACAACAATAGTACAAGTACAGAAGATTCATCATTCAATTAAATAGCGACTCTTAATACGATACAATACAGTGTAATTCGGGTTGCACAGCACTAATTTACCTACAGTTATGTTCACCTCTCTCGCTAGAGAGTATATATGTTCTGTGGTTCACCTACTCAGATTAATCCAAGTCACAATCTCTTTCTATCGCGTAAGTACGTAGTACCATGTACTTATTACTTCCATGCATAGTACCCACAAACTACATAGAAGATACTATACTATTAGTATCACAGATTATAAAGACTAACAGTGTTATTACAAAAAAGTTAAACATACATTGAACAAGTGTCTAAAAAAAACTTTATTACAAAAGCGTGTTTAGGCAGTTAGAGTTAGGCACGGTTTAAATAATAGTTTTCATATTTAAATACAATGCTTGTCGAAGCCTCAAAGTTAGTCTAAACTGCTTTGTTTCTAATTTTCGCAAGTTGTATTTAGTGGTGTGGTGAGTGGTGTGCATTTCAAATTGAAATAATAATAATATCAGTGTTGGAATTAAACTTTGCAGATTTTATTAATGACAAAAATTGGATTACATATATAGAAAACTTTCGAGACAATCAAGTGAATTGTATACGAATTCCTTTTGAAGTTTTCGAAAAATAAAATATAAAAACAAATTATGAAATATGTTGTTGGCGGCGCACAGTGGGTCGAAACTGCTATATGATGGACATAGGGAACTTTTTACAAATTCCATTAAAAAAAAATACCTATCGAAATGTCTCGTCGATTTGATGAATAATTGTCATTAAACGTTTTTCTCTAAAACTGATAATTTGCCTGTAAAAAAATATTTTCAATATTTGTTGTATGGAATGAAACAGAAACTGCTAAAATTTGGCCAAGTCTTGAAAGGTCATGCTTTATAACTACTTCAGTCTTATTACTTGGCTTGTTGGCTATAATTCTACGCTATCAGTGCGCACCTATAGTTGCCCGTTCAAGAGTTATGAGGTTCATTAAAATGAAAAAAAAGAAAAAAAGTAAGTAAAAGCACTTTTTATTGATAACTAGCGACCCGCCCTCGGCTTCGCCCGGGGTACAATTTTTATATATATGAACATTCCCCGTTTATCCCTCTTTCCATTAGTACAAACCGAATTAAAATCGGTCTACCCGTTCACGCGTGATGCCGTGACCAAGGGAAATGGGGATTCATTTTTATATATAGAGATAGATAAAATAATTGCATTACATTAAAATACTTATAATTAAAAGTACAAAAAAGATATTTTCAAAATTAAAGCGAATAATAAATTTAAAACAAATTAGTAGGTAGCTATAAATTATTTAAAAAATGGTTTTATAGTTATTTTTATTCAAAACTACAGCTAATACAATTAAAAAAAACTGGACAAGTGCGAGTTGAACTCGCGTGAAGAGGGTTCCGTACGATGTTACCTATCCGCACAATATTGAGTGATTTACCATTTTCTTTTAATATCATGAACTTCTTATAGGTTTTCCTATAATCTATAAGTAGAAAACTAATTTCTGTATTTTTTTTTAAATTTTAGTTTCAGTAGTTTCGGAGATAAGGGGAAGGGGAATGGTCAGACAGGCGGAGACACGAGTGATTCGTTTTTTTATTCGAACCTACGGAACCCTAAAAACCAACTAAACTCTAAAAAATTAATCACTATCACTATCTTGTAAGATATGTACATCTATAAATTCCAATTCGGGTTCAGTTGGAAGAGATACCAAAAGCTCGACTCCACTTGATGAGGGAACCATTCTCCGTTATTTGGACATTCTTGGCCTTAGAAAGGTCAATTTTGGATCAGACGACAATCTTCTGTTGGCGTGTTGGGGTTCGAGTTTCTTGAATTAAAGTCTTATTCGTCTTTTAACTTCCTTTATTATTTCAATCACACGGGCAGACATTGCTAGACCAAAGACAATACTGACAATAATCACATAGACAAATCACAGACTACAACATGCCCCTTTTTTATTTGACTTTGACATGACATTTGACAGGATACAATACAATGTTTGTGTGACACTGACAATAGATATTTAAAATATAAACAAACATTACAAATTTATTATTTTAAGGTATTACATATAATTATGAACAATAATGATTACAAATACACACAAATAATTAATTCAAATTCAGTCAAAATGCAATACAATAATTATTATAATCATTCCTATTTTAAGTATGTCAATTTATTTTGTCAAGGTTAAATTACAATTTGTTAATTATTTACTTATTTATGTCAATTGTTACATTTTATTTCAAATAAATATTTACAAGTCAAGTTTATGTGTTTTCTTTAATAATCTACCTCGTGAACTATACCTTTCACTTGAATGTTCATTATTACCTTGGTCTGTATTAGGTAAGTTTACATTACCTTCAATGTTATCTAAAGACTTATTAATTTGAGACATAGGATTTTGTTCCATGTATTCATTATAGTCATGAATACTTTCAGGTGACGTTACATCCTCTATATCGACAAATACTGGAGACTTTGTTATATCTCGTGACTCGCTTAAACTATTCGACTCTGACTCGACTTCAAAGAATGAATTTGAACTTTCATTACTTTCCTGACTTTTTTGTTTTGGACTATAATTTTGAGTGAAAACGAATATACAACTATCATCCTCCTCATTGACCCTTTTTGACTTTTTCAAATTTGACCTGAATTTAAGTGTTTTTTGACTAGTATTTACAAAACTACTATAAGTTTGTTGACCAGGACATGGTTCATTGAATTTTACTTTTTTATCTTTCGACTTATGACTGTGACTTTGACTTTTGGTATTAAACTTGTAATCATGACGAATATGTCGACTATTTCTCCTATATGTGTTGTTATTACAGTCTTTGACAATAAATGATCTAGGATAATTTGCTTTTCCTATGATAGTGCCTTTAGTCCATATAATATCTTTTGGATTTTTCTTAAAATATACATGGTCATTTATGTAAAAATCAGGGTAATTTTTAGAATTTTTATTGTAATATAATCTAGTTTTTTCATTATTACTTTGTTTCTTTTGATAATGCTCTGAATGCTTGACAATTTTAGGTCTCAAGTTACTTATCTTACTAGGTAATTTTGTACGTAAATTTCTAGACATTAGTAGTTGTGCAGGTGAATTTAAATTTCCTCTAGGGGTATTTCTATATTGTAATAATCCGATGCAAGGATCTGATCCTGATTGATCACATTTCCTAAATATGTTTTTTATTATTCTTACAGAGACTTCGGCTAACCCGTTGGACTGTGGATAGTGTGGACTTGAAACAATATGTTCAATATCCCATTCACGTAAAAAACTTTTGAATTCTGAAGAATTGTACGGAGGGCCTCCATCACTGACTAGTTGTAAAGGAATTCCGTGACGAGCAAAAATAGATTTCAAGTGTGATATAACATTGGAAGTTCTACTATCATTGTTGAGATTTGCAATTTCTATATAATTAGAATAAAAATCGACGACCAATAAGTATTTTTTTCCTTTGTAATCAAATAAATCTGTTGCCAGCTTTTGCCAAGGAAATAAAGGTTGCTCATGTGATAACATTGGTTGTTTACTTTTGTTGGAAGAGTAAATGGCACATGATTCACATTGTCTTATTTTATTTTCTATGTCGTGTTTAATATTAGGCCAATAAACTACTCCTCTCGCTAAACTCTTTGTTTTCTCTATACCCTGGTGACCCTCATGTAAAATATTTAAAATTTCATCTCTCAATGACTTAGGTATAATGACAGCGTTATTTTTGAAAATTATGTCATTTATAACATGAATTTCCTCTTTGACATTCCAATAAGGTAATACTATTTTATCACATTTTTCTTTACAATTTGGCCATCCTTTCTTAAAATATTCTTTTAATTTTTGCAAAGTTAAGTCTTGTGCAGTGTGACTCAAAATTTTTTCTAGTTTTTCTGGTGATATGGCTAAGTTAGATGTCAATAAGTTAATATGAATTTCCATGTCAGAATCTAGTTCTTCTAAACTAACTAATTCCTGATTTAAATTAGTGTCCTTGATGGGAGCACGTGACAAAGCATCTGAAATATACATTTCTGAGCCTTTTGTATAAGAGACAATTAATTGGTACGCTTGCAACATTATCATCATACGTTGCAGTCGTGTAGGAACTTCTGACAAAGGTTTTTTAAATAGTGTTACTAATGGCTGATGATCAGTTTCGACATAAATAGGTGTACCATATATGTATTGATGAAATTTCTTACATCCAAATACTATGGCATAAAGTTCTTTTTCAATTTGAGCATAATTTGTTTGACTTTTACTCAATGACTTCGAAGCATAGGCTATTGGATGCTTTTCATGTAATATCACAGCGCCTACAGCATTCTGTGATGCATCCACTGACAATCTTATAGGCTTTTTCCTGTCATAATGAACAAGGACTGGAGACTGACACAATAATGATTTTAATTTATTAAATTGTTGCTCATGTTGATCCAACCATTGCCAAGAATTTCTCTTTTTTAATAATTCCCTTAAAATAGCAGTTTCTTCTGCCAGATTTTTTATGTAAGAGCCTAAATAGTTAATCATGCCAAGAAATCTTTGCAATTCCTTAACATTAGTAGGACTAGACATTTTTGAAATTGCTTCAATTTTAGACTGGTCAGGTGAGACACCTCTTTTATTGAAAATATGACCGACATAACATATTTCAGACATACCAAATTGGCATTTAGACTTATTAAATTTTAAATTAACTTCAACGGCACGTTTGAAAAGATTTTCTAATCTTTCATTGTGTTCCGCGACTGTGGACCCATAGACAAGTATATCGTCGACAAAACTTATTATACCTGGTAGATCACCAAACAATTCGTTCATAGCTCTGTGAAAAATTTCACCACTAGAATTAATTCCGTAGGGTAATCTTAGAAATTTGTACCTACCATAAGGTGTATTGAACGTACATAGGTCACTGCTTTCTGAGTCTAAGCAAATGGTCCAATAACCAGAACTGGCGTCCAATTTAGAGAATATAGAAGCTCCTGTCACTTTCGATCTTAAATCATCAAATGTAGGAAATGGATAATGAGGTCTTTTTATAGCCTTGTTTAAATTTCTAGGATCTAGACAAATCCTTAAACTTCCATTGGGTTTTTCAACCAAGACAATAGAATTGACCCATTTTGTCGGCTTTTCTACCTTTTCAATGACTTTAAGTTGTTCCATATTTTTTAATTCTGCTTTAAGACGGTCTTGTAATGAATAAGGTATTCTACGGACTGGACATACTTTTGGTGGCACATTACTGTCAATGTCTAGATGAGCTTTATATGGTAAACATCCTAAACCTTCAAATGTATTAGTATATTTCAAAACAATGTTTTGTACTGACCTTTCATTCCACTTGTCTTGCACTCCGAACACTCTTTTGACTATACCCAATTTTTCACATGACACATGACCAATTATTGTTATACAATCACATTTAACAACAGTAAAATACAATTCCGTAGACAGGCCATTTTCAAATTTACAGTTTAATATACAACTACCTATATTTGGCACTAGTTCTCCTGAAAATGAAAAGATTTTATTATTTGTTCTTATAATATTGACATTAGAACCTGTATTTCTAATTATTTTATCTAGTGTTTGTTTACTAATTACATTTATTTCAGCACCTGTGTCGATCTGACATTTTAATTTATAATTTTGAATATATATATCAATTTGCCAATTTAAATTTTTACAATTGTTAATAGAATTTATTACAAAATTATTTCTACAATCTTTCAATGCTTGTTGTATGTTGCTTACCCGATGAGTCTTTTCTTTATTTTTGAAGAAGCAATATTGTGCAAAGTGGTTTTTCCCTTTACAGTTGTTGCAGGTTTTTCCTTCAGCTGGACATTTGAATATGTGGATTTGGCCACATCTGGTGCATTTTCTTTTTACTGGTGACTTGCTTTTTGATCGACGAGAGTCTACCTCTTCCCTGTAATTTTTTCTTCCAATAGGTCTGCTTCTTGATTGTGTTCTGCTTCGACACTTCGGTTTGCTTTCAGTAATAGCTTGTACAGTATTATTCCTTGAGTCATGCTGAACTAATTTGTTTGACCTTTCCTGAGACAATTCCAGGCTTCTAGCTATTTTCATGGCATTTTCCGTTGTCAAATTTTCCTCTTGTAATAGTCTTTCCTTAATGTGGGTATTTGTTATTCCAATGACTAGCATGTCTTTAATTAGTGATTCTTTAAGATCTTTGAATTCACATGTCGTGGCTAAATTATTTAGTATTGTCAAGTATTCGTCCAATGATTCGTCCTTTTTCTGTATTCTTGTAAAGAAATTGTATCTTTCGACTGTGATATTTGTGTGTGGACTAAATTTTTCATCAAATTTTTTTAAAATTTCTTCTACCGTGGTTTTATTTCTGTCAATGTTGAAACTATTAAAAATTTCAATTCCTTCGTCCCCAATTGCATTTAAAAGAATTGCTGTTTGTTTTGACTGTGGAAATTTGGTAAGTTCGTTAGCGTCACTGAAGATCTCAAATCTTAACTTCCAATTTTTCCATTTTTCAGCGGCATTGTCGCCATTTTGGACAAGCAGCGGCTTCATTTGAACAATGAATATTTTTTCAGACATTGTTTTATTTTTCAGATCCAGACAACAGTTTTATTTTTCAGACAGCTTCCAACACCAACTTCTGACACCATCTTCTGTTGGCGTGTTGGGGTTCGAGTTTCTTGAATTAAAGTCTTATTCGTCTTTTAACTTCCTTTATTATTTCAATCACACGGGCAGACATTGCTAGACCAAAGACAATACTGACAATAATCACATAGACAAATCACAGACTACAACAGACAAGAGAGGATTATGCAAGATATCTTCATTTGTCGCTGTCCTACTTACTTTTCTAAAATTGTTCTCTCCATATTTACGAAAGTCTTTATTTCGGACCTCCGATGCTTCTTCCGATAGCTTCCGGATCGGCAAAAGTCCAAAATGCTTAATTATTACCGTATCATGCACTAGTAACTTATGTACGCTAGCGGGCATGTAATACCATGGATATAACTGTACATACAAAGTGGCAGGGTCTATTTGTTTTTTACTAATTTGTTTTTTTAATTTATTATTTGCTTTAATTTTGAAATTATCTTTTTTGTACTTTTTTCGATAAAATATATGTTTTGAAAATATTAATATTCCTTAATTATAAGTATTTTAATGTAATGCAATTATTTTATCTATGATATTATCAATAAAAACCTCATAACTCTTGAACGGGCAACTATGGGTGCGCGCTGATAGCGTAGAATCATAGCCAACAAGCCAAGTAATAAGACTAAAGTAGTTTTAAAGCAAGACCTCTCAAGACTTGGCCAAATTTTAGCAGAGTCTGTTTCATTGCATACAACAAAAATTGGAAATATTTTTTAACAGGCAAACTATCAGTTTTAGAGAAAAACGTTTAATGACAATTATTCATCAGATCGACTAGACCTTTCGATAAGTATTTTTTTAAAATGGAATTTGTAAAAAAGATCCCTATGTCCCTCATATAGCAGTTTCGACTCACCGTGCGTGGGGCCTCATAATTTATGATGAAATATCGAATTGTTTTACCTCTTATTCTTGAACCCAATTTTCTTCAGTTTACGAATACAAGTCATTCCATTCTTTCAACTGATCACTGTTCTATGTGTACAATGTACTCATTATATACGTAGATTTTGGTGTCATAACATACTTATGGCGGTGTATTTAGAGCAATAATTAATTTATAATCACACACGGCACTGTTTTATTTATATATAGATAATTTTAAAATATTTTTCTGCGTAGGATATTCTATTAGCACATAACAAATTTGCATAGAAAGGAATGTTTCGGATTGAACCAAATGAAGTTGAACGAACGTTTTGTAATGTTGCTATTTTATTGTTACTATTTGCTATTTTATAATTTTAAAATAGCAACATTTGGTTGCCTATAGGTTGCCCAGCGATGTTTTGGTTAGTCAAAGGACAAACACGATTTTGTAATAGCGAAGGTTAAACATTATTTGAGGCAGGGTTTAAACTGTGAAATTGCATACAAATGTCATTAGACGCTGTTTGACCAAACACGTGTTGAGACATAGTTTAGTATTTTTTTTTGTAATAACACCCTATGTTGTTTCACAACGTAGTACGTACAGTCAGCTCATAGTCGTGTGAAGCAGTGTTGTTATGTGAAAAAAAAAGAAAAATCGTACAGCAAACCTGAAACAATCGTATTTTAGGGCGATATTGACAAAAAAAATCGTACATATACTATTTAATAAAATATAATATTTTTTAAATATCTTTTTTAATATGATATTACCGAATGTCGTTTTCACTATCTATACCTGACTTAACCACAGAACACTATATATTATTTTTGGATTTAAAACACACAAAATTCAGTTCTCGTCCCTGTCACTTTCGAAGTTTTCATTAGTACTTATACATATTTACATTACGTCGAGATAGCATGTCACTTGAAGGAGTGAAATTTATACATGATCCTTGTTCTTTAACATGTTGAGCACTGATGTTGAGCTGTTAACAGAGCTCCATTTACAGTTTCTATTGACAACTTATTCCTTATTTTCGACTTCATTAGGTTAACTTTACTGAATACTGAAGTATTCTGTATTGTACATAGAGTATAGTGTATAGGTATTGTGCATTGATTCGAAAGCTTTTTACCATAGACAATTTGTAAAGGTGCCTCCTATATTATTACTATGGATAATAATACTCTATGCAACATGGGTGCATCCATGTCGCATAGAGTATTACTCTTCGGAATTCGGATGATTATTAGGGTTGGTCAGCTAACAGTTTTTTTGTTAACTTAGCCAACCAGCTAATTGGTCAAATTTAGCTGGCTAAATAACGGCTAAATAGCGAAATCAGCTAAATTGTTATAAAAAGTCTAATAACAGTATATAATACGAATTTAATAAAAAAAAGGTCACAAGTAAAGATGTACATACATAATTCAATACAAAATCGAATTCAAAATAAAATACCATCAAACGCGCGCGGAGTAATGTTTGTTTACGTTCTACTAATGTTGATTACTTATTATAAAATTCAATAATATAAAAAAGTTTATGACGCATAAACGTTTCATTTATTCACATAGAGTAGGTTTAAATAGACTAAATAGAAGTATTCTATTCTATAGCCTAGGTATAGGTATTAAAAAGATATATACTGCATCATAGATATATCTATAGAAACATCACATACATCCGTTTCCGGATGAAAGAAAATATACATTCGCATTTTGAAAAGAACCTGCTTCCATAATTATCTAATTTGCCGTGTCAATTCCGGCAGAATAGAATAATAAAATACCAGTGAAAATGATACTATTTATTTCCATGTTACTCATTAATCATAAGTACTAATGGCTAAAACAAAATGTTCTAAATATATAAATCTACTTTAAATATGTTTTAAAACATTTATAAAAATATGCAATGTTTGTACCTATGTAATTCAAAACTATGAAAAAAATTGTTTATTTTCGTTTGCATAATGTCAAAAAACGTCCTACGTAATCGTTTATCAGTTAAAGCAAAATGCATATTGTATGTACATATTAAAATGTAATATCTAATCCACTATTAGCCATAGATAACTAATTTAGCTGAATTTAGCTGACAGCTAAATATCTAACTATCCACCCATAACCGGAATTAACCATAACCAACTCTCGATAATAGTTGACAGTTGTTAGCTGACAGAGTTGTTAGCCAATTAGCTATTAGCCGTTTTTTTATTGACGATAAATTTAGCTGCGGCTAAATATCATTTAGCCGCTAAACGGTTGGGTGAGCTAAATGGCTTACAACTCTAATGATTATATTTACTTGGTACAAGTATGAAAAAATCGTATTTTTGCGTACGATCCCAAGTTTACGATCGTACATCGTACATGAGTCCAAATAATCGTACAAATACGATTTAAATGGTACGGTTAACAACCCTGGTGTGAAGTGCGAGTTTGCCTCGATCAAACGCATCGAACGCGTAAACGTGACTTTGTATGGGATTGAAGCAGCGCCATCTAGTTGGCCACTACATAACACTGCTTGACTGCTTCATTCCATACAAATTCACGTTTACGCGTTCGATGCGTTTGATCGAGGCAAACTCCCACTTCACACTCTGCTCAAAGAAAAGAATAATAATATATATATTACTCTCTAGCGAAAGGTCTCGAATCTCGATATCGACACAGTATAATAAAGAGTACTAGCGTATCGATAACTGTCGTCGTCGTCCGTCGCATACCCACGCACGGGTAGGCAGCGCAGCGCTCTAGAGGTCATTGGCGGTCCTGTGCTGATGCCATCAACTGCGTCGGTGGAAGTAGTTCATCAACTAGTAAACATCATGCCTAACATCAAGGTTTTTAGTGGTAGTTCTCACCCCGATTTGGCGCAGAAAATCGTCGACCGTCTCGGCATCGATTTAGGAAAAGTTGTTACTAAGAAATTTAGTAACATGGAAACATGCGTCGAAATCGGAGAATCCGTTCGAGGCGAAGATGTCTACATAGTTCAGAGCGGCAGCGGTGAAATCAATGACAATCTGATGGAGCTCTTGATCATGATAAACGCTTGCAAAATCGCTTCAGCTTCACGTGTTACAGCCGTAATACCGTGTTTTCCCTACGCCCGTCAAGACAAAAAAGACAAAAGCAGAGCGCCGATCACAGCCAAACTTGTCGCCAATATTCTCTCTGTTTCTGGAGCCGACCATATCATCACTATGGATTTACACGCGTCACAAATACAAGGCTTCTTCGACATACCTGTGGATAACCTCTTCGCTGAGCCAGCAGTGTTGAAATGGATAAAAGAGAACATTCCTGACTGGAAGACCAGTATTGTCGTATCTCCAGACGCTGGTGGAGCCAAAAGAGTGACTTCCATTGCAGACCGGCTGAATGTGGAGTTTGCTTTGATACACAAAGAAAGGAAGAAGGCAAACGAAGTCGCTTCGATGGTCTTGGTCGGTGATGTTAAAGACCGAACCGCTATACTTGTTGATGACATGGCAGATACGTGCGGAACAATATGTCATGCAGCGGAAAAATTGATTGAAGCCGGAGCCATAAAAGTATATGCCATCCTCACACATGGTATTTTCTCGGGGCCTGCCATATCGAGGATTAACAATGCATGTCTAGAAGCCGTTGTTGTTACCAACACAATACCACAAGAGAGACATATGCAGGAATGCCCTAAAATACAGTGTATTGATGTGTCAATGATGCTTGCGGAAGCCGTCCGACGTACACACAACGGGGAATCCGTGTCATACTTGTTTTCGAATGTTCCCTATTAATATAATATTACATTTTTGTTATAGATTATAGTTTCCAACTAAATATGCATTCATAAAGCATCATTTACACTTTTATAAAAGCTTTATATGCAAATAGCAATGGATAAAAAGTGAGATTTTATAATTGGTAATTTTATATTAAATGTGGTTGATTTTAGTTGGAAATGTGCATAGTCAAAGATTTAATCTCAATGAAGTTTTGATCTAAAACCTTTGACCTGTTGTGCGGTTTTAGTCGACCTATCTCAACTTTCTAGCTTTATCAACATGTTGAGAAGACATAGATAAAATTTACACATTGCCAATGTAATAATAGCATGATGAAATTCTTTTCCTTTGGGAATAAAGTATGCATTTAAGTAACAATGAAGTAATAAAAGCTTTCTCATCAGGTACATTTTTTTTTGGTTTGAAAGCAAAAACATTCTAAGCAAATGGTTGCAAGTGGAATTTTATTTTTAGGCTAAAAGTTTAAGTGAACATATAAGCATAATTCTTTTTAAGTTTTTTAATTTGTTCTCTATAAATAAAATTAAATTTGATATTTTTGGTTTTACGGTTTCATTGGAACAGAATATTTGTGTATTTGCTTATAGATTGTATTCGATTGGGGCCTTTGTACGTTTATTTAATGAACTTATTTCTTCAATAAACATATTGAGATTTTATAATAGCAATAATTGAATGTATTGCTGGCGGAGTAATCCATGTAGTAGTTGCAGTCTACTTGTAATCTTTACATTTACATACTCGCCTGATAACTATTGTAAATTGTGATAGAGATTTTCTAAATTTATATATAATTGTTATGTATGATTTATGTATATTTGGTCCATAATCCGTAAACGTATTATTAAGACAAATAAAATAATAAGTATACCTACTTTAACTAAATTTGTTTTTTTTTCTGATAAGTTATTTGACATCCCTATCATTATGACCTTATGTATATATTTTTCTGTATCTATTCTATACCTTTTGAGAATACACACTACAAAAAGAAAAACGGAACTCCTTTGATAAACTTCTATTTGAAAAATAAATAAGTATATAGGTACTTATCTGCATGTTATATTATTGCTTACTAACGGATTTCGCTGGTCCTACCTCACTACAAATTGTAAGAAGTCCTGGAAGGTCAAATTTTTAAACACCGTTGATGCCATAGTAACGGACGTTAGTTATGTACCTACTTCCTGGGTCATGTTTAATATATTATGTATGTACATACTTGTATAGTAATATTACTGAAATGTGACGCCCTGGGTCATATCAAAGTCAGTGGCTTAAACAATTTCATATGTGAACCTTAATTCATAGAGCCGCAGGGATTAAAATACAATGCACATGCTCAATTTACGTTAACAACGCAAATCTGCTGGTAGAGGTAGTATCAGTTTAATTTATAAACACCATTCATGGTGATCTTCTCTAAAAGAGTGGTTACTGTCGCCAGACGGGCTGCCCAAATGACTGCGAAACCCAATGTGCCCTACCACTACTTTTCAGATCCAGACCAGAGCCAATTTTGAAAAGTTGATTTCCAATGTTGGCCTTGCCGGGAATCGAACCCGGGACCTCTGGGGTCCCGGGTTAATACAACCACGCTTCCAATGGGCTTGACGTGGTATAGGAACTGTCTTCTTTCTGTAGTATTTTTGGTACAGGAATGCAAAATTAGTTTATGTTAGGTAAAACACATAAACCAAACCTGCAATTTCATGAGCTTAGTGAAGTAATTAGAAGTCCAAGCTCGGACCCCTAATGTAGGTCACCTAGGTATTTTACTACCGCGACTTCGTCCGGGTTGAAAAATGATAAAATATAAAAGATAGACATATCCCACCTCGGTCTTTTTTGTAGGCCAATAAAAGAGAAACAATTCCACCATACATTGTTTTATTATATTTCAAACGGGTTAGGCAGCGTTTTCGATGAAAGCTCTCGGATGGCTTCATTTTTCCCGATATCTTCAACAAAGGTTTTTTCACAAAACCTTAACGAATTATACTCCGTTGATAGATGAAAACTGCATGAAAATTCGTTCCGTAGTTTTTGAGATCATCGCGAACATACATACATGCAGACAGACGCGGCGGGGACTTTGTTTTCTATGTAAGGATAGGTACACATACTTTTAAATTTTTGCCGTGGAAGACCTATATTAGGCACTTTGCACCCTTGTTCTCTTAGATAAACAATGTAACTTTCCTACGTAAGTCTTGCTTTATCAATCTTATGATGTTGTTTATTTGTATTCCTCATATATTTGTCTATATTATTAAAGTATTGTAATTACTTACATCACACAAATAATATCAGTAGTAAAACTTGACCCCAAGATCAACAACCAATGATGTAAATCAAACAAGGAGGCGCGTCTCAGTTCTATTAGGTTCATAATATTGCATCGCAACAAACAAACATTATAATGTGATGACGTACCTAGGTCATTTTTTATGATATCAAGTCGAAAACATGTTTAAAGAACATATTAATTGTGG
Organism: Bembecia ichneumoniformis; assembly: GCA_910589475.2. Taxonomy (NCBI): domain Eukaryota; kingdom Metazoa; phylum Arthropoda; class Insecta; order Lepidoptera; family Sesiidae; genus Bembecia; species Bembecia ichneumoniformis. Next base: position 12,803,124 of record OU342533.1, on the reverse strand, counting down.
AATATTAATGAAATCATTATCACAATAAGCAAAAGTAACCATTGTATTGTGAACCCCTATTTTTCAACTTTCTAACATACGAAAATAGATGACGTTGAATCGTTATTTTCAAATTTATTACTACAAGATATTAAATTTAGACAATTGTTTTAGCAATTGGAACTAATGTCCACTGGATAATAGGTGGCTACCGTCACCTGTAAAGCAAGCAACGTCACAGGTGCTGTAAGTGAGCTCCGAGCATAGTTGGTTAAGGATAAGGGATTAGGAAGGGATACGGTAAAGGGCTCTGTCATCCCTTACTCACTCACCGAAACACAACACGGTTATTAACTACTACTTGCCAGATCCAAATATGGTCCTGCCGGGAGTCGAGCCCGGCACCTCTGAGACAGAGCGTTAAGGCAAGCATCTTAACCACTCGACCAATGGGTCGTAGTGTTTTTGATGTCACTAACATCGTAGCAAATCAACACATTCTGGTACGCTAATCTGTACGCTTTAGCACAGAAGCACACCGAAATTAACAGGAATTGAGTACCTTAGAATGTGTTAGAATAAAACCTTTTTTGTTACATGCATACTGGCCTCTTACATCAAGATTCTAATGTTTCACAATTAAAAAAAAAAATATTTATAGCGTTTTAAATTCGATACACCAAATGGAGTTCACGCGTAAAAAATTTCGTGCCATAAATTTATCACAAATTTCGCCAAGCGTTATCTCAAGATGATTGTCTCGATGGGCTTGTTTCATTATAATTATAATGTTGAAGCACCTAGTCAAACGACAATATATTGCTGGTATGCAGTTTCTACGGGCCCTTGCCTTATACAGGTCGACCAAAAACAGCGGTGACACCTGAAAACGTCGCGGCTGTGCAATCAATATAAAAGATTAGCTGGTGACCGCAGCTTTGCCCGCGTAGAATATTTTATTATCAGGTAAATTCGAAATACATCGAGGCGTTGACGCCAAGTATAAATAAGAGTGTGGCCGGCCAAGAGCAGTTAGTGTGCGACAATCAGCGATACGACTTTTAGCAAGTCATCAACTTGACAAGTTTGGTGATTTTGGCAGTCATCTTGGTTTGTGAAAATAAATTGTTCCTTTCGCTCTTACACGGCATTTTAAATCACCCCGCACGTAACATTAGGTTCCTGAACGATCGTCTAAAATAATGAAAAATTGGGCTCAACTGTCGTCACAGCGATAAAGACGTCAGGCGTTATAATAAGTGTACTCATTTTTCTCGGGCAATAACAAAGTTTAAGCACTGTCGAAAATTGGTTAGGCAATTTTCTTACTTAGTTATCAGTTTGTCTGTCGATCTTGTGAACCTTCAGGACCCAGCGGCCATCGACTCTCCGTACTGTGCCCTGCAGACTGACACTTACTAATCCGGCGGGTTATGTTGGTAACTTTCTTTCGTCCGCGGATCTCATTTCTGATTCGATGTCGCAATGTAACTCTTGAGCATAGCCTTCTCCATAGCTAGTTGAGCTTTCTTACGAGACCCATAATTAGAGACCACGTTTCAGCACATTGGCAACACACATTGGTCGAAAACTTTTGCTTTAAGACCTTGGACAAAAAGATGTCTTAACTACCCGAACACTGCCCATCCGAACTGGATTCGACGATTGACCTTCCTGTATTTGGCTCTACCTAATAATTGGACTGTTTGTTCAAGTAGATTTACTCGTCAACAACTTCGAAAGTTAAATTCCGAATTGTTACTGGGGTGGGCATGACATGACCTAAAATAAACATAGAAATATTATTTTTCTTTAAATTAGGTAGTGTTGTTTGACATCCCTCTTTCAGGACGAGTGGTATCGTATTATACCCACCATAACACCAGCGGTACGGTCGCGTAAGTATAACTGTATATTTGATATTTATTCACGCAAAAACGGCTTTCGATGAAATTTAGTACTGCGCGTACGAAGTCGCGGGCAGAGTTAGTAAGAAAAGACGCATGATCAAAATTGATTGCTCCTGTACTGTGTCCAAAACAAGATGCTATTTTTTTGATAAACAAAAGAGTACAACAATCATAGCTGCTAGGCACCGTTAATCAAATAGTTTTAATCGCCGCAAATCTTCTTGGACTCTGACCTTGAGCAAGCGTCTTTCGTTTGCGCATGTACCTACAACTGCGAAATCCGAATAGCCGGGTCTACACCGGACGACCCAACGCCTCTCGATCGCGGGCGGCGGGAGCGCGCTCCACAGGAGCGTTTGATGTGGACTTGCCTCGCGCGATCCAAACTGCGCGGCAGGAGCGCGCGCTCCTTGCCGCGAGCGATCCGTCAGTTGTCGGTTTTTGTTACTTACTAGCACACAGGCGCCTCAGTTATCTATGCCTCAGTTTCTCGGCGCGCTCGGTGTAGACGTTTGTGTGTGGAGCGCGCGATCACACATTATGGAAAATTTTGAAAGTCGTCGTCTAATATCTCTTTACAAGGATTTATTTCGCAAATATTTAAGAATGTAGGTTGTTGCTGCCACAGCAATTCGACGTCGTTGCTGCACGTGTGACTCCATAGCGACCGAAAGTTCAACTGTGCTATACTTAGGCGGATCAGTGTGGATCGGTTGGAGCGTGTCGATGCGACGCGGCGGGATCGCAAGAAAAGTTAAGTTCGTCAGATGACACGATCCACGATCCATGCCTCATGCTCCCGGATCGCGGATCGCAGGAATTGGCGATCTATTTTGGATCGTCTGATGTGGATCCGGCTAATAAGTAATACGGCGCAATATGGCGAACTGCATTCTCTCTTGCATCTCGCCTATTCCGTGGCTCCCACCTGCGTCACAATATCTCACGAACAGTCCCAAAATCGGTCACTGCGCATATTTGACACGTGATATCGCCCGAGCCCAAGATTTGCGCCGATTATAACTTCATTAAAGGTTACATCATTTTGCATGATTTAACGGAACTTAACGTTAACACGCATTTTTTCTGTCGTTGCATTAGTGATCTAGTTATAAAAACTGTTATCAGGTTATGAACAAAAAAAAAGAGCAATAAAGAGAAGTAGGAACAAATTTCTTCACAGTTTTCTCACTCACTTTACTCGCAGCAAGTTGTTTTGTCTATCTCGACTTGCGTTGACACTGTCGATCGGCCCAAACGTATCTGTCAGAACGTGTTTTTCGCGGTACGACGCGATGCAGGCGATACATTTTTCATAAATAATAGTACTGTATTAATGTACGTTATTGGGTGCGTTAACATGCTGAAAATTAATCCATTAGTCGTAATGTTAACCTCGCAAATTAACTATTTTCTTCAACAATCCCATACTATTTTCTTCGCAATTAATATATGAAGACACAGGAAGATTTAACTTAAACAAAAGATAATATTTTCGCGCTTGAATACAAAATAACTAAAACTGAGGGTAGTTTATCGTGTCTCAATAAGTGATCTGGATTCTTCAATATTCTGATATTGAAAAAACCACATACATACACCATATACATCCGTGTAGGATCACAGCCGTAAGGCGTAAATAATAGAGGGTTTTTCTTAATTAGGTTTTATTGTTCACTTGGTGTGAGTGGTGGCGTGGTGCGATTGCGCGGCCGCCTTCCTCATCTGCGTGAGCACGTTGCTGAGCTCTTCGCGCTTCCTCTTGGCGCGGATGTGGGTGCCCAGGCGACGCTTCAGGAACTTCAGGGCGCGCTTGTCCTTCGACACCTACAAATTTCAACCACAAATTTCAACCTTATGATGACCATTTTATTTGACGTGATTAAAAAAGTAAAGCAACTCATATTCTCGAGACTTTATTTCACGTGAAGTTTATTTCACCGTGTTAGAGGTAAATTGTTTCTAAAATAATATATCAAAACCAATTGATAAACTCATACTCAGCAAAACCAATTGTGTGCTGTTGTGTTTCATCGATTGAATAAGGAATGCCGTAGCCTATTTCCCTATCTCTTCCTACTTCCTTATCCTTAATCCTGCTTTGGTTGGCAACGCCCTTGCTTGTGTTATAGGCGATGATAGCCACCTACCATCAAGTGGACCATCAGCCTGTTTCACCATTTATAACTCAAGAACGGCTGGAATGATTTTTATGATCTTTCAAGAAAAGAAAAAAATTGAGGCCATACGAAGTTCGGCGGGTCAGCTAGTGTGACTTATAAAAACGCTATTTTATTTTAGCCATTACGGTAATTTAAAGTCAATCAATAATTGATATATATATATATATATCTAAACAATTACACTTTAATCATTGTGGTAATTATAAATTGATCAAAATTAAATATTACAAAAATTACAACCATTTTGTATAAAAACAAAAATTAAAAGCAACATGGTTGCTAATTCGGTAGATTGCTTGGCTAAGGGCTAAGAAACACCGTGGAGTAGTTTTTCATAATCAGTCATCATGCGACCATCCATTACTTTAGGTTTGGATCTATATTATAAATGATAATATTAAATAAATTAAATGGAAATAGAAGCAGCATTAATAATGCTCAATCAGTTTATGAATATATCAGTTTTTAGTATGAACATATGAAAATATTGATATTTAATTTTATTAGAGGTATTTTTTTAACTGCACATTTTAAATTACTGTTACTTCCCTTGGTTCTTGTAAGAAATAGGGACGTTAAACTATGTAGGAACAATAGAAATATGAAAAAATTCTTATTTAAATTAAATAGATAAAATAAGGTATATATTATACATATTATAAAATGATATTGCTGCCTGATCTCTAAACCTGTGAAATTTCAGTTTGTAATGGACTTGTGAAGTGACATAATTTCAAAAAACAAAATTGCATCCGTACAAAGCTGGGTGGGTCACTAGTAACTTATAAGAATAGCCTCAACAAAGTCCATTAGTACAATCAGACAAAATCATTACTTAATGAGGTCATAAGCAAGAATTTTGTTTTTTTTTTTATAAACTAATGACACTATAAATTACTGTCTTACAGTTGTATCTAGTCAGGCTATGCAGCAAGTCTGGCTTTAAGGAAGGACACAAACACAATGTAAAGTATGCTATTTTATCAAAGTAATAACTTTCTTGGGTTATTACTTTGATAAAATAGCATACTTACATAGCATACATACATAGAGCAAAGAGACACATAAGATGAGCCAGCACATCTTTCTGTTTGTAATTACATTTTTGTTGTAAAAAAAAAAAAAACATTTTTAAGAAGTTGTATTTAGCCAACAATATAAATTAATTACATACTAGATTTCACACAGAACATTGATTGTTTAACAGTTTGATTAGACTTGATAATTCTAGTTTTAGCGCTGTAGCGTATTTAGAACTACTATAAAAATAGAGCAAAACTTGTGCTTACGAATTATTCTCTAGCTTGTTAGTACATTATACCTCAATGTTTTCACTTTTCATAAGTTTCTATATTAGAGACCCGCTTCCCGGCTTCACAAGGGTGCAAATTTTTTTTTCTGCAATTATACTAAAAACCTTTCTCGATTAACGTTCTATCATTAGTGAAAACCGCAATAAAATCCATTGGGAGGTTGGAGTTAATTTTTATTTATGATTTTTTTTAAATATTGGATTAATAAAATATTACTACAGTAACTTTTGTTATTCAAAATAAATAGATAAAGGTATACCTTTAGTAACTCCATAGCTCTCTTCTCATATTGGGCATGTCCAACAACTTCACGGACTAAGTCACGCACAAACTTCGAGTGTTTAGTTTGAATCTGAAACAAACCATTTCGTACAATTAGATAAAATAAATTATAGAACATTTCTGTAGTCTGCAAACAATGGCAATAGCTTTGTTCGTTTATATATTATACATGAACAAAATACAATATCAGTTAACCTTTAAGTACCAACGAGCATTTTTTTGTAACATTAGTACTGACGTGAGGCCTGAGAAGGTGCAAACATTAAGTCGTGTTTTTTTAAGAAAGTTATGATTTAAACATGTCTTTGCATTACAATGGAAAATAAAGGGTTTTAAGTAAAATTAAGTATAGAAAGAAAACTAACTTTAATAATTTTTTAAATATTAATATAAAATTTGGCTTGAATTTTGAGGAAGTCAGACTATTAGGCTTAAAAAATCAAAACACAAAAATATTATTTCTTACTTAAAGACTAAATATAACTTTTAGGAAAAAAATTGAAATGTGCCCTTAAATTCTAAGGTCAGTCTGGGTAGACTGGTTTCGTGCACTGTGAACAAACGTGTTTGTGCACAACTAGCATCTATGATGATTTTTTTAAAATTTAGGTTGACATGAAAGACAAGTTTACATGTCTACTTTTTCAGATTTCTCTGGCTTATTAGAACCAAACTCTTGCCAAACTCATCCTAAGTTCACTGGTTACAAAATTTTCGCTACCTCTGCTCTAATACCAACTGTCGAGCTAATTCCATTTGTTTGGAGTTGATTTAGACCACATATATTTATTATTTCCTCTACAACAATCCAGACTTGAAAGTGGAACATCGTCATCTGATGACGGTGCATCCAGGTGTACAGATTGAGTTTCTTTGGTATCGGAAATATTAGTGCTAGTATCCTTATCATGCTCACAGTGCTCCAGACAATAGTGTTTGCCAATGTCGTAAACCTTGCATTGGCTGGAATGTTCAACCGCGATCCAACTGTCCAATCACTTGTGCAAATTTGGATTCCATTCATTTAATACATATCCAAAATCTCTTTGAATGCTGTAAATCTATCGCAAAACTATTTCCTTTACTACCTGAAGTCCCCAGTATATCCATAGTTCCCAATATCTTTACAGATTGAAAAATTTTACGTAAGTACCGACGTTGAGGTCCAAGAGGCTGCGTCGGAATTTCAAATCGTAATTAATCACTAAATGTGCGGGTGACGACTCCACTTCCTCCTCCAATGTGACCACTGTCCTTGTCCTTATCCTTAAAAGCAGGGATCAGTATTGCACAGGGAAAGAGGTACACTAGCAAGTCAAGTACCTGCTCTGGTCTGGCCTCTCGGAGCATTATTGTGCTTAACCTTTAAGGTTAAGATAGACTCTAATATAGATAGACTTTAATATACTCACTTCAATTATGTAAAAAAAAAATGATCTTTATTCTTATGAAAATAAATTAGATTTTATATTATTTATACTGAATATATTAAACAAAATAATTTTATTTACTGTTACAAACCTTTTAATCAAATTAGAATTTTAATTATTTATTCAATTTTCATACTTCATACTTGTTCTTTACACCTCTTTAATTATCTAGACAATGTCCATTAATAAAAGGACATTATTGTGGTTATTGATTACAAAACAGTCGAGATGGTTAAATACATATCAATTAACTTATAAATCAGCAAATAATGGCTGTTTATTTTCTGTTTACTTATTTGACATCTTGCATTTTATTTATGGTAAATAAACTAGTATAAGATTTTAATTATAGAAAAAAATATATAATTTAATAAAGCCTTTCTGACAATGGGAATATTGCGAGTAATGTATGTAATAAGTTCAATTCATTTGTAACTTTAGGTTTTACTTAGTAAATAAAAAAGAAGGTATGTACATAGTTTTATTTTTATTTGCCCTGAATTTACTAGGGGCTGACAGCAAAATGTACCTAATTTATAAATAAAACATCTAAAAACATCGAAATTTCAAAGAAGTGAGTAGATAAATAACAAGAATTCTATTACCAGATGCGAGCTAAGAGCATCAAAGCAGAATCAATATTGATTTTTTTTTAAATGTTCCTAATTTTCTGGACATACAATCAAAGACAAAAATAAGTGGACACACTTGACTAAATGGAAATAATTTCCCCCCACCTCTTATCTCTAACATAAAAAAAACAATCACGTGTTTATTTGAATGCTCTTGATCTGCTCTACTCAGATACTACATAGATATAACTTTATTACGTATACTCTTGACAGGATCAGACAAGTTCATTTGATAGTCGTATAATCCAGTGGACACATTTGAGTGGACACCTAAGTTATATGCTTTAAAGTAATTAAATATTAAATTTTCTCTGTTATTCTGTTATTGGTAATTGTTTTTTCATTCAATTTAAACATTAGAAAAGTAAGTCATTATAATACTTCTCTATATTTAAAGTAAAATGTCAACTCGTCAAAAAATTTCTCTTCAAATACGAAAATTAATAATTCGTGACAGGAAAAAAAATGATTCTTATCGTGATATTGCGCAAAAATATAGTATTTCGAAAAGTGCAGTAGAAAAAATATGGAAGAAGTTTTTAAAACATGGTACTGTTGAAAATTTAAGTGGGAGAGGAAGAAAACGTTGCACAAAAAATTATGATGATCGGCGAATTGTGAGGCTTATTAAAAAATCACCAACTTTAACATGTCAGGAAATAGTCGATGAACTCGGATTGAATATTTCTTATAAAACTGTTCAGCGTCGGTCGCATGAGAATGACTTGGAAGCCTATGTACCTAGGAAAAAACCCTATATCAGTAAGTGTAACAAACGTAAGAGGTTTCAATTTGCAAAAAAATATGTTAAAATGCCATTATCATTCTGGAAAAAGGTTGTATGGAGTGATGAAAGTAAATTTGAATTATTTGGGACCAAGAGAAGAAGAAAAGTCTGGAGGAAATCTAATCAGGCTTTGGAAGATAAATTTATTGCAAAAACTGTTAAATATGGAGGGGGTTCAGTAATGGTATGGGGTTGTTTCTCGTGGAGTGCTGTTGGTAACTTAGTCGAAATAGAAGGTAGAATGACCGACGATTCATATATCGATATTTTAAATGAAATTTTGGAAGAATCTTTATTGAAAATGAATATTGCTGATGATTTCGTATTTCAAATGGACAATGATCCCAAACATACTGCAAAAAAAAACCAAGCAGTTTCTAAAAAAATGTAAAATAAATGATTTAGACTGGCCTCCACAGTCACCTGACATTAACCCCATAGAAAATTTATGGACAATATTGGATAAAAATATACCTACATGAATTGGACCAACAGATGTGATTTTTTAAATAATTTGAGACATTCATGGAATTATCTAGATAAAGATATTTTACATAAATTAGTGGAAAGTCTACCTCGACGATTACAAGCCATTATAGCAGCTAAGGGAGGCTCTACTAAATATTAATTAAACTTTTTTTGTAGTGTCCACTTTATTTTGTCTGTCTCGTTTTTCATAATCTGATAACTTTCACTTTATCCTAATATTGTAATAATCTACTTTTCTTATACCTAAATAGCTTTTTTCATGACGAATTTATTCATACCACATATGATTAACTAATGTCAATAAATGATGAAAAATTTATTCATTTTCGTTTTTTTTATCAATGTCCACTTATTTTTGTCTTTGATTGTATTTGTACAATTTTCGACCGGGACAATTTCAATTTTGGACAAGACAAGACAAATTTGGACAATATTTTTACATGAAATCGACAGGACTGTCAAGTTGGACAGTATAAAATAAAATAACATAAATAACATCTTGTGTTCAAAACATAACCTGACGATGATAATGTTTTTAATGTTTCGAAGTGATAATATTTTAAAACAATACTTACACCCTTTAATCTAGCAGGCCTAATCCTGATAGTTTTGTCTGTAATTCCCTTTCTACCAGCAGATATTTTAGTTGTTTTGTGGCCTTTTCGAAGACCAACTGCAATTTCGAAGCGAGGAGCCATGCTATGAAATAAATAAAACGAAATATACACTTTGGAATAATATCACTACTGCCAAATCACAAAGTACAACATGTAACTTAACAATAATTAAAAGATTAGAAAGATAAATTTAAATTGTTTATAACCAAGAAAATTACCTACATTCACAGTTCACACCGGATTGACAGATCCTAACGAAAGAACATAAATAATAAGGATGGAAATCTAATAGAGAGTAGAGAGCGTAGAGGGCAGTTTATTTATGGTAGAGGGAGAATAGAGAGTATATATGTTCTGTGATCTGTGATGGGAATACAACTTTACAACATGCAATGCAATACCATTGCAATGCAATATTAGTTATTTTTCTATGGACCGCACAGCCGCCAAGTATATTATAATTATTTATCTTATGACAGCCGCACACAACAAAACGCACATAGAGTAATGTAATAGATATTATATATTACTTTACTCTATGTCCCATCACATCGTTCCACAGTCTAGTCTACAGTCTAAACCATAGATAGAAGACCCAACCCAGATTGCAAGATATTCTAATTCTTTATTTTAAACAGAATGAGCAAATGTCTGGTAATTTCTACACCTATGTAATCTTGTAAACACACATAACTCAGTTAAAATCAAATTGTCACAATTTTGTGAAACTTTTTTGCGAAAATAATTATTATAATCGTATCATAAATTCACGAGAAAGATCTGTTAACCTTCCAGTTGCAGCAAATAAGGTCCTCGTGGTAGTATAAACATTGCAATCACTGCAATCCGTTTAATTTTCTTTTGTCGGAAATACTTATTTTACACACGAAAAATATTAAAATAATAATTACAATAATAAATCTTTAGTGGACCGTTTTATAATACCATAATAATATAACATTTATATAATAATTAATATAAAATTTATTTTTACAAATTAAAAATAAATTAAGCATTTGCTTTTTCTTATTTTAAACTTTTAAAACTTTGCAATCCACGAGCAAAACTTTCTTAATTTTGTATCTTTTTATATATTAAGTAATTATTAAAAAGAGAACCACGGGCTTACAATAATATGAGGTGAATATGAGGGACAACAGAAATAAAGGAATTTAACATCCCGAAGTGTGTGTAACACTCAGTAGAACCGCGTATTGAAACATTGAAAGAAGTTAATTAACGTTCGCGTCTTGTCCTCCCGACGACCGGTGATGGTTCCTTCATATATTCTTTACATTCATGACTACCACTGCAAAATCAGGTGTTATAACGTGATCCCATTAGTGGTACAAACTGTGGTACTATTCTAATAATATTACAAATACGAAAATTTGTGTGTTTTAATATTTGCTTAACGGATTTGGATGAAATTTGGCACAGAGATAGTTTATTATCAGGATTAACATACAGGATACTTTTTATGCTGGAAAAATGGTAGATTCCTGAGGGTTCGTCTGAAAATATAAAAAAATCGGCGCCATCGTCGCCACAGCGATAAAGCAGGTGTTATATTACGCATATGTTTTCTCAGGTATTTTTCATTTTTCAAGCCAGCTAGTATGTGAATAAATTAATAAATAACAAGAACAAATGAAACAATGTCATAATAAATGAACGTATCCATATATTTTTTCTATATGGCAAGCTAAAATCAATCGATGACATGACAGCGAAGAACGATTGGAGGAGTGGATTGGATGGATTGATTCATAGAAAAATAACTAAAGCATAGAAACCCTACTAAAATAGCGACAAAGTTACATCAGTTCATACTGTATTCTCTTATGGCAATGAAAAGGTGTTAGAAAGAGATGCATATGCAGCAGTATATTCGTAATGTAGAAGGTTGTCACTAGTTTTCATAATGCTAGTGATGTAACTGTGTCGATTGATAAAAGGCTTACAACGAAACGCGTTAACATATAGTTTTTTTTATTCTGAGATAAACTGGCGCTTAGCAGGAAGGAATATTTCAAAATCAAACCATTTTATATGAACACAATTGGTAATTTATAAAAGGCAATTTTTTTGGCGTGGAAACGTCTATGTTTTCGTTTTGCAAGGGGTTATTTTGTGAACAGGAGTGCATAATGCTAATAAAATCAATAAATTTGTGCTGACTAAATTCGTAAATCTTTGAATAAATATTAAAAAAAATTGACTTTACCTACCACCTTAGTGTGTTATAGCTTTGACGAAAGAAAAACGGATATAAATAATCGTGTTACCCTTACCCTTGATAGTTTGATTTCAAAACAAGTAACTAGTCTGGTTTTCTGTTTACCGATATACATACAATTCGACATATTACATGAATCTCAAAGTTCACTGTAGACATAGACATAGACCTTACTCAATGCGCGCCACCATATTCGGTGCTCTGCGTTTCATAATTCATTTTTATTTAATTGTAATTTTTTGGTGTGCATACATGTCTAGTCCAGTCATAAGTTCTGTTACAAATGAAAATGGATTTATTTTTATGTGAAGTAAGGTAATCTTAATAAAATTATTTATACATATAATATTTATTGAAGTCTCAGCAAAAGTATAAAAAATAATTCTATTCAAAATGGCCATCTTTAGCTTTAATACAGGCCTTTAATTTGTTTGACCACGAATTTATGGATTTACGCTCTTTTCCATGGGAAATTTAGCCACTGCCTACTCCAGAGATTTCTTAAGGACATTGTAGCGTTCATCATCATTCGCTTTTCCCATTCATTATAAAACTTTTTGTTTCCTTTTTATAATGTACGTAACCTTTTTATCTACTTATATGTTGAATATATATTAGTCTGTGGATATGGACAAGTTGTCATCTTTCTCAATGTGTGTCAGACTAATACAACATCTTTGTGTGTAATAATATACTATGTTGTCTGTGTTTTGTATTAAGAAAAATAAAAAATGGTGAATAATAAAGAAGAGTTTTAATATCGAATTAAATCAACGAAATATTCCATTGTCGAAGAGATAAAAGGCCTAATTATATTAGGTTATGGGCCCAGAGCCCCAAATAAAGTTAAAGTTTTGTAAGTCAGATGACAAAGAGTTAGCTAGGGCAGTAAATGAAAATTCCGCATAATAAAAGGCAAGCAGTAAGATGGCCGCACACGTACAATGGAATATTCCACAACTACAAAGTGGAAACTTTGCAAATTGGCTATTCAGGATAGAATGTCTGATGGAAGAGAAAGGCTGCAAGAACATGATATACAAAGAACCCAAAGACATTATAGACAAAAAGCCTGAGGAGGTGGAGAGGCAAGACGCATGTGCTAAAAATATAATAATACAAACACTACCAGATAACCATTTGGAATACGTAAGGAAAGCCAAGACCGCATATGAGATGATTGAAAATCTTAGAAGAATTTTCCAAAGAAAAAGTACCCTCTCAACATTATATTTAAGAAAGAAATTGCTTACTTTAAAGTGTAAAAAGTCAGATAGTCTGGAAAATCATTTTGCTATATACGATAAAATAATAACAGAAATAGAATCTAACGGAATTAAAATGCATGAATCGGACAGAGTTTGCCATTTGCTCCTCACATTGGAGGAAGCATATAAAGACGTTATTACGGCATTGGAAACCACCAACTTAGAGTTGACAGTCGAATATGTGAAAAGCAAATTGCTTGACGCAGAGCTCAAATATAAAAACACCAGTAACAATAGTGAAAAAGACTGGAATGAAAACCAAAACATGAATGCATTTTATAGTGTAAAGTGCTTTAACTGCAACAAGGAAGGACATTTGGCTCGTGATTGTCGCACCAAACACAAGAGTCGAGGTAGAGGAAGAAATTTAAAAAGATTCAGAAATTCAAAAGCATCCGCGTCTATAGGTCAAACAGCAGAAATAGAAAGGCAAACAACATTTATAGCAATATGTGCAAATTCTGCAAATGAAGAAAAAGTAAAAAATATTGATTTTGTAATAGATTCTGGAGCATCATACAACATGATTAATAATAAATTTGAAAAATACATGTATAACATTGAAAACATTAAAACTATGCAAATAAAAGTAGCTAATGGAAACACAATGGAAACAAATAAAAAAGGAATAATAAAAGTTGAAACAAATGAAAGGCAAATAACAACCATAGAAGCCCTTATAGTAGAAAATCTATCACAAAATCTTTTATCAGTGAGAAGATTAAATAGTAAAGGATTTAAAGTATCATTTATTAATAATGAAGCAAAAATATGGAACAATAAAATATTTGTACAAGGAAAATGTAATGGAAGTTTATACATTGTAAGTTTCTTAATAAAAACACAACACGACCTATTGTTGACACAGAGTGACAAGGATGATAGAAATATATGGCATAGAAGACTTGGACATATAAATCATATAGGCTTGAAAATTCTAGGATTACCATTTTCAAAAGAGAAGTGTAATGTATGCATGAAGGCAAAAGCAACAAGAAATTCATTTAATCCAGTAGATTTACCAAGATCAAAGAGAGTAGGGGAATTAATACACTGTGATATAGGTGGACCAATATCGCCAGAAAGTATAAATGGTGAAAAATATTATGTCACAATAATAGATGACTATTCTCATTTTACGGAGGTCTACTTATTAAAACGTAAAAGTGAAGCAAAAGACTATATAATAAACTATATTAAGAGAATGAAGAACAAACAATTAAATATATCGAGAATAAGGACAGATAATGGGGGTGAATTTTTGGGAGAATTGAAAAATTTTTGTAACAATGAAGGTATAAAACAAGAATTTACATGCACCTATACACCACAACAAAATGGGGTTGCAGAACGGATGAACCGAACGCTATTGAATAAAGTCAGGTCACTACTTATTGAAACAATGTTACCAAAGAATCTGTGGTCAGAAGCCATGAGATGTGCAGCATACCAACTGAACAGATCACCAACAAAATCATTAAAAGGAGGCGTACCAGCAGATATTTTTATTGGTAAAACTAACATAAATAACATGAAAGTATTTGGATGTAAAGCTTTTACAGTTATTTTACCAACGAGAGGAAAACTAGAAGCTCGTGCAAAAGAACTAATAATGGTCGGTTATGCAGGATGTGGCTATAAGCTATGGGATCCAGAGACAAATGACATAATTATATCAAGAGATGTAAAATTCAAAGAAAATGATTATAAATATCAAGTACAGATGGAATTACCTACCACTAATCAGAAACAAATAGTGTTAACAGACAATAACACACAAGAAGAAGAAGAGACAGAACAACAGGAAGAAGAATCCGAACAACAAACACTAGAAGAAGATAGCCCAGAGCAAAAGATTGAAACAACAAAAAGAACTGTTAAAATCCCAACAAAGTACAATGACTATGATATGTCATATATGACTTATGCGTTAATCTCAGAGGATCCAGTCAGCTACAAACAAGCAATAGAAATAGGAGGCTGGACTGAAGCAATAAATAAAGAACTTGAAGCGCATACTACATTAGGGACATGGGAAGAGGCAGAGTTGCCAATAGGATGCAAGGCTATTGACACAAAATGGATTTTCAGAACAAAACATGATGGCAGCAGAAAAGCTAGACTCGTCGCAAGAGGATTTCAAGAAGAAACAACACAAAATGTTTATGCACCAGTTGCAAGAATAACAACTGTGAGATTGCTTATTAGCAAGTCAGTACAAGAAAATCTACATATAAAACAA
The DNA here is from genome assembly GCA_910589475.2 of Bembecia ichneumoniformis. NCBI lineage: Eukaryota > Metazoa > Arthropoda > Insecta > Lepidoptera > Sesiidae > Bembecia > Bembecia ichneumoniformis. The sequence goes on along the minus strand of OU342533.1, from coordinate 12,787,753 downwards.
CTAGACATACCTACTGCTTTTCTGAATGGAAAATTAAATTCTGAAATTTATATAAAATGTCCAGAAGGTTTGAAGCATAATGGAAAGAGTAATGTACTAAGGCTAAAAAAGGCCTTGTATGGTCTAAAAGAATCTCCACGGTGTTGGAATGAGACACTACATAATTTCTTAATGAAAAATGGCTTAAAGCAATCACTTCATGATTTCTGCTTATATACTGGACAGGATGTTTATGTATTGATATTCGTAGACGATATCTTAATAATGGGAAATGGACAAAAACTATTTGAAACATTAATAAAAGAATTTAAAGACAAAGTTTTAGGAAATATAAATACATTTTTGGGAATGGAGATAACATATACACAAGAAGGATTAGAAATAAAACAAACAAAAATCATAGAAAAGATATTATCAAAATTTAATATGACGAACTGTAATGGTATAAGTACACCAATGGAGTTAAATTTTAACTTTGATGAAAAGGATGAAGTCATTAACGTTCCATACAGAGAGCTTATTGGTTCACTGATGTATCTGGCTACTACTAGCAGGCCAGATATATTATTTGCTACGTGTTTTCTCAGCCGGTACCTCGATAAGCCCACAACATCGTTATGGAAAGCCAGTAAAAGGATTCTCCATTACCTGAAACAGACAATTAATACAGGTTTAATATACAAGAAAGAAGAAATTAATAATAGAAATTTGGAAGGTTACTCAGATGCAGATTGGGCAGGTGATAAACATGACCGAAAAAGTGTGAGTGGAGCTGCTATTTTCTACTGTGGTAATTTAGTGAGCTGGTCGTCAAAGAAGCAATCCACTGTTGCACTTTCAACTGCAGAAGCAGAATACGTTGCCGCAGCGTTAACTGTAAGTGAGATGATGTATATTAGAGGTGTTTTGGATGATTTAAAGTGTAATACTAAGAACAATTTTTCTTGTAGTTTATTAGTTGATAATCAAAGTACGATAAGCATGATTCAAAGTTATGAAAATAGCAAAAGAAGTAAACATATTGATATAAAAGTACATTTTATAAAAGATATTGTTAATAAAAACTTATTAAGTATAAAGTATGTACCAAGTAGCGATAACAAAGCAGATATATTAACGAAATCATTGCCTAAGTGTAAACATAATTATATGTGTGATTTATTGTGTTTAATTTAATTTAAATAGTGTATGTGTATGATATGTAATGTTTACTAATAGTTTGTTTACAGTTTTAAAATTGCCTAATGTCAATGAGTGACAATGACAAGTCAACATTTGACATTTGTCCACTTTAGTGTTGCCAGTGTAATTTCTTTTAAATATTGTTGCAAGTTCAAATTTACTTTTAAGAATTGTAATGGGGTTAAAAACTGAAAGCTAATCGTAGGTGGCGCCACTGTTGAGTGATCCTAATCGCCGCTATATTGCGTTTTTGTTTCCCTGTATTTATCAGCGAATTTGCCTTTATTTCTACAAAAATGTATTCGACATACAGTGTTAAGCAGTTAAAACAACAGTTGAGGAAAAGAAAAGCATCTACTGCACATAATTTCGAATATTTAGTCTGCTTCCAATTTTTTTCTTCGTAAAGCTTTTATCCATTGTTTTTTTCTTTTGAAATCTTTAGGGAATATATGGATTCCCGACTTTTTAGAATCAAAAGCTGAACATAAGCGTCATGTTAATTAAATAAATTCAGTTCTTTTTACAAAATTACTATGGAAAATAACAGCTACTTGTCAGATTTAGGGAACAACCAACAGTGCTGCCATCTGAAGTGAGCAAAAGTCAGTTTTTTACCCCATTAAATAAAAATTGAACTTGAGTAGGGGTGTTGAATATATATTAGTCTGTGGATATGGACAAGTTGTCATCTTTCTCAATGTGTGTAATATACTATGTTGTCTGTGTTTTGTATTAAGAAAAATAAAAAATGGTGAATAATAAAGAAGAGTTTTAATATCGAATTAAATCAACGAAATATTCCATTGTCGAAGAGATAAAAGGCCTAATTATATTATTATATTGCATATACACTGGCCGGCGGGATTTCAAATGAAAATAAGAACAACAGAAGCGAAGTAAAGAGAAAAGGGAGATTGACAGGGTTTTTTCACGGGAGAGAGCATTCTAGAGAGAGAGCCTTAAAGAGAAGATGTACGGAATATATATACAATAAAAGAGATTCAGATTTTTAAAAAATGAATAAGAAAGGCGATCGAGCTGACGATTTTTAATTTTATCTCATCCATACTGAACGAATCCAACTCTTACTTTTATTAAGTCGACGAGATCCGTTTATACCCTATCTTTATTTACCTGTGCTCCTGTCGAAAAAGAGAATAAAGCTACAAAACGACGTGATCAACGGAAGATCAAGGAGTGCAACTTCTGTATGCTAGTACTATTATTTATTCTGTGCTACTACCATCTAAATGGTCTTAAGAAAGGTTATGATTGATCACTTTAAATTAAAGACTCAACTTAGATTTGCAAATTAATACTACATGCAAATTGTTTATTTGACATTTTTTTATTGAATTATCGATATTTTGTGGACGATAATATCGAAATATCGATATTAAGCTATCGATGTCAATATCGATTCCGATATTTCATCAATATCGCTCATCCCTACTGACGGGATCAGTGAGACATAACAAAAAGTATCAGTCATTATAATGCGACCAAGTTATGTAGTGACGTAACGACACCAGCAACGGAACAACGACAAAATATTTAATTTGGTTGTATTAAAATACATCCAATTACATCCGTTTGACATTTGTCTAGTGACAACCTTCTACATTACGAATATACTACTGCATATGTATCTCTTTCTAACACATTTTCAATGCCATAAGTGAATACAGTATGAACTGATGTAACTTTGTCGCTATTTTAGTAGGGTTTCTATGCTTTAGTTATTTTTCTATGGATTGATTGGTGGACCGACCATCTTGTGCGCTTTGTTTTTATTATATTAATTATCCTATTTACCTACCTATCAATTCAATGGTGCAATATATTGTGTAGGTAGATAATAATTACAAATTTTTTTGGTCATAAAAGAACTTTTGGTCTACTATTTAGTTTGTGGTAATAACCTTGATGCTGATGACTACAGAACACTATCAACTTACAAAGTGACAGGTGAAGTAATGAACAAGTTGTTCGTTTTGTTTGTGGACTAGACTGGACAGGACTGCTGGACAGGATTGCTTTGCGATCTAATTATTATTTGCATTACACACATATACAAATAAATTACTATATTATATTACATAAGTAATATCTTTATAACAATTTTATAACAATTGTATAAATCTTTTATAACAATAGATACAGGATTCTAATGATAATTTTTAGTACCGATCTATAACCTCATTTCAAATATATAAAATGGAGATTGGTGCCGTTAAACAAGCTTTTAATAATGAAGTAAGTATTTACAATGCAATCACAAACCTTTTCATCCACCTGACATTATAAAAAAAAACACGATACTCTTGATTCTTCAGGTGTGAAAAGGCCACCTGGCATAACAGTCAATATTTTTACTATTACATTATTTTAAATATTTGCGACCAGCCCCAGGCTTCGTTCTTTTTTTTTTCTACAAATTATATACACAAACATTACTCTTTTATTGCTTTTTCCATTAGTGAAAAGATCTGTTGGGGTGTTTAGAAGTTAGCGGAAAAACAGACAGTGAACAGTGACTTTATTTTATAATATCATGGAGAATAGATATAGTTTTATGTTAATTTTCAGATTATACTATTAAAAAAGAACTTGAATCAAGCTAAGATCCAAGTTATACACAAACTTACGAGGAGATCAAAACAGTTTGCTGAGAAGAAAGGCCCAGAAAAACTCAAAGAGAAGTTCAAAAACAAAGCTGAATCTGCAGTCAATGAAGTTTTAATAATCAAGGTTATTATTATTAATAATTTGAATTTATTTGTGTTTCATAAATCCTTTATTAGCCTTATTCTCAAGAAATATTCATTCTTTATCGCTTTCAGCCCTTCTGGCGGCCAACCACCCCCTTCTAGAAGATATCATTATTTCAGTGAGTGATTAAGGGATACCAGAACATAGGCTCTGGCAATCTATTTCTTCCTAATCCTTTATTTATTCTTAATCATACTATGGTTGACTGTGCACTTGCAGCACCTGTGGCATTGCTTATGTTATAGGTGAAGGTACCATCATCAAAGTTGACATTAAAAGAACCAATATATAACACCAACTATGCTAACCAGCCACAGTCTTTACATTCAATGATGATAATTAAACAGACCACAGGGTTTTTATAATAATAACTGGATAACAATGATAAAACACAAAAAAAATCATTTTCAAATTTTTGTTTAAACACCCATATATCACATGTTCTGCATGATGTCATTTTTTTATTTTATTTCTTCAATTTGCATATGATATGAGTGTTACTTCAATGTGTTGATTGATTATGTTTACCAGTTCATTTGGCTATTCAATTATTATTTCCTCTTTTTTATTTCAGAAAATCAAAGTGAAGGATTTAGCAAAATTTGCAGTAACTCACACTGGGGAGTTAAAGGATTTTTTAAACAAACCAAATGTAGACCATGACAAATGTTGTGCTAGATTACTTCTTCACAAATGTTTACACGAAAAATATAAGATAATGAGGAGTAAGTACTCAAATATTGAAATTAAGGATTTATTTATGTCACGAATTGAAAGAAGGAAGCAAAAGAAAGAAGAGAGAGAAAGTAAGAAGAAGAAAAATAATAATAAGGCGACAAGTACAGTTGGTGATATAAGTGTTGAAGATGTAACAACAAAAGATACAGATGACATTTCAGATAATATCTGTTCTGATAGCGAAGAAAATGTACAAACTGACGATGAAGCCTCAGGTGAGGAATCAACAGAAGAGCGTTTTGAAAAGGGAAGTAGTATTGAAGAATTAAAAGGTAAAAGTGATAGTGAATCAGAAAGTGAAGATGGATTTAAAGATGAAGACATGAAAACGGGAAGTGAGAGTAAATCACAATTATCAAATAGTGGTGAATTACGAAATAATGAAACAGAATTAATAGAAATAGAAACTAAGAGTGACAATGAGCATAATCAAATAAATGTTGTTGAAAGTCATAAAAATAATAGAAAATTAAATTTAAAGGAGAAGGTTGTAGAGAAGAAACACAAAGATAATAAAAATAAGAACTTAAAACAGAAACTAACTTTGAGAAAGTTCAAGAAAGATAAAAATGAAGATATAGGAGAAACTAAAATGGTAGCAGATCCATTCTTTATAACAGCAACGGGCGAAAATTATATGTCAATTGTCGACAAAACAGAAACAGATGAACTAAAACAAGGCAACAGAAGGGAAAGAAGAGCTGCTATGTTTGGTTTGGCTCCCAAAATAAAATCAAAAAGTAACAACAATACAATTGAAGATAGATTTAATAAACAAAATATATTTCGAAACTCTAGAAGTGCAAAATTTCAAACTAAGGAAAATAACTCAGAGAGAAGTTTTGGGAAAGGTAATAAATTTGAAAAAAGCAGTGAACCAGAAGAAAGAAGCCAAGAGATACTACATCCTTCTTGGGCTGCAAAGAAAAGACAGTCCGGCTTATTACCTTTCCAGGGTAAAAAAATTGTTTTTGATGCCAGTTAACATGAAATAAACACTGAAGCTGTTTATATTGCTTTTAATTTTTAAAGACTATAATATTAAGTCAGCAAAAATTGCTCATATTTTTTTAGGATAAAGAAACACTCATGGTCCAGTTCATGGTAGGGTAGCTACAGTCGCCTAAGGGAAAGGGGGCGAGGCTTGATAAGCACATGTGCTGTTACTCTTGTGGTCGTTTTCTGTCGGTATAGCTCTTCTTCAAATACTTTTTAGGATGGTCTAGGCGCGGTCTGATTCACAGACAAAATTACATTATTCTTACCGAAAAAATTGTGATTAATTTTATTAGTATCGATAAACGACTGAATTATAAGCAGAGATCATAATGCGACAATAGGGGATCGGACAAATTTTCAGAAAGTGTTTTAAATTAATCTTCATGGATATTTATTCCCATAAAAAATACGTTTTAATATTGTTTGTTTGAAAATGCCGCCAAAACGCCACGATAGTTCATCTGAGAGCGCGTAACGTCATTTGTGGTCATCTTAGAGTAATAATTCCAACCTACTTGTTGGAATTATTACTCTAAGGTGGTCATATTATAACAAAACAACTGCATTGGCATAAAGACAATGATTGCCCGCAAATGACGTCACGCACTGTGATTGGTGTTTCAGTATAGATTAAAAATATTGTAAATAATAAAATTTTATTTCTTCATTTAAAAATATTTAAATGAATTATATTAAATTATTATTCGACAAATAATCGTAAAAAATTATATATTTTCTTTCTAAGTACATTTTAGATTTTAATCTGATTACTGTTCGATCCCCTATTGACAGAAAATATGATACTTAGTAATAGCATAGTATTCTGTGTACTTAACTCGTAGAACTTTAGGCGCCAATGGAAATTGAACATGTCTCACATAAAGCGACATCTACATAATTCCAATTGTACTAACAGTGTTCTCTTATTATAAACGGCGTTAACATAATGAACTCAGTAGATGGAGTCACTGAGTGCCCAATGAACAGTAGCAGGAGAACACCTGCCTGTAGGTTCAAGTAGGTAGATCGAGAACATCTACTAATAATCACATTGATGATCTAGAGCCTTAGTTCCCAAAATGATCCAGGTGAACCCCCAGGGGTCCACGGGAGACTCGACGGGGGTCTACGTTGGTGTGACAAAAAAATGGGGGTGACAAAAAAAATCAATCAATTCTCACTTATTTCATTTAGAAAACTATTTCATTTAGTGGTTGGAACTAGGGTTTGCATTATCCGTTCACTTTTACTATCCGGATATTATCCGGATAAGAATCTGAGTATCCGGATATTTAGAAAAATTAATAAAACAAGGAAATACGTATTTATTGTAGTGTTTTATTATACATAATCAATGAAGTGAGATCACAAATTATAAATCACAGATTTAGATAGATATATATTTTTTCTTTTTTTTTATATTATTAAAGGTGGCAGACAGGCTGATGGTCCACTTGATGGTAGGTGGCTACCGTCGCCTATGGACACAAGCAACACCAGGGGGGGTACGTGTGCGCTGCCGACCTTGCAGGAATTTATTTACTGCTCGCTTGAAGAAGCCCATATTGTAGCTAGATGGAAACACCTTAGAAGGGAGACTGTTCCAAAGATCGCGCGTCCGTGGAATAAAGTTTCTACTCATCCGAACTTTGCGCAGCGGCACTTTATCCAAGTAATGCTGATGAACTGCGCATCTATGGCGCGCAGATAGATACAAAAAGATACTCTTTATTGTACATATAAAAACTAAACAAAAAAATATAAATATATGACATTGTACAATGGGCGGTCTTATCTCTAAAAGCGATATCTTCCAGACAACCTTTGGATGGACAGGATTAGAAGAAATAGAACGAGGAGAAATTAGCGGTGTACTTCCGGAGATAAATACATATACATACATACAATAATATATTATTATTACGTACCTATCCAATTTGAAAAGTTTTAAAAATACATATCTCTAAATAAGACATATGAATAAACGGAACATTTAATTCCTATGTTAAATGTAAAGATTTGCTTACCTACATGAATCTGTGTATGGAACTATGGATGTGTATTTGTAAATATTTTTTATCACTCTGAAATGTCTAGACATACTCGTATTTGGATTAAAACATATAAAATAACATTATTTCAATTTTATAATTGGAAAGGAGATATTATTAATGCTCGTTGGTTGTTTCTGTGCGATTAATACAACATTTTAAATTATCCGGATATCCGGATTTTGTGGTACAAATTATCCGGATCCAAAATACGGCGGATATCCGGATAAAACGGATATCCGGATTGCAAACCCTAGTTGGAACTCAGCCGCAACACAAATTTCCATAGTTAGATCTAATATTCACATTTTTTGTCGAGTTTTGGTTATATGGTAGAAATGTAGCTGCAGGGGGTCCATCGGAACCAGCTAAATTTTGAAAGTGGTCTATTAGAAAAAATTCTGGGAATCTCTGAATCTAAAGTAATCACAAGCCGTGATAGCCACTTTTCCCGGATTTTAGTGCTCAAGATGAATATTACTGATTTACATAATAAGCATAATTAAAATAAAAAGTTATTAGATCGGAAAATAAAAGCTATTATAGTATTTTATGCTTATTTATTCTTTTTGAATGTCCCATACAGGTGCTTAAAATCGGATGGAAGATTTTTATCTGAAATACTTATTGTAGTAAAATTCAACTCTTGATAGCAAAATTTGTTACTCTGAACAATGCCCGTGGATGCGTGACAAATTGCAAAGAGTAATGCTAAGAACAAACTGGTCCCACATGCGCAAAATATATGGTTAGAAACACAACTACCATGCCATGCACCTACCTACGCACAACGCAATCACATGCAATCATGCGAATTGCGAACGCCTGTCTATGTCGACGTGGAAAGGAGCGGAGGGAAGGGAATGTCCGTACGCGATCCCACGTCACGCGCACAGTTTCCACGCGTGATTGCATCAGTCAGTGTGTTTCTAGAATACGTGCCTTTATACTCTCAATATACTTATATTACAATGTAGTCTTCGCTAACGACGCGTCATATTTTTATTCAAAGGTTGCACGCACACGCTCTGCTTTTGTTTAAGTAAAATGGGAGATGAACAGTTAATAGACTTGGTGAGACAGTACGAAGTTATTTACAATACTAAAAGCAAAAAATATAGAGATGCTAGTTTACGCAGTGTAGCATGGGAGGAGATATCAAAGCAGCATGGTAAAAGTGGTAAGTAAAATCTACGATAGTATCTACTTCTTGGACGTAATTCAGGGTAAGGTTGTCCCTTATTTTATTCGTATATATTGGGCAGATAATAAAAAACACATAAAACAGATAGTGTATGTATGTCGGTATGTATTATTAATGAGTTTAGGCTCTCAATTATTTTGTGAATAGCTATGATGAATATAATTAATTGTGGCGATTAAATTTAAATTCGCTCAGCTTTTTAGTTTTTTGTATGGAAAGTTCATAAACATAAATAACACCTTTTTTAACTTATGTTAAAATTCGTAATGTTCTCTACTTGTATAAATATTATACTTTTATATTTACCAGGAAAGTCGAATGTACATATTATATGAAAATGCGAGGGCACGCGGAATTTTGTTTTTATTTTTTAGCAGTAAGTAAGTACGTATACATTAATAGGTGGAGTTAATACCGAGTATATATGAAGGTACCCGTAATACTACTTTTGGTAAAAAGTTGTCTGTTGCAATTATAAAGATTCAAAACAGGGCTATTTCAATTATTTTTGTGGATATTCATTTACTACTACTATCCCCCCCCCAATCCCCCCTTCTCTCTTCTGAGCACCTCATGCCAAATTCCTTCCTATTTTTCCACATTTCTGTTATTGATTGAAGCCCTACATAACTACACAATCTTCTTGAAATATATTAGTAGAAAAATATTTATTGTTGCAGTTGATCATTGTAAAGAAGCTTGGAACAAGTTGCGTAACTGCTACAATAATGCCATAAAAAGGAGACGGAAAAGAAATGGTCAATTGGGGAAAAAGTTGGCACCATGGCGATTAGAAGAACAAATGAGCTTCTTGAAACCCCATTTGGGAGGACATCATACTACTAGCAATTTTGATGATATGTCCGAAGATGTATTTGACAGTATGCCTTCTCCTGAAAGCATCAAATGTTCTGAAAGTCCTAGGTCCTTGTCGTCATGTACGTCGAAAAGAAGTATGGCGAGTCCTGGGAGAGATAATTTAGGTGTTAACATGATGAGTGTTGACACGATAGACATGATGAGAAACACACTAGAAATGAGACAAAAAGAGCAGGAGTTGGATGATCTTGATCATTTTTTTCTCAGCATGAGCAAGATGGTGAAGAAGCTTCCGAAACTCGACCAGATTCGGATTAAATTGGATCTGCATCAAACTATAACTCGAGCAGAGGTCAAGCAACTTCAGGCCGAACAGAATATTAAATGATTGGTCGATTGGTAAAGTCCTCGCTTTAACGCTCTGTCTCAGATTTCCCGGGGTAGATTCCCGCCACCCGCCACTTTGCAAATGAACATTTCATAGTTGGTTCGGATCTGGATCTGGCAAGTAGTGGCAGTGCACAATGCGTTTCGCAGCCCGTCTGGGGGTAGTAAGACTACCGTGAAATAACAGCATGTGTGCTGTTGAGTTTCGGTGAGTGAGAAGATTTGTATGAAAACGAACTACTTAAAATCACAATTATTTACTATACGCAACACATTCCCACGCGCCCCATGCAACTTTCGATCTAACTCGACAGGTCGGCGTGGAAAGGTCGAGGGGATATTATACGCTATCCGATTATACCTACCCAGGGCCGGCTTTACCTATAGTGCAGGGTGTGCCGTGCACACGGGCGCAGGGTCTTAGGGGGCGCCGTTCCCGCTTGCAACACCTCCAAAGAGCTTTTGTCGTTCCGGTAACGACGCTCTCAAAGACTCTGTGTCCCCATGTTATGAGCAACGCCGGGCGTGGTATTTTATTTATAATAATATTTTAAAATTTTATAAAACCAAAAATAAGACATTAAATGATTTTCAACATACTGATGGAGGGCGCCAGGGTTATTGATTGCCTCTGCCTACCCCACACATGTGACCTCTGCCTACCCCACACATTTGACCAGTGTGTTTCTAGAACTGGCGGTCGCTGTACGTAAGACAGGAATTGAACGTTGGGATAGTTTCTGCATTAATGTATGGTATTCCCTAACATTTGTTTATTTATATCATGAACCAAACTTTTTTTACTTTCTTCCTAACTTTTTTATCGAGGCGCGGAAATATTAATTTAAAAATAATAATCTAAAAAAATTGTCCTTAAACTCTGTGCACCCTTAGAAAAATCATAAAATCGTGTGATGCCAATTACGTTGTATAGGCGGGACAAGTGTGCACATCAACTTTCCCACGTTGCGTTGCATCTTCCACCACATTCCTACATTGGCCAACAGGTCAAACGTTGCATGGACCGCGTTGGATAGCGTTGCGTATGATAAGTATGTTGAAGTCGTTCGTTTTCATACAAATTCAAGTCATCAATCATAATACGTTGCGTATGTGGAATTAGTTTGTTTTTAGCTTACGACTATCCCTTTCGTTTTCTAATGACGTGGTATCTGCACCTTCTCCTAAACCTAATGAATATTTTCTACATTTGTAATTATTAGTCTTGAATAAAATTATTTTTAAAGCTATATATTTGTAATATTTTTGAGAAATTAATTTATTTACTTATGCTAGTCTTTCTCTACTGCTAATAGGTTCCGAAGGTTAATTTTCTTCAAACACCAGTTTGGTCATAAGAAAATACTTAGGTACTTACATAAAGAAACATTTGTCACTATAATCCAGTTCCTTCAGTGGGGTATAAAACTTTTCATCCAAATTCAGTATCATGAATAACAACAATAACAATATTTATTTTCTCCACAATTATGCGATCCATAAACAGACACAGAAAAAAAGGGTAGAAAGAAAATAAAATAAAAACAAAAGAAAAAAAAGATGTTTGTCTGCTGTGGTATGTGTGTTTGTACGTGTGTGCGATGTATATGTTGCAATGTGTGTATTGTGTGTGTGTCTATGTGTAATACAGTATGCATTAAGATTTTTTTTTATACCCCTACACCTGGAAACGCAGTATATACTCAGCTTGGAGGTAATTTAACTCTAAAAGTTTTGCTGTTATTTCCTCTTTGAGCTTGTACTTCGTTAATTTTGTAAGATTTGAGGTATTATTAAAGTATCTATACAAGAAGGGGCCTAAAAATAGATACCTACTGTCTGCGGGCAAAAGTTGTCTTGACCCTAGGGACTTCATTGCGCGGTCGTCTTTTATGAGTGGGATAATGTGCGACCTGGTAGTATTTGTGAAAGCGCAGCGTACAGGCAAGGATATACAACTGTCTGACAGTGAGGATCTCAGTTTCTTTGTACAGGTGTTCAGTAGAATAGAGCCTTGGTTTTCGAAACATCACTTTAATAACCGCCCTTTGAGCTCTCTCTAGTTCCAATAAGTGCGTTGCTGCTGCTCCTCCCCAGATTGGTAGGCAGTATGTTATTAAAGATTGACACAAAGCCATGTAAGTTTTAACAATGAGTTTAGTATCGGCAACCTCCCGCAGACTCCTAAAAATAGGCAATAATTTTCGTATCCTTCCACTGAGTGCTGTTATATGAGGTTGCCATTTCAGGTGCTGATCAATTATTACCTACACCTAGATATTTCGTGACTGTAACTTTCTTGAGAGGTTCACAATTAGTCAGCTGGAATGTTCTGTTCCATTATGTTACAGGGGTAGACATGCGCACGAATTGAGAAAGTAGGTGGTGGATTTGATGCTTTAGTGACATTAAAGCATATATAATTAGTTTTTGAGGTATTTAATGTAAGTATGTTATTTTCCAACCAACTGGTAACTTGTCTCAAGCCTCTTTCCGTCTGTGATTGCACCTCGCTCCAGGAGTCACCATAAAATAAAAGGGCTGTGTCATCAGCAAAAACAATTATATGCCCCTTTTCGACAAGAAGTTTGCAAAGATATACCAGGAATAGGGTAGGGCCGAGTGTGCTTCCTTGTGGTATCCTGTAATAAGCTTTTGCACTATCACTTGTTACACAATCAACTCTGACAGTCTGCTCTCGATCTGACAGGTCACTTTGAAACCATTTTTGAGGCACACCTCGAACGCCCAAACCTTCTAGCTTGTGCAGTAAGAGAATCCAAAATCTCTTCTTGACTTTTTTTTATTTTTCCTTATCCCCACACTCAGTCTTTCTTTTTAACCTTTATCTGCTCTGCTTACTTAAATAGACACGTGTGATTGAATACCTAGACAGTCTGATTTGAATTTTTTTTTTCATTTGATCAATTTAATCAGATCAAATCTTAGGAAGATAGGTATAGGATAATTAACATTATACGAAGTTAAGCTCTATTTCGAATACCACGCGTAAGAAGTTGCGAGCTCAGCTAATCAGTCATATATTTGTACAGCAAATTAATGTTAATAGAGCAACTATGAGGTTCCTTGCCAGTTCTTTCTCAAAGAATATGCTTCCAAACTGGGTAGTAAATGCAATCTTGTGTTTATAGGCATTGGTAGGCACTTCCAACTGTTGATGCTCCAGATTACCTGTGGTTTTTATCAATAATATGTTCCATCTCATTATAGTGGAGAGAGATATCAGTAGGCAGTAGCAGTACATATAAATCAATTAAGGCTGTACTGTACAACTTAAAAAATTATAACACCTCGTAAAGTAAAATATATAATTAAATTAGGCATGTAGCAAAATTCAGCAATTTGTGTAAATTTCTGAAACATGGACATTTCACTTTTAAATTATTATCATACAATATTTGACATTTTTTTACACTTATTTGCTCTAAATAATTTTCTCACTTTACACTTAAATAATACATTATTAAATATTCCTTATACATTTATGTTGCAATTTTACAAATATATTATGTACTGTCTCTTTATTTTTGTGTACTTTCATTAATACTTTGACATACAATTTTAACAATAATTAACAGTTAAAACTGAAAATTACATTTATTCCTCAGCTCATTTTTAATATTACTACAGAAATCAATTTCGATAATGATATTATGATAATTAAATAATAATTATGGCAAATCTTATGAACAAAGGCAAATTGAATCTAAATGTGATATCATTTGCAAACTACTTTTCTCAGGTTATTCTGAGAAAATGTGAAAATTAGTTACAATCAGGATCAGAAGCTGCTTTACGAATATGGTGCTTTTCGAGGGATCAGTAAATAAATGATTGCAGGTTCAGCAACACAGTAGGTAGTATTGCAGCTGTTGTTGCTTGTATCACTAAGTAACAGTAGCCAGATGTTGTCAAGTGGACCATCAGCCTATCCTTTACCATGTTTTATAAGTGGCATGGCGTGCAGCCGCCTTTTTGTGTAGTAGTTTTAATTTTATTGCTACCTAATGTGCATGCCATGTTGCGTCACATTTTAGTGTGAACTGAGGCTAAATGGTAAACTACATAAGTCAAATAATATGCTTCACACTTTCCTTGATAAAGTGTGAATTTGCCTTTACTTTAAATCCTAAATGCAACAAGTTTATAAAAACTAAAAATAGCAAAAATAAACTCATTTCACAGTTCAAGTCCTTTGTTAAGCAAGTCCTTTCTAGCTTCAATTATTTCTGCTTGTAGTTCTTTAGCAGCCTCTTCACAGTTATTAAATGTTAGAACTCTATATAGAATTACTGTAACTGCGTACAAACCAAATAACATTATGAATAGTATTGGCGACACTAAAATAAAGTTAATATTTTGTTCTATTATAGGATGTTTAACATAACCGCCCACTAACGAATACCAAACTGCAAGTACAGCAGAAAGCGCCGAAATCCATTCCAATAACTTGGTCATTGTTTGAACCTGAAATACATACAATGATATCGTATTATTGTAGTATCATATTAGTAACGTAACCTAACCTAATTCTTTAATGCCATTAAATATCTACATACTTACTGGCTTTATATAAATTCTAAAAAAATGCAATATGTGTAAGTTGAATAATGAATTCAAATAAAAGTTGACATAATAAACTGACATAAACTAACTTATATTATTATACCGTATGTATCAAAGATGTTGGTATGTAAAAAAATGTAATTTATGTATAATACGTAACGTATACGCGTATACGTACTAGTGTTGCCAGAAGGATTTTGCGTTCCGATAATACGTGGATGATATTTAAAAATAGTACGCATTTTGACTTCTTAGTACGTAAAGCTAAGGCCCCGTTTCTACGGGCGTATTTTTTTACGCGAAAATGCGTGCCAATGTCAAAATAGAAATACTGTTATAAGTATTTTGACTCTAGTGGATTTGACTCTAGCGCGCATTTTAACGTCAGAAATACACCCGTGGAAAAGATGCCTAAATAGTAGGTAGGAACTACAACTTAAAATTGCACACGGGGTATTTTCGATTAACGAGGAGTCCGAATTCTTAGTAACAAGCTTTAGTACTACATGTTTCAAAGCCAAAAATTTCAAAACCACTAAAAATACCTTCCCCTAAACAAAGTCCCTAAAAATCCCATCCCTCTAAATTTTTTGGGGGCTAAATTGAGAACATTGTTTTAGTTAGATAAATAGTACATACGGTACACCCATAGACAAAACATGCTGGCGACAGCTCAAGATACACACCTCAAGATAAAATGGACTTATCTTTTCGTCTTGCTTTCACTTAAATAAAATCCCTATTAAGTAATCTCATACTAATTTTTTTTAGTATTGCACAAATCAATAAAATAATAGTTGTATATTTTACACAAACTATTTATAACGTAGAAAATATTTTGTCTTATTTTAGGTTTGTGTAAACTTGTAAAGTGTTATTGCTAAATAGTAGGTCATTTATCGATTATATTAAGTATGTTAGATATTGTTCGGAATATGATCTACGATAATTAAACAATTTTTTTATAAGATATGCTAGTAAAATAGGAGTATCTTTGTAAGATATGTAAAGTGTAAAAAAAAACAGTTCAATAAATCATTTTAATTACTTACCGCAATTAATTTTTATTGTGCCTTTGGATATTAGATTATGTTTTGGCTTACTTAGTACCTATAATATTCGTTGTACAAATTATCTATCTTAAATTAATAATTTGTATTCTTTAAGTTAATTTTTGTACTTATAATAAAAAAGATTTTGTACTTAGAATAAATTTGATGTTGTAGAAATAAAAAAATGTGTATTTAAATGTAAAAAATTAGCTAATTAGTAATTCTCTTATTTATTTGATTGTACATCGTCTTATTGGATTTTCTTCGTGATTTACACCATCTAAACTTTACTTCGATTTTTAATACTCTTGGGATCTATGTAAAATAACAGATCAACTTAGATGGTACACACATCTTGTTTATTTATTTTAAATACCTTGAAATATTCACAATAACTTAACATTTCAATCTGATGTACCAAACACAACTCTTCTAAATTTTTACGTCAAATCATATTCTATATTTTCTTTTCTCTGTTTGAATATCAAAACTTTTTAAGTCAGCCAGTATTTAAGTTCAAATACATTAACATATCGGTCTATAAAGTACTGTCATACCGTCCTTTGTAAAGTACCGTCATAATGTGACAAAAATAATTAAAAATTAGGTTAGGAACTTTAATGATTTATTTGTTTATTTTACGATAAACCGCCATTCAATAAAAACGGCATGCTCAGACCGTGAGAACGATTCTGTACCTTCGATAATCCTATAAGAATTTGTAATAGTTATAATATGTACCATAAGTATAAATGTTGCACATAACTTCATTGATAAGTAAATTGTTATAATCGATAAAATATCACTATTTTAGTAATCATATTTATTACTCATTTCTACAATAATTAAGTACTACAATAATAATTAAACATCGACATCGAAAAAAAACTCTAATGTGATGCATGACTGATACTGCCATTGACCAATCGGAGCGCAGTTGTTCAATCGGACATCGGACGGATGAAATTGTTTTCAAACTAAATGAATGACATTTCGTCTCTATAGAGGTTGTAACTCTGTGTGTGTGTGTGTATGACAGTCACTGACCTCCATATATACAAGTACGCGTACTTGTATATATGGAGGTCAGTGATGACAGTGTTATTAAGACTTCAGATGTTCTGTGTCTGGCTGTGGGTCCATCTTGTTGGAGTAAATAACTCCTTGTTATAATATGTACCTCATTCGTAAATCTAAATTTAAAATATTAAAAAAGAAACTACTTAGTTGTCGTTATTGTCAGTTGATTGATTTTAAGAAGTGTACAAAATATAGTAAAAATATATCATATATTATTGTTTTAATGTAAATAATAACAATTACTTGATTTCACAACTTCCACACAATCTGTGCACTCCGCTCCTATAATAAATCATCTGAGGTCCATGGTGGGTCCTTTAATGGTCCTCATATGGTCCTTTAGATATATAACTTTATAATCTGTGGTCCTAACTCCTATTGCCTGCTTTGCAGAGAGTATTGCAGAGACTCTGATCTTGCTAGAGAGTACTATGTTCCTTGCTGCTTTGTACACAACGTGATTACATTACCGTTTACATTACATTCTCTTTGATTCTGCCATGGAAGTATTATATAAGGAATAAGCTCTATCTGTGCATCTTGCAGCTAAAATAAAGAAAATAAAACCTTATGCTAAGGTCGTAAGAGTCTTGTTGCGCGCAAAATAAAAATGAAGCCGAGTGAGAGGGCCACCACTGAACGCTGTGTCCCGTTCTATAGAGTTGCCAGAGTTAAGTTGGTAGAAATGGTAGAAAAATATGCGATTGATGTAATGTAATGAAGTAAAAACATTTACTTCTAAAATGTTTCTAAATATAAATAATAATTTATTACCGACATGTTAAAGCAATATTATTTGTTGCTACGTGTAAAGCCTTATTAACGCAAAAATTTTGCGATTGGCGTATAGGTTTTCTTTTATTTGTATGAAATACGGACACCTGACCAGACAACCCCACATGAAATCGCCGACTCTGACGTCAATGGCGGAATGTTTTTGATTTCGTGATATTTTTGAAGA
This sequence comes from Bembecia ichneumoniformis, assembly GCA_910589475.2. Taxonomy (NCBI): domain Eukaryota; kingdom Metazoa; phylum Arthropoda; class Insecta; order Lepidoptera; family Sesiidae; genus Bembecia; species Bembecia ichneumoniformis. The sequence goes on along the minus strand of OU342533.1, from coordinate 12,769,918 downwards.
ATTTTAATTAAAATGGGGAGAATTTGTGTCGTGGAGGCTTGCGGAAGCGAGTATTATCCTGATTGTGGTTTATCTTTTCACAGGTAATAGTTTTAAACATAATTTGTTAGTGAACAATTAGGGTGACCATGCATGACTATCCAATCCTAGTTCAAGAACAAATAACTTAAATACCTATGCATTTTTTATTCCTTTCTCTATTAACATAACGGATTCAATTTCAGATTTCCTAAAGATCCTAATGTTAGGGAAATATGGATAATATGGCTGCAGTCCAAGCCACCACTGGTTTGGACTATAGCTGCGACGCAGTCGGAGGCGACGACATCCACGTGTCGACAGGTACCCCTTCGCCGAGCCACCAGGCCACGTGGCATCACTTCGGCGTGGTCTGTGTTCTTTGTGTCTACAAGTGAGTGTTTAAGAGCATCCCCCGCCTTCTGCGAGGAAGATCAGGACCAACCTTCTAAACTAAATTGTTTTCTTTCATGTATAAATTTTCATTTGTTATATAGTGTGTAAATTTATTGGTATAGTAAAGTGTTGTGTGATTGAACTTGGCTTTCTTTTGTCTAAGTCCACCCCAGGTAGTGAGAGTTAACACTGGTCTCGTGTAGTGTCTACCCCTGAGTTTCAGTCGGTGAGTAACGGTTGGAACGCCTGCGGAGCCCTAACGCCCCGCAGAGGTTTCGCGGTTACAAACTTAACTGTTTTTTTCTTACCTAATTAATTAAATATACCACAATAGGTAGCTTATCGTAATTTTATCTCAATCCAGCTGCATGTCGTGTCCCACAAGGACCAGTAGGTAAGTACCTACCTATATGACGCGAGTGTGAAAAGCAAGCTAAAACAGGAAATGTATAGTACCGCAAAGGGCAAGTTTATCATTAGCATCTTCGATTAAAATCCATCTGAAGCAATGATCTGCTGACGTCAAATCACAAATCATTTTTTATAATTATTGTCCTTAAATCATATTTCAATATATTCACCATCGCCAGAGAGGGATAAGAGGTACAGTTACTGATCTCTCTTTCGGCTTCAATTTTGCGACAACAGGTCATTCCTGTTGTATATAGTACTTATTACTTCCATGGATTCTGCACACAGACCATAGAGTAACTTTGTAACTTATTACACAGACTATCATAGATGCATAGATGCTAGATTCTGCATTTAAAAACAACAAACAAATTGGATTGGATTCAATAATAATAACATAATACCTTTCACATTGTTATGTATCATTTTATAATTTGTGTTTTGTTTGGGGATTATTTTTAAGGATAAGACGTATAAATATTGTGATAATATATTTGTATATTTGTGATAATCATGAATGAAATAGACGATAAGTTTTACTACGTGTATAGTTCTTCATTGGATCACAGAGTTGAAATAAAAATGTGAGTACTATAATTAAGTAATGCTTCATTAACAATGGAATTCAAAGACATTTTCATATGTTCACGTGCTTACTGCAATGAATAAATATCAATATTAAATATATTCTTTTCATAATAGTTACCTAATGTGAATACTACCCATCTGGTGTAGTTTTTGTTTGCAAAAGCATTATGTATGTACCGTCGTAATTAAAATAATTACAAAGATTTTACCCACCAACTAGATTGGCCAACAACTAATTCTAGACGGAAATGGAAGAAGCAGGAATTTTGACTTCGGAACCTTGTTTGTACTAGTTAGGAGGTATACACACTAAAAGTCCTTACCCCTCCGAGGTCCGAGCGAGGAAGGAGGGGGCAAAGAAGGTCCCGTTTTTTGGTTTTTTGCCTATATCTCGAAAACGGTGCGTCGTATGAACTTTTGTTGTACTACAGATTGAAGCCTGATAAAATTATCTACAACTTTGCCTTTCACACTTTTAGTCTATCTCGAATCGTTGTCTAGATATGAGCTAAAAAAAAAAGGTGGATTTCGAAAAATGTGTTGCTAAGGTGTGCTTTTTAAGGTGGTATGGAGCAAAGCAGAAGGAGAAATCTCTGAATAACTATCGGTACCAACGTTTTCTCCAGTCAGTATCAAATGTCAAAACAGACATCTCCTCCCTTCCGCCAACGGAGGGAGCAGCAATGGAGCATTCCTTCCGCACTTACTATCAGGTCCAGACATGGCTTGGGAACGACCTTTCCTCTGAACTATGGGGATGGGAACGGAATAAAAGAAATCATTTGGTTCCTGTTCCAACAAAAGAACCCGCTGCACCGGAAGAAATACTGAAGCTGATATTTTGCCGGTGCACTACTGATTGTAGTAGCGCTAGATGTGGATGTAGAAAAGCCTCCATGCTATGCTCTTCCATTTGCTACATTTTAACGGAAGTTGTAAAAATAGCATGCTAATTTTAGAAGACAACGACGATGACGACGACGGTGAAAATGATGTAGCAGATGTAGTAGCCCGCGATCCAACTGATAACTATTCGACAGATGAGGAGAAAGAAGAAGAGGCAAATGCTGAGGAACCACAATCAGGCCCGTCACACGCAAAAAGGCGACGAGTTATTAAATAATTCCTTTTAAATATTAATTGTTAGATGTAAATTAATGTAAATAAGTACATAAATATATAATGGACAAGAAATTTAAATATGTAAATAAATATATAATGGACAGGAAGAACGTTTTTTAATAATAATTAGATATGAGCATTTACGAAATTTACTGAAATTTACGAACGCAGCTGAAAAAAGAAACAATGTATGACGGGAGACGTAAGGGTGTAGATTTCGAAGCTCATAGCTAGGCAAATATTGGAGATAGATAAAAAGTGTGAAAGCCAAAGTTGTAGGTAATTTTATCAGGTTTCATTATGTAGTACAACAAAACTTCGCATGAAGCACTGTTTTCGAGATGTAAGCAAATAACCAAAAAACGGGACCTTCTTTGCCCCTCCCCCCCTCGCTCGGACCTCGGAGGGGTAAGGACTTTTAGTGTGTATACCTCCTAACTAGTCCAAACAAGGTTCCGAAGTCAAAATTCCTGCTTCTTCCATTTCCATCTAGATTTCCATATGAGCATTCATTTACCAAATTAAACCACGTGTTTCTTTCATACGTGTTATTAACTCGAGAGTGGGTAATTTAAATTAACTTTTGTTAATTTTAGCAATAAGTTTTCTTATTGTTGCTTAATGTGAAAAGGAAATCATAGTCACTTGTGATTTTTCTCCTGGGGACCCATGTGGTCGCCACACAGTACTAATTCTGGAGTCTATTGAAAATTAAACTTCATTAGATACTATTGTAGTGGTTCTGTTATATTTTAGGGCTTAGAATCTGGCAATTACAAGCAGCCAGTGACCACAACTAGTCATGTCTTTGGTCAAATGTGATGGATATGGAAAGTTGTTAAAATAAAGCATATAAGTAAATATGGGTTAGATATATTTTCAAGATCAATAAATTTAAAAATTACTTTTTTCACTGGAAAGACATTTCATAAGTGTATTTAAATTTGTTTTAGAATATAACTAATTCTCTACTTTATAAGAAACAAATATAATGACAAATATATGAATTTACCCACTTCTTTTCCTTTTTTAAACAATGAATGAAAAAGGCAAGTGGCAATAATATTTCTGTTGTCACTTTGTAACAGGCTGCTGAGCATTAATGAAGTTATGTTTAATATCATTAGTATTACCCAGACATTTTAAAATTATTATTTCAAATCCCAACGATTAACCCTTTGATATCTCGATCACCTGTTAACCTGGCAACACTAAGACAATAAGAGAAAGAATTTAACATAAAATACAGGCAATTCAGATAGTTTTTAGATTTGGGTTGTATGAGCTCGGAAATACAGACGCGGGCAGGGAGTTCCAAATGTTTTTAATCTGTGATTAGTGTCCCAGCAGGGAACTATTTCAAGGGTAGACTGAATAAACATTTGAAGTATATACACGCAACAGCTTAAAGCTGCTAGTGTATTAGAATAATAATAATGAAGGCAGTAATTTAATTCCCTTTTTAAAAAAGGGAATTTGAATTTAAAAAAAAATTTCAAGTATATTTTCTTTTCACTTCTCAACATTATAAAAAACTCGGAATTTCATTAATACCTTGATATACCAACAGTGAAGGAAGAGATAAGGGCTAGCTCTGAAAAATATAAATGGAGATTCGAAAGACACCCGAACAAGCTGGCTTGCCAGTTAACAATAATTGACTCCATAAACAGACTCAAAAGGCATAAAATCCTACAACTAGAAGGAATAATGGGCATCTTGCTACATAATATGATGTGCCTGATGGGGCACATCTCTACCCACCAAAATCTTTCAACACATTTGCTCATGGTCAATTAGACTGATTGCAAAACATGAAACTTAAAAAAAAAACTTCAACATTGTTAATTTTTTACCTTGTTAATTGTAGTCTCTTAATAATCTGAAAAGATGGTTTGAAGATTTTACGTTTATCCAATTATGTTTGTCAAAAATACCAAATATATTTTTTACAAGTGAAACAGTTTTCACTAGAACTGAATTGGATGGGTGTAACCAGTTGACTGCCATGCAGTTGTGTGCATTCTAATGCCTGCTAAGTCCAGGAATTATTTGGCTGCTTGTGTGTAGGCTGCAAAGAGTGTCAGATTAGTACCAAAAATTTATATCATCATCTCAACCGTAGGACGTCCACTACTGAACAAAGGCTTCCTCCCTAATTTTTCAAAAGGACCAATCAGAAGCAGTCTAGATCAGGTTGTCTGTCCACCTTGTGGGTTGACGTCCTACGCTGTGCTTACTGGTCGGTGACCTCTACTCAAGAACTTTTCAGCCCCAGGTAGGCCCCTGCCTACTGCCACTTCAACTTATTAATCCGCCGGATTATATCGGTAACTTTCGTTCATCTATAGATCTCCTCATTCCTGATTTAATCCAACAGTATAATGCAGAATATAGCCCTCTCCATAACTCATTGAGCGATGTTGAGCTTCTTACGAGGCCCATAGTTAGAGACCACGTTTCAGCGCCATATGTCATCACTGGCAACAAACATTGGTCGAAAACTTGTTTTAAGTCACTGGATCTATAGAAAATTTTCGAATGCTGCCCACCCAAGCTGGATTTGATGATTGACTCCTTCTCGAAGTTGGCTCTACCTAATTGAAGATGAAAAGGACTTAATGGGCTCAATCTTTTTGTTCTGTTACTACTTCAGTTATATTACTACTAATCACTAGTTATTAGTTGAGTTGCTAGGGTTATATATAGTAGGTCTTGAAGTAAACTATTTCATGTTTTTTTTTTTCATTATGCTTGTATTTAATGTCCATCTATATTTTTTTCAGTGGGACGTTAGAAGGGAAACGCACAAAACCTGAATATGACAAATTACTCTCGGACCCAATGCTTAAGTTTTCCGGCCTTTACCAGGAAGGATGTTCGGACTTGTATGTGACTTGTCAAGTGCTAAGTGATGGAGAACCTCTCGCTTTGCCTGTTACAACTTCTTACAAAGCTTTTACCAATAGATGGAAGTGAGTAACTCTTTTTCTGATTGAATTTCATCTGGGTCAGCTTTGCCCAAGAGTAATGGAGGGAGTTAGTATACATAGTATACATACAATATAGCTATACCCATTTGGTAGTCTTTCAAATAGTGAAAGAATTGTTCACATGACTGCAGTGGTTCCAGAGAATTACCCTTCACATTAACTCTCTCTCTCTCTCTTTTTTTTATATTACTAGACTGATGCGCCCAGCTTTACCCGATTGCAATTTGGAGATTTAAACGTGTTTAAAGCTTCAGAAAATCAAAACCATAATCTCTGGAAATAGAAATATTAGGTGAAATGCAACCTCATGTAACCTTAATTAATATTAAAACAATTATGACGATAAATACCTACTATTTGATTCTACGCAAAGTCACAGGTGAAAGCTAGATATGTTTAAGTTTAATGTTACCATTTCAAAAAAATTGTGAATTTGTTTTACAATTACAATTTTCAGTTGGAACGAATGGGTAAAATTGCCCGTACTCTTCAGTGATCTTCCAAGGGATGCCCTTTTGGCTATGACAATCTATGACTGCGCTGGACCTGGTAAAGTCATGATTGTCGGAGGGACCACCATATCTCTGTTTGGGAAGCATGGCATGTTAAGACAAGTAAGATTGTTTTGTATATATATGCCACTATAATTTTCATCCTAATATTATAAATAAATGTGAAAGTGTGTTTGTTTGTTAAGCTTTCATACCTTAGCTTGTTAATCTATCATTATCAAATTTTGCATAGACATACTGCCCATTGCCACTTTAACTTACTCCGCCAGGTTATGTCGGTAATTTTCGTTTATTTACGAATTTCCTCATTCCTCGCAGTGTAACCCCCATCTTGTCTACAGGATCTTAATTCATATACAGCAGTTACAGGGGAATGCAAATTTTAAGGCGAGAACTTGACAGAAAAGCGTTATTTTCATCGCCTAATTTGACTTGTAGTAAAATTAAAACTTAGATAAAAATACAGTGCATAATATTGTATTTAAAAAAGTTTGAATTGGGCAGATTTATACAACAAATTGTATAAATCTGAGAAAAAAAAATAGTAGTAAATTATTCCCAACAAAAAAAAAACCTTTCTTGTCACAGTACCTAATAAAAAAAATCAGTGACAACTACATTTGTTTTTAAGCTTATTAATTAACTTAAAATCTGTACTAAAGTTTTAATTGGGTACTTTTATTTGTTTTTTTCATATTTCATACAATGTTTAAAAAATTAAAATTAGAATGTTTAAGAAAACATTCCAATTTTAATTCTGTCGGGTTATCACCGCGAAGCTACAAAAAAATTGCTGTACAAGATTATTAGGTTGCGCTCATTTTGGTAAAAATTGTGTTAAGTCTGAGGTTAAACGTTGCTGTAGCTTAAACGTTCAATCTTAATTAATTTATTAAGTGATCAGTCGTAGTAACAGCTTTTTACTTTGACCTGTTCCATGCGTGTTTATCGCAAATAATAAAATTGATTTATTCAAGTGAACACCCACCTGATAAATAAATAACAATATTTATCGTCCAACATTAAACGTACTGTCAGTGAGATACCTTCTTCGCGATTGTATGGATGTTTGTATTATTATTTTTAATGTTCAAAGCGTTCTTTTAGTACTCTATTTATAATTTATAGTAATTTTAAAAGTAAACTGTCCAGTTTGAATAAAATAAAATGGGAAATTCATTGCAAACTTTGCGTCAGTGTAAAAAATGTTACTTGTCATTGGTGGATAAGTTAATGAGTATACGTTTTGGTGGTAAAAAGGGGATGTTCGATCTACGCGTGTGGCCCGGGGTTGAAGGCAGCGACAAGACGCCCGGGAAGGCACCAGATCGCGGCAAGGAGCAGATGCAAAGGCTAGCCAAGTTAGCGAAAAAACATCGCAACGGACATATACCGAAGGTACGTTGTCCTTTGTTTAATTTTTTATGCGCTTACAAATTATTATCGGACCGACTTACAATGCAGTGAAGGCAGCTAAGAACTTAACAGTTACGTATAGAGAGGAGATATTAAAAATTTACTTGAAAGTAATTTGATCACACTTTTAATCTATACATATAAAATCGTAAAGGAGCCGTGTCTGTACATTAAAATCTTTAATTAAAAAAAAAAAACAATTTTTATACCTTTTACTTATGTTATCAAGGTTTTTTTTTATGTTAAGCTCGGCAGACAGGCTGACGGTCCACTTGATGGTGGGTGGCTACCGTCGCCTATAACACAAGCAACGCCTAAGCTGCTGCAAGTGCGCTACCGACTGCAGTAGGATTAAGGATAAGGGATTAGGAATGGATAGGGAAATGGGCCCTGGCATCCCTTACTCACTCACCGAAACACAACAGCACACATGCTGTTATTTCACGGTGGTCTTCTGTAAGGGAGTGGTTTTTAGAATAGTTTTTAGAATTATTACCTGTTTTAGAAACGCACAGAGCGTTTGTGCACGCTAATCTCTGAAAGGGCTCTGAACATTTAGTGTTTGTTTCATTCCAATCGGAAAGGACAAATGAAAAAGTTGCGCGCTATAATTTCGTACGCTGGCTCAGCTAGTTATTAATATAGCAACAAATATTATAATTATTAATTCATACCTCAACTTATATACGATAACTCATCATCTAGATACAACTCTATTGAGGGCTTAAGACACATTATTTCTAAATAAATATTATGTTGATTACCATGTATAAATATCTTGTTATCTAAATTGGTTTGTTTTTTTATAATTTTGTGAGGCACTATTTATACTTTGTGTTACAGTAAAAAATTATATACTGAATTAATACAGTGAAAATTCTTCCAATTTTCATAACATACATATTTAATTTCTCTGTGATTACCTTAGAATTTAGAAACATTTTTCATACCTTAGAATTATGCAAACCAGTTGAAAATTGTCAACTTATTTGAAACCAAGCAAAGATTGTGCTAAAGCTCAAGAATTAATTAAATATGACACTATAACCAAATGACTATTGTTAGGACAAAGAAACGTAATCTAAAGTCAGAGAGTTCTATTTTTAAATATTCCAATTACTTTGTGACATACTCGTACATATTGTTACGCCTTTTCCGCGATGTGAGGCGGACAGGCAGACAATAAAAAAAGGTAAAAATAAAATAAAATAAGTGCTACTGGTAACAAAAATATTTATTTAAAAAAGAAATCACAAAAAAAAATTACTAGTACACACACAAAAATAAAATAAAACTATACAAAAAAAAAAGTTAGGTAAAAAGAAATGCCAGGGACCTTGTGGAGAATTGGGCTAGAAAAAACCTTGCTACGGAAGGAGAGCCACCGACGTGATAAAATATAAATGACTTTAAATTTTGGTATTTTCTAAATTAATGACTAAATAATTAAATAAAAAAAAATGAATGAGCAAACTTGGTGTCGAGGGCGCGATATGCGACCGAGCTCGGCGATACGGACGGCTGCCGGCTTTCCGCGGGGACGTTCTTTCGATTCCCGGGCAGGCCAAGCGTACTCGAGCGGCCCTTCTGGTTCGGCTACTCGACGGTTGTTCGCTCAGTCTTTTCGTTTTAATTTTGTTGTTATCAAAATTAGTTAAAAAAATTCAACTCTAGAGCAAATTGATAGTACTTTTATTTGGCACATTACAATTAACCAGTAAAGCATACTGGTTGCTGACTGAGGCTGACTTTGGGACTCCGGAAAATTATAACCTAGACCTAAATTGTCTGATAAGTCAATACGACTCGATCCTAAATAGACTGAATTAAATCGACTGAATGCCAAATTGACTTATTCGTTTTTCAAACATTTTAATTACACTTAATCAAATTAAGTTAATACACGTGTCTTTACAATAATGTATTTTTTTTCATCTATCTCGCAATACTATGCGTGTCAAATAAGAATAGGACTGGAAATCCGCCATATTGCTCCGCATTTCTCACGAACTTCATAAGTGATGTGTACGGTGTACAAAAAAAAAACACAAGAATAGATTTATTTTTTAATATGGGGATCCCATTGTACTTTCAAATAGTAATACCCAAAAATACTGCCGATTCTTTTTTTTATGCCGAGTATTTTTAATCGGAATCCAATTCCTCCACTCCACTTAAGACTACGTCATCGCCTTCATCTCTGCAGTCCGATTCGTCTTCGTCACTTTTCCAAGGAATCTTACAATACATTTTTAAAAAAGTCTTATTTCGCCTAGAATTCTAGAAAAAATTACAATAAACCGATCGATCGCGTTGACACCGCGCAGTTGGGTGATTGCGAAGAATTTGAAGGTTGTTGCCTAGACAGTAGAGTTTAAATTTGCTGCGAATGAACATAAGTGCGCGTTACTACCAACTACAACGCGGATGTCGCGCGGTTGCCCCAAGAAATATTTCGCGTCCGTCTAACTGCAGCCTAAGTCGTATCTGACGAAGTCTACCTTTTAGAAATTGTATTGTATTCTTCGAACATGTTTTAATACTCATAAACATTATCATAATTGAAAGTGTATAATTTGCATGTCAACAGGTGGATTGGCTCGATAGACTCACATTCAGGGAAATAGAGATGATCAATGAAAAAGAGAAGAGAAGTTCCGACTATATGTATCTAATGATTGAGTTTCCAACCGTAGATATTAATGGCATCGTTGTAAGTACACTCTAAAGTACATTTGTGCATTGTAAAACAACTCTAACTGACTATAATAGATGTCGCTGATCTTGTATATTAAGGCAACCAAGTAAACAATGTAAACACTTGCACTGTTTTCATACTAAGTGAAACTTAGTATGTGTGAAGTGAAATTTTTTTCTATGGGAAATAGAAAAAAAAAACACTATCTCCCATAAATTTTGATGTATAATATTGAAAAGTATTTCGATATGTTTATTTTTATGTATAGGTTGGCAAGCAGGCTGACGGTTCACTTGATGGTAGATGGCTACCTCGCCTATTAACACAAACAACGCCGTGAGAGTAGCAAATACGATAAAAGATAACGGGATAAGATAAAGAATGCCAAAGTCTGTTCTCCTATAGGAGAATGGACTTTGGCGTCCTTTACTCAATCACAGAGCAAGGAATAATAGGAAGTGCCCCTCCCTACTAGAGACGGTATGGTCAACGCTTTTCAATTCAAATTCAGCATGTCAGAGGATGTTTGTTTAATACCAGTACACATACGGTTACTGCACTATTTAGGTTTAGTGTTCCAAGACAATTCTAGACTCGCATTTTTTTAAAGCTGAAAATTACATTTAAATTACTTACATGTGATATGATTACCAGAATCGCGTTTTTACTTTCATTATTACACCAAATCACAGCACAATGAGGCCTTTCTATCGCTTTTTTGGATAATGCTTAACCACAACGTGCAAATAAAAACTGGCAATTGCGCGGCACGAATATTATTATTACTATCGTCTCTAGAAGGGAGCAGCTCGGCGATTCATTGCTCTGTGGAGGAGTCACTCAGGCCAGGAAACGGCTGGTAGCTGATGAATCGAAGATATTTCAAAGCGGGCGTGACCAATGAGGAAAACTACTTTGATTGATTAACTCACTCACCGAAACACAACGCTGCCACTGAGTAGCCTTTGGCTGAGTTGTGCAATTAACCTCTTTAATTAATAAGTGGTACAAATCAGCGTTTAGAAATAAGCTCAACGTAATTCATATTAAAACAGTGCTAAGTGTATCCCTTGTAGGTTTATTGAAAATATTTAATAATGAAGTAATGTTTCAGCACGCAGTCGTATATTACGAACAAGACGGCGATGAAATGTATCAGTTCAGAGCCCAAGGGGAGATTGTCACTGTGCCCGACTATGAGATATTGCAGGTTTGTTTACCTTTCAATTTCTGAGATGGTATTGCAATGGTTGGACATGGTAATGATTTATATAGCATGCAAGAATTTTCTTTTATGTAATGGTCGTCAGGCTGACACCACGGGTGCTGCTTGCGTTACCTATTCACTTGCCGCAATATAACACAAACATGTTGTTATTTCACAGTAACGAGGTGGTTACCGCCCCCAGACAGGCTGCAAAATGCAGTGTGCCCTGCCACTACTTGCCAGACTCCAAACAGACCAAACTTTGAAAAGTTTAATTTCAAAGTTGGTCCTGGCGGCAACTGAACCCGGGACCTCTGACCGGAACGTTATGGCTATTCGTATTATCTGAAGAATTAAAATAAAACAACACTAAATTGTAACAAACTATCACTGTTGACATAGTTTGCCTTGACCCATCTTAAATTTAAATTGTTTGGATTTGATGAATCTCAAGTAAAGCGCAATGTGAAACAATCGCAGATGCATTTCGTCTTTATTTATAAAATATTGATATTTCAGTTTGAAAATATATTTGTTCAAATAATATAAAAAAACTCTTCAATCAAAACTCTAGAGGTCTATTGATTGAAGAGTTTTTTTTTAATCGGAGTAATAGTTTTCTATGTATCTTTTATCTCTATATAATATTAATCCAACAGTAGTGCATATCCCCGAGTAATTACTTCAATGACCGCCATAATAGCACACAGTCTATCCCTTCTAGAGGATAGTTACACTTTTACATTCTTAAAAAATGACTCACAGGAGAACCTGGTAGAGAGTAAGCAGCACCGATTGGCTCGCTCACTGCGTTCATTCGCTGGCGGTCGCGACGCCAAACCAACGGCTGGGGAGCGGGACATTCTCGCTGCGGTTCTGGCCGATCCTCCGGGTTCCACCCTCACGGCAGACCACCAGGACTTGTTATGGAAATTCAGGTATACAACCAGCATCACCGTAACGCTCCCTGTACCCCGAAAGAGGTATCATATGCACCAGTTAGCCATGCACCAATTGGATAGTGGTAAAGCTAGCGCGTACAACACATTTACGCATTGCGCTTATGCGATGTCACATTGTCTCTTTCCCGCGCGGACCCACTTATGAGTTAAACAGAAAGTACGATTTTTTTGTTGTATGGTTTTAGGGTATGAAGTACATGTGTAACTACTACCAAATGTATTTGTGTATATGCGCTGTGAACGCGCCAGTTTTGGTTTACTGACCTATATAGGTGATGATACTTTTGAGTTATGCAATGAGCCCGAAAACCGAATATTTCAAGTAAATGATTAAACCACAGTAGCAAGAGATCAGGCCCGTAGCCATACTCAGGCTCAGGCCCACAATATCTTAGAATGTTGGAAAGATTTAGCAAACGCGTTATAAAATTGGTCTAAAATTAGTCTATATTTCCTATCTCGATTATTCAAAATAATAATTCTTTTTTCATATGAATTTATTATTAAAAACTCTTTTTTTTAGATTTTATCTGTCAACGCACCGTCGAGCCCTAACTAAATTTCTTGAATGTGTCAATTGGAATCGACCAGGTAATAGAAATAATTAAATAAATATTATAATTTTTATGAGATTTTTCGGTATTGAAATTTATAATTAACATTGCAGGCGAAGTGCGACAGGCCCTGTCAATGATGAAGCAATGGGCGCCGATGGACGTCGAAGATGCCCTCGAGTTATTAACGCCCAAATTCACACATCCCGCTGTCAGGAAGTAAGTGTGTTCAATGTATTGGTTTAGTGAAATTGTGTGCATGAGACTCTTTCGCTCATTCCACTTTTCACTTATTCACTCCACATTCCACTCATACGCACATTACATTCATAAGCATATTCACTCATTTTTTAATATATTGGTTGCCAGATAGGCTGACGGCCAACGTAAAACCAAGAGAGAGTGCCAATGCGCTACCGACCTTGCTAGAATAAGTATTAAGAAAAGGTAGGGTAATCAGCCCGGAGTTTATAACACTCCTCATTCTAATTTAATCAAATATAATCATTCCATTAAAACACTTTTTTTTTAATGTTAAGCTCGCCAGATAGGCTGACGATCCACTTGATGGTACGAACACATGCAACGCCACAGGTGCTGCAAGTGCGCTACAGATCTTAGTAGGATTATGTATAAGGCATTAGGAAGGAAGAGGGAAATGGGCTCTGGTACCTCTTACTCACTCCCCGACACACAACAGCACCAATGCTGTTATTTCATGGTGGTCATCTGTAAGGGGGTTACTGGTTACTGCTGTCAGATTTACGATTGCGAAATGCAGTATGCCCTGCCAATAGTAACTCATTTTACTAAATCAATTAATTTATGGAAATTCATAGAATCATTGGACTTGTATCGAATTAAATAAACCATAACAAGAAATATAGGCTTTTTTTGTCTATAAATCTTAATATCTGATGGAATGATTAGTTATTTTCTCATATAACGCTCACTAAGCATAGGATTAAGTGGTTTTAGACATGACAATTTTCTTTTTGTTTCAGATATGCCATATCTAGATTGAAACAAGCTCCCGATGAAGATCTACTTTTATATTTACTGCAACTAGTGCAAGCCCTTAAATACGAAGACTTTATGGAGATCCACGGCGGTAAGTTTTATAATTTCCGATTCGTGGCACTCTCGTGGGGCAGCGAATTGAAAAGTTTTTATTTAGGGCCTTTACATATGGACGGTGGAGGCCTAAATTGATCTTGGTAAGAACTTAAATTCATTATTAAATTGTGGTCTTTCCATTGCATGCCCTTAATAGTACCGTACTAATGACCGCAGACTTCTTAAACAATGGCAGATGCATCCTGAACAAAAGTTTAATAATGATGAAATATTACAAATATGTTGTGATACGTGAGTAAAGGATAAAAGACAAATGCTCATCTATGAGGTCTAGCTTGTCTATGCATATCCGGCCTGACAAAACAAATGACCAAATGACAGTTTTCACTGTCATTTGTTTGAGATATAGCCACATTTAAAAGAAGTTGATAGCAAATGAGTTTGATTATTCTGCATTTAATTGCATTCGTAAGTACCGCGCAGTTACGAACGCAGATTTTTTTGAAGTCTGGGGTTTTTGGTGCTGTGAACAGCTACAAATAAATGTGCAAAAATAAAAATGATGCCTCAACTTTTAAGACCGTTCATCTTCTGTAAAGTTGGACTGGTAATAAAGACACAAGCGAATGGACATCAGTCTACTTTTCCAAACTGGAGTAAGATATTTGCCTAGATTTTTGTCTTTTATTTATTATCAAAATATAAAATCAATCCCTGTCTGCCTGTTTATTAAAAATACATATACATTGACCAGATATCAAAAATAAGAGTTAATGGTCATTTTATTTGATTTTTTAGTCGTTTACTTGAATTGATGCAATCATTTGTTGAAAATTATATAAAAAACAAATATTTTTATTTAGGAAATAATGTGATAAAGGATGATATATTCAATTTTTAAAGAAATATATGCGAATTTCTGTATTTGGGATATTTTACAGAAAGCAAATGTAATAATCGTAATATATAAAAATGAATCCCCATTTCCCTTGGTCACGGCATCACGCGTGAACGGGTAGACAGATTTTAATTCGGTTTTCACTAATGGAAAGGGAATGGTCTTATATATAAAAATTGCACGCCGGGCGAAGCCGGGGACGGGTCGCTAGTACAATATAAAAGTCACATGTCACTACTATGTTTGTTCACGTTAATTTTCAAAACCGCTCTACCGATTTTGTGAATATATATGGTTGGTTTCAGTTCATATGTGTAGAGGGTTATATTTATAAATAAAGATATGCGGACGAAATCGCGGACAAAAGCTAGTTTTTTTTAAATATACATTTAACGTTTTTATTTAAGAATTTTACATACTATTTTTTTCTGTTATCAAATTTGATTCTTGGCTAAGCTTATAAAAGTCCTTCAAAGAGAACACACTTTTAATGAGTGTCATATTAGAAGTTGTGTTTAAATATATATACATTCTTTTGTGTCTTAATAGCGATTGTCTTCTTACAACAAAAACTGATATTTATGGGAAGAATTATGAGCAACATTGGGGTTCTCGAAATGTATCGAAGACTTCTGAACCGATTTCTAGCAATGTTCTTGCACAATGAATTGGTGTAAAATGATCCTATAAGGGTTCCGTTTTTCATTCGGACGTACGGAACCCTAAAAAAAAACTCAAGATAGTCCTAAAACTCTTAGACTTCCTAGGACGTCCTAGTTCTTTTACTAATTAATATCGGGCTCTGGGTAAATTAAGTGAGGTAAATAATGTTTATTTCGAAAGAAAAACGGAAAATTATATAAAAAAAACTATATGTGTGAACGTACGTGTGAAGAAAACTCACACGGATTCTTAGCGTTTATTCCAAGAAGTATTAGTTTTATAAGTTAAAAGCAGTAGTGTTTTACGGAAAAATTGCATGTGAAACTTTTTCCATTAGAATATATGCGGATATGTGGCAAGGAGTCAACGGTGTACCAGGATAGTGATGGGAAACTAATGCAAAGCGGTTGCAGAGGCAGTCAGGCCAGTCTGCTGTCTACTTCGGGTAAAACGTGCCCTCTTAGCCGTTAATCATTTTGCATCACTCATTAGGAGTAACTCATTTTAGTTTGGTGTTTGGTCTTCAATCTCCTGAACACTTTACGTTTTTCTGAAATCTCCTATACAGATGAAATCACTTTTTAGCTGAAATAAATTTAATTGTATGTTATTTACAAGGACGCAATTATTTAATGAGATTTTTTGTATTTGTAAATTTAATTATAACATAATATTTATCGATGTTTGTTTGGCTAAAAGTGGATTTTGTTTAACAGCCCCTTCAGCATCTTTTTTTCCTTATTTTCCATTTCACAGACCTAATTTATATCTAAATCTAGACAGAAACTTCGTTTTTCCGTCACTTTATAAGTTCACAATCCTGTGCCTAAAATTAGTCTGCGTTATATAATAGCTAAACCAAACGAAATTATAGCTAAGCTATAATGTCTCTCTGAGGTCAAAGTTTGTATAAAATTATTTCTCATAGTTGGAATTTAATTGCCTAAAAGACAGTTATTGATGTCGTCTACAGTTCAATCGTGTGTTAAGCAGTTTGCCTAAAGTCATTTGTCTATTACTATAGTATACCATAATATGAATTGGTCTTTTTGCGAATTAAACCATATTTAATTTCCCCCTGCCCAAAATGAAACATTGAGCTTTTTTATGCCTAAAGTCGTGTTGTGTTTGTTGATGACCGTGTGAACGGGACTTTATTTAACGTCGTTTGCATTAGGGTTTAACTCATTTTCTCATTTTCTTGTTGGGTTTAAAGTTGGGGTTAAACAAATTTAACCCCAACTCGATATAATTTACTATAAATAATCTGTCAAATATAATCTAATATCTGGTGTCATATGCATTAAATTTCCTCTACCTAAACTCAAAGTTTGTGTTAAGTAAAATTATCACCGTTAACTTCCATGGACTAAAAAGTATTCGATCATAGTTAGATCATTTGGAAGCACACTTGTATGTCAGATTGACTAAAATTTTTGGAATCTTAAAATAGACATAAAACCCTAAAAAATAAATCTCACCGCCTAAACACCCATACGTCGTCACGTGGTCTGTACGACGTCATATTACTCAAACAAAACAAGCATTTAGTTGATAATATTGTTACGAGTGACTCAGCCGTGTAAGGGCGAAAATGAACTTCCAAAAGGGCTAAACTTGTCCGATAAAACCGTTAAATTTGCCAAAAGTCGTCAATGATTCCCTTAATGAGTCACTGGTTTACTGTCGCAGTTAAACTTCCAAAAACTCCGAAAAGTCGCTTTCGAATCGCATGCTATCGCGTCAATGATTCCCTTAATGAGTCACTGGTTTGTCGCAGTTAAACTTCCAAAAACTCCGAAAAGTCGCTTTCGAATCGCATGCTATCGCATAACTGTGTCTCTGCCGCTCGCCACTCTCCTATTTATATTTGCCGCCAAAAGGCTCCATCTATTTCGAATTCACTAGAGATAAACAAGTATTGTAAACACGGAATTTTTTTCTACCCCGTGATTGTAAACCAGTCCATTGAAAGTTCGGGAATGCTCGGGAACATGAACTCTATGTTGTGAACATAAGGACCAATTTTAAAATTAAAGATAAAATCAACTAACTAAAGAATAAAACAACGGAATATATTCCTTTCACTCTCTTTGAACATGATCGATTTGTAGTTAGCCTATGCATGCACATTTTGAACTGATTTGTGAATTATTTTCTGGTTGATTAATATGTGTGAAATTGCTATTATACGTATCTACTTAGATTAAATCAATCGCATACAAATTCAATTTTTGGCGTTTAAAATATAATCACGTGTGTGGTGACATTTTAATTATTGTGTACATAAATTTAATGTCATTTTATAATCAGTGCAGACTTGGACCTCTGTGCTTTTTATCTTGAATGCTATAATTTTATTCTAAAATTGCCTAAAGTCACATTTGAGCTTCAATTTACAATTTGCTTCCCTCATCTTTACATTTTTACTACTAATTCATTTTCCTTTCATTCATTAATTAGACATTAGTTTTAATTGTATAATAGCTTTTAACTATGACTAATGCTTACTCAAAATAGTAATTCGAACTGTGGAAAATTCACTCTAATATAATTATTGCCAACATTTTATTTTATGTTTTTAATGGTTACGACATTTGACAATTACAATTTGAGGAATCCAATGGTCGAGTGATTAAGATGATTGGCCCTAACGCTCTGAACTTTGGAAATTTACTTTTCAAAATTGGCTCTGTTTTGGGTGTTTTAGTAGGGGCATAATCCGTTTCGCAGTCGTAAATTAGGCAGCCCGCCTGGCGTCAGACGCGACAGTACCACCCTCTTTTATAGAAGACCACAGTGAAATAACACCATGTGTGCTGTGTTTCCGTTAATGAATAAAAGGAATGCCAGAGTCCATTTTCTCGCTCCCTTCATATAGTCTTCGTCCTACTAAGGTCAGAAGCGCTCTTGCAGCACGTATGGCGTTGTTTGTGTAATAGGCGATGGTAGCCACCTACAATCAAGTAGACCTTCAGCCTGTATGCCGACTTTTCGTTATATATTTTTTTCTTTTTAATTGATTTTTAAATATTGCCAATTTATAATGTTGCAAATGTGCCATTGTTACCTTGCAAGAACTTAAATTATGTTGATATTTACGCTACAATTTTCCAGGGTTCTTTTGCATTAGGTATAGTTGTCATAAACACATTTACATTATTATGTGCCTGTGCAATGAAGTCATAAGTAGTAACTTGATAACAAAGTGGCATTGTATATTTAATTAATTATAACTCGATGGTGTAATAATTATACTCACGTTAATAATTATTATATAATCGGTTTTGTTTTCGTGTTTGTTTTTTTTTTTTTTTTGTTTGAAATCGTAGTATTAAGTTCGTTTTTCTATATTTTTCGCCTTTTTATTCAAATAAAAAATATTAATTAGTACAAAAATTTAAATCGTTTTGTTAAATTATTTATTTATTCCGTATCAATTTTACATTTAAACAAGACTTTTTTGATAAATTAGGACGTAATATAGAACAAACGGACAATAGTTTTAATAGTTAATTGTGTACAGTCGAGGTACGAAAGCCTTAGTCGTTTTTCAAATTCATTCCTTCATAAAGTTGTAGAATCTCTAGTACCTTTTGAACTAAAGCACTAAGCAGACAATTGACAGACGTTTGAAATGAAATTTTGGCATGAGTGAAAATTGCCCTGGTGCAGGCAAATGTCAACATTAAGGTGACGAACCTTCTTGACTGTTCACAAAGTGTTGCTCAGACTAAAGAGTGCTTAAAATATGGCTAGATAAAGATTCGCTTAGTGATAGCTGAAATACTGCAATTGCAGCAAGTATATATTTAGTGTAAATTTAAGAGACCGATAGACTTACTTTGGGCACTACAGCAGCTGTATTACGATACTACTTCCACCCACATCCTTGCTAAGTGCCTTCTGTGTTTCTCTTTTCACCTCAGAATTAGTAAACTTCGATAAGGTTCTTAAGAGACAAAAGACATTCCTTAAAGTAACTTCTGTGTGTTCTTAGTATTTCCACTGACTATCTGTATGCGTACGCGCAAGTGACCTACCATACCAGAGCGCGTGTTGCGTGTGACGAACTGACATGTGTGACCTATACCTACCTCATATGTCATAAATTTTTTGTGACCTATGAGATATTATCAAGCTGCATAAAATTTTGTTTTGCGAGAATTGAAATGTTTTTTATTTTATTAAAACTTTGCACTAGAACAAGTTTGACTTCATAAAAAGCGACGCGTTTAATCTATTATCATTTTTAAATTTTGTAATGAACGTGGATATGATTTTTGTTAACTTCTACTCTGAGTCCCTTATTGTAGTAGGGTACATTAAATTTGCTTACAGACTCGGTCAATTAGTGTATTGTTTAATGTTAGATCTTTTTACGGTGTGGTTGGTCGCGATGTCTTGTATAATAATTGAAACAGATGTCGTGAAAGGTTTTCTCTATTTCTTTTACTTAACTGTACAGCCGGTTGCAGACGTTGTCCATTTAGAGTTGCATAGTGCAAACGTGTAAAATGTTCCCATGAAATCTAGTGAGAATAGCGCACTTATCTCGTGATGAAATCGAGAAAATTAGTTTGGTTTTTATGATAAATGTAATATTTTCTGTATGTAATATAAGCAGAGCAATATTTTCTGCATACACATACTACGGAGAGCCTACGGTACCTTGTATGTATGTAGTAGTTTCGCGGTATCAATTATATGGGGCCACCGGGCTACAGTGACTCCGACGTGTGTAAGCGAAAATTCGTAAAATGTTATCCACAATTTAACTTAATTTTTTAGGCCGTACTTTTTTCAAGTTTTCTTAATTAAGATTTTTTTTTAAAGTTGGCGTTTGAGTATATTATAGTATAAGATACGAGTTTAGCGTCTTTGTTTCTTGCATAAAAAAATCATTACCCCTCATTTGGGCTTCGCCATAATCGGAAAAAGTTTGATAGAGTGCCCATCTAGGGCCTAAATGTCGCGTAATCTTGTATCGCATAGGGCATAGGGATATTTCGTAATACGTTTTCTCGCCGACCGCGTCCGAAAAACTTCTCTTGTGAAATATGTGAAAATTAAAATACTAAAGCCTCTTCGGTGCGCGTCGTCTGCAACTGGCATCGGTCTCACAGCCCAATAGACTACTTAAGTGAGGTGTGCGAAAACATTCATAGTTCCATTTTGAGACACAAAGTTCTAACGCGTGCATGAATGACCAACATTCAAGCAGGCGTTACACAAAAGAAGTTTTTGTCTCGTGAAAGGCTTGCTAGGACAACAGAATGCGCTATTCTGCGTCATCTATCCTCGGCCGATGGATAGATTTAATTTTCTCTTAAAATAATAACATTTCGTTATTCCTATGACTGATGTCAAAAAATCTGCAACTGTCAAACGCGTAAACGAAAGCTTACACGTCTATTGGGCTGTATGATCGATGGGAATGATTGTACATTATAGAAGTTGTCTTTAATATGATTAATGTGTTGTGTCCAGTGATAGTATTAAGCGATATGTCGAGTTCGACGATTAGCCGTCGTTCAACAGAGTCGGCGGTGGCTCCTCAACCAGGCCCCTCCCACGGCGCGGAGGCGGCCCCTTCGCCTCCGGGGGCCTCCGCCGAATCCCTCACGGACGAACTGTGCTCGAGCGTCGCCACTCAAATGCATCTCATGGACAATAACGAGTGAGTTTGTTTGCTTCTTTTGTACATATGATGTAGTATGCAACAATTGGCGCCAATAAGCACTGCGTTACAGAAGTAAGCATAACCCCGGTGTTACAGTAGTACAACGGGACACGATAGATACTAGAATTTGCAATTGATAATACAGAGTTAAATATAAGGACTTCGAAGACCAGGCACACGTAATAAGTCTTGGCTTTTGGTTCTTCGGGATGAACAGACGTTATTCAAAGCGGCTAAAATTAAAGTTAAAATTGTGATGATGATTAAAATTGTGATGTAGTAGATGATACCGTAAGAATATCAGTAGTATTTCTAAGAAGTACAAATGCAACAATTTTGTATCACTAGAACTACTACAAAAATACAAGCAAATTAGTGATTTTTTTTAAATATATGTGGTTTTGTCCCTCGCTCTAGATTTGTCTTGTAGCCTTTTTGTTTTGTAGATCAACAGTCCACTTTTTATTTCCGGAATGTTTCAGACGACGGTATAATCCCCAAAATTTACTTATGCGCAAGCACCTCGTCACATTAACGTCCACACTTGATGTTATCCTTTATACGTATCCTCGCCGGCCAGTGTTGCTATCGGTACTGGGTGTCACGAAATTGCGTCACCAAAATTTGCGAGGCTTATAGTCTTCTACCATCATGTGGATCGTCGCTTTTGTCATAAAAGTCACATAAATGTCACATAAATGTCACATAATTTTTGATGTTAAGTCTTGATTTTCATTGTGACCCAAACAAAAATAATAATAATAATAATTAATACTAATGTATGAATCAGCATTGAAATCCAGGCTTGTCGTCTGTAAACAGAAGTAAGTGTAGGTTCTGCTGACCTTGATAGGCTAGCGAATAAGGGGCAAGTTGGGAAAAGAGAAAATGGCGGTGGTCTTTGGTACGGGAGTGGTTTTTTAACCTTATTAAAACGCAAAATAGAAGCTCTGTACAGAAAATGTAAACTATCAACAATTCCAAAATCGATTTTTTTTTTGTTAATTTTGAGGACAGTTCTCTACTGTTTTTATTGTATTGTGATTTTATTGTCTATTTTGCATATTTGTTATCATCTGATCGTGGTAAGGTGTTAGTTTTTCTGTGGTTCTGTGCCCTCTTAAATGAGCCAAAAACATTTAAGTACTATATAAGAAGTAAAATCTCTTAGCCATGTTTTTATGACGGTTGAAATGAAATTTTCAGTGACCAAACGGACACGGAAGAGGATAGCCTCAGTCTGTCCACGTTCCTGATAACTCGCGCTTGCAGCAACAGCACCCTGGCTAACTATCTGTACTGGTATCTCCTGATCGAGTGTGAAGACCAGGATGGTGGAGTGCAAGACTCGACCATTAGAACAATGTACCTCACCGTCATGAAGAACTTCTCACAACAACTTGCCCAAGGTGAGGCCTGGTTGATTGTCTCGTAAACTACTTATTCACTATTGAAGATTTTACTTATACATTCGATTATAAAGAAAGAAAAAAAAACCATTTTATTTAAAACTGACAATGCACACAATACAAGTTTCAATAAAAACATTTTAATTCTAAAAATATCATACTTGCCAGTGCATGCATCAGTGCCTCGCCTCAAATGGGCATCTAACTCGGCATGTGCTGTGTGGGCTACGCCTTCCGTTGGGGACATCATTTTGACTTCACGGATGTCCACTTAAATCCATAATACATAGATAAAAAAATCTACTGTAATAATTTGCATGTTGAAATAAATAAATAAATTTAACGAATGGAGATTGCCGGCAAGCGAACAGAAAAGAATCGATTGCTTTGTTCTTTTGAAATAACATTTCCGAACAAGTGGAAGAAAATATAATTTTTAAATATTTTCAAGATCTACCTACAATGCGACAATATTTAGGATGCACTTATTCAAGTCACGGAACAAGTTCATGTGTTTATTTTATACTTAACAAAATAGGATTGCAATTATTTCATAGCAATACTTTCACTCAATAGTTAATTGCATAAAACTTATCCATGTGTAAATATTTGCTTACAATATTTGAAAGGCAATTATTGTCTAAATGTGCAAGGCATTGGGCATTGTCTAAATGGGCCTTAATTATTTAAATTATTAACCCGTCCATCGTTGATACAGGCAACGCGGAACAACAGCGGATTCGGTCGTTCCTCGCACGTCAACAGTTGTTCATAGACAAGCTGGTGAAATTGGTAAAGACTGTGACTAGAGAGAGCGGGAACAGAACCAAGAAAGCCGAAAGGCTGCAACAGCTCTTGGCCGACCCGGACGCTTTCAAGTTCAACTTTACGAATTTTGAACCGATGCCTTTCCCGTTAGACCCCAACGTTACGATCAAGGGGATAGTCGCGAAGAAAGCGAGCCTCTTCAAGTCGGCCCTGATGCCATCCAAACTGACCTTCTTGACGACCGAGGGCGTGGAATACGAAGCCATCTTCAAACATGGCGACGATCTCCGTCAAGACCAGTTGATACTTCAAATGATCACGCTCATGGATAAACTGTTGCGACGCGAGAATCTCGATCTGAAATTGACCCCGTACAAAGTGTTGGCGACGTCTTCCAAGCATGGATTCCTCCAGTTTGTCGAATCGGTGACCGTGGCGGAGGCATTAGCGAGCGAAGGCAGTATCCAGAATTTCCTGAGGAAGCACAACCCGTATGAGGGAGCTCCTTACGGTATCAAGCCTGAAGCTATGGACACCTACATTAGGAGTTGCGCTGGGTATTGCGTTATCACTTACTTGCTCGGTAAGTTTTATTATATACCATTTGTCGAATTGTCGATCAATTGCTGGCACAACATCGGGTTATACCTCATGGCTTAAGTGGAGATGTAGCCTGTCTTAACCACTGTCCGTTTGGGTAAAAAGTTTATCCGGTGGTCGCACGAACTTTGTAATAATATTCTCGCTTCAGAGGTGTTTCCGCCTAACTACTATATGGGCTTCTTCAAGGGAGCTGTAAACAAATTCCAACAGGGTCCCTAAGCGATGGTAGCCACTTACCATCAAGTGGGAAAATGTTGCAAAATAATAAAATGTATGAATTAGCTTCATGGATGTGTAATATTAAATGAGATCCTAACCAACAACTTTTATAATGAGCGACACATATTTGTTAAATATTGTTGGTTAGGATCTTATTTAATATTACACTTCCATGAACTAACACTTGGGAGTTGGGAGTGGATGTAAGTTTCCTGAACAGATACCACAAAAATGTATAAAATATCTATATATGCTATAGAGTCCCTCGCTGCGTCTATGTGCATGCTTGCGATGATGTCAAAATCTGAACAGATTTTCATGCTGTTTTCGTCTATCAACAGAATGATTACTGAGGAACATAATAGGTGTATAATTCGTTAAGGTTTTATCCTTAGGTTTCCAAATTAGAATATAATGCACAGGTGTATCACCAAGCAGTTCTACCCAAATCTGATAGATGTCGCCGCTTCACCTAATTCTATTGTAGTATAATAGATGGCGCCATCAATAGTGTAATATTTTTTATTTTTCGACGCGGACGAAGTCGCGGGCACCAGCTAGTGAATGAAATAAAATGTAAACCAAGACTTTTCTTGTGTATAAGTAATATACCTTTTTTTTAAACAAATTCCCATTGTCTGATCCAATTACATATAAGGACGCGGATGCACTTCTGCAAGGGTGGGATTTTGTAGTGGGAAGATGTTTCGTAGTCATAAACAGGGCAGTCCTATTGGTGGCAGTAACCACCCTTACAAATAACCACCGTGAAATAACAGTTCAGGTCTTGTAGTGTTCCGATAACGAGTGAGTAAGGGATGCAAGGAAAATAACTCTGGTATATACAAAAGCGACTAAAATCTGTATAGAGTGCTGCTATCAAATAATTACCTTATGTGTAGATATAATCTCCCCGGAAAATGTATAAAGAAAACATGACTATGTGTTTAAAACAAAAAAAAATTCGAGTATTCTTTCGTAAAACCTACATACTCGTAGCTTAATTAATAGCTTCTTAATTTACCTAAAAATGTGACTTTATGGAAATAAATGTGACAGGCGTCGGTGACCGCCACTTGGACAATCTATTGCTGACAAAGTCGGGGGCGTTGTTCCACATAGACTTTGGCTATATCCTGGGACGGGATCCTAAACCGTTGCCTCCACCGATGAAGCTGAGCAAGGAGATGGTGGAGGCCATGGGCGGCATCCACTCGGAGCACTATCACGAGTTTAAGAAGCAGTGCTACACTGCTTTCCTGCATTTGCGGAGGTATTTTCTCATTTTTATCACATCTAATCATAGTGTAACTCTTCTCTGCGATTTAATTTTGTGGCTTTTTTAAAGCGCTTCAATTATTTTGGGAAGATTTGTAACTTAAATTTCAACTTTGTAATTTGAAAGCAAACTTGAAGTTACACAAGGTTAATGCTCTCTTATATAATAACTTGTCCCGGACATAGCCGCAAGCGGGCACCAGCTAGTTTTCTATGGACAAAAGCTGTATTGAGCTAAATAAATATAGTTCTCCCTTACATGTCTTATTATAATAATAATTTATATTATTTTTAATTCGGTTTTCACTAATAGAAAGAGGGATAAACGGGGAATGTTCTTATATATAAAAATTGCATCCCGGGCGAAGCCGGGGGCGGGTCGCTAGTACCTAATAAAATGCAGCCGATAGAAGCGGAACTTTAAATCGTCCAGCGAAACGCGAATAGATTCTGGTGCGTTTTAGGCGAATCTAACATACTTTATTTACTGTTTGCATTTATTTTTGTCTACAGACACGCGAATTTGATGTTGAATCTGTTCTCCCTGATGGTGGACGCGTCAGTTCCGGACATCGCATTGGAACCTGATAAGGCGGTCAAAAAAGTGCAGGATAAACTAAGGTAAAAAAACTGTGAAGTTTCCGGTGTCAGTTTCATCAGGCGTTATCACGTTTGTTTAGCCATGTATCAAAAAAAATTGCATATTTTTGTATGTCATCTTACTGGCCTCTGGCCAGTGCCATTTCTTTAAAACAAATCATTTTATCAAACTGATGTACTTTTTTTTTATTAATTACATATAATAAAAATAAAACAATACCTATAAAAATATTGACGCAGATAATGTATTTTTAGCTTTACTTATGTAAATCTAGTTTACATGTCAAATTTTCAATTAAATATGACCTACTTTCAGAGCAAGAGTTATGAAAAAACCATTTTTCTTGCTTTTCATTTAATTCCTAGTACACGTGCAAAGTCTTTTAACTATGGATCTCGTAAGAAAGTAATTGAAAGTACAGGGTTACTCCCTGAAATCGAATCAGGATTGAAGAGATCCATAGACGAACCCGGCGGATCAGTAAGTTTCAAGTGGCAGTGGGCAGAACACATAGTACGTAGAGGAGACGGCTGCTGGAGACGGAAGGTTCTCGAGTGGACCATAGCTTAACAAGCGCATTTTAGTTATATTCAGTATGTGGCTTCGAATAAGTATTATTATTCTGCAAAAAAAATTGAATTTCAGACTGGACCTTGGGGACGAGGAAGCTGTTCACTACCTACAAAATCTTCTTGACATGTCAGTGACGGCTGTAATGGCGGTTCTCGTTGAACAATTCCATAAGTTTGCGCAGTATTGGCGCAAATAATGACATGATTCGAGTCTACAGTTGACATGATTCATCCTAAAATTAAATAATTAACTAAATAAGAATTTTGCCTGTGATATTACGTAATTTTATATTGTCTGAGGTAAATAAAGTACATAATTTGAATATAAATATAGTTTTTTTTTTATATACAAGTTTTCAGACACTGAAATGTATAGAGAACATTATACATTTATCTGAAAATATTGCACATGAGAACTTTATTCAATAGCTCACTTCTAAAGTGTAACATGTTGGAGTCGGATTGAATAATTTCTTAAACTCATAATTAATAGATGTTAAATAAATTTTAATAATCATGTTTTATTTTAAAACTATTGTAAAGTTTATTTAAATTTAAATATTTTATACAAAGTGAGTCAATTGCAACACTCTCACTAGAAGAAAAACTTAAACAGTTACAATTTAGTGCATGAAGACAAAAACAAAAGCTTCTCTTTACATTATGTGTTCACCTATAGTCACGGATTCGATTCCTGGCAAGGCCTTTAGAAATGAACTTTTTAGTCAACTGGTCTGGGTGTTAGTGTGTTAGCACACTGCGTTTCACAGTCGCATAAGGGCAGCTCGTCTGGCAGCAGTGACCAACCCATTTACAAAAGGCAACTATGAAATAACAGCATAATATGATGATCTAGTTTTTCAGTGAGTAAGAGATGCCAGAACTCGATTCCCGTTCTAATCCCCTATCTTTAATACTGTAAGGTCGACAACGCACCTGTAATAGGCGATACCACCATCAAGTGGACCGTCAGCCGGTCTAATGACCTTTGCATAAAAAAAAAACCAAGACCATTCGTAATTACGTTATATTAACACTTAACTATATAATTACTACTTTAAATTATGCAATTTTCCATATTATCTTAAGAGACCTTGTTACACTGAAACTGAAGTATCCAGTTGAAGAATAAAATTTGTGACTTGCAAGTGCTCTTTCAATTTGAAAAGTGACATCTTTATATCTATTAAACGATCATAAGTTTTAAGTGTTAGCAGCCATCAGATCACCACCATTTGCTATACAATCACTTGCAATGTATACTTTACTGCCAGTTTCCCTTTGTATGACGTCACAAGCCGCTATTTCGGCATAGTTCACACCACCAATCACATAAACCAATACATTTCTTTGCTTCAATGGAAAAACATTTCCCATGTTAGGGTCGTTTTTCAAAATTTTATTCAAGCTTTTAGCATCTTTATAACCAAATTCCAAATCACCGTTTTGTAGGTTTAGATTAGACAATTTTTCGTTTAAAGTTTCCATGCCAAGTTTTAATTTTTCAAGAATTTTCCCACCTACCTTCAAATCGTTTAAAAGTGACAATTTTGTTAAAACTTCCACTAGAGATTCTGATGCGAGAAGCGTTTGGCATAAAATCGCAATTAACGGTACGTATCCTCCGTTGAAAACGTAACTACACGAGGTTTTACCAGCTTTATCCTGCTGTGAGGGTAATTGCTTCAATTTGCTAGCAGTATTTTGGAAAGCGTTCTGCCATTTCGGTAATCTATCGCTCAAATTACCTAAATTAGTTAAATTCAATGACAGCTTCGGACTTGAAGGCTGAACTAGTAACCCGGCATTGACTAAATTGTTGAACACATATAAGTATTTGTATCCGAAAGCAATTAGATACTTGCTGACGAGACCATTATACTCATCATAAGACAGTCCTTGAGTTAAACTTAGCAGACACATAAGTCTTAGGCTATTGTAAATATGTATATCTGTACCAAAGTTTTCATCCACAAAACTAAAATTTGCCTTCTTATTCCTATTATTCAACATCTCTGTCTCTGTTAACTTCAGGCTTTCAAATTTATTACTCATCTCGGAGATAATGGTTTCGCACGCTAATACGTGGTTAACAAGATTTTGCTTAAACAATGCAACTTGTTGAAGTTTTGTAGCTACAAAGTGTTTCATTTCTTGTATCCCTAACGCTTTGATGTCCTCATTTTTCAACAGCTTCGCTTTCGAACTCAGAACACTTAAAACTTCAGAAAAATGTCTATGCTTTATTTCACCGTACAAATTGTCTATGGAACTATCTAATGTCATCACTGTGTTCTTTGAAGCTCCGGCTTCTTCCTCCAGAAAAACAAGTTTACCCCTTCTTAACTTTGTCTCCTTTACATTCAAATCAAGGTGTCCACAATTTATATTGAATATTTCACTCAATAGTCCACTGTATGTTGCAGGGGTCAACAGACTTGATGCGTAATCTTGATCCCTATCCATAATAACTAAAGCTCCAATTTCGTTCGAACTGTTCATGTTTAGAGAGTCTCTGTCATAAGTTTCATTAAATGTTTCTAAAATATTCAAAACACTCGATGATAATTTACCCAAAGAAAACATTATTTTTGGTTTACCTACAATGTGGAACAAACTCCATAATGACATAGAAATACTTGACAAGAGGGTGTGATTTTGCTCTACAAATAATTGCTTAAAGAGAAATGGTAACTCGAGACTTAGTAAGTATTCATCTAAAGCCATTAACTCCCACGAGAAGGAATATAATTTGACAATTCCATATAATCCACGACTTTCAAGCAAAGAGTCATATGAGCAAACTATTTTAGGTATGATTATTATGTGAAAATTTTTTTGTTCCGCTTGTGAAGTATTTTGGCTGAGTATTGAGGAAATATGGTCCAACACACATCTATATTTCTGTATGCATGCTGGTATGAGATAAACTTGACTTATGTTGGTTGTTGACTTCAATTGAGGGTCCATTTTGTATATTTTATCCACCCCATGTTGCCTGCAATCAATAAACATGTTACTTTAGTCAATTTCGTGAGAACATAGAAGAAAACAGAAACCGATATGGCATCGGTTGCTAGCAACTTGTCACTTTATGGACATCAAAGTAATGTTTTATTTAAATAATGCCACCTTGTGTAAAAATAAAGAAATAGATGATATGAAATTTTGTATAATATTTTTGTATATTTATTTAGAGATCACCGAATATGAGTTCAACCGAATAGGAATATTCAGTCGAATGTTTGGTCTCACATGTACCGAACCGAATATTCGGGCGAATTATTCAGTTAATCTTTCGATGTGTGGATCGCATGTGTGAATGTTCTTTAACGAAAATAAATTGGGTAACACAGGTCTAGTTTATTTACACTACAATTTGTGACTTTGAATAAATGTTAATTTTGTCCGTCAACTGGACAGGGGATCCTTAGTAATTTTTTGTAGAAACCCGAAATTTGCTTAGGCACATAGTTTTACTGTACACTTAGTTTTTAGACAAGGATTTGTACAGCTTGCAATTATAATTGAACAGCAATTACTTATAAATATACTAAATGATTACAACATTAAAACTATTTTCTTTTAACAAAAAATTAGGTTCCTTTGTAAGCTTCTAACATTACAAACAGAATAGTTTAAGGTACCTTAACCAAGTTACTCCACATATCCTTTCCAGAGGTTTAATCAGAGCTGGATCAATAACAAGATCCTTTTTATCCCCACACTGGGCAAGTATATTTTCTAATTTACACTGAGATACGAGGTTTAGAGAACTTAGCTTTAATGTGAGAGGTTGTTCCATAGTAAAGGATTTTGTACGATTAAAATTTATTAGTGCATGGGTATAAATCAAAGCAAAGTGCAGTATATTGTTTATATGAACATTTAAAATCAAAACACTCTCTATTAGCTATCTATTAGTGTCACTCACTTCACAAGTTCATTTATGTTGTGTCAGCTCAGCAGTCACTCACTCACTCACCTCCCTCACCTCACCAATGACGAGATATATCTTACTTTACTCTATGCCAATGAGTAATAAATAAACTATGGAGGGAATATGGCGGATTGACTCACGTACGAAACGTGTATTTTTGAAAAAGTTAAGATTCGAAAGAATCCTAAACTTTAATAATGTTGTTTTCTATATAAAATAAAGACTTGGCTTAAAGGTCTAGCTACCAGGCCATAAATTTACACTAATAAAACTAAACTATGGAGGCGGAGGAGGCGCCCTATTTTACTATGATCAATATGTTGTTCTTTAATCATTGTTGATCAATGATTTTACTATATGAACCGAGCTTATATAAATATCTGTTATATCGATACGTTATGTCAAACAGCATTTTGTCTCATTTTAACTAGATGACAGTTGCATAAGAAAAAAGAGATGAATAGTATCTATTGAGTGCAAATTTTAACAACACTTTTTGGTGACTTCATGACTTTATCCATAGAATGATAACTATCAAAGCGTGAGTGACTGCTGCATGCATAAGCCGCATGCATGGGTGCCGCCATGTTATGTACCGAGCACAGAAAACTAAATACTCAAAATAAGTTTCTGCAATTTTTTTCTTTTTTCATATACTTAGATTTATTTAATTTATTATATTAACGATGGTTTAGGTTGGAGTGGTCTGATTTAAATAACGCCTCAGTAGGGACGACACAAAAGATTTATTAAGTATAAATTTTACAATTTAATTAATTAATTATTCGGATTCACTCGCGATTTGAATGAGTATTTATGTAGCCGACAGATACGCGCGTTTCGTTCCAGCCTTTGTTTTCAATTGAAATTCGGTGCGGGCGCCCGGTCGGCTGAAGCCTCGGCGAGGTAAATAGGTACATACTCAGACCAACAAAATACATACACACTCTTAAGTGAGGCAGCTAATAGGAAGACGATTCTGCAATAGGATGACGGCCGCTCTATAGTCTGACGCGAATAGTTGATATACCTAATTATATTTTTTGTTTAATAAGTATTATAATAATTAATTGGGGTAAAAGTTGTTAGTAGATTACATTTTTAACTGCATACATAAACGCAGCGAACCGGCTTCATTTTTTAAAACGTTTTTGTTCGTAAGGGCTCTGTCTATAGTTTTTGTCGGTCTGAGGGTACATATATTGGAATGTGGCTCCGACGGAACACAATGCATACGGTCCAAATGTAGCAAGATGTAAGTTCGATTTAAGTATGTATAGGTACCCTTTATTAATTATTTTATTTTATTTTATTTTCCAGTTTGATGATGCGCCACAATGGTAAGGAATTCCTTTAAATAATTAGCCCCTGCCTTCTTAGTTCTTATTTAACAACCATTGCTATCTACTTGTTGAACTACACAAAATATCGATATTCGATTGACATCCTGTACACAAAAGGAAGGTATCTTACGTACCAAATTTTAGTCACGCCGGTATGCCCGGTCCATATGTTGTTCTTTGGTCATTGATTTAAACTAATTCCAGAAATATGTAAAGTAAGGGGTAAATATTATGATTGATGTCCTATAACAATTGACATAGAGTATTCCAACAAACTATAATTTAAATAGTCTGTTGAGTTTTTCCGGTCATGCGTTTAACTTCGTTCATGTAACTTCCGTTCAAAGAATATACTACTTCCGTTCATTCTGTGTCCCTCACCCCACCTCCCTCACCTCACACCTTCAAGGCGGTGCGAGTAGGTCGTCTCTCTTTCGCTCTCGTCATATAGCGAAAATTTGGAAATGGCTTCAAGAATTATCAGGAAAATTGTAAGTTTGTATTGTAGGCGTTATGTTATATAATATTTCCGTAAAATCCTTGCATGTAGCCTTTGTTTCGTTTTAATAGTTTATTCCTTATTTATTCTTGCCTTCCAAAAATAGAATAGTAATCTAGTTATGTCGGGGAATTATATAAAACTGCTATTGAAGCCTTTTCGTGAAAGCAAAGTGCTGGGAGGATTGTTAAAATGGTTGGATACGGGGTCAGGAAATTCCAGAGAAGCGATTGTGGTTGCGAAAAACGAGGTGCAATTTACTTTGTAATGATTTTTGGTTTTGATACGGTTTGAGGTTATTAGTGATTTTTTCTGGTTTAATTCAGATTCCGGCTGGAAAAACTGGTGTAGCCCAGTACAGCACCGGTGTGCGGAAGGTAACGCTTATCCCTGGTCACGGCATTGGACCTGAAATTACGGTGGCCGTGCAGAAAATTTTCGAGGCAGCCAAGGTTCCCATCGAATGGGATGAAGTCGACGTCACAGCTGTAAGGGTAAGTACCTAAACTGCATAAATATTTCTCATTGTTGATTCGTATACTCGTAGAATTCATTAAATAAAAAAGAATTTCTTTCTTGTAAAGTCCTTATTTGAATACTGAACGAATTCATGAAACTATGAAATTGTACTCCTTATTATTATATTCAATTTTTATGTTTTTACTTGTTTTATATATTTTGTATAAAGCCCAGTGCTGACAGTTATAATATATATTATAGAAACAAATATTACGGAATATTTTCTGTAGTATTTTTTTAGTGGCAATGCATGCATCTATAAATATTTATATTGACTCTATCACGGCCTATACTGAAATATTTAATATACGGTAATATATATCATGTCATAGTTAATAATATATGCTGTGAAGGCAAAATATATATTTTAACATGTTACACCATGGGTGGTACTTTGCTAGATATTTGCATATTATAAATTTAATAATGAACAAATTTATTGTATTTGTAAAATTTTCACAATAATTATATTTATTCCTATTTTATTTCTAGGGCCCCGATGGAAAGTTTGGCATTCCACAAAAGGCCATAGACTCTGTAAATGCCAATAAAATTGGCCTTAAAGGACCTCTTATGACCCCTGTTGGTAAAGGGTATAGATCTCTCAACTTGGCCCTTCGTAAAGAGTTTGACCTTTATGCAAATGTGAGGCCATGCAAGAGCTTAGATGGGTAAGTTATTATCTATTTTTTTCTTATTTATAATATCAAATTAAAAAAAACCAATACAACAAAACCAAATTTTTTTATTAAGGATTTTAAAAA
Organism: Bembecia ichneumoniformis; assembly: GCA_910589475.2. Lineage (NCBI taxonomy): Eukaryota > Metazoa > Arthropoda > Insecta > Lepidoptera > Sesiidae > Bembecia > Bembecia ichneumoniformis. The sequence continues at coordinate 12,736,205 of OU342533.1, read as the reverse complement.
CTGCCAATTTTTTGTAAGTATGTATAGTTTTTCAATATTATGCACTTTGCCGCACTCAGAGGCTTGAACGGAGATCCATTTGACTCCCATGATAAACTCCAAAGAATTGTAGGCAAACTTTTTCGTCTCTTGACTCATATTCTCATAGAATCCATTTTTATTCACATTTTAGTTGGTTAAATCCTACCTCACTTTAAATCTCACATTTGACATCATTTGACAGGATCATTTTTGTTAGATAATTAGTCTACTTACAAAGCGCCCCATGAAAAATATTTTTTAAGATGTATAAAATTAAAGTGGTTAATATCCTGGTTACATATATTAAAATATACCTATGTATGTACAGAAAAGGATAACTTATAATTTATTGAAATAAATTGGATTTATAGATTTCTGTATTTCATAACCTTTTGTTTATTTTAACTTAAAAACGATTTCATGGTTGCTGCAGAGCATGAATTATTTAATCATTTTACTAAATGATAATTGATTTTATATTTATTTGTTATCGTTTAAAGGTGATCATATATTGAATGCCCAAAATTAAATGTAGTCTAACCCTTTGGGAGTCAATGAGCTTTATAAAAACACTTTAGGATCCTATGATCATAATTAGTATAAAATATACACTCGAGAGCAATGAATCCGGGTCACTTAAAAAAACCTATAAATCTTGGAAACTAAGAATTCTAGCTTAATAAAATAAACGGTGTTTAATAGACAATATATTACCCCTTAAATGAAAGTAATAAAATTTATAAGTCACTACATTTTATTTATTAAAAATTACACAAAGAAAAAAAAACTGATGATCTCGCCTTAAAACAAAAATAGGAAATATGACATTTTTGTAAAACAATATGATTTTCTTGAATTTTAATACTTTGTATTGCCTCCTCGTGCTCCCATTACTGCGTTTACGCGGTTTGGCATGCTGTACACCAAGTTTCTTATACGATTTTGGCAAATATTCTCCCATTCCTCTGTGAGAGCAATTTTGAGCCCACGAAGCATGATTGGGGGAGGGTTTCGTTGTTTTACGCATCTCCCTAGCTCGTCCCATGCATGCTCGATCGGGTTGATATCCGGGCTGCGTGCTGGCCACTCCATACGAGTAATGTTCATCTCTTGTAGGTAGTCATTCACAATGAAACCTGTATGAGGTCGGGCATTGTCATGCATAAAAATAGCATCCTCACCCAAAATGACCATAAATGGCCCAAAGTGTTCATTTAGGATTTCTTCCACATACCTTACGCTAGTTAAATAGCCGTTTTCTATGAACACCAGTTCTGTGCGACTCTCAGATGAAATTCCGGCCCACACAAGTACAGACTCACCACCGTAGGCTACTTTTTCTTCTATGCATGCTTGCTTGAATCTTTCCCCTGGTCTTCTATACACTCTGTGTCTTCCATCGTGCTTGTAGAGCATAAATTTTGATTCGTCGGAGAACATAACTTTCGACCAATCTTCATTAGTCCAATTTAAATGGTTCTGGGCATATCTTAGTCTTGAAATACGATCACCACGCTTCAGTTTAGGGCCATTTGCAGGTCTAAGTGGTTTCAAGTTAGCTTCAGCAAGTCGTCAAGTCTTATTGTCCATGCGCTTGGGTTACTCCCTCCGAGGCGTCGAAACTGATTTGTAAGTTTAGTTCCTGTGAGAAAGCGATTACGAAGCATGGTGTTCACCAAGTATCGATCTTCTCGTGCTGTGGTACACCTAATTCTGCCTGTTCCTGGTCTACGTAGGTTAGAGCCAGTTTCCCCGTAACGTCGGCGAACTCTTTGTACTGTTGACAGCGACACACCGACAGTCCTGGCTGTATCGCGCTGACTCCGGCCGGTTTCCAGCATTGTGAGGTTTCTGGTGCATTCTTCAGTTGTAAGCGACATGATTACAGGTTGTAAAATAAATATTGAACACTAACCATATGGTTTATATACCCACTTAAATGACAGATTGGAAACAAAAGCAAAATCAAATGCAGTAATTTCGTAGTTCCATCTTCGAAAGTCTCCCTTTTTCAAATTTGATTTTTTTATGACATAACCTTGCAGTAACTAAGAAGTTTTAATACCTTAATTTAAGGAGTATTTAATTGTCTACTAAACACAATTTTTTCATTAAGCTAGCATTCTTAGTTTCCGAGATTTATAGGTTTTTTTAAGTGACCCGGATTCATTGCTCTCGAGTGTAGTAATATTACATTTTGCACTTAATATTAACTAGAATGAATTTAATGAATTTCCTAAATAAATTTAAATCCGTAAGTAATTTCAAATGAATTATGGAAGATAATGTCAACTATCCCTGTTTTTTATTTATATATAATTAATACACTTGTTAATGGCATGTATTTAATGATAAGATAATCGATGATAACTGCTATTAAGACATTATCAAAAAATCAATAAACTAACAATGTAATCTATATGTGTATGTTGTTATTTTTTTGCAAGAGAAGATGGGTCTTATCTTTATTTTTGTCTGTATTTTGTTTATTTGTTTCATTTTGTGACATATTGTCGCGCCATTGGAGATAAAATGTTTGATTATTAATAAATAATAAATAATAAACAATAATTAATAATAAATAAATAATATAATTAATAATAAATAATAAACATTTCTATAAAAAATCACAAGGCCAGTTTTTTTAACTTAATGTATCTTATTGGGGAGCAGGAGATTTTGATAGATATACACTGATATACACTGATTGTTTTAATTCCCTGTTTTATTTACTTTGAAAACTTTTGCATACAAATTATTTCCATCTGTTAAAACTGTCCTTTTCTCTCCCATTTAAAAATGTCAACAGTGGGCGTGGCTAACTGTTTCATGGTACAAGAAAGCGATCTTGACAATACTTGTCGCCTTTTTACGAATGTTTGTGCTACTAGATGAAATATGTGCTGCTAGTAAAAATATATGTTAACTATTTGTTTTATTTAAAAAATGTTATCAACCCCTAAAAGTTTGTTTACATTTGCGTTATCTCCATGGCCTTGCTTTAGGTATCTGACTGTACAAAGAACTCTTTGTAGGACTTTTTTACTTTTCAAATGTAAATAGTTGTGATGAGGATTCCTTGGTAGCGAATGTTTTTTATAATTTTATGCAGCGTAAAAGGTGTGTATGTGTTCCCCAAAAAGACTCACAGTCAGAATGGAACTAAATACAAATGTTGATGCATGTTTGTAACAAAGAGCTCTAGTGTGAAGGAGAAAGCTTCTCAATATACATGTTAGAGCGATACAGACATATTTTAATATTTATTCAAACAACTATACATTATGTAGTCTATGGAGGAGACCATGTTCAACAGTGTGTGTCTATAGGCTGTTAATGCTAGATTATGATATGTTACCCATTGAGCATAACTGTGACTGTACAATAACTTAGGTTAAATGTTTAAGCATCAAAACTCTATATGACAACGTGGATGTGGTGACGATCCGCGAGAACACCGAAGGCGAGTATTCGGGCATTGAGCACGAGATCGTAGATGGAGTGGTCCAGTCCATCAAGCTCATCACGGAGGAGGCCAGCAAGAGGGTGGCGGAGTTCGCTTTCCAGTTTGCCCGCGACAACAAAAGGAAGAAGGTCACTGCTGTGCACAAGGCCAATATCATGTCAGTACAATCATAATTTTTTAAACATAAGTGGATTGACAGCCTGCCTGTCAGGTGGCTAATAGCCCTTATAAACCCAAGCCACACTAGAGGGTGTGCAAGTTTGTTGCCAATCAGGGTATGATAGTGATTGTTTTATTTTAATGATAATCACTTGTAAAATTGAAAGTAAAATTTTAATGAGATTTTACTTGTATGTAATATTAATACTAGGAGTTGGATTGTAATGCTATAAGTGATATGTAATACTCTGAGTAGAAATCTTTTGCCAAAAGTAAGACAGAATAATGCAAATTCGCTTACCTATTCTGATGGAGTAAAAGTTGTTTGAGAATAGCGAAAGGGCTGTGGCATTACCAAACACAACAGCTGTTTTTCACTGTGTGCTTCAGTTACGGAAGCGTCGTCAGTTACAGTGGACTCAAAAAAATGGCAAAGGAGGATGTCAGGAAATGTATGAATTCTGGTACCCCTTCCAATAGTTTATAGTGTTTTAGACCGCGTTGAATAGCTATTTTTGAGCTGTACAAAAGTTATCATGGCTCAATTAGAAAAATTGTTAATAGAGTCGAAATATATGCTGAATAATAACGAGCCGGACGTAGTCACACATGTAATATAAACGAATGCGAACTCGCCTGCCCCGTCTCTGTTCTGTCTGCCGCTAACCGGTTTCTAAGTCTGAATGCCCTATTTAGTAGAGCATAACTATGAATGGACTAACATTTGAAACTAGGCGCCATAATAGCTTTTGTTCAGCTCAAAAATACCTATCCAACGGTATATTACACATTGCTATTGGAAGGGGTTATCAAAATTGGCACCTTTCTTTATTTATATACTCTACATTTAAGTATATCTCTTGAATTATCGTAATATATATTACTTTATGTATGTATGTATTACGATAATATTACGATAATTGTAACGTATATTCGTAATAGTAAAATGTATTTACATAGAACTTAGTATTTACATAGAGAGTTTACGTTTTTTAACTATTGTAAATGTAGGTATAGTCTACACTACGTTGCTACAAACAGAGTGGTCTTAAATGAATGAACTTAGAGAGCAGCAGTTAATTTATTGTGCAAATTACTCTATAGAGATATTGCATGACAGTGTTTATTGGCGCTAACAAGGTGTCAAATTATTCTACTCCTTCAAGGACCGTGTCGAGATATCTATTGTAATAGAATATTTGGAGCTTCATTACAAGGTCATAATTATAAAATCAAAATTTGTCAAAAAGTGTTGCTTGAAGTAGAAAAATAGGACTATAATATTAAATTAATACATTGTATATTGAGATTAAAACTAGTCAGGAGCAGGACCCTGTGGAAAATGAATAAAAGATATAATGTAACATTCATTAGTTAAATTTTGATAGTTATTATTATGTACTAGCTTTTACCCGTGACCTTGTCCGTGCCCCATTTTCTTAGGAGTTCAAACATTTATTCAATCTTTATTGCTCATATAGTTTGTCAGGCGTTATGAACTTCTTATTTTTAGATGGTTCCTCGGGAACAGTACTTTTTTTTTCTTGATAGGGACCTCCCTTGGACTTCAAATAAAAAATAATAATTTACCTATGTAATTGGTCCAGCTGTTTTCGAGTTTTATGGTTAACAAAACAGTCATTTTTATTTTATTTATATACTTAGATTAAAGAGCGATTTTGTCAAATCTTAATCCAATCTGTGATCTGGTCAACCATTATGTGGCGTTTAAAGATTGACTATACTTATGTACTTACTGTTTTTCTGTCTGAAGATCCTAACATTATGTTGAAGTTTGAAGTATATTATTAATTGTCTTATATATGTATACAGTATAGATGACAAATAACTACATCCAATAGAGTGGAATTTAAAATAAGAAAAAGTAACACAATCTGTTTTTCGCACTAGGCGAATGTCGGATGGTCTGTTCCTGAGGTGCTGCCGAGAGTTGGCTACCAAATACCCCGACATCAGGTTTGAGGAGCGCTACCTGGACACCGTATGCCTCAACATGGTGCAGGATCCCAGCAAGTTCGACGTGCTGGTAAGATTGTTGTTCCTTTAATTTCAGCACTTTTTAAAGTTTTTTTTTAATATGTAAAAGTCGTCAGAAAGGCTGACGGTCCACTTGATGGTAGGTGGCTACTGTCACCTATTTACACAAGCAACACCATAACTGCTGCAAGTGGGCTGCCGATCTTAGTGGGATTAAGGATAACGGATTAGGGAGGGATAGGGAAATGGGCTCTGGCATCCTTTACTCACTGAAAGAACAGACCTATTCACTGAAAGAAAGAACAAGGGATGGTTACTACCACCAGGTGGAATGCCCAAATGACTGCAAAATGCAGTATGCCCTGCCACTACTTGCCAGATCCAGACCAGAGCCAACTATGAAAAGCTCATTTCCAAAGTTGGCCATGAAGGGAATCGAACCTGGGACCATTCAGACAGAGCATTAAAGCAAACACCTTAACCGCTTGTCAGGCCTTGTAGAATCATACCAGTTAGATACTGTTGACGCCTTGCAGCATTGACTTGTCTGAATTGCTCACAGAACAGTGGTTAGAACCCCCCAGAATAAGATCAAATCATTATTCTGATGACTTCCATTAGAGTAGCCTATGTGGAGTATTTTTTTTTTTGTTTATGCATAAAAATGTATATTGACTATACATTCTATGATTATTAATATTAGTCGCCGAAAAATGAATGATGATGGTCTACTTTCAGGTGATGCCCAATTTGTACGGTGATATCATGTCTGATATGTGTTCAGGGCTCGTAGGTGGTCTTGGTCTAACACCATCTGGTAACATTGGCAAGAACGGAGCCTTATTCGAATCTGTGAGTACTTTTTGTTTGTTGTGTTAATTTATATCGTCTGTAAAGTTGGAAGATATTTGACTTTTTCAAAGGTAAATTAATGACGGACATGTGACTCTCTTATTGAAATAAATTAAGAAAACGTTATCAAATATATAGAGGTTGATAGTCATAATTATAATCATATCGAAGGTGGGGAGAAAAAATAAGTGTTTCTATTTTTTAATTGTTAACACTATATCTTGTTAATAGCTTCAAAAAAATATATAAAATCGAGTTGCAGACTAGAAAAACAAAAAGAAAAAAGTAGATCTGTTTTGTCTTTAGGTACGTACCTATTTAATATACATAGATGTTGCTTCATCTGTGTATTTTAAATATATACAGTATATATATGAATATGAACTTTTATATGAAGTTGTGTAATTTACGAAAATTATTTATATATTTAAGGTATTGAGTGTTTTTTGAAGTTTTTCCACAGAAAACTAAATCCAATTGTCAGCCGATTATATTTAATCACCACTAAATCTAAAGAATAGAGAAGTGTATGTGTATTATTAAGAGCTGAAAGTATATCTCATTCTCAAGATCTCTACATGCCCTTATCTCGGCGGGAGGGGGGTAAAAGCCATTCTTACGTAATATTTTATAAGGTTTGGGGGAAAACAACTATGAGATCAATTTTTCTTTTTTAATATACAAAATTTTATTTATACATTTTTTTTTATTGCTTATTAAGTTTTCAAAATCTTCAATGTGTCCATTTTTACGCATTAAGAAGGTTATGAATAAAAATTATACCACGTCCTTTTCATTAATTATTTGAAAAAAAAAAATCCTTTTATTATCACGCAATAATAGAATTATTGAATAATTAATTAGTCACAATTGCATATAATTTTTTTCAAACTACCATCATTTAACAATAATGTTCTTAACTGTTAAAAAAAAAACCAGAAGTCCCTGTCGGCGTCTGTATTTCCGAGCTCATGCAACTCAAATCTTTTCAAGGTTCGAGTGAATAGGTATTTTCTGGGTGAGCTCGCTCCGTCGTCGACCTCATCTTTCCTACACGGCTAGATGCTGACCAAGAGCAAACCCATTGTTAATTAAAAAAAATTGAATTAACATCCCGCATTTCGTGCCAATTTAATCATCCTTCGGAAGTAAAGTATCGATAAATTTTAAAAACAAAAATAAAATATTACAAGTGCGTTATAAAAGGAGTATTTAATATGTAAGTCTATATCTGCAAATACAATTTTAAGTGTGATACTAACAGGTGTGGTATTCACGATTGCGATCATAAATACATAATTATGAACTAAACGCCTTTCGTCTAGTACAAACTCCGAGAGTATAACCGCATGACTGCCTCTAAATGTGTTTGTGTATGTGTGTGTATGTCCTTTACATTTTGAAATGGATTTTAAATGTGTTGCAATAATATTGTATTCAAAAATATACTTTTCTAAATGTTGATTATATTGTTTCGTCAATTCTGTTTGTATTAAGACTATTTTCATACTTTAATTGGGTATGTTCCCATTCGCCACCAACATGTTCGTCACCAGTGGTGGTAATTAACTGCATTTACGTGGAATGAATACGATAAATAGTCTTAATATATATATATATTAAGACTGATTTGACTATGAAACATCATATCCAAACCTTATAATTTTTTATAAAAATTGTTGATTTTTTGTCTATTATTTTCTATTTCTTTAAATAATGCCCCTAATTGAATTGAATATTGAAACTATAAGTTCTTACAGTATCTAGATCGACTTAACCGACAACCCTGTATATATATGCAGCGATTAATTAATAGCAGGCAGTCGTGTCTTTCGTTCATTATTAATTTGAATGAACACCTAATCAATCGTGCTTTGTATCTTGTTAAGTTGCGAAAACTTGTGTGCGTTCTTTAAATGTCTTGGGTAAGAACATGCCGAAGATGCCTTACGCTCGCGGTCGCACTTCGATACATCGATGTATATACTCGCGATTTTTACATGTCGGATCAGTCGCATCTGGATGCGGAACTCAGTCGTGTGCTCATTTCTGTTTTTTACCTCCAGAAAAGCATGTTGTTTAATAATGATGTGATAGTAAAATGGTGGCTTCTTTCCACTATGCCTAATCGGCAGCATAATGCGCACCAAGTGAATGAGGCAAAAGCGGGGTGTCAACACCTTCCACAATTGAAGCGCGATGCGTAAAGATTCTTGCTTTATTTAACAAATAAACGAGTTGAAGCGTGTGACACTCGTGATTGCTGAGCCGGCTGAGAAGGCAAATCAATTTGACCAATCACGAGTGAGATCACATCGATGCTTACCACCGGTCGCGATGTATTTTGTTATCACGTAGTCATCGTGCGTGGTATATCTCCGTGTAGATCGCGAGGTATTGCAATGAGATATCTTTCGGCATGTGCGTGCGTGTCTGTTTGCCTGCATTTGTTTTTGTGGTAGCGAGCTAAACCACAATCGCGAGATATTGCAGTGAGGCATCTTCGGCATGTTTTTACCCTTAGCATCTATAAACCCCGCAAATTGCTAATGCCACGTGACGACATCTACAACTAAAAACTCGCCGTACGGTGTTGCTAACGGTACTTAGTGTGGCACGAGATTCATCATCTTAGCCGTAGAACGGCCACAAAGGCCTCGCCTCCCCCAAACTTTCCCAAAGGATCTGTCAGAAGCAATCTGGATCCACCGTCGACTCTTGTAGGTGGATGTCCTACGCTGCGCTCTACTCGAAATCCTTCCAGCTCCAGCGGTCGTCAGCTCTTTATACTCTATATTATGTGTCCTGCCAACTGCCGTTTCAACTTACTTATCCGCCGTATTATGTCGGTAACTTTCGTTCGTCTACGAATCTCCCAAACTCCTCATCCTTTCGGATTCGATGTTGCAGTGTAACCCCGAGCATAACCCTCTCTATAGCTCATTGAGCAACTTTCTTACGAGGCCCAGAGTTAGAGACCACGTTTCATCGCCATTATGGCATCACTGATTAAGTCACAAAAATGGTGGTAGTCACGTTAGCAATTTGCGGAGCTTGTGTAGGTTGTTTTTGTAATTATTGTTTAAATCATTTTCTAAATGAAAAAAAAAAAGGTTCTTTTGAATTATTAATATTATGTTACCTGCCAGTGACCCTAGGAGTGGGTCACTCAAGATGTACTTTTTATGTTAAAGATTACAATCTAAATGCAATTTATAAACTATAATAATACCAATTTGTCCGTGACCAGCATGTTCAAAATGTTTATAATGGTTATGCCATGCATTGTGTCAAAAAGTGGAATTATCAGTAATTCTAATCCTACATACCCATCATGTTTAACAATTTCTAAAGTTACCATCAAAGAGTTTATGGTAACAGATGGAAGGAGCACTGTGTATATCTGGCAAATAAAATTCTTTATTTCAATCGTAACCAAGTACATTTAGAAGACAAAGTTTCTGATTTATAATTGAGCATTTTTTGAAAATACCTACATTAGACATTTATCTAAAAACGCAATGAGAAGATGAAATTGTTTAAATTTGATTTTTTTTTAAGAAGCCGTCAAGTATTCCAAAGAATATATCTCAAACCAAAGATAAATTATGAATGATGTCAGAGTGGTTTCCAAACAATTAAAAGTGAAGTTTCCAACCGAAGATATGCACTCTTCTATGCTCCCGTGTCTGCTACATTAAACTCTTTAATATTCTCAATAATTCATTGAATAACGTGTTTCAGGTTCACGGTACGGCACCATCAATAGCCGGCCAAGACAAGGCCAATCCAACAGCTCTGCTGCTCTCCGGTGTCATGATGTTGCGTCACATGCACCTCCACGACCACGCGAACAAAATCGAAAGCGCTTGTTTCAAAGTACTTCGCGATGGTGCCGTGAGAACCGAAGATTTGGGCGGAAGCAGCACTTGCACCGAGTACACCGATGAGATTATAAAGAATTTCGAATAGTGTGTGCATGATTTGCAATCTTTGGTCACTGTACAGTATTCATTTATTTTCAACTCTCAAGTATTACTTAACCCTGCTTAGATACAGTAACTATTAACATTTATGTGATGCCCCCCAGTGTAAGTATCTGTAGGATTGTGTCATGGGAGACCCCTACACACCCTGATCTGAACCAACTTTCCAAATTTGGCCATGGCAGCTCGAACCTGGAACCTCAAGTTCTACGGCAAACAACTTAAATATTGGACCAACGGGTCGTATATGTATATGAAGATTCATTGAAAGTAGGTCACGATAATGACTCATAAGAGGCCAATTCTTCTAATTACACTTACAAAAAAGCAAGGACAATATGATTTAAGTATTAAGAGATGCTTAAACTGCTTAATACATTACTTAATTATATGGGTTTATGTTTATGTTGTAGGTAGCAGCTTCAAATTATACCTGCTCATGAATTTAATACTTATTTTAGCTTAATTTTTCTAAGATCAGTTTACTTGTGTGATAATCAGATTATCACACAAGTAAAACTATATTGTGCAGTGACTAAATCAAATTGTGTTATTCGTTTTCAATTGCTAGGACAATTTGTTACTAATTATTATTGATTCATAGTAACATTTACATAGATAAAATTAACTTATGAGATAAAAATTGATCTCTAAGGTAGGTACAGGTGACTGCCAAAGAAACGAAGCATTTCAATCATATTTAATGTTCCCTAGAAATTAGATCTGCTAAACCCCTAGTTCTGTGATCAACAATCACCGATAATTTATGTGTAGATGCGACCTAATTAACCCCTAAAAATCGAAAAGTGCGTATTAATAAAACAAATACAAGTTATTCTTGTCTCAAGTGCGATGATTTTTATTATTTATACATATTATTACACGTCTGTTTCGAATTTGTCTTCGCCGACCGTTACAAAATGACGTCACAGGGACGGCTACCGTCAACAATATTTTCTGTGAAAATAGAAAATGAAATACAAAAATATATAATCCCCGCAAATCGCTAATGTGCGGGAACATTGTCACATTAAGGTCCAGGTGAAGTCATCCGAAATTGAAACTCGTCGGCCAGTGTTTGGAACCGAGTGTATCACGAGATTATGTTACCAAAATGGCGGTCAGGCGCATTAGCAATTTGTGGAGCTTTATATATGTCGACTGTTGTCGACATTTTGAAAAATTAAGTTTTGCATCAACATCACTCATGGCCATTTTTAAAGTTTTAAACGTATTAGACACAATGTATTTTTTTTTAAATGATAAGTTTTAATTTATTGTGAAATTTTGTTACCGTTTAGTGTTTATTATTTTTTATAAGTGAGAAACGGCTGTTTGTGTATTTAAATTGTCTTCAACACCTGCATAAAGAGGTGTGTTATCATTTGAGTTCCTTGAATTGAAAGTGTTACCAGTATTTTATTGAAATTATGAACTTATGCATTTATATGCATTCCTTAGATATGTGATTTTGTATACTTATTATTATTATTATTTTATTTTTTAATACAATCAGATATCTTATGTATAAGTGACACCATTTTTTAACTTGTATTTTCTTTGTAAATGTGATTCAGATGAAATCTGACAATAATATGTATTATATTACATTACGCTATGTCAACATTTTGAAACACATGAATGTGTTTTTTAGTTACTTGGAAATTAGTTTCCAAATTATTAATATTAGTAAAATTTAATTTTTATTAGTGTAAATAAAATTAGTTGAAGATTGGACTCATTTTTTATTATTGTTTATAAGCTTACTGGATCAAAGGTGGGTACATTGTTGTTTTTTGTTGTTTTGTCTCTTAGGTTGCTAAATAATTCAGTTTATGCATTATATATGAGTAATAATCAGAGTACGCATCTAAGAGAGGAAGTAAGATAATAAGAATATTATCTTACTTCTGGATAATAAGAATATTGTATCAGAATTATCAGTAGGTACTGTGTACCTAGATATCAAAACAATTTACGCGCAATAGGGTATTTGACTACAATGAAAATATAGATCAAACTGTTGTTATTTTAGCTTATAAAGAGCACAGGAACCAATTTAGCCAATACATTAAAGTGTATGATTATTAGAAGAAAATTTTCATACTTTACCACCATTGACCACGTAATTGAAAACTCATGGGTTTAACTAAACCTGGAGTGGCGTCACCTGCTTCTACGCATTGCGTAAAGTAGTGTAGAATGACGTCATCATTGGCGTTCTGTCTGCTTTTCATTAAACTGATCCTAATTTTCATAAAAAATAGAGAAATTCACAAAGATTTAATTATATCGCAAATGTATTATGCCATAATGAATAATTGAGATATTTTCCTAAAACCGGTCAAATATTCTATTTAGTGAAATGTTGTGCACGAGCCTATATTTCGGGGACAATTTTGTTGACATAACTTTGTACATTTTAGGGTTGGCATCACTGCGCCCTGAGATCCTAAACTGAAAACATGTGCTATTGTATTTTGGTGGTAGTAAGCGATGTTATATCCCTATTCTGAGCCCGTCTCATCTGAGTCGTCTCACTTGTTTCTTAATCAAGTGGACTATCAGTCTTCTTGTCACCATTTTGTCATAAATAATAATATGGACCATTGACATAACATGTTACAGGTTCACGGTACAGCTCCTGATATCGCTGGTAAAGACATGGCGAACCCAACAGCCCTGCTTCTGTCTGCCATTATGATGCTCAGACACTTGAATCTGAACACCGAGGCGGATCGCGTGCAGAACGCCTGCTATGAGGTCCTTCGTGAAGGAAAAGCTTTAACCGGTGACCTCGGTGGCACCGGAACGTGTAGCGGATACACCAACGCAATTATTTCCAAACTCAAGTGAAAGCCTTCATGAATTTAATGTCATTGTCCTCGAATATTAAAATAACCCCCCTTTGTCTGATATGTTGGTAACGCAATGGCACACAGTGCAGTGCATTGTATACAAAATGGCAACACTTCTTTTTAAAAAAAGTAAGAGATAGATATATATGGTTATTTATTTATTTAATTACCTAAACCAGTGCCTTCATTATGGCTAAGCAATATTTTTAATAATGTATAATATTGTTGAACATTTGTAAATATTTTGCAAATGATTTTATTTATTTATTAATAAATAAAAGTAGTGAGATATCAAATTTGTCATTAATACTGCACAATAAAGACTTCAACGCATGTTATTTATTATAATGGCCTTATTCTGGTGGTTTAACTAGTTTTGTAGACGACTAATAATTTTGTAAATAAAGTTGTTAAACTTGGTCTTTAATTATTTATCTTGTTTTAGATAAAAGTTATTCAAGTAAGTATATCTCCTATTGAAGTAAACTCATGGGAGTTAAAAGTACTATACCTACTTCCTATATCAGGAATCAGGATTTCTCTTACATCTGAGGCTTTTATGAATGACGGCCAGTTCAAGTGGTGAGTACATTAAGGTGCCTACTTATCCATGACGAGAATGATGTGTATATTGAGCGGGGAGACGAGGACTACCTCACTCGCAGATCTACAAAGGATCGTTAATTTTTTCAATGAACCATACTGCACAACAGAAGGTACCTATATCTATGCTATTGGGTTATGGCTGTGGTTATGATTAGATCGCTATAGAGTGTATATGTTGTGTGGATTAGATTTTTGTATAGAAGTAGGTGTCATGGATCAAGTAGGTTTTGCGTCACACAATACTGGTTACTGAACCAACGTCATTATTGGCATCAAAAACTTATGAAATCCCGAAAATGTACACATGTTGCCATAACCGACTAAGATTGTAATGAACAGCTAATATATGGACAATCAATTTGTGTAATTTTATTTTATGTACTTTTTGTTTATTTTCACATCTGTATGGTAATTTTATGAGGAGTAAAATTATTACCTACCAACATTATGTTCTTCTAAGCAGTTCTACCAAAATCCGATAGATGTCGCCGCTTCACCTAATTTTATTATAGTATACTAGATGGCGCGTTCATTTACTGTTTTCCTGTTACTAAAACCCATGGAAGTATAGTACTTATTATTTCCATGCTAAAACCACAGGTTTTGTTTGGTTCATTCTGACTCAGAGTTTTAACTGTATAGATCGGGCAAGACGAAAAAATCCGTAATGTGACATTTAGAACGACGTGGTATAAAATCGCTCAGTCCATCACCAACTTTACAAGGCTAATTTAGCTACGCCATGGCCATGCTGATTATGGCGAACAGGATCAATATTTTTATAGGAAAATTTTCCCAATGTCCTTTTTATATGTTCTATATATTTAATCATTTTGCTATCACTCTATGTTTTGTTTGCATTTTTAGAACACAAGATAAAGCAATTTTTCCATTTGCAAGAAAATGAAATACCATGGAAGTAGTACCTATATACATAGATAATAACTAAAGCATTTTTCTATGTTTATTTATATTATAATATAACTTCCTAGAAATACACTTACGATGGGTTGTCATTGTCAGTTGTCAAATTTGATTGCTTGATTGTTATATCAAATTGAAGCTGTCAAGAGTCATTGAACGTAAACAAAACCATGAACCATGCCATGCATGCTTCCGCAAGTCTCATGTGTTATTTTTGAATAAATTCTAATTTCTAAGTAGGAACTACTTTTAGCTGTACACTATTGTTAAAATGGTGCATACGGTAAGTTATTTATATCATATCTTCTTTTCTGTTATATTGCATTTTCGATTTTATATAAAATATCTGCACGATATGTAACCACTTTTTGTTCGAAACCTAATTTTAATACTTTCAGGACAACAAGTCTTGTATTCCTGAAGCAAATGACAATTCAGAGTTGCTGAACGAGAATGGAAAACGACCGTCGGACGGACAAAATAAAGATGGTAAAAAGCGTGTAAAAACCAAAAGCCTGTATCGGCAACCAACCGTTAACGAGTTAAATAGACTCCAAGAAACAGAAAACTTGTTCAACTCTAATCTATTTAGATTACAAATTGAGGAGATCCTCCAAGAAGTGAAAGTTACTGAGAAAACAGACAAGAAATTTCGCAAATGGTTTGATGAATTAAAAAAATATTTGTTGGTTATGTCTGAGGATGAAGTCGAGTATGATTTGAGTGAAAATACTTTATCTAAGATCTTAAAAGTTAAACTGCCTATTGATAGGGAGATTAAAAAAACAAAGTGTATGTTTAAATTTCACAAATTCAAAGATGTGAAAATAGTCGGGTCCTACGCTTTAGGATGCTCTATTAACTCTAAACTGGTTATAGATGTTCAAGTTATGGTACCAATGAAAACGTATGCGAAAAATGATTCAATAAACTATAAATATCACAAGAAGAAGGCTGCTTATCTAGCTTATTTGGCATCTCACTTAAAAAAATGTGATATTATCGAAGATATTAAGTATTCTTTTTCAAATGGTTCTCAAACTAGACCAGTTTTGACTTTAAAACCAAATGGAAAACTTGGAAATCATTTAATAGTGTCTATTGATTTAGTTTGTGAAGAAGAAACTTACAAACTTCATAGATTTGGTCCCAAAAGGAATAATTTAAGGGAATCATGGTTGTTTTCTGAAACTAAAGAAAATAATGATATTGGGCCACCAACACCTTATTACAATAGCACCGTTTTAATGGATATAACGACTGGTATCAATGAGGCATATTTGAATGAAATTTTAGGAAAAAGTGATAATTTGAAACAGGCAATAGTTTTATTAAAAATTTGGTTGAGGCAAAGGAAACTGCCAGTGTCCGGTTTTATTATTAGCATGTTTGTTGCTTATTTAGTACAAGCAAAGAGAATTAATAATATCATGAGCAGTTATCAGATTGTGAGAAATGTTTGGATTTCTTTAAGTAAGTATGGTTTTTTTTTTCTAAGTTTTATAAAACTCCACTCAATTACATTGAGTAGCACTTTCATTTCATAGCAACTGTTAACCTTATATTTATTTAATTTTGTGTTAATGAAAAACTTTGATAAAACATATTGATATGACAACATGTTACTTATTGCTGGTTTTTTATAATTTTACGTATTAAGAAATACCTTTTCACAACATGCTTACATATGTATTTAGTAAAATTAAAAATAAAGTTCATAGAAACTTTACATAAATAATGTGTGTTTGCACATTTTTTTGATTGAGTGCATGTTCGTAACTATGATCTGTAAAAAGAGGTACCTATTTTTAAATTCTATTTTGATCCAATGTATTTTTTTTTCTATAGAAACCTCAGAATGGGATACCAAAGGAATTACACTTTTAAAAGGGAATGACTCACCACCCATTGAGCAATTTCTGGAGCATTTTCCTGTGGTGTTTTTAGACAGAACAGGTAACATTTTATTCTATTTTAACATAAAACACTTTATATTTTATTTACATTTGTGATGTTAACACACTAATTGCACACCCGAAATAGATGGCATTAATATGTTACATGATGAAATGTTATAGTTTCATGAATGAAAGATGAAAATGGAAGTGAAAAAAGTGAAATTCAAAATAAGTGTACAAATATCAACTTCACACTCGCAAAGTTGATTGAAGTTAGTTGTAGGGGTCAATTCAATTAAACATTGCGTAACCTCGCCTCGGGTGACTTCCAATCGTTGTGCTTATTGCTCCCGAGCCAAAGGATATGTCACTACAATACTTGGCTCACTTAATTCATTTTGCATCGACGTTGTTCTGAGCGTACTTGCTCAAAAAATACTATGAGTGGCACGTCATGTTCACAGGAATAAATTCTTTTGTTCCTTGAAAGACTACAATTCAGTTGTTTGGTATCCAATTCAAATGTTGCATAGCATGCGGGTGCCGGTCTTCGTCGAGGCAAATTCGCGAGTAGTGTAGTGGAGGTTTAAAATTTGTAGTTAAGATTGATAATGCTAGCGCATCGCGGCGGAGTGTGAAGCGGACACCACTTTCGCATACTCAATGAATTGTTTACCTTTTAGGGTAGTATTAAATAAGTTCTATATTGTATTGCTACCGAATTCTATATTGTATTGCGCCGCGTGAGACGCATTTCATTCTGAACTTACGCTTAGGGTCAGTTTTCACCGAGACGCATCGCCGCGCGTACATTTCAAGGCAAGCAATACAATATAGAACTAATTTACTACAAAATAAAGATGTACAGTTAAGTGAATAGGCGAGTTCACGCTGCGCCGCGCCACTTTAAGTGAATCATTAAACTGTGTAGCTTTTTGTGTAGTAAATAAGTGCTATATTAAGGTGGCGACTAACATGAACTAACATGACTCAGGAGAAAACGCTTTCGTTGTCCAAATACGCTTTCTTTTCTTCTTTAAATAGCAATAACGAATTAAAGGGAACGTAGCACACATTATTAAAGGATTAAAAGGAACGCAGCACACGTGCGCCATTTTGACTACAACTGATGAGAGCACAGTCGATCATATATTTGTCGTGAATATTCACATGTGTGCTCGGACTCGGAGCTGCATGAGATCATACCGCCTTCCTCTTTCTTCTATAGAACATGCAACATGTATGGCTGGAAACGATCCTCACCTTGTCCAAATATCTCTAATTCGGACCAAGCGTTTTAACACATCTTTTATAATGCGCATTGCTAAGGACTGGAATTCCCTGCCGGCGTTTGTATTTCCTAGCTCGTACATCCCAAATCTTTTCAAGGTTCGAGTGAATAGGCATCTTCTGGGTTCCACTCAGGCGTCGAAGGGCCGGCCGACGTGCCCGGGCGTATGCCGCGGCGCACGTCGCGTGACAACCGCAGGGCGTCGGAAGGGGACGTGTCTGACGCCCTGAAACACCCAATAAAGACGCGTGGTGGCTCGCGGCATTCCAGTGGGCCGCCACATTTGAAGCGAGGCGAAGCCATTGCCCTAAGCTGGGTTAGGTTAGGTTAGCCTAACATAGCGGTGCGTGGGGATCCGAGGATAAGGCCTCGCTGTGAACTCGGACCCGCACATCACCGCTGATGGTGGAATCCGGGGGGGTTTTAGTGGGTATTCCCGGTGATAAGTCACTTCACCGGGCGAGTCCCACACTCCCCCTCGTCGACTGTCCCCGTCGGCGAGGGATAGTGCGTAAACGTCATTTCCCCTCCTAAAAAAAAAAAAAAAAAAAAAAAAAAAAGGCATCTTCTGGGTGGGCTCGCTCCATCATCGGCCTCATCTTTCCTACACGGACAAATGCTGGCCAAAAGCAAACCAATATTTAATAAAAAAAAAATTTGTCACGAGCATATGCTCATAACGAACAAATTTTCGACGCGAATATTCACAACGAATATTCACACGAGCAAATGTTCATGTCAGTAGCCGCCTCTAAAAAATGCGCGTCGCGTTCCAGTGTGAACGTACCCTAACCCTTGTTTTGCTAATTAATAATCAATTATATGTACATATGTATTTTCGAGTTTTAATTTTTAATTTAATCTTAATTTTTTCATTAAAGGATTTTCCATAATGAGGTAAATTAATTTTCAAGGTTACTACAATATTTGTTGGCAAATGCACAGCGGTACATACAACATCTTGAGAAGAGAGAGTGTTTTGGCCGTGGAAATGTTGGACAACTCTCGAGTGAACGGTTTCATACCATTGTTCATGGTTCCCGTACAACCTCTGATGCAGTTTGATCATATATTAAGGTGAGTAGCTACTATAAGTCATTACGGTGAAGTATTTTATAGCTGAAATCACAATTTTGAATGCAAGAAATAGCTAACCTTCTGTTCTTTTTCAATTTTTATATACATTTTTAATTAAATACTTTAAACTAATGTGCCCATTAAAAAATACATACAATACATGTGGGTAGGCAGGTTGACAATCCACTTAATGATCTATGGCTATCATCACTTATAAATTACACAGCAGTTACAAGTGCATTGTCGAATTTAATAGCCTAACTAAAGGATAAGAGAATTATCTGGCATCTACTACTCACCGAAACACATGCGTGCTGTACACATGCTGTTCAGACGTCCATCGTCAAAAATGTGTCTCCAGACGATCTGACCAACTTACGATTATCTGAAGTGTGTCTTGCTGAGAATTCGAAAGGCAGGACTATCCCGAGTGTTTTATAAAACCAGTGGAAATATCTGATCCCTCAATCCCAGGATATTGGGTTTGTCTGAATATGGTCAGATAAGATGTCTTTGAGTCTGCATTAATAAATTAGTTTTATTGTCTAATGATGCTCTTAAATTTTTAAATTTAGAATCTATTTCCTGATATTTGATTAGTCTCCTATTTCTAATTCGATTGTGAACCAAATTAGAAAAATGTTAAATTTTATTTAATAACTACGAAGTATGAAGAAGTTTATACTTACGAAGTGACGGGCACAGCTAGTGTTATCAATAAATTGGAAACTGATTTTTTTTCCTAAATTATTACTTAATGTTGAATTTCAACCAGCAGATGAAGACTAAGTAGTCTATGTTAATTGTTGGTTTATGGTTATCCTAAATTAATTTTTTTATATTATAAAATCCCATTAAAAGGTGGAAGTCTTTAAATAGTATATATTTGGTGAATTTTTAATGTTTTTTTTTTCAGGTTTAAAGACCTTACCAAACTGAAAGAGTCCATAAAATCGAGAATTTCAAGAGAATCGCAAGTGAATTATGGAGTGGACGATCTTGCATTAATAACAGATACTCTTCATAAGCTCTTAGTGAAAGGTCTAGGGAACAGAGCGGACCTTATTGCCGAGCAAATAGAGGCTAATTTCTCTTGGCCAGTTAAAACTACCCTACGAAAAGCAAAATCAAACTCGTAAGTGTTTAAACACCATTGGACTAAAAGCCTCTGATTATTTTTCGGTTTGATGTGTGAAATATAACTAATGATCACTTGCTAAATCTCTAAAAGTGAACATAACGAGGAAACCCGCGTGTTCTAATTACCAATCTTGGAAGTCATGTAAATTTTTGCCAAGCTGCAATAGTCCGGGTTGCCCTCGAATATTATTATCAAACGCAAGCTCGTATTCTACATTGTCTCTTTCTATCTTGTGTCAAAACATACAACATAGAAAGAGATAATAGATTGTCTGTTTCTAGTAGGATGAATGAACTATGGTATCCCATCAATTTGGCTCTACTTTATACATCTACACATGCAAAGTTTTTTTAGCTGATGTAATTACAGTAAGTTTAAACGATTTATTTCGAGTAAATGATTCGAGGAACATTTAAGGCAAATGTTTTATTTTCAATCATAAATTCGAGGCGAAATTAAGCTTTTCAATAAATATCCTAATGTTAATTAATGTTTTCAGTTATGAAGAAAAATTATGTTTCGGTATCAATTTGAACGTTGAAAATTGCCTGAACACCGTACAGAAAGGCCCGTCAGCTAACCTTCCGGAAGCCGAGGACTTTCGCGCCTTCTGGGGAGACAAGTCCGAGCTGAGAAGGTTTCAAGATGGCTCCATTACTGAAGCTTGCGTCTGGCAAGCGGATACCTTGGCAGAGCGAAGAGGTGTCACAAAACAGATTATAGACTACCTCTTGCAACTCAAATATGGTAAGTCATAGTTGGAGTGATAATTGGATAATCTTCTTCTATTCTTCTTTATATATACATCTACCTATGCTCCATATGGATTCCAAAACCGCTCAATCGATTTTGATAAAATTTTCGCCCAATCTTCAGATTCAGCCCAGCGGGTGATCCAGTGAAGTTTTGTAGCAGATTTTTATTTTAAAAACAGATTTTTTGTGTTTTGGTGATTCTGTGTTTCCCTTAAAATTCTAAAATTACATTTTTTCTATTTAAAAAGAATTATATATTCAATGCCTGACAAAAATATTTAAATAATAGATATTATAAAATTACTTTTTCAGGAATCTTAGCACAGAATGGTACATATATCTATACTAATATTATAAAGCTGAAGAGTTTGTTTGTTTGAACGCGCTAATCTCAGGAACTACTGGTTCGAATTAAAAAATTCTTTTTGTTTTGAATAGTCCATTTATCGAGGAAGGCTATAGGCTATACAACATCACGCTACGATAAATAATATTATATATAAGCAGTGTCCAGTACCGCGCGCTCCATGCGCACGCCGCCGCCGTATGGGCCGCAGCGAAGCGTGGCCGACTTCAGCTAGTTTTGTCATTAAACTTCTTATCACAAATTTATTCTTATCTTCCGTGTTTTGGTTGTGTGTATAGATGACGGTAGCCACTTATCATCTAGACACCACAAGCTACCTGCTTGCTGATTTTTAATCATATCTCCTATCGTCTTGTTGTTATAGATATAAACCCGAATGAATGTTTCCACATATGCGATCAGTTGGAATGTGTGACTACCCGCAAACAGTTCGCGTCGGATCGCGCCTTGCAAGTGGCTGAATGTTCGGCCGAAGTTATACGAACTTTGGACGAACTGGGCCGAGACCTTCGCGGGTTGAAAGATCTACCGCTGGACGTGTCTGCTATATATGGTAAATATAATATTTATTAGACAAGGATGAAAATATTTAACATTATCCCATAAAACTGTGAAATAGTTTTTGACTATGGGTTCAAACGATCTCACTTATATAATTACATTGTATAGTATTTTCACTGTATGATGATATGCGTGACAGTTCTCACTTTTTCATGTCACGCATACTGTTTTCAACTACAAAAAAAACCAGCACAAAAAAAATAACAAACACATGTATGAAAAAAAAAATATCTATTCGAAAAACACAAAAGGAATTATCACTTTTATTATTAATTTATTATTATAATAGGTAAATGTAATAAAAAACATATATTTTAAAAGTGTCAAACGCGTGGAACGGAACTTGTGTCAATAGGGATTGACACTAGGGATATTCACTTATATTCGATTTATCGAAAGTACTCTATGTTTGTCATTGGATATTCGGAGATTTAACAAATATTTTTCTATTCCATATATTTTTAAAAACATCTTATTTTGATAAAAAAACTAAAACTGATTAACAATAACAATAAAACAAAAGTAAATTTTGTTCTGAGTCTGATATGAGTTGTCAAGTTTGGAGTTCTGACAGTAATGAATGTATAAATTAATATTTTAATCAGACTTGTATTCTATAATTTATTTAACGTAACCTTTGTTTCTAATTACTGGAATTTATTTCTAAATCTGAAAATCTAAAATCGGTAGTTCGATTCCATTTGCTTTGACAACTGATTCGATATTTTCAAACAATCGATTAAATGTCGTTAGGTTGCATCACTAAAATTGTCAGTTACGAACTGTCACGCATATCATCATACAATGAAAATACTATAATACATTTGTATTATAATGTATAAACTGTATATGTACTATTTGCATTTTTAAAAAAAATATTATTAAGGGTGGCAGGCAGGCTGACAGTTCATTTGATGGTAGGTGGTTAGCGTCGCCTAAAAACACAAGCAACCCCAGGGGGGGCTACATGTGCGCTGCCGACCCTGCAGGAATTCATTTACTGCTCGCTTTAAGGAGCTCATATTGTAGCTAGATGGAAATACCTTAGAAGGGAGATTGTTCCAATCGCGCATCCGTGGGATAAAGCTTCTACTCATCTGAACTGTGCGAAGTGGCATTTTATTCAAGTAATGTGGATGAACTTCGCATCTATGGCCCGCAGTGCGGTGGTAAAAGATAAATTATGCATGATAAGTTTTATACAAATCCACTTAGCGGTTTGCGCGTGATTAAGTTACAAACATCCAAACGTTTTTGCAAACTTTAGCATTTGTGAATTAGTAAGAAATGGCTCTTTTCAATTACTTCTTTTGTCACAGATAATTCTACACTAATTGTACACGTCCAGTAGGTACCAATTCTCCTACAGAGAAATTGCTTCTGTTATTACTCGTAATCCATCAGTCATATTACGAAAACACGCTCCCATTTCTTTGAAGTTTGTTTTTTTAAATAAAAAATATATATAGCGCGACTTCAAATGTAATCCCCCAATTTGCTAATGCGCAGGAACCCTGTTGTACATACAGCTAACAAAAATACAACTAACAAAAAAAGTCACATGTGTGTGTGTTACGAGATTACGTCGCCAAAGTATTACGTCACCATTAGTAATGTGCGGGGGTAATATAATAAATAATAATCTGTTCGTAGGGACTTCCCCCGTGTTTAGTTACTGCGATCCACTGCCGGCGCTCCGGTGCTCTGTCCCTCAGCACCCTTGGAAGCGGGGGGATTCCGCTCTCCTCAAAGACCCCAAAGAGGGTGGGGAGATCACGTTACCCGTCTACACGCCGGTCAATACGGTTGTCATCGAACTCGGTAAGTCTAATCGACACGACATAGTCCACAGTCTAACCATACTTACGTCATACAGTCAGGCAACGAATGCACATGCGTAGAGCAACGTTCGGCGAACTCGCTTCAGTTTGCAGGCTCGAACATTGAGTGTTGCCCGACTGTATGACGCACGTATGGTTAGACTGTGACATAGTCTAATCCTGATATAATAAATGGCACTTTTTTTGTAATGGCTGTCATCATTCACAGACAAAAGCAAACACCATACAAACGACCTGCAGACCTTGATAGAATAAGGAGAGGATAGGGAAATAGGTTCTGACATCATTACTCACTCACTGAATCACAACATTATATTTTAAGAAAACATAAATTTTAGCATTTATAAAGATATTAAACGCTAAATTTGTAGGTATTTCGGATCCCCCTTCCGATGTCGCGGTCGTCCTCGGAGGTACAGGCATCGTCGGACTCAGGAATAGCTTAGAAAACACGAAATAAGACTCAATGCTTCTAATACATGACCATATAAAGTTACAATGTATATGTGAACAATTAACTCGCTGCAAATGGATTTAACTGGAAACACGGTGTGTTCTCCACGGAACTAGCTTGACTCCTGTCCTCTTCAATGCTATCTTTAGAATGCTCGTCCATCGTCCTTTTTCTAATAGCTATGGAAAAGCGCCCTCTGTTATTCGCTAGTCTCATACACGTCATGTCTGCTAGTCCCACGTCGACCGCAACCAAGCCTACTGCTTGACGTTTCCAAGGAAAGATATTAGATGGCGTTGTATGCTAACGTAACGAGAACCGATTCTTAAACTTTCCGCTTGTGGTATCACCTCGGGGATCTCCGACATGTATATCTATTTTCTAAATTGTTATAATATAAAGGGTTGGAACATTAATTCTACTGAATAATTTTCAGGTTACAGCGGCAAGTGGCCAGGAGACATCGAGGCGTTCCGCTGTCTGAAAGCTGCTTTCTACTCGCAAATATCCGAATGTCTCCGCAAACAGAGCTCGCTTGCCACGCAACCTCATCTCACTCACTTGGACGCCATCAAGCAGGGCCTCGTCTTCAGAGTGGAGATTGCGCATCCAAAGGAGATTACGCTATTGAAGAGGGAGATGGAGAATGGAGTGATCAAGTTCAAAGAAAGTGAAGAGAGTATCAAAGTTCAGTGTGACACTATTTTGTTGCCAAGACTCAGGGGTGCTTTGCACGGGTGAGCAAAACTTTGCTATTACTTTATTTATTTATTATTACATGGCCTCTAATGAGGCAGGCATTAAACTAAAACATTAAACAAAAGTAACAGATCGCAAATGCCGCCGCAACAATTAAAGGACATGCACCAATGAAAGTTCAAAGTAAAATCTTAACACAGTACACAGACAAAAATTCCGTAATAGAAATGATGTCAAAAGTCAAGAGTCAGAACTGAGGACAGCGCATTGTACCTAGGGTCGACATCATGATTCATATCTCAGCGAGTTTGCATGACTCATAAGGTGATTCAATGTCGAAAAGTGGCCCAAGTTGGTTCTAAAATAATTCAGCTGAAATGGTGAATCTGCCCGACCGAGGCGTTCGATGAGGAACACCAAAGATTATGCGCTGTTACGTTCGCTATACCATTGTTGTTTTATTATTAGCTGGTGCCCGCGACCTAGTTCGCGTGGATTTCATTTTTTTAAAGTTGAGATCGTCAGACAGGCTGACGGTCCACTTGATGGTAGTCAGATAAGGTTTAGATAGGTAATGTTACTGATTTACTCAGTTTAATTGCTAAGGCGTATCTGCTGTCAAACTTTTTTATTTTCAGCGAAATTTTACCTTTTTATTTACTGAAAATCAAAATGGATACGTTTTTTTTTGTTACGTTTTAGCAAATGAATTTAGAAAAAAAAATGTTGAGATCGTCAGACAGATCTTGGAAGTGGACTCTGGCATCCCTTACTCACTCACCGAAACGCAACAGCACACGTGCTGTTATTTCACGGTGGTCTTCTGGTTACAGCCGTTAGGCGGGCCGCCCAAATGACTGCGAAATGTGCCCTGCCACTACTAAGAGATATCTTAAGATATGAAGAGAGATTTAAACTAAATGCTTGCAACAATATAATCTGAGATTCTCACTAGGATACTTTTAGGGTTCCGTACGTCCGAATAAAAAAACGGAACCCTTATAGGATCACTCGTGTGTCCGTCTGTCTGTCCGTCACAGTCAATTATCTCTGAATCTACAAGACCAATTAAGTTGAAATTTGGTACACATATCAATTTCTGTGACCTAAACGCAGAGGTGTGACGTGAATAGATGAAATCTGTATGGAGGTCATTTTTGGGGGGAAGGTAGAAAATTAAAACAAAATTTTGAAAACTGCATCGTGTGACATATCAAATGGAAGGTCTTGTTGTGAAGATCTTAAATGTAAAGATCTTAAATGATATTAGAATAAAATGGTAAATCACTCAATATTGTGCGTAGAGTTAAAAAAACATGATAGATAACATCGTACGGAACCCTCTTCACGTGAGTTCAACTTGCACTTGTCCCTTTTTTTATATTTAAAAAGTTTAGAAATTTAGAAAGATTTCAGAAAGACATCAATATAACTGTAATTCGATGCGGAGAAAGTCGTGGGTATTCCTAGCAAAGCCAAATGACAATTGTTTTCAACAATAGAAATAAAATTCATATAGACGATTTGTATAAATTGCGCGGTACGTGATCATGTTACTAAGATAAACTTTCAAAACCCTTTCGTTATTGCCTTCTAAGAAGAGAACAGCGCCATCTAGTGATAATTTTCGCAGGCCATAATTGTATTTCTGTGACTTCTCTGAGGTAAATTACCGAATAATTTCCGTTAGTGCGGATTCTATCAAACGAACAGCGCCATCTACATTTTTTTGAGTGACTAAACTATCTGACTGCCGTTCCTTTGGCTGTGAGCCTTAACGCCCCTAATTTAAGGTTTGAAATTGTCTTAACTCTTAACTTGAAATGGATTGTTCTTTTCCAGATTGCACCAAAAACATTCGGCCTTTGGTCCGACAGCTTGCATTTTCAAACGGTGGCTCTCGTGCCACTTGCTGTCTTCAGTACACTTTTCTGCCACAGTGGCCGAGTTGTTGGTGGCCACTGTGTTTTTACGCCCCCATCCCCTCACACCGCCCACAAATCCCACCTGTGGGTTCCTCAGGACGCTTCGACTTCTCGCTCACACCGATTGGTCAACAGAAATCATAGTCCTGGATTTCCACGAGGATATGACTTGTGAGTTTTATCTGATATTGAATCAGCTTCAACATCTGCTAATACGAAATTCAATTCAAAAAGTACAAATATTATTCTTGTTCAAATACAACTAATATTACATTAAAAAATATTGTTTTGTGTTGATTGTTTAGCAAAGTAATAATATTTTAATAATTATTATTATTATACAGTTTATTATTATATGGTTTATTTATTTATTTATTTTTTAGGTGTTAAAACATTTATTCAATATTTGCTCATATATTTTTGTCAGGTATTAAATATTTAATTTTAATTTTTAATAGAAAAAATCTAATTTGCTATCAATTTCTAAATTACCAATAACAAAATTACAAAAAAAAAAGGAAAAAAACCTTGTTTATCCGATTTATTTACTAAAATTCACAGGATCATCCGCTGGGCTAATCTGAAGATTATCTGAAAATTTCGGATGATCAATATCGGATGATCGCTTTTGGAATCCATAGAGAACATACATACACTTATAGAATTTTATATCTGTATTGCCTTTATTAAAAAAAAAAAGGGTATGTAACCATTCTATTCCGACAATAAGAAAGGCCAAAACTACCAGAATACTGATTCCGAAATAATCGAGGTCTTGGTCTTGTGAAAATTATTTTAACAATCCTGTTGCAACAAAAAACTGTTATGAACAAAAAATTAATGATAAAAAAAAATACCAGAAATTATAGACATGCATTAAAGGAAAGCGTTATACACCTTTTCTTTCATGTTATGAAGGGTAACCTAGAAATAATGTGGATTTACTTTTGGAAAGCCGTAATTGTTAGACTACGGAGCTTTGTCATTAAAAACCTATGTTAAATTGGTTAAAAAAAAAAACTAACTTATTTTAAGAAATTTTAAATTTTTTTGGAAAAAGTAATCATGATTAATCGATTTATCTAATATAATCTAGTGATAATATATAAGATTTACTGCTATAAAATTAATCAAGATTTATCAAGATACGGTTAACTAATCCCTCTGAATATTTTTGGATGCGGATGTAATTACGGAAGCACATGTTTCTTTTTGGGACCCAAAAAAGTCTAAGTCACCATTGTCTTGTTTATTTATACAAAAGTCTGAAAGTAACAATTTTTTGTTTTTTCATAAAAAATCGTTTATGAATGAACAATATTGTTGAATAAATGTGTTGAATGTGGTTCAATTTTATTCGCAGCCGAAGAGATATTAGAGATAGAACGAAAATTCAGCACACGGACAGACGAAACGCCAAGCCTGTGCATAGTGACCGCTTACGACGGCGAGCTCCCCAGCGTGTGGAGCGCTACCTCCCCATCCTCCAGAGTGCTGGGGAGATCCCAGGCGCTCGCCAGGACTACACTCCAATACATGGAACAAGCGCTGTTGGTTGACTTCAGGGATAATGTGTTGGTAAGTTTTGGTTATAATTTGCTTTAAATCAAAAAGAAAATTTGAAGTCCTTCCCAATATCAAATTGCCACTATAAATAGAAAATATAGAAGTGATAGCTTTTATGAAATGTTGCCACGTGTGGACTTTCTCATAATAAAAAGAGGTTTGGGCCCAGTAGTGGGGTCTAATATATAGATTACAAGCGACCCGCACACAGAGTTTAAATTTTCAAAACTCCTTCCTTAGAGGATGCTTACATTTTAAAATAAACCTATTTTCCAAATTTTACCTTTCTAGATTTAGTAGTATTGGCTCTGCGTTTATACTCATTCAGGACAATGATTTTAATATATAAGCATAATTAGAATTTATCAGAATACAAGATAATGCTTACAAAATGTTTATGTAAATGTGAGCCATACAGACAGACAAATAAGACAGATTTTTCCTGTTGTTTCTTGTGGAAGCGTAGGAAGGGATTAGGATAAAAGACGAGATGATAACGGAATGTGACCAAGCATCCCTTATACATGAAAATCAATGTCTCTGACTTATCCGACCATGAAATCAGCCCACAAACTGATTTCATGGCGATGATAGAATATCTCAAAAATCTTATTTTATATGTTTCCTTGATAATAATCCTACTATAAATAATTACTAAATATAATTACTAAATAAGTAATAATTACTATCCTACTATAAATGCGAAGATTTAATTTTGTGTGAGTTAATGGATGAATGTTTGTTACTCTTTCATTAAAAAAAGAAAAACTGATTTTAAGTCTATTTTATACATCAGAATAACACAAGGTTTAAAATTTATATACACTGACAAAGACGAAGTAATAACCTTAATCCTGCTATGATCGGCAGCACCTGTAGCGTTGCTTGTGTTATAGACGACGGTAGCCACCTACCATTAACTCTGATGATCAGCCTGTTTGATGACCTTAAAATTAAAAGAATTATGCTTTTAGCCCGCCTTTGTACCGAGCTTGTCCGGCTACGACCTGGTGATCCACTTACGCACCTCCCTGGTGCCGTACTCCTCGGAGCGGCTGGACCGTTCGCCGGAGCTGAGGAAGCTACCGGAAGCAGCACAGGAGGAGATCTTGCCCGTCGTTGACTTCAACCCGGTTGACAGATATCTTCGAGATTTGAGGGTCAGTATTTTGCTTTGCAAATAAATAAAATTAAAGTGTAGGTTTATAATGTTAAAAAAACTGCTTTTTACTAAATGTATGTCTAAATGATTTTTAATAAATACTACAAAATTTACACAGGAACTTAATTACCTTTCCATTTAGGGCAATATTGAATCGCATATTTTTATAGCTTCTCGGAGATAACCGAAAATAGATATAAAATTTGAAGGTTTTTTCTTAAATATCCCGTAAAAAATGAAAAATGAAATTAAAGATATATAACAAGATTCCGGACAACATTAAGGAGCTTAATATGAATATATTTAAGAAGAAAATAAAACAATTGCTGGTTGATAAATGTTACTACAATTTGAAAGATTATTTGTCTGATAACTTAGTGTCTAGTCATTAATTTAGTGTTGGTAGAATATAATATTCTTAAAATATTTGCACACCCCAAAGGGTAGAATGTAGCGAGCCTTATTCGTTTAAAAACCATTGTAATTACCTATATTTAGCAAATAAACCATTATTATTATAAAGTTGCTGAAATTTTTTATTACTGTGAGAGAACATTTTTGGTCAGTAAGTTACTATTTTTTTTCTTAGAAAATGGAATATTTTGTATAATTCTTTCCGATTCAAACTTTTTTAAAAATATTAAAAAATATTATTAGAAGGTTTTAAAACCTTTCTAATAATGGAAGATTTTTTCAAATAGTTGCATACAGTTGCGAAGTTAGTTTTACACATAAACAAACTAACATCTCTCTCTTTCTCTTTATAATGTGAGTATTATCGCTTTGACGCGATATTTTATAAATTTCACTTTATATTGAACATAAAACTACCGAATCGTGTTTGTGGATATCCTATTGAAAAATCCTATTGATAATATCCTATTGAAAAATCCCATACTAATTTAGAATGTTTGAAAGGTGGACCCCTTACCTTACCTTATATTACTTTACATGCTATATAATATATCAGGGCTGAGAAGTTAGTGAACTGAGACAACGGAGCCGCTTTAATCAATGATGGAGTGGTTTAATCCGCCAATGTGTCATTTCAGAGTGCGTGCGATGAATTCGCTCTGTTCTTCCACGACTCGTACGGAGGCGATTTGATAGCCGTATTGTGGAAGCCTCACATTAAGGACATTGTGGAGTTTCAGGTATAAAAATATGTCTTGAAAATTATACAATTTCTTTTTACGCGTTGCTTTATCTACATGAATAAAATGTGAAATGGGGCAAATATTTCATTTTAATGCATAATATTTTGTTATATTTGTTATGATAGTATGGTTTTATCGATTGTTGGTGGCTAAGAGGTGAAACAAGTGCTAGAGCTATCTCACGAACTGCCACCGCGAAAAGATGCCTTGCTTTTCATTCCAAGTTTTCCATCATGTTCGATTTGGTAATTTTGATAGTGAAGATTGGATTAAAAAATTCGGATTAGTTAGATCCCTAAAGACGTTTATTTTATGAGTACAAGACAACGATCATGAGTAAAAGACAATGACAAACGATCATTGTTATTTTTTAAAGGGACTCCAATTAAAACTAAAAAAAGTTGAGATGTTTAAAATATCAAGTTGATTCGAGAGAAAAGATTTAATCGTTATTTAGGCAATAGGGTTTTCAAATTATGACTTGCTCTAATTTCTGAATAAAGACCATTCCCATGTGTTATCTTTGATAATGCTATTTGTTAATCTATTCTTCATAATTCGTTCGTTTTCTACTTTACATGAAGATAACACTAAACTAAACTAACCCTTTTAACTTCTTTTAATTCTTAGATACTTGCAAACAGTAGGAACAAAATAGAACAGATAAATAGAAAAAATAAAAAATAAAACATCAATTTGTACTTTTAATTGCAAGATTTAAATGTACCAAGCGAAAACGATGTATCAAGCGAAAACGAGGATATTTTTTCAATTCTATCGAATATGTGTCAGAATTTTTGCCAGGTGTGCAGTTCAAAATGTATAGACAGGCCGCCCTCTGACATTCCGATCAGATAAATTTCTGACGTCTGGGGCTCTTTACAAGCGGACGTAGGATATATCAGAATTCTGATTATGCTTTTGGGCGAGCGTCAGAATTCATTCAGAATGTAGGCCTAAAACTACATTCTGAATGAACGTCAGAAATGCAATAAATGTCAATTGGTACAAACATTTAATGTCGTTGCTAACTTATAGTAATTAGAAACGAATTTAATATATTCGCTCCTGTCAGTGATTACGATTTCCGACAACATTTTCCCTCTGAAAATTAATAAAATAAATTGCAATAGTTAACATTAACATCCACGTGACGTCAAAATAGAGCTAACAAGTTGCTAATGGTACTTAGTGTGTCACCAGATTACGTCACCAAAATGGCGGCCAGGCATATTTGCAGTACCTCATACGGAATTTTGGGAATTAAAATTTCAATCCCGCTACAGCGGGACTATTGGAAATATGTATCTTAGCCGTAAACTGTACTGCTGGACATAGACCTCCCCATAATCTTCTTGGAAGACCGGTTAAAATGTTTCATACTAGAATGTTCGGTTTCACTCTCATTCGCCCTATGACTTACCATTATGGTAGAATTTGCAAGGATTTATTTTGGACGTCAATATAAAACATTTTCACCACACTTTAGAATTAAATTGAAGTGACAAGATGTTTGCTCTCCATTTTGTATGGATCCATCCAGATTACTCATCCAAATCGTATCCAATTACTTGGATCCAACTAATGAACTAAAGTTTGATCAACGACAAATTGCTTTCGTAACTTAAATTTGATTCTCTACCTATGAGTCGATTCATAATTTGATTTTGATTTTACAGTTGTCTAATCCGAACGCGTTAAAACCAGCCGTTATTGGGAATGAGGTTAAGTACAAGATCAACACGGAGGCCATTATCGAAGATTTCAGAGTGATGGGAGAGGGGCTTGTTACAGATATTACTGTAAATAATTATTGAATTTTTCCTTGTATTAGGTATTTAATGTTAATAAAATGCTTTTTTCTAAGTGTTTTTTTTTTATTCCATATATCCACACATACCGGTTTATAGATGATTTTATACACAAATTTAATTGCATGAATCAAATGGGAAATCGATCTTTTTATGTAAAATTCGACAGGCACGCTGACTGTCCACTTGATTGTAGGTGGTTGCATTCGCCTCTTAATAAAAGCAAAGCCATAGCAGGATTAAAGGAATAGGTGGGGACAAGGAATTCCCTAGCTTATTTAGGCTCTGGCATATCTTATTCACTAACCGAAACACCATAGTATATGTACTGTTTTTTTATTTATTATAAAGGGTGGTAAACAGGCTGACGATCGACTGACTAGTAACAGGCTGACTTGTAATAAAGTCGTGTAACACGAAGGTGGAAGAATTTTTAAGGTTTGCTGGCGAATTTTGCAAAATTATATGTTTGGGCAGGTATGGCGGGTATTTTGGATCGTCGTCGGAATAGTATGGCGTGGCGACTTTCGTAGAAGATTAATTAAAAGCTATTGTTTTAAAAAAATCATCCTGTTACAAGTTAAGTTACCTATGGCCAAATCAATTTATTTGATATTATGCCCATCCACACATTTAGATTGAATTTCCTTTGTGACCCTTTTGTTGGGGTTACCTCGCTCTTTGGTCGCTCGATATTTCCTCAATATCGGCATTGAGTTTGAGCAGAAGTCTAGTCTTCTCAATGGATCCCCTTTTTCAATAACTTGCACTGGCGTGCAATGGGTAGTGGGCATTACGTTTCCACGGAGGAATGAGGAACACAGAGGAAATGAAACGGAACCTGCTAATTTCTAAAACTAAAACTCAAACTTTAACTGCCACTGCTACCTTAACTGTTATTTCGTCATTGTTTTACCAATTTAATAGCAAGTGTTATATTTTTTAAAGGCTAAAGAGACGTAGAAGTTTTAAAGTCATTTGCAGAATAATTTCTTATTCTGGAATTCTATTTATTCTTTTTAATAAAACGCTTCAAAGTTAAAAACATTCTTAAATAGTAATTCTAAACATTGTCGAGCAGTCTTTTTAAACTGTTATTAGTAAGTTCCATTTTTTATTAATTGACATGCCTTCTAACGAAAAACATAAAAAAAGTTGGACTCTGAGAGCTCCAATCCCAAAAAATCGGTATAAAAATAACTATGTTTCGGACACCATTTTACATAGTCAAATCCATCAGAAATAACCTGAATAATAACGTCCTTTAATATTCAGTAGGTACGACTTTCCCTGTAACCCCATACACGTTGCCAGGGATACAGAAAAGATAGTAATAGGGTAGGGTTGAAGGTACCCTACCTTTCAATCAGAAAAAAGGGGGTACCTTAATTTTTATGAAAAATATTGAATTAACGCATAAGAAATAAGGACAAGGACAGCACACGTGCGTTTTTCACTTTCACAAAATGAACATTTCGAATTGTGCTGCAGCCCTGCCCTGAGCTATAATAATATGTTACAAAACTGGACGTCTAAAACTTATAGATAACTCCAATATCTGGACATATCTTTGAAATTTTTAACCATGTGAGGTGCGGCGATGGTATGATAAATGCTCTCGAGTTTAGGATGAATGTTTCTCGATTGTTTATCAGTTACTGACAGCTCAGTTAAGATGAAGTGCGTGCTGATATTGGCAGGTATGGTATCATTTTTATTAAAGAAATGCATTTAATTTTACCTTTGATTTAATAATAAAATTATTTGATAAAAAAATTAAAAAAATCAGTTAATTAACTGTTGTTGTTTATTTTTTTTATGGAATGTTAAATTTCTAAATATACAAGTACCTAGTTGTATCTAATTTGAGCAGCAAAAAATGTATCTACAAGTAGTTGAATTTAACTACAATTCGTAAATAGTGGAACTTAGGTAAATATCGTGTTTTTTTATGTTACGCAGGGGGGGGGCCGCTGCCCCCCCCTAGAAGATAAAATAAACGTCTTAGCGTAAAACGTGTTACCTACTTTGCGCAAAATGAATCTGACTGAAATATCTTTTCAGTCAGATATTTTGATTTAATATTTTTTTATCTATAATTAAATATTCTACAACATTCGATACAGTTATACTGTTAGCCGACCATCTTCTCGAAACAGGTATGAGCTGAAGGTGAAATCCTGGGTACGCCCTTGGCTGATGGCCCACTTGTTTTTTTTTCGCGAATCCCTCCAGCAATAGCTGAAGCCTACTTCTACTGTTCTCTGCAATGCCCCCCTGTTGTGCACAGGCTTATCTTCGAAGTGATTAGGTTTAGCTGTAGTCCACCAAGATAGACGAAAAACCTGAAGTATCGTTTACCGTTTCGGAAACCTAGCATTTAAACCATTGAGCTATTTACTTCTTACTTTTTAATTATTACTTGCGAGAACCTAATACCATATCATATGATACATATAAATTTAATTTTGACTGCGAAATTACTATTTTAATATTAATTTTATCTTCTCCAGGTTTAATGGTGGCTTTCGCCGCTGTACCGCGCTCTAATGTCTTGATACAGCCTCGCAATATGAAAGTCGAGAACAGCGACAATGGAGTCGTTCTCACTCTTGTAGGTGGTAAGTTTTATATTTGCCAGAATGGCACAAAAAATTTCAGATAATCTTAGCGTGTGGCTATTATTATAAGAATGAATATTTAAAAACAGTTTAACGAAAGAGACAGTCAAGCAGCTTGACGCTAGCACTTTGTTTGAAAAAGCCAAAATTGTAATACCTACTTAAAATTAAAGGAATGAAAGCATATATTCAGGGCCGCCTTTATTAACCTATTGGTAGCCCTGGGCACTTTAGAATGTGGTCCCTATGACTATGATACGAGCATTATTTTATTAAAATAGACAAAATGAGTTTTCTCCATTTCCTTTACTGGCTCCACTTATCTTTTGAAAACAATACTTATCGATAATATCGGTTATCGAATGATGATCTGACAGGAACTAGGGGGCCGCATCGATAACGGGGCTCTGGGCACTTGCCCAGAGTGCCCAATGGAAAAGAGGGGCCTGCATATAATAATCAAATGATATAGCCTAACGTTGATAGGATGTTTATTAAAAATAATAATAAAATAGTTACATTAATTATTTGTAAATTTAACTATTAAAAAAACGGTTATTCGAAAGTTATTCGAACTCCCTTTCGATCGGTGTAGGTAAGAATTTGTATTTGAACTAATATTGAATATACAAATTTCCGCGAATAACATTTATTTGTTTATTTTATTTAAGTATACCTACTTACTAAGTATAGTATGTACTTAGCGAATTCCTATTTTAACGGGAACGTCATATCATAGCGTTGCGATCGATATACCGACATATATTACCTACATATTTACGCGACGGTAACAACCATTTTGGATGAAAGCAATATCTCTTAGATAAATAAACTTGACAGCACGATATGAATTTTGAACATTGTAAGATTAAAAAAAATCTTTGGAAACAGATACCGAGGAACAAATTGGTGTCATTGGTAGAAAAGTTTCCCTTGATGACCCTGAAGTAAGCTTTGAATATATGACCTCTATCTGCGAAATAACTGGTGCACTCAAGTTATCTGTTCGCTGGGAAGGACCTCCCGAGGCGATCTTCGAGGACTGCTTTGATTTTGGTAAGATATTGTACTATACCTACCTTTTTAAAAACTTAGAAGTAGTTTGTCGCTACAGGTAAATTTTCTATACCTAAGTAATCAAGAACTGGCACAGTATGGTCAAACAATAATTAGTGTCGCGCTCTAAATAAGGAAAGTTCGCTAATCAACCTGTTAACAATGTGTGTATATACACATGGTCAATGACAATACTCAGTGCTGCTAACATATCTACTTGGGGACGCTATGTGAACAGGATGCCTTTCCAGTGGATGCGGTCTGTGGCTAGTCATGGTGGTCTTTTGGAGGATCATCAGTGGTCTCTTAATTGTTTCTCACCATGAGATGATATTTGATTATTTAAATTTTTTTATTCTTACACAAAAATAGCCTCAATTTTTCAAATGTCTGAATTGATAATTTAATATGACGATTTTTGTAAACTATTTCGAATATCTTTTTAAAGGAACTAAACAATGGTTCGGAGGTCCAGAACAAAAGGAACAGTACTGGCCAATACAGAAAGGGAAACTGGACAAATATTCATACATCTCCAAAGAGGATGACAACGCCGCCGTCTCCGAAAGATACTGGCTGAATTCAGCCGGCCATTACATTTACGTGTTTCCTGAGGCTCCTTTATTCGTCGACTATCACAATGTGATAGACAATCATATTTGCTTCATCACAGAAGTCACCGCTCCCTATTCGACGAAGCGAACTCGTAACATTCTTCAGTATGACATGTGGTTCTTTGAAGATCCAAAATCCGCTCATCAACAAGCCGTCGACCTGTATTTAGGCAAACCCATAGGTATACCAGACTATAGAATGATACAATACCCGATTTTTTCCACATGGGCGAGGTACTCCCGTGAAATCGATCAAGATTCGCTTTGGGAGTATGCTAATGAAATCAAAGACAGCGGTTTCCCTAATGCCCAATTCGAAATTGACGATTTATGGGAGATCTGCTACGGTTCGTTGGCGGTTGACGAGAGAAAACTACCAGATTTGAGACAGCTGGTTCAAGATATCAAGGGTTTGGGATTTCGTGTGACGATTTGGGTCCATCCTTTCATCAAT
Organism: Bembecia ichneumoniformis; assembly: GCA_910589475.2. NCBI lineage: Eukaryota > Metazoa > Arthropoda > Insecta > Lepidoptera > Sesiidae > Bembecia > Bembecia ichneumoniformis. The sequence continues at coordinate 12,698,885 of OU342533.1, read as the reverse complement.
AAGGGATGCGATCCGTGGTATTCAGAGGCTTTAGAGAAAGGGTAAGTTTTTAAGTTATCGTAACATTACATAGTCTTCGAATGAATAATTTATTCAACGACCAGTCGGGTTGTCAAACTAAGGTTTTGTTTACGGCCAGCCCTCCGGCTGGCCGCAGAAGGGTCGCATTCGCCGGGGTAGTCCAATTGAATTTCTGTTACAATAATCATCTATAGATAAATCCCAAAAGGGCGTACAAACGTAAGTGCGTATCGTCCATACCTGGATGTAGAGGCTGCAACCGTTGCGACTAGCATGCACAAACTATTGCCACAAAGACCAACTGGCCGCAGTGACCAAGTGTGCGTCGCTAACTGCGTTTCGATACAAAATCTAAGTTTCTGTGTGCCGAATGCGGCCAGTCGGGTCGTAGCCGTGGTCGTGGCCGCGGTCACATCAGTGGTCGTTGGCTCTTATAGCCCCGCAAATTGATAGACGCCAGCCGCCATTTTAGTGACGTGATCTCGTGACACTGAGTACCGTTAGCAACACTGGCCGGCGAGTTTTAATTGCGGTATTGCGTCACGAGGATGTTAATGTGACAAGGTTTCTGCGTTTGCGGGGATTATTATTATGTCATATTAATTTTGTATTTATAAAAAAATAATGACTTAGGTATTAGTCGCTGTAAAACCAATATATGAAACGAATACTCAGATATATATTACACGAAACAACTGTCTTCGAATTTAAATTTTTGAACTTGGGTCATTCGAAGAGGTAGATGCCTAAAATATTTGAATATGGCTACAAATTCACCTAGTACATTTGTGTCCACAGTTACTTAGTGTTAAACGAAAATGGCTCCCCGGACAGCAGCTGGTGGAACAACAACGGCACGGTGCCAGGTTACATAGATTTCACTAACCCTGAGGCCGCCGAATGGTTCTCCTCTAGGGTCAAGCAACTTATCGACACTTACGACATTGACAGTGTCAAGTTTGATGCAGGAGAATCTAGTTGGTCTCCTCAGGTAAGCAAATACAATACATAATACCAAGGTGCTAGTCTTGGCTATTAACTGGGCCTCCCATCAGCAAACAATCTTTGCTAACAACGAGGATTACCTCCTAGCGTCCAAGGATTAGCAGCCAACATGCTTGGAACACTGCCTAAGGGACCCAAGCCTGATATGATACACAATTTGTAAATTATTTCTGTTAATAGGTTTTATCAATAATTTTTTTTTATAAATTTTATATAACATAATTGTCCATTATTTAAGTAAGAAATATAAATAAATTCTAAAATGTAGTTTTTCACAATGAAAACAAAAATAATTTAAAATAGAATACAAAGCAGAAATATAGGTTTTAAAATATTCCAGATTCCAGTTCAAAATGGCGATATAGAATTGCACCCTGGCAACGTGGTAGAATCATATGTCCGGACTATAGCACAATTCGGTCCCATGATTGAGTTGCGAGCTGGAATGAGGTATCTACAGAGTTACATAAATCTATCATTTCTATTTCTCAAATAAAATCAATTTGGAAAATCTAGAATAAAGAAATATGCATAAAAAGTTATATTTTTTTTAAATGGCGATTTAGTGAATTTTTTATAACGAAAATTAGTGAATTTAATTAACAACCTTGAAATTGAAAATATAATACTAGAACTGATGAAATATTTGAAACATCTAATATTTCAGAACTCAAGAGTTGCCAGTATTTATACGGATGGTGGACAAGGATACTCTGTGGGACTTTAACAATGGTCTGGCAACATTAGTGACTACCTTGTTGCAAATGAACCTAAACGGGTACACGCTGGTGTTGCCAGATATGATCGGGGGCAACGGATATAACGAGAGTCCTAGTAAGGAGCTGTTCATCAGATGGTTGCAAGCTAATGTTTTCATGCCGAGCTTGCAGTACTCTTTCGTACCTTGGGACCACGATGATGAGGTAAGAGCTGCAGCTCGAAATTTAGTTTAAATTACCTAGTTATATTATCTGAAGCCTTAAGTACGTACTTGCAGCGCTTGCTGCATTACTTGTGTTAATAGGCGGCGGTAGCCCTTTACCTCCTAATAGACCATCAGCCTAAAAAAATATTCAGCAGAACCAATTTGTATTAGCCATTAGTCATTTTCAAAAGGTAAACTCGTAGATTAGTTTTAATATTCATAACAATACTGAAAGATTTAAAGAAAATATGTAGGAATATATTATTAAGTTCGCTGTAGGTCCTCAATGATCTGAAATACGTAGACATCACGTAGGAAACACATAAATCTATACATATAATAAAATCGAAAACGAGCCGTGTTTTAAATAAAAAAAAAAAAAATTGTATACGTTGTACTTGTTACCGAGGTCAAAAAATAGTTTCTATAATTTTTGTTTGTACTTTTGTGCACGTTAATCTCAGAAACAGCTGAACCGATTTTCATGGGGCTTCCACTGATGTATTGTAGCAAGCTTCGGGTAATATGTAGTGTATATTTCATTCCAATCTGTTTACAAACAAAAAAGTTAGGCGCTATTCCGAATACCACGCGTACGAAGTCGCGGGCACAGTTAGTTTATAACAAATGACACCATGATGGATTGTTAGTTAAGCTACAGACCACATTGCATGCATGTGGCAGACGGTCACAGAGTACTAATAACAGACATAGCTCAAAGAATCGGTCAGCTAAAGGAATGGCGTTAGGAATTTTGAAGTGGAGACTACAGATTACCAGATTACTACATCGATGACATCAAGAGAGCGGCTGGCAGTTGCAAGGCGGGGGACCAAGCATCGTGGCGCTCAATTAAAAAGGCTAAATGTTCAACATTAGACGCCTATGGGGTGATGATGATGACGACGTTTCTTTATAGCAGTGATATTCCAATAGTGGGACGCCCTACTGCTAGGTGGACATGCGACGGGACAGACATTGCAGGAAGCGGATGGATGCGAAGCGCAGAGGACTGTGAGTGGTGGCGAGACTTGGGAGAGGCCTACATTCAGTACATTCAGTAGTAGAGAGACACGGGCTGCTGCTGAAGGGATAGCCGCAAGGCCTGGATTTTTGAGTATTTTTCGATTCCATGCGTGGTTTAGAAATAATAAATATTTGCTTTAAAAGTGGAAGAAAAACTAGATGATCTATAAGACTAGGAATCTTCGAACACATATGAAACCCTCCTAATCGTTATCATGTCAATCATGCCTTATCTGCTTACGATGAGGAAATTGCCTTTGTACCAATTTTCAGACTGTAGAGATATGTCGCCGCTATACGGATCTTCACGCGGCGTTCGCTGATGATATAGTTATGGCCATGGATGCGTCAGTGCGAAGTGGAACGCCAGTCAATCCTCCCATTTGGTGGATAGATCCGACTGATCGACGAGCGCTTTCTACCTTCGATGGTATGTTTCTTGTTTCGATGGTGTTTTTGATAGGTTATTAACTGGAACTCCGTACTACGCTTGTAAGAAATTTTCTTTTGGAAAATATAATGTAGGTATAATAATTTCGTATTTTAAAATCTGCTACGAAGGTAGAACTAATGAACTAGATCTTTATTAAATAAATATTCAATTCTCATTCTGTCATTAGTAAGGGCATACTTTTTTTTAAAAAGTATCTAAAATAACAAATTATATTTTTTTAAAAATATCAGGATCTCTATGTTAACGCAATATGCTCAGAAATTAATGTGTAGAAAGTAATATTTAAAAGTCATAAATACTTCTAAATTTAGAAGTATTTATGACTAAATTTAGAAGTTAAAGTAGATCTACGAGTATATTAATATTATAAAGAGGTAAGAAGGCAATCTTCGAAACTACTCATCTGATTTGAAAAATTCTTTCATCAATAGTTAGAATAGAATTTCAGCATAGACATAGCTAAATATTCCACACAGGTGAAGCCGCGAGCACGAGCTATCTAAAAATAAACCTTGGCAAAAGTATGTCAGGCGTTCTATTGCTTTACATATTTTATCAGGCGTTATATCCTTTATTTTTCAAAGCGGACGAAGTTGCGGTTGCCAGCTAGTAAATAAAGAATATAATAATCTATACTAATATTATAAAGTTGAAGAGTTTGTTTGTTTGTTTGGTTGATCGCGCTAATCTCAGGAATTACTGGTTCGAATTGAATTATATATAAACAGTGTCCAGTACCGCGCGCCCCATATGCACGCCGCGCCGCCCGCCGCCGTATGGGCCGCAGCGAAGCGTGGCCGAGTTCAGTTAGTTTATTATAAATACCAAACATAACATAGCGTAATTCCACGGTGATCATGTGTATGGATGTTGTGCAAAAAGGACATCTATACAATTGGGTTGATGAAATCAATCGTACCAAGGCTAGATGAGACTAGATCGTATATGACTGTTGGCTAGCATAAGGATCTTGTTGCTAACGGTATTAATCTTCATGTTTCCAGAGTTCCTCTTAGGTGAGAAGATTTTAGTCGCTCCGGTGATGGAGGAGGGAGCGACAAGTCGCGACATATATTTGCCTCGCGGAAACTGGCGCGACATGGTCACCGGCGACTTGCACGAAGGACCAATCACTTTGGAGGAGTATTCGGCACCTCTTGACACATTGCCCTACTTCGTTTTGGAGGAATAAACCTTATATCACATATAAATAAATAAAAGTATAAACTTTTTGAGTGCGACAATGCAGACGTGAAATAAAAATTATGATAAATAGGAATTTCATTTATTTTAACGACCTCAAAAAAATGTAACCACCCCCTTACAGAAGACCACCGTGAAATAACAGCATGTGTGCTGTTGTGTTTCGGTGAGTGAGTAAGGGATCCTAATCCTACTGTAGTCGGCAACGCACTTGCAGCAGCTATGGCGTTGCTTGTGTTATAGGCGATGATAGCCACCTACCATCAAGTGGATCGTCAGTCTGTGCACAAACATGTGTTTGTGCAAAAATGCAAATAATTTATTTATTCAATTTACATATTTTAAGAATCATTTCAATGGGTTCTGTATGTCGGATTCGTAGTGTTATTACATAAGAAATATGTAAGAAACTTTTTCCAATTTTGCTTGGGTCCGTACTACAAGATTTAACACACTGTCAGGAATCAGGAAAAATAACGACCCGTCCTAACTGTCGCATAAAAAGCAATCTTTTTCCTTGAAATGTCTTAAACGATTGATTACTTAATTGCACAAGTGGTATTTTTTTAATTGCCGCGTAATGATTAGTTAAAGGTGTCTCAAAGCCTATTTGTTCCGAGTTATTGTTATGAAATAATTAGTTATATAATCACATAATTGTTTTATTAGGAGCCCGCAACTTCGTACGCGTGGTATTCGGTATAGCGCGTAACTTTTTGTTTGTAAACCGATTGGAATGAAACAGACACTATATAATGTTATGCGAAGCTTGCTGTAATATATTAGTGAAGATCGTATTCAAATCGGTTAAGCCGTTTCTGAGATTAGCGTGCATAAACATACAGACAAAAGGACAAAAATTCTAAAAACATTTTTTTAGACCTGGGTAACATAAGTGCGTGTGAAAATTGTTTTTTTGAAAAATACTTAAACTACAGACGGCTCGTTCACGATTTTATTATATACTAGCTGTGCCCGCAACTTCGTTCGCTTGGTATTCGGAATAACGCGTATGTAACTTTTTTGTTTGTAAACAGATTGGAATGAAATATACACTACATATTACCCGAAGCTTGCTATAATACATCAGTGGAAACCACATGAAAAACGGTTAAGCCGTTTCTGAGATAAGCGTGCACAAACGAACAAACAGACAAAAATAATAGGTAAAACCGATTTTTTTTGACCATTGGTACGTAAGTACAACGTGTACAAATTGTTTTTTTGAAAAAAATATTTAATGCACAGACACGGCTCGTTTACGATTTTATTATATGTATAGATTTATAACATTCATAATCATCAACAGGCATCTGCATCGGTCTAATAATGTCAACCGCTCTCTTGAGTTCATTGATATATTCATTGCACGACAGATATATCATATATGCCACCCTTTCCTACTTTAGGTGATTGACAACATTGGTTCTCCTAATTCCAAGAATTGCGTCTCTTCACAGCTCGCTGCAAGCACGTGTATATGTATGTGTTTGGACTGATACAAATACAGATTATAATAATAAATTATCGAACCACAAGGTTACATTCAGAAGAAAGCTATGCTTAACAGACGTCAAAGAACATTGTTCTTTTTACCAATATATAGACCACCAATACTGAAAAGGAAAGGAATGAAATGAGGTTCACGCTTGCATAGGTATGCTTCGAGAACAACAGTAGGTAATTGTAATATTAAACAAAAAAATCTTATCAATAATGGAGAGGAGACGCACTCGAGATATTAATTTTCGATATCACACCGAGTGACAGTCGGTTCTGATAAGTGCTGAACGATGGGAGTCCTAAGGGTGATAATTGGTGAGTACAATTTTCTTAGAAATTTTCTTAATATTAATATGAGACGATATTTCTCAGATTCAGATACAGAGAAAAATAATAATTCATTTTCCCTTTCAAGAAAGGATTATAATACAAATATAGGATTATTTATAAGTATATCAAATGGCAAAGAACATGAATCGAGAGTGACTGGGTTAATTTTACGTAACCAGGCTAAATATTTGGATGTTGAAAGAGTAATATGAAAAATCACTCTATAGAGTTTGAAAGCTCTTCACGGTGTGTAAATTAAAGTCGATTTCCTTCAATACTTTTTAATATTTGTGTTGCCTTATATGCGTCTTGATCATCTTGTAGATAATTTTTTTCATCATATATCTCTTTTCATAACTCTAGAATCCGTTTAAATCTTCAAACTTTCTAACAACATTTTCTTCACATCTATTGTTACCAATTTATAATGTCATAGACCAAAAAAACTATAGACAGAGCCCTTACGAACAAAAACGTTTTAAAAAGTGAAGCCGGTTCGCTGAAGATGTGTGCGTAACCCTACTTGTCGTATAGTGGCCATGCCTTTATGTATGCAGTTAAAAATGTTTCCACTAACAGCTTTTATCCCAATTAATTATTATAATATTTATTAAACAAAAAATATAGTTAGGTATATCAACTATTCGCGTCAGACTATAGAGCGTCCGTCACCCTATTGCAGAATCGTCTTCCTATTACCTGCCTCACTTAAGACTGTATTGTTCCGTCTATAGTTTTTTCGGTCTGAGCTAGGTACATTCGATATTTGAATTTTTTACCATAAACAATAAGAACATATTCACGTCTTCAACAGATCACATTATCCTTATATCTTTTAACCTCACATATAATTATAGAATGGAATTGCATGGCTTATTCCGAATTTGGATTCGAGCACTCAACTTCGAGTTTTATTTCGCCTTTCTTAAATTATCTCATCCGCCTCCAAACGTAAGCTGGATGTATACATTTTTATTTTTTGTTAGTAGATTGTTCGCCAATAGCTGGCTAAGGGTTAAATGTATTTTATATAGCAAATGTGGAAGTCTTCACAGAAAAATCACGTGATAAATATATATATCTTAAAATGTTAATTTTATTGATCGTATGCACTCCTATCATACACTAAAAGCGACCAACGCTCTCTCAAGATTTTTACTGAATCATAAGTCTACTTTTTGATACATATAGATTTTGAGATAAGGTCTACCTATTATCAAATTGTCACTACACTTCTTCAGTTCATTTTATCGTCGGTAATTTTTAAGATCACACAGGCCAATATTAATTTAAAATGGCTACATGCGGATATCACGAGAATCACATTTAAAGTTTGTCTATGATTATTAAAATTTTAATAAAGAACTGTTTGATTTATATTTGGAATTCATCAGCATTTTTTTGTATATGTGTCGTTTTTTAATATAAGTGCGTCTAGTTATGAAAATATTTGCTAAATGATCCAACTTTAAGTTTATTGTCTATTGTTAATTAAGGTCATGGGAAACATAATTTGCAATAAATAAACAGCAATAGAAAATCTAAACTACTATTAAACCTATCTAAAAGGGCATCTTATTTGTGCAGCCATTCATTTATATCGGGAAATTGTGTACATAAGATAAAAATATATACTTTCTGAAATGGCCTTCAATTTCTTCAGCGATTCAGTCTTTATCTCATCTTAAAAAGACTCATCTTGAAAAGATAGGTACAAAAGATTGTAAAGACGCTTGATTAAAATCTATATAGACCAATAAAATATATCTTACTAATATGTAAGTATTTAAAAAGACATACGTAAAATGTTTGAAAATTAATATATTAGGTGGGGAAAAAGTCTTTTCGCATATAGTATGTATAAACTTGTAATAAAATATCTTTGGCTGTACTATTTGTATCTGGTTGGTTTTGATGACATTAAAAAGGTTAGGTACGTTACAAAAAAAGAAACAAATTAGCAAAATGTTGTTCCCAGCTATTTTCAATTTGTTTTTCTTTCTGTCAAAATGATCTAATGAAGAAATTAGATACATTTTAAAATTTTATTTCAAAAAAGAAAAAAATGCAACGTAAGCCGTGAGAAAGATTTGTGACGTTTATGGACCTAATGCAATGTCAGTAAGAGTAGCACAAAGTTGTTTTCAGTGTTTTCAATCCGGGAATTTTTATCTCAAAGATGCACCTCGCTCTGGTCGCCCTGTTAGGGATAAAATGGACGCCATTTTTGAAAAAGTGAAGCAAGATCGGCATATTAGTAGTTACGATATAGGTTAAGAACTGAAAAATGACCACAAAACAGTTTTGATACATTTGAAAAAGCTGGATACAAAAAAAACTTCGATATTTGGGATTCACACATGCTCACGCTCAAGAATCGTGTACTTATTTGCCATTTTTTTAATGAGACGTAATGAAACCCAACCGTTTTTGAAGATATTGACAACTAGTGATGAAAAGTGGGTCACGTACGACAGGAACGTGCGAAAAAGGTCATGTAAAGGTCGGTCAGGCTTCGCAGACTGTGCCAAAACCCGGGTTAACTCGCAATGAGGTGATGTTGTGTGTATGGTAGGATTGGAAGGGCACTGTTCATTATGAGCTTTTAATGCCGGGAGAACGAACGATTCGGATCTTTACAGCCAACAACTGATGGGATTAAAGTTGAGAGAAAGCGGCCGGAATCTTTTCCCCCAACCTATTACCTTTTAATTACATAGCCCGCACCGAAAGTTTTTAGAACTGGCCAGAAAGTAAAGACAGAAATGAATAATAAATATAAATTTCATGTCAAGAACTCTTTAGGAAGCTGTTGATGTAATTTCATTCATTTGTTTTTACAAATTTGTTTTCGTTTAAAAATGTTTTCTGTGCGAAAAAAATAATTTGACGAGAGTAAATATTCGCTCTATGATTTATTATGCTTTCGTTGTGGTCTTAATCAACAATAAAGTTATGATAGACTTCGATTCATGACGATTCGTTCCGATCATGACGAAACCTCATCCCATGCCACTGACTGTAACTGGTTCAGTGAGTGTAAACGTGGTCGTAGTAATCTCGTAGGCAAAAAATGAAAATAATTTGAATGATGTGTGGCACATGATTGAAATAGATATAAGAGAATAGAATAAAGAAAATATATAAAAGATAAAAGAGTCAAGTTTAGGCTTTAGCATGATTCAAGTGCATAAACTCTTACACGAACATTTAGGTGTGAGGTAGCTTTGCGCTAGATGGATACTCCATAATTTGACTGAAAATAAAAAAGATAAAAATTATTAGATTGGTGCCGCGAAATGATCGAAAAATATAACGGAGATGAGTCAAAATGCTGTATTTGACATCGTCACAGGAGATGAAATCTGGATATATTCTTAGGAACCAGAAACCAAAAGGCAATCTGCACAATGGGTGTTTCCTTGCGAGGATTTACCAATAAAAGTGAAGAAGAGAAGATGTGAAAGGAAAAAGATGACGGACGGACAGGACATTTTGCAGCCATTGCGTTAGAAGATCAAAGGATCGTTACTGCAGACTGGTATATTAGTAATTGTTTGCCAGTTGTCTTGGAAAATGTTCGATAGAAGCGTCCAAGATGTAGGATTCTCCTTCACCACGACAATGCTCCAACCCACTTCGCTAAACGAATAATCGAATATTTAACTATGGAAGGTGTGGAATTAGTGAGTCATCCTATTTATTTTCAAAAATAAAAGATAAACTTAGAGGAATTCGCTTTATGAGCCCCGAAGATCAAGTGAAAGCGTTCCAAAACGCCGTGAAAGAGACCCCTAAAGAAGAGTTCCATCGCATGCACCCACTGCTTCAGTCAGTGGTTCCATCGCATGCGACGGTGCTTACAAAGGAATGGAGACTACTTTGAAAAACAATAAGAATACAAACAACTTCCTACATTATTGATTTTTCGAGTTTCTAAAAACTTTCTGTGTTACCCTCGCATAACCTGAAAAAATCGAGACGCATATGTTTAAAAAAATCTAGCTTTTGCCAGCGATCCTTGTTCTTAGGTGTTGAAAACATTTTAAATTCACTCTTTATTGCTCATATATCTACTTTTGTCAGGCGTTGAATTTTCGTGTTTTGATCCTCGGGATCCCTCGGGAACAGAATCTACTTTTTTCCGGATGAAAGATACCTTATGTCCTTTTCTGTATCCTTACGTCCACAGCTGGGCATAGGAATGCCCTCTAATTTTCCAAAGAGACTGGTCAGAAGCAGCCTGGATCCAAAGTCGAACCGCAGCCTTTATCAGGTCATCTGTGTATTTTGTGGGTGGACGTCCTACGCTTCTCTTGCCAGTCCGTGGTCTCCACTCGAGAACATTCCGGCCCTAACGGCCATACTTATCCTGCCCACTGCCACTTCAACTTAATAATCCGTCGGGTTAAGTCGGTAACTTTCGTTCGTCTACGAATCTTCTCATTCCTGATTCGATCTCGCAGTGTAACCTCGAGCATAGCGTCTCCATAGCCCTCTCCATAGCTTGTTGAGCGACGTTGAGCTATCTTACGAGGCCCAAAACAATAAATATGAACATGTATTATAAATACACATATAGAAGTTATGAAGAGCAGCTACTTTATTACTGTCAATTTTTTTTAAAGTTATCGACATTAAATTTTTCAGCGCTGGCAGCGCTTAGTGCTCACGCGCACTCAGCGGTGCTTTTGAGGTCTGATGACATCAAGTTGTCCCTGGAACCGCAGCTGAGTGGAGGATTTCATCTTGCAGTAGAAAATGGTGAGCGAACATAGGATTACCTGCCAACCTCTAGGAGTTTCGAATGCTATGGTGTGACCTGCTAATAAGACTTTAAAGTCTTATTAGCAGGTCAACACACCATAGCATGTCAAAATTTGTCAAAATTGTTTCATTTTGACAAATTTGATTTGACAAAGCATGAATTTTGACAAATGGCAACAACTGATCTTAGAGTTTTTAAGAACCCATTTTACGAATGAATGAAATATTTTATCGATTTTCTTCACTCATCTGATTTTCGCCTTTATACGTTAAAAATTTTGAATTGAATGTCACCAAGTTAAAAAATTATACTTAGAGATAAATAATTCACATTAGAAACGATACTTATACGGATATAATATAGTAATAGCCCCAAGTCCAATTTAATGTAATAACGCGGTTTATGTGACGTCGTTGTTTACTAAACACTTAGCTTTTTTGCAAAAAGGTTTTAGTAATAATGCTACAAGCATTACCGAAACAAATTTTATTAACTTAATTTATTATACTATTCTTACATCTGTAAGTTTGTCAAATAATAAATTCATTAAAATGATGTATCCATAAGTAAGCCATTTGTCCAGCGCGGTTCGTTCTGAGAGGGATGCAATGGTTGAGCGAATTAACTCAACCCATAGAGAATACGCTCTATGACTCAACCTTAAATCTTGTACCCCAATGGGGAGACAAGAGTCTGGTTAGTTTTAACGCCACCAAAACGCAGGCGTGTTTGTTTCCTGCAAAAAGGAGCCCTTTTGACTTGGCTCCAACATTCCGAAGTGCATCCGTACCTGTGACTAATGATATCGAGCTTCTCGGCATGAGGTTTTGCTCAAAACCCAACTTCGGTACTTCTATCGAGTCCAAAGCCCAAACGGGGGGCAAAAAGCTGGGGCTCCTAAATAAGGTGAAGCGGTGCTTCACGCCTGGACAACTCCTCTCTTTGTACGAGGCACAAGTCCGATCTTGCATGGAGTATTACTGTCATCTCTGGGATGGCTTAGCAAAATACCAACTTGCCGCACTCGACTCGGTGGATCGCAGAGCTAGGAGGCTCATTGGCGGCGGTACACTAATAAGAACTAAGCTGCAGAGCCTGGCACATATACGCAAAATTTCCAGTCTGTTTGTATTCTATAAGATGTACTTCGGAGATTATGCTCGGGAGCTGCATGAGATCATACCGCCTTCCCCTTTCTTTTATCGGACATGCAGACGTAAGGTGAGGATGTACGTTACCATCCTCACCTTGTCGAAATCCCTCTAATTCGGAACAAGCGCTTTAAAACATCTTTTGTGATGCGCACTGCTAAGGATTGGAACTTCCCTGCCGGCGTCTGTATTTCCGAGCTCATATAACCCAAATATTTTCAAGGTTCGAGTGAATAGGCATCTTCTGGGTGAGCTTGCTCCATCGTCCGTCTCATCTTTCCTACATGGATAATTGCTGGCCAAGAGCAAACCCATCTTTAATTTAAAAAAAAAAGTTTTGGCAAGTAATTCCACCATTTTGCAGTATAATCATAGACAGTAAGAAGTAAACAGTAGTAATTGATGATTTCCAGAAGAGGATTCTGTTACCCTAGGAGTCATTGGGCGTACGCTTTTCTCGCCATTCACATACGACTCAATCGAGGATGGTCTCCAGGTGCAAATCAACGGAGCGAATCTCACAGTGAATACCTTGTACGACCAGACATCTGAAGCCAGAGGGGTCAAGATCACGTGGAACACAGCGACCAATACCAGATTTGAAGACTGCTTTGACTTTGGTTAGACTTTCACAGTTTTACTAGCGACTCGCACAAATTTGAGCTTTCTAGACTATAGGTTTGGCTGTGCGTTGATAGTCAGTCAGGACAAAAAAAATTATAAGTATAGATAAGCCAATAAAATTCCCACATAACTTCAGTTTCTATATTTTTTATGTATATACCAAATTGGCAGTCCACTTGATAGTAGGTGGCTGAAGTCACATAATTAACACAAGCAACGCCACAGGTTCTGCAAGTGCTCTGCCGACTTTTTTTATTTAAGATTGGCAGACAGGCTGACGGTCCACTTGATGGTAGGTGGCTACCGTCGCTTATAACACAAGCAACCAAGTGCGCTGCCGACTACAGTAGGATTAAGGATAAGGGATTAGGAAGGGATAGGGAAATGAGCTCTGGCATCTCTTACTCACTCACCGAAACACAACAGCACACGTGCTGTTATTTCACGGTGGTATTTTGTAAGAGGTTGGTTACTGTCGCCAGAGGGGCTGCCCAAATGATTACAAAACGCAGTGTGCTCTGTCACTACTTTCTAGCTCTAGACCAGAGCCAAATTTGAAAAGTAGACCTGCCGGGACGGGAATCAAAAACGGGAACCTTAATGCTTGCCTTAAGGCAAGCATCCTAACCACTCATCCAACGGTATTAATAAGAGATTTGGAGGGGATAGAGTAATGCGTTTTGGCATCCCTTATTCGCTCATCGAATTATTAAATGTAGCCACCTAAAATCAAATTGACCGACAGCCTCGCGGTAACGAATGTCAGAGCGTTCGATTCGCGATGGCTGGATTGGGTGGTTAAGTGTATTAAATAATAAAGACTTTAAAGATAACATAAATATTAAATTAAACAACATTAAACATATGTTCATAAGAATTTCGTGAGAATTAAACTTTCAGGTACGCATCATTGGTACGGTGGTCCAATGCAAATAGACCAGGTATACCCCATAGAGACAGCAAAAGAAGATTATGCTCCATACGTCACTAAGGAAAACGATAATGGAGCCATAATGGAGCGTTATTGGCTTAATTCGAATGGCTACTACATTTATGTGAACCCTCAAGTGCCTCTGTTCGTCGACTACAACAATCTGATGGCAAACCATCTTTGTTTCGGAGCGCAAATTGCGGACCCATATTCAAGCCAAAGAAACCATACAGAATTGTCCTACGATGTATGGTTTTTGTCAAATGTTAAGACGGCACATCAGCACGCTGTCGCTAATTACTTGGGGAAACCTTCAGGCGTGCCTGACTTCAGAATGGTCCAACATCCAATCTGGTCGACGTGGGCTGAGTACGCACGTGACATAGACGAAGACAAAGTGTTGGAGTACGCTAATTTAATCAGGCAATACGGTTTTAACGATTCGCAACTGGAAATCGACGATCTCTGGGAAGTTTGTTACGGTTCGTTGACAGTTGATGAAAACAAATTTCCGAATTTCACCGAGCTCGTGAGGGAGTTGAAGACATTAGGTTTTAGGGTAACGATATGGATTCATCCGTTCATTAATAGAGATTGTGATCCATGGTACAGCGAAGCCTTGGAAAATGGGTAAGTTTTACAATAAAATGCCAATTACTTTTAGATTCTTTCATAAAAAGATGCTAGTCATCGGTATTGTATTAAGAACTGATTAAGTATGTGCTTATTACGTAAAGGTTAGCAGCCAGACTGAAGATCCATGCGATAGTGACTTAGTACCGTCGCCACAGGTACTGCAAGCCGAATGAACTCATCGAAGCTCAACAGCAGATGTGCTGTTCTTGCACGATGGTCGATGGTCTTCTGTAAGAGGGTTGTGATTGCCGCCATTCGGTCTCCTAAATTTTTTATCTTTCTTTCAGTGGATGCTTTTGAATGTCCAGAGTACAGTTGGGGTTATTATTTAGGTATGAATGAATTATATCTATGTTTCAGCTACCTAGTTTTAGATGAAAATGGCAGCCCGGACACTTCTTGGTGGAATAATAACGGATCGGTGCCAGGATACGTAGATTTTACAAATCCAGCAGCTGCAGAATGGTGGTACGAACGCGCCAAGAACTTGATTGATACATACGACATTGACAGTCTTAAATTTGATGCAGGAGAGAGTAGCTTTTCGCCACAGGTATTTTAATTGTTTAATTCCATTAAATTAAATAGTTGTGTCACGCGTATCATTATCACGTGTACTTACCTAAAATACAATGATACGTGAGTACATATCAAGTTCAACCCAGCCTATTTTGTATCTGCCACAAAATGGCTTAGATTTGCTTGTCTGCAGTCATCAATGTGGACAAGGAAAGAAGTTCGAATAGCGCTAAATTCAATTGTCTGCATTTTACACTGTAATATAAGACAAAATCATTACTGAATTTTAATATTTTTTTAAAGTTCTCAATTAATTTTACTCTCAGAAAGCCAGGCAGTCTTCAGATAAAGCTTTGGCGGATACAGATTCTATTTCGTACGTCAGACAGACACCGAAAAATTAAAAATGATGTCAATCTTGATAATTATTATTGTTTATCAATATTGGCATCCTAATGAAGACCGGTTTTTCAATTTGCTTAGTTACTCATTTTTACCGTAACCTAAACACCTATAAATAAATAGGTAGAGACATAACAGTTCAGTAGGTACCTTTTTCTAATTTGTTTGTGAACCAATTTTTTATAGAGTAGCTATCAATACAAAAATGGTAGCAGTATTTTTCTTCCCTTTCGAAATGATTATGGTCGAATTTTGACCAGTGGGTGAACAACAGCAAATTTAAATGTTAATAAGTGAATGTTAACAACTTTAAATGTTAAGCTGCATATCGGGAGTGAGCGTGAGTGCTTTGAGCGGCTCAGGTCGCTTTTCGATACCGTTTTGCTCAAGTGGAGCCGTTCGTTTGTCGGTTTTTTGGCAAGGCCGAAAGGGCGGTTTTTTGGCGGAATCTCGTAAAAGGGCGGCGGCTCGCACGCTCAGTTTACGCCTCTCATGATACTATTCAGGTAAGCGGTTCAGTCCGAGCGGCACACAGTGCTCGCGCTCAGATGTCGATACACAGCTTTAGAAAAATTACGGCGGTCAAAAAGTGATTAACCAGATACCACTGAAAAATTTAAGAGCGTTTCATGTCTATTTACAGGTACCAGTGCAAAATGGTGATATAGATCTTCATCCGCACCATATAGTCGAATCTTATGTGAGAACTTGCGCAAGATTCGGTGACATGATTGAAATTCGTTCAGGTTTCAGGTTAATAGTGATCTCATTGTTATTGCCAAAATTAATCCAACAAATGTCTGTAGAGTTGCTAATATTTTTTAAATTTGTAGAACTCAGGACCTACCAGTATTCGTTCGAATGGTTGACCGCGACTCCATTTGGGGCTTGAACAATGGATTGTCCACGATAATTACTACTACCTTACAAATGAACCTTGCTGGTTATGTATTCGTTCTGCCAGACATGATTGGAGGAAATGGCTTCAATTTGGATCACGATCAGGCTGATCTGCCAAGCAAACAGTTGTTCATCAGATGGGTGCAAGCTAACACATTTCTACCGGCTATGCAGTATTCCTTCGCTCCATGGAAATTCGATGAAGAGGTGATACATAAATTAAAGTTTGATTTTTTATCTAAACACTCAGGAGATGTTTAAATCATTTTTTATGCACAGTTACACCACGACAATATATGGTAAAGCATGGCCGAAACCTAGAATGATTTTGGTAAAACTTACTGTCGGTTGCCACGCTGTCTTAATTTTTTAACCAAACCAAATCTAATTGTAATATTGTGAGATATATTTTATTTATTTATTTGCTTTATCTACTTAGGGTTAGCAATTATCATTATTTCATTGGAAAATGTCCTATTTTAAACGTATTTATGTTCTGACCCACCACCCTAGGAATAAACTATCTCTAACCAGCATCTTCAACGTTCAGATGTGCAAAAATAAGAGTAAGAATGTGTCGCACGTACAATGACTTTAACAGCCACCGTGGGGAACCTCGATGTCTTCTCGGACACCGTTAGAGCATTCAAAAATAAAATAAACAAATCATTTAAGTAAACAGAAATCAATACTATGAGCATCGTTGACAATCTTCTGTCATCCGATTCTTATATCTCTTGTGGGTAAATTTTGCATATCTACTTCTGAATCTTCATAAGTCTGGGATCTGTTTATTCTTTATAAATAAAATATTGTAATCTTTCCATGGTACATATATATTCTCTTCAATAACAAACCATAATAACTCCATCGTCGGCCTCATCCTTCCTACATGGATAGATACTGGTCAAGAGCAAACCCATCTTTAATAAAAAAAAAAGTATATCTCTCATCTCTGTTCCCCTCAATTATTTGTTTTGAGAACAGTAAAAGTAAGATTAGTGTTTTCTGTATTTCCAAAATCTAATGTAAATTTTTCTTTGAGGATACCTTCTTAACCTTTCTTAAACACAACAGAACAGTGGTACAGACTTAGATTAAGTAGATATACAAAAATCAAGATTAAAAGAAAGTTTCTCATCTTTTTGTCAAGGGTGTTTTTTTATCTTTTCAGACAGTAAATATAAGTAGAAAGTACACAGAGCTGCACGCAGCGTTCGCGGACGAGATCTACGCAGCCATGGAGACCGCTGTGTCCGAAGGGAAACCTGTCAACGCACCTCTTTGGTGGATAGATCCCAATGATAGTGAAACATGGACGATATGGGATGGTAAGTAATCTTTGATAGTTCCCATGTTATAAAATTAAAATTTATAAATTCATCACTTTTATAATGATTTTGTTATTTATAAGTAATTTAGTTGCATATTTACTTATGTATCAATTCCATTCGATATAGAAATTCATTCGATATCAATATATATCTATTCAAAATTAAATATATCAATTCGAAAAAAATACCACATAATTACAAAAGAGTTAGGTACGAACGTTGTAATAAATTTTACATTTTTGAAGTGAAATTTCTTAAGGCACATTTGGCACTTTTGGTATGGGGATAGTGCACCCGATATATACTACATGTTTGACGACTGACATGTTTTTTTTATGTTATAAAATATCAAAGCTTATGACATAAAAACTATTTTTAAATTTTAATTAAAAAACTCATAAATACGATCAATTTTGTAGAGCCCTAGCTCGTGCCTTAGCACTCTGTCTCAGGGGTCCCGACTCCCGTATTGTCTAAGAAAACAAGAAAACAGAGATGTTTTAAAGCAATTTTTAAAGCGACAAATGTTTTTTTTTTTTTGCGGTGAGTTAATGGAAAACAATGTTTAACTTTTATTATTGAATGAACGACACCATTAAGTGTTATATTATAATTTTATTTGGTTGCCCGTAAAATGCTAATACACAGGACCTGATAACATTAACATCCACGCGACGTCATTCACAACTAAAAACTCGCAGGCCAGTCTTGCTAACGGTAACGTAATTACGTCATAAATATGGCGGCCACGCGCATTAACGATTCGCGGGGCTTATATTTTTAATCTATAGATGTACGAGCAAGCGCGTACAACACGTCTCGTCATCATTATATTAACCTACATTTGTAAATACATTTAATTAATTATTCATAAAAATCAAGTCAGTTCGTTCGCGTCCACCAAAACAATACGTCGTGCGTTCTCATTACAAATCATCCATTTCTATTTTATTAAGTTTAAATTACAAGTTTATCCCCTTACAAACAATACTCTCTTTTCACCAATTATCATCATAGTAGTTACGGCAGAACCCGTACATTGGTCCTTCGAGCTACCGTGGCGGGACCTCTTACACGTGTTCCTCAGTGACCTGAATTACGTGTCAAGTGTTTCCGCAAGCGGCCTATTATGACATTGTCCACGTGTCGTGTTCAAGTGTCAACGAACTTCATCACTGTGCTATCCTAGCGCAATCAGGGGCATCAGCATCTCCACCACAGCATTCGCCGCATCAGCATCGGCACACCAGCAGCTTCAGCAGAAGCTAGAGGCAGTATCTTGTAATCAAGTAAGATCAGTCCTTTTTTACCAACACCTATCTACGATGACTTCCGCCAGAGATATTCTTGCTACCCAACAGCAAATATTCTCAGCAATTGAATCGGTGTATAGCAATTTCAAGAAAGATGGGTCAGATAGGAAAACATCAGATTATATCAAGCGTAGATTGGATACTCTGGACAACTATTGGTTCGAGTATGGCAAAAACTATAGAAATTTATCACAATTAGATTTGGATGAAGCAAGCAGAAACCAGATAGATCAAGAGTATGTACAATTAAGAGAGAGATTTGATATCATTAGAGCTCAGATTCAGACCTATGCAGTACAAAGGGAGGAAAGACCAAAGACACCAGTAAAACCTCCGACATTTTTAGCTCCTAGTCCGAGTGAGCCAAACGTAGCACCAAGAACATCTTCATCAACAGCAAGCAGTACAGAAGAGAGGTTACGAAAACAGCAGAGTAATTTTAAGGCATTTAAAAGGACGGTCGATAAAATAGACATAGCTTCAGTAACAGATAAATGGGAGTTTGAAGACTTGTTAAGCACTCTCCAATCCCGTTGGACTGTCATTGATTCTTTACACTGGGAGCTGGATAGTGAACTCGATGGGTCAAACAAGAATTATGAGGAAGCCTACACGAGTTATGAACAAGAATACGAAAACATTAAAAAGGCCATCAACAAGAAGATGTGGTCTGTAGCGCACCAAGAGAGGTCCACCCCACAAATGGAGGTACCGACCTTCACAGGAAGCTACACCAATTGGGTTTCGTTCAAAGACCTATTCACCGAGGCCATTCATAATAACTCATCTATTTCCGATGCACAAAAAATGCAATATTTAAAGACAAAAGTGAAAGGGGAACCAGAAAAACTCATACAACACCTCCATGTGAGTACTGATAATTATAAAACATGTTGGAACATCCTTAACCAGAGGTACAATAATAAAAAACTTAATTTTACATCTCATATGAATATCATGATGAATATCCCAGTGGTACAGCAGCAAACAGCAGGACACCTGAAACGCATTCATGACACTACTCTAGAATGTCTCAACGCCATCAAGAACTTGGGAGTTGACATCACCACGTGGGACCCCATTCTTGTGCACATTTTGACACAAAAATTAGATACAGAATCATACACAGATTACGTGGAATCTGTTAAAGATCCCCGAGAACTACCAATCCTCGATGAAATGTTGCACTTCTTAGAAACCAAATTTACAATCTTAGAATCAGCTCGTAGAAAACAAGAATCTACACAAAAAACGCTAATACCAAATCAGGGTTCAAAGTATCAAAGTAATAATCATAAAATAAATCAATTTAAACATTCATTTTTAACAAGTAGCAAAATTACTTCGCAACCTACTTACAACAAGAGAGCAGTGTCAACAACAAGCGGTAAATGTATGTTGTGTAACAATAACCACGGCATTTTCTTCTGTCCAAAATTTCTGGAAATGCAACCTTACAATAGACTTAAAACCATAAAAAATTTGAATCTATGCACTAATTGTCTCCATAATCATATGGGAAAACCATGCTTATCAGATAAAGTTTGTCGTGACTGTAATAAAGACCACAATAGCTTGTTACACGCAGCGTTTTCGCAATCGCCCCGCTTGACGTCAGAGACAATGGACGAGCGCGGGGCAAGCACAAGCAAAAATGCTAACGCCGGAATTCAAGTTAACAACGACTCGAAAGTGAAACACGAATCGGACAATGAACCTGTCCAAGTTCTGTTACCAACTGCAATTATCAAGATTCAAGCAGCGGATGGTACGGATCTAACAATGCGCGCGTTGCTTGACCAAGGATCACAAATATCTCTTATCACAGAGCATGCAGCTCAGCTTCTAAGGATACCTAGAATTAGATGCAAAGGTATTATTTCAGGCATAGGAGATAATGAGAACAACTGCAAGGGCATGATCAATCTGAAATGCTCATCAGTAGTTAGTGACTTTACTTTTGAAACAGATGCTCTCATAATGAAACAACTAGTCAAGAATTTACCAAATCAAAGCTTCATCAAACCTGACTGGTCTTACCTGAATCATATAAGTCTAGCCGACCCTGACTTTAGCCACAGCCGACACATAGATGTTCTACTAGGCGCTGACGTCTATTCAAGGATTTTAATGGACGGGATCTGCAGAGCAAGCCCAACCCTCCCAACAGCTCAACAGACACAACTTGGGTGGATTCTAAGTGGCAATGCAAAGACCTTCCAATGTAACGTAGTAATGCATAATATTGACGAGATTCAAAGGTTCTGGGAGATAGAGGAAATCGCTGAGCCGGCAAATCTTTCCACAGAAGATCAAAAATGTATTGACTTCTATCAATCGACCACTAAAAGAAGGGAAGACGGGCGATATGTAGTATGCTTACCACTGAAGCCTGATTATCAAGAAAAATTAGGCCACTCCAAAACAAAAGCCATGGCTCAATTTTATAGATTAGAACAAAAGTTATCAAAAGATGTAAACATCGATAAAGAATATAAGTTATTTATAAATGAATATATCTCGCTCGGTCATATGACACCCGCTGACGACTGCAGTCTCGGCCTTACATGTCATTTACCTCACCATTGCGTCATACGAGAGCACTCGACGACAACAAAATTGCGAGTAGTATTTAACGCTTCCGACAAAACATCGTCAGGCTTGAGTTTGAATGACGTAATGTATAGGGGTCCCAATCTCCAGCAAGACATTCAGAGTATTATTATCAAGTGGAGACAGTATCGTTTCGCATTTACAGCTGATCTGGAAAAAATGTTTAGACAGATATGGCTCAACAAACAAGACCAAGACCTACAGAGGATCATGTGGCGAGATAACCCAGGAGAGAAGCTTAGAGAATACAAACTGGCGACCGTGACCTACGGAACAAAAGCAGCGCCATTCTTAGCAATGATGACGTTGAAACAGTTAGCTCGAGATGAGAGGCGGAACTATCAGGACAGCTCTGCGCCAAGCGTCCTGGAGGAGTCGTTTTATATGGATGACCTCATCCATGGATCTTATTCACTAGAAGCTGCCAAACAGTTACAGAAAGAAATGATTAACCTTTTAAAATCAGGGGGATTCCATCTTAGGAAATGGAAATCCAACGCAGCCGAGCTTCTAGAAGACGTACATACAGATCAAAAACCTCAAGATTTTGATTTTAAACAACCTGAGTCAACCAAAACTTTGGGGCTTGGATGGAACCCTGACCAAGATCAATTCATATTCCAATCACAAATTCCTTCGTCGTCGTCAATCATTACTAAAAGATCCTTGCTGTCAGCTATATCGAAGATATTCGATCCCTTAGGCTGGCTCTCACCCCTCACCATCAAGCTGAAAATACTCTTTCAAGACGTATGGAGGGCTACTAAGGAGTGGGATGCACCAGTGCCAAAAGAAATCAGTGAGAAGTGGAAAAATCTAAGAGTAGAAATGGAAATTATCAATCAATACCAAATACCAAGATGGCTGCAAACCACATATAGAGACCGTATTGAACTGCACGGTTTTTGTGACGCAAGCACAAAAGCTTATGCTTGCGTTATCTATTGTAAAACAATTAAGAAAGATAAGTTATCAGTTGTATTAGTAGCAGGGAAAAC
Organism: Bembecia ichneumoniformis; assembly: GCA_910589475.2. Taxonomy (NCBI): domain Eukaryota; kingdom Metazoa; phylum Arthropoda; class Insecta; order Lepidoptera; family Sesiidae; genus Bembecia; species Bembecia ichneumoniformis. Next base: position 12,676,229 of record OU342533.1, on the reverse strand, counting down.
AAAGTTAGTTCCTATCAACAAAAATATTTCTCTGCCTCGCTTAGAGCTTTGTGGGGCATTACTATTATCAACACTCATGGCTAAAATCAAGACATGCCTAAGTAATCATGAAACAATAGTCCATGGCTGGGTAGACTCCATGGTCGTACTCGGCTGGCTCAATGGTGATGCTGACCGATGGAAGCCGTTCGTTGCCAACCGAGTGAAACAAGTCATAGCGTCGATGGAATCAAGCTGTTGGCGTTACATCAAGTCAGAAGAGAATCCAGCCGACTGCGCTAGCAGAGGTCTGACTCCTTCTCAACTCAAAGATCACTCTCTGTGGTGGCAAGGCCCTACGTGGCTAAAATCAAATAGTACCTACAAAACAAAAGATGAAGAAAAACAAGCTTACATCACTAACCTTGACATAAAACAAACAAAACAAGTTAATGTCATGCAAGTATCAAGCGCAAGTGAAATTGTGGAACAAATATTAGAAAAGCAAAGCACATTAACAAAAGCGATTAGAGTATTAGCGTGGGTACTAAGATTAAAAAACAAAAAGCAAAAGCAAAACTATTTAACAACAAATGAATTAAATAACGCAAGATTAATTGTAGTAAAAAATATTCAACATAAAGAGTTTAGCGAAGAAATAAATGATTTATTACGAAACAAAAGCGTAAGCAAGAAAAGCAAATTATACAACTTAAATCCCATGTTAGATAAGAATAACATCTTACGTGTCGGCGGTCGACTCAGGAACGCAAACATGGACCCTGAAATGAGACACCCGGCAATAATACCAAGCCAAACTAAACTGGCTGCCCTAATCATCGATCAAGCGCATAAAAGTACCTACCATGGTGGCGCGCGCCTGACTACTGCTTTTATACGCCGAAAATACTGGCTGACTGGAGGCAAGAATGCTATCAAAAAGCGCCTGCACTCATGTGTCAAATGCAGCAAGTACAGTACCACTCAGCAACATCAACTGATGGGAGACTTACCTTCGGCAAGGACGAATCCATCGCGTCCTTTCTATCACTGCGGAGTAGATTACACCGGTCATGTAACTATTAAGGCAAGTAAGGGCCGTGGAACCAAAACCACCAAGGGATATGTAGTGGTATTCGTCTGCATGTCTACCAAAGCTGTACACCTGGAAGTGGTCTCTGACTTAACTGCCTCCGCCTTTCTTGCTGCCTTACGCAGAATGTCGGCAAGAAGAGGAGTCCCAGGTCATATGTACAGTGACCAAGGTACAAACTTCATAGGAGCTAATAAGGTTTTACAGAAGGAGTTAAAGCAAATACAAAGCTCTTTCAATCAGGAAGTCCTGGAAGAGGTAGCGAACATGGGCATAGAATGGCACTTCAATGCGCCCTCTTGGCCGTCAGCAGGCGGTCTGTGGGAGGCCGCAGTAAAAAGTTTAAAGTACCATCTGAAGAGAGTGATAGGCGAGCAAAAGCTGACGTATGAAGAATTCAGCACACTTCTTACTCAATTGGAAGGGTGCCTAAATTCTCGCCCTCTCTGCCCACTAACAGAAGATCCAGATGATCTAGATTTTTGACACCCTCTCACTTCTTGTCTAGTGGACCCTCTTTGACTCTGTATGACACCGAAACCGATTTGAGGACAAGATGGCATCTCACGCAAAAGTTAGTCAATGATGTCTGGAGCCGTTGGCGCAGCGAGTATCTTACGCAGCTCTCAACAAGAAGTAAGTGGAGACAACCAAAGACGAACATCAAGCTAGGCGATGTTGTCGTAATTAAGGAGGACAACCGGCCGCCAGGCAAATGGGCTTTAGGTCGTGTAGTACAAATACACCCTGGAGCTGACGGCTATACAAGAGTCGTCACATTAAAAACAAAAAATGGATTGCTGAAGCGACCAATCGTTAAGCTTTTCAATTTATCAACAAATCAAGAGGAAACCCAATTTTAACAAAAAGAAAACCAAGATTCATCATCAGAAAAACCATCTCCAACATTTATCACTACAATGGCTTCGTCCTTGATGCTATTTTTATTTATTATTCAACCAATTAATTGTTTTTACAATATGACAGCATTACCAAGTCAAAACAGTATGTATATAAACATAATACGAGACGACTGGCGCCTCATTGTCTACTATGACACACAACCTTATTACGAAGGAAATGCAGCGTTAGCAAAATACGTCAAGTACATCATAACAATAACATGAACGACGTCACCGGACACCGGAGCCGTCGTGGTCTAATCAACGGTGCAAATGACTCACTCTGGATTTTTTAATGTCGATAGAAGGTGTGTCATAAAATCAGCTGATTTCTTTGTTTACTCGCATAGGCATGAATTCAGTAAAATCTGTACGAGCCACAATATTCTTTCACCACAAATTATTTCTTCGATCAATCAATCAGATCAGAAACCATACATCCATGATCCATGTCCTACCATGATGTTCATCATCATGCGGCCATCTACACATTGGTCGCCGTCGCGAGCATCGTGTTAATCGTGCATGGCGGCGCTGCAGCAGCAGAGGCGGCGGCGAGAGCGGGCGCGCGGCTTCGACCTCGGCCCCGGCCCCAGGAGCAGCGCCTGCGCCGCTCCCGGCACCACGAGAAGGTGCACAAAGTGCGCAGCGTAGTGCTCAGTGCAGTGCGTCTAACAAGTGTCGTGACAGTTGTGAAGTGCCCGATACGAACTCGCGAGTGTCAAAACGAAACATTGGGTCGTCCCCTGTGTTTCTTCGTTCAATACTTAGAATATCAGACGAGCGCCTTAATTAAGCATAGGAAATAAATTGTTAATCATCTTGTACTAACACTGGGGAAACCATAGTTATAAGAAACAATAATTGCATCAACTTGTATTCGCTATCAGCGTCCCATCAGTCATACTAACATCATCTTTCTCGCCCGGGAATATGTACGAGCAAGCGCGTACAACACGTCTCGTCATCATTATATTAACCTACATTTGTAAATACATTTAATTAATTATTCATAAAAATCAAGTCAGTTCGTTCGCGTCCACCAAAACAATACGTCGTGCGTTCTCATTACAAATCATCCATTTCTATTTTATTAAGTTTAAATTACAAGTTTATCCCCTTACAAACAATACTCTCTTTTCACCAATTATCATCATAGTAGTTACGGCAGAACCCGTACAATAGATAAAATAAAAAAACTATATAATATATAGGTACAACACATTGGATTGTAAATATACGTATATGTTATGCTAACCAATAGTTTTATTTTGTATTAGGACTATTTATTTTGCAAATGCATACAGTATTAAGTTGAATAAATATCATTTGCTGACCAAGTATTACATTTTTTACTGCCGAATAAAAACATCGTGCATATGATATCAAACCGAATTCTTATCTGATTTTCGTCTTAACCAAAACATAGTGAATAATTTAATTAACTAATTGTTTCCTTTTCTTGCTGTCCACAGAATATCTCCTAGGAGAAAAGATTTTAGCCGCACCTATCCTTATTGAAAACGCAACTTCACGCGACATTTATCTTCCTGCTGGGACTTGGCTCGACCAGGGAGACCCCGACAAAGAATACGAAGGCAGAACCTGGATTAGGAATTATCCAGCACCTCTGGAAGTCCTACCGTATTTCGTTCTAAAACAAGGCGCAACCGGTGCAGCTGTAACTCCGATTATTTCAATCAGTTTAATTATGTTAAGCTTGCTCGTTGTTTTAATCAACAAATAATTAATTTAATAGAATTACAATTAAATGTAGAAATTGTTCCTAGTAATTAAAGTATTATTATTAAAACATTTTTAAGCTTAATTGTGTTATATCTACATATAATATACCCATTGATAGTTACTTCTAATATAAATAAACATTATTAATACTAATCTTTACATATAATAAAATCGTAACGTAAAAAAATAAAAAATAAAAATACAATTTATACACGTTGTACCTACTTGTTACCGAGGTCAAAAAAATAGTTTTTAGAATTCTTGTCTGTTTGTCTATGCGTTTCTGCACGTTAATCTCTGAAAAGGATTAACCGATTTAAATGCGGTATTCACAGGTGTATTGTAGCAAGTTTTTCGTGAAATTAGTGTTTATTTCATTCCAATTTTACAAACAAAAAAGTTACGCGCTATACCAAATACCACGCCACGCGTACGAAGTTGCGGGCTCTGCTAGTAATATAAACTTTTAGTAAATATAAATTTTACTTTTTGTATCTTTTTTTTAATAAAAAACTTTTGTATAGGTAATCCGCAAGTTGGGAGTTGATTTGTGTTAATATCTCCTAAGTGTTAAGATGTTTATAAGTTCTTCTCGCCCGAAAATTAGACGAGTTTCAACCTCCGAAGCAAGCCGGTTAGTGCTTCACACCGTAGACTACACACCGCTTCACTGAGACAGATTATACAGAAAATTCATGAGTATAATCAGCCTTTGTGCATAGCCTTTGTGGACTAGGAGAAAGCCTTCGACTCAGTCGAAACCTGAGTCGTTCTTGACCCCAACGTGTTAGCCGTGCCAGTAGACGAAACCGAATCCAACTGCGAAGAGGAGTTCGACAGGGGGATGTGATATCCACAAAACTGTTTACCGACGCGTTGCAAGATATATTCAAGACACTGGACTGGGTAACGCAAAGAGTTAATGTCAACGGCGAATATCTCTCTCTCCTCCGTTTTGCTGACGATTGTCATTCAGTCAGAGTAGCTGAAAGAACTCATAGGGTTGTTCGGTAGCCTCAATGTCGCTTATCGGTGGGTAGGAGTTGGGATAAATTTGAAAAAGATGAAAGTCATGTTCAACGAGCATACGAGTATTCTCCTTGGACCTGTTATCGTAGAGGGTGTGACTCTTGAAGTTGTGCAGGATTACGTCTATTTGGGACAGAAGGATCCAGCTGGGTTGGGCTGCATTCGGGGAGCTACGTCATCTGTTCTCGTCACCACTGCTGCAATCTTAGAATACCAAGTTCTACAATCAGTGCGTCCTGCCAGTGATGAAGTAGTGCCGAAACACGGGCTCTACAAGCAGGACTGATGTACAAGTTTAAAGTGGCTCAACGAGTTATGCTCGGAGTTTCTTCGGTGGTTCAAAATCTGTTGAGCTTTTTTTGCGTAAAGATTAACAAACATCCATCCGTACGTAAATACACGCATCCTCACAAACTTTCGTATTTATAATATTTGTAGGATTTATATAAATACAACACATACCTAACAAAATTTTCCGTTGATGATAAAATATTGAATTTTAAAATTGAAAAAACCCATGAAGGAATTAATGGCGTCGTGAGAAACAAAAAGACACCATATTATTAGATGAACACCTACTTAATAGATCAATGATAATAATTCATAAACGATGCGGATTCCATTGTTCTCGCGCTGATGTCCAATGTCTATCAATGTCTGGAAATTTCTAATGGAATTACTTTACTATTTTTCTATCAGTTAGGTATTTTCAGTTTAATGGCATTGATTCTAAATTCGAAAATAATTGAGATTGTTTTGTAAACAATGTAATTTTATTTTTTGAATATTGGATAATCCACATGGATGTTCATACGAGTACCTCGCACTATACGAACTTTGTTAATTAATTTGCGAACGTGATATGATTGTAAGTTTATACGAGTAGACTGTACTCGTGTACCAGTTTTTGTCTTATATATTGTAATCTTTATATGCATGTTGGTTATTTTAATTGAAATGAAGTGTTTTGAAATAATTATTAAACTAGATTTTACCGGCGACATCGTCGCCGTATCTTTGAAAATTATATCTTACTAGTGACCCATGCCCGGCTTTGCACAGATGCAATGGCTCTCCTCGAATATAGCTCTTTCCATTAAGGAAAATCGTACAAAACCTGTTGGGTGGGTTAGAAGAAGTTAGCGGAGAAACAGACAGAGTTGGACAGCGACTTTTTTATTTTATAATCTTGTATACTAATATTATAAAGCTGAAGAATTTGTTTGTTTGTTTGAACGGGCTAATCTCAGGAACTACTGGTTCGAATTGAAAAATTATTTTCGTTTTGAATAGTCCATTTATCGAGGAAGGCTATATAACATCACGCTACGATATATAGTATTATATATAAGCAGTGTCCAGTACCGCGCGCCCCATGCGCACGCCGCCGTCGCATGGGCCGCAGCGAAGCGTGGCCGAATTCAGCTATAGTACGGTCATTCTATGAATCCTTTTTTGACATTTCTTTATGTCCATTGCATAAAGTTCATTTCCGAATAAACGATACAGAAAATGTATGGAATTGACACCTGTCAGAACAGCACTCTTATAATGGCCGGAGTATAGTATAGAATATACATAGATATAGATATAGAAATAAATATAGTTATATCAAGTTGGAACCACACACACACACACATTCACAAAAATTTTATTGAAATTGGTTACCGATTGGCGAATTAGCGTGAAGGAACAGTTTTTGTATAAAATGTATAAATTATCATCGTTCGTATAAAACGATTACTTATTAGCGAGTATTGTTGTTGTTATAGGATTATTTTTTGACTTATTTGGTAAAGGAGACATAGGGAGATGTTGAATTTAGTAAAGAGAAATATTACTGAAAAAAAAAATGGTACAGCATGTAAATACTTGATTTACATACTTGTATTTACAGCATGTAAATACTTGTATTTACATGCTGCATAAATGCTAAAGTATTGTATTGTAAACTTACAGCAAAAACTAAATGATCCCACCTAAGCAATTTATATAATATATGAGCTGATTCTGATTTTAAGTGATGAAAATGCAAGCTTCCGTCAGTCACAGTGATGGATGGCTCATTATCTGATTCTTGATAATGTATGCGGTGTAGGTATGTACTTCTTCGTTCAGAGTGACATCTGGTAATAGTCAAACTCGCGTACATACTCAGAAATCTCTATATATAAAAATGATTCCCTAATTCTCTTGGTCACGGCATCACGCGTGAACGGGTAGACCGATTTTAATTCGGTTTTCACTAATGGAAAGAGGGATAAACGGGGAATGTTTATGTATAATAAAATTTGCACCCCGGGCGAAGCCAGGGGCGGGTTGCTAGTATATAATATAATCCTAGCTAGTAATCCTAATCCTAATATCTTAATTCCTAATTTTCCTAAAACTAAATTCCTCAATAACGCAAAAATAGCTGAACTGATTAGGATGAAATTTGGCACACAAATAGTTTATTACCTAGATTAACATATAGGATACTTATTATCCTGAAAAATTTAGGTTCCCCAGGGATTGTCAAAAAATATACAAAAATCGGCGCCAATGTCGTCAACTGTGGCTGCGTGGCGCGGCGCGGGCGTCACAGTTGTCATTTATAAAAAAAGCATTATAGGGTTAAAGATTTTATAGGACGTATGAAGTTGTGCACAGATAATAACATATTTGTGTGCCAAATGCCAAATTTTTGCGTTGAGGGACAAACATTCAAACATACATACAAACTTTAGTATTCATAATATTATTATAATTCAAATTATTATTCTTAACGAATATGAAAGAGATTATCAATATTTCGTTTATCGTGCACTGCTAGAACACTGGTATTCAATACAGTTTATATTTCTTATTCTTTTTGGCCTCAGTAAGATTCATTTGTATTGTTTGTATGCCATTTCCACTTTCAAATAAAAAATCATGAGAGCATATTGACCATATTGTGTCTCGCTTTTAACATTTTCGTAAGCTTGATGTATTATCTCTATTGATTATCTATCTTTATCTCTTTAAAAAATGGCAATTCGGCTCATCTTGAAGATGGCCATTATCTGCCAATGTCAAGTGTGAAAAAAAAAGTACTAATTGGGCTCCGCCACGAGCTCCGTTTAAGGGAGCCCGCTCGGAGCCCACGTCGTGTGAGCCTTCTTTGTTCCCAAAACCAATCCGATCGGTCGAGCAAATGCCGGTGAGGAAAAAAGCACCGACCCCAGCAACCGCCCGGATTGCCAAGGGTAAGCCCCCCCACCACGACAAGGTCATGGGGGGGGGGGATTGATTATCTAATGCAAATTTCTTACGATTGAGTAATCGTGAAGTTGACTGACGTGTGACCTCAGGTTTTTTGCAAGCTATTGTTCATGGACTATTATACCATCACACGTAAATGACATAGACTACTTGTGACTAGCATTAAAGATGAATGCAGACTACTATCTATATTTTATAACTAGTTGTTAGCACGCGAATTCGTCTGCGTCTCTTTATAAATTACTAAGTTACTTCTTGATAATGTAGCTTTCTATACTTAGATGAAAGAATTTTTAAAATCGGTCCAGTAGTTTTTCAGTTTATTCATTACAAACATACATACAAATCTTTTCTCTTTATATATATTTTATATCTTTTTTAGTGTTAGTGTTAGCGTTAGCGTTACATATTTAGTCAGGCATTAATTTTTATTTTTCAACACGGGCGAAGCCGCGGGTACCAGCTAATGTGTAAATAAAAGGACTAACGTGTTCAAAACTAGTAGGTACAAAATAATCGTAAATTACTTCAGAATAACACTTTTAATTTGATTGTTTGTATTTTATGGTGCCTGTACACTCCCGGGCAAAAGTTCTCACTATGTCTCGGCCGAGAGAAGCATGAGTGCGACAATGTACACGGAGACCCAGCGAGTCATTCTCGCATTCGGCCTGTCTTGGGATGTCTCGGCGAGAGTGTATGTACTGTACAGCCACCATTATGTTGGTCACCATTTAGAAAGGATTATCCCAATTTACAACCTGACGCGCCCCGACGTTGCCCGGGAGCAGTTGTGCATCTGGAATAATGTACATACCTTTCAAATGGCAAAAAAATACCTAGGTGCGGCGGTTTCGTACCCTCCACATATATGTAAATTTTATATGTAAACATATAAAATCTGCCATTAAAACTATGTACTTGAAAAATACCTACAAAATTTTATTGAATCTCGTTCAACAAGTGAATAGCCACCTTTATTATAAATGAGACACAGTTAAATAGTGTGTAAATGCTTCGATAAGAAACTATATCAGAGTATATTCATAGTGGACAGTCGTGTTTTGATGGTGCGTGTTGCGATGGGCGTTGCAGCGTTATGTAAGTTCTTTGCAAATATTCACAAAACACAAGCAGTTAAGATTACCTTCGAATCGAGAAACGTAGTATCAGTATCGAATCCGGTCCTGAGTTTTAGGAGTTTACTTCTTAAGAATCGATATACATTTTAATTTTTAAAAAATTATGAGGAGTAAAATTAATGAAAGCGTTAACTAAAAAACGTACGTTACTGTCTCTTTGTCATTTGTGCGACAGCAACGTGGGGCTTGTAAAAGCTGGGGGCTTGTAAAAGCTTGGGGCTTGTAAAAGCTCTGGGCTTATAACAGCAAACGTCAAAATCTTGTAGAAAAATACAAGATTTCGCGTTTAGGAATGAAACGATAATGCCTTATAACCTGCCGGCGCGCGGCGCAGCGACATCGCAGCGAAAAAATGAACTATTTGAACTTATAAAACGTAGTGACATCTATGTATACCGAACATAACTAATATAACTTTTGTTTGTAAAACGTGATATCTGACTATGCAGAATGTAACTAAATAATATTAGTTATCTATTGAAATTAGGAAAATTTTATACATTTAATTTTATGCGTTTAAAGGAGTAAACTCCAGTCATGTGTCGCATCTGACACACACTCTTTTTGTTTCTAAGCTTTTGAATTATATTTTAGGCTGAGAAAAACGATGTTTCTTGTTCTAAAGCTGTACAAGTATAAAAACGATAAGCTCATACTTCTTCCACAATGAAGAGGTTGTCCGACGGTCAGGCATAATTTTTTTTATCAAGTACTAGCTGGTGCCCGCGACTACGTCCGCATCGAAAAATGAGAAAAATAAATATGAGTAATATAACGCCTAGGTCTGCATCAAGCGAGTCCCGTCGTCGTCGCGTCGCGTTTAGTCCAGAAAATTTTACAAACAAATCAAAATTTGAGTCCTAGTATATAAAGTATATAATGGGCTCTGGCCTTCCTTACTAACTCACTGAAACACAACAGTTATTTCTTCATGACCCTCTATAAGAAGGTGGTTACCGTCGTCAGACAGATACCCACCGACCATGGGGAGATCAGTGAGATTCCTACTCACTAAAAACCCACAGTGTTTCCTCGCGTCGTCTATGGTCTATCAGGGATCGTTGAATCTCTTCCCCCCACCAAATGCAGTTTACTTACTTTACTTACTTTTCACTACTTTTAGTAATTAAATCAGAAAGAAATTAAATTCGTATAACAGATACAAAAACAATGTTACGCGTATCATTTCGATTCACTTAAATACAGAATTACTTTTATTTAAATTTAATTAAAATAGATTTCATTTCGATTTTTGTATACATTCCTTTTGATATATTTATGGAACTTAATTAATTTTGACTATTCATTTATTAAGGAATTTAATTTAATTCAGCTAATAAGTTAATACAACATTTATTGATTTTGAGGCGGTATTATAATAAATGGAATTATTTTTTGTTTTTGATGAGTTTATTTTTTGTTTGAACGGGCTAATCTTAGGAACTAACAATGCAAAAATTTCAATGCCAAAAATGGATTTCAATGCAAAAAATCTTCTTGCATTTGATACCATAACTGTTGAGGAAGGCTATAGGCTTAACATCACGCGACGACCCTTAAGAAGCTAAGCAAAAAGAACCTAGCATCACCGAGAGGAGCCGAAATGTGGATGCTTATAACAATTAAATTAAATTAAACGGCGAGTGAAACAGTGAAAGAAAGCTAGTGTATAGATTCATATGAAGACCTGGAGTGAGTTCAATAGAAAAAAATTATTGTTGTTAATCTATCTTTACGTAAACAGTTGAAACGTACAATTAAAATGTTGACATTAATTAGTTCCGATAGCTAATATTCTATAGAATACAATTATTCCACATTGATGCTTAGATGCAATTATGTACAATGAAATATACGCATTCGCCTTCAACAATATAAACATGTTTAATGGCTTCTAACAAACAATATATGTATTTACTTTTGACGGACTAAACCAAATTTCCCATTCTCTTTGATAAATTACACTATTAAAAATATATTAAGTATTGCAGCCAATAATATAGGTAGGTACTTGTTTTTAAAATTCTAATTTAAAGTAATTTAAGAGACCTGACGGGATGTCGTAGATTCCTTGGAAGATGGGTAGACCATTAGTGTGGGACTCCACGGCTGCCAGTACTAGTTAAAGCTGGTGTCGCGGCAGTGAATGCAGAGGAGCGAAAGATTAATAAGTATAAAAACATAAGTCTTTCGTTCTTCTTGGTTTTAAGAAGCTGGGATTCATCTCATTAAAGACTTATCCAAACACTTGATAGACAAAACTGGCGATGACTGGGCTGAGTATTACCTCTCTCAGAGATTAAGTTTAGTTCATAATCATAAGTCATAAGTTCTGTCACATAATCAAAACATTTAAATTAAAGTGCTGGCTACAAAAATATTTATTGAATTCGAATTTCGACTCTTTATGAAAATAAAAATTTGCACTATTTCGAATTTCATTTATTTTAAATATGGAGTGGACACTTAAAGAAGACAGAGTTGCGGTTACCACTCTGCATCGGTGGGGTTATGCACCAAATCTGATTTTCGAACTACTGAAAATTTTAAATATGTATAACCAATAGATTCGTTTATCATTCCATCAAACGATATAATGAAGATTCAAGTGTAGAAGACAGAAATAGAAATAGTCGCCCTCGCACTATTAAGACTTCAGCAGTGATAAAAGCTGTGAAGGCACGAATCCAAAGAAATCCCATGCGTAAGTAGAAACTGTTGGCCTTTCAGATGGGGTTAAACAGAACCACGGAGAAAAGAGTGTTGAATGAAGACTTAGGGCTTGGAGTTTATCGAAGAAAGACAGGATATCATTTGGATGCGAATTTAATGGACCTGAGAATGAAGGGATCGCACGTTTTGTTGAGCGGCGCACGGAAAAAAGGCAACATTTTTACGGTGGAGGAGAGATACAATAAAAAAAATGATAAGGTTTACGCCCACAATAGTGACAAAGCGAGCAGCTACATTCCGCGTGTCCAGCGAGGCCATTTTCCATCGTCATTCATGGTTTGACTGGGAGTCACATATTTGGGCTTAACTGGGGTATATTTTTGTGAGAAAGGCGTAAAATCAAATGTGTATCAAAGTTTATAATTTGATAATTGATCAAATTATAAACTTGTGGAAACCTCCTTCTCATACCATGTTCGATAACAGACACTGGGTATTCCAGCAAGATTCTGCGCCAGCTTGTAGAGCGAAAAGCACGTATAACTGGCAGGTGGCGCGTGAAATTAACTTCAACCGGTACGAAGACTGCCCTTCTCCAGTCCAGACTTAAATCCATTAGATAATATATGGAGGAAAAGACCTGCTGAAAGTCACTCAAGGTATCCTCGATTAAAGCAGCCGCCGATATTGATATGGATCTCGTTCGTGCTTGCTGTATACGACTGGCTGCGAGGTTGAAAGTTTATATTCAAAATCGCGGTGGTCATTTTGAATAAGCTTATTCAGCATAAGAATCTATGTTTTAATAAGTCCCTTTTGATATATAAATGGTTACTATAAAAATAAACGTGTCTCAATTATTTCATAAAATGTGATAGAACTTATGACCTGAGTAGATATATATTTATAATACTGTTTATTATTATATTAATAATACATAAATCACTATGAACAAAGGTTTTTATAAGTGTTATCAAATTGGTACTGATAAATATTTGCATTATATTCCAGTTGTGACAGTTTTAGCTGTATATGCACAAGCAGTCGACATAACGTTACTAGACATACCTGGATTCAAGGCGAAGTTAGAGAAAAATCCATATGGGGGCCTGAATCTATTACTACAAAAAAGTAAGTCTAACTTGAATTTATATATCTAATAGCGACTTGCCCCCGGCTTTGCACGGATGAATTTTCTCGGTAATTTTTCCAATTTTGTCTCTTCATAAGAACCTAACTTGAATTTCAACGAATAATTGAAAAATAAATTAGCCACTCGCGAGTTTTATGCTTAGCAACACATTTAGTGATTCATTTTTATTAATATAGATGAGTGAGCTCAAAAATAAAAGGTCTAGCTGCAGTAATTAGCTGCAGGGAATTTTTATCCCGGTAATGATTACAATATAATAGTTTACATTAAACGCTATATTTCGCGGACAACAGCTAATAGAAAATGAGAATAAATGAGATTGTTTTTAAAAAGGAAGATGCAAAAAATAATGTCTTGCGAGCACTAATCATCACCTCTCAGAAGACCGTGTGCTGTTGTGTTTTGGTGCGTGGTAAGAGATGTCAGTACTCATTCCCCTGTCACTATATAGCTATTCTTATCCTTTATCCTAGCGGAATCGGCTGCATAGTTGAATTCTCCGTGCTACTTTTTTTTATTCACCTACAACCGTAGTATACTAAAACATGCCTTTTTTTACAACATGTTCAATAATTTGAATTCTAATTCTATAGACGGCGTATCAGAAGTCGCAACTGTAATTGGTCGTCGAACTGGAACCGTAAAAGATATAGTTCAAGATGGCGATGTTGTAATTCAGTTCGTTAATGACACCACAGTCAGGATCAATACAGAAGAAATCAGTGGAGACAGAAAGGGACAGGTTATCACTTTGACCTGGGAAGCACCGAAGACAGCTATTCTAGAAGATTGCGTGAACCTTGGTTCGAGAAATTGGTATGGTGGACCGCAGCAAAAAAGACAATACTGGCCTATAGAACGTCTTGTGTTGCCTGGTTACTCTTATGTTACAAAAGAAGCAGACAATTGTGCCATTGCCGAACCCTATTGGCTAAATTCTCGGGGTGTGTTTTATTATTTCGACAAAAAAGTCCCCTTGTTTGTAGATCAAAATGACTTGGAAAAGAATGCTGCCTGCTTCATAGCTCAAATTAAAGCTCCATATTCAAGCAAACGCGATAGAATTGAATTGATTTATGCTATTGGAATTTTCGACGATGTTAGGAAAGCCCACGAATACGCCGTTGAGAAATATCTGGGCAAACCAACTGGAATACCCGACGAAAGAATGATAACGTATCCAATTTGGTCCACTTGGGCTCGGTACAAGAGAGACGTGGATCATAACGTGGTCCTCAAGTTTGCTGATGAAATTACTAACAACGGCTTTCCAAATAGCCAATTGGAAATAGATGATTTGTGGGAAGTATGCTATGGGTCGCAGACTGTGGACCAAACGAGATTCCCGAATTTACGTAATACAGTGAATATTTTGAAATCAAAAGGCTTTAGAGTCACTATTTGGACACATCCGTTTATTAATAAAGGTTGTGAACCTTGGTACTCAGATGCTCTAAAAAAAGGGTAAGACACTCTCACAATATTACTATAGAGTAAATTCTTAAACTGTAATCATCACTATATAGAGCAATAAGTCCTCATGTTTTTGTCTCTGTAAGTATTTGCGTTAATATCGGAAAGTTCAGAATAGATTTTGTTCCTATTTGAAGCAAAATCCTATGGAAAGTGGGAATTTTGAGAATGGTTTATGTGTATAATTTATGAAGGTTTTGAAATAGCCACTTTTAGCCTGCGCTACCTAAACTGTTTCATATAAATTAAAAAAAAAAGGTACATACAACAAAAATATCTGCCATAAATAGAACTAAGAAAAACTTCAAAAGAATAAGTATACCTAATATCTATGTTTCAAAACATGTAAAGACCGTGTATCTTATCATGGAGAAAGTTTTATGCTGTCAAATTTTAGAGCGGGCTAAGCCGTGAGGCACAGCTAGTTTATGATGCAATGAAAATGTATACCACAGAGTAGAGCGTCTACTTATTAGCAATGAATATCTTGAAACATATAGGTTGAATATAGGTTTTATATTCATAAATAATTATATTTTGACTGCAATATCGGCACCAGCATAGGTAAGCAGTCTGAATTGATGCGATTTGCCTTCCTAAACTACACATTTCTTTGACATTTTCAGATATTTAGTTTCTTCCGAATACGGTTCAGTTGAAACGAGTTGGTGGAATGATAATGAAACAACGACCGCTTACATAGACTTCACAAAACCGGAAGCCCGGGAATGGTACATAAGCCGTTTGCAGAAATTAAAGGATGACAATGGGATAGACAGTTTCAAGTTTGATGGTGGAGAGTCGAGCTGGGCTCCGCAGGTGAGTTGAATAACTAATAAGATCTGTTATTTGTAGCAAATAATACATTGGTTATCCAATTTTGAAGAATCACATATAGTGGTCTTTAACAGCTATGTTTTAAATTGATATAATATAGCACATTACTATTACTGTCGCGTGGATCGATATTACTATTAAACAATTAAATTTTAAACAATTAATAAGTATTTATGTACATAAAATCGTCAATAATTAGGGTAACAAATATTCTCGGATAGCGGCCACGTATCGGAAGACGGTTTATAATCCACCACTGTGTGGTCCAATGACATAGTAAAAATCGCTGGCGGCTACTATTGCGCTTTGACGGTATGTGGTTGAGGTCTATGTTCAACTCAGAGCATCTGTCGTTGATGATGATCATGATCTAAAAAGATTTAATTATATTTCGACAGATACCACTTCTACAGGGTGATATTAGGGATCAGCCAGGAGTTGTAACAGCAGACTACCTCAGGGACGTTGCCTTATTCGGACCAATGGTTGAAATAAGGACAGGTTACAGGTGAACTAAAGATTATATTGAATAATTTTTATTAAAAACCTAGGTATGTAAAAACAGAGCATACTTCGCCCTGCCATCTTAAAGTAGGCCGGACGTCTGGCGGCTGTGAGTCTAGTAATCGTTCCCTAAAGCTAGGCCCACACCCATCGCGATAACGCGAACATTCGCTTTATCGCGATGTGTGTAGCCGAATATTCGCGAATACTTCGGCACTTTGGGCGAAGCCGCAGACACTTCGCCCCACTGTCGGTAAACTCGCGCACATCAAAGGGTTTTATCGCGATGAACTTGCGTGGCTACACTTCAGTCGGCCGACAGGGGTCGTGCACAGCGGAACTAGGGGACTTATTGCTTTATTTGTTTGCGAGTTAATCTGCTGTTGAAGATTGAATATGGATAGGAGTAATGACAGAATTTTAGATTTTATAACCATACTAGTGACCCGCCCCCGGCTTCGCCCGGCGTGCAATTTTTATATATAGGAACACTCCCCGTTTATCCTTCTTTCCATTGCTGAAAACTGAATTAAAATCGGTCTACCCGTTCACGCGTGATGCCGTGACCAAGGGAAATGGGGATTCATTTTTATATATAGAAGATAGATAACCAATTACAAGGATGAGCCATTATTATGGAACCCAAAAGAACCTGGCCACAAGCGAAAAGATCTTATTTACGATGCATGGGTGAGAATAAAAAATAAACTGGGTTTTCCGTGCACAAATGAAGACTTAAAAAAGAAGCGTGATTCATTTATGGCCTATTATAGGCAAAATTTAAATAAGAAAAAGAAAACTATTAAATCTGGTGCTGGGACGGAAGATTTTTTTTGCACTAATGCACTAAAATAACATTTTTCCGCGACATTTCTCTGTTTGCAATGTGGCCATGCACATTCGTCGTAGGCCGAAGACGAAGTTTTATCGCAATAATTCTATCGCGATGTGTGTGGCCCTAGACAGAAAGTACTTAAACGAAAAGTAACAGCGTGTGTACTGTTTTGTTTTCGTAGGTTAGTGAGGGTCAAAGCATTTTTCTCTTATTTTTATGTTATTAGGGCCTGCAGTTGACTTGCATCTATTTGGTATTGCGTTGTTTTTGTCCAACGAAAGCTAAGCCACCTAGCAGCAAGTAGACCGTCAACCCACTTACAATCCTTTATAATAAAAAAATATGACTAATTTATTAATGATAAATGACAAATCCAGAAACTCCCATAAAAATAAAACTGCTTACGGAGCAAAGAAGGACGTTCAAACATTAAAATTGACCATTGTACGTTTGTAAAAAATCAGGTAGATATCTAAGTATCATTATGAGTTATCACTATGGTATTTTCGTACTGTCCTGTTAATGGTTATGTCTGAATGTGTACCCACCGTTTAATTTTAACATATAATATTTCTTCTGAAAACAGTAAATCTATTTTCACTACATAGCTACGAGTACTTCTTTGTGTCAACTAAAAATGCGATTAATAATCTAATAACTTTCCTAAGGCCTTACTTGTGATATGTGATGCTGAACGGCGTAAAGCAATATTATTTATTCAGATTAGGTGAAAGAAGAAAATAAACACATAGAAAACCAATCCTTACCTATCTCTTTCAGAACACAAGATCTACCAGTTTTCATTCGAATGGTTGACAAAGATTCATATTGGACATTCGAAAACGGCCTCCCGACCGTTGTCACGACGCTTCTACAGATGAACATCAACGGATATCCCTTCGTGCTCCCAGATATGATCGGTGGAAATGGATACGATGATCGTCCATCCAAGGAACTCTTCATACGATGGTTGCAGGCGAACACATTCATGCCAAGTATGCAATTCAGTTATGTACCCTGGGACTTTGATAACGAGGTAAGGCAAATTACAATTTGATATTTTAAATCACGGTATGCGAATAAACATAAGTTGATAGTGACTCTGGATCGAA
Organism: Bembecia ichneumoniformis; assembly: GCA_910589475.2. NCBI lineage: Eukaryota > Metazoa > Arthropoda > Insecta > Lepidoptera > Sesiidae > Bembecia > Bembecia ichneumoniformis. The sequence continues at coordinate 12,658,505 of OU342533.1, read as the reverse complement.
GAACCACGACATAAATTATATGTACGCATGTGGATGAGAAGCTCATCTGAGTTAAAATATGTATCTACATGTTCAAATTTTTCTATATATAAAAATGAATCCCTATTTCCCTTGGTCACGGCATCAGGCATGAACGGGTTAGAGGGATAAACGGGGAATGGGGAAAACGGGAAGAGGGATAATATAAAAAATTACACCCAGGGTAGCGGGTCGCTAGTCTTAAATAAAAATGTGTTGCTAAGCGGAAATTTCGAGACCAATTCGGTTAATTGTTTTCTTAAATATTCATTGAAGTCCGAAAAAGATTTTTAATTTTTTATGAACATAAAAATTGGAAAAAATTGTCGGGTATTTTTTGTTGTTGTTTATATCACACATAAGCTGCCACAGTATACAATGGCAATCGGGTCAGCTAATTCATAAATGACATCAATCAAAACCAGGCTATTTTTTTAACTTACGCTTTGGAGAAATTGGTAATAAAAGTCTTTCTTTATTTCAGTAATTTCCTTTGTATATTTCAGATTTTGTAAATGGGGATTCGAAAATTAATACATTGAGCGCGAAGCACGTACTCGATACGTTCTTCGAGTAAGAGCGCAGTTTAAACAGATTTTTAATACTCTCAAACATAAATATCTATGAAATCCCATTACCAAATTACACGATGTTTTGTCAGTAAAATCTATAATTTCTTCTCAAGTTTTAGTAATTAAAAGAAAAATAAACTGATGGCCTGACCTCCATACGAAACTGTTTGATCTCCTATGTATTTACCTACTTACTTGCTATAAGCTTCCAAATTCAACAGAATTTCCATCTCAAAAGTCTCAATTAATTAACATCTGGGATTCCACTTAACAAATCTTTAGTGTAATAATAAAGCAAACAATTTTTCAGACTTATTAAAAAAATTTCAGACAATAGAAATTAGCAAGAAATATGTTGACCTACATGCAAAATATGCTCCACAAATAATAGCTGCATGTAAACGTGCAGTTACCGATGGTACACCAGTTAATCCGCCCATTTGGTGGATCGCGCCAAATGATACCACTGCTTACGATATTTGGGATGGTATGTAACTAATATTAGACCAAAAATAAAACTTTATAACTAACTAATACGTAAGTAATAAACTAGAACACTTTAAGAGAAGTCTCGATGACTTCTCTTAAAATTAAGTGATAATATTATACTGAGAACAAAAATCACCAAATAGGAATAAATTTAATTGACGTCATCGAGATTTCTCTTAGAGTGTTCTAGTTTTAATATAGTCCAATTCCTTACGGATCGAACTTTTTTTTAATGTTAAGGTCGGCAGACAGGCTGACGCTCCACTTGATCTACCGTCGCCTATAACACAACCAACGCCAAAGCTGCTGCAAGTGCGCTGCCGACTGCAGTAGGATTAAGGATAAGGGATTAGGAGTGGATAGGGAAATGGGCTCTGGCATCCCTTACTCACTCACAGAAACACAACAGCCCACGTGCTGTTATTTCACGGTGGTCTTCTGTAAGGGGGGGTTACTGCCGCCAGATGGGTGGCCCAAATGACTGCGAACGCCTTAACGCCCTGTACCTAAGTGAATTTTTTGCTTTACTTGCTCAAAAAAGTTGAACATTTGCAGGCAGGCTGACGGTCCTTTTGATAATTGTTAGCTACACCTATTAATACAAAAAAAGGTGCTGAAAGTGCTGTTGACCTTAATATGACAAAGGATAGAGGGATTAGGAACAGACAGGTGGGTATGGTCACGTATGGTACTCAATCACCGAAACACAACAGTACATATGCTTTTATTTCATGGAAGTCTTCTGTAAGAGGTGGTTACTGCTGCCAGTGCTCAATTTATGACGTAAAAAGTCGGCATAAAGGCATAAGTATTCTTATAGTGTTTCACCAAAGTCGTCAAAGTGGGAAAGACGGCACAAAGGTAAACACTCACTGTGAAACCCCACTGTGCTCTGCTTTTACTAAATGTCTGTGATATGTCTGTTTATTTTTTTTAGAATACCTCCTCGGTGAAACTATATTAGTGGCTCCGGTGTTGGAACGCAATGCACGCGAAAGAGACATCTATCTTCCATCTGGTAATTGGCTCGCTCAGGGAGAGAGAGACAAGAGTTACCGCGGAGGCGAATGGTACCGAAACTACCCGGCTCCTTTGGATGTTTTACCTTATTTTATTAAGGTCTAAGTTCTTACTAAGGCTTGGGTTCCCATCGAACCTTTATTGCGTATTTTAGTAGGTAGAGATTCTAACTTAGGACGTAGTTGCTTACATTTTATAAACTCACGTTAAGTTTCTATTTCTTTTTGTTTGTGAATATTTATAATTCCCATAATAAATAATTGCAATTATGTATATTGAGTTTCAATTTTATAACTTTAGAATAAAAATCTATATTGCTTCAATGAAATATCTCATAGAGTATTCTTTGCATTACGAGTATAAATAAAGGAATTCAAGGAGCTTCACCCAAAGCTTCTTATGTCCAAGAATGTTTCAAATAAATTGGATGAGTCTGGCGTCAGTGAATATCCCCTTACAGAAGACCATCAAACACAACGCTTGTATGTTATCTATCCGATTCTCCTTCAATGGAGCATCAGCTTGCCTGCCGAGTTTCAATATAAATAGAAATAATTAAATAAGGAAAATACGATTTCAATATATTATTTTTATATTTTTACGTGATGTGCAAGCCACTTTGTGCTTTGGTTACAATGGAGGTACCCAGCTTTATATTTTTATTTTTTTAAATTGGTATTGTATTGTATTTATGAAAGGTAGACCAGATTACATTGTCTAAAACCTATTAGATACTTTATTAGTTCAATCCTAATATTATTAAATGTGGAAATTATAATAAAAATAAAGCTAATATTAAAAAGCCATAAGACGTGTTTATATGAACATAGATGGAGTTACTGCCTAGTTACCGCCCGTCAACAAAAAAATAGTTCCAGATATGCGGCAAGCGGCAACTACCTAATTTCTGTATTTGTCCTTGTGCTTACATGTGTGAGTAATAAAAGGTTGAAGCGAGATAAGTTTTACCCAAATTATATGGTCTTGTAACTCCAAAAATATTTACATACACGTTATCATCGTCGTCATTACCGATCGTCATTAAATTTTACATACACGTTATCAAGGAAGAAAAGAAGATAGGATACCAGAAAAATAGTATTATTTCAGAGGGATCATCGAGAAAAATTGAAAAAAAAAAAAAAAAAAATGCGGCGGCGCGGCGCCATGGTCATCAACGGTGCGTCGAAAAAGGTTTTGCCTAGCAACGGATAATAAAATGTAAAAAATATATTTTAGATAATAATCATAGATAATTTAAAAAGGGGCGCGCGCGGACGAAGTCGCGGGCACCAGCTGATGATAAACGTCAAATTAATATTTCATCAAATTATTTGTGTTCTGTTCAGTTTTGTGTCAAAATCATGTCAATCAACTCAAGTTTACTGTTACTGTGACTCAAGTCATGACTCATAAATAAACGTAGTGATTATCAAGTGATTATATATGAAGGGATTTTTATTAGGGTCCTCCGCAATGAAAGGACATGATTAGGGTCCTCTTTATCATTGGTCTCCATATTATTCGATCACGACATATAGGCGCGAATAGTCGGGCGCGGAGAATATAATTCAACATTAGGTCATGCGTTGTAATTCTAAACCAAACGCTATAATCGGCACAAAATAAGTCCTCGATCGCATTGTCCACCAGCCAATCACACCAAATCAGATAACACTCCACCAAACACGTAGCACAATTCACTTGATGTAAACCGATTGCCTTCTCGTCGGGTAATACTCGGCCACGATGCCTCTGCGCTAGCGCTCGGTGTTGTGTCAGAGTCCACGACAATGACATTCCGCTCCCGCTGTCCAGTTGACAACTGACAGTTGTCATTGCTGTTTACTCTCGTTAATCAAAAGCGCCGACACGGCCAGACTGACATGCGCACGTCCTCGTGCGCCTCTCGCCTCCGCTTCGGTCCATGTTCGATTAATCTGCACAGAAAGAAAAACTATCTGGCTCACCACATTCATTATGCTCGTCCTATCCTGACCTACTAGATATAATTTCACACATACGCACTCATGCAAGCACATTTACCCTTCATTTGGCCTCATGCAAATGAAATTAACTCGAGGTGTCCCTTCGACCAAGACTCGTCATCTCATATGACGGTATGAACCGGACGGCCTCGCAGTCATGCAAATGAAACTAGCTCGAGGTGTCCCTTCGACCAAGCTCGTCATCTCATATGACGACATGGACCGGACGGCCTCGCAGTCATGCAAATGGAACTAGCTCGAGGTGTCCCTTCGACCAAGCTCGTCATCTCATATGACGACATGGACCGGACGGCCTCGCAACTTCCCTGATACACACATTGTGATATTTGACCTCGTGCAACTAACAATTACTCTTACAGGACTACTGATCTGTTCAAGTCTAATCATGCTTTTGGGTTCGTTTGGGTGTGATAACTCACATTCTAGCACTTTAAGTTGTCTATCTAGAAACAAAACAACACGGTCTATCTCCAGCTTCACATTAAAATTTTAAGATAATTATTCTCGCATAACAATAACTGGGTAGGTGGATCGAATTATTAGTAAAAACAGATCAACATGAAAGAAAACCTCAATTAAATAACTCTCATCTAAACAACCGATGATTTTTTTTTTAGGGTTGTAGGTAGGTATAGTAAAACTGCGTGATTAGCAAGGTCAGCTAACGTTACATCATAATGTCGATTTTCGTTTAACTTATCGGCTGTGCTCTCTACCCCAGAAACAAAACAAAATGAAAACGACTCACCGTTATTATTCACAAGGATCAACCTCACTGCATAGGTTAAAGCCATCGAACTAAAAGCGATCATTTCTCGAAGTCGTCATTGCGCTCGAACCCGATCGATAGGCCGCCAACAGGAGTCCCACAGCACCTCCATTCTGAGTCGCGGTTGCCTCGCGATGATTCGTTGACCCGCACCAAGAGCAGATCTTGTTTGACTTGTACAGGATGGGTTGTTGCTGTAACACCTTCATATTTTTTTTGCACGGCTATCTGCAACTCCTTGTAACGGTCTTTCTGAGAAGCACAGGTCCACGGTGCTGCACCGAGGTCACGAATCGACATCGGTAGCTTCAGGGTTGAAGTTTGATGACTTTAAATTCACTCGTCGTAACTGGATCCTTTATGGCTTCGATAAAACTGACGATTCTCCATCACACCGCGCCACACGACTGCGCAACTTCAATCCTTATAGCAGTGTTCGTGAGGTAATCCCACTTCTGATGAAGGGAATTTTATTAGGGTCCTCCGCAATGAAGGGACATGATTAGGGTCCTCTTTATCATTGGTCTCCATATTATTCGATCACGACATATAGGCGCGAATAGTCGGGCGCGGAGAATATAATTCAACATTAGGTCATGCGTTGTAATTCTAAACCAAACGCTATAATCGGCACAAAATAAGTCCTCGATCGCATTGTCCACCAGCCAATCACACCAAATCAGATAACACTCCACCAAACACGTAGCACAATTCACTTGATGTAAACCGATTGCCTTCTCGTCGGGTAATACTCGGCCACGATGCCTCTGCGCTAGCGCTCGGTGTTGTGTCAGAGTCCACGACAATGACATTCCGCTCCCGCTGTCCAGTTGACAACTGACAGTTGTCATTGCTGTTTACTCTCGTTAGTCAAAAGCGCCGACATATATTTATACTCTTTGGCTCTGGGTGACAGTGGTGACTCAGAGTCGGTCGTGTCAAATCATTGGTGTCAAATAATTGAGGAAGACAAAAGAAACAAAGAAAATTCATAAATATTTTTTTACAATGGCAGATCCTAGAATCCGGCAAATAAAAATTCAAACCGGGGTTGTGAGACGCATTGCCAAGGAAAAAGTAGTTTACGAGAAAGAAGCTGATCAGCAAAGGAATCGGATACAGAAGTTAAAAGACGAGGGACAGGACGAACATAACATTCGTAAGCAGGAGGAAGTCTTGCAGGAGTGCTTGATGATGGTACCGGATTGCCAGAGACGGTATTGTAGCTTTAAAATATTAATTCAAACATGATAATTCAAATACGGAACATTGTATGCGACATTGTAGTTATCCTCGTAATTTAAATCTTTGGGATCCAATTAAACTATATCAATAAAACTTTCTTCATCTTATGTGGACATATATTCTTTAAAATATTCACCAATCCATTATAAGTGTATTATATAAAAACATTCACTACATGAAAATACAAATCAAAAACTATCCAACATCATATTCTTTTTGTCTCTAAATACATTCTCTTTTTTTTACACGTCAAATCAAAACCAAATCTATTTTTTCTTTTTCGATATTTGAAAATCAAACCTATTTAGTTGTCACATCTATTTATTTATCACTAATTTCCTATTATTTTAACATTTCTTATTATGTATTCCTAGATGTAGCATTTGCCAAAACTTTCATTATTAGCATCCCAGGCATACAAAGACAAAAAACAGATAAAAAAAGAGGAAAGCTTAACAAGTTCTAATAAGCTAGTCGTAGCTGCTTTTAACTTTCAAAAGTTTTTGTCTACACCAAATTGGACAAGTCTATCTTTTTACAAAATAAAACTGTGGACTTTCAATCTCACACTCAGGAACATATAAACTAAACGAATGTCGTGTTACATGTGGCATGAAGGTATGGCGCAACGAGGAGCCGACGAGATTGCATCCTGCCTTTATCGGTTTGTGATGGGCATACCCAAAAGTGTAGAAACGATAATTTTTTATTCTCAGACACATGTCCACATGCTAGCAAAAGCAACCTTCTCTAACTTCTGCTAGCTCAAAACTGTATTTTGCGTACCATAACTGATGCTCTGTGGTTTTCCAAGAACGATGAGATCCATCAATACCTGAATATTCCTACTCTTTCAGATGAAATTGAAAAATACAGCAAAAACACGTTGAATGTCTACGTAGACATCCAAATAGTCTTGCCACTCAGCTGCTTGACACTACAAATAGAATCAATAGGCTAAATAGACAGAAAATAATATGACTGAGAAGATGGACGCTGATCCACTATCTCTGAAAAAGATCGATCCATCTCCCTCAACAGGTTCGCTTATAGTCCTGGGGACTGATTGCAGATTCTTAAAAATCTCAATACTACAATTTTGGTGCCTCAGGATTTGGTGTCATTGGTTAAATTGACAAGTACCAAATTTGATGTGAAGTTGATGAAAAACACATTTTATGAAATATTGATACAAAGAAACTTTACTTCAGTTTGACAAAAAAATTGTTTGGTTAAAATATACAAGATTCACTAATGTGGCATTCACATTAAATGAATACCAAAAGTTATAGAAATTGATATTTAAGAAGCATTAAAGTGATAGTTTTAAGTGAAAATTTAAATTCCACTTTTTGCACATGTTATATTAAGTTTTCTTGGAAGATATCTACACTTACTAATATTATAAAGCTGAAGAGGTTGTATGTTTATTTGTATGGTTGAACGCGCTAATCTCAGGAACTACTACAAATAAGTACTACAAATCAGGTACTACAACAAAAAGCCATACCTTTTTATCCTAATCTTTTTACATTTGAATTGCTTGAAATGGCTCTATGTGGCTCTACTGTAAAAAGTTCATTGTGGACACATAATTTTTCTCCCAAACACCTCAGATATATTACCGTCTATATATTAATTCAGTACCTATAGGCATTTTTTCTAGGCCGTGACAGTAAAAATATATATTTATAGATGTGCATGTATGGTCACTTAATAAATGTTATGGAAAATATATCTTAATATGCATTGCTATAACCTACGTCTGTGCTGGGCTTTACAAGGCGCAAACCTTGTCATTCGATTTCATTTATTGAGTTATTTTTCTGATAGTTTTTTGCATAATATATCCTCTTACTAAACTTGTTTTTTTTTTTTCAGTTTGGCGAAGGCATTCCAGGATCTCAAAACAATTTTAGAAACAGAACAGGATCTTAAAGAGTTAGAAGATTACTTAACCGCCGAACAAACTTTAAAAGACGCTGAAATACAACTACCTGAAAACGTATTTTCATAAAAAGAGAACCTAATAACATTTTTTTAAACTTTTGTATTTTATCTTAAATAATAATCATGTCCTTTAATGCTAATTTTTATAATAATTTCCACACCAGTGAGTTTACATTCCACAATACACCTTCAAATTATGTTCCACCACCTCCAAAGCCTCCCCCAATTTTTATGCAACCACAACAAGATCCAAAGTTTGACGATAAACAATTTGTAACAACATTTATGAGAAGAATTAATTTTGAATCTACAAAACCTCATCCTAAATCAAATCTATCCTCTATCAGTAAAACGAGAGAACGACTACAAGAAATGGTACTGGCAATAAATACATTAAAAATAAAAGAAAAATTTCTATCTGAAAACATGAGTGCACTGCCAGATGCTGAATGGGAGTCAGCCTTCACTCAAATTAATGAGCATAAGAATAAAATAACAAACTTTTTCACCCAAATCAATGACACTTACATGAATGATCTAAGGAAAGTGTTGGCAAAGAGAGCAGCAAAGAGATTGCGACAGAAAAGGCTCCGTCTCGAAAGGAAGAGAGAGAAGGAAGATAGACTCAAAGAAGGCAATGAAAGGTCAAGGAAAATTGATGAAAAGTTACAAAAAATTAAGGATGTTATAAATAAAGCCAAACAGGTTAGCAGTAGAAAATTAGCAATGTTATTTTTCTGTTTTTTTAGGACTATCAAATCTTTATTTGTGCTAAGTGTAGACTCACTTGATAAAAACACAACTGCCCACATGCTGGTCTTTCATGGTGGTATTCTTCAAGGGGTTACTGCTTTACTGCTGTCGGATGGGCTGCTCAAATAACTGTGTGTGCCCTGCCGCTAATTTCTAAATCCAGGCCAGAGGCAACTTTGAAAAGTTCATTTCCAAAGTTGTTCCTGCCGGGAATCAAACACAGGACCCCTGAGACAGAGCGTTAACGCAAGCACCCTAACTACTCATCCAATGGTCTCATCAAAGTTTTTTTTTATGTTTTATGATAAAAGGTGGTAGTTTACTTGATGCTGATGGCTACTATCACCTAAAAAATCATTACTAACAGTTATGCAAGTGTGCTGCCGTCCCTAATAGGATAAAGGATGGGGGGAATAGACTCTGTTGTAGGTAGTGCTGCTGCCCGATTAGTGACTGTGTAACGCAGTAAAATACCCTAAGTGCTTTTAAACTTTTAGATTTAAGTAGCTAAGCCTAGAATAGGTTAATATGTTAGATGCTCTGTGTATTAAATGTGTTTTATTAACAGCTAGGGCATTAATTAATTAATTAATATTTATGAGATGTTATAATAATATATATGAAACTGGTGGTGACCGTGACTTTCTGCTCATTGAAAAATAAAAAATAAAGCACTATTGATGACGCCATCTATTATACTACAATAGAATTAGGTGAAGCGGCGTCATCTATCGGATTTGGGCAGAATTGCTTGGTGATACACCTGTGAATAGTATGCTCCAATTTGCAAACCCTCGGGAACCCAAGGATAAAACTCAACGAAATATACACCTATAGATTCCTCAGGAATCACTCTATTGATAGATGAAGTAGTTTTTGAGATTATCGCTGATATACTTACAGACAGACGCGGCGGGGACTTTGTTTTACAATATGTAAGGATTAGACAAGGCAAGAGTGAAATATTGGACATTTTGATATTTTCATTTTTCATTTATATGGTTGTCATTCTCTCTAAATGCAATGGAGAGCGCTAAAGTTTAGTTTTCCTTCACGCAAACCTTGTCCCTACAATTACGAACGCAAAAAAGCAGCCAAATCCGTGAAACCGTGTTTGATGGTTTTTCATACAATGGCGACAATTAGTTTTATTAATATAGATTTTCATTTTATTAAAGGTTATGCTGTGAATAAACATTGATACGTTATATTTTCAAATAGGTATGTTCTCATGTGTTTCTAATGCCTCAAAATTCTAATTTCTAAATTTATAACTTACAGGAGGAAGAAGCCAAATTGGAGGCGGATATGATACTCAAAGAAGTTCTAAGAAAGAAACACGATGCTAAGAAGTGTATAGTGAAATTAGATGCCCTACTGAAGCTGCAGACTGCAAGACAGAAGACCGCGAGGGGCAGAGGGGAGAATATATCGGAGGGCGATGTCACAACATTCACTAACAATATTGGTAAGATTTCATGGTTTCTAATTTATACCATTAACTACTACCATGTTAAATGCTTTATAAACTTGATATAGAACAATATTAATGTATTATCATTATATATATTGTACCACAGCTGTGATATAAATGATTGTTTTATCAGTTTACGAAAGAGATGCGAAAGAGATGCAAGGTCAGCGCTATCACGGCAGATCATTGACAAGATGGATAGACTAATAAGTCATCTACAAAGCGTTAGGCTGCAGTTAGAGGATGCGAAAATTCGTAGTAGCCGCGTTGTTGTTTTCATTTGCAGCAAATTTATACTCTGCTGTCTAGGCAACAACATTCAAATTCTTCGCAATCGGCGCCCTCTACCGCTAAAAAGTCCGATGAAGATTCTTTATAAATTAACTTACATAGTTGCAACGAAACTTATTTTTCCATAACAATAGATCGCCGCGTGGCTGTCTAACGTAATAATTCGAGTCATATAAATGCGCCTTTTCTGAGTACACTGCTACGAATAGAAAGAGATGGAGAAGTCTCGCAGAGGCCACATCCAACTTATCTGTTGATTCACGACCATGACCACTTCGTCATGAGAGTACAACAGAGATAAAGAAGCAAACTCCTCAATGTAAAGAGACATCAGTTGTCCACCTTTTAGGAAATGCTGGGTTTTTGAAGGAATGGCGAACCATTAGAGCAAGTGATCATAATTTCCAATAAATTTGTGAAATATTCTTACTCTTCTATGCATTATATATGTCGCAGTCATCTGGTTGAATCTGCTATTTGATTGAATGACTAGCGCGTTTATTGAATGACGACATTTAATTGAATGACTAAAGGACAACTCCTCAAGTCGTTGAATGTAACGTTCAACGTCTTGACTGAACGTCATTAGCGAAGTCGTTGAATGGGATATAGCCGATTTTGTAATATTTGGTTATGGTGCCCATGAGTTCGCAAATTAAAAGTTAACCTTACTTTAAATAAAAATAAATGAATTATAAAATGTTTCGTGAAATAGGATCTGTACGACTTTGTAATATTTGATTAGGGTGACCATAAGTTCGCAACTTAAAAGGTAACCTTACTTAGATAAAAAAATGAGGACATGACATGACACACCTTATTATGATTTTATATTGTATTTTAAGTCTGAAGATAGGCAATACTGACTATTTCTACCAACTAATTCAAGGAATTCAAAAAATCAAAGACTAGGACAGCCATTTTGATATAGATAGAACTAGTCTAATATTTTATTTTTAAACCTCTAAATCTCCGAAAGTATACGGTTTTCGACAATTTATCATAGAGTATTTTCGTTTTGTAATATTTTTCTCTGTCGATTGCCGTAAGTTTCATCATTGGCCGCCAAAATTTTAGGTCGCCCATAGTGAGGTCCCATGTAGGGTGACAATAAAGATTAGGTATGCCTATCAGGTAGGATGCTCATGAGAATTTTGGGAGAATTAAAAAATTACTGATTTATAAACTGCTAAGTTTAAAATAATAAGATTGTAGCATGCTTTCCAAAGCAGATTGTAGCATGATTTGCTTAGTATAAAAAAGTAAAAACCTAGAAAAATTGATCAAATTATTTCAAAAGCAATTTATTAAAATATGCGAGTCTCTGGGACTCCATGCTGTCACACTATTTTATTACAAATAACGCATTTTAAAGTAAAATTAATCGAAAAAATGTCAACACAGTGCTATCTGTGCGAGTTGTTTGACGCCATATTAGTGTTGGTGACTACTAGCACCGCAGTGGGAAATGAACTAAATTTGAATCACCTGACTGATTTTATGTCCGCTCTGTTCAAAGGGCTATGTTACAATCCGCTAACTAGTTGGACGTTGAGTGACGATTGATCAATCAGCGTTCGGCCTAGTCATTCAATTAAATTTCGTCATTCAATGAATGCGCTAGTAATTTAATCAAATAGCAGATTCAACCAGATGACTGCGACATATACATTACTATAGGTAATTGTATGCTAGTTAAAGCGAAAAGTGGGGGGGAGGAAACCTAATGAATAAAACGATGTTATCATGAATTCAAATGCGATATTCATTGTTTTTGGCAATATTATAGCATGACGTGCAATTTACATCTTATTGTATATTCTACAGAGGGTTTGCTTATTTTTAATGCGGTAATTAAAAACTGGACGCCTATGAAAAGATGTTTTAATGACCACCCACTTATAGAAGACCACCATGAAATAACAGCATGTGTGCTGTTGTGTTTCGGTGATGTTAGTATGCTAAAGTTTAGTAATATAATACTGCCCCCAACAACACAAGTATTATATTACTAAACTTTAGCATACTTTTTGGAGTGTGTTAGCAGAATGATATACTCTTAAACATAATGTATTGTTGTTTATTGCAGAGAAACTTAAATTACTTTGGACGAATAAGCTAGCAATTTATGAAAAAGAAGAAAACGACCTTCGCGCCAAACTAAAACACGATGCTGAAGTTATAAATTCATCTCCGAATGATGTAGCACAAGAAATCACAAACAACTTAACAAAATGGCGCACATTTTTATTTGGAGATGATAAGATCGCGCCTCAAGTTAATTTTGACGGCGATATCGGGCGGTTTCTGTCTGTCAGGTATTATATATTTTTTTATTGTTAATTTTAGTATTATAAAAGCTTAATTGAAATCTTCGTTTAAACTTAAATAGTACTTAGTTCTCTTAATACAAACTTATATACACAGTTTACAATTTTTATTGTAATTATTGCACTAATCCACTTCTTTGCCTGATTGATATCCCATCTATCTTTGTGTCATACATTAACATTAAAGAAAGCATTTTGTTACCGAACTTTTTACATGTTGGTTTAACGTTTACTGTAATTACCAAATTTATTATTGATTCCTTTAGAATTTCCTTATTATTTCTGCGCCTTTTCTCTGTCATCGAAGCAGTGCATTGTGTATAGATTGTATATGTATTTTGTTATAACTTTTTATATTATTTCTTGCCTATGTATTTTTCGATGTATTTACATGTCTACATGTATGTATGCATTATGTTTGTATGTTTTTATATATGTGTGTATGTATATGTATAATGATGTATATAGTAATTTATAAAGTATGTTTGTATGGTGCTCAATGAGTCACATACGGTGCTGGCTGAAAATCAGCGCTGTAGGTGTTTGTCTAGCACCTCAGCACAATGCTGAGTCAGTATCCGATTCGCTGCCGCGAGGACACACACACACGTTTTTTTATTTTATTATTCTCTGTCCTGTTTTGTATATAATGTCAGTGTCTTTCGTGCAGTGAATAAAAGTCTTTCTTTCTTTCTTTCTATGTTTATTTTGACATAAATAGCCATTTTGAGCCTAAAATGGTCCTTCGAGCCGGATACTTAATTTTTCCTACTAACTCCAACGATTTGTTAAAATGTTTTTCAGATCTCAATGGGACCAGTTTGTAAGTAGGGATGGATCGCCTCTACCAGTTGGCTGGGTCGTAAATTTGTGAACCTTAAAACAGACGTTTTCACCTTGTGGAACTTTTTTTAGTATTTTTTTCTTCTAGATAATAGTGACGTATATTATAATGTTGTTTTCTAATAGTTTTTCTGTATCGCTCGGGATGTATCAGGGCTTGTTAAAGACTTTCTGTGGCCTTAATTATACTAGCATGCTTTCTGTTTTACTTTTAATGCTTTTATATAATAAATTGTGTGGAACTATTATGAATTTTTATTTAACTTCTCTGAGAAATATATGCCGGTGAATTATTCACATGGAATGCTCAGGACCAGTAGTAAGAAGAGCAGTACGTTTTGCCGATATTTTTCATTATCTATATCGTAAACGAGCCACGTCTGCTCATTAAATATTTTTACTAAAAGAAAAAAAAATTACACGTACTTATGTTACAGAGGTAAAAAAAATAGTTTTTAGAATTTCTGTCTGTGCGATTCGCTAATCTCAGAAGCGGCTTAACCAATTTGAATACGATCTTTACTGATGCATAATGTATTGTAGCAAGCTTCCCGTAACATTTAGTGTTTATTTGATTCTAATCTGTTTACAAACAAAAAAATTACCCGTACGAAGGCGCGGGCACAGCTAGTTTATAATATCCTTTTTTAAATAGGTTTTTTTAAAGAAATTGTTAATGTGCAAAACAAAAGAAGCAAGAATAAATATTTTACAAGGGTCCTCTTAGTTTATTGTGAAACGATTCTGGTACATCCCACGAGACTAAAATTTGCTACTATGAACATTGCTATTAATAATAGTTCAATATGTAAAACACTCAATTATAAACACTGAAGCACCAAATTATAATTTATAAAATAAATTTCATTTTCTTTAAGTATAGTCTTTCATATTCCTATCCTCTATAAAATGTTAATGTTACTATGCTTAAAAATTATTACAATATGTACCTATATGTGGGTATAAGTACGTGACTCATGGCGGCGCGGCGGCGCGGCGGGGCGTCTGCCCTGCGACCTAGGATGACCTAGTAGGTCTTGTTTTGTAGGTAAATATATGAACATTAATTCACTTCTTGGCTGTTTTATCACAGCTTTGTTTGTTTTTCGATAAAGTAACTGCGAATGCGAAAATTTTGAAAAATATTAAAAATTATACAGTTTGGGCAGACATTATTTCTAGAGTTTAGCCTGTCAAATGATTTACTTATACGCAAATATTGTAGAGTTTCTCATGAATGACCTTGCGAATATGTCATTATGCGCGCAGGTCTCACGGAAGTATATTAAAATTTAATTAAAAATTATTTAATTTACTGTAGCGCACACAGACTAATACAACATCTTTGGTAGCGCATTTGCTTATAACGGCCATATTGCGACCAAGAGTAGGTTCGAGTAACTTTTTTTCCCTACCTACTAGGGCTTCATTTGACGTAAGTCAGAGACCTTATATAGTAGACGAACTAACTTAGTTCAAGAAAAAAGTGGCCGTTTATTTCCTTTTTTTTTTTTTTTTTTTTTTTTTGTTGATTGAAAGAAATGAGCTGTAATGATAGAATAGAATTTTTTTTTATTGATCAGTTTTTTTAAATTATTCATTGCCATCAATGTTACAGTTGTCATTATACTCGCATATACAAATATATAAATAAAATAATAAATCCGTTTTTTTTCCAAATATGTGTATAAATTCAGTCTCTCGCTTTTTCTTCTGGAACATAAAACTGGAACAAGTTTTTTTTTTTAATTATCTAGTATTTGGAACACCAAAGGCGAACGACTCGACTAGTATCTTGTTACAATATTGCACCTTAATATATAGTTAATAATTTCTGTGGCATTATAATTAGATTGCATTTGTCTCTTAAGCTTCTCCTGTCTAAAAATATACCCATGTTTAAAAAGACCTTTATTTAAGTAATTAAAAATCACACTTTTAAAACAAATGTTATTTCGTTAGCATTTGTTTGAAATAGAATTTTTCAAAGTTGGCTCTGGAAAGTAGCGGCAGGGCACACTGCGCTTGAGCCACTTGGGCAGCCCGTCCACCACAGCAATCACACTCTCACAGAAGACCACCAGTTTCAAATGTCGAAATTTTTGACTTTTTTGGTAAACGCCCTCGAAGGTTGGCATGCAAAGTTGAACCGAGCAATTAACAAAACCAGTATGTTACACTACTTATGTTGTAATGGAATTTGACATCGTGATACAAGTAGTTAATCGTAGGAAAAGGGACATATTGAATATGTACAGATTGAGGTAATAATGTCGGTCCTGCATTGGAAAAACTAATAATAATCCGAGAATTATTTATGTTATTAAGTAATTTAATTAATTTTTAAGCTTCGAGAATAAAATGAAAAGTTTAATTTTATTTGATTATTCCTCATAAAATGACTAGCTTTTGCCGCGACTTCGTACCCGTAAATATGAGCTTGAAGCAAAATATTATTAAAAGCAATGCTTCAATGCCTAATCTCTAATCCATTATTTATTTCCTGAATGTACTATGCGTAATAAAAATAAGCATTAGCCCGTTATCCATGACGCTATAGCGCTACGGCAAAAAATATTTGCTTCAATTCCATCAATGGAACTATGTAAAGTGTGGTGTTGTGTTTCGGTGAGGAAGGAATTTCAGAACCCAAATCTCTATCCTTTGCCAATCTCTTATCCTTAATCCTACTGTAGTCGGCAGCGCCTGTGGCGATTCTTGTGTTACAGGTGACGGTAGCCACCTAATGTCAGGAAAGGTGAATTGCAAAATGGAGTCAGCCAAATAAAAAAATGTAGAGCATATCAAATTTTTATTTCATCATTCGGGTATTCGGTAAGAAATATACTGTAAAAACATATATAAGTCGACACATTCCGCCATTAACTTATTAAAATTAAGTGACATCCATTCGAAATGAGTTCATGTGAACGAAGCGAGACAGAGTTTATTTAAAAAAAAATGGGTTACCATAGAAAATAGTCATTTTGGAAAACACACTTCAAAAGTTACTATTAAACAAATTATTTACAAAGTAATACAACTCAACGAAAACATTCTACAACCTGGCGCTTAAAACAGTATTACAAGGCTACAATAGATGGCGCTAAAAATATACAATTTATTAACAACAAAATATTAAATCTCACAAAAAAAGGCTAACATTTTCTATACATTGTTGAGCTTCAAATCTGACCAAACGTTATAATATTAAAAATAACGTCCCTTGTATTAAAGGAAGGTCATTTTATTTATTTTTTTATAGTACCTACGACTACATAGCTTTTGTGACCACTTTATGGACTGAAATTAAATGGATCGAAACATATATAAAACTAATTTCAAATATTATGTTTTAACTATCAAAAGAAAAAAAAAAGAATATAATTAAAATCTCTTATTATTATAAAAATTGGAAGATCAAACTGATTGCAATATATATTTTTTATATGGCAACAAAAAGAAAAAAAAAACACAAAAATTATAACTCATTTTAACGGCAATCGAGCCACTTTACAATATACAAATAAATTCTATTTTCGCTTCATTCATCATGTCAACGTGATCGCGGGCTTCGTACAAAATGATATTTTATTCTATATACCTCTCCCTTTCTCGCGCGGGAAGCGCATCAGTCTGTCTCTCTTCATTGACAGCAAACATTGCTGAGGTAATACGGTATTATAATACATCCATACCTACTTAACAAAACGATATTATCTATATACTAAGGGTACCATATTTCTTCTTTTATAAATTGCGCTAAAAGTCTCACTTTGTAGATCCGAAGAGAGAAAATTTAACCCTTATTACCGGAAATTGTGTATAGGATATAAACAAAAAATTTAAAATTTTGTATTATGTGTAAATTGTCAAATCTCTAATTGGAATATGAAAACTACTGCATCTTCTATTCTACAAGAATTAATATGAAGAAGAGAAAAAATAAGAAAAACATAATGGAATATGGCATTTACTCGTAAATGCCATCATATTATCATGTTGGAAAATTCTATATTCAAATAGATGGCTCCAAATTTTAGTTACATTTTGGAAATAGAAGTTTTTATTATTTTTACTTTCATTATTATTATTATTATTATTTCAATGCGCATCACAAAAAAAGAAATACGGTTTTAAATATTATATAAGGCCTGGTGTATCCGTGTTGTTTCATCCATAAGTGTTCAGTATTCGTCCTAACTAGCTAGAAATAGAATCTTAAGGAGTGTTAAAGTTATATATACATTTTTTTATTTATACACTTCTTAGTTAGGGCGTATAATGGACTAGGCAGAGGTTAAGCATTGGAAAACGAAATTCTGTGAACTTTACTGATTATTTTAATCTAATAACCTCTTTAGGTTCATCTAGTAAATCCAGCTAGGATGGGCTGCGTTCGGGAAGCTCCGAGACATCTTCTCGTCCAAAATTTCTCAGTGTCAAACAAAAATTTCGACCAATGTATGTTGCAGGTGATGACATATGGCACTGAAACGTGGTCTTTAACTAGGTATGGGTCTGGTAAGAAAGCTCAACGAGCTACGGAGAAGGCTATGGATAATCAGGAATGAGAAGATACGTAGACGATCGAAAGTTACCGACATAACCCGGTGGATTAGTATGTTGAAGTGGCTTTTGACCGGTCCCTTTGGAAAATTAAGGAGTGTGGCCTTTGTGCAGCAATGGACGTCCTACAGCTGAGATGATGAACCTTTCTAGTATTATAAACAATATTAAAAACTGTTTCATATTTTAAATAATGCATACTGCATTTTGTTCTTACTTAGATTAGGAGTCACACAATTTGTTAAACTGGCAATATCAAAGATTAACAAATAGCCACTTGTATGCCAGAAGCCGAATTACCCTTGTCTGCGAGCGCTTAAATTTATCATTTCAAGTGCCATTTACCATGATATATACAGGTTGTTGAAATTTCAACCGTTTTACCGATTTAACTACTGACTGACTGACCTAATTGTTCTCCCAGAAGGAGTCATGAGGGTTCTACCATAATTTATTAATAACGTGGATCCACGTTCCGGCACACTAAGGGTGACGTAACAGATATTACGTTATTTTGGAGCAAAATCCATGAATATTATGAGGTTCTGATTAGCTTCTCATTTGTGTAACGTCTATTTAGTGATTTTGTTTGCTATACAAGCAAAAAATATATCATCACAGCTCTAATGAATATGATATGACGGCGATCCATGCATTCAAGATAAGTTATTTTCATTAAGCCAGTCATAAAGCCCTGTCCATCCAATATACGCCCAAACTATTTTCGTGTACCATACAAGCATTATCGGATGACTAAGTCTATGAAATGTATTTAATCCTAGTTTGAAGATTTTAATTTAGAAACAGGATTACGATTCAAATCAATTCTACAATTTATACCTTACGAAAAGCGTTTTACAAACTGACCGGTTTTGGGGTTGGGAGTATATGCCACCACTGTTCTGATACTTATAATTTTCATTGGGATTAAAAACCAAAATATTTTATATCATAATATAAATTCAAGAGTTAAAATCGACACAATTTCAACGCAAACTTGTTGGTGGTTGAAAATGAGTTACAGTGCGTTAGTCTTGCAAAACTCAAAATTAGTTCGTCCAATTTAATTTTAATTTTTTGGTTTGGTTGTTATTTGAATATTTTTTATGAAGAATCGGAATTAGGAAAAATCCCAACACCCAAATTTTTCAGACAGTTGAAAAATTGGAAAAATCATAATGTGTAATTTTGTATGTAAATTTCCACTTCGGATTACTTTCAGTAGATGGCGTTCGTGGCGGATCTATAGTTTGACAGCTGCGCCATACAAAACCGTTATTCATTCCGTGCGCTTGTGTGAAATTGACATACTATTGTCAATATTGTTAAACAGTGACACTCATGGAGTTTCAAAAATTTCAGTATTGCAAATTAAAAAGATTTGAATGATTGTGAGCAATTCTGGGTTCATTGGTAATTTAACTAAAGCTAGCGACACATTTACACTTACAACACATTTCGCTTGTGTGCTGTCTGTGAATAAACGAATTAGAATGACGTCACATTGATACCGAAATAAAAACACTGTCTATCTCTTTCCCGAGACAGCTGTTGCTTTATACGTTCTCAGGGTAAGAAATGCAAGATGAGCCCATATCACCAAATGCAGCTTTAGTTAACTGTGGAACTGTCGGTCTGCGGTCACTGCCACAGGCCGGCGTAGTTGCCTATGAGCGGGGCCGGCAGAGGCCCGCCGGCCGTGAAGATGCGGGTGCCACTCTCGTCGTAGCAATGAGTGTATATCGCCGGCACATACTTCACCTGATTGAACCCATCCGCCTCCTCGTCTGGGAACTGCAAAATTAAAAATATATGTCCTTGTATCTATACAAACTGAAGCCAAAGAGTAACAAACATACTCACAAAATTTTGCACATATAAATATTAGTATTCACACTTAAGCTTTCGTATATCTATAATGACTAGAGGTCAACCGATGGACGAAATGCGACCTAAAGAAAAGAATACATATTACATACGTAATAGGTATGTATACATAAAATTATTTATTTCTAATGGAATTACATAAAATTAATTGCTTTTATACGGAGAAGGACTTCCTCATGCAAACTTTAACTATACCAAATTTCACACTTCTCCTTCCGCGCAATTTTCTTAGAAAGGGATCCAAAGTTTTCGCTTCACGTATTTTGGTCTAAATGAAGTTCAGGAAGAGAATGTATAAAAGCGAATTTGAAGGTTAATAAAATTAATAAAACATAAAATTTATCTTATAGACACAAACAGGTACATAGCATTCTGCCAACGAATTTTCGGAGAAATTTAATAATAATAATAATAATAAAGAACCTGTCTTTAAAAATAATAAATATTGAAATGATTTATTAGTCTTTATTTCCGAGCCAAATCTTTTCAAGGTTCGAGTGAATTGGCATCTTCTGGGTGGGCGCGCTCCATCGTCGGCCTCATCCTTCCTACATGGATAGATGCTGGTCAAGAGCAAACACATCTTTAATAAAAATAAAAAAATAAACTAGCTTTTGAGCGCGACTCGTCCGCGCCCAAAGATTGAGCTTTGGGCCTTATTTTTTTGTCGGGCGATGAATTTTAATTTTGATGATCTCTCAGAAACAGTACTTGTTTTCTGGATGAAATGTACTCTAGAAAATACATAAAATATTTTCTGTATCCCTAACAACGTGTATGCAAAATTTCATGACGATTGGTTGAGTAGTTAAGGCGTGAAAACGTAACAAGTAAAAAAAAATTAAACAACACTTCGGATTTATATTTATTGAGATTGCATTCTGCAGTCCTTAAATTATGACAGTGACCGCCTTATAGAAGGAAGACCAAAGTGAAAGAAAAGCGCACAGGATGTTTATTGTTTCCACGAGTGACTAAGGGATGTCAGAACCTGTTCTCCTATACCCACAATATCCCTTATCCTACGTTAGATAATCCATAAAACGAAAATCTTTATAGTAATCCAATTATTATGACAAGCATTGATCCCTTGGTAAATATAATTACAATCTATACATATTTAGATCGTTATATCTGTCCTCACTAATATTAAGAAATATTAGGCATAGTAAATTATTAGGTAAATGTCAAGTCACTTACCACATACCCTCTGGATGCCCTGAGCGTGACCGTTTTCGAAGAGTGAATGTTACTCTCCAAGTATTTTCCGGCTCTGAGATCGTAGAACATTAATAAACCTGCAAATAGAAACATAATGAATAGATATTCATGCATTCTTTCTCATTCATTTGATTACTTATATTAATGAATTCACCTAGAAAGGTTTGAAGGGTTTCAAAATCGAAAAAGATTTTTTTCCCATTCTTTAGAACCGATAAAACGGTTAGGTTAAGACAAACTCATTTAAGAAGAAAATTTCTTTTAAAATAAACAAAGACAAAACTTTAAAAATATTATCATGCAATTATCATCATCGTGCTGTAAAAAAAGAATCAATGCAAAAATATTATAATGCCAATATTACTGAAAAGTATACCTAATCCGGTGCCTATGGTGAGCATGTCCCCTCGGAAGCTGGCAGATCGGATTCCGCAACCGTTGTAGCGCGACGTGATCTTCTTCACAGATTGTAACGTGCGACAGTCCAACAGCAGAGTGTACGATTTGCACCCGATTGCGTACACGCCACTCTCCTGCACACAAAATAATCATTAATAAACCGATTTCAATTGTAATTCATTAATAGTAAACATGTACAATTATGGTACATTACCTTTTACACTTTACATCACCTATAATGCCTTTCATTTCAATAAAGTAGTGCAAGATCCTGAGGAACTTAATTAAATATTAATTTTAATATGGAAATGGATCCCCAGGACCAGTACAAGTCATTGGACACAAAGATGATTGTTGTTAATAAATATATGTTGTCGTAGCTCTCATCTGCATAAGACAACCTCAGGAAAGCGCTGCGAGTGCAATGTTCTACTAACCCAGTGCCGGCTTCAACCTACATAGGGGTACAATACGATGTTCGTAACAACCTGCGATTAACCCGGGAACATAACAAGTGCCAGAAGATGTTTCAATACGCAAGAAGTTGGATTGCCTAAACAGTTTTACTGTGTAAGTAATTCACAAAACGTGGTTATTGTTGTGTTACGATTCAAGCTTTTGTACCAACAATCCAGTTGAGTAATTATTGTATATTACCTTTGTAGACATTACTGAAACAAGTATCTTATTAAATAATAAGTATAATAAGAATGTTATTGCTATGATACAACTAAATTCATAATGTATTTCAGGGAGCAACAAGTTAGCAATTATTGCAAGTTGTATGCAGTAGACATTGTCAACTCACTTACGGTGGTAACCCACCTTCAGACTCATTATGAAATAATAGCATACTCTATAGTCCATTGTCCTATACCATCCTTATCTTATTCTTCAACTTATGAAGGTCATCAGCGCATTTGTTAATTACTAGGGCGTTGTTTGTGTTATCAGTTTATAAGCATAGTAGAGTAATGTAACATTTGTATGGGTCGACAGACTTGCTGATGGTCTACTTGATGGTAAGTGACGCAGGTGCTACTAGTGCTTTACTATGATTAATGTGATATGGGATTAGGAAACTATAGGGAAATGGGCTCTGGCATCCCTCACATATAACAGCACACATGCTGTTATTTCACGGTGGTTGGTTACTGTCGCCAAAATGGCTGCCCACATTAAGATTGTAGAATGCGGTATACCCTGCCACGAGTATGTAATACCTTTAGGTATTAAAGGTAATATGTGAAACTATTGAACAGATTTTGAATATTATAATGAGATTTTTAACTACAGCAATCAAAGCATTATTCAGTCAAACCTGAATAATAGTTTGATAACTGAATAATGAGCCTGAATAACTCGGTGGTTGAGAAGTAAGTGGTTACCTGCGTGGCTAAACAGACGAGGTCCTGACACGAGGGTAGTTTCCGCGAAAGTGTTTGCTTGAAGGTCTCCGCATTGAACACGTGAATGAACCCGTTCAACGTGAGTGCCGCGATCTCGCGCCATTTTGAATTGAACGTCAGAGCGCGAACGCGTTGACCTGAAATATTATTCACAATATTCACTTTATAAAAATTGCTTTATCTATAGACAAATAAATGATGAGTGGCAAGAATGCTTGCCTAACGTCTCAGGGGCCCCGGGTTCGATTCCCGGCGGGGTCAAGTTTGGAAATTTTAATGTAATTTTCAAAATTGACTCTGGTCTGGATTTGAAAAGTAGTGGTAGGGCACACTGCGTTTCGCAGTCATTTGGGCAGTGATGTAAGGCACTTCTGTAAGGGGGCGGCAGTGACCACCCCCTTACAGAAGACCACCGTGAAATAACAGCATATACGTGCTGTTGTGTTTCGGTGAGTGAGTAAGGGATGCCAGAGCCCATTTCCTTATCCCCTCCTAATCCCTTATCCCTATCCCTATCCTACTGTAGTCGGCAGCGCACTTGCAGCACCTATAGCGTTGCTTGTGTTATAAGCGACGGTAGCCACCTACCATCAAATGGACCGTCAGCCTGTCTGTCGACATAACATAAAAAAAAAAAAAAAACACACATATATGACTATGTCTAAAATTTTTTTTAAAGTTTTACAGTTCTATTTATATTTTTTATTTTCGGAATTCTGATGCTGATATAGGTAAGTTATACTTACTGAGAATGAAGTAATAAAAATACATAGTTAATACTGATTGTTTTATTTAACCGACCTACCTCCAGAAATACACATAATATAAACAATTAGAAAATTATAAGTGGCTAATTTTAACATATTTTTTATCCCTTTTTTGCCATCTTTGAGTTGACGGTTATTGAATTTTATTGTGGCAAATATACGAAATATAATATCAGTGCAACCCGGCCGGCTCGCGGCAGCCCACTGAATTATGCCCGATAAGCCGAGTCTCTATAGGTTAGCTACTCCATCTGTAGAACTGATAGATGTCTTAGCTAGCGTGCGAGAATACGCTATCAGTTCTACAGTTCTCTTTCGCAGGAGCGTAGGACTCACCGGCTCGACACTCCTTGAGGGCGAGTGGCGCGACATAGTCGTGGTGCGGCGGAGGCGCTTCGGGCTCCGCGGGCGCCCGCCAGAGCGCCAGGTGAGAGTCGCGCGAGCCCGTCACCAGGAATTCGTCGTCAAGCCAGCACATGTCCAGGATCCAGTCCTTGTGCGCCTCGCCCACGCACACCGGGTCCAGCGTCGGCAGCCGGTACACCGCCAGCTCGCACGAGTTGCGCCCTCCCGTCGCCAGCAGGGTCCTGAGCGAATATCATCCATACTTTTAATAAAGTTTCTGGGCGACCGATTGCATTGCAACCGACGCCGGTTAAAACAATAATTGTTCTAAACAATAGTTGTTTCTATTGGATGTAAGCCATAGTCTTCGTCTCTTTTTTACTATTTGGGGACTATACTTTTACCTGGAAGGGTTAATCTGCAACGCGTGAATGCCAGTCTGATGGTCAGCTCCGGGCCATGGAGCGCGAGGCCGCAGAGTTGGAATCGCGTCCAGCGAACGGGTCCGCACGTCGTACACCATCAACTGGAAACATACATTTACATCTCATCATAGTGTAGCAGGGTAGACTATCAGGTGGTCGCCGAAGTTGTGCAACAACGTTCCTGCGACCCCGCCCATTTACGGCCGCGCTAGAAAATCGTTGGGTTTTACCCGGTAGGAGTCCGGCATAACCTGCAGCGTCCCCTTCACTGCCGGGTATCCATGATGGATTTCCCCAACGTAAAAAAAAAAGGTTAGACTATTAGGTGTGTGGTAGTGGCTGGCAGGACATACAGTAACAACACCCTTACAGAAGACCACAGAACACCAGCACATGTGCTTTTGTATTACCATGTGTGATTTAAGACATGATAGAGCCCATTCAGCTATCCTCAATTTTTGCCAATCAGGGTTGGCAGTGCACTCGTATTTCCCCTGGTGTTGCTTGTGTTTATAGGCGACAGTAGCCATCATCATCAAGTAAAGTCTTAACGTCGCATCAACAACTGTTGTGTTACATGTGATGAATTTCCTTGCACTCCTTGCAGATCTCAGACTAGTTGGGACTTGGGCTACTCCAGTGAGCAATAACATTACATACCTTATTGCATTTCGTTCCAAACACCACCTGTCTGTTGGAGAGCCACTGAGAACAAAATACTTTGTTCATATTGCCCAGGTTCACCGGTGTCTCTTTGAACATGTCATGTGTCAGCATGTGTCGTGTTGCATATGATGGATCAATTGATCTCGGCTGTGAATTATGGAAGCAACAAATTATTGTCTACTGGGTTTATAGAAATAAATAAATTTCTAGTTTTTGTCTGCATAAAAATTTAGATAGAAAACAAGTTAGATTTGAATTATTTTGGAAATATTTACTTAAGGTTCCTTCCTAAAATAATAAAAGCAAAATCTTTTGAAATTATGAGCACATACACCTTGCAACAGAAGTTCATTGCTATGTTTTTATAAGATGTATTATGGGGTTAGCCAAAAACATAAAAAAAACAAAATTTTCAATCAATTAAGTATTAAGCATGTTAATTCTATATACAATCTTTTTTCATCTTTTCTCTTTATCAAAATTTCATTCACTTATGTATAAACATTCTAATACAACCGTTTAATAACTGGATTATTAACATATCGTTGCTGTCAAACCAAAAACATATCGTTGTTTTTGTCAACTGCTATTTGCACATTTTTGAGATTCCAATATTTTGACCTAAGTGAATAGTTCACTGCCTCATCTATCATTTAAAAAACTACTAATTGCTTATGAGCATTATTTATTGAACTATGAGCTTTTAATAAAATATGCTAGACCAATAAGGTTTGCATATAACAACCGAAGCTTCAGATAAAATATTTTTTTAAAAATAAATCTTCATGTAAAATTTTCTTTTTGTCAATATCTTAAAGTATACTTTTAGCACATACCAGATTTTGGTTTGACAATGACAATATTGAATATTTTTTATCCTGGAAAAATGGTAGGTTCCCCACGGGATGGTCTAAAAAAATAAAAAAATTGGGGGCCAATGTCGCCGTCACCATCGTCACAACGATGATGATGTCGGGCGTTATAATACCATAATATATCGTTATATTTTCTTAAGTGTTATACGTCTCATTTTTCAATGCAGACAAAATTTGCAGGCATCAACTAGTGCTTTATAAAGACTAAATCAAGTTACACAGATTACAACCAAGTTATTTGATAGAGAAAAATATAAGTGCAGGGTGAGGTAGAGTATGAAATTGCTACTTTAACCCCTGTACTAGAAATGTACATTCCCTCCAAGAAGTAAGTGATTAAATACCTTTCTGGTGGAGTTCATTAGGTACCACTGCGCATGGTCCAGATGGATAAAACTTTATACTGCAGATGGACAAACTTTGGAACAAACTCTCTTATGAGTTGTTTCCACCTAGCCGCAATAGGTTTCTTCAAGCATGTTGGTGTTATTTAGCGACAATAGCCAACTACCATCATTTAAGCTGTCAGCCTGCCTACCATCCTTACTAATAATTTAAAAAAAAATGTATGCACTGATGCACATTAATTGTTTCGAACAAACAAGTGAATTGTGTCAATGAAAATTAAATTATTAATAATGTGATCTTACCTCAGGGGCTTGAATCTCTCTTGAACGTACATAGTCAACAAAGTTGTATGAGGTACTTAATATCCTGTGCTGTTCTGTGGGAGTCTCCTCCTCACTATCGCTGTCCGAGTAGCAAACAAAGTCTTCGGGCTTGTCTGGCTTTCGTTGTCTCTCTTGCCTGTAAACATTTTTCTGATGATTATACTTACTTAATCTTTTTTTTTAAACTTCAATGCATCCCACCTTTAGAGTTATGAGTGTAAATAATAACTGGTGTAGAATGGTAGTATAGCCAATAATATTAATGTTATTAAAGTTCAACAGACGGCACCAGTAGTTTGTTTTGACTTCCTAGTAAACAAGTTGTGACTAGATGTCGCCTTATATGATTTGTAGCATGTATTGTTAGTTGTTGGTTGTTTGGCATATGTTCCAACAATTAGAAAATAAATTGAGGTTCATCACCAGATCTAAAATCACTGGAGCTTCACCACACAGTCCCACCCGTGGTTTTAGCATTATTTAGAGCGAGCACACGCTATATAGAAAATTTTACCAGTTGTACAATTGTACAACTGGTAAAATTTTCTTTCACACTGTATTCCACATAATTAGAGATAAGTATGCCATTAATAGTTTTTTAGAACAATAAAATTTGTTTGAATGATAAACTAAAAACTTGGACACAGTTTAAACATGTAGGTTTATAACAGAAACCATTTTTAATATTTGTGCCTGTCTATTTATCTATTTGTTAATGCTAATCTCAAAAACTATTGAATTGATTTTAATGGAGTGTTTGAAGGTATATTAAGTTTAGTCTAGACCAGCCTAAACTAATGTTATTTAGGTAAACATTATGGTCTGCTCACTGTACTTATGGTAAAGCATGTCATTATTCTTTTCTCTGAGTTATGTGGACATAAATATTTCTTTTACTGAAAGAACTATTAGTTTAATAGACTTTTTAATATTATTTTCAAGATTATTTATAATGTTAAGGTTCGACAATGGTAGCTGGTTACCATCGCGTATAACACAACACCACAGGTCAGAGGCTAACAATAGTAGGATTAAGGATAAGGGTTTAGGAAGGGATACGGTAATAGGCTCTGGCATCCCTTACTCACTCATGTGGATGGTTACTGCCACCAAATGGGCTGCCCAAATTTCTGCAAAACGAAGTGTGCCCTGTCGTTACTTAAACACTGCATCTTAAATAACTTGATCATAAATCAACTCCCTAATATGCAGTATTTTCTTTATGTTCATATTATGAGTTAAAACATCTAATATTCAAATAACTAACTATCTCATAGTTATTTGTCTAATTTTTGTGTCATTTACCATTATAAAAGTGCAATAAAGAGATAAAAATGACCCAAAATAAATTTATTTGGTACCAAAATTCAAGATAAAAAGTGCAGTATCAGAAAGATAAGATATTGCAATCAAAACAAGAGAAAAACTAATTAAATAATGTATATTTACGTTAATGAGTGACATCTTTATCAACAATGCCTTGGCCTAGTTAAAAATATTAACACAGGACAAATTAAAAGTAATTTGTAATAAGTATTGTTAAATTGCGATAAGAATTCGCTACCTTAATGCTCTGGCTTTGGCTCGACGTTCCTTCAGTCTGCTGGGTATATAACACGAAGGATATCTACCTTCGATGGGACGCCTTACGGTCTGCGCCATTTTCCAAACGCAATTATTAAATTAGATATTCAAATACACAACACACAACTCTGGTCAACTGTTCACTTTCGTTTCGTTTTGTTGTATTTGGATATAGATCGAGACGACATGTTTAATCAACATAATTAAGAAATATCTTAATCGATCTACACATTTACAGCTTATACAAAGTCAAAACACATTAATTATTGCACTTGGACATGTTATAAACGTGAGAGAAATATTCTTTATCGACTTTTTAACACTATTTAATTAATATTATTTTGATTTATACAATTTTAATTTCAAAGGGTTAACGCTGACACGCAGCGAAAAATATATCAAATCAAATGTATGAAATGAAAGGCAAACAAAAAACAAAATGGCAAAATGACGGCCTGTGAACTGTCAAAGTCAAATCAAGTTCACAGATTATTAACTCAAAGCAGAGACAATAAAATTTCAAAGACAATAAGTTGACTTGACCTCAGAGGCTCTAAGTATGAGTTTACGATACTATACTCCGGGCCATTATAAGAGTGCTGTTCTGACAGGTGTCAATTCCATACATTTTCTGTATCGTTTATTCGGAAATGAACTTTATGCAATGGACATAAAGAAATGTCAAAAAACGCATTCATAGAATGACCGTACTATACACCAATACACCAATACTACACTCGCTAGCGAGAACGCAAAACTTTTGTATGGAAAATCGTGAACTGTCAATGTCAAATTATCAATTTTCCATATCAATGTTTTACGCTCTCGCTAGCGAGTGTAGTATCGTAAACTCATGCTAGAGCCACTGGAGTTGACAATCAAACTAAGGCGAAAATATTATAATAGATGATGGTTTAATCTGTAGGTAAGCGCCTTCTAGCCACACAGTTTGTTCTCTTCATACACAAGTATATAAAAAAGTTATGAAAATGATAAATTACAGTCATTGTGCTTAAATTAAAATACAGAGAAATCATATGCGCATATCTTCTTAATTTAAATGCTTCCTAATCATCGCGGCCTAGAAAAACACTTATAGAGCATGGAGATTGAAGGTAGGGAGGACCAACTTTATATTCATAAGAAAGTGTCTTAGGCCACCATTAAATAGGAGGCGCTGTAGTAGCATTGGCGTTTGGTGCTGTAGTAGCATATTATTAACGGTGGTTTCATGAACTATGCAATCAACCAATAATATCAAACAAATGCTAGACAAGTGCCATTCTGGTCAATTTATGAACCACTATTTAATGGTTGCAGCTTGACAGTTTTTCAATTTAACGTCCATAGTCCTCCTTACCTCTATTCTCTATGGTATAGAGAAAATACTGTCTCTATCGCGCTCGGACTTTATAAGCATGATTTGTAGAACGGTGAGATATACAGAATCCACCAATTCTTAAAGCCACGGTGCTTCCAGTGGCGCATAAGAATTAGCTTCTGAATAACATTCATGCCATAAAATAAATATAATATTTACTATGGCTTCACTATTACCGCCGTCCACATTATACAGCCCCCGGCCTAAATCACAGTGGGTCGCCTAATCCGAATATTGTTTTCGAAAGCCCTCACAATAAATTTTAAATGAAACTCCTAATTGCCTAATAGTCACAACATAAATAGGTAGCCATTTTTTAGTTCTGATCTCGGATTCGCATTTCTAAACCTCTTGGACACTTGAAAGAAATCAGTACAAAAACTCCAAGGTTCAAAGTAGTCCTGCCGGCTGCCATGCACTTCGAAAGCAATCTATTCAGTAACTATGTTTTCCAGTTTTCGTTAGAAAGTGATGAAATGGGTCAATGACAGCGTTAAGGAGTTAGCTCCCCTCGACTGAAATGAATCACTTGCCCTTTACAACCCCATTAAAAGTTTCAGCGCAGCATCCGCAATAACGCAATTGTCGCAGAAGTATTCTTCTTGATTTACTTTACTTAAAACCTTAGACCGACTGAACGATACACACCTTTAAGTGAGGCAGGTTATAGGAAGACGATTCTGCAATAGGATGACAGCCGCTCCACAGTCTGACGCGAGTAGTTGATAAACCTAACTATATTTTTTGTTTAATAAATATTATATTAATTAATTGAGTTAAAAGTTGTTAGTGGGCAACATTTGTTAGTGGCCACTATACGACAAGTAGGGTTACGAAATGTCTTCAGCGAACCGGCTTCATTTTTTGTTCGTAAAGGCTCTGTCCTATTAAAAAGTTAGTTGCACATATAAATAATTTTCCAAATAAATAAGATTGAAACCTGAATAATTTCAATGCTACACAGATATTTTTATAGTCCAAGAAAATTTACTAATATTTCTTGGATCCATTTGTATCCATCCGTGTATCCATCCGTGGATGGATACAAATCCAAAAATTTGTATCCATCCGTGGCATCAAGGTTTCTAGAAGATATGAAATATCTTCTAGAAGGAAAGGAAATTTTCTGTTCCAGCCTATAAAAGTAGGTACGAAAATAAATTTTTAAAAAAATGTTCATTTTTAGGGTTCCATACGTCCGAATAAAAAAACGGAATCCTTATAGGATCACTCGTGTCTCCGTCTGTCTCCCTTATCTCCGAAACTGCTGAACCTAAAATTTTGAATAAAATACAGAAATTAGTTTTCTACTTATAGATTATAGGAAGAAGTCCATGATATTAAAATAACATGGTAATTCACTCAATATTGTGCGGATAGGTAACATCGCACGGAACCCTCTTCACGCGAGTTCAATTCGCACTTCTCCCGTTTTTTTTTTTTTTGCTAAAATTAAGATTAACAGAGTTAGAGAGGTTAGAAGATATAAGGGTTGAGAGATAAATTAAAAAAAATCACAGTATCAACCCTTCAGAATTTGAAACCGCAATTATATAAAATCTTAGTAGCTTTTATCGAAAATTTAAATTTTGTACTTATACGAGAACATATAATTAATATTGACATCTATCTAACAGTAGCTCAAACTATTTTTTAAGTGGTTGAGCTACACTATTGTAGATGGCGTTAATAATAGGACACGGAGGAGAAAGTAGACAACCTATAATTTTACAATTAATTATGTCATACATTATTCTCTTGGCTAATGTTCGATTTTTATGAATAAAACAAATCGGGAAAGATGATTAAAAATATTTCATCACCATCATCATCATCTCAGCCGTAGGACGTCCACTGCTGGAGAAAGGCCTTCACTCTAATTCTCCAAAAGGCCCGATCAAAAGCAGCCTGGGTCCACCGTCAGGTCGTCAGGCCACCTGTGGGTGGACGTATTACGCTGTGCTTACCGGTCCGTGGTCTCTACGCGAGAATCTTCCGGCCTCAACAGCTTGCCAGTGTCCTGCTCACTGCCACTTCAATTTACTAACCCTCCGGGTTAAGTTTAAGCCGGTAACTTTCGTTCGTCTACGAATCTCCTCATTCCTAATTCGATCTCGCAGTGTAACCCTGCACATAGCCCTCTCCATAGCTCGTTGAATGACGTTGAGTTTTCTTACGAAGCCCATTAGTTACGTTTCAGGGCCATATTGGTCACACACATCGGTCGATAACTTTTGTTTTAAGACACTAACGAATTTTGGACGAGATGCTCGTCATTTTTTTTTTTGGATAATTTATATTATTTAACAGAATCAGTACGTGATTTAGCTGACATTTTCTTAGAATGGCCAGATCTTAGAATTTATCGCTTCAATGATGTTGAAACGATTCGCACGCTATGGTGGTGCTGGTTTACCTTTTGGTTCGAAGGGGAGGGGGCTGAGATAGAAATATTTATGAAGTAATTTTATTTTTTCAAACTATATTTAAAATTAACATAAACTCCATCTTATCATAAACATTATTATACTTTATTAATGAGTGTTTGTCTGGTCTTTTGGTATATTGTATATGGTATGGTTAAATGGTATGTGAGTACGTGCCAAAAACTGGTGTTAAAATTGTATAGCATAGTGATCACTATGGTAGCTGAACGCGCACAGGTGTTAAAACGTGCATTTAAATGGCCGTAAATTATAAAATGCAAGAAAAGCATGAAAATGGGACGCTGTTCGGTTGCGTAGCTCCGAAATGTGTTCATGATTCTAAGATCTGGCCACGACATAATATCTGTCATAATCTAACACATAATCTTTGTCATCGTCAAATAAATGATGAGGTTACCTACATATCTCTAATACCTTAGAATTTAGACTTAGAACTTATGCGCTCTGTGTTTTTAAACTTTATTTTTAGAACGTACGTACGTTTTTTTTAAAATATGGTCGGAGTTTCTAGCAAGGTACCTAGATTGGCATTAAAACCATCGTAAAACATTATAGCATTGCAGAGAAAATACAAGGAGAGATTTTTTTTCTATTTGTGTAGGTTAACATAAAGTTCGTTGGCTCACCGTTATGCGGTTATGCAAATTTCTGCATCCATTTCAATTGGAAATTACACTCATGCCGGTAAAACTACTGGCTTGATCGGTAGGTACTAGGGACAGCAATTTCACATGTGCGTTCAAGACATATAGTCTGCTATATAATTTGTCTATTAAATTATTTATTGATTGTGTAACTTTTTTTTTTCCTTTTCAGATTTTTATACCCATCTTAACTTCTAAACAAAAGGTCCAATTCGAATAATTTAAACAGAAATTTACATTTAAATAATCAACCTTGATTCTGAAACTATTTAGTTGGATACGGATTAATAACATGATACGAATTTCCTTCATTTTTCGATTCTATCTGTGTTTTGATTCTCTAATTTGAACATAAATTATTTACATATAGCTTCGCAAACTTTTATGTGTACTGATGGTACTTAAACATGTAGTACCTACATTATTTTATGTAACGTCAATAGTTTTCCCAGCATACGCCAAATGATGACTTTTATAGGCTATTCTTTGATAACTTGTGTAATGTTATTGTTTGTAGGTAATAGGCATGATGACGGTATTAAAGAATCTAAGGATAAATGGTTTTGGAGAAAAATATATGTTGAAAGGAGTCTAAAAAATTACTCATTTTTTGTATTAAAATTGAGATTAATAAGATTTTCAATAAAATAGAAGTATAAATAACTGCAATCGGCCATGTTAACTGAAACACCAATCAGAGCGAATGACGTCACGCCCAGTAAAGTGCCATCGTGTTGCTTGACTTTGCTTTGACATAATGAAAAATCTGATGAGATGTCGGTGACGTCACGGTTCATCAGACGCAACGCCATGACACCTAATAGCGTTTTCGCGCGTAATTCAAAATAGATTTAAAAAAACATTCAATAATTCGCGTTGAAATTTAGTTTTTTTGCTGAAATATTGTTTTTTTTTCGGATATGGTAGACGTGTATCTACATTATGGAAGGGAATTTCAAAATCTGTCATCATATCTATTGCTTTTAATATTAATATGTATTTTTAATTGGTCATTGTATGAAATGGTTGATAATTCTGTAATTTTTAAACTTTTAACATAGATAATATGCAACATATACAGCTGTAGATACCTGTAATGTGTCTATATATTTGTTTGTGTGACTTGATAAATTTTTGCTGTGCTGTTGGTATTTTTATCAAATAAAAATAAAAATAAAATAAAATAAAGTAAAATAAAATTTTTATTGCAATTTAGGTAGGGATCTTCAATTTTTAGGAAATGCAGGCAAAATATCTATTCGACTATTTTTTTTTTCTCAAATAATCCTTGAGGTCCAGGAATTTAGCCATCGTGTTAACGCCATCTAATTACAGTTCATTGAGCGTCGCTTGTTGTAAGTTATGCCGATTTAACAATACCTTTTTACCTACTAGTTGTAAAAATCTCTACTTCACGATTGGAAAAAGTTGTATCAGATTCTCTTTAGTAAACTTTCAATCAAAAAAGTGAAGTCACAGCGTAATAAGTTAACGAATACATGAAAAGAATAAACTACGGCTGTGAGTTCGTCGAATAAGTATATAAAAGTTCTGATGACGGCAAAAATATTGTCTTAAGTGTACTTCTGCAAGTTCTCTGCCAAAGAGATAACTTCTTCGAATAGGTAGTTGAGAAGTTGAAAATATACAATTTATAATTCTGCCAACAAACAGATCAAAACTCCTTTCAGTATAGAAACGTTGATTTTAAATGTCAAGTGTCAAATGTACCTATACGTGTTAATATTTATTCCGTATCTGATCAAAATGTGAATGTTTGTTTTCAAACACTTATCGCCGCTTAATGGTACTTCCATTAAGCCCTTAATGGTACTTCCATTAAGCCCTTAATGGTACTCCATCCTAAGTACGATGATACATGCTGTTATCATGGGATTATATTTCAACACTATATTTAGTGGATTGTATGTACTGCCACTCGAAGAAGCGAGTGGCAAGGTCCTCCGCCAGCAATCTGTTGATTAAGGTTGACTAAGGGGGTGTATAGTTTGACCAGAACCGCTGTACCACGTGGGGGGTGCATTATGTGCGCGGCGATGGTGCATAGCAGGGCTTTGTCCTTCCGCGTGGTCTTTGGTTGATATCTTACCCACAAGAGATAAAATATCCAGAGTTGGATTGTGTGATATCTCGTGACATCAAAACTGTGATTTTTACATTGAATAAAAACTTTTTAAAACAATTTACAAAGTAAAAAAGTAGCTTGATAAGTAAAATTAACATACATATTAAGGTTTCCAGAGAGGCTTAATGAATAATTCAATTCCAATCTTGGCCCTGCCGGGAACGGAACCCGGGACCCCTGAGACAAAGCATTAAAGCAATCACCTTAACCACTCAACCAAAGAGTTGCGAGTTAAGATTAAGCCTGATAACAAGTTAATGCAAACAAGATATTTCTAATTTCATCTGCAGTATGCTACACTAAGTATAGTTTAACTCGAGAAGTAAATTCAGTTGCGATGACTTTCAAAATCCCATTTGGAATTAATTTAAAACCGGCCTAAAATCTAGTGATGGCTCTTGGCTTCTTCGCAACACATCAGTGACATTGGAGCGAAGCCAAGCTAAGAGTACATACATTTGCTGACTGGATGTATTCCAGTCTTGTAGTC
The DNA here is from genome assembly GCA_910589475.2 of Bembecia ichneumoniformis. Lineage (NCBI taxonomy): Eukaryota > Metazoa > Arthropoda > Insecta > Lepidoptera > Sesiidae > Bembecia > Bembecia ichneumoniformis. Next base: position 12,622,816 of record OU342533.1, on the reverse strand, counting down.
AGTCTTGTGCAGAAAAACTTGTCTTTATTTAAAAAAAACAAAGATATATATAAAAATGTAAAGGGCAGAAATAAACGTGGCAATAAGTTATACCTACCACGACAAAGACTTACAGTTTTTGCAAAAAACGCTTATTGTATGTCTATTAAAATATATAATAAACTGCCGGACTATTTTAAAAAACTAAATATCAATATGTTTAAAAACAAATTATTTAAACTATTAATAGATAGATGCTATTACTCTGTTAGTGAATATTTTGATGACAAATTCGATTGACTATTAATATAAAATATCTGTAATACATAAATGGATTACCTAAATGGACCTTGTAATTGAAATTTTTGATATTTGATTTTGACTTGTTTTCCATGCTTTGACATAGTTATTACACATGACGTCATTACTGTTTGTTTAATTGTAATTTGACTCAATATTTAATGTGCTTTTTCCCTTTATTATTGTATAATTAAATGGTATAATTGACATCTATATAGATACTAATAATAAAAAAAAATTTGTACGTCGTAATTACGACAGAGTGTGCATAGGACTGTATTATACTTAATTTAATATCATTGTACTCACATTCTCATGCAAATAAAGTTATTATTATTATTATTATTGTAAATAAAAATTCACGAAGACAGGTGACTGTTCTGTGAAAATCTTTGCTGCAGAGGCATTTATTATAGACGATTATTCTGTTTGATACCGAGACTGTAATATACTAGCGCCCGCTCACGGCTTCAAAGGATGAATTTTTTTCTACAAATTATGTATGTATGTCTACAAACCTTCCTAGCTTATCGCTTTTTAGTGCTCATCTCTTTGTTAGCTCGGTTTAGTGAAAACCGTATAAAATCGGTTTAGTGGTTTGCGTAGTATTATAATAGCGTAATTAGCGGAGAAATAGACAGAGGACGTACAGCGATTTTATCTATACATGTAATAAAAGCGTAAACGAGTCGTGCTTGTAAATTAAATATTATTAAAAAAATAAAATAAAATAAATATTAATAATGAATTTAGAACTTTTGTCTGTTTGTATGTACGTTTGTGCATGCTAATCTCAGAAACGGTTCAACCGATTTAAATGCGGGTTTCACTGATGTATTCTAGAAAGCTTCCCGTAATATCTAGTGTTTGTTTCATTCCAATCAGTTTACAAACAAAAAAGTTACACGCTAATACGTATACCACGCGTACGAAGTTGCGAGCTCAGCTAGTTTTATAATTGTGTAGATATAAATTTAGATAGAAGAACAGTAGACGGGTACTTATTTTTCATAGATAAGAGTGATGTCTTTAAAAGTCTAAAGAACAGTTAAAATATGTCTAGTGAATATTGTTTGTAATACTAATCATGTTTAGTAGGTATTACGTACGAACTAGCTTTTGCTCGGAAACTGTACTTTTTTCCTGGATGAAGTAACCCCATGTCTTTTTCTATAGCCTGACAGCGTGTATACAAAATTACATGATGATCGGTCGAGTAGAAGGGCATAAAAGCGTAATAAACAAACTCACTTTCGAATTTACAAATATTAGTTAGTATATAAAGTAATGAAATTAAATAAAACTAATTGTAAGTTAAAATTTTCGAGTACGGGTACCAATATTTTTCTACTGGATTTTACAAATTTTACTAATCTTCTATCTTATATATAAAAATGAATCCCCATTTCCCTTGGTCACGGCATCACGCGTGAACGGGTAGACCGATTTTAATTCGGTTTTCACTAATGGAAAGAGGGATAAACGGGGAATGTTCTTATATATAATAATTGCACCCCGGGCGAAGCCGGGGGCGGGTCGCTAGTTACTAATAATAATGGATCCAGGCTGCTTGTGACCGGTCCTTTTGGAAAATTCTAATATACACTGATAAATAACTCTTTACTATATTCTTATAAGTGTCAAGATTTAGTAATGGTTGTTCTTTTATTTAAGTGCATAAAATGATCTTCAAAAGCTCTCTAAACTGGGACGTATATAACGAGCTACACAAGGCACACCCTTCGCAGAACCTGCCCTTAAGCCCTTATGACCCATTTATGTCAGTCAATGACCATCAGAAGGTCGTCAGCTGATATTACATCACCTCTTTGCAAAGAATTTTTTAAAGTTGTATTTCTTTTTTAGTTCGCCTTCAGATATTTGCTAATTTAGTAGCATTTTTTTAAGGCTCTAAACGGATTTGTTGATCTGGCAGCTTATGAGGTAAGCTTGCATAGGTACTTCATTGTATTAATTTATGCTGTTTTTATTCTGCTTTAATTCAGTGAAATAAAACAATTTAATATACTTAAAAATTGTGTCATATATTTTTAGATCAATAATGTGAAATGTTGTCGAAAAACCGTGAGAACCGCAATTTCTCAATTCTCACACTGCGTTTCGCAGTCATTTGGGCAGCCCGTCTGGCGGCAGTAACCACCCCCTTACAGAAGACCACCGTGAAATAACAGCACGTGTGCTGTTGTGTTTCTGTGAGTGAGTAAGGGATGCCAGAGCCCATTTCCCTATCCATTCCTAATCCCTTATCCTTAATCCTACTGCAGTCGGCAGCGCACTTGCAGCAGCTTAGGCGTTGCTTGTGTTATAGGCGACGGTAACCACCTACCATCAAGTGGACCGTCAGCCTGTCTGCCGACCTTAACATAAAAAAAATGGACTGGTAAAACTATGTTTAAACCCGGGACCACTGAGACAAAGCGTTAAAGCAAGCACTTAATCACTCGTCCTCTGGCTCGTCATATTTCGGGTCATAACAACCACTCAAATCTCTATCAAAATAAGATAATCCAAAAATCTATCTTGATTATTTGGGTACCTTTATATGTGGTAATAACAGTAAAATACCGATAAACGTTGGTAAGCACGCATAACAACTCTATTTGTATTCTGGAGTTGGCGTATATAATACTAAACACACCTCCGCTGAACAGGAAAATTTACTTTTCGGGATTTTCGGGAAACATCCCGAGCGTAAATTTTTATCACGTTTGTGAGTCGTTTGACCCTTGTACGTTGTTTATGTATTAAATTACTTTTAATTTTTCGTTTTTTCAAACATAGAGAATAATCTGTTCGAGGAGCTTACATTAGCGCTCTGACTCAGGGGTCTGGGTTCTATTCCGGCGAGGAATAGAATAGGAATATTTCGCATGTGAAATGTATTTTCTGCTAATCCGAGTGTTTTAGTGGGCCGAAATTTGGGGGCAGCCCGTCACATAACAGTAACCACCTTACATAAGACGCCATGAAATAAGGTCATATATGTACTGTGTTGTGTTTCGGTGAGTGAGCATGGGATGCCAGGGCTCATTTCTCTATCCCTTCCTAACCCCTTATCCTAAATCCTTTAAGGACTGCAGCGCAATTGCACCATTTGTAACTTTTCTTGTGTTTATAGGCGACTGTAGCAAGTGCATCAAATGAACCGTCAGACTAGCTGACGACCTTTGTCGGCAACATTATTTGCTTGTTGAATGGCTAAGTTATCTTTAGTAAAGAAACTTAATTTACATTAAACAACGTATATATTTTTTTAATGTTAAGATCGGCAGACAGGCTGACGGTCCACTTGATGGTAGGTGGCTACCGTCGCCTATAATACAAGCCAAATCTGCTGCAAGTGCGCTGCCGACTACAATAGGATTAAGGATAAGGGATTGGGAAGGGGATTAAGGATAAGGAAATGGGCTCTGGCATCTCTTACTTACTCACCGAAATACAACAGCACACGTGCTGTTATTTCACGGTGGTCTTCTGTAAGGGGGTGGTTACTGCCGCCAGACGGGCTGCCCAAATGACTGCGAAATACAGTGTGCCCTGCCACTACTTTCCAGATCCAGACCAGAGACAATTGCATATTATATCAATTGCATATTTACGTACCTATGTGTGCGTGTTTGTATGAGTATATATACGCGTTAGTGTGAGAATTCGTGTTTGAGAGGGACAATCAGCAAGATGAAACTGCCTGAATTGGTAGCAGGCAGCCATTTCAGTTTTTTTTAATATTATTAAGGGTGGCAGGCAGGCTGACGGTCCAAAAAAGGTGGTTAGCGTCGCCTAAAAACATAAGCAACACCTGGCGGGGCTACATGTGCGCTGCCGACCATGCAGGAATTTATTTACTGCTCGCTTGAAGAAGCCCACACCTTAGAAGGGAGATTGTTCAGCTCAAGCTGAAGCTGATAGCTCAAGCAATCGTCGTAGAAGAAAGGTTCCACATACTGGGATGTGGAACGATATGCTAAAAGAAACCCCACTCTTGGACTGTGCATCTAGGCTGTGGGATAATTTTGATGGTCTGTTGATGAGGTCCATGGATATAGTTGGCGTCTGTCTGTTAATAATGGCGAAGAATTTTCTAGCAAAGTTGAATTTTGGAACTATTAGTAAATAGTAATAGTATTAATAGTCTTTAAAAAATATCCCCTTACGTTAAAATGCGAGTTTATATTTCTTATTTACGATACCAGTGTACGTCAATCGTACATATTTGTTATTAGTAGCGTGCAGGACAAACCCAATGTCCTGTTTGGCTCATCGCCAATGAAAGACGCCGCAGTGTCCCGGAGCGGCTACGAAAGAATACACACGTACCTACAAATACTATTATGTTTACTATCAAAGTACTTGTAAAGGAATACCTAATACGTGTTTTGTTATTCCGAAATAAAGTTGAAGAAACTGCCCCGTGAACTATTTAGTTTTGTATCAGCAAAACTAATAATAGCTAATAATAGCATAAAAATCAAATATCAATAAAAAGCGAAATAATCCAATACTTCGTGCCCAATGATTTCTATGTATGTATGTTCGTGCCGAAACTTTATGCTATTAGTTGCATCAATTTAAGTATATTTAAGTCTTAATGTTTGTCTCTTAAATGTCTATATGTACACGTATACTTCACTCTATACGAAAGTAATAATATGACAGATATTATAACTATATAATCTATACTTTAATAATATTATAAAGCGGAAGAGTTTGTTTGTTTGTTTGGTTGAACGCGCTCAGGAACTTCTGGTTCCTGAGATTTTTTTTGTGTTGGATAGTCCACTTATCGAGGAAGGCTATAGGCTATATAACATCACGCTACGACTAATAGGAGCGGAGTTTCAATGAAAAATGTTGCAAAAACGGGGAAAATTTTCCCTTTTGAGAGCTGCGTAAACGGTTAAAGTTACACAAAAATTTTAAAGGCATAAGTAAGAATTTGAATTTTAAGATTCATTTTTCACATTTCATACTTTACTTTTTTACCTTCAACTAGCCGAGTGCCGCGGTTTTACCAGCCATTTAATTTGAATTGCCAAAAGCATGGACAAGTCAGTGCTCTTCTTGGTAATTCTCGGCTCTTCTTGGCATTTCTCGGCAACCTACAACCTTTCTTAAGAATTAAGCTACCAAATGCAAAAAATATTTTTAAAATGCGACTGATAGTTCCAGAGATAAAGTAGTTCAAGTAGTGTCAGGGCACACTGCGTTTCGCAGTCACCCCCTTATAGAAGACCACTGTATAATAATGACACGTGGGCTGTTGTTATGTTTCGGTGAGTGAGTAAGGGATAACAGAGCCCATTTTCCTATCCTCTCTCAATCCTAATCCCAATCCTATCCTTAATCCTAATACTGTAGTCGATAGCGCACTTGCAGCAGCTTTGGCGTTGCTTGTGTTGTGGCAGTAACCACCTATCATCAAGTGGTCCGTCAGCCTGTCTGCCGATCTTAACATAAAAAAAAGATTAGCATCGAATACTAAACAAGCACAAAAATCCATTATATTTGTGTATATCTATTATATTATATTGTTCTATTAATCTATTATATTGTTTATATTCAGAGACCAGTTTAGAATGTACAACTGCTAACGGGAAATTTTTAATATTTTTCGTTTGAACAATATATTTTGTATAAAAATGATAATCGTGACATCGGTAAGTGATCGTTCATTAAAAGCGAGGCGTTATCGCGAACATTAAACACTTGGAATTCGATATTGAGGACCTGAATGGCTTTTCGATAACAGCGCCCCAATTTTGTCTACATTTTTCGTTTTAATGGAAATTGTTTTAGAAGAATGATAAACAATCTATTCAAAAGAGAAAAAATAATTTAATCTATTAAAATATTTTTAGCGATCAAATTTCTGTAAATAAAATTTAATTTCGCAAATAAAATGCGGAAGCACAAATAAAGCACTACGCTTCCCGAATTTCCCGCATTTGTTTGCGAACAGCGTAAAATATTTACATGGAAAATTGTCAATTTGACATTGACAGTTGACAGTTTTTCATATAAATGTTTTACGCTCTCGCTAGCGAGTGCGGTCATTGTAAACTCATGGTAAGGTACTGGACATAGAATAATAGACACAGATTTTTGACTTTAGTCCCCTCGATAGCAGTAACAACTCGCTGAAGACCATCGTGCCTTTTTGTGTTGCTAGTTGTTATCAAGTGGTCAGTCAGTCAGTCTACCTGTCGACGTATATATTTAAAAATCTATATTATTTTAAAATAATAACACTAGTTTGCAAAAAAAAAACATTATTTTTGTTAGGAATGACTTTTTTATAACAATATTGTTTTAAGTAGCAATTAGCTGGTGCCTTATTGAATCCTTATTTTAGGTAACTTGTGCCCGCGTGGGAATATATAGCCTATGTCCATCCTGAAATTCTATTGTAACCATTGGTGAATGAATTTTTAAATCAGATGAGTAATTTCTAAGATTACCTCCCACATACATACAAACAAACAAACAAACATACAAACTTTACGTCTTTATAATATTAAAGTACAATAATAATTAATAATAATAGTACAATAAATCATTAAGACATTGTAACAATAAGTACAATATGTTGCGTATATCGTGTCACAACGTTCTCCCGACCCCGCCCATCTACGGCCGAACTAGAAAGTCGTTTTAGCCGGTAGGAGTCCGTCATAACCCCGTAGAGTCCCCTACATATAGTAATTGTAAAAAAGGTACACTTACTGTAAAGCCTATTCGATTGTAAATGTAAATATTTTTTTTTTATCACAGTTTTCAATTTATGTCTTTCTCAGTAATTTTCTTCAGTCATGGGTGGTTACTGCCACCAGACTGGCTGCCCGGTTTATGACCTTTTTGGCAAACATAAGAAATATTGTGATTAATTTCCCTAATGAAACTGTAAATGAAAGCTTCGAGCAGACGTTACGTAAATTTCAAAGAAGATGTTCGATACTTGTAATAAAGTGTTGCTATAATTTAACGGTTACTTTAGTATCCGCTGGTGAATATGAGTTACACGAGATAGCCGTTTTTTGCTAAAAAGGTCAAAGTTCACGGTAAATGTAATACGATTTTTGCTCCATTTCACAGATGGACTTCAAATATTGAGCTATAAAAGCAGCGTTTAATTCGAACCAACAGGCATTCGGTCATTTTCGGTAGCGTGATTTTAAATTTATACGAGGGTAACACTGAAACTTTTTAGAAATTCGAAAACTTAATAATGTAGGAAGCATTTGTATTCTTATTGTTCTTCGAAGTAGTCTCCATTCCTTTGTAAGCACTGTCCCATGCGATGGAACCACTGACTGAAGCAGTGGTCACTCTTCTTTAGGGGTGTCTTTCACGGCGTTTTCTTATGTTTTCACTGCATCTTCAGCGCTGATAAAGTAAATTGCTCTAAGTTTACCTTAGAAATATCTAAGATAACTTAACTCTATATATCTTAAATAGAAATAACACGGTGCCAAATCGGGACCTGTAAAGAGGATGACTCATTAATTCACACACAAACACTAATTCCTAAGTCAAATATTCGATTGCTCGTCTGGCGGAGTGGGCTGGAGCAATGTTGTGATGACACTCTTTTATCTGTTTCAATCATGGGCCACACAACACTCAAGTTATTTTCATTTGTCGCCGCACATGGACGTCCTTTACGAAAATCATCAGTGAGATTGTGGCACGGGATGAGGCTTCGTCATGAAATGCCAATCGAAGTCTATCATAACTATTTGTCTATAATATTGATTAAAACCGCAACGAAAGTTATAATAAATCATAGAGCGAAAATTTTCTCTCCTCGAGTCATTTTTTCGCACCACACATACTTTTTAAATGAAAACACGAATTTTTAAAATTTTGACTGCACTTTTAAATTTATTTATAGGTAAGGCTCTGATCATCTCAGGAAATTTTACTTATCTTGTGGAGTCGCGTTTTATATTTATCAATATCATTATTAAACCTAGCATTGAATATTAATTTGATTAATATTTTCATGCGTACAAATTTTGACGAGCTCGTTGGATGAGTGGTTAGGGTGCTTGCCTTAACGCTTTGTTCTAGGGTTCCCGGGTTCGATTCCCGGCAGGGTCAACTTTGAAAAATCAACTTTTCAAATTTGGCTCTGGTCTGGATTTGGAAAGTAGTGGCAAGGGCACACTGCGTTTCGCAGTCATTTGGGCAGCCCGTCTGGCGGCAGTAACCACCCCCTTACAGAAGACCACCGTGAAATAACAGCACGTGTGCTGTTGTGTTTCGGTGAGTGAGTAAGGGATGCCAGAGCCCATTTCCCTATCCACTCCTAATCCCTTATCCTTAATCCTACTGCAGTCGGCAGCGCACTTGCAGCAGCTTAGGCGTTGCTTGTGTTATAGGCGATGGTAGCCACCTACCATCAAGTGGACCGTCAGCCTGTCTGCCGACCTTAACATAAATAACAAAACAAATTTTCATATTTATAATGACAAGTAACAGTTTAAATCTTTATTTCCTTGAATTTTTCTCGGAGGGAAGATGGCTCTAATTGTCCTCTTTTGTAGAATGAAGATGAAGAATCCCATAACACATTAAACACCACTTACTGTGTACGCTAAAATTTATTGATGAAACTCTCGGCCTTGTTGTTATCCTTCTCACTTAGTATAAGGTAAATCATCTGGAAGCTTCAGCTTAGCAAGGGGCGTAATCGGCCCGCTAATTTAATGGCCCCACCATAATACTTTGATATGACTCTGTAACACGCGAGCGCCAAATAAAACCACATGCCCCGCTTTTTCAGCCCCCGGGACACAATATATTTAGGTTATTAGGCGTTTTTCAGTCGCACCTATTGTTTGCTTTAATAACCTTCTTCATAATATTTGCATTTCATACTGGAACAGAAAGGTTTTAACGTAATGAGTTAACGGCTAGCTCTTAGCGAAGCGGTGTTATTAGATTTAAAATCCTCGGAGACGAAGATGAGAAGCCTTCTTAATTAAATTTGTTTTCGTTTTAATTTTTCTATAGTAATGGCAGAGCATAAATCTGACTTGTAAATTTTTTTATAAGTTTATTGTATTTTTTTTTGTTGTTTGGTAGTCTACTGTGTGAATAATGTTGTTTACCTATTTTAAGATTTTTTTCTTTGGACTTTCATTGGTGCATGCTGTTGCGAGCCCGTTTGATGAGTGGTTAGGGTGCTTGCCTTAACGCTCTGTTTTAGGGTACCCGGGTTCGATTCCCGGCAGGGTCAACTTTGAAAAATCATCTTTTCAAATTTGGCTCTGGTCTGGATTTGGAAAGTTGTGGCAGGGCACACTGCGTTTTCGCAGTCATTTGGGCAGCCTGTCTGGCGGCAGTAACCACCCCCTTACAGAAGACCACCGTGAAATAACAGCACGTGTGCTGTTGTGTTTCGGTGAGTGAGTAAGGGATGCCAGAGCCCATTTCCCTATCCACTCCTTATCCCTTATCCTTAATCCTACTGTAGTCGGCAGCGCACTTGCAGCTGCGTTGCTTGTGTTATAGGCGACGGTAGCCACCTACCATCAAGTGGACTGTCAGCCTGTTTGCCGACCTTAACAAAAAAAAATAAAAAATTGCGGCGTCTGTTTCTCTTGCTTCATGTCAATAATTTTCTTTCTGCCTAGTTAGAAGTCATAAATAAATAAACTGAGCAGTTTGTCTGGCGGCAGTAACCAGCCCCCTACAGAATAACTTCGTGAAATAAAAGAAGTTATGTGTAATAAAGGAAGTAGTGTTTTTGGTAAGCGAATAAAGGATGCTAGGGCCCTTCCCCCAATAGTCTTTTTATTTATTATTCTATTTCCTGTCAAGGTCGGCAACTCACTTACGTCACCATTCGTATGGCTCTATTTCGGTTGTTTAGTAAGAAGTTGCCACGGGGTAATCTTTAGTCTTTTTTTGAAAAACTAGTTACTTCACAAATATAATTCCAGATCTAAATTTGTGTGTGCAGGAAAAATTACTAGGTGTTACCGGCGGCTTCGCTTCGTTTATTGATACATTTAATAAGACGGAAATAGTATCTCATCTGTTTATTCTTTGATACAGAACAATTTTTATCTCTGCTCCAAGTTTCATCTGAAATCTTTCAACGGTTTCATGTAATCGATATTTACTTTAAAAAACGGAAAACTATACACATATACATACGTACATACATTTTATTATGTAAATGTCGTCAGAAAAGCTGACGGTGCACTTATCGTCGTCTATTACACAAGCAACGCTACGCGTGCTGTAAGTGCGCTGCCGACAATACATAGTATGATTAAGGATAAGGGATGGGATAATGAATTCTGACATCTTTACCCACTTACCGAAGCACAATGGCATACAGGCTGTTTTTTTATAGATGTTGCTACTGACAGACGAGTTGCCCAAACGATTGCAAAAAGCTGTGTGCCCTGCCACTACTTAAATGTCATTCCAACAATTCTTCTCGTGTTTTAGAAAAGGTTTATTAGGTTTAACTGTAACATAGCCATTGTTAGTGTGAATGGTTTCTCAATTTGACTGCTACATTAGATATGATAGTAGGATGGTGCTGTTAGAGCAATGTTTATATTCCATTATGGATGTGAGGTGTGTCCAGGAGGCAGGCGGGCCGGTAGGGTGGGACACTCAGACATGCCTAGAGAGAGATGACTAGTTATTGCGTACAAATAAATTCGTGAATAAAAATTGTCTAATACGACCGTGATTTCGATCTATTTTGGACATAATTTTATGTAGACTGTATTCGCCTATATATAGGATGTTGGCGCCGTTTCTGCAATAAACCCACACACATCTTAACTACCTACATATTATCTATTTTTTAGATATCTTAAAACATAACTGGCAATGTGATTGGTGATGCTGTCTCTCTTGTTTGGTATTTTCTGCATTGCTGTAGGGTGTTTGTTCAAAATAAAATTAATAAACTAATTAATGGATTGGATTCCGCTTTTCATTCGACTAATCCACTGACAATATTTTGAGCTGAGTTTTCCAATAATTCCGGAGCTAATCAATTGACAAATAAACACCAACTGCTTAAAATGGTGTCACATATCACTAGTCTCCTCAAATATGTCGATTTCAATTTAAATAGATAGATAGAACATTTATTTGCACAAACATGACACACATACAAAGAGAAAGAAAAATATAATAATAATACAACTGTTAACAAAAAAAGATATAAAACAAATTTAGAGTTCATACAAATTCCCAGAGAGTTTTATCCCATTGAGTGTGCGCCATGGCAGCAATAAGGTATCTTGGCTTAGCATAAGATACGCTCAGCGCTGATACGTATATTATGCCAGTCCTAGCGTGCAGATTCATGTCGGCAGGATACGCATCGTCACTGGATTATCGTAATCATCTTAACCAATAAAAATTGGCCTTTTCAGGAGTTAACGTTTTTCAGGAGTTACCGTTTGGGGTATACAAAGTAGACGATTCATAATTAATCAATTAATTCTTAAATAATACCACACCACCCATGATCAAAATTGTTTTCAGTATGTTCAAGATACTTGGCTCAACTCATTCACCTTTTTGTCTCTCAATTAGTAATTTAGTGTAATTATTTTTGAAAGCAATTTTAGAACAATGTCGTACTACTGGCTGATTATCACGTTGTCATGGTTCGGCAGCGTCCGACTTCAATAAATTACTAAAAATATTTAGTATATATTAGCCTAGTTATATACACATAAACATTATATTTGATAATTCTTATTTTATTTCAAATAGAATTTAGGGGGCCTAGCCAAGATGCACATTATTGCAAACGCTCCCTTTGCATACTTACGAATAGAAAGAAATAAAGCCCGGTGATTGGTTGTTGTGACAGTTGTAACTTCAACAACCAATCACCGGGCTTCATTTCTTTCGTTTCGTAAGTACGCAAAGGAAGCGTTTGCATCTTGGCTAGGGCCCTAGGAGTATTTCTGTCCATTCTGCTTTTGAAAATTCAAAAAGCTTAGATTCGTAGCGCGCTTCTACGTCGTAGCGGCTACGAGAGGAAAGCACGTAGCCTCGTAGAGGATCAAGTGTCTGTTCCGTGACCCACGTTAATTGAAACTCATGTGTTTACATTTACTTAAACTATACTTATTAGGATTTATTACGTTAAAAATAAATTTATCCACCTATGCTGGTGCATTTATAGTCAATTAAAAAGAAAAAAAAAAAATTTCATTGCAATGACAAACAGTTTCTTCGCGATGTTTTCCTTGACTGTAACATTCGTGTATAAGTAATAATAAGAATGTAAATTCTGAGATATATAGTATGTATAAGATAATGTATAAGATGTATATTTCTTATACCCAAGTGGTATAAGAACCTGTATTTTCCGTATCGAGAATTCTATCCAATGTAAATTTAATATAAATTTGTGCATTACATGTGATAATTTAGTAAACACAGCCAAAGTGCAAGGATAGTTTTGGAACCTTAAAAACACTGCATCGCCGTTGATAGAATCAACTTCGTTCCGAATTATTTCGTGTTTTATATACCTTACGAGTACAAATGTTGCTGTCAATACAGAAAATAGGTGTTTTTACACTTCCATGTGCTTATTAAGTTATGTTAAAAATGATTATGGAAATAAATTATAATGATTGAAATTATAGAATAATGTATTATAAGTATAACACTTTTAACAAATACTATTTGTTAAATTTGTTTTTTTGTACGTCTCTTATTGACATGTATAAAAACTGTACAAATCGAAATTTAATTCATTTTTATTTTATACGCATTATATTATTAACTAGGATTGCAAATTCATTATATGTTTAATTATTAATTATGCATTTTTTTTCTAGTGGTTATATACCCGAACATTTCTCTTTTTTGGTCCTTTAATTAGTGAAAACCGTATCTTAACTGTCGTTAGGTTTAAGAGAAGTTAGCGGAGAAAGAGATGGAAAATAACTGCGACTTTATTTTATAGGCAGCCCGTCTGCCTAAATGACTGTAATTACCCCCTTACATGAGACCGCCATGAAATAACAGCATGTGTGCTCTTGTGTTTCGGTGAGCGAGTAAGGGATGCCAAAGCGCATTTCCTCATCCTTTATCCTTAATCCTACTATGGTCGGCAGCGTACTTGCAGCACCTGTGGCGTAGCTTGTGTTATAAGCGACGGTAATCACCTATCATCAAGTGGACCGTCCGCCTGCCTATCGAACTTAATATAAAGAAAATATTACTAAAAATGTTCATTTATTAATGATTTTATAAAAAATAATAAATGCAAAGACAGTTTTTGTTTGTAAATTGAAAATAATCTGGCATAAACTGAGCAGCTCTTTTGGTGATAGTAAAAAATACCACTATGAAATAACAGTTCTTGTGTTGTGTGTCGATGAGTGAATAAGCCCGTTCCTCTATACCTTCCCTATACATTGTCATTTATCCTGCCAAGGTCGGCAGGATCCGGCTTGCAATCGGAATATGATAACCACATACTGTCAAGTGAACCGTAAGCTTATTTGCCGATTTTTATATTAAAAATAAATATATTTTCCATACATTCATGTAACTGCAAGATTATGTAAATTAGCGAAGAAATTATTCTCTAGACATTTCAAATTGAATCGTCTTCAGGCGTCTGAAGTTGAACATTGCAAAACTTGCCGTTTCGCAGAATGTCTAATTAGTTCACTTGTGCGGTAACATGGGAGGGCGTTGAGTTGGCTCAGTGCCCCGCCGTCCAGTCTGGCCGACAAGGCGTCTTCACTCTACAAATACAACATTCCCTGGAAATAATACATAATATTAGCTAATGTGTAAGGAAACCGCATGAAGCACATAATATGTTTACAATATTTTGACGAGTCCTTGCCTATTTATTCATCTGTATTGTGTCCATTAGTGACCACTTGAACTATTCAAGTAAATTAATTTATTAATTACTAGCTGTTACAGGCGACTTCGTCTGTTCTCTTTATTAAATATTATGGCAAAATGGCAAAATGCAAAATTATGCAAAATGGCAATTTTGTATGGAGGAGGGGGGGGGGGGGGGGTTAAGTAGCTTATGTTACTCGCTGATAATGTAGCTTTCTACATTATCGGCGATAATGTAGAAAGATAGGTGAAAGAATTTTTAAAATAGGTCCAGTAGTTTTTGAGTTTATTCATTACGAACATACATACATACAAATCTTTTCTCTTTATAATATTAAGTATATTAGACTAACTTCTCAAAATGTTAAAACATTTATTCAATCTTTACTGCTCATGTATATTCCTGTAAGGCTGTAATTTTTAATCTATTTTTAATTGTAAGTTGTTTTCAATAAATCATTTATTATAAGTAAATATTTATTTTTAATAATTTCCTTTTGATTTTCACATGACGCTTTAATTTAATTATTTCTTTAACCCTTAAACTTGTTTACCTTAGTTCCAAATATTTAAAAAAAAAATGTTCTTCAAGAGACAACAAAAGATTAAATTTTTTATTGCATATAAAAAAATAGCCACGAATTGTTACGTTTCCAAGCCCAGTTAAATTCGTTCTCTAGGAAGGCTATGAAAGTGTGCCTTTTTACGTGGGATCAGAGGGTAGGCAGGGCACGGTCGGGTGGATCCAGACGTGGCTAACTAGATGTTATTGAATTTCCTGACCGAAGACCCCGCCTCTTGAAAAGGGGTCGGCAAACTTTTGGTTAGCTGTCACGCTTTATTTCACGATGTGCTTTTTTCAAAGACATCCTTACATATTAATGTATCCTTATAAATAAAACAAAGTCCCCACTGCGTCTGTCTATATGTATATTCGCGATAATCTACTGAACTGATTTTCATGCGGTTTTCATCGCATGAATCGAAACATATAGGTGTATAATTCGTTAAGGTTTTATTCTTGGGTTCCCGAGGGTTTGTATATTGGAGCATAATGTAATAGTGTATCATTAAGCTGTTCTACCCAAATCCGATAGATGTCGTTGTATCATTCATTCAAACTCGGTTACAGACACGAAAACTTGATCCAATTGTTTGTCACTTGATCTTTACTTTATAATTAATTGTCTTTAATTATAAAGTAAAGATATATTCTGTAATAACATTCACATTGTTATATTTTCGTACATATTGTTATATTTTTAACTGGAGGAAGGTAGACGGTCCACTTGATGGCTACCGTCGCTTACGGTAACCGTACCTAGAAACGCCGGGATGAATGCAATTGCGCAGCCGATGTAGAGGATAAGGAAAAAGATGAGGATTGCGAAAATTTAGGCTCAGACATTCTATTATATTGCTACTGCGGATTGGGACAGGACTTAATAAAAATTCGTAGTTTTTAGGTGATACAGGTCACCTGCATGCTGAGTATATAAACAAATCACATACGAAATCGAAAATTATTCTATGCACACAGGCCTGACCGGTATTTGAAGCTACATCTGCCATTTCGGCCTTCAGAATGTTCGAAAGTAAAAGGATCTCGCTAATTAATTGAAATACAACAAAGCACAAAAGAACAGTTAATGGAATGCCACATATATACAACCAGAAAGATAACAATAGATGAACATTTCAATTGGAGAGGTCACATCGATAAAGTATACGAAAGACTAAGATCCCTCATTGGAACCATTAAATTAATTAAAAAACGCTTTTTTTTATTATTAAAAATGGTTTTCCCTTGATCAGCATTTATCCATGTAGGAAGGATGAGGCCGACGATGCAGCAAGCTCACCCAGAAGATGCCTATTCACTCAAACCTTGAAAAGATTTAGGTTGTATGAGCTCCGAAATACAGACGCCGGCAGGGAGTTCCAGTCCTTAGCAGTGCGCATTATAAACGATGTTTTAAAGCGCTTCGTCCGAATTAGAGCGATTTCGACAAGGTGAGGATGGTAACCAGCTGTACGTCTGCATGTCCGATAGAAGAAAGGAGAAGGCGATATGATCTCATGCAGCTCTCGAGCACACTCTCCGAAGTTCATCTTATAGAATACACTACACACAGACAAGCAACTTTGCGTCTATGTGCCAGACCCCCCCTATAAAACTAGATTACTTTCATACTTAACACTCTTGCTGATTCCGTGGTGTCATATGGGTCAAGCAGTTATGGTCGTACCTTTAAAACCTATCTCAGTGACATTTATCATTTCCAACTACTACTTTTAAAACAAGTGGTTCCGTCCCATATCAAACTGCATTTAAAAAATGAAGAATCAAAATATTCATTTACAGGTTACACTGTTTACTAAAATAAGAATTTTTTTAATAATACCATACAAATTATAAATGATCACCCATATAAAACAAGAAGTAAGTAAGAAAATAAATTGGTAATGGCTACTGTTAAAAACTCCTATGGCACCAGAAAGCATTCACATTTAATACCAAGTCTGATTAACGAATTAGACACTAAATTAAGAAATTCATTTAATCAATATAACATAAAATTCAAATTAATATCTTACTGTTAATAATAATATAAATATTGTAAATACAAACAATTTTATTGATAATAATAAGTGTATCATTGTGTTTGTATTTCAATCTTTTTTATTTTGACGAGGCCTTCGTGGCCTTTGAAATACTCTTATAGTATTGTAATAATAAACGTATGACGATAGTAATAATAATTTAAAAAAAAACTACACTTAATTCTATCATCTGTACAATATGCCAGTACCTTTTACATACTTATATTGAAGTTTATATACTGTTACGTGCGGGGTGAGTTAAAATGCCGTAGGGGCGAAACGAACGATTTATTTTCACAAACCAAGATAACTTCCAAATTCAATAAACTTGTCCGATGAAACTTGCTAAAAGTCTTCAATGATTCCCTTAATGTGTCGCCGGTTCACTGTCGCAGATAACTTCGCAAAAGTTCCGAAGATTCGCTTTCGTATCGCTGCTTGTCGCACCACTCCTCTCTCTCCCGCCTGCTCTCTTTTTTATACTTGGCGCTAAACACCTCGATTTATTTCGAATTTTCCAGAGAATCTAAACCGATCGTAAACAAGCCATTGAAAGTTCGGGAATGCTATTTCTGTTGAAATGTAAACTCTATGTTGTAAACATAAGGACCAATTTCCCTTGACACTAGTCGGGAAGGGGCGTGGCTACCATCTATAGGGTGGGATGTTCGAGACTTTCGGCCGGCGCGAACTCTTTTTCTAGAACGTTCCATAGTTAGTCGTAACAATACTAATATTATAAATGAGAAAGTTTGTGAGAATGGTTTTATGGATGGATGTTTGTCATTCTTTCATGCAAAAACGACTTAACGGATTTAGATGAAATTTGGCACACAGATAGGTTTATTTGCATGCCCTTGGCGGGTAGAACATCCTTTGTACTGTAACTGCTATAACAAATTAAAATCCTGTAAACATGTGTTCGAGCAAATAAAGATTTATTTTATTTTTATTTTATCCGTCGATGCTGGGTCATTTTTAATATAAAAATTAATAATGGCGTGAACGGGTAGACCGATTTTAATTCGGTTTTCACTAATAGAAAGAGGGATAAACGGGGAATGTTCTTATATATAAAAATTGCACCCCGGGCGAAGCCGGAGGCGGGAGCTAGTGTTCATATATTTTTCAACACGGACAAAGGCCGCGGGCAATCTAGATATTTATTCATAATAATATCTAGACACTAATTATTTAATCAAACTGACAGAAAGTCTTTAAAGAAGGCAATAACAATGTTATGTATTGTATTATGCTTTACAATTCGTACCAAAAAACTTTGTGATGAATTCACCTTGTTTCTTTAACATTATTGAACTCGTTAAAAGAAGACTTTGATAGATAGCTGAACTTTGTAATTTTTGTAACCCAGTTAGGAAAATGACTCTGGAATACGAACTGCGTAACGACGACGTCGGTGGGTTAAACATGTTTACGGCTCGTTAGCAACGATGCTTTTTCTTCTTTTTAGGGTTCCGTATGTCCAAATAAAAAAACGGAACCCTTATAGGATCACTCGTGTGTCCGTCTGTCCGACCATCTCCCCCCCCCCCATTTATCTCCGAAACTACTGAACCTAAAATTTTGAAAAAAATACATAAATTAGTTTTCTACTTATAGATTATAGGAAAACCTATAAGAAGTCCATGCAATTAAAATAATATGGTAAATCACTCAATATTGTGCGAATAGGTAACATCGTACGGAACCCTCTTTACGCGAGTTCAACTCGCACTTGCCCGGTTTTTTTATGTTAAGATCGCCACACAGGTTGACGGTCCACTTGATGGTAGGTGGCGTATGCTCGTGCTGTTATTTCAAGGTGGTATTTTGTAAGGGGCTGGTTACTGCCCAAATGACTGCGAAACTTGTGTGTCTGCCACTACTTTCCAGATCCAGACCAGACCAAATTTGAAAATTTGAAATGTTCATTTTTCAAAGTTGACCCTGTCGGTAATCGAACCCAAGAACCCTAGAACAGGGCGTTAAGACCCTAACTCTTCATCCAACGTGGATCATCTTAAAAAGCATTCTTTTTAAGAATAAGTACATCTTTCGTGATGCGCACTGCTAAGGATTGGAACTCCCTGCCGGCGTCTGTATTTCCGAGCTCATATAACCCAAATCTTTTCAAGGTTCGAGTGAATAGGCATCTTCTGGGTGAGCTCGGCCTCATCCTTTCTACATGGATAGATGCTGGTCAAGAGCAAACCCATCTTTATTAAAAAAAAAAAAATATACCTATGCCAATTTTTATAAAACACGAAAAACTATTTTTAGATCATTAGGAGGTAAAAGTTTACTACGAATTTTGTTAACTAAGGGTGTATCCATTAAAAAATTTGATGAGTCCTTGGGTCGAGCTTGCTTTAACAGTCTGTCTCAGGGGTCCTGGATTCGTTTCCCGGCAGGGCCAATTTTGGAATGGAATTTTGGAATTCCAAAATTGGTAAAATTGAGCGATGGAGTTGTGTTGTGAACAGTCAATTTTTACGGCGATACTTTTGCGCCACTGTCGGAATTATGTACCTAGCCTAAATGTGTTTGTCGAACGTTCTCGAATATCCGAGCATGTGTTTGGAATCTCACGACACTGTTCGATAACTTTGAAGATAGCCTCTACCCTTCGCAAGGTTAATGAGAAATAAAGTCTAAGGCCGATAGACTTATTACCTTACTTACATTAATTTGATTACAGCTTCGTCAGACTAATTTTAAAAAAATAGGTCACCGGGACAGAGTTAGCGTTGCCTACTAAATGTTAGCAGGGCCGATCCAGCTATTTAGCCTTTCCGGGCGAAAATAATATTCGCAGCCCTTTACACAAGTCAAGAGCTTGCTATTCCAAAGAGGGGAAGATGTATATGTGATATATAATATTGACATATGTCAGTCTATTGCGGCTTCTGAACGAGTATGCAAAAGTTCATGAGAGTTCATATGTATGTTTGTAAGTATGTACATATGAATGTTAAATAATTTCTCAGAAACTACTGAATCGACATTATGTATCTTTCAAATTCATCATCATCATCAACCTGTTTTGACTCACTATTAGTAACTGCTGGGCCTCTTTTCCCTTGGGACATTTTTCCTACCTACTACCTACCATCTTGCCACATATTAATCTTTAATTGAGGGAACAATAATAATTTTTCATCAAAATAATTTCACAAATTTAAAATAGTAAGACCAAATTTTTTTTTTCTTGTAGGTTGAAATAAATCGCATTATATTATGATCTCGACGTACTAGACTAAGACCAAACTGTCAAAATAAAGTTAAGGTTCATACGTTAAATAATACATTTTTTTTACCTTTACCTACCTCGAAATTAAAATTTTCTTCGAATTTATTTCTCTGCAAAATCTAAAAAAATTATACTATCGCAAACCTTATGTTCTATTGAAATCATAGCTAATTCAGATAATCTATTCTGTCACATGGTAGATCGCAGATTTAATTTAGAAAACCTTCTTTCACCTGTTAAGTTAAAAGAATCCTGAGCGCAATGCTGATATTTGGACCAAATCTTAAATTTGTTATAAATTCTCTCCTCTCCTCTCTTCTCCTCTCGTCTCGTCTCGTCTCGTCTCATCTCATCTCCGCTCAGCTTCCCTTCCCTTCCCTTATCTTCTCTTCGCATCTTATAAACAAACCGGAGGTCCTCTGTCTTTTTCGCTCGCACGAAGCGACCGCAGCTATCTTTTTCATGGTATACGAAGCCATCTTAACAACCCTTGAGAGGTTCTTTATTCTTTCCGTTGTCTTATTGGCCTTGCTTTAGTATTAGTAAAGTAAAATTATATTTTTTTGACATGTGACGTTTTTTAGTGAATTTTTATCGTTCAAAAGGTAATCATCTTTCTCGTGACTGATTAAAGCCACCAGACGTGTGAATTCTGGCACAATTAACTCAGTACAATTAAATCCTGAATAAATAAGGAATTGTGCTTTTGTGCTAAGTGGCTTAACAATGAGTAGAGCATCCCCAAATCGCATTTATCATTAAAACGTTTCATCCATATTGAATGCGAAGCTATTTGCTTACGGTACACAACTGAAGAGTCGCCTTGAGTGCAAAATTTTCCTCCGGCTAAGTTGTCTGGTGCAAAACACAAGAGACATGCTATAGAAATGAAAAAAAAAAAAAGTTAATGAAGGTGTATTTCGCCATAATATATGTTACTAGCGACCCGCCCTGGATTCGCACGGTGGTATTTTTTTCAGAAAATTATACATACAAACCTACCTCATTTATTTCTCTTTCCATTAGTGAAAACCGTATCAAAATCTGTTTTGTGGTTTAGAAGAAATTAGTGTAAAAACAGACCGAGGCTGACAGCAAAACGATAAAATGATGATTGCTCCATTTTAAACATATATTCATGACTTGGACTTGCCTAATGATTGAAAAAAAAAAGAAAAAAAAACCTGAGCTATACAAGTAGAGTATAGCGTTGACATTGAGTTTTCTTTCTTTAACATAAAATAGGCAATGATTTTAACTTATCGTGCCTTGTGATATATTCCGGTGACATTTTAAAAAAATTATAGGAAAGCGATCAGTCATTTGAAATACGTATTCAGAAACTTCCGGAATATTCGGAACGAGTCATTCGAAATACTTGCCTGTATTTGCTTATATTTTCTATAAAGAAAATAAAAAAAAAAAAAACAGGCCTACTGGTGCTCGCATTCTGGTTCGCCTGCTAGCCGACGCGACGGCCATTTTTTATTTAAAGTTTATCTTTTGTTTTGACTTTGGTATTATAGAGATTTTCTATAAATGTCGATTTTCTATAAAATATGTTGATCTGACTGAGTCCTGCGATGCGTCAATTGATAACAAACTATAATAATAAATCAGTATAAAGTTAGGCCCCGTTCACACAGAGCGTATAGTCAGCCGCCGATTGTGAGCGAGCAATACGCTGTTTATCGATTCTCCATTGACTGCCAAAGGTCATATCTGCACATATTTGACGGGTATTGCGACACCAATGGGTAGTGGGTATTTACACTATAAATAATAGCACTCGATGATGTTACCGTAATTAAAAATATACATAAAATTTGATTTCTATGTTGATCTTATCAAGTATTTTATTGATAAAGTCATCGCAATAATGATGTAGTGTCACAGTTTATCATTAATTTATCAAATCGATACTCCAAAATATGTAGTTGGCTGTTGGAACAAGTAATTATTCAAGTTAGCTTGCTCTTGACGAGTGCTTTTAACTTGACGTTAACACTTTGTTTCTTGTGATAGTTACTTTTTTGTCTACAATTAATATTTTAGTTTTTCTCTGGTTACCTATGCACTCGCTTGTGTCTTTTCCTTTCTGAACTTTGCACCTTACGAGAATCGTAGGCAGTTTAAAGTTAAATTTACAACAAACAAACAAACAACAAATACAAAAAAGATCGTGATTTTTACATACTGCTTGTTTCATTTTCTAAACTCGTTAAAAATTAATTTAAAACTTGTTGCAATACTTCACCGTTGGGTATGGGTCGTATCCTATTGGTTCATACTGAATCGACAATATAATTATTACCTACTCTTCATGGTTGTTGTATTATGCAATACTTCGCTATGGATGCTGAATGACTGACTCGTTTCAAAAGCTTTAAAACGAGTCAGTCCGTGAATAGATTACTTGGAAGTACAGTCGACTGCACACACTATTGGCGAAAAGTGCAGTCCGGCTGACGTTCACACTGGGGCTCGTAGTCGGCGGCTGACCGTACGTTCGGTGTGAACGCGCCCTTAATGTCATTAGAACCTACGCATGTCTTACGAATTTTGTTCTAAATTTAAATGCTATTTTTATTTTATTTATTTTTATGGAAAACGTACAGCTATTTTTTTAATGTATACTAATTTTTAATAAGTAATTAATTAATTTAAACACCTTTAATATGTTTCTCAATTCTCAATTACAAAAAAAAAAAACCACGGTGCAGAGCGAGAACCACCACACCATGATTTGGATAGTAATTCTCTGATTTGCATATCTTAGTAATTAAACAATCAAGCTCCGGAAAGTCAACCAGATTAGTAAAAGAATAGCTGATCTAGGAAAGACAGAGTTTTTCCTATAATTGGTTGCGCAGTGTAATTCTTTTTAACAATATTATGAATCAGAAAATTTGTGAGGACGTTTGTTAATTATATCATGTAAAAACTATATTTTAATATAACTTTCAGACAGAAAAACGCATGGGCTATAATTTATAAAGATCCTTCAAATATTCAGTTTTTCAACTTGGCCCACATAAAAGTTGGGCAAATCGCTAATGGGGTCCACGGTTAATTTCGAACAATATTTACTTGCTGTCATTTAAATTAGATTCAAAAGTATAATGTTGGTATTAATTTAGAAAATAATTATTATAATATGATTTTTAAAAATAAAGAAATATGTTGATTATTGATTTTATTTGAAAAGCGTAATCCCGTCTTAATTATAACTGCGTTAATAAAAAAAAAAACTGGTCGGAAAATTAACAGAAAAAAGTTGTGTTTATTGTTTGTATTGTTCACATATTGTATTAGAGGAATAAATGATGGTTTCTTTCTTTCTTTCTTTCTTTTTGTAATAAAATACGTCTTTAACACAAGTTACGTCAAAGAGGTTGCAAGTGCGCTTGATAAGTTAAAGGATATGGATATGGGATCCGGTATCCCTTACTTCATTGAAACAGCATACAAGTGCTGTTATTTTGCGGTAGTCTTTAGCATGGGGTGGTCACTGCCGCCGAACGGACTGCCCATGTCCTTACAAATTTTTCCCCTGCTATACTAATGATATTAACTGAAATAAAAAATCATCCAGGTGATCTGTAGTCTGTACTCTAAAAACCAATACCTCCCTTCTCTATTTCTAAGTGGCAAGCGTTTACTAATTTATATGAAAAAAATGTTTCCCGTTTTAAGCAGTCAGTTAAAAAAGTAAAAAGTTTGTTTTTGTAAGAATACACCCACACAAAATATATACGTATACAGTGCGTATACAAACCATCTTTATTTACACAAACAGTCTCCCCGTCCACCCAATATCATCTTGGTGCGTATAATTTAATTTAGTTTCTCTTATATTTATGTTATTCCGTTGTAAGTGCCAAAATAATTGACATGTTGTCTCAATCAATTTGATGTTGGTGTGGTTGTATTGCTATTTATTTTTATTCAAATAATAAATAAATGTGTTATTCTAGCGTTTTGGCCCAAAATTTAAATTTCATTATCAAAACATCAATTTTTCCTACCAAACATTCTATTTATTTAGAAATTAAATTTATTTTGTGTAAAGACACTGCATTTTCGCAGTCATTTGGGCAGCTCACCTAGCGGCAGTAACCACCTCCTTACAGATGACCACCGTGAAATAACAGCACGGGTGATGTTGTGTTTCGGTGAGTGAAGTAAGGGATGCCATAGCCCATTTCCATGACCTTTTCAAATCCCATATCCTTAATCCAACTGAAGTCGACAGCGCACTTGCAGCAGCTGTGGCGTTGCTTGTATTATAGGCGACGGTAGCCACCTACCATCAAGTGGACCGTCAGCCTGTCTGCCGATCTTAACATAAAAAAAAGTGTTATGCGAATGTTTGCATGTGTGTGATGCGTGTTTTGGATGTGTGTGTGTAGCAGAAACGGCGACAACACATTCTATTTATTTAGAATAGAAGTTTTTCGTGGAGTAGTTTTTCAAAATCAGTCATCATGCGTATTCTTAACTAGCTGAACTCGGCCACTCTTCGCTGCGGTCCATACGGTGGTGGAGTGCGCGTGGGGCGCGCGGTACTGGACACTGTATATATATAATACTATTGATCGTAGCGTAATGTTATATAGCTTATAGCCTTCCTCGATAAATGGAATATTCAATACAAAAAGAATTTTTCAATTCGAACCAGTAGTTCCTGAGATTAGAGCGTTCAAACAAACAAACTCTTCAGCTTTATATATTAGTGTAGATGTAGATTTAGGATTTAGATCAAATGTAGTCATACAAAATTTTCGTTTGTGTGAATAAAGAAATACCAAATACAGTTTATTGCGAGTATTTTTTCGAAATTTGTTTCGGTTGTTTGTTCATTATTTATTAATAGAGATCACTTGTTTTGTGTTGGCCTCGTTTTTAAAATGGGATGATATGAAATCATCTCCATTTAAACGAAGGAGATGACGTAACAAGAAAAAATACAAACTGATTCTCCTACACGGAGACGAGCGAGAAAATTAAACAAATTTTGTCAGACGAATTCTCCTGCTTTAGTTTTCGCAATAAATGGGGAATACGACAAAACGAAGTCGTGCGTTTTAGTCGAATTATTGTTTGTGGTGTAGTCGCCATGGCAATACACCTTTACTTGGCAACTGCATTCTAGCGAAACAATTACAACGAAACGCGTTGATAAAGCAAATAATTTTGCCGCAATGGGAAGAATTTCAAAAATAATTAAAAAGTTAGCAACTGGTTATAAAATAGTAGAATGTAGGTTTTCTCGGCCGGTATCCATATGAGTTGTGGGTTTCCGGGATGATGGCCCAGGTCTGTTGGAAATTCTTCCAAACGTTTCGTCAACAACTGCGGTTGACATCCTCAGTGGTGTAGTCCGAGTTAGAAGAAAAAGTACATCACATCACTGCACTTCACTTCTGCACTTTTCGACTTCTCGAGCGAGACTGATTTGTCGACTGGAATGTGTCTATATTTAAACTTAAATTTATATCCCCACCCCGTGGTTGAATTGGTGGGGTGTGGTCACTAGGAGAGGGGTTATAATGCCCTCTCTTTCTTTCATTATTATTATTATTCCTGCGTAGTGCCGGATACCAAATGTTGTGTAGCCTTAGATTTTCTTCCTTCCTGTTGAAATTATTTGGATGCTTGAAGATTTCAATGGCTTCCCGATTAAGGCGTGAGTGATAGTGTACCTCGGATGACAGAACTAATGTGTTTTTGAAAAGGATTTTATGATTGCCTTCAGAAAAGGCGTGTTCAGCTACTGCCGATTTTTCGGTCTCTCCTCTGCGACAGTTACCCTTGTGTTCTTTAATTCGGGTGTTAATGCTGCGTTTTGTGGTGCCGATGTATACTGCGCCACATTCACAAGGTATTTTATATACCCCTGTCGAGGATAGTGGATCCCTTGGGTCTTTAGCTGAACCGAGCAGGTTTCTGATTTGGCTCGTGGGCTTATATATGGCCTTGATGTTTCTGCTCTGTAAAATTTTTCCTATGCGATCCGTTACTCCTTTAATATATGGGAGGAATGCTCTGCCTTTATCTGGGTTTTTGTCTTCGGTATTAGTCCTGTTTCTCCTCGGTTTTATCGCTCGCTTAATTTCAGTGGGTGTGTATCCGTTGTACCGTAGAGTATGGCTTAAATGTTCCAGCTCTTTTTGTATCTGTGTTGGTTCGCAGACTCGTTTCGCTCTATCAACCAGCGTCTTAATCATAGCTCTTTTTTGTTGAGGGTGATGGTTGGAGTTTTTGTGTAAGTACCTATCTGTGTGGGTGGGCTTCCGGTAGACTTTATGTCCCAGGCTACCATCCTCGTTTTTAGAGACCAACACGTCCAGAAATGGGAGTGTGCCATTTTTCTCTGTTTCCATAGTGAATTGTATTCTTGGGTGGATGCTATTGATATTCCTGCTCAAAACATAATAAATCCCCAGGACTTTTGTTTTGGGCAGGATTAAATTAATTGGATTGTACAGAGTTAGTTTTCATAGGAAACGACATACTGACTGGACACCGATCCGTAGGTAACAGTAGTTCATTTCCTCATGCAGGACCTGCGCGCTCATCCAATTTTTATGGACGAGAACTTTTGCGCCGAACTAAACTAACTAATCAATCATTTTGTAATAAGTGAAAACTCATTTAGGCACGTTCAGCACTTTTGGGATGGAGAAAGAGCACCCTTATGTCTAATTTACTATACAATATAAACCTAAACAATCATATCTTAATCTATTAAAACGTTCAACCCGTTAAAAAATCTAAACATAGGAAAAAACAAGAAAAAAGAATATTTAATGATTTATTTTAAAAAAAACATTTTTTTTTAAAAGTGAATCACCAACTTTATTTTGTTAGACCTTAAATTGTTAGAAAATATGTCAATGTCACTTAGTAAATACTATATTATTTTTGATCCTTTTTTTTAAATTTCACTCTGGTAATTCTGGTAATTGTTCAACTTTCAATAACTTTGTCAGAATTTTCACAAAGCCTTTAGTTTCACCAAATAGGTCACTAATACTAGCTATCGAGTGCCGCCATGCAGTTGTGGAATCGCCATGCAGTTCCTTGCCCTTATATATTATCACACGGTCTTAGAACTACTAGTTTATTTATTATTATTGTTATATTTTTAAACCGTCTCCCTCTCCAAAAGAGAGGATAGTTGTTACTCCCAACATCACCACCCTCTGTATTTGGGCCGAGAGGGAAAATCAGCTATTATTGTTATTTAACACATTTATTTCACTTTCTTAATTCTATTTTTTTACAATATCCTTAAAACAACAAATATTATAAAAAAAGTAGTTTTTAGAGTAATTAAGAAAAGTGGTTAGGGCAGCAGAGTGAGGAACCTCCTGACAACACGAAGCCATGTCAAGAATACCGCCTTCTGTATCTGTGTCCGTTGACCTAGCCTCTTGAGGTGCTGCTCGAGCTTTTCTCTATAAGACCGTCCGCCGAGACGACTATCGGGACGATAATTGACGAATCGACATTTCACATGGCGTGTGTCACCTCGTGTGGCAAGTTTATGAACCTGTTAATTGTCTTTCTTGGTTTTCATTAGGTTTTTTTCATGCGGTGCAGCGAGATCAGCAAGCATCGTCCGGCGCTGGGATCGGTCCATAATATGATATTTCAGTTTATTGGCGACAATAGTTTTGTCCCTGATTACGGAGCGGTCCCGTAATCACGGACATGATTATTAACAGTTGCA
This sequence comes from Bembecia ichneumoniformis, assembly GCA_910589475.2. Lineage (NCBI taxonomy): Eukaryota > Metazoa > Arthropoda > Insecta > Lepidoptera > Sesiidae > Bembecia > Bembecia ichneumoniformis. The sequence continues at coordinate 12,595,058 of OU342533.1, read as the reverse complement.
AAACAGTTTAAGTGTCCAATATTTTTATTAAACTTTAACCCAGCCAAGTAGTGTAGGCAGTTAATGGGGTGTTAGTGTATCGGAAGTGCGTGCTCGCAACCTTAGGCGTGTTATCGATCGGCCGCCGCATTGCGGTGACATAACAATTCAAAATATTTGATTTTGACTCAAAAATGTTGCCATGTCAAATAGTATTGCATTGAGTTGAACTATCGAACTATCTGTTTAATTTTTCGAAATTCAAACCGTCTAACGGTTTCAATTAGAATAAATCTAATATAAAAAATTCTCGTGTCACAGTGTTTGTAACAAAACTACTACGAAACGGCTGGACCGATTTTGATTAATTTTTAGGGTTCCGTACGTCCGAATAAAAAAACGGAACCCTTATAGGATCACTTGTGTGTATGTCTGTCCGTTCGTCACAGTCAATTATCTCCCAATGTACTAGACCGATTAAGTTGAAATTTGGTACACATATCAATTTCTGTGACCCAAACGCAGAGGTGTGATGTGAATAGATGAAATCTGTGTATGGAAGGTCATTTTTGGGGGGAAGGTGGAAAATAAAATAAAATTTTTTTGAAAACTGCATCGTGTGACATATCAAATGGAAGGTCTTGTTGTGAAGATCTTAAATGTATTTTTTTTTAATTTTAAAATAAATAGTTTCCAAGTTATTCAAGATAATAGACGAAAATTGACCATCCCCCCCCCCCTTATCTCCGAAACTACTGAACCTAAAATTTTGAAAAAAAAATACAGAAATTAGTTTTCTACTTATAGATTATAGGAAAATATATAAGAAGGACATGATATTAAAATAACATGGTAAATCACTCAATATTGTACGGATAGGTAACATCGTACGGAACCCTCTTCACGCGAGTTCAACTCGCACTTGAAGTTTTTTTATTTTTTGTATATTTGGTAGGTATGAGAATAGGTCGTAAAGTATTTTTCACCCTACTACCCCCCATTTGGATATTGTTCATATTTTTGTATGAACAATATTCAAATAATTTAACCGTCGTTGATTGACGTGAAGTGTCGCGTCACTTTGACATATGGTTTGGAAATAAAATTGGACCCGATAGGTGGCGTTACAATCGGGTTACAGAATTATTTTCGGGTTCGAGCAGGACAACGTCTGCTGGGTCAGCTAGTATTTTATACTAGTTGGTGTTCGTGACTTCGTCCGCTTTATAAATGAAAGATATAACATCTTAGAAAACATGTGAGTAATATCATGTCTGACATCTTTATCATTGTGAAGACGATAAATTTTTTAAAATATTTTAGCAAATTTTTAGACGATCCCTCGGAAACCTAACATTTTTCCAGAATAAAAATAAGCTATGTGTGTGCCAAATTTCATCCAAATCCGTTTAGCTGTTTTGGCGTGATCGATTAACGAACACACAAAAATCCAAACATACAAACTTTCGCAATTATAATATTAGTAGGATTACCCCTCACAACGTCTATGCATGATTTCCTGATGATCGTTTAAGTATTTAAAGCATGAAAGCGTAACAAACAAATACACTTTCTCATTTATAATATTAGTTAGGATAACAGGTATACAAGCCATTGCTACACGCGAAGTACCTACCACCGTTTCATCCGTAGTACGTTCACTGCTAGAATATATGTAGGTTTCCTCCCTCATTTTCTAAAAGAACCGGTCACAAGCAGCCTGGATCCATCGTCGACCCGGGGCCCTTATTAGGTAGTCTGTGGTGTGAGGGTTGTTAGGATTTGTATTGTTTATCTGTATGAAATGTAACAATGTGGGTAGGCTCTTATGCAATAAACTGTCAGCTGTCAACCTCGGCCTTTCATTGACGTTACATGTGGGGTTATTAGATATTGTTACGATTAACCATGGAACATTCTGGTAAAAGCTCGCGCCGGTAGAAAATCTCGAAGGCTCCCCACTATCGATAGTAGTCACGCCACTTCCCGGTTAATGTCAAAGGAAATTGGTCCTTAGTAGAAAAACAATTCCGTGTTTACAATACTTGTTTATTTCTAGTAAGTTCGAAATAGATCGAGACGTTTGGCGGTAAATATAAATAGGAGAGTGACGGGCGGCAGACACAGTTCGGTTATTCGATAGCATGCGATTCGAAAGCGGAAGTTTATAGGATAAATTTACCCCTTTTGGAAGCCATCTTGGTTTGTGGAAATATATAGTTTATTTTCGCCCTTACACGGCAGTTTAACTCATCCCGCACGTAACAATATGTCATTAGGTTATCAGATTAGCGGCCCTTATTTGATACCCCACTTTGTGGGTGGATATCGCTTGCCGGTCTGTGGCTTCCACTCCAGAACCATCCGGCTACAGCGGCGGTCGGCTCTCCGTACTCTATGTCCTGTCCACTACCACTTCAACTTACTGATTCGCTGGGTTCTGTCGGTAACTTTCGTTCGTCGTCGCAGTGTATCCCGAATTATAGCAGGTTGAACTTCCGGAGCTTCCCGAACGCTGCCAATCTGAGCTGGATTCGACGTTTGACCTCCTTCTCGAAGTTGACTCTGCCTAGTTGGTCTGTTTGTCCCGAGTAAATGTACACATCAACTTCGAGAGTTGAAATCCAGTTCCTTGCTCTGCTCTGTGGATTACATACGAGTTTCTACTACGCCATAAGGAAGACCAAATCCGGGAATTATGACCCCTGTATGATGCATCAACTCATAAAGGTGGTACTCGGTAAGATTGTTAACATTTTTTATTTTATTTATCTACTTAAGCATATTCTTAAAATAGTTTTTGTACAATTCAAAGGAATATTTGAAAAATTAATGTTAAAGTAATTAACGAATTAAAATATTTGGAAATTTGAGCCTAATTTGTTGGTAAAATATAATATTAAGTTATTTTGTTTATTTTTCCATAGGAAGTCGAGTATAAATACAAATAAATACAAAATAATTTATTCATATAATTAAGCCTAGGTACAAATTAAAAAATTAAGTATAAAAATACTTCTATCAGGAGACCCCCGCTCTTCCAACACCATACTAAAATCCAAAGAATCCAATTAAATGTGTATGTTTGTATGTGTGTGTGAATGTGTATGTGAAGTAGCATTATCTATTAAGTTAAGTGTAGCTTTTACATAAGTCCCTTTTCATAATCAAATAAATGTTTTGATAATAAATATTTAATTTAATTAAGTAATACTCTTTAATAAAGATTCGGTTTCATTATAATTTAGGGTCTTGAGCCAATAAAAATTAATTTTGGGAATATGTATTTTATTCTACCTTTGTATGGTACATTCCTTGTATGGATATATCTGTAGTGTACGCCAGTTCATTATTATTCTTGTAATCTAATTTCATTGCTCACTGAAACGTTAAATGTTTAGGCATTTAATCTGATCTCGTGACTGACGGATCTGCGTATAATAAATTTTGTTTTATCCGATGAAACGCGCAATTATCTGTCGAGCCGATGACGACTTAGCGAGGAGAAAGCACTTTTGTTATTTCCGTTCAGTTGAATCATTTCGTGTTTTCCCTACGAGGTTTTATAAAAAAATATGTATACTTTTTAAAATATAATATTAAATATAGTATAAATTCTTTAAATTAAATATAGATGAAAAAATTGATCGGTTCTTATGACCGCATGATAGAAATGAAAACTTCTAATTTTACAATTTAAAATTTATAAACTTATATATTAATACTTACCTCGATACAAAATAAAGGAGAATGCCTAAAAATTTATTGAAATTCTCCCCATAAATAACATTCAACGCCCAACAAAGGTATTTAGTGTACTAGATAGGTAATTGTAAGACCTTTGTTTACCAAATAGGAACAGATTCGAAATATTGAGCCAATGTTAAGATATTTTAAAGAATAAAATGTCAAAAATAGCGCCTATTAAAAATAAGAGAAGCAATTAAATAATGTCAAAAGTGATATTGCTGGTTTTAAAATAGTACCAACCTATACCTATAAGGAAAACGGTGGTACTTTACAGAGAAAGTTAAAGAAATAATGATTTTAATATCTGCTTAAGCTTTCACCTTTCACGGGGATATTGCAAACGCCAAAGTCAAACGTATTACGAAACGTAAACAAAATAATTGATAATCCATTATAAAAAATAAATACGCAAAGATGTAGTACCTAGTGCCTGAAAATAAAAAAGCATGTTTTTTGAACATAGCCGTTATTCTGGGACGAAACGTGAACAAAATAGTTGATCCATTGTGAAATAGAAATACGCAAAGATACTTTTTATTTTCAAATCTGATTTCGCTCGCTTATATAACTTATGATAAATTACACCGAGTGCCTGAAAATAAACAAGCATGTTTTTTGAACATAGTCGTTATACTGGGACGAAACGTGAACAAAATAGTTGATCCATTATAAAACAGAAATACGTAAAGATAGTTTTTATTTTCAAATCTGATTACGTTATGAATTTTATACCGAGTGCCTTAAATATTCAAGCATGTTTTTTGAACAAACTGGGATCAAAAAGATTAAATATATAGAATATATAGAGAGGGCACTGCGAAATTTTTTCTACAAAAATATTGATCCTGATTGAGAATGGTCATGGCGTAGCTAAATAGCCTTATAAAGTTGCCAACGGACTGAGAGATTTTGTACGGACTGAGAGATTTAGAACCACGTTCTAAATGTCGCATTACGGATTCTTTCGTCTTGCCCGATCTATACAGTTGAAAATCTTTGTGCGTTCCACATATTATGTTGACTGTTGTGATCGCGCTTCATTATCTCTTCAATGAACTAGGTTTAACCCTAAAATGGCAATATTTTTAGATGTGTCGTGTTAATAATCTTTCAAAAAAAAAAAAAAAAAATTGTAATGAAATAAAGAAAAAGTACTTTTTATACCTATATATTTAAATATATCTACATAATTTTTTACATTTTACATTTTTTACATTTTTTACTTACATTACACGCATTGAGCGCATACAGAAAAGGTTCTTACGTTATTTACAGTTTCGGTCAAATCTATACTGTATATCAGATTATACGAAGCGTTGCCAAAAATTCCACATTCTGCCACTATATGAGAGACGGCGTATAGCTGATCTTGTTTATTTGGTTAAGATCGCTAATGGGTGGATAGATTGTTCTGACCTTTTACAACTTATTGGTTTACGTGTTCCTTATTCTCGTAGACGATTGGGCGCACTTCACATACCTGATGCCAAAACTAGCTATAAGAAAAATAGCTACCTGATACGAGCGAGTGCGTGTTTTAATACTGTTTCTATGCAGTTTGATGTTGATCTATTCCATACATCGCCCAGGCAGCTCAAAAATATACTTGCTGTTAGCTTTTTTAAAAAATAAAAAAATTAGCTTGCGTTTTTTAAGATTAAGTTTTCTACTTGAATACTGTAACAACCTTTAAAATTACTTGTGAGACTAAATTTTGTAAAGTGTAATAAATTGTTACTTAATATAGGTAAATTTGTTTGGTCAAGTGGCGTAACTTCTTCATATATTGTATGTCATCTACCTATATGTGGAAACTTTTAATTGGCCATTGATGTTCTATTCTGTGACTACATTGTATTCTATTAGCTGTAAGTTTTCCTAAAACTGTAAAAATAAAATAAATAAAATAATGAACAAAAAGTAAATACGATGATTAATCGTTATATAACAAGTAAATTGATTACAGATTTTTTTAGACATGTAAAATTTAAGAGGCAATTAAGATATCAATTTCAGCGATGTCATTAAAGATCATTTTAAATACTAATGCGATGGGTTTTATTCACAATTTAATCTTAATCATTACATATTATAAAACAAATTCCCCCGCCGTGTCTGTCTGTCTGTATTTCTCTATGTATGTATGTATGTATGTTCGCGATAATCTCAAAAACTACTCAACTGATTATCGTGCGGTTTTCATCTATCAATAGAGTGATTCCTGGAAAAGGTTTAGTTTATAATTCGTTAAGGTTTTAGTTGAAATATGACGATGATTGCTGAAGACGTCAAGCCGTCTGAGAGAAAAAGTCCGCGACGGAATAGGGTGTAGTTATTGGAGGCAGTATGTCCTGCCACTTTTACTATTATTAGTCTGTTCTCATTTATAGTACAATAAAAAGTATTTGTAATAAAATAACAACGAAACTCTGCCGCTAAGAGGGTCGTGTCCGATCGACATAACGCCAATCGAAATTGCCACGTCACAGCCTGCTGACCCAAAACTATAGCTATTTACACTTGAAAACTATCTATCATTTGCGTTCATATTAAAACAAGCCTTAACGTCTTTAACATAAATGAGAAAATCGCGTAAATTTCAGCAGACTTTGGGTGCTCCGGTTTGTGGTAGTGTATATTCTATCGCACTCGATGACTTCTCGACCTTAATTGTTATTATTCTTTGCAACTCCTTAAGCCTAAAATACGGAAGTAGTGTTCGTTCTCAACACACTCCAAATGTTCTATTTTATTTTAATTATGTTTGGGATATAAAATAATATTACAGTACTAGCTGAGCCCGCAACTTCGGAAGCGTGGTATACTGTGTAGCGCGTAATTTATGTTTATAAACAGATTGGAATGAAACAAACATTAAATGTTACTGTAACTAATACAACAGTGAAAACCGCCTTCAAATTAGTTAAGCCGTTTCTGAGATTAGCGCGCACAAACGCACAGATAAACAGATAGATAAAAAATCTAAAAAGATTTTTGACCTCGGTAACATTAGTACGTGTACAAATAGTTTTTTTTTAAGTTTACTGTACAGACACGGCTCGTTTACGATTTTAATGTATTGTACAGAAGATTAGCTGTGCCCGCAACTTCATACACGTGGTATTCGGAATAGCGGGAACCTTTTTGATTGTAAATCTATTGGAATGAAACAAAAACTAAATTAGTGTCCAAAATTAAAAATAATAATATTTACTGTGTGTATAATAATATTTACTCATTCCAATCTGTTTATAAACATAAAGGTGCACGGATGAAGTCACGGGCGATAGCTAGATCAAATGTCGGTCAGTTTTGCAACTCGCAATATCTTCAAAAATTGAATGAAATCTAATTTGATTACATTTCTATTGGACATGAAAATGAATATAGGTAATATAAATCAATTGAAATGAAACAAACACTAAATGTTACTGGAAGCTTGCTACAATACAAGAGTGAAAATCGTACACAAGTTGATTAAGCCGTTTCTGAGATTAGCGTGCACAAACGCACGGACAAACGACGATTTTATTATATTTAGATATGATATCTGAGACCGACAAAAACTATAGACAGAGCCGGCTTATTGTAAATTCGCCACAAAGTAAATTCGCCACCAAAAAAAAAAAAAAACATGTGTAAACTCGCCACGACTCTATTTTTATGAAGTTAATATGTCATATATTTTTTAACCCTTACGAACAAAAACGTTTTAAAAAGTGAAGCCGGTTCGCTGAAGATGTGTGCGTAATCCTACTTGTCGTATAGTGACCATGCGTTTGTGTATGCAGTTAAAAATGTTATCCACTAACAGCTTTTATCCTAATTAATTATTATAATATTTATTAAACAAAAAATATAGTCAGGTATATAACTATTCGCGTCAGACTAATAGAGCGGCCGTCACCCTATTGCAGAATCGTCTTCCTATTACCTGCCTCACTTAAGAGTGTGTATTGTTCCGTCTATAGTCTATAGTTTTTGTCGGTCTGAGTATGATATAATATGATGTGATGATGATTTATAAAAATGATAAAAAAATAACAAATTCCAAAGGCGCACATCCACAGAAGGTGATATATAATAGAAATTGAGCAGAAAGACAAAGTAAGAGCTAGGTAATGGCACAGTCTAACCATACTTACGATGGTTAAACTGTGGTAATAGTGTGGAGTTATAAATAAAAAGAACCAAATTGAATTAAACTAAATTATTTATTATTTTAAAAGAAACTTTTATTTTTAAAGAACTTAAAGGTTATTTTTAAAGAATTTAAAAAATATGCTATGACCCCTAAGTACACAAATTGATACGTTAAAATGATTTGTAAGTGCAATCCTAACTGATATTATAAATGTGAAAGTAAGTTTATTTGTTTATAAGCTTTCACGCCTTAACTACTAAACCGATCATCACTAAATTTTGCATGTACACAAGTCAGGGATACAGGAAATATGTAGGGTACCTAACTTTTACCCAAAAAAAAACCTACTGTTCCCGAGGGACCAGCTTAAAATAAAAATAAAAAAATTAACGCCAGACATGTGTATGTAAATATATGTGCTTACTGCTCACATATTTTTTTCAGGCGTTAAGATTGAACACATAAGAAAAAGGTGCACGGATGAAGTCACGGGCGATAGCTAGATCAAATGTCGGTCAGTTTTGCAACTCGCAATATCTTCAAAAATTGAATGAAATCTAAACGAAACAACATTCAGAGATAAATATAACAACAATTAAAAACAGTCGTTGTTTTATGATTTGATTTGGCGCGTTCATAATAACTCCCGCGGAGGAGGCTCGGTGGTGACAGTTGAAGCCTCCGAAATGACTCCCTGAAATATTTTAACAACACAATGGTTGTTGCTTCTCAAAGAGTAATTCCAACAGATTGGTTTTTGGGTCAAATAATGGATAACAAGTTCGAAATGGCGCCACGCCAGACTGCCTATTGTCAACTAACGAACCGATAGCTTTTACCGATACAAAATGTACGCAACCGAAAAGACAAATAATTTAAAGAGGAATTATTTGATTTTTTGTGAGTTCGCCAGCACGATTCCAGCACCTATGGCGCGCTTGTATTATTTGGTGATAGTACCTTCAAGTGGAATGTCAGCCTGTCTGCCGACCATTACTTTAAAAAATACCATGTTGAAGACGCAAAGTTTTGTTCCCACAGAGCTATTACCGGTATCACGGAACAATCTGTTCGCTGCCCACTATATTGAAGCTTCGTAGCATTGTCAAAGTAAAAAGTACAAAAAGCGATAAATCTGTTTCATTCAGACAATAATTGCAAGTAATTGACAGGGGCATTTCATCGCGCCTCGGTTATAACGGCTCTTATAAATAAATAATCGCATTTTGAGAATGAGAAGCCAATTAATTTACCTGATTCATACGTATGAATATTAAGGCAAAACTATGACAATTGTTCTAGACTAGCTGAGTCCGCAACTTCGCAACGCGTAACTTTTTTGTTTGTATACCGATTGGAATGAAACTAACACTAAATGTTACGGGAAGCTTGTTACAATACATCAGTGAAAACCACATTCAAATCGGCTGAGCCGTTTCTGAGATTAGCGTGCACAAACGCACAGACAAACAGACAAAAATTCTAAAAACCATTTTTTCGATCACGGTAACATAAGTACAATGTGTACAAATTGTTTTTTTGAAAAATTTTAATATATGTATAGATAAGATTATTTAACTATTTATAAATGAAATTTTAAATTTATTTATTTAAAACTTAACTGTTTTATAAACCGTGCAAAAATTGGGGTGAATGAAGACAATTCGATCGGTGTTTACGCATGAAGTTGTCTAGATGGCGTGGTGGGTAGCTTAATCACGGTGTTAAAATTGAAAATGGTGGAACATAAACAATACATGAAACAATTTAATGTATACCATTTACAATGAATAAAACCGAATAACAATAATGACAAGAAAATTTACAAGCTAATTTAGAAAATAAATGAGAAGAAATTCAGTATAAAAAGAAACAGAAAAATAACAGAAACAGTAGGAACTGTAATACAATAAAAGGGCACATTAATTGTTAACACATGGCATAATGTAGTTTAATTAAATAATTATCTTACCTTATTAACAACGAGCTGGTGCCCGCGGCTTAACCCGGTTGAGAAATAAACGCCTGACTAAATATATGAGCATGTAACGGCTCGTATTGCAGTTACAGCTTTGCCAGGCGTTAGATAATCCCTCGGGAACAGTACTTTTTCTGGATAAAAGGTACCATATCCTTTCCTGCATCCCTCAAAACGTGTATGCAAAATTTCATGATGATCGGTTCAGCGGTTTAGGCGTGAAAGGGTAACAGACAGACAGACAGAGTTACTTTTACATTTATAATATTAGTATGGACTAGTATGGATGTAATTCTTGGGGCAGGTATGTAAATAGTAATAATATAGAAAAAGGTCACTGTAAGTGTAAGTTCAAGCCACCCAATGGTCGCATCAGATCAGAACCAATTAAAGGTAGGAGTCCTAACCATGGGGGACCTTGTTACCTATGCCCATGTATATAGTTATTCAAATATTAATAGAGACTTTATTGAAAGTCGAGTTTTAAATAATATTTAATAGTTGCAAACTCAGTTCTCCTTGCAGAATGAAAGTGCGAGAGGTAAGCTAGAGAGAACTGGAATGGAAGAGTAATGTAGAAATAGGCTCCAATGATTTTGGAGGGATTGGATATGAAAAAAAAAAAAAACTCAGTTCTCCGTGATTTTCTTGTTTTGCTAACATGATAATATATTCGCAAGTTTCGTCGCCTTATAAAAATAGCGCTTGTAAGTAAATGTGTACCAAAATATGTTTCCATGGTTACTAGAAGGTTCTTTTTTTAATTTATATGTAATGAAATATAAAATAAATGTATAGTAAAATAGAATAATTGTTATGAATGAACTATATGACTGCAAAGTTTCATTAAAATCCTTTCAGTAGTTTTTACATGAAAGTGTAACAAACATCCTCATTACATGGAAAAATTATTATATAAATATTTTAATTACATAAATTTCAAATTACAAAATCGTCAAAAATAGCTAAATGGGGTCCAAAATAACTAGGCAAAGTAATTTATAGCAAAGACCAAACACATTAGTCCATTTATTTATATTTGAATAAAATTCCAAAAAATTATAAAAAGTGTGTGTGTGTGAGCTTCGCCTGAAAAAAGAGTAAATAATCACGCCATCTAATATACTACAATAGAATTGAAGCATAACGCTTAGAAGAACATAATTAATTTTACTCCTCATGAAATTTTCATATGAAAATCGATTCTCAAGGAGTAAACTCCAATAAACTTCAACAAAAACAATTACTAAATACAAATATTTGCATCCTTGTCGGGTAGAACATACTTTGTACTGTAAATACTGAACAGCTGTATATAAATTTAAAAGAATCCCGTGAGCATATGATCGTGCGGATAGTTTTTTTTTGAAAAACCATTTGAAAATTAAATTGAACAACATCATACATCTCGTTTAGCACAGATCTGAACCCCTTAGACTACAAATTATGGTAAGTTTTAGTGGATATGGCCTGCTCGAAACGACACGCCGACATCTCTGGAGCAAGCAGTGGCTAAATTTCCTATGGAAACAGTGCGTAAATCCATAGATTGGTGTCCAAACAGATTAAAGGCCTATATGAAAGCTAAAGGTAGCCATTTTGACTAGAATTATTATTATTATTTTGTTGAGACTTCAATAAATATGTAAGTTTTATATATTTATTATTACTTACTTCATAAAAAAATTAATGCATTTTCATTTGTAACAGAACTTATGGCTGGACTATGTATTTATGTATAGTTGTGAATATCATATTGTGTATATAACTTAATTGTTGTGTTTTTACCTTTTTTCCTGTAAATTGAGTTTTAAGAAGGATTTTTAGTAAATACATAAATTAAATAAAAAATAACAATAATGGGCTTTTCAAATCAAATATTTTAAGCTTTTTCAAAATAACGTTTGTCTTTAAATGTAGTATTATTAATTTAACTGCCAAAATAAATAATTTTGCGGAACCCTTGTGCCTTTCCAATGAACTCCCTAGCACCGCAGAAACAACTTTAGGAATTTTTATGTTTAGGAATGACAATGATGGATATTCAATCAACATTTATCTGAACAGATATGAGGTTTTTTTTTTTATAACAAAAAGCTATTTGAACTGTTACCGACTTTCCATTTTTCAGCTGTCCCTTTTTAATTATATTAGAACTTATCATTAACAAGGCGTGGTTACAGGCCGGTCACCAACCGGTCACATCCCAATAAACTTATGGAGACTTTGTTTCACAATAGATGGTAACATTGTAGATAGAAGGTGTGAGTACTTCCGGAACGAGTGAGCATATAAGATTTCAATTGCCAACCATGCTTCATTGCTTGTTGTAATGGTGTCTTGAAATTTCTGCTATATAGGTTATAAGAGAAAGATGTATGTATTCTACTAGTGACAGTCTATTACTGTTACTGTTGTTACATTTTTTTTACTACAAATCACAAGCATTCCTCATTTATCGCTCTTTCCATTAGTGAAAACCATATCAAAATTCGTTAGATGATGGGCACAATTAATAGCACGTAATAGCACGCATAAATAATAGCACATGTTTTATTATTTTACGATAAGTGAGAATATCCTTTACCCTATCGAAGTAGGCAACTTCTCAGTTTTTTATACGTATACATGCAACGGTAGCCTCTTACCATTTAACTGGACTATCGGCCTGAATGCCGATCTAAATATAGAAAAATGGTTTATACAGATAGATCCATATATTTCTTATATGTCCAGAAAAATATCAATCGTTTCAATAGGAATCATTTATAAAATTATATACAAACTTTAATAAAAGTTATACAAAGTTCATCTTCAAACAAAAGTTATACCTAAAGGTTTGATAATAATATGACAAGATTATAATTTGATTGACTATCTTAGACACGGTATCAAGTGATCGTTGGCCTGTCTGACGACTTTTACACAAAGAAAAAAATAATAAAAATAAATAATCAATAAATTAAAAAGATAAAAATAAAAAAACAATCAATTTGAATGAATAAAAATATATTTTCAGATACTCTTCAAATTGATACAAAAATTAATCTCATGAAAGTGTTTTAATTAAAATTAAAAATATAAACAAACAATACATATTTGGACCGTTTCTTTTATTTGTTTTCTTTAAAACGACGGTGATGAGGATTGTTTAATATTTACTGGTTAAAGTTCCAGGAAAAGCGTTTTGTACGGATATACCTGATATTCGTAGTCAACAAATTGACTGCTAATCTCAGCAGTTATCAGCAATTCGGTGACCGAATCTGGTTTTCCGACTGCGGAGATATAGATGAAAAGACTTATTCTTCCGGTGGTGTTATTAGAATCGACTCCAGTTCTTCCGGCTACAGTAGACTGTTCTGAATTCATGCATTTATTTAGAAGTACAAGAAGGAAACTCTTCACAAAAACAAATGCATTATTTTATTTCATTTAGGTACATAACAACAAAAAATGTCAGTGAGGTTCTAGTTAGATTGTGGCTAGAGAAATGACGGGAATCTCAAATATTAATCTATATTTATAAGCTTTAAATTAATCTGAAAATGATGAAAACGTTTTGCTTTATGTACAGATTTAAAGACATACAACAATATATTAACTACATTGTATATATTATATAATATAATATTATATAATTAGAGATCCGCCACCGGGGTGTGTTTTTCTGGAAATTATAGATATACTTACACAAACCTACCTCGTTTCTCGCTCTTTACATTAGTGAAAACCGTATCAAAATTGGCGTCGGTTAGTAACTTTATTGTATAATATGTATAGACAGATTAGATTTAATAATAATAATAATTAACTCGTTATTTCGTCAGGTAATTGTGAAACGATACGTTATCAGATAATAATGAAATTTCAAAGGGATCATAAATCATATGTTTTTTTTTGAAAATCCCACAGGACCCTATAATCCAGGCAATAAACTAAGCAAACAACTATCAATTACGCATTTATAATATTATTTAATCCTAATAATTCAAACAAAATAATAAGCGTTTGCCAGTTAAAAAATACCTTGGCTCGAGAAAAGAAGGTATCGGTTTATTTATTTATTTATTTATTAAAAGGTACACCAACAGCACAAACAAAGAAAATTTTAAAATAGGTATAAGTAACACAAGGCAATTTTAAGGCATACACAGATTTAACTACAAACTAGAAATTGAGACGATCGATAATACACGCATAGCAACACGCAAATTATTTACAAAAAAAAAACAGGACATGAAAATAAAAATAAAACAATAAATAAAGGAAAATCAAGAATAAGATCAAAGAATAATTTATCCATATTTAAATTATAGGGTACAGATTAGGTGGATGTATGAAAAAGCAGAGATACATTCTGCAAAACAAAAAAATTATAGATTCATACTTACAGACCTATCCTCACAAAGAATTGTCATTGTTTCCTGTTTGCACATTAGCCTTAAATATTTTGGAATCGTTTACTTCCTCATATATTTGTATAAAATATGAGTAAAATTGAGCTCTTAATTAAATAAATATTCTATAAATATTCTGCCATTAATAATGGCGTACAGTCTATTAATATTTATATTGAAATGCTTTCAACGTTTTTAATTTTTAATTTTTATGTTTATATATAGGTACGTTTTCTATGTTTTATATATGTTCCCTTATTATACTAAAATTTGTTACTCTGTGTTTATTATTAATTATTCTATAAAAATTTTTGTTTTGTATTTATTAATTTATATTAGGTATTGTAGATAAATTAGGCATATGCAGTATTTATTCATTTGCAGTAGACTCCCACGATACAAGCACAGCTTATAGTGTGGGGGTCAACGATAACTTATGGCCATTGTAATTTAATTGTTTGGAAAATTATTTCATAAGATAAACAAATTATATTTCACACAAAAAACTAATATAATATGTTATGATATCTTTTTATTTATTTTTTACGTTAAGCTCTACAAACAGACTGATGGTCCACACAAGAAACACCACAGGTGCAGCAACTGCGCCGAGACCATAGTGTAGAATTAAGGATAGAGATTAGGAAGGGGTAAAGAAATAGGCTCTGGCATGCCTTACTGAAACACAACAGCATACATGCTATTAATTCACGGTGGTCTTCTGTAAACGGGTTTTCTGCCGCCAGATGGGCTGCCCGAATAAATGCGAAATTTTCTAAAAGGAATTAGTGCAATTTATTCTTAAATTTTTCTATTGGGAACTCTTTTAACAGACTTGGTTAATGATTATAAATTTTAATATGCATTTAGCATTTTTTCTAATCTCTTATCCTACTACAGTCGGCAGGGCACTTGTAGTGGCATCGATTGTGTCATGGGCGAAGGTAACCACCTACCATCAAGTGGACCGATAGCCTTTCTGTCGGTCTTACTTAACATTAAGAAAAATTCCTTGAGTGGGCTATAGCAAGTTAAGTATCTACAATAATGAAAATGTTTTCGAAATAAATTTCTTTCTTTATTTTATTTTCTTGATTAAAACAAATTATTATTATTAATAATAATAATAATTTAGTTTTCCTGTTTAACAATTCCTATTTTTAAACTCATGGACTCACAATCACGACATAATCAACGAAACTTCCATATCCATGGGCTGGAGAAGTAAGTTGAATGTAATAAAGTGGTTGAGAGAGAAAGAGAGAAGCCTCTTTTGACACTCTTTTCCCCTGCAAATCCTGCAATTATTCCCTGGACTACTTACCACACAGTGGAAACCAGGATGTAATAAACGCCTTAGGGAAGCATTAGATACCTACGTCATCATAACTCTTTTCGAACTGCTAACGGGCATCATAAGTTCATGGCTGGAAGATATAACAGGTTTCTATTCCCTAATTAAAAGAATGAAGTAAAATTTATAGGTGATATATAATTTTTGAATATAAATTCTTGTTGCTCCCAGCTAGGAGCTGAATTTAATTTTAGCTTGACTACAATTGGAGTTTTTCAAGTTCGTAAAGAAAATAAAAAAGATGTGCCGGTACCAATAGTTGTTCCTAGCTACAGAATTCATAAAATAAGTAATACTTCTTTTCAAACGTCAGTGTAAACAATTCAACTATGTAGGTAACTAACTTTAATTAAATTTAAAATATTTACCCAAATAGGTAAATAAAAGTTTTTTTTTAAAGTTTTATTATTTATAAGGGTAAGAAAATAGTTTTATTTATGTTATATAGATAATTTTAATTAATGAAAGACATTTGAAAAGAGCAACCGTGTAGATATTTTGTCGTAGAAACGGCTTCCGTACCGGTTCTGGTGGTAAGTTAATTTTATTTTATTGCTCTTGACTATCTATAAATACTTATTAAGTTTTTAAAATATATAAATAAATAAATATTTAAAAATTAATATCAATCTAAAATTCATTAAAGATCTGTAATTATTTTACTGTAATTATATAGAGTTTTTTAAATTTTTGATGCTGACCTTTTTTTAAAATGGCAACGTTTCCGCACTGAAAATAAATCGAATAAGGTGTTCCTATTATATCATTATCGATTTAGGCATGGGCATTTACAGAACAGCTGAGTCGTGCGAGGTTAAACAGCCGGGTTGTTTAGACGCATTGCAGATCACGTGTGTGCTGTACGGTGGTTCGGAATCCGCCCTGGCGGCCCCCTCACTCTGGCGAATGGCGAGGCGCCCGGCTGGGAAAGAGACGGAGAGATAGGCGCTCGGGGTTGAGACGCCTGCGCGTCTGCATGCCGCGCAGAGCGGTCGATGTGGTAGCGTTGCGCGCGCATCGGGACACCCCGAGCCGGCATCCATCATTCCGAGCGGAGTTCTCATTCCGAACGGTCGGTTGAACGGTTAACACGGGCGAACCGTCGGCAGTCGCGCCGGCGCCGTCGTCGGCGATGGACCACGACGAGGAACGCTCCTTGTCTCTAGGCACGGAGGTCTCGGCCTCCGTACCGCCTCCGAGCCCCCTAACGGGATGTTACTTACTCGCGGTGATCGGGGAACCCCACACTCACGAGCACAAGGAGATTATTCTGCAGCGGCTTGTTAAAGGTGAGTTATCTTTGCCTACCGAAGGTGCTGTCACGATGACAGCTGTCAGCGCTCGCCGGTTATCGATTTCGTTGTCTCCCAGTCTATGCACACACTTTCTCTTCTCTGCTGATTTAATTTGAATTAAACTAGGGAAGTGGGTTGTAATGTTTATCATTTTATCGGCAAATTTCCTTTATAAAATCTTATCAACATTTTTGACCAGTCAGTCGGCCGAGGTGATGGCCTTTGTTATTTCACAGCTTTTAATCGGACCAGTTTTTGCCTGTCGGCCACGACGTTTTTCCTGTTACGTCATCCGTGACGTAGCCGGCGAGTCGTTTAAATCTAATTGAAGCAATAGAATAGCGGAACTTGTGCATAGTTGTCTCATGACAAACGAATTGATGTAAAATGTATATAAATAAATGTATAATAAATGTGTAGAAATGAAGATTCATTGAAAAAATTTTCTTATTTTTTTCAAAACAGAAAATGAAAGGAGAGAAAATAAAATATGAAAGTTCGGATTAAGTAATTTATCTTCCGAAAGAAAAGGGAAATGTTCTTAAGAAGAAAAAACGGAAAAGAAAATTATTTTTTTTCGTAATGAAATTCGTATAAAAAATTTGCCGACGGGCGGCGGCGAATTTGCGCACGGCCTTCAAAATGTTAGTCACGATACAACTCCGAATGCATCGATGACACTAGAGAGTTTTTTTATCTAGTTTTAATAATGTGCAGTCACATTCTAGAATTTTATCTACTTTAAAAAAAATCTAGACATATTATTTTGGATTGAGACCTTTTTATTGATCAATTTAGACCGAATAAAAAGTACACTGTTACCGATTTTTCACTTATATCTACAATTAAATTTAAGGGACAAAGAAGCACATTAATACAGGCATTATTGTACGATTTTTCTTCTGGGATTAAATAAAACAAATTGTTCATTCAAATTAAAGAATTTTAAAAATTACAAAATACAAAGCAAATACAAACAGATTATACAAAAATCCTGCAAATATTTGAATCCTATAAGAATTTGAATTTGAAATAAAATTCTCGTGTTACAATGTTTGTAACAAAACTCCTCCGAAACGGCTGGACCGATTTTCATGAATTTTTTTGTGTATTTGTTATGTATGAGAATAGTTCTTAAAGTATTTTTCACCTTCCTACCCCCAACCCCATTTTTTAATCGCGATTTTAATATTTTTGTGAATATTCAAAAGATTATTTAATCGTCGTTTATTGACCTGAAATGACGCGTCACTTTAACATATGGTTTGAAAATAAAATTGGACCCGATAGGTGGCGCCACAATTGGTTTACGGAATTATTTTTGGGTTCTGGCAGGACAACGTCTGCTGGTTCAGCTAGTAATTTATAAATGTACTAGCTGTTGCCGGGACGAAATATAAGAGTTATAACGCCTGATACCTTTATCGTTGTGACGTCGGTGGCGGCGCCACTTTCGTGGACACTGGCTCCGATTTTATTTTAATGTTTTTAGACGATTCCTCGTGAACATAACATTTTTCCAAGATACACAACAAAAGGCTTTTGTGGAGTCAAAAAAATCATGATTTTTAGGAGAAAAAATTTACAGTAAAAATAAAATTGAAATTATTTCCTGGTTTTGGAACTCAACCCATAAATTGCCAGAAATTGTAGAAGACAGAAATTTGTTCCGACATTATACTTAGATGGAATCATGAGACTGGATTAAGTTTTGATTTGATTTATAATGAAATAACATTTGCGTGTTGGACAAACACGTGTCTAACACGCAAGTGTTTATCATCGAAAGCCATTGAATAAATTTTTAATTTTCTATACTACACCGACGCGTCCAGGCTTCTCCCGCTTGCAATTGGGAAATTTAGTGTACATAATATAACCCTAAGTCCATCTGGAATAATGTATCTTTCATATAGTAAAATAATTTTTCAGGTAAGTAATTGCAGAATTTTGGGAGATATAGGTACTTCCATAAATAAACAAACGGTCTTTCTCTATACTATTTGCATAGATATCCGAGGCTTTGTGGATCATGGTGTTGCATAATATAACTTACATCTGATTTGCTATTGATAAGTTTTAAAAGCGAGTATTCTTAAATGATTATAAGTACAGAAGCCGTTTTAAGTGATTTGAATTTAATTAAACCTTGACAAATAGTTCAAAATCGTTCTTTGAATAGGAGAGAGCTTCCATATTTTTGGATCGAAAACTTAATTCACCTAGGCTAAATCACCTAAGTTTCAATTTGCTGTTCAATCTTTTTGGCGCCCTCTATACCCATAAAAGTTATCATGAGAAACTTTTTCATTGTTGAATATACCTATACAAAAAGATATTATAGAAAAAGATGCTACAAGCGTGCTGCCGACCTTAAATGCCCATGATCCCAGGCATGCCAGACATTTCTAAAGGACGAAATTCGGGGAACCGAGTAGTTTTCCTATGTACTTTGTACCTATGGTATCTGCTAAGTTGGGTAAACGGCCAATTTAAAGCTATCTGGGCTCTAATTCACTAACGCCACTTAGCGATTCCTTATTTCGAATCCACGTCAATTTCTCAAATTGTTACGATATCTGCTAAAAAGTTATTCTCTTACATATATACAATATAAATACCATGACAAGACATTGAAGTGTTTTGACAAGGTAAGAACAAAAGCGTGATCACAATTGCCGTACAAAATCAGGGCCTTGATGTGAAAAGTAAGTAAAAATTAGACTAACATCACTTATTTTCTAAAAGCTATTTTTATATATGTTTTGTGGAAGGGCACACTGTGTTTCGCAGTCATTTGGGCAGCCCGACTGGCGGCAGTAACCACCCCATTACAGAAGACCACCGTGAAATAACAGCACGTGTGCTGTTGTGTTTCGGTGAGCGAGTAAGGGATGCCAGAGCCATTTCCCTATCCCCTTCCTAATCCCTTTTCCTTAATCCTATTGTAGTCGACAGCGCACTTGCAGCAGCTTATGCGTTGTTTGTGTTATAGGCGACGGTAGCCACCTACGATCAAGTGGACCGTCAGCCTGTCTGCGGATCTTAACATAAAAAAAATACATATTGTTACAAAATAATATTCACCACTGCCAGGCACTTCTGCCAGACGCTTTAGACCCCTTTAATTCTGCAGCGTGTCTCCGGGCACGCGGCCGGCGTGAAGATCTGTATGAAACCAATGACAGCTTTCATTGTGCCTCGTTGGTATTCTGCATTCTGTACAAGATAATGCATGTTGTTCGCGCGATGGTATTCTGTAAGAGTATGGTTACAGTCGCCATGGTCACTGCCGCAACATTGGCTGCCCTTTTTATGACTGCGATACGCAGTGTGCTTTACCACTACAAAGATGGGAACAATAACTCGTTACCAGATTAGATACTATTTCGTCAGCTGTTTCTTCGGGAATTTAGCGAAGCCCTACATGTCACAAGGGTCGACCAGACGAAAGGATACTCTATACTGTAGACACTAAGTACTCCGCTTAGGATATGCTTGGAATAAGTTGCAATTGAACTTCAACTTAGCCTAATCCGAAATCGAACTAAAGTGTTTACAATGCGTCTTGTCTTTCGTTTGAGAAATTTTAAGAAGAAATAATTATAAGTTAAGAGCAGGGTTTCCCAACGCCTCCCCCTTAAGTGTTCAACAAAAATAAGGAACACATTTTTTTATATTTACTACATTATTTATTTGAATTTCAAGTGCAATACAGGTACAATATATTTATTTATTTTTTAAGGATCTATTACGCCCCCCCTGACATTTCTCTATGCCCCCTAGGAGGGCGTCCCCCCCTAGGTGTGCTGGGACCTTGTCGCGGTGGGGGGGCTTAACCCTCGCCAATCCGGACGGTTCCAGGGGTCGGTGGGGTCACCGGCCTTCGCTTGGCTGACCGGATTGTCGCTGGGGAACTAAGGAAGCACACCCGTGAGGGCTCCGAGCGAACTCCGAACATCGGAGCTCGTGGCGGAGCGTTTGCTGGGAGGCTCCAACGGTCAGTTGGAGCTTCGCCGGTCACCGCTCGCTGGGCCGAGGATCCGTACTCGGCTCATGCGGGTGTGGGCCGGTGAGAGACGGCACCCCCGGTCCTTGTTCGTCGGACCGAGGTATGGGTCTCGGTTTTGCGCATGAGGACCGGCGCGGGTCGCAGCGGGCGGATTCTCTCGGATGGCTCTGTCGCTCAGTGGTAGTCGGGCAACGCACGCGAAGACGGAGCTTTACGGCAGGGAAGGACCGTCTGGCAGAGTACCGCAATCGTGGCCTTGTGGGGGTGGTGAAGACCCGGTTAGGGCCACCGGCCTAGTAACCGCCCTTCGCAGTCGTCCGGAAGAGTGAACACCCGGCCTCGTCACCCGGCCTAGTAACTCTTCCGCGACGACAACACGAGGTGGAGTCCGTCTCTCGGGCTGCCGCGATTGCTGTGGAAATGTCAGATGGAAACCCCCTTTGGGCCGCCCACCCTTAATGCCGTAGAGATGAGCGGCCACATGAGCAGGGGTTATTCGAGAGTTTCAGGTGGAAGCGGCCTCCGACTCTGTGGTGGGTTGTGCCGCAGAGAAGAGGTAATGGGGTGCTTCAGAGGTGAAGCCCCTCGCTGACTGCCCGCTGCGAGAGGTGAGAATGGGCGGCTCGTGCCGCTTTTTTTTTAGTGGGTAGAAGTCCCACATACTCCACCGATGTCCCCATGGTCGGTGGGGATCTGGCTCGCAGATTTTCCCACGCAAAAAAAAAAAAAAAAAAAAAAAGAGGGCGTGCCCTCTTGGTTGGGAAGTCCTGATTTAGAGAATTTAACTTTATAAAATTTATTACATAAGTTAAAACACAGTTAATCACACAGTTCTTTTCGTGCAATTTTTGTTAAACAATAAAAAAATATTTGAATTTGAATCCACGACCGTAGTCTATTCCAAACTGTCGCGGCCGTTATGTCAGATCCTTTCAAACATTGAAATTATTTTGGCAATATTTTCTTTTCTGAGATGACGTCGGTTAAGATAAGATAAGTTTCGAGTTGCAATGTTTTATAGATAAAAATTATTCGTTATGAATCATAATTATACCTACTTTGGTATGTATCGACTTCATTCACTCATTAAAATTTACAGTGTATTCCTATTTTTGGAACAATAAACGTTTGATATTCTGTCTGATTTTATTGACATACTAGGACCGAACAAGAAATCAAAATATAGCTCAAAATAATAAGGGGAACAAGATTTTTATTGCTTCCAATTTTTTTAACTACTACGAAGCTTACAATAAATTTTAATTTAATTTTGAGCTTATTAAAATTTTTTAAAATCCTATATTTAAAAAATTTAAAAATATTTTAAGCAAAAAACAAAGTTGCGTTAAAAAAGACTCCGTAGCAACTGGACAGATTCCCAACTGGAAAGAACGTGTGCAGTTCGGCAAGAAAAGACGATTTTTTTTGTGACAATACTGATTTAATTAAATCTATACTAATATTATAAAGCTGAAGAGTTTGTTTGTTTGAACGCGCTAATCTCAGGAACTACTGGTTCGAATTGAAATTTTTTGTTTTGTTTTGAATAGTCCATTTATCGAGGAAGGCTATAGGCTACATAACATCACGCTACGATAAATAGTATTATATATAAGCAGTGTCCAGTACCGCGCGCCCCATGCGCACGCCGCCGCCGTATGAGCCGCAGCGAAGCGTGGCCGAGTTCAGCTACTTAGTTGAAAATAAATTGAAAAATAAACTTAATTATACAACACAAACATATACGGATCTACACATCTATGAAACTGTTTTAGTCCACCAAAGAAACGCTCGTATGGTTATAATATCTATTGTTCTTTCGCTTACATTCAGTAAAGTTTTCTGAATGTTATTGAATGTTTGAGCACATTTTTTTCAGTTATCTACTAAAATTGAAAGTGAATTTTCATCGCGCACTGAACTCGATTGGCGAAAGCAAAAAATCCACTAATTGGTGAACGAAAGTTTTGATCATTATTTTGCGTTTACCGTACTTTTAACAATGGATGTTAATTTTTTATCATCGCATTGAACGAAATGCCTTTTCTTGTTCGATCGGCAATTAGCCTCTATTTATTGAAAAATCATGTTAATTTTAATATTCCGCATTCGTATTGAGATGTTGTATTTGCAGTTACGTAATAAGTAATTGCCGGAGATAATATTTTATACCGTTTAGAACGAGGCTAAATTAAAATGTTTATTGTTCTTTATTGTCGCAACAATAGGTTTCAATTTTGCATGTGTGTATTTGTAAAAAGAAAGTAACAATTTTGTAATTAAAATATCTAGCGAGGCAACACGACGCCGAGCATGTATAGTTTGTCGCTACATTTTTTTTAAAGTCTCTTATTATTTAATGAATGGATTCCTCGAATGACAAGATAATATTGTGTCCTTTAGCAGATAGGACGAGCCCGTTGGATGAGTGGTTAGGGTGCTTGCCTTAACGCTCTGTTCAAGTGTTCAAGGGTTCCCGGGTTCTATTCCCGGCAGGATCAACTTTGAAAAATGAACTTTTCAAATTTGGCTCTGGTTTGGATCTGGAAAGTAGTGGCAGGGCACACTGCGTTTTGCAGTCATTTGGGCAGCCCGTCTGTAACCACCCCCTTAAAGAAGACCACCGTGAAATAACAGCACATGTGCTGTGGTGTTTCGGTGAGTGAATAAGGGATGCCAGAGCCCATTTCCCTTTCCCCTCCTAATCCCTTATCCTTGATCCTACTGTAGTCGGCAGCGCACTTGTAGCTGCTTTAGCGTTGCTTGTGTTATAGGCGACGGTAGCCACCTACCATCAAGTGGACCGTCAGCTTGTCTGCCGATCTTAACATAAAAGAAAAAATAAGAAAATGACATAGATCGCCTAAAGCATTGTTTTTGACTGTTGATGTTAAAGCCCGCGAGTTAATTGCCATTGATTTTAGTTTTAAATTAAAGAGAAAGACGATCTTAGTACCTTCAATTTAAGTATCAATTTAGCAAATTTTACTAAAATTCTAGAGCTATTACCGAGCATGTATTATTAATTGATATTTATTATTTGATGAATGCATTCCACAGACGACGAGATAATCTGTATCCTTTAGCAATTGGTTTGGAGTGCTGATGTTGAAGTCCTAAATTTTGGTTTTAAATTAAAGAGAAAGACGATCATAATACTTTAATAAACCTCCCAGCTCTGTCAGTAGCGTAATCATCCCCTTACAGAAGATACCGTGATTAAAAGTGTGCTGTGTTTCGGTGAGTGAGTAAGTGATTCCCAGAGCCCATTTTCCTATCCGCCCTTATCTCAAGTACCATTGACCCTCAACGCTTTTGCAACCCCTATGGTATTTCTTTTTATATTAAGGTGGCTTGTCGCCTATAACATAACCCAAGAAATGCCATAGGTACTGCAAAGGCACTGCCAACCTTAGTAGGTTTAAAAGGAAAAGGTATTAAGGAAGGGGTAGGGAAATGGGTTTTAGGCATCCCTTACTGTTGTAGGTTACATATGTGGTAATCAGACGTCCTGGCCACAACGGTTTCGTTCTAAAGTCAAATCTTGTTTTGTATGTCAAAATGTAGAAAAACTGTAATTTAGTTGGTTTAAGGTATTGAGAAATGTAATGTCTATTTTTTTCCTTGCAACAATAATAAGTTTGTGTAATATATCCACTGCTTTTATTTTACTCTTAAATTTATAAAAGGTTATGTACCAGCACTGCAGTAAACAATTAACGTAAACATGAATAAATTGCCAAACGGAATAATTATTGAAAAATTGAAAGGCCGTGAAAATTATGTGGAATGGAAATTTATCATGGAAAATGCGTTGACATTAGAGAATTTGTGGAACTGTATACGTGGATACCCGGATGATGACACCACAAAGCCCGAGATGAAGACACGTCTGGACGAGAAAGCTAAGTCAATGATTTGTTTAAGCGTTGAAAGATGTTGTTTTTCTCATTTGATTGGTGTAAATACAGCAAAACAAGCATGGGATGCTCTGGAGAGTGCATTTGATGATAAAGGGCTCGGTATGAGGCTGAGAGCGCTGCGTAGGCTGTGTTCGGTTAAGCTAGAGAACTTTATTAGTATGGAAGCGTATATCGATGAAGTTTTATCATTGGCCCAACAACTGGCAAATATGAAGAAAGCTGTCGACGATGAGTTTCTTGGGGCGATAATGCTACAAGGTTTACCATCGGAATACGAACCCATGATCATGGCACTAGAACATTCAGGGGCTGTTATATCCGCGGATTTGGTTAAAACGAAATTGTTGCAAGACAAACGATGGACTCGTGAAGATTCGACTGAGTGCTTGTACTCTGATAAGAAAAGTACTGTTACACCGAATACTTCAGCGACGAGTAACGTGAGACATGACAAGGTTGAGTCAAATATGAAGAAAACTTCTGGTAATAAGAAGAAGCCTTGGTGTTGGAATTGTGGACAAAAGGGACATTTTAAGAAAGATTGTCGCAGTCAGAAGAAGAGTTCTGGAAGCTGTGTTTTGTCGGCATTCACTACTATAGAGGCGAAAGATTCGTGGTATATTGACTCTGGAGCCACCAACCATATGACTGGACGGCGTGATTGGATGAACAATTTTCAAACGCTCAATAGTTCGGTAACTATAGCCAGTGGTGAAAAACTGAAATGTACAGGGGTAGGTAACGTTAAGTTGTCAAGTAATACGATGTTAACTAATGTGTTCTATATACCTAAACTATCTGTAAATTTGATTTCTGTTTCTCAATTGATTAAGAATGGCTGTATAGTTAATTTTGATACTAAAGGTTGTACAATTTCTAATTTAAGTGATGAGGTAATATCTGTTAATGACTTTGGAGGTGCATATAAACTTCAGACTTGCAATCTAAGGGTGAATCTAAGCGTTAGCACGTCAACTTGGCATCAGAGGCTTGGTCACTTAAGTGGCAATAATATGAAGCTTCTAAAAAATAGACTCGCTAATGACATTAGTTTTCAGGATGACCCTTGTAAGGATGTGGCATGTGACGTTTGTTTAAAAGGGAAGCATGCGCGGTCTCCCTTTCCTAGCAATCCTGGAAAGCCAGTAGCAGAGAAGCGGTTAAACTTGGTTCACACTGACCTGTGCGGACCGCTACCTGTCAACTCACTTGGAGGAAAGAGGTACTTCTTGACATTCTTGGACGATCATACGAGAAAAGTATTCGTGTACTTTCTTAGACGGAAGAATGAGGTAACTGAATACACTAAAAGTTTTATTAAGTTTGTTGAAAACCAAACTGGGGATAAAGTGAAAGCTTTGAGGTCGGATAATGGTACTGAGTATGTCAATAAAGATTTGGCTAATTTTTTGAAAAATAAGGGGATTTTGCATCAGGTTACTGTGCCGTATAGCCCACAACAAAACGGCGCGGCTGAACGATTAAATCGTACTCTTATTGAAAAAGTTAGATGTCTTTTGTATACTGCAAACCTTGATCACAAGTTTTGGGCAGAAGCGGCTAACACGGCAGCTTACTTAATTAACCTGTCACCTTCAAAACGGCTTTCTGGTAAGACACCAGAGGAGGCTTGGTCTGGTAATAAAGTGAGTTTAAAACGTTTACGTGTGTTTGGCTGTGAAGCTTATGCTCATATTGATAAGTGCAAGAGAAGCAAACTTGATCCAAAGAGCAGACGTTGTATATTTGTAGGATATGAAAATAATGCATATAGGTTATACGATCTTGACAAAGATCAAGTCATTCGCAGTCGTGATGTTGTCTTTAATGAAACAATTTTTCCAGGTGTCAGTAGAAGAAAGAATACTGTGGAGATTTTCTTTCCTAGCAGTACTGACGAAACTGGAGAAGAGTTGTTGAAGGATGAGGTTGAGGCGGAGATAACAAACCTGCCTGGAAATATTGTTGAAGCGGAAACACCGATCATGTCTGATGAATTTGTCGACGCGGAGACAACTAATTCATCAATGCCTATTAAAGATGTCACGTCAACACAATCCAAGAATGATGCACCAGCCTATAATTTGCGTCCTAGAGTACCGAGAACTTGCCATTGTCTTGAACTGAATGATGAACGGAGTGAGCCGACAACTTTTAAAGAGGCTTTGCGTTCGAGTGACTGTAAACTATGGCAACGGGCTATGCAGGAGGAAATTGATTCGTTTAATAATCATGATGCCTGGGAGTTGGTTGATAGACCAGCGGATAAAAACATAGTAAAGAATCGGTGGTTATATAAAATTAAACGAGATGCTGATGGAAATATAGCTTCTTACAGAGCACGATTAGTTGCGAAAGGTTTTACGCAACAATTTGGTGTTGATTACAACGAGACATTCTCTCCTGTTGTAAGACACAGTACGTTAAGGATGTTATTATCACTTGCGGTAGAACTTGATTTGAAGATAGATCACCTAGACGTAAAAACTGCTTTTCTTAATGGCGATTTGAGTGAGGAGATATTTATGTGTCAGCCGGAAGGATTTGTTAAAGAGGGCAATGAGCATAAAGTGTACAAACTCAAGAAAGCTGTGTATGGATTAAAACAGGCGTCACGATCGTGGTATGAGAAGGTAAAAGAAGTGTTACTTTCTGAAAAGTTTGTGCAGAGTCAGTACGAGAACTGCATCTTCAGTCGTCGAGTGGGTAAGAAGTTTATTATTATTACCTTGTACGTTGACGATTTCTTTTGTTTCTACAATTGCGATGTGTTAGCAAATGATTTAAAAAAGTCTTTGAGATCCAAATTTACTATTAAAGACTTAGGTGAAGTAAGACACATGTTAGGTATCAAGGTAGAGCGTACTAGTAGTGAGTTGAAGCTGAGTCAGAAACAATACATCAAAACACTTTTAGAGAAGTTTGATATGACTAACTGTAAGGTTGCTAAGACACCCTTAGATACAGGTCTGAAGTTTACTGATAGCGTTCACGATAGTAAGTTACCATACCAAGAGTTGATAGGTTGCCTAATGTATTTGTCTGTTACTACTCGACCTGACATATCATTTGCAACAAGTTTTTTAAGTCAGTTTAATACTTGCTACACTGTTGAGCATTGGATTGCAGCTAAGCGAGTGTTACGCTATCTTAAAGGTACAATTAATTTAGGTCTTGTATATCGTAAATGTAACAATGTAGTAGATAAGTTTTTGTTACAAGGATATACTGATGCAGACTGGGCTAACGGGGCTGATCGTAAATCGTACACAGGTTACGTCTTCAAGCTAGGTAGGAACGTTATTTCATGGGGTTGTTATAAACAATCATGTATCGCACTCTCGTCCACCGAGGCGGAGTATATTGCCTTGTCGGAAGCGACTCGAGAGGCGGTGTACGTTCGTGCTCTTCTAGCTGAGCTTACCGGTAGTTGTAAGACTGTTGTTTTGTATAGCGATAATCAGTCGGCAGCCAAATTGGCTACTAATGCAGTTTTTCATAAAAGAACAAAACATGTAGACATAAGATACCATTATGTGAGGGACGCTGTAGATAAGAAAGTAGTTGAATTACGTTATATGTCAACTGACGCTATGCTAGCTGATGTTTTAACAAAACCGTTGTCTGTGGCGAAACATAAATTGTTTACGGGTGGTTTGTTAGATGCTGTCCAGGACGCAGATTAAGAGGGCATGTTGTAGGTTACATATGTGGTAATCAGACGTCCTGGCCACAACGGTTTCGTTCTAAAGTCAAATCTTGTTTTGTATGTCAAAATGTAGAAAAACTGTAATTTAGTTGGTTTAAGGTATTGAGAAATGTAATGTCTATTTTTTTCCTTGCAACAATAATAAGTTTGTGTAATATATCCACTGCTTTTATTTTACTCTTAAATTTATAAAACTTACTCGTACAACAGCATACATGCTGTTATTCGGTGGTCTTGCTGTGAAGATCTTAAATGTATTTTTTTTGTAATTTTAAAATAAATAGTATCCCAGTTATTCAAGAAAATAGACGAAAATTGACCATTCCCCCCTCCCCTTATCTCCGAAACTACTGAACCTAAAATTTTGAAAAAAAAAATACAGAAATTAGTTTTCTACTTATAGATTATAGGAAAATATATAAGAAGGACATTATAATAAAATAACATGGTAAATCACTCAATATTGTGCGAATAGGTAACATCGTACGGAACCCTCTTCACGCGAGTTCAACTCGCACTTGTCCCGTTTTTTTTTTTGAGCTGCGATAATGGAAATTTTATTTATAATATTTATATATTTACAATAATAGTATATTATAAAAAACTAAAAACCTATTTAATAAATAAAAAATGTACAATAAATAATTTATATAACTAATATAGTGATATGTTATATTATTAATTGACTGTTACCTGAGTCTGCATTTCGACTTTTATTAATTAGGCGCGTCTGGGAGATGCTTCTGAAAAGAAAAGGTATGACGAAACTCTTAACTCTCAGATGACCTGACAGTAACAAAGATGAATACAAAACCTTCGCTCACTGAAATGTCAAAGGTTCGAGGTCACTGTGACCTTTGTTACAAAATACAAACTAAACAGTTAATAAATAGAGACGGGTTAATTATGTAGCACTAGTATAATGAATAATAAAATCAGACCATGTCTGATTATTTTTTATGTACATTCAACTTAAGGATATGTTAGTACATATATTTTAAACTAACAGAGCGCAACTTCGTACGCGTGGTATTCGGTAACCGGGAAGCTTGCTACAATATATCAAAAAATTGCATTCAAATCGGTTAGGTCGTTTCAGAGATTAGCGTACACAAATGCACAAACAGACAAACCGACAAAATTCTAAAAACTATTTTTTTTACCTTTAACATAAATAATTATGTACATATGTGTACAATTTTTTTAAATCTTAAATGTACAGACAGACAGCTCGTTAATGATTTTATAATATATGTTTTCTTTAATAGATTCTATTTAATTTTTTGACTTGTTGCCATTCAATAAGACTTTCTTAATAACGTGTTGTTGTTAGTATTTTATTAATATTGTGCAAATGGTGCTATCAGTACAATTTCCAATTGAAATGTGTAAGGCTGATAAAACAATTTAAAACAATAAATGTGAATTTAAAATAATAAATATTATTATTTGAAGTCGAAAAACAAAAATAGAACACCTGTATGCCGAACATTATCATAAAAAATGCATAAATAATAAAATTTAAACCAAAAATGATGCCATATCTCGAAATGTTATTGCAATACAAACATGATAAAAGCCTGTTATTACATGGATTATTCAAAAATGATTAGATTAGACTCTACGATGGAAATAAATATCTAATCACAATAACATTTCCTTTTAAAAATGAATCAAATCTGGCACATTTTCAATGCGCAGAAGTGGCATTAGCACTGCGTTTCATTTGGGCAGCCCGTTTGGCGAATAACAACGGCATGTGTGCTGTTGTTATTCGGTGAGTGGGTAAGGGGATAGCAGAGCCGATTCCTTAATTCCTTATCCTTAATCCCACTGCGGTCTACAGAGCATTTATTGCACCTGTAATGCTTGTGTTAGAGGCGACGGTAGCCACATTCCATCAAGTAGACTGAGTTTTTAATATATTCTATCCTTTTTATATAAAAAAGTTGGCAGGCTTACTGATGGTCCACTTAATGGTAGGTGGTTACCGTCGCTTATTGACTTAAGCAACAACGACTCTATTGCGTTGCAAAGGCCATGCCGACTTGATAGGATAAAGAGTTATGAGAAGATACGAGGAAGTCATTCTCGGTCATCCTTTACTCACTTAACGAACAGTTGGTTAGGGTGCTTGCCTTAACGCTCTGTTCTAGGGTACCAGGGTTCGATTCCCGGCAGGGTCAGGGTCAACTTTGAAAAATCAACTTTTCAAATTTGGCTCTGGTCTGGATTTGGAAAGTAGTGGCAGGGCACACTGTGTTTTCGCAGTCATTTGGGCAGCCAGTCTGGCGGCAGTAACCACCCCCTTACAGAAGACTACACACCGTGAAAACCGGAAATAACAACACGTGTACTGTTGTGTTTCGATGAGTGAGTAAGGGATGCCAGAGCCCATTTCCCTATCCACTCCTAATCCCTCGTCCTTGATCCTGCTGTGGTCGGCGGCGCACTTGCAGCAGCTTTGGCGTTGCTTGTGGTGGCCACCTACCATCAAGTGGACCGTCAGCTTGTCTGCCGATCTTAACATAAAAAAGGTGACAGTATCACATACATATTTCACATTGGTCTCTTGTCAAGGGATGGTTACTGCCGCCAGACCAGTTGCTCAGGTTGCCGTCTGTTTATTCATCTGATTACTTCTGACTTTGGTCGTCTATTATATCTACGCTATCACATCTAGTACAAAATATTCAGACTACACGGATAAAGTCGGGGTAAAAGTTATACACGCAATTAAAATGATTCATGATTGTGTCTCGTTATACGCGAACACAGCTTACTAATGACGTCTGCATAGAAATAGAAAGAAAGAAATAAAATGGCTACTTCTCTTAAATTAGTCTTCCTTCAACGAGACCAGTAAACCAGAAGAAAATATCTACGTTATTAATAGTTGTACACAGCTTTTAGCTTTTAAAATGTCGGAAATGTTAATGCCAAATTTAAAAAAAAAAAAAAAAAACAGGACAAGTGCGAGCTGAACTCGCGTGAAGAGGGTTCCCTACGATGTTACCTATCCGCACAATATTGAGAGATTTACCATGTTATTTTAATATCATGGACTTCTTATAGGTTTTCCTATGATCTATAAGTAGAAAACTTTTTTTATTTTCTGTATTTTTTTTTTCAAAATTTTAGGTTTAGTAGTTTCGGAGATAAGGGGGTAGGTCAATTTCCGTCTATTTTCTTGAATAACTTGGAAACTATACATTTTAAAATTACAAAAAAATACATTTAAGGTCTTCACAACAAGACCTTTCATTTGATGTCACACGATGCAGTTTTCAACATCGTACGGAACCCTCTTCACGCGAGTTCAACTCGCACTTTACCCGTTTTTCAATATAATATGTATAAAAAATACAAAAAGACAAAAACCAAAAGCATCTTGCTAGAAGAAAAATATGTTTTTCTTCGCGCCTCTATTTCTTATGTGTTAAATCATTTTTTCAATCTTTATTGCTCATACATTTTTGTCGGGCCATGAATTTTTTATTTTTATTTGCAGATGATCCCTCGGGAACACTACACTTTCTTCTGTCTGAAATACCGCTTCCAATGGAAGCGGACAAAAATCTAGCTTGGATGATTTGTTTTAATTTTGTACCAACGTTTTAAACACTTTAAAATAATAAATGTACCTAAAACTACTCAGCTCGTAATAAGGTAGACATTTTCTTCTGGTTTAATTGTTTCGTTGAGGAACGCTTAATTTTGGAGAAGTGGCCATTTGTTTTGTTTTTTTTTCTTCCTGTGTCCTTTTCTGTATTTAAGGTGACAACGTATTTAAGGCGTGGAAGCAGTACAAACAAACATACTCACTTTCGCATTACATAAAAAGTTTAATCGAAATTTTCGGGTGAAATATCTACAAACATTCGTCCATTCTCACAAATTTTCGCATATATAATTTTGTAGGATAATTAAACAATTAACTAAAATAAAAAAAATAACTTTTGTATTAGTAATATTAGTTGGGTTAAGTACGCTGCGAAGGAACAATGCACCGATTTATAATATGCGACCTGGTACCTACCGGAAGTGCGCACCGAGTAACGTTTCCTTATGAAGCTCGCCGAGGATATGTGGAGGGGGAAGGGGGGGACTGCAACTGGGTTAGTTGACCTGTAGTTTAGTACCAAAGATAAATGGTCATAGACCCGTTATGCTTATTTCACGGTTGACATTGTTTTGACTAAAACTAGGTAGTACTAACTATAAGTCTAGAACTACTAAGTCTTTTTTTCATAACGTAATTTTTGAAAATTTTAACACCGTGCGGAGCCAAGGGCGAGTCGCTAGTTGATTATATGTATATTATTATACTAGCTGCGTTCTCGGATTTGCCCGCGTGGAATTCAGATTTTTTTCGGCATGGGGTACCTACCTCGCAGTCGTAGCGTACGCGTCTTGACCAAGTAGGTACTTGCACTGTCTCTGTGGCTTCACAGTGCTAACGCGCTTTACGTATATCGTATTATCTCTAAAACATATAATATGCAGTAAAAAGCAAAAATCATGTGTATTAAATACTTGTGACGATAAGCTTGCTGATTTTGATAAGGATTCATAATTTTGTTTGATAATATGGCCAATAAAATCACCTAAAGATTTTAATTATTAAAAAAAATGGTTTTATATGAGTTAGAAATATGCTGTCGCTGAATTTTTTGTTGGCATCATTACGCTCTAAAACTTTTCAATAGAAATAAATCATACATCTCTCACCATTAAAGCAGCTTTCCAAAGAAACCTTTTCGTTTGACCGTTTTTTTTGTTGACTTATTTTGAAAATTCGACTACCACGTAAAAGCCTTTTCATTATGCGGGATAATATATAGCCTACGTCCATTCTGAAATTTTTTCTAACTATTGCTGAAAGATTTTTTTTAAATCGAATAAGTGCATATCTAATTTCGGAGATCACATACAAACAAACAAACATATTGCTAACAACTCGCCCCCTTTGAAGAGAAAAAATTTATAGTTTTGCGTTTAGCAACATGTTTAGTTATTCATTTTTATTAATACAGACTAGCGATCCGCCCCCGGTTTCGCACGGATTTTTTAAAAAATTTTTCTTAAGAAACTTCCTGGGACATCAAGGAATATTTAAAAAAATGCGATATTTGTCCAGCCGTTGTCTACTTTTGCTTAACTTTTGTATTGATTTTGATATTTTTTTTTGTGGAACCCGGTAGGTGGCGGTGCGATCGATTTACAATTCGAGTAGAACTTTTGTTAGGTCTGCTAGTATATATGTATTAAAAATCTTCATAAATATTTTTGAAAATATATAGAGAAATATAAAGTTCTCTGTATAGAGCATATTTGCATTTATTTATTATTCATCCTGGTGTTGCACGTGTTTGTAGCTTTACCATCAATTTGTGAGTAACCATCTTGAATATGTGGTAAGACTGTAAGTTACCGTTTTTCACTTAAAAAAAAATATTTCTCTCAGTCTCAGTCTCTGTAGTCGGCAGCGCACTTGCAGTGGTTGGCTTCGCGTTGCTTGTGTTATAGGCGACGGTAGCCACCTACCATCCAGTGGACCGTCTGCCTGTCTTAACATAAAAAAAAATTCTCTCAAGAGTAGATGAAGAAATTACGCGAGATATATGTATTAGTAAAGGTGTTCTATTAGATATTGGACTTTTCTTTTGAGATTAATTTAGGTTAGCTATATGGTGATGTATAATGAGGCGAGAGAAAGGTATTATGCAACAAGAGCTAAGCAGTAATTAATATGAATCTTGGTTCCGATCGAGTGTGCCACCGTCCACGCTCGAGCAGCCTCGTCTTAATTATCTTTTTGTATCTGTTCGATCGCGGTCGAGCTCTATATACTCTGTGCTATATGCTTTTGCATACTTGCATATTGTTCTAACCAACATTTCTAATTATTCTCCATTATTTTATTATTCGCTTACATACTTTTACTTATAGCGTTTATCTATTGTATATAGAATACACACATAGATACATGTCTATCTATAATGATCTATATCTATACATATAATAAAATCGTAAACGAGTTGTTTCTGTAGGTACATTACATTTTTTTTATTAAATCAAGGTAGCGCTTGACCACTGTCTCACCTGATGTGAGGTGCAGATGCAGCCGAAGGTGGACCACGCTTACCCACTAAATGCCCATTTACCCTGTTTTGTAGACCCCGAGGTTGTAGTTCTGTGGGAACACAGACGCAGTGTGCAAATTGTTTTTTTTTTCTTTTTCAAAAAACAATTTGTACGCGAACTTATGTTATCGAAGTCAGAAAAATAGTTTATAGTATTTTGTCCGTTTGTCTGTGCGTTTGTGCACGCTAATCTCAGAAACGGCTTAATCGATTTGAATTCGGTTTCCACTGATGTAGATACTCGTATTGTAGCAAGCTTCCTGTAACATTTAGTTACAGTTGCGGGTTCAGCAGGTTATAAGTAAAGGTTATACAGACAGAGTTGTCCACCCCAGTCTGTTTCTCCGTTAACTTCTTCTAAACCTGAATTTAGAATTTATCCTTATTGACAATATCATTCATTCTTGAATACATCAAAATACAGTTATAACATAGTAATAAATAGTAATGATATTAAAAGACATTCAGGGCCGGATTATCCATTTGGCGGCATAGGTGCCTAGGTGTGACCTAGGGTCATCCATCGGTCAGGGGGCCCCACGCTCAGTGAAAAAAAAATAGAATAAACATTTTGAATGAAAATTAAATAAGAATCTAATGTCCAAATTCTTAATAACAATATTATTGCCCTGTTTTTTTATAGTACTTTGTCATAATTCAGTACATTTCGGAACGTATTTCAAGTTATTGAAGAATAATACTAGATATATTAACCGCGACGATTTTAACAGACTAGAGACTAAGACGCTTCAAAACTTCCCATTTAATAACATTTTTAATAGAGTGATAGCATATCTTGGTAGTGCAGTAAGAACAGCGTAATTATTAACGATTAAGGAGCCCTGAGACGATTGCCTAGGGGCCCTGATCGGGTTAATTCGGCCCTGAGTACATTTATTAACATCCTTACTAATATCACAGTCTAATCATACTTACGTCATACAGTCAGGCAACGAATGTACTTGCGTAGAGCAACGTTCGGCGAACTCGCTTCAGTTTGCAGGCTCGTACATTGAGCGTTGCCCGACTTTATGACGTGCAGTAGGGCTGTATGACTGTATGAGCCGATAAGTATGGTTAGACTGTGCTAATATCATCAATATTAGTAAAAACATTAAATCACAAATTTTCATTTCAGACACTAAATTAGAGTAATTAAATCATTGTTACTTCGACATCTTGATAGTGAAACAGTAGCAGTCTCTAACCAGCTTTACTTACGAGAAATCGATAATTAAAATTGGGAATATTCTTTCGTCTAAAACCAACAGCCTTGAATGTACACGTATTGATCTATACATTTTAATAAATAAAGATAAAAACTTCTATGTTTTCCATAGCCAAAGCCCATTTATGGGAATGGCCTCTGGCTATGGTATCCCTTGTCCCTTCATAATCCTTAAGCGTAACTATGGTCAGCAGGGCGCTTCAGCACATGTGTCCTTGCTTATGTTATATTAGGCGACGGTAGCCACACGGTAGCCATCTATCACCAAGTGACCTTCAGCCTGTCTGAGGACCGTAACTTAACACTTATGTAACACTCTATTTATATAGGCTCCCATTTATTACCTTCGTTAATCTTCATTAACTGGGATATTACTATCACTTGTAGAATATACATATATACGTCTCTCTCTTATAGCCTGTACAGCAGAAATTTCAGGACACAATTACAACAAGCAATGAAGCATGAATTGGCATTTGAAATCTTATGTGCTCACTCTTTCCGGAAGTACTGACACCGTCTACATACAATGTTGCCATCTGTTGTGCAACAATCTCCAAAAGTTTAATGAGATGTGACCGGCCTGTAGTCCAACATTAAAATCTAATCCAACATTAAAATCTTTTAATGGATTTTATTCCGCTTTTAATTCCCATTTAATCCGCAGATGGATTAAATTTAATTTTTAATTCGACTCTTAATTTTTTTTTAATGTTAAGTTCGGCAGACAGGCTGACGGTCCACTACCATCGTAGGTGACCTACCATCGTAGGTGGCTACCGTCGCCTATAACACAAGCAACGCCAAAGCTGTTACAAGTGCACTGCCGACTGCAGTAGGATTAAGGGTAAGGGATTTGGAGTGGATAGGGAAATGGGCTCTGGCATCCCTTACTCATTCACCGAAACACAACAGCACACGTACTGTTATTTCATGGTGGTCTTCTTGTAAGGGGGTGATTACTGCCGCCAGACGGGCTGCCCAAATGACTGCGAAAACGCAGTGTGCCCTGCCACTACTAAAATACTGACTATCCAGTACATCTGATCTAATCCACTGACAATTTTTGAGCTGAGTTTCAATTTAAAATTATAAGTTCACGGTACCTACCTGCAACCACGGAGACATGGGCAGTCCAAATAATTTCACAAATAAAAAGGCCTTTTGATTTTGGCCTCATGAGCGAACGAACTGAAAATGGTGTTAATGTTTTTAATGCTAATATAATTAAAAAGAGTTAATTAAAAATAATAAAACTGGTAATGAGGAAATCTGATGTACC
Source organism: Bembecia ichneumoniformis (assembly GCA_910589475.2). Classification (NCBI taxonomy): domain Eukaryota; kingdom Metazoa; phylum Arthropoda; class Insecta; order Lepidoptera; family Sesiidae; genus Bembecia; species Bembecia ichneumoniformis. Next base: position 12,557,858 of record OU342533.1, on the reverse strand, counting down.
AGTTCTAAATAAAACTATTCTTCTCATATTAAAGTCGTCAGATAGGCTGATGGTCCAATTGGTGGTAAGTAGCTGCCGTCGCGTCGCCTTTAATAGGAATTAGGAATGGATCGGGCAAATGGGTGCGGCATCCCTTACTCACCGAAACAAAATAGCATGCATGCTGTTATTTCACAATGGTATTCTGAAAGGGAGCAGCGGGCTGCCCAGATCACTGCGATACACAGTGTGCCCTACCAATACTTTTCAGATCCAGACCATCTTTGAAAAGTGCATTTTCAAAATTTGTCCTCCCGAGAATTGAACTCGGGATCCCTGAACAGAACGCTAAGGCAACCACGTTGACCACTTGACCAATGGGGCTCGTCAGTTAGTATATTTCTGACAGCAGATGAATTATGTCATTAATGGTAACACATAATCGTCAAACAATAACTGTTGCACCCAAAATACTAGGTATAAATTTTACATACATTTTTTAATATCGAATGACGTCACAAAAGGCCAAGGTAGGCACATAGCACATTCGAACCAGTGTGACCTGAGCCTAAAAACGGTTTGTTTTTTATTGAGAATCCGCTACGAGGGTCGCTAATTCATGTCAACTGCTATTATAGTGGGTGTCCGCTATTCATGCGATGGGTAAGCCAATTAAAAGGCTTCAATGTACGGCTTCGACCGAATTCGGTGAATGTTGCCAACATACTATCTCAACTTCGAATAGGTACATCTTTTCGTATCTATTCATGCGATCAATTTTCCAAACCATGAGCAGAGTGAAGAGCCAGTTCTCCATTGAGAAAAAGCCCTTCAAATTTGTTAGGCCAGGTTGTCGAATTTCGGTATTTTGTTCCGTTTGAGACGGTTCATAGTGTCGCGTAATGTCAGTTTTACGGCTATTTCATTTGGGTGGTATGTTAGCCTATCCTTTTATTTCTTGCAGCAATATCTATTTGATTGTAGGAAAACTAAGAGACACCCATGCAGTTCCGCGTTTCTAATGCAGCAGGCTGAGTTGGAAATTCGTTTTAATATGTATTTTGTGTATCACATAAATTGTTGTCATGACAATTTTTAAATTATCTATACATATAATAAAAACGTAAAGAGCCGTGTTTGTACATTGAACATTTAAAAAAAAAATTGTAGACCTTATGTTACCAAGGTCAAAAAAATAGTTTTTAAAATTCTTTACTGTTTGTCCGTGCGTTTGTACACGCTAATCTCTAAAACGGCTTAACCGATTTGAATGCGGTTTTCACTTATGTATTGTAGCAAGCTTTTCGTAACATTTAATGTTTGTTTCATTCCAATCGGTTTACAAACAAAAAAGTTACGGCTTGTAAAAATTTTATTTTACTTAAAATTTATTTGTAATTTTTTGTATGCTGTTAGGTTTGCTATTATGTGTCGAAAAATAAAGTCTTAAGTACAAAATCAGGAAAGGCTGAGATTTAATACTCAATTGGAATTACTTATTAAGTTGGCTTGCTATGTAGGTTGTCAATAAATAACACATAAGCGCGTCTGCAATATTCAGAGAAGCCTAAGAAATTCCTCAAGGTGTTTCTGCTTACGCCGCGCAGTCTGCTCTTCGTTCATCTAACAGCGCACATATAAAAACAATAGATATGACTCGAAATTTACGACTTTTTCTAATATAAATATATTAACTAGTGCCGGCGGCTTCGCTCGCGTTGAAAAATAAAAAAAAATATAGCCTGACTAAATGCCGCCTGACCGCCTGATTACTTATAAGCCTGATAAGTATATTGTTTATACTTAAAATTTAAAAGTTTCTCATTTAAGTGAATTTTGTAATTCTTTTTGAGAAATACATATGATTCTAACCTTAACCTTAAATATATGAACAATGTAACGCCCAACATCTTTATTGCAGTTATAGCTTAACCAGACGTTAAATGATTCCTTGGGAACAGTGCTATATTTCTGGATGAAAAGTACCTTATGTCTTTTCCTGCATCCCTGACAAAGTGTATGCAAAATGTTCAGCGGTTTAGGCGTAAAAAGGTAACAGACAGACATAGTTACCTTCACAATTATTAGTATGGATATACAAACTACTTAATAAATAAATAAACAAAAGCATGCTTTGTCCAAAAGATAACAGATCAGATAACAGATTAACAACATCAATATCAGAAAAAAAAAACAAAATTAATAGATGTAATTAAAAGAACAAGATTACTCAAGTGGCATTGAGCAAGGCATATCTGAAGGATCTGCCAAAAGTGCTTGTTTTTAAGTCAGAACTGTAAATAGAGACGATGTCCAGGCGTAATATGATCTAAGGGCCCGTCCATGCAATTATTGTTTGTTCTTGGTATGCGCAATAAATTCACAAATGGATGTTACATCGTCCATGAAATGGGTTTAACGAGTTGCAAAAGCGTCTGACGACAGTAATGTAGAAAATATAGGTAAGTCACACACCTTCTCTTGAGAATATGTATTTTTTCTCAAACATGCTCGGAAATGTAGGCATTCTTGTACTAAAAACAAGCCACGAAGTTTGTAATTTTTGGCTCATGCATTTCTTTCTCGGCCTAGGCCAAGAATATTGTAGGAAAATTCATTCCTGGCCGCTGCTCAGCCCGATGAAACCCGAAGTTTTATGAGTCGAACGCGCCCGCCGCTGTCACAGGCGTACTAGGCGGGGGCGTTTCCTTTGCACTCATTGATAATTTTTTTGCATTATCACGTGTTTCATTATTTCCTCACATTTATTGAGAAAAGCACTATACCAGCCTCGACCGGAATGAGGATTGCCGGACTCAGATCTTTATCAAGGCCTCGCTAAATCTCGGCCTTGAAACCACTTCGTCCGGCAATCCTTCACTTCCTGAACTCTGCAGTAATGTACTATTAATGTCCTTTATACCAAAACAGTAACATTTATCGCTTTCATTTTATTTTGACAATTATTATATGAATTCAAACTCAATTAGAAAATGTAACATAACATGAACTTTGCCCCCATTGGTTAGCTTAAGGACATAAATTATGTTTGAAAGGCAATTAAAACCCCTTAAATAAAAGTGAAAAAATATATTTGCCATTAAGTATTACTTAAAGAAAAAAAAAACCAATCTTATCTTAAAACAAAAAAAAAACAGATTTTTCTTCGACTAAGTATTACATTTTTGATAACAAGAAAAAAGAAACAACAACAACAACAACAATATCAAAAAGTAAAAATCGAATTCTAAAAGGACTCGAGTGTTGTAGTCTTATATTTCAAAAAGCGTTTGAAATATTCTGAACTTAATTTCGCCACGTTAAAGAAGATAATTGTTTTTAATATTTGTGTAAATGTATTCTAAGTACTGATTAAGTAGTGTTTAATAAGAAGTGTTAGATTGACTAGTAGCTGGGCATATCCGCTTACATAAGACCTTGTGTGATTTTTTTTAACAAAGGTGGGTTTGCTCTTGACCAGCATCTATCCATGTAGGAAGGATGAGGCCGATGATGGAGCGAACTCACCCAGAAGATGCCTATTCACTCGAACCTTGAAATGATTTGGGTTAATGAGCTCGGAATTATGTGTTTCGGTGAGTGAGCAAGGGATACCAGAGCTCATTTCTCTATCACTTCCTAATCCCTTATCACTGTGGCGTTGCTTGTGTTATGGACATGGTAGCCACCTACCATCGAGTAGACGACAAGTCTGTCTGATGATATTTACATAAAGGATGAAAATATTAAAATTTCAGAAAATTTTAGACATAAAATGTTCCCACATTTCTATTGTCAAAACGAAATGCGAATTTCTAAACTCCTTGGGATATAACGTCCATTATAATTGTTCAGTAATGCGTAAGCACAATGAAATATTAGGGAACACAAGCCTGTAATATTTAAACCTATTACGACCACACCTGAGCCGGGCATTCGCAAAAGATAGGCACTCTTAATAATTCAACTGCAAATAATGAGATAAGCTATGGATAAAAGCCGCCGTTTATCAACGAAGAGTTGTTTGCTAAAATAAAATGTTTCCAAGAAATATTACTCGAATTTTGTACGAAAGAGGTTGGTTTTAGAAATTAATAACATCGACCAAACGTTTGTCCAGTCTTTAACCAACCAAACAGTCTTGATCCATTGTTTGAATCGCTCAGGCCAGAATCTCCACAGTCTCTGGTTCTCAAGAAGAAAAGCAAAACTAATGGTTTTAAGAGAACTATAAGCAACTATAGATCCTATAATTAGTGTAGCGTCTTTAGTAACAGCGTCACCATAGTACATTTTCTACGAGCCCGTTGGATGAGTGGTAAGGGTGCTTGCCTTAACGCTCTGTTTTAGGGTTCCCGGGTTCGATTCCCGGCAGGGTCAACTTTGAAGAGGTCGTTGCGGCGGTATACCATCAGACAGCAAATGCAAGGGCCGGAGGCGCGAGTCCACCCCCAGAAGAGGTAGCGCGATGGAGAAGGGAGGCTCAAGAGGAGGCACTCGAGAGATGGCGCGACGAGACAATACAGCCGGGGTGGGGTTACCGCACCACGTCTGCGATCGCACCGTTGCTGAAGGAGTGGATAAGCAGGCGGGCCGGCTCGCTCTCCTTCCGGCTTGTGCCGGTGCTTACGGGGCATGGATGCTTCGGAAAGTATCTGTGCGACATCGCTAGAAGAGAGCGAACCACTGCCTGCCACGAATGTGGCGCGCCAATTGATACGGCCGACCACACGCTGGCGGTTGGGTTAATGAGAGGGCGGCTCTGTTGGCAGTCGTGGGACAGGACTTGTCTTTACCCGCTGTCGTCAGGGCGATGATTGAAAGTCTTGACGGCTGGAATGCCGTCAAGACGTTTTGTGAAGCGACCCTGAGTGGAAAAGAGGCCAATGAGCGGGCCCGCGGGGCAGACCCCCAGGCTGATCCACTCAGGCGTCGAAGGGGCCGGCCGACGTGCCCGGGCGTACGCCGTGGCGCACGTCGCATGACAACCTCAGGGCGTCAGAAGGGGACGTGTCTGACGCCCTGAAACACCCAATAAGTATGAGTGGCGGCTCACGGCATTCCAGTGGGCCGCCACATTTGAAGTGAGTGAGGCGAAGCCATTGTCCTAAGCTGGGTTAGGTTAGGTTAGCCTAACATAGCGGTGCGTGGGGATCCGAGGATAAGGCCTCGCTGTGAACTCGGACCCGCACATCACCGCTGATGGTGGAATCCGGGGGGGTTTTAGTGGGTATTCCCGGTGATAAGTCACGTCACCGGGCGAGTCCCACACTCCCCCTCGTCGACTGTCTCCGTCGGCGAGGGATAGTGCGTAAACGTCATTTCCCCTCCTAAAAAAAGAAAAAAAAAGGGTCAACTTTGAAAAATGAACTTTTCAAATTTGGCTCTGGTCTGGATTTGGAAAGTAGTGTCAGGGCACACTGCGTTTTCGCAGTCATTTGGGCAGCCCGTCTGGCGGCAGCGACCACCCCCCTTACAGAAGACCACCGTGAAATAACGCGTGCTGTTGTTTTTCGGTGAGTGAGTAAGGGATGCCAAAGCCCATTTCCCTATCTCCTTTCCCTTCCTACTGTAGTCGGCAGCGCACTTGCAGCAGCTTTGGCGTTGCTTGTGTTATAGGCGACGGTAACCACCTACCATCAAGTGGACCGTCAGCCTGTCTGCCGATCTTAACATAAAAAAATACGTGTCCTCTTCCTTTCAAATCTTTTCCCTTAAGTAAAATTAAAGTTTCTTTAAATTGTCTGCGTCCCGTGAGAACAGTGCTTTTCCCTTTCTGCCCACCTGACAACTTCTATGCAAAATTTTAATGATCGGTTGAGTAACAAGACGTAAAAAAGCGTAGCAAACAAACTCACTTTTACATTTTATAACATTTTATAATTAAAATGGTAATCCAAAAATAACGCTTGTAAATAAAAACTGATTACTGTCTTATGATGGACCAGGAAATAAGAAAAATTATGGACCCAGAAACTATATCTATAACTAAAATAACAATAAATCAATTATCAGTGGCTAAAGTATCAAGATTTTAGACTTTTCCCGATGCATGCATTACTTTGAACAACTGTATACAGTTGTTTTGCCAATGCTCCTCTTGAAGAGAATAACCAAATAACTAAAAGAGAAACTTTTCAGAACTGTTGTTTAAAGCTAGTAATAATTCGCAGGTTGTTGCCAGAAATAGAACCTGAACCCGGTACCCTTGAGTCCGGTCATGCTCAGGAGTCACTTGACCGACGATATGCTCGTCAATATTTCAAATTTAATTACCACATAAATATATATTTTTATAAATGCCACCTATGTACATTGGTTATTCACTAAAATTTCTCGCGCAGCGAAATCAACCTTGCAATGATGTCATTTGTGATAAACGAGGCCATGAAAATGCAGATGACATTCTCTTGAGCAAATGCTTGTAGAGTACATGCAATTTTGGCACGTATTTGCTATAACACAATGCCTAATAACCTATGGATGTGACTGAGCACATATGCATGCAAACATTTGTTAGCTTCAAAGGAATTTTTCGCATGTACCTACAAAATCTGATTAACATTAGGTGGTAAACGCGACCGACTTTTTTGTCTGGACATGGCCGAGTCTCCCAATTCCTATAATGCGTTGTTTTTTTTTTCAAAGTTCAACTTGACTTTTAAGTTTTTTCATGTTAAGGTCGATGGACAGGCTGACGGTCCACTTGATCGTAGGTGGCCACCGTTGCCTATAACACAAGCAAGCATCATAACACAAGCATTAATCATATTATGATTGATTATAAGAGATTAGGAAGAAATAGGGCTATGGGCAATGCAATGTTTTTAAATTGGGCATTCCGTCTGGCGACAGTAACCAACTTTATATAGAAGACCACCGTGAAAAAATAGCACGTGTGCTTTTATGTTACAAGGGATGCCAGCAGAACCCACTTTCCTATCCCCTCCTAATTTAACATTTCCTTATCATTTAACCCACAAAGATTGATAGGGTACTTGCAGGGTCTGTAGCGTTGTTTGTGTTTTAATAGGCGACGGTAGCCACTTACCATCAAGTGGATCGTCTCAGCCTTTACATAAGAAAAGTTAAATAATTCTCTTGCTAGGGAGCAGCTCGTTAATTAATTACCAAAGCTTGTTCAGATATAGTCATTAATTTTATTTGATTGTGGTTTACAATAACTTCACGGTACGCTTAATAGGGACAGAGTAATGGAGCAAAAACTACTAACAGCATGGTTCATTACACCGGCGTATAAAAATGGCCGTAATCCCAATACAACAGTGAGTTTTTGCGAACAGATACACAAACGAGGAGTATTGTCTAGATCTAGAAGATGCCTGAAAGTCTATATTAAATTTCAAAACAGTTTATTTTTTCAAAATTATTTATTTATTTTATTTTGAACAGAAACCATTCTGAACAAAAACATTTTGAAAAAAATATATACAGAAAATAACATAGGGTACAATTGAGATAATTACATTGCCACTTATAGGGTTTCATTGCCCATATAAACAGATTAAACGACAGGAGGAGAGGATCTGAGTAAGAAGTTTAGGGGTATGTGTGTGTGTTTTTTTTGTGAAAGGGCGATAGGCGGACTGGATAGTATAGTCCACTTGATGGTAGATTGCTACCGTCATTTATAAACAAAAGAAATGTAAGCAGGGATGTAAATGCGCTTTTGAATTAGAACTAGCAAAGGATAAGGAATAATGTGGGGATGTAGGAATGCGATCTGTCTTCATTTACTTATACCCCGAAATACAAGAGCACATTATATGGTTTTTTGTAAGAGAGTGATTACTGCCTGCTGCAAGAGAGATTGCCCAGTTTTATGAGTAAGGAAAAAAGGGCCCTTAAAAGTAGTTCATACATATCTCTCAACGGCTTAGCGAAATGCAAGGTTATAACTTAAAAAATCGCCAGAAGTTAAAATTCTATGTATTGTCAATGTCAATAATCATTCGGTGCCGTTGTTTCAAAAATCCTATCTTTAATTTGTTAACTTATGTTCCTTTTCGAAATATACCAATTGCCGTCAATCAGTAAGTTAAAAAATTCATTTTGTCATGTCTACTCTACACCATCTCTCTCTCTTGCAATCTCTCTATTGGTGCCTCTTCAGTCCTGAACCGGTCTCTGTCAAGAGCAAACTAGACCAGTTGCTCGAATGAGACAATTCTAGTCCAGTCCTGGATGTTTCGTAACTACGACTTCCACCTTCCCCCTTCGCGTCTGTTCCCTTCCACATTACCCACGATGATTATCTGCATATCAAAATTAGTATGAAAATTATGCAGCGAAACAAATACTTCGTCCAAGAAGTGTTGCATTAAAAAAAAATCTTGAATTGTAACCTCTAAATTTCTCTTTTAATATCAGCTACGAACATGTATAAGGATGATGACAATCTATTGACGCCACCTCACCAAGACCTTGGCACGTAGTCTAAGTGCTTAAATTTGCCGTGATTCATATATTCCTGAGTGGCTTAATTAGAACGCTTACGGCGTGTTAGTACGCCGTCTTCAAAGTCTTCAAAGATTAGTTAATTGAAATAGATAGAATTATTTTAAAAATCTTTCTTAGTACTGATTGAGATCATTTACTAAATAAAGTTAAGACTCTCATCTTAACTACAATTATAGCTGTAATTTCTTTAATATTTTCATTAATTACAATTATTCTATCTGCGGCGCAAAATAACTCATGGTTTAATTTTTGCGCGTTTTGCGTTTTTGCGGTTATATATTATGAAAATTTTACCTATGTACTTACATTTTCTTCACACGTATTTGGTTCTTTAGGTGACACTTGTGTCTAACAAATTATTTTATAATTGTTTATTTCTAATCTCCACATTTCTACTAGCTGTTTCCAAGTTATTATTACATTTGACCATCATTTGGTTACTTGTACACTGATAGGCTGTTTATCTAAAAAATCTAAATCGCTGACAGTCTGTATTTTGCACCAATTTCTCAATATATGTCTGGCCTGGAGTGATGTAATCGTTGATTTTTGCACTGTTTTACGAGCACAGACAAATTATTGTTAGGCACTCCTTTTGTAATAAAATGAACACGCTAGTTTACAGCTACGTGTGTTTAGGCTGCGTCCTTAAGGGCCTTCTCGCGTCAATCAATTACTTAGTGAAAAAAATATTATTACGACTAACTAATGGAACATTCTGGAAAAAGCGTTCGCACCGGCCGAAACTCTCGAACGTTTTACCCTAGCGAGTTTAGCCACGCCCCTTCCCGACTAGGGAATTGGTCCTTATGTTATATATTTATTTTATGTTAACGTCGGCAGACAGGCTGACGGTCCATTTGATGGTAGGTGGCTACCGTCGCCTATAACACAAGCAAAGCCTAAACTGCTGCAAGTGCGCTGCCGACTGCAGTAGGATTAAGGATATGGGATTAGGAGTGGATAGGGAAACGGGCTCTAGCATCCCTTACTCACTCACCGAAACACAAAAGCACACGTGCTGTTATTTCACGTTGGTCTTCTGTAAGGGGGTGGTTACTGCCGCCAGACGGGCCGACCAAATGACTGCGAAACGCAGTGTGCCCTGCCACTACATATAGTTTACATTTCAACAGAAATAGCATTCTCGAACTTTCAATGGCTTGTTTACAATCTTCTTTACATTTTCTGGAAAATTCGAGTGCAGCCGGCCGAGATGGGTTAGTTGTGCGATCACAAGCGAAACGAAAACTACTCTTCGGAGCTTTTGCGAAGTTAGCTGCGGAAGTGAACCGGCGACACATAAGGGAATATTGACGACTTTTGGCAAGTTTAACGATTTCATCGGACAAGTTTGGTGATTTCGGCAGTCATCTTGGTTTGTGAAAATAAATTCGTTCCTTTCGCCCTTACACGGCATTTTAACTCACCCCCGCACGTAACAATATTTTCACTGATCTTTTAAATTACATAAATTGTGATGTATCTATATTGGAGTGTGTCTCTAACGCTTTAAGGCTTTTATAGTTGTTGTAAATTATAAGTACTTTATTACAAAATAACATTATATAAGAATAATCTTATGAAAACAATAGGTAAGGAATAAAAATGTATTTATTATATATTAGCTGACCCGACAGACATTTTATTGAAATGTTTCAATTATCAACTGGGAATTTTGGGTGAAAAAAAAAAAAAAAGAATAATAAATAGTTTTAAAAATTTTATACGTGCAATATGAACTCCAAGTATACCTATAAATATGAAATTACAATTATTATTATCTATATTATACATATAATAAAATTGTAAACGAGCCGTGTCTCTACATTAAATATTTAAAAAAAAAGATTTGTACACATTGTACTTATTTTTGTCTCTTTGTCTGTATGTCTGTTTATCTGTGCGTTTGTGCACGCTAATCTCAAAAACGGCTAACCGATTTGAATGCGATTTTCGGTGATGTATATAGCAAGCTTCCCGTAACAATTAGTGTTTGTTTCATTCCAATCGGTTTACAAATAATAAAGTTACGCGCTATACCGAATACCTACCACGCGCGCTCAGCTAGTTGTAACATATAATCTAGATTTCAACCAATCTAATTGTTAGTGTTTTGCTGATTGTTGATTTGTATTTTTTATAGGTAACTTGAATATATTTTATAAGTATAAAAAACTCAACATCATAAAGCGTGCTCTAGGAACAGCTAATATTCCCAGCTTATTAGAGCCGCCGGGTTTGTGTCGCGATGATGGCAAGAGGCCTGATGGCATGACCCTAGTCCCTTGGTGCCGCGGGAGGGCGCTGGTGTGGGATGCCACGTGTGTGGACACCCTCGCTCCGAGACATCTGTCTGCCTCCACCAACTCGGCCGGCTCTGCTGCTCTCAGCGCTGAAAATTTAAAAAAGAGCAAGTACTCAGGCCTCGCCGACCACTTTGAATTTCTAGCGTTCGCGGTAGAAACGCTCGGCGTGTGGTCGCCCGAAGCAAAAATTTTCGGTAAAAAGTTGGGGAACTCCTGATCGAAAAATCGGGCGACCGGCGCGTCTGGTCTTTCTTCATGCAACGCATTGCGCTGGAAATTCAAAGGGGGAATACGGCGAGCGTCCTGGGCACGGTAGGGGAATCGGCGGAGCTAGACGAGTTGTTTTTCTTGGCACAATAAGCTTCCGCCACGCTTCTGCCACCTCAGCACTCACGGGACCTCACGGTCTTGTATTTAAATTTTTAATTTGGTTGTATATAGACAATGAGTTATCATTCGCATGTAATACCTAAGTACATTATTTCATGTATAAAAAAAAGTATAAAAACTGTATAGAAATGTGCTTTGGTGAACGGACTTGTCGTTGGTAACTCCGCGAACATTCAACCGCTTGCCACAGTTTCGCAAGAGAACAATTAAATAAATTGGCTTTTTACATTTCACTTTTTATGAGAATTGCGCGATCAGAATGTCACGCGTGAAAGAAGGCGAATTAAAAAAAAAGATAGAAGTAACCATATTTAAAATTTACTTTCCAAACATTACATTGCTTACAAATAAAGGAAATTATACGAAAGTTAACTAATCTATACATATAAAAACTTTATGTTCATTTGTTCAAAAACTCAAGATTATAAGGTATGCAAGAAAAAAGTACAATACTTTTTTCCTTTATAAATCATTTATTTTTCCACTATAAATCATATATGTATAAGTTGTATTACAAGAAAACATGTTTTTTTTCTATTTTATTACGGCGGCGGTGCGCGTTTTTTTAAACAATAAGGCTTTTTAAAACTGAAGTTTTTTCAAAATGACTTCATAAACTTTATGTAGAGACTAGTTATCGATCGAACACGCTCTCTCCATGGGAATGTTCAACACAGCCTCTTCTATAGAAAGTTTTTGCGACTTATTATTGTCTTGGTGTTTAGAGCATGCTGCCACAATACTCTTTAAAAGAGAACATAAGGGATTTTAAATTGGCTTCAGAAGACGACTAATAGCTCTGATGAAGTTGAAACTCTCTTTTGCAGTTAATAAAAAGATTGGAAAGACACTAAAAAAGATCCTGTGCTAAAAAGACAATTTTTGACTGTGTAACATCCAGATTAAATTTCGATGGTAACATCTTATTCTTAGGATTATTCTGAAGAATTTTATTTTGGTATTTTGGGGTCGATTTTTTGATGCCATTTACACAAAAATATGGTTCAGTCTCTCGGTAGCTCCCGTGCTACCGTATGCATACCTTATGCTCATTAAGAAGTTTATCTAAACCTAAAAATAATAAATCTTGTCAGTAAAAAAATATATTCTATCCATTTTATATAGGTACCTACAGCCTAAGAAGTTGTTTTGATTTTCAACCGAATTTATTTTAAAATTAACAGTTAAATAATGTCCAAGTCTGTCTCAACTGCAACTTTTAAGTTTTCTTTAAATTCTCTACACGCTTCTGAATGCCATAACTATTTCTAGATATAAAATCAAGTTTAAAAAGTCAAGTTTAGATTCCTTCATATTTTTACTTCACCGCTTAGGCGAATATTATTTGGAGAGCCAGACCTTTTTCTGTCACATAAAAGTCTTTACTATTATGACAAGTAGACAAGCATTGGAAACCATAAATAACGGAAGCCCTTTTAGCCTGCCTATAGATATTAATCACAAAGAATAAATAGTTTATTATTTATTAACTAAAATGCTAATATATTGCAGTTATATAGAAGAACAATATGCTTTGGCTATCAATGGATCTGTTCTTGAAGGTGACAACTGATATAACGATGATGGTGATGATAATGATGTTTATTAAAGCAAAGTCAAAGTGTACTCAATATAAATTACTAGTATGATAAATGTTTCGCTAAAAATATCATTGATCCAGACAGTATTTTAACAGGAGAACCCTAGACACGCCAATCGAGGTGACTCATTCCGTGACTAACGCCTGGCGAAACGGCCACTTTTTCAAGACCCGCCTCGCCCTTCTCTCGCTTCATAACAAGTATTAACCGAAAAGAAATCCAATTGTACGTTAGAGGTCATCGTTCAGTGGTGCCATCGCACGCACGTCTCGCTGCTGTTCGCCGTGACCTCAAAATGTGCAAATGTTTGGTCGCCACTGACATAAATTGTGTCGGATATAAGTTACCGGCACCATAATTGATGCCGTTTGACAAATTCATCAAGTTGAAGTCAATTGAGAAATGTTACCCTGATGAGTAAGTGTTTTTTTAGTTCTCAAATCGTTTGGAAATTCAATAATCAAACAAGATTTATTTTATTAAAATGATGGATAAATGGAATCTCGTATGCGAGGACCCAAAAACGTATGGATAGAAGAGTAGGTGGATTTTTATTTTTATTTTTATTGATATTTATATTATTTTAAATAAATAAATAAATAAATTTGTATTATACCGGGCCGGCCCCGGCCTTTGAGAAAAACACGGCGAGCGCACGGCCCGGCGCGGGCGGTGGCGGCACGGTGTAATATACATACATCCTCAAGAGACAAGGCGAGAATAATAATATATTATGTGCTCTAGAATCTCTTATTTACGCCTGAACATACAATTACAATAGCAGTCGTGTTTTATTAATTTTTTATGTAAAAAAAAACTGGCAAATTTTCCAATTTTCAACTTCAACCAATATTTGGAAGAAAAAAGAGAAGAATTGGTCAAGAGCTTATATATTTGACATGTAAAAATAATGAACTGTTATTTGGTTATTTAGAAAATAATAAAAATATAAAAAACTTTGAGAAAATTTACTTAAATTTCTTTTCTTTTAGAATTGTCTTAAAATTTCATTTATTTACTACATCAGCTTTTGCCCGCGACATTGTCCGTGGGGAATTCGGTTATTTTGAGGTTCTCAGACTATTCTTCAAAATTTCATCACCGCCTAGTGAGAGAATGTCACAGCTTCCAGAACTGTTCTTTGTAAAACACTTAGTTTAAACTCTACGTAATTATTAATTTTCATATTAAAAAAAGATGAAGACTAAGCGAATGAAGACGCGGGCACCAGCCAGTATTAATAAAATGTAATAATAATAGCGGAAAAATTAAATACTTAAAGAGTAGGTATATTCATGTACAAATTTCTAAGGAACATCATAAAGCTAAAAGTGGCGCCCCTTATAGCGAGGAATTTCAAATGAAAGCAATAAGTATTATTATCTTTGTTGAAGAAAATTTACGGGCTAACTGACCTTTTAAGTCAACTTAGTAGGGACCGAATCGCGTGTGATTTATAGTCTTAGCACGTTTAAAGAGAAACACAAACAAGATAATTTATTTTGAGGAAGTGTATTATGTTAACAATAACCGAATATTGCTTAAATATGTATTATTATAATTATAACATTGTAGGTTTTTTTATATATCTCTTTGAGGCCTGTGTGCGAGCTATGAAGCTGGGAAGAGGCACTCTCTCAGCTCAGCTCACTGTTCCAATTATACTCTATAAAAAAACTATAATATTTTTATTTATTTTTTATATTAATGAATACAAAGTCACACAGCACTTACTTGTATTTATCGACTAATAAAATACAAGTAAATACATAAATATGTATGATTTAAATCTTAATGCCAATAACGGACTTCCTTTTTATGTTAAAAATAGATTTGAACATGATAATTAAAAACATTAAATAAAATATTAAGAAGAGACGTATGTGTAGTATGTATAATGCATGTATGTAGTAAGAGTGTCTATGTTTTGTTACAAGTAAACATGTTTTTTCTGTTTTATTACTTTTGTGCGCCTTGTATTTTAAAATAATGAAGTTTTGTCAAAACGACTTCATAAACTTCATGTAAACTGTAGAGACTAGTTTTTGATCGAAACACACACACACACACAATCTCTGAGAAATTCAATGCAGACTCTTCTATAGAAAGTTCTTGTGACTAAATATTATCTTGGCGTTTAGAGCATCCTCTAAAATAAAACATAAACGATAACTAAGGGGATTGACATTGGCTCCAGAAGACGAAAAATATTCACCTCTGATGAAGTTGAAACGTTCTTTTGCAGTCACTTACACTTTTGCAGATTGGAAAGATAGGTACTAAAAAAGATTCGGTGCTAAATATACCATTTTTGACTATTGAATATGGTATTCTTAGGATACATACTTTTGAACATTTTAATTTCGGTATAATGACATCTGTGTTAAATTCGTGAACCTGTCTCTGTCAAGAGCCAACTGGAACAGTTGCTCGACTGAGGCAGGTCCACTCCCGGATGTTTTGTAACCACGACTTCCTTCTTCGCCCAGCGCGTCTCTTCCCTTCCAACTTACCCATCATGATTAATTGAAGCGGAATATATTATCTGTCGTGTCTAAGCACATGATCGAGATGTTCGCACAATTAATTAGAAATTTTCCAATGCTGGAATATAAAGAATTTGTATTTGGTAGTGTTGTGGACCAGTTCTCTTTATAAAATTGTAATTTAATGAATGTCAGGTGTAGATGGTATCTTTAACTCGTTTTTGGGTTCTTTGGTTCGCTTCTGTGAAGCTGTAGCCAATTAAAATTAAGGAATCAAGCTGTTTCTATTTTTCTTCAAAGGTGTAACAGTAGTTTCTTTTTAATTAACTCAATTTGCTATCTTATAACTTGTTCAGTGTCACCTTTTGCCTTCTGTTAGGAACAGACCTATTGTAAAGCTAGGTCACAACCTCCTTAAGAATGATTTAGGATTAAAAACCATTATTTATTTTATTTATTTATTTAATAATTCATTATTCGGGTTACTCCATCGAAATATAATATAACCTTGGTTACTCAGACCCAACGTGTTATTAAAATCTTACAAAACCTAATTGTTAGTATACATACATAACATAAACATACAAACATTATACTAATATATAAACATTTTTTATCATTTAAGACTTCTCTCCAAATGCATCATCAAGCAATGGTTCATTTAAAGAGAGTCAAGCTTACCTGCTATCTATGATAGCAGCCAAGATTCGATTGGGGCTGGCTCTCACTCTGCAGAGCAGAGACCCGCTCTGCTTGCGTATGATGGTAAAAAAAATAGTCTACTCTTGCCTCCGCGAACATTCTCCATGCACTCCAGAATCGAGGCAGCCCCAACAACGCCCGGATTGATGAATTTCAAAATGGAAGCAACATTAACTTTAAAAACCATTACTACAAGTATACATCCCTTGCTGAATCATGCAAAATTTTTTCACAAATAAATTGACCTTCAAATGCGCATAGATTACATTTTATTTATAAGTATCTCAGATTTTATACAAGAAAATATTTATCAAAGAAGATAAAAATTTAGGAGACGCGAATAGAGGAATTTCTCTAAAGAGACGAGATCAGCATTCTTTGCGACGTGGCTGTCGTTCTTCGGAGCATTCTCTTGGTAAGCTGTAGCTGTACTAAAAGTAAAATGAGTTTAGTTTTACTACAATTTTAAGTCTTGATTAGAAAATAATCGGTTATTCTAAACAATTGACTTGTTTGAACCATTGCCGAAGCAAAAAATACATCGCCAGCTAAGTAGGTTAGTAAATTTTTGATATGTTTACAATGTATAACTTATCGAATTACTCCATGTTGTACAGCGTGAATTCCGCTATTGAATTAAGATATCATAAGAACTTGCAAATTAAGTCGGCTGGCAAAGTAAGTACCAGGCAATAAAATTTTATTCTTTTTTTTAAAATTTCTGTGAAAATTTGTTAGTTTTAAAAAATAAATTGTTAAATATAATATAACTAGCTGACCCAGCAGACGTTGTCCTGCCAGAACCCGACAATAATTCCGTTTGTGGCGCCACCTATCGGCTCCAACTTTATTTTCAAACCATATGTTAAAGTGAAGACCTATTCTCATACCTAACAAATATACAAAAAAAAATCTTAAAAATCGATGTCACTTTGTGAAATAATGTTGCCATGTTCAATGTAATAGTGGGGCGTTCAGTTTTCGTTCAATCACAGGAATTAATGATGATATGAATGAGTACATCGTTAATCTTATCTTACGATACAAAAAAAAAAGAAATTATTTATATTTTACTATATCCGAATGTTGTATCGATAAATTAACCTAGAGCCATCTATTAATAATTCATCGAACTAACCTATAAATAGACACTACTGTTGTATAATAAACATTTAATTTGCAATAACAAATATTGAGGTCAATGATTAAGATAAAAATATCTTTTAAGTTGGACCAAATAACAGATACTTACGAAGTTTGATCAAAGTCGGTTCAGTAGTTTCAGAGTTTGTCGCGAACATACATCGTGACACGAGATTTATATATATATTGCGTTATTTATTTAAAAAAAATTATAACGAAATTCTAAATATAGTAAGGTTGTCCACGTCTATTTCGAAAATATTCAACTACCATTTTTATTACGTTTTATAAAAAAAAAATGGACTAGCTTTTGCCTGCGACTTCGACCGCGCTCTTTTTTCTTATGTCTTAAAACATTTATTGAATCTTTATTGATAATATACCTATTTTTGTTGGGCGTTGAATTTTTTATTTTTATTGTTAGTTGATCCCCACCTATTTTTTTTATGGATAAAAGGTACCCCATGTCCTTTTCTCTATCCTTGAGAACATGTCTATGCTATGAAAGCTTAACAAACAAACTCACTTTCGCATTTAATCGCCTTAACGTGGACGTAAAAATGTCAATTAGAATTTTATTATATCTTCCGCGGACTCACACTTAACGTAATTGGAATCGTTTAACATGATTATTTATTAGTAAGTTTAAAGGCGTAATATATATTAAGTGTATGTATATTTTTATATGTATAGTATTAAAGATTCAGTGGCAATGCGTTCTTTCCAAAGCGTCCTGATCCGTATCACCCCTGCCTTGTTGTGTGTAGAGTGACGCATTCGGCGTCGAATTGTCGCAAATCTAATTTTACGCGGGTGTCGCCTGAACCCTCGCAAATTGTTCCAATTCTGCACTTGTCGACTACACAGTGACCAGCTTTACATATGAAATAAACCGTCTATTCAAGTTATTGAAAATGTCTTCTAATCTTTTAGAGCTTTTTATTCTTTTTAATGTTTAATGTGAGTAAATAAGTGCAAATGGTATAATTTGGAGAGGAGAGGGTCTTCATCATTGTCAACCCTTTCGTATCCAGCTAGATAGGTCACTCTTAATGAACACAGGACTCTATTTTTGCCTTGGAAATCATCGACATATATTTATCATTGAAGGCGTTGGATCCTTATTTCCATTGGTCACGGCATCACGCGTGAACGGGTAGACCGATTTTTAACTCGGTTTTCATTAATGAAAAGAGGGATAAACGGGGATTGTTTATATATATATATATATATATATATATATATATATATATATAAACTTGCACCCCGGCCGAAGCCAGGGGCGGGTCGCTAGTATAGTACCGACGAAAGTTGAAATCAATTACTGACGTCAAGACCAGAGCTAAATTTAAAAAAGATACACAGTGACCATTATCGGCAATGAATTGTTTCCAGAATTTAATATTAACCATTTAGATATTTAATATTAGATATTAAACTTCTTTCTTTTACCATGTTCAGACAAATCCTCGTTACAATTAATATAACATTACACATCTGTCTTAACCCTCGGGGATCCTTAACAATTTTCTAACTTCCTCAACTATTTATAAATACGCTGTTTTTTTCTACATTTCTATCATCCTATTTTGAAGTTTTGAAGCGTCTTAGTCTCTAGTTTTCTAATTTAACAAATCTTCCTAGTTTATCGCTCTATCCGTTAGTGAAAACAGTATCAAAATCCGTTGAGTGGTTTAGAAGAAGTTAACGGAGAAACAGACAATGGCGGACTTATTTCATATCTGTAGATATAGATTATATACAGGGTGGTAATTTGAGATGGGTCAGTAAGGGCAGCTACCTAAACCTTTGTAGCTAGAACAAAACACTCTTAGGAGACTATCCATAATTTTAATAGTTATTCCCATCGGCATTCAAAGATTTTGGAAAAATTGTACAGTCAGCGAGAAAAAGGTCAATTTTCACGTTTTGTTTTTATAATGCCAATCGATTCTGTTACTTATAAGGATCAATTGACCCTATGGGACCATCTGAGGTTAGAGTACTAGAAACGTCAAAAATCTCAAAAAACTACTGCCATACATTTCTTACGGAATGAGATTGAAAAATAAGTTCAAATATTGTTTTTAATTAAAAAAGGCGGCAATCACTACAATTGCCAATCTTTAAAAACAAGTAAAGATCGTAAGTAATAAATCTACGATAGTAGTTGCTCTATTTGTTTGCCGTTTGGACGGTTTCTGCAATGAGCGTGTAACCGCTGATATTTTGTTTGCGTTAATTCCATACACCGTTGTAGTGACAATTCTTGAACTGTAATGTACCTAATTTTTCTTGTAAATTCCATTTTTGAGATATCCCAAAAAAAATATCAAGAGGTCTCAACGACCACAACGACAGCATTTGTATTTGTACTTTTTCCATATCTTTAAAACTTGGTTATGGGAAATGCCTACTTCGACAGCGACTTCAAAGCTTCTACCGACTTCTACGAGTGTTAAAATTGCAACCGCTATTTTTTATCAAGATCATTGTTGTCGTAAGGATTTCTCTTAAAGGAGCTACACTCTACAAGAATATTTAGGAGATTTTTTTATAACTTTTGATATAGGGCATAGGGTATTAATAAGCTTCTAATAAATCTATGCGATCTAAATTTGAAACCATTTTTACTTCAATATTTTCATAATTTAGCTGACATGCAAGAATAATAATAAATAACATTTGTTTCTAAAACAATGTTTTCCTTCCAAATTAAAATTAATTTAAAATAAACATTGCCTAGCCAGTTTCCATTGTAGTGATTGCCGCCTTTTTTAATTAAAAACAATGTTTGAACTTATTTTTCAATCTCATTCTGTAAGAAATGTATGGAAGTTGTTTTTTGAGTTTTTTGACGTTTCTAGTACTCTAACCTCAGGTGGTCCCATAGGGTCAATTGATCCTTATAAGTAACAGAATCGATTGGCATTATAAAAACAAAACGTGAAAATTGACCTTTTTCTCGCTGACTGTACCATTTTTCCAAAATCTTTGAATGCCGATGGAAATAACTATTAAAATAATGGATAGTCTCCTAAGAGTGTTTTGTTCTAGCTAGAATGGTTTAGGTAGCTGCCCTTACTGACCCATCTCAAATTACCACCCTGTATACATGTATATCTTCCTATTTTAAACGGCTTCAGATAAACAAATTCATGGATGAAATTTATTGGTTTAAGAAAATTATTGAAATTTATTCCCAATTCTGGAGTATTTAGAATTAGGATACCTATTTATCCTTGAATTTATCCTTGAAAACACCATGCATACTTATAGTTTTGCCTGTGACTTCGTCTCCTTCCCTTTACCTAGGTGTTAAAACATTTATTCAATCTTTATTGCTCATATTTGTCAGGCTTTGAATTTTTTTAGATCATGATGATCGGTTGAGCAGTTAAGGCGTAAAAGCCTAACAAACAAACAAACACTTTTTCGTATCTAATATTAGTTAGAAATGGAGCCACGAGGAAATAATGTCCATAAAAACACATAGTTGATGGCAACACGACTCTCCTGCCATGACGTGTACAACGAGGCACGTTACTAACCATATTAAGCTTCGTTTCGGCTTCATTTTGATGATGATTGCGACCTAGATGGACATTCGCAATCCGAATTTTCAAATACAGAACTGAATTTCCGCTGTTCGATTCGTGGTTTTAAATTAAAATTGAAAACAGAGTAGTTTTGATTAATGCTTCAAATTTAAACTTGGAACTATTTTTTCATCAATACTTATTGTTCTATTCGAACAATGGTTTGTTGTAAACAATGCGAACGCCTTTTTTGTTCTTATTTCTATTTCTTATATTTTCATTGAGTTTAAAGTCGGATTTTTTATTAAAATCTACAGTTTGATGTTCACAGCTCTTGTTTAATTGTGAGACACGGAGCAGTTACCCCAGTTAGCTGCTCCGTGTTGTAAGAGCATACACTCTCACTATAGATTTAATTATAGATGAATAAACTATAAATTTAATTATATTATATTATCAAAGAGAAAGCATTATTCGAGGTAACAGTGAATTTATCCGTGCTATCTGAGGACTTTTCTTGTATATTTAGGCGTTATTCAGCTGAGATCAAAAGAAGCTTGCCTGTAAAAGCACTTATTTTATTTTACGGTAAAAAAGCTTTTCTATCAAAACATACAATTTTTCATCTTGCATGGAGCATTGCTGTCACCTGTGGTATGGCTCAGCAAAATACCAACTTGCCGCACTCGACTCGGCGGATCGCAGAGCTAGGAGGCTCATTGGCGGCGTTACACTAATAAGGACTAAGCTGCAGCGCCTGGCACATAGATGCAAAATTGCCTGACTGTGTGTATTCTATAAGATGTGTGCTCGGAGAGTGTGCTCGGTAGCTGCATGAGATCATACCGCCTTCCCCTTTCTTCTATCGGACATCCTCACCTTGTCGAAATCTCTCTAATTCGGATCAAGCGCTTTAAAACATCATTTAGTATACGCACTGATAAGGATTGGAACTCCTTGCTGGCGTCTGTATTTCCGAGCTCATACAACCCAAATCTTTTCAAGGTTCGAGTGAATAGGCATCTTCTGGGTGAGCTTGCTCCATCGTGGGTCTCATCTTTGTTACACGGAAGAACAAACCCATCTTTAATAAAAAATAATAATAGATAATTACACTAACAAGCAAAGCTTTAGACGGGAAATGTAACAGAGAGTCAGATGGTAAAACTGGATGCCCCCATGCGCAAAGCTGCAAAGCGAACGCTAGTTCTGAAAGCTTTGACTTGACTAAATCTATACTCACTTCTTTTATTCTCAAAGAAAATACATAGAAAAATTTACATAAACTACTCAAATATAGTGAGCGTTTATTTCGTTCGAACGGACTGTTTGGTTATTGCCTTTAACTGTAATTGAATTTTTTTGAAATAAAATATCCATAAAGGGCATTTTATCACATTTTATCTAGCCTAAGAGTAATAAGTAATTTTATTATATTTTATAACCTAAACTTCTAAGCGCAACCTAAATGGGCGCCCGGCCCATTTGTTGTACATTCTCGTGTGCTATTGCATAATTGAATTTGCCATCTAGATAACTAGCTGGTGAAATCCTACAGTAGTTTTTAAGAAAATTGCCTTAATTTCAGCTATTGATTGTTTTTTTTTAATGTTAAGGTCGGCAGTCAGGCAGACGGTCCACTTGATGGTAGGTGGCTACCGTCGCCTATAACACAAGCAACGCCAAAGCTGTTGCAAGTGCGCTGCCGACTGCAGTAGGATTAAGGATAAGGATTAGGAGCGGATAGGGAAATGTGCTCTGGCATCCCTTACTCACTCACCGAAACACAACAGCACACGTGCTGTTATTTCACGGCGGTCTTCTGTAAGGGGGTGGTTAAAGTGGTTGGTGTAAGGGAGTGTATAATCGTGTTCGGAATTGTCCCGCGTAAATGTTTTTTTTTTTTGTTGTATATCTGGTCCCTGGCAGAATATCAGTGTTGTGGTCTGCACCACAACTGTATACTGAGCCAGGGTTCCTTTTCCTCTCGTTATTTGTTGTTTGTTTTGTTTGTAATTATTATTTGTTCATAATATATTGTTTGTATTAGAGGAATAAAAGATGCTTTCTTTCTTTCTTTCTTTCAATTCCAAGTAATCCGTAAGCTTCCCTGTCTAGTGCCTACCTTCACATAAAATAAATTTCTTTTGTATCATCACAAATGACAAAAAATTAAGTCATTTCTGATTATGTGTTGTAAATATCGATCTCATCTTGTCTTCCACTGCGGCAGCAAAGCAGCGAAATTATTCTGTGTTAACGCATTTTAAAAGGATCTCTAAAAATATTTCTCTACACCTTATTTATAGGTTGTCGCGGCATATAAAATTCAAGCGGTCTCGGCAGCCCTTTTGTTCTCATTCACGGATCAGTAACTTCTTTAAGACTCGGCAGCTTTATTTAATGAAGTCGGCATTAACGCCTCCGCAGTATGCCGGCGTCTGCGCCCGACTGATAAACGCACAGTTCAATTGGGAACGGGAAACTTTTTAAAGGGATCTCGTGAGCTTTTTCTCATCCATTATTGCCTCGTTCATCAATTGCCTATCGGTTTTTGTGTGACGTGGCGTTTTTAGAAATATATTCATTCTCAATTGATTTTAAATCTCTTTTTTTCGTAAGAGTTGGTTTATATTATAAAACGCACATGGAGTCAAAGCGAGAGATTGATAGAATCGAGTTCCTCGGTAGGTACTGTTCACAAACAAATTTCACGGCTTGCGTGATTCACTTAACCACAAGAAATATGAGATCGATTTACGTGCAATTTTTCTGTTATCTAAATATAAGCAACTAGTTTTTGCCTGCGACTCCGTTCGCGCATCTATTTCTTACAGGTGTCAGGGAACAGTATTTTATTTTTTAATGAAAGGTACCCTATGTCCTTTTCTCTTTTTCCTTCCGGAAAAAGTTTCAGAGGGATCAATCTTACAAAAATTGAATAATAAAGATTGAACAGATGTTTTAACACCTAAGAATTAATTACCTAAAAACATAAAAAGAATTTCAATTTTTTTTAATGTTGAGTTCGGCAGACAGGCTGACGGTCCACTTGATGGTAGGTGGCTACCGTCGCCTATAACACAAGCAACGCGAAAGCTGCTGCAAGTGCGCTGCCGTCAGCAGTAGGATGAAGGATAAGGGATTAGAGTGGATAGGAAAATGGGCTCTGGCATCCCTTACTCACATAAACACAACAACACACGTGTTGTTATTTCACGGTGGTCTTCTGTAAGAGGGTGTTTACTGCCGCCAGACGGGCTGCCCAAATGACTGCGAAAACGCAGTGTGCCCTGCCACTACTTTCCAAATCCAGACCAGAGCCAAATTTGAAAAAAATATTTTTCAAAGTTGACCCTGCCGGGAATCGAACCCGGGAACCCTAGAGCAGAGCGTTAAGGCAAGCACACTAATCACTCATCCAAAGGGCTCGTCAAAAGCTATAAGTCGCATGCAAAAGCTAGTTTAATATAACTATTTACATTTAACTTATCTGTAAAAAAACAATAGCAAACTTATTTTTCTCTTGCTTTCTAGTTAGTTAGTTAAATTGATGTACTTATACTACTTTTTTTAAGTCCAAGAGTTAAAAAAAGTAGTATACGTCAACGTGGTAATTTGTTAATAACAGTGAAGTGATTAATTTTCCAATTTCAGCGTTTCGTAATAAAATCTATCAAATGATCGGCAAACGGCCACGTCACCACCACCACCACGTCAATTATTCGTCCAATCGAGTAATGAACGGGCGCCTCGCCTGGAAACCAGCTGGAAACACATTAAAATCAACTGGGACGTCGGGAAATTGTATCAGATATTTAACTCGGACTGATTACGTTGCGGCGCAATTGTTATTCGATTTTTGAAAACACCATGGCAGTTGTGCCTGAGGATGCACATATGGAAATACATAGGCCGCACTGAAAGTTTTTAGAACTGGCCAGAAAGTAAAGAAGAAATGAAAAATAAATGTAAATTCCGAACTAGGAACAAGACTCCGAATAAAGAACCCTTTAGGAAGCTGTCGATGTAATTTCATTCAGTAACTCTTAAGAAATGGAGACTATTTCGAAAAACAATAAGAATACAAACATCTTCCGCATCTTCCTACATTATTTAGTTTTCGAGTTTCTAAAAATTTTCAGTGCCCTCTAATTAGCTGGTTCGTCTCCTTTGAAAAATAACGTCGGACATCTTTATTGCTATGATGATTTTTATCTTATTATTCTTACTCATATATTTTTACTCAAATAATACTGAGTTATTTTATACCTAAAAAGCCCGTTCGTTCTAAACTCTCCCACAACTCATTATGTGTTGTGTATTGCATCTACCTACAATAAGGGGTTGTTATTTCTGTAACTATTGTCTGGGTAGTCTTGTTTCTCGTTTCTAGTTCGGAAATAAACGTCGCTCGTCGGACATCATCGGACGTACGACACCCTAAGGGTGTGGTGTTGCTATAAGCGATGCTTATCGTAATATAACCTGCACTTTGAATAACTAGACACCGAAAAAAAGTTAATGATAATGACTTGATAAGTATTTCTTGATAAATAAAAAATGCGTATTTATTTTATTCTTCTTTCTTTATGTTAAGGTCGGCAGACAGGTTGACGGTCCACTTGATGGTAGGTGGCTACCGTCGTCTATAACACAAGAAACGCCAAAGCTGCTGCAAGTGCGCTACCGAGTGTAGGATTAAGGATAAGGGAAATGGATGGAGGGGATAGGAAAATGTGCTCTGGCATCCCTTACTCACTCACCGAAATACAACAGCACATGTGCTGTTATTTCACGTAAGATCTTCTGTAAGGGGGTGGTTACTGCCGCAAGACGGGCAGCCCAAATGACTGCGAAACACAGTGTGCCCTGCCACTACAAGTATGTCTTCACTACTACTTACTATATCTTTAATAACAGTCGCTTACATATTCAAAAAAGCATTCAAAAAAGCACTCAAGACACATTTTCTGTCAAACCGAAGACGACTTTATTTGTTTAATTTTTATATGTAGGTTTATCTTCTAATATATTATATTTATTAATCTATCTTATTAATGTTTGTGTATATTCAATGTATGTACTAACATTTAGTTATTAGAATGTAAGTTCATGATGATCACTTTTACAATTTTCCTTACGCTAAGGTTGCTTGGAAGAAATCGCTATAAAGTGATAAGAGGCCGCCTTTTGTACTATTGCTTGTTGTTTTATATAAAAATATAAGATATTTTTTTTAAATAATA
This sequence comes from Bembecia ichneumoniformis, assembly GCA_910589475.2. Classification (NCBI taxonomy): domain Eukaryota; kingdom Metazoa; phylum Arthropoda; class Insecta; order Lepidoptera; family Sesiidae; genus Bembecia; species Bembecia ichneumoniformis. The sequence goes on along the minus strand of OU342533.1, from coordinate 12,531,979 downwards.
CATTATTTCTATAAATCGCTTGCACTAGAGACGCACCCACATTTGCATTTGACGTTTTGCGTTGACAAGTAGGTGGTTATTGTGCGGAACAATTGTATAGGCTGTCAATGTCTCTTTCTGCTGCAGTGTCTGTGTGACGTTTATGTATAACAGTTGCTTACGTAAATAACTCAAGTTGCGTCTCACAAACAGTGAATCTCACAAACTTGATGAGTATCAGCTGTCTTATTTCGAAATTTAATAAACTTTTCAACTTTATTGCGCCAATAACAAACCAACCTCACAGACCACCTGGAAATAATAACGTGTGAATGACCACTTTTTTCCCTTGTTTTTTTTTTGTCTGTCTGCCGATATTAACATAAAAAAGTCAAAAAATTTACTCTAATATTATTTTTTTGATTTAATATGTTTTTTTTTAAAATTGTTATGTGTCATCGTTTAATTTTATGACCGTAACGTATGTTCATCGGAAGCTTTTTTCACGACGACTGTACGTGAGTTTGAAGCAACGCTTCATTAAATCCATTATCAAGATGTTTAACGCCACTTTTCACATGTGCATACGGTTGGGTCGACAGGCCGACGCGGTTCGGTAAACGCACGAATCACGTATCACGATAGGCGACCGACGACGTGCGCATTGCGTCATATACTATATACTATATCTATGAAATTAAATTTTTGCTTGGACAAGGTCATAAAGCGCCATCTAGCCCCAAAGCATAGTTTGTATTATGGGTGTTAGACAACTCATAAGTATACGTATTTCGTTCGTAAATATGAAAACACCCAAACTAAGACAAACAAACATATTCATACATATAAATGTTTGTATTGTATGTATCGCGATCGAACCCGCGACTTGTGGCACATCAGACAGATAATAGAAATTGGTCGTTTGGCGGCAGTAACCATCTCTTGTGTTATCCTTATCAAACGAGGCAGCCAACACTCGCGGTTTCGGACGACACAAACTTGGTTTTATACTTAGGGGACACCATCTGACAATTAACAGGATTTTTTGCCGAGCGTTTGCTTTCGTTTGTTGTGCTTTATGTAATTTATCATTCAAAACCATACTAGAGAGAGTTTCACTGTTTCGTTGGTGTTTCGTTGTGGTATGTTTCCGTTTTTTTTTTTATTACAGTATACTAAGGCCCCAAAAGATGCGATTCTTACTTTATCCTTTGTCCCGTCAAAGTGGGAGAGCAATTGTTTCCGCTCTTGATGTTGCTTGCGTTTATTGGCGACGGAGCCACTTCTTATACCATCAAATGGACCGTCAGCCTGCCATTTGATTTATGTGTATATGTGTATTAATATGTCTTTGTTTTCTTTCAGGTATGTACATTTCGTTTTAACTGAAGAAGCTTATAAATCTGCTGATTTTGAAGGTAAGTTACTTGATCGGTGTTATATTTTGCGTTGTACTATCTCCTGGGTTAGTAAAAAGTGGTGATAACATTAAACAAGGCCTCCTTTTACCTTTTCAATAGGATACTTGTTTAATAGATGCTTATGAGCTAATTTCGGAAGGGACACTCCACTAGATATCGATTCTGGGAGACTGTCTTCAGCTATGTCGTCAGCGTAGAAGGAGCACAAACATACACTGCTAGGTAACCGCAAAAAGCAGCAGAAAAAAATAAGCTTAATGGTTATATTTGATGAAAGAAGATCATCTGATGTATTTTGTTGCGCTAGGCAATTGAGTTCCTCGGTCATAACCTGGGCAGTCAACGTGACACAAGTAACCACCCCCTTATAGTAGATAACCGTGAAATAACAGCATGTGTGCTGTTATATTTCTATGAGTGTGTCAAGGATTTCCAGTCCATTTCCCAGTCTCTCACTTATTTTTAGTTCTTTATCTTATGGACGTCGGCAGCCCACGTGAAAACCCCTCCAAAGTACGGTTTTTTAAGTTAACCGTTAGACTGTCATAAAAATCCTCTACAAGATTTCAACATTTGCGGTTTATGGAAAAATGCAAAAAAATTACTAACCCCTTTTAAATATTACTAGTGTTCGCCCACAGATGAAAATTCGACTAAAGGGAAGTTCGTGGATCCGATCCGATTTTGGATTCTAATTTATTTTGGTTTAACAAGCTTCGAATAAAGAAACGGAACCCTTAAAGGATCACTCGTGTGTCGGTCCGTCCATCGCTCATGGTCAATTATCTCCGAATCTACTAGACCGATTAAGTTGAAATTTGGTACACATATCAATTTCTGTGACCCAAACGCAGAGGTGTGACGTGAATAGACGAAGTCTGTAGTGGAAAATCTTGTGTGAAGATCTTAAATGTATTTTTTTGTAATTTTAAAATAAATAGTTTCCAAGTTATTCAAGAAAATAGACGAAAATTGACCTTCCCCCCATCTCCGAAACTACTGAACCTAAAATTTTGAAAAAAGTACAGAAATTAGATTTCTACTTATAGATTATAGGGAAACCTAAAGAAGTCCATGATATTAAAATAACATGGTAAATCAATTAATATTGTGCGGATAGGTAACATCGTGCTGAACCCTCTTCTGTCCCGTTTTTTTATATAAAAATCGGCTAGTATATTTTTGTGTAAATTTCTGATAGTGGGTGCCGCACTTGAGGTCTTTAACAAGATTGAGTAAAAGGGATAAGAAGGAGATCAACGATTGCTTGTTTTTATGACTCCGGAATGTCGTGTGTTCTGCCACCAACATTATTTATAAAAACACACTGAAATCAATATATTGAGTTTAAAATGAGGTGTTTAGGTGGCCAGCAGATGTGATGGAGTTTTTTTTTAATATATTTCCTGAGATTTACACGTCGGAAACTTTTTTATCTGACAGGACTAGCAGTTATTAACTGAGCAGACCATCTGGCGGCAGTGATCACCCCCTTACAGAAGATCATCAGACCATATTAGAAAACAGATTTTCTTAATTGTTTGTCCAAGCCCATTTACTTTATGCTTTATCAAATCAGAGATAAATTAGTGCAATTGTTACAGGAAATATTAGATATTATACAGTATATCTGTTATCTATTCTCAGAAGTTATATTATTATTATCTATTATCAAAATTATCTATCAACTTACAACTCTAATTCATTTCCATGTAATTCCGCTTAATAGCATACTTTTTCGGAGAAAATTTTCTAAGTGAAAATATGGCTTTTGAGTATCAATAATTTTCCAAAAAACTTTGAAACTACTTACACTTATTTGATTAAAATACAGAATACATCCACCGCAGCAGAGGCGGCGGGAAAAAATAAATTTTCTAAATATAGTGGCCTCGGCACCGAATATGGTTTTGTACCATTCGGAGTCGAGACACTCGGTCCTTGGGGCCCTGCAGCAATGAGCCTCTTCAAAGACATCTCGAAGAGGCTTATTGATGCGACGGGAGACCGAAGAGCTGGCACTTTCCTCGGCCAACGTATTAGTTTGGCCATTCAACGAGGAAATGCTGCCAGCGTACTTGGTACAATGCCGCAGGGTCCATTTTTATATTATTAGTTTTAATCCATTTAGTATTAATTTATTTTTAGATTTGAATACATACACGTTTGAAATGCAGAAATTATCTCCTAAGGACCTAATTTTGGTCAGTGAAAAATCCCTCTGCATAACTAATGTTATCCAATAATTCAATACGCCTCAATGCAGGAAATTGTGCTTTATAGCTTTTTAGCGTTTTCATGAAACGCTATTTCTTTTACGAAAAACGGAAATCGGGGTTTCGCGAGTAAAAAATTTGCATGTACACTTTGCGTTGTAATATTTTTTATAGCTTTCTTTCGACGCTGGCAAAATTAATGAATGCACGCGATTCATTTTTTTAAATAGTCCGATGAGGCACCGCGGCCTGTAGTTTATGCAAATTGCATTAATAAAATTTACCGGTAATTTACCAACAAAATGTTGGAATATTTTAATGTTCATTACGTATCTGGTGACATAGCAAGTCGGATGTAATTAATACATTTTCTAGCTCCTTATATCTAAGAATTCTAAATGTTTAAACTTACCAGGCTGTCATAGGTTCAGAATTCTATAAGGAAGAATCCTACAAGAATTATTATAGGTGCTCTTTACAACTATAAATTTGTAATAATATAGGACTGATACATATTAGGTCTCTAACTATGGGTCTCGTAAGAAAGCTCAACAATGTCGCTCAACGAACTATGGAGAGATCTAAGCTCGGGGTTACACTCCGAGATCGAATCAGGAATGAGCAGATTCCGAAAGTTACCGAAATAGCCCGTAGGATTAGTAAGTTAAAGTGGCAGAATGTAGGAAACATAGTACGGAGAGCCGACGGCCGCTGAGACCGGAAGGTTCTCGAATGGAGGCCACGGACTGGCAAGCACAGCTTAGGACGTCCACCCACCCACAAGGCGGAAGAACGACCTTATGAGGGCCGCAGGTCGACGATGGATCCAGGCTGCTTATGTCTTGTTGGAAGAATTAAGGGGAAGCCTTTGTCCAGCAGCGGACTTCCTACGGCTGAGAACACTGATATTTGAATTTAAATACGTCATTGTAAGACACTTTTTTCTAGGTTGGTACACTTGTTAACAACTAATATCACAGAATAAATAATAGTACTAGCGTACAGAAGTTGCACTCCTTTCACATTATATCACGGTACACACGGAGTGACAGGGGCCTGCTAATATGTAAATTTTCAAACATTTGGAAAGTGTAATTCTTTATAGCAGGGAAATTTAAAAAACTTATTTTATTTTTATTGTGAGCGTTAACAAACGTCCTTAAGAATCATTCCACTTCGTCTCCGAGATTCGTCCACACACACATTCTACACATCCTCAACAGCCTTATTCCTGCGACTTATTCCTGTTCTCAAAGATGAATAAAACGTTTTGCGACCATAGACGAGATGAATACCGAATCACTGAAGGCATTAAAGTCAGATTAAAGTCCATTCCAAAACGTGTGTTCCAGAATGCTTCGAAGATTGGAAAAGACGATGATATAAGTATCTGATGAGCATTATTTTAAATGTGATAATATTAAATATTAAGGCATAATTTTTTAAATTAAAACAATTCATATTAAATTAAGCCATTTAATTTTAATATTTACATGTTTTGTATATATTACCTACAAATGTTCTATTTGATTTCTAAAATAATTAGAAAGAAAGAAGACATAAAAAAAATTGAATTTAACTTAAAAGAATCGGAGTAACAGTGATGCCGACCTTTTTTAAATATAAAAATAAAGGACATGTTTCAAAACTTTTTCATCTTTTGGTAATAAATGTCTTTTTTAATTTCAGTAATTTCCTGTGAATATTTCAGATTTTGTAAATGAGGATAACATTCGAAAATTAAAAATTTATTGCTTAATTGGAACAATTAAATTTTTTAATACTTTCAAACTAAAATATGAATCATGAAACCCCACTACCAAATTACACGATATTTTCCAAGTAAAATCTATAATTTCTTCATACCTAATGGTACAAATTTTAAAAGTTAAAACGAAAATAAACTGATGACCTGATCTCAATACAAAACTGTTTGATCTTCTTTAACTTTTATATCAAGGTTTTTAAGAGTAAACTATTGAAAATCCTATAACATCCCTCTTTTTCCGACCAAGTTTAATAAAAGATATTTTTCGAGTTGTAAGAAATTTATTTTATAGGTACGTATACGTGAAGATAATACATGCAATTATACCTCGCATTAGTATAATGCATTTACTTACTATGTGTTTGATACATAATAATGTTTCATAATAATAATACATAATATATTTATTACAAGTAAATAGTTTGACATTTCACGATAAATAGACGAAAGATGAAAGTACTAAGTTAGGTTTAGATACGCGAAGTGCTAAATTTATGTCCGTTTGCGCGCCAGTCGCGTGCTAAATTTGGCGAGTCGGGAGCAACGCACGCGCATATCAATGTCAACGACCAGCAAAACGAAAAATCGATATTAGAACGTGTTCGAATTTCAAAAATTTAAAATGCGTTTCTAAATAAATAATATGCTAGTAAAAAAACTCCTTTGTCATAGTATAGGACACGAAAATCTATCTAATCTAATCTTCTCTATATATAAAAACTAGCTGAACTCGGCCATTCGGCGGTGAAGTGCGCGTGGGGCGCGCGGTACTAGACACTGCTTATATTATAATACTATTGATCGTAGCGTAATGTTATATAGCCTATAGCCTTCCTCGATAAATGGACTATTCAATACAAAAAGAATTTTTCAAACCATAGTTCCTGAAATTAGCGCGTTCAAACAAACGAACCAACTCTTCAGCTTTATATATCTCTATATATAAAAATAAATCCCCATTTCCCTTGGTTACGGCATCACGCGTGAACGGGTGGACCGATTTTAATTCGGTTTTCACTAATAGAAAGAGGGACAAACGGGGAATGTTCATATACCTATATAAAAATTGCACGCCGGGTGAAGCCGGGGGCGGGTCGCTATATAGTATTATATAAAATTCTCGTGTCACAGTGTTTGTAACAAAACTCCTCCGAAACGGTTGGACCGGTTTTTATGAATTTTTTTGTATATTTGGTAGGTATGAGAATAGGTCGTAAAGTATTTTTCACCCTCCTACCCCCACCCTCATTTTTTTATCGCGATTTTAATATTTTTGTGAATACTCAAATAATTATTTATTGACGTGAAATGATGCGTCACTTCATATGGTTTGAAAATAAAATTGGACCCGATAGGTGGCGCCACAATCGGGTTATTTTCGGCTTCTGGCAGGACAACGTCTGCTGGGTCAGCTAGTTAGACTATAACCGTCTTACTACAAAAGATTAAATAAGCACTGTCTAAACACGTGCTTACGTAGACAATGTATAACTATTTAAACATTGTTAGGCGAGCGCTTAAAATGTCCTTACCACAAAACCTTGTTTAGCGCTTGTTTTTGTAGATAGTTTTAAAGTACGAGAATGATATTGCATTATGGCAACCCTGACAAACATTCATTCAGTCACTCGCCCTGAATTCATGTCGTTTTCATTTTACGCAGATTTTGGTTTTCACAAGCTATTATTACGGACTATAGTAACGATATAAGTAAATTATCAAATTGGAATAAGGCACAAATTACAACAAATACGTTAGATTGTTTATAAAATTTTGTTATATCAAAAAACATTGCGCTTAATGGGACGTTACTGACACGGGCGTAATTGTCAAATGTCAAGTTGGATTTGTTAATTTAATATTCTTATTTTCATAAATTCCAATTATTATTATTAACATGGATAAAAAACGTGAGCGCGGCGTTGCGTCATCGTAATATTCGAATGGATTAATTCGCTCGCGATGTATCCTATCTCACAAAATTATATATCCTTATAAATAATTCATATCCTCCATACGTAATCAATTAAATTTAAAATATCCATAGTCATTTCAAAAATCAAAAGAAATCTTTAATATTACGCAAAACGATTACAAATTTGACAGCACGTCCAAGGAGAAGCCGCTAACTAGATAGACACTTGTTAATCAAGCATCTGGCGGTATTTAAATTTAAATAATGCTCAAGCATTGTCTAACCCTAAACAATGCCTAGACACTCTTTTGTAGTAAAGTTTTATTTAACCACGTGTACAAAGCCTGTTTAAAGTATGTTTAATGTTTTTGTAGTAAGACGGTAACCGTCTTACTACAAAAGATTAAATAAGCACTGTCTAAACACGTGCTTACGTAGACAATGTATAACTATTTAAACATTGTTAGGCGAGCGCTTAAAATATCCTTACCACAAAACCTTGTTTAGCGCTTGTTTTTGTAGATAGTGTTAAAGTACGAGAATGATATTGCATTATGGCAACCCTGATAAACATTCATTCAGTCACTCGCCCTGAATTCATGTCGTTTTCATTTTACGCAGATTTTGGTTTTCACAAGCTGTTATTACGGACTATAGTAACGATATAAGTAAATTATCAAATTGGAATAAGGCACAAATTACAACAAATACGTTAGATTGTTTATAAAATTTTGTTATATCAAAAACATTGCGCTTAATGGAACGTAACTGACACGGGCGTAATTGTCAAATGTCAAGTTGGATTTGTTAATTTAATATTCTTATTTTCATAAATTCCAATTATTATTATTAACATGGATAAAAAACGTGAGCGCGGCGTTGCGTCATCGTCATATTCGAATGGATTAATTCGCTCGCGATGTATCCTATCTCACAAAATTATATATCCTTATAAATAATTCATATCCTCCATACGTAATCAATTAAATTTAAAATATCCATAGTCATTTCAAAAATCAAAAGAAATCTTTAATATTACGCAAAACGATTACAAATTTGACAGCACGTCCAAGGAGAAGCCGCTAACTAGATAGACACTTGTTAATCAAGCATCTGGCGGTATTTAAATTAAAATAATGCTCAAGCATTGTCTAACCCTAAACAATGCCTAGACACTCTTTTGTAGTAAAGTTTTATTTAACCACGTGTACAAAGCCTGTTTAAAGTATGTTTAATGTTTTTGTAGTAAGACGGTAAAAGTCAGCGTCCATTATAGTTTATACAACTTTTGGTGTGCAAGTATTACCTTCATATGTTAGTGCTTATTAAATTACTGATTATAATTACCTATCCTAACTAATAGCATAAATGCGAAACTGCGTTTGTTTGTTTGTTTGTTTATTTGTTACGCTTCCATGTCTTAATTACTCAACCGATCATCATGAATTTTTAGGGATAGGTACAGAAAAGAACGAGGGATCATCTGAAAATAAATAAAAAATTCAACAACTGACAAAAATATATGAGTAATAAAGATGGAATAAATGTTTCAACACCTTAGAAAAACGGGAGCGGGTAAAGTCTCGGGAAAAGCTAGTATTTTATAAGTAATTTTCGACTTGTAATAATCTGCAAACAGATTATGTCTTTCATACGTCACAACATTGAACGGATCGAAACGATCCATACCTCATTTAACTAGCGATCCGCCCTGGATTTCGCACGGAAATATATATATATATATATTGCAAATTATATACGCAAATCTTTTTCTCGTTAATCACTCTTTCCATTAGTGAAAATCGTATCAATATCCGTAAGTGGTTTATCAGAAGTTAGTTGAGAAACGGACACCCACATTATTTTGTAAGTAGCTGAGCCCGCAACTTCATACGCGTGAGATTCGGTATAACCCTAATTTTTTTCTTTGTTAACCGATTGGAATGAATGTTACGATCGGCAGACAGGTTGACGGTCCACTTGATGGTAAGTGGCTACCGCCGCCTATACCACAAGCAACGCCAAAGCTGCTGCAAGTGCGCTGCCGATTACAGTAAGTTAAGGATAACGGATTAGAAGGGGGATATGGGAAATGGGCTCTGACATCGCTTTAAAAGTACCTGTGATGATGATTTCTTATGATGACTCAGCGTCAACGTCAGCGTAAGCATAACGTTAACCGCTTTTGTATATCACTGCTCTTGTATAATATCTTGAATTTTGAAAAATATATAAAAATATGACAACACATTATTACTCAATATTGAATATACGTGGAGGATTTACTAGCAGATTTGTTGTACCATAATTGAATGTGCGGAAAATATACGTCACCCGGTATTACCTTTCAATAATAATCCGTGCTAGACGTGAAATGGAGTCGGCACGGCGACTAGAGTTTGGTCCAAGTTAGAAGTTTTCACTTGTAATGTATAAATTTAATACTATCATTTCGAGTTTTAGAATCAGTAGAAGGCAACACCGTTACAGCTGTCAAAACTGTTAAAGTGTTCTTTAAGTAAATAGAGACATTGACATAGTTTGTCAAAACATGACGTACATGAGATTATTAAAATCTGTATGTTTAGGAAAATACAAAAATATTTTGGAGAGGGCATACAAAATCTTTTTTTTTTCTTTTTGACCTTATTGAATAGTTCACTACCTTATCTATCGTATAAAAGAACTGCTAAGTGCTTATGAGCACATTTTGTCGAAGTACGAATTCAAATATGCTGCGTGCAGCAGCTAGAATCTGTTATTTACAAAATTTACTCCATTATCAATATAATAAATAAATAATTAAATTTTCAGGTTTAAGAGACCAATGAGTTTAAGTATAAGTTTCAAATAAAATACTTCATCTAAAAATTTTCAAGAAAACTTTTTTTTAATATCTCAAAAATATACTTTTGGCACATAGCAGATTTTGGTTTGACAATACTGTTTTGGTCCTTTTGTGATATCTTTTGTGATCCATTTAACTACTAGACCAAAACAGTTTATTTGATTTGAAACTTGAAGTTTATAAATTCTTGAAGTTAAATTTAATTTGTTGGAATGTGTCATTGAATCAGCTGGTGGCAGTCATTTAAATTAAATAAAATGTATACTTTCTATTAATTTTTCTTTTTTCAATTAAAACATTCCGATAAACCTTACATTTTATAACTTGTACCAAACGCCCTTTCTATTTCTTGAACGCGAATTCATCCGTCCGATGCATGCGACGTTCATGCATTTAAGTGTATTGACGTGAAAATATTTAAATGCATATTATGGCCGAGTCCTTTTAACATTTAATATAATATAAGAAAATATAACTGAATATGTCATTCGAAAATAAAACCTCCCGTGAGAAATAAATTTGGTCACATGTTAAGGTTTAGCTTCTGACTAGTCCTAATGGAAAATTATTGAGGAGGCCTACTTCCAGCAGATGATGATCATGATGATGATAGGTTTACCAGCGACCAGCTCCCGGTTTCGCGCGGTTGCGATTTTTCTCTGCAAATTATATAGATTTTTCTCTGCAAATTATTTTTCTCATTAGTGAAAACCGTTTCGAAAAATCCGTTGGGAGTTTTAGAAGAAATTAGCGGAAAAACCAAGTACGGACAATGATTTTATTTTATTTATTTATTATTACATGGCCTCCAACGAGGCAGGCACACAGGCACAGAACAAAAACACACAGCAAAGGACAAAAAAAGAATAACATGGCAGATGCCGCCGCAATTAAAGGAGGCACAGCTACGCCAATAAAGAGTCAAAATAACATCCCAGCAGTAAAACTAACAAAAAATTAACAAAAAAAAAAATTATCTGAACCATGGACAAGGATGTCTTTTAATTTTGGAAAACGCGTCGTTAAAAACGTCAACATCGTGACTCAGGGAGTTGGCAACATCCATAATGCGATTTAATGGGGAAAAACGGCCCAAGTTGGTTCTGGTATAAATATAATAGGAATCGATGTATAGCTTTTGGCGTTGCTTGTTATAGGTGACGGTAGCCACCTAACCATCAAGTGGACCGTCAGCCTGTCTGCCGATCTTAACATAAAAAAAATTAAAATAACAAAATGTTTTCTGTAAGCAAAATCGAATCGTAAATAAAAATCACTCACCTAAAGACCATTCATAAAGAGAGATATAAATCTCAAAAACTACTAAAACTGCAATCATTAAAGTTGGTTAGATGGTAGTTTGTCTAATGTGAGGGGAGCCTTCCTAAAATATTGCCATTTTATGGAAACTAATAAAGGGGGCTTAAACTTTTTATGGAGCAGAATATGACTGTATAGATTACGCCACACAAGTCCAAAATCATACCATGAACCCTGATCCCAAAATCCTGCTATGTAAAGTAGATATGTCTGTTTTTCACATACATAAAAAATACACTCCTGATAAGCCGGAACGATTCTCCTCTTTCCTTTTCAACGAGTGAGAACGGTTTTAATTATGATGCAAATCGAATGCTATAATAAATCTCTATAGCTGATTGGAACCTTTGTGGTACTCAAGATTGAACGAAGTCGCCGGTAAAGGCTTAATTCCCCAATGCCACTGGGTTGGATCCATCGATGCATTCGATTGAGTTATTCGATTTTATACCTTTTGTTCAATTAAATAAGCCTTTGATTCATCTGACTCATTTTCTGCTAGGTGTTAATGAAGCCCGTTATGTCTTTAACATTAAACTGTTCACAATTTTTTAATTAAGTATTTTAAGTACTATTCTTGTATTCTGTGCTTTAAGTACCAGGGTTGAATTACCAGGTTCAATGGGTTAATTGCAGACTTGGTCCTACTTTTGTGAGGGCCAATCTAAGTAGACAAAAAACATCACAATCAATTGTGACATCATACATTTCTAACGTATCTATATGTATATCTATACACATTTGAAGTCTCTATTCGCTATCTGTTTCTCCACTAACTTTTTCCAAACCCTAAACCGATTTTGATACGGTTTTTACTAAAAAGTATGAAAATCCTAGAGCGATAAACGAGGAAGGTTTTTATATTGTTACATATAATATGAAGTAAAAAAATTGCATACGCGCCAAGCCGGGGGCAGGTCGCTAGTAATAGTATAATTCCCGGCACCTAAGTTGGTAAGAATGGCGAGATGCGCTTTTAACGCATCTCGCCATTCTTGTCGAAAGTCGTTTTTAACGCATTTACAAAGCGACAGTGATGAAGACGCCATATGACAGTATGTTTAATAAATTATTTAATTAAATTTAATGTTTAATAATATTTTAAGTATTTCATTTTATAAGAAATTTCTTAATTAAGTTTAACTAATTGTTTTTTATACCTGACCCTAAACATTAATTTAAAATATTATGAAAACAACAGACCATTTTTATTGTACGTGAGTGTAGGATGCGCAAACTTTCTCCCACTACGTTAAAATCTTGCCAAGTTATGTGCCGGTCACTATATATATTTGAATACAGATAAGCATAGGCAAATAATTAGTTGATCCATGTATACGAATCCCTCTCAAGCACTCTTTTTGAATTTTTTTAAAACTTAAACATAGTACTTTAACTTACCTTTATTAACGCTAATAATAATAAAATTTATTATTATTAGCGTAACCTATGCTTAGTTATTATAACCCAATGCTTTAATAATTAAAATTGATTGATAAAATAACGATAGGATGTGTTTTGCTAAACTGGCTGTAGAGACAGTGTCGTCTTCACCTCCCTCTTATCTGATATTTCAGGATTTCGTTTAAGACCCAATTAACAACAACAATTTTCATCGCTAATGACGTCAACAATTTTCATCGCTAATGACTTTTTCATAATTTTTAACAGATCGCCATCAAATATTATTAATTTTTGATACTCGCCACAACGAAGAGTAATAAGAGTAATTTTTTTTGCATGCAAAAGCGTTTGAACACTGAGGGCGAATACTTTAAATTCATTTTTAGCCATTATTTTTTTTCCTATTCATTCCGCAAAATTGTGCCCCACTTTCTTCAGATAGGTTGTAGCCTACCTAAAGACATTGGGACTTTGAGCGGCAAATTCTGATCGATGAAATTGGAAGAAATCTTTCACTCGCGGCAAATGTGGTTGAATCTTCAGTTCAGTAGTGTTAAAAGAGAATCTTCGTGGAAGGCAGTGGTAGCCTTCTGTGAGAAGGCACTTCTCCGGAAGGAGGCCGCTAAGCGAAACCGAGAGAAAGCTGAAACTGCAGGACGCAGGCGTCGACGGGGAAGCGATGACATCCGCCCTGGTACCCTGTGATCTGGGGTACAATTTAGAAGGTATCCTCTTCCTGTCTAAAAGAGGTTCCGGTGATTGGGTCACTAAAAGCCCTCAGGGATACCCACGAGGTTACTGGGAAGAATGATGCTTCAGGGACCGCGGAGTAATACGAATGGAGGTACCGTGGTCTCCGAATAGGCGCAGCTGACAACAATCGGCGGGTTTATTAGTGAGTAAATATCTCACATAACCCGGTTTTTTACAAATCGGGTACCTATGGAAGGTTTTCCACCTCGTCAACAAAAAAAAGGTAGGTTGTAGCGACTTGGGACGTCCTTGATATTGTCTGGTATGAAATGTCGGCTCCGATTTATTGATGGCGTGATCCCGACTTTGGCCATATCGAGGCCGCGCCAACCCTGATTATCTCGATCGCTCGGATTGCGAAACCCCTTTTTGTCAGTTGGCAATAATTCACAGAAGCGTTTGAAAAAGGCTGTTACTCGAAACTATACTAAGAAAAAAGTGAGATAAATTATTTTTAAGCGTATCCTTTTTTATATTATAAATTATTTATATTATTAAAGGTGGCAGACAGGCTGACGGTCCACTTGGTTGTAGGTGGCTACCGTCGCCTAAGGACACAAGTAACACCAGTGGGGGGGGGGGGGGGGGGCAAATTCGCTAAGAGTCTGCGCTTTTATCAGGAAAGGCGTCGGGCAGATTCGCAAATATTGAGGACCAGCATGTTCTACTCAATTCCATGAAATCAAATAAATCCAAATTTTTAATGTGTTTATTCCATAGTTGACTTGTCAAAATTTGAAAATTCTCTTTTAATTTTGAATTTTGAATTCAAATTTTGAATCAGAGGCGCTTGACTAGCAGTGGGCTTGCCTTAAATCACAATTAGTTACTTTGTAAAATTACCTTGTAGAATTTGTAATAAATAAAAATATCTATTCTTCTCTTTACTGAAAAAATTATCTCATCAAAATTGTCTCAATACATGTCAAAATTCACGCCAAACCCACGCTGTAATGTTGATGTCCACATAGTAATTTTAAAGGACAATTTTTCAATAACATTATTATTTCACCTTAGCTTAAAACGTATCATAGAACAGCTTGATAGCATATAATTGGGTATTTATTATGGTAATGGTACATACGCACTATACTGAGCATCTTTAAAAATAAATACTTAATAATTATTTAAAATTATTTTTGAATAACAAAACTACAAGTACTTTAGCATGGATGGCGATAATATATATCTATCAAATCTAGTACATTGTCGTGAATTTCAACCATTACTTTGTTATACTGAAAATATTCAATATTATTATTGCGTGATCGTCAAATTGCTCGACGGTCTCCGGGCACACTTGATTGTCAAAATTTGACGTACTTTGTATTGAGTATTCACGAATACAAACGAGCAAATCTATATTAATAATTTCGTCAAGGGGTACGGTAGACTCGATTGAAACTTTACCTGAATGATAAAACATAAAAAAATAAAGATTTCGAGTCGACAACATGTATCCGCAAAATTCGGATTATCAAGTATTTTGTTAAATTCTAATGGTGCTGACGGACAAATCGCAGTCGCCATACTCATGTCACTCACTGACACCTATGACATTTTGAGTGGTTAATAAACGTTCCGTTTCATTCATACTAGCGCACATACGCCTCATTCATTTTAAAAACAAAGTGTCCATTACAAAGAACTGTGACTCATGTGACTATGTAAAACGAAACGTCTTGCCGCAAACATTGAGCGAAATCTATGCCGCTTTGCCTTTAATATTCCTTGAGAACCGATAACTACAGAAATATCTACCTACATTTTGTACCTACATGTGTACACATATTATGAGTCACATTACACCCGAGCGAAGCCGGGTTTTCGTCTAGTTAAATATATTGTATTCAGAAGGGGTTTTGTCTTCATTTTCTTCGTTTTAATATACAGTGGATATTATAATATCGTTTCCATACCCTTTACAATTAAATACTTAGTAATTAACCATTTACGTGCAATAAACTGTGCAATAGATAACTAAAGTCACTAAAAATACATAACCAAGATTAATTTTCGTTTAACAAAACGAAATCTACAGTAATATTTTAAAGGAAGAGAGCAGATTTTGTAAGATTGTTTAGGTAAATGTAAAAAAAATAAAATAAAAAAAATGAAAGGTACATTATTCCAGATGGCCATAAGCTGTATATCATGTACTAGCTTGTGGTCGTCTGTTAGATTTTAGATTCGTCCGCGTTGAAAAAAAAAACAAGGTATTAGGGAAACGCTCCCGAAAACGAAGACAGACGATTGTACTAATGACAGCTTTGATGATGGGTCCGAAAAAAATCAATCCCGATGAAAAAAAATGATCTTTTTAACATGATGGAGCGTGAATAATGCCAATAAAACGTTGTAAAAAGATGATGTTTCATTAAGATCGAGTTTTTTTCCGACCCATCATTAGTAGTATCATCGTTTGTCTTCGTTTTCTGGAGCGTTTCCCTAATACCCGTTATAACTCCTGTGCAAATATATGAGTATTATATTATGAATATAAGTATTTGACTCCTTTATCGCTGTGACGACGGTGGCCCCGCCACGGCGACGGTGGCCAATATTTTTGGCGTCCCTTACTCACTCACCGAAATACAACAGCACACGTGCTGTTATTTCTGGTGGTTACTGCCAACAGACGGGCTGCCCAAATGACTGCGAAACGCAGTGTGCCCTGCCACTACTTTCCAGATCCAGACCAGAGTCAAACTTGAAAAGTTAATTTTTCAAAGTCGACCCTGCCGGGAATCGAACCCGGGAACCCTAGAACAGAGCGTTAAGGTAAGCATCCTAACCACTCATCCAACGGGCTCGTCAAGATCTATTAATCTGTAACGGGCTTGGACTATGGACTGTAATCCCAGCCACCCCTCACATAGAGATGATGCCTGTATCCAGCAGTGGGACAATATATAAATACCATGTAAACTAACACTAATAAATAACAGGACCGCAAATTAAAAATCCTTCCAAGTCTCCTTGTATTCCCGACGGACGTCACATACATACATCACAATTACTGGAATGGCGGTGACATATATTGAGTCCACAACTGAAGAAATATTTTTGCTACAGATCTTCTAGTCTATTGAGATTTGAAATTAAAACTTTTATGCTTACTTACAGGAAATGCATAGATTTTTTTGAAGCAAATCTTTTCCCTTCAAGTATCATATTCATATTTATTTTTACTTTAATGACTACTTTTTCACACAAACTTATGTTAGACTAGCCGAGTCCGTAACTTCGTACGGGTGGTATAGCGCGTAACTTTTTATTTGTAAACCGATTGTAATGAAACAAACCCTAAAAGTTACTGTTTGTTGATTAAAATGATTTCCATACTGTTTTCTGATTGCATAGTCCAGACTGATCCGCGAGATCACGATTGGGGCACGTTCGAGGGTAACCAAACCTACAGTTGTCGGAATTTGTTTATAAGCACACTAGCTTTTTAGTGCGACTATGTCTGTTATAAATTTACAGCACCGTGAGTCAGCACTGCTGTAAAACCTATAAAAAAAGGAATAAATCACCAAAATACATATACACGAACATGAATAGAACAAATGCGCTGCTATAGAACAAGGTTTATTATAACCACTAGCTGTGACCGCGGCTTAACCCCCCGTGGAATTCGTCTTCTTTCTCGGTATCGGGTACCTACACCGCAGTCGTAGCGACCGCGTCGTGACCTACTTTAATGACTGCACTGCCTCTGTGGCTTCACGGCGCGGTCGCTCTTTACATATATCGTGTATATATTTTGTACGGGCCTGTAAGCTCCCGTACATTGGTTTACGGTACGGCTGTGTACCGCGCTAGTGGGCAACGCTCCCGTTAAGAAGCGTCGCTGATCTAGCCGATCGGTGGGTCAGATCGGGGAGAGTTTGTAAGGTTCCAAGACAAAGTCCGTACTAGTTACCTAGGTCAATGCGGTGAAGCGAAGACGATTTTATTCAGAAAAAAGGTCGATTTATAATACAATTATTTACATCCAACTAGCGACAATCGTGCCCTGCGCCGAGACAAATGCGCCAATAACAAATGGGTGATGACACGATTGCGCAAGTTGTGCAATATTATGAAATAATATTAAATGTTGTGCAATAACACTATTTACAGTATTTTCTGTCCCTATCACTTTCTATTGTTGTCTTTGTTTGTTCATACGTATATATGGGCCAACATTTCACTACGTTGGCCCATTTCTATGCGAACACTGTACGTATGAACACTGCACAATCACTAATTGTTTACACAAACTGTAGGCTGTCCCGAACATTCTCCCGCCGATGCGCCGTCGTCAGGTCGACGCATCTTCTGTGTGCTGGAGGGCAGCCGGCTCCGTTGGCAGGATGACCAGCTTCTTAGCCGGTCGGCGAAGAGTCCCCGCCGCGGTAGCGACGTCGACTGTCCTCACAGCGCCGTCGGGTCCAGGATAAGCCGCGATGACCCTTCCTCGCGGCCATGTGTTGCGAGGAAGGGTGTTGTCCACGATGAGCACAACGTCTCCGATGGTGACTTGCCGCCCTCTTCCTTGGGGCTCCCGCCGGTGCTGAAGCTCAGGAAGGTATTCCCTGAGCCAGCGTTGCCAAAACAAGTCGGCGAGACGTTGTGAGGCGCGCCAGTGCGTGCGCCCGATGGTGTCTTCCTCGTTGAAGACGCCGAGGTGTTGATCACGGCCCGATCCCATCAGCAGGAAGTGGTTAGGCGTGAGCGCCTCGGGATCGTCCGGATCAACCGAGACGTGTGTGAGCGGCCGGCTGTTGACGGTGTACTCGACCTCGGCGATCAATGTGCCGAGTACTTCTTCTGTGTGGCGCCGCTCATGTAGCACGTTGTTAAGGGATGTCTTGACGCTGCGAACGAGGCGCTCCCAGGCCCCACCCATGAAAGGGGCACCGGGAGGGATGAAGCGCCAATTGATCCTCTTCTTATTTGCCTCTTCTTGAAGAAGCCGATCTGTTTGTTGCCGAAGTTCTCGTTCGGCGCCGTGTAGGTTGGTGCCGTTGTCCGACCATATTTCTATGGGACACCCGCGACGCGCTATCATGCGTCGCAACGCCATCACGGCCGAGTCTGTAGTCAGCGAAGCTGCGATTTCGAGGTGTACGGCGCGTGTCGTTAAACACGTGAACAACGCGACGTATCTCTTCTGTGTTGTGCGTCCCACCGTCACTGCGAGCGGCCCGAAGTAGTCGAGCCCGGTGTAGGTGAACGCACGTCGATGGTGTGCTAGCCGGCACGGTGGTAGGTCCCCTGTAGGTGGCACTGGTGGCAGCGATCTTCGAATCCTACAGTGGAGACATCTGTGAACGATCATACGCGTTACCGGACGTAGCCGAAGGATCCAGTAGTACTGTCGACATTCGTTTATTGTGGTTTCGACGCCAGCATGATGCAACTGCCTATGGACGTACTCTATGTAGAGCCTGCACACGTACTCGTTCCCATCGAGTACTGCAGGGCTCTTTTGTCGATCGGTGACGTCACATGCAGCGCCGATACGTGGTACTAACTGGATTATGCCATTTTCGATCTTCACAGCTAAGTGGCGCAGTCGGCTCTGCGCTGCTATTTTTCTGTTGTTTCGGAGATCACGTAAATCTTCTGAGAAAGTCTTTTGTTGGCTGTTTCTAATGAGGAGTAATTCTGCTTCGTGTAGAAGGTCTGTGGGGATTGGTAAGTAGTTCTTCTCAAGCTGTTGGGGTTGTGTGATTTTCTGTTGTGTGGGTTTCTGTTGGATTTTATGTTCCCGCCACAACGGGTCTTTCTCTGTGCGTTTCTGTGTTCTCTTGTAGTTTACGTGATCCCTTTTTCTTCGGCAAAGTCGAATGAAATGTAGCACACGTGCCGTGCTTCGAACGAGCTTTTCCCATTTCGAAAATCTATTGCTATTCGGGATGCACTGCTCCAATTTCGATTGTTCTTTTACAACAGTCACGTGTACTTTTTCTTCGCCGGTCGGTGAGGTGGTTACAACTTTTTCCTGTGGCCATCGATCAGGGTTTTCCAGAAGGAAACTAGGCCCGTTGAACCACCTATGTTGCGAGTTGAAGTCGTTGGGTACGTCCCTGGTTGCATCGTCCGCAACGTTCAATTTGGTAGGCACCCAACGCCACTCGCCGATCTTACTATTTTCTTCTATTGCTGCTATACGATGCGCGACGAATGGTTTGTAAGACCTCGCGCCTATTTGCAGCCAGGTGAGCACGGTCTTGCTATCGGTCCAGAAGATCTTCTTGTCTGGCCTTCTATCGTGCTCTTCGATGACTGTAGTTGCCATCCTGCTCCCCATCACTGCAGCAAGCAGCTCGAGACGCGGGATGGACGTCAGCTTGAGAGGTGAGACTCGCGCCTTCGCTGTTACGAACGCCAACGACACTTGTCCGTCTGGCCTGATGATGCGCCAGTATAGGGCTGCGGCGTATGCTGTTTCGCTCGCATCCACGAACACGTGTAACTCGATTGTGGCGGCGTCACTGTAGTTCGGGTAACAGCGAGGTATGTTGACATCGCGAAGTCTCTTCAGATGTTCTAGCCATACTGTCCATTGGCTAGCGAGGTCTGCATCTATTTTTTGATCCCAATCTGTTCCTCTGCGCCATAACTCCTGAAATATCTGCTTGGCTCTTGTGGTGACAGGCGATGCGAGTCCAAGCGGATCGAAGAGAGACATGATTATTTTCAAAGTTTCCCTCTTCGTCGGTTGAGTGTTTAGGATGGCGCCAGGGGGTAGTCGAGCCATGTTGAGATCAAATGTAAGTTCGTCGGTTGCAGGCCTCCATATGACTCCCAAGAGACGCTCTATGTTTGAACTATTGTCGAGATCTATACTCCTTTTATCGATCGGTTCGGAGTTTTCATTGAACGCTTCGAGTACTTTCTTCGAATTGGATGTCCACTGTCGCAACTCGTAGTGGGCCTCCCGATTAATTTGTTGTACTCGAAGGGCTGTCTGTATAGCTTCTTCTTCTGTTTTGAAGCTTTGGAGGTAATCATCAACGTAATGATTTCGAACAATCGCCGTGTATGCCTCCGGATACGTTGTTTTGTATCTTTCGGCATTTCTATTCTTCACGTATATAGCCGTTGCAGGTGACGATGTGGCTCCGAATATGAGAGAGGTCATCCTATATTCTATTGGAGGATCTTTACCTCGCTTTCTGCCTCTCCATAGGTACCGAAGCGCATCTCTATCCTGCGGTCGAACTTTCACTTGCATGAACATTTCGGCTATATCGGATGACACGGCGATTCGATGTTGTCGTAACCTCATGAGTACCCCGGGTAACGACAGAATAAGGTCAGGTCCGGTGAGCAGGTAGTCGTTGAGCGAATGTCCCATCGTCTTAGCTGCTGCGTCGTGTACTATGCGGACCTTTCCTGGTTTGGTGGGGTTCAGCACGGGAAAGTGTGGCAGGTACCACGTTTTTCCCGGCGTACGATGGGGAGGCGCTCGTTCGGCGTATCCCTTTTCTATGAGCGCGTTCATCTGCTGCTCATAGCGATCTCGAAGTTTAGGATCTCTATCTATCCTCTTTTCAGTATGGTGGAGTCGTCTGAGCGCGTTGTCGTAGTTGACGGGCATTTGAAAATCGTCCGATTTCCACAGCAACGATGTTTCGTAGCGCCCGTCACTATTTCGTCGAGTATGTTCGACAAGCGTCTTGACGGCCCTTTCTTCGATGTCGTTGGACGGTCTCTTTGGAGTGATCATCAGCGACTCCAAAGAGAAATACTGTTTTAACTGTTCGTCCATACTGTCTTCGGTACGATTGGTGAGGTGATTGATAGAGTCCACACGGCGCCCTAGTAGGCGTGTCTGTGTTCCATGTAGCACCCATCCGAGCGGTGTTAGAGACGCGACCGGCTGATGTCGCTGTCCTCTCCTGGTCTGTGTGGCGAGCAATAAGTCCCAGTTGTCTTGACCGATGAGAAGCTTCGGTCGGACACGTGGATATTTGAGGTGTTCTTTAATGTTCTTGAGGTGTGGACAGTCTGACAGGTCTCGCTCCGATACTGTTTGCGCAGAGAGCTGTAGATTGTTCATGGTGCGTGCTCGAATAGTGCGGTGGTTTGTCGCGCCGTGTAAAGTTATTTTTACACGACGTGACCGATTTGCGTCCACTTCGGTATTTGCGATTGCTTCTATGTGGAGCGGATCAACGGGCCCTTTCGCGCCTATTTGTTGCGCCAAACTATTATCGATGAGGGTCACCGTTGAACCGTCGTCGAGTAGTGCGTAGGTGTTGACGCTTCCTTGAGAACCGGAGACTCGAACGGGCACAAATTTCAGAAATGAATGTGTCTCCTTTGTTTGCCAGGCGGAAGCGACAACTTCGAACTTTTCACTAGCACGTACCTTTTCTTCGAAGTGGAGCAGTCTATGGTGCGAACGCGAACAATTGTTTTCATTACAATTCGATATTTTACACTTGTGTGTTCTATTTTTGTAATGTAGACACTTGAAACACAATCGTTTGTCCTTTGCGATGTTCCAACGTGTCCTAGTGTCTGCTTCTATGAACTTCGAACACTTTTCTGTTTTGTGTCCGGTATTGGCACATACCGGACAGGCAGACACTTTTCGATGTTGACTTTCCGTTGCGGAATAAGTCTTCTGAGTTCGCCTGGGTGCGTAACTCGTTTCTATAGGCGGCGTGAATTCTGGCTGTGCGTACGAGCTGCAGAGTTCCGCCTCGATTTCGAAGAATCGTGAAAGTTTCAACAAATCGGGTTGCTCTTTTGGTTGTTTACTTACGTACTCGAACCATCTGTAACGAAGTCCTGAAGGGAGTTTCTCTATTGTTGTTCTGGTGATTTCCGGATTGAATAAATAGTACGATTTTTCAAGTGCTTGTAATGTTGCGACGGTGTTGGTGACTCGAGTGGCGAAGACACATATATCACGCGGCGAGTCTGTTAGCCGCGGAAGTGCCCTCAACCGCTCCAGTTCCGTTATGGCGATAGAATCCGGTCGGCCGAACCGGTTTTCTAACGTTTTCAGAATCTTACTTGTTTCTACGTTGTATATGAGGAGGCTTTCGACTGCCTCTTTGGCTTTTCCTTTAAGGCTTCTTCTTAAGCGAGCTATGTTTTCACTTTCACTGTGATTTTTATGCGATTCTTCGTAGGCCGCTTTGAATGATAGCCATTCCTGATGCGACCCGCTATACGATGGTAGCTCCGTGAAGTAACGCGGAGCCGTTTGATGGCCTGACTTGGCGGCCAAAGTTATCGCTGCAGCCAATTCCGTTAGCCCGATACTCTGGCTAACGGGCGCTACAGCGGGCACTATGCGATCTGTTTCGGGCTTACCGTTATCTTGCCGATCTTCAATTTGTTGCACGGGGAAAGGAGTCTGCGTGGTCGGTGACGCCTGGTGAGTCTGCGCTATGCAGACTTCTCGAACTATGGGGGGTGGCGCACCAGCCGCGCTGAGCGCTTGACTATTGACCCATGTGTCGACTCTCTCCTTCGTGATTTCGAGGTCTTCGACGGTGTTGTCGTCGATGGTGTCAGCGTCAGATTCTTCGATTGCCTCTATCTGGGCGGCGGCAAGCTCGATCTGTAGCTTTAACAGCTCTATTTTAGCTTTCGCTAATTTCGTCTTTCTTCTAGACGAGTGTGACGTGCCTCTTTTGCTTGAGCGCACGTCCGAACGATGCACGGCCTCTGTGCCGTGTGTACCGGACGGGTGACGCTTCACGCCGATCTGACTTGCGTCTTCTCCCGCCGGTACCGAAGTCAACGTCGCGGATGCTGACGTTGATGTTGCCGTTACGGCCGATGACCCCGCTGACCATGTGTCCGTGGAACTGGCATGCATGGCCGCGGGGGTGGACGTGGAGGTAGTTAGCCTCTCGCCGTCCCGAAGTGTCGACGCGGCGTCTCGAACAGTTGACGCGGCGTCGCGAATGGTTGACGCGGCAGCGTCGCGAACGGTGGACGCGGAAGTTGTAGGCCTCGCGGCGTCCCGAACGGTGGACGCGGAGGTTGTAGGCCTCTCGTCATCCCGAGCGGTGGTGCTACGTGTCACCGGCATTGCCAAGGCACTCTCCTCGACTGACCAACAGCGCTATACAATCGGCTATATCCGGCTCGATTGGACCATAAATGTACGGGCCTGTAAGCTCCCGTACATTGGTTTACGGTACGGCTGTGTACCGCGCTAGTGGGCAACGCTCCCGTTAAGAAGCGTCGCTGATCTAGCCGATCGGTGGGTCAGATCGGGGAGAGTTTGTAAGGTTCCAAGACAAAGTCCGTACTAGTTACCTAGGTCAATGCGGTGAAGCGAAGACGATTTTATTCAGAAAAAAGGTCGATTTATAATACAATTATTTACATCCAACTAGCGACAATCGTGCCCTGCGCCGAGACAAATGCGCCAATAACAAATGGGTGATGACACGATTGCGCAAGTTGTGCAATATTATGAAATAATATTAAATGTTGTGCAATAACACTATTTACAGTATTTTCTGTCCCTATCACTTTCTATTGTTGTCTTTGTTTGTTCATACGTATATATGGGCCAACATTTCACTACGTTGGCCCATTTCTATGCGAACACTGTACGTATGAACACTGCACAATCACTAATTGTTTACACAAACTGTAGGCTGTCCCGAACATATTTAACCATACGTCCAAAAGCATCAATCACGTGTAATTATGATTTGTGATGCTGATTTTGCCTAACGATTTTAGTTATGTTTTTTAAACTTTTTTTAGTTTTTGTGACTTAAATATAAAAGATACACACATGTGGTCGCTGATTTTTTCGTAGGCATTATCAAGCTCTACAACTTTTCTATACAAATCAATCATATTATATTTCTCACCTTTCGAAAGAAATGTTTTTGTTCGAGCGTTTTTCGTCAGCTTAATTTGCAAATTCCATTACCACGAAAAAGCCTTTTCATTTTACGGGATAATATGTAGCCTATGTCTATCTTGAAATTTTTTTCTAACTATATCTGAAAGATTTTTTTTAATTGGATGAGTAGTTTCGAAGATCACCTCTATATACCTACAAACAAAAAAAACAAACATATAAATAATATTTATAATATTTGTATGAAAAAAATAATTTATTCAGTAAATGTTATTCGAGCAAGTGTTGTTTTTTTTTAAATTTTTAAAATTAAGTATTAATTTTAATTTTAAAAATTATAACATATAAGTAAAAAATATTATGTAATTATAACTTGAGGATTGTTACATTGTTAACTGCGCCATCTATTAACTAATAACGGAACCAAACTTGAATTCTTCTCCCCCAGACACGCACATTCCGCATGTTTTTTTTTTCATTTTTCATATTAATAGTGATTTCATTTCAATTAGTTTGCTTCTTGTTTCGAATGAAAAAGTGTGGTTAGGATTTAAAGGTATTTAAAATAAAGGAATAAATAAGAGGACTTAGGAATTCCTTTACTTTTTTATTCAAATATTTTCATATTCTGTATATTATAATATTCAATGATCATTTCCATCTCCAATCCTAGTAATTTTTGTCCTAGATCTAGGTCGCAGTGCACTTTCATCCCAAATGGAATCCAATCATCAGCTTAATTTTATTATGTATATACGAGTATGTATTTATAAATAAAAAATAAACTTTTTAACTCCTTAATGTTTTTTATCACCAATTTAAATAAAAAACGTAGATATATTTTCGTAGATTAATTTAAAATCTCCTCTCTTATTTAAATTGTTTTATTATTAAAGGATAGTAATAATATTGCTATTACAAAGAAATAAAAAAATAACTTAAGAGTTGTTAATTCGTTTTCAAAGAACGAATGTTTTTATTTCGTGCAGATATAGACTCTGGCTTTGGAAAAGCTTTTTATATCCTCCGCTTTGCTTGAATATTCTAAAAGCCCACAAACCTTTGTGACATTGTAATAAAAGCTATATTGCGGTATCGGGTAAACATTTTGTGGCGCGATCGTAAAAATCACTCGGCAAAGACTATCATAAAGTTTATATGGTTTCCTTAAAACAGAAAACCGTTTATTTTACTTTGTAAAGGAAAAAGAAATCTAAAAATGACGTGAAAGGCAAAACAGGTGTTCATATAATACCTTAATACATTCACAGACAATGGAAAAATAGCTTTGCCTAAAATTAAGAAACAGTGAAAAAAAAATAGTACCTTTTCGTAATCGGTTACGAAAAACAGTTACGAATCTGAATGAAGAGGACAGACATAGCTAACAAAGAATCTTTAAATATGTATAAACCTATATAAACTTGCTAAGGATATTTAATCCGAGATACTTCATTCATTTGATTGGATTTAAAAAGAATAATGTGACTGTGAATAAAGTTTTTATATAAATTATAAAGTTAAAATAAATTATAAAGTAAAAGTAAATTATAAGTAAATTATAAAGTTGCTCAAAAATTAAATAATTCAGGATATTGTCGTTGTCAAACCAAAATTTTTGAGCACTTTTTTTGAGATTTTTAATGTTAAGTTCGGTAGACAGGCTGACGGTCCACTTGATGGTCACAAAAGCAACCAAGACTGCTGCAAGTGCGCTGTCGACTACAGTAGGATTAAGGATAAGGGACTGGATAGGAAAATCCAACATTTTGACCTTAATGAATGCTTTATCCGTCGTATAAAAAGTGCTTATGAGCATTTGTCGAAATACGACCTCATGCAATGTGCAGCAGCTAGAATATGTTATTGTGTAAAAGCTACTCTACGTATATTGTCAATGTCATAAATAAACTTTTAAATTTTCATGTTTAAAAGACCAATAAGTTAAAGTAAAACAACCCTAAGTTACAAATAAAAAAAAAACTTCCTACTTATTTTTTTTACAAGAATTTAAAAAGACAGCTTCAAATCAAAAGCATTTTTTGGTTTGACAACGACAATATACTAAAATGATTTTTATGGCATTTCGGTGTGAACTCAAGACCATACAATACTATTCGAACGATGTGTACTTTTGTGTTACAAAGGAAAGACGGAAATTAATAATAAGGAAATAAGTTCTGAAAGTATGGCGCTATATTTTAGTGTGTAATATGATTTAAATAAATAAACGAAATAACTAGGCGAATTAATAAATTATCCCATGGGAATTAATTCTGTATCTGATAGCGGATTAAATAGGTTTCAAAGGAAACTTCAATTTATCTTTACTAAGGTTTTGGGAAAAATAGCCAAGATCCCCCTGGCTTAGACTGCGGATTGTCAGGGAAAGACGGAAGCTATAATTTTTTCTAATCTAAATCTTTTAAAATGACATACTGTATCGGCAGCTAAGCATACGATCTACTGAGCTATCACTGCTGTGGGGAGGATATTACAGCGATGTAAGCCTACTATATTTTAATGCAGAATATGGTCTATTTGTGACAAGTTTAATCCAAATCAATTAGCACTTTTCGCGTGAATGAATAAAAATATCAAAATGTCTTCGCTTTTCGCGTTCGTAATATTACTAGATGCGTAATACTACCCAGTGGCTTCGCCCGCCTTAGAATTCGCCTTGGTGTTGGCGCGATCCTAATATTATAAATTCGAAAGTGAGTTCGTTTGTTCGTTTGTTTGTTTGTTTGACGCTTTCACGCCTTAACCAGGGTAAATGTGCATTTACTGGGTAAGTGTGGTCCACCTTCGGCCGCATCTGCACCTCACATAAAAAAAACTACTCAATCGACCATCACGAAATTGTATACAAGTTGTCAGGGATACAGAAAAGGAAATTGGAGCCCGTGGAATCGACAGTATTTTTAGGCATTACCGTGGATTCTAAATTACAATGGGCTCCACATATTGAGAAACTAAGTAAAAGACTTAGCTCTGTGGTCTATGCAGTTACGCAGATTCGACGCCTAATGGATGCCGAAACAGCTAGGATTGTCTATTTTAGTTGCTTTCACAGTGTAATGAGTTATGGGATCCTTCTTTGGGGTGGCGCTGCGGACATAAATACTATTTTCATTTTACAAAAAATATTAGTCAATTTAATAAAAAACGTGATGTATACAATATAGGTAGGTTTAAAAATAATTTAGATTTACATAAGATGCGACTCCACAAGATAAGTAATTCTTTAATGGGTCAGTGTATACGGTTTTATAATAAACTGCCTGAGATGATCAGAACCTCAGATTAGTAAAATAGATTTTAAAATCTATTTTACTAATCTGAGATCAGAACCTTATCTATAAATAAATTTAAAGATGTCATTAAAACCTCCTCTCGAAGGTTACTGATTATTTAAGTGACAATGAAGCCTGGAATTAAAGCCTGGATTCGGAGCTCATACTATGCTTAGTATTGTATATTTACTTTAAGTATTAAGTGTATGATTACAATTGTTGTAATTTTTACATTGTAAAGATGACAAAAAGAATAGTATCCTGAGTTTCTTTCGGGGTTTCTTCTCAGGACCGTCATCTTGGCTTTTTTCCGAAACCCTGGTAAATTTAAATTTAACTGGTAAATCTATATGACGATCTAATAAGAGTTTCTTGGAGAAACCCAATTGATAAATAAATATTTTGATTTTGATTTTGATTGATATATTTTTTTTATCCAGAAAAAGTAATGTTCTCGAGCGATATTCTAAAAATAAAAATTCAACGCTTGACGAAAATAGATACCCACATCTTCATCTATCTATCTTCTTATATATAAAAATGAATCCCCATTTCTCCTGGTCACGGCATCACGCGTGAACGGGTAGACCGATTTTAATTCGGTTTTCGCTAATGGAAAGAGGGATAAACGGGGAATGTTTTAGGGTATATAAAAATTGCACGCCGGGCGAAGCCGGGGGCGGGTCGCTAGTCTTATATGTAAAAATGAATCCCCATTTCTCCTGGTCACGGCATCACGCGTGAACGGGTAGACCGATTTTAATTTGGGTTTCGCTAACGGAAAGAGGGATGAGCGGGGAATGTTTTAGGGTATATAAAAATTGCACGCCGGGCGAAGCCGGGGGCGGGCCGCTAGTGAGCAATAAAAATTGAACACCTAACAAAGTCAAATACGAACAAATAACCTACGATTTTTATATAGAGAGACTAAAAGTCTAACTACACAGCTCGTTCAATAAATAACTCCTTCTACAAAAAGGCCAATTTTCTTCTTTCTCCGCTAAAACAAAGGCCTGTAATTATTAAGTACTGAACGACAATTAATATTGGCAGCCATTTCGTCGGCTCCCCTGTCTCCGGGGAGGTGACACGACATTTCTTCGAAGGGGAAGGCTGCGGTATTTGCGAGGGAATATTAACGAGTATTCCCAATATATCGCAAGTATGATAAAACGTCTTTTGACATTCAAGAATAAGTAAGCACACAATTATGAATTATGTTATTATTGTTTCAGTATTGAATCGTACAATTACAATTGCCTGTCTCAGTAGGCTTATAACAAATTATGTTACTCAACTGCTACTGAGGACTTCGTTTCGGACATATTGAGAATTCTATTTCTTTTCTTATAATTTATTATATACTAGCTACTGCCCGCAACTTTTTCTGCGTTGAAAAATAAAAAAATATGACTATTGATGGCGCCATCTATTATACTACAATAGAATAAGCATGATGACGGTATTAAAGAATCAAAGAATAAATGGTTTTGGAGAAAAATATATGTTGAAAGGAGTCTAAAAAATTACTCATTTTTTGTATTAAAATTGAGATTAATAAGATTTTCAATAAAATAGAAGAGAATTCAATAAATGTTAACTGAAACACCAATCAGAGTGAATGACGTCACGCCCAGGTAAGTGCCATCGTGTTGCTTGACTTTGCTTTGACAGAATGAAAAATCTGATGAGATGTCGGTGACGTCACGGTTCATCAGACGCGACGCCATGACACCTAAGAGCGTTTTCGCGCGTAATTCAATATAGATTAAAAAAAATTCAATAATTCGCGTTGAAATTTAGTTTTTTGCTGAAATATTATTTTTTTCGGATATGGTAGACGTGTATCTACATTTCAAAATCTGTCATCATGCCTATTAGGTGAAGCTGCGACATTATCGGATTTGGTTAGAACTGCTTGTGATATACCTGTGCATTATGCTCTAATTTACAAACCCTCGGGAACCTAAGGATAAAACCTTAACGAATTATACACCTATAAATTCAGCAGGAATCACTCTGCTGATAGATGAAAACCGTATGAAAAACAGTTCAGTAGTTTTGAGATTATCGCGAACATACTTACAGATAAACGCGGCGGAAGACTTTGATTTATAATAGGTTTGTATTGATAGATAATTAAGAATATTATTATATAATTAAAAATATTATTTGAACGAGCCTGTTGGATGAGTGGTTAGGGTGCTTGCCTTAACGCTCTGTTCTAAGGTTTCCGGGTTCGATTCTCGGCAGGATCAACTTTGAAACATGAACTTTTCAAATTTGGTTCTGGTCTGAATTTGGAAAGTGCGTAAAGCAATTTTAGCTTTTACACGGGACCTGGAAAAACTAATTATTTACGAAAAAATAAAAACGAAGTGAGTTGCTCTTATATTGTAAGCACGCGTTTACCTCTAAATTACTGTAAACTCTTTTAAAGTATTCCACCGTTAAAACATCAGCTTATTTTTGAATTCGGAACAGTGTTTTGCGAGCGAGACTTTGTACGGAGCATGCATCAGCGGTTCACTGCCTTCAAAAAAGTTCTTTAGTGTCGTTTTGTGGTAACAATCGAAATTAGTATTAAATTGACACTTGTCACTTCGAAATTGACGCTCTTGACGCTGTTAATTAGGTTCGTTTTTAGTTTACACGTTCCAGTAAATATTTCGGTTCGTAATAAACGTTCTGATAACCAAAAAAGCGTAGAAGCTAAACAAGCATTTTATTTATTATTTGACAATTTGCAATATATATTGCTCAATATATATCGTTCTGCATCTGCCATTCTGCAAATATTCCCGACGCGCTACAGAACCGAGTGTTTATTTTAAGTATTGATTTTCATTATCAAGTAAGTTATTTACAGTTTCGATGGATTCCACTAAGATTCAGATTTATATCTGAATAATCTGACTTAAGAACTTAAATTAAAATATGCTAATCCTAAAACAGATCCAAACCAAAGATATTTTGTAATTTGAACCTTCACTTCTGCACAGACAGACGCCTCGTCTTACAAGTGTTGCCATAAAGTAAATTGAACGCCGACGATAGCGTACAAATGGGGTTACATTGTTGCCAAATTGTTATATAAATTCGAAGACAACTTCATTTTCCAAAGCTATCTGTGGGTAAATAGATTGTGGTGTGGATATCTTTGACGTTCGCTCGACGTCAATTGAATCATGTGTAAGATATTGTCTATGTGTAAGTTTTAGTTATAAAAATAAGCTATATAAATTTATTAGGATTTTAAGATGTATGCAAACTGCAAAGGTACATTATTCCAAACGGATATATTGTTTTATGTACAATTAGCTGTTGCACGCGTCTCTTTATAAAATATGGGAAACGGCAATATTGTATGGAGGGGGGTAAAGGGGGATGATGAGTAGCCTTTCTTACTTGCTGATAATGTAGCTTTCCATAGGTAAAAGAATTAAAAAAAAACCTTTCAGGTTGTTTGTCCACATGGTGGCAGGGCGTCCCACGCTGAGCTTCCCAATAGAAAGTCGTTGGGTTTTAACCGGTAGCAGTCCCGCATAACCCCACAGTATTCCCTACGCATTCCACGAGGATTTCCCAACATTACGTCTTCCAATTCGTGGTGTCCATTCGAGAATCTTGTACCCCATCGGTTATCCGCTCTGCGACATACAGGCCCATTGGTTATGTGACATATGTGACAACTTTGGTTCTTCGATGAATTTCAGAATTTTTGATCCTATCCACCAAAGAAACTCCGAGCATAGCCCGCTCCACAGCTCTCTGAGCGTCTTTAAACTTTTGGATCAGTCCTACCGTAAGAGCCCACGTTTCGATACCATATGACGGTACAACACGTCAATTTGTAATAGTCACATCATATCATGAAACTTCTTAAACTTAGGTACATCTCCGTACACGTTCAAGTTGTGAGTGTTTCAAGATATAAGGAATTAAGCTTTCAACATCTAGGAGTCTGCGAAGCTCACTTCAATCTAAACTTTATTACTATCCGCATAAAGTTTCGTGTAAGTTTAATATGGATGTTTCATACGAGTTTCATTTATTACGAGTTCATACTATTTTGAAGAGGATAGACTGGAACCGTGTAGTAGACATTATACATCTAACGTAAAACGTAACATACATGACATATATAACATATATGCATGTAAACTTATTTTGTACATATATAAGTACATACACAGTAACATATATTATTGATACGTACATGCGAAAGAATTATCATACTTCACTCTTTATAATCAAAGACTTTTATTATTTTATAATATGCTATCGTGAAAATAAAGGGCAATGTTCAGATATTGCAGTAATTAAAATTTATATTACATTAGAAACTAAATATTAAAAAAAAAAACAAATTATTAACTAACATGAACAATAAACAAAAATGTATAATTTTTTAAACTTATTAAAAAACTAGCTGAGCCCGAAACTTCGTACGCATGGTATTCAGTATGGCACGTAACTTTTTTGTTTGTAAACCGATTGGAATGTAACAAACACTAAATGTTACGGGAAGTTTGCTACAATACATCAGTGAAAACAGCATTGAAATCGGTTAAGCCGTTCTGAGATTGCGCAAACTAAACAGACAAAAATTCTAAAACCTATTTTTTTGACTTCGGTAACATAAGTACAACATGTACAAATAGTTAATTTTTTTTAAAGCATATTTAATGTATACAGGCACGGCTCGTTTACGATTTTATTATATGTAATAGGTATATATAGATTAATGAAAAACAAAATTTTATGAATTTTAATATAAATATGAAAATACAGAATCATACTTTTAAATCTTATTTAGTGTTTTTTTTTCAATAACTTTTAAAACATCTGAGAAATCCATATATAGGCATAGGTATTGCTACGTGCGGGGTGAGTTAGAATGCCGTATAAAGGCGAAATGAACTATTTATTTTCACAAATCAAGATGACTTCCAAAATCGCTAAACTTGTCCGATAAAACCGTTAAACTTGCCAAAAGTCGTCAATGATTCCCTTAATGAGTCGCCGGTTCACTGTCGAAGGTAACTTCGCAAAACATCCGAAGAGTCCCTTTCGAATCGCATGTTATCGCTCAACTGTTCCACCTCGCCCGCTTGCTACCTTATTTATATTTTGCGCCACCTCGATCGATTTCGAATTTACTAGAAATATAAAAAAAATTGTAAACACGGAATTTTTTCTATTCCGTGATTGTAAACAAGTTTCATTGAAAGTTCGGGAATGCAATTTCTGTTGAATGTGAACTTTATATATGTTGTAAACATAAAGACCAATTTCCTTTGACACTAACAGGGAAGTGGCGTGATTACTATCAATAGAGTGAGACCTTCGAGACTTCGAGACTTTCGAGAAAATAAAAATTTTGAAAATTGCATCAATGGAAGGTCATCAAATGGAAGGTGTTGTGAAAACATTGTGAAAACATGTCACACGATGCAGTTTTTAAAATTTTTGTTTTATTTTCCACCTTCCCAAAAATGACCTCCCATATACATATTTCATCTATTCACGTCACACCTCTGTGTTTGGGTCATAGAAATTGATATGTGTACCAAATTTCAACTTAATCGGTCTAGTAGATTCGGAGATAATTGACTGTGACGGACGGACAGACATACACACGAGTGATCCTATAAGGGTTCCGCTTTTTTATGCGGACGTACGGAACCCTAGAAAAGACAATTCCATCTGTCGATCAATTGTCTTATCCCTTATCTCCACCGATGCCTAGATCTGTTTGTTGCAACTTAAATAAAAATAGACGCTCGGCTAAAACTCGAAAAACCTCGAAGCTGTTACACAAAGGATATTGCGGCCTCACCAGATACCTAACTCCGATATTGCTAAACTTCGTAAGGAATCGATTCAAAGGTTGTCGAATGACCGCAAAGAAGGGATTGCTTTGTAACACAAAGAATCAGATACTGACCACATAGTTTTTGCAAAATAATTTTCTTTTTTGGATATTTCAATCAATTTATACAACACTATAGAAGCTATATAAAAGTAAAAATCGATTTGCGGACTCAATCGATTACAAAACATGCAATTTCAGTGCTGTTTGTAGAACTTGATGAGATTCTTTTATCTTCTTAGTAGCAATTTCTGTCTGCTAGAGTACCAGTATCACTTCGTCCATTGCTGAAATATTGTGATCTCCACGTAAACTAAAGCTCTCTACGTATACCTACCACGTTAAGAAATTGCAGCACTTTTTGGCATTCTTCACATCTTCACAAGCCTAGGATTCCTAGGATGTGTGGCTTCCTAGGATGTGACTACGCTTGTGCATCAGGGGGCCACACTCGCACAGAATATGCATTGGTGTTTCTTCTGCCTCATGGCATGGCAGAAGCGACCCTAGTGAGCCCCAATATTTTAAGGTGCCTATTGAGGCGGCAGTGTCCCGTTAATGCCCTAGTTGATGAGAATTGATGAGAATTTGTGACAGCTCCTAAGTTTCAACAAATTTATTAAACTGCACATCATGTAATTAGAATTATCGTGTCAGGGAGACTATATTATTGCTCTCTTTTTTTGCGAGACTAATAACAATGAAATAAACATCCTTGACACTTAACTAAGTTAGTTGAAGCACAAGCTAAGTTGAAAAAGCACGTCAAAGGTAATATTATATTATATCGTAAAATAAAAAATTGCTATTTTCCGGGAAACGCTACTTACCTGAAAATAGCAACTTTTCTAATATAAGTCGAGTATTGGAGCCCTGCGGGATTTTATGTAATAAGATTTTGAATATCCGCTTCTCTCGGGCGAGAGCAACCAAACATTTTATCGCAGAGGCTGAGAGAGGCCGTTTATTTTATTCATTCGCTTCAGGCGAAAATTTACGGTAACGTAATAATATTTTTGTGATTGAAATTCGTCCTACTGGGTATTTGTTGTAATTTGTTCTTTATTTCATACACTTTCATAGTTCTGTTTATATATATATATATATATCTTAGTCCTGAAGGTTGTCCATTAACTCCCTGAACTTGTCTCTGTCAAGAACCAATCGATACAGTTGCTCCACTGAGGAAATCTACTCCATTCCCGAATCTGTTCATATTCGCTTACAAGGGAAGGTTGCAGTGGTTGCCTTCTGCACCAGGAATTTTAGAGACTATTTAGTCCTCAAGACTGCTGTACCCTCTTTTTACCAGTTTCCTGATCGAGTTTTACGGTCATCGCTCGGTTGTCAGAGCCTCGTTCGTTATATAGCAGGGCATCATGCTAATTCGAAGGACTAGCGTCGCTAGTTATTCTGTGTAGAATCCCTAGTTATTCAGGTGAGGTTGAACTGCCAACCGTAGACGGTGGTAACCAACACATTACAGAAGAGCATCGTTTAAATAATAGCATGTGTGCTGTGAGTAAGGAATGTCAGAACATTTTTCCAGATCCCTTCTAATCACTTATTATCCTACTAAAATTGACAGCACACTTGCAAATACTTATGGCGTTACTTGTGTTCTCATGTAATCCTCATGTAGATAGGCGGGGTCGCGGGAACGTTGTGACACGACATCCGCGTCGCGCCACGGCTTTATATCGCGAGGAGGACTGCGCTCCCGAAAGCAGAGGTACGCCGGACGTATGGAGGGACCTCACTACGGGGGGTAGTTTCTCCTAAAACTACCGCCCAAGTCCCGATCAAGGGGGAATGCCAACCGCCTGCGGTCGAGCCTTTTCCGTAGGATCGGCTGGGAGACCACCCCGCGAAATTTACATTAATAAAGCGCACAAAAGTCGTATGTAAAAGTATCACAAAATACATCCATGTTATTAAAATCGGAAAAGTTACGCGACAATGTTACTCTAATGGTTTAACAATGTAACACATTGTAACTTTAATTGACTTACACCATAAACTGAGAGCTGAGCCATTAAACTAGTGACTTTCCACTTCCTGGCCCAACAAACGACTCGTGAACAAATTCAGTTATAAAGTAATAAATGTTTTTAACTTATTCATGTCCACTATATACACTGATATAGAAATAAAACCCTTCATTCCTCGATTCTATCCTAATTAGGGTCTCCTAATATTCTCCTAGAAAACCATAAGAGCTCCTAAATGAAGATGGGTGGTAACATAATGGTAAGATGGGTAATGAACATTCAGAGAACAATTACTTAAATGGACTTAATATGTAGATCACAGAGTGGTATTCCAGAGACTAAAAAAGGAACAAGGGGAGACAATGAATTAAAACAAACAGCAGGAAAGTCATGGACAAGAATGGCAAGAAATAGAAAGAATGGGAAGCCTTGAAAAGATGGTTTTGTTCAAAGACAAAACTGCTAACAAGAATAAGGAATATAAGCATTCTATGTTACTGTGAAACGAAACGTAAATTAGAGAAGGGATTAGATTTAAGATAAATAATATTTTAAGACTTAAATACTCTCATAGATCTACTAGATTTCACCTGCCTTCAAGTGATGTCCTACTGTAGAACTTATAAAAATTAAATACATTTGAAATGTTCAGTAAAAATGTGATTGATGCCGCTTGATTTGATGGCAATAGTTTATTTACAAAACGCTTCTTTGTTGCAGGTAAACCGTTTATAATTCAGGCTGTTTGTGATTGATGTCGTTTACGGAAGGTTCGGCGTAAGTTATTTTGAAATTGGAATACGGTGTGTGTTTATTTATAAATAGAATGGCGGACTCCGCACACGTAGTCCTGCCCAAAGGTTGACGGGCTCGCTACGGGTTCACTAAATGTGTTTTTTTTTTTCAATTCAATCGCGGCGCCATCTAATTGCTAATCTAAACCACCCATGGACGCCAGCAGCAGTGTGCAAGGGGTTGCACTTGCAGTTTCTTTTCTTTTGTTCATCGCTTTGTCAATAAATTCTGTAGGTCAGGGACCACAGAGTCTCTTTGATCAATGTGCGATGCATATTCATATACCCGCGTGATTTGAATTTGACGTTAACTTAATTACTTATAAATTATATATTATTAGTTAAACAGCATAATGTGTGGGGACAGATGCACCCCTCTGAAAATATAACTGGTGGCGCCAGTCATTTGCCAGAGTTTTCCGGAATTTTAAATCCTGTGCTTTAAACGATCAACGCCATCTGGTTCAATAACTATGTTCTAAGCAGATGTAAAGGGTTACATATCCAATTCGGACATTAAAGTGTGAAATGTTGTCCCATGATAACTTACAACTGGGATAAAAATATTCTATATTTTAATACAAGATTTGGTACACCTGTGTGTAAACTTTTATTCAAATTTATTCAAGAGTTTACTCTTCATTGAGTTATATTAAAATAATTTTCATAGACGCTTTGTAAGTCAAATATTATGAAAAGTTCTAAAAATTTATCTCTATATTTTAAGCAAGTATCTAATTATTTTATAATCTAAATAAATACAGGGAAACCTAAAAAGTCTGCCCTAAGTTATGCGATTTTGGAACATAAAGATTATATTCCGCTTATAATCATACAATTTTTTTTTTAATATTATAAACACAGTGTACGGAGTAGTCGTGTACTCTGTCTTCAACATGAAAGCAACGATTTTCAACTGTATAGATCGGGAAAGACGAAATAATCCGTAATATGACATTTGGAACCACATGGTATAAAATCGCTAAGTCCATCGCCAACTTTACAAGGCTATTTAGCTACGCCATGGCCATCCTGGTTACGGTCATCAGGATCAATATTTTGTAGGAAATTTTTCCCAATGCCCTCTCTATATCTATACTAATATTATAAAGCTGAAGAGTTTGTTTGTTTGACCGCGTTAATCTCAGGAACTACTGGTTCGAATTGAAAAATTGTTTTTGTTTTGATTAATCCATTTATCGAGGAAGGCTATAGGCTATATAACATCACGCTACGATAAAAAATATATATAAGCAGTGTCCAGTACCGCGCGCCCCATGCGCTCGCCGCCGCCGTATGGGCCGCAGCGAAGCGTGGCCGTGTTCAGCTAGCATATTCTATATATTTAATCTTTTTGCATGAAAGTAATTTTTCAGTGTATCTCATTCGTTATCGTAACCATTATCGAAAAAGGAATTTTGATACTTATTTTTTAGTTCGCTACGAAAGAAGAATTTTTTTTTATACTTACCTCTATTTCCAACTTATTAGTTTCATTAGTTAGAAAATTAATTAAATAGAAAATCAAATAAAAAGTTTTTTTTTATCTGGTTATGAAAAATTGTCACGATAATAGACTAACGAACAAAAACAAGTAAATATATTTGTGGTCAAGTTTTCCTTTCATTTAATTTACCATATATGTTAGAGAGAGAGATTTGATCCTTATGGTTGGGTCTATCGTCGATGCAAGAAAAGTGCAAGGGTATTATCTTTTCGAATTTTAGCTTGTTCGATTCACGGGTGTGGCGAGCGTATTTTCAAAAATCTTTGAAAGCAGTTTTACTTCTTTTAAAGATTAAAGGAATATTTCCTTTGAGTAAAATTTGCTACCTCCTGTATTAAGAGTACTTTCCCTCCAGGTGCGGATAAAAACCCACCCTGTATATTCGTACTTAATAAATTGGATTTATAGACACAATAGGTAAATTCTGACCCTTTGAAAAGTTTCAATAAGGTTTGATCAATACACGGAGAAAGTAGACTGAGGGATCATTAAAAACTCATACCAACTCGGAACGTTAGGTACCTTAGTTCGAGAGGTCTCGAAAGTTCTGTTGTGTGCTCTGCGAGCTTCAGTAATATTGAAGGACTGTATAAATTTTATCCAACTTTACCTAATTACTTGTTACATGGAGTTGGACACTTGTCATCGTGTGTGCGAATTAATGCATAGTTACTAGATTTTTGCTACGAGTTCTTCTGTTATGTTTACAGATGTTATAGCCAACATATTATTATTATGATGTATATGCTATATTACTGTTTGCTTTCATCAAAATATGTTAAGTAGGTCTAGTGTAAACTATTAAAAAAACATCTACAAGTTTTCATAAACTTTCACATCCGTGGTTGTTTCGTAGCCAAGCATACAAGCAACACTAAAAGGCGATGCAAGTGCGCTGATGATTTACTTGTAAGAATAAGGGGTAAGAAATACGGAAGACTACTTGAAAAGAAGGACGAGGGACAAAGAAAGGACAGGGAAAAGACCCTATCCCTTCTTAATCCAGAGGGATGCCAGACAACCCTTACCAACTTATCGAAACACAACAGCATACACGCTGTCATTTCATGGTAGTCTTCTGAATGCGGATTGTGCCCAATTCAGTACTGCCAAATGCAATGTGCCCTTTTCGTGGAAAAATCTGCGAACCAGATCCTCACCGACCATTTGGATATCGGTGGGGTATGTGACATTTCTACTCATTAAAGTCGGAGTCAGCGAACGTTGAACACGCAACCTTCTTCCCTACTCGACGAGGCCCGCACGCTTGCGGGTTCCACTTCGAATAGACGTGGACGTGAATCTCCCCTCGTTGGCTGGTATTGTAAGGACCGTGGACGATCCAATGTCCACTGCCCATATTGACCTCTCGCAGCGGGCAGTCGGCGAGGGACTGCACCTTAGAAGCACCACATATCCTCTGCTCTGCGGCACAACCAACTACAGAGTCGGGAGACTGCTTCCACCTGAAACTCTCGGATAAAATGCAGTGTTTCCTCCACCACTAACTAAGATTCTTTTACCATTGGAAATGATCACTTAATCATCATGACATCGAAGAACAAGAAATATAATCTCGACCAGAATGCGTACTTGCATCTATTACGGCAGCCAACCTTTCATTTCACTACCAATTTATCATTATGCCAACGTTAGAAAGATATTTTCATTGTAGCTGAAAGGTTCCTTTATTTCTTATTACCGAGAGGAAAGTCGGTAATCGGACAATACTACTCAGTAAATTCCTCCGAAATTCCGCCCGTCATTTGCCAAGATTCTCGGCATATAATGGCCCCCGGAGCAATTTGGAAGCCGCATCTGAAATGCCTTATAGACCTTCATAACCAGACCGTTTTCCTTCGCTACAAATACGCAATAAAAAATATTAAAGATATTGCTCACTCGTGGCTTTTAAATGTTGTGAATCATTTCTATAATTGCTTTTCTTTTAACCTAATTGTACAGGAAAATACAATTTGTGTTCAGGTTTCTCTAAAAATGAAATAAATGAAGCATTAGCTACTGTAATTATACGACGATATGGATCTTTGTTATCAAATATCTATTTATATGATAACAAAGGTCACACTTAGCGGTCGATTGCTTATTTTTTTAACGTTAAAGTTTCTATTTATATTTCAATTTCAAAAGTTGAATTTGTTCGTGATCTTGGAGTCATTATCAATCGCAAACTCTTATACTCTCATCACTATGATAACATCACACAGAGAGCTCACCAGATGCTAGATTTTTTGCGTAGAAGTGTTAGATGCTTCCGAAAAATTGAAACATTAAAGGTCTTGTATTTCGCTTACGTTCGGAGCATTATGAAATACGCCTCACCTATATAGTCTCCATCATATGTGACCTATATTGCTCAGTTGGAATCTGTTCAGCGGCGTTTCACTAGGAGTCTAAATTACCGATTGAAAAGAAAAATAGATTACGCGGATAGACTTATCTCTTTCGATCTGTTCCCGCTAGAAGACAGGCGGCTGGTTGCAGACTTGAAGTTTCTATTCGATGTGGTCAAGTCTGCAATAGATTGCCCATATCTAACCGAGCCAATAGGATTGCGCGCAAGTGCGGCTCATACAAGGCTGAAATGTCTTTTTGACGTTGGAAATGCGCGTAGTAACTACGCCAGGATTTGTAGAATCGTGCGAACATACGAAAATAAATTTAACGATTTATTTGTTGAGTTTAGGTAGTTTATTGGGCGAGTGCTAGATAGTCTGCACTATATTGTAAAGTAACTTTGTTTCATTAGAGTCTAAGAAACTCTTATGAACGTCATTTAAATTTACCTTTAAATTTACCAGGGTTTCGGTAAAAGGCCAACCGACCTTAACATTTAAAAAAAAATATTACTCTTAATAGTATGTACGTATATTAATGCAGATAGTTGTTTTGAAATGGCAAAATTCCGTACATAGTCAGGATATGGTTCGGATAGCCGCAGTGAGTTATTAGTCAAATCGAGTGGTACGTATACGTAACTGTTAGCGACCGCAGGCCTGTATATGCGTACGCATATACAGGACAGAGATCGTGCAACCGAACAAACCACAGATAATCTATATTAATATTATAAAGAGGTCAAGTTTGGATGTTTGTTTGTTTGTATGTAGGGGTAATCATCGAAACGACTAATCAGATTTATAAAAAATCTTTCACCAATAGTCAAAATAGAAATTTCAGATTGGACATAGGCTAAAAAGACTTTTTCGTGGTAATCGAATTTGCAAAGTAAGTTGACGAAAAAACGGTCGAACAAAAACGTCTCTTTCGAATGCTGCGTTAACGGTGAGAATATATGATTAACTAGCTGATCCCGCAACTTCGTACGCGTGGTATACGGTATAGCACGTAACTTTTTTGTTTGTAAACCGATTGGAATGAAACAAGCACTATATGTTGCGGGAAGCTTGCTACAATACATGAGTGAAAACCGCATTCAAATCGGTTAGGTACTTTGCGAGATTGGCGTGCACAAACGCACAAACGGACAAAAATTCTAAAAACCTATTTAGTCCATTGAAATGTTACATGAGCTGAACATTTTTTAGAGGACGCAATTTTGTTTTTGGGACATGTAGTTTTAAATTAATGAAATTCAAAAAAATTATAAAAGAAAATTTTCCTCAAAAGACCATCTACAAGATTGTTTTTTTTTTTTGTAAAATCAAAATCAGAGAAGTTATAAGGCAAAAAGAAATATTTTGATGAAATTTTTGCACTTTTTTGCTTATAACTTCTTTAATTTTGAGTTTAGGGCAAAAAGTTACATGAACATATTTGTAGGCAAAGCGATTTGCTACAAATTATGTTTTTTACAAATTTTTCGTATGACGTTTAGTTTCCGAGATATCGCGAAAAAGGTGTTTCCACCCCTTTTTTCAAGATGGCGGCCGGGGGACAAGGGCGGCAACCCCACAAACTTGGGGTGAAGCTTCTATTATTTTTTATTTATTCTATAATAAATAAAAAATAAAATTGCGTCCTCTAAAAAATGTTCAGTTTGACTCTAAAATTGTAACATTTCAATGCACTAATTTTCTTTACCTCGGTAACATAAGTACAACGTGCACAACTTGTTTTTTTTTTTTATATTTAATGTAGGTACAGACACGGCTCGTTTACGATTTTGTTTTATGTATAGAATAGATAAAATACTGTCTAATCACGTATACATAGAACAAATGTGGCAAGTTGACGTTCGTCAGTAACTTTGTTTGAAACTTCAACATTCAGCGAAGTTTCTGAATTCTGAAGCCCCACTTGGTAATAACTTCACGCTAGAACGTCGGAAAGGGAATGCGTCACGTTTTGTTCCAGAA
Organism: Bembecia ichneumoniformis; assembly: GCA_910589475.2. Classification (NCBI taxonomy): domain Eukaryota; kingdom Metazoa; phylum Arthropoda; class Insecta; order Lepidoptera; family Sesiidae; genus Bembecia; species Bembecia ichneumoniformis. The sequence continues at coordinate 12,489,709 of OU342533.1, read as the reverse complement.
AGTTGAGTTCGAATACACTGTAGGTATACTTTATACACGGTAGATGTGTTTCTTCCTTATCGCGGCCGTCTCCCTTCCTAACTAATATAATGAATGCAAAAGTGAGTTGCGATTTTATATAGCTTTTATAACGTACTTGCTCTGTCTACCAGCGTACTTATTTCATACAGGCTCGTCAAAGTATAAACAATACTTGTAGCATTGGGAAACTATAGCAAACTACTAACTATTAGTATAAGTTAGTAAATTTGTACAAGTATTAGTAAGTCGCATACCTATTTAAAAAACTTAACAAGTGCGAGTTACACTCGCGTGAAAAGGGTTCCGTACGATGTTACCTATCCGCACAATATTGAGTGATTTACCACGTTATTTTAATATCATGGACTTCTTATAGGTTTTTCTATAATCTATAAGTAGAAAACTAATTTCTGTATTTTTTTCAGAATTTTAGGATCAGGAGTTTCGGAGATAATGGGCGGGGGGAATGGTCGGACAGATGGACACACAAGTGATCCTATAAGGGTTCCGCTTTTTATTCGGACGTACGGAACCCTAAAAACAATCTTGATGACGAATTAGAAAGTGGGCAACCCGTCTGTTGTCAGTACGGAATCAGAACACCGTGGAATAAAATCTCGTATGGTGTGCGAAACGAGAATATCTTGTGATCTCACATTTCTTGTGGGATACAAAAAAAAGTCATACAAAAGATATTTTTTGTGATGTTTAAGTATATACATTGCAGCGTATGTGTAACAGTCTCCAAATAAATTACTCAGATGACAATGCCCTTATGTCGAGATCGGTGATTTACAACGCGGTGTTCGGAGTAACGTTTGTGAGGTTTGAAATTTATAGGGCGCCACATACTTGCCTGAATAGATTACGAAACATTTTTCGTGGTCTATTTATTAGATCTTTAATTAAAATGGATTTCGTTCAATACATAACCGCCTCTTTCTTGTGTGGGCTGTAATTGTATGTAATTGTGAACAATTTTGTGATTATAAAATATTTACAAATTGGGTAATATTACTTACTTCTAACGAACCGTCTATTAAATTTATTTTTGGCAAGTTTAATACTAACCTTAGTCATTAACGCTAAAAATCGTATGAAAAGTTTTCGAGTGGCTTGGAAGAAGTTAGCGGAGAAACAAACAGAAAATAACACTAAGATCATCACTGGTAATATATAATAATCTACTCTATACTAGCGACCCGCTCCGGCTTCGCTCGGGGTGCAATTTTTATATATATGAACATTCCCCGTTTATCCCTCTTTCCATTAGTGAAAACCGAATTAAAATCGGTCTACCCGTTCGCGCGTGATGCCGTGACCAAGGGAAATAGGGATTCATTTTTATATAATAGAAGATATATAAAAAATCATAAACGAACCGTTACTGTACATTAAAAAACAATTTGTGCACGTTGTATCTACTTATGTTACAGAGGTTAAAAAAATAGTTTTTAGAATTTTTGTCTGTTTGTCGGTTGGTCTGTTTGTCCGTTTGTGCACGCTGTCAAAAACGGCTTAACCGATTTGAATGCAGTTTCCATTGATGTATTATAGTAAGCTTTCCGTAACATTTAGTGTTTCTTTCATTCCAATCGGTTAACAAGCAAAAAAGTTACGCGCTATACCGAATACCACGCGTACGAAGTTGCGGGCTCAGCTAGTCTATACTTTTAATATTATAAAGAGCAAAGATTTGTATGTATGTATGTAATGATTGTATGTAATGAATAAACTTAAAAACTACTGGACCGATTTAAAAAAATATTTTACCTATAGAAAGCTACATTATCAGCGAGTAACATAGGCTACTCGCCTTCCCCCCATCTTCCCCCTTTATATATTATAAAGTTACGCGGACGAAGTCACGTGGGTCAGCTAGTATTACATAAAATTATTAAAACCCATAAAAATACGCATTAATTCAGTAGGTATAATATGAAGACACAGGCGTTACTCATATATTTTTTCATTTTTCAACGCAGCCACTAGTAGTGAATATACCTAAGTGTAAGAATTACTAAACAAAGAATGTGATAACAAGTAGAAAAAAATGTATTATCATAAAGCATAAACCAAATATCCATAAAAAATCAAACAAATAGAAATAGAATTTTGCTGGACAAATATAATTTTGTGTATAAACTTTGACTATACATTATTCATATACATAGTAAAATGTACCTACAAAATTTACCGAAGACCTTTGAACGTGAAGCTATTTTTCTTCCCTTACCGCAAAACCATTTCTCTTCGTATCCATTTATTTACAAACCAAAGTTCGAGTCTATTTGGACTATTGTTTCGCTTGTAGACCTTTCCGGAAAGCTCTCTAAATAATAGAAGTACATCTGTTCGTCAAAGGTCAACCCTGTTTAGGGATTGTAAATCATGTTCAATCTACTTATGTTTTCAGCGTTTCAAATATTCTGAGTGGTACATTCCTAATGTATTAGAATACCTCGAAATTTTCAAGTACGTTTTGAAGACTTCAAAAGATTTCATCAATGCCATAAGACAATTGATGTATATGTTCCTTAACACTTTTTAATTTTTTATCCTTTATTAGGTCGGCAGCGCACTTGCAACTCCATGGTGTTGCATTTGTTGAGAGGCGACGATAACCACCCACCATCAATTGGACTGTCAGCTTACCTGACAACCGAAAAAAAAAACTAAGAATTTTCTCATACAAATATTCTGCATAATCTACATCCTACTAATATTACGTACTATATAAATGCGGAAGTTTATGAGAAAGGATGTATGTATGTATGTTTGTTTGTTACCTACGAAACGGATTTGGATGAAATTTGGCACAAACATAGCTTATTACCTGGATTAACATATAGAATACTTTATATCCTGAAAAAAAGATTTCCGAGGGATCGTCTAAAAATATAAATAAAGATGTCAGGCGTTATTTAGGTATTATATTTTTTTTTTCAACCTAGACGAGGTCGCGGGCACCAGCTAGCATATAAATAAAAATGAAACGCTGAATGTGTTGCAAAACTCGAAAAGGGCTGGATGGATTCGGCTATATTTTTTTTAAATTTAAAAATCCAAGTCTGAGGAAGGTTCCTAGGAAGAGAAAAAATGCATCTATGCGAAGAGCCGGTGCGGCTCGCTAATTTCTCATAAAATCTTTACAAATATGTGTATTTTACATTTTTGATTACTTTAGTTATAGCATTTGTACTTAACATCTACAACATTCGATTTGGAATCCACAGCGACTTAAAGCCTTAAGAACGATCGATTGTCCTAATTGCGTTTTAAATTACAACCGGGTGGGTGTGACACCTTAAGAAGGGTTGGTCAAGTCCTTATGCGGCTTCCTGGCTAAAGGTTTTAGCAAATTGGTACTGTATTATCAGGATATTCCGATTTTTACTTTTTCACTTTATGTTATAAAATGAGTTTATTATATACAACGCATGCGGTATGAGCAAAAGTAACATTGTTCATATTTATTATGCCTTTAAAAGAGGGCAGAAAAGAAAAAGGAAAAGGGCCGTATACACTCATATATATAAAAATATATGATTTTTGATTTGATTGATACTATAATAGCTCAAATACCATTGACTCACTGACTAGAGGGGGTTCCCTAATGAGCACCAGAAAAATCCCAAATCTTGAAGATTGTAACCTGGTAAAAAATCGGCGACAGATTCTCAACTATGAGGACTAGAAGGAGAGGTTTGGGGTATGTCATGGTGTTACCACACCGCGACCTAAAAAAAGGGACGCGGACGAAGTTGCGAGTAAAAACAAAAAAAAGTGGCCGTGTCTTTTATCAAAAAACAATTTGTACATGTTGTATTTATGTTATCGAGGTCAAAAAAATAGTTTTTAGAAATTTTGTTTGTTTGTCTGTGCGATTGTGCACGCTAATCTCTGAAACGGCCTAACAGATTTGATTGCGGTTTTTCAGTGATGTATTGTAGCAAGCTTCCCGTAACATTTTGTTTGTTTCATTCCAATCGGTTTACAAAACAAGTTATGCGATATACGGAATACCACGCATACGAAGTTGTGGGCTCAGCTAGTCTACAATATGTTTATGATTGAATAAAGGATATATAGATTACTAAAAATATATTATAAGCGCTTCATCCCAGGATTTCGTGTTGTCTGAAATGGGTTGGCTGGAAGCAATTTATCACGGAGAAGGTCGTCCATCCATCATATTTGCACTGTACTCTGGTTAATGTATTAATATTCGATATATGGAAGTATATCGAAATGATAGTATATGGTCAGACGAGTATTTGGGAACGGTCAGTTCGAATGTGACGACAAAGTCTATGAAAAGTCAACAAGCGTGTAAATGTTTGTGATTTGATTGTTAGACTGTGACGTCACGACAAGCGCACCAAAAGTGCGGGTGTTTAAAGTGCCCGCAGCAGTCAGTTAATTTTAACCTTTTTTTTGTTACTAAATTTCTGTTTTTTGGCGCTGAATATTTTTTACGGTTATGTAACGATATAACCTATCATATGAAAATATAAAAAAATGTGCATATTCCCTATTTTGTTAAAAAAAAGGTATCAAAAATATATATAGTAAAGGTACTTGCGGCAAGATTTTGCTAGGCAACCCTGCGACGTTGTGTGACCCCACGTGTAAATCAATTTTCGATCAAATAACAGATAGATGCAGAAATTTACGGTGGGATTTTAGACTGTTAGTCGGTTTTTGGCAGGAGAGGTGGTTTATTTTTTAATATTTGAACTGTAATGTACTTACCCAATTTAAATTAATTTTTTACAACCTATATATAATAATAATTTGTCTGAGAATGAATAAAATACAGAAATGCACTAAAGCTATTTCTCTGTTTGCAAGTTATCTAACTAGTAAACTAATTAATTAGTAATCTAATTAGTAAACTAGCTGTGCCCGCGACTTCGTACGCGTGGTATTCGGAATACCGCGTAACTTTTTTGTTTGTAAACCGATTGGAACGAAACAAAGGTTACATGTTACGGGAAGCCTGCTACAATATATCAGTGAAAACCGAAATCAAATCGGTTAAGCCGTTTCTGAGATTAACGTGCACAAATGCATAATAGGCAAACAACGATTTTATTATAGATTAAAGGCCAGCCGAACCCACTCAATATGATTGATGATCATATAGATTTTACATTGGAACTTTTAAAATCACCTAAACTGCCTAATCATCATCGTCGTAGTTTCTATCATCGTCGTTTTACAGAATAGATGGTAATAGGTATATAGTTGACTAAAATTTCAGCCAATTTAACCGAGGAGTCATTTTTATGGAAAAAATGTATGACGTGATCCTTTAAATTTACATAACTTTTTTCTTTGTTTAAACTGTTTTTAACTTTAATAAAATTCCATAATATAAATCCAAAGAACGTGATTTATGCTTAAACCTTATTAAAAGTCAGTCCCTTTTGCTATGCCCTTTCAATTAATGAAATTGGTAAGTCAAAAAATTAATTTAATAACGGCAAAAGGTGTGATTTTTTTTTCTTTTATGTGGACAATAAGTTAAACCAATACGCTAATTTGCAATTCAAATCAGGCCTAGACTGAAGAAACGGGCAACATATTATTCTCTAAAATGAATAAAAATTTGTGCTGCTGTGAAAACTTTTTTTTTTAATAGAAAATTAAGTCGACATGTTATGAGTTTTTAAACTTCGAAATCGGGTATTTAGGTCATGCAAACATCAGAATTTTTCCTCGCTTACGTCACTTCAATTCAAAACGTTGCTAAGTTAAGGGATTGGAGCGGAAAATCAAAAGGGCAATTGAAAATAAAAATATGGGTGCTATGGAAAAAAATATTAATATGTATACATATTTTTGTATATGTTACCTCATAAACACTTTTTTAGAATTCCTCATACTTTTATAAACGCCATCATATTGAAACGTCTGATATAATTTATTCTATGATCTTTTTTTTAAATATTTTATGATTTTAAAAACATATAAGAATTAACCTAATTTAATAATAGACAATAGCGTGTACCTACTTAACAGCTTCAAACAATATAATTATCATGGTTTTGATATATAAATAAAGAAATATATATAAACAAATATCGCCGTAACCTTTTTAAGAAGTATGCCATAAATTGGATTGTGTAAACTAGGAGGGTTGATTCTGACTGATGACTGACCTCTTGTTATTGACAGAAAAATAATTTATCAGAATTTTATAATTAAAATTAAAGTTTTTGTGATTTTGCATCTAGAAACATTATGTTTGTTTGTTCGTTTAATCTTTCGACATTACTCGTTACTTATCGAAAAAAAAAGACAGTTTTATTAAGTATATTCCAAGTTTGCCTTGTATTGTTTTCCTGTTAATCTATACTTTTAAAATCGTTTGTTTTGATTATCAACACACAGCTAAAACTACTAAGTCTAGAAAGCTGAAAAATTATTTTACAACGTAAGTATCCGCAAAGAAAATATTTTTGAAAATTTTAACTCCATGCGAAGCCGAGGACGTATCGCTAGTACGTCATATGATCCAGTCAATGTTTTTACTTGAAAAGGGGATTTGGCGTACTTTATTTATGTCCTGTCATCATACGGTAGTTTTGTGTAGAGATAGTTACAATTATAAATAATATAGTTTTTGCTGTAACTCTTAGTTCGCCTTAATAATTTTTCCCTTTTATCGCTTGTCACTTGGACCACACGTTACAAGGTGTCACATTGAAGTGGCGTTTGAAGTGCAGCTTGAACTAATTTCGCTGTCGCTTGAGAGTCATGTTCATCTCAATATTTTCACACATTCATCTGTATAGAGCTGACATAGTTTACATTATAGACTAATTATTTATAATTGCGATTTTTACATGAGTCAATCATAAACGTAACATTGAACTATTCCATTACGGTAGCTAGATGCAATTAATTGGACCATCAGACTGTCTAACAAAGTCTACCTTTTTTATATAAAGGGCAGCAGACAGGCTGACGGTCCACATGGTGGTGTACCACAGCTTCTGCAAGTTTTTTGCGATCTCACTAGGATGAAGAATTATTGGTCAGGAGGGGGTAGGGAAATGTGTCATTACTTACTCTCCTAACACAACAGCATACGTGCTCTCTGTTATTTCACCGTGCACCATGACAGAAGACAGAAAAGGGCAGTTACCGCTGCCAGATAGGCTACCGAATTTATGGCTACCCTGCCAGTATCAAAAATATATGTATTCCATCCTGAAATTCTGTACTAACTATTGGTAAAAGATTTTTTTAAATTGGATGAGTAGTTTCTAAGATTCATACATACATAATGTTTGTATGTAGTTCCTACATACAAACAAACAAACATACAATCTCTTTATAATATGTTATTAATGTTTTAAAAAATCTATAACATTTTTATTATTACATATTATGTAAAAAGTAAGCCTAAACCATTATATCCAACTTAGCCTAAACCACCTTAACAGAAGCAAAGTTATAATGAATGTATAGATCACGTTACGGAATTGTTAAAGGAAGTTGAACTTGACGGGTTATTAAAATATGATACTTCAGTTAGGGGACACAAACTTGATATAACATGATACGGTTAAGTGAGTTGCAGGGTTTTTGTACTTAGTTTAATTCTTACTTAGCGATTACTTTGCGAATGAAAATATATTTAAAATGATTTATTCACATAATGTAAGGTACTACGGTTTTAGCACATGCTTGGCATATCATGCGTTGAACTATTGCGTCGAATGAGAAAAATTTGAGATAAGTAAAGCATGCGGCTACTCTTTTAGAGGCCAAAATTAAGTGAAAATTGTATTAATGGGAGTAAGTAAGCATAGTAAGTAAGAAGAAAACAGTAAAAGTAAAAATGAGCATACAGGAATGAGCTTTGACATTTCCACTAGACATTCTTCTGTAAATTTAGAAAGGTAGTGGGCTCTGCCACATGTAAGCGTAATTATTTTAAACAATTTTCATCGTATTGAAATGACGATTTATAATTTACTGGCTTTTGCCCCCGATTTCGTCGTCCTCTCGATCTTGGATATGATCAACCGGGTACAGTACTTTTTTCTGGATAAAAGATACCATATATCCCTTCCTGTATCGTTGAAATCGTGTATACAAAATTTCATGATGATTGGTTTAGTAGTTAAGGCGTGAAAGCGTAACAAACAGACAAACACACTTTCGCATTTATAATATTAGTTAGAATTTAAATTATTAGAAACAAAACCTACCTCTAACCATATGTACGGCCTAATATGTACTTATAAGGCATAACTCCTACAAGTCAGCTAAGAAGGCTTAACACTTGAAGTAATCTGTCATACTTATTTGAACTTTGCTTAGCTTACATAAACACACTTTTCGAGTAACACTTAAGCTTGGTTAAGTGAAACTGTTTTTGTAAATGAAAATGTAAAGGACATCAATCAAAATCAGGCCATTGTTTTTTTAACTTACACTTTGGAGAATTTGGTAATAAAAATCTTTCTTAATTTCCTGTGAATATTTCGGATTTTGTAAATGGGGATAGCATTGAAAAATTAACACATTGAGCGCAAAGCACGTATTCGATACGTTGTTCTTTTTTTTAATTAAAGATGGGTTTGCTCTTGACCAGCATCTATCCATGTAGGAAGGATGAGGCCGACGATGGAGCGAGCCCACCCAGAAGATGCTTATTCACTCGAACCTTTAAAAGATTTGGGTTATATGAGCTCGAGCTCGGAAATACAGACGCCGGCAGGGAGTTCCAATCCTTAGCAGTGCGCATCACAAAAGATGTTTTAAAGCGCTTGGTCCGAATTAGAGGGATTTCGACAAGGTGAGGATGGTAACCAGCCATACGTCTGCATGTCCGATAGAAGATAGAGGAAGGCGGTATGATCTCATGCAGTTCTCGAGCACACTCTCCGAAGTACATCTTATAGAATACACACAGACAGGCAACTTTGCGTCTATGTGCCAGTTCGATTTAGTGTGCAGTTCAAACAGATTTTTTTAATACTTTCAATTCAAACTTAAATATCTATGAAACCCCATTAGCAAATTACACGATATTTTCCCAGTAAAATCTATAATTTCTTCTTATCTAATGGTACAAGTTTCAACCGTTAAAATGAAAATGAAAATAAATTGGTGGCCTGAAAAATAATGCAAAACTGATAGATCTCCTTTTACAGTTGCGATATTAAGGAGCTTTTTGAATTAAAGTTTTTTAATTGTCAATTAAATTTTAATGACTTAAATGATTTAAATAATTTCAAGTATCTACATACTAATTTAAAAAAGTGACAGTTTGGTTGTTAAATGTTTGTTACTAAAAACGGCTGAACGGATTTGGATGAAATTTGGCACACATATAGTTTATTACCTGGATTAACACATAGGATACTTTTTTCCTGGAGAAATGTTAGGTCTTCCCGGGGGATCATCTAAAAATATGAAAATCCTGCGCCAACCAGTCGCATAGATAAAGATGTCTAGACGTTATACTGCTCATATTTTCTCAAGTGTTATATTTTTTATTTTTCAACTTATTCGAAGTTGCGATCACCAGCTAGTATAATATAATTTTATACCTAATGTAATTTAATACACCGATCATCAAATAGACCGTCAGCACCTTATCAGTAAAAATATCAGTAAAAATATCCATTTTAGGTCCACATTCGTCCAATTTTGGCTATCGAAGTATTTATAATAATACTTTTACATAAACTTTCACTTATTCTATGATTTTAAAAGTTCACTCAGGAGTTACCAATCTTTAGGAAATTATGGACGTGATAATTGACAATAAATTGATAAAACGTGCAATTTGTGTTATTCCAAATGAAAAATGTCTTTTCGTATTTGCGGAATATTTCTTCTTAAAATATTTATTATAAAGTTAGTTCGCGACAATTTTTGTACGCCTAAACCATTATTAAAAAAGTTTCTACACACCTGTACTTGTTTTGTTAAAAAGTGTGATATCTCGGTGGACATTTTCTTTTTCTGTTTTATATTTACGACACTGTAATGATAGTGAACTATACGAAAATAATCTCACGGAATGATGAAGATAATTATTTTTTCACTTATCACTTATTATAACATAGACTTGCGTATTTAAAAAAAAAAAAAGAAAACAATTAGGTAACCCATGGGCGCCTATTTAGGCATTATGTTATATATTTTCATTTGTTAAATTTATTCTGGAAAAAAATGGTTAAGTTAATTTAACATAATTAATTAATAATTTCAAAGTTCACTGTGGATTGGCAAGAAAAAACATCTTATTGGAAATTAAGCTGACCGAATTTATTTAATTATTTAGAATGTGCTCTTTTTGGAAATAGCAATATTATGTAGCCTATTTAGCTTCATGTTAAAGTTTGAACTTAATAAAGTGGCTGGTTTAAAATAAATTTATTTTTAACATAAACAAGATAAGATAATCACACATGAAATCGGAACTCTGTAATGTCTACCTGGATTTGAACCTGTGTCTACCGTGATACACTTTCCTTACATTGCTTGTTATAAAGACTTAGTGCCTATTTGTTACCAAATAATTTTGTCAAAAATAGCGTAATGGAGTCCAAAATCACTAGGCGAAGCAATTTATTGCAAAGAGCAATTGTAGAGCAGAATTTATAGAAATGTTATAGAAATGTTTGCAACGTATGAAAATATGTAATTTCATACACAGACAACTCCATCCTGGTTGAAATCATCTTTGGTGGAAATGATCATAGGACTCGACACCTCAAATATCAATATCTTTATAAACTGATGTCATCGTCATGGCATCGAGTACCTATATATGTATAAGAGAAAGTTTTTCAACTGTATAGATCGGGCAAGACGAAAGAATCCGTAATGTGCGATTTTGTACCACGTGGTACAAAATCGCTCAGTCCATCGTCAACTTTACGAGGCTGTTTAGCTACGCCATGGCCATCCTGATTACAACGATCAGTATCAATATTTTTGCAGGAAAAATTTCCCAATGCCCTCTCTATATATTCTGTATATTTAATCTTTCGATATAAGCTCACGGGCACGATTTGAGTCACAGACACGCTCACTTTTAATTTTTGAGACTTAAAAAAAAACCTTTACAACCTGCTGACCCCGACCAACAAAATTTAGTAATTTTCGAACGGTTCATTCCGTCCCGTTCCATTCACAAAGGAAACTAGAGAAAACTTGGTGTCCGGTTGACGTCGTGCGAGTCCAGCGCGTGCTGATCCTGCTGTCGACTTTCGATAACTTCGTACGATGGCCAAGCAGACGCCGACAGTAACGTAGACTAATTGACAAAGCTTTGGTGTCCCTAAGGAGTCGTACAAATGGCGCGAGCCCAGCGAGTGGTTAGCTCCTGTATTGGTTACCAATTTTATTGTACGATAGCTGGGCGCCTCTTCAGACGCCAACAATCGATGAAAATATGACCACTGCATACCCTGACGCTGCTGAGGATTGGTGGCTACGCCGGTGCACTCCGATCAGCAGGACCCTTCAGCACTAGTACTAAAACAGGTCGGGGTATTTATTAATATGTGCCTTACCTCCTTCAGCGCATATTTGTTGCAAGAGTGAGTTGTTTAATTAAAGTGTTGTGTGACAAGTAACAATGCTTTCATTTATCCTCCGTTCAGATAGCTGGCGCTTTGGGATAATCTCATTGGAACGACAGGGCTGCTGGTGAATAAATGTCTCCGTTAGGTACATGTTTATGTAATGGCCATTAAAGCATACAACGAACTATTCAATAATACTTACAAAGGAATTGCCGGATCTAAATTTACAAGAAACTTCACAGAATGCTTATTAGACTGTTGCTTTGCTGTTATAATAAACACTTTAATTAATTTTTTTATGTTAAGATTGGCAGACAGGCTGACGGTCCAGTTGATGGTAGGTGGTTACCGTCGCCTATAACACAAGCAACGCCACAGGTGCTGCAAGTGCGCTGCAGGTGCTGCAGAGTCAAATTTGAAAAGTTCATTTTTCAAAGTCGACCCTGCCGGGAATCGAACCCGGGAGTCTTAGAACAGAGCGTTAAGGCAAGCACCCTAACCACTCATCCAATGGCTCATTGGTTTTATTACTAGCGACCCGCCCCCGGCTTCGCCCGGTGTGCAATTTTTATATATATGAACATTTCCCGTTTATCCCTCTTTGCATTAGTGAACACCGAATTTAAATCGGTCTACCCGTTCACGCGTGATGCCGTGACCAAGGGAAATGGGGATTCATTTTTATATATAGATATTTTTTTTTTCATTTATTTATTACATTATTCTAGTAAACAATTTTTTTCCAACAGATTAATAAGCATTAGAGAAACTCCCTTTGATGCTAAGTGTACTTGCTAATGGCAGTTTGAATGCCTTTTTATAATTGGACTATGGAGTGATACATTTCAAATGTCTTTTATAAGTGTGTTAAAATAGGTATTTGCACTCTTGCTACGTTTATTCAGTGAATTTACTCGGAGAGATAAATTATAATGTGCTCTGAAAGTAGGATCGTTCTGACGCTGTACAAATTATCTACTTACCTACCTTAATTGGCCTGTTGGCAAGATTAACGCGGCGACGGTAAATGTATGTACTTATACACAATATACGGAGAAAAAAAAATACTTCTCTGTACGTCTTTTCATTAATTTCTTAGTATAGTGTGTAGTAACAAACGGCAACCGTAAATTAGGACCATATAAGACTTAATAGTAATTGTGCTTATATTATTGACTCTACAGTGACTTAGTAGGTTTCTCAATTTGATTTTTGCAAGCAAGCATTGAATTTTGCAGTTAAATCGGGCTGATAGCCGAAACTACCGCTCAAAAATATCATCACATATGGGCCACTTTCCAATGCTCCAACATTATTAATTAGTTCAGAACAGTATAAACATATAAAAAAGCAACATTTCATCTGTACAATCTTCTTTATTATGTATATAATTATTCAGTATTAGCTGAGCCCGCAACTTGTAAATTTGTAAATCGATTGGAATGAAACAAAAATAATTTACAAAAAATAAATAAAGATTAGTATGCATAAACGCACAGACAAACAGACAAAGAGACAATAATTCTAAAAAAAATTTTTTTTTTCACCTCGGTAACATAAGTACAATACATGTTGTGATATTTCTACACATAAAGATGCCACATCTTTTCTTAATGTTTTTTTCATTTTTGTTTACGTAAAAAAGGAACACTAAAAGTATCCATTTTATTTTATTCGTTTCTCTCCACAGTGAGAAGTTTTTTTTAGTTTTGAATCGTATACTCGTAATGTGTTCTTATACGACACCCAATGGGATTGAAAGAAGTTTCTTCGTTCGGTGACATAAAACTGATAATATAAATAAAGGACTGTTCTTGACATAAAGGACATAAAGGACTGTTCTTGTGGCATATCCTTATCAATATTTCCCTGGAAAGTATATATTATGCGAAGGAATGAAGGTTTATTTTCATTTGTGAATTTCTTTTTAGTTTTATAGCTTTTATGAACTTTTACGGTGTATATAACTAATGAAATTCATTATAGAGTAAACATAGTAAAAAGGTTTTTTTTATTTATTTATTTTTAAGTACTATATTCTTCTCAGTTTGGCCGCATACTTTGACCATAATCAAAATAGTACCTATACATATTACATACGTAGTGTTAAACGTGTGTGCGTGTGTCAAACACTTTTATTTGTTTTTTTTTTTATTTGTTATGTGATTCTCGGGAACAGTTTTTTTTTTAATAAAGTATACTCTATGTCCTTTTCTGTTCCTTTGACAACGTTTAGGCAAAATTTCATGATGATCGAACTCATTTGTTTATAATATTGTTAGAATTACGCAAAAGAAACTTTTAAAATGTATACTGTTTTAGTCTGTGCATATATACGATATTATGATCTTTTGATATTATTTCTCATACAAACTGCGCGAAGTAAGTACGCTGGTAAACAGAGCAATTACGTTATAGAAGCTCAAAACGCACTCGACTTTCAAGTTTCGCATTCGCTAACAAAATACCGTTCCGTGCATTAGCGTAAGTTATTAAATGGATTTCGTTTATATTTGAAATGAAAAATTGTTAACTGAAAAAAACTTTAGTTTTTCTTCCTCTAATGAAAACAATATAATTACAAGAAAGTTGAAAGTCTTAAATTAAATAAGTATTCTCTTGTATACTACAGAATTTATTTACCTCTTTGCGCTACGAATCTGTAGCTTTCGACTTCGCTACGCCATTAAAAGCTACGATACTGCTACGAGATTGAAACGTAACACGTTTTTGGTATCTATAAATTGCTACGAAACGTGCCTGTGACGTCATCGCAGTTTAAGTAGATCTGCAGATTGGAAAGGGGACGGAAAGTGACCTGTTAAAAATAATACTGTTACTTGCGGGGTGAGTCAAACTACCATGTAAGGGCGAAATAAACTATTTATTTTCACAAACCAAGATGACTTCCAAAAGGGCTACACTTGTTCGATAAAACCGTTAAACTTGCCAAAAGTCATCAATAATTCCCTTAATGAGTCGCCGGTTCACTGTCGCAGGTAACTTCACAAAAACTCCGAAGAGTCGCTTTCGAATCACTGTTATGCATACAACTGTCTCCCGCCCGCCGGCTTTTTTATTTATTCAAACATGTCGATCTATTTCGAATATACTAGAAATATTTCGGGAATGCTATTTCTGTTTAATGTGAACTCTATGTTGTAAACATACATAAGGACCAATTTCCTTTGACACTAACCGGGAAGTGGTGTACTACTATCAAAGCCTTCGAGACTTTCGGCCGGCGCGAACGCTTTTTCCAGAACGTTCCAATGGTTAGTGGTAACAATACTAAAAGTGTTTTTCCCATTTGCTTGGAAATTATTTTTATTTTCAGTATTTTTAAAAAAGCATACGTTCATCGACCGCCATTTTGTTTTATTCATATTGTCGATTCTACATATGTTCTGAATTAATGAATATTATCATATGAACATTTTTAAATTTAGAAGAAAAGTGAGCACTTCACCAGAAAAAATAGGTTTTCTTGAATATTTTCGCCTATTATTTCCTTGCAAGTTGGAGTCTCGGGCGAAATAACAATTAACAGCTTTGTTTGTTTTAAAATGTCGGCTATTGTCCAGTATTTAAATGTACTTCCGATCTTGACAGTAATGTACTATTAATAATAATGTGATTTATTTATTAATAATCGAAATGATATTATCTACTTGGGACAAATATGGAGGTCGAGATGGAGGTCAATCGTCGAATCCAGCTCGGATGGGCAGCGTTCGCGAAGCTCCGAGTCATCTTCTCTTCCAAAATTCCTCAGTGCTTTAAAACAAATGTTTTCGACCAGTGATGACATATTGTGCTGAAACGTGGTCCCTAACTCGTAAGAACGCTCAACGAGCTATGGGGAGGACTCTGATCTCGGTTACACTCGAATCAGTAATGACGAGATCTGTAGACGAACGAAAGTTACCGACATAATCCGGTGGATTAGTAAGTTGAAGTGGCAGTGGGGTACGGAGAACCGACTGCCGCTGGAGCCAGAAGGTTCTTGATTCTTGAAAGTCTACCCATAAGGTTGATAGACAACCTGATAAGGGCCGAAGATCGACGGTGGGTTCAAGCTGCTGCTGACTAGTACTTTTGGAAGAATAGAGAGAGGCCTTTTTCCAGGAGTGGCGTCCTACGGCTGAGATGATGAAGTAATGCTTGGAGCCTGACTGAAAACCAGCGTATTAGCGCTGAGTTAGGTTTCAACCTGTTTTGCTGATGCAACATACATATCACTTATATTTATCACTAGCGACCCGTCCCTGGATTCACATTTATGAAAATTTCCAGAAAAATTATCTAATTTTTCTCTGCATAAGAACCTTTAGCCAATAGGGGATCGGACAAATTTTCAGAAAGTGTTTTAAATTAATATTCTTGGATATTTATTCCCATAAAAAATACTATTTTATTTATTTATAGCCTTTTAGGTACTCAAAATCATGTTTTAATATTGTTTGTTTGAAAATGCCGCCAAAATGCCACCATAGTTCATCTGAGAGCGCGTAACGTCATTTGTGGTCATATCATAACAAAACAGCTGCATTGGCATAAGACAATGATTGCCCACAAATGACGTCACGCACTGTGATTGGTGTTTCAATATAGATTAAAAATATTGTAAATACTTAATAAAATTTTATTTCTTCATTTAAAAATATTTAAATGAATTATATTAAATTATTATTCGATAAATAATCGTAAAAAATTATATATTTTCTTTCTAAGTACATTTTAGATTTTAATGTGATTACTGTCCGATCCCCTATTGGTCAAACTGGTCCAGCCTTTACGAGTTTAACAACACATTTAATGATTCATTATTTTTAGGAAGTCTTCTGTAAGGGGGTAACTACGAATGTGAAACTCAGTGTGCCCTGCCACTACTTCCAGATCCAGACTAGAGCCAGCTTTGAAAAGTTCATTTCCAAAATTGACCCTGCAGGCAATTGTCATAAATAAGGTTATGTATGAATAGTTACAGCATAAACAAACCATTTATCATCAGTAATTATTTCTTTCATATTACATAATGGAATCACTTTTTAAAATGTTCAGCCTGAGCGTGACAATTATTTTCCTTGTTAGCGTGACGCGTTGGCGCACCTGTTGATAAATAAATTAAATTTATAATTTCAAAGTAGTCCGTGTGTATAAATTTACAAAAAAATATGTTCATATTACCAGTCTGTGGTACACCGTCAACATTTTAATTTAATCCCGTAATCCCAGGACGAGTTTAAATAATAAATTGTTTTGTAACGAGGTTTTAACCTCCTGGGACAATTGTCGATACAAAGGCGTGTGTTTTCATAAATAGAATGATAAAAGTATTTTTATTTAAGCCCCTTGCTTATTTTATTTTAGCTACTTCAATAAATAAAGTTTATTAGGACGCTTCATGGTAGGTGGCTACCATCACTATAACACATATAATGAGCACCAATAGTGTACGCTACTTATTTTGAATAGGATAAAAGATAAAAGACAAGTTGGAAAAGAGCAATGGACTCTGGCATCCTTTATTTATACATGGTGGTCCTTTGTAAGGAAATGGTCACTGTCGCCAGAACAAGAATTGCGGTACGCATGAAAAGTTTACAACACATTAGATAAAAATTAAAAGCTCCCTTAAAAGTAAGAACAGCCAATATTTGAAAAGATTAATCTGTCTAAGTAAAACTAACATGTCTTCGTCGTGTTTCGATTACATCAATAAATATTAGCTTAAAACAGCATGAGGGGGGAATGTAAGGGTGTGGTCTATTTGAATTCCCTGGTTGATCCCACGGAACTGTCTGGAATACCCAAGGGATTTGATCGGATGTATTACGGTTTACCAGGCCAAGATCCCCAACTAATAATGTAACATATAGGAACGGACTATTAGAGAATTCAGAAGATTTCTTGTGGGATTCATTGAGAAGACTTCGGGGTCAGCTCTGAATACTTAACTTGTAATAACTTACAAGTTAAGTTATTCTAATGGCTTGTTCCCACCATTAGACCTGAGGGACAATATACATATGTACCTAAAATGTTAACTTATGTATTAAAATATACGTAATATAGGGCGTAATATATGCGGCTTATAGGGGATCTTTCAAATATGCTGCAAGTAAGAAATGGAATACTATACCTCCACCTTATTGGAAGCTTCAAACTGTAGCTACTTTTAGAAATAACATTAAAAATGTTATTTCTATTTAATATTGTTTTGATGTATATATATGTATTTCTTGTATGTGTGTGTACGAAATAACATTCTTTCTTTCTTTCTTTTCTTTCTTTAATATAATTATTTTGTTTTATTAAAACCAACCCCCAGGTTGTCAAGGATGCAATTATAATTAGGATACAGGGAAAGTTGTACGGAATATTAAAGGACGTCATTATTCAGGTCATTTCTGATGGATTTAATTATGTAATATGGTGTCCGATTGATATTGAACTTATAAATATTGATATTGAACTTTTAAATATATATATTTTTTGCTTTTATATCGTTTTTTTTTGGGATTGGAGCTCTTAGGGTCCGATTGTTTGATATTTTAGTTAGAAGGCATGTCAATTAACAAAAATTGAACCTACCACTATCAGTTTAATGTTTATAAAGAATTATCGCCAAGTGATTTTAACTTAGAAACCGCTTTAAAAAAAACAGTATGGGAATTATTTTGCAAATGACTATAAAAAACCATTAAAAAACTTCTACGTCTTTTAGCTATTAAAAAATTTATAACACTTGCTATTAAATTGGAAAAACATTGACGAAATAACAGTTAAGGTAGCAGTAGCATTTTTAGTTTGAGGTAAAAATAGCGAAAATAGTTAAATGAAACAAAAAAAAATTTGAGCAATAATTTTAATTCCCAATTATAATTCATGTTCTTTTTTTAAATTACTTTTACGACAGAAGTTAGCAGGATCCGCTTCATTTCCTGTATACACAAACATTCCTCGTTTATCGCTCTTGCCATTAGTGAAAAAGCGTATGAAAATTCGTTGGGTGATTTAGAAGTTAGCGGAGAAACAGACATAATATAATATAAATAGCTGAACTCGGCCACGCTTCGCTGCGGCCCATAGGGCGGCGGCGTGCGCATGGGGGCACGGTACTGGATACTGCTTATATATATTACTATTTATTGTAGCGTGATGTTATATAGCCTATAGCCTTCCTCGATAAATGGACTATTTAAAACGAAAAGAATTTTTCAATTCGAACCAATAGTACCTCAGATTAGAGCGTTCAAACAAACAAACAAACTCTTCAGCTTTATAATATTAGTATAGATATACGTATAGAAGAGTTATTTATCTAACAGGTCAAGTATTACAGATATGTTAAAGGTCTAAGACCACAATATTGAATAGTACCATTATATTAGTGGCAGGGCACACTGCATTCGGCGGTTAAAAATTGAGCAGACCTTACTTACTGGTTCTAGCTACAGTAACCAGTAAGTAAGGGATGCCAAAGCCCATTTTCCTATCCCACCTATTCCCTTATCCTTAATCATACTATTTTTTTAAATATTTAATAAAAATAAAAAAAAAATCCAGCAAATATAAATTTTATCGACACAGTGTAGGGTACAGACTTGTGTTTAAGGTCCATTTGATGGTAAGTGCTACCGTCACCTATCTACAATATAAACAAAGCCACAGGTGCTGCAAATGTGCTGCTGACTACAGTAGGATTAAGGATAAGGGATTAGGAGGGGATATGGAAATGGGCTCTGGCATCCCTTAGCACACGTGCTGTTATTTCACTGTAAACAGGTGGTTACTGCCGCCAGACGAGCCGCCCAAATGACTGCGAAACGCAGTGTGCCCTGCCACTATTACCTACCCTTGTCTTGAAACTTAAGCTGAGTGTGCTTCATGCTCTGGTAGATATGATTGCAGTACCCAGGGTGCCCTGGCATTGTATCAACCTTCCATTTTCCTTATTTGACACAAAAAGTTAGATATATGTAGGCGTGTCTCTCTGTCATTAAATTATGCAAACCGGGCTCGTCGCTTGTAATAGCTATGAAAAAAGAAAATGTCGCCCGCTAGTGTTGCCGGCGGATATTAAAATTGTGAAATGTGGTAGGTGTAATAAAATAACGCTCGCTTCGCTTCGTCTACAAATTCTCTCTAAATTGTATTAAACGTTTTTCGTAATATCATAAAGAGATTGAGTAGGGGGATTCATTAAAGAATCTAGGGCACCTTTATCTGATTGTCTTTTCGTAAAGAACAAAATTATTTATACAATGTTAATATTTTTGAATCGATTTTCACAGGCCCCCGGTATGAAAATTTTATGAGGAGTAAAATTAAAACAAGCGTTAACTAAACAGCGTTATGATCTTCTAAGCGTTATTTTCGCCGCTTCACCTATTTCTATTATAGTATAAAATAGATATTTTATATTTAGTATAAAATTATTAGTGTTATATTTTTGGAGTTTACCAAGCGGTTTTACCCAAATCCGATAGATGTCGCCGCTTCACCTTATTCTATACCATAGATGGCATTTATTTGCCCTCTTTTCCTATTATATAGTCAAGGACAATCGTACTTAAGAAGTAAACTTCAGTCTTGCGTCGGAGCTGACACACAAACTTTTTTTTTAAACTAGCGACTCGCCCCCGGCTTCGCCCGGGGTGCAATTTTTATATATATGAACATTTCCCGTTTATCCCTCTTTCCATTAGCGAAAACCGAATCAAAATCGGTCTACCCGTTCACGCGTGATGCCGTGACCAGGAGAAATGGGGATTAATTTTATATATAGATATTATTTGTCTATTAAACATAAATAAATATTATACAATATATGTAGTCATACTTTTATAAAAAATTAATTTTTTTAATCTTATTTGTAAACAAGCGATCCGTTCCCGGCTTCGCAAGGATGCAATTCTTTATTCTGCAAATTATATACATCCTCTTCGGTTACCGTTCTTTCCATTAGCGAAAACAGTATCAAAAATATCAAGGGTGCTTTAGAAATATCAGCGATTTAATTTATAATATGTGCTAGCTACCTAAGTAATCTAAGTTCGCACGGATGCAATTTTATAAATACAAAAAAATCCTCGTTCTTCGCTTTTTCCATTTAATGAAACCCAGTGATAATCAATAGTAGAATGTAGGTTTTCTCGGCCGGTATCCATATGAGTTGTGGGTTTCCGGGATGATGGCCCAGGTCTGTTGGAAATTCTTCCAAACGTTTCGTCAACAACTGCGGTTGACATCCTCAGTGGTGTAGTCCGAGTTAGAAGGAAAAGTACATCACATCACTGCACTTCACTTCTGCACTTTTCGGCTTCTCGAGCGAGACTGATTTGTCGACTGGAATGTGTCTATATTTAAACTTAAATTTATATCCCCACCCCGTGGTTGAATTGGTGGGGTGTGGTCACTAGGAGAGGGGTTATAATGCCCTCTCTTTCTTTCATTATTATTATTATTCCTGCGTAGTGCCGGATACCAAATGTTGTGTAGCCTTAGATTTTCCTCCTTCCTGTTGAAATTATTTGGATGCTTGAAAATTTCAATGGCTTCCCGATTAAGGCGTGAGTGATAGTGTACCTCGGATGACAGAACTAATGTGTTTTTGAAAAGGATTTTATGATTGCCTTCAGAAAAGGCGTGTTCAGCTACTGCCGATTTTTCGGTCTCTCCTCTGCGACAGTTGCCCTTGTGTTCTTTAATTCGGGTGTTAATGCTGCGTTTTGTGGTGCCGATGTATACTGCGCCACATTCACAAGGTATCGCACTCGCAGGCGCGACCTGGCAGCGCCTGCGAGGGACCTCCCGGCCCGGGGACCACTTGTACCGGTCGCGGCTGTCGCCGTGGCCGTCGCAAGTGGCCCTCCAGGGCTAGCCGGTCCCTCATAGCTTAAGCATTAGTTAAGTTTTTATTTGTAAGGGCCGGGCGCTTCTCGCCCCCCCGACGCCCGGTGACGGTTCCAAAGTCCCCTACGGACTAGAACCACACCCATTTCGAGGTGAGTTTTAGTGCGGTAAGAGTCCCACATAACCTCTATGGGCATTTGCATTGCATGCGGCATTTGAGCATAAGGTATCTTTTGAAGATTTCTCTCCTCGGAAAAAAAAAAAAAAAAAAAAAAAAAAAAAAAAAGACAAATCAGTCTCGCTCGAGAAGCCGAAAAGTGCAGAAGTGAAGTGCAGTGATGTGATGTACTTTTCCTTCTAACTCGGACTACACCACTGAGGATGTCAACCGCAGTTGTTGACGAAACGTTTGGAAGAATTTCCAACAGACCTGGGCCATCATCCCGGAAACCCACAACTCATACCAGTGATAATCAGTTACACTGCAGAGTTTCCTATGCATTCTTCCTTTTCACTTTTCTCTTTGGTGAAGTTTTGACTTCAGTCAAGCCGGAGAACAGCACGCACGAATAACGAAGGCACACTAAACCTGCACCTCTACTCGATTACGTGTTTATTCAGTACGAAAAATCATTTTCATTCTTTAAAATAAAACTACTTGGATCCCTTTTTCCTAGACGATTGTACCATTTTGGATAGCTAGGGATGTTTTTATTTATTTATTTATATATGAGGTACACAAAACAGGATGTTGTCGTTGTAGATTAATTGTAAAAAGGATTATTTTGTTATCATTTGCATATACAGTTTCAGTTACAAGTGAATTTTGAAAATGAAATATCTCTTATTAAGCCGTATCATTCATTTTGTTGTAATATATAGTTTTATTAACATAATAGTTAAAGCTTTTACATAAAAACAACAAGAAAACTGAGCTGGATTGCTAAGAAAAAAAATATAACCTTATAAGTAAAGTGACGTTTTCCTGGAAAATATTCTCTTACAAGAAAAAAAAAAACATACAATAGAGAACCCTCACATTTGCTCCGGCTTGAAGTATTGGGATAAGTTCGTATAAATTTCCTTCTCTGCACAGTATAGGTACTCCTCATCCTTTTTGCAAGTCCTGACGGATAAACAGATTTTTATTAACGCCTCATTAAAAACCAATAACGAGCCCGTTGGATGAGTGGTTAGGGTGCTTGCCTTAACGCTCTGTTTTAGGGTTCCCGGGTTCGATTCCCGGCATGGTCAACTTTGAAAAATGAACGGCGACGGTAGCCAGCTACCACCAAATGGACCGTCACGTGAGTCTGTCTGCCGAACTTAACATAAAAAAAATAATGGTTAAAATTTAGGATTGAAAACGTCTTAAATTATGTTGATTAAATGATATTTTTTAACTAAAGGCAATCTCATTTGTATCCTTAACATAGTCTTGAGGATGAAAAATATACTCGTTATACATATTATGATACTTCATGCAGCTACTCGTTAACTTTGAATATAAAATAAAATATAAAACTTTTTGATGGCAGTTAACCGCTGAATGAAGTTTTTTCTAGACTTCCAAAGGCTTTCAAAGAAACACTTTTTATTCATGATCTTCATAAGATTTCGTTTAAGTGCGGAAAGGTTCTCTTTGAAGGTAAAGAATTCTTTATAGAGAATTATAGTAAAGCTGTTCTAGAGAATTTCCATTAGTGATTTTTCTCTTGTTTACCTAGACTTATTACAATTTGAAAGGAAAGTCCCAAATTGATTACTTTTTTTCTTATTTGACTTTTATATTCATGGTTGCGTATTTTGAGGCTATAGGAATATATTTTTAGTTTCAAAAGGAACTTGAAGACTGACTATAGGCATATTTTTAGTAGGGCACACAGACGCCTTTCCCCTATTCACTCATTACCTTATCATTTATCTTACTAACGTCTTCATTGCACTTTAAGCCCCATATAGCGTTGCTTTTGTTAGCAGGCGAAGGTAGCCAAAAGTTAAAAAAAAAATCGGAACTAATGCGATTATTATATGTATACTGGTGCCTGCGACTTGGCGTCGAATTTTTCATGTTTTTAGAAGATCCCTCAGTATCATATATTTTAATCCAGGTAATAAATATGGTAGAAATGGAGCTGCAGGGGGTCCACGGGAACCAGCTAAATTTTGAAAGTTGTCTATGAGAAAAAAGTCTGGGAACCACTGATTTAATGGGTTATCTAGCTTTTACAAATGCTCATTCTGTTAAATGTATTTAGTAAAAAATATTTAACAGTGTTTAAAAATTAATATAAAATAAATAACTTATCAGACAAGTTATAGAAGCACAGATAAGTTTATCTGAACCTATTTTTTGCCAGCAACTGTTATGCCCTTTAAAAATTATAACAATTTCAATATGGTGCAGGCCTGTGCGATTCTTCGAAAGAAATGTCTAGCAAATTCATTGACCAATCAGATGCCGTTGCGTCTCTCATTGGCGTTTCCCAAACCAAGATGGCGGATGGATCGTCGTTGGTTTGGGAATTTATTTAATCATTAGACGCACGTGTTGTTCGTATAAATTGTATGGTAATAAAGTCAACGAGGTCTGTGGGTGGATAGTTCTGTTATAAACAGTGAACGGATGTGTACCTAGGGGTGTGTAGGGTTGACCCCTGACCGAGTTCCATAACGAACTATGAGGTCATCGTTCTTTTATCGATTTAAGTCGAAAACGAATTTTTGTATGCTTTGTTACCTATAAGCGATCGTTAATGTAATTTATCGCTGTTCAATGTATATAGAAGAATGTGAAGAATAAAGACTTTTATTCATTTACTAGCAGAGCCCGCAACTTCGTACGCATGGTTTTCGGTACCTATGGCGTGTAACTTTTTTCTTTGTACCTGAAATGATTGGTATGAAACAAACACTAATAAATGTTACGAGAAGCTTGCTACAGTAAAAACCGCATTCAAATCAGTTAACCCGTTTCTGAGATTAGCGTGCCAAACGCACATACAAGCAAACAAAAATTCTAAAAACTATTTTTTTAACTTGGATAACACAAGCATAACATGTACAAATTGTTTATTTGAAAAAATATTTAATGTAGGTACCGACACGGCTCGTTTACGATTTTATTATAAGTATGTATAGATTTTTAAGATTGAAGAACAAAGTTTAAAAGAGAACAAGTGTAGAAAGTCAAAGAACGAACAGAACATTCTTATCTTCTTAACGCCTTGTAACACTCTCTCTTTCTTTCTTACTCTATCTCTATCTTTCTGTCTTTCTCTTTCACACACAATCATACACGCACACGCACTCCCACTATACACACTAAAGAATAAAATAAAAAGGGAAAGGGAAGCCAATTAACTATTTTAATTTATTTTATTTATAAGATGTGCTAAATTAACAGTAAAAAGGTGAGAAGAAAAATTACATATAATCAAAAAGAAAATCAAATATTGTTTGGATTAATGAATTTAGATGATGTGAAGTAATCTTTCCTTAGATATACTTACATTCTTGGATGACAAGCAAGCTTAGAATAAGATTACATTAAATCCACTTATAAAGTTTGTCCTGGCTGACTATCAACGCACAGCCAAAAACTATTAAGTCCAGAGAACTGTAATTTGGAACATAGCTTTATTTTAACGTAATCATATCCGCTAAGAAATATTTTTTTAAAATTTCAACTCCGTGCGAAGCCGGGGGCGGGTCTCTAGTTCTAATGCGAGATAATTTGATCCCACAGTCAAACTTTTTTGCAGTTTATTGGACAATGATTTTAAATTTTTATTTGAATGATAAATAAATAAATAAATGCGATGCTCCTGATGTTGCTGGTATCCTTAGGTGACTGTAGCCATCTAGAATCAAGTAGACTGTCAACCTGCCTGTCATGTCACCCTTTTTAGCATTAGCCTTAGCATTTTTAGCTAAGCACTAGCATTTAGCATTATCGAGACAAGCCGTAAAGGCAGCGTCGATCACGCGTCAATAAAAGAGGATTTAGGTAAATTTCTCCTGCGAACAATGTCCTGATAGGAAAATAGACTCTAGCATCCCCCGACTCTGGTTATTTTACTATTGCTTATTTATTTTATTTTAAGCCCTAACATTTATTACCTATGTTAAAGATAAATAGCCTTTTTTATTTCTGTTTCCTTTTTTTTTGTTTGAACGTTCTATATGCCCGTTTCCCTTTCTAAATAAAACCGTCAGCCTACCTGCCACCCTTAATCTTCTCTATCTATATATATAAAAATGAATCCCTATTTCCCTTGGTCACGACATCACGCGTGAACGGGTAGACCGATTTTAATCCGGTTTTCACTAATGGAAAGAGGGATAAACGGGGAATGTTCTTATATATAAAAATTGCATCCCGGGTGAAGCCGGGGCAGGTCGCTAATAATATAAAAAAATAATAAAAGAAAAGTTGTTTACTAAAGAATGTACTTAAATGCTCATTTTCTATCTCCTTCCTATGCTATTATCCAAGTCCTTACTTTGCTAACCTTATCTTCGCTATTATCAAACTCGGCAAAGCAGTTGAATACTCTCTTGGTGTTGCTTTTGTTTTAGGGCCTACCAGGAAAAACTCGTGACTCTACACATATAGACGAATGTTGTTTTGTTGAATGTAGCTCGAGTTAGTTAAGTTGTTTTCTAGTTATACATAAAAACACGAGTTTGATGTAATAATTGTTGATGCTTGTTTGTAAAAAATAGCAGTGACGGCATATAAATATACAAAAAACATCAATGAGCATACCGTAAGTGTAACATGCGAATCAATTAGCGAATAGCAAGTTAATTACGGCAAAGTATAATTATAAAAAGATATTAATTTTCTACGCGGTTCTTCTGTGTTGACGATAAACTTGCTATTTGGTGGAACTTGCTATTTGTTTCGCGGTATCGGGTCGTAGCGTACCCGTTTTGATCTACTTGCACTACCTCTGTGGCTTCACGGCGCGGTCACGATTTAAATAAATATATCGTATTATCTCTTTGACCATGCAAAATATATTCAGTAGGTAGGTACCTAAAAAGCAAAAATCACGCTTATTAATTACCTGTGACGATAAACTTGCTGATATGACCAAAAAACGTCACCTAACGATTTTAATATTTTTTTAAACAAAAAGTAGTTATTGTGGCTTAAATATAAAAGTTAGACATAATATGCTCTCATCGACTTTTTTGATCGAGCTCACAGAGAAATCATAGACTTTTTTATAGAAATCAATCATATATCTCTCACCGTTAAAGCATCAGCGTGCAAAAGAAACGTTTTCGTTCGACTGTTTTTTCGTCGACTTAACTTGCAAATTCGATTACCACGAAAAAGGCTTTTCAGTTTACGAACAATGTCTATGTCCAGCATGAAATTCTATTGCAACTATTGCTGAAAGATTTTTTAAAATCGGATGAGTAGTTTCGAAGATTACCCCCTACATGTAAACATAAATACGAACAAACAAACAAACATTACCTCTTTATAACCAGTCTCACAGTCTAACCAATCATACAGTCCGGCAACGCTCAATGTTCGAGCAAGCAAACTGAAGCGAGTATGACGTAAGTGTTGTTAGACTGTGATATATAGGTATTATAAGCCATAAATAAGTATAACTTATAGTTTCTCTACTGAGTTCTTTTAAACTATCCACCGGATTTTGTAAAGGTTTTCACTCATGGAAAATGCGATGAACGAGAAAGGTGTATGATTTGGAGAAAAATGCTTCCGTGTGAATCCCGGGGCGGGTCATTATATTGAAACTATATACAGTATGAAACTATATTGAAAATTGATTTACAATAAAGCTTTCATCTATCTCAGGTTTTGGTAATGACTATTCAGCTTTGTTGACACTATTTGCTTCGATGAATATTTAACGGTGATTTGAAATTCACTGCTAAACCGGTTTTGCTTACAGTGAATTATTAATTATACAAAAATATAGGCTATATTCATAACAACTTTAGTATAACAGCTAATCTCAGCCGAATTCACATCGGTAATAAATTTTAGTATATTTTGACGTTTCAGCTTGAATTGGGAATACGCAACAATTAATTGGGTTAATTAAATTCCGAACGTTTCGGGCTCCACATGGCGTAGTAACAAATTTATTGGGCTGGCTTTATTGCGTACTAATGACAATGTCTCGGCGTCTTTTGGAGCTGAACGGTTCATTAGTAACATTAATTATATACATAGAATTTTCCGACTCCAGATATATATCTCAGAAAATTTTGGGAACTTTCTTGTTTTCTGATTTGTTGCGTTAGGGTCGCCAGACAAGGTGACCGACCACTTGATGGTAAGTGATTACCGTTGCCTACAACACTAGCAAAGCCACAGGTGCTGCAGGTGCGCTGCCGAAAATAGTAGGATTAAGGATAAGGGATAGGGAAATAGACTCTGGCATCCCTTACTCACTCACCGAAACACAACATCACAGTTACTGTTATTTCACGGTAGTCTTCTATAAGGGAGTGGTTACTGCTGCCAGACGGGCTGCCCAAATGACTGCCAAACGCAGTGTTTCCTGCTATTACTTAAAACTCTGCGCTGACAAATTTTTTCTATGTAAATATCAGCAAGCAGAGATCATCAGCAGCAAATGGACCACACTTGATGTTAAGTCCGTCGCCTAATAATTAAAAGCAACGCCATAGGTGATGAAAGTGCTTGACGACGACGTCAGGAGGATAATTAATAGAGAATTGTTAAAATTCTCCGGAAAAAGACGGGGGATTGCGACGATATCGATCATATTATATTAAATAATATACAGAATTAATACGAATAAATAACATATTACATAATCACTTAATTTTTTATGCTTATTTAAAAAAGTAGTTTCTTACTACTTGTAGTACATTACTCAAAGAAAGTCAAACCTATGCCCACCTACATGAACTTAATATGTAATATTTATAACTTTCGATAAAGAATTATTATGGTTATTGTCAAATAATAAAATATTAAACACATCACAGGTAAAGCTGTGATACTGAACAATTACTAATGAATCAATTAAGTGTTCCCATTTTCATTAAAACTGATAGTTAAATCGGTTAAAGCAACAAGTTTAAATATTGATTCTTGACCATTACTGATAAACTGTACCACAGTAAAACACTACTGCAGTAGGTAATTTAGAAAATTTGAGAAATACACTTAAGGAAAACAAAATAAGTAATTTTACATTGAACGTGAATTTCGCACTTTAATTTTTTATCTATTTAAATCATTTGCCATATAGCATTAACTTCTTCAACTTCTTTTTCATTCAACAATCAAGAATACTCGCAGCACCTGTGACGTTGCTTGTGTTATAGGCGACGGTAGCCACCTACCATCAAATGGACCGTCAGCCTGTCTGCCGACCTTAAAATAGAAAATAAATATCTCAAATTATCAAGTTTACTTAAGCCACAACAAAAAGCTCAAATAAATATAGACCAAAGATTTTCTCGACTTAAACCCATAATTACTCCGAAACCTAACTTTCAAAACGATCTAACTATGAAACTATTAAAAAGCAAATTAATATCGAGTCCAATTATAACAAAATATTTTTAAAACTGTGTAAGTGGTTAGTTCCAGGAACTTTTAGAATGAATAATGTGGATAATAATAATTTCAATAGTGGACACGGAACCTGAAAACATTAACATGTATTGTATAATGATATATGAAAGATTATCTTGTTGAAGTGAAACTAATACGCTTGGCCACCATTTTGATGACGTAGTCTCATTACCGTCAGTTTTGTTAGCTGTATATTTCGTTACGGATGACGTCACGTGGGTGTCAATGTGATAAGGTTCCCGTGCGCATTAGCAATTTGCGGGATCTTACCTATGCTTTTCCATTTCCTTTTATTTCATATTGTTTTTGATTACGTACTGGTGTATCAAGGAGAGGAGTCAATACAGACTTACCGGTAGATATAAGTGCTTCTTCGCCTGCTCGACTCGCTCTGGTTCGTTGTCCACCACAATACTCGAAGAGTTTTTTGTTGGTTAAAAGCGTTTATCCGGAAAGCCCGTTTTTTGTTACACAGAGTTTAGGTATTTGGATAAATTATCACACACTACACACAAGAATAGCGGATAGTCTTAAAAATGCGTGTTGCGAGCGCTGCGACGACTTGGAATGGTCTGTCTTGATTTAGAGGGTAGGAAAGGTAAAAAAAAAATAGAAAATATGTAGGTAGTTAAGAGTGTGATGCGAGTGTTTGCATGTGTGTGATGCGTATTTGGATGTGTGCGGGTTTATGCCAACACGTACTATTCATTCCAATGCGAACTTCGAAGATAACTAATGTTTACATTACCTGCTTTTGAATATAATTGACCACTCTGTCTGCAACGTTATTGCGCTTTTCAGTAGGTACTTCTCCTGGTGTTATTTTTCGTATTGGATACCTACTGTCTTTAGTTTTGGACTGTGTCTTTCCGGTCCGCTGTAAGCAATTAACCTACATCCGGTGCAGTAACAGGTCGGGATGGGACGTCGCAAATTGTGCAAAGTTTGTTAGAGGAGCAACTGATTCATGTGTAACAACATCGTTAAACTGAAGGTGCGACGAAAATTCAATATCAACAACTTGGTCAGCATATACCCAACAATATACTAGCTGTCCCAAAATTCAACCGTAAGCAGGCACCAGGGAGTGGGCAAATTAATGACTACCCAAGGATTTTTTTTGAAGTTGTAGATTTTTTTTTAAATATTCTTTGACATATGACACTCTTTACAATATTTTTAGGCACTATAATCATTGTTATTTTTTTGTACTAGTAAGTACTAGTAAGGAGCAATGCTGTTCATACCAATTCCAAATAAAACGATAATACCTGTAGTTTTAATACAAAAATAAAATTAAGTTAACATTTTTTTTGCAATTTTAACCCTTATTCAAATTTGACACTTTTTTGACTTTTTTGACATTTTGACACTGCTGCTTTATCCTTAAGTCTATTTAGGTCGGCGACGCACTTAGGCGACGGTAGCCGCCTACCATCAAGCGGACGGTCAGCCTCTCTGACGAACTTCATTTAAAAAAATAAAGCACAAAAAGCATTCACTGACCGCTGCCCATTCAGAATCTATAAATAAATAGGTAAAGACAGTTCAATACGTTTTTCTCCTCTGTTTGCCAAACGATGTTCTTTTTTGTTTAATATAGCTATTAACGAGCTTTAATATAATCCAATAAAAGTTTTGGAATACCAATTTTTTTTTTTGTTTCAATATTTCGTATAGTTTTTTGTGAAATCTCTCGAGAAAATAATTTATCGACGCATAGCTACATCAAAAATTATCTCTCAGGCTTATGTTGTCTCCTCTCTTAACATATTATGCTTTGACACCTCAGATTACCCTTGATGTGGGTTGACAGGAGGTCCCTGAATAGATGGGGACTCCTTAGCGACAAGAGCTAAAATAGTCGGTCCTTAGTCTCTGAAATGCCTCTTCTCTTGATAATCATTTATGTTAAAATGACTAACTGTAAATAATACCGCCATGTTGATGACGTAATCTCGTGACACACTCGTTACCGTCAGTTTTGTTAGCTGTATATTTCGTTACGGATGACGTCACATGGATGTTAATGTGAAAAGGTTCCTGTGCTTTTCAATTTTCTTTTCATTTCATATTGTTTTTCATTACGTACCGTTCACTCCAATACGAGCTTCGAGGATAACTAATGTTTACACTTTTGATGATTATGATTGATGTTAATATAAAATAAGATTATATTTTTGTATTAGTATTGGTCAAAATTAATTTGCCATTCACTGACTCACCAAAAAAAAAAAAATTAAATTAGAGATTTTTTCTAAATTATTAAGAGTAGGTCGTTTTACAATTTTTTTAATATTAGTATTACGTAGTCTTTAAAAAAAATATTAGTATTAGTCTTTAAAAAAAAAGACAAAGGCCGATATTGAAATCAAATTTTAATTCATATTATTAACTTTCTATAAACAACTTTAGTTTATCGAAGCTGTTGTCTGTTACATTTTGTTCATTGACGTCGACGGCTATATAATTTTCCTTAGCTTTCTTGCTAAGTTTGAACAACTCTTCGATGTCCATCAAAGTTCCCGTACATGTTTCTGGCATAACCTTACCGACAACTATTAATATACCTGTCATGGTTATCGTGGCTACAAACAAAACACCAGGAACACCAATTTGTTCCGTCCCGATAGGGATTAATTTTGAGAGACCGTTAGCAAACGTCCACAGGTAAGCGCAAGCTAAAGAACTTCCAATACTTTTGTGTGACATTGGAAATATTTCGCCCATAATTGAAAATGGTAAAGCGGTGGTACCTAATGACATAAACATTATGAAGCCTGTTACGAAACATAATAACAACCAGGAGTAGTCTGGGGAAAACATCAACGTAGTCTGCAGAAACATGAATATGGATATCAAACCAAGAAACAAAATTGAAACCGCTCCAGTAAATAAGAAGAGAGTTTTTCGTTTCACTATCCGAATCAAAACGCAAGCCGTAATAGAACACACCAATTTTAGAACATCAAAAATTAATGTGTCTGTAAATTTTCCGTCGTTAAATTCAAAGTAATTTCTGAATGAATAATTCTTTTCGAAATTATCACTCCCGAAGGCCACAAAGCTGAACAGTAAGATCATAATGGAGAGCGGTTTAAGGAAATCCGCTGTTAGCAAAGATTTGAGATAATCTAAAATTATTTCGCGTATTCCAGACCATCTTATTGGCTTCAAAGATTCACGTTGAATTTTTATTGCATATATTTTTATCAACGTTTCTAATTCTTTGGAATCTTCCGATCTATCTCTAAGCCAGTAGAAACTCTCCGTACATTTTTCAATATGTCCTCGATGGATCAACCAGTGGGGACTTTCAGGGGTCAAGTAAGTTACTGATAAACTGATTAAGGCCGATAAAAATCCTAAAAAGGAAATAACTGACCAAAAAGAATATTCTGCAAATACGTGACTGATTAAAAGACCGAATGATATCATGACAGTTTCGAGCATTAAAAACGTAGCTCTGAATTTAGGACTGCTGTATTCGGATATTAAAATACTGCTGATTGTGACTGCTCCTCCCATAGACACATTGTGTAGGATATTGGCTACGGTGAGGTAGATCATGTGAGTTGGATTCAAAGATATTATCCAGCTGATCAAAAGTGGTATTGTCGTTGCTAGATTGGCTATCCTCCTGCCCTTCACGTGCATCAGCAATGGTATTACTATTATGGACAACGTGAACGCGATCTCTCCGGCAGTTTCTGTAATAAAAAAAAAAATTGTTATCAACAGAGTACTAGGCAATTAGGTTTTTTTTTTCCAACGACTCTATAAATTTATTCAACGAACAGTCCCAAGACAAACCTGACGACTGCGACGACGTTTATTAACTTTTCCTTTTAACTGTTGGTTTTGAAGTCTTTGAAGTTTGATGAGAAAAATCTGACTACATTATTATAGTAAAAGGAAATTCTAATTACATTCAACAAATAATGTGTTCTGGTAATTTGGTTTTACTACGTTTTACACTTACAATTATTTACTAATTCCGATCCCCTTTACATACTTGTTGGTAAATCAATTTTCACTTTTTTAGGGTTCCGTACATCCGAATAAAAAAACGGAGCCCTTATATGATCACTCGTGTGTCCGTCTGTCCGTCGGTCACAGTCAATTATCTCGGAATCTACTAGAGCGATCAAGTTGAAATTTGGTACACATATCAATTTCTGTGACCCAAACGCAGAGGTGTGACGTGAATAGATGAAATCTGTATATGGGAGGTCATTTTTGGGGGGAAGGTGGAAATGGAAGGTCTTGTTGTGAAGATCTTAAATGTATTTTTTTGTAATTTTAAAATAGTTTCCAAGTTATTCAAGAAAATAGACGAAAATTGACCATTCCCCTCCCTTATCTCCGAAACTAGTAAACTTAAAATTTTGAAAGAAAAAAAAACAGAAATTAGTTTTCTACTTATAGATTATAGGAAAACCTATAAGAAGTCCATGATATTAAAATAACATGGCAAATCACTCAATATTGCGCGGATCTTCAAGTGCGAGTTGAACTCTTCACGCAAGTTCAACTCGCACTTGAAGTTTTTTTTTAGATAAAAGGTAATTTTTTCCATCATGGTCGAATTTCTGTTCTACGATAATTAAATTGATTAAATTGTTATTTATTTTTTAAAAAAAACTAGTATTATTTATAAATATGACCGTCACAAAATGGTCAAATACATATTAAAAATAAATTATGTAAAATATATTTTCTGATTTTGTTCTACATATAACAATTCCAATTATTGTATGTCATCGTGACCCATTTATCAATTTTGTTAAATAGCATATTGATCTTGACATTTTTAATTTTTATCTCTTGAATAATTATGGTTCATAAGTTTATGGGCGTTGAATATTTCTAGTGAGTAAATAAGAAAAAAGAACTCATTCCCAACATTTTTTTTAAAATTTTCATTATTTGTTTATTCATTAAAGATTATAGACAAAATTATTCGATGAACTTTGCACTAAGCATAGCTCGTATTGCAGAATCGAAAATTTAAGCAGTGAAATTAGAATAAAAGAAAAAGAGATTGGTTTGTGTTTTTTGAATGTGCGCGCGCGCCAGTAAAATATCCTGTAAGATATTAAGTCATTGTTGTGACTGGATGCCTTTCATTATAAATTCAGTACCGTCATATTGAAGTCTAGTTTTATAACTATTATTACGAACATACTTATTTTTCACTTCGTAATTCTTACCTACGTATAAAAAAACGATATCTTCTCCATTTTGTGTTCTTAGAGTTTTCAAAATTGTTGTGAAAAACCCTAATCCCAAACCGCAACTTAAGATGGTGTTTAAAACTCCAGTGACCGCAGTTAACTGAAAAAATTAAGTATTTTGAAGATTATGCAATTAAGTAAAAGACAATTATAGTTTGAGCGATATCACCTAAATACTACATAAGTAAGTACAAGCTAAGCTATAAGTTCCACCTGCGACTTCGCTTTGATCAGCCACATAATACGAGTTTTTAAAGTATAAAGCTACTTTCTTTATTTGTAAGCATTACAAAAAAATGCCAAATTCTAAATGTACTTAAAAATTATTATAAGCGTGCATTTTAAATTTTTGAATATTTTCTCTACGAATGGTTTCAAATAGGCCAGCAATGTATTAATGGAAAATTGTTTTCAATGAGCTTTTAATGCAATCTGACTCGTGTGGTGTACTTTTGCAGCTACTTTGCAAGCGGCTTATTAATTTCGCTTATTAATATTAATGAAACTAAGAATATAACTATTTAATTATAATTATTAGCTTTATATGAAAGTTATAGATGTGAGTTCATTGGTCAAGTGGCTAAGGTGTTTTGTCTTCGCGATCTGATTCAAGGTTCGAGTTCGATTCCCGGCAAGGCCAACTTTTGAAATGAACTTTTCAAACATGGCCTTGGTCTTTGCGTGCAAGGTTTCGCCTGCCGTTCGTTGTATGGTTTTACCATAAGACAAGCTTAAAGCAACTTTCACCCAAACAGTGCAGTTTTTGTAATGTTTATTGCTAATCTATCTACGAGGCGGACAAATACCAAAGATACCAAAGATAAAATTAATTGTCTTTTTTATTAAATTGTTATATACACAAATAATCCTTACATAGTATAAATATTGATACGGTTTTCACCAGTGGAAAGAGTGTTAAACGAGGAAGGTTTTTATATATAATTTGCAGAAAAAAATTGCACCCGTGCGAAGACGGGATCGGGTCGCAAGTAATAATATATATATTGCGTTTTAACTCGTTGAAACGTTTTAATTGTATATTTATGAATTTTGTAAAATACATAATAAAACTTATATAAGTATTTTTTATTATTGGCTGGATTTTTGGTGTTATTTTGACTTGCTTAGAATAGGTATTTTTTGTTTTGGAAATGGAAAAGGCATTGAATTAAAAATTATGTATTTTTAATTATTAATTTTCTTATTTATGATTATTTCTTAATAAGTTAAAATAAAATTGTTAAAGTTAATCTATACTAATATTATTAAAAAACAAGATTTGTATTTACGTATGTATATATATATCTATGTATTTTTGTATGTTTGTAATGAATAAACTCAAAAATTACTGGACCGATTTTAAAAATTCTTTCACCCATAGAAAGCTAAATTATCAGCGAGTAACATAGGCTACTCACGCTCCTCCCATCTCCCCCCCCCCCCCCACCCCTCTTTACCCCTCCAAAGGTATGTTTGTAATAAATAAACTCAAAAACTACTGGACCGATTTTAAAAATTCTTTCACCCATAGAAAGCTACATTATCAGCGAGTAATAATTTTTAAAGATACGCGGACGAAGACGCGAGCAAAAGCTAGTCGTTAATAAACCAACTTACTTGATTCAAATGTGGTTTCCTCTCCATGTTTGAAAAGTATGTTTAAAAATTTAACACCTCCATTTATTTTATTATTCTTTCATTAATTTTAACCAACATTGCGTGTAATCGTTATACTGGCAACAAGTGTTATGTTATGATAAACAAAAAGACACATCTGTTTAAACAAACGTCATAGTTAACGTACAGATGCGTAATTTATCTTTGGCTTGATGAATAGTGTTTTTTATAATGGGAACTAGCGACCCGCCCCCGGCTTCGCCTGGGATGCAATTTTTATATATAAGAACATTCCTCGTTTATCTCGTTTTCCATTAGTGAAAATCGAATTAAAATCGGTCTACCCGTTCACGCGTGATGCCGTGACCAACGGAAATGGGGATTCATTTTTATATATATATATAGATTAATTATAATCGTTTTTATTTAATTTTTTTAATGATAACATTTATTTTGGGGTACAAACTGAAATTATATTACGGTACTAGCCGAGCCCTCAACTTCATACGCGCGGTATTTGGTATAGCGCGTAAATATTTTGTTTATAAACAGATTGGAATGAAACACTTAATGTTACGGGAAGCTTGCTACAATTACATTCGTGAAAACCGCATTCAAATCGATTTAAGCCTTTTTAGAGATTAGCGTGCACAAACGCATAGACAAACCGACAAACAGACACAAGAATTCTAGAAACGATTTTTTTTTACCTAGGTAACATAAGTACAACGCGTACAAATTTTTTATTTTTTATTTATTAATGTAGGTACAGACGCTGCTCGGTTACGATTTTATTATATGTATAGAATAGATAGGTAAACACAGATATCATCACCATCACTGCTAGATGT
Source organism: Bembecia ichneumoniformis (assembly GCA_910589475.2). Taxonomy (NCBI): domain Eukaryota; kingdom Metazoa; phylum Arthropoda; class Insecta; order Lepidoptera; family Sesiidae; genus Bembecia; species Bembecia ichneumoniformis. The sequence continues at coordinate 12,452,955 of OU342533.1, read as the reverse complement.
TGGCCTCTCCTAAAACTCCCATCACGTACCATCCTTTGCGCTTCGCATCCAGAAGCTTTCCGCTATGCCTTTCAAGTCGTCTGGACTAACATGCCGCTGCGCCGGGCGTCCCAAGCTGCGTCGTTAAATTCTGGCCTTCATTCCAGAAATCATCTACCCTATCCATAATGTAAACACAGATATTTAATAAATAATAAAAATTGAAAATAAGAGCTAGTTTTTTTAATGTTAAAATAGGAAAACAGGCTGACGGTTCACTTGATCTTAGGTGGCTACCCATAATTCCTTATCTTAAGGATAAGGAATTATGGGAGGGGACATGGTAATGGGCTCGAGCATCCCTTACTCACTCACCGAAACACAACAGCACACGTGCTGTTATTTTACGGTGGTCTTCTATAAAGTGGTGGTTACTGCCTCCAGAAGGGCTGCCTAAATGACTTTAAAACACAGTGTGCCCTGCCACTACATTTGGGTAATAGAATAAAAGCCATTTCCATATTGACGAGGTCAATAATTGTGGTTAAGGTGCTTGCTTTTGCGCTCTGACTCAGGGGCCCCGAGTTCGATTCCCGGGAGTTCAAGATTCCTGGTCTAGATGTTCAAGGTTTCGCTCTTGTCCCGTTGTATAGTTATCTTACGTTGTGGGGCATAGTATTGGTGATCATATATTTAATCAAAACAGAAAAAAAAGTAAAAAAAGAAAAATATTATAAAAACAAATACAGCAAATACGCTGGAAAATTCTTATAAAAACTCTAATGAGTACGGGATGCCAGAGTCCATTCTCTTATTCCTACCAAGCCCCTTATCTCGGTCACCAGAGTAACCGTATACCCTGGATTTACTAGCTTTTATAGAGGACGATGAAAACAAGTAAATCTGCCACTAGTAAGACCGACAGCCTACTTGTAGCCCTATAATAATAAAACAGTTGCAGTTTTAAAATATCGTTGTTTAGCATTGAATCACTTTTTTGCAAGCAAGAGATCACTTTTTTGTTTTGTTATTGTGAGTAATAGGAGTATTCATTATTTTTAAAACAAAAGAAATATAACAAAATTAATTCGCACCCATTCTTACTTCACGCGTGCTCCAACAAGATATGACGGATGAACGGTAATCCATCCACTGCCAACACTTCTATAGTTGAAACAATAACACCAACCATTCAAATGAAATAGGGATGTCCCTCTTCCTGTCCTAGTTTTGTAAATCGGTATAAATATTTTTAATTCCAAAGGGGATTGCCAACTTTTGGGCCCAACCTGTTACAGAGAAAGTAAATGGCGGAAAAAATCTTTTATTTTTTATTAAATTAAAATAAAAAATAAAAAATTTTTTTACAGATGCTAAATACAGAAAAATATTTTTTAAATGTTGTGAGTAGGTAGGTATATAGTTTTCTGTGCTCGAGCCGTCATGAAATAAAGCTTTAAAAGTCTTTGTTTATTGTCTATGTCTAGTTTAGTGTTTTTTATGCAGTTATAAAGACATTATAATCTAATGGAAATCTACCTAGAGTTTAAGATTAGTCGTCTAACAATACTAAAATGTTAATTGCAAAATATATTGTTAAAGTAACACAATGTCTAACATAACCTAACCATATTTTGAGCCCATATATCTTGATTATGCAACTGACAATCAAATTGAAACTAAGGTAGCATAAATCTGATATTTTTACCTACCAAATGGTACTAATTTGGAACTTGGACTTTGGCAAAATTACATCATCGTTATCAGCCTGCAAGATTCCACTGTCAGACATAGGCCTTTTTAATTGAGTGTCACCACACCCGCTCTCTTGAGGTTATCGGTCCAGAGAGCAGCTGTTGGGTCCACTGCGCGTTTCGCAAAATAAAATAATAATGCATAATTATATTTTACTTATCACAAACAGTACAATTTAAAATACTTCAACGGGTATTATGATTGTTATATATAACTTATTTTTGCCCGCGATTTCGTCCTAGTCCCTTTTACTTATGTCTTTTTTTTTACGTTAAGGTCGGCAGACAGGCTGACGGTCAACTTTAGGTAGGTGGCTACCGTCGCCTATAACACAAGCAACGCCTAAACTGCTGCAAGTGCGCTGCCGACTGCAGTAGGATTAAGGATAAGGGATTTGGAGGGGATAAGGATAAGGCTCTGGCATCCCTTACTCACTCACCGAAACAGAACAGCTTAAAACATTTATTCAATCTTTATTACTCATATTTTTTGCCAGATTTTCGATTTTAGATGATCTTTCAGGTTACAGTAGGTACTTTGTGTCTGGATGAAAGGTACCCTATGTCATTTTCTGTATCCCTGACAAGGTTTATGCCAAATTTCATGATGTGCGGTTGAACAGTTAAGGCGTGAAAGCGTATCAAAGAAAATCGCTTTCGGATTTACAATATTAGTTTGGATAAGAAAATGTCTAATATAATAGGCATGATGACAGATTTTGAAATTTCCTTCTATAATGTAGATACACGTCTACCATATCCGAAAAAAAAACAATATTTCAGAAAAAAACTGAATTTCAACGCGAATTATTGAATGTTTTTTAAACCTATTTTGAATTACGCGCGAAAACCCTCTTAGGTGTCATGGCGTCGCGTCTGATGAAACGTGACGTCACCGATATCTCATCAGATTTTTCATTCTGTCAAAGCAAAGTCAAGCAACACGATGACACTTACCTGGGCGTGACGTCATTCGCTCTGATTGGTGTTTCAGTTAACATGGCCGATTGTAGTTATTTATACTTCTATTTTATTGAAAATCTTATTAATCTCAATTTTAATACAAAAAATGAGTAATTTTTTAGACTCCTTTCTCCTAAACCATTTATTCTTTGATTCTTTAATACCGTCATCATGCCTATTGCGCAACACAGAATGTCCTGCCACTATCAGAATATGTTGAAATATGTATAGCATTTATGCACATAGCGTCTGTGTGGACGTCATGCTTAAAGACAAATACATATAGTTGTATTACTCAAGTAAAGTAAGAACTTTCTACATTAAACTTCAATAACGGTAACGTCACTTGTACAGTGTGATGCTTGATAGTGTTTTCTAATGAACAGTTTAGGAAGAAAGATGAAACGACTCCAGAACAAACTTAGACAAGTATCAAAATTAATTATTTACTTCTGGTACCTAAAATTCTGGTACACGGAAATAATTGTCCCCACACTATGAGACCAGAAAGCTAGTGTATCACGTAATCATCCAAGTATAAAACAACAGCTAGGTCACCAAACAATAGGACTTTCACAATGGAGACGAGAGCCGAGCCCGACGTAATTAAGGCTTCTCCCAGACGGCCGGATTAAATGACTGTTTCACAGGACGTCTGAAGGGTATTATGTATTGTTTATTTCGGTTTAATTTGAAATGTGAGAACAGGGTTTTTTTTGGGGAGAATTATAAGTAATCTTGTTGTATTTTATAATTTTTTCACGAGTGATTTCCACGGTCGCATAAAGCTGAGCAGGTCTCTAAGCATGATGATATTAAATGTACCTATTACAGAAGTATTTTGAATGTAGCTACAAATATACCTGGTCACATTTGGAGAGCAGTTAGCTTTTATTTAAAAAAAGGGACAAGTGCGAGATGAACTCGCGTGAAGAGGGTTCCGTACGATATTACCTATCCGCACAATATTGAGTGATTTACCGTGTTATTCTAATATCATGGACTTCCTATAGGTTTCCCTATAAGCTATAAGTAGAAAACTAATTTCTGTATATATTTTTTTTCAAAATTTTAGGTTCAGTAGTTTCGGAGATAAGGGGGAGGGAGTGATCAATTTTCGTCTATTTTCTTGAATAACTTGGAAACTATATATATATAAAAATTACAAAAAAATGCAGTTATAAGAATAAGAATAAATTTTATTTGTGACAAAGGATACACAAGGATACATATTATATAAAAACACACACACAAACCGGCTCCAACTCAGCATAATGCAGGTTGTAAAAACCTGCGCTGGTCTTCCGTTAGAGCCGATAGTGAGGTCACGCACTTGTCATTATACACAAGAAAATAATAATCCACAAAGCTCAAACAAATATAACGAGAGAAAGAAGAGAGAAAGATCTTCACAACAAGACCTTCCATTTGATATGTCACACGATGCAGTTTTCAATTATTTTTTTTAATTTTCCCCAAAAATAACCTCCCATATACAGATTTCATCTATTCACGTCACACCTCTGCGTTTGGGTCACAGAAATTGATATGTGTACCAAATTTCAACTTAATCGGTCTTGTAGATTCGGAGATAATTGACTGTGACGGACGGACAGACGGACATACGAGTGATCCTATAAGGATTCCGTTTTTTATTCGGACGTACGGAACCATAATTTTCCCGGCAAATTCTTGTTCGTCCGACGGAATAAAGACAGTATACTAACTGGTTGGAACCTTACCCATTCTCTTCGGCGGCCGAGAGAATTGGTGAAGCCTGAGAGAATTCGGTGGGAGGCCGAAGTTCGGCCTACCACCGAATCGGCAAACCAGCGCGCTTCTTTAGCCGGAAGCGTTGCCCACTGCATCACACAGCCAGACTGCAACCACATGTACGGGTGCATACAGGCCCGCCCATACAAATAAATTACATGAACAAAGTAAAAAGTGTATGAAGATACAAACATCAAAAAGAAAGATGGAGGCGGGTATCTGTAAAGAAACATTACATATAATGGAAATATATAAATAAAGGTAGAGTTTAAAGTAATATGGTGACGGAATTTCGCTGGAAGAGGCACATAAAGCTAACATGCTAGGCATTTTTGGCAATTTAAAAGATATGTATCTATGTATGTCGAGTGCCACTGTACGTGTTCGCTCGGGTCGTGCCGCATACAATTTCCTTTATTGCTTCCCTTTGCGCCGCTTCCCGTACAAAAGTTTCCATATACGTTCAGCGGGCAAACGGTATTGTTTAATTATATGCTTACTTTGTTGAGTAAAGCTTAAAATTCAAATTAATACTTTTGTTTTTTTTCTCATAAATCAAATTTTAAGTCATATCATTGGATTAGTAACCATAGTTATATTATATGAGACTATATAACACTAGATTAAACCAATGGAATCCGAAGGGATTCTTCTCCTATCCTTTCATTGTCTCGCCTTTTAGCCTCCAAAGCCGAGAACAAACTAGTATTGCGACAGAATCCACTTATATAACATCAAATGGGTCACAATCTGCTTTAATCATTAAAATGTATTAATAAAATTCTACAGTAATTCCAACATCATTTCATTATTTATTTCATAATAAGACTTGAATATCGCTTGGTAGGTATTTAGTTACTTTAACAATTAAAACATTTTCATCCTTATTTCGTGTAGGACTCTACCTTATAATAATTCACAGCAAAAAATATGTATATCAATATCAGTACAATTCAAGACATTCAAATCAACCTAGGCCATGTACCACTCGAAGAAGATATGTTTCTATCATATTGAAATTAAAATTGAAAAAAAAAAAAAAAAAAAACAGAATGTAATGTTATAATAATAATAAAAAAAATTGTGTTTGATTTCTTGTGTATATTATATTCTCTAATCTAAAAAAAATGTTTAAAAGAAAATAACATCAAATCAAATAGGTCACATCACGTCTTTGAATAGTAAATAGCATATCAATAAATAAATTTATTTTGTTATAATTTTTTACATATAGTAAATATATTACAATAATATAGAAATATTACAAATACAAACACTTTTAATAATAATATGAGAAACAAAATTGTATGTTTTGTACTTTGAAGAGGCCTTATTCGCGGCCTTACTAAATGCTATATTAATTTTCTTATAATAATAGTAATAATAAATAAAATTAAAATTTGTGTTGACCGTTCACCTATGTAGTGTATTTTGTAGAATCTGTCTTTTCTTTTGCATATTTTTCTTAATGTTATGTAACTGTCTGCATTTAATCACATAAAGCGATTCTCATGAAATTCGATAAGGAGTTAACTTCAACACAATCTAAAATAAAGTATTTAAAACCCTTCAGGCTACGAGATAAGATCCCACTGCTAAACTCTGATCCGCTAACAAACCATTATTCAATCTATAGAAATCCTTACAAAGTCGAACGAACAGTTTGCAGCTGGAACGTTCGCTTCAAGCCGAACTCGAGTAGCGTCCGATAGCTATATCTTCATATAGATTAATTCCAGCTTCGCAATCGCAATTTAAACCGAGGGCGTTGATTCAAAAAGCCGCGTTCAAGGCTTACAAATCTATATGTGCTCATATAGGTTCGAAAGCTCTGAAAGCGCTATATTACTACTTTATTTACTCGTATTAAATGTAAAGCCTGTTTTTTTTAATGGAGGCAGCCTTCTTAATACCAGGGTCATCCACAAGTTTATTAAGCTACTTCAGATACACACATAAAAATTCAAATTCATCCTTGAAAATCTCTTTGAAAATCTTAGAAAATCTCAAAAATTCAAAAAATTCAAAATGTTTGATTTTACTTGCTTTAATAACAACCATTGTATTAAAAAAAATACAGGCCTATATTTGTCACGACTCATAACTTTTTCTATAATTTGTTACAGGGCTGCAATCATGGGACTCTGGCGAGCACCAGGTCGATTTGGAGAAGGAGCTGGTCACCCTCACGGCGCAGGCACCCGAGGGGGAAGAAGCCAGATATGGTTAGTTATTTTATATTTCTTCATTCGACAATCATTGCGGGAATTTCAAATACGATGTGGTAGTTAATTGTGTAATAAAATTATAAACTTAATTTAATTTTTATAAGACATTACAAATAGTCCCACTCTATAGTATTTTCACTATATAATGATATGCGTGACAGTTCTCATTTTTCCATGTCACGCATATTGTTTTTAACTATAAAAAAAAATTTTAAGTGTCAAACGCGTGGAACGGAACTTGTGTCAATAGGGTGACACTAGGGGATATTCACTTATATTCGATATACCGAAAGTACTCTATGTTTACCATGCGATATTCGGAGATTTAACAAATATTTTTCTATTCCATATATTTTTAAAAACATCGTATTTTGATAATAAAACTAAAGCTGACTAATAATAACAATAAAACAAAAGCAAATTTTGTTCTGAGTTTTATACGAGTTGTCAAGTTTCGAGTTCTGGCAGTAATGAATAAATAAATTAATATTTTAAACAGACTGCATTGTGTTCTATAATAACCTGTTTTTTAAGATTTAAGAATTTATTTCTAAATCTCTAAATCTAAAATCGGTATTCGATTCCATTTGCTTTGCCAACTGATTCGATATTTTCAAACAATCGATTAAATGTAGTTTGGTTGCATCACTAAAATTGTCAGTTACGAACTGTCACGCATATCATCATACAGTGAAAATACTATAGTGAATTTATTCAGTGCGATAGAACAGGTGAAATAGTTGAGCCATTTGCGTACAGAGGAGCCTGGCTAAGCAAATCAGTCTTTGGATGCAGTATAGCCAACAGCAACTATAATCTATACATATAATAAAATCATAAATGTGCGTGTTTGTACATCAAACAATTTGTACACGTTGTACCGTTACCGAGGTCAAAAAAATAGTTTTTAGAATTTTGTCTGTTTGTATGTGCATTTGTGCACGCTAATCTCAGTAACGACTTAATCAATTTGAATGTGGTTTTCACTGATTTAGCATTTATTTTTTGTTTCATTCCAATCGGTTTACAAACAAAAAAGTTACGCGCTATACCGAACACCACGAGTACGAAGTTGGCTAAGCTAGTCTTTAAATAATGTTAATTTATATGTATATACATAATTTTACAAAATGATTCAGAGAGTTACATTTATAACTTCGTACCAGGCGGTTAGTAATCAAAGCCCTCCATTTTTACGATCTTTTTTACGAGGAATATAAAAGATTCACTTTGGAGAGAAGACGTTAGGGCAATATTTTAACATTACAATTTATGTTAAGTTCATACATTTTTATGTAGTTGAAGGTACTAAGTTTAAGTGAGTACTTATTAAAAGTTTCTTTGCAACTTGAAATCGTTTGAAGGAGTAAAAGTTATTCTATTATAAAGTATACCTAAGATGTTCTTCTGAGAAGTATACCTAAGATTTTATTTGAAGATACCTCTCCAAGTGCAGGTAAATCTTTTACGTTATACTTAATGTATCGCTAGGGAATAAATAAATAGTATACTATATTTATATATATGTATAGCCCTGACATTTAGGAGGCCGATACAGAGCTGGGTAGGCAATCAATCTAACACACGCTTGGCAAGTGACGTAAAATAATCGGGAAAATCCATTTACTTTTTTGTTTCTATTATCCATTTGGCAATAGATAGCATTTTTTTTATTACGACCCTACGAGAGATTGTAAATGATTTATTTGTATGAAAGAAAGATCAAAACGTGAAAACATCTTCACAATATTTCGCTTTGTGTTTTGGTGAGGCAATGGGATTGCATCGCATCCTTGTCCGGCTCTCGTATCCCGGCAGGTTTTTTATTCCAGCATTAAAATTTCCCCAAGCAAATTGAATTTACACATAGTGTCTTGAAAATATTTAGCTAGGTCAAGGTCTCGCAATAAATTTGTGTAACCAACACGCGAACCGACCACGTCGCACGCCAACAGTTCAAATAATATGTTACTAAATCTGCGACTTACTTTAACCTGTTTAACTGGTTTTTTTTGAGCCCTTTGGTCTGCTGGTTATTGTGTTAGCTCTCAAACATAGTCGATTCCCGGCCTGGACTACTATATTTTAGGCATTGTATACTGGTGTACTCTAAAAATAAAACAAAAAAGATATAGTAGTGGCAGGGCACACTGTGTTTCGCAGTCATTTGGACAACCCGTCTGGCGGCTGTAACCACCCCCTTACAGATGACCATCGTGAAATAACAGCACGAGAGCCGTTGTGTTTCGGTGAGTGAGTAAGCGATACCAGAGCCCATTTCCCTATCCCCTCCCAATCCCTTATCTCTAATCCTACTGTAGTCGGCAGCGCACTTGCAGCAGTTTTAGATTGTTTCTACCATCAAGTGGACCGTCAGCCTCTCTGCCGATCTTAGCATTAAAAAAACTCTTTGATCTCTAGCAAGTAATTACCAAGTTTTCTGTTTTCACTAGTAGTGGCAGTCACAAATAGGGCAACCCGTGTGGTGGCAGTAACCATCCCCTTACAGAAGACCACTGTGAAATAAAAGCATATGTGCTATTTATTCCCTATCTCATTCTAAACGTTTATCCATCGTTCTATCAATTTATTTGCATGTACATGCCACCCGCTATGGTCTTAATTGTGTTGATAAGTGACTGTAGCCACCTATCGTCCAAGTGGATCGTAAGTGGTTTTTCAAATACAACAATTTTTCGCCATATGTATCCAGGTCTGCTATCGGAGTTGTTGCCTCGGCAGAACCCGTTTCACTTCGCAAAAGGGCAAGAGGATACCGAGGAGTTTTAATGGGTATTCCCAGTGCCGCCATGATCAGGTGCTAGGCGACCCCCACATACCCCTATCGCCCGTTTGGCGGTCGGGAATCTGTAAGCGTTTCCATTGTCCCATGCTTTTTCTTTGTTCTAACAAGGTTGTCACCGCACTTGGATAGTCTCTTGGTGTTGCTTTTGTTTATAGGCGACGTTTTCTACTCACCATAAAGTGGTAAGCGGTCGCCAAGTGCCTACTTCGGATAATAAAACAACCAAACGAAAAGCGCACTGCGTTTCCGCTACTGCTAACCCCGATTCGAGGCATTGGATGATATTATCTACTGTTGTCTTCATTAACCATTGGGTTGACCCAGCTCTCTGTACGAGATAACTTTGATCGTTTTCTTTCTTAATACCTATACATCATCATTAATGCTGACTACAGCCTTCATATATCTTAGCAGATTACGAGTCTTCTGGGGAAAAACCTCTTTCCTTACAATAGGCATGATGACAGATTTTGAAATTCCCTTCCATGATGTAGATACACGTCTACCATATCCGAAAAAAATAATATTTCAGCAAAAAAACTAAATTTCAACGCGAATTATTGAATGTTTTTTAAACCTATTTTGAATTACGCGTGAAAACGCTCATAGGTGTCATGGCGTCGCGTCTGATGAACCGTGACGTCACCGACATCTCATCAGATTTTTCACTCTGTCAAAGCAAAGTCAAGCAACACGATGACATTTACCTGGGCGTGACGTCATTCGCTCTGATTGGTGTTTCAGTTAACATGGCCAATTACAGTTATTTATACTTATATTTTATTGAAAATCTTATTAATCTCAATTTTAATACAAAAAGTGAGTAATTTTTTAGACTCCTTTCAACTTACATTTTCCTCCAAAACCATTTATTCTTTGATTCTTTAATACCGTCATCATGCCTATTACATGAAACTGAGATTCTTTTAGAGAAGAGCCCAGCTTTTTACCATCGGGAGAATTGTAGGTTTTTTGTGGACTATACGAGTTTGAGTTACCTACACTACTTCTTATAAAATGCCTTTGAATTATTAATAAGTTAGCTGTAAAGAGGAAATATTTTTCTATTTCCAAGAATAGATATTGTTCAGACACCCTAATTTTCGAACATATCGATAAAACAGATCACAAAAACCACAATGTCATAAGGTCAAGGACGCGGAGCGTCCTTCGGTGGAACATTAGGAAAGGCGCCCGCATCGTCCCGCACAAAATTACCCGGGACCGAATCGTTTTTCTCCACATTTAGCGGTATTTATCAGTGTTTCTAGCTCAATGACTCAATGCGAATCTGTTCGAGTAATGTAGCGACAGCGAATGACATTAGGAACAACACGAAAATGTATTTATAGCATTATATTATCTTGTATTTTTACTGAAGATGATGGTCCGCTGGTTATTGTGTTAGCTTTCATAGTCGATTCCCGGCTTGGACTTCTATATTTTAGGCAGTGTTTTTTTTTAACTTTTTTTATCTTCTTAGTGGCTATTTCTGTCTGCTAGAGTACCAGTATCACTTCGTCCATTGCTGAAATATTGTGATCGCCACGTAAACTAAAGCTCTCTACCTATACCTACCACGTTAAGAAACTGTAGTACTTTTTTGATAGAGGCATTCTTCACATCTTCACAAGCCATTGTGAAGCTTCCTAGGATGTGACTGGGCTTGTGCATCAGGGGGCCACACTCACACAGGATATGCATTGGTGTTTTTTCTTCCTCATGGCAGAAGCGACACTCTCCCGTACTAGTGGGCCCCATTACTTTAAGGTGCCTATTGAGGCGGCAGTGCCCCGTTAGTGCCCTAGTTAGCATACATAAATTGCTCCTGCTAAGCGACATAGCCTGGGTTTGTTACGTTTCCACTACAGGCTTTTATGAGCGCTTAGGAATGGTTCAGCCCTGGCAAGTTAGTCCAGCGTTTATAAATAAGATTTAGTAAAGCACTGGTTCCATATGTCCACTAGTGGACTTCCACTAAGTGTGTACTTAGTGTACTCTAAAAATAAAGTAAAAGAAAAAATTCTTTGATCTCTAATAAGCAATTACCAAGTTTTATATTTTCACTAGTAGTGACTTGAGATAATTTACTTTTATAGCAAAAACCTGGTCCGGTTATCATCAGGTGTCGTGTTTTATTTACTCTAATTATGGTAGAACATAACTCTCTTTATTAGTGTCTTACTCATAATAAAATTAAAATACTTTCTCTGTCGCCATAGTTAATACTCCAATTTTAATCTCACGCACAGTGGTGAGTGGTGACATCTTCTCTTATTTTTACAATAATATAATTGACGATTCTTGCTAGCATCGCGTTGCATAGCTATTATAGCAATGTACAATCAAATCTCATCTGTTCGCTTTTTACTACCACATACATCATAGTTATCCTGTATTAATGCTCCTCTTGTCTAAGCTCATGTCAAAAGAAACGAGACGAGTTAGAGCTTCGTTACAAAACAAATGTACAGATTACTGGGAATGTATACTTTGTTGTTTGTTAATTCCTAATAAATAAACAAGTCTTTATGCCAGCATAAAAAAATCCTGATTCAATATGAGATATTTCAATAAGGAAACGAATCTATTTTCCAAGACCTGCAATCCACTCTGGGCCATTTTGAAACCGCTTCATGTTAATCTCTTCCATTACCTTTCAGATGACCTAGTTTCAAATGAAGAACCTTTAAACTTATTGCTTTAGCCAAATGTAATTTAACTTCAAGTCTAGTATAAAACTCTCACGTAAGTATTTCCTTAATAATGTGTTGAATAATAAAACGTCGCTTGTGTTACACGAGACGGCGAACTCAAAAGAGCTATTGTTCAGGAAACGTTTTAAAAATTGAAATTGCCCCAATTTAAAGCGTCAAGATATACTTCCCTCACGCTTTCCCCGAGTAAAAATGGAGCTGGTTTAATAATTCATGAGAGGGTACGGTGTCGCTCATTATGATAAGAAATTGCATCCACTTCCATTGTCTCTAAGCTCTCTAAGCTCACTAGTGTACACGGCTTATGCTCCGCTGCTCAAGTTATTTTTTTAAGGTCAACAGACAGGCTGAGGGTACACTTGATGGTAGTTGGCTACTGTAGCCAATAACGCAGCAACGCCACGGTGCAGAAAATGCACTGTCGACCATAGTGTGATTGAGGATAAGGGATTGGGATAGTGAAATGGGTTTTGACGTCCCTTACTTGCTCACCGAAACACAACAGTCATGCAGTTATTTCACGGTAGTCTGTAAAGGAGTGTAAACTGCGGCCAGACGGCCTGCCCCAAATGGCTGCGAAACGCAAGTGTGCCCTGTCACTATTTACTTACTCTTCCTCGTTTGACGCCCTATCATTAATAAAAACCGTATCAAAATTCGTTAAATGGTTTAGAAGTTAACGGAGAAACATAACGAGGCTGACAGCGACATTATTTTATGATATGTCAGAAAATGAAGTTTCGTAGAGATTCCAATCTGACATCCGTCCGTAGCTCTTATTGAATCAGTCCTGCCTTGAATGTGTAACCTAATTTGCAGAAAATTCGCAGATCTCCCTCGGATTGTCAAACATCAATTTGTCGCAAATAATTACATCAGTCTCCGTCTGGATCTAGACCACTCCTAACCATTAGTCAACGTCTGCCGTCTACCTTCGTCAGTGATCTCTATTATTTCGTCGTACCTCAAGAGTTCAATTAATAAAATATCCCCTGAGGAGCTTTCAACTTATATTACACTTATTGCATTACTTCCTTTAATATCTCTTGTTGTTTATCGACCGATATTACATCTATTTTTTTATGTATAGTTCAACAGTCATTCAAGCGTCATGTGGACCATATGCTCGAATCGTAAATCAAAAAATAATACTTAAAATGATGAATTTAAATTAGAAATACAGACATTTTGAGTATTTTTTATCAGCCCTCGTATATTATACATATTTATATAGACTGATATGGATAATTTTTTATTTATTTATTTATTTATTAACATTTTAGATAACATGATCCATATAATAATAAACGAATAAAAATATTAAGTGTTACTGTATATACAAAAGCCTTCAAGGGAGAATTTATCAATTAGTTCAAATTATAAATCCGTTGACGAGCCCGTTGGATGTGTGATTAGGGTGCTTTCCTTAACGCTCTGTTCTAGGGTTCCCGGGTTCGATTTCCGGCTGGGTCAACTTTGAAAATGAGCTTATCAAATTTGGCTCTGGTCTGAATCTAGAAAGTAATGGCAGGGCACACCGCGTTTCGCAATCATTTGGGCAGCCCGTCTGGCGGCAGTAACCACCCCCTTGCAGAATACCACCGTGAAATAACAGCACGTGTGCTTCGGTGTTTCGGTGAGTGAGTAGGGGATGCCAGAGCCCATTTTCCTATCCAATCCCTTATCCTTAATCCTACTGTAGTCTGCAGCGCACTTGCAACAGCTGTGGCGTTGTTTGTGTCAGAGGTGACTGTAGCCACCTACCATCAAGTGGACCATTAGTCTGTCTGCCGATCTTAACATTAAAAAAATTCTTGATTTGAGTAACGCTGAAAATTTAAAAAATTAAATTAAAAAATTAAAATTTAATAAAAAAAATTACATATAGGTATTATGTCATCCCCGTCCTCTCTCTCTAGATAAGTCTCTCAATAAAAGACGCGGTATTTAAAAGAGAATAGTATCCAATAGTTTCTTTCGTGGTTTCTTCTGAAGATCGTCATCAATATGGCTATTTTTTTGCTAGAAATAGAGTGACGATTAAAAACGTTTCTTTGTAACCTATTTAATGAATAAATAACTGTTTAAGTTCGCTAAACCAATTTTTATAACTTTTTTATGGTCATAACTTGAATCTTAAATTAGGAGAGAGATTATTTCTTTTTTAAAGATATTAAAACTCAGTCAAATGCTGATAAGTTAATAAGTACATTGGCGTATAGCAAGATAATCCTCAGCAGATCGTCGATATACGAAAGGGATAAGTCCCGAATAGATTGTCGAGCTTGCGTACTTATGAGACCGATATTTTTTGTAACAATAATTTCTGTCGAGAAATTTCTTTATACAATTGCTAAGTTGGGCGTGGTCGATTTTTTTTTTATATTATACGTATATATCCAGTTCGTTCAGAGTGTTGATGCCGACATTCCGATCAAGTAAATATTCAACTGTGGTTTAACGGCTTATAAAGTTTGGAAAAAATTAAACACTTCAATAAAAGAGTTTGCTTCAGTATTGCTTTCATAAAGCGCCGGAGTGTATTTAAAACAATTTATGAATTGCTCCTTTTTGATAAACAATGCAAAAGGCTTCTCTGCTCTTTAACAATGTAAATAACAAAGGGCAAATACTGTTTCGTAAGTGGCAAAAGTAACCCTGTTTAAGCTGATCACGACGAACAAAGCGTTTGGAATTGTATTACAACACAATAGAGCTCAAAAACGTTTAACCCCTCGAGAAAATAACGTAAATAGTTAAACAAAACCTTATTACTGTAAAGAGGAAAGCCACGTTTAATCGTGGTGAAATTATTATTTTTATTATATTTTTTTTTTTTCAATTTTAATTCGAGTAAAAATATACGTTAACTTTAAAAATAATTAAATGGATAAAACACTAATTATCCATGTTTCGTTATACGTTCAAAATTTGCAAACGGTAGTAGTTATGCCTGCATGCATATATGTATGTATGTATGTATATATGTATGTGTATATTTATGTTTATAGGTAATACATATTTAGCTGCTACACAATTCATAAAACCATTTTTTCTCCTGTTCAGTGCTAAAAATGACAATTTCTTAACTATCATATTTAATACTTAGATAATAAAGTAAACTTTGAGCACAACTAAATGTCTTTGTCATAAAAGAATTTACCACAAAGATTTATTTATTTAGATATTTAATTTTAATTCACATATTTATTATATACATATTACTAATTTACATAAATCATATAACATAAAACATAATTTAGTATGTATAAATCTAACCTAATTAAATATATTTACAAGTTTAATAATCTAAACTAAATATAAATCTATATATTCTATAAACTAATATAAATACTTATAAATAATTTAAACCTATTAAACCTTTGGCAGACGGAAAAGTGGCCAGAATGCTGGCGACATTGCCCCGTTAAATGCATATGCTTATCTTCTGGGCAAAGTAACAGCCAGCATTCTGGTCACCCGACGCCTCTACCAAACGTTTAGCCAACTCCCTGTAAAGTTCATAAATTGAACTGTCCAAGTCTTCTCGAAAATTAGGCTTTAAAGCGTCAGGTCGAATATTGGCAACTTTGATAAGTCCTTCAACGTCTTCCAACTATACCATCTCCTAAAGGATGTTAGCTATGTTTAAGTTAATATTTTCATGAATGTAACCGCAATACGAAACATCTGATTCTCTCAGGCTATCCTCTATAAAAACTTTGCAGTTTACATTGGAGTTTACTCTGTTTTTAATAAAACATGGTAAAATCCAGGGTGTTCAGGTTAAATACTAGAACACAACACCGCACAGAAGCTGCGATAGAACATTTTGTAATTTTCTTTCGCATAAGAACATGTACTCGTATGTCTAGAAGTCTAAAAGTCTGTATCGAGACTGGAACTCTAGATTTCTAAGTAGAGTATGAGCAGATGTAGTCACCCAAAATGCATAACAGGGCAGAAATTGGGCGCAAAGTTCGCAATAATGGTTGTAGCAACTTGTCAATTGGACATGACATGAGCAGTGTGCATTTTTTTTTTAAATTTCAATAGTTTCAATGATTCAGGAAATTCTGGTTTTATTTTATATTTACCATTGGAAATATTTCGGGCATACATCGGTTGTATTCATGAAATGTGTTTCAAATTTTTAGTTGATCGGTCACACGAGTATCTACTGAATTTATTGAGGCCAAACACAAAGAGGGGACTTCATTTATCATTTATTATAAAAGCGAAACGT
Source organism: Bembecia ichneumoniformis (assembly GCA_910589475.2). Lineage (NCBI taxonomy): Eukaryota > Metazoa > Arthropoda > Insecta > Lepidoptera > Sesiidae > Bembecia > Bembecia ichneumoniformis. The sequence continues at coordinate 12,436,489 of OU342533.1, read as the reverse complement.
GTTTTGCAAAGAGCAACTGGTTGCAATTAACTTTCCACTCGTAAAAGTTTATAAAAGCATATATTTTATAAAAGCATTTCGGCTTTTTTTTGTTATGATCGGCAGACAGGCTGACGGTCCACTTGATGGTAGGTGAATAACATAGGCTATAACACAAGTAACGCCAAAGCTGCTGCAAGTGCGCTGCCGATTACAGTAGGATTAAGGATAGGAGATTAGAAGTATGAGCTCTGGCACCCCTTACTCACTCACTGAAACACAACAGCACACGCGCTGTTATTTCACTGTGGTCTTCTGTAAGGGGGTGGTTACTGTCGCCAGACGGGCTGCCCAAATGACTGCGAAAAGCAGTGTGCCCTGCCACTATTTTATATTTTAATCGAATTCATATTTATTTTATATTTATTTAAACGAAAACCACTTAGTTATCTATACTAATGTTAATACTAATAATAACAGACAAAAATTGTATGTATGTATGTTTTTAATAATGAATAAACTCAAAAACTACTATATTCTATAGGTGAACTTCTTTCACCTATAGAAAGCTACATTATCAGCGAGTAATATTTTATAAAGAGACGCGGAAGAAGTCACGTGCAATAGCTAGTATTTTTATATTTTAGAAAGTACATACCATGGCTGTATATTTTTGAATTGGTCAAGTCTTGCTTTTAAGATTTAGAAGTCTCTTTATCTGCATAGCTTACAGCTTAAGACCACTTTGAAATAACAGCATAAGTGTTTTTTTAATACAGTTGCTCAAAAAGTGGCGTATTGCAGGGACGTATAGCGTTCCGGATGTGGGCTATTACACACTCGTGCTTTTTTTTTACCTTTCCCGAACTCGTGCGTTCTCTTTCCCAACTGTCAAAATAATGTCTATTAAAAAGAAAAACCAACCATGAAGTTTTTACTAAAAAAAATTCATAGAAGTTTTTATGATTCATGCAAATACGTACCTATATTTCTAAAAAGAAGCTACTAATTTGTTTCAATATCAGATTTAATGATTTGATTGAATGAGTTAGGTTAGATTTAATTTGATTGAATTCTACTGAAGACTTGGCTGTATGGGCATAGTTTCCTTTGCCTACCAGAATGGGTGAAGAAAAAAAATCTCTGCTTATATTCTACGGTTGGCGCCATTTTCCAGAAATTTTCTTTGCGAGTTTAGTTGTTTGTTTTATTAAATTGCTTCATTTTTTCGCAACTGTATTAAAAATAGTCGTTCAGTACATGTGCGGAACCGTCATTGCAACTTGTTCCGACTGTCAACCCTCGCCTTCGGCTGCGCCTCGGCTCGGGTAGACATTTGTCGGAACTCTTTGCAATGACAGCCTTTCCGCACTTGTAATGAAATATACTATTGTGTTGCTGAGAGTGAGTAAGGGATTCCAGAGATTATTTGATCCCCTTCTAATAGCTTATTTCTCCTACTAAGTTCGATAGCGCACTTGCAGCGCTTATGACATTACTTTTGTTTATATGTAGGGTAACCCATCTTCCATCAAGCAGAACTTCAGGCTGACTTTTACACAAATAAAGCTTTGTCGACTAAATTCAACACTCCCACCCAAGATTCTATTTTTTTAAACATTTTTAGGGTTCCGTTTAAAACGTACGTCCGAATAAAAAAACGTATAGGATACCCCTATACGTATAGGACGTAAAAAACGTATAGGAGAAACGTATACGTATAGGATTTATAGGATCACCTGTGTGTCCGTCTGTCCGACCATTCCCCCCCTCCCCCCCCCCTTATCTGAATAAAAATACAGAAAAATACAGAAATTAGATTTATACTATAGATTATAGGAAAACCTATAAGAAGTCCATGATATTAAAATAACATGGTAAATCACTCAATATTGTGCAGATAGGTAACATCGTACGGAACCCTCTTCACGCGAGTTCAGCCCGCACTTGTTCCTTTTTATTTTATTTAATTAACATGTAGGTACACACTTCCAGTATGCGCCTGTCGCTGTAAACATGCCCCAAATCCTCGCTGAAAGTTGAACATTTTCAGCTTAAATTTCACGTGGTGGGGTACTCTCAAAAGGAATGGAATATGTGTGCCCTTTCAGCGTTTAATTTCGTCGGAAAATGCCGATTTCGAGAACGAACGTGTCGGCGATGTGAAAGCCTTTTTTCATGGCAATGCTTAAATCGGGAACTGAGGCTAAACATGTGAAATACTTTGTTTTATGAGTTTCTGTACAAATTACAATATATCTATCTATACATATAATAAGATCATAAACGAGCCGTGTCTGTACATTAAATATTTTTTCAAAAAAAAACAATTTGTACACGTTTTACTTATGTTAGAGGTCAAAAAATAGTTTTTAGAATTTTTGTCTGTTTGTCTGTGCGTTTGTGCACGCTAATCTCAGAACCGGCTAGAAACGGTTTAGCTAGCTTCCCGTAATATTTAGTGTTTGTTTTAAGGATATTATTATTTGCACATCAAATAAATAAATGTCCCAAAACTAACATATGTAGGCTCTCTTTAATTAACTCTTAACTAGCTGTGCCCGCGGATTCATCCGCCGGGTAAACCATATGAAAAAGTAGAAGGTTCTATCTCGTAAATAAAATTATGACAATAAATCCAGCCAAAATACGAACTATTTTCTTTTACATCTATTTCTGCTCAACAAGGTCAAGGACGCAGTTCTCCTTAAGTAGGTAAATATATTTGTCGCGAATTTTCCTCCAATGTAGACTTTTTGTATGGCGCGTGGTCTGAATAACTTACCACACAGTTTCATGCTAATGAAGTTAAATTAATGTTAATGGCGCAATAAGTCTTCAAGTATTAACGGCGACGTTTTTCAGGGTTTATTATGTTTATTTTGCTGTAATTACTAATTATATACCTTCTGTAAAACGCTTTAATATTTCTTTTATGAATATAATGTACAACAAGGTAATGATAATGAAATGGAAATAGGTGTGTATACTTATTTCTAGTGACAGGTATTCTCATAAATGTCATTTGCAATTTGCAAAAAGTTCAAATTGAAATCTTGCAATTATGTGGGGGATGATTCAACGCAAATCCAATGGCTCGATATTTTCAAGTTTCAAAATATAATTTCAAATTAAAATTCTGAGGATCGCAAGTGAGAACCGATCAAGTGTTACATAGAGATTTATAACATTGAAATTATCAATGAAAGGAACATTATCAAACTTTAGTTTGAATTGTCATTGTCAAACTTTAGTTTGACAATGTTCCTTGGTCACGGCACCCCTTGGTCACGATTTTAAACATTAACACAAATATATTTAGATATTTGGAAAGAATACAAAGAATTTACTCACGGCCTAGACAGGAATAAGGTATAAGGGAACGGGCTCTGGCATCACTTAGGCACTTTTTTTTATGTTAAGTTCGGCAGACAGGCTGACGGTCCACTTGATGGTAGGTGGCTACCGTCGCCTATAACATAAGCAACGCCAAAGCTGCTGCAAGTGCGCTGCTGACTGCAGTAGGATTAAGGATAAGGGATTTAGAGTGGATAGGGAAATGGGCTCTGGCATCCTTTACTCACTCACCGAAACACAACAGCACACGTGCTGTTATTTCAACGTGGTCTTCTGTAAGGGGGTGGTTACTGCCGCCAGACGGGCTGCCCAAATGACTGCGAAAACGCAGTGTGCCCTGCCACTACTTTCTAAATCCAGACCAGAGCCAAATTTGAAAAGTTCATTTTTTAAAGTTGACCCACCCGGGAACCCTAGAACGGAGCGTTAAGGCAAGCACCCTAACCACTCATCCAAAGGGCTCGTCCAAAGGCTTCGTCACTTACCGAAACACATCCACTCGCGATTGATTTCACTCTGGTCTTCTGTGCGGTGGTTACTGCCGCCAAGAAGTAATCCGATGATTGAAGAAAAACAATAAATTGTTGCAGGAGAACGCTTGATTCAATTCGCGTCCGAGAACCTCGTGACGGAGATCCTGATTCATCCACAGATGAACACCCTCATGCAGTGCATGAGAAACCTACTCAGCTCATTCACAAGGCACAGACATTTGGTCCATGCGGGGTACACCTTCGCTGGCAACGGATCCTGGATCATGCAGGTATGCTTACGAGTTTTCTAAATTGTAGTAAATATATTAGACAAATAATGCAACATTCCTTTATAAGGCTTATGATAATTTGAAAAAGCCTGGAGCATACACCTACAGTCTGTAGGTAAATACGTATATTAGGTAGTTATAATAGACTTCTTTTTTTTATTTCGATAACCATTAGATCATGGATGTTTAATATCATACTAACGGTGTCCGCGGCTTCATCCCCGTCGAAAAATGAAAAATATATAACGCCCAACATCTTTATCGCTGAGACGAATTTTTATATTTTTAGACAATCCCTCGGGATCCTAACAATTTTTCAGCATAAATCCTATATATTAATCCAGGTTATAAACTATCTGTGTGTCAAATTTCATCCAAATTATACAGAACTAGCTTCTTTTCTGGGCTAGTAAGCTAGTAAGGAAACTAGTAAGCTAGTGTCTCAAATCATGAGTTAGTTTTTATATTTTAGTTATTTTTCTTATTTTTTTTTATTTTCTTTTATTTTTTTTTATTAGGAAGCCAACGCAGTATACAACCATCCTTAATACCACAGTTTGTATTGTAAAACTGTAAAATATCATATACTCCACTTATAGGCTATAGGATAGGAGTCAGATAGATAGATTTTTAAGCTAGGATAGTATAATCAGCACTCTGATTTTACTATCCTGGCTTTAGTGGCCGACGTAAATTTAGTATTCGATCAGCTAGTGAGCTAATCGAATACTAGCTTTTTGTTTTTGTGACCTCGCGTTTTGTTTTTCTGACAACTTCATAAGATAAAATGCCCAAACTAAGTAACGAGATTAATTTAAAGTTTTTGCAATTGTACCCTGAGGAAGAATGTGAAACGCCACTATTCTATCTTATAAGGACAAGTCTATGCGTGATTCAGCACTACAAGAAATTTGCAAATTTATTTTATTATTTACGTCTTTGGTAGTCCAAAGACGTAATAATAAAATTCAAGCGACTCCTCATTGCGAAGTTCTTCTAAAAGTAAAGCGGAAGAACCACGTTCACTCCTTCTTAAAATCCACGGTCTTGTTCATACACGTTTTTCTAATACATCTTATAGTAATTCGTCTAATGCTTGCTATCCTTGCTTGAAAAACTAGCCTCGGGTATCCCTGGCATAACACAAGCACAATAAGGGATTTATCATCTGTAAACCGACTTAGATGACCGTTTTATTTTTACGTTTATTTAAATCGTGTATTACTAAACTAAATCCATGACGTTTGAAATACTAAACTAAATTTAAGTTAAAGTAGAGTTTATTTGAAACTAATAGAGATTTTATGGAATGCTCCATGCCGCCCTGAAAGGCGGAATATAGTGCGATATATAATAGGTATTCATTTTTGTCCTGATTAAAAATAATCTGTGTTGCCAATGATGACATCTGGGGCCCTAGCCAAGATGCATACGCTTCCTTTGCGTACTTACGAAACGAAAGAAATAAAGCCCGGTGATTAGTTGTTGAAGATTTCTTTCGTTTCGTAAGTACGCAAAAGAAGCGTTTGCATCTTGGCTAGGGCCCCTGACGTTGAAACGTGGTGTCTAACGTAAACTCTAAAGCTCAACGTCGCTCAACGAGCTACGGAGAGAGCTATTCTCGGGGTTACACTGCGATATCGAATCAGGGAATGAGGAGATCCGTAGACGAACGAAAGTTACCGGCATAACCCAGCGGATCAGTAAGTTTAAGTGGCAGTGGGCAGGACACACACAGTACGGAGAGCCAACGGCCGCCGAGACCGGAAACTTCTCGAGTGGAGCCTACGGACCGGCAAGTGCAGCGTAGGATGTCCACCCACGAGGTGGACCGACCTGATAAGGCCCGCATGTCGACGGTGGATCCAGGTTGCTTCTGACCGGTTCTATTGGAAAACTATAAGAGAGGCCGATGTCCAGCAGAGGATAATATTAAGGATATACTATAATATAAAGTCATTTGTCTTAGACGATCTAATAGTTGTTTTTAAAAATTAAATTTCTTTCGTTTTCAAACAACAATCCTTAATTATTTATTGATGAAAACTGTTTGTTTACAACAACTGCGAATTCCAAGATTATTTAGTTCAGCGTGGAAAGCTAAATGTAGGATGAGGATTTTAATTTCCCATCTGTCGTAGTGTATGACGAGCAGTGACGTCCGTAAGCGGCATAAAACGAGGCCGATCGGAAATTACTGATGTACTAACTAACTATACAGACGTACGGTACACATGTGGAAAATGAAATATGTTACGGTACTTTTTAAAAACAAATTAAACTACTGATGCTGTAAATAAATTATAGGGAGACAAGGATGCTACGTGGACGCCCGAAAAATTTGTCATGAAGGTAATGACAAAAACTGTTGTTGACAAGTTAATCCTAATACTCAATCACGCAAAAACTGAACGGATTTCGGTAATTTTGGCACACAAATAGTTTATTACTTGGATTATCATATATGATACTTTTTATGCTGGAAAATATGTTAGGTTTTGTGGGAATTTCAAAAATGCAACTACAGTGCGTATGAAGTTTACTACCACATACTATTAATATTATGAATCCGAAAGTTTGTATGCTTGCATGTTTGTTGCTCGATCACGCAAAAACGACTTAACGGATTTCGATAAAATTTGCCACACGGATAGATTATTACCCGAATTAACATAGGTATAGGATAATTTTATCCTGGAAAAATGTTAGGTGCCCGATGGATTTTTTAAAGTCTTCTTCGTCGCAGTGGTAAAGATGTCGGGCTATTCTCAGGTTTCATATTTTTCATTTTTCATTTAGGAATTTATATTGATTTGCTCGTCTATTTTGTTGTGAACTATTTGCTGTTTTGTTGTAAACGACACTTGCAACTATTCGCTGTTTCCTTCAATCTTCCGTCCGGCTACAACTTAAAATATACAGTCCACAACACATATGGTCATCGACGGCGGCAAGTCAACCGGAGCAACACCATATAGACCTGCCCACCCAAGTGCCGTCGCCAATAACGGCTTTACATTTACTTATTTCAGGCATCTAAAATTGACCCAAATAAATGTACCTATTACATTTTTAACTTTTTATATATTATTTGAATGAATTATTGAATTGAAATTTTATGGTCAAGCATTAATTAATTAATTTCATGATGTGCCTCCATAAATATTACCATAAATCAATTAATATGCCAAATTTAGCTTCAAAATAAGAATTGACAACGCGCATAAGAAATTTATGTGACAAGCATGACTTCCATTAAAAAAATGATTAAAATATTTATATTCGGACAGATTATTTAATTTATCCATATAATATTCTAAATGTGAAAGTAACTCTGTCTGTCTGTCTGTTACCCTTTCACGCCTAAACCGCTGAACCGATCATCGTGAAATTTTGCAAACACTTTGTCAGAGATGTAGGAAAGCACATAGGGTACCTTTCATCCAGAAAGAAAGTACTGTTCCCGAGGGATCATCTAACGCCTGGTAAAACTATAACTGCAATAAAGAGGTTAGGCGTTATTTTTCTCAATATATTTATTCAGGCGTTATTTTTTTTATTTTTCAATGCGCCAGCTAATTTTATCGTATAAAACAAAATATTTTTTGATAACTTGTCACATATTTTTTATCTTCCTTCTTATACCTTTAGTTTCTGTTCTTTAATAACGGTATCCTTCAACTTGCCTGCTGCTTCCTTAACTACTCAAAAATAACTATTACTGGTATAAAAGAAAACGAAAATTCGACTTTTAAAAAAGAATACTATTTTTAAAATCATGTTTTAAGATTCATGATAAATGTTGTTTTAGTGTAAACCATAAAATTGGAGTAGGGTTATTTGAGCAAACAACATTAAAATCTGATCGCATAAATCACGCCGCTAGTTCGCAGCTCGTTTCGTGGAGATAAAACAATAAATTAATTATTCCTTGTTATTTATTACGCATTATTGCGGTATCAAATATTTAAGGCTGCGTTTTACACCATTTATATCAATGAATATAGTCTTTGTTCCATTTACTGTACGATTGTCTATTTTAATACGGTTTTTTGTGTAAGTAAAATTTTAAGAAAAAATGTGTAGGTATCGCTAGTTATACATATGAGCTATTTAATCTCACAACCTTGTCAACTGAAAGTATCGAAAACAAGAATACTCGGGCTTGGACTGTTTTTTTTTGTTGTTAAGGTTGACAGTTCACTTGAAGGTACGTGTTGCTTATAACACATGCAAAGGCACAAGTGCTGCAAGCACGCCATACTAGGATACTAGGACCATACTAGGATTAAGTGTAAGGGATAATGGCATCCCTTACTCACTCACCGAAACACAAAAGCGCATATGCTGTTATTTCACGGTGGTCTTCTGTGAGGAGGTGGTTACAGCCCCCAGACGGGCTGCCCAAATGACTGCGAAACGCAGTGTGCCCTGCCACTACTTTCCAAATGCAGACCAGAGCTAACTTTGAAAAGTTTATTTCCAAAATTGGTCCAGCCGAGAATCGAACCCGAGGCCCCCGAGGCAGAGCGTTAACCTAACCACTCATCCAACCAGCTCGACAAATTTGAACTCGTTTCTCCCGAGCAAACAGCCGAGCTTTCCATTCACTAATAATTTCTATTTATAATCTCCTATCGATCCAATTTTTTTCTGCATATCTTTTAAGATTAAAAAAGAAAACAATTTGTACACGTTGTACCTACTTATGTTAGTGGGGTCGAAAAAAATAGTTTTTAAAATTTTTGTCTGTTTGTCTGTGCGTTTGTGCACGCTAATCTCTGAAACGAGTTAACCGATTTTAATGCGGTTTCCACTGATATATTGCAGCAAGCTTCCCATACCATTTAGTGTTTGTTTCATTCCAATCGGTTTACAAACTAAAAAGTTAGCGCTATTCCGAATACCACGCGTACGAAGTTGCGAGCTCAGCTAGTTATACATATAATATACACATACGTCTGAATTTATCTAATATTATGAATGCGAAAGTGAGTTTGTTTATTCGTTACGCTTTCACGCCTTAATATTGCATACACGTTTTCAGAGGCACAGAAAATTACATAAGATACGTTTCATCTAGAAAAAAGTCCTGTTCCCGAGGGATTATTTAAAAATAAAAATAAAAAATTCAAGGCCTCACAAAAATAAATATTGAATAAATCTTTTAACATCAATGAAAAAGAGGCGCGAACGAATACATAGAAAACATAAATCATGCTTTTTATCTCCTTTTACAGGATGGAACCTTTTCTCTCGCGGACTTTACTGATGCATACCAAGAGAACGAAGTTCAGCGCGTAATTCGCGCCTATGAAAACTCCATCTCAATCGATATACACTGCTCGACGAGTGGCGGCGGAGAATGGGCAAAGCTTCCGGACATGCCCTTTGTAAAACACTGCAAGATTAGAGTCAACCCTACTGATATACTCGATTCTGGCTCTCAGGCCATTAAGGACTTTATTGGTAAGTGAATAAAACTCATTTATTGATAGACCAGCGTTTGAACAATTTATAGTAGGGTGTTCAGCAGTTGGCTTCTCTCGGCTGATAATGATGATATAATTCTATAAATGCACTTATCTTGTGAGGAACCAAAGGCATCACCAACTATGGCAGTGATTTTTGCCTCAATTACAAAGAAATACCTAATACTTGAAAAGAATCGTTTTTTTTTTAATTCATGGAAACCGCATGGAGCCTCATGGAAACCGCTTACTCTGGCAGTATAACTCTAGACTTTAAGAGGTGTAAGAATATACGTCCTTAAATTGGGTAAGAGAAAGAGAAAAGCATTGATTAGTAATTAAATTGTCCGGAATCTCCTAAAAGTGTATACCTTATAGATTTTATTGTTTGTTTAATTAGTGAATCTCCTAATTATGTGACGCAATTATTGTAAAAATATGTCATGACTGTGATATTCACACATACCTACATGGCGGTCTTCTCGTCAAATATTAGTTATGCCGTAGTGCTGTAGCTATTCAGCTGCATAACTAACGAGCTTGCTTGTGTCTCTCATTTGAATAGGGTGACCACAATATCACGATTTCTACAATATTTATATACTTCCTTTGGAAATATCCGTCAAGTCTTTAAATTAAAATAACTAACATTGTTTATTTATAATCGACTTAATAAATTCATTTTTGATTAGTTATAATTGTTTACTAATATTAACGGACAGACAAACGGATCAACCGAGAATATGCTTTTTATAGGATTTAACTTTGACTATAATGAATATATTTATATAATTATATATTATATATTTATACACTATAACAAATTCTATGCCCTATGGAAGAGGGCATAAAATTATATATGACTACGGTATGGACCGTGCATATAGTCCACCCTACTCTCAGTGCCGACACAACACGCAGTTCGTCAAAAGCATTCAAAAGTTAGTTTGTAGTCGCTACGAAATAAACTTTTCATCGCAGCGTAACTGTTACGAACGTGCTACGACATTACTTATTTCTAGTTAAGTTGGAGGCACACGGCTTAAGATTTAATGCTATGATGTGATATTTTAAGGAGATTTCTTTGTGGAAGAAATCTCTTCTTATTTTCCTTCTTAAGACATAGTATTCATAATCAGGTGTCACAATATTCGTTCACCTGAGCTCTGAAACCGCCTAACCGATTGTGTTTTGTGTATGGTTTGTGTTTTGTGTTTTGTGAAGGTATATGGTTGGTTCCAGCTACAAAGATGAGATATATCTATACTAAGAAGTATAATAAACCCGAAGAGTTTGTTTGTTTGTTTGAACGCGTTAAGTTCTGTAACTATCAATGGATTTCTTTTTACATTTCACAGCCCATTTCTTGTGGAATGTTAAGGCTAATTTATCATCTTTAGACTTTAGATTCTAGATCCAGACCAAAAAAAGGACGCTAAGCGAAAACGAAGTAATAGCGCCTGCCGAGAAACGAGGAATACCGAGAAGAAAGATTTTGTCAATTAAAATTAAACGGCGGGTGAAACTGCTGGACACAGCTAGTAATTCATAAAGATATATGGCCAAGTTGCGAGCAAACGCTAACGTACATCTATATCTATACATCTATATCTTCTATACTTCTATATCAATACTTCAATACTAATATATAAAGCTGAAGAGTTTGTTTGTTTGTTTGTTGTTGTTGGTTGAACGCGTTAATCTCAGGAACTACTGGTTCGAAATGAAAAATTCTTTTTGTGTTGAATAGTCCATTTATCGAGGAAGGCTATAGGCTATATAACATCACGCTACGATCAATAGTATATATGTAAGTAGTGTCCAGTACCGCGCGCCCTACGCGCATGCCGCTGCCGCCGAATGGGTCGCAGCCATCGAAATATAATATAACGTTCTAGTTCGCTAGTCGCAGCGAATCGTGGCCAAGTTCAGCTAGTACAAAATATATAACAATATGATGGAACTACCGACTTGACGCTTTAAAGAAAACTGACGCAAAAAAGATAATTCCGTGTTTTGTTACGATAATACAGTCCTAGCGTTACTAGAAATATATTTCAGTTCAAATACAATTTGGATTATTATTATAGTTAAGTTCGGCAAGTTCGTCTGTACGTAGCCCATGGAATTATTTAATAATATTAGTCCCATTCGGAGTAAGTATTCATTAATAACATTCTCTCTCTGATAGAATTGAATTCTCTCTCATAAATTGAGATAATTATCTTATTATCCCGTAACAGTGATTTGAACCCTATTTTAAATAATTTGTTAAAATATAATTTATGTTAGTGAGGCTTTCAAAATAAGTCCGCTCGCAATGTACCTACATATTATATGAACCCGCCTGGATACATTACTCCATTTATTGTGAAAATTGTATGTAGGTCTACAGTATAAAATGCTTTGAAGTATAAAAAATGAATTAGAATTCACCGTTTGGTTTAGTTAGATTTTAGCTACGCGTAATGATATACTCCTGTACCACTTTAGGAGTAGGCAAGTGCTACTCGAATTACCTTTAAGAACGTTCTCGAAACGACGCCAGTTACGATAACAAGCCGCTCCAACTCGCTTTTTTGCTGCAAAAGTTCGTCGTAATATCAAAATTAGGTATAATTTTATCTAAGAGTGCATACCTATCTAGAAGGTCCATTAGATGTTCTTAACAGCCCTTTCGTTAAAGGAATATTTATATATCAAAATTGAATTCGCCTTGTATTTATACCCGACGATGGCCACCTACCGTCAGCCTACCTGCCGCTCTCTATAAAAGAAAATATATAGAAACTATTGCGTATACCTTTAGACTTAAACTTCGATTTGGAGCTTTGAGAGACAGAGTAGAATCCATTCGCAGTCAATAGTTAGTAGTTTGCCATAGTTATAGTAATAGTTAAAGTAATAACTACTTCGACGAACACATCGAGCGCTCTGTCTTTGGCGTTCCAGGTTCGAATCTCGGCTGGGCCAAATTTGGAAATCAACTTTTCAAAGTTGGCTCAGATCTGAGTCTTGCTAGTAGTGTCAGGGCACACTAAGATTCGCAGTCATTTAGGCAACTTGTCTGGCGGCAGAAACCACACACTTCTAGAAGACCACAATAAAATAACGGCACGTGTACTGTTATGTTTCGGTGTATCAGTAAGGGATTGCAGAGAACATTTGTCTGAAGCACACAGGCATGGCCATGTTATTACTTATGTTTGCTGGCAACATTAGCCACCGACGATCAAGGGAACCGTCAGCTTACGTGCAGACATATATGTAAACGTATTTATTTAATAATTTACGTGTCAAACAAACGTCCATATTTTATTAGTATTAAATAGAAGGGTAATATTTTACTGAAAATAAAGACAACGGATTCGCCTTAGCAACTAAACTGGGTCAATCAGTTGAATTACCTAAACCTTCTCGACCGTCTTTCGTCTTGTCCGAAGATGATACCTACTTAGCAACAGCGAGACATCAACATTTTACTGACTTGTTATATTCTTTGTGAGTTTAATGAAGAGGCCTTTTATAATACTCAAATAATAATGATGCCTAATGAATTTAAAACTAAATAATTAACTTAGGAAGTTTTGCGAAATTACGTAAGAATATTTCATCACTATCATCATCACAGCCATAAAGCGTCCACTGCTGGACAAGGGGCTCCCCTCTAATTTTCCAAAAGGACCGGTCAAAAGCAGCATGGATCCACCGTCGACCCTCGGCTGTCCACCTTGTAGATTGACGTCCTACGCTATGCTTGCCACGGTACGCCGTGGCCTCCACTCAAAAGCTTCCGGCCCCTGAGGCCGTCGGCTCTCCGTACTATGTGTCCTACCACTTCAACTTAGGTACTAATCCGCCGATTTATGTCGGTAACTTTCGTTCGGCTACGGATCTCCTCATTTGATCTCGCAATGTAGCCCTCTCCAAAGCTCGTTGAGAGATCACGTTTCAGCGCCACATGGTCATCACTGGCAACACTCATTGATCGAAAACTTTGTGTTAAAGCACTGAGGAATTTTTGACGAGAACATTTATATCTATTTATTAAACTATTGTTATATTTAAAAATCCATGATTTTCCTTCATATTTCCAATTTTATCATTTGTAATTTGAAAGATTTCTTTCTTTTTCTTTTCTACAGTATTTTGGAATTTACCTGTTCTAAATATTGTTTCCATAATACAAATTGGGAATAAGTAAAGCGAAGTTATCAAATGATGTGATATGTATTTCACGAATCGCAAAGATTTATTCATAAATTCAAAGGATGAAAATATATATTCCAATATTATTGTTTGGAGATAGGTAATTTAATAGACTGTTTATTTATTTTCAGTTCCATATAAAAACTAAATCTTGTAGGCACTTATGTATATCCGTTTGTGTTCTTTTTACGTAATGTGAGAGATGTTTCTTTACACGTTTTAGTTGATGTAATGTAGTTGATCTAATGTAGTGTCATAAAAGTGTTCAAGATATTATCAGCAAATAATAGGTTGGGGAAAAAGTTTCTTTGCTGCATTTTCATATGAAAATTCAAGTTTTTTTTTTTTTCAAAGTTTATTTACATTAAATTACAGTATATATATATATACATGCCATTTTGTTCGATGACTTTTTGACATCTTGTAGGTAGTGACATGATCCCGTTGTTGTAGGAATTTTGGGACTTCTGATCAAACAAACGCGACAAGCAGTGTGTATCGAATTTCTTTATTAGATCCACTCATTTTGACAGAAAGAAAATCAAATGAAAAATAGCTGGAAACAACATTTTACTAATTTGTTTCTTTCTTTGAAATGTAGCCTTTTTAATGTCATCAAAACCAGCCAGATACAAATAGTACAGCCAAAGAGATTTTATTTCAAGTTTTTACATATTATGCGAAAAGACTTTTTCCCGACCTAATATTTTCACAATTGCGGTGCCGCATAGACAGAGTTTTGTGTCTACAGAATGTGTCTGGAATTTTCTGATCTATTGACTTTCAATATATACTCGTAGAGGCTCACTGCTGTGAAATATTGCATTTAAAACCGATATCCATTCACATACAGAGCACAATAAAAGTTGTTATTCAAATTTAAATGCGAGCGCCTGCTATAACGTGTTCTTTGAATTCAAAATATTGCAAAATACTTCTTCGTATCTGGGGAATCTCTCAATTAGGTAACAGTTATTTAGGTATACACTTAAACTTAATATTGTAGTACTGAATCGATGATAACTTGTTATGGTAGAATCCTAATCAATTAATTGGGTAATACCGGGAGGAACTGCGGGAAACAAAACTATAATCTGTGAATAAAATATGAGAAAATAATACATATATAACAGTAATTCAAGTTAAGTAAAATTCAAGATAAAATAGTAAGTAAAGTAAATAGTATATCGCTAATTCCTACCAATCGTTCCATTAATTTAATTACTTCACTGAAAGCACTGTTGCGTTATAGATAAATAGTCTTTTGAGATTAGGATTGTCGAGAGACCTTCGAATAATTAATCACTTTAAAGTAAGAAGTGAAAGTAGGAAGTTATAATTAATTAATGAGGATTGTCCAATGTTTATTCCCTTTTAAAGTTTAGCCATAAAGGGAGTTTTGTTTGTGGTCACCTGTTGTCTAGACTGAACTGAATCACTTAAACCTACTTATTTGATTTTGAGTTTTATTTTATTTTTTGGGTTTACTCTTGAACAAGAGTAAACCCAAAAAATCTAGCTAGCTGTGTCCCGCGGTTTCACACGCCATTTAAATAAGTATTAATTTAATTAATTAGACGTTAATTGGGCTAAATGTTAAATTAGACGCAAAGGTGCCGGTCTATGTGTACCTCTATAAGATGTACTTCGGAGAGTGTGCTCGAGAACTGCATGAGATCATACCGCCTTCCTTTTTCTTCTATCGGACATGTCCAGACGTACGGCTGGTTACATCCTCACCTTGTCGAAATCCCTCTAATTCGGACCAAGCGCTTTAAAACATCCTTTATAATGCGCACTGCTAAGGATTGGAACTCCCTGTCGGCGTCTGTATTTCCGAGCTCTTACAACCCAAATATTTAAAGGTTCGAGTGAATAGACATCTTCTGGGTGAGCTCTTGAATCTCTTGAAGTCTCTGAAATCATTAGAAGCCTATTTTTTTGTCTCCCCTATACAACAATCTGTCACCTCTAGGACATTCAGTAATTGTTACGTCAATTAATGTCATGTCGTGAGAGGTGCTAGTCCGCTGACAAGTCCTCATATGTAAAATTTTACTGTAGTGACAGTAATCTTTACAATCTTCGTACCATTCCTGGCCTCGTGGCTAAGATATAATTCTTGGCTAAGGAATTGGGGTGTTTTTTGTAGATTTCTTAATTGTCTCCTAAACGGTTGGTATGTTGAGGTCTTTATGTAGGGCTTGATTTGAAGCATACCATGCTGCTCTAGAAATCATTCTCAGGGTGGAGGAAAAGGATTTTTAAAATCAGACTGGTATTTCTAGAGATTGGCGCGTTCAACCAAACAGACAAACTCTTCAATTTTGTTATATTAGTATACATATATATTGAAGGAAGTCTTATTGATAGCCATTAAGGTCCCCTTAGATGAGTTTGTCTTATGTATTAAAAAATATAAAGCTGTAGTTTTGATGATACGTTCTTTTTTTTACCGTAATTTAATTTGCCGACTGTCACACACAAATCAGTACAATACTAATTTTAATGATTGTGGATGAAATCTTTTAGGTCGCTGATGATAGAGGCTATGATGGACAATATCCATTAAAAGATGGATATATAAGTTTGAAAATTCACCCACTCATAAAAATGTACAAACACACACTCTTAAGTGTCTATTATTAGAATTTTTGTGTGTCTGTTTGTTTGTTCCGGCTAATCTTGGAAACGGCTGAACCGATTTTGATTGGACTTTCACTGTCAGATAGTTAATATTATAATGAGTAACTTTGGCTACTTTTATTTAAAAAAAAAAAATTAAAATACATATATTATAATATATAAGCAGTGTCGAGTGCTGCGCACGCCGCAGCGAAGCGTGGCGGGTTTCATCTAGTACTAAATAAATATTTTGTTTGCAGCTTACTTAGAGCCGTACATATCTCCGGCGAGCCTGGAACAACTCCTGGTGTCGAGCGACGTGGTAGGCAACATACGATTCAGCCACCCGACGCTCTACGTATTCCCGGGGGGTCAGGGCGACGCCGCACTCTTCGGCATCAACGGATTCAACATGCTAGGTAAGTTTCCATTTACCTCCAACTTGACTATCAAATTCAAATTGCACATACTTCCAACTAAAGTTTTTTTGGATAAAGATCGTCAGACAGGCTGATGATCCACTTGATGGTAGGTGCCTACAGTCGCCAATAATGCAAGCAACGCCACATGTCAAACCTCAGCGCGCTGCCGACCTTAGTAGGATTAAGGATAGATAAATGGGCTCTGGCGTCCCTTATTCACTCATCGAAACACAACAGCATACATGCTGTTATTTCACGGTGGTCTTCTATAAGGCGGTGGTTATTGCCGCCAGAAGGGCTGGGCAAATGACTACAGAACGCAATGCGCCCTGCCACTAATTAAGTTCAAAATAATTGTATTATTTGTCGCAATATTATTTTATAGAAAATAAATAAAATATTTAATTCTATAACTCCACTAGCGACCTGTATTCTATACCTTCTGCGTTTAATTCTATACCTTCTGCGTATTATACAAAAATTTCCTCGTTTAACGCTCTTTCTATTAATGAAAACCGCATCAAAATCCATTGCGTGGTTTATGAGGAATTAGAAAACACAGGCAGCGACTTAGTTAAGAGTTAGTTAAGAGCGCGTATAAAGAGAAATAGCTAATCCTAGAATTGAATTTTATCTAAGTTTGTAAAGTCCAAATAAGAAAATATTTATATATAGATTAATACATTATAAATAAAAGTGAAATGTGGAAAGAAAATTTTATACGATGAAATTTTCTCGATAGAAAAAAATCACCAAATTACCTCTCATTTTTATCGTTTTTTGTTTTATTTTCAAAATGACACATATTACAAACCTAAAAAATTATCACTAATCTCACTTCCTAGATTATTTAGGGCTTTGAGGTTTAATTTTTCATTTGACATTGTAGTTTACGAGTAATTAATATTTAATACTTTCGGCACTTATAACATTTTTATTGCGCGAAATACGCTATCTTCCGTCTCATGTTATGCATACTTCAATGCGCATTGTTTCACATGATCAGTCACAATCGCTTATGGGGCCACGCGGGTGAAATTAGAAATATTTTTTGCTTTGTACGCAGCCTTAAGAAGTGTGTGTAGCACAGCACACTCCGTTTCGTAGTAAACCCCCCTCTTACAGAAGACCATCGTGAAATAACATCACGTGTGCTGTTGTGCTTCGGTAAGTCAGTGAGAGATGCCAGAGCCCATTATCCGATTCCTCATCCTTAATCCTACTATAGTCGACAATGCACTTGCAGCAACTGTGGCGTTGCTTGTGTTATAGGCGACGATAGCCTCCTTTCAACAAGTGGACCGTCAGTTTGCCTGACGTCTTAACATAGAAAGAAGTGTAGGTAGTGACAGTAGGTATGTATTCTACATTCATAAACAGGCACTTGGTATACTGTCAGCTCGCCTGTCGCCCTTAATCATAAAATTTCGTCGTAGGCATTAAATTCTGATCAGTTTGAGCATGGATTAAATAATTAGGTCATGAACTATATCTAATGGGTCAGCCAGCCAATTAGAACCCTTTTGTTTTGTTTCACATCGTTATTCTAAATTTAACTTTTCCAGTTGAAAAATTACAGAGTCGTATTTATTCTACACAGAATACCTACTAACGATGTATCTTGGTTGTTAATTATTGTAAAATATTTAATCATGCTGCGGCTACATTTGTATCAATTAATTGATAAACTGTATCAATTAAATCACTAAATCAAGAATTTGAATCCTACTACCAACCACTACAAGTGGATTGTGGTTCATTGCTGGACAAAGGCCTCCCCACTAATTCTCCAAAAGGACCCGCGGCCTTTGGATCAGGACGTCTGTCCACACTTTGTGGGTGAACGTCCTACGCTGCGTTTGCCGGTGCGTGGCTTCCACTCGAGAACCTTCCGACCCTAGCGGCCGTCGACTCTCTGTACTATGTGTCCTGCCCACTGCCACTTCAACTTACTAATCCTTCGGGCTTTGTGGTAACTTTCATTCGTCTACGAATCTCCTCATTTCTGATTCGATCTCGCAGTGTAACTCCGAGCATAGCCCTCTCCACAGCTCGTTGAGCGACGTCGATCTTTCTTACGAGGCCCATAGTTGGGAGACCACGTTTCAGCGCCATATGTAATCACTGGCAACACACACACATTTGTGTTACCGTTGCCTTTAAACACAAACTGAACTCGGCCACGCTTCGATGCGGCTCATATGGAGACGGCGTGCGATTTTTTTTTAACGAGGGGAGAAATCTTCAAAAATACCTTATGAACAAATGCCGCATGCAAATGCCCATAGAGGTTATGTGGGATTTTTACCCACTAAAACACCCCTCGAGAGATAGGCGTGGTTCCAGTCCATAGGGGACTTTGGAACCGTCACCAGTCGTCGGGAGGCGAGAAGCGCCCGTCCCTTACAAATAAAAAAAGACAGCTTAACTATGAGGGACCGGCTAGCCCTGGAGGGCCACTTGCAACGGCCACGGCGTTAGCCGCGGCCGGCACAAGTGGTCCCCGGGCCGAATATTCCTCGCAGGCGCTGTATCCTGGTAGCGCCTCGGAGACGAGACTTCGAGGCGCTACCAGTGAGTGGTTAGGGTACTTGCCTTAACGCTCTGTTCTAGGGTTCCCGGGTTCGATTCCCGGTGGGGTCAACTTTGAAAAATGAACATTTCAAATTTGGCTCTGGTCTGGAGCTGGAAAGTAGTGGCAGGGCACACTGCGTTTCGCAGTCATTTGGGCAGCCCGTCTGGCGGCAGTAACCACCCCCTTACAGAAGACCACCGTGAGAAATAACAGCACGTGTGCTGTTGTGATTCGGTGTTTCGGTGATGCCAGAGCCCATTTCACTATCCCCTCCTAATCCCTTATCCTTAATCCTACTGTAGTCAGCAATGCACTTGCAGCGGCTGTGGCGTTGCTATAGGCGTTATAGGCGACGGTAGCCACCTACCATCAAGTGGACCGTCAGCCTGTCTGCCGATCTTAACATTCCATCTAAAAAACAGTTTTTTTTGCTGTTAATATTAACATATATTTAGTTGAACTCGTGATATTACCGATACTCCACTAAGGCTTTGCAATGCACTTAATTGCAAATGTTGCACAAACTTTGTACCACTTCTAAGTTCGCAACTTAATTTCATATTATACATACACTTTATACCACAAGAGAGACTTTATATCAAAGTTTCTTGTTGTGGTAAATGGCCGGCCATTTACTTAAATGACTGACTTCAGACGATTGCCAATTGTGCCATGTCGTGTCGCTGTGAAGGTAGATTTGTGGCAATTTTTCCAAGCGGTGAATCGTTGGCTTTTCGCCAAAAGTGGGCGGGCGATTGTTCATTCTAGTTTTTTTCTAACAAAACATTTCTTTTTGTTACGATGTACTTAATGGTTTTTTTTAGACAAAAGTCGATACGCTTATTCCATTCTACTCTTTATTAAACTCTGTAGTGTAACAATTCTGAATCACTGTTGGGTTATAAGAAAACATGGAAATTTTAAGGAAACTCTACACTTTAATTTCACTAGAGTCCCTAAGAACACAAAAAAACACTATAGGCCTTATATATTTTTATCTTCCGTTGATCACGTCTTCCGTTGGATCTTCCGTTGGAGTAGCTTTATTCCCTTTTATAGGGTATAAGCGGACTTAATAAAAATAAAAGTTGGATTCGTTCAGTCTGGATGTGATAATCATAAAATCGTCAGCTCGATCGCCTTTCTGATTCCTTTTTAAAAAAAAACTGAATCTCTTTTATTATATATATATTCCGTACACCTTCTCTTTAAGGCTCTACTCTCCAGAATCCTCTCTCCCGCGAAAAACCCTGTCAATCTCCTTTTTTGTTTTCTTTAATTCTGTTGTTATTTTTTTATTTAAAATCCCGCCGGCCAGTGTATATATGTAATATAAGTAGATAAAAAGGTCACATTATGAAAAGGAAACAAAATTACATATGTGAAGGACTTAAGTGAAATTGCAAAAGGTATTAGAGCAAACGACAGTACAAAGTACAAAATGCTTATCGAAAATTTGGAATTTCCCAAATCGTTCCAACTAAATTATTCAAAATCGAAGGCTAACCATACCCTTTGTCATTCTTCACAACAGCCTTGCTTCAGATTTGTTGTTGGAACGCAGCCAAAAACAATATTGCTTCACTTCACGCTAAAAGCCTTTTCTGACGACGGACTCATCTTACGAAAGAGTATCGGGTATTTTTCACTGACAATTCACAATTTATATTAGGCACGTCCAGAAGTAGCTCTTCTTTCTTTCGTTTATCTTACTAGCTGAGCCCACAATTTCGTACGCGTGGTATTCGGTATAGCTGAATATTGATGTTGACAAAATGGCTGATTTGTACGCTTCCACAGCTGCTTCGGGGTCTTCAAACCATTAACCGCGTAATAAATCTTTCATTCTAGGGAATGTAAAGAAATCGTTTGGGCTCAGGTCAAAACTGTACGGAGGATGGCTCATCAGCACAACGTTTTCCTGCTTCAAAAAATCATTTGTCTTCCGAGCCGTATGGGAGCTCGCATTATCGTGATGTAAGATGATGCGACGTTTCGGGTTATTTTTTCGAAGTTCGGCTATCATTTCTGGCAAACAAACCGTGATATAACTCGGCGGTAACCGTTCTGCGTTCCTGTAAAGGAATTGTAACAACATACCCCTTTTTCGGGACAAACGTAGCGACCATTTTCTTTGACACGCTGCGGGAGCGAACCACTTTCTTTGGCTTGACCTCGTCTTCGAAAACCCAAACTGCTGACTGATGTTTTCTTTCAGGTTCGTATGAATAAATCCATGATTCGTCACCTGAAACGATATTATAAACGGCATTTGACTTCCTTCCGTTGAAGCGTTGCAGAGTATTCCGGCACCAATCTACACGAGCCGCCTTTTGCTCTTCGGACAAATTGTGGGGAACCCAGCGGGAAACTAGTTTTCTTACACACAGCTCATTATGTAATATCGACTGAATTGCAGTCATTCTGATACTGATAACAGCCCGAATCTGCTCGTATGTCACATGACGGTCATCTAATATAATAGTTCGCACAGCTGCGATGTTTTCAGGCGTGACCGCTGTTCTTGGTCGACCTGCAGAAGAAACAGTGCTAAGCGACACACGACCGCGTCGGAACTCTGCATACCAGCGGTATATTGTCGTTTGACTCGGTGCTTCAACATCATAAATCGAAACAAGTTCGCTGAGACATTTATCTTGAGATAAGCCGCGACGAAAATTGTGATAAATTATGGCACGGAAATGTTCACGCGTGAGCTCCATTTCTGTTAACGACGTGTCAACTTTAAACCAACATCGTTTTTGTTTTTAATAAAAAAATTTAATTGTTTGAATGTCATTAAGATTCTAAGAGGCCAGTATTCAAATTCTAAAAAAGGTTTTATTGTAACTCAATCCGAAATATTCTATTGCCAAAATTTCATTTCAAACGTCTGTCACTTGTCTGCTTAGTGCTTTAGTTTCAAAAGGTACTAAGAATCTACGACTTGACAAAGAAATTAATTTGAAAACTGACCAAGGTTTTCGTACCCCGACTGTACAATATATTTTTTAAATATTTTATGGACAGACACGGCTCGTTTACAATTTTATTAAATGTATAGACTAGCTGTGCTTGCGACTTCGTACGCGTTAAAAAGGAAAATATATATGAGTCATAATATAACGTCCGACATCTTTATCGCTGTAAAGACGGTAGCGCCCTTTTTTTATAGACTATCATATAAAGGTATCCTATATGTTAATCCAGGTTTCATCCAAATCCGTTCAGCCGTTTTTGCTTACTGTTAACAAATATACAGTTTCATTGTCATTTATAATATTGGCTTGTATTATTTTTTTTGTTTGCACATTATCTAAGTATTTACATAATCAGATAATCAGTTCAAAATAGGTCGAAAAGTGTGAAAATTATTTTTTTTACTATTTTTTTTACTATGTTGTTAAAACATTTATTATTATCAGGAATTGAATGTTTTATTTTTATTTTTAGATGATCCTACAGGAACAGTACTTTTTTTGTGGAATAAGAGTACTCTATGTTCTTATCTCTGTATTCCTGACAACGTGTGCTTACTCAAAATGTCATAATGATCATTTTTGAGTAGTTAAGGCGTGAATGCGTATGTTTGTAATATGTAACAAACAAACTCGCTTTCGCATTTACAATATTAGTTAGGATTCCAAGTCAAACCAATAATTAAAAAAAAATGGTAACTTGATTCTGATGAATAAAAATAGACTTTTAATAGTGAGATTTCACCTTTTGATTGGCCATTAAATCTCGAACAAACATATCACAAACCAATTACCAAACGGTCATAGTGAACCGTAACTAAATCAGAATGTCCGTAAAATCAAATAGAAAGTACGTTCCTGCTTGATTGAAAAATAAATGGAGTTTAAATGCGGTCCTGAACCTCGCCTGTTTATCCAGTCCATCTCATAATGGATTTCAAATTCCATGAATA
Source organism: Bembecia ichneumoniformis (assembly GCA_910589475.2). Taxonomy (NCBI): domain Eukaryota; kingdom Metazoa; phylum Arthropoda; class Insecta; order Lepidoptera; family Sesiidae; genus Bembecia; species Bembecia ichneumoniformis. The sequence goes on along the minus strand of OU342533.1, from coordinate 12,413,157 downwards.
TTACAAACCCTGTAGGTATCCGCAAACATTTCTGAATTGGATGTATGTCTCAATTCTGATTTTTTTAAATTGGTTTTGATTTTTTTTACTTTAGTATATATTTAGTATATTGTCACTTATTTATTTCAATTGTCATTGTCGTGGAACCAATTCACCGCTAAGGCGACGATATTACCTAGACTTAAAAACTTTGGGGGGAGATGAGCGAAATACGTGTAAAAATCATCACCATTATCTTTCTTTTCTTTTTCTCTTTCTTCTTTTTCTTTTCCTTCTTCTGGGTGAGCTCGCTCCATCTTCGGCCTCATCCTTCCTACATGGATAGATGCTGGTCAAGAGCAAACCCATCTATAATAAAAAAAAAAAAAAAAAAAAAAAACTATGTATGTCTCTTACTTTTTGCACGAAATAAAAGGCTTATTATTATTATTATTATATTTTAGTACTAGCTGAGCCCGCAACTTCGTACGCGTAACTTTTTTGTTTGTAAACCGATTGGAATGAAACAAACATTAAATGTTACGGGAAGCTTGCTACGATACCTCAGTGAAAATCTCATTCAAATCGGTTGAGTCGTTTCTGATCCGTTCTGCACAAACCCACAGACCAACAGACAAAAATTCTTAAAACCTATTTTTTTACCTCGGTAACATAAATACAACGTGTCAAATTAAAGTCGCACACTCGTGTCAAAGAGGTCGTCCTCCCTGGCTTGCCGCACTGCCGCTCCCGCGACAATTGTTACAGAGTGTACAATTTTTTTTTTAATATTTATTGCACAGGCAGGCCCTTTTACGATTTTATTATAATTATGTATAGAATAGATAATAAATAACGGCTTCAAGCCAAATATGACGTCACATGATTAGTTATGTATGTATATATAGCAAAAACAGACTTATAATATGTAACAAACACAAGTCAAAACACTGGAAAAAAACCGCTGAGATAGAGCATTAAGACCAGCGTCCTAAACACGGCATTTGGGCTCGTCAAAATTTTAAATGTGGTTCCTAATATGTTTCAGTGGACGGCGGTTTCTCCCGCAAAGCTTGCTGGTGGGATTTCGCGCGCCACCTGGATCGGCTGGACGCGGTGCTCTTCACCAGACTGAACAACTGCTCGGTGTCAGGCATGGCGGCGGTACTGCGCAGGAAGGCCAACGCCACTGTCTACCCGCAAATAGGACATTTCTTTTGCAACTTAGAGGTGTGTATTATTTTTATTCACTTATTCGTAGAACTCATCGGAGCGGACGAAGCAGCAGGCAAAGCTAATAACGATTTATGTCCGATTACAACTTCTAAACTAAATTTTTCAGAGTTTTTGAGCCATTATTTTGAGTATAACTTATTAAGGAGATAATAAAAAGTTATACTAATATTATAAAGCTGAAGAGTTTGTTTGTTTGTTTGAACGCACTAAATCTCAGGAACTACTGGTTCCAATTGAAATATCATTTTGTTTTGAATAGTCCATTTATCGAGGAAGGCTATGGCTATAGGCTATATAACATCACGCTACGATAAATAGTATTATATATACATAAACAGTGTCCAATACCGCGCGCCCCATGCGCACGCCGGCCGCCGTCTTATGGGCCGCAGCGAAGCGTGGCCGAGTTCAGCTAGTAAGTAATATATAGTGTGGTTTTATAATGCCCTCTACAAATTCTTTTCATCAATCATCAGCAACCTATTACATGTCTCCGCTGCAGGGTCATAGTCCTACCCTCTCAACAAGGATATATGGGCTCTATACGGGCTTCACATGTGCCTTAGAATTTTTTCCTTGGCGTATGCAGATTTCCTCACGATGTTTTCCTTCACCATTGAGAAAAGTTAGTAAATGTACTTAAGTTGTTTTAGAAAAAAACCTTTGTTGGACCGGGGATCGAACTCGGACCTCTCGACTTGATAGCCCGCGTCTTTCCCACTGCGCCACCGAAGCTCTTTCAACAAATTCATTTAATCTATAAAATTACAATAAAATCGTAAACGATCCGTGTTTTTACATTAAATATTTAAAAAAAAAACAAGTTGTACACGATGTACTTATGTTACAGAGGTCAAAAAAATAGTTTTTAGAATTTTTGTCTGTTTGTCCTTTTTTTCTGTGCGTTTGTGCACGCTAATCTCTGAAACGGCTTAACCGATTTGAATGCGGTTTTCACTTATGTATTGTAGCAAGGTTCCCGTAACATTTAGTTTTGTTTCATTCCAATCGGTTAACAAACAAAAAAGTTACGCGCCATACCGAATACCAAGCGTACGAAGTATCGGGCTCAGCTTATTTGCAAGGTTGAAAGAAATGAAAATAAGATTTAATTATTACATGATTTTATTAAAATCTTGATTATAATAAACAATGAAATAATGATCCACTCTTGACCTGTTTCGTAACGTAATGTGTTATTGCTGTCTCGAGCTTCGTACTTTTCTGTTCATTCGAGCGGAGTATATTAGCTTCCGGTCGATTAGTTTTAATCATTAGCGTACCTTGCGACCTGAAGATATCGTGGAAATTGTGTTTAGATATATTACAGATTTCTAGCTCACGAGCTAAGTACCTGATTAAATAATAGGAAATTTGATTTTAGTCGAATCGATTTGCAATTAATGAAATATTTAAATAACACGTTGTATAACACGTCCACATTATTGTTATAGAACATTGCTATAACATTATAACACTCAAATCGCGCCTACAGTGTTTCTGAGGTCCATAATGAGTGCTTCGAGGATGTTTGCAAATGCAAAAGTTGCAGATTTTTACGTTATATTACGGATGAGAATAGCATCCCTGGTGACTAGGGTACGGGACAGCACCGACACGCTGTTGAAGGTAATTGTGGGAAGATGGACTGCCCATATCACCCTCAACAGAAAGTCAGTTTGTGTTTATTTATTTATTTTTCTTTCTATTATTTGTGTAATATGTATACTTAGATAAGCCCACAACTTCGTACGCGTGGTACTCGCTATAGTGCGTAACTTTTTTGTTTATAAACCGATTGGAATGAAACAAACACTAAATGTTAAGGAAAGCTTGCTACAATATATTCAAACTGTATTATAAAATACAATATAATAATATATAAACTGTATTCAAATCGGTTAAGCCGTTTCAGAGATTAGCGTGCACAAACATACAACAAACATACAAGAATTCTAAAATTATTTTTTTGACCTCCGTAACACAAGTACAACGTGTACAATTTTTTTTCTTTTTGAAAAAATATTTAATGTGCAGACACATCTCGTTTACGATTTAGGATTGAAAAAGCTATGGACACGGTGTCTGAAATAAAGTTATTATTATTATTATTACAACATTAGACAAGGCTGTATTACATTAAGGCCGGCGCTACGCAAAGGATTTTTTCCTAAACATATTATTTTCAACCTTATTGCAATGATTTTAGAACTCACTTTCCTTTATTTCTATTGAATTAATGGTATTCCAAGAGCCCACAGCGTTCCGCGTCATGCCACGTGATGTTCGGCACGTCGTGGTAATAAGCGCGTCCCTAAAATCTTAAAAGTCAGCACCGGCCCTAAAATAACAGTGCAATATGACAATGTGATCCAATATGTTTACAAATGTCTCGGTCATGTCATGAATACGCGTGAAAAGCTTTTCCTAAGAGGCTGCCCAAATGACTGCGAAATGCAGTGTGCCCTGCCACTCCTGTTTTGATAGATTCTTGTAACTGCAATGGGAACAGAAAAACATATCAATTTTGAACATTGTTTTTGTTGCGGTGGTAGCATTGGCGAAGACCCTGCTTATCAAACTAAGGAATTAATTTTAAGAAACATTTGTTTAGCTAGTACATAGTTACTTAGTAGTACTAGGTTTAAAAGGGACAAGGCGCACTGCGTTCCACAGTTATAAATGGCGTTAACAGTAAACTTTTGTAAATTCCTATTACAGGAGCGCCGAGTGCTCGTAAGCCCCGATGGCGACAAAGACGCAGATCCGCTTCTCGTGTCGTTGCTGCAGGAAGGTGCTGACATGATGACGGATCTTCGTCGCATAAATCTAAAGCCACAACACTGCTACAGAGGTCCAGAGCCGATCAATCTTTACCACAAAGTTGGACATGGTAAGAATTGGTTGCATAGATCGATACCTCCAAACACTGCCATTAGGGAATGGATACCAATTTCATCCGTATTTTGTGATAGAGTATTAATACGTTATTTCGAATAGATCTCAGTTTTGAAAATAAGTGCAACTTGCAGATCCATAATTAATATTATTAAATACTAGCTGAGCCCGCAACTTCGTACGCGTGGTATTCGGTGTAGCGGTAACTTTTTTGTTTGGACAACGATTAGATTGAAAAAAAAAACACTAAATGTTACGGGAAGATTGCTACAATACTTCAATACAAACCGGTTAAGCCGTTTCAGAGATTAGTGGTCACAAACGCCTGTGCGTTTGTCCCACTGTCACAAGCAGACAAAAATTCTAAAAACTATTTTTTGACCTCTGTAACGTAAATACAACGTGTACAATTTTTTTTAATGTACAGACATAGCTCGTTTACGATTTTATTATGTGTATAGATTAAGTTCGAAGCTACTCATCCGATTTCAAAAATTCTTCCACTAACTTAAAGCTACATTATCGACGATTCCTATAGGATACCTAAATTTTATTGTGGTAAATACTGGTTTTCGATACGAAATTATTGTTTTTGTAAATCAAGTCGTAGAAAAATTAACTAGTATGAAACCATTATGTTAAAACAATAATAAAAACGTAGGTAAAATAAACTAATAAATGGAAGTCCAACTCGCACCACATATCCAACTTATCATTGCTTTTATTTCTCAAAAAAATTAGCAAAATAATTGAGCAAAGTTTTGTTGCAGTTATCGCTAATAAAATGTGAATCTTATATCAATTTTATAGACGTAGAATTAAGTTAAAAAATAATTATCCATGTATTGGATAAATATATAAAAATAATCAAATATTTAGGGACATTGAGAATATGAACATAGGACCAGTCTACAATTTTATCTGGTTAGAATAAAAGTGTCGACTATTTTTTTTTTATTAATTTTATAGATGTAGAATTAAGTTAAAAAAAAATTATCCATGTATTGGGTAAATATATTAAAATAATCAAAGATTTAGGGACATTGAATATATGAGCATAGGCTATATAACTACTTAAAACTAGTTGACAATATTATTTGGGTAAAATAAAAGTGTCGACCATTATTTTTTATTAATTGTATCGATGTAGGATTGATTTAAAAAAATAATTATTCATGCATCTAGAAATATATGTTAATATTGAAGAATATAAAGCTATTGTACGTATCTGTACAGGCGCTCTGATTCTTCAAACTAGGTCGACAGTCGAATCCGGGTAAATGAAAGGTGTCGACCATTTTGTTTGGTAATTAAAGGGGTTTTAGTTTCAGAAACGCTTAAAAAAAATTCATGTATCTGATTACTTAAGAAAAATTACGTAAAAAATACATTTGATCGTGGTCGAGTCACGGTCGAGAACGAATTGAGCTTGTCGACCTTTGTTATCTCGATTCTGATTATCAAAAACTTTATTTTCCCGTAAATTTTTTCCATTTATCTTATAAGTTATGATAATGTCTGAAATTACAACCGGAAGTGAGGTCATAATTTTGCATGCGGGCAAAATCAGACATTTTTAGGGGTGTCTACCTTTAGTCCTATCGTTTTTTGGTCTATCTTCAAAAAATTATCCATGTATCTGATCCATAGGACTTTTATACGGCCGGCTCTCCGACTAAATTGTGCTGTTAAATTTCTTAACGGGCGAAGTTACGGGATACAGCTATTACATTGGTGAAGATATGAGATAATCGACTTAGTAATGAAATTAATATTTCCTCCTTTCAGGAACACTCGATATGTACGTACTGAATCCGTCCAAGGACTCTAAATACGTTCGCGACTTTCTCAAGCGATGGCACAACAGTGAACAGAAACTTTTCGAAGGCACCAGCGCGTCAGGACAATTTAGTTTTCCTATTCCCAATCTCGTGTCGATATGTGCTTTACTAGTTTGGCATCCCGCTAACCCAGATGACACGATAACTAGAATAATGTTCCCCGGATCTACGCCGCAACATAAAATATTCGAAGGTTTAGAAAAATTGAAACACTTGGAATTTCTTCAACATCCAACGTGCACAGGACGACAATTACAATCAACGTCTACACCAGTTCCACCACCTAGCACCATAACTACAGCAGTAAAAACGAAAGTAACTTCAAGGATAAGTAAAGAAAGAAGTGTCCCCATTGAAAAGAAAGAAGAAAAGTTAACTGAACCTGAGCTTCATACACCTAAAACGGAGAAGATAAAGGACGAGATCGATACTAAGATGATTAAAGATGACTCTAAAAATGTTATAGACAATAAACTTCTCAGTGAATTAGTGGACAGTGAAGATAAAAAAATTGAGTCTGTTTTACATGAAGCAATCACTGCCAGAGTCGATACTAGATTGGAGGATAAAATTGCTGAATATGAAAGTACTGTGATAGATGGTTTGCCTAAAAAGAGAGATATAAGGAAAAAAGATAAAATTTTTGAAAAGAAATCGAAACGATTAGAAAAGACTGAGGATAAAGAAGCTTTGTATAAATCTACCGAAGCAAAGAAGGCTGAAACTGAGTTGAAAGCTAAAATTGAAAGTAGAAAAAAGATAGAGAGCCGTAAGACTGAAACCGTATCAACGGTGACTCGAAATAAAATTAGTCATCGTGCTGCTCAGAAAAATGTAATAGAAAAGAAAACGTCTACGAGTATTTTAGATAAAAAGATTACACCAGACGAGAAGAAATCTCCTCCGACGACACCTAAAAAAATAATTGATTCTAAAATTACTATTTCATCAGTGCATGCAACAGCAAAGGATAAAGTGAAAGCAAAGACGAGAAAATTAAGTCCAAGTAGCACTCCTGCTAAAAGTACAAAAGAAGCAAATAATCGTCGAGTTGTAGAATCTAAACATAAACAGGCGTCACCAAAACGAGACTTAATCCAAAAGGTAACTGATAAAAAGGAAATAAAAATTAAACGAGAACCTATATCACGTAGACCAAGGCCTTTGGCATCACCAATCAAAGGACTGAAAACAATGAAAAGTCCTTCTAAATCCGCAAAAGTCAAAACTGATACATCTAAACTTAAAGGTTTACAAAGAGTAAATTATGAGGACATTCTTAAGGATGCGAAAAAGTCTGATGAAGATACTTCCAAGTCTCTTGATGATATTAAGCAGCAAGAACTTGATGATAGGGAAGAGCAAGAAATTGTCCGAGAAATTGAAGCCGTCTTTAATAGAGATAGTGAAGCTGAGGATAAAGTTGAATATATTGGCCGATCAGACATAGAGAAAATTACTTGCATATTGGATAACGCAAAGACTGAAACGACTGCCGACGGTGAGTTTGAAGAAGAGTATTTAATAATAGAAAAAGAAGAAGTCGAACATTATACAGAAGATTCTGTCGCCGACCGTGAAAGTAGCCATGAACGTGAGCTACGAAAACATATTAAGGATACAGAAGAATCAGAAAAGAAAAAAGGGGATGTAACCGTAAAAGACATTAAGAAGACTGAAGAAATCGTAACAAAGGTACGTGAAGTGGAAATAGATAGTGAAGATAAACAAGCGGAATCAAAAGAACTTTCGGTTAGTGAAGAAGAAAAACAAGACATAAGCAGTGAAAAGAAAACATCAGATAGTAAAAGTGTCGGAAAGCCTAAAGAATCTGTAGAACAAAATATTGTTCAAGAATCATTACCGGATGAAAAGGCGTCTACAACAATAGAATCTGGAGCCACAACAGCGCCAACATTACCTGAGGACGAACGTCTTACTTTAGACGATATAAAAGAAGATCAACAAGTTGAAGAAAAACACATTAAAGAGGAAACTAAAGAAATAATACCCCCCCAAAGTTTAGTCGAAAGACAAAAACCTATGACTGAAAAAAGCCCCAAATTAGAAACTCAAACTGCACCCATTAGAGAAATTGTTAAAACTCCTGATGAAGTCGCAGATTTGCCTCTACACGAAGAAGTCGATTATAGGGGTTATGAAGAAAAGAAAACGCCTGTAGAAGAAGATATATTTAAAAGAAAACCAGATGTTGGTTTTGTCCATGAAATTAAAGTACCTAAAGATCTGCCGCTTTCTACCCCAGGGGCAGTGGCATCCTTTAAAGACAGTGAAACTTTTCAAGATAAGGTAATAGTTAAAACTATCGAAAGACCGTCTCACGCTGAGTTAGTTACTGTGACACCTGGATCTGCACCTGAATCACCAATGTATCCCGAACCACCGAAAATGTCAGCTCTACCTGGAAAAGAATTAGAGCCGGTCAAAGAATATGAAGATGGTGATTATTATGGACAGTATACCGAAAAACTAAGAGAAACACATATAACTACTGTAGGTTCACCTATAAAAGAAGATGCCATAGTTGTAGAAGAAATACATTGCATGCCAGAAAAAATTCCGTCAATACCTGAGGATGTAGAAAAAGAGATTGAAGAAGCACAAAAATTAGAATTAATGGATAAACGTCCATTAAGTCCTAGAGATGTTGAGAAAATTGTAGCCGATGTCGCTGAAGTACTAAAATCTGACAAAAGTCTTGATGAACTCATGGCTGAAAAATCACCCATTGTACTCAGAAAATCACCTGAAAGTTTCTTTAAATCTGACATTATTCTTTCTAGTGCTATTGAAGCAACAAATATGCTATTAACCAATGAAAGAGACGCTCAGCACGGTTTAAGAGATGTGGAGAATATTACTGAAACGAAAAAACAAATTGGTGAATTTCAAATCGAACAAAAACAAAAAGAAATTTCCCCAGTCAAATCAATTACATCAGATGACGTCAGTGATATGTCAGACAAAACAGTTCTAAGTGAAGGAAAGCGAGCAAAGCGAGAATTAAAGGACGAAATCCCTATAACTACGGAAAGAAAGGTCACATCTACATTAGAACAACCGGATGTAAACGAAAAAGTACCACTGCGTGGGGATATTTATGGAATAGAAGAAAGCATAAAACACGAAGACGATCACGAAAAACTAAAAGGGGAAATGGGAAAATATGATGACATGCCAATTCAAATACCAGTTGCCGGTGATGGAAAAAAAATTAATAAATTAGAAGTGGAACATGATGGAGATGAAATTCTACATGAAAGGAAGTTAAGCATTACATTAGAATCTGCAAAGACCTTGGAAAAGTTAGAGGAAAAAATAGCTGATTTAAAGAAAAAAGAAGAATCATCTCTAACTCACATTTCCGATGTACCACAACTAGAAATAGTTGAAAAAAGGCTTGGAGAAGAAATTACGATAGGAAAATCTACTGAGCTTGAAGAACAAAGTAAATTAGACCACAAATTGCCCAAAATACCATTGTCTACAGAAAAAGGTACGGAAATAGGAGAGTCATCAAGTGTGTCAGTTGATAACCTCTTAGAAAAAACGTTACCACAAATAACTAACCAAAAACTATTAAGTGGCAGTATCGATAAGGAAGAATTAATGAAACAAGTTTCTTCTGAAGATAAGGAAAGTGAAAAGGCTGTGATAGACGTGAATGTTAGTGAAAAAGAAGTTACAGAAACCAATGGTGTTGTACAAATAAAAATGGAATTAGACAACAAAGACGAAGCAAAAGTTATTGATGAAGATTATGTCAGTATTAAAGATACGCTTAAAGACACACAAGGAAAAGTTGTTTCTGCCATCGATAAAATGAAATTTACAACAGATCAATCTGAAGCTGAACTTAGCAAATTTCTTAAGAAAGAATCTTGCTTGAAGAAAATGGCTCAGACTGAACAAAAACCTGGAATACAAAAGGAAACAAAAGACCACGCCATATTGGAGAGTACGTCAAGGGAGCTAACTATTACTACTGAAGCTGCATTGGAAGACTTAGATTCTGATGTACTCAGCCCTGAATTAGTACAAGATACAACGTCAATAAAAGATGTTCCCAGTACAGAAGGCTTAATCAAAGACTCGAATCTTATTGATAGATTTATTACTAAACACCAGGAACAAGCTTTAGAATCATCTCTTGGTGATATTGAAACTGATATTAAAAATGACATTAAAACTGAGAAAAAAGACGATCGCATCGACATTACCCCACTTTCTGCAAAGGAAGGTGCCAAACAGTTAATATCGGAAAAAGAGCACGATGAAAAGGATATAGACGAAAAAGCAATAATATCAGAAAAAACAGATAATGTAGTTCATTCCTTAAAAGATACAACTGCTGAGTCATGCAGAGATTTAACAAAACTTGCAACTCGAAAGCTTTCTGAAGCAGAGACGGTAACCGAATCAACGTTCAGTGATTTGCTAGATTCGAGTCTAATTTCCAAAGGCGTAACTATTTTTGAAGATTTCAAAAAGCCACCAATAAAAGAAATTTCTGACAAACTTGATCAAAAGCAAGTAAGTTTAGAAAAAGATCATCTAGAAAATTTATCGATTATCGATGGCAAATCAGAAGACACGATATCCAGTGTTATGGAAAATATAAAACATGAATTACAAGATTTCGATACAGAAAAAAAAGTTACGAAAGAACAGATATTACAGAAAGAAGCAACATCTTACTTGAGTAAAGAAAGAGAAGGTGAAAAGGAATACTTTCCTGAGCCAACAGAAATTGATGAAGTTGTTGACGCAACAGAACAAGAAGATAAGACACCTAGCTCTGTCAAGTTTGACGAGAAGAAAGTCAGTTTGATCGATTCTGATGAGGAAACACCGAGTGCAACACAACTTGATAAGAAGGCAGCTGGCCCCGTCAAACTACAAGAGATAGTTCACAGTGAACCTAAGCCTGGTGATAAAGCTCCATTCCGGACCAAACTAGAAGAAAGGACATCTAGCCCCATTACACTTGGCAAGGAAGTTAGCATAAGCAAACTTGATGATAAAACACCTAGCCCAACACCAGACGATAAAGACACTAGAGTCGTTGAACAAGAAGAGAAAGCAATCAATGTGTTAAAATCTGATGATGTAGCACTTATCTTAACCAAAACAGAAGAAAAATCCCATAGTTCTATTAAGCAAGACGAGGAGGAAGTTAGCGTGACCAAGCCCGATAAGAAAACGTCCATAACAATACAACAAGATAAAAAGGTAGCTAGCCCTGATGAAAAAACGCCTAGCCTGACACAAAGAGAAGAAAAGGTAACTAGCATCGTCCACCTCGAAAAGAAGGAAGTCAGTGTGACGAAGCCTGATGAAAAATCACCTAGCCCAACATTAGGTGAAAAGACTCAGCATGCGGAGACTGAAGACAGTTTAATCAAGATTGATAAGACAACACCTAGCTCAGCGGAACCTCATAAAAAGGCACCTAGCACAGATGAACTAGAAGAGATAGAAGTCAGTGTGACCAAGTCTGATGAGAAAAAGTCAAGCACAACAACACCAGACGAAAAGACAGCTTCTCCTGTCCAGCATGAAGAGACTGAAATCAGCTGGGTCAAATTTGTCGGGAAAACTCCAAGCCCAACACGACCAGATGAAGAGGAAACTAGTGTTGTGAAACTCGAAGAGAAAGATGTAAGACTGATCAAGCCTGATAGGAAAACACTTAGCCAAACACAACCAGATGAAAAGGTAACTAGCCTAGTCCACCTTGAAGAGAAGAAAGTAGGTGTAATAAAGACTGATGAAAAAACTTCTAGCCCAACACTAGACGAAAAAACAACTTCTCCAATTCAACATGAGGAGACGGAAGTCAGTTTAGACCAGCTTGATAAAAAACATAGCCCAACAGAACCACATAAAGAAGCATCTAGCACAGTTAAACTTGAAGCGATAGAAGTATTAAGTATTAACAAGCCGGATGATGAAGCACCTAGCCCAACACAAAAGGATGTAGAGGCAATTAGCCCTGTTAAACTCGAAGATAAGGAAGGCAGTGGGACAAAGTCTGATGAAAAACCGCCTAAATTAATATTAGGCGAGAAAACACCGTCTCCCGTCAAGCTTTACGAAAATGATCTTGGTGTAATCAAGCCTGATGATAAAGCACAAATTCCAACACAACTACATGAAAAACCAACTAGCCTCGACAAAAGAGAAGAAAGGGAAGTCAGTGTGTCCAAGCCTAGTGATGAAGCACCTATCTCTACAAAACCAGAAGAAAAGACCCTTAGCCACATCAAACTTGACGAGAAGATTGTCAGTATGACCAAGTCTGTTGAGAAAGTGCCTAGCCACACAAAAGCAGGTGAACAGGGACGTATCCCTGGTAAACTCGAAGAACACGACGTCAGACTGATCAAGCCTGATGAGAAAAAAGCGGCTAGCCCCACGCTAGACGAAGAGATATATTCTATTGTTCATCATGAGGAGAAGGAGGTGAGTTTGGTAAAGACTGATGAGAAAACGCCAAGCCCAACAAAAAAAGAAAAGACTAGTGCTCCCGTCAAGCTTGAAGAAAAGGATGTAAGTGTAGTCAAGCCCCATGATAAAGCGCCTAGTCCAATACATGCAGATGAAACGGCATCTAGCATCACAAAACTTGACGTTGGAGAAGTCAGTGAAGCAAAGTCATATGATGAAATGCAAGCACCAATTAAACTAAAAGCGACACCTAGTCCTGTCCAGCTTGACGAGAAGAAAGTCAGTGTGACCAAGGTAGATGAGAAAACGCCTAGCCCAACAAAAGAAGAAAAGACAACTACTCCCATAAAGCTTGACGAAAAGGATGTAAGTGTGGTCAAGCCCGATGCATCTAGTCCAAAACAAGCAGATGAAACGGAACCTAGCATCACTAAACTTGTCATTAAAGAAGTCAGTGAAGCAAAGAATGATGATGAAACGCAGTCGCCAATTAAACTAGAAGAAGCGACACTTACCCCTGTCCAGCTTGACGAAAATAAAGTCAGTTTGACCAAGGCTGGTGAGAAAACGCCTAGCCCAACAAAAGAAAAAGAGACAACTACTCCCATCAAGCTTGACGAAAAGGATGAAAGTGTGGTCAAGCCCGATGATAAAGCAGCTAGCCCAATACATGCACATGAAACGGAAACTATCATCACTAAACTTGATATTAAAGAAGTTAGTGAAGAAAAGACTGATGATGAAATGCATTCACCAATTAAACTAGAAGCGGCAACTAGTCCTGTCCAGGTTGATGAGAAGAAAGTCAGTGTGACCAAGGTTGATGAGAAAACGCCTAGCCCAACAAAAGAAGAAAAAACAACTACTCCCATCAAGCTTGACGAAAAGGATGTAAGTGTGGTCGAGCCCGATTATAAAGCATCTAGCCCAACACATGCACATGAAACGGAAACTATCATCACTAAACTTGACATTAAAGAAGTCAGTGAAGCAAAGGCTGATGATGAAACGCATTCGCCAATTAAACTAGAAGAAGCGACACTTACCCCTGTCCAGCTTGACGAAAAGAAAGACAGTGTGACCAAGGTTGATGAGAAAACGCCTAGCCCAACAAAAGAAGAAAAGACAACTGCTCCCGTCAAGCTTGATGAAAAAGATGTAAGTGTGGTGAAGCCCGATGACAAAGCATCTAGTCCAACACAAGCAGATGAAACGGAAACCAGCATCACTAAACTTGACATTAAAGAAGTCACAGAAGCAAAAGCTGATGATGAAACCCGTACCCCAATTAAACTGGAAGCGACACCTAGTCCTGTCCAGCTTGACGAGAAGAAAGTCAGTGTGACCAAGGTTGATGAGAAAACGCCTAGCCCAACAAAAGAAGAAAAGACAACTGCTCCCGTCAAGCTTGATGAAAAAGATGTAAGTTTGGTGAAGCCCGATTATAAAGCATCGAGCCCAACACATGCACATGAAACGGAAACTATCATCACTAAACTTGACATTAAAGAAGTCAGTGAAGCAAAGACTGATGATGAAACGCATTTGCCAATTAAACTAGAAGCGACACCTAGTCCTGTCCAGATTGACGAGAAGAAAGTTAGTGTGACCAAGGTCGATGAGGAAACGCCTAGCCCAACAAAAGAAGAAAAGAGAACTACTCCCATCAAGCTTGACGAAAAGGATATTAGTGTGAGCAAGCCCGATGATAAAGCATCTAGCCCAACACACGCACATGAAACGGAAACTAGCATCACTAAACTTGACATTAAAGAAATCAGTGAAGCAAAGACTGATGATGAAACGCATTCGCCAATTAAACTAGAAGCGAAACTTAGCCCTGTCCAGCTTGACGAAAATAAAGTCAGTTTGACCAAGTCTGGTGAGAAAACACCTAGCCCAACAAAAGAAAAAGAGACAACTACTCCCATCAAGCTTGACGAAAAATATGAAAGTGTGGTCAAGCCCGATGATAAAGCAGCTAGCCCAACACATGCACATGAAACGGAAACTATCATCACTAAACTTGATATTAAAGAAGTCAGTGAAGCAAAGACTGATGATGAAACGCATTCGCCAATTAAACTAGAAGCGACACCTAGTCCTGTCCAGCTTGACGAGAAGAAAGTCAGTGTGACCAAGGTTGATGAGAAAACGCCTAGCCCAACAAAAGAAGAAAAGACAACTGCTCCCGTCAAGCTTGATGAAAAAGATGTAAGTTTGGTGAAGCCCGATTATAAAGCATCGAGCCCAACACATGCACATGAAACGGAAACTATCATCACTAAACTTGACATTAAAGAAGTCAGTGAAGCAAAGACTGATGATGAAACGCATTTGCCAATTAAACTAGAAGCGACACCTAGTCCTGTCCAGATTGACGAGAAGAAAGTTAGTGTGACCAAGGTCGATGAGGAAACGCCTAGCCCAACAAAAGAAGAAAAGAGAACTACTCCCATCAAGCTTGACGAAAAGGATATTAGTGTGGGCAAGCCCGATGATAAAGCATCTAGCCCAACACACGCACATGAAACGGAAACTAGCATCACTAAACTTGACATTAAAGAAGTCAGTGAAGCAAAGACTGATGATGAAAGGCACTCGCCAATTAAATTAGAAGAAGCGACACTTGCCCCTGTCCAGCTTGACGAAAAGAAAGACAGTGTGACCAAGGTTGATGAGAAAACGCCTAGCCCAACAAAAGAAGAAAAGACAACTGCTCCCGTCAAGCTTGATGAAAAAGATGTAAGTGTGGCGAAGCCCGATGACAAAGCAGCTAGCCCAAAACATGCACACGAAAAGGAAACTATCATCACTAAACTTGAAATTAAAGAAGTCAGTGAAGCAAAGACTGATGATGAAACGCATTCGCCAATTAAACTAGAAGCGACATCTAGTCCTGTCCAGCTTGATGAGAAGAAAGTCGGTGTGACCAAGGTTGATGAGAAAACGCCTAGCCCAACAAAAGAAGAAAAGACAACTGCTCCCGTCAAGCTTGATGGAAAAGATATAAGTTTGGTGAAGCCCGATTATAAAGCATCTAGCCCAACACATGCACATGAAACGGAAACTATCATCACTAAACTTGACATTAAAGAAGTCAGTGAAGCAAAGACTGATGATGAAACGCATTTGCCAATTAAACTAGAAGCGACACCTAGTCCTGTCCAGATTGACGAGAAGAAAGTTAGTGTGACCAAGGTCGATGAGGAAACGCCTAGCCCAACAAAAGAAGAAAAGAGAACTACTCCCATCAAGCTTGACGAAAAGGATATTAGTGTGGGCAAGCCCGATGATAAAGCATCTAGCCCAACACACGCACATGAAACGGAAACTAGCATCACTAAACTTGACATTAAAGAAGTCAGTGAAGCAAAGACTGATGATGAAAGGCACTCGCCAATTAAATTAGAAGAAGCGACACTTGCCCCTGTCCAGCTTGACGAAAAGAAAGACAGTGTGACCAAGGTTGATGAGAAAACGCCTAGCCCAACAAAAGAAGAAAAGACAACTGCTCCCGTCAAGCTTGATGAAAAAGATGTAAGTGTGGCGAAGCCCGATGACAAAGCAGCTAGCCCAAAACATGCACACGAAAAGGAAACTATCATCACTAAACTTGAAATTAAAGAAGTCAGTGAAGCAAAGACTGATGATGAAACGCATTCGCCAATTAAACTAGAAGCGACATCTAGTCCTGTCCAGCTTGATGAGAAGAAAGTCGGTGTGACCAAGGTTGATGAGAAAACGCCTAGCCCAACAAAAGAAGAAAAGACAACTGCTCCCGTCAAGCTTGATGGAAAAGATATAAGTTTGGTGAAGCCCGATTATAAAGCATCTAGCCCAACACATGCACATGAAACGGAAACTATCATCACTAAACTTGACATTAAAGAAGTCAGTGAAGCAAAGACTGATGATGAAACGCATTTGCCAATTAAACTAGAAGCGACACCTAGTCCTGTCCAGATTGACGAGAAGAAAGTTAGTGTGACCAAGGTCGATGAGGAAACGCCTAGCCCAACAAAAGAAGAAAAGAGAACTACTCCCATCAAGCTTGACGAAAAGGATATTAGTGTGGGCAAGCCCGATGATAAAGCATCTAGCCCAACACACGCACATGAAACGGAAACTAGCATCACTAAACTTGACATTAAAGAAGTCAGTGAAGCAAAGACTGATGATGAAATGCATTCGCCAATTAAACTAGAAGCGACATCTAGTCCTGTCCAGCTTGATGAGAAGAAAGTCAGTGTGACCAAGGTTGATGAGAAAACGCCTAGCCCAACAAAAGAAGAAAAGACAACTGCTCCCGTCAAGCTTCATGAAAAAGATGTAGGTTTGGTGAAGCCCGATTATAAAGCATCTAGCCCAACACATGCACATGAAACGGAAACTATCATCACTAAACTTGACATTAAAGAAGTCAGTGAAGCAAAGACTGATGATGAAACGCATTTGCCAATTAAACTAGAAGCGACACCTAGTCCTGTCCAGATTGACGAGAAGAAAGTTAGTGTGACCAAGGTCGATGAGGAAACGCCTAGCCCAACAAAAGAAGAAAAGAGAACTACTCCCATCAAGCTTGACGAAAAGGATATTAGTGTGGGCGAGCCCGATGATAAAGCATCTAGCCCAACACATGCACATGAAACGGAAACTAGCATCATTAAACTTGACATTAAAGAAGTCAGTGAAGCAAAGACTGATGATGAAAGGCATTCGCCAATTAAATTAGAAGAAGCGACACTTTCCCCTTTCCAACTCGACGAAAAGAAAGACAGCGTGACCAAGGTTGATGAGAAAACGCCTAGTCCAACAAAAGAAGAAAAGACAACTGCTTCCGTCAAGCTTGATGAAAAAGATGTAAGTGTGGTGAAGCCCGATGACAAAGCAGCTAGCCCAATACATGCACATGAAAAGGAAACTATCATCACTAAACTTGACATTAAAGAAGTCAGTGAAGCAAAGACTGATGATGAAAGGCATTCGCCAATTAAACTAGAAGAAGCGACACTTGCCCCTGTCCAGCTTGACGAAAAGAAAGACAGTTTGACCAAGGTTGATGAGAAAACGCCTAGCCCAACAAAAGAAGTAAAGACAACTGCTCCCGTCAAGCTTGATGAAAAAGATGTAAGTGTGGCGAAGCCCGATGACAAAGCAGCTAGCCCAACACATGCACACGAAAAGGAAACTATCATCACTAAACTTGACATTAAAGAAGTCAGTGAAGCAAAGACTGATGATGAAACCCGTACCCCAGTTAAACTGGAAGCGACACCTAGTCCTGTCCAGCTTGACGAGAAGGAAGTCAGTGTGACCAAGTTTGATGAGAAAACGGCTAGCCCAACAAAAGACGAAAAGACAACTACTCCCGTCAAGCTTGACGAAGAGGATATAAGTGTGGTCAAGCCCGATGATAAAGCAGCTAGCCCAACACATTCACATGAAACGGAAACTATCATCACTAAACTTGACATTAAAGAAGTCAGTGAAGCAAAGACTGATGATGAAACGCATTCGCCAATTAAACTAGAAGAAGCGACACTTACCCCTGTCCAGCTTGACGAAAAGAAAGTCAGTGTGACCAAGGTTGATGAGAAAACGCCTAGCCCAACAAAAGAAGAAAAGACAACTGCTCCCGTCAAGCTTGATGAAAAAGATGTAAGTGTGGTGAAGGCCGATGAGAAAGCAGCTAGCCCAACACATGCACACGAAAAGGAAACTATCATCACTAAACTTGACATTAAAGAAGTCAGTGAAGCAAAGACTTATGATGAAACCCGTACCCCAATTAAACTGGAAGCGACACCTAGTCCTGTCCAGATTGACGAGAAGAAAGTCAGTTTGACCAAGGCTGGTGAGAAAACGCCTAGCCCAACAAAAGAAAAAGAGACAACTACTCCCATCAAGCTTGACGAAAAGGATGAAAGTGTGGTCAAGCCCGATGATAAAGCAACTAGCCCAACACATGCACATGAAACGGAAACTATCATCACTAAACTTGACATAAAAGAAGTCAGTGAAGCAAAGGCTGATGATGAAACGCATTCGCCAATTAAACTAGAAGCGACACCTAGTCCTGTCCAGCTTGACGAGAAGAAAGTCAGTGTGACCAAGGTTGATGAGAAAACGCCCAGCTCAACAAAAGAAGAAAAGACAACTGCTACCGTCAAGCTTGATGAAAAAGATGTAAGTGTGGTGAAGCCCGATGACAAAGCATCTAGTCCAACACAAGCAGATGAAACGGAAACCAGCATCACTAAACTTGACATTAAAGAAGTCACAGAAGCAAAAGCTGATGATGAAACCCGTACCCCAATTAAACTGGAAGCGACACCTAGTCCTGTCCAGCTTGACGAGAAGAAAGTTAGTGTGACCAAGTTTGATGAGAAAACGCCTAGCCCAACAAAAGACGAAAAGACAACTACTCCCATCAAGCTTGACGAAAAGGATATTAGTGTGGGCAAGCCCGATGATAAAGCATCTAGCCCAACACACGCACATGAAACGGAAACTAGCATCACTAAACTTGACATTAAAGAAGTAAGTGAAGCAAAGACTGATGATGAAAGGCATTCGCCAATTAAACTAGAAGAAGCGACACTTGCCCCTGTCCAGCTCGACGAAAAGAAAGACAGTGTGACCAAGGTTGATGAGAAAACGCCTAGCCCAACAAAAGAAGAAAAGACAACTACTTCCGTCAAGCTTGATGAAAAAGATGTAAGTGTGGTGAAGCCCGATGACAAAGCAGCTAGCCCAACACATGCACACGAAAAGGAAACTATCATCACTAAACTTGACATTAAAGAAGTCAGTGAAGCAAAGACTGATGATGAAACCCGTACCCCAATTAAACTGGAAGCGACACCTAGTCCTGTCCAGCTTGACGAGATAAAAGTCAGTGTGACCAAGGCTGGTGAGATAACGCCTAGCCTAACAAAAGAAAAAAAGACAACTACTCCCATCAAGCTTGACGAAAAGGATGTATGTGTGGTCAAACCCGATGATAAAGCAGCTAGCCCAACACATGCAGAAGAAAAGGAATCTGTCATCACCAAACTTGACATTAAAGAAGTCACAGAAGCAAAAGCTGATGATGAAACCCGTACCCCAATTAAACTGGAAGCGACACCTAGTGCTGTCCAGCTTGACGAGAAGAAAGTTAGTGTGACCAAGGTCGATGAGAAAACACCTAGTCCAACAAAAGACGAACAGACAACTACTCCCATCAAGCTTGACGAAAAGGATGTATGTGTGGTCAAACCCGATGATAAAGCAGCTAGCCCAACACATGCAGAAGAAAAGGAATCTGTCATCTCCAAACTTGACATTAAAGAAGTCACAGAAGCAAAAGCTGATGATGAAACCCGTACCCCAATTAAACTGGAAGCGACACCTAGTGCTGTACAGCTTGACGAAAAGGATGAAAGTGTGGTCAAGCCCGATGATAAAGCAACTAGCCCAACACATGCACATGAAACGGAAACTATCATCACTAAACTTGACATAAAAGAAGTCAGTGAAGCAAAGGCTGATGATGAAACGCATTCGCCAATTAAACTAGAAGCGACACCTAGTCCTGTCCAGCTTGACGATAAGAAAGTCAGTGTGACCAAGTTTGATGAGAAAACGGCTAGCCCAACAAAAGACGAAAAGACAACTACTCCCGACAAGCTTGACGAAAAGGATGTATGTGTGGTCAAACCCGATGATAAAGCAGCTAGCCCAACACATGCAGAAGAAAAGGAATCTGTCATCACCAAACTTGACATTAAAGAAGTCACAGAAGCAAAAGCTGATGATGAAACCCGTACCCCAATTAAACTGGAAGCGACACCTAGTGCTGTACAGCTTGACGAGAAGGATGAAGGTGTGGTCAAGCCCGATGATAAAGCAGCTAGCCCAACACATGCACATGAAACGGAAACTATCATTACTAAACTTGACATAAAAGAAGTCAGTGAAGAAAAGACTGATGATGAAACGCATTCGCCAATTAAACTAGAAGCGACACCTACTCCTGTCCAGCTTGACGAGAAGAAAGTCAGTGTGACCAAGGTTGATGAGAAAACGCCTAGCCCAACAAAAGAAGAAAAGACAACTGCTCCCGTCAAGCTTGATGAAAAAGATGTAAGTGTGGTGAAGCCCGATGACAAAGCATCTAGTCCAACACAAGCAGATGAAACGGAAACAAGCATCACTAAACTTGACATTAAAGAAGTCACAGAAGCAAAAGCTGATGATGAAACCCGTACCTTAATTAAACTGGAAGCGACACCTAGTCCTGTCCAGCTTGACGAGAAGAAAGTTAGTGTGACCAAGTTTGATGAGAAAACGCCTAGCCCAACAAAAGAAGAAAAGACAACTACTCCCGTCAAGCTGGACGAAGGGGATATAAGTGTGGTCAAGCCCGATGATAAAGCAGCTAGCCCAACACATGCACATGAAACGGAAACTATCATCACTAAACTTGACATAATAGAAGTCAGTGAAGCAAAGGCTGATGATGAAACGCATTCGCCAATTAAACTAGAAGCGACACCTAGTCCTGTCCAGCTTGACGAGAAGAAAGTCAGTGTGACCAAGGTTGATGAGAAAACGCCTAGTCCAACAAAAGACGAAAAGACAACTACTCACGTCAAGCTTGACGAAGAGGATATAAGTATGGTCAAGCCCGATGATAAAGCAGCTAGCCCAACACATGCACATGAAACGGAAACTATCATCACTAAACTTGACATAATAGAAGTCAGTGAAGCAAAGTCATATGATGAAATGCAAGCACCAATTAAACTAGAAGCGACACCTAGTCCTGTCCAGCTTGACGAGAAGAAAGTCAGTGTGACCAAAGTTGATGAGAAAACGCCTAGTCCAACAAAAGACGAAAAGACAACTACTCACGTCAAGCTTGACGAAGAGGATATAAGTATGGTCAAGCCCGATGATAAAGCAGCTAGCCCAACACATGCACATGAAACGGAAACTATCATCACTAAACTTAACATAATAGAAGTCAGTGAAGCAAAGGCTGATGATGAAACGCATTCGCCAATTAAACTAGAAGCGACAACTAGTCCTGTCCAGCTTGACGAGAAGAAAGTCAGTGTGACCAAGCTTGATGAGAAAACGCCTAGCCCAACAAAAGAAGAAAAGACAACCGCTACCGTCAAGCTTGATGAAAAAGATGTAAGTGTGGTGAAGCCCGATGACAAAGCATCTAGTCCAACACAAGCAGATGAAACGGAAACCAGCATCACTAAACTTGACATTAAAGAAGTCACAGAAGCAAAAGCTGATGATGAAACCCGTACCCCAATTAAACTGGAAGCGACACCTAGTCCTGTCCAGCTTGACGAGAAGAAAGTTAGTGTGACCAAGTTTGATGAGAAAACGCCTAGCCAAACAAAAGAAGAAAAGACAACTACTCCCGTCAAGCTTGACGAAGAGGATATAAGTGTGGTCAAGCCCGATGATAAAGCATCTAGCCCAACACACGCACATGAAACGGAAACTAGCATCACTAAACTTGACATTAAAGAAGTCAGTGAAGCAAAGACTGATGATGAAAGGCATTCGCCAATTAAACTAGAAGGAGCGACACTTTCCCCTTTCCAGCTCGACGAAAAGAAAAACAGCGTGACCAAGGTTGATGAGAAAACGCCTAGTCCAACAAAAGAAGAAAAGACAACTGCTTCCGTCAAGCTTGATGAAAAAGATGTAAGTGTGGTGAAGCCCGATGACAAAGCAGCTAGCCCAATACATGCACATGAAAAGGAAAGTATCATCACTAAACTTGACATTAAAGAAGTCAGTGAAGCAAAGACTGATGATGAAAGGCATTCGCCAATTAAACTAGAAGAAGCGACACTTTCCCCTTTCCAGCTCGACGAAAAGAAAGACAGCGTGACCAAGGTTGATGAGAAAATGCCTAGTCCAACAAAAGAAGAAAAGACAACTGCTTCCGTCAAGCTTGATGAAAAAGATGTAAGTGTGGTGAAGCCCGATGACAAAGCAGCTAGCCCAATACATGCACATGAAACGGAAACTATCATCACTAAACTTGACATTAAAGAAGTCAGTGAAGCAAAGACTGATGATGAAACCCGTACCCCAATTAAACTGGAAGCGACACCTAGTCCTGTCCAGCTTGATGAGAAGAAAGTCAGTGTGACCAAGGTTGATGAGAAAACGTCTAGCCCAACAAAAGAAGAAAAGACAACTACTCCCATCAAGCTTGACGAAAAGGATGTATGTGTGGTCAAACCCGATGATAAAGCAGCTAGCCCAACACATGCAGAAGAAAAGGAATCTGTCATCACCAAACTTGACATTAAAGAAGTCACAGAAGCAAAAGCTGATGATGAAACCCGTACCCCAATTAAACTGGAAGCGACACCTAGTGCTGTCCAGCTTGACGAGAAGAAAGTTAGTGTGACCAAGGTCGATGAGAAAACGCCTAGTCCAACAAAAGACGAAAAGACAACTACTCACGTCAAGCTTGACGAAGAGGATATAAGTGTGGTCAAGCCCGATGATAAAGCAGCTAGCCCAACACATGCACATGAAATGGAAACTATCATCACTAAACTTGATATTAAAGAAGTCAATGAAGCAAAGACTGATGATGAAACGCATTCGCCAATTAAACTAGAAGCGACACCTAGTCCTGTCCAGCTTGACGAGAAAAAAGTCAGTGTGACCAAGGTTGATGAGAAAACGCCTAGCCCAACAAAAGAAGAAAAGACAACTGCTCCCGTCAAGCTTGATGAAAAAGATGTAAGTGTGGTGAAGCCCGATGACAAAGCATCTAGTCCAACACAAGCAGATGAAACGGAAACCAGCATCACTAAACTTGACATTAAAGAAGTCACAGAAACAAAAGCTGATGATGAAACCCGTACCCCAATTAAACTGGAAGCGACACCTAGTCCTGTCCAGCTTGACGAGAAGAAAGTTAGTGTGACCAAGTTTGATGAGAAAACGCCTAGCCCAACAAAAGACGAAAAGACAACTACTCCCGTCAAGCTGGACGAAGAGGATATAAGTGTGGTCAAGACTGATGATAAAGCATCTAACCCAACACATGCACATGAAACGGAAACTATCATCACTAAACTTGACATTAAAGAAGTCAGTGAAGCAAAGACTGATAATGAAACCCGTACCCCAATTAAACTGGAAGCGACACCTAGTCCTGTCCAGCTTGACGAGAAGAAAGTTAGTGTGACCAAGTTTGATGAGAAAACGCCTAGCCCAACAAAAGACGAAAAGACAACTACTCCCGTCAAACTGGACGAAGAGGATATAAGTGTGGTCAATCCCGATGATAAAGCAGCTAGCCCAACACATGCACATGAAACGGAAACTATCATCACTAAACTTGATATTAAAGAAGTCAGTGAAGCAAAGACTGATGATGAAACGCATTCGCCAATTAAACTAGAAGCGACATCTAGTCCTGTCCAGCTTGATGAGAAGAAAGTCAGTGTGACCAAGGTTGATGAGAAAACGCCTAGCCCAACAAAAGAAGAAAAGACAACTGCTCCCGTCAAGCTTGATGAAAAATATGTAAGTGTGGTGAAGCCCGATGACAAAGCATCTAGTCCAACACAAGCAGATGAAACGGAAACCAGCATCACTAAACTTGACATTAAAGAAGTCACAGAAGCAAAAGCTGATGATGAAACCCGTACCCCAATTAAACTGGAAGCGACAGCTAGTCCTGTCCAGCTCGACGAGAAGAAAGTCAGTGTGACCAAGGTTGATGAGAAAACGCCTAGCCCAACAAAAGAAGAAAAGACAACTGCTCCCGTCAAACTTGATGAAAAGGATGTGAGTGTAGTCAAGCCCGATGATAAAGCAGCTAGCCCAACACATGCACATGAAACGGAAACTATCATCACTAAACTTGACATTAAAGAAGTCAGTGAAGCAAAGACTGATGATGAAACCCGTACCCCAATTAAACTGGAAGCGACACCTAGTCCTGTCCAGCTTGACGAGAAGAAAGTCAGTGTGACCAAGGCTGGTGACATAACGCCTAGCCCAACAAAAGAAAAAGAGACAACTACTCCCATCAAGCTTGACGAAAAGGATGTAAGTGTGGTGAAGCCCGATGACAAAGCATCTAGTCCAACACAAGCAGATGAAACGGAAACCAGCATCACTAAACTTGACATTAAAGAAGTCACAGAAGCAAAGACTGATGATGAAACGCATTCGCCAATTAAACTAGAAGCGACACCTAGTCCTGTCCAGCTTGACGAGAAAAAAGTCAGTGTGACCAAGGTTGATGAGAAAACGCCTAGCCCAACAAAAGAAGGAAAGACAAGTACTCCCATCAAGCTTGACGAAAAGGATATAAGTGTGGTCAAGCCCGATGATAAAGCATCTAGCCCAACACATGCACATGAAACGGAAACTATCATCACTAAACTTGACATTAAAGAAGTCAGTGAAGCAAAGACTGATGATGTAACTCATTTGCCAATTAAGCTAGAAGCGACACCTAGTCCTGTTCAGCTTGACGGGAAGACAGTCACTGTGACCAAGGTTGATGAGAAAACGCCTAGCCCAACAAAAGAAGAAAAGACAACAACTCCCATCAAGCTTGACGAAAAGGATGTAAGTGTGGTCAAGCCCGATGATAAAGCATCTAGCCCAACACATGCACATGAAACGGAAACTATCATCACTAAACTTGACATTAAAGAAGTCAGTGAAGCAAAGACTGACGATGTAACGCATTCGCCAATTAAGCTAGAAGCGACTTCTAGTCCTGTTCAGCTTGACGAGAAGACAGTCACTGTGACCAAGGTTGATGAGAAAACGCCTAGCCCAACAAAAGAAGAAAAGACAACTACTCCCGTCAAGCTTGACGAAGAAGATATAAGTGTGGTCAAGTCCGATGATAAAGCACCTAGCCCAACACAAGCAGATGAAACGGAAACTAGCATCACTAAACCTGACGTTGGAGAAATCAATGAAGCAAAGACTGATGACGAAACGCATTCGCCAATTAAACTAAAAGAAGCGACACTTACCCCTGTCCAGCTTGACGATAAGGAAGTCAGTGTGACCAAGGTTGATGAAAAAACGCCTAGCCCAACAAAAGAAAAAGAGACAACTACTCCCATCAAGCTTGACGAAAAGGATGTAAGTGTGGTCAAGCCCGACGACAAAGCATCTAGTCCAACACAAGCAGATGAAACGGAACCTAGCATCACTAAACTTGACGTTGGAGAAATCAGTGAAGTAAAGACTGATGACGAAACGCATGCGCCAATTAAACTAGAAGACGCGACACTTACACCTGACCAGCTTGACGAGAAGGAAGTTAGTGTGACCAAGGTTGATGAGAAAACGCCTAGCCCAACAAAAGAAGAAAAGACAACTACTCCCGTCAAGCTTGACGAAGAGGATATAAGTGTGGTCAAGCCCGATGATAAAGCACCTAGCCCAACACAAGCAGATGAAACGGAAACTAGCATCACTAAACCTGACGTTGGAGAAGTCAGTGAATCTAAGCCAGATGATGAAATGCATACGCCAATTAAGCTAGAAGCGACACCTAGTCCTATTCAGCTTGACGAGAAGACAGTCAGTGTGACCAAGGTTGATGAGAAAACGCCTAGCCAAACAAAAGAAGAAAAGACAACTACTCCCGTCAAGCTTGACGAAGAGGATATAAGTGTGGTCAAGCCCGATGATAAAGCACCTAGCCCAACACAAGCAGATGAAACGGAAACTAGCATCACTAAACCTGACGTTGGAGAAGTCAGTGAATCAAAGCCAGATGATGAAATGCATACGCCAATTAAGCTAGAAGCGACACCTAGTCCTGTTCAGCTTGACGAGAAGACAGTCAGTGTGACCAAGGTTGATGAGAAAACGCCTAGCCCAACAAAAGAAGAAAAGACAACTACTCCCGTCAAGCTTGACGAAGAGGATGTAAGTGTGGTCAAGCCCGACGATAAAGCAGCTAGCCCAACACATGCACATGAAACGGAAACTATCATCACTAAACTTGACATTAAAGAAGTCAGTGAAGCAAAAACTGATGATGAAACGCATTCGCTAATTAAACTAGAAGAAGCGACACTTACCCCTGTCCAGCTTGACGAGAAGAAAGTTAGTGTGACCAAGGTTGATGAGAAAATTCCTAGTCCAACAATAAAAGAAAAGACAACTGCTTCTATCAAGCTTGATGAAAAAGATGTAAGTGTGGTGAAGCCCGATGACAAACCATCTAGTCCAAAACAAGCAGATGAAACGGAACCCAGCATCACTAAACTTGACATTAAAGAAGTCAGTGAAGCAAAGACTGATGATGAAACGCATTCGCCAATTAAACTAGAAGTAGCGACCCTTACCCCTGTCCAGCTTGATGAAAAGAAAGACAGTGTGACCAAAATTGATGAGAAAACGCCTAGCCCAGCAAAAGAAGAAAAGACAACTACTCCCATCAAGCTTGACGAAAAGGATGTATGTGTGGTCAAGCCCGATGATAAAGCAGCTAGCCCAACACATGCACATGAAACGGAAACTATCATCACTAAACTTGATATTGAAGAAGTCAGCGAAGCAAAGGCTGATGATGAAACCCATACCACAATTAAACTGGAAGCGACACCTAGTCCTGTCCAGCTTGACGAGAAGAAAGTTAGTGTGACCAAGGTTGATGAGGAAACGTCTAGTCTAACAAAAGAAGAAAAGAGAACTCCTCCCGTCAAAATTGACAAGAAGAAAGTAAGTGTAACCAAAACTGATGAGAGAACACCTAGCCTAACATCGGATATAGAGACTCCTGCCAAGCTTGACGACAAGCATATCAGTGTAGAACTTGATGACAAGTCACTTGTTGTATCAAGAATAGATGAAAAGACATTTATTTCTGGTGATCTTAATAAAGAAGTCTTTATGTTCCAGTCTGATAAGAAAACACCTAGCTTAAGACCAGACGAAAAGCTATCTACTCCTGCCAAGCTTGACGACAATTATGTTACTTTAGTCGACTCTGGTGATAAAGCATCTAGCTCAACACAAACAAACAAAAAGGTAACTGGTGTTATCCAAATGGACGAGGATAAAGACTCTTTGTCGAAACTTAACTATGAAACATCTATCCGAACAACACGAGAAGAAAGGACATCTAGCCCCGTCAAACTTGGCGAGGAAGAAATCGGTATTTCTAAGCACGAAGATAAAATGCCTATTTTGACAAAATCAGAAGAAAAGACAGATAGCCTCATTAAAATTGATAGGAAGGAGGTCAGTGTATCCAAGCCTTGTGATGAAACATCTGTTCCAACAAAACCTGTTAAAAAGTCACCAAGTCCCATAAAACTTGAGGAAAGGGAATCCAGTGTGGCGAAGCCTGATGACAAAGCTCTTTGCCCAACAGAACAAGATTTAAAAGCTTCAAGTCCTGTCCACGATGATGAAGAAGATCCCACCATACCGAAACTTGATAATGCAACGCTAAGTCGGACAAAGGAGGACGAAAGTGGGACTAAAGCTGAAACTAAATTAAGTGATGACTACGAGCACAAAATAAGGAAACGTTCTATTTTAGAATGCGAAGAAACAACTGGGCAAGAATCTATTGACAAATATTCTTCGATTTCAACCATTGACAGTGGTATTTTAGATCGTGACAGTATAATGTCACATACTTTAGTTTATGATAGTAGTTATGAAGATGTTTCTAAGGAAATAAACTTAGATGAAAAATATAGCTACGAGAGTACGGAAAAATTAGAGAAACATTCCTCTTCCACACCTAAACATGATGAAAAAAGAAAAGTGCCTTTAAAGGATGCAGATATAATCCCATCTATAAGTAGAAGTAAATTGGAAGAAAAATATTCAAGTGATTTGTCTTCTACTTTAAGAGATGGAAGTGCAGCGAAATCTTATGTCGAGAGCGATAAGAAACATAAATCGATTCATCATGATTTTGGTTCCCCTAAGGATGATGTTCCGCTTTCAGAAGCATCAGATTCTGGTGTCCATAGTATACCATTTGATACTGACTATATTTTACAAACAAATGAATTTGATAAAACTATTAAAAATGACCCCGAACACCTAATGAAATCTATTCATAAAGCCTTCAGCGATGAAGTTGTGCAACAAGGCATTAAGACAGAGGATATAGATTCATTAGGAGTGAGAAAAGAATTTGATCGAGTGTCCACACCCCCGACTGTACCAGTAAGTCCTCTACCCAAAACTCCCAGTAGTTTCCAAGACATTAAAGTAAGTGAAGGAGTTCAAAGTGAAGTCACTTACGACAAGTCAGATGGAACCGAAGAAACTATCACAAAGGTTGTTCATGTAGGAGACGATATCTTAACTCAAAAGATTTCTACATCAACTGAAAAAGTTCCAAAAACAGACAAGGTTCTTGTTACAGATAATGACTCTGAAGTAATGTCCCTCCTTCATACAATGGGAAAAATTAAAACAGAGACAGATACCGTTACTAAAATTATTAAGGAAGGTGAAAATGTTGTTACTCAAACTATAACAACAGTTACAACTAAAGAAATTATTTCAAAAGAAGATGGCACTCCACAAAATATTAAAACTACAATCGAAACTACAACATTAAGTAAAAGTTCAGATGGCTCCACAACTACGACAAAAGATACCCAAACATTACTTTCTGAATGTTCTTCCAGCCTTAAATCTACCTCACAAATGGATTTATACGCCAAAGATAGTAAATTAGATAGAGAATATCTTGAAACTTGTGAAGAAAAGTCTGAAACTTTATCAAGTACTCAGTCATCAGAAATCACAGAAAAGTCGGTTGAGCAAAAGTCTTCATGTTACAAAGACTTTGTAAGTGATAAACAGTCTGAATTAATATCAACTTTCGTTTCTGAAGAAGATGAAATCGATGACAATATTGAAGACACAATAATCGACACTGACGTCAGTAAAAGAATAATTAAAGAAAACGATATTGATATGATAGAAACAGTAATTACAGTAACGAAAAAAGAAACCCTAAAAGTTAATGATAATAAGAAAATATTGAGAACGACCACTGAAACTAATATAACCAAGGAACACCCTGATGGATCTAAGACAGTACAAAAAAATGTTGAAGTTAAAACCGATGAATTAATTATTGATTCTTCGTCCACTATCGATACGATGCTAAGCGAGTACACCGTTTATGGTAATCCAGAAGAAAGTATAACAACAGAAACAGACGAATTACAACAAGGTGCAATTATTATAAAGAGAACAATTGTTACCAGACATATTAAAACTAAATATGCCGATAATAATGGAAAACCAATAAAGCTAAAAACTGTCACAATTATTACTACTACAGACAAGTATCCAGATGGGTCTTCGCGTTCAAAAGTTGAAAGTAGTACACAAGTAAGTGATCTCGAAACTAGGGATATTATTGAAACTCCAGAATTGTTTGAATTTACAAATGTAGAGGATACGACGGTTAATGTTGATAAAGAAGAAAAAACCATTACTTTAGATGGAAAAAATGTCTTACAAATTATTACGACCACAACCACGAAGGAAGTATTGACAACAAAGGACAAAACTAAGAAAAAAATAAAAACAACTGTTGAAAAGGTAACAGAAACCATGTTGCCTAATGGAATAACCGAAATTACAAAAGATGTGAAGGTTTTGGTTAAAGATTGCGAAGAAGACATAATCGAAGATGATTTGGACGGGTATGAACAAGTAGAAAATCCTGTTGAAGATACAAAATCACAAATAGAAAATGTCCTTGAAGACGGCATATTAATAAAAAGAAAAACAACAGTTACAACGTTAAAACAAATATTTTACAATGTAACAAAAAAAATAAGAAGAACTAAAACGACAATTAAAACAATTATTGAAGATGAGCATCCTGATGGTTCCATTATCACAAAAACTAGTGAAAAAGTTTCTCTTGTGGAAGAAAGAACAAACGAGTCCGCCGTTAAAGAACTCATCGTGAAATCCGAGCCAATAAAAGAATCAGCACAAGATCAATGTAAATCCAATGGCGATGGTACAGCTCTTTTACCACCAGAAACAATTTGTCAATCGGAGCCGTATGCAGATGATACTGAATCTGTTGAAGACGTATCTGAGGAATCAGACGTAAAAAATGAATTCGTTCAACAAGGTTCCGTTAGAATAAAACGAACAATTACAACCAAAACTAGACGAGAAACTTTAGCCAGTTCAGATAAAAATATAAAACGAGTAAGAACAACTGTGGAAACTATCACGGTTGACGAATACCCAGATGGTTCAACAGAAACTACAAAAGATGTCAAAATCACTATTTCCGAATTCCAAAAAACATCTAACAGTGATTTACAAGCTGCTCTTCAAGGATTAGAATCCACAGGTAGAATAAAAACTTCTGTCGATAAGAAGACTAATGTTCTTTCTCAACATAATGAAAAAATTACACAAACTATTACTATTTATGTAACAAAAGAAGAATTGAAAAATAAAGATACGAACGAAATTGCTGTCAAAACTGTCACAGAGACCATTACGGAAAATGAAAAAGATGATGGATCAGTAGAAACAACCAAAGATGTTCGAACACAAATTACTTATTTACCTATTGGTACAGGACTCGAAGACTGGTCACCAGAAGATTTAGAAAAAATAGAAAAAGACCAAGAGGCCAACAAGACACCGAATTTGGAACACTTGCCTTTACAAAAAGGTCAAGAAAAACCGAAAACAAAGGGAAAGAAACAACGTTCTCCTCTTGGTGAAATAACTACAGATACTGAAACTTTTACAAATGTTATTATGGAAGGTGATAATGAAATTACTCAAACCGTTACTGTAGTGACCACTAAGGAAGTCATTAGCCCTGAAAAAATTAAAGTCACTGTTGAAACTACAACTGTCTCTAAAGGGAATGATGGCGTAACCAAGACAACAAAGTCAACTAAAACTACCATTTCAGAATTCAAAGAAGAATACGAGGAAATAATTGACACTGGAGAAAGTGAAAAATCTTTTTCAAAGCATTCATCAAAGACAGGTGACATGAGGAGCTCCTCAGCTGCCAGCGACGACTTAGATCATCCCGGCATATCATCTCCACCATCAGATATTAGTTCAAGAGGATCTAGGGCTGCTACGCACATATGGGGGACCGAAAGCAGTGGCATGTATTATAGTGATGAAGAAGGTCCAGGTAGTCCTAGTAGTACAAAATCTCAAGTAGCACATTCACCAAGATCAAATTTAAGTTTCGAACTAGACACTGCAAAATTATCCCAACAACGAGAATGTAGCCATGATATGCTATTCGAGAAAGAAGTGGTCGATCATACACTAATGCCAAAAGATCCAATGACTACCTCAATTTACGGAAAGCTTCCTGAAGATAATTTTTTAACTTCCTCCACACATTCTCACATTAAGACTGAAGCTCACTCGACTGATAAATCATTGACTAAAACAACGGAGGATTTCTTGACACATGAAAAACTTAAAACCGAAGAAAGTATAGAACATAAAATAAAAACATCAGATGCTACGTTTTTGAAAGAAGCCGATGAACATTTCGAAAAAGCTATTGAAGAACACAAAAAAGTGAGTGGACCAGAGGTTATTTCAAGTATAACAGCAAAGTACGAATTAGATAAAGTAAGTCACTCAAGTCATCAAATGACTGTAAAGGAAGAAAGTACTATAACGTTGAAGGATTTGAAAGTCGATTCCAAAAAGACTGGTGACATTAGCATGAGTTCTAGTAGCAGTGAAAAGGAAACTAAGACTGAAAAAAGTGAATCCAAAACTGAATCTAAAACTATCCAATCTAATGATCCTATCGAATCTTGGGGAAAACCACTCGGTCTACCAAGTCCAATTTTGCCACCGAACCAGCCAGATGGTAAAAGTACTCCCAAGAAACAAGTACTCAACTCGAACGTTGTAAATAAAAACAAAATTAACCAGGAGAAAAGTAAAGAAGCGAAGTCTCGAGTTTCGGAATCTCCCAGTAAAAAGAAGACACCAGCTCCGGTGTACTTGGAACTCACGTATGTGCCACACCACGGCAATTCCTATTACTCTGCTATGGAATTCTTCAAAAGGGTTCGAGCACGGTACTACGTGTTTTCTGGCACTGAACCATCTAAGGAGATTTACAATGCCCTTTTGGATGCCAAGAAGACATGGGAAGACAAAGACCTGGGTGTGTAATCAATTTTTGTTCATTGTTTTGTTCCTGGAATCATTCATAATATTGTTGTCAATTTCAAAAATGTGTTGTAACAGTTTGTTAATCATACCCTTCATCTAATTCAATAATTTAGCACTTTTAACAGAAATATGTCATATTTGTTAGGTATTTATTACATTATATCATTAATTTTATTTGACAGAAGTGACAATCATTCCCACATACGACACGGACGTCCTGGGCTACTGGGTCACCGAAAACGAGGAAGCTTTGGAGAAGTACAAGATAGACCTGTCGCCGTCCGCTTCCCGCTGCACCATCAACTTGCAAGACCATGAAACTTCGTGCGCGGCCTACAGACTTGAATTCTAGGTTTCGGGTCTATTTGTAGCCTTCTCATCGAAGAAGTGAACACTTGAGACAGCTGTGGATGCTTTTGCTGAAGGAACCAAAGTATGTTTTATTGTTGTAGGTAGTTAATAGGCTGTGATAAAGACGGAGGCCTGCAAAAGCATGCATTAGCTGCCAATAAAGAGGTCGCTTCTCTGTGTGAGATGGTTTGCAAATAGATAAAAAAGACTTTGTGATACGACAACCGAAGGGAGTGAATTCGATATTGAAAGTGAATTTGAGGACATAAGTGGTGTTACGTGAAATAGGAAACAAACGCATCGCTAACAGCGAACGTCTCGACCACTATCTTCTTATCTGAAAGAGTCCTTAACCACATTTAATCAATAAAGTCAATAACCAAATTCTCGACCTAAAAACAAAAACGTCCATTTTTTTCTAAAAACTGTTTTCTAGTAGCTTCATTAAAAACAGTACATATGCCATTTAAAATAAATATTTCTGATGATATTTTTGAATTTGGTCTTATACAATCGAGTAGTGCTTTTATACACGATTTTTAGCGTAACCAGTCCATTTTGTTTAGCCAAAAATACCGCTTGCGCGAAATACAAAATTTTTGGAAAATTATTTTGCTATCGCATTGTGAAATTTTAAATAGGGAAGTTTGTACAAGTTAGAGTGCACCGCATCTTTCATTTAGTGGGGCGTAAAGGACGTTAATTCTTTAAGAGACATTCGTGCGTAGTATCTGTCGTAATAAACGGCTACTTTACTAATGAAACTGATGTGTTAGAAATTTTATGATCAAAGTTTAAAAGTTATTGTTAAAGAGATACTGTCTTGTAAAGACAAAGTCGTCACGACTCGCTAGTGCTGCTTGCGCTAGAAGCATTCAATATTATTGATACTAGAACTACAGAGATAACTTCTTTTACTTACAATTATTTCTTTAATCACCACTATAAACTTATGTTAGACGTTTAGAAATATGTTAAAATTGTGAAGATATTTGGAAAAAATCCTGCATTTCTAAATACTCTTCTCAAGGTCAAGTAGGTTTTCCTGAAAGGTGTTCCCTGAAATTTTCCTAAAATGTCGTGATGTGAAGCTATCTCTGTTTTTCTAATGAACAGTGAGCCTAAAACGATAGAGAGCTTAAAAAAACCATATAAAGTAAATGTTTTAGTAGAACGTATTATAAAGCAATTGATCATTCTATTTACCTTTGTTTAAGTTGACATTGGCTTGTTATGTCAAAGATTATAACAAAGTTATACATGTTACCTACTTAAATTTTACTCATTTTGATATTATGATTAAAGATATTGTAAGTTTTTAGATTTTTATTAGCGAAGTTTCGGCCTGTTTTTTTTTTTTTTTTAATTTCTAGTCGCAACCAAAATATATTTGTTCCTATTTGCGTATTGTTTGTAGCAATTCTGAAAGTGTAGTGATTATTTCTGGTTCCTCGTGTAACTCGTGTTAGTAACGATGTATCTCCATTAGAAACTTGTTTTACGATTTAATAAAAAATTTGTCTGGACGAGGTGTGCGAATGTGATATTTGACGAATCTATCATCATAATAATTTACTCTCGCATCTAGCAAGTAAGCTGTACCTTTCAGGGCTTTCATGGTGAAAAGGTTTTTTTTGTTTCCCTCTTGCGTCACGTCAGAATGTTCAATGAGGGTTTCGAGTCAATTAATTTTAAGTCATCCATAGTGGTTAAGTAATCTCCGAATCATTCGTATCAAGTTTTCGTTCGATTGCCAACTGTTAATTGTAAGTACATAAAAAAATAGTAAAAAAAAAGTAATACTCTGATCGCACCAGCACAATTAAATAAACGAATTGATTTTGCGCAGCAATTAATCTATACGAATGTGATTTTTGTTTCTTGAATTTACATCGATATTTATGTGTTTCGATTGACGTAAGCACAACTACATAATGTTTGATAGGATGTTGGTGATGCTTGAAGTAGGATTATATCTCCGATTGGACGAAACAGGGGGGTCGGACTGGTCATTAGCTTGTACCTACAGGGGAGTCCACGTCGTTGCGTCTAAACTAAATTTTTGCTTTTTGAATTATTATAAGAATCGATTGCAAAAGACGCGTGGACAGCGACCAAGGACGCTTCGAGAAGGCTTCTGTGTTGTGTTATTTTTGTATGAAGGCTTTGAGATAACTCGTCACCTGCAAGCCCAGCGTCTACATTCAGCTGGCTACGAAAGCCTGATCCAAAGTTTATTATTGTATTTTATAGCTAGAACTCTAAATAATTAATGCATACTATTAGGAATATTAAAATGTTATTAAATTAAGAATTGTATCGGCTTAGTGAACATCAATAGCTCTGAGGAATAAATCATTATTGAAATTATTAAATGTTGTATTCTTGCGATATTATTTCTCTCAATAATATTCTTGTTTATAATAGAACTGATTTAATAATACTTTTTTTATTATTAAGTATACATACATTATAATAAGAGACAATGAATTTTAATAATATGTAAAAGTCTATTTTACATAAATTGTAGAATTGCGAAAAGTTTTTATTTACTGGCATGATAAAAAATAATTTGAGATTTTTTTCATATATGAAATTCACGTAAAACGTGTTGAAATAATTTATTACAGTTTTTTTCTTTTATTATATAAAGTGCAGAGTGAATTCGAAACTCCACTCAAAGAGTGAACTTTAAAATTTCTAAGATCTAGAAAACTATTCACTTTGTACGCCCGTAGTAAACGAATACGAAGTTATGTAGGTAGGTTTTAAAGTCAAGGTGCTAACAACAAGTGCTAAGGAAAAAAACGGCTATGATGTTTTCCCTTGTAAACGGCTAGCAACATTTCCCAATAGCTTTTCTATCAAAGCTTTCCTCGCCAGCATTGCTAAGCGTACAAGCATCACAACATAATTGAATATCTTGCGCTAAAAATTATAAAATTATTTTTTAGGTTTAGTTTTTAAAATATCGCGAACACATACATTCACAATTTAGAACAAATTCTGCACTTGCGTTCGGTGAAAGCAATGCTTTACATTAAACTAAAATAACTCTTACTAATTAGTAAATAAGATACAAAGTTGTTACCGTTTACTTGGGAAAAAAGTAACACGCTTAATGGTAGAGACTGAACGATGTTGGTTAATTTAACACGCCCATATATGTAACGCTAATTGTATGTATTTATTTCGAGCAATTAATTACCCTTATTTTAGTTCACAAAGAATATGTTAAAGGTACATGCTTACCGTATCGGTGGGAAGGGAGCGTTTAAAAATTACCTTGTCAAGCTTGGAAATCAATGAGAAAAACCCTGAACATCAAAGGTGAGAATGTACCTTAAAATATTTAATAATTTTTAATAATGATGTAAGTCCGTTAATGGACATTAGATCTTTGTAATTGTATTATGTAAATTTAAAAATTAAAAAAAAAATCATTGTATCAGTCGTGTCGCTATTCCCCATTCAGCGTGTTTGAAACTGTATGAGTAATAAATTAAAAAATTGAAATTAATCCGTCATTTTTTATTTAAAACTCATGTCATAAGTCTCCTGATTTAATATTGATCCCTAAATCTGATATCCTTGGATGCTCTGGGCCCGGGATGTCCATAGATATTAAAAATTTATTTGAATTTTTAATGTAAAACTTCCATTTGCTTTCGTAAATAATACCAATTTAATTATAATTAACCGAAATAAATATTATTATTTCGGTTTTGCTATAGGCGTGAATTAAATTAAAAATTCATTTAAAATTTATCGAATCCAGCTCGCGTGTTCAGCGTTCGGGAAGCTCCGAGACATTTTCTCGTCCAAAATTTCTCAACACTTCATAACAAAATTTTTCGACCAATGTGTGTTGCTATGTCAGTGATAACATATGGCGCTAAAACGTGGTTTCTTATAAGAAAGATCAACGAGCTTATGGAATGGGTATGCTCGGGGTTACCTACTCTTTGAAATTCCTGATTCGAGTTAGAAATTACTGTGTGCATAACATTTCTAATTTAAATTTAACTTATTATAAAAAAATTCATCCAATTAGTACGCCAAGGACAGGCCGCTAGTATTACATACAATTAGGACTGAGCCCGCAAATTCGTACGCAACTTAGTACGCGTGGTATTCGGTATAGAGCGTAACTTTTTTTTAATGTTAAGATCGGCAGACAGACTGACGCTCCACTTGATGGTAGGTGGCTACCGTCACCTACATTATAACACAAGCAACGCCACAGCTGCTGCAAGTGCGCTGTCGATTACAGTAGGATTAAAGATAAGGGATTGGATAGGAAAATGGACCCTGGCATCCCTTACTCGCACACCGAAACACAACGGCACACGTGCTCTTATTTCACGGTAATCTTCTGTAAGGGGGTGGTTACTGCCGCCAGACGGACTGCCCAAATAACTGCGAAACGCAGTGTACCCTGCCCAGATACAGACCAGAGCCAAATTTGAAAGGTTCACTTTTCAAAGTTCACCCAGCCGGGAATCAAACCCGGTAACCCTAGAACGGGGCGTTAAGGCAAGCACCCTAACCACTCATCCAACGGCCTCGATTGGAATGAAACAAACACTAAATGTTACAAGAAGCTATCTACAATATATCAGTGCAAAATCGCATTCAAGTCAGTTAAGCCATTTCTGAGACTAGCGTCCACAAACGCACAACGCGCAACAAACAGACAAGAATTCTGAAAACTATTTTTTTTTGCTTCGGTGGAGTAAGTACAACGTGCACAATTTTTTTTTATATTTAATGTACAGACACGTCTCGTTTACAATTTCATTATATCTAAAGATTTACATTCTGATGGCAAGTGGTTCGCAATAAAAAAAGGCAAGGCGAAGGAAAAAACCAACACATTTTATTTCAAAAATAATAGTTTTATTATGGCATTTCGAACACGAAACAACAGTCAGTTATACTTGTACATATATGTATTATGATAAAAATTATTTTATTGTTATTTTTCAATTACATAAATATAATATAATTATATAGACCTCTTTCTAAGAACCTAATACTTAATTAATTATAAATTAAGCACAGCCCACGGTACAGGCCTCGAGATTTAATAGCTTTCAATTATTTACATCGAGGCGAGGACTTAGCAGAAAAGCGTTATTTTTGTCGCCTAATTGGACTCGTTAGAGTAAAATTAAAAATTAAAGATAAAAACACAGAGCATAATAGCCTATATATTTAAAAAGTTGGAATCTGGCAGATTTATATGAAAAATATATTTTCCGAGAAAAAATAATAGTATATTACTGCCCAAAAAATTTTTTTTGTCACAGTATTGAAAATTTTAGCGACAACTAAATGATTTTTTTAAGCTTATTAATTACTTCTTCTCTGTGCCTAAAGTTTTAATAGGCTACTTTTATTTCTTTTGTCATATTTTACACACTATTTAAGAAAAACCTTCCAATTTTAAATCTGTTCGGTTATCTCCGAGAAGCTTCAAAAATTCGTTGTGCAATATTGGACCTTAATTCATAGGCAATTAATTAGGTTGCGCTCATTTTGTTAAAAATTGTATTCGGTCCGAACGTAAGTCCTTGTCTTCCTCCTTCATTTTGTTTATTATCGTATCTAAATAATAAAAATAATATGAATAAATACGATATCGAGATCGGAAAGACTCTGTACCGTAGTCTGTGAGCCAAC
This sequence comes from Bembecia ichneumoniformis, assembly GCA_910589475.2. Classification (NCBI taxonomy): domain Eukaryota; kingdom Metazoa; phylum Arthropoda; class Insecta; order Lepidoptera; family Sesiidae; genus Bembecia; species Bembecia ichneumoniformis. The sequence goes on along the minus strand of OU342533.1, from coordinate 12,374,482 downwards.
CATGGAAAGCAGAGGTAAGGAGGACCAGCTCTAAACATAAGAAAATGACGCTTGGCTACCATTACATAGGAGGCGCTGTGGTAGCATTTTATTAACCGTGATTAGTTAATTAAGGCAACCAACCAAAAATTTAAATATGTAGAATATTTAGAGAGGGCATTGGGAAATAATCAGGTTGGTCATGGCGTAGCTAAATAGCCTTGTAAAATTGACGATGGATTGAATTGAATTGAGCGATTTTGTACCACGTGGTTCTTTTTTTTTTTATAATGATAGATCAAGCATTTGACCGCAGTCTCACCTGATGGTAAGTGATGACGCGATCTAAGATGGAGCATGCTTGTCTAAATATCGCATTACGAATTCTTTCGTCTTGCCCGATCTATACAGTTGAAAATCTTTGCAACCAACAAATCATATGAAACACCAATGCTACACAAGCGCCATTTTGGCCAATTTATGAACCATAGAATGTATAGAATGTCGGTTCTCCTTAACCTTCCACCCTCTATGGAGCCAAAATAGATAAATTATTACAAAAAGAGAAGCAAAGATATTTAATTTAATAAAATTAATACTTTGGAATGTAACAAATCACATTTATTGTTTATTTATTTTTTAATGTTTACAAACTAAATTATTATCACAATTCGTTTTATATTAATGGCTTTGAGTCACTTAAATGATTTTAAGGCAAAAATTATTCAAAAAATATTACTTCCATGCCACCGTGCGGCAGTTATACTATTTTCATCAACTAATACAACATCTTTGATTTTCATTGTATGATGATTGCGTGACAGTTCGTAACTGACAATTTTAGCGATGCACCCTAACGACATTTAATCGATTGTTTGAAAATATCGAATCAGTTGTCAAAGCAAATGGAATCGAACTACCGATTTTAGATTTTCAGATTTAGAAATACCTAAATTCTAGTAATTAGGAATAAAGGTTACGTTAAATAAATTATAGAATACAATGCAGTTCTGTTTAAAATATTAATTTATATATTCATTACTGTCAGAACTCGAAACTTGACAACTCGTATAAAACTCAGAACAAAATTTACTTTTGTTTTATTTTTATTATTAGTCAGCTTTAGTTTTATTATCAAAATACGATGTTTTTAAAAATATATGGAATAGAAAAATATTTGTTAAATCTCCGAATATCCAATGACAAACATAGAGTGGTACTTTCGATATTTCGAATATAAGTGAATATCCTTAGTGTCAATCCCTATTGACACAAGTTCCGTTCCACGCGTTTGACACTTATAAAATATATGTTTTTTATTACATTTACCTATTATAATAATAAATTAATAATAAAAGTGATAATTCCTTTTGTGTTTTTAGAATAGATAATTTTTTTTCATACATGTGTTTGTTGAAAACAGTTGAAAACAGTATGCGTGACATGAAAAAGTGAGAACTGTCACGCATATCATCATACAGTGAAAATACTATAGTAAAACCATGGAAGTTTATATAAGGAATAAGCTCTATCTGTGCATCTTGCAGCTAAAATAAAGAAAATAAAACCTTATGCTAAGGTCGTAAGAGTCTTGTTGCGCGCAAAATAAAAATGAAGCCGAGTGAGAGGGCCACCACTGAACGCTGTGTCCCGTTCTATAGGTTGCCAGAGTTAAGTTGGTAGAAATGGTAGAAAAATATGCGATTGATGTAATGTAATGAAGTAAAAACATTTACTTCTAAAATGTTTCTAAATATAAATAATAATTTATTACCGACATGTTAAAGCAATATTATTTGTTGCTACGTGTAAAGCCTTATTAACGCAAAAATTTTGCGATTGGCGTATAGGTTTTCTTTTATTTGTATGAAATACGGACACCTGACCTGACAACCCCACATGAAATCGCCGACTCTGACGTCAATGGCGGAATGTTTTTGATTTCGTGATATTTTTGAAGAATTTTAATTAAAATGGGGAGAATTTGTGTCGTGGAGGCTTGCGGAAGCGAGTATTATCCTGATTGTGGTTTATCTTTTCACAGGTAATAGTTTTAAACATAATTTGTTAGTGAACAATTAGGGTGACCATGCACGACTATCCAATCCTAGTTCAAGAACAAATAACTTAAATACCTATGCATTTTTTATTCCTTTCTCTATTAACATAACGGGTTCAATTTCAGATTTCCTAAAGATCCTAATGTTAGGGAAATATGGATAATATGGCTGCAGTCCAAGCCACCACTGGTTTGGACTATAGCTGCGACGCAGTCGGAGGCGACGACATCCACGTGTCGACAGGTACCCCTTCGCCGAGCCACCAGGCCACGTGGCATCACTTCGGCGTGGTCTGTGTGCTTTGTGTCTACAAGTGAGTGTTTAAGAGCATCTGTGAGGAAGATCAGGACCAACCTTCTAAACTAAATTGTTTTCTCTTTCATGTATAAATTTTCATTTGTTATATAGTGTGTAAATTTATTGGTATAGTAAAGTGTTGTGTGATTGAACTTGGCTTTCTTTTGTCTAAGTCTACCCCAGGTAGTTGGCGCTCTGAGAGTTAACACTGGTCTCGTGTAGTGTCTACCCCTGAGTTTCAGTCGGTGAGTAACGGTTGGAACGCCTGCGGAGCCCTAACGCCCCGCAGAGGTTTCGCGGTTACAAACTTAACTGTTTTTTTCTTACCTAATTAATTAAATATACCACAATAGGTAGCTTATCGTAATTTTATCTCAGTCCAGCTGCATGTCGTGTCCCACAAGGACCAGTAGGTAAGTACCTACCTATATGACGCGAGTGTGAAAAGCAAGCAAAAACAGGAAATGTATAGTACCGCAAAGGGCAAGTTTATCATTAGCATCTTCGATTAAAATCCATCTGAAGCAATGATCTGCTGACGTCAAATCACAAATCATTTTTTATAATTATTGTCCTTAAATCATATTTCAATATATTCACCATCGCCAGAGAGGGATAAGAGGTACAGTTACTGATCTCTCTTTCGGCTTCAATTTTGCGACAACAGATCATTCCTGTTGTATATAGTACTTATTACTTCCATGAGTAAAACACCTTTATTTGACAACTAGCTTTTGCCCGAGACTTCGTTTACACCACTTTTTCTAACGCGTTGAAACATTTATTCAAAATTTATTGGTCATTTATTTTTCCAAAGCTTTTTATTTTTATTTTTAAGTTGATCCCTCGGGAGCAGTACTTGTACTGAACTTGGATGAAAGATGGTCACCTTTAAGGCGTGAAAGAGTAACAAAGCTTTTAAACATATTTGAATATATAAAAGAAATACTCTTTTTTTTAAGTTAAGATCGGCAGACAGACTGACGATCCACTTGATGGTAGGATACAGTAGGATTAAGGATAAGGGATTAGGAGGGGATAGAGGGGATAGACGGGCTGCCCAAATGACTGCGAAACGCAGTGTCTACTTTCCAGATGCAGACCAGAAACAAATTTGAAAAGTTGATTTTTCGAACGTTAACCCTGCCGGGAATCGAACCCGGGAACACTAGGACAGAGCGTTAGCATTCCTAACCATTCATCCAACGGGCTCGTAAAAATCATAAAACTCGTATCTTACTCATATCTTTAAAGAGACGCAAAAGAAACTTATCTTCTCCTTTTAATTTAAATTCAACTAATTTCTTTCATTTTCCACAAATTCATAACCAGTCAACAATAAAGAGATATCAGTCGTTAATTAATAAGTTCTTACTTCGAAGCGGCTGATACAAGATGGAGTTAGCAAGCAGCTAAGTTAAAAACGCTAATAAAAAGTATATTAATTTAGTGAATTTGCAGTCGTTATAAAAATTTTAAGCATTAAGAAACTTATCACCTAAAGAACTTATGTTTTCACTATGAACCAAATTTCATATTATCAGTCCTGTTATTTGAACACAAAAACAGATATTCGCTTGATTGCGCTTGTCAATTTTATCGTATATTATAATATTTTATTAAGAAGAGTCAACAAATATGTACCTTTTTTTACATTTACCAAACATTAATTTTCAATCAACATTATCAAGAAAAATTTTGCAACTTTTTGACTTCAATTGTACCTATACACAAGCACTTTAGCGGTAACGGCCTATGATTGCTTACATATATAAGTTGTATATTAGTTATTTTTCTGACATTTTTACGACTAGATTTACTTATAATGTAGGTATTAGTTTTATTATTCAGGTCTCGTTTTGAAAATGAAAACGTTTGTCAACAATCAATAAAATAGTCGGATATAAAGAGAAACAAAGTGAGTTTATTCAGAGATGCATCTCTATCCACTATATTGTCTCTATCCAGTGTGAACGAATTTCATCAGTAGACAAATTTTCTATACCTTATCTACCCTTACTTTCTAAAAACAAGGTTTCATTAATGGACGATATAGCTTTCTCTATCCACTATATTGTCTCTATCCAGTGTGAACGAATTTCATCAGTAGACAAATTTTCTATACCTTATCTACCCTTACTTTCTAAAAACAAGGTTTCATTAATGGACGATATAGCTTTCTTTTTAAAAAAAATACTATTGAACCACAATATGACTTAGGTCAAATATTAATAAGAAGCTTATAATATTAAAATATAATAGGTCAAAATAGACTTATAATAGGTCAAAATAGGTCAAAATGTAGAGATTTGCTAATGGTTGTATTAAAACCTCATATCGTCCGGTTTCCTTAGGAAATACGCCACTTTGTTCATTGGCACTTTGTATTCGTGCATCCATCGATTGCCTTTCCGTAACGAGCCATCAATGCCATCCTGCCACAGACCAGCCGGTAGATACACTGTGAAAAAATATATAAATATTTTCTTAAATGTTAGACACTCAGACTGACCACGTGATGGTAAGTGGCTACCGTTGCCTATAATACAAACAAAACCACAGATTCTGAAAATTTGCTGCCAACCGTAGATTAAGGATAAGGGATTAGGAAAATGTAAGAAAATTGAATGTGAAGTTAAACACCGAAACACAACAGTAAACATGATATTATTCACGGTGGTCTTCTTGTAAGGGGTGGTTACTGTAAAACGCATTATAGTGAACCAAGTTTTGGCAACGACATCGTCCGCACTACTTTTTCTTAGATGTTAAAACATTTATTTAATCTTTATTGCTCATCTATCATGAGCATTGAATTTTTTATTTTTATTTTTGAATAATCCCTCGAGAACAGTCCCTACTTTCTGATGAAACTTATTCTATGTCCTTTTCTGTATCCCTTTAACGTGTATGCAACATTTTGATCGGTTCAGTAGTTAGGCGTGAAAGCATAACAAACAAACAGACTCACTATCGGATTTGTAACATTAGTTAGGTTAGTGCTAAGTGAACACTTGGGCTGTTGTGTTTTTGCACATAATTAAGAAAATCATGGGTTTTTCTAGTTTCGGCTCTCAGTGGCATTTGCATTAGCATTCCCTATCATTATCCCGTAAAATAAATGTAAGAAAGAAAGCAACATTTATTCCTCACTATATTACATTTATATTTGCTCATAATTATACAAAAAAATACATGAATAAAATATGAGGAGAACTACCTTCTCTGGAGGTGTGTCCCTTGTGCACGATGGGCGCGACGACAATCTCGTCACCGAGAGCAAACTCATCTTGCACTGGCTCCCCAGCTGCCACCAACCACAACGGCCGAATCAGCGGGAAGCCTTCCTCTAGCGCTTCGCGTTTATATTTAAGGAGGAGTGGAACCACCTGGAAATTGTAACACATCACATTACCACTTCTCTCAAAAGTCCAAACTATCGCAGTAATTTGGACAGCCCCTCCGGCGACTGTAACCACTTCTTTACAGAGGGGTGAGTAAGGGATGCCAAAGTCCATTACTCTATCCCTTTCTAATCCGTAATCTTTATCCTTAAGTCTACTATGGTTGACAGCTCACTTACAGCACCGGTGGTTTTTCTTGTTTTATAGGCGACGGTAGCCACCTACCATAAAGCTGACCGTCAGCCTGTTGACGGCCCTTACATAGAATAGTGACTTTAGCATCATACCCAATCGGTTTTAAAAGTTTCAATATTGTAACAATCAATCATTTAAAAATATTAATTAAAATATTTTAAAATGACTAGATGATAGATATTATATGTACAGTTCAATTAGTTACAGAGCCAACTTCGAGAAGGAGGCCAATCGACGAATCCAGCTCGGATGGGCAGCGTTCGGGAAACTCAGAAATATTTCCTCGTTCAAAATTCCTCATTGCTTCAAAACAATAGTTTTTAACCAATGTGTGTTGCCAATGATGACATATAGTGCTGCAATATGAGCCTCGTAAGAAAGCTCAACGTCTCTCAACGAGCTATAGAAAGTGCTATGCTCGAGGTTACTCAGTGAGATTGAATCAGGATTATGGAGATACGTAGAGAAGGGAAAGTTACTAACTTACCACTTTTTGTCTCAGCAGAGTCAAGTTTTTCGCCATTTCCAATACTCTTTCGTCGTTATATTTGCTTGGCAAATGCGTGAACTTCATAACAGGCAAAAATGTCGCCATCTGGAGCCATCTCATATATAACTCGCGTTCCGGTAGCGCTATCCCATTCTCTTGTGTTGAATTCGTTGAATTGAAATCCATAGAACCTTTCGGTGAGGGCAGAAATTGTTCACTTCCAGGCCAATAAATATCACCGCCCACCGCACCCGGCATGATAAACGGGAATCCACTTATTCCATATGTGAGCATCGTAGGAATGACCAGCCTCATTGCCTCCCACGTCGACTCGAAGGGAGGCAATGATACAAATATTGGCGGACTGGGCAAAGACACTGCTGAAGAAATACCTATTATATTCAGAATTTTCTCAAATGTCTTCGTAAAGATTGTTTTATACTGATCCGGATTGATCAGTTTTGTCTCACATCTATAGTAATATGGCATATCGAAAGCTGTGCCTAAGTCTAAATAAAAAGAATCTATGTAATATTTGTCTATGACCGCTTGGAGTTTTTCTAGAAGCCAGGGCACAGATCTGTTGTTGGTTACGTCCAACACTCCTGCACTGGCCATAGACTTGTATCTGGTTAAAGCTGGTATTCTTCTGTCGCTGTGTCTTTCACTTACAAGTAACCTCTTCTGGACGCATTCGGCAAAATTCTTGCTCTCCGTACTTATCATCGGCTGAAAAGTGAAAGCTACTTTGAAACCTCGTCTATGCAACTTGTCAACGGTTACATTTAAAGTTTCAAATCGGTTTGTATCCACAGTAAGGTCGCCTATTTCGTTCTGCCAATACTCGTTTATTAAAACGTGACCCTGTTTAAGAAATCCTAAATTGATGACATCTTCGGTGTATTTGGCTATAGTTTCTGCTTGAAGCTCGTGTTTGAATCGTGGAGCTATTTGCCAGACAGGTTCTGATATCAGGGATTCTAAAGTCTGCAGGTCGGCTGGCTTAAGTCCATCCCACAGAGGTGTCCTTCTGTGGCTATGAATCGAGGAATGTAGAGATTTCATGTCTTTAGATGTGCAGATATTGTACCTCATTTCTGGAAACTCTGTGAGTATATTTGCATAAGCGAAGTCATCATATTTTGCCTTCAAACAGATCTCCTTCTTTCCTTTATTGACGGAAATATGAAGAGGTGTTTCTTCGTCAATGATTATTGCAGCTCCTTTAGAATTGATCATGTACCGAGTGAGGACATTACTCCATTGAGATTTTTGCATATCGCCTGTAATGAAAGGTGTATAATCGATGTAACCACTATTGAGTGGCCACGAAATATTAGCGGACTGCCCAGCACCGTACCAGTGTACTTTTGTATCTCCCCAGTCAAAGCAATCATTTGGTGTCACATCTGTAAAAAAAATGCCAAAAATTACTAATGTGTTACAACACCGGGGCACTCGAGTTTCGCCCAGATGCTTTTAAGGGAGTTAGTATACATAAGATGTAGCCTACATATGTTCATCTGGAATAATAACGGAATTTGTAATAAAAATATATTTACAAATTCCGCTATCTATCTTTAATATTAGTAAAGATTTATTAAACCTACGTTCACCAGCTTCAATTGGGAAAGTTAGTGTGAACCCCCCAAATTGCTAATGCACCTTGCCGCCATTTTGATGACGTAATCTCGTGTCACACTCGGTTCCGTTAGCAACAGTGACCCGCAGCTTATTAGTTGCGGATGACGTCACGTGAATGTTAATGTAACAATATTCCTGCTCATTATCAATTGGCTCGAATCATATACATAATATATAATTCATTTCTATCTAGAATAATGTTTAAATCTTTATAACAGTGAAAGATTTTTTTCAAATAGGTGTAGTAGTTCTGGAAATTATCACACTTAAAACTGTTTATAAAATTCGCTCTCTTTATTAACACGGAAAACAACCATGATTTAATTAACGTATTTTCAATTAAAAGCGCCCAAAAATCATTTGAAATAAGATTAATATATAAAAGGTTGGGCAAGATAAAAAGGTTAACTGGTATCAATTTAACATCATAAAATCTACTCAAACTCATTTGAATAGGTAATCGTGTTCAGGAACGAGTATATGAAAATGTCTCATTTGTAGTTTGTTTTAAAAATATTTTACTTACCTGGCCTTAAAGCTTTCCAATGTACAGAGTAACAGGTCGTATTGTCCACTCCAGGATCGTGAGGTAGACATTTCAGATAGAACCGAAGAGTGTGAAGCCATTCCAAGCATTGGGAGCCATCGGAGCGACGATGTTCAGGTAGACACGGATATGCTTTACTATGACCTGCTACGTCGGATGCTGGAAGAATTTTATCACCATATTTTTCTATTTGTTCACAAAAAAGCAGAAATAAATTTCGAAAAAAGGTATAACTACACAGTTAAGGTTGGGTACTAATACATGTACGTACATGTACAACGCTGTTCCAAAAAGCACATCGCAATGCACTTTTTTATAATCAGTATAATAATAACATTAGGTCTTCATTGACTATTGGTCAATATGTCAAATTGAGTAGCTAAATTTTGCTAAAATACTAACTTTTATATAAATAACTTTTTGGTTTATTTTGGTTAAAAAACTCATAGTTAAAATTATTGAACTCGCCGAAGTTCTTCAAATTAAATGTAAACGAGTTAATATAGTAACGCTCTTTTCGGCTGCTATATTTTCGGAATATGTCTCAGCAATATTGGCTATGCGAAATGAAAAATACGCTCTTAATTATGGTTTTATATATATAACTTTCGGGTCGAGGGAAAAGTGTCCTGATACTGTATCACATAATATGTATAAGATTGAATGGTATCGCCTTGAGTAAACTGAATTTGCAGACATAGAGAGAGAGCTGTAAGAAACAATATGATAGTTGGTCCGCTCGTTGTTCGAGCGATCGATGTTTAGATATCTCTTTTAAAAGCTTTTTGTACGTCGTTCTACACCCTATGGTGTAACCTATGGACAGATTCGTGAAAACAGGGCAGCGCCGGTTCTGTAGCGCGTAGTGAATGTTTTCAAAGTGGCGTCGTGTGGATTCCTTTTATGCCATCGTGGACCGTCCCTCAAGCCAAGGTCTTGAGGAGCGCCCCGGTCGGCTCCTCAAGACCTTGGCTGAGACATTGGATAGGCAGTTGTATCATAGCCTTAAATATACCAAATAAAATTATTTAAACTGTGGACATATAAATAAGGATATTACTTCCTATCAAGGTTTTTTTAATATTTTGTACTGTGATAGATATGTTAGGCATATTATCATCTATAAATCCTACTAATAGTATAGGATATTTGTTACTCTTTCACGTAAAAACTACTGAATGGATTTGTATGAAATTCGGCACACAGATAGTCTATTACCTGGATTAATATTATAGTGTATTTTTTTCACTGGAAAATTGTTAGGTTCCCGAGGGATAGTCTAAAAATATAAACAAATTGGGCGCCATTGTAGCCGTGGCGGGGCCACCGTCGCGTCGTCACAGCGATAAAGATATCTGATATTTTCTCAGATGTTATATTTCGGGCACCAGTTGGTTACTCATAAAACTATTATATTCAATTAATACAACGGAGTAGGATTCATAAAATCTCTAATTAATAGTATTAGGAATTTTAAAAATTTCTACTAACCTAAATTAACCTTCAAAATCTCCACATCATCCATGTTAAAAATCCTCATTAGCCTCTTTGGTTCGTTGAATTGTACGTTGACAAAGTAAGCTGTGGTTAGGGCTTGTTGGTGGTAGAGCACGTAAGCGAACCCCACAAAGAACACTACTGCCAAAAACATGAGCCCGACGAACGCGCGAAGTTTGTAATCTGTTGGCTTCTTACGTATCTTCTGAGGAATACTCTGAAACACCAATTGCATTAATAGGTAAGTATTACTGAAAAGTTCATGTATTTAAATACAAATCTCATAAAACAAGTATTACATTGCTTTATGTCGGTTTTCAGACAGTCTGACGGACTACTTGATGCACTACTAACCATAGTGGGTTGAAGGATAAGGAATAAAGGATTAGATATGGATAGGGCAATGGGCTCTGGCATCCCTTACTCACTCACTGAAACACAACAGCACACATGCTGTCATTTCATGATGGTCTTCTGTAAGGGGGTGGTTAATGCTGCCAGAAGGTCTTCCCAAAAAAGATTGCGAAACGCAGTGTGCACTACCACCACTGAAAACCTTTGTAATTAATGGAAAATCTAATAAATTACATAAATGGCCTTGTATAGCAAATTACATAAATGCTTCTGGTCGCTCTGTTATGGTTAGAATGGACGCCATTTTTGAAAAAGTGGAGCAAGATCGGCATATTAAGTAGTTACGACATAGCTGAAGAACTGGGATATACCACAAAATAGTTTTGACCATTTGAAAAAAGCTGGTACACAAAAAGCTTCATATTTGAGGGCCAGACGAGCTCACTGACAGAAACCTTATGAATCGTGTACTCATTTGCAATGCAATACTTTATTGAGACGTAATGAAACCGAACCGTTTTTGAAGAGATTGATAACTGGTGAGAAAAGTGGATCACGTACGACAAGAACAGGCTTCACAGACTGTGCCAAAACGCGTTCCTTTTATCTTTACTATTTATACTGTCAAGTTTGGCAGGACACTTTCAACCCTATGGAGTTGCATGGCAACAGTAGCTATACAAATGAGAATTAAGATTTTTATTATTGGCGAAGTATTTTAAATGTTTATAGACAATAGTAGCCACCCACCAACCTGTCCTTCGAACTTTACACAAGATAAGTTGAATTATGTAAATTTACCTGCAATTTCTCCCTCAGCAGACTTGCTAGTGAGTTGACAGAGGTGACGGAATTGCTGGGCGAATAGTCATCGTCGTCCATACTGAACTCGGAACGCTGTCTGCGGGGTGCGGTTGACTTGCGCCGAGGGGAGCGGAGGGGTTTTCTGAAAAAAAAAAAAACATATGTTTTCACATTTTTTTCTTCTTACAATCAGCCCCATATTCTCGTCGCATTTTAAGTAGGAATTTCCTCTAACCTAATCTAAAATTACATGGACAATAAAATGAATATCTAAATCTTATCACAGTATAATGCTTTTTCTTTCATATGCTTCTTTCTTTCAGACTTTCAAATAAAAATGAAACTAAGTACTTCATTTGAACCTTTACACCTACAAGACTCAAGGCAGTAGAATAGAATAGAACAAATAGAAGATAGCATCACTTGGGACATGTGAATTAAATGAATACATAGACAACTGTCATCTATTGCATAAACATAATAAAATCGTAAACGAGCCGTGACTGTACATTAAAGATTAAAAAAAAAACAATTTGTACACGTTGTACTTATGTTACTGAGGTCAAAAAAAAATAGTGTTTAGAATTTTAGAATTTTTGTCGGTTTGTCTGTTTGTATGTACGTTTGTGCACGCTAATCTCTGAAATGGTTTAACCGATTTGGATGCGGTTTTTACTGATGTATTGTAGCAAGCTTCCCGTAACATTTAGTGTTTGTTTCATTCCAAACGGTTTGCAAATAAAAACTCAAATTTTTTAAAAATTTGACTCGATGATCGAACTCGGACTTCTAGGCATGATAGGCCGCGACTTTTCAACTACGCCACCGACGCTCTTCTTACTTTAAGTACGTTTTAATATTTAATGTAATTTAATAGTAATACTAAAAATCTTAAAATACCTAAATAATGTTTTATGTTATATAATAAGTATTAAATAATTATAAGAACTTTTTAATTCATATACTTACATATAGTTTTACTAATATTAGGTATGCACGCGAAAGTTGGATATCTGGATGTACCTACCTACCTAAGGAGATTCTTTACTCTTTTACACAAAACTACTTTAACCGGTTTTGACGAAACTATACAGTAACATATAATAAAAATACATTTTATAAATAGTAATACAATTAAGTCGCCAGTAAAATAAATATCGAATTAAAAAATGAGTCGAATAACTACTTACTTCTACGTACATGAACTCGTGCAAATTCACAAGAAGCTTACACAAAATGGAAACAGCGACTAATCCACTGAAGGTTAATAAGAAAATTGTGTCAGATAAATGACATAATACCAGGATACCTGGTCACCTTATTTGGACGTTTTCAAGACACCAATTATCCTTCGACATCAAGACGTTTATTAATTTTATTTTACGTGTAGAGGAACACGTCTTATTGATTCTAATAACAATTATTATTATTATTATTATTTATTGAATAGGACGTAATTTCTTCAGTCTTTCACGAAAAATGTACCTACTCAACATTTTTTAATGAAACTTTACATTAGAATTACACAGAGACTATCACTAGTCTATAAAAATAAAAAATAATAAAATAAAATAAATCTTTATTTGCGCGAACACATGTTTACAAAATTTTAATTTGTATATAGCAGTCACAGTACAAAGTATGTTCTACCCGCCAAGGGCATACTTAACTTTATAAAGAGAAAAGAATTGTGTGTATGTTATTTTTGTATGTTTGTAATGAATAAATTCAAAAACTACTAGACCGATTTTAAAATTTCTTTCACCTATAGAAAGCTACATTATCAGCGAGTAACATAGGCTACTCAACCTCCCTCTATACAAAATTGCCGTTTTCCACGAATAAGTTTAGTAGTGGTAGGGCACACTGCGTTTCGCAGTCATTTGGGCAGCCCGTCTGGCGGCAGTAACCACCCCCTTACAGAATACCACCGTGAAATAACAGCATATATACGTGCTGTTGTGTTTCGGTGAGTGAGTAAGGGATGCCAGAGCCCATTTTCTTATCCCCTCCTAATCCCTTATCCAATCCTACTGTAGTCGGCAGCGCACTTGCAGCCCACTGGCGTTGCTTGTGTTATAGGCGACGGTAGCCACCTACCATCAAGTGGACCGTCAGCCTGTCTGTCGACCTTAACATTTAAAAAAATGTATTTTATAAAGACACGCGGACGATGTCGCGTGCAAAAGCTAGTAATATTATAAATGGGAATTTTTGTATGTTTGTTCTTCAATTACGCAAAAACGGCTGAACGGATTTGGACGAAATGAACACATATAGGTTTCCCAGGGATCGTCTAAAAATATAAAAAATTCGGCGCCACCGTAGTCACAGCGAGACAGTCACAGTTATTATTTTTATACAATGGTTAAAGCTAATCTTAAGACACAGCCGTTTTATTTAAAATCTGTGTTAGACAATAGCTCTAATTAAATAAATTACATCTTATTTTTGCATTCATATTACTTTAATAGCAATTGGCGATATATTGAAGATATTTTGAAACAAACTTTCTATGACTTACATAGGCATCCCGTCTGGGAAGGTCAGCATCGACAGCTCATGAGACATCAAGTCTATCGGTAAATGAGTAAGGGATGCCATTGAGCTCATTCCTCTATTCCCTCCTTATCCTGAATCTTTAATTCTACTATGGTCTATGGTGTTGCTATGGCGTTACTGAGGTAGCATTTCATCAAGTGGAACTACAGTCTGCCGACTGTCACTATAGAAAATCTCACCCTCAAGTTTAGCTCACAGGCTATGAAGAACCTTATAAAAGCTATTAAATAACACAAATAAGGTAAAATACCGATATTCAACAAACATTATCCTTCTGTATGAAGAACCTTCTAGTTATTAGTGTTATAAACATATAAATTACTAGCTGAGCCCGCAACATCGTATGCGTGGTATTCGGTATAGCGCGTAACTTTTTTGTTTATTAACCGATTAGGATGAAACAAACACTAAATGTTACGGGAATCTTATTACAATACATCAGTGAAAACAGCATTCAAATCGCTTAAGCCGTTTTTGAGATTAGCGTGCACAGATGCACAAAAAAACAGACAAAAGTTCTAAAAACTATTTGTTTGACCTCGGCAACATAAGTACAACGTGTACAAATGGTTTTTTTTTTTTTTTAATATTTCATGTACATACACGGCTCGTTCAAGATTTTATTAAATATATAGTTATAGATGTGCAAGGCATTTTGAGGCTTACACAGAATGTTTAAAATCGTCATAGTTTTTTATAATAATAGATTGCAATTTTTGTTTTTTATGTCTTTTTTTTTAATTTGTGGACCACAGGTAGAAATACCTGGGCGATCGATCTGCGCTTGGTGGACTTAAGATCGTCAAATAATTGCATTTTTACTATTGGATGTAAGCCGAACATATTTGTATTCATATAGCGCCATCTCACTAAATTTTGAGGTAACAGTTGATGAGTTCATTTGTAGTCGTGTTTAGTCACATTGTGCTCTTGTTAGTCCTTCTGTAAATCTGTTGTGTTTTCTGTTTATTCCAAAGGTTGACTGGTAGAGAATGCTCTTAGCATTGAATCCGCCTTTTGTACCACCAGAAGGTACATAAAGTTTTTAATAAATAAAATAAAAAATATATCATCCATCGGCAACAATATAAGTATCACTTTAAGAGTTTTTTATAATAATAGAATAATGACGCTTTAATAAATAGTTAAAAAAACTTTTTAACACAGGAAATAAAACTTTAAAGGTAGGCTTAAAAAACAAAACCTTATTATCTAAATGCAAAATTTCATACAAATCGTTATATATACCAAAATATATATCGACGTTATCAATTCAAAAAAAGGTGTACTTTTGAGATATTGATAATTGAGGAAACGAAATACACATTTAATGACTCTCAATCACGAGACAATAGGAAAAATGCATTGCTCTTATTAAAAAAACAATACTTATCTTTGTTAACATTGTCTGTATAGATTTATATAAATCCTGTTTCTTGTTGAGAACAACTTTATATTAATAAAACCGGACCGAGTATGTCACCAACATTATTATTACCTGTTTTAATATGTGCATATTTAATTTTTTATACAAATAATTTGATGTCCCAGCAGACGTTGTCTTGTCCCGCCCGCGATTGTAGAGTCACTCATTGGGTCCAATTGTGAATATAAGCCATTCAGATCCTAACTCAAACACACACACGGACAGAAGAAATTTATATATAATAAAGAAGATAATTAACCCTATTTAATAAATAAAAATTATTATTCACTTGTTAACGTTTTTGTTATAAAACAGATTAAATCCAACGTTACATAGAAGTACCTGTGTTCTTTAAAACGTCTTTTTTTATTATATTATCAAAAACTTTCATATTTAATCTTCTATGGGAAAATTTCGCCTACCTTTCTGTCTCGATTAGTTTATTTCATTTCCCGAATCTTCTGATTAACTTCTTTTTAATTGGAATTAAAAAAGAATAGCTCCTGGTATAAAAGTCACGTTATAAATCAAATACTCAGAAATGCATATAAGAACGCAAACTCAATTCGAGCGAATGTTGCTGACTGAGGCAAGACGACAAAGTTTCACAGCGCTCAGCTGAGTGTCTACAACACTCTGTTCTCTAATTATATGTGCGATATTTAAGAAATTTTCGTTTATTCAAAAAAAGTTTGAATAATTGATTCAACAATCATTATTGGACTAACAAAATTTTACTCATTTTAAACAAACCAAAACACCGACATCTATTGTATTATAAATACACTGTACTTCTTCTGTACGTGTATATGTCTCTGAACTCCTGCTAAATAGCGTTACTGATTTTAATATTAAACAGCGAGGGAAAATAAACAAATAGTTGAAGGTTTTGTTAAAGGCTTGACGAGCCCGTTGGATGAGTGGTTAGGGTGCCTGCCTTAATGCTAGGGTTCCCGGGTTCGATTTTCGGCTGGGTCAATTTTGAAAAATGTACTTTACAAATATGGCTCTGGGTTGGAGCTGGAAAATAGTGGCAGGGCACACTTCGTTTCGCAGTCATTGGGGTAGCCCGTCTGGCGGCAGTGACCACCCCCTTACAGAAGACCGCCGTGAAATAAAAGCATCTGTGCTGTTGTGTTTCGGTGAGTGAGTAAAGGATGCCAAAGCCCATTTCCCTATTTCCTCCTAATCCCTTGTCTTAATCCTACTATAGTCGGCAACGCACTTGCAACAGCTTTGGTGTTGCTTGTAAAACGGCGAAACATTTTGTTCCTTTTGTAACTCTTTTGCACCTTCTATACAATGTTTTAAGCAAATAAATGAATTATTATTATTATTATTATATTTTTTAAATTCGATTTTTTAAAACAATTAATAATTATATGAATTTCTTATATCTAGAAAGTGTAATAAAATTTGTTATCATTGCAACTGACTAATCACCTTATGCATCGCACCTGCATTTTGTACACGTATAATATTAGTACCAGACTACATTCCTTGGAGAGGCAATTAAATTGATTTAATCTAACTCTTTCTCTTCAGCCCATACCTGTCCGATGGTTAAATTAACCATCACGGTCAACTTAAATACCTTTAAATTTCCAACCAACTGGGTGGTGACATAGTAGGATTTGTAAAAACTATGTGACATCAAAATTACAGCACCAATTTTTGCTAGTTTAGAGTTGCTTTTTTGCTAGTTTTAAAATATATCGCATTATTTTATTTTATTTTTCACATTGCATAATTGTTCTTCTCTATGTTATACTGAGTTTTGCCTTGAATTTTAACTGTACTGGGTTAGTTTGAAGCCTATATTATTACTGAATTGATGCTATTGTTACACGTTTCTGTATTAAAATTCAGCCAAAATTCGTAGTTTATATAATAATATAACCAATTCCTTTGGCGTTAAATATAGGCTACATACAATATATCGTATAGAGAAAATTCTATAACTGCCATCTTTAAATTTATAATCGAGACATTTCATTAATATCCATCATTCAGCATAGTAAGTATATCAAAACGTTATATGATATTCCTTTGGAATGGAATATTTCCTATGAATTACCTTTGGATGTAGAAGAAGATAGAAGAAAAAAAGAAATGTGTATATGCTTAAAATGTAATACAAAATAAAATATTAATTATGCGTATACACATTCTGCCATTAATAGTGGCATACAAATATTATTTATTAATTTAAAATTTATATATATAAAGGGAGAAGATTTGTGTGTATGTTTAAAAGGAATTAACTCAAAGACTCGTGGACCGATTTAAAAAATTCTTTCACCTATAGAAAGCTACATTATCAGCGAGTAATATTTTATAAATAGACGCAGACGAAGTCGCGTGCAACAGCTAGTTATAAATAATAATTAATATTTTACACTACGAATATACAAATAACTATGTTATAAATAATATACTAATAGCGGCTGAAAAGTTCTGAGCCTGAGGTACTTCCAGGTATATTATCTGCTTGTTTGACGGGTCACTAGTTGCGGCTCATCTACCCATTATATATATAAAAAAATCAAGTCATTAGCTTCAGTACGTCTTGAGTAATTAATAAGAGAATAACAACATGTCTGAGTCATTGCTGCAATTGACGAAATTGGAACATCGCGCCGTCATAAAATACCTCGTCAAAAAAGGGAAAACTGCGAAAGTGATTTTCGAAGAAATGTCTACAGTCTACGGTGAATCTGGACCATCGTCTGCCACAGTTAAAAGGTGGACACGACTTTTCCAACAAGGCCGAGAGACTCTGGAAGACGACCCCCGCTCGGGCCGGCCAAGCACCGCCGTTACAGATGAAATCGTAGCCAAAGTCAAGAAAATTGTGGCAGGTAGCCAAGGAATTAAGCATCAGCAAGGAACGAGTGGAGACATTTTGCACATCATTTGCATATGAACAAGGTCAGTGCGCGCTGGGTGCCGAAAATGCTCACGCCCTTTGACAAGCAGCGACGAGTTGAAACTTCGCAAGAGTTTTTAGACCTGTGCAAAGACAATCTGGAAGAAATTTGTCGTCGTATTGTCATCGTCGATGAAACGTGGATACGACAATATGATTCTGAATCAAAACAAGAGTCTATGCAATGGATAGAAAAAGGGGAAAAGCCGCCGAAGAAGTTCAAGGTGGAAAAATCCGCATCCAAACTCATGGCCACCATTTTTTGAGATTCCGAAGGAATATTGCTCATCGATTACCTACCAAAAAAAACTACGATGACTGCAGATTATTATTCCGGGCTTTTAAAAAAAGTTCGTGAAATCATAATTGAAAAAAGAAGGCGTAAAATCAGCAAAGGAATTTTATTTTTGCAAGACAATGCGCCGGTTCACACCGCGCGCCTTGCAAGGCTAGCCTTAAGGGAAACTGGCTTCGACAAGGTGAATCACCCACTCTATAGTCCAGATCTAGCTCCTAGCGACTATTTCTTACTTAAAAATCTAAAAAAAGACTTAAGGGGCCGATGATTTGAAGACGACGAGGACATGAAGACCGGCAGTCTTACGACCATAACCATTTTGAAGGCAAAAACGGGGAATATTTTTTGTCTGGGTTACAAGCACTATATAAAAGATGTCAAAAGTGCATTGAAGTCTATATTGAAAAATAAATTTTATTTAGATTTTTATCTAGTCTTTTAATGCCCTAGGCTCAGAACTTTTCAGCCGCCCTTCGTATCTATCTTAAATTAAAATAATACATATAATTTCTAAAATTTTTGGTACAAAAGCCATTTGTGCAATTTAATTTAAAAAAATTCTAATGGTCTATCCTTTAATAGAATGGGTAACAGATTATATATTTAAATCGTTTGCAGGGTTTCGATCCAAGCTGTCTAAACATGTTATCTTAAGTTTTTGAATGGCCTGTTTCCTTGGCTGTGAATATTATTTAATTTTAATATGTTTTTCTATGAGTTCAATGTTTCATTACTTAGTTAAGTTTTTATTTCTCGTGTAAGTTTTAAATATAAATCTATATTCATCATTATAGCATAAGGGGTTGGCCCAGTTGAACTGTCGTTGATTTGTCACTTCAGACAGCTTGGACCGATGTAACCTTATACCAAAGCAATTTTAGTGTCATCATTTATCTTCAATACTACAACACTTTAGCCTAAATGTGTGTCAATTGCTTAATACTTACTGCCAAGTATGGGGAGTCCGTTGCTTTTATCTTTAAACTATATATAAGAGCTTATTTGCCAACGGGAACTACTTATTACCTATAAATGCCATATTACGCAATTCTTTAATTACTTATTAGTTATTGTTCGTAGCAATACATAAAAAAAAAACATGACATTTAATAACAAAAAGCAAATAACTCTATAACACTCTTATATCTAATTAGTATAATATCCTAACTAATATTAAAAATGCTAAAGTGTGTTTTTTTGTTACACTTTCACGCCTTAACTACACAACCGATCATCATACGCGTTGTCAGGGATATAAAAATAGGACATAGGATACCTTTCAGCCAGGATAAAAGTACTGTTTCCCGAGAGATCATCTCAAAATTAAAAGTGTGGTTGTCACCAACACGACTGGAGTTTATTTCTTTATTTACACGTATAAAATTAAATGTATAAAATTTTCCTCGTGTCAATAGATAACTGGATACTTTATATTATTTAGTTACATTCTGCATACTCAGATGTCACATGTTCCAACAAAAGTCGTGTTAGTTACGTTCGATATACACAGATGTCACTACGTTTTATAAGTTCAAATAGTCGCTGGGTCGGCAGGTTATAATGCGCTATCGTTTCGTTACTCAACGCGGACTACAATAGAATTACAATACCCTAATAGAATTAGGGAACCCAAAAATACATGCGTCAGCAGCAGTCTCTCAAATGTTAAAGTGACAGATAACGTAACGTTTTTTAGTTAACGCTTGTATTAATTTTACTCCTCATAACAATTTCATACCGGGGCCTTATATGAAAATCGATTCTTAAGGTGTCAACTCCAAATATGCAACGCCTAATAAGAATATAATATGAGTAATATGGATTGAGTAAATGTTTTTAAGTTTAAGGAAAATTGCGGGAAAAAGCTAAATCATAAGTATGAATTCCAGTGCGTTCGCATTCACATTTTCTATCCTGTATACATTACCGTTACTGGAAATTCGATTCGCTCAGAGGGGGTTCAAGTAAATTTGCAATAAATTTTGTCTTGCGATACCCTAACTGACAATGCTTAGTTTCTTATAGTTTCTTAGGTTATGTGCCTAAAACAATGTCCCCCTTTTTTATGTGAAAGCTAACATTACAACACATCCTAGAGATAACATTAAACTGAAGGTCTGAAGCAAAGATTTTCAACTGTATATAAATCGGGCAAGTTGAAAGAATCCGTAATGCGACATTTAGAACCATGTGGTACAAAATCACTCAGTCCATCGCCAACTTTACGAGGCTATTTAGCTACGCCATGGCCATCCTGATTACGGCGATCAGGATCAACAGTTTTGTAGGAAAAGTTCTATGCTAATGCCCTCTCTATATAATATATATTTAATCTTTTTGGTCTGAAGTAATAATATAAACTTTCATGTTGGGGAACCTGAAAACGCAAGAGATTTCAATAAAAATCTTTTAAATGTTACTTTAAGAATTTGCATAAAAAAATTGTATCCAAAATAAATTCACTAGCTATCAAAAAAAGATATAAAAGTGTCCATCTGTAACCTCATTTGTAAAGAAAAATTTTGTAGGTGACTTATGGGACCATTTGCATCGAAAAAGATGTAAATAAAATAAAAATATGGAATACATTTTAATTTTATTGTGTTAATTATTTAGTTAGCTGTTAAGTGGTAAAAAATTCCGGTTTATATATTACTAGTTTTTTTTACAGTTTTTCAATACCAAAAATCCCCATAATCTCTGATATTTTTTTTTCAAATTCGATTTTCTCGAAAATGGTTAATGTTCGACCTATATATATAGTTATAGTTTCGTCTCCAGAACGGTACGAACGATTTTCGGGTCACCTGTATACAATCGAATCATAGATGTATATTAATATTTTATTATAATGTGTTATAGGTATATTATTGTTGCAACCGCTGGCCCTAATATCCTGGGAGACATTGGCCACTACCCACGACCAGCCTTGAACTAAATCCCGACCAAACTTGAGTGACCAATCGGCCCTTTACATATTGAAGGCTCTAATTGAATTATGAATAAGAATAAGGTTATTCGAGGACCATTTTCGTTTTCATATATAAGATAAAATAGCCTTAACTATATCTTGCAAAAAAAATTATATTAGTTGACATTTTTGATAAAATGTTAAATTAGCACGGATGCTTTTTTCTTTTAATTAATCACACGAGTCTTCCTCATTTATCGCTCTTTGCAATTGTGAAAATCGTATCAAAATCCGTTAGGTGGTTTAGAAGAGGTTAGCGGAGAGACAGACAGACGGACAGAGACTTTTTTGAAAACCTCTGAGCATATACTAACAATATAGATGAAATAAAATTCAAGTTAGAACACGGTGGTAAGTACTTGTTACAAGATTTGTCTTACTGACGATTCGGATTAAAAAAATAGGTGTTGTATATTTCACAGACAGCTAATTTAAATTACTGACTATTTTATGGTAATAACTATTTTATTACTAATTACTTTATTAATTAGTAACTATTTAATTATTTTTAACATTGTTACTTAGTGACAATGAAAATCTGTGAATATAGTTTCGGCAGTCCTTCCTTTTTAATTGCTTAATTCGATATGTTTATTAGAATATTGGCCCGAAAATGTGATTGTTGTGGGTTATTTCACTTTTATTAAAAACATTTTTATTGCTCGAATTTAATTATATTTTAACCGATGATTATTATCTGTGATTACATACAATATAATAATCAAGTCAATCAACGGAATTTTTGTAGATTAATACAATACAATGTTTACAGTACCGTCCACCTGGCCTCACCTCTCATGCGTGCCCTCGCACTCCGCCGCCAATCAGGCGGGCGCCTGCGCCACTCATTTCTTTCCGTATTTCTTTATTTTGTCGGTGACAAAATAAAGATACGGTTTTATTAAATACGGTGACAGTCCCGTATATACGGGACGTAGAGTAACCCAAGCTTTATACTATACTAAAATAGTCAGTTTTCTGCTAATATATTTTAAAAAATTCTTATGTGACTGTACATTTTACCCTTTTTTTTTTGTTGGTGTTCGAATTGTCAGTGAATAATATATTAAAAATAAAAAAACGTCAATTCGGACAACTGTCCGAATATTTTGTATCCGAATCGTCTGTATTTTTCTAACTTCTGAAAACCTATCCCAAAATGTCTTATTATTCTCATTTTTGCTTATTAATTGATTACAGATTATTAATTATTTTTTAATAAATAACTCTACCCATTTGATGAGAAAATAACGGGTCTAGAAGAAATAAACTGCATTTCGCAATATGCAAGTCGGGTCAATGCGCTCGCGCACTTCCTTATTAAATTCAACTGCGTAATGCAATTCGTCCCCTCGCCTCTTCAACTGACCACTGTGAACATAGGTCACATGCTCTACAATTATTATATTGGGGACATATAACATCTTAGGAAGAAGTTTTCAAGTTATAAACAACCAGTGACATATAGTTAGAGCAGTCATTCGCAAAAAATCAAAGAGAAAAGTTTTCCTAGCTTATTCAAAAAACGATTACTTACGTAATTTTGTTGTGGCCTATTTAATCACAGCGGTATAACCGTTAATTAATTAATCATCATTAACCAGCGCGACTTACATCCTACATAAAAACCCATAAGTAATTTTGAAGAGCATATATGGAATCCCCTATAAGATCTACTAGCGTATATTTAATATCGTTAAAAGCGTTAAAAGTTAAAAGAAATATGAAAAAAAATTACATACATTTTAAATTAAAAAAATCAAATTAAAATATTAAATTACCTAATTGATATTGGAATTAAGAATTCGTATTTGGTGAGAATTTTTTTTATATGTAAAATTTATAATTATTTTTGCTTGAGCACCTAAAAAATCTTTTTCAGGAAGGAATCACCCTAATGTCTACATACATTTCTTTTTCCCACAATGGGATAGGTTAGTTTTGACAAAACTAACCTATCCCATTTGAAACAGTCCGGATTCTGGACCTAATGTCGGGGAAGAAGTCTTTTCGCATATAGTATGTACCAGTATAAACTTGTAATAAAATCTCTTTGGCTGTACTATTTGTATCTGGCTGGTTTTGATGACATTAAAAAGGTTAAATTTCAAAAAAAAAAGAAACAAATTACTAGAATGTTGTTTTCAGATATTTTTCATTCAAGTGAAAGTGAGTGAAAAAATGCAACGAAAGCCGCAAAAAAAATTGTGACGTTTATGGACCTAATGCAATGTCAGTAAAAGTAGCATTAATTTGGTTTAAGAGTTTTCAATTCGGGAATTTTGATGCCCAAGATGCACCTCGCTCTGGTCGCTCAGTTACGGATAAAATGGACGCCATTTTTGAAAAAGTGGAGCAAGATCGGCATATCAGTAGTTACAGCAAAGGTTGACCACAAAACACTTTTGACCCATTTGAAAAAAGCTACACAAAAAAAGAATTGAAAAAGATACACAAAAAAGCTCGATATTTGGGTGCCACACGAGCTCACTGAAAGAAACCTTATAAATCGTGTACCTATGTGCTATTATTATGAATGTAGGTACCTACATATACCTACATAATAAAAGAAAACAACTTACTTGACTGTATCATGGTCGGAGAGGACCTCGTTGACGTCATCGGCAGTGTTATTTCCATCGCTGAACGCTGACACGGAGCTCTGATGATGTTCAGGGATCTGACAAAGGGTAATATACTTTTAGCGACCTCTATCCACATCTTATGGAACTAATATAACATTTGGAAGGAAAGAGAGTTAGTATTTCATGCTTACACTAGATGGCGCACGTATATTATACACAAACCTCAAAAATTTCAAATTAAAGAGAAACTACGTCATACAAAATGTATTTTTAGCCTTCAAATTACTTTCTTCCTAATAAAATAAAATGATAGTAAAAGTAAATCTACATTTTGCATTTTGAATTATAACCATGAAATCAAGTTACAATGAAGGCTTTAACTCATAAGTTTAAGAAAAAGAGAACTTTTACTTAAACTTCAAGAGAAAGAGAATTTTTATTTAATCATGAAATTAAAAACGCGTTGAACACATTAATTTAAAAAAATGTGATGAATTTGAAATTAGCTAGTCACTTATCCGAAGCGTAGCTAGATGATTAGATATTTGCATTAAGAGCGCGTATAAAGAGAAATCCTAGAATTGAATTTTATCTAAGTTTGTAACGTCCAAATAAGAAAATATTTATATATAGATTAATACATTATAAATAAAAGTGTAATGTGGAAAAGAAAATTTTATACGATGAAATTTTCTCGATAGAAAAAAATCCCCAAATTACCTCTCATTTTTATCGTTTCTTGTTTTATTTTCAAAAGGACACATATTACAAACTTAAAAAATTTCAGTAATCTCACTTCCCAGATTATTTAGGGCTTTGAGGATTAATTTTTCATTTGACACGTAGTTTACGAGTAAATAATTAATATTTAAACTTTTGGCACATATAACATTTTTATTGCGCGAAATGCCCTATCTTCCGTCTCATGTTATGCATACTTCAATGCGCATTGTTTCACATGATCAGTCACAATCGCTTATGGGGCCACGCGGGTGAAATTAGAAATATTTTTTGCTTTGTACGCAGCCTTAAAATTACGTAATACAACTTTTGGAGATTATCTAAATTAGTTGCCTATGAGAATAAATTATTAACTAACCTCACGAAGCCAGAAATTTCTCCAATTTTCATAAGAACCTTCCATTATTATTATTATTGAATTATTATTATTTTTATTATTATTATTGAAAAAAATAATAATAATAATAAAAAACTTCACGCCACTATCTCTGGCAAACGAGAACTGGCGTAAGCTAGTAGTTTTAAGCACCGAGGACCGTAAGAATGTATGGAAAGGTAAGGAGGAGACCCTGATAGATGATGTGGACTCTCTCATGTCAGTGAACTGACTACATTTCGATGACCTCTTTGGGAAAACTGAAGGCTTTGTCTGTGCAATTGCGGACGAAGTTATTAAAACGAATAATTACAGGAAATATATCCTAAAGGAAGGTACGGCCGATATCTGTCGAGCATGCCACCGCCCTGGAGAGACACTCAGGCATATTATTTCCGGTTGTTCTCATCTTTCTAACGACGAGTATTTACACAGACATAACCAAGTAGCCAGAATCATCATGGCTGGATACAGAAGGCGGTACTTCTTGACACGGCACGAATTGTCAGGAGCCTGCAGCCCTAACCACCGGTAGCTTGGGCCTTGGCGCGCTACCGCGGAGTTCAAGTTTCAGGTTTTTTTTATATATGTTGTTTTTATAATTATATTATAAAAATGTGAAACTAAGAAAAATAAATAAAATATGTAGCATAATAATAATACTTAGCCATATTATTCTAGCCGTTCTCGAGTTTCGCGTTTAGCAACAAATTTAATGTTCCATTTTTATACAAATAGATAGAATTAAAGAAAAGTTTTAATATAAATAAAATTAATATTTAATTTAACTAACCATAACCACCACTGAGTTTTAATTATTTTGTAAAATCCAAGATTAATTATTTAATTAAAATTAAAATGTTAATGATTCTTATTATTAAAACTACTAATGAAAAAAGTGCAATTTAAATGTATTTTTAAGAAACATCATTATACGCGAAACACTTAAAATAACTTTAAATTAATTTTTAATAACGTAACGTTTACTGTTAACCACTTTATTTATCACACTGAAGTTATCTCAACTAAATGGTTAAAGTAAATAATAAGTTATTTACATTAAATCTTAAAGTAAGCGTATGCAACTGTTTCATTGTTATTCATCTATTTATTATACAGGATGAATTCCAAATCATTAGGTATTCATTTTTAGGCATGTCCTAAAACACTTATAATATTAAAACAAAGTGAGGAATCCTGCATACGCCAAATACTTAGGCGTATGTGAAATATACCAACCCGCACTGGGACATCGTGGTAGACCATATAGCCTATACGCCCTTGTTTAGAGGATAGGCCTTTGCCCCTGTAGGTGGGACATATAATAGGCTGTTAATGGTTAAAATTTCTTAAAAAAAATACTATCGGAGTTATCAGTACAGTGTGGTGTTGACACAAACATAAATGTAATCTATCCGTTTTGAGGTAGACCTTTAAGCGTCTTTAAGTTCTTTTATTATTGAACCTACTGTGTTTTTTTTTTTTTTTCAAAATATAAATACGTATTCACAATTTAAAAGTTTTGACATCGTTTAAATATATATTGTAAATTCTCTATATTTTTATTTGAGAAAACAAATCCCACATGTTCAGTTATAGTATTGCAATAGGTACATATAATATTGGAGTAGGTATGGAGCACTGAGCATATACATAAAATTATTAAAATCTATGTGTTAAGGGTAGAACACTTAATAAAATTAACTTTGATGTTATATGTTCTGTGTATATTTATTTGATAAATTGAATCACACATGTTAAGAAGCGACATATGTACATACATTTTTTCTTACATAATTGAGTACTGAGCATATTCATAATGTCTTTATAATTTTCTTAACTTCTGCGAAAGCGTTATAAATTTAAGAAACAACTATGTAAGTTTTTAACTAATAGCGATGAATTAATATATTGTTGCCAAACTTTGTATTGTAATCATTATAGAAACTTGATAACAGGATCTCAGTAATAAGTAAACTGCTATTGAACACAATTAATAGAAGATTTGCCAAAAGTTAGATTAAAAATAAAGGATTATTACTTTTTTAAATGCGAATGTTTGTGCGGATATATGCATGCTGATCGGATTTTGATGAAATTTTACAGCAATATAGTTTATGAAATATGTTATTTATAAACTTTATCATATCTATAAACATCATAAAAAATCATGATAAACATATATCATGATCATAATTTATAACTAGTAAACAATTCTTTGCTGTATTTTTTTAGTTGTTTATATATACAACAAACAACATAATGTTAACGGTAACATAGATTATTAAATAATTAACAATTGTTTTGAATGAAAAACTCATCAACATATCTGTGATTTTTTTTTGAATATTTTTAACCACTATGCGTATAATATAATAATAAAAATAAATAAAAATTAAATTTTAATATGCAAACAAATATGGGTATAATCTCTTGAATAATCATAATTTAAAGCAAATTTTTGTGCATTTCAATATTTTTTTTTTTGTAAAAATAATCAAATTATTATTCATACCATTTAAAAAAAAAAACTATGTACAAACTTTAAAAAAAGGAAAGTATTCAGTTAATGATTTATTTTAAACAAATAATCTATTTTAAACAAATAATATTATGTAGGTACAATATAACAAACTAATATTCTGACCTGCGTTAATGGTATGCAATCTGATCGCCTCTTCACAGCGAGCATCCTCGCGACTCACTAACATTGTTCTCTTCATTAATCAATTAATTAACCAGCATAAAGTTAATTAATTTAATTAATCGTGATTGGAGCACTAGGCGACATGTCTAACGCGCGTCTGCGACTTTACGGTCGACCACCGTTTTGAAAATCCCCATTTTATTTAAGCGTTTGGTTTTACCATCAACCTGTTTTACAATGAAATGAAATGAATTTTGTTATCAATCTTTGACCTATTTCGACTTTTTTTACTGACATAAAACCGCCATCATTATTTCGTTAATAAGAATCCCCTTTTCCAACTAAGCTATATAGAGCTATATGGAGCTATATAAAGCTACTAAGCTATACTAGCTGGTGCCCGCGTATTCATCCGCGTTGAAAACTGAAAAATGTAACACTTGAAAAAATATCCCACATCTTTATCGCTGTGATAACGGTAGTGCCTCCGCGGCGACAGTGGCGCCCGATTTTTTTTATATTTTTACACGAACTCTTGGAAACCTAAATTTTTTCAGGATAAAGAGTATCCTATACATTAATCTAGCTAATGAACTATTTGTGTGCCAAATTTCATCTAAATCTGTTGAGACGTTTTTGCGTGAAAGAATAACAGACATCCATCCTCACAAACTGTCACATTTATAATATTAGTAGGAAAGGACATTATTCAAAACCAGGCCATTAATCAAAACCAAGCATTTTTTGTCTGTTTGTCTGTGCGTTTGTGCGCGTTAATCTCAAAGGCGGCTCAACCGATTTAAATACGGTTATCACTTATGTGTAACATTTAGTTTCCCATAATATTTAGTGTTTGTTTCATTCCAATCGGTTTAAAAACAAGAAAGTTACGCGCTATACCGAATACCACGCATACGAAGTTGCGGGCTATTCGAAAGTTTGTTTTTGAATGTTTATTCCTCAATAACCCAAAAACGGATTAACGGACAGTTTATTAGGTACCTAGATTAACATATAGGATACTTTTTATCCAGAACAATGTTAGGTTCCCGAGGGATCATCTAAAAATGTGAAAAATTCAGCGCCACTGTATTCAACAGTGGCGGTGCCACCCTCGTCACAGCGATAAAGATGTTAGGCGACTCGTACCTATATTTTCATTTTTCAAGGCGCTGCTAGTCTATAAAAATAAAATCTATGTAATCCATATAACACTTTATGAATATTTTAATATAATAAGTTTTTTTAGGCATTGTACAAATGTAAATTAAATAAGAACTAAAAATGGAACATGTTATCTAAAATGTAAATAAATAAATAAATAAAATATATAGTAATCCATATTATGTAAAAGTCGATTTGGGCTTCTGTCTGATTCTCCGCTAACTTCTTCCAAACCACCCAAAGGATTTTGTAACATTTTTCCCAAATAGAAAAATCATTAAAATAGAAAGGTTTGTGCATATAATTTGCAGTAAAAAATACATCCACGCGAAGTCGTCGGGTCGCTAGTCATGTATAATAACATTTAATATAATCTGTAGTAATATTGCATATTAAATACCCTGATAGGCTAAAAATTGCAGAAAAAGAACGATATCTTTAAGAATAAGCTCAAATGATTATTATTTAAATAAAAAATGTTTTCGTGTATAACTAAAAACTATAACTAACTGTATACATTTATGTTATATTTATGTATATTATGTATATATATAATCTATTGTACCTACTATGCTCCGTGTACCTACTCTTTATATTGCATATTAATGTACTTACGTATGTTGACTGAACAGTGTATTGTAAGTTTATTGAGTAATTATATATTGATTATATTATAGATTACTAGCTTTTAAAGCACGTGACTTCATCCGTGCTCCATTTTCTTAGATGTTATTAAGCGTTGAATTTTTTAATTTCATTTTTAGGTGATCCCTCGGGAACAGTACTTTCCCAGGATCAATGGTATCCCGTGTCCTTTTCTGTATCCCTGATAA
This sequence comes from Bembecia ichneumoniformis, assembly GCA_910589475.2. Classification (NCBI taxonomy): domain Eukaryota; kingdom Metazoa; phylum Arthropoda; class Insecta; order Lepidoptera; family Sesiidae; genus Bembecia; species Bembecia ichneumoniformis. The sequence continues at coordinate 12,344,679 of OU342533.1, read as the reverse complement.
CCTGTATGAAAAATTTCCTGATGATCGGTTGAGCGGTTAAGGCGTGAAACGTGAGAAACAAACAAACCAACTCACTTTCTCATTTATAAATATATACTAACTATTTAGAACACTTAGCTTAGTTTTAGATATCAGCCCTAACTAGTTACACGTGTACAAGTACGTGTAACTAGTTAGGGCTGATCTTTCTTGAAGTGTGCATGTTTTTTATCTTTTATGAAGAACATGTCATAGAAACTGTGCATTTGTTAAAAATATATACTTACCTAGATAGGTATATACTTATAACCTAGATTTTTAAACGAATAGACGTCATCTTACAGGGATTTGTAAGGTGGCGTCTATTCGTTTGAAATTTAGTAAACTTCGATGAAATTAACGCACTGTCAGTTTTATAACTAGACTAGCTGAACTCCGCCACGCTTCGCTGCGGCCCACACGGCGGCGGCGCGGCGGCGTGCACATGGGGCGCGCAGTACTGGACACTGCTTATACAATTTATACATATGTATATAATATTATTTATCGTAGCGTGATGTTCATAGCCTATAGCCTTCCTCGATAAATGGACTATTCAAAACAAAAAGAATTTTTCAATTCGAACCTGAGATTAGCGCGTTCAAACAAACAAACTCTTCAGTTTTATAATATCAAGTATAGATTCACTTCCGTGAAATTAGCCTAGTCATTATTATAATTACTTAATATTATTGTAAAAAGATTTACAAATGACGTTTAGTTAGAAACTACTTACTGTCTTGTTTCCTTCAATAAAAATGCAATTGTCCAACATCTTCGTACCACGCCAACCACTAACCGTCAACGGAGTCGTAATCTAACCACGAGTTTCCTAATTGCTTACATTTTATCTCCCTCATTTTTTGCACACATGCGCATTGCGCATAATATTATTCTGTCTATACAGATCACACACACAAAACACACATACCTACACCGTTACAAACAGCACAGTATAAATGTTTTACATTCATATAGTGGATGCGTCAGATCAATAAGTAGTTTTTCTGTTAAATTAAATCAATAACTCAACAGCAATTGCAGGTTTGATAGATTGAATTCTAACTAATATTACAAATGCGAGAGTAAGTTTGTTTGAACGCTTTCACGGGTTAACAAGTCATACACATACACATTGTCGGGGATACAGAAAATACACCATGATACAGGGATACAGAAATTACATCTAGAAAAAAGTACTGTTAAAAATAATAAAAAAAAAACAGCTGTGGAGTTTATCTTCTTTAGTGGAGTCGTTGCAAGATGGGTAGAAATTTTATCCAGGAATTTTGGAACAGATGAAGCATCTCGCAAGTTAAAAGAAGGAATGTCTTACAAAATGGAGCTCTTTAAGGAAGCTAGCTATAAAATAAAAAAAACTGCTAGCCTCCTTTGATTAAGTAGACATTAACTGAACTCCCGATATTACAAAAAAAATGTTTTGAAAAATTAAAATTCAAGGGATATAATTATTTACATACATTTAAAACAGCGGTTAAACAAATTTTTTTGGATAAATGGCTCTATATAAACTTAATAACAGCACGTGTGCTGTTGTGTTTCGGTGAGTGAGTAAGGCATGCCAGAGCCCATTTCCCTATCCACTCCTAATCCCTTATCCTTAATCCTACTGCAGTCGGCAAGCGCACTTGCAGCAGCTTAGGCGTTGCTTGTGTTATAGGCGACGGTAGCCACCTACCATCAAGTGGACCGTCAGCTTGTCTGCCGACCTTAACATAAAAAAACTACTAGCTGGTTCCCGCGGAAAAAAGAAAAAATAACGCCTGACTAAATATATGAACAATTGTAACCCCTAACATCTTTATTGCAGGTATAGCTTTGCCAGGCGTCATTTGATCCCTATGTCCCTATGATCCCGATAAAAGGTACCGTATATCCTTTCCTGCATCCCTGACAACGTAATGTGACATTTAGAACCACGTAGTACAAAAATATTAAATTTTAATCTTTTTGTGCTAAAGTAATAAAAGTAAAAAATGGAAAACTTATACAAGATCACGATCTTCACACCAGTTGATATAATATATGTAAGTGTTATTGTATGATTCACAGCATATTTAAACATGGGTTTTACAGATCACGAGACACGATTTCCAATGCGTAGATCCCAAAACCGGATTGCAGTGTGAACGCCCTGACCACCTTTTTGTTTGTAAACATTTAATTCTTGTTTTCTTTTTTTACGTAAGGACGTGGCTTCGACATTCTTGGAGTTTTTTCGATGATATACCTAGTTACGAATCCCCATCACCTATAGCTTCCCTACAGACAATTACGTATGTAGGTACTGCAAGAGAGCACTAATAATCAATTTTTAATAAACATCGATACCCTTTAGAATCTATATTATGGTTACGTGCGGGATGAGTTAAAATGCCTTGTAACGATTTATTTTTACAAACCAAGATGACTGCCAAAATCACCAAAATTGTCCGATGAAACCGTCAAACTTGCCAAAAGTCGTCAATGATTCCGTTAATGTGTCTTCGGTTCACAGTTGCAGATAATTTCGCAAAAGCTCCAAAGAGTCGTTTTCGTATCGCTTGTTGTCGCGCAAACGAGGCGTCAAACGCCTCGTTGTATTTCGAATTTTCCAGAAAATGTAAACAATATTATAAACAAGCCATTGAATGTTCGGGAATGCTATTTCTGTGGAAATTTAAACTCTGTGTTGTAAACATAAAGACCAATTTCCTTGACACTAGTCGGGAAGGGGCGTGGCCACCATCGCTAGGGTAGAGCGTTCGAGACTTTTGGCCGGCGCGAACGCTTTTTCCAGATCGTTTCATAATTAGTCGTAACATTATACTAAAAAAATAAGGAATCATTATAAATGCAAAAGTAAGTTTGTTTGTTATGCTTACACGTCTTAACTACTTAAGCGATCATCATGAAATTTTGCATACTCTTCAGGGATACAGACAAGGGCATAGGGTGGTACGTTTCATTCAGAAAGAAATACTGTTCCCGAGGTATCATCTATAAATAAAATTAAAAATTCAAGGCGCGAGCCAAACCATTTTCCAATGAACTTGACAACTTGACGTAAGGTTCTCGTCCATTAGATATGTAGGTAAAAATTAAAAGGTTAGAAGTCAATGTTACCTTTTAAGTTGTAAGTTTTGATGGTCTCAAACTCATTATTCAGTTTAAACTAGGTATATAAAGAACTATATATTCTATTTACCTAGAATATAAAATTTGGGCGAGCAAATTCTTACGGTACTGCTAACTGAATAATGGATTCAAAAGTGGTTTTCAGAGCTTTCACAATAAGAAACTAGAGTACCTAGGCATTATAATATATGTTTTTGACCTAGACCTAAATATACAAGCACCAATAGGTATCAAAAAGACCTGAGATTCTTTCATAATTTTAAAGTGAAGATAGTACCTAATTTTCACTGTAAATTTTAAAGCGATTAGGACCATTTGTCCTCCTCAGGTTTTTAAATGACCACGGTTTGAATATTGAATACGAGTAATACTGTTCAAATTATAAACTCAATATACGTATATTAGGCGGTTAATGACACAATTCCATGGCTAATAACGATCTACCAAACATAACGACGACTTTGGTAGAGAACCTGATATACTTATGACAGAGAAGCAAACAATGAGAGTGAGACAACAAGTTAAATAAATACATACATACAAATTATTGTATGATTTCAAAATGGCGTCAATGCTTAATGATAAAGAAAATGATAAGACGAAATACAAAGGTTTTGCAGATTGTATTTACAATGGTGACGAGAGAACAGGAGATGTACTATCAATAAAACAGACTTAGCTAAGTAAAAGACTTAGCTCTGTGGTTTATGCAGTTAAGCAGATTCGACGCCTAACGGATGTCGAAATAGCTAGGATTGTCTATTTTAGTTGCTTTCACAGTGTAATGAGTTATGGGATCCTTCTTTGGGGTGGCGCTGCGGACTTAAATTCTATTTTCATTTTACAAAAAAGGGCCATCAGAGCCATCTATCAACTAGATCCGCAGTCTTCCCTCAGAGAAAAGTTCAAAGAAATTAAGATTTTAACTGTTACATGCTCTATTATATTTCGATGGTTACATGTCAGTATATTTATGAAAATTTAATTTACGCGCATAAAAATATTAGTCAATTTAATAAAAAATGTGATGTACACAATACAGGTACTAGGTTTAAAATTAATTTAGATTTACATAAGACGCGACTCCACAAGATAAGTAATTCTTTTATGGGTCAGTGTATACGGTTTTATAATAAACTGCCAGAGATGATCAGAACCTTATCTATAAATAAATTTAAAGATGTCATTAAAACCAAACTCCTCTCGAAGGTTACTGATTATTTAAGTGACAATGAAGCCTGGAATTAAAGCCTGGATTCGGAGCTCATACTATGTTTCGTATTGTATATAATATACTATAAGTATATAATTATAATTGTTGTAATTTTTATATTTTAAAGATGACAAAAAGAATAGTATACTGAGCTTCTTTCGGGGTTTCTTCCCAGGATCGTCATCTTGGCTTTTTCCGAAACCCTGGTAAATTTAAATTTAACTGTTAAATTTAAATGACGATCACAAGAGTTCTTGGAGAAACCTAATTGATAAATAAATATTTTGTTTTGATTTGATTTGATTTGACTATATAGATTATCCCATAGCACTGCTGATGAAGATGATAATCTGTAATATTACCGTTGTGATCACTCATTCATAGGCTTGCCAGATGGTATCCAAAAGGAGAACATGTCCTCCTTTTCCACATTTTGTCCTCCCGTTCTCCTTTACCTACCGTATGTCCTCCCTTTGCTATATAGTCGTTAGTTCGTGCCGAAAATGCACGATCGTGTTTCTATTTTTCGATAAGCGCACATAACGCAAACGTAGAAAGAGTTTTCTCACTGATTAATACTCAGTGGACTAAAGAGAGAAACAGATTGAGCGTGGAATCAGTTAAATCTTTAATTGTAACTCAATATAACTTTAAAAACATGTCTTGTGAAGATTTTTATAATTATTTGTTAAAAAGCCAAGAAGTTCTTACAAAAATTGGCAGCTCAGCTAAATATGACGATTAAAACATTATATAAAAAAAAATGTTTTATTATGAATGTCCTCCTTTTTTAGAGAAAATCGTCCTTTTTAGGCCCATCAGTCCCCCTTTATTTACATCTGGCAACCCTACTCATTCAAAGATTAAAGACGCTATAGTTCATAAACATTTTAATTAAATAATGGAATTAACGGAAGCGTAGCCTGCCAATAAAATCAAAATTAAAAATGATTAGTTCTCAGTTAGCTGGATTTTAACATCTGGCCCTCAATAAACTTTTTTGGTTAACGTTCCATACAAAGACATTACAAGACATGCATATCACCTTAGAGTCGAGGAAATTGTTGATACTACTGGAACTGTCGGAGCTGCTGCGGCAAGCCAGACTATCATCGCTGCCAAGACCACTGCCACTGCTGCTGGTCTTGCTTATATCGGAGTCCGATTCGATCCACAGCGGCGACCGATATTTGAATTTATGTGCAAACTCGTTTAGCTTTGACTCTTTTTTAACGTTTTCGCGATAATTTTTCATGGTTGAATTAAGAGGCACTTAATGGACAATTAGGGTGTTTTGAGCTAATTTAAAATATTGTATAAAATCACATGACTGCTGGTTTGTGCGGGAGTGGAGCTTGTAGATCTAAGATCAGGGGCAAGTGGATTGAATATAGGCAAATAGGATGTAGGGGACGTTCAATTTAAAGTTACAATGTTTGCTAGAAATATATATATATATTTAGTCATGGCTCAATTATTCCCAATGTTTTAAGGTATTTCCTAATGTTAATGTAACATTGTTATTAATTTAATTGATTTTAAAACAAAATGGTATAATCTTCCATGTTACTAATAGAATAAAATGAATTTTATTATAAAAGATAACAAAACCATAATAGATCCACAACATCGACGTCTTTCGATAATATCAATTCAAGATACATAATAGATATAAGACTTGGTATAAAATAAATTTAGTAGTACCTATGGTTATTTATCCTTTCGACTTTTTTTTTTCATTTTATAAATATTTATTTCTTAAATTATTTATAAATGTCAAACACAACCGACGACAAACCTAATTACATTTTTTCTAATAAATCTTTATGCATTTAGCCAACAAGATAAACTACAGTAGGTATAATTAAAAAATATCCTTTGATAAGTGATTCAAATTTTGTTGTAGAAATAGCTGCATCATTTGGTAACTTAGTACCGTATTATGTTGACCTGGTACTGGGAGTAACAATACTAGGATTTCAAGTATTCAAGTAACAGTTTAAACTGTGGCAGTCTCTATTAGATGTTAATAACGCGTACATTACTAAATTTTATTAAAAAAAACTTAATAATTGAAAGAAATTGTAAGTAATTAATATAATTAACACAACAATTACAAATATAAGTACAATAGTTGCAGAGGAAAAGAAACAAAGCATGACTTACAAACGTTGGAAATTCGATAATTTCCAATTTTAATTTATTATAGGCAGATCTCCATTTCGTCAAAAATTCAAGATTTCAAGAAGTCACCGAATATTTATCGGTTGTTCAAACTAATGTCATTCTCTGATAAACAGTTTACACACAGTCATAGCAAATAAATTATTATTATTACGCATTATAAGACAAATAAAAGTTTATACTAAATAAAGTAGTGAACATAAATTGAACGTCCCTATAGTTCCCGACGCAGGATGTCGTCAGATAATTTAGGCAAGACTGCACAATCAAGACCTTTCAATGTCAGCTCTTACGGCAATGTATGTATGAGCAAATATCAACATAAGATCTTTGTACATGGACCAAAAAGGCTCGTCGGCGCCCCATTTTTATTATGTGTTAAAATATTTCTATAAAACATTATCAAAAATAAAATTGTATAGAAAATGTATATATTTTCCATTTTATGAAATTTTATTTATCCGTTGCTAAGCTACGTTACATTTTATGAAATTTTATATGTACGTTGCTAGGCAACGCTGTATTTAAAGAATTTTGTTTATCCGTTGCTATGCACCGCCTTTTTCGGCCCATTTTTTTCGATGTTTCGGCCCCCCCTCTTGACGATGTTGTCTCCGCCACATTTTTTTTTTAATATTTTTATAAAGCAGTACTTCTTTTCCGTATGAAAGGAACTATATGTTCTTTTCTGTGTTTTTGGCGCTGAATATTTTTTTACGGTTATAAAAAGATAACCTATCATATGGAAATATAAAAAAAATGTACATATTCCTCTATTGCAGATAAAACTCTTTTTGCTGCCTTATTATATTATGCCTGATATTATTTCATTTTGCATTATGCCTTGCAGATACAGATAAATAATTAATTATGATGAAAATAATTATATTAATCCCTAATCATGTACCTACTGACGTATCCATATGCAATCCGTTTTCCTCATTATTTTCCTGTTAATCCTCTATCCTCGCCTCCACTGTGTAAATTTTACAAATAACAGCTAAAATATTTGAATAAATGTTAACTTACATTGTTAAATTGAATTTTCTTTAATTGTTCTTTTTCATAATCCTTCAAACCGTCTGGCACTGACAAAGATGCTCTTCTCAAAGGATTTCTATACACCACTGAACTGTCATCGATCACAATTTCACCTTTATCATTAGTAGTCGTAACAGTATCATTTATTTTTACTTCAGGCGTTACTGAACGTAACGGTTCGTCGGTTACCTGTAACGCATCAGGACTTGTAACTTCTGCACTACCAATTAGAAAGCTAGCCGAAGGACCATCATCGTCGATATACCTCATATTATTTGGTGTACGATTCGCCTCAAGTATAAGTCTACGAGTTTCAATAGGCATTTCCACATAATCGTGTGGATAGGAAGGAATATTCAAGCGCAAATCTGGCTTCTTTCTTATTCTCATTTTTGTATAGTCTTCTTCTTTATCTTATCTTAGCTAGCTTATTAAAATAAACAACCTGTTGTTTCCTGTTTGAATCTAAAGAGTGACTTTTCAAAACCCACTTCACTCTTTCTAACACAAACTGGCTTTGTTTAATCAAGTATTTAGTTTTCACCTTTAATTACACAATTATCCCGCACAGTGATGTTATCATATTCATTAGACGCGACTGCTAATCCAACAATTTTCAACATTATCACTTAATATTATGCGAATTGTGCGACAACGTAAAACCAAATACATTTACCTGTGACAATATAGTTTTTCTTTCCGCAATTATCAACAAATAGGATATCACGTGCTCGCATGATAACACTTGTGACGTGATGCCAAATTGTCGCGTCCATGTTTGGATTTCCTTCGCCTTATCATCTTCAAGATTCAAACATTCTTAAAGCCTTGAAACAAGGCAAGATTAGTTGATAACAATGTGGACGTTCAGATATAAAGCGTGTAAAATAAAGCTGAGATTAAAGAGATTAACTTAAATGTCTGTAAATTTATAAGGCTCAATTCTAAAGGCAGAGGGTATTGTACCTATCGAAACGATACTGGTTATTGTTTGAGATAAACTAATAAAACTGGTTGGGTTATTGCTAATAAATGCTGAAAATAATCACAGCTTCCATGTGGATTGGAAAGATCGAATGCAATATATCAAATATTAAGTAATTTTCACTCGGAAAATTATGGAACTTGTATTTAGCTTTCTATAAATACTGAGAGGTTCAATCTTTTAAATCTTTCGATGAATAAACTATCACTTTCACTGTTTTTTAACTTTGTTTACAACGTTTGTTGTGACACATATTATTTATATTTTATATTTAAAATTAGGGATTACTCTTTTATAAAATCTAACATAATATCACTAGCCACTAGAGACAACATAATCGATTAGGTTCTCCGCGTTCTAATTCAATGAACTACTTGAATATTTATTCAATTATTGTAAACGAGTCAAATAATAATTAGTATTATCAAGAAATAACTATTTAAAAATAAACAATAGTAAATGTTATCTGTAATTGTTCATTTATCAAAATAAACAGCTTTGTGGGAGTTCTAATTATTTACGATATTTACCTTACCAAGATCGCTACAGGCAGTATACTAGTTGGGGCGTGTACGTTATGCATTCATAAATTGGCCAGCTTATCTTGTGGAAGTAACCACTATCGTAAAATATCCATATATGTGTGTTGCTTTGTTATGCCTAACTTATCCAGTTTCCCTTGCAATTTTACGTTAAGTTTCTTGTGTTTAGGCGTCGCTAGCCACATATTATGGATAGCATATCTACCTGTTGCTAGGTTTAACATATTTTTTTAAATTTATGTTAAGTCGGCAGACAGGCTGACGGTCCACTTGATGGTAGGTGACTACCGTCGCCTATAACACAAGCAACGCCAAAGCTGCTGCAAGTGCGCTGCCGCCTACAGTAGGATTAAGGTTAAGGGATTAGGAGAGAATAGGGAAATGAGCTCTGGCATCCCTTACTCACTCACCGAAACACAACAGCACACGTGCTGTTATTTCACGGTGGACTTCTGTAAGGGAGTGGCTACTGCCGCCAGACGGGCTGCCCAAATGACTGCGAAACGCAGTGTGCCCTGCGCCACTACTTTCCAGCTCCAGACCAGAGCCAAATTTGAAAAGTTGATTTTTCAAAGTTGACCCAGCCGGGAATCGAACCCGGGAACCCTAGAACAGAGCTTTAAGGCAAGCACCCTAACCACTCATCCAACGGGCTCGTCAAAAATATAAAAAATAATAATAATAACAAGACCTGCATCTTTGGCTCATATTTGTCAAGTTAATGGAAATTTCATTGTTCTCTATATTCAAGCAAGCAAAATGTATCCTCATCACTCATCTAATAGCATATTGTTTATTATGTATATAAAAAATGTTGAGCCAAGCTTTGGCTGGATATGCGGAATTGTTCGTGACAAACCAATGCTCACACAATAACGGTTAGAACACCTTAGTTTAATAAGGCTGTATAATGGTGAGTGCTCCTATAAGTTGTTCCAATTAAGTTTTTACCATCATACTGAGCATCATAGATGCGGAGTTCATCCGCATTACTTGGATAAAGTGCCGCTGTGAACAATGCGGATGAGTAGAAACTTTATCCCGCGGACGTGCGTCCTTTGGGACAATCTTTTTTTCTGAGGTGTTTCTACTTAGCTACAATATGAGCTTCGTCAAGCGTGCCGTAAACAAATTCCTGCAAGGTCGCCAGAGCCCTTCCTGGTGTTGCTTGTGTCCTTAGGCGACAGTAATCACATACTATTAAATGGACAGTCAACTTGCCGGCCGCCCTTTATAATATAAAAAAATATTTATGGGAAAGGCTTATGTTCACCATTTAGTATTGATATAAAAATATATATATAAAAATACATACCCCATCAACTGGATTTTTCATATATTGCTTGAGGACCTCAGACTCCAGATTCTGTAATGTTGGCATCGATATTGAATTCCTTCTTAAACTTGCCTTCCTCTGCTCCGCATTTTCTTCTTTCTCGTTCTCTATGAATACGCTTGATTCGTTAGCGAAAGCTTTAGAGGTACTTGGAGTGATATCAACATCGGTCGTTTGCGTGCTAGGAGTCGTAGGGTCACTGGATTTTGAGAAGATTGGGTCTAAAGTTATATATAATATTCCCTCTGGAGTATCGAGTACTATTGTATCATTATTTGCAGAATGAACCGCTCCAAGATCGGCCGCATGGAGTTTTCTATCTTCTTTTAGTAAACTAGTTTCTGCAATCTCTGTCTCTTTCTTATCGCAAATACTTTTCGGCCATTCAGGTTCAGAGTCTCCCAATTCGACTGCATCTTCAAAGAAAGGTATGTCTGGTGTGGGCGAATTCAGATCTTTCGGATTGGTGTTTGCTTCCATATTTTTCTATTTCCCTCTGAAATTACGAAATAGTTTTTTTTAATACTACACGTTCTTTCTTGTTTAATGTATTTAGTGACACTTGACTTGCGTCGAATGGCATTACTAACTGATAAATTATCCTATAGTCGTATTAGTGTCGCCCATATTTGATGAAGTGTGAATCATGACTACATAATGTTTGTAATACGTCATAGTGATCTTGTCTACAATTATCACAATTTACATTCTATTTTTTTAGATTAGGATCGATTGAGCTGTATCAGGAGGTACGCATTCCAGACCAGATCTATTAGAACACCAACATTTTATTTTAGAAAAATTAAAGTATTAGATATAGTACCGCGCCCGCCCCACATACAGCAGCGAAGTGGGGCCGGATATTTAAAAATGTGATATATTTATCTTGATGTAATGACTTTTTTGTTTCAATAAATTTATTTTAATATAATATAATTTAACTATGTAATTTGATACATTTAATCTGGGCAAGCATTGGGTGTCTGAAATAAATAAATAATCTGAAATAATTAATTTCGCAATCAGGTTTTACTTTCTCTCCTTCGAAATGATTATGGTCGAGTTTCGGTAAAAATATAGATTTTGTTATCACTGTATCAATGCAAAAAATAAGTCAATTTTATTAAGGAAAATTATCGACGACCTGTTCGTTGCTACAAGAGTGTGCTGAAAAAAATTACTCTTTAGTAATTAGTTACTTGGACGAAAGAAAGGTATAAACATTGTATGACCTCGAATTCAGGTATAAATCAACTTTTTGATAAGATATCTTCAGAAAAAAATCTAATTGATGTACTGTTTTAAACATTGTTTGTATTAATCTATACAACATTTTCTATATATGGACATGACCTCTTGCCATATTGGCACCGATCCTGTCTTTTGACTGATCTGAATTTAGCCACAGGTTCGTCACCCCACTAACGAAGCGTAAAAGCCCCTTTTTAACGGTTGCTTATCCTTGATTATCAACCCATAGCCAAAACTACTAATTATCACTATTATTTATTCTCTAACTAAGTCTAGAAAGTTAAAACACAGAGTAAATAACTTTTATGTTTCCGCTAAAAATCGATTTTTGAAAATTTCACCTCCGTGCAAAGCAGGGGATCGCTAGTGTGTTTAACACGTTCGACATTACATGTGTACACACTTCTTATCGTAAACCTACGGAAATATCTTCTTATTATTAAAAAAAATATGTTTGTTTATTTGAGATCGATAACTCAGACACCGTTTGACTGATCGTTATGAAGTACTTTTTCATGAGGAAAGTTTTTATTCTATTCATTTTTTTTGCAACTCGCTTCTAGATGGCGCTACAGGATATCAACGTCTACAGACAGACAGGTTTCTTCTACATGTAAATATTTTAATACTAGCTGGTGGCTGCGACTTCGTCCGCGTTGAAAAATTAGCGCAGCGCGCGCAACGGAAGTTCTCAAAAAGGATAAATTTTCCCGATTTTGCAACATTTTTCATTGAAGCTCCGCTCCTATTGGTCGTAGCGTGATGTAGCCTATAGCCATCCTCGATAAATGGTCTATCCAACACAAAAAGAATTTTTCAGTTCGAATGAGTAGTTCCTGAGTTTAGCGCGTTCAATCAAACAAACAAAGTGTTAAGGCTTTTTAAGAACTTAGACAATTTAGTGAAAGCAATATTTTCTTTATTTTAACTAACTTTATCTATATTATTACGGCAGTAGGTACTCCCCGGCTTTGTCTGCCTTGAATTTTGAAATAAAAAGTAAATTGAATGAAAATGTTCATTTGGTTCGTGTATACAGCCAGTATCGAGTTAAGGCTAAGCACACACTGTATGCCGTTCCCAAGGCCGAGCGCACACAGTAGCTGTTTGTTTTAATATTATCGCCGATTAAACACATTACTTACGCAGCCAGAGGTTAATCACGTGATGATCTTATCACATATATAACTATAAGGTAAAAATTAAACACAAATTAAATTTAAAAAAATGTTTTTGATTGTGACTTTATTTTCTTTTAACAAAATATTGAATTAATACTGGTTAATTGAATCTAACAAAATAAAAAGCCTCGATTAACACAAAACTTCATGGACTTAGTCGACACAAGTACATAAATATGTATTAAAATAATTAAAATAGACTCTATGGTCTATAATTTGATACTAAATTTCAGTACGAATAGTGTTTCAGAATGAAAATTACTAACCTCTTGATCAAATAGATTGTCAGTTTGCCTAAGATATTCATCATGAAACATGAGTAAAAAGAACTGTATTTATTGTTCACATAAGGCCTATATTACACAAAGAGGTATTAAGCATTGTATCATTTGGTAATTATATTTTCATAATTTTTAATTAAATGCAATTTTGTTTAAAACTTAGCTACACTTGCCATTTATTACGAACTAGTGACCGGCCCCGGCTTTTTCCGGGGTGCAATTTTTATATATAAGAACATTCCCCGTTTATCCCTCTTTCCATTAGTGAAAACTGAATTAAAATCGGTCTACCCGTTCACGCGTGATGCCGTGACCAAGGGAAATAAGGATTCATTTTTATATATAGAGATTTATTGTCTCCCATGGAATGGAATGTAAGGGCAAGGCACACTGCGTTTCGCAGTCTATTGGGCAGCTCGTCTGGCGGCTGTAACCACACTCTTACAGTAGACCACCGTGAAATAACAGCACGTGTGCTGTTGTGTTTCGGTGAGTGAGTAGGAGATGCCAGAGCCCATTTCCCTACCCCGCCTAATTCCTTATCATTAAATCCTACTGTAGTCGGCAGCGCACTTGCAGCAGCTTTGGCGTTTCTAGTGTTTTAGGCGACGGTAGCCAGCTACCATCAAGTGGACCGTCAGCCTGTCCGCTGACCTTAACATTAAGAAAAATTAAGAAGAAAATTAAACTTTTCATAAACATGCACCTTATTCATAACGATAATTTTATTATGTATATATGTTATTTGCAAAATTAAGCTTTATCATACATAACTTCAAAACAAATATTGTTTAGATACCATATTTTACATGGGCGTTGTTTTAATAATAAAAAAATTAAATGAGAACAAAAACAATATAGGTAATTAAAATTAATTAATTATTATGCACCTATACCTAATTATAAATTAATTATAATTAGTAAATGAAATTAATTAAAAGTTCCAGAAAATTTAAAAATTTCAAAAACGAACATCGCAAAATTTTTATAAATATATGTAACTGTACCCATAGATGTACCCCATAACGTAACCCATAGATTAATGATTGGTCTCCGCTGGCGCTCCAACCAGATACCGACCGTGCACAAATATTACATATGTGGCAATTAATAGAGTAAGATCCCAGGCATGCCAGACATAACTTATTTTCTAAAGGACAAAATTCGGGGAACCGAGTAGTGTTCCTATGTACTTTGAACGTATGCGTATCTGCTAAGTTGGGTAGACGATCGATTTAGAGCTATCAGTAGGTGAACAAGGTAAGTGAAAATATGACTAACTGCACTTATTTTATACATTCTTTGTAGAATATTATTACAAAATAATATTCAGCACTCCCAGACGCTTTAAGACCCCTTTCACTCTGCAGCATGTCACCGGCGGACACATGACGGGAGCGCGCGGCACAATACGGGGCTGGCACAATTTGTATGAATCCAATGACCGCTTCCATTAGCTGTCTACCCTTAGCAGATATGCATACGTTTAAAATACATAGGAACACTATTCCGATTTTCCACATTTTGTCGTTTAGAAAATAATTTATATCTGGCATGCCTGAGATCTTGGGCCACAACGCCGGAGTCAGCCTTTTCCAGTCTCGGTGTGGACATAAAAAATTACACTTTTTTGGTGTAAAAAGTAAACAATTTCATTTATTGGTATTAATTTTTAGATAACTCGAGTAAATTAAAGTTATCACGCTTCAACCTTTTTTACTCACACAAGTAAATATCAGGAAAATAGTCAATGCACGCTAGGGAAATATAATTGCCGCACATCTGTGACTTTTGTTAGACGGTATCTGTTTGAGCGTCAGCGGAGACCAATCGTTAATCTATGTACATACCTATAGTTTCAACAATCAGAACCAATATTGAGACCATTTTGTAAAAAGTTCTAATATTTTTTAAATACGCTCTATATTTAGAATTAAAAAAGAAAACCATTAATTAGATGTACTTAGCACAAATTCAAATAATATTTGAAACGTTATGAAAGTCGCTCTCAATTCAGCTATACAAATTCCTTGGTTTTTTTTGTTTAAATAAAACTTTATGTACTTTTCACGAGGAAATACATAATAAAAGATATTAATTTGTACTTAAACTCCATAAATAACTATACCTACCTATAACATATAGGATACCCAACTACCTAACACTTCGGTAAACACATCAACTTGAGTTAAATTGTATAACACTCTGAGAAATAGGTATAATGTTAACAAGAATTAATATTAAACAACAATAAAAAAGTAAATAAATAGAATAACTAATATAACAACAAAAACAACAATAATAATGTAATCTAAATGAAAAACCAAACAAAAGCAGTTTCTTTCATCTGTCCAACAACTTTTACAGTCTAAATCCATTTTTTTTTACTTTGTAATTACATAGAATATGTAATAATAAAAAGAACTTAATCATTAAATTTAATGATTACTTAGTACGCAAGATAATATAATAGACAACGTCATCATATCAGTCGTCATAGTCACTTTGAAAGTCTTTCTTTTTCATCAAAAGAACACTTACTTTTAAACTGTTACGGATTTTTTTAATTTTATTAATATTATACACTTTAAATGTCCACCTTTTTACATTTTTAATTGATTTATCAAATTTAGTTATATTTTAATATCGTAATTCGATTAAGTACTATTTTCAAGGCATTAAAATCCAAAATCACTAGCACGTTTTTGCGACTCCATCTTGACGTTCCATTTTTGAAATCATCGCTCAAAACACTGAGATTAAATTTTAGCGGAATGGTATTTTAAAATCATCAATAAACACTTTGCTAAAATATTCCATTAGTCGTTTGCTTCCATTTGCTGATAATTGGCTATAATTGAATAAGGACTATTAGCGAAATTTACATAACGTAGCCAAAATATTTTTTCGTTACATCGTTAGAATGTTGCACAAGAAATTATCATCCAACAGACGTATTCAAAGTATTAATGTCCATACTATACTAATAAAAACACTTCGCGGACAATATCATAGCAATTGATTTATCTAATTGTACGACTGACATTCACTGACACTTAAATCGTTGCCAATTGTTTGTGGACTTTAAAAAAAATACGCAAGGATTTTCAAAGGTTTGTTTCTTCAACAATTTTCTGTACACAATTGCGTAATAGTCCTGTCAGTAAAAAACTTCAAATGAGTCATCAATTACGAAAACCTATTTTAAATCAACCAACTAAAATGCTAATGAAGCTTATCACAGTATGTTTCTGTTACAAAGCTGTCCTTGTATTCTGATTGTAGTCTCTATTTTACGTCTTGTCTCGACACACTAAAGCTCAAATTCGTTTGAACATAATTTGAGAAGGTAATACATTGGTTTAATAGTTTTAGGATTAAGCGATTTTAATTTTAAATACGTATAAAAGAGACATCAAATTTAAACTGACGATTCATACATTGAACAAGATTAGTTAATCCGTTAAGGTTGTTGGAAATTTAATGAACCTCATATGAGAATCAACGTTATAGTTAAGTTAATTACGCAATGCTCGCTCATTTTACTCATCGTTGAACTTATAACTAAGATCATAATAAGGCCTTTGTCTCAACAATAGTAACGATAGTAGGTACAGGATTCCACGATACACGGCTGCCTAGTGTGGTGACCGGAATTCATTCTTGATTGTATTAGTAAATAATAAATAGTTTTAATTTAAAATTGATATTGGATTTGAGTTTGAAAGAAAGAAAGATAAAAAAATAAGAAGATAAGTCTGTAAAAGTATTTAATTACAAACAAAAAACAAACAAATATGTAAATAAATAATGTGAGGAAATGAACTCTGGTTCAGTATAAAGTTGTGGTGAAGACCACAACACTGATATTCTGCCAAAGACTAGATATTGAATAAAAAGCGTTTGCACGGGACAATTTAGGATTATTCAATCAAATGCTGAGAATATTATAATAAGTATGGTAGACTGTGATAATAGGTTGGGGAAAAGTTTCTTCGCATTTCATATGAAAACTCAAGAGATACCAAAATGTCTCTTGAGGTGTCTCATATGAGACACCAAAACCAAATGACTATTGTTAGAACAAAGAAACATAATCTATAATCAATCAGTGGCTCTAGCATGAGTTTACGATTCTACACTCGCTAGCGAGAGCGTAAAACATTTATATAGAAAATAGACAATTTGACATTGACAGTTCACGATTTTCCATACAAAAGTTTTATGTTCTCGCTAGCGAATGTAGTATCGTAAACTCATACTAGAGCCACAGTTCTATTTTTAAATATTCCAATTATTTTTTAAATGTTATTTGGTACATATGCAATTTTTCTCAGTTATGATTTGCAGCTGTTGTTCATTTAGTAGTCAATCCAGTAGACTATTGAAGAAATTTATATGAAATACTAAATAAGCCCTATGCTTCAGACGTAGAAATTAAAAGCTTGTAATAGTTGAATTTGTAAAACTTTTCTCTTTTTGGATTTTCGTATATTTATTTGGCTCGGTTGTCATTATGTAGATTAGGGTGACTTCACATTAGGGGCACATTTCTTCGCCTCTAGAGCAAATTGACAGTACTTTTATTTGGCACATTACAATTGACCAGTAAAGCATACTGGTAGCTGACTGAGGCTGATTTTGGGACTCCGGAAAATTATAACCTAAACCTAAATTGTCTGATAAATCAATACGACTGGATCCTAAATAGACTGAATTAAATCGACAAAATGCCAAATTGACTTATTCGTTTTTCAAACATTTTAATTACACTTAATCAAATTAAGTTAATACCCCTGCTTTTAAAATAAAGTTTTTTTTTTTCAATCTCGCAATAATTTTAATGGTTCCCTGTTACGTTTAAACTAAGAACTGAATAATTGGTACGCCACCCCACTTTTTTTAAGTTTATTTACATTTAGTTATACTATAATATATATTATATGTATAGATGTTACGCTTTGTGCGATGACTTTTTGTCATCTTGTAGGTAGTGACATGATCCCGTCGCTGTAGAAATTTTGGGACTTCTG
The DNA here is from genome assembly GCA_910589475.2 of Bembecia ichneumoniformis. Lineage (NCBI taxonomy): Eukaryota > Metazoa > Arthropoda > Insecta > Lepidoptera > Sesiidae > Bembecia > Bembecia ichneumoniformis. The sequence goes on along the minus strand of OU342533.1, from coordinate 12,326,476 downwards.
ATTAAAAAAACGCAAGAAGTAGTTTTGGCAGTCCTTTCTTGATGTTAACCTGACACTGCCTAAAGAATTCTGAAGAGACCGAAACATGTGGAAATATGAAGGTGCAAAGTCAGGGCTATATGGCGGATGCATAGACACCTCTCAGCCAAACTTTAAGTTTAAGTTTTAAGTTTTAACTCTTTTAAGTTTTAAAAACAAATTAAAAATAGCTGAAAACAACATTTTACTAATTTGTTTCTTTTTTTTTGAAATGTAACTTTAGATACAAATAGAGCCAAAGAGAATTTATTACAAGTTTATACATACTACTAGCTGACCCGGCAGACGTTGTCCTGCTAGAACCCGAAAATAATTCCATAACCCGATTGTGGCGACACCTATATCGGGTCCAATTATATTTTCAAACCATATGTTAAAGTGACGCGTCACTTCACGTCAATGAACGACGGTTAAATCATTTGAATATTCTTCATAATAAAATACTAAAATCTCATACCTACCAAATATACAAAAATCATAAAAATCGGTCCAGCCGTTTCGGAGGAGTTTTGTTAAAAACACTGTGACACGAGAATTTTATAAATTAGAAATAGGTATGTGAGAAAACTTTTTCCCCGACTTAATATGTTTCAATATAGGTCTTGACGTGGTAAAAATATATATTACAGCTACGTCTCTGCTGGACTTTAATGTCACTATGGTCGACTTGCAGCGCGCTTGCAGTTTCGTTGCTTGTGTTAGGCGACGACGGTCAATCAAGTAGCCCGCTAACGGTCTGATGATCTTTACATAAAAAAAATGTAGTTTTGTTTATCAGAATTTAGAAAATTTTAATATGCCTCACGTATCACACGTTGACCGCACTCCGAACACTGTGATCAGAACATAGTGTGTTTATATTTTAATCTACAACATTATTTGATACACAGTCCGTGGTAAACAACAGTTGGAACAGTAAAAAACATTGTTAGTTATGATCGCTCGTATTATGTACAAGTTCACAAAACAAGACTTTAATGTTTTTGTAATAGCCCCACTCTGCTCAATTGCCTCACATTACTCTAAAATTACTCACTAATATAACAAGTTGACAGCGGATGCCATTTTTTCACCAAATTGGTATTATTCATCACTCTCCTCCATCGGAGGCTGATGATTTATGTCCTATGTCCCTAATTGAATTTGTCACTTCTCCAATATTTTCATTGTCACAGGTTCATAGCCTCCTGTTTATCCTGGAATATCAATTATGTGCGAACTCACGTAAGCATCAAAAGAATGTTGTGTAAAGATGTTTTTTTTTATGTAAAGGTCAGCAGAGCTCTTGTAGGATTCATCATCATTCGCTTTTCTCATTCATTATAAACCTTTTTGTTTCCTGTTTATAATGTGACCTTTTTATTTACTCATATTACATTACACTGGCCGGCGGGATTTCAAATGAAAAAGAACTACAGAATGGAAGAATAGAAAAAAGGGAAATTGACAGGGTTTTTTGACAAGAGAGGATTCTGGAGGGAGAGCCTGGAAGTGAAGGTGGACGGAATATACATACAATAAAAAAGATTCAAATTTTTTAAAAAGGAATAAGAAAAGCGATCGAGCTGACGATTTTTACGTTTATCTCCTCCAGACTGAACGAATCCAACTCTTACTTTTATTAAGTCGACGAGGTACGCTTATATCCTATCTTTGCCTGTGCTCCTGTCGAAAAGGGAATAAAGATACTCCAGAACGACGTGATCAACAGCAAATATAAGAAAATATATATACATATAAATATATAAGGACTATAGTGATTTCTAGTGAAATTAAAGTGTAGTGTTTCCTTAAAATCTCCATGTTTTCTTATAACCCGCCACCCCAACAGTGATTCTAGAATTGTTACTCTACACTCTGTCAACCTTAGTATCATAATGGATAAGGTATAGGGTAATAGGCTCTGGCATCCCCCTAGTGACTCACCGAAACATGTTGTCATTTCTGACTATATTCTATGAGGGTGTGGCAACTGCCGCCAGTTGGCCAATTTATGACTGCGAAACAGAATGTGCTCTGCTACTATTTAACTAATTCTACACTAATATTATAAAAGTGAAAAGTAGGTATTGTAGATTTCATTTCTTCGGATTACTTCATTTTCTTAAATTTTATTGGAATGTAATTAAAATTAGTTATTTGGATGGTGCACACATCTTGTTTATTTCTTAATTACTTCAAAACATTTAAAATAACTTATATAAAAAATATTTTACAATCATCTATCCAGATGTATAAAAACACACTCTTTGTTTTTTTTTTTCAAAACATAAAATTATACTTTTTCTTTTTCCCTGTTTGAATATCAAACCTTTTTAAGACAGCCAGTATTTAAGTTCAAAATTCATTAACATCCCCTCTGAATCTTAAATACTGGCCACATACTACACCATCATTCTAAAAATCTATTTAATATTTATACTGGCCGGCTATTCTAAAAATCTATTTAATATTTATTACCAGCCAGTCAAATTCTTTTCTCTAACATTCAACAAAAACAGTCAATCCGGTAATCATTGTTTGATTACCGGATTTTAAAAAATCTTTTGACAATTGATAACCTAATTCTCGAGGTTATGACTAAGAAGCCGAGTAAAGGGAAAAAAGCCTGAAAAGACGCTAAGCGAAAACTCAGTAATAGCGCGTCGATGAAATGAAATGTCTGGGGTCTATAGCCGAGGGTGGTCGCCCGACGGGAAACGGACATTACCGAGAAAAACCGACATGTGCATGCTTTTGTTAAAATAAATTAATCGGCGGGTGGAACCCTGCGACACAGCTAGTCTGAGTGAAACAAGCGAAAATAATAAATGGGCAAGCTCGCAGGTTGCAGCATTCTTAGTTCATCAATCGAAACTTAGCAACACAAAGTCGTCAATATAACTTATATTATTTAGATGAAAACGATTTATGTTTCGCCTTTTAATCCAATATCAGTATCGAAGGAAGGAGTTAAAACACCGATGACATAAAACAGTTTTCCCTACCTAACGGATACAATCTTTGTATTTCGTAATCGTGGTTATCTTCAATGCGGTGCCTACACAATGTTGAACTATCTGTAGATCACGAGTTTATGCATCATCCTGTGTGTATTAGCATACTAATCGAGGTTACCCATAAACAATACACCCTGTGTTACACAACCGGATCATATATAACAGTTACCTTAAAACGCGCCTGTCTTTTCATTTATATATTTATTAGAATTATATTATTTATATTATATAATATTTCCCCAAAAAAAGAGGAAAATGAACTTAGCAGGTATATCTAATAAAAAAATTCCTTCAAGTGTTCTACATACATTGATTACTTGACTGTGTCGACCACAACTCTAACTAAGCCGTGAATAATTTAGTTATAAGCGAATGAAGCAATTCTCTCAATTAGTTTGTAGATCATCATCATCATCATCTCAGCCGTAGGACGTCCACTGCTGGACAAAGGCCTCCCTAATTTTCCAAAAGGACTGATCAGAAGTAACCTGGATCCAACGTAGATCCACGGCTCCTTATGAGGTCGTCTGTCCACCTTGTGGGTGGACGTCCTACGCTGTGCTTGCCGATCCGTAGCCACCACTCGAAAACCTTCCAACCCAAGCGGCCGCTAGCTCTTCGTACTATGTGTCCTGCCCACTGCCACTTCAACTTACTAATCCGCCGGATTCTTACGGTAACTTTCGTTCGTCTACAAATCTGGTGATTCCTGATTCGATCTCGCAGTGTAACCCCGAGCATAGCCCTCTCCATAGTACGTTGAGCGACGTTGATCTTTCTTACGAGGCCCATAGTTAGAGACCAAGTTTCAGCGGCAGACATAACTTATTTTATTTCTTCCTAAACGTCATCATCATCATCATCTCAGCTGTAGGACTTCACTGCTGGACATAGGCCTTCCACATATTTTTTTAAAAGGACCGAACAGAAGCAGGCAGGATCCACCATCGATTCTTATCAGATTCTCTGTACACATTTTCCAAATGTAAAAGGCCCAAAACATAAAAAAGAGGTACTTGCCGTTGAAGCTTAGTCAATCATAGGATATGAAGTCCCTTGCAATTTAGATAGTAAGAACGGAGAAGCGGATATCGAGAGTGCAACCTACTTACCAAATGTTGACTTTTGTCATCTTTTGTTTACGTTTTTACTTACAAGTTATGTTTACAAGGTCTGGTTTAGCTTTTTTGTTTTTGGTAACTAACTACCATGGACTAATTAATTGTAAATGTTTTATTACAAGATCTGAGATTTAATAGGTTAACTTTATAAACGGTAGGTATTATGATTTTTATTGTATGTATTTCTACTGAGTGCTAAAAGGTATATGTTTTTAATTTTCAAACTATCTACTTAAAATAATAAAAACGGGAACTAAATGATAATAATAATATCCGGGACATGATACATAACAGACCAAGAGCTGAAGCATCTTTTTAAAACATTTTACAGCAAGTTTTAATTTCATAATCCAGGCGCCGGAAGTGATTAATATTAATCGTTAGTGAAGACTATTACTAAAATAAAATTTAAAAAAATAGCCATTTAGTTTGTTCAGCACATTGTCATTTCGAAATTCTTTCATATTAATGTATACTTACTTACGAGTACTGGAGAATAGTGTAAGTTTCGCATCGCTGTAAAACTCCATTAAATAAAAAAAAGTTATTCGTTGAAAACCATTGATCAAAATGCTTTGATAATTTTTTATAAAATGACCAGAAAAGAGTTATAAATACCAAAAGAAAATTTGTTCCTAAATTTTAATCTATTTTCGTTAACAACTTTGTTATTTTTGATTATACTACTAAAAGTTATGGAAACAAAGTTGTAAAGAATTTAATTTGCAACAAAAAAACTTCTACAAATTTTCTGTGCGACGAATAGTTTGCCCGATATAGCATAAAAATCATTCGCAGCCCTTTTTACAAGATGGCGGCCACGGGACAAGGGTTGCGACCCCACAAACATGGATTTAACTTGACACTAACCTCTTGACATAAAAAAAATTGTGCTCTGACTTTATCAACCCCAAATGTAACTTTCCAAAGGACTAATAATCTTTCCGATCATCGGTATTGGAACGAATATCTTAGAATCCGGCCACAGATTTAAGTTTAATTTACATACAATTCACCCGGCCAGCTCCTGTACTATAATACCATAATAATGCAGGAAAATATTATTTATTACGAATTATTATAGTATAGTTGGGATCATCCAAGATTTTGATTTTTAGGTGGTGGCTCCTGGGCTGTCTTGTTCGCATCGTATATTATGTCACTCCGGATTTGATATGCATGTACCTACTAAAAGAGATAATAGAGTAAAATGATTAAAAATAAATTAAAAACTTTATTTACAAATAGCTAAGTAGTCATTATTTTGATTTTTGAGTTTATATTTCATTAACTTTAATTCTTAAAAAAAAATTTGGGAGATGTAGCCAAAGGTTATACAACACTTTGTATATCAAAACTTAAATTTTGTTTCAAATCAAATTGCAGCAGCTTTGGCATTGCTTGTGTTATAGGCGACGGTAGCCACCTACCATCAAGTGGACCGTCAGCCTGTCTGCCGATCTTAACATAAAAAAATTTAAAAAAATTGATGACAATTACTGTTCTATTGAGAAGAAAAGATTTAATGGCGATTTTTAATTACATTTTTGCCACGAATTACAAAAATCAGTGCTTGCTTTTAATTATTGAAATTTTCTTAAAAAAACGTTTTTTAAAAACTTTATTTTTTAAATCTTCTAGGCAAATTTAATGACAAATCAAATATTTAAGCCCCTCAGGGACATTTTTGATATAAGCTTCTAGGAGAAATATGTAACATCGATGCGTGAAAGAAATTTTCGATTCCACTATTAGAAGGGGTGGAAAAAATAAAAATAGGTGTTTTTCCAAATTATACAAAAAAGTTAGGGAGTTTAGGATCTTCTAAAATCACAGCATCAACCCTTACCTATCTAGGTTTAAAATGTACCTATCAACCCTTATATCTTCTAACCACCCTCTCTTAATTTTAATTTTAGCAAGAAAAGTTATATGAGCATTTTTATGTAAAACAAAATTCTCTACAACATTTGTCTGGATCTTTTTTACTAACTCTTACCACTTTTGTATAATGTGAAAAAACTACTAATTTGAACTACTAAAAAACTACTAATTAGCTACTAATTGAATTTACTAATTTTAGCTGTGCCTGCAACTTCGTACGCGTGATATTCGGAATAGAGCGTAACTTTTTGTTTGTAAACCGATTGGAATGCAACATATTCATATTGTTTTTATGCAACATACTCGACGTGTTGGCGTGAAATAAAATGTCTAGACAAACCAATAATGGTTTAAAGACATTGTTAACATCTTGTGTTTAAATACGTGTCAGACTTACATTTAAGCGAGACTATAAAGCACACTAAAACTAAATTTTCAAAAAGAAAATTCACTTACCAGTACCTACTTAGTTATTTAAAAATTAAATCCACGTTTTTTTTTCTATTATTTTACATGAACTTTCTTTTCTTTTATTATGAACACTATCACACTAGGCGAACAGTTATTTTTTCCTTAACGTTTATCAACGCGATATTCATGACACACCATGGGTGATTTTTGTCAGCAAGTGCGTTGAAGAGATGCGCGTGCTACCTCATTATCTCTGCGCTATCCACTAACATAAAACTACAAGGATTTTCACATTTACACATACAGGCCGACCATTGACTATACTCTTACCAATTTGACCTTTCAACTTTACATATTATTTAATCATTCAAATGTTATTTATTTATTTTTAATACTAGCGACCCGTTTTCGGCTTCGCGCGGATTGAATTTTTTTCTGCAAAATATAGACACAAACCTTCCTCGTTTATCGCTCTTCATCCGGGGGAGACAAACGCTAAATACTAAAAATATCCATTGTTTAATGAAAATGTTACAAGAAATAGACAAGACAATTGCTTTGAAAAAAATATATATTATACTTAAACATGTGAAGAACCAATTGTAGTAATTAGAATTTTCGTTAAAGTAATAGAAACTCCACAAAAAAAGTTAGAACACAAGAAGAATTTGACCTTTATTGAAAATTCTCTCGAAAACGGCTTATTGCACGCATATGAATCCTGTACCTATTAATAAGTTGATATCAGATTAAAAAATTGTATTAATAAAAAAATTTTTTTTGTGTAATGTTCTAATGGTAAAAACAAAAAAACACCATTTCTAGGCCCGTTGAATTGTCTCCGCCGCCAGCGAGTTCTATAGTAAATGTCATTTGCCTCAGTGAATCCCTTAAGCGAAAGATATCAGAGAAACAGCAAGAGGCGGACAACATCTTTACTTTATTATATGTAGGTATATATAGATAACAGATCTTTCCATCCTATGATATCATAAATAATGCATCATATAATATTATTACATACACGAATACAAGCTATATAGCTATATATTTAGGTAACGCCTCAGATTAGGGAAAAGAGGTAGGTAACGCATTCTAATTTGTCTGTGGAAAGAAATCCTAAATTACAAATGTCTACCAATATGCATGCTATTATTTTTACAATTTCTCCAATAGAAAAACAATGAAACAGCAAAATATTAAGATAGTTAAATCAATTAAAATAATTATAATTATACGAGTTACAGATGGATTTTACAGCCGGTAGGTTCCTGGCGATTACACCAGGAAATCTATTTCTTTTAGTAAATATAGTTCCAAACATGTTTCAAACAGACTGATTTAGTTTTGTTTATTTGTTATTTAGTATTTTATAATACTTACATTATAAATACTTTTATACTTACTTTTATAATACTTACATTATAAAAAGGTAAAGTTTGTATGTTTGTTTGTTTTTATGTATATGTAGGAGGTAATATTCGAAACTAATCAACCGATTACAAAAAAATCTTTCACCAATAGAGTTAGAATAGAAATTCAGGATAGAAATGGCTGTCTAAAAATATAGATCCAACGCTTGACAAGAGTATAATGTCAGGCGTTAAATATAACAAAGCAATAGCTAGTCAAATACATAGTGATGAGAATCGACTTTCTTTTTTCTAGCCGGCATTCACAAAACCGACTTAAAATTTACTCATATTTACAATTTTAGAACTAAACAATAAAAAATATAAATTATATGTTTATATCTCCTCTTTACAGCTGTTTTTAATATACCTAAACATAATGGACCACGAGCCAGGTACAAATTTTTTCAATCATTTCTCGGACGATAACTCGTAAAATACTTGTGAGAGATGTGTCATGTGAAAGTCAGCTGCCTGCGACTACTCAGTGGGTGGGTTGAGCAGCGATGCCCTCCAGATTCTATACGTAGAAAAAAAAAACATCCCGATTGAAAAAATTATCAAATTATAGTTAACCTAATATCTTGAAGAAAAAAAAGTCAGCTGACTAAAAGTGGTGGATGACAAAAGTGACAAAAGTGGTGGATTATGTCAGACACGAACATGAAAAAAATATATCAGTGATTCCTCTCAGTTGAAAATTTATCAGATGACAGTTTATATGCTATTATGAAAAAATAAAAAAAAGTCAGCTGGCTGTATCGCGGTGGAAACATTGTCGGCTGATGTCCTGAAGGGTGTAACGCATGAGCCAGACGAGAGCATCTATCACCTATTAATGCGAGTTTTATCTAAGCATACTGTTTGCTAGTAACTTTATTCAATCGGGAGGATATGACTATTTTTTTTTTCTACGTGTATGGGAGAGTACTGCTTCTCAACCCACCCATGGAGCCACAGTTGACGTTCACAAAGCTTCATGACACAACTCTAACAATCATTTTACTAGTTATCGCCTGAGAGGAACTTGGTCATGAAAATGTGTTGCTGGCTTGCGGACCTTATTGTGAATTCTAATGACGCGACGACTATTGTGTGAGGCACATAAAATCGGTATTTGCACATAAAATTGTCAATCTTTGTCGTTGACAAATTTTTTTTAATAAGCGTAATTTTATTTGTATTTGGAATACAAACAGACGTTAATCTCTATATATAAAAATGAATCCCTATTTCCCTTGGTCATGGCATCACGCGTGAACGGGTAGACCGATTTTAATTCGGTTTTCACTAATGGAAAGAGGGATAAACGGAGAATGTTTATATATATATGTATATAAAAATTGCACCCCTGGCGAAGCCGGGGGCGGTTCGCTAGTACATAATAAAAAATTCAGCAAAAGGAAAATACAAAACACAAAAGCTTGACAGGAAAAAAAACATAAATACAGAACAATACTAGGATTCTAGCATAAAAGATTAATACGAGTAAATAGAGACAATTTAAGTTATGCTTTTGTAATTTAAATTATTTAATTTAATTTAGTTTCAAAAAGGATAATTAATTAACTAAACAATTAACTCAGGTGGACAAAGGATCTGATAAGGATCGCGGGTCGACGGTGAATCCAGGCTGCTTCTGGCCGGTCCTATTGGAAAATTACGGAGGAGGCCTAAATCCATAATTTTCCAATAAAATGACGATGAGAACCTACCTACTAAAAATTATGACCAACAGTTTTTAGAAATTTGGTGAACAAATCAGAAAATACATGGATAAGATCTCTAATATTTTTTATCAACTAGCTGAGCCCACAACTTCCTACGCATGGTTTTTTTAAATATTATTAAAGGGCGTAACTTTAGTATAGGGCGTAACTTTTTTGTTTGTAAACCGATTACGGATTGGAATGAAATAAACACTAAATGTTACGGGAAGCTTGCTACGTCAATGAAAACCGCATTCAAATCGGTTAAGCCGTTTCAGAGTTTAGCGTGCACAAACGCACAGACCAACAGACAAAAATTCTAAAAACTATTTTTTTTACCTTATACAACGTGTACAAATTGTTTTTTGTTTTTTTTTTTATAAAATATTTAAGGTGGCGCTGTACGAGCGTGGGAACTCAGTAATAGGTATTTGTGAGAATTTGTTGTCTCAACTTACTATAATTCTAATGACCCAAGACAGAATGCGACGCAACACATTCGCGCCACTTATTCAACTCGCGAAAATAATAAACATACGCCAGCAATTCCAATATTTTAGAAAAATCTTTATAGATGGTAGCTATTGACATTTGACATCCCAATTTTAAATGTACATTATAGGTAGGATTCCATCGAAAAACATTTTTGGATTTTAGTCAGTAAATACAAGTATTCAACCCGCGAAAATGCACAAATTCTGCACATTTTAGAAATTAATTATACTCGATATAAAATTAATTTCAGTTTTTTGTTGCGATGCAAACCTTTCTATTATGTCCTAGAAATGTCATGTTTTTTTATGTATTGCTACGACCTATAAATAATGAGTAATCATGGAATTACGTAGTATGGAATTAGTAAGCTGTTCGAGTTGGAAAGTGCCCTCTTAATGTACAGACACGGCTTTTTTACGATTTTATTATTTGTATTGTATATATAGATCTGTAGCAATAATCGATATGCACAGTCTTGGTATAAGAGAGCTCGCACCAAATACAGAGCTGCGGAGAGGTGGACTCCGTGGCGCGATCAAATATGGGGAATGGCTATAAAATACCAATTTAAGTATCTATTACATATTCTGAAATAAATATTCTGTAAATTAGCTAATAAATTAAATATTGTTATTGTTAAGGGTGAGAAGAATTAAATGGTATGTGGTACCTTCGTCTGTTAATTCAAGCAAGCCTTTAGGTGGTTGCAATTTGTGCTGCCAACTTTAGTAGGATATAAAGGATTAGGAGAGCGGATGAACTTTGGCATCCCTTATTCACTCACTGAAACAGCACACATCCTCATTTAAGATTTTTGCAATGCCCATGGAACTTATAGATATCTTTAAATATTGGTATCGTAATCAGGTCAATGTGGTGAGATGGGCGGGAGCACACTCGAAGCCGTACAGGTTGTAGTGCGGGGTGAGACAAGGTGGGCTGATCGCCGGGGCTCTTCAACCTGTATATAAATGCCCTGATAGAGAAGCTCAGCAGCTGTTATGTTGATGGTGTTTGTATGAATAATATCAGCTATGCCGACGACATGGTGTTGTTGAGTGCGTCAGCCTGGGTCTTGTTGAATTGGTTAATATATGTGAAAATTATGCTATAAAACATGGGCTAATGTATAATGTTAAAAAAAGTGAATACATGTTCTTCCGGGTTAGAGGGGGGTGTCCAGATATCTTCTCCGATATTAAATTGAATGGTGTACCGTTGAAAAAGGTCGAACAGTTTAAATATATTGGTCACTTAGTAAACTCTGATCTGAGAGATGATGCATTGAGAGGGAGCGCATAGGGCGTTGTCTGCAAGGATTAATATGATAGCCCGAAGATTCGCGCGATGTTCGAGGGATGTTAAGATTACCCTTTTCAGAGCATTCTGTACGTCGTTTTATACGAGTAGTCTATGGGCGAGTTTTACCCAGAGACAGTATAACGCCTTGCGAGTCCAATATAATAATGCGTTTAGGGCGCTGTTGGGACTGTCAAGGTTCTCGGGGCCTCGGGGATGTTCGCTGAATCCAGAGTAGACTGCTTCTATACAACTATGAGGAAACGGTGTGCATCTCTGGTGTGCAGGGTTCGAATCAGCTCCAATAGCATTCTCAATGCATTTGCCGAAAGGCTTGACTGTCGGTACCTGAATCGTTGTTGTATAGTTCAGCTACTGACTAATGAGGACAACAGTAAGTCAACATAAAAATTTGTACTAACATAGCCTTAAGATAAATGTTACTAACATGGTCGAAATAAAGAGTTTTATTATTATTTTTATTATTATTATTAAGAGGTTTGGATGAGCTTTGGATATAAATTGATGATATAATACATAATTACTTATAGTGATTAAAGAGTCTAAACTACCTAATTACATTAGTCAAAAAGAAGTTGTCTTGAAGCTGCCTTCACGAAATTCCTGACAGGATACGCCGGTTAAATTCGCTAGAGTAACTTAAGAAAGGAGTGATTTTAATGGGGCAAGTTAATACGAGACGTCTGAGAGGAAATGCTTTGTAAAACAATACCGGCGACGAACAAATCAACTGTTCATCGCAGGAATTACCTCATTACTACCAAGGACAAGGAATCATGCGCCGCCGTCCGATAGCATCAAACGATTGCTTATTGTGTAATCCTAATACAACATCTTTGGTGTAATCAATATTTTTAGAGTACTCTGTGGTAACTATACTATAAGGATGTTTAAGGAGAGTTTCCACCAGAATCTTCCGTTGATGTTTCTTATGTTATTAGGCGATGGTATAGAGTTATCATCATCAAATGTAACATACAGCCTGCATAAAAATAATCATGCATTGGGTTGTTACACACTTCCACACTGTACAGGGTTAAATAAAACTTCTCTCGTCTTTTGAGACAAGACAAGACAAATTTACATTTTAAAAGATGGCTAATAGAAAATTTCGCCGACAAATTGCTAGACATTAAAATTGCTAGACAATATGAATGATTTGTTTTTTAAGCAATAAGTTTTTTTTTGTCAAAGATAAAAAAATTTACAACAAATCATTTGATTTTTAAAAATCAAATTCTTCCGGTCTTCGTGGAATTTCATCTGCTTTTGATCACTTTTAAGCAATCCGCGTTTTAGTCATTGGGCGATATAGGTAGGTAAATATGCAGTAGTCGCATCTTACGTAAATATGCAGTACCTACTTTAGGTAAGTACTCAACTCAGAACCGAACCGAACCAGAAAAAAGTTTGACATTTTCTATACCTACATATAATAAAATCGCAAACGAGCCGTGTGTGTACATTAAATATTTTTCAAAAAAAAAAAAAAAGAAACAATTCCTATACGTTGTATTTATGTTACCGAGGTCAAAAAAATAGTTTTTAGAATTTTTTGTGCTTGTCTGTGCGTTTGTGTACGAAACGTCTTAACCGAATTGAATGCGGTTTGCACTTGTAGCAAGCTTAATTCCCGTCATAGAAGTAGGAATAATATAATAATATAACATAATAATATATTATTCCTACTTCTATGATTCCCGTAACATTTAGACATTCCAATCTGTTTACAAACAAAAAATTTAAGTGCTATACCGTACAAAGTTACGAGCTCACTACTCAGCTAGTCTGAAATTATTTTACTCTCTACGTGTATAGGTAATCCTACTTTTTTACCCTCCATATCCAGATTTTAGAACATTTGTTCTATCCAGTATATTCTGCGCACCTCGGGTGTGTTTCTTTTGTTTCCCAGCTCATGTTTCGATAAATCTCTAATAGGTACATCTTTAAACAACTTTGCCGACAAAGCATCTTCCTGTCTAAAGCCTTCTTTCTTTTATTATATCTCCTATCTTCGAGTATGTACTCCAATCTATCTCTACTGATGCTTTTTTTATTTCGCATGTCTAAAGATTTCCATATAGATGAGTGTGTCTTACTAATGAATGCTTTCAATCTACACTTAATATTATAAAGCTGAAGAGTTTGTTTGTTTGAACGCGCTAATCTCAGGAACTACTGGTTCGAATTGAAAAATTCTTTTTGTTTTCAATAGTCCATTTATCGAGGAAGGCTATAGGCTTAACATCACGCTACGATAAATAGTATTATATATAAGCAGTGTCCAGTACCGCGCGCCCCATGCGCACGCCGCCCGCCGCCGTATGGACCGCAGCGAAGCGTGGCCGAGTTCAGCTAGTATGTAATAAATATTTGATTTGCAGTTATTTTAAATCGCTCTGACTCAACACCTATGTTCGAACTCTCTCTAAACCTGTCTTGAGATACGTAACCCAAGAGTTGGAGATAAAAACTTGGTGTAAATAGGTACTAAGTATTTCTGAATAATTTAAGTCGATGTGTTAAGTGAACACTCACGCACGACTTGCTTTAATAACACAAATTTGCCTATAATAACACGCTAAGAGTTAAGGCGAAGACATCAAAAATATTATTAAGGCTAAGGTAACAAAACACCCATTAGTCTAAGTACGTAACTTTGCGGTTTTTTAAAGATTTTTTTAAAATTACTTAAGGTATGTGATAATGTAGTGTAAGTGCGCTACCACCGTCTTAGGAAGCAATAGAGAAAATGGACTTTGGCATCCCTTACTCATTCACCAAATGACTGCGAGACGCTGTGGTGCCATGCCACTATTACTTGCTAGATCCAGACCAGAGCCTAATTCGAATGTTCAAGTTGGCGATGCCAGAATCCCTGAGGCAGAGCGCTAAAGCAAGCACCACTCGACGAAAAAACATGTACATGGATACTTCTACAATCAAACACCAATCGAAAACAAACAGCTTTTAACAGACGTCTGTCGGGTCAACTAATTGTAACATAAAGGCGCTGACCGTCTCTGTCTGTTTTCCGATAATTTCTAAGCCTACCAACGAATTTTGGTACTTAGAATTTTGGTACTTAGGTTTTCACTAACGGAAAGAACGATAAGCGAGGAAGGTTTATGTAACAGAAAGTGGTGGCTCCTTTATATCAGGGAGGTAGTATTAGAAACGTTGAAAACAAGTTCAGATTGACGCGAAACAAGCCGACTGCCAACCCTCATTCAAAGAGGCACTATGAAGAAAAAGAAAATTAATACCTAGGTAATTGGATGCAATTAATGTTCGTCAAATATAGAAGAAAGCCGTGTTAGTTCCTCCATTTATAACTCGAGAATTTTTATGATCTTTGATTTGTTGAATTTGTCTCCGCCCCGAATAACTATTTAAAAATTTCAATTTTAAACCCGGGTCCGTTTGTGCGATTGGCGTTTTTTATTTATAAACGGTGTAAATCATTGCACTGAGAGAAAGCGACGACAGGCCTGGAGTCTATAAGGATAGCTATTGTTATCTATTCAAGCAAGAGACCACAAAGAGGAAACAACCCATTCTGTGAAAACTTACAGCTTATTTCGACTAGCGCGGCCGAAGCCGCTAGCTGCATGCGCGAATGTATTTCTACCAAACAACTCATTTTCAAAATGGACAAGAAGTAACGTGGCTAAGAAAACGCTGACACAATTTTACTCATTCTAAGTACAATGAGTGCATTTACTTGCACTTTACTCGTACTATAATGAGTTACTGATGGAATACGACACAAAATTTTCAAATTTATGGCAGACTAATCCCATATTTGTCTTGCGACGCCATGTCGTCTGCACAAAGGTCGTTTTCTTTCAATCCCGACAAAATCTATACATAAAATAAAATCGTAAACGTGCCGTGTTTGTACATTAAATATTTTTCAAAAAAACAATTTGTACACGTTATACTTACGTTACCGAGGTAAAAAAGTTTCTAGAATTGTTGTTTGTTTGTGCGTTTGTGCAACCGTGCAACCTTCACTTAACATTTAGTGTTTGTTTCATTCCAATCGGTTTACAAACAAAAAAGTTACGCGCTATACCGAATATGAAGTTGCGGGCTCAACTAGTTAGTCAATATAAATACTAACAAATAGCGTCGGCGGCCGTGTTGCGCGCAGTGGGCATTGCGCATTTATTTTATTTGACGTGCCCGTTGGACGAGTGGTTAGGGTGCTTGCCAACGCTCTGTTCTAGGATTCCCGGGTTCGGTACCCAGCAGTCAAATTTGGAAAGTAGTGGCAGGGCACACTGCGTTTTCGCAGTCATTTGGGCAGCCCGTCTGGCAGCAGCAACCACCCCCTTACAGAAGACCACCGTGAAATAACAGCACGCGTGCTGTTGTGTTTCGGTGAGTGAGTAAGGGATGCCAGAGCCCATTTCCCTATCTCCTTTCCCTTCCTACTGTAGTCGGCAGCGCACTTGGCGTTACTTGTGTTATAGGCGACGGTAGCCACCTACCACCAAGTGGACCGTCAGCCTGTCTGCCGATCTCATTTTAAAAAAAAATGCAGATTTTAAACTAGTCGTGTACTCTTTTGCAGTCGCAGCGACTGCAGAGTCACGGCCGCATCAATGGGTATGACAATGACTTATCTAAAGAAATAGGAATCGCTTAGTCATAATAGGGACTTAGGGAGTAACTACATTTGTCCACCTTTCTGAACTTCAAGGAAGCGTACGCATCTCCATACAAAACCAGTTTTCTAATGGCAAAGGCTGAATTAAGCCAATAAATGTAGGTAGTTACTCCCTTACATATCTTATTATATTTTGATTACAATAAAAATAAGCGGCTGACAGAAGCGGAAATGTATATAAGCGATTGGGCAACCCAGCTGACACAATGTAACTCCAAATGCAGACGATTGAAGAGAAGAGCTCCTAGAGACCTAATATAGGGATGAATAATAAAATTGCATCATGTGTCACTGGACAGCATAACTTCCGAAACAATTTGCTCAACGCTCTCGAGAAAATATTGCAAAAAAGGAAAATATAAAGATAAAAACAATGTCGTATTATAGGATATAGGAAAGTGCACAGCCGATCGTGATCAGCATAGGGATAAAGATCGGCAAGATAGGGAAAATAAAGAATAAGGTATTGGTTGGTGTGTGAAACCAATGCTTAATTTGCCCCTTTTATTTAGTATATTTAAACAAAACTTTTAAAAAATAATACTAAAATCACTATAATATATTCATTTTATTACTTATAAGCATTACTTACACAATGAAGTTTTGTTTCCATCAAATTGTGTCAACGTACAATATATTCATACATTATGTATTCATTACATCATATAAATATTCATATGTGAAGTGAGACCAAACTACATTTGTATACAATATTTAATTAATATAATTATGTATATGTATATACAATCATATGGAATGTAGGATATTTTTTGCATGATACGATAATAATAATAGTCAGATTTCTGCTATGCATAACGTCTTATATGGCGGTATTGCTAAAACGTAAATTAATTGGAGAAATCTGAACATTAAGAATGTTACCATAGAATCGCAATGCCATCTATCGTCCTTAAATGAAAGCTGATGAACCTTCAATTTAATTTATATAGAAACGCCAAAATGATTTAATATTTTAAACGCTTTAGATCAATTAATGTGACCCACACCTTATTACGGGGCTATTGCTAAAAACTTGTCATTTTTATTTTATTTTTTCTTCTACACAAACTCACAAAGCATTATGAATACATCCTTAATTATCTATTAAAATAATAAAACATTTTATCATTTTAATAAATAATATATATTATTTTAAAGTTATTGTTAAGGAAATAATTAATTTTCAGCATAGGTAGATTTACTTTTATGAATTTATTAATTTTACCCTTATTTCTTATTGACATTTCGACACACATAAAATAGCTAACTTTAAAAAATAGAAATTGAGATACATTTTGTCGTAAAAATAAATTTAATCTACAACAAAAATACAACACGTACATTTTATAATGTTGACAAAGAAGGGGGGCATCCGTTACGAATATAGTTGTTCCATAAAATAAAAATCTTTTACAGTATAAAATTATTTTTTAGGTATATGCTTATAGTATCTGTTTAAACTTAACTATTGATCAATTTTTATTTTGCTACATTTTTTATTTTGCATAAATAATACCCGGATAACAATGATAAAACACAAAAAAAATCACATTAAAATTTTGCCGCCTAAACACCCATGTCGTCACGTGGTTTGTATGACGTCATATCACTCTATTGTTACGACTATGGGACGTTCTGGAAATAGCGTTCGCGCCTGACGAAAATCTCGAACGTTCCACCCTGTCGATGGTAGCCACGCCCCTTCCCGACTAGTGTCAAAGGAAATTGGTCCTTATGTTTACAACATAGAGTTTATATTTCAACAGAAATAGCATTCCCGAACTTTCAATGGTTTGTTTACAATCTTGTTTAGATTTTCTGTTAAAATGAAAATAAATCGAGGAGTTTGGCGCCAAGTATAAATAAAAGTGCGTCCGGCCAAGAGTAGTTGTTTCGGCGACAACAAGCGATACGAAAGCGACTCTTCGGAGCTTTTGCGACAGTGAACCACATTAAGGAACTCATTGACGACTTTTGGAAAGTTTGACGGTTTCATCTTACATGTTTGGTTATTTTGACAGTCATCTTGGTTTTGTGAAAATTAAGCTTATACACTTCTTTAAAAATAGGCAAATACCTAATTATTGAAAGTTCTATTGAAATTTTATTTTAGGGATAATACATATTTTAGTAATTATATTTTAGAAATAGGGATGCTCTCTATTGCAATAGCAATAATTATATTAATATATAATAAATTTCGCCGTTTATCTCTTTCTTTATTGCACATTATTTAATTTTCATTAATAAACATTAATTTCATTTAAAAAGCATCACTAAACCATAACATTCTATACTAAGTACATAATGACGCCGCTCGCGGCTACTAAATAATCATTTAAAATTATAGGCTTGTATTAATTTTATTAATAGTTATAATAATAATAATAATAGTAATAATTGATATATCACTTACAATTAGAACATGAGAGTAATATTCTTAACCTAAAATTATTATCAATAAACATTATTTAATACAAAACAAAATCACAATATATTTCATTTTATAACGATAAAGAAATCTTACTTTTAGGGCTGATTCTACGCTGATATCTTTAAACAGACTTCGGTGAATTTCAATGCTTATTTCAATGCATTTAAATTCAATGTTCAATTTCAACGTAGAAATTGACCACAGACCATATTAATATTTCACTGCGTTCAGTAAGCTTAATTTCCTTATTCTGCATAGTTTTTATTTTTAATCATTTTTAAATGAGAGCAACATTGGATGCATTATGGCACCGAATTAGAGAAAAAACTTCGAACACTTTTAATACTGTGCTAATATTTTAGAATCATTCAATGTCATGGACATAATTATTAATATTTTATTACATAATATATTCTTGTATACATAAATTACTTTTACGCTTTTTTTTTCTCTTTTATAATATAGCAACTTTCAATACGGCTATTTTTTCCGTATGTGCACGTTGACCACCGCTTAGTTCGCTACTACTGCTAAATATTACATATTATTATTTTCTGTGATCAATAAAATATATCTAAGTAAATAAAAATGGATCTTCGAAATGTATGTAAGTACGCCCATAACTTTCGAACGGGTAGACCGATTTTAATTCGGTTTCGACTAATGGAAAGAGGGATAAACAGGGAATGTTTTATGAAGATAAAAATTGCCCCATGGGCGAAGCCGGGGGCGGGCCGCTAGTATTAAATAAAAAAAATAAAATAAAAATCTCCTTTTAGCCACTGATTTGTTTGCTAGAAAATGTAGAAAACATATGAATCCGCGTTCACACTGCACTAAGTTGACATTTTGCTTCACAGGGATACGCTTTTAATCATTTAAACCCATAAACACATAATTTGGAATGAAAATGTAGGTCAAGGATTTTAAAAAAAACTATTTAAATAAAAATGTATCACTAAGCGCAAAACTCTAGAAAGGCTGGACCAATTCGCTTAATTTTTTTTTTTTTTGTTTGTTTAATATTCGTTAAAGTCCGAGGAAGGTTCTTTTGAACAGAAAAACTAGAAAAATTGCCAGAAAAAACGAAAGACCCTATTTCTCTATATTATACATCAGCTTCCTAATAGCTTTGACAGAAAGAAGGTGTTATATTTTACATTTTTCTACGAGGACGAAATCGCGGGCACCAGCTACTTAGTATAAAAAAATTAAGAAAAAGATTTCGATCGCGGCTAACAAGATAAGATAAAATAAGTTGCCATTTGACTCCTGTGACGATCAAAGCGAATAAAACATATAATCTATCCCACTGGCCACAAGTCGTAGCGAAATGAGGGGTGGCCAATGTGATCATACCTAACTTTTCAGAACTACATAATAAAAAATAGCAAATTTCATAATAAAATAGAGATTTAAACTATAATCAATTGTGTTTAAAATATAGCACCTCGTCTTCAACTCACCATAATATATGAAGGCAACTCATACATTCAAAATCGTTTTTAATTCTATAGTTTTATCTAATTTTTCTCCAGTAATACTGGAGCAATTCGCGACTTATTGAAAAAAAAGGGAATAGTAAAAGTAATTTATGTCTAATATCGTATAAATACTGTACTAGCATATCACATTAAAAAATAAACATCTAACACATACAAGCGGACGCTTGCATCTTCATATATCACTTGCGTTAATATTGTAAAAATTAAATCATTGTATTTTATTCGCAATTCAGTAAATTGTGTGTGTGTGTGTTGTTGAATATATAATGTATTAAAACTAACGACAGACAAATACGACTTGAAATAACCACATGATGATATGTCTTCATAAGTGATACATCCAACGCATATAATATCTCGAACAAAATACATAACACACTACTTAATAAAGATATGTATAAACATTTAAGCACAAATGTAATAAGCATTAATTATTTCATACAATAATGCATAAAATTAAATTTCGATCGACACGGACAGCTAAAAAGTGCCAGTTAAAATTTTACACTGTGCCATTCGGGTGTATGGCAACGAAATTTGTAATAATTTGTTTGATCTCTCCGAGACTTATCAATTGAGATCATCGAAATTCCCAAGACCAGAAATGCCTCGAAAATACTAAAAAGTACGATACATTCGATCACATAATATAGATTTCTCTGTCGACCTTCGTATGTGTGTTATACAGTCAAACATTATCCCTTAAGATAGGGCACTCAAAGCGAAAAATCATGGGCCCAAATAGTACATAAACTATGTATGATTTTAAACCAGTTGCTGTGTGACTGCGGCCGATATAATAGGTCAAATATGATGACAGCTGCAAATTTGAAGAGGGAATTATGCATATTCAACACTATTTCAACGATTTTATATCAGACTATTCGAGAATGGAATGTAAACGAAACATTATTTGTTAATTTGTACGAGTGAATTTTATATTGAACGTTACAATTACCAGTGCAGTGTTGACGCATGGCTTAATCTCGTGTTGAACAATTTTCTACTTTAATAACTTTTTATTTGATTGATAATCATTAAGAAACGAATACCTATTTTGTATATCCACCAAATATAACAATAATACATTTGGATATATATGAAAATTAAATTATTTTTTTAAATCTATACCTAAATATTTTATAAGATAAAGTCGGCTGTCCGCTTCTGTTTCACAGCTAATTTCTTCTAACAATTAATTCCTTTAATTTTGATACGGTTTTCACTAATGGAAAGAGCGAGGTTTGCGTATATAATTTGCATCCGTATGAAGCCGAGAGCGGGTCGCTAGTAAGCAATAAACTATTTAAAAAAACACATAGTTTATGAAATTATTTCAGTGAATTCTACATAATATGAGAAACAATTTATAGCGCAACACATCTCTACTGTTACACGAGACTTTCTTATGATATAAAGGAAAAAATTATAATAGACATTATATATCTATTATTTTAATAAGACCAAATCTCATTTTGCTATCTTGCATTTTTACATTATAGATAAGAAAGACTACGGAGACTATATACATGTCGGGCGTGGATCCCATGAATGAAACTTCAGGCAACAATTTATTACTTTAAAATGTATTTAGAAATTTAAAAGCGTTTTAGATTTTGATTGAGTAAAATATTGTTTTTTACTATTTATTTTGAAGTATTTTTTATATTATGTTACTTAAGTCACTTCTTAAAGAGTTGTTTTCACGAAAGCCAATGTAAAAATATTTTAGAATAAAATTATTTCCTTTTCAATATGACATTAAATAATTTGTACATAATATAAATCATAAATTAAATTTTCGCTACAATATAACAAGCTACTTATTCGAAAACCCGATTAATTTCTATCACTAGATACTTCATAAATTTCTACAATTATTCAAATCTACACAGTTACGATTTAATATAATTTTATAAAAATGATTTAATTAATTTCATGGGGGACACCACACGAGTGACACTTTAATTACAACAAAGTTTCATCATCGTAAACATATTTATGCAGGGTTAAAATAATAAAAACTGTGAAAAAGTATTGAGCCAAGCAATTAAAAAAAAAAAAACAGTTAAAATATTTTATGTCTAACTATAAAAGGGTAAATAGGCAGTTTAGGGAGTAATTGACCGAAAAACTATTAAAACTAACATTATAGGTTTTAATTTCATTTAAATTAAAATCCAAGCTTTAAAAAAATATATAAATGACCTTTATTTTCATTTATTACTTGAAATTTAATCCGTTTTTTTTTTCTTTATAACTCCAAAATTAGTTTAGTTAAAAAATTCAAACATAGCATAATTGTAATGTACATAAAAAAACTATTTTCGTTATATATTTACTTATTACACAATAATTCGTAAATGCAAATGCATAGTGTAAATATTGAATATCATAATAATAGCTTACAATACATATAACAGAGTGTAATAAATTCATTTGTTTTCAAGCAAAGGGCCCGATGTTGCCACACTTAAGTACAATCAATATACATACATAAAAAATCGCCAGACACCTTAAAATCTGACTCCTTACCAAAAACCGGTAAAAAACGAAACATTTCACTGACACCTCTAAACTAAACGATCACATTTACATCAAACAATTACACTTAATAATGATAGATTTTCACACTACACTTTCTAATGCGCCATCATTTTAACAAGTCCATGATTATTTTATGTTAGTTTTGACAGCACTGACATCCGTTGCCGATAAATATAACAAGACTTCGTTTTCTTTTTCAATTACCTGACTTGGAAAGGAACACTTTTAAGCTTCGGATAAACTTAAAAGTCATAATTTGACAGTTAATGCAAGGGAAATTCGTTCGTGTAATGGACTTAAGTAAAATGAATGCACATATAATACCGTGCGTCTATTCGCCTGTATCGACCCAGTTTGCTTCCTCAGCTATCCGATCCATGCAGTTACACAAGTATTGATACTGAAATTAAACAAAAAAAAAATTAGAATCTTGGCCAATTATAATTTCTTTAAACTATATATTAAATATGTAATTTAACCATATGTTTAATCTACATTAAAATTTTATATTAAAATTTCACATTACGTATGTAACATGTAGGTATACTCCTTCGTGGTCGAATTTCGATCACTGGACGACCAGTAGTTTATATAATTCGCTTACAACAGTCGAATTTTTAATTCAATGGACTAAAATGACAGCTAGAATCGACCTTTTTTTTTTAAAGTTGCAAGCATGAAGAGTAGTGTTGTAGTGTGACTCATTTATAAGCGAGCATAGAGTGTCAATTAAGTCGATGATATTTAAAAAACATGTGTAGTGACTTATTGTATAGCCTTTTTCGTATAGTTTTTAATTATTTTTTTTATGTCATATGTAAATTGTCACCTTTTTCATTGTCATGATATCTTGTAAATTTTTCCGTTGTAAATTATATTTGAGTGTATTTGAGGGACACTTTTCATTCACAGAGATTTGTGCTCCTGGTCTCTATACTCCATGCTTTGGAGGCTCGAAACGACCAAGTTGCGTCAAGCAATTGTCAAATGAGCTATCACTCTGACGTCTTGAACGCCCATAAAGTATAAATATTTGCTCCTGGTGCAGGTTTTAAATGCGCTCTCGCATCATTCTTCGCTCGCGATTCGCGATTGGATGTACGAATATTCCTTGCACTCTTCCAGTTTTTGTTGTTACTTTATCTGCTGTTAAGTTTTTATTGTATCTTTCCTTGTTACGTTGTTTTGTTGGAGTGTGGTCGTTCCCTTTTTTCTTTTTGTTGTTGTTTTTGTTCGTTGTTATTTGTAAAACGACATGGGAGACGCTCAGCCGAGCATCTCCGGTGCAGCTATGTCTCCCAGGAAAAGGAGACGCCCATCTTATCTGAGCGTCACGGAGAAGACAATGGTGCAAAACGTATTTAAATATGTATTTAACGAAGAAGAAAAGAATAAGTGAAAAACCAAAGACTTATTGCTGCTCGCTGACTTGTCCAACAGGTATCCATATATAAACAATCTCTCATGAGAAAATTTGCACTCACAATTATGGAATGTTGTAAGGACTCAATATTATGTAAAGTTTAAAGCATGCCAGACTCTTTTAAAAGGACTGAATCATAATCGAGCGAATTAAGATCGGGACAAGAACAAGACCAAGACAAGACCAATTCAGCAATGCTGGAATTAGAAACTTTCCTATCCAGGCACGCTATTGTCACGCCACACGATACTGAGTCGGAATTGCTGAATTACATTATTTTTTAAACTTTTTATCCAATCTTCTGTTAATTTTAACAAGAGTGTTGCAGATATTCGCATCCGAACATGCGGAACTTTCGCATCAACTTAGATGCGATTCGGATGCGGATATGGAGCTAGTTCTGAATCTCCCAGATTTACCCAGGATAAACTATGGAATTGTCTCATTTATTTTAATTGTTTCAATTTTCTACAAAAAGTTTGATTTATTTATTAAAATGGTCAATTTCAATCATTTATTTCTGATTTAGACATCCTCATCCGCGGATGTTAATTCTGCATCCGCAACAACCCTAGTTTGGAGGTGTTAAATTAGTTAGAATTAATTTAAAATAACCGCTTTAATTAAAAATTTAATCAAATTGTTAAAGGTGAAATTGAGATCAATAGATTTCCCACAGACAAACAAAAAAATATTTAATACTCACATATGGCGTGTACAGTGCTATCGTGCGTGCGGCTCGATCAGCGGAGCGCGCGTAAGTGAGCCGCAAGGCAGCCGCATCGTCATCGCATGCCCACCCACGAACCGCACCCCACCCGACGGTCTCTTCCGCATCCGTGCCCGCCACCAAGCGCACGCCGCCCCACCCCACCGAAACGAGGACGGTGGGCGTGGCACGCGCGTCGCAGCGGACCAATGGGAACGCCACGTCACCGTAACCGGGCAGCGTGCGAGCGAGAGCCAGATAGTCGCCCGCGCGTCTCACATCCTGCAGCCAATGACACACGGTACTATTCGTTTAAAACAAAATAGCAATGCTTTTTGGCTTTTTTTTTCCTTCAAAAATAGACAATACATACCTGCAGCGCCTTGAGCTGGTAGAGGCGCGCGCCCGCGACGCAGACACCACGGTTGACGTCCTCGACGGCCTGCCAAAATACGAAGGCGGCGGCCATGGGGTCGCTAACCAGCCGCAGCTCTCTCGCCGGGCTGAACAGCCACTTGCGGACGGTGAGGCACGACGATGATGCCGTCGAGTAGTTCTGAATGTACAGCGAGTGCGGGCACTCGTTCGCCGACAGCTTGCGCTCTACACAATCACCGCACTCGTTAGCGACACGACCATCATTCATATTTACTTCAATGTAAATATAAATAAAATATATTAAAAATATAGTTTTTTTATGAATTATAGTTGAATGTATCTTTTATGTAATACCTCATACTCTTTGTATCACACTTGTGCTGAAAATATACACACATCCGAAAGGAAGATCGCTGGTGTTAGATATTGATTAAAATTGAACACGTTACCAGGAAACAGAGATTAGAAGACGAAATGATAACAAATAAACCTATGCAGTTTTCTTTTGAGGTATAAATTAAAAGCTTTTGATTTGATTGAGCTTTTGAACATTAAAGCACTTCAAACAACTTTTAATTATTTTAAGCTGTTAAAGTTTTTAAATAAATTTTTAAGCTTTTAATTATTTTAAATCAAAGTCAGTATCCTAACTAAAATATTAAAAGCGAAAGTGAGGCCTTAAATATTCAAACTATGTATCATCATAAAAATGTTATCCAGAAATAAAGTAATGCTCCCGATAGATCATCTAAAAATAAAAATAAAAAGTTAAAAACCCGACAAAAATATATAAGCAATAAAGAGCGTCGGTGGCGCAGTGGGAAAGACGCGACCTATCATGTCGAGAGGTCCGATTTCGATCCGCGGTCATGTCATGCAGCAATGTTTTTCTTTTCTTTTTTTTTTTCTAAAAACTTAAGTGCATTTACTGATTGCTCTCAAACAGTGAAGGAAAACATTGCAAGAAATTCTGCATATGCCAAAAAGAAATTCTAAGTCGTATGTAAGTCCACCAACCCGCACTGGGTTTGTTGAGAGGGTAGGCTTGTGCCACTGCAGTGGGGGACATACAAAATAAGCTATTGATGATGACAACAAAATGAATAAATGTTTTAAACACCTAAGTCAAAGACCTAAAAGCACGGACAAAGTTGGAGACAAAAACTAGTTTTTCATAACAAAAAATGTGACACATGTCTTGGTTAATCTAACAATACCAATTAATCACTCAGTGCTAATAAAAACTTTTAATTCAACTCACACAGAACACATAAACTCACCAAAGTTGTATTCGACGATTTCAAACAGGTAGAAATACTTCTGAACGGACTTGGATAGACCAATTTTCTCACACACCGCTCGGTAGACATCGTCGGCGTTGGTAGACTTCAGCACCGACACCGTCACCACTTCCTTGTCGGGTAGCAACACTTTGAGGTCCACCGGTGATGGGTTCGATGAGTCGTCTGAATCTGTCAGGAATTCTTGGACCGCATCCGACTCGGCAATCACTCTGACCGCACACACCTGTACATTCGAAAATATGACAATCAATTTCACTATTATCAAAGATGTGTGATAATTTTTTTGTGTTAAAGGCGGCACTTAAGCAGGCGGTCCAACTTGATTATACACTACTGAACAAGGTGAGGATGTAGAAATGAGCCCTGACAACCCTCACTGATGAGACGTCTCACAACACCATAAGTGTTGATATTTCATAGTGGTCTTCTATATTGTAGCAATTGCTAAGGTACTAAAAATCCCTTCTTGTTATTTATACCGACAGTTAATCCATTCTGATGTTACGTATCCATAACTGTATGCAGCAGCTGGTATCTGTCATGTCACAATTCGTAACCCAAATAAGTGATCATTATTTTTCTTTAAGTTAATGGAACGGTGGACAAAACTAACCTTTTCCAAATACTGCTCGAGTCCCCTCCTCCTGGCGTCCAGCTGTTGCTCGCTCAAAGTGAATGGCCATTTACCAGGCAACTTCGGAAAATTAAATCCTGTACATAACACAATCACATTACTAAACAGACGGTTGACAGAATATAACTCCCGGATCCTCCCGGGTCATTCCTATGATTGCAATCAATATGTATATTGAAATTGTAATTTGAAATTTATGAAACATATATGTATTTATGAACAACTTATTCATGAAATATTTAACATTTTTAATTAGCAAATTAAAAAAAACTCTAAAAAATTCCATAAATTAAAGGTTTCGTTCAAGCTATATACGTTTTAATACGAAACATCTCATAGGCAGAGAAAATTTCAAACAAAAGTGGTTTTGTTACAAAAATTGATATTATACTTGATTCACAATTTTAAAAAATTACATAGGAGAGCTGCACTTTTTTTAAAGATTTTATGAAAGCTTCTGAATGTCCAAAGCTCATCTAAACGTGCTGATATAGGCAATACCTTTTAAGAAAATAATAATCAAGCAGCCAAATGCATATCTCAGACTCGAGTTAATTAAGAATCTAAGCAAGTTAACAAAGCCTAAAACATCTACACTTTCAGTCTCCGCCCGCAACTTCGTAGGCGTGATATTCGGTATAGCGCGTAACATTTTTGTTTGGATTGGAATGAAACAAACACTAAATGTTACTGGAAGCTCGCTACAATACATATAATAAAATTGTTAAATTGTTGAGGTTTCTTGGGGTGAAGATTATGAAAATGACACCCATTTTGAAATCCAAGATGGCGCCCATGCATTTTTTGATAAATACAGATAAACGTTATATTTTGATACTTTTTACCCCTATTAAAGGATGTGTTTTAATATTACAAAAAGTCATTGTCATTCAATTTGTGACAACCCTGTGAATACCTAAACAGATGGTGGCATCGCCCAACTTAAAGGGCGTCGGCCTACTGTATGAAAATTAATATACGGTGACCAAATCATGTTTTAATATACATACTATTTTTTTAATAATGTACTTTTTGTCTGATGAATGTGTAGATATATGAGGTGTATTAAAATTTACAACAACATTTTGTTTATACCACATTCAGAAAATAAAAGATTTTGAAATTGAATGAGTACCTTGATAGTACCAGTAAAAATAAGGGAGAAATCTCACCGAGAAACTCCTTCCTTAGCAGCTGATGCAGCGCAGCGAATTCCCTGTACCGTCTGCTGCACATGTGTCTGCCGGCCATGTGCACATTGAAGGCCACGTAGGAGCGGCCCGTGTTGCGCTCCATCACCACTCGGTAGTCCGGGATGGACACAGGCAGCGATCGCTTGTCCGAGTAATCGTATCGCTGGTACACGGTGGCCCTCGAGTTGGCGGCGCCTCCGATGACGCCTACCGGCGCTGAGCCGTCGTCGCATGGCTCCAAGCGTTCCGCCTCCTGGATTAACACCATTTATTACTACGCCGTTGTTCGTAACAATAGGGGATGCAAGCTCTGCCTATGCTTATAGGAAAATGAGTATAGACCAAATGATTGACAAAATTTTAGCCATCTGCACGCCGAACCGGTGTTCACAAGAGTGGCCACAATTAGGAGGCGATACCTTTATAGTTAATTCTTACCTTTTGTGTGACAGAGATGACTGTTAGAGTGAGACAGTCGCCTCCGGACTTGATGAGATCTACCACTTGCTTGTGAGTGGCGCCCTCTACGTTCACACCGTTGCTGTAACAATACAAATTCAACATAATCTTCTAAACAATATGAATAATGCGAGAAAGGAAATTTCTTCGTGAGCATAGATAATAGAGATAGCTTCAAGATTAATATAATCCTAACTAATAAATGCGAAAGTGAGTTTGTTACGCTTTCACACCTTAACTACTCAACCAATCATCATATATACAGAAAAGGGCATAGGGTACTCATTCATTCAGAAAAAAAAATACTGTTCCCGAGAGAGCACCTAAATATTTAAATAACCACGTGTAATGTTGTGCACGACTTATTGACAACGGTGTATCCGTTGTCAATAAGTCGTGCGCCGAAATAAGCATTGCCTCTAGCAAATCTAGCAATGGATAAACATAATACCATAAAATGTAAAAAATATATTTTTTTTCTATGGACAATTTCACTTTAGATAATGTTTTAATGTTGTAATTAGGTAAGATAAGAATAAATGTTTTAACATCTAAGAAAGAGGGAGTAGGGACAGAGGCAAAGTTGCTGTCACCGGCTAATATTATTAATGTTATGTACTTATAATAAATGTATGCTTTCACTTTGAATTATTTTGCACAGATCAACCGTAAATTTACAATCAGTCTACAAGGAATACACTAACTTTCATATTATAGAAAAATTTCCAATAGGTATAACTGGTTGTGTTAATATTCCTATTATCATAACCAGTTTGTTTACTAGGTCCATAAGGTCCATAATAAACGCGCCTACACACGGCCCTAAAATCGGTCCCAAAATCGGGGAAGTGGTGGGGAGCGCCCTAGATCGCTCCCTAGATCGGCTCGAGTGTAGGGAAATCGTAATCAGTTTCCCCCTAACTCTGAAATCGGGTCGGGCAAACTCACGATTTAGGGGCGATTATCGTCTGGGGAGCGTTGTCGCATCGTGTGTAGCGAAATCGGTGCCGACTTCACCGCAGCAGTGTGTCTGCGAGTGCAGCGGCGACAAGACGTATTTTTGTGTTTTTAATTTCGTGCGAAGACATGGCGAAGGAGGAAGCGAGAAGCTTGAACGAAAGTCAATGATCTCTTCAAGGAGTTCCTCTATATCCATTCTTAAAAAAGTTTTATTAAAAAGTATTAATTAATTATTTTTTTTAATATTTAGGTACATTATTTATTTTAATAAAGTATTCACATTATTAAAAAGTTTTCAGCTGCTTCCAAATTTACCTCTCCCTTCTAAGGTGAAACATTAGCTACAATATGGGCTTCTTCAAACTAGCAGTAAACAAATTCCTGCAAGGTCGGCAGCGCACATGCACCCTCCCAGTGTTGCTTGTGTCCTTAGGCGACGGTAGCCACCTACCATTAAGAGGAACGTCAGCCTGTCTGCCACCTTTATTAATAATATTTATTAAAAAAAAGTTCATGGCGTTTCATCAACCAGTTCTTCCTTTTTCGTCTTTGACTTGGTTGCACTTTAGAAAGTGCAAGAGTGATGCCTATTCTATGATGTTTTGAGAGTGTCGGCGGCATCTTGATAGACGAGCGCTTTGTTGCACGGTCGGTTACACACTTAGTGGCAGGGACGTGTGTAGAGTAGCGGCCGATTTCATCCCCACTACCACGCTCCTGATATTGCCACCGATTTTAGGGCCGTGTGTAGGCGCTTTAAGGAAAATCTGGATCTTTTCCACGGTGCTAATATATACTTTTAAATCAAGTATTATTTTGAAACTAAGTACAATGGTGAATACAAAAACAAGATGGATCGTTAATTTTCAATAAATAAGAATAAATTTTATAACTAAATTTTATAAGAATAATAACAGAGAAAAAGTATAGTATAAACTTGACAGAAAAAAAAAACACAGAATACATAGGAAAAAAAAACAAACGTCTCCTGCCACAAACCGGCCCCAAACTCAGCATAATGCAGTTTGTAAAAATCTAATCTGGAATTCCGTTAGAACGATAGTGAGGTCACGCACTTATTAAAATTAAAAATAATAAGATATATACTAAAAAATTAAATGAAAATAAACAAAAGAAAAGGCATTAAAACACAGACATCAATACATATAATCAAATATACATATTATGAATTATACAAAACTACTCCAACTAAATTAATATATTCAGAAGGCATTTGTGTCGTTGCGCATCTCCTCCTCGAAGTGATAAGTACCGATGTAAATGAACTACCTATACGTTTAACTAAAAGCTAGTTAAAAAAAATAGTGATCTAGGCAATTTTATCCACAGAGTTAACTAAATTTACTGTCTTCGCAAGAGGAGGAGTTCGATTTCCTTTCTCTTTCCTACATTTTTGTCTTAGCATCACAAACTAATTAAGACATACTAAAATGATTCTATTTTTATCTTGAGTTTCTAAAAATCGTAAGAACTTATATATTGTTTTTTTTTTTGTGATGATGAGAAACTTGAAGACGCTACAATCTATACCAATAAATATTATAAAGAGGTAAAATTTATATGTTTGTTTGTTTGTGTGTAAAAAAAATTGAAAAGAGTGTCTCACATAATTTTCTCAGAACACAGAGAGGTTAAATTTCCTTCGAATTCCTTAATTTCTGAATTTCCCTACTCTTTCTACTTGCTTACCCCTCTGGCTTATCCTTTATAAGGTTGGCAGCGTTAAAGGCTTGTGTTAAAGGTTGTGTTAAGGCGACAGCAGCCACGTACCATCAAGGGTCCGCCAGCTTGTCTGACGACCCACTTTTATTTAAATAAATAAAAAGTTTGCAAACCATAACCGCTGTATGAAATAAATTAATTAACTTGATATATTTTTATCCAATAAACTTAAATTATTAATTATTTCAATTATTTATTAAATTAAATTAACTCATTTTTAACTTATTTTTATATTTTTAAACAAGTCAATATATAAACAGTATAATTATATTCGTTCCATTGAAACGAAGCTTTAACAAAAAATGCAAAGGATGTTTCATTTCGTATATATATGTGTGTATATATACGATAATGTTATATTATACATACCTACAACTCATCCCGTTGATTACGATTCGCATAACGCGTGATTTGCTTGCTAAATATAGCCGATAGATAAACCTTACTCGTCTGTTTGCATTGTAAACTAAGCCTTACTGCGACCGCGTAGATCTCGAAGCGGATTATTACAAAATATACACCAACACTAATCAGGGATCAAGTTGTTTACGCACTTGTGTTCGCGTACAAGGGCTCTCTCATTTGAAATAAGAAAAAACGATCATACCTAAGAATAAAAGAGGTAAGTCGAACATAAAACCTTAAACCTAGACATGCAAAGTTGCTGGCGAGTAATCTATACTAATGTTATAAAGAGAAAAGATACAAAAATACATACATAAATAATGTATGTATTTTTGTATGTTTGTAATGAACGAACTCAAAAACTACTGGACTGATTTTAAAAATTCTTTCACCTATAGAAAGCTACATTAATAGCGAGTAACATAAGTTACTCACCCTCCCCCATCTCCGCTCTTCAACCCTCTCCATACAAAATTGCCGTTTGCCACGAATAAACTCAAAAATGTTTAAAAAATAAATGTCCACCCCATGCGAAACCAGCACGGGCCGCTAGTTTTAAATAAACTTTATTTCAGTTAGATAAATTTATATACCTTACCTTATAATGTACAGAACAGAAATTTATATACCTATGATGCGGATGAAAAATTCTCAGAGGATCACATCCGCGAATACGGATGAGAATTTCAAGTATTTTTAATAGATTTAAATTTTAATACAGAAATAAATGATTGAAATTGATCAGTTTAATAAAGACCAAGTATCACTCAAATTTTCCTTCCAAACTTTTTAATGTTACGGAAACTTACATTTCCTTAACATATACCTAATTATATAGATATGTATGATGTACAATTGAAGTACATAATAACGCAACCTACTCATCGATTGCGTAGCAGTAGATAACCGAGGTCAATCCTGTAGTAGAACTAAAAGATATTTATTATACTATCTTGTCGACATCTTTCACAAAGTGCATCAAGCTTCAAGAGTGAAGAGTTCAGAAATAAACTTAAAAAAAATCAGTATTAAAACTTAAGAGGGCACTTTCCAACTCGAACAGCTTACTAATTCCATACTACGTAATTCCATTATAACTCATTATTTATAGGTCGTAGCAATACATAAAAAACATGACATTTCTAGGACATAATATAAAGGTTTGCATCGCAACAAAAAACTGAAATTAATTTTATATCGAGTATAATTAATTTCTAAAATGTGCAGAATTTGTGACATTTTCGCGGGTTGAATACTTGTATTTACTGACTAAAATCCAAAAATGTTTTTCGATGGAAACATCCTACCTATAATGTACATTTAAAATTGGGATGTCAATAGCTACCATCTATAAAGATTTTTCTAAAATATTGGAATTGCTGGCGTATGTTTTATTATTTTCGCGAGATGAATAAGTGGCGCGAATGTGTTGCGTCGCATTCTGTCTTGGGTCATTCGCAAGACAACAAATTGGGTCTTGAGACAACAAATTCTCACAAATACCTATTACTGAGTTCCCACGCTCGTACAGCGCCACCTTAAGAAAGAAAGATAAGAACGTTCTTCCTAGTTTCGGGTTTCATAAAAAAAAATTTTTAATAATAAATTACCAAACGATTTATAGACACTATCTATAACTTATAGCAAGTGAGCCCAAGAGGGGATTTTGGGATTTACACAAGCGCGGCTGATTAACATATGGGGGATATCTTGCACCCTGTTAAGTATCTCCAACATATCTTACCCCTAGGGCCGCACGTGTAGGGCAGCCGATCAGATTAGTAAAAAAAATCGAGTCGGAAATACTCGAGCGCGTCAGATTGGGGTATGATTGGTTAATTAGAAAAGTGTGCATTTTAATAATCCGTCGACTTGAACGTGACGTAAAGGTGTGGGAGGGTAATAAAGTTGCAAAAAAATCTACATTCTCGAGCGTGGTTGATATATTTTTTAATACTGACGGAAATGAAAAAAAACCGCAAGCCAAAGTAACAAAAATCATCAATAAAGTTTAGCGCAGGGAAAGATAACATTTCCTACTCTGCGCCTCTATATCCGTTTCGCCCTTTCTCTATCTTTCACTGTCTCGCACCATCCTCATACGCCACAACGCCATCACAGCTGAACACAGCACTCATGATATTATGTGTATGTACAACGCTCTGACTGACACAAAATAAAAATAAATGTTAAATTTATGTCGGAAACAATAAAAAATGCTTTATTATTTGTTTTTATTTGTTTGCTATTTTTCGTGCTCTATCACATTCAGTTATATAAAAAATCATTTTTTTTTAACTGTAAGATTAACAAAATTCCACGAAATCGTCAAATAATCGTCAGATTTATGAATTAGCACGATCAGGACATCAAACTGAACCGTCTGTATGAAAAACTGACGCGCTCGAGTATTTTAAAATGGCGAGGTTTTTTTTTGCATTTTCTAAAAGCTGCCACGAGCTTGTGTCACATCCGAATCGTCAGTCTTTTAAATGGGAGCTTAGTTCGGGTTCACTTATCATCCCCTATGATTATCTGACGGGCTGGAGTTCTTTCATTTTTAATCCAAATCGAAAGATTAACATTTCTCCGTCATCGGAGACACGTGGGAAGCATACATTATCGAGGTCTGGCGCGCTCGAGTGCTTCTTTCTATGCGACTGTTTTTTAGTGGTTTTTTATATTTCTGAAAACCTGTAGACGCTCCCTCCACCGGTGCAAAGGTATACATCATATAATCCTTTTTTCTTCTACCATCTAATCTTCAAAATCCAATAGGCGTCCACTAACATCTTATTGACAAAAATTCAGATTGACATTCAACGTAATATTATCATTTAATATTTTATTTGGAAAAGCAATTACGAAGGGTTTCTTGCTGTTTTCTGCCGCATAGAAACAGCTTTTCGAACTAGTGCACAGTGGTGCTGATCAGCACAGGTTATTTTAATTTTATTATGTTTGACCATCTATAAATAATAAAAAAGTTTACCGTAGAGCGAAAGAAAAGCCTTAATTTTCTACGCTGTATGAACATAGATAAATAAATATCAAAATAACAAGATACGTAATAGGTATATGTTGTGTAAGTATTTTTCTTTATTTAAATCAAAATTTAGACTGCTGCAAAGGTAACAAGTAGGCAAGTTATTTCAAAGATTTTTAAGGTCTCAGTTCCGTTTGGATGTGCAGAGAGGTGGTTATATTATATACGTTGTTAAAAGAGATTTCAAAATGCATTTTCTAATTCAAAGTTGATCGGTGATGTGCAAGGGTCGTGTGACATTTAGGTAACATTTATTTTATCACATCATATGGATGGAGTACACAAGGACGGTATAGCAACTCACCCACCTACAACCAAGTGGTCCGTCAGACATATCGATCTTTTTTGCGTACCCAGCATTTTTCAAATGGGTCAAAACTGTTTTGTGGTCAATTCTCAGTTCTTCAGCGATGTCGTATCTACTGATATGCCGATCTTGCTCCACTTTTTCAAAAATAGTGTCCATTTTATCCGTAACAGGGCGACCAGAGCGAGGAGCATATTTGACATCAAATTTTCCGGATTGAAATCGCTTAAAACAACTTTGTGCTGATCTTAGTAGACACTGCATTAGCTCCATAAACTTCACAAATTTTTGCATTGCACTTTTCGCTTTTTTGTAATAAAATTTTAAAATGTATCAAATTTCTTCATTAGATTCACTCATTTTGACATAAAGAAAAACAAATGAAAAATAGCTGGGAACAACACATTACTAATTTCTTGTTTTGAAATGTAACCTTTTTAATGTCATCAAAATCAGCCAGATACAAAGAGATTTTATTACAAATTTATACATACTATATGCGAAAAGACTTTTTCCCCGGCCTAATATGTAACCCAAATAACCTTTAAAAACAAAATATACATGTAATTCATTCAGTTAAGACACAAGTATTCATCATCACACTGCAAAACGCTCACCGAGAAATATTTTTTACTAATACGCACTTCCAAAAGTTTCATTGATCAGTGCTAAAGCTCACGCGGTATAGAGACTTGTTTCGCAGACTTAGGGAGTAACTGCAATTATTCAGCTCCACTAAACAGTTCCGATTCTATCTGCCACGTATGGCGCCGAATGACTGAAAATCTAAGCTACAGTCGCAACTGGTCGACGAGTTGAAAACGGTCCGCGTAACAACGCTTTACAATGTCATCAGTGTTGTATTGACCATGAAAGCAAGCCCTAAATACGATAGATGAGTGTTTGATCCTGTGGGCTCTCTAGTTAGAGTTCCTTGTCTACACACTCTACAGAGGTTGTAAAAATAGTTGGAAATAAATATTATAGTGGCGTTAAATAAACCAATTTGGGTATATCTCTTAAAAATTCCTTCTTCCCATCAGTTAGCATTGAGTATAATAAAAACACACTTGCGTTAAATACAAGGAAACTGACTCTATGTTGTTTTCCATGGACAAAAGCTCAAGTGAGTTGAATAAATCGTGACGACGATCGAATTTAACATTATACCTGACAGATGCAGCCGCTTTCGCCTCCTCTGGTGTTTCCAAATCGTATATCTCAAAGCCGGTGCTCGCACAGTAATAAAAACTATAATAGAACGTCCCGCGACCACCCCTCTGCACTGACATATTGCGACCAGCCTCACGTATACCTCACTAACCATTGACACCAAATGTGACAGAAAAAACCATAAACTTCGCCCAAAAAGACTTCGCTCTATACGCTCTATACGTCGGACGCGAGACAAATTAAAATAAATCAATTAGTATCAGCTCAGAATGCGGGCTCGGAGAGTTCCGGACCGATAATGACATGACCATCTCATTGTTGAACCTTTTAATGCTCACATCAAAATGTAATTGCGATGTTAAGAAACAACACATTATTACAGTTAATGACGTTCAAATAGATGCGCATAAATTACTTTTATCAATTTACAATTTGATTCGAACACTCACTGACGAATGATCGAATGATGACTAGTATTTCTAAATTTCAACAAGACATACATGTCCGATCGATCTCAGCTGGAAACTTTTCCAGTCTAGTTGCTTAGAAGACCAATCAAACACTCCTTGGTCGTACCTCTTGGATTATACCTACTTCAAAGACCAAAGCCAGAGTTATATATGGGACAAAGCGATAAAGTTTCGCTAATGATAATCGTTTGCACTTTATTCGTTATTGATTGACTGACAATTCATTGCTGATTGGTGACGCTGAAACTATATTCCTTTACTTTACAACATATTTATGACAAATAACTACATATACATACATTCGTTTATTCTTATTGTAAAATGAACCATCGTTCTTTCCGATCCCATCAGCAATGTAATGTTTATGGACTATTTTTGGCCACACTTCCCACAAATGAGGGGAGATTTGGCTTACATTGTGCAGACCACCGTGAAGTAACAGCATGTGTGCTGTTGTGTTTCGGTGAATGTGTAGAGCCCCATTTCCTTATCTCTGGGTAATCCTTTAACTCTAATCCTACAAGTTGCCAGCGCACTTGCAGCACCTGTTGCTTATGTCAATAGGCGACGGTAGCCACCTACTATCAAGTGGGCCGTCAGCCTGTCTGAAAACTTTTACATTTAAAAAAATATTAACTCAGATGGCTCCAACTTCTTTCTGAACAGAACTTCTTTTTTTGCATATATATTTTTTGCATATAAAATATATAGGTACCTACACAAAAAAAACTGATTCACGAGAGATGTAGACACAAAAAAAAATTACCTAGTAATAATGGGGGTTGAATCAAACTACATAAATGTAAATACGCAACGGTCTAGTCTATATGATAAGACACTAAATAGGTTATTATAATACCTAAAACGTCAGAACTATTTACACGTTTGTTGAAACAAGATTAATGTCATCGACAACCGTCTCCGTCTCCGAAACAGTTTTATTTTGTTTTCGGCGGCGCAAACCGGACATAGACCTCAGTACCTACCTATAATATTGTACTATTAATTGATATATGCACACACTTGAACCATTTAGTTATCAAGGAAGTACAACTGGCACATTGCATACAATTTCAACTAATATAGTACAAATTACATATATCAGCAGGCTTAGGGTCCAGTTGATGGTAGGTGTGTGGCTACCGTCTCCCAGGAAAACAATATGTAACTACAACACTAGGATAATGCGAATGAGTTGCTATTAGTCCAGTCAATGACAGTTTTCCTGTATAATTTTGCCGAAGAGCACGGATTTGCTCAAAAATTTGGATTCAGGTTCTACTTACCATCTAATTCAAAGTTGACCCTGTGCCGGAGGTTGCTTTTAACCATGCAAAAATGCAACTCGGAGGTGAAAAATGTGTCAGAGAAAATAATGGATTGGAATCCGGGAATGGATAGATTGACTAATTCTAAGCAACTTTTGTTGTATAAAATTTTACTGAAAGTCAATACTTTTAGTGTCAATTATTATTCTACCAAAAAAAAAAACTTTTTCAGACGGTTTTTCGCGAATAACGTAACGTTATTTCAAAAAATAATTATTTTATCGAAAAAATCATTCGTAGTAAAAGATGTAGCCTATAAAAAAAAATAAAAAAAAACAAAATGAGTGCTGGGTTCATGGTGTCTGTAGACCCAACACAAATAATAGCTTGTTGAATGTTGATTCTTATTCGTCAAATGGCAATATCGAAAATTGCAACGTAAAATAACCAAAAAACAATGCATATTTCGGGGAAAACTCATAGAACCTTTCTTAAAGTGCTTGAAAAAACCCTTACTAAAAGGCTCACTAGCATTGCTATTTTACAATTTACTTTATTTATGTACTTGTAATGCTCTAGAAGTTTGTCCAACGTTATTTTTCAGTTATTTTCGATGTTATTTATTTAGTTATTTTCAATAAGATATTTTTCACTCCCGCCCCGAGAAGGGGTGGCATTCACTACCATGATAAAAGCAACTCCCGGCACAGGGTCAACTTTGAAGTGGAAAGTAAGTAGAACCAGAATTCAAATTTTTGTGCAAATCAGCGCTGTTTGGCAAAAATATACAATATCGTAGTATTTTACCTTCAATGACTGGACCATATGCAAATATAAATATGACTACATATTTGGTTTGGGAAGCAATGAAATACTTCACTAATATGAAGTTAATGATGTTTAATTTTAATCACTTAAAATATTTGGTTTAATATGAAATGTGTTTACGTATTCTCTACTAAGGCGCGTAGTTAGAACAAAAGTATGTAAGTAAAAATCTCAGAGATCAATGGGATGAAAGAGGGAACTTAAAATTAAAAATATAATCTACACCATTTTGTGTGAGACCAGAGTCAGAGACCGTGTGAGATAAGAGAAGTCAAACAATAAAATTAATTAGGAAAAAATTTCTAAAGTTCAAGTAACGATAAACTACTAAATACTGGACTTGAATACGTTCTAAATGGGGCAAACGATAACGGAGAATCAATATACCTAAATTTGTGTACATTCAATGTCGGTTGCACGCCGTGTACACGCGACCTTATTCCGATGAGTTACGATAACAACTAAATCTTATAAAATTTAAAAATGTATTTTTTTCTTTTTATGTAAATAAAGGTCGTCAGACAAGCTGATGGTCTACTTGATGGCAGCCATGGCAAGTGAATACCGTCGCCTAAAACACAAGCAACGCTACAGGTTTTAAATATTCGTTGAAACGTCCACGGAAGATTCTTAAAGAAAAAATTGATCCATTATCCGATAAAATGGCATCCGTGGGAAGCCGGGGGCGGGTGGCTAGTTATAATCCTACTTATATTATAAATGCGAAAGTTTGTGAAGGTGCATTTACGTATGGATGGATGTTTGTTACTCTTTCACGTAAAACTAATGAACGGATTTGGATGAAATTTGACACACAAATAGTTTATTACTTGGATTAACATATAGGATACTTTTTATCCTGAAAAAACGTTAGATTCCCGAGAGATCATCTAAAAATATAAAAAGATTGGGCGCATTTTTCATTTTTCAACGCGTACGAAGTCTCGGACGTTGCTAGTTAGTTTAAAATAAACTAGAAAAGCAGTGGGAATAATAACTGCTAATCTTAATACATAAATATCACGTGTCCCGATGTTTGTTCACTATAATCTCCAAATCATAACTAATCGTTATTTTAACATTGAAACTAACCGGTTGGGATTCGTAACTTTGGGATACGTGACAAGCTCCTGAATTGGATGGACAACTCTGTCTGGCGGGACTTTCAAAGTAAGAGTAGGAGAATCCCTATCTGACCGCCACAAAGACCTTAGAGGTGTGCCGCAGGGATCTGTACTTGGACCTATCCTCTTTGGAGTTTTTGTGACTGATCTTAGGCAGTGATGCGCTATCACTTTTTGCGGACGATACAAAAATTATGGGTAACCTACTTATAGTCCACAACATTATCCAAAAGGATCTTGATAATATTTACCAATGGACACAAGACTGGCTAATAAGTTTGAATTGAAGTTGAAGTTAATAAGTTGAATTTTGAAACTGTGGAATGCCAAAAGGACCTTGGAATCCATATCACAACCAATTTAAAATGGGAGACACACATTATCAGTATAACAAAAAAAGTAAACTCCATTTTATACACAGTAAGGAAGGCCTTTTTAAGCCTTGACGAACAACTCTTTTTAAAGGTTTACAAGACATATGTATATAAGACCCTTACTCGAATATGCGTTCCTGATTTGGAATCTCTACTTTAAGAAGGATATTGAAGTTCATGAGAAGATACAGCGCAGAGTTACAAGGATGGTGTCATCGCTGCATGACTGTTCAATGTTCATAAGAGGTTCGACTTAAAAAACTAGGCCTACTACCTTAGAGAAACGAAGACAGCAAGGTGATCTTATAGAGACATATAAAATATTAAATGGGCACTATAACATGTCAAATATGGCAAATATATTTATGCTAAACTAAAATAAGAACGTTAGAGGACACTCGCTGAAACTGAACACTTGGACTTGTTCAAGTAATCCCAAAAAACACTTCTTGCCTAACCGTGTAGTGAAAGAATGGAATAAACTGCCGGTATCTGTGATTAGTGCCCCGTGCGTGAACCGTTTCAAGAGTAGACTGGATAAACATTTGAAGTGTACTGAAAGCAATATACACGCAACAGCTAATAGTGTATTAGAATAGTAATAATAATAATATAATTTATAATAATAAGAAAACAAATTTGCGAACAAAATCTAATATCACTATATGTATAAAAATGCGAATTACGTAATATGCTTCACTATATTTTTCACTTTCACTTTCATTCTAATTTTGCAACTTCCTTTTGTTTTATTTTTTCAACAGTCGCCATTAAAACGGACAGCTTATATAAATCACATTAAAATATTAAAATCTGATAGCAGTATAATTGTGCACAGAAATACGAAAGTGTGTTGCGTTTCATCGTTAAATCTCTGAATCGCTTTTCATTTTAAAGGCTTAAATTGTGTAATTACAGTCCTGAATATAATATTTTTAGTTGGCGGAAGTCACTATTCTTATTAAATTTATCAATATTTCTCATCAAGTTTTTATAAATATTGTATGAAAATACAGTCACTTTATTTGTGTGAAAAACATCCTGGGGTCCATTTTACAGTTAGCATAAGCAGCACGTTTTTGGAGCATAAATATTGAATTAAATCACTGTTGTCTTCGTTGTCAAGTCAACAATCTTGTGAAGTCAACATTTAGATACCAAAGTCAGTCGGAAGGCGTAAATCCAGTTAATCGCATATCATGCTCTATTCTGGTTGGTGATGTTAACAGCGTTGACAGTTCACGAAACTTTTTTTAATTTTAATTTTATTTTATTATGTTTTAAATTAGCTTAGAGAGTAAATTGCATTAAACGTCTTTGACGTGGCTTTCGCCCATATGCTGAATGATATTATGTTTTCCTTCAGATGTGACGTCAACGCACGCCGTGACGAGCGAGCAAAGTAATTGATTCGTTTGATCTAAGAACACCAGACATGTGTGGTAAATCATAGGTGCATTTCATAAGCAAACATTCAAATATTTGGTTCCATACACGCGAAATGGACAGTCAGTCTGGCGACAGTAACCAGCAGGCTTTTACAGAAAATCACAATAAAAATAAGTGCAACTGTTATGGCAAGCGTTTATTTTTAATAATGTTCACCCACTACATAGTCGAAAACTGAATGAAATGCAAAGAACTAAAAAGTTTTTTATTGTTTCTTATTTTATTTTTTTATTAAATCTCGTTAAATATACTAAACAAAAAGGGATTAAATCTATTTACAAAGAAATTGGAAAAAGCAATTT
This sequence comes from Bembecia ichneumoniformis, assembly GCA_910589475.2. Lineage (NCBI taxonomy): Eukaryota > Metazoa > Arthropoda > Insecta > Lepidoptera > Sesiidae > Bembecia > Bembecia ichneumoniformis. The sequence continues at coordinate 12,284,373 of OU342533.1, read as the reverse complement.
ACAAATATATATATATATATATATATATATATATATATATATATATATATATATATGTGCGTGTGTGTGTGTGTGTGTGTGTGTGTGTGTGTGTGTCATATATACATGCAAAATCCCATCTAGTCTCTATCTATTATATAATTAATAAATATCTAATAATTTTATCAACACTACTTTATAACAACTAATTAATTAGTAATAGTAATATTTATCAAATAAATATAATAATAATAACAATTATAAAAAGCCTTTATTCATCTCAAACAGAAAAAAAAACAGTTAAAATAGTTTGGCTAGTTTGCCTCGGAGCCAAAGGCCTCCCCATCTTTAACCACTCCTGTCTGTTTCTTACTACACTTCTCGCATGTTATTCCTATCTTTTTCGTAAATACATCATCCCACCTTTTCCGTGGTCCACCTTTCGACCTTTTCTTATCTCTGGGTATGTATGTATCCATGTATCCCCATGTCTTATCAGATATACAAAAATATTTCATCATTTTTGGCAGGCATATGTTTTCAATTAAAATAAGTTTTAGATTGTTGTTCGATACTCCTTCACATTTTTTTAAATATTTTTCAAATGTAAAACTAACTTTTGGCCGCAACTTCATCTGCGCCCCTTTTTCTTAGGTGTTAATTTATTATTTATTTATTTCAATTAAAATAAGTTTTAGATTGTTGTTCGATACTCCTTCACATTTTTTTAAATATTTTTCAAATGTAAAACTAACTTTTGGCCGCAACTTCATCTGCGCCCCTTTTTCTTAGGTGTTAATTTATTATTTATTTATTTCTACTCATATATTTCTGTCAGGCACTGAATTTTTTTTTTAAATGATCATTTTTTATTTTACTGTTTTACATTTTAAATATAATTTAATCTTTGTAATCTCTAATCAATAAACCAGATTCTAAACATTGTAGAGTATGTGAATGTATGTATTTCTGTACAATTCCAGTTGAGTTAAAACTGTTGAGAAGCCATACATTAACAGACTTAAGTAACAATTATTGGTATGCAACATTAAGACAATCATTCAAATAATACAGGTTTTTCTGAGTGTTTTATAAAAATTGTACTTCTAACAATATTAAAAAAAAAAAAGTTATTAATTTAATAGCAACGGCAGTGACAGGACACCACTGCATTGCATTCGTGAACTGAACAGCCAACTATCTTCAGTAAATAAAACCTCACAGATGATTACTGTGAAATAACATCAACAGAGCTCTTGTTCTTTTGTGTATAAATTAAGGAATGCGGGAGCCTGTTGTTCTATTTCATCCCCAGTCTTCGTTCACGACCCACAGACCAACTCGCCGACCAATTAGTTGGTCCGTGAGGTAGAAATTAAGCTGTGTAGAATTATTTTTATTGTTGAAGTACAAACAATAAGGAACTTGGGGCTTACTACTCAGATATACAGAGTGTGAGACAACAAATGAAAAAAAAAGACTTGTGTGACTTGTGCTTTTGTGCACGGCTAAACCGATTTGAATGCGGTTTTCAGCTTCCCTTAACATTTAATGTTTGCTTCATTCCAATCGGTTTACAAACAGAAAAGTTAAATGCACACATACAAACTCAGACACGACTAGTAGGAAATAAGCCATTTCTTGCATTATAAATAAAATAATATCTTCAAGTGGATATCTAAGTAAGTAGCAACTCTTTAGTTTAATATTTGAAAATTTAAAAAAATGTGACTAAACTATGTGACTAAAAATGTGACTGATTCCTAAACCGTTGGTCATTTAAAAACAGTTGTATGGTGGTGCATGCTTTTCAGGTATTTTTCAAATTCCCCAAGAGCCAACTAGTTGGTCTGCAAGTTAGTATATGGGTCAAAAGTTAGTGTATGACTCCATAAAAACAAGTCTTAGATTATGAAATAAAACTGTAAACTAAAACAATATTGAGTGAAGAAACTCTACACCTAACATCCAGTTAGCATACGAAAAAAATATATAGAGGAATTAAACACAAGACAACCTGTTACTAATGACTACACTAAACATACCTAAGTTTATTCTCGTCATTGTTTAACACCCTATCTTAGAGGTTCTGGGTTCAATTCCTGGCAGTACCAACTTAGGAATTTAATTTTCATAGTTGGCTCTGGTCTGGATCTAGCAAGTAGTGGCAGGGGCAAGATGCACTGCATTTTGCAGTCATTTAGGCAGCCTGTCTTGCAGCTGTTACAGAAGACCACCGTGAAATAATTAAGTACTTCCAATTTGGGATGCTCTGAGACATCTTCTCGTCCAAAATTCCTCAGTGTCTTAAAACAAAAGTTTTCAACCAATGTGTGTTGCCGGTGATGACATATGACAATGAAAGGTGGCCTTGTAAGAAAGCTCAACATTGCTCAATGAGCTACAGAGAGGGCTATGTTCACAGTTACACTGTGAAATCAAATCAGGAATGAGGAGATTTGTACATGAACGGAAGTTACAGATATAACCTGGCAGATTAGTAAGTTGAAGTGACAGTGGGTGGGACATATAGTACCCAGAGCAGATGGCCACTGAGGCTGGAAGGTTCTCGATTTGAGGCTACAGACCGGCAAGCGCAACGTAGGATGTCCACCTACAAGGTGGACAGACAATCTAATAACTGCCACTGGTTGACAATGGATCTAGGCTGCTTCTGATCGGTCCTTTTGGAAAATTAGAGGGAGGCCTTTGTCAAGCAGTGGATGTGTGTGCTATTGTGTTTCGGTGAGTGATGAATGCCAGAGTCCATTTCCCTATCCCTGCTTTATCCTTATTTCTTCTATGGTTGACAGCGCACTTGCATTGGCAGTTATAAGCGACGGTAACCGCCTACCATCAAAGGGACCTTTAGCCTGTCTGACAACCTTAACATAAAAAAAACTTTAATGTTTTTGTTTTATTATAAACAATCATCTTAATAAAATATCAACATTTATAAGTTCAAAGGAATGAATTTGACAAGGGAGGGCCTGGACCCGAAACATGAAGCAATAAATTCAACATTCACACATAATAAACTTATTATTTTCCAGTATTTTAATTTCGTATTTCATTAAGTTTTGAATTATTGCGTATTTTTAGTTTTGACTAGTAAAACGGTAAAAAATCAAATGGGAACGTTGTTATTATTTCTAATTTCAAACATCACTGACTTTCATTACATTCGTTTGAAACAAACTAGTTTGTGACTCATGCCAATGACTGAATAGTTGCAATTTTTACGTAGCAATACAATAAACATGAAGTTTAAATAAAAAAGGCAAAAAGATTAATGTACCGGCTACGTAAAGCGTTGCTAAATTGAGAATTTTCAAACAATGCTGAGAAATTGTGTGAGAAATTACGCCCGAGCTAGTACAGTGATTTAGAAGTTAAGATGACACAAATTAGGTACTTACACTTCAAGAATCCTATCGCCCTTTCTGATGCCAGCTTGCTCGGCTGCTCCCTGGTCAAGAACAGCGCTGACGTGCTGAAGAGGAGCATAAAGCTCTCCGTTAATCGATTTCAACTGCCCACCCTCAGACACTTGACCGCGCACGTTGAAACCAAAACCAGTTTCAGTCTTATAAATAGTTACGCGACGGGGCCCATTGCAAGGCGCTGGGCCCTTATTATTTCTTTCTGTTCTAATAATACTGTTACTATCAGTTTCTGTCTCAGCCATTTTGGACAACTATCAACTTTGACGTTTTGTTTGTTGATGTTGGCAATGGTGATGGAAATGTCGCTATAATAATAGAAGAATGTGAAAGTTGCGTGTGTGAATTCATTTTTGTTTTGTTTTTAGATATTATTTTGTTTATTTATTTAAAAATTTAAAGCCACTTAACAGAAATTATAAGATCTTCGTGAGATTTCACGAAGACATTTAGAATTGTATGGACATTATTAAATATGGCAATATTCGTTACAATTTATTATGGTAAAACAGTTTCCTTAGTCCATTAATTCTGTCATACTATAACAGATGGCGCTCATGCTCAAACAACGTGGTATAAAAAAACCTATTTTCTTTCACATCAAAATCAGCTGTGAACATCAGTATGGCCGCTCTAATATCTGAAAAATAACTTTTTTTTATATAAAATCATACAAAAAAATAAGAAAGTGCAGTTTTCGTACTTACATCGCATTGAATATTTACGAACTGTGTTAGTGTAGACTAAAAGTGTTGCGTCATGACAGCCCTCTTTCACTGACAAACAAATACAATAAAATTCCGACTGGCGAATTACGGCACATTAACAATACATTTATATAGCATTACAGTAGCTAGTGTATAATTTTTATTCAGTCGTACTGGGGCTCATGATTAGTTTTGTGTTGAAAACGAACATTTTATGATGAGTAGTGTTAGATTGGGCCTAGTGTCAGTGGGCAGATTGGCTGTCGGGAGAAATTGCCATTTGACGGCAGGTGAGTGGTTTTCTTTCCTTTCATTGTTTTCTTTTGTATTGGCTTTTTGCCAGAGGTTTGTGGCGCAGTATTATCACTGCTCCTTCATTGTAATTAAGTGTGTAAATTGCTAAAGAATGTTTGATAACAATGTCACACAAGTTTATCAATAGACGCCACATATGTATAATCACTTATAACTCAGATATAATATAACCTGATATATATTTTTTCTATTCTATGTATCTTATGTTCTTCGTGTATTAAATTAATACAATTTACACTGATTTAAAGTAATAAGATTGGCATCATATCTAATATTTCAAGGTCAATAACGATGTAATGATATTCTTGACCCTGTATTTCAGCATTGCCAGATTTTTTTGGCAAAGCGGCATTTTGAACCTTTTTGACGAAAAAAAAGCGGGATTTTTTTCGTCGAAAGCGGACATAGTAAAAAAATGTGTGTAATTAGTAGTTTTTAAATACTTATCTTCTTATTTGAGTTTTAAATTATGTTTACATGACAACAGATAGCAAAAATAACCATAGAAAATGTATACGTTACTTTAACAATAACTGTATGATTTACCCTATAGTTCGGCAGAACTGAACTGGATGAGTAGGTGCTTTCATTAAATTTATGGAGCATTTATTTCTGGCATTTGACCATTTTAATCTGCGCTTGGGAAAGCAGTTTGATGTTGGGACACTTGATAAGAAGGACACTAATTTAAACATAAACATAAATATCCATTACCATCGAGTAATCTCCGAAAAGCCGGATTGAGCCTGTCCCGCACAGGACAGTTCATTTTGATTTTCCCGTTAATGATTTTTAGGGTATTTTAGAATTAAATTAATTAGTAATGTATGTTAGTTTTATAAAAATATAGTTTTTATGGCCAGGAAATTCATGCACAATTAATTTTATAAAGATTTTAATAACATAACCTAAATTTGTTTATATTGTAAATTAATATGTACACACCAAGTACATATTTATTAATGTAAATTAATACGCTTCGGTTCGCTCGCGCCTTAATCTCTTAACCTAACCGAGGAAACGGCCAGGAGAGGTTTTAGGTTATTACAAAAAAATAACTACGGAGGCTAAGGCGGTAGCTCCGCTTCGCTTCGCTCCCGCCTTAGCCTCCTAACCTAACTGTTCCAAGTCGGATTTGCTCTCATAGAGGAATCGGCCAGGAGAGGTTTTAGGTTATTATAAAAAAAAAATGGAGGCTAAGGCGCCTAAGACTAACACTATTTATTACTCTACGTCTGTTATATTGTAATTTACAATATAACAGACGTAGAGTAATATTAATTTACAATATAAACAATGTCAGGTTTAGTTTTAAAGTCTTTATAAAATTAATTATGAATGAATTTCCTCACCATAAAACTATATTTTTAAAAAACTAACATCAATTGCTAAGTAATCTTGCTACCAAACACTTTAAAGGCCTTCTATACTACTGGTATGTACATTGTACATGTTAATTTACAATGTAAACAAATTTAGGTTATGTTTTAAAATCTTTATAAAATTAATTAAGCATGAATTTCCTGACCATAAAAACTATATATTTTTATAAAATTAACATACATTACTAATTAATTTAATTCTAAAATACCCTAAAAATCGTTAACGGGATTGGAAAGTCCTAAGTCAGCTTATAAAAATTAATATTATCAGATTACATAAGAAATGTTTACTTAATACATTAAATTATCAAATACATACCAATTCTTAAAAGTCTATTTAAAATGACACACATTTATATACGCTTATAAATTGTGATAACCTTTAGGCCCAATATAATGCAAGATGCAAGTTTCTTGTATTAGTATAATAGAAAGTCTGTATCTTGCTAAAATCCTTACTGTCTTTGCATTGATGGCCGCATAATAAATAATTCAACACAAAATTGCATTTTTCATTGTATGGTTTATCATAGATTTTTCTATCTTTAATGTAGAGAGTAGATCAAATAACATTTTTTTATAATATTGTATATTATTTTATATATTATTTTTTTATAGTTCTATAATTTGAACCTAACAATTAATGTTGAGTAGGCATTGCATGACACCAAAGGCAAGAGCTTGTAGTATGTATTTCAAAGTGACAATCCTAATAACATATATTTAATACTCCTATATTGGTAGTCCCCGTAAGGGGGAGCGATGCCGAGACGGAACTACATATTTTCTCTCACTCGATTACTTGACTTGACGATTACTGATACTTGACGAGTTATGCGCATGCGTTGCAACAGTAGTGGGAGTAGTGAGAGAAACCCAGCCTATAAGATGCTTATAATGTAGTTCTCGGACATGCGCACAACGTTCGAAGTCTTCATGAGGGAGAGAGACATTATATATGTCTGCACGGTTCAGTCGGCATCAGTTCGGTGCACCCTACTAGCAATATAGGAGTATTAAGTATATGCCTAATAAGTAATATTCATTATTGTCAAATCAGCTAATCGAATTTCTTACCTATTGAAAAGACTTGTTCACTTCAGTATTGTTAAAAAGATTTTGCCTTGTAATTAATTATTTGTAATGCTGCATTGTATTTAATTTTTTTTAAGAAATGCTTAAAAATGTAAAAAGTTATTATGTTGGGATGCCTGTGTTATAATATAGATAAATGTTGGTATGTATGTTTTCAAATAATACAATGATTTTAGCAAATTACCAAATTAAAATAAATGAATATTTCTCAGAGGGAAGACTGTGAACCTAGTTGGTAGATGGCTCTAATGGCCCTTTTTTTTAAATGAAGATAGTATTTATGTCTGCAACATTAACTACCTTATGTGCCAGTAGGAACTGAGAACATATTTTGGAGTTCTTAAATTCATTTCAAAACCCTGAAAAAAAATATTTAAATGGCAAAGTACTTATATATGTGTATAAGTATGATACTTTTTCAGTCCAAATAATGAAAATAATAAAGACACATTTGAAAATAATAAAATAATGAAAATAATAAAAAAAATCAACTCAGTTGAGGTAAAATTAGTATGAAGGGAAATTTTTTTAGTTCTTGTGTGTCACATATGTGTGTTTTTGTGTGTGTGTGTGTGTGTGTGCATGTCGGAAGTTGGATAATGTACACGTACATCAGGGCGGATGAAGTCACGGAGCACAATTAGTCGTAAACTGTTTGTACACAGATATGTTTAACATATATGGGATATGCTATGCACTCCTTGGCAAAGTTATTTGCGTCTTTTTTTTTTATGTTAAGATCTGCAGACAGGCTGATGGTCCACTTGATGGTAGGTGGCTACCATCGCCTATGATACAAGCAATACCAAAGCTGCTGCAAGTGCGCTGCCGACTACAGTAGAATTAAGAATAAGGGACTAGGAGGGGATAGGAAAATGGGCTTTGGCATCCCTTACTCACTCACCGAAAAACAACAGCACACGTACAGTTATTTCACTGTGGTCTTCTGTAAGGGGGTGGTTACTGCCGCCAGACGGGCTGCCAAAAATGACTGCGAAAATGCAGTGTGCCCTGCCACTACTTAAACGTCATTTTTCGTTTAAAATGAATCTCTGTTGTGTATAAACACCTTATGTTATGGCACAAGGTCTAGAATTTAACATGATTACATTCATGTCGCGTATGTTTTGCAGCACAAAATGCGATTACACAAACTAGCAATCAATAGATTGTTATTGGTATAGTATAGATAGACAGAATGATATGACGTTTTTTTTTTTTCGCATCTCAGAATCTAAAATGTTATGAAAGAGAAAGTATGATTAGTTATGTCACCGCTCTGCTCATCTATATACATAATTCATTCTAGTATTAATATGCATGCGATGGTGCTTTTTTTTATAATTCAGCTATTTCTTTTGTTTTTTTTTACATTAAGGCCGGCAGACAGGCTGACAGTCCACTTGATGGTAGGTGGCTGCCCGTCGCCTATAACACAAGCAATGCCACAGGTGCGGCAAGCACGCTCCCGATCATAGTAAGATTAAGGATAAGGGATTAGAAAGGGGATAGGAAATGGGCTCTGGCATCCCCTACTCACTCACTGAAACATAATAGCAAACATGGTGTTAATTTATGGTGGTCTTCCGTAAAGGGGTGGTTATGTACAAAAGTTCATACTCCCTACTTTTATTTTTTAAATTGAATTTTAAAAATATTTTTATTTTTTAAAATGTTTTAAAAATATTCAACTGTGATTTTGGTATAGTACATAATATATGGGCAACTTCCAAGGAAGTTAATCCTTGTGGAGTTTGACTTTCTTAAAAGGTGAAACAAGACAAAACCATTTAAGGAGTCCCTTGACACACTGAACTTATTTAATGAAATTACTTTACCTACATGTTGACCTCAATTAATAATCAAGGTTAAAACACAATAATTATGTCTGTATTTACTGAATAAAACAATTACAGTTAAGATTTTAATATTTTTTGTTTTTGTTTTTGTGACCATAATAAAATAATTAGCAATACTCATTGAGTTATAATGTACTAAAGAGAAGCTATCCTAAGTTTTATTCCAGTTTGATAATAGTTAGATAGCTAAATACGCTGCAGCGCTTTAACAACAAATGAAGTCTAATCAAATCAACATGCAACTAAATTATAATTTTCTCACCATGAATATAGCTCATAAGCCCTTGTTGAGATAGTAGACCTGTGCCTCTGCAGTGGGGACATATAATAAGTAATAGGTTGTTGTTGATGATGATGATGATGATGTACAGAGTACAGTGTTACAGTGGAACACAGTGAGTGTTCAGAATGTTAAATCTAATATTTGTTGACTCATAGTATTAATATTGGTAGGTAAATTATGTCATGCTACATTATTTCACGCAAGGGGTTAAGATAAAGATTATTTGACTGATTTGGAGCTGCTTGGCCCTGATTGCTGATTATTTGTTTATGATTTTTATAATACTTGTAAATGATGTTAAAAAGAGAATATGTATCCCGAACGGTAGTTATGCAAAAGAATTGGTTATTATATTATAAAGAGAATCAAATTTGATTATATGCAATAAAGAATTTTATAAAGGTATTATTATTTAGTTTTTTTTAACACGTTAATCTGTGGAACCACAGGTGGAACTACTAGTCAGATCTGTTCAGGCGTTTGAAGATCATGAGCTCATTTCCTTGATTACAAATGAATTTCACTAACTTCCACATGTTCTGTTTAAGTGAAATTTGGTATAGATACTGTTACTGCGGTGGTATTTCCATGACATGGTAACCTTGATCTGTTGCTGCAGCACCAAGTAGTATACGGGATATCCAACTCCTCAGTAACTTAGAGATATGGCGTATTTGGGCTCAATAGAAAGTCGGAGGTTAGTTTATAATTTTAAATTATAGCTTGTTATTTATATATAGATTACGTAGTTTGAAGATATGAAATTAGATTTTACGATTACTGGGATCTTTGACAAATTACATAAAAACATCACCTCTCAAATTTACCTTCAGCATATCTCGTAGCTCATTCTTTCCTCAATGGACTCGTCAACTGTCATTATAAGCACTTCTAATTTTATAATCATGTATAAAATGTGATATGTAATGGGTTTGTGTAGGAAGGAGCGAGTGAGTGATTAGATTATTACTTTGTAGGTGGGCAGTCATGCCGAGCACTGAGACGGACCCTACCCCGAGCACTGAGCACGTGTGTAGTTCTCTGCAAGAGCCCCACGGAGCAGCCGCCGGGACCGCCGCAGTCACAGCCGCCCAAGGATGCAGCCGGCGTTGGTAAATATCAATCTTACTTGTAAACGTCGTGAAACCACAGAGACGGTGCAAAGTCGCGTCTTGACTTTGCACCGCCTCTGTGGTTTCACGACGCGGTCGCGCTTACATGTATTGTATCGTATTTATACGTACAAAAAAAAACATATGCAGTAAAAGCAAAAATCACCTATATCAAATACTTGTGATGATAAACTTGCTGATTTTGATAAGAATTCATAATTTTGTTGATAATATGACCAATGAACATCACCTAACGATTTTAATTTTTTTTTTATACAAAAAGTATGTAGCTTTTGTGGCGGCTTAAATATAAAAGTTAACCATATTATGCCGTCGCTGACTTTTTTGGAGGCATTATCAAGCTCTACACCTTTTCTATAGAAATTAATGTTAATTAAGTTATTAATTACTTTATGTTAATCTGACACTGCCTAAAGAATTCTGAAGAGACCGAAACAGGTGGAAATCTGAAGACACAAGGTCAGGGCTATATGGCGGATGCATTAACACCTTAATTTTTGCTGAGTGGCTAAAAATGTGTGTCGTCTAGCGTTATCGTGATGAAAGACCCTTTCTATTTATCAGTTCCGGCCGCTTTCTCTCAATTTCTTGCTTTAATCTCATCAGTTGTTGGCAGTAGAGATCCGAATGGCGGTAAAAGCTCATTATTAAGAATGCCCTTCCAATCCCAGCATCACTTTATTGCGAGTTAACCCGGGTTTCGGCACAGTCTGTGAAGCCTGACCGACCTTTGACCACGACCTTTTTCGCACGTTCTCGTCATACGTGATCCACTTTTCATCACCAGTTATCAATTGCTTCAAAAACGGTTTCAAAGAATCCTAAATGAGTTCACGATGCACAAGGTTTCTTTCAGTGAGCTCGTGTGGCTCGAGCTTTTTTGTGTACCCAGCTTTTTTTCATATGGGTCAAAACTGTTTTGTGGTCAATTCCCTGTTTTTCAGCATGTCGTAATAATTGATATGCCGATCTTGCTCCACTTTTTCAAAAGTCATTTTATCAAAAGTCACTTTTCCGTCCATTTTATCCGTAACAAGGCGACCAGAGCGAGGTGCATCTTTTGTGCTACTCTTACTGACACTACATTAAGTCCATAGACGTCACAAATTTTTTTCGCTGCTTGCGTTGCATTTTGTCCTTTTTTGTAATAACATTTTAAAATGTATAGAATTCCTTCATTAGATTTACTCATTTTGACAGAAAGAAAAACAAAAGAAAAATAGCTGAAAACCATATATTTAATACTCCTATATTGCTAGTCCCCGTAAGTGGCAGCGTTGCCGAGACAGAACTACATATTTTTTCTCTCACTCGTTGATACTTGACGAGTTATGCGCATGCGTTGCGACATTAGTGGGAGTAGTGGGAGAAGCCCAGCCTATAAGATGCTTATAATGTAGTTCTCGGACATGCGCACAACGTTTTTGAAATGTGAAATTTTTAATGTCATCAAAATCAACCAGATACAAATAGTACAGCTAAAGAGATTTTATTACAAGTTTATACATACTATATGCGAAAAGACTTTTTCCCCGACCTAATAGTCTGTTTATATTAGTCTGGCATTAAAAAGTATTTGTACACAACGTAGAAGAGTCTTCATTAAATTACCTCGAAGTAATGGATTGTTGACTTCCGTTCTAGGGAACGCAATCAACAGGGGTTAGGTACAACACCTTACTTTTCCTCTGTCGTCTTTCCGTTGGGGAATCCATACTAATATAATAAAACTGAAGAGTTGTTTGTTTGTTTTTGTAGTTTGGTTGAACGCGTTAAACTCTGGAACTACCAGTCGGATTTAAAAAAATCTTTTTGCATTTGATAGGCGGTGAAACCGTGGGATACAACTAGTGTAATACAAATTGCACTAAAATTTAAAATTGTACATAAATTTATTATAAGATGAGTAACGCTAGCCACATTTCGTTCCGTAGACGCAAACTGAACGGCCCTTCTAGCATCGGTAATCACCTCTCACAGAAGACAATCGTAACATGAGTTAGAAATACCAGATCCCGTTGCGCAATCATCATCCTTTCTTTCAACCACAGCGACCCTTCTGATGTTCCCAGATCTGTAGACAGGAGATGCATCTGCTCAGGCGTGGTAATAAAAGAATTGTGTCCTTTATTCGCTAGGGTCATCGGGCGGTAAAAAGTCAGGTTCCGGCAATGGGGTGCTGACGTGTCCGAAGTGCGGCGATCCCTGTACACACGTGGAGACGTTTGTCAGTTCGACGCGGTTCGTCAAGTGCGACAAATGCCACCACTTCTTTGTCGTACTCTCCGAGGTCGACACAAAGAAGAGCATCAAGGAGAACGCGGAGAACAAATCTGGATTTTACAGGTAAACATTTTTAAAATATACTCTCAGTGGCACAATTAACCGGCCACCCTGATTTTCTTGTTTATTAAAAATAATATGGAATTACGAGGGCGGAGTGATAAGTCTTGCGCGCAATACAGTGATGCTGTGTGTAGAGTAGATTGGAAGAGTAACCTTAAAATGTCTCAAGATTTTTAAATAAGTACTGACGAAAAACAGAAAAACAGTCCGCACCTCAACGCAGTCTGACTGTGAGACACTGACTGAAGTCCATACGGCATACATTTAGAAATCGCTGGCGGCAGAGACAATTCAACAGGTCTAGAAATTGTGTTCTTTTTTTGTTTTTATCAATTAGAACCATACACAAAAAAAATATGTTAATACAATTTTTTAAACTGACATTAACATATTAATCGGTACAGGATTCATAATGCGCGCAATAAGCCGTTTTCGAGAGAATTTTCAATAAAAGTCAAATTCTTCTTGTGTTCTAACTTTTTTCGTGGAGTTTTCGTATATGTATAATGTAAGAATGTTCGCGCGCATGTAAGTGACCGGGGTAAGAAACAGCATGCTAGTGTCCGTTTTTATATACGAAAAGGTCTAACATCACAAAAAAAATGTTGTGAAAGGCTATATATTATATGTACGTGATTATGGCTTATTGGTATTATCATGGGTAGAGAAAGTTATTTTTTATTTATTATAATAAAACTAAATGTCAAAACGAGAGAAATGCAAAAACTGTAGCTGTCTCTTTGTTACTATCAAATTGTCTTTTTAAATAATAATTTTTGATGTCTTCCGTTGACATGAATTAATTATCTATATTAGAAATAATTACTATATTAATCTAGTTTTCACTTGAATATTTATTTAATTTTTATATTCAACTGTACAGAATTACCTATTGTAAGATTAATACGATAAAAAAATAGGCAAAATACAAACAGGACAACAGGACGCGAGTTTACCAATAACTCATCAAAACTAGACCTTATCCTGCAAAAATAAATATTCAAAGAGTAAATTTTAATGAACGCAAATTGTCTAAAAATTCACACCTCACACACCATCCAGTGCGATCTTGTATTTTGACATTAAATATTTTCATCGTTCAAGTTCAAAGACACTTTTAGACTCTTACATCACGATACTACTTTATAGTTATTTGATTTACCATTTTACTTAAATGTTAGAATTCGAGATAATTAAACGAGGTGACATTTTTGTCACGTACTTCTATCCAAGGTGGTAACGAGTGGAACATATTTTATTAGTTTGATTTTGTTCACGTTTAAAGGAAATCCAAAATGGTGAATGGCTAAGGCTATATACGTCATTACGTTGCCATCACATTTTTTAATATGAGTCATGACTGTCTAACTAACTCATATACTAATATTATAAACTAGCTGAGCCCGCAACTTCGTACGCGTGGTACACGGTATAGCGCGTAACTTTTTTGTGTGTTCTAAAAACTATTTTTTCGACTTCGGTAACTTAAGTACAACGTGTATAAATTGTTTTTTTTTTTATATTTAATGTACAGACACGGCTCGTTTACGATTTTATTATATGGTATAGATGTGAAAGTAACTTTGTCTGTCTGTAACCTTTTCACGCCTAAACCGCTAAACAGATCATCATGAAATTTTGTTTACACTTTGTCAGGGATGCAGGAAAGGACATAGGGTACCTTTCATCCAGAAAAAAGTACTGTTCTCGAGGGATCATCTAACGCCTGGCAAAGCTATAAGTGCAATAAAGATGTTAGGCGGCCTATCATGTCGAGAGGTCCAAGTTCGATCCCCGGTAATTCCATGTGCCAATGTATTTTTTTTCTTTCTAAAAACTTAACTGCTCTCAAACGGTGAAGGAAAACACCGTGAGGAAACCTGCATACGATAAAGTAGAAATTCTAAGGCGCATGTGAAATCCACAAACCCGCACTAGGCCAACGTGGTGGACCATATAGACCATACGCCCTTGTTTAGAAGATAGGCCTGTGATCCTGCAGTGGGGATCTATAATAGGCTGTTGATGATGAATCCTAGCGAAGTTTGTATGGAAACAGTATGTGTTAACTTTACTCCTTGCAATGGTTATTGCTAACAAATGACAGAATAAAAATATTTATTCTATCTTAAAGACTTAACTAGTGGTTTTCAAAATGGCGTGGCTTCTCCCGTCTTGTAATTTGACACCATAAAATCATTCTCCATGAACATACGTATGCTAAACTACAGAGCGAGAAATCACCGCGCCACCCCCTACTAGAGGCGTGGTCAGTACTATGGTCAACGCTTTCCATACAAATCCAACGTGTCAGGGGGCGTTACCTTTTTATTCAATACGAGTATACGCACGGCTTACGCACTATCCATGACATTCTCGACTAGCATTTTTTAAAAGCTAAAAATTGCATATAATTACTTACTTGTGATATGATTCAACAGAATTTTGCTTATACACGTTTTTACTTTAATTATTACACCACATCTCAGCTTTTTAGATAATGTTTACTCCACAACGTAGAAATAGAAACTGCGGCCAAATGCGCCTTTAATTGCGCTCAGCGCAATTGAGCGGCATGATATTATTACTAAATACTACCGTCTCTAGTAGCGGGCGGGGCGTGGTGATTCTTTGCTGTGTGCTAAATGGTGCCAAATGTATATTTTTAAATTTTAATATAGAGTCGTTTAGTACAAACAAGTACGTAGTTTGTTTTTTGGTCAAAAGAAAGATTACAGTGTAGTTAAAAGTTTATCATAAAAACATTTTAGCCAAACGTCAATCTCAAACTGAAGGCTCGTTTTTATCGAAATGCGATATTACGTATCGCGATATAACACTCGGTTCTATCAATAAATAAAAAAGTTATGTGTCACGAAATCACTAGAAACTTTCTATGCTTGCTCTACTAGATTCTCTGCTAAAGTGATTTTCTTTCACCTGGTTTTATCTCTCATTAACTTTTGCCCGCAACTT
Organism: Bembecia ichneumoniformis; assembly: GCA_910589475.2. NCBI lineage: Eukaryota > Metazoa > Arthropoda > Insecta > Lepidoptera > Sesiidae > Bembecia > Bembecia ichneumoniformis. The sequence continues at coordinate 12,268,855 of OU342533.1, read as the reverse complement.
CGTCCGTGCTCCTGTTTCTCGGATGTTAGAAGATTTATTTAATCCTTATTGCTCATATATTGTTGTCAGGCGTTTACTTTTTATTTTTAGTTGATACCTCGGGAACAGTACTCTTTTTCTGAATGAAAGGTCCCTATGTCCTTTTCTGTATCTTTTTTTTTTATTAGTATGCAAAATTTCATGATGATTAGTTGAATAGTTAAGGCGCGAAAGCGTAACATACAAAGTCACTTTCGTATTAGTTAGGATCACTTGGATCACTCACCTAATCCTAATCTTAATAGCGCAAATTCTGGTAAGTACCAGAAATTGGAAGCTATATAAAGAAGCTAGATTTTATGAAAAACTTCAAACCTATTTACAATCTTTTCTGAAAAAAAAAAAAACAACTCTGCTCTAGTGAATATTTTCCCTGAAAGGAAAAAAAGCATTTTTTTTTTGAAAAATTTTTAATTTTTAATCAGTTTCAGGGCACTTGTTTTTTAACTGATTTTTACGTTATTTATATTAAAAACATTCACGATGAATTTCGTTTAAATCTATAAATTCCCAGGGAATAATACCTAAGATTGCTTTTAAATTTTGTGTCAAGCTTACATCATCCTTATTCGGATGGTATTAATCTGTGGTCGTGTGTCCTCTTAAGTGGGTGGTAAATATGACAAATGAAATTTCAGAAAACCACCGCCGCCTCCTAAGAAAATCTTCGAATACCTGAACAAGCACGTGGTGGGACAGGAGTACGCCAAGAAGGTGCTGTCTGTGGCCGTATACAACCACTACAAGCGGATCTACAACAACGTGACCAGCGGAGCGCCCTCCGACACTAACCATCCCCTGCATCACACCCACAGAGGTATATAGTCAGTCACTCTCTCATTCTTTTCAGGAATATTAGAATACTCCTAGAATGGAAAATATTCTTTTCAGTCTAGTTTTCAGGAGTATTGGATTCTACTCAAATGACTTCCCTAATACGCCTCGTCTTTCTCGCTTCTAAGGTCACTTATTCGCCTGAATATGACATGACTTTTCCCGTTTTTTATATCTTTGATTTGAATATTTGTTTAAAGAACATCATATGCAATAGAATGAAATTGATCTAGCATCGCTTCGTTAAGCTGTTTTTACTTGTAACGTACCAGCATGAAAGGTCCATATTTTTTTAATGAAAAGGTCGTCAGACAGTCTGACGGTCCACTTGATGGTAGGTATCTACCGTCGCCTATTAACACAAAAATGGTATGATAAGGGATAGGAAAGTGGGCTCTGGTATCCCTTACTCGTTCACCGAGAGACAACAGTATAACCCTGCTATTATTTCACGGTGGTTTTCTGAAAGGAGGTGTTCGCTGCTGCTAGACGAGTTCCCCAAACGACAGAAACGCAATGTGTCCTGCCATTACTTGCCAGACGAGAGCAAATTTTGAAAAGTTTATTTCCAAAGTTGACAGTCTCTGGTATCGAACCCAGGAACACAAAGGCAGCATCTTAACGACTCGACCGACGAGTGAAAATAGGGGCTAGTTTACATATAAATTTATCTGGTTTTTTTTTACAAATGTATAGAACTAAACGTACATTTATAAGCATCGACGTAATATCCAAGTAGACAGCTAATACCTATTTATTCACAATGCAAACTTTTCTGGCAACTAACTGAGGTGCGCGGGCGCGGGGTACTGAACGCCAATTGGTCCAATCAAGGTCACGACGAAATTCCATTGATCCTTACTGCCCATAGTAACTTCTATTGGTCGAACATTACCGGGCGTGTAATTATATAATATCTATTTCTCTAATGTGTTGTCTGACTGAATGCGTTCGCCCTGTACTAGAAGTCTAGTTGAATATTACTCGATGTTTATAAGGTTTGACATATCTAAACTTGTTAAATAAAAATTTGTTCTAGGTACTAGCTTACTACTTAGTGGTGATAGCTACTTGCTCTATGATTCTCTTTTTCTCCTATAAGTCAACTTTGTATATTGATGTTATATCGATAGAAGTAGATATAATTTTGGCTCTACAAATACTTGACCATATTTCGCTTTCGATTTTAGACATTGTTCTCTATTTAGGAGTGGACAGTAAAAAGCCATCCGCCTTTGTTAAATGTCTGTCTGGAGAGAGTGTAACTAATCGGTTTGTTCGCTGTCAATCAATGCTTGACTGTTTTTCTGCTCTGTTCACAAGGAGGCCTTAAATATTTTAAATTTGTTAAGCCAAAGTAGGCATTCTGGTTTTTCGGTTGTGAAAATGTAGGTTAATCATTATTGTCTATTAATTTACACCACAAATTACTAATTGTTTCACTTTGTCGTGTTTACATCCACAGTCAGTAGTCTTCCGGTATTTTTCTTCCCAGATGTTCATGGGCACGTAAGATTACATTCTCGTCCCGGATTTATGTGTCTTTTTATCAATTTTCTGCATGTGTATCTACAACTTTTTTTATATCTGTAACGATAGAATAGACCGCCTTTCTTTTCTCACTCATTTTTTTTTTCTTTTATATTCCTCATTTCCCCTTTCCCTTCTTCCTCCTTCGCTCAAACAATTTTGAGAAGAATGAAATATCTATATTCTTACTCCTCCTTTTTTTTATATACCTATAAGAGACGAACGGATATACCGACTTACTTTTATCTCTTTTTTTCATGTCCCCTTGCTTCTCTTCTTCCTTCACTCAAATTGGGAGAAGCATGAAATTCTACATCTATTAATAGAATAAATATTGTAAACTGTATATTACTTCATCTAAAATAAGAGCTAAAACTACAATGATATAAATATTCGACGAAATGGGAGGAACATGTTTAAGCAATTTTGGAAAAATCTAACATTTAGAGTGAGAACAAAGGACGGGCAGCTCGACGAGTAAGTAACAACATACATCTTGAATTTATTTATTATATTAGATTGCATGACTGTTCGAGCCGTTCGCCCTTGCAGCCACACCTGCTTCTTTTTCAAAGTAACAGAGACCCGTATGGTATAAAGACCCTATGGTATTTCTTTTCGATTAACACCTCTCTAAGACGGTTTCTATCCAAATCTATAAATGGAAATCTATCAATTTCCATCTATAGATCAAATTTCCGCGATGCAAACGTGGGGCAGCAGAGTAGTAGATATTCACTGTCTTAGATTCGCATGAGCAATCTGGCTTGTCCCTTATCTTAAATTGGTTTAGGTATTGCTCAAAACCACTTTGGTCGGTCAGTATCTGAGCCAATGTAGCCGTTAAAGTAATTTTCCTTATACTATGTCGTCGCAGCATCCGGGAGAAACAATTTAGTTCCTCCAGCAGTGTTTCCCTCCACATATCTAGTGTTACTCCTAACCTCCCTTTTAATGTAAGACAGTGGGCACGCTCTGTAATCATAGGGTTTTATTGTTTTAGGGCCGCGTTTTCGCCAGGAGGTCAGATTGCTCTCTCAGTTCCCTTCGATCCCTGCTGTGCCTTCACTAAGTTGGATTTAATTTTACTTGCTAAAGAATTCACCTTTCTTATTAGTTCCAGTGATGATCAATAGTCACTGAGTATACTAATCTCCTCATCGCCCAGTCTATGACAATTTCTACAGCTTTGTGGAGGGCGTACATTTTTGCTTGAAAAATCGTGCAGTAGGTCGGTAGTTTGTACTTCCCGTTTTAATTTAGGAACCGTTCCATCCACAGGTCTAGGCAGCAGCAACTCTACCTTGTAAATGGCGAGGCATGTAGAGAGTCTATTTCCTCTTCGCTTTCAAAGAGCTTTTTCTGTGGCGGGGTGAGGAGCCCTCAAATTTTCCACGTACATAAACTTTAAAAATCAGTTTCTTATCGACAATAACTTCCAGTATTTTAATTTCGTCGACACTTTCAATCAGTTTTCTGCCCATGCACATAATTGAACATGTGATGGCGAGTTTCTTGGTCATCATCAGGCCTTCGTCTCGTGTGGAGCGAAACGTAGTTTGTGCTTTATACCCCAGCTAAATATGTCAACCAGAACTCGGTCAGCCTCGTCTTCGATATTAATGGTTCTTTTGCCGGAAAACAACAGGAAAATATCGTCTGCGAGGGCATGACAGTATATTACTTTGCCTGCTAACTCATCTAGTAGTGGGTCCAGGAGCAGATTCCAAAAAGTAGGCCCTCCTATTGAACCTTACACACATCCCTTTATGTTTTCCAATGTGTAGTCTCGTCCGGCATATCGCGCGTCAACCAGTATGTTCAGTACATAATAGTTCAATAATGCGGCAGAATGTGTATTGTGTAACCTTATTAAAACCGAGTTATCACTCAAATTTTCAAGTAGACCGTTAGCCTGTCTAACGATCTTAACATAAATAAGGAAGGTTATGTAATAGCTCCCACTACATGGGGCATACTGTAAATCGGGGGAAGTCAGTGGAGTCTTGCTGCAGTTAGTCGATTGAAAAGTGTGTGTCGCTTTCAGATCTGCTGAGCCAAGGAGGGGGTGGAGGGAGTGGTGGGAGCGTGGGCGGTGCCGACATACTGGAGCGCCAGCATCACGAGCTCCGTCTCGACAAAAGCAATGTATTGCTGCTCGGACCTACTGGTTGTGGTCAGTATAATTATCTCACATTAACTGGTGCCCTCGACTTCGTCCAAATATAACGCCCCATAAAATATGTGAGCAATAAGTTATTCAATCTTAACTGCTGTTATAGTTTAGCCACTCGTTGGATTTTAATTTTTATATGATCCCTTGGGAACTGTAATTTCTCTGGATGAGAGGTAACCTTTGTCCTTTTCTATATCCCTGGCAATGTGTATGAGAAATTTCATGATCGGTTGGGTAGGTAAGGCGTGAAAATGTAACAGACAGATAGAGTTACTTTCACGTTCATAATAATATTACGAGTAGTATATACAGGGTGGTAATTTGAGACGGGTTAGTAAGGGCAGCTACCTAAACCATTATAGTTAGAACAAAATCCCATTAGAAGACTATCCATAGTTTTAATAGTTATTGCCTCCTTTTTTAATTAAAAAAATATTTGAACATATTTTTCAATCTTAATCTGTAACTATTTTATTTTCGATTTTTGACGTTTCTAGTACTCTAACCTCAGGGGGTTCCATAGGGTCAATTGATCCTAATAAGTAACAGAATCGATTGGCGTCATAAAAACAAAACATAAAAAATTTCCATTTTCTCGTTGACTGTACCATTTTTCCGAAATCTTTGAATGCTCATGGGAATAACTTAAAATTATGGTTAGTCTCCTAAGGGTGTTTTATTCTAGCTATAATGATTTAGGACGCTGCCCTTACTGACACATCTCAAATTACCAGCCTGTATAAGACGATTGCTTGCTTATTGGCTGCAGAGGAAGTGCACCAAGTATAAATAAATGAAGGCGGACCTCATTAAAATGCAGCCAACAAAAATGACAATAGTTTTAAACGCTGTCAACAAAACGAGTCACGCTCAAGGATTACATTACGTGTCGTTGACAAGACGCTACTGAATGCGTTTCATATTCACAGCCATACACATATGATGGCATCTCTCCAACGGTATGTGACCTATTTATTAAACGCCATTTTAATATTAGAAAAATCCACACAGAGACCATCAGTGCTATATTGGCTGATTCGGCTTTGGGTCGATGGCTTTGATACACTATCCAAAAATTCAATCGATTTAAAGGTTATTTAGATGTTATAAAAATATGTCTTAAACTTTTCAATTAAATTAGAAGTTATTAAAATTTGCGATCAATAAATATATGAATATTTATTTGTTTAAATACATGTCTTAAAGGTCTTAATTGAAACAGCTGTAACTACAATACAAAGTATGTCCATTATGAAATTATCTCATGTTCTAATAACTATATATATTATTACTTTTTATGTTAAGGTCGCCAGATAGGCTGAAGGTCCACTTGATGGTTGGCGACTACCTTCACCTTATAACACAACAAAGCCACATGTGCTGCAAGTGCGCTGCCGACCATAACAGGATTAACGATAGGGGATCAGGAAGGGATAGTAAAAGAGGGCTCTGTAACTAATAAATGATTTAATGTGTTTTATGTTAGAGCTCTATTAATACTAATATTATAAATGCGAAAGTTTGTGAGGATGTTTGTTACTCATTCACGCAAAACGGCTTAACGGATTTGGATGAAATTTGACACAAAGATAGTTTATTACTTGAAATAACATATAGGATACTTTTTATCCTGGAAAAATATTAGGTTCCCGAGAGATCATCTAAAAATATAAAAAAATCGTTTCTCATGTGTTATATTTTAAGGAAAACTGAGTAGGACGGACTGAGTAAAACACTTATTGTACGGTTTACTCTATCAGGCCCGCTGTCCTTGGTGCACGCTGAAAAACGACACGCTGTGTACTTATGATATATATATATTAATAATATCGCTATCAAAAATTAAACACTTACAGTATCTAGAAGAATGTTTTACTTACTGATGACATAATGTTTAGTGCCAAAAGAAGGAAGCATTAAATTCTATCATTGGCAAAATGAGATGGTGAATACGCTACACTAAATGAAGAGTAAGACTAACTGTGGGAAATTCAAAATACTTGAAACGGTCAGATCGAATGTGACATCATGACAGTGTCAACAAGCGCGTAGATGTTTGATTTGTGATTTTTAACATTTGTTTGTTATTGTTATAAAGGGCGGGTGTTTAAAATGCCCGCAGCTGTGACATATTTTTTTTGGGGGGATTAGAATAAATAAAATATACACCAAGTCCCCCTGGAGTGTACCTTTCAGTTTTTTTCAAATAGATGCAGTGATTCGGTAGATTACCCTCCACATATAAACAAACATACAAAATCCGCCCTCTGTCTTTATTATATTAGTATAGATAGAAGTATAGATTGTGGCTATTCAGAGTTTTTTTCTTTTTTTTTCAATTACTCGTAATAAACACTTTCGAGTATAATTTTAGTATGCTCAAATTGGTAGTAAACATTATCCAAATAAGCGATAGAAATGATGTAGATTGACTTGGTGTAACAATCAAAGTAAAAACGTGAATAAGCAAAATTCTAGTGTATCATATTACAAGTAATATGGAATTTTTAGCTTTTAAAAATACGAATCGAGATTGTCTTCGAACACAAAACCGTATAATGCGTGTACTTGTATCGAATAAACGGTAACCTCCCCTGACATACTGGATTTGTGTGGAAAACGTTAACCATACCGTCTCTGGTAGAGGTCGGCGTAGCGATTCGTTGCTCTGTGGTTCAAACCCAACCATTTTAGTATGTAGTGGACTTCTTTATGTTATTGCATAATGACAATGAAAATATGTTTCAGGCAAAACACTCCTGGCTCAAACGATAGCGCAATGCCTGGACGTGCCCTTTGCCATCTGCGACTGCACCACGCTCACGCAGGCCGGCTACGTCGGCGAGGACATCGAGAGTGTGATCGCCAAGTTACTGCAGGACGCCAATTTCAAGTAACGACTCTTATAAATATACCTTACAAAGCACATTATTCACTAAATTTACAAATGACGCATTTAATGAGGGTGGTATAAATAATTATGGTAGCTTGGAACTTTTGTCTTTCTTTGATATCAAGTCACTGAAGGCCAGCCGGCAGGCAGAAACCGAGTCTTTAGTTGAACAGTGATTCAATAGAAATCAACAGAATAAGAAAATTTATTTATATTAACTGTAGAATCGACTCAATGTTTAAAATGATATTCAGCAATTTTATGCTTAAGACTTTAAAACTAGGTTTTAAAATAGTATAGTAATTGGTTTTAGGGACCCACAACAAGAGCATTTCGATTTGTGAAAGTGAGTTTGTTGAGATTGTATACTGGCCACATATATTAACGGATATTCAAACATTGTACATGTGTTATTTTTAAATAAAAAGTATGTTCAGTCTGTGAAAGAAGTCATTGCTTGTTTTAATCTATTTCATTTTAGGCATTAAGTTTCACTTGAAGAATCCGTACAATGTGTAAGAAAATTTCATAAAATTTTCTTAAGGACGATAACATAGCGTCATAATTTTATTAATATTATTATGTGATTTCTTGATCCTTCGAGCGATCGTGTGATCATATGTATTGCCATTAACACTATAAGTGCATGTTTTTTTGGAAAATTTTGTCAATTATTTTTGAACATTTTGGTAGTGTCTAGAATGTTACCTTGTATACAAAAAATATTCATTAGCAAAGAAAATACGCGTTTCTTTTATACTTATTTCCCTATGTCTTAATTGTCTTCGAACACACTTCAATATTTATTGTTTAATTCTTTATCGAGGGGTGAATAGGACTTGGAGTGTCAACTTTGTTTTGATGAGAACACCCCTTCACAGAAAACCACCGTAAGCCTGCCTCATGAAAACGTGTTTTTTTTTATGTTAAGTCGACAGACAGGCAGACGGTTCACTTGGTGGTAGGTGACTGCCGTCGTTTATATCACAAACAACACGACAGGTGCTGCAAGTGCGCTGCCGACCATAGTAGAACCATAAGAATAAGGGATTCGGAAGGGATAGAGATAGAGAAATGAAACACAACAGCACACACACTGTTATTTCACTCTGGTCTTCGGTAAGGGGCGGTCACTGCCGCCAGATAGGCTGCCCAAATGACCCCTGCCACTGCTAAAAGTTGTTTGTTTGAAGTGTGGAGCGAGCTCAAACCGGCATCGTGTTTCTGGACGAGGTGGACAAGATTGGCGCCGTCCCCGGCATACATCAGCTGCGGGACGTGGGAGGTGAGGGAGTGCAGCAGGGAATGCTGAAGATGCTCGAGGGGGCGGTGGTGTCTGTGCCGGAGCGCAACTCGCGCAAACTGCGCGGCGACGCCGTCCAAGTGGACACAACCAACATCCTGTTTGTGGCCAGCGGCGCCTACAACGGCCTAGATCGCCTCGTGCAGCGGCGCAGCAACGAGAAGTACCTGGGATTCGGCGCTTGGGACGCGCGCGCGGGCCGGAGGGCTGCCTTGCAGGCCGCCAACAAGGACGCCTCCCCTCTGGACTCCGTCGCCACCGAAAGCGAAGAGCGCGACGCTTGGCTGCGTAAGGTACGCTCACTCTCTTACACTGTACTCGGTTTTTCTTTGCATCATACTAGATGCTAGACTAATCAATCAGACTCGGCTGATTGATTAACTGTAAATTTAATCAATCAGCCGAGTCTGTCAAATTTCTGTAAAAAAATATCGCTTTTACAGTAAATGAGTAGTTGATAGTGGGAGTCATCTATATCTATACACATAATAAAATCTTAAACGAGCCTTGTCTGTACATTAAAGATAAAAAAAAAAAAATCTATACACTTACAAACTTTGTTATCGAGGTCAAAAAACAGTTTTTTAGAATTTTTGTCTGTTTGTGTGTTTGTGCACGCTAATCTCTAAAACGGCTTAACCAATTTGAATGCTGTTTTCAGTGATGTATTGTAACAAGCTTCCAGTAACATTTAGTGTTTGTTTCATTCCAATCGGTTTACAAACTAAAAAGTTGGATAGATGTTGGTCAAGAGCAAACCCATCTTTAATAAATAAAAATTAAAAAAGTTACGCGCTATACTGAATACTATGCGTACGAAGTTACGGACTCGGCTAGTAAGGAATAAGCTTACTAATAGTCTATGTCAAGTGGTGGACGTCCTGCGGCTGAGATGATGATAAATATAACTTTAAAGGAATTACTCATTTTATGTTTTGGTAATTGTGCTAGTTGCAATTTTTCTTGAATTTGCCAATATTCTTAGTATGTAAGTACACTAAGTATTCAAAAATGTACTAGGAAAATACAGTTTGCATAAATATTATTGTATGCGCCAAGGCTATTGGCACACGGGGCTATAAATCATTCAAACTCTAGGGTTGTGCATGTTCTGCACGCATTGTCGATGCTTTGAGTACCTTCTCATTGAGTATTGCTAAGAAAGATATTTTTTTCAATTTAATCTACAATCAGTTGCTAGAATAATTGGAAATGTTGCAAATGAAATTTGTTGCAGCTGGAATCGACTGTAAGGATGTTGATATTTCTTCGTTCTTAGTATATAGCGATTGTAAATATTATAAACATGATGTTTCATATTTTGAATTGTGTATAATAATAGGTACAAACAGCAACACACTTAACTGCACACAATTTTATCTGTCATATCGCAGGAAAGAGACTCGTTTTTGACGTTGACAATTATGAACCCTAGCCAGTGGCCGAGTAAAATATCTCAATTTCGTCGGATAATTATCAAATCGGGCAAAGTCGGGTAGAGTCGTTTGTTTTCGTTTACCTTAATGCGTTGACATTTAGATATCTTATTTCTTACTATAAATATACAATGATATTAATAATTTGTTAGGCTCACTCAACACACACAAGCAGAGTCGAAACGAAGCGACGCGTTACGTTTTTTAACTTCATAGTGTATTTCTCGTAGGGACCACGGATGAAAAAAAAAACTTTTTTTAGTTTAGTTAAATTTTTTTAGTTAATACGCAAATTAACTTTATTTTTCCTGTTTTGTCCTAACATTTAAAAATACACACACACAGCGAAAATACACACAATCTCATACTTGAAAGTCTAATCGAAAATGAAAATAATAATACCCGCATGCGGGACATGCCGAACACATTTAACGTTTTGCAAGACGGTCATCACAACTCGCATCACGAGATGGTCCTGCAGAATGCGGGTTAAGCATTTTATCGACTACCTATCCATAACCACATTTAAATAAAATAATTATTTGTTATTGTTATTTTATTTACATTTTTCATTCTGTGCAATTACTTTAAATTGCTAGGTCATCACATATAAACTCAAACACAAAAATAACTTTAGTTTCGTAAAACATTGGTATCATCTGAAAATCGTCATTAGTAAGCAGAGCGAAGCGTAGCTCAATTCCTCCCGACTCGTATAAATAATATAGTCTTATTTGACCAACAAAGTGACCATATATTTTAAATTGCTAGGTCATCACATATAAACTCAAACACAAAAATAACTTTAGTTTCGTAAAACATTCGTATCATCTGAAAATCGTCATTATTGAGCAGACAGAGGCGTAGCTCGATTCCTCCCGACTCGTATAAATAATATAGTGTTATTTGACCAACAAAATGACCCACAGGTAATTATGGTCGGAAATCATTATACAGGCGGCAAAACGAGATTATATACAGCACGGCACACATTTTTCCGAATAGATGTAACCCAATCAGTGCCACTCTATAAGTCGGACTCAACAGGCACTAGTCTGTTGAGACCCACAGGTGAAAATAATTGTTTTTCACTTTTGGTAGGTATAAGAAAGAAGTTCGAAGTGATTATAACATTTTCTTTGAAATTATTGTAACAGATTATGTAGATTTTGATAAAAGATCTTGTGTCAAATAGACAGAATTGAGTAAAGAACATCGAGACTTTTGTTTTTCAATTTAGATTACATACATGAACCATGAAGGTTTTATTTGTAATAAACTATAAGTAAATGTCAATTTGAGCGTTAGAAGAGCTGCATTACAATGCGACCGAATTAAAAATTATTACCTGGAAAACTTATTACTATACATTGAAAGTGACGACATATATCTATCCCTTTCAAACAGTGATAATTTCTCTCACTTGCGTCTTTAATGTGCAGTTAAGTGTGTTGCTGTTTGTACACCAACAGAAAACACAACAATCATATAATAATAAACTTCACATTCGGTTATACTCTGATGTGAGTTCCAATTATAGGTATACACAGCATTTACAAATTTATTATCGACCCTTAAGGCTTATAGAATAAAATATAAGACAGCTTATAGAATACAAAGTAGACAACGGAATCTGCAGTCAGACACAATTTAAAATACATAAATGGTATATAATATTAAATAGACGATATATAATCATTAAGTAAATCATTCAACATTCCTGAAAGATAGTATGCATTTCCGTATCTTACGACGATTTTATTTATTCATAATAAAACAAGTTTTATTTACATATTCGATAGTAACACGGCGCCTCACTAGTCCTAGCCATAAGGCCAGTAAGTGCGAGAGAGCATGCGATATTGGCAATGCTGCTCCAACGTTTTATGGCCCCGTGTGCCAACAGCCCTGGCGTTCTCTATAATTTCTTTAAATTCATTTCTGGGCATAAAATGGATCCAAGGCCATGTATACCATGTATACCTTGTACATAGCATGAATATTTTATATATTTTTTCGCAAAAATCTTTGTGGGTTAATAGTTGAAACGTATTGTCCCTTAGGTCCAAGCGCGCGACCTGATCGACTTCGGCATGATCCCGGAATTCGTGGGGCGGTTCCCGGTGCTGGTGCCGTTTCACAGTCTCGACTGCGATCTCCTGGTGCGCATCCTCACGGAGCCCCGCAACGCCATGGTGGCTCAGTACAAGCTGCTGTTCGCAATGGACGAGTGCGAGCTGTCCTTCAGTGACGACGCGCTGCGGGCAGTGGCCGCCATGGCCATGGAGAGGCGTACCGGGGCCAGAGGACTGCGGGCCATAATGGAGTCGCTGCTGTTGGAGGTCATGTTCGAAATACCCGGCTCCGATATCGCTGCCGTGCACGTGGACGAGGGCTGCGTGGCCAGGGGAGAGCCGCCCAGAATGCGCAGACGCGAAAGGACAAGGGACCAGCAGCCCCGGGATCCGAGGGACCCGCATCTCGACCATTGGCCATCGGTGCGCCTGCATAACTGTACGTAGTGTAGTTTGTTCTAGGCGTAGTCCAGGGGGAGATAAACGCAGCCATCCCAACCGATACATGTAACGTACCCTTTTTTAATTAAATATCTGGCACTATGAGATGAATTTCGGGAAGGCCTGTTGCTGCAAGAGGTATTAATGGTGCTGTTGGATGAATTTACCTGAATGTAATTAAAAAGCATTTAAAAATAGAATAAATAATAGTACTAGCGTACAGAAGTTGCACTCCTTTCACATTCAATGTGAGCGTCCTTAGGCAATTATATCACGGCACACACGGAGTGACAGAGGCCTGACTATACATATATTGGGGCCATAAACATTTTTTTAATCTATATTTATTAATCATTGCTCGCTTGCAGAATTCTGTAATGAACAGCGCATGTTGGACAAACACGCAGAATGGGTGTCCGTTGTAAACGATATTTAAAATCTGTTAGTATAGTTTATTAACTTTTTTTAATATTTTTATTTTTATTATTTGCAATCAAAATGAAGACTTAATATACATCTTATAGTATAATTTTACTGCGCTCACTAATATTATTAGATGAAACATAAAAACAGCAAGCAGGCAATAAAATAAGGCAAGCATTAACATAAAAAATTAAAATAAAGATACATTTGTCCCGGTATTAAGATTCCGTAGATATATTTCATTAATGTATTATGAAGATGGCGCTTTGATTCATGCACAATTAGGGTTGGTTGGACATTTCTAGGAGACCCTGGCGAAAGAAGTAGGCACCAAAAAAGGAACTTAAATGTGTTTTTTATTATCTATTTATTAATGTTAAATCTTTAGAAGTTAACCTGAGAGTTTCAATTTTGCCCTTCTCTGTTTAAATGAGATTTGATGAGATATTTTTGAATCTCTCTGTCCCATTTTCAGCTCGATAATTTATGAATGTCCCCTAAGTATGTAGTTATTTGAGTGTAACTTCCTTTACTTTCGTATTGGCATTTAATAGAGAATAACTAATTTGATTTTTATCGTTTAAATATATATACGAACTAACCGTTCATTCGAGGAAGCACACACTTTGACGTCCCATTATAATTTTTAAAAAATCTAAGTTAAGCTACGTGATATTGTTAGTAGTCAAGATGGAACATCTTCTGAATTATTGCAGGCTTTTAATATGCAAGAATTTTAATTATTAGTAACTAAGTAGTGCACGCGACTTTGTCCGCGTTGAAATATAAAAAATAAACTACACACAAAATATTGTTTTTTTTTTGGCTCTTATGTTTTGCCCTCGCGAACAGTACTTTTTTACTGTATGTCCTTTTTTGTATCTCTGATAATGTGTAAGCAAAATTTCAGGATGATCGGTTGAGTAGTTCAGACATGAAGAGGTAACAGACAGACAGTTATAAATGCGAAAGTTCGTGAGGATTGATCGATTTGTTTGTTTACTCTTTCACAGTATTAGCACATAGATAGTTTATTACCTGGTTTAAAAGAGGATACTTTTTATCTTGGAAAACTGTTAGATTCCCGAGGGATAATCTAAAAATATATAAATCAATTTTATATTTTTAGCCACTGTTGCCGTGGCGGCGGGCGCCACCGTCACTACAGCGATAAAGATGGGAGTCGCGGGCACCACCTAGTTTATAATATTATTAGTATGGATTATTCTGTAGTTTACCATTTACAACCAAAAAACTTCGAAATAACTTTCAATGTGTAACTTGCTTATACATAACTTGTAATTCACTATTTTGTTTTCAGAAACAAGGTCGTCGTCGTATCTCGCGACGCGCCTGGACGTTATGGTGATGTCGACAACCATGTCGGATGGTGACCACATTGCTGTGCTAATACATAAATTCCTACACATACGTACACTTGTTTAATACCCTAATAAATTGCAATTAAATTGTACACAGATACAAAAAAAAAACAAGTGGCGAAAAAGTTCTTCGATATTTGTATAAATATAAACATATATTAAATGTTTAATATATGTTTGTCTAAATTGTCCCGAACTTTGAAAACGCCTTATTCATTCGCAAAGTGTATTAATTAGGAAAGGAAAAAAAAAACTTAAAATATTTTCTTCCCATACGAGTTAGATTAGAGGATTTATAAAAAGGTTTGTCTCGATGGCATCGATAAAACGTATCACTCGATCGATGAAATATATCGATAAAAAGTTATGGCGTTCCAAAGACATCAATTCAGTTGAATGTCTTTAACTAATATTGGTTACTTTAAAAATCGGGTAGCGTAGATATTTTTCTGAAACGATACGATTTTGTCCCAGAATATTTAGTACAATACTACTGCCTATATTAGATTAACTGTTTTTCATTAGGGTGTTCCCAGATTAGCATTTCATTGAAATGTGCCAATTGTTTGAATACAGTGTCTGGTTGTGTCTCATAATGTGTCACAGAAGCGATAAATTTCACAACTGTCATAATGAGTCAGAAAATTCACAAATGTGACACAGTATAGAAAAATGTTACAATGTGACACAAAATATATATTTTTTTTAAATTAAGTTTATTTAAAATATTGATTGAAATTGTACGCGTAATAACACAAATTCAATACAGAATGTTGAATATATTCTGAGAACTTACCAAATCTGTATTCAACATACAAATAGCATTCATTTAAAGAAAATTACATTCTTTGCATTACTCTGATCTTATAAATAGTTCCTTATAATTTAATTGCGTTTTTATAGGTCCAATTAACAAAATGAAACGATGAAAAAAATATATACAAAATAATGTATGTTGTATCGCACACTACCATACAACATTGCTCATGTGATGTAAATTACTGTAAATATGTTAGATGAAGGTTAATTAAGATTAAATTAAGTATTTTTTTTTCTAATGTCCATCTAAGTTGTAAGTACGAAAGATTACACACAATAGCTGCAAATTTTACTGGGATGAGTTAGTTCTTTTTTTTTTAAATTGGCAAGCCAAACATGTTTGATGTTTTGACAACTATTATACTTTTGTTAAATATATTATAATATTTTTTATTTAAAGTTGTAATGTGATTATAGTGAAATAGGCATCAATACAAATGATCACATAGCAGCTGGATGTAATAATTTAAGCCTATTTTCAATAAAAACAAAACAAGCAAAATTGTCTTTTATTTGTTATATATATCCTTAGATTATAGTATTGATCAATCCAAATGGATCAGTGAGGGCAAATCTTAAACCATAAGAGATACGAAAATTTGTTCTTAGTGTTACTTTGGGGTACATTAATGAAAACTCCTCTACATTGTACACAAATAACTTATAATCCCAGAATCATATTATTCACAAGAATAATTCTATAAATAAGATGCGCGGACATAAAACCTCTGCTCGACCGCCTCTTTTTCTCTGAGGTACGAAAACCTTCGTCAGTTTTCAAATTAATTCCTTTATCAAGTGGTAGACTCTTAGTACCTTTTGAAAATAAAGCACTAAGCAGACAACTGACAGACGTTCCAAATGAAATTTTGGCATAACTGACAATGTGCAAGCAAATGTCGACTTTCAGGTGACGAACCCTTTATTGCCCTGACTTTACAAACGCAGACATTTGCTAATATTAGGAACAAAGACTTAGATTTTTGTATTAAGAAAAGTTTGCATTCAAACTTTTTCAAATTACCCTCACACTCACCCAGGAATCAAACCCTACCAAATTTCTGTAAAAGAAATCGTTATCACTTTTATTGACGTGGTCGATAGTGGGGGTCATAAGGAATAAATATTACTATGGAACCTTGTATAAAAATATACAGAAATGCCTATAAATTAAATTATTGGCAATCCCTTATCCTTCCTATTGTAGTCGGCAGTAAACCGCCAACCAACCAAACACAGTACAGATAAATACCAACATTTTTTTTACATTTTCTTGGCTTAAGAGCTCAATATTACAACATATTTTATATTGAAAATACTTTTTTTATTTAGAACAATCTTTATAATGTTTAAAAATTTTAGGTTATAAAAGCATTCTAGTCACAAAAGTTACAAGATTGTGTCGACAAATGTCGACGTGTAAGCAGAAGATTTTACCGTTTGAACAAAATAGTGCAAGACATTTTTTGTTTCCAGCAGTTCTCAAACTTTTATATAAACTGCCATTTTCCATAGTGCTCACCAATGAGGGTTCGTCTCATTTTATATCAGTTGTGCCTAGTATATGGGTAAATGAAGATTCTGTTCCGTTTTGGCCAAGGGCAAGAAAAACCTGCGATCTTGAGATTTAAGAAGAAATGAAAAGAGTTTACTTTGTGGGAAATGAAAAGAGTTTTATTATTATATTACTTGTCTTTATTCTATTTACGCATTAAATTCGACTTTTCTCATCATCCCATAGTATTTTATTTTATTTTGTCAATGAGCCGGTCGATGGGTATAATAAAGCATGTGTAATATTGTTGTTTGTAGTGAGCAGTAAAGCGAGAACGTAGGTAAACGTAAAGGGGTATTTCTCATGAAATTCCAAAATTTTAGATGTTATATAAATTTCTTTTTTTTTTTATAAACTTTGATATTTTTTTTTGCAGAAATCAAATAAGTGGCTTTCGGAGATCTATTTAGAAGTATTGGTCTTCCATATTTTTGTATATTTTCGACAAAAATGAGGTTTTAAAAAATAAGCAAATGAGGGAATGATTAACAAAGTGAGGGAATGATTTATTATTATATTATAATAAACAGCATCTACAAATAAAGGAGATTATGTAATTTTAATTATATCAAACAATGAAATATCATATTCTAAAGAAAATGAACTCAACTTATGTACTTATAGTTAACATAAATATATATAAACTCGAAAAATTAAAAAAATACACTATTATAGAGGTAACAAATGTTTTTATCTTTATATTTATTACTATTTATTTTTAAACTTTGTACTTGTGGGAAAATCCACAACTTAAAACGCCTTCATATTTGTTTATTAAGCATTAATTATAATTATTACTATTAATCTGTATTATTCTTTTCTTGTATTAGTTTTTTGGTCTTTGAGATCAATTAATTATTCAGTCTTAATTTTAACATCATTTGTAGACTCATCTAACTCTGAAATAACATAATTCCTCCTGTTAACTAATTTTGGCGTCTTTATTTTCTGTATCACAGCTTCCCAGCTATATAATTGCTCATCTTTAATATTAGGCCATCTCCAAAACTTCACACCTTTCTTCATACACCTAACCATTAAACCATCTTCAAAAATTGATAAATCTTCTCCGGGATACTTTGCCGTGCCCCATTTTATCAGGACATAATCTCCAGTGGTAGCAATCTTATCATTGTCTGAGACAACAGTAAATCCATCATTTTCTAAATCAATTGTATAATTTTCTTTGAACATTCCAGTAAGATCTTGAATGCGCGAAGAAGACGCTAAAAACAGTTGGTGATTATCCTTTATTATTATATCCAATTCCATTGACTTTTGAGAAGCTTTGTGCCTCTTAGCTTCTCCAAAAACTATTTTTTTCTTCACACTCTCAGGAACGTTTACATTCTTTAGGAGTGCATTTACTTTAGTTGCAGGCGATTCTGGGTCAGTTTTTTCTTTTTACAGTCTCAAACACCTTCTTGTATTTTTCAATTAACCTCACTGCATTCAACAGTCTTTTTTCAATCTTTGCATACAAAATAGCTCGTCGCCTTCGCATCTGTCGTCTATTTCGAGCAGCAACATCTTCTCTAATTTGCTGATAATGGACTTGGTGTAATTTGCTCTAATTTGCTGATAATGGGGGTGTATCATCAATTATTCTTTGTAAATTTTGGTGTGCTATAGCTTTTTTATTCCTATACACCATTCTTTCCATTGTTTAGATGGAAAAATTCTACTAAATTCTACTATTTTCTTTACATTGTTTTCGCTTTTGTCTGAGTTCTCTAGCATTCATTTTAATAACTGATTTTACCTGACCCTTCTCTTTTTTTATTAAATATTTTAATCTTTCTTTTTCCCGTAGTTTTTCCAAAGATTCAGTATTGTTTTTCATTTTTTCTAGCCTTCTTCTATCATATTCTTTCTTTTTAATTTTTTTTTCTGCTTCACTCAATTCTTTGGTAGTGCCATTTTTCTTCCGCATAAATGATGTACCTCTTCTAAATTAAATTAACATGAAATACAAGTTGCAAGAAATCAATAAAAAATCTATAAGAACTGTAGAATACTGTATAAATCATTCCCTCATACAGCCGTCATTCCCTCACTTCTAAATGTAATGAGGGAATGACTGTGAGGGAGTGACGAATTTTAACTAAAGCTACAAAAACACCGGCACATAACCTCAACTTGATTGCAACATTTTGAATATGGATTTTACTCCCAAAAACGCATAAAAATAACAAATTATGTACATATATACTAAAATGCTTAATACATACATGTTACGTGAGGTAATGATCGCCATAAATGTAACTCTTAACAATTTTGTACATATTATGTTTTTGCACAAACTCACCTACAGTTGAGAAGAAATCGCCATTTTGAATCATTTGAGAGTGTTGCCAGGTACTATAAACTTAAGGTTGCGTTCCTAAATATCGTTCCATACGTTCAGAAATCGAATATTCGTAATAGGGTGAGGGAATGATTTTTTTTTGTCGGGACATATTTAAAATCGAATTATCGTTTTTATAAATTCGTCGTTGTAAGATAGAAGCTTTTATAGACAATAACAAACATCTTTCTAATGTATTAGCATACTTTTATTATTAAGAATATTGACATATTTGAAATGAGTAGGAATTTTAGTATTGTTTTTGAACTAAGGGACAAGGTGAGGGAATGACTTTCACGGTAACAAAGTAGCCATATCTTTTTTTTCTTTAGAGGTAATACGTTTTCATTTTAAAGAATAGTGGTATAGACAGCGAGCATTGAAATAAAAAAAAGACTTATGTAGTTAAATGCATATGACTCGACACTAGTGACTCGGGAATCAAATTTCGAAATTTGATGAGAAATACCCAAAGAATCATATCCAAACACAGTTTTGAAATTCGCTTTCGTTCGCGTTTTTGTTCGATTGTCAACAAACGTGGCACCCATCGTGCTTTGTCATACACAAATCTACATGCAGGATTTTATGTTCATGCACCTTCACTCGGCGGTCGTCGAGTACAATATTATGAACTTCTTCAACGACACCCTCAGTAGTGACTTCGATTGGGCGACCAGAGCGTGGAGCATCAGATGTGCTTGACCGACCACGTTTAAAATCATTTATCCAGTTATAAACAGTCTGCAACGTTGGTGCGTTAGTGCCATGAACAGTTCAAGTTCAATTTTTATTGTGGCAGCACTGCAACCTTTCATAAAAAAATGTTTTATAACGGCACGAAATTCTGATTTTTCTATAGTTGTTGAAAATTTACAATTGATCACAGTTAAACAATGGTTAAACTGACAAAAACTTGTTTCTTTTTTTTCCTGAATTTTTGACAGTCTTCATTTGATAGATTATGCCTGCCAGTGTTAATGCCATTTACCAGAAAAAAGGTATTTTAAATAGTTTTTAAAAGGACTTATCAAACAGTCCTCGTAATAAAAGGTTTTTGAATTCCGTAGTTTTCAAAATCGAAAGGTATCTAATTCTCTAAGACTTCCTTGATGAATCTTAGATGGAGTCGTTATTTTTATTTCCATTAATTTTCTTGAATCCTGTATTTCCCTTGTTGACCACTTTGTTTGAAAATTAAAACTGTCATTAGTCAATCCAAGCGAACATCTCTTCATTACACCTAGATCTAACAAATGAAGAGCATCTGCAATAGTGAAAAACAAGATCAATAGGTAAATCTTCGATTGGACTTTTCTCTTTGATGGATCTCATCGATTAATAAATAAATAGTCAGTACGCAAAGGCATGTCTGTTCTGCAAAAACTCATATGTCTACCTCTTCTATCGTAAGTAGGTACTTTCCTTTTATAAAGCACCTTGCAGGTGTATCACATATGAAGCAACGAGTTTTGATATAATAATTTGTCTTTGAATTGAATTGAATTACTATATTGAAGTAACTTTAAAAACTCGTTTACAAACGGACGCATAAATAATTCCAAAGGAGGTTTCGTACTCCCAAAAAAATACAGCTATAACCAATGAATCAATATCCATTCCGTCTATTTTACACAAAATTGGCCAAAATAATTTTTTTTTGTGCTTTTAGCTATTGGCATGCCATCAATGTTGAAGGACAAAGATATGCACGTCGGTAACTCTTTTAGAAATTGAAATAAAACTTTTTTTAAAGTATGGATGAGCGGCGAGTAAAAAGTGGACGAGAGGCCGTATTTTTTCGCCTTTTTATTCATTTTAATTGTAGTAAATTCAAGTCTTGTCAAAACAGTTTGAGAAACAAGTGTCTTATGGTGACTTTTGATTAAGATATTGACAACAGTTTTTAAAACACTTTGTGTAAAAAATATTATTATGGTAACATAGTAAGCACACAGATACCACACGTTTTAAAGCAATTGAACACTAGTTACAAACTTGACACAATGTTTCTAAAAACGTGTAGACACAAAAAAAAATGTAACGTGTGAGCACAACGACCACAAATAGTTACTGAATCATTTTTTGGTAGAATTGTGTTTTAACTGTTACCATACAAAGTGACTGAACCCCACACAGTCGCTATGTTTCGAAACAGTTACAAAACTGTGACAGCTTGTAACTACTTCCAAGATTCTGCGACTGAAAAATGCTATCTGGGTTATGGAAGACGGCAATCTACAATGTGCTATGGGGTTCTTCTTTGGGGTACATAACGCTGCGGACATAAATACCTACTATCTTCATTCTACAAAAACGGGCCATTAGAGCCATTTATTAACTAGATTATATCTTGTAGGCAGTCTTCCCTACAAGAGAAGTTCAAGGAAATAAAGATTTTTACTGTTACTTGTCAGTATATTTATGAAAATTTAATTTATACGGATAAAAATACAGTCAATTAAAAATTTTAATGCTACAAGATCTGTCGACATATTATTAAGTACATTATGTCTCTTAATATATGGCTGCAATCCAGGCAGCTTTTCCTTGTCGATAGCGATTACTTTACTTATCGAGATTAATAACGTGCACGTGGAGATGAATTTCATAGTTGAAACCGATTCACGCATAATGTCGTGAGCGCCTCATGGTTTATCCTCTCACCATGCCAACCCTTATACCCCTTTTTTTTGCGTGGGGAAATCAGCGATCCTGATTCAACTGCCATCAGCAATGGGGCGCTGGCAGGATATGCGGGATTTCTACCTGCTAAAACCCCACGGTGTTCCTTATCCACGCACACGTGGGACGGAAGAGTGGTATCAGCGCGAGCATTTCGTCCTGCTCTCCCGTCAGCGTTAGTCCGCAGTCGGAGGCTTCTAAATTCAAGGGTAGGGGGGGATGGTAGACTCCCTACTCCCCGGATGGCAAAAAAAGTGGGAAGACGTGCTGGAACACAGAGACGTCTTTAGTAGTAGTGAGCGGACCCTGCGACACCCAAACCGTTCACCCTCCGGCTGATCACGGGAGCGCTTGGAGTTGGCCGTACAGCCTCCTCCGCCTCACCTAACCTAATCTAACCCCAATGATAATCCTGACGGGATATGATACAACATCATCGCACCAAATGCAGCGCTTGCCGGTCATAACCATGACACAGCTAATAAAAATGGGAAGGCCGCCGCGCCCTCTTTTTTGACGTTGGGGCAGGGCCGTCTTTACCCGGGGGTGCAAGGGGTGCGGTGCACCCGGGCGCGGAGCGCCCGGGGGCGCCTGCCGAGCGCTGAGTATTTAGATATTTCATTGAACTTAATATAAAAAAATTAAATATAAAAAAAAATAGTCATCAACAATAATTATTGTTTTACTTTTATTAAAGCGCCTACACACGGCCCTAAAATTGGTGGCAATATCGGGGAAGTGGTGGGGAGCGCCCTAGATCGCTCCCTTGATCGCCTTATGTGTAGGCAAATCGTAATCAGTTTCCTCCTAACTCTGAAATCGGGTCGGTTGAACCCACGATTTAGGGGCGATTATCGTCTAGGGAGCGTTGTCGCATCGTGTGTAGCGAAATCGGTGCCGATTTCACCGCAGTGTGTCTGCGAGGGCAGCGGCGACAAGACGTATTTTTGTGTTTTTAATTTGTATTCCGTGCGAAGACATGGCTAAGGAAAAGAAGTGAGAAGCCTGGACGAAAGTCAATGATCTCTTCAAGGAGTTCCTCAACACATTCTATATCCATTCTTAAAAAGTTTTCAGCTACTTCCAAATGTCTCTCTCCCTTCTAAGGTGTTTCCATCTAGCTACAATATGGGCTTCTTCAAATTAGCAGTAAACAAATTCCTGCAAGGTCGGCAGCGCACATGCACCCCCCCTTTTTTTTACGTTGGGAAATCCATCATGGATACCCAGCAGCGAAAGGGGGACGCTGTGGGTTATGCCGGACTCCTACCGGCTAAAACCCAACGACTTTCTAGCGCGGCCGTAGATGGGCGGGGTCGCAGGAACGTTGTTGCACAACCTCGGCGACCCGCCACGGCTGTTCAGCGCGGGGAGGACTACGCTCCCTGTCGGAACCTAGGCGTACCCAAAAGCGGAGGTACGCCGGCCATCTCGGGGACCTCACAACGGGCGGTAGTCTCCCCTTAAACTACCGCCCAGGTCCTGGTCAAGGGGGAAGGCGGCGGATATAAACCATCCGCCTGCGCCCGAGCCTTCTCCGGCGGATCGGCTGGGAGAGAGGATCCTCTTCCCGTTGCCTCTCCGCCGCTTCCTTGCGCGACATAACGTGCTCATAAAACGTGAGCATCGCCTGCCACGCAAGGTCACTGGCAACCATCGCTTTCACGACGGCCGGCAGCGAGAAGTCGGCGCCCACGACGAGGGACAAAGCAGCGCGCTGCTCTGCCCATTTGGGGCAGTCAGCCAAAGTGTGCTGCGCAGTGTCAACCGCGCAGCCACAGTGGTGGCATTCCTCGGTTGGCTCTCTCACGGCCACTCGGTGAAGGTAACGCCCGAAGCAACCGTGCCCCGAGAGTACCTGCACCAGGCGGAACGTGAGGGCCCCGACATGCACCCCCCCTCGTGTTGCTTGTGTCCTTAAGCGACTTTTTCGTCTTTGACTTGGTTGCACTGTAGAAAGTGCCAGAGTGATGCCTATTCTCTGATGTTTTGAGAGTGTCGGCGGCATCTTGCTTGATAGACGAGCGCTTTGTTGCACGGTCGGTTTCACACTTAGTGGAAGAGTAGCGGCCGATTTCATCCCCACTACCACGCTCCTGATTTTGCCACAGATTTTAGGGCCGTGTGTAGGCGCTTTTACGCTTTCGGCGCTTGTCATACCGCTCATGATGTGAAAGCTAAAATGGCTCTTATCACTACACAAATAAAAACGCCTACACACTGTCCTAAAATCGGTGGCAATATCGGGGAAGTGGTGGGGAGCGCCCTAGATCGCTCCCTTGATCGCTTCATGTGTAGGCAAATCGTAATCAGTTTCCTCCTAACTCTGAAATCGGGTCGGGCGAACCCACGATTTAGGGACGATTATCGTCTAGGGAGCGTTGTCGCATCATGTATAGCGAAATCGGTGCCGATTTCACCGCAGTGTGTCTGCGACTGCAGCGGCGACAAGACGTATTTTTGTGTTTTTAATTTGTATTCCGTGCGAAGACATGGCGAAGGAAAAGAAGCGAGAAAAGCCTGGACGAAAGTCAATGATCTCTTCAAGGAGTTCCTCAACACATTCTATATCCATTCTTAAAAAGTTTTCAGCTGCTTCCAAATGTCTCTCTCCCTTCTAAGGTGTTTCCATCTAGCTACAATATGGGCTTCTTCAAACTAGCAGTAAACAAATTCCTACAAGGTCGGCAGCGCACATGTACCCCCCCTGATGTTGCTTGTGTCCTTAGGCGACGGTAGCTACCTACCATCAAGTGGACCGTCAGCCTGTCTGCCACCTTTAATAATAATATTTAAAAAAAAGTTCATGGCGTTTCATCAACCAGTTCTTCCTTTTTCGTCTTTGACTTGGTTGAATTGTAGAAAGTGCCAGAGTGACGCCTATTCTCTGATGTTTTGAGAGTGTCGACGGCATCTTGATAGACGAGCGCTTTGTTGCACGGTCGGTTTCACACTAAGTGGCAGGGACGTGTGTAGAGTAGCGGCCGATTTCATCCCCACTACCACTCTCCCGACATTGCCACCGATTTTAGGGCCGTGTGTAGGCGCTTTAACAATTTTATTAAATGCAACACGCGCACGGCAAAATCTCTAATCCAAAGATAGTGTATAACCTTTGACACATTGCCGCCCGGTCGCCCGCACTTGAAGCAAAATGATCTCTAAGTCAATAAAGTGTAAGTTCATTTGAAATGGGCGCGAGGCGGGCGCGACACCTGTGCGTCTGTCATAGGCGATTAATTGCGCCCTTTGATATAGACGCCGAATAGACTTAAGACGGCACTGCGTTGGGGAATTCTCATGGATGTCCAGCAACGAAGGGGTTATGGCTGACTTGTACCGGCTAAAATCCAACGACATTCTGGCGCTGCCGTAGATAGGAGGGGTGGCGGGAACGTTATGACACGACATCTGCGACTAAGACCGCCGCGCCACTCGGGCACACCGATATATTTAGGTATATACCTGGCCGGTTCTTACCATTCAAGCGCGATCCGCACATCGCGTCCGCGAGGGACCTTTTTTCTCGGGGTCCTTTTTTACCACCCATGGTTCGCCCGGCGATTGAAGTGACCGCTCCCCGAAGACACTAACTTATTTGTATAGTCCCTTATAGTTAAGTTGATTTAAATTTTGTTAGGTCTAGTGTGGTATCCAAAGTGTCTTCAGGACTAGGACCCATGTACTGGAAAGGTTTTAGTGAGTAATAATCTACCATACCAAATTATTTGTAATATAAAGAACCGAACTTTATTATCTTTATAAGCATAGGCTATGTTCTTCAAGATATCCCCCTCGTTAAAAAATGCATAGCCCTACTCAGATAGCCTCGAGCTTCGATAGGTATTCATTCTATTTCTTATATTGTGTGTTACATTTGAGTTTATAAATTGATATATTATATGCTAAAGTAATTTTATGTTAAGGAAATCAAGCAAGTTACTAATTACGGTCACTCGCTTTCGATTTAATTAGTCTACTAGAAAAAGGCCACCAGGTCCTTCGACTACCACCCTACCATTGCCAGTATAACGCTATTGAGCTAATTTGGGCCCAAATCAAAGGTCACGCCGCAAGAAATAATACTTCGTCGCCATTTACGGCAAATAAGATGTTGGCCCTACTACAAGAGGCCATCAACAATGTTCAACCTGAAGACTGGTCTAAGGTCGTGAATAAAACAAAAAGGGACATTATGTCTGATTGGGATCGTGACATCCGTATTGATAACATAATGGAGTCATCGTTAATAATATCCATCACAGATTCAGATGATGAATTAAGTGACAATTCAGATGTTCCTGACTCTGATATAAGTTTAGACGAGTAATATGTACGTTTCTATGAATGCCGGTTAAAAGGTAAATAAATAAAGATTCTTCGTTTCCTTGTCCCGTGCACGACCGTCCAGCGAGGAAGAGTAGGAAGAGTATATACCCTATGTACTGTTGTTTTATTTATATAATTATAGACTTTTTAACAATAAAAAATGAAACTTCGCACAATATACGTTTTTTATTAAAAAAAATATCGACTATCCATCGTAGCAGTACATCCCATCACTAAATACATCTTTGGCGTTACGTTATACGCATAACACTGCTTAATTTTTCTTTCAATTTGATTGTATTTGTAGACTAGAACTACTACACTACTAGTACTACTAATTTACTACTACAGTTATTAATGTGATTTAATATATTACGAATGTGGTGCAGGTGAATTACTAAATCATTATTGTAAATCGCGGCAACTTTCAAGAGTGAAACGAAACTAGTCGTAACTGTCACCCGCACCATGCTACAACGCACGGAGTATAGTTTGGTGAGACTTTGTGCAAATACATCCAAATAAAAATACATTTTACTGGCTAATGATGGCGGTTATTTACAGTAAAATTATTAGTGGAAGTAACCCCTTTTAATTTTTTTTAACCTTTTTAATTGCATTTGTACACTGCGTTTTGCAGTTACTTGCACAGCCCTTTTGGAGATGGTTTGAATATGGAAACGGAAATTTCAACCACCTATATATATAAAAATGAATCCCTATTTCCCTTGGTCACGGCATCACGCCTGAACGGGTAGACCGATTTTAATTCGGTTTTCACTAATGGAAAGAGGGATAAACGGGGAATGTTCTTATACCTATATAAAAATTGCACCACGGGCGAAGCCGGGGGCGGGTCGCTAGTTTATGATAAAATATTCTTAAAACAGTGTAAAGGGCATGAAATCAAGTATTTATGAAATGTATAAGGCTGCATATGTTCACATAGTATCTAAGTAGATAAAGCACGATCATGTTTTAAGCTTTTACTGCCTTTTAATTCGCACTCACGCCTAATTTTGAATTAGGCGTGAGAATTAACTTAAACAACCAAATTCCGAACAACACTTACATTCTCGTAACTTTTCGTTCTAACTATATCTAAAATAATGTCTATCATGTTATACACTTCTTCGTAACTCGTGTATAAAGCTGTCGGTGCAAGTCGTAATACATTCGGATCCCTGAAGTCTGGTACTACCCCGCGACCCTTCAGAGCTACACTGATTCTGTATGCTTCTTCGTGTTCTACGCACACATGGCCCCCTCTTTTAGCATCTTCGACTGGATTACCTACAGAAAATCCATATTCGTACAGCTTTGTTTCTATTAAAAACATCAAATAAGCGGTTATGTGCAAAGATTTCTTTCTGATATTCACCATTCCAGCTTCATTAAACATCTTCAAAGCCCCCTCTAACGGTGCCATCGATAACAGCGATGGAGATCCAATCTGCAAACCGTTGGCGTTTTCCTCGTGATCAAACTCCTGCCTTAATAGAAACTGGCTTTCTTTTTTATTACCATACCATCCCGCTAGTCCGGGAAGCAGTTTGAAATGTCTTCTATTAATGTATATAGCGGCATTAGACCCGGGTCCACCATTTAAGTATTTGTAAGTGCACCAAACAGCAAAATCTACATCTAAAGATTTGAGATCTATTTCAATAGCACCAACTGCATGACACAGATCCCAACCGACAATAATATCTTTTTCCTTAGCAGCCTCGCTAACTTTTTTCATGTCTAAAATTTGAGCACTTCTGTACAAAACTGTCGGTAGAAATACAATCGCCACATCGTCGGTCATGGCGGCAATCAAGTCGTCTTCATTGAGAAACTTTCCGTCTGCGCTTTCGACAACTTTAACAGTCTCACCGGGTTCAAGACCTTTAAGTCTAACTTGACTATCGACTGCATAACGATCTGTGGGAAAGTTCAAATCGTCGACTAATATCTTATATTTCTTTTTAGTCGGCTTGTACATAGTACTTATAACTTGATGTATGCCCGTGGTCGTTGATTCTCCAAACACAATTTCATCTATATCTGCGCCGACAATCGGAGCCATCAAATGGGCCAAATAACTTGAGTACATCAAATACTTACTGTTCTCTATGGTCCATAACTTCACGCCTTCCTTCTTCCACTTCTCAAGTATTTCAAAGACTACTTTCTCCGCATCTTTCGAGAGAAGACCTAAGGAGTTACCGCACATGTATATCGAATCTTTCCTCAAGTGAAATCTATGGCGGAAGTGTCCCAAAATATCATTATTGTCCATAGCTTTAGCAAATTTGGAGCCGTCCTCAAATTTTTTAATATTCATTTTGCTTAGTATCTCCTTTATCGGTTCGTCTTTCCTGTTTTGCTTTAATAAATGTTATTTTCATTTTCAAAGTATTTATACGGTTGACGGTTATAATGTTCTAATCTTGAATGCAAACAGACTGTTAACACCATCTGCTAAAGGTTTATAGATGAATTTAGCTGATCGTGTGACCAAGAATTTGCCGCTAGTTAGACTGTTTTTATCCGCATAATAAGTACAGCTACTTATCTATTGTAGGTAAGATAACTCTATTCTTTCGAATAAATTAAATAACAATTTAAAGTGAAAAAAGAAAATGGTGTCACTTTTTTATAACTTCAGCTTTCTTCAGTTGAAAAATAAAAAAAATAACGCCTGACTACATATATGAGCAACGCTTAACATCTTTATTGCAATTATAGCTTTGCCAGGCGTTAGATGATCCCTCGGGAACAGTATTTTTTTCTGGATGAAAGGTACCCTATGTACTTTCCTGCATCCCTGATAAAAGGTAAGCAAAATTTCATGATGATCGGTTCAACGGTTTAGGCGTGAAAAGGTAACAGACAGACAGACAGAGTTACTGTCACATTTATAATATTAATATGAATTATTTAACTTTAGCTAACTTAAAAAAGTTTCATTTTATAAGCCAATTTATGGTCACTTGTTATGCTGAATGTCGTTCTCTGTAAACAAAATTACTGTAAAAACTATCTTGAACGCAAATCGTTCTGCGGAATCGTTTAAAGGATCATAATCAATGAGACACTTTTTACGTTATAAATTTCTTAAGAAATTTCTATAAGTTACATAATTTGCAGTCTTTATTTATATATCGCATACTTAATGATGTGTTTATATCAACGAACTAGGTGTAGGTGAGTGCTGTAAGAATTATTTTCAAACGACAATTTATTTTTATAGGCTCATCAAGAGGTTAGCTTAGCTAGTTGAAGTAGGTACGTTCAAAGGTCCAGTGTATAAGCCAATTATAGCTGAAACACATCAATTCCAATTGTAATTACTTAATACAAATTTTTTTTTATTAAAGATGGGTTAGCTCTTGACCAGCATCTATCCATGTAGGAAGGATGAGGCCGACGATGGAGCGAGTCCACCCAGAATTGGGGTTATATGAGCACGGAAATACAGATTCCAATCCTTAGCAGTGCGCATCACAAAAGATGTTTTAAAGCGCTTGGTCCGAATTAGAGGGATTTCGATGATAGCCTAATTTGATAATTATAAAAACAAAAAATATTCAAAAAAAAAAAAAAAAAAAAAAAAAAAAACAAGGTGTACGGGCACCTTCCCTGGACACTGTCGGAATAAATAATTCAATGACTAATTAAAAACGATTAAGAATATTTTTTCTCTACACAAGATGTTTAGAAGTTTGTTATTAATAGGACCAAATTTTATAAAACTTGGCACTTGGATAATTACACATTTTTTTTATGTTAAGATCGGCAGACAGGCTGACGGTCTACTTGATGGTAGGTAGCAACACCACAGCTACTGCAAGTACGCTGCCGACTACAGTAGGATTAAGGATAAGGGATTGGATAGGAAAATTAATCTAGGACTTACAGTACATTTTTTAACGATTAATCGTATTATTATATTATACTAGCGGCCCGCCCCCGGCTTCGCCCGGCGTGCAATTTTATATACCCTAAAACATTCCCCGTTTATCCCTCTTTCCATTAGCGAAAACCGAATTAAAATCGGTCTACCCGTTCACGCGTGATGCCGTGACCAGGAGAAATAGGGATTCATTTTTATATATAAGATAAAAGGAACAAATGAATCCATCATTTAAACACACAATTTCGAAATCCCTTAATCCTACTGTAGTCGGCAGAGCACTATTACATAATTATGCATACTATATCAGTAAGACGGTAACCAATACCAGTGGACCAGAAGACCAGCGACGTACCCAATTATATACACTCTTTTATTTTGTTTCTTCTAACTTACGAAAATTCCTTTGTCATTCTATTTTTAAACAGTCTCGGTAATTCTCGGTTTTCGTCGAGCGGCCGAACTCGGTGTAACGACACATACCTACCAATGCCTCTAACTTTTTTCTTATTGCTCGGCTTCTAAAAAAGGTAGCCTGATGTTAATGCCATTTCCAGAGATTAGCGCGTTCAAACAATAAAAAAGTAGAACGGACTCTTCAGCTTTTTTTTATCTTCAAAGATAGATTCTTTAAACATTCCAAGCAGATTCGATACAATGTCTAGTGTAGGACAAGTTAATTAAATAGAAATAATTGAATGTTAATTAATTCAACTTTCGCAGAAAACATTGTCACTGTAGTCCTTGTGCGCGATTTTATCTTATCCATGGTGTAAATTTTAATTATATGAAAAGTATTTTAATTATATGAAATGATGAAAATATCGTAAAAAGTACTTATCGTAAAAATTTAAACTAAATTACTTTTTCTTATCAAACTGTATTCACCATGGGTTAGATAAGTAGAAATTAGTTAAACTTGCGTATTTTAATCGCATTTTTAAATAAAAGTATTAATTTTCTAGATTAACATTGACATGTTTACATTGATTAGTTTTTAATTATTTATTTGATGTGGCATTAAACAAATAAAAATAAAAACAGTTGAATACAACCATATTTTTTCTTATTTACTCCTTTGGAGTGAATTAATTAAAACAGGTCTTCCTCATTAGTCCTCTTCGTTTTTAGGATTTTATTTTTTATTGTCAATTTCATAATTGTGTGCAATTCCTATTTAGTTAATTATTTATCAAAAATGCACCCTTTTTCGACAGACTCATCCTGTACCTGCACAATCTAACCTTGGCAGTGGGTACACAAATACGTATATCCCAATAATATAAGGAGTAATCTATTATTATCTTAAAGTACACAATTATAAAACGTATTGTTTACTCAACATGTCATAAGGTAATTTTGTCATATTAAGTCATATAAGGTAATTATGTCATATTATTTCCTCGTGCTATTCCTAGTATTATTCCAAATAATAACAGACTGTGTATTTCTGAATAAAAAAATAAACCACTCCCTCCTCTGCCGTGGGTATCAACGGACGAAATTTACTATTGAGCAGTGTTACACTAAGCAAAAACATCACATTTTTTATCATAACACACTTGTTTTTTTAATATAGAATGTATTGGATTCATCAGCGGTTTCAGAATGTTATATAGAAAACTATACTCTGAGCACCCTAGCTTATAACCAACGCTGAACTACATGATTTCTCTAATCTACATACAAGAGAGAAGATTGCTAAAACCTGCACAAAATATAAGAATCGTCTTGAAACTCACCCAAATGATTGGATCAAAAGCTACTTTGGAGCATTCCACCTTAAAGACTAAAAATGACGCATATGCTGGAGTTGCGGATAAAAATTTTCTTCCAGCTAAATTCGACCGCAGGACTAAAAATTAGCTCATTTTTGTTTAGATTATTAATGAAGGATACGATCTCAATTTAAATTAGAATATATCATGAATTAGCGGGTGATTGTGGATACAATAACAAGAAGAAAAAAGAATGTGTTGAATTTCTATTTTTTGGAAATACTCTCGCGAGCAAAAAAATCGACTCAGGCTGCACACTCGCGGTAAAAAGTTTCTCGCACAAAAACTACAACACAGTATTATTATTATTTTAAATCACATGTAGTTCTTGGCAAAGATGTTGTATTAGTCTGTACCTATTAAGAAAATATCAAAAATGTCAACCTGACAGAATAGGGTAAGTTAAAATAGGCTACAATCGAAAAACTAAGTTTTTTACCTGTTTGACCTACGTGATATTAGGTCATATAAAAGGGTGTATATCTGATAAATCCTTATCAGTTACTCGTCAATAGTTAACCGGAACATATCTCTCTTATTTACAATAAAGAACATTACGTGAGAATGGACACAACCACCGAAGAAGCTGCTCAAGCGATTGCACTATTGCAACAGGGTCAACGTGAAGTCGCTCGTGTGCTGAATATGAGCCAGTCTGCTGTGTCAAGAGTTTACAGAAGATATCAGGAGACTGGTAACTTTCAACGGCGTACAGGATCTGGCAGAAAGCGGTGCATATCAGAAAGAGATTGTAACGGAATCAACCGAATCGGACTAAACATTATAGGTATTAACTACTTAATGAGGGACGCAACGCCAAGAGGACTGTCTGTATGCCAACACCAAGTCCAGATATGTCCAAATTGTGGTCATTTGGTATTCATCGAAGTTTCATTTCATTAAATTTTATCGAAATATTCAACGAATTCATTTAGAATTTATCGAAACGTGTAGTTGTAGGGCAATTAATTAGGGTCGAGTCGATAACAAGGATTTGTTCATTAAAATACCTAAGTACAAGTACATGGGAACAAAAGTTAACAGTTTTGAGAAAGAAAAAAAAATTAAGCACAAAAACGCTGTACTCAGTTAAGGCGAAGCGCGTGCGGAGGTTACGTTGTTACTAAGGGATAAGAAAGAAAAATATTCAGTGGAATATGTTTCATTGTAGCGAAATAGAACTAGGTTTAAGAGGTTAAAGTACACTCGAATAGTCAATTTTAGGTTATTGTCGCTAATTAATTTTATCGAATCAATCAATTAAATCATGCTTTGAACTTCATACACTGAAAAAAAAAAAAGAGACTGAATTCAACTGCGGACCTTGTGGTTCGGCTAAAGACAGAATATTTAATATTAAATGAGGCTTGTTTAGAGATGTACAAGCAAGGTTGGTAATTACCTAACAAGCCAATATTGTTAAGGATTCCTAGTTAGCCTTAACATTGCACTTACTCACTTATAAACAAAATCGTTAGCATTCCGAACCAATAAAGGAATTAGGTAAATAATTTAACAAAGTTTGATAATGTTTGCCGATTTGACTTATTAGCTGTTTGCAATTAACATTGTGGGCTCCATAAAAACAGTCTTGCTTGGTTATTTACAGTAATGACGTTTTACTGTAGATTTGCAGCGTTTCTGGGAGTACGTCGCCTTAAGGCAAAGGCAGAAATACACAAGTGCGCCTGTCGTAAACTATACGAAATGTTGACAGGCCAAGAAATCTAAAACTGTGTTACTCTATGCAATGGGTCACCACTTGTATTTCAAGTAGGGTTATTTATGAAGGTTTGGCGTGAGAACGAAGCATACTAGGTATAAGTTAAAAGTAAATAACAATCCTTATGTAAATATGTAATGTATGAATTAGTAAATACGGTTGCAGAAATTGTAATTAGGCACGACTGTTCTTAAATAGAAGTGAGGAATATTAACTTTAATACAATATGTCTATATAAAACTTATGTATGTTATAAATTGCTATAAGTAAATAAGTAATAGTGTAGGCCAAGGAGTGATGACAATAGCTGTGTTGTATAGCTGTTAGTAGTACAAGATTTCATAACCGTTAATCAGTACTTTACTATTAAATAAATAAATAAATAAATAAATCATTACGACCTAGTAGATACGATGGCCATGCCCTAGCTGAGTTAACAACAAAACAATGAGAGTAGCGATATAACTAGGGCAATCAATTAAATCAATTAATTAAATCAATTAATTCAAAGGGCCCCACAGTCACCTTTTGAGAATAGAGTTGCTAGGTAGATTATCTGTCAAATTATGGTATGGGAATATAAATATTTTAAACGGGGATTTAGTTATCAGATTGAAAGCTAGTACTAAGACGATTTACAGTTTAAAATTAAATTAGGTAAAGAAGTTGCCAGAATGTTTGTAGGGACCTTAGGGTGTCATAAATAGTCAGGGGATGCGGGGGGAAGAGAGCTGTCCCTTCCCAGAAAAATACGCACGAGTGCAACTGCATAGAGGCAGACTTGAAAAAAAAAAAAATAAAACAAAAAATGGCCAAGAGAAATTAGGGGTCCGTGCGGCATTAGGAATCATTGTTTTTCACAACAATGATGCGGACAGGCTGACAAGCCGAAGGAGTTTAAAAATAAAATTATTAGAATGAAAACATCTTATTTTGAAAAAAAAAAAGAAAAAGGGAATTTATATAAAACTAGGTCACACAACTTAGAATGAAAAGATACTATATGATATTAAGATACTATATGATATTAAGCCTGAAGCTTGACTAGAGTACTAAGTAAATATTTTATGATTGTCAGAGCCTAATTAGACTTCCCCACAGAGAGATATAGCTAGCGTAGGGATCGATTAAAGAATAACGTAATGATAAAATATAATTATAAAATCTCAATATTAGCGATAAAATATAATTATAAAATAATTATTAGCGTTGCTAATTAGTGCTAAAAAATAAATATATGCTAGGCAAGATAGATACAGCCATTGTCTAGATACGTAGTGGTTCAGATGAATTAGGGAATTTAATGGCACACAAAACATTAACACATGGGAGTTAGGGACGCTTAGACTACGCGTTGTAGTATTCCTAACTATACACAAGAGTTGATGAAGAGGTATATACAAACAGAAAATAAATACCGACAAACATGCGGAACCCGCGAGCGTATTAAAATCGAATTTCGGAGAATGTTAAAAAGTAACGGTAAGGAGAGCTAAGGGATAGTCGGGACTAGACTTTGGGAGAGATCGGACGCGAGAGAGTGGTGACTAGACTTTGGGAGAGATCGGACGCGAAGAGTTGAGATTAGGACCTGTGAGGGCGCACACGCAGGTGTAGATTTGCAGACGAAGTGATCGCGAAAGTCGATAGGAAGTATAGGCAGGTTAAAATTGAATAGGGGTCGTACACTCGTAATAGGGCTCCACGATAGTCGAGATCGTGTCGCATGCACGAAAGAAACATAGTACGCGCGTGTAATACCGACTAGTAAATCAATCTAATAAATTGTAATAGTGGTAGGGCATATAAAATATTAGGGTTTAGGAGGGGGCGCCGCCTTCCTTGAGGTTCGTTATATTTTACAGTAGGTCTCGCCATAAATAGGAAATCAGTTAGGGCTAGCTTAGTTGAACGCGGATCCTAGGTCTAGGTGACGAAGAATTCGCGAGTCAATCTTCAGAGCAGAAGGAGTCATCGTCCTGGGCAAGGTGAGCAGAGGTGAAAACCCGAGGTCCGTCCAAGCACTGCAGCCTGACAGCCAAACCAATCGCAAGTAAGTGATTTCACTATCTTTAAATTACCTGACGTTTATAATTTTGTTATGATAATAAATTTATAATCCACATATTAATAATAAATCCCATACAACTCGGGAAATAATAATATCTACCGATATTATCGAGTATGCTTTACTATGTGATTAAATAACGGATATACTTGATTCTGATAACGGCTCGCGATCGAATTGGGAAAGAATTATTTAATTCTTAGTGGCAGGCAGAGAGCTTCGCGAAAATTATTACCAAGGTAAATAGCTAGTCCTGTTATATAATTTACCTGACGTTTATAATTATGATGATAAATTTGTAATTCACATATTAATAATAAATCCCATACAACTCGGGAAATAATAATATTTACCGATATTATCGAATATGCTCTACCATGTATTTAAGTAATTATAACGGATGGTTTAGGAAATTGACGTGAGTAAATATACCTGATCCTGATAGCGGCACCCGATCGAATTGGGAAAGAATTATTTAATTCTCTTTGGCAGGCAGAGCGCTTTGCGAAAATTATTACCAAGATAAACAGCTAGTCCTGTTATATAATTTACCTGAGTTTATTCGTCTAGTCGACTAATATTACGACGGTTTAGGTAACTGAATTCCTTAACGAGAGGTTATCGATAACCAGTTTTGACTATTTCAGGGGAAACCGTAGGTATTATATAGACTAGCTTAATACCGAACTAATATTGTTAAAGGTTTTACCTACTAAATAATTGGGCATTTCTATCTTTAATACACAATTATGTGCCTAATAAATTACACACACATACACTACAAACATATATTTTACCTTTTAATATTATCCTATATGTGTATTAATAGATTACATCACATACACTAACAAAGGTAAAGGTTGAAAAGGTAAATATGTAGTAGCGGATGGCTATCTGCTACGAGGTAAAAAGGTATTGGTTGTCTAGTTATGTGATTGTGTGTTAGACAGCATTAGACTTCCTGGAAACGAAGTAGAGATTTTGCCGCGGATCTACTCATTTCCTAGTCAGAAGGAACTTGGCGAAGTTATGAGTACGATCAG
The DNA here is from genome assembly GCA_910589475.2 of Bembecia ichneumoniformis. NCBI lineage: Eukaryota > Metazoa > Arthropoda > Insecta > Lepidoptera > Sesiidae > Bembecia > Bembecia ichneumoniformis. The sequence goes on along the minus strand of OU342533.1, from coordinate 12,232,075 downwards.
GTTTCGCACGTTAGTTATTGATGCGGGGGTCAGATTGAGGATCTACTCGTTATTTGACTTTCGCAAGAATATCTAATATGAGACGGAACACGATAATTAAATACTTTGTCTGATCGGGTGGTCTGGGCATGTCTGGCGGATAATTGCATGACATTAATCAATAGCTGAAGGAAAATGGTGGATGCTGATCCAGATACTCAGTCTTGCATAGTTGCCTAGTAGTCTTTGAGTACAGTTGGAAGCGTTACGTGTCGGTATCCGATGGCGGAGCTTCCCGTGGCGTTTCTAGCATGGATCGTGCAATCGCTTAATGAATGCATAATTATATTACGTGGATAGTAGATTATTTCTAAAATTCTGTTAGAGTAATCAATTTTGATCGCGAGCTTAGCCGGGCAGAGGACATGGATAGGCCAATCCTATGTACTTCTGACTTGGTGACGCTTGGCCGGACGGGTATACATGTGGATGGCGATACCAAGGACATATAATGCCGCTAAGATAGGCGACCTTGAACCATGTATACTTAGTGGGCAGCCGTAAATACATCTTGAATAATAGCTATACTTATTTAGAAACGATCTATTTACCTAGTCTATAATTGGCATTCTCAGCTAATATTTAATAAGGTAACGTTTTTAAAGAGGTAAAAGGCTATTAAATCTTATTAATCAAAGGAGGCGGTGTTTTATCTTACACGCATACACACTCCTGACACACTACAAAGCCTAAGGGCTGTTTCAATAGTGACAGACGTCTTAAATACACACATGTATATATTACATTACAGCATGTGATAGGCGAATGTTATTAAAATTATTATCAAAGGAGGTGAAGTTTTATTTCACGTGCTTACGCACTCCTGCCACATCTCAAATCCTAAAGGCTGTCTTGATAAGGACAGTCGTCCTAAAGCCAAGTTCAACCAAAGGAGTCTTGCCTGTTAAATCAAGATTTTAATCGCAGACATTCTGCTGGGGGTTATAGGCCCCACTATTACTTTAATCGGAGTTTGCAGCTACGGCTGGCCTACGGGCGGAGAAAGTTCACGTTGACTGAGTCAATCATGCGTCATACCTCTGGACTATCGGCCTCGGCAGTGTTCCTAATTCTGGCGGAGCTGTAATGGCACGCAGATCTTAAAACCTGTGTCGGACTGGCCTGAGTCCCTACGCTTTGATTTGACAAATAGTCCGTGATTATGAATTAGCTCAACTCTTCATCAACCTTCTGAGTCTATTTAACCCTTGGCAGAACAGTTGCTATCAGTTATAATTGCCTAAAGTAATAGACTTCCAGTTGGTTAAGCTCGGTGAGCCTAAATCCGTCACGGAGGCTTGGAGCGAGGGTGAAAGTCACGGGACCCGGCGATGGTGTGGGGCCGGTTCACTACCCTATCCTTACCCAAGTCCTGAACTATATCTATATCTACACTATACACATACACTCTACATTTTAGGCACATTCAAATTACACTTTGTTTAACTAAATGCAGTAGGTATAGATCATATGTAAAAATAGCGTTGCACTAGAAAAATAAATATATATATATATATCGAAAATATAATTAGTATTCATTAGGGAGTTACTAGCATTCCTACCTACCAACAGTACCTCACTAAGAAGATTTCTGCGAGTATAGAGTGGAGTCCTAAAAGCATACTAGACGAGACAAAATCTACGATGGATCTAGGAAGTAAGTGGTAGATCATAAGCTAGAGAAAAATTAGTAGTAACTCTTCTGATTTAGACTAGACATAGCAGGTTCTAAATTAGGTAAAGGTAGAATTAGTCTAGCATATTAGTTTATAAGAAATAATTATTGATGACAATTTTAATTCTTAATTCAATCCCTAATACAAGATTTAGTTACTGCTCTGCATTTTAAACAATTCCAGGGGATCCAGCTACTGATCGGAGTGTGGCGGTGGCTGTAGGGAGCTGCGGAGCGGCGGATTGGTCGGTCTAATAAAGCGTAAGCCGGGGCATCGAGGTAGGTCATGATTATTCAATTATATTAAATGTTTGTGAGTGCATCATTCGCGTTGTGAGCACCTCTGAATAGGATAGGAATATCTAGTTATAGGAGTAGGCGTAGACTCGTAGGATCCCATAAAATTTGTATAATAATTCAGTAGATTGATATATTACAGCTTCAGTAGGAATACGCGAATTCGCTTGATAACGTAAAAATAGACTCATCGGGCATGGTCATATTCTCTAGGTTGTGAACAAAGGTTCTAAATAAAATTCAAATTAGGAAATTAATAATTTTAGCACAACACACTCTATTTGAAATTACTATAACTCAGCTTAAAATCATCCTAGTTTAGTTCTACATATTAATTCTTATAAGACTATTAGGAACAACACCTGACCAGGGCGTTATAGGGACCTAATCTATGTTAATTTATTAATAAGTTAGTCAGGCCAAGCTAGTAAAGGAATATAATAATGAAAAACACGACAGCAAAATATTCACTAGTGATTAAGTAGAATCCAGAAATAGTTAATTTAATTCCATATAACTGACAAAATAAAGTATAATTTTAATTAAGCAATCAATCTTTAGGTAAACATGTTAGGATAGCATCTAGTTAATTTGGTAATCAGTTTAGCAGTTTAGCACAAGACATTACGTACCTCTATAAAGAACTAAAGGGTTACTATTAAACACAGCGTAGAGTACTGCCACTATTAGACGATCACAATGCCAATATTCATATTCATTTCCCATTTCCTATTAAGGAAGTATGGGGTGTGAAAGGGGAGTTTACTTTCACCTTTTGAAAAAAAATTTTTATGTATATAGGGGGGGGGGGGGGGGGATTCGTGACAATTTGGTGCCGTGACCAGGATCAGAAATACTATGGTCTTACGGCTTTAATATTTTAAGAAGTAGGCTGGACATGCCTACAATTTGTTGTCCGTGAAATGGATAGAGGTTAGAAAACGTAATCGATTGTGCTAATATTTTCTCGAATGTAATTTACTTGAAGAATTATAAGTAATTCACACCAGTTCTGAGATATGGGGGCGAGAGGTTTAATGTCTATGCTAGTTCAGGGCATTCAGTGAGTTAGAATTAAGGAGTAAGCCTAGGACTTGTGCTTAAATTATTTAAGTTAAATTTTCGAATTTTTAAATTATGCTTTAAACTCATTTTATGCAACTCTCGAAATATTACAAGAGTAAAGAAAAAAAAATAACAGTTGTGCGTATTGTGTTGCGAAAAAAAAAAAAGTCTCATTCGTAACAATAAACCAGATGTTGATTTTGTCAAATACTTAAAAACACTGCTAGAAAGTTTTATGACTTAAAGGTTTTGTTACTTGTAAAGGGTTTTAAAATGGTTATATTTTAAAAACTCAGTAAAAGCTCTAACTATTTTAATTTTTTTTTGGCAGTCTATTGTTCTTATGTTCCATGATGTTTTGCCCCACGTGCTTATGAACGAGCCCGAATTTTATGGGTGTTAGATAGTCTATTAATTTAGATTGTTTAGATAGTCTATTAATTTAGAACCATAGGGGCGTGAGTAGTTAGATTTTATATTGTTAAAGAACTAGATGTGAGCTTTTGACAGAAAGCTAATTTAAAAAAATAATAATTTAATAATGGAAGGAGATTGCGTATATTAAATAACGATGAATAGTAATATACTATGTTATCACCGAATTAATGAGCATTTCTTAAAGGTAATTAGTGAGCATTCAGGTCGCTTGGGATACTGAAATGGTGCTGGTATCGTTATAATGGAGAGGTTAATTATTAAAGTTAGATAAAATAAGTGGATGATAGGGAATTACCATAATGAATTTGGTTAGAATTAGTCTCAGTCGAAAATGCAATTATGATAGTGAAGTCGGTGGGATTCGCTAGAGCTTGACGGATCTATAAACTTATTTGGTCAAGGTTCCATAAGGTGTCGCTAGACGGAGCTAGTTAATTCCAGTTAAAGCTTAACTTTATTAAAGGTGGCGCTTTTCAATGCAAGGCTTGGCCTTGGTAGAAGTAATTTCGGAAGTATTGGGAAGGTGGCGCTGGGTGTGATAGAGTTCTCCCGCTTTGAATTAATTGAGCTTTGAGTCCTACTGGGAAGCGATAGTGGCGACTATGCCGTTGCGATAAATTTTATCTTTGGTTACTTTTTAATATATTTCCTCCCATACTTGGAACTTAAGGTTTTCTCTGTTATTACAGTCTAGTGGTATTTGAAGGAATCATTTATATTAAATTCTTTTAGTAAGCTGGAGGGGCGGCGCCAACTGTGATTAAAATTATAACGTCTTAATTTGAATAGTAATAATCTATAATTATAAGATCATAACTAAATAATAATATAATGAATTCTACTCGATTAGTTTAAAACTTCCTATTAGTATGCTAGGCAAGTACGTAGTATCGGGGTATAGTTTCGGTTACAGAGGTACAGAAGCAAACCATGAGTGGGAGATACTCACTACTAGTGGGCCCGGCTTTAATTTGAGGGTTATAGTAAACAACTCGCTGGGTTGTTTATTATAACTTGAGGGTTATAGTAAACTGGATTTTTAGGTACCCAGTCATGGTGGTCAAGAAAAAAAAAAAAAAAAAAAAAAAAAATGTAGTTTATCTTACCGCGTAATGAGTCTAATACTAAAAAAAAAATAAAAATATAAAAAAAAAAAAAAAAAAAAAAAAAAAAAAATGTAGGTTATCTTACCGCGTAATGAGTCTAATACTAACATTAGAATAGGGAACACCGGACCTTAGTCTAAACACCTTATATAAAAATTAAAGTAAAAGTGTTAACAGTGCCAGTTGACTAAAGTGATACCAGTGTTTAATTAATTGCAAGTGAAAAATTGAGAAGGGAACAAACAAAGTACAAGAAGATGCCAAACTCAAAGCGAATTACAAAACGGGCTTCTGTGAAGAAGACAAGGGCTACCAGGCCGGAGTTTAAGGCTGTCGAACCCAAGAGAAGGTCGAAGAACATCGCGTATGCTAGCGTAGAGAAGTTGATCAATAGAGCGATAGGGGGCTTACACCTAAAGTTCCAACGATTAGAAGAAAAGGTGAAGAACGCATCATCTGCAGCGGCTTCAGATAGTTCCGTCGAGCAGCGGGAAATGTTGATAGCAGACTCTTCTGCCCAACCGCAAGCTGTACCCAGTACTTCTAGTATAGTCAACCCTATACCTTATTACCCGGTGCAGAGCTTCAACCTGGAGAAACCCAAATTCCCATTTAGAGGGAAACACCCTGTAACATTTATCGAAGACCTAACGGTGTATCTACGGAAGGTACCAAATGGAGGAAGCGTTGTCGACCTGATCGTCGAGTGCCTGGAGGGAGAAGTTCGCGACTGGGCGCGTATTTATAAGGATAGATGGATAGTATTTGAGGACTTTAAAAGGGATTTTCTCGATCATTTCTGGGGTCAGAGCAAGCAGAATTTACTGCGTAAATGTATCGTACAAAACAAATGGGAGGGTGGATCAGCCACGATGCTGGCCCACTTCATTTCTTTATGTGGTCAGGCTAAAATGCTGACATACCCAATACCAGAGCGTCAACTTGTTAACGATATAATGAATCATTACCCTAGGGACGTTCAATATGCGTGGTCGGTTAGTAACAAATCTTCTATTTTAGAGGCGACGGAATTCCTTCGTAGGTTAGATGATGTTAACGAGCAAGATAGTCAGTCTTACCGCCTTAACCAGTGTGAACAGGCGAGGCCAGAGGTTACGAATAACGCTAATAAGCGAAGGGTTGGTAGGAACTACAAAAGCAATTTCGTTAAGGGCAATAATCGGCCTACGGTGACCGTGAATGCTGTGAATGCTAGTGAGGCTCAGGAGATTGTTGAGGTTGAGAACAACGAAACGAATTTAAACTAAACGATGTCGACGGAAGAAACCCCGGTCCTTCGGCAAAGAGAGGGGCGAAGGTGGAACCTGCTGCGTTAAATATAATGCTTTCCATGGGCTGGAAACCAGGACACTCCTTAGGAAAGGGAAATACAGTACGATTGAGGCCTGTAAACCCCAAAGGACAATTTGATAAGGCAGGTTTAGGTTTTAAGTGTAAAAGCTCTAATTTAGATGAAATTGAATTTAAGGTGCTGGATTTACTTAAAAGTCATTCGGATTATAGCGATAGAAAAGGCTACTATATTGAGAGGCAGGTCGCTTCAATGTTTGAGGAGGAGGACCAGATAACAGCAGACGTCTTGGAAGTGATGAAGTCAGAAATTGAAGTTAGTGTCTTAAATAAAAATGTTATTTGTTTAGTGGATACAGGAAGTGACATTACATGTATCTCCTACTCACTCTGGGAGGAACTGTCGGTGGAGGTCGGAGATAAATTATCCATGCTGCCGATCAAACCTATACAAATTAAGGGGGCGTTCGGCCAGAGAAGTTTAAAGATTCAACAAATGGTACTTCTACCGGTTAAATTTGTAAATTGTAGAATAGATGTCAGGTTCTTAATAGTCCCCAATTTAAGACATTCGATTATAATCGGTTTTGATTGGTTATCGTCTAATCAAGCGTGTGTTAAGATACAAAAACCATTCCCTGGCTTAAGCTTTTGCGTAAATAATAGAGAGGTATTCGTACCTTTTAAAAGATTTATATTCGATCATAATTGTGTCGCGGAAATAAGTAGGTTAAATGAAGAGTTAGACTTCCAGGCTTATCTAAAAGAAATTAAAGTTGGAATTCCATTAGAAGGTGAACAACTTGAGAAGCTATACGCAGTGCTGAGTAGACATAGTGAAGTGTTTACAACAAAATTAGGACGGGCAAATTGCTACGAACATGAAATCAAGATGGTTGAGCATACACCGTTTATTAAGAGGTCGTATCCCGTGCCGTATGCGTATCGGCAAAGAATGGAGGAGAAACTAGCCGAGATGGTGGAGATGGGAATCATATCTCGAGGCACTACACCCTATAGCAGTCCGCTTACGTTTACTGTCAAACCGGATGGTTCACTACGGGTCCTATTAGATGCTAGAGAGATAAACAAGTACATGATTGCCGAATCTGAAGCGCCGCCTATGCAAATAGATGTTATCAACATGTTCCACGGCGTAAACTATATCAGTATCATAGATATGAATAACGCTTACTTTCAGATTGGGATAACAAAGGATAGTCGAAAGTATACGGGGTTCGTATACGGGGGTAAATCATATGTTTATAATGTTCTGCCGCAAGGACTTAAAACATCAGTTGGAAGCTTTAGTAGAGCAATGGATATAATACTCGGGCCCGAAGTGAGACAATTTTGTGTTAATTATTTAGATGATTTAGCAATACTAACTGCAGGAAGCTTAGAAGATCATTTGGAGCATATTAACGTAATACTTAATAAATTAAAAAGAGCAGGGTTAACGTGTAATATAGTAAAATGTAAATTTATTTGTAAGGAAGTCAAGATGTTGGGTCATATTATTTCTACGGAAGGAATTAAAACGGATCCAGAAAAGATAATGTCGATACAAAAATTTCCGGAACCTAAGAAGATAAAACACTTAAGAGCTTTTTTAGGCTTATGCAATTACTACCGTAGATTTATAAAGGACTATAATAGTATAATTCAACCTTTGTGTGAGCTATTAAAGAAGAATAAACCGTGGGTATGGACCCAAGAAGCTCAAGAGTCTTTTGATTTATTAAAGCGTAATTTCTCTAATACTATAATGCTAAATCACCCGGATTTTTCAAGACCATATTACCTACAAACGGATAGTTCAGGGATTGGATTGGCGGGGGTTCTATTCCAATATGACGACGAGAATAAGACGAGAATATTAGGGTATTGTAGTAGGGCTTTAAAGGGAGCTGAGCTGAGGTGGACTACCACAGAACAGGAGTTTTGGGCAATTATCTATTGCCTCAGGAAATTTGAAACATATTTGCGAGGATCGAAAGTTATTATAAGGACCGATCATAAGGCGTTAACATTTGTAAGATCCTGGAAGATGTATAACAGTAGAATAATACGTTGGATACTATTTCTGGAACAATTTGATTATCAAATAGAGCATGTCAAGGGGAAGGACAATGTTGCTGTGGATGTCTTATCTAGGTTTCCCCCTAATACGACAATCAATCAGGAAGACAAGGTATATTGCCCGGAAATTCACTACATGGAGACTGCGAAAAATAAAGAATTAATATCCAACCTGAAGAATATTGCCTTCTTGCAGAGACAAGACCGAGAGATTAGAGACATATTATATATTGTAGAGAATCCTAATAGTGATTTTAATGATAAAAGATTAGTAAGAGTAGCAAAACGTAGTTGTATTATAAATAATATTTTGTATTTCACTTTAGAATCGAAATTAAATGTAATCTATTTACCACATAAACTTAAGGGTGATGTTATCCTACAAGTACATCTAGAGATGGGTCACCAAGGGGCGTATAAAGTACTGAAATATCTTAGGGATCGATTCTACTGGTTAGGGATGAATAAAGACGTGAAAACCACCTTGAGGACGTGCCATATCTGTCAGGTGTCTAAGAGTGACAATGTTAAGTATGTGGGAGAATGTAAATCAATTGTGACAAATGACATCGGAGATTTAGTTATGGCAGACTTATATGGGCCATTACCCAAAGGAAAATTTGGAGCCGCATATATAATAGTAATTCAGGATTCGTTCAGTAAATTTATAAAATTATATGATTTAAGAAAGGCGTCTTCTCGCGCTGTTATTAGTAAAATGAAGCAATTTTGTAAGATAATTAAACCTAAGGTCGTAATGACTGATAATGGAAGCCAATTTAGTTGTAACGGATGGAACGAGGCACTGCGGGAAATCGACGTTAAGCCTAATTACACTACAGTGAGGAACCCTAGGCCAAATACTACGGAAAGGGTTAATAAAGAGCTGGGTAGACTATTTAGGACTTATTGTCATCAGAATCATAAGGGATGGGCAAGTATACTACATAAAATTGAGAGCTTGTATAATAATACTTACCACGAGAGCACTGGTTTCACTCCGAATGAAATCTTGGAAGGGAATGCTACCAGCTTATCATTCGATCATTGTTTACCGGGGTTTGTAAGTACAAAGAATACGGAACTTGTCAAGGAAAAGGTGCGGATAAATTTGAAGTCTAACAGTCTCAAAAGACAGGCTCAATTTAATAAAACTCATAGGCTGATTACTTTCCAAATAGGGGATTATGTAAAGATTAGGAATGTTAATAAATCTAGTGCAGAAAAGAAGATTACTAAGAAGTTTGAATTATTATATAGTGGGCCATTCGTTGTGGCTGCTGTACCCTTCCCAAACGTATATGCGTTGTTAGATCCCGAAACAGGGAAACTTAAGGGAAATTATAATGCTATTCATTTGAACAAATATTATACACAAAGAATTGTTAAGTAATTAGGAGTGACCTGTCCTTTGTAAAGGTAGAACCTTGTTATTATTGTGTACGTCTTTCGACACTTTGTTTTTCAATACTAGGACTGTTAAGAGAACTTAAGTATGTAATTTCCGTACTAAGATTTTAGATTACCTATTTCATTACTGTGTATTGTTAAACTAGATTAACGGGAATACTAGATTAATATTGAGCCCTTTAAATTCTCCGACGTATTGTTCTGAGTTTTCTGAGGTAAGAGGAGAGAAGTGGAAGTACACACAAAATGCATGCTTAAATTCCCAAATTGTAAATGTACAAGTCCACATGTTATTAATTGTGTCAGGCCAAATTCTAATGTTAGTGTTAAAGAATTTTTTTGTTTGTTTAGTATAGATCATAAAATAGGTAATGTTAGGCTAGGCGACGGTGGTTGTTAGATTTTAAGGTTATAATGTTTAATGGAATAAATGCTTGAGGGAACACCGGAGGACTGGGTCTTGGCACAAATGGTTTCATTATGGACAGTGGCATAAATCAGTATATATATATAAAAAAAAAAAAAAAAAAAAAAACTTAATGTGTGAAACGCCTTATGCCACTGTGAATGAAGGCATTTGTTGGGGATTGTGCGGTGGCCAAGTCAGGGGGGGTTAGCATAGAAGTTAATTAATATGTAATGGGTGAGATAAAATTATAAGGGATAAATGAATTAAACCTAATTCTAATTTTATGTTTACTTTGATGTATGTGTATGTATATATATATATTGCGAGTAGGAAAGAATCGATTCGGTTATATGTGAGCATAGGGTGAAAAACTACTACGATAAACTTCTTAGTTTTTCAGGGGGCGAATTGTAACGGAATCAACCGAATCGGACTAAACATTATAGGTATTAACTACTTAATGAGGGACGCAACGCCAAGAGGACTGTCTGTATGCCAACACCAAGTCCAGATATGTCCAAATTGTGGTCATTTGGTATTCATCGAAGTTTCATTTCATTAAATTTTATCGAAATATTCAACGAATTCATTTAGAATTTATCGAAACGTGTAGTTGTAGGGCAATTAATTAGGGTCGAGTCGATAACAAGGATTTGTTCATTAAAATACCTAAGTACAAGTACATGGGAACAAAAGTTAACAGTTTTGAGAAAGAAAAAAAAATTAAGCACAAAAACGCTGTACTCAGTTAAGGCGAAGCGCGTGCGGAGGTTACGTTGTTACTAAGGGATAAGAAAGAAAAATATTCAGTGGAATATGTTTCATTGTAGCGAAATAGAACTAGGTTTAAGAGGTTAAAGTACACTCGAATAGTCAATTTTAGGTTATTGTCGCTAATTAATTTTATCGAATCAATCAATTAAATCATGCTTTGAACTTCATACACTGAAAAAAAAAAAAGAGACTGAATTCAACTGCGGACCTTGTGGTTCGGCTAAAGACAGAATATTTAATATTAAATGAGGCTTGTTTAGAGATGTACAAGCAAGGTTGGTAATTACCTAACAAGCCAATATTGTTAAGGATTCCTAGTTAGCCTTAACATTGCACTTACTCACTTATAAACAAAATCGTTAGCATTCCGAACCAATAAAGGAATTAGGTAAATAATTTAACAAAGTTTGATAATGTTTGCCGATTTGACTTATTAGCTGTTTGCAATTAACATTGTGGGCTCCATAAAAACAGTCTTGCTTGGTTATTTACAGTAATGACGTTTTACTGTAGATTTGCAGCGTTTCTGGGAGTACGTCGCCTTAAGGCAAAGGCAGAAATACACAAGTGCGCCTGTCGTAAACTATACGAAATGTTGACAGGCCAAGAAATCTAAAACTGTGTTACTCTATGCAATGGGTCACCACTTGTATTTCAAGTAGGGTTATTTATGAAGGTTTGGCGTGAGAACGAAGCATACTAGGTATAAGTTAAAAGTAAATAACAATCCTTATGTAAATATGTAATGTATGAATTAGTAAATACGGTTGCAGAAATTGTAATTAGGCACGACTGTTCTTAAATAGAAGTGAGGAATATTAACTTTAATACAATATGTCTATATAAAACTTATGTATGTTATAAATTGCTATAAGTAAATAAGTAATAGTGTAGGCCAAGGAGTGATGACAATAGCTGTGTTGTATAGCTGTTAGTAGTACAAGATTTCATAACCGTTAATCAGTACTTTACTATTAAATAAATAAATAAATAAATAAATCATTACGACCTAGTAGATACGATGGCCATGCCCTAGCTGAGTTAACAACAAAACAATGAGAGTAGCGATATAACTAGGGCAATCAATTAAATCAATTAATTAAATCAATTAATTCAAAGGGCCCCACAGTCACCTTTTGAGAATAGAGTTGCTAGGTAGATTATCTGTCAAATTATGGTATGGGAATATAAATATTTTAAACGGGGATTTAGTTATCAGATTGAAAGCTAGTACTAAGACGATTTACAGTTTAAAATTAAATTAGGTAAAGAAGTTGCCAGAATGTTTGTAGGGACCTTAGGGTGTCATAAATAGTCAGGGGATGCGGGGGGAAGAGAGCTGTCCCTTCCCAGAAAAATACGCACGAGTGCAACTGCATAGAGGCAGACTTGAAAAAAAAAAAAATAAAACAAAAAATGGCCAAGAGAAATTAGGGGTCCGTGCGGCATTAGGAATCATTGTTTTTCACAACAATGATGCGGACAGGCTGACAAGCCGAAGGAGTTTAAAAATAAAATTATTAGAATGAAAACATCTTATTTTGAAAAAAAAAAAGAAAAAGGGAATTTATATAAAACTAGGTCACACAACTTAGAATGAAAAGATACTATATGATATTAAGATACTATATGATATTAAGCCTGAAGCTTGACTAGAGTACTAAGTAAATATTTTATGATTGTCAGAGCCTAATTAGACTTCCCCACAGAGAGATATAGCTAGCGTAGGGATCGATTAAAGAATAACGTAATGATAAAATATAATTATAAAATCTCAATATTAGCGATAAAATATAATTATAAAATAATTATTAGCGTTGCTAATTAGTGCTAAAAAATAAATATATGCTAGGCAAGATAGATACAGCCATTGTCTAGATACGTAGTGGTTCAGATGAATTAGGGAATTTAATGGCACACAAAACATTAACACATGGGAGTTAGGGACGCTTAGACTACGCGTTGTAGTATTCCTAACTATACACAAGAGTTGATGAAGAGGTATATACAAACAGAAAATAAATACCGACAAACATGCGGAACCCGCGAGCGTATTAAAATCGAATTTCGGAGAATGTTAAAAAGTAACGGTAAGGAGAGCTAAGGGATAGTCGGGACTAGACTTTGGGAGAGATCGGACGCGAGAGAGTGGTGACTAGACTTTGGGAGAGATCGGACGCGAAGAGTTGAGATTAGGACCTGTGAGGGCGCACACGCAGGTGTAGATTTGCAGACGAAGTGATCGCGAAAGTCGATAGGAAGTATAGGCAGGTTAAAATTGAATAGGGGTCGTACACTCGTAATAGGGCTCCACGATAGTCGAGATCGTGTCGCATGCACGAAAGAAACATAGTACGCGCGTGTAATACCGACTAGTAAATCAATCTAATAAATTGTAATAGTGGTAGGGCATATAAAATATTAGGGTTTAGGAGGGGGCGCCGCCTTCCTTGAGGTTCGTTATATTTTACAGTAGGTCTCGCCATAAATAGGAAATCAGTTAGGGCTAGCTTAGTTGAACGCGGATCCTAGGTCTAGGTGACGAAGAATTCGCGAGTCAATCTTCAGAGCAGAAGGAGTCATCGTCCTGGGCAAGGTGAGCAGAGGTGAAAACCCGAGGTCCGTCCAAGCACTGCAGCCTGACAGCCAAACCAATCGCAAGTAAGTGATTTCACTATCTTTAAATTACCTGACGTTTATAATTTTGTTATGATAATAAATTTATAATCCACATATTAATAATAAATCCCATACAACTCGGGAAATAATAATATCTACCGATATTATCGAGTATGCTTTACTATGTGATTAAATAACGGATATACTTGATTCTGATAACGGCTCGCGATCGAATTGGGAAAGAATTATTTAATTCTTAGTGGCAGGCAGAGAGCTTCGCGAAAATTATTACCAAGGTAAATAGCTAGTCCTGTTATATAATTTACCTGACGTTTATAATTATGATGATAAATTTGTAATTCACATATTAATAATAAATCCCATACAACTCGGGAAATAATAATATTTACCGATATTATCGAATATGCTCTACCATGTATTTAAGTAATTATAACGGATGGTTTAGGAAATTGACGTGAGTAAATATACCTGATCCTGATAGCGGCACCCGATCGAATTGGGAAAGAATTATTTAATTCTCTTTGGCAGGCAGAGCGCTTTGCGAAAATTATTACCAAGATAAACAGCTAGTCCTGTTATATAATTTACCTGAGTTTATTCGTCTAGTCGACTAATATTACGACGGTTTAGGTAACTGAATTCCTTAACGAGAGGTTATCGATAACCAGTTTTGACTATTTCAGGGGAAACCGTAGGTATTATATAGACTAGCTTAATACCGAACTAATATTGTTAAAGGTTTTACCTACTAAATAATTGGGCATTTCTATCTTTAATACACAATTATGTGCCTAATAAATTACACACACATACACTACAAACATATATTTTACCTTTTAATATTATCCTATATGTGTATTAATAGATTACATCACATACACTAACAAAGGTAAAGGTTGAAAAGGTAAATATGTAGTAGCGGATGGCTATCTGCTACGAGGTAAAAAGGTATTGGTTGTCTAGTTATGTGATTGTGTGTTAGACAGCATTAGACTTCCTGGAAACGAAGTAGAGATTTTGCCGCGGATCTACTCATTTCCTAGTCAGAAGGAACTTGGCGAAGTTATGAGTACGATCAGGTTTCGCACGTTAGTTATTGATGCGGGGGTCAGATTGAGGATCTACTCGTTATTTGACTTTCGCAAGAATATCTAATATGAGACGGAACACGATAATTAAATACTTTGTCTGATCGGGTGGTCTGGGCATGTCTGGCGGATAATTGCATGACATTAATCAATAGCTGAAGGAAAATGGTGGATGCTGATCCAGATACTCAGTCTTGCATAGTTGCCTAGTAGTCTTTGAGTACAGTTGGAAGCGTTACGTGTCGGTATCCGATGGCGGAGCTTCCCGTGGCGTTTCTAGCATGGATCGTGCAATCGCTTAATGAATGCATAATTATATTACGTGGATAGTAGATTATTTCTAAAATTCTGTTAGAGTAATCAATTTTGATCGCGAGCTTAGCCGGGCAGAGGACATGGATAGGCCAATCCTATGTACTTCTGACTTGGTGACGCTTGGCCGGACGGGTATACATGTGGATGGCGATACCAAGGACATATAATGCCGCTAAGATAGGCGACCTTGAACCATGTATACTTAGTGGGCAGCCGTAAATACATCTTGAATAATAGCTATACTTATTTAGAAACGATCTATTTACCTAGTCTATAATTGGCATTCTCAGCTAATATTTAATAAGGTAACGTTTTTAAAGAGGTAAAAGGCTATTAAATCTTATTAATCAAAGGAGGCGGTGTTTTATCTTACACGCATACACACTCCTGACACACTACAAAGCCTAAGGGCTGTTTCAATAGTGACAGACGTCTTAAATACACACATGTATATATTACATTACAGCATGTGATAGGCGAATGTTATTAAAATTATTATCAAAGGAGGTGAAGTTTTATTTCACGTGCTTACGCACTCCTGCCACATCTCAAATCCTAAAGGCTGTCTTGATAAGGACAGTCGTCCTAAAGCCAAGTTCAACCAAAGGAGTCTTGCCTGTTAAATCAAGATTTTAATCGCAGACATTCTGCTGGGGGTTATAGGCCCCACTATTACTTTAATCGGAGTTTGCAGCTACGGCTGGCCTACGGGCGGAGAAAGTTCACGTTGACTGAGTCAATCATGCGTCATACCTCTGGACTATCGGCCTCGGCAGTGTTCCTAATTCTGGCGGAGCTGTAATGGCACGCAGATCTTAAAACCTGTGTCGGACTGGCCTGAGTCCCTACGCTTTGATTTGACAAATAGTCCGTGATTATGAATTAGCTCAACTCTTCATCAACCTTCTGAGTCTATTTAACCCTTGGCAGAACAGTTGCTATCAGTTATAATTGCCTAAAGTAATAGACTTCCAGTTGGTTAAGCTCGGTGAGCCTAAATCCGTCACGGAGGCTTGGAGCGAGGGTGAAAGTCACGGGACCCGGCGATGGTGTGGGGCCGGTTCACTACCCTATCCTTACCCAAGTCCTGAACTATATCTATATCTACACTATACACATACACTCTACATTTTAGGCACATTCAAATTACACTTTGTTTAACTAAATGCAGTAGGTATAGATCATATGTAAAAATAGCGTTGCACTAGAAAAATAAATATATATATATATATCGAAAATATAATTAGTATTCATTAGGGAGTTACTAGCATACCTACCTACCAACAGTACCTCACTAAGAAGATTTCTGCGAGTATAGAGTGGAGTCCTAAAAGCATACTAGACGAGACAAAATCTACGATGGATCTAGGAAGTAAGTGGTAGATCATAAGCTAGAGAAAAATTAGTAGTAACTCTTCTGATTTAGACTAGACATAGCAGGTTCTAAATTAGGTAAAGGTAGAATTAGTCTAGCATATTAGTTTATAAGAAATAATTATTGATGACAATTTTAATTCTTAATTCAATCCCTAATACAAGATTTAGTTACTGCTCTGCATTTTAAACAATTCCAGGGGATCCAGCTACTGATCGGAGTGTGGCGGTGGCTGTAGGGAGCTGCGGAGCGGCGGATTGGTCGGTCTAATAAAGCGTAAGCCGGGGCATCGAGGTAGGTCATGATTATTCAATTATATTAAATGTTTGTGAGTGCATCATTCGCGTTGTGAGCACCTCTGAATAGGATAGGAATATCTAGTTATAGGAGTAGGCGTAGACTCGTAGGATCCCATAAAATTTGTATAATAATTCAGTAGATTGATATATTACAGCTTCAGTAGGAATACGCGAATTCGCTTGATAACGTAAAAATAGACTCATCGGGCATGGTCATATTCTCTAGGTTGTGAACAAAGGTTCTAAATAAAATTCAAATTAGGAAATTAATAATTTTAGCACAACACACTCTATTTGAAATTACTATAACTCAGCTTAAAATCATCCTAGTTTAGTTCTACATATTAATTCTTATAAGACTATTAGGAACAACACCTGACCAGGGCGTTATAGGGACCTAATCTATGTTAATTTATTAATAAGTTAGTCAGGCCAAGCTAGTAAAGGAATATAATAATGAAAAACACGACAGCAAAATATTCACTAGTGATTAAGTAGAATCCAGAAATAGTTAATTTAATTCCATATAACTGACAAAATAAAGTATAATTTTAATTAAGCAATCAATCTTTAGGTAAACATGTTAGGATAGCATCTAGTTAATTTGGTAATCAGTTTAGCAGTTTAGCACAAGACATTACGTACCTCTATAAAGAACTAAAGGGTTACTATTAAACACAGCGTAGAGTACTGCCACTATTAGACGATCACAATGCCAATATTCATATTCATTTCCCATTTCCTATTAAGGAAGTATGGGGTGTGAAAGGGGAGTTTACTTTCACCTTTTGAAAAAAAATTTTTATGTATATAGGGGGGGGGGGGGGGGGATTCGTGACAAGATGACCGATTCATTGTCACTACTTCGCTGAGAAATCGGGCTTTAACTGGTGTTCAAGCTCAGAGAAATGCGAGCAGTGGTTGCGAGTGAGTGGACTGTCAGAAGACGACTCAAGGCAGCCAACTTAACAACTTAAAAGGCCAGCTACAGGACCGAAATTGACACCAGCCCATCGAGTAACCCCGCCTACGTTTTGCAAAACAACACGTCGATTGGACTAACGAGCAGCGCCGCTCTGTTCTGTTCTCGGACGAGAACAGAGTATGCCTTTATGGCAGCGACAGAAGAGGACGAGTCTACAGAAGACCTGGAGAACGATTTGCGCAATGCTGCATCCAAGAAAATGTCACTTTTGGAGGAGGTTCCTGCATGGTGTGGGCTGGCATTTTAATAGACGCAAAAAGCGAGCTGCTTTTTATTGAAACTGGCAGCCGAGCTGGAGGTCTGACAGCAAATCGATACGTCGAAGAGATAGTGATGGATCATGTTGTCCCTTAAGCTAGTTTTGTTGGAGAAGACTTCATCCTGATGCAAGATAATGCCCGCCCACACACCGCAGCTTCTGTACGGCAGTACTTGCAAGATGTTGGCATTCGTACAATGGACTGGCCAGCGCGTAACCCGGACTTGAACCCCATTGAACATTTGTGGGACCAGCTGAAAAGGAAAGTCCGGGCGAGAAATCCCGCACCAGCCACGAAATCTGACCTTCAAGCGGCGCTTTTTGAAGAATGGGACACTACACAACAAGACGTCGTAAAAAAACTTATGCGGTCCATGAAGAACCAGAGGTTCTAGTATGAGTTTACGATACTACACCAATTCTACACTCGCTAGCGAGAACGTAAAACTTTTGTATGGAAAATCGTGAACTATCAATGTCAAATTATCAATTTTCCATATAAATGTTTTACGCTCTCGCTAGCGAGTGTAGTATCGTAAACTCATGCTAGAGCCGTAGATATAAGCTGTAATCCAGGGCAGGGAGGGTAACACTAAGTACTGATGAGGTTTTCTTGTGAAAAATAAAAGTTTTTTTTAACTAAAACTTGATTATTCTTTACAATTATTCCCACTAAATTCAGACTTTTAATCCCTCTAAAATTTTGACCTTTTTTTTTCATTAATAAAACAAAATGTTCAACTTGTGTATATACACATTTTAAAGCTATGGCTTAGGTCTTTGTGGAATTTTAAACAAAATTAAATTTGGTGTAGTAGTTTTTGTGCCAGACACTTTTGCTACGAGCATGCGGCCTGAGTCGATTTTTTTGCTCGCGAGAGTAGCTAAGTAATACATTTTATAGTAAAATCTTCAATCGACAAATCAGCGTTACTCAGCGTTCGAAAAATCTCTATTCGTCTACTCTTTCGAATGTAGCTCAGAGTCTAAAATCTAAAGATAAATATAAAATAAAAATATTTACCTGATCGATTTTAAAGTAACTGACAAAATTTGGCAATTGATTACCTTCAAAAGATTAAGTTAAATTAAAAGATTAAATTCAAAAGATTAAATATATGGAATATATAGAGAGGGCATTGGGAAATGTTTCCTAAAAAAATATTGATCCTGATCGCCGTAATCAGGATGGCCATGGCTTAGGTAAATAGCCTTGTAAAGTTGGCGATGGACTGAGCGATTTTGTACCACGTGGTTCTAAATGTCACATTACCGATTCTTTTCTCTTGCCCGATCTGGCCTGGCCTGGCCACGGGACATTCACCGCAGCTTTCGCACCCATGCGCTTGTTTTGAGTATAACAATATTCATGCTTGATATTTCAGCCATTGCAATATATCGTAAATTTGGAGTCTCATAGCTCTTACTCTATCAGAAAATCTGTAGAAATGTATACAAACTTAAACTTAACGAAGCTTTCCTTCATTTTAAGTAAAAGAAATGTCATTTATTTTAAATTTGAACTGTCAATTTTGTGCCAAAGCGTATGTCGCTTTGAACATAATATACTTGAAATGAATAAATTGCTATTACCGATTTACAGCAAGTTTCCTCCGTTTTCGTTGCGATGTCGTCATTCGCACTACGGCCCTTCAGAGTTCCAGAGATCAAAAATGATGAACGGTATCAATATTGCTGCGGCGAGGACTAGCGGTGCTCAAATGGCATCGTGCACAATCATGTTTCAGGTACCTTCAACAATCAACACCTACCACACCCAGTCTTCCTTCAACAATCAACAAATGAATTTTTTAAAATAATTCTTTAAACACACAGCTATGTAGGTATTTTTAGTTACGTAAATATTTAAAAAAAAAGCTACAAAATGATTAGATCCAATCAACAAGAAGATTAAAAAGCTGATAATTATATTGTTCAGATGATACAACAAATTCCTGCCCACCTGGAGCCGCTGGTAGGCGACTCCAGGCGGGTTTGCGATAATGCGAATGCGTATCAAACACACCACTTACCTTTTCGTCAGCGGCTGCTACGACGATTTTGTACAGTGTTATGTTTGTATGTATTAATGTGGTGTACCTAGCTAATTTTATAATTGCGAAGTGTAAAAGCTGCAGCAACTCACTTAGTTTACGGTTTATTTTATATGCGGAAAGTCACTGGGACGCGGAACATTTAATTTCACCTTTTAAATACTAAATTTAACTGTCTGCTTCTATCACAAAAAACTGTCGCGCGGTACTGACGCGGATTCTTGATCATATCAAGATACCGCCACACGACAAATGAAAATTTATAAAATAAAAACCTTAATAAGCGCCACCTAGCGGACAAGAACGATATCTCCGCGCTATGCCAAGTGGCGCGTTCATAGCCCGGGGCTTGAAAGGATCCCTTTCAAAACACTTAAAAATATTTTCAATATAAAGGTGCGAGAAAACAAAATTATTAGTTAAATGGCAAACTATAACAAATATACAAATTCTTTTATGCGATAAATATGATAATTAAATTTATTATGATTAAGTCCTATAAACTAGAATTAACATAATTACTAATTGAACAAATTACTATTGCGTTGGTAAAGGACATAAGCGTACTACGGGTCTTTTAAAAAGACCCTTAGCGGTTTTTAAAGTAACAACCCGGATTATGCCGTCCTTACCAGGATGAACCTGCGTGACCACTCCCAACTCCCAATGTAATGGTGGTACCCTATCTTCCTGTATAATAATGACTACTGTGCCTATTTTAATGCTGTCAGATGGTACGTTCCATTTGTCACGCGTTTGCAATGTGTTTAGGTATTCCAATGACCATCTGTCCCAGAAAGATTGTACCATTTTATCAATTAATTGGTAACGTTCTAGTAAATGCGTGGGCTGATCATCTATAGAAGCGGCGGGAAGGAATTTCAGCGGTGTTAGCGTCAAAAAGTGTGCCGGGGTAATGGCGAGTGGTTCGCTAGGATCCGAAGACAAGGTTGTACAAAGCGGCCGTGAATTGATTACATTTTCTATCTGACAAAGAACCGTACTCAATTCCTCGAATGTTAGTATTTGCGAACCAATCACTCGAAATAAATGCAATTTAACAGATTTTATCATTGATTCCCATGCTCCAAAATGAGGAGCGCTGGGTGGTATGAAATGCCATTTAATCCTATATTCGGATAATTCATATGTTAAGGCGGATTTAAATTTACTTGATACTAAAAATTTATATAAATCATCTAAGTAGGATTTGGCCCCTATGAAGTTAGTGCCGTTGTCTGAATACATTTCTGACACTGGACCTCGTCTAGAAATAAATCGCTTAAAGGCTGACATAAAGGCAATCGTACTCAGATCCGATGCGAGTTCTATGTGTATAGCGCGTGTGGTCATACAGACAAACAGACATATATATGCCTTTTGGCTCTTAATACCGCGTCCTCGTTTTAAAGTGATATTTAGAGGACCGGCAAAGTCGCAGCCTGTTCTTATAAAGGCCTTTAGTGTTACCTTCACACGCGACGGGGGCAAATCCGCCATCATAGGAAATACTGGCTTTGGTTTAAGGCGAAAACAAAAGTTACACTTATTTATGCGGGTTCTAATAATTCTACGACCAGAAATAATCCAAAATTTCTGTCTAAGTAAGCTAAATAACAAATTGGGTCCCGTATGACAATATTTGCGATGAAAATAATCTATTATCAGATTCACAATATGATCACTTTTAGGTAACAAAATAGGATGTTGTTGATCAAAGGTTAAGTCAGCGTTTATTAAACGTCCGCCTACACGTATAAGTCCCTCGTGCATAAACGGCTTTAATCTTTGAATATATTTTTGACACGGTTTACTTGAATTTAGGTTTTCAATTTCATTTTTAAAGTAATGTGATTGTAAAGATTTTAAAACATTTAATTCGGCAAACGTCAAATCCGTGGCACTTATGTCATTTGAGCGAGGTAAAATGTTAACAAACTTATAGATATATACAATGACGCGTAGAAGTTTACTCCAAGAGGAGCAGCGCTCAGCGACCTGACATAGCAAGGGACTATTGTTCGCAACTGTACAAGAAAGTGTCACTGATTTTGGTTTAAGTTCGGGAGTTTCATTAATAGAATCGCGTTTAAATTTACTAACAGGCCAATCCTTTTCCTCGAGATGTGCCCATGATGGGCCATGAAACCATAGGGGATGCTTAACTAGTTGCGATGGTGTTAATCCGCGAGATAAACAATCTGACGGATTATCACTTCCAGGTATATGATAAAAACAAGATGCGGGTAAAAGATTTTGTATTTTAGCGATGCGATTTGCTACAAATATTTGGAATCTATGTGGCGAAGAATGTATCCAATTAAGAGCTACGGTTGAATCCGAAAATGCGTAAATATTTTTTATATTATGACGAGAGGAGTACCTGTCCTTAACCAAACGGATTAACTTTGAAAGTAGTAGCGCGGCACAAAGTTCTAAACGCGCGAGTGTAACCACCTTTACCGGAGACACCTTTGATTTAGAACAAACTAAAGTAATTTTTTTATCTTCTTCATTTCGAATATGCAAATAAACGACAGCGCCAAAGGCTTTCTCACTCGCATCACAAAAGCCTAAAATATTAATTTCACTGTTTGTGAAAACGCCGATATGTCGCGGGATTAATAAATTTGTTAACTGCGGAAGTTCAGACTGGAAGAGGTTCCAGGCTTGTACTATGTGCGGGGGTGGAGTGGAATCCCAATCTACATTTAAGGACCATAGTTCCTTTATAAGAATCTTAGCATATACAATAACAGGTCCCACTAGACCTAAAATGTCCCATAGTCGGGCGATGGTAGAAAGCATGTTTCTCTTAGTACAGGGGCGGTTTAAATCATTAATTGTAATTTTAAAAACATCTGTTGTTGGTAACCATTGTAATCCTAGTACCTTTAAGTAATCGTCCTTATCAAAATTAATAGGATCAGTCAGACGGTGGGAGCGCGGTATACTACTTAGTACGTGATTTGAGTTACTCGACCACTTAACTAACTCAAAGCCGCCCGACTTAAACATGCGAATCAATTGGTCAGAGGCCGTCATAGCTGACTCGACGCTTTCGAAGCTACTGGCTATGTCATCAACGTACTGGTCACGTGACGCAACCCTTGCAGCCACGGGATAGTGAGTTTCCTCTTCCTTTACAAGCTGTTTAACAGTGCGGTTAGCCAGATACGGACTACACGATAATCCAAAACAGACGCGTTGAAATATAAAATATCTGAGCGGTTCTTTATTATTAAATCTGTATATAATTTGTTGATAATGCTGATCTTGATCTCGCACCAATAATTGCAAAAACATTTGACGAATGTCAGCGGTTAAAGCGATGGGATACAGTCTAAAATTAATTAAAATATCGAACAAATCATTTTGAAGCGGGGGACCAGTATGAAGTAAATCATTCAAGGCTACTCCAGTATCGGTCTTGGCACTAGCGTCCAACACTATGCGTAGCTTAGATGAGACCTTATCTTCACGGACTACGCCGTGGTGCGGGAGGACGAAACCTTCACCATTGGTTTTAGGTTGAGGAATCTCCTTTATATAATTTTTGTTTATATATTCTTGAATAATTGCGTCATACATAATTTTAAAATCTTTATTTTTATTTAATTTGCGCTCTAACTGGTAGAATCGCTTAGTAGCGCTCTTAAGCGAGTCTCCGAGACGCTCAGTCGTGTCTAGGAAGGGCAACGCTACTGTAAACCTGCCGCTAGAATCGCGAGTAGTGGTAGAAGCATAGATTTCCTCACACTGCTTTTCCAACGGACATAAAACGGTACTTTCCTTAATATCATCCAATTCAAAAAACCTACTTAATTGATCGTGGACTACGTCGTCCGATAAGGTGACATAAGAATAAATTTCTTCAGGTTCTGAATTAATATCGGATGCACCAGTCACTACATAACCAAGAGTTGTTAAGTATGCGGAAGGTTGGTCAGGAGAACTGCTAATTTTACCGGGCAATAATAAGTCGACAAATAATTCAGCCCCTATTAAAATATCTATGGCGTCCGGTCGTCCGAACGTATCATCTGCGAGCGGTAATCCTTGTAAATAAGGAAGACAATTTATATTAACACTATAAGCGGGTAATTTATCCGTGATATTATTTAAAACTAATGGTTCTATAGTATAGGATATATTGGGTTGAATGCGGGAAGCAAAGGTAAGGGAAACCCTTCCCTTTGCTTTACTAAAACATCCTCCTAGTCCTTTAATAATCGTATTGCGAGATAACTGATTTATAGGCAAACCCAATTTTTTACAGCAATCGAAAGTAATAAAATGGTTTTGAGAACCAGGATCAATAATGCAACGACAAATTTGCGTAATTCCATTGCGATCTAAAACATTAATACGCGCGGTTCCTAATAAGACTTGCTCACCAGAAGCGGCCATCAATGCAACACCATCATTCGATACGTTCGCATCACTATTCCTATTAGATAATGTTTGTTTACATTGGACGGCAGCGGAGGCTACTCCTAGCGCCGCCGTCGACTCTTGCGACGCATGCGATGTACTTGTCGTAGGTATATTATTGTTTTTCGAAAAATGTAACAAACTGTGGTGTTTCATTCCACAGACACGACATGAACTTTCACTTTTGCACACTTTATATTTATGTTTCGAACTTAAACAATTCGAACAAAAGTTATTTTCTTTAATAAATTCGTATCTTTGAAACGGCAACATTTTTTTTACAAATACTTCACAGTTATAAACATGGTCGTGAGTAGAATTACATAAAGTACAAAGAAACGATTTGTTTACACTATGAGGAGCACTCGCGGTTAAATATGAGTGCATCATTTTAGGACGACGAGGCATGTCCATTGTATTTAATTGCGACGGATGCGGCTTGTTAATTGGAGTTGTTCTTTGCATTATTTTTGTTTGCGTTCTAAGAAAATTGATAAAGTTATCATAATTTGGCATTTCGACATTTCGGATCGACATTTCGAATGCCTTTGCGGTGTCCTTATCGAGACGTTTCATTGCGAAATGTATTAGAATAAAATCACTAAGATTTTCTAATTGTAAACTGCGGAGAGATGCTACAGAAGCGGCGAATCTATCAACAAACGATTCTAATTGATTGCAATTTGCGGGGTTGGGGAGCGATTTAATTTCAAAAATTTGATCTAAGAAGGTACATGCTAATAAACGCTTATCTTGGTATTTTTGTACTAGCATGTCCCAAATGACGTCATAATTACCCTCACAAGGCGTTATGCCTGAATAAATAGTTTGCGCCTTACCCTTCAATTTACCTAAAAGATAATACAATTTTTCAGAGTTTGTGAGATCTGAATTATTATGGATTGTATTTTTAAATGTCTCGTAAAACATATTCCATTGATTAGCGTCACCATTAAACACAGGAATTTCTATAGGAGGCAATTTAGATAATATGCGGCTAAAATTAGAGTTACCTACATTTTTAACGTTATCGAACTGCGAATCCTTTAATAGTCTATTTTTAAGGCGACGAACTTTGCAATATAAATCTTCGAAAGCATGATAGGGCTGATAATCAGGAATGTAATCAGGATTCAATTTCATATTTAATGCATTCACTTCATGCAAACTATGCATGAATTTTTCTTGAATATCATCAATGTTTTCTGACATATCCAGAAATCTTTCGCGTGAGGGCTCTGAAGAAACATCTTTACTTAAATCATAAATAGTTTGCATGCGTTGAAAATAAGTTTGGCGACAGTTTTGTTCAATTTGCAATCGTGAAGTTATTTTGTCAGCTGACGACATATTGTCTAAGTAACAAAGATACCGTATATAATTTTGTAAATATTTAAAAATAATATACGGGCGCGGGAAATATATAAATAATATGTAGAATAATTATAAGTAATGCGGATAATTCAACTAATTTGCCACTTAACTGTACGACAAATCAATTAACTTTAAATAAGTGTTTTGAAGGTTACCACAAAAATACGCGGAAAAATATAAATTACGTTAAAGAAGTGAGATTAAAATCCTCACAGGAGGCACCAATTTTACTATGGAGCCGCTGGTAGGCGACTCCAGGCGGGTTTGCGATAATGCGAATGCGTATCAAACACACCACTTACCTTTTCGTCAGCGGCTGCTACGACGATTTTGTACAGTGTTATGTTTGTATGTATTAATGTGGTGTACCTAGCTAATTTTATAATTGCGAAGTGTAAAAGCTGCAGCAACTCACTTAGTTTACGGTTTATTTTATATGCGGAAAGTCACTGGGACGCGGAACATTTAATTTCACCTTTTAAATACTAAATTTAACTGTCTGCTTCTATCACAAAAAACTGTCGCGCGGTACTGACGCGGATTCTTGATCATATCAAGATACCGCCACACGACAAATGAAAATTTATAAAATAAAAACCTTAATAAGCGCCACCTAGCGGACAAGAACGATATCTCCGCGCTATGCCAAGTGGCGCGTTCACCACCAGTTACAGCAGGTCTCGTGTGTCCGTAATTATAATGGAAACCGGTGGTGGCGGGAACGTCTGTCGGCTGCTTGAAATACTGCACGTGGAAACACTTTAGAAAATAACTAAAATGTAAATATACCTAGTGACGAGCCCGTTGGATAAATGGTTAGGGTGCTTGCCTTAACGCTCTGTTCTAGGGTTCCCGGGTTCGATTTCCGGCAGGGTCAACTTTGAAAAATGTACTTTTCAAATTTGGCTCTGGTCTGGATCTGGAAAGTAGTGGCAGGGCACATTGCGTTTCGCAGTAATTTGGGCAGCCCGTCTGGCGACAGTAATCACCCCCTTACAGAAAACCACTGAAATAACAGCATGGTGCTGTTGTGTTTCGGTAAGTGAGTAAGGGATGCCAGAGGCCATTTCCCTATACCCTCCTAATCCCTTAATCTGTAGTCGGCAGCTCATTAAGAAAAAATCCAGGTCAGTTTGTTAAGAAATGATAGATATGAATTCAATTTGAAAATTGTGAATATTGACATCCTGGACGACATTTTTTGGTATTGTGATTACAAATTTTCCAATTTTGGAGTTTTTTTTTGTGTAGTCATCAATAACTATGCTGTTGATTGCAGTTATAAATTCAATAATTGAGTCTGTAAGTTTTGTATATAAAAATAAATTTTAGTTGAGTGATAATTAACATTAGAATTAATGTCATGCAACTGGATCTGCAGTATCTACTCAATCGTTTCTACGAAACCAGTGCGAAGTATAGTCTGAATATTAACCCCAAGAAGAACAAATACATGACTGTAGGAAGACCTAAATATCAAAGCACAACTCCTCTCTATATGGGTTCTTAACTATTGGAAAGGGATACCTTGGCTGCATTGTGAATGATCAGGAAGTTTACGTCATTGAGATAAAGTGTCGTGTAGAACAAGCAAGCAGCGTTTTGACATGGACACGGAGATGGACTGTGTTGTTGTGACATGGACACTCACCAATGATCAGACGCTTGAAGCGTTTGAGATGTAGATATACATCTCAAACGCTTCAATACATCTCGGTAAATATTGAAGCTTTTGATATATTGAAGCGTATATATTGAAGCTATATATATTGAAGCGGTATATATTGAAGCATCTCGGTATATGTAGTTATACATCTCGGCTCTGCAGAGAATGAAAAAGAAGCCTAAAATATTTTGGACACATCATGCGCTGCGAGAAGTATGATCTGCTGCAGCTGATCATGCAGGGGAAAATACAGAGTAGTGGCAAGCCGCACAGATGACGTACTTTGTGACTCAAGAATATCTGCGGATTATATGGCCACAGTACCAGATCGCTGTTTCTTGCCGCCGCCTCGAGGGTTAGGCTATGATAACAAACCTCCGACAGAAGTTGGCATTAAGAGAAGAAGAAGAAATGTGAAATGAAAGGTGAATAATATTAATTAATGAATATTTTCAGGCGGGTTCTCGATACGAGGTGGATGATCAAATCGGCGCTTCACACTTTATACGCGCGACATCTTGTGCTTCCGGGTGCGGATATTCTGGCTTCTTGAAGATGCGGTTCCTCACTCAGCACGGCTCCTACTTGACCTGCTCCTCTGATCGGCAGACGGTGGCGTTTACCCTGCGATGTCCGCTCAGCATGTTCCCTGAATTGAAATATTTTTTATTGGACACTGCTATCAGGTAATAAGAATTCCTCAATCTAGTTAATAACAATGACAACATTGGATTGACACTCAAACTTATATATGTACAGTCGGGGTACGAAAAACTTCGTCAGTTTTCAAATTAATTCCTTTGTCAAGTCGTAGACTCTTAGTACCTTTTGAAACTAAAGCACTAAGCAGACAACTGACAAACGTTTGAAATGAAATTTTGGCATGACTGATAAATTGTCCTGGTGCAAGCAAATGTCGACTTTCAGGTGACGAACCTTTTCTTACCCTGACTTTACTTACTACATTATTGCTGTACATACGGGTTAAGTTTTTTTTTATGTTAAGATCGGTAGACAGGCTGACGGTCCACTTGATGGTAAGTGGCTACCGTCGCCTGTAACACAAGCAACGCCAACTACTGCAAGTGCGCTGCCGACTACACTAGGATTAAGGGATTGGGAGGGGATAGGGAAATGGGCTCCGACATCCCTTACTCACTCACCGAAACACAACAGCACACGTACTGTTATTTTTTACGGTGGTCATCTGTAAGGGGTGTGTGTCACTGCCGCCGGGTGGGCTGCCCAAATAACTGCGAAACGTAGTGTGCCTTGCCACTACTTTCCAGATTCAGACCAGAGCCAAATTTGAAAAGTTCATTTTTGAACCGGCCGTGAATTGAACCCGGGAACCCAAGAACAGAGCGTTAAGGCAAGCACCCTAACCACTCATCCAACGGGACTCGTCAAAAGTAAAAATGCTGATTAAGAAAGTAAATTGCTGTATCCTTCGACACCTTAACATCCGGACCGGAGCCACCTACGAATAGATCATTTCCAAAGTTGGCACTTCCACGTCCCGCCACATCTATATACAAATCGGTAATAAGTAGGCACCATTAATGAAGTGATTAGCTTTGAAAGAAAGAAAGACATTCTATTCAAAGGCGGACACAAAAAACATTGCAGACATATTTCAATAAGTACAATTTCACAAATGTCACAATGTCTCGCTCACAAATGCTACAATCTACAATCCACACTAGCGCTAATCTTCTGTTTGGTACCTCAATTTGAACCTCGCGGAATTCCGCCCAAGTTCATAGTAAATAGACAATTTAAAATATACTACTGTAATAATAATAATACGAATATAATAGTGTGCATGTGGACATAAATGAATAAATACATATATGACAAAACTAATTTTAAAATATTTTAATTTCTATATACAATGTGACAATAATTTCACAATAATAACGCCGCTACTATGTCAATTTTTTTTATTTATTTTTTTTATTTAAGTTGGGCCAGCATCTAGAGTTCTAGATGGATTCTGGCCAATTCCGTGTAGGAAAAATGAGGCTGACGATGAAGCGATTTCACCCGGAAGTATCCCTATTCACTCAACTTTTAACTACGATAATAATTTGAACTTTAAATCTTGTCTATAATTCATAAAATTTAAACTATAGTTATCTCGGTTCTTAAATAAGCTTTGAAGGTCCAGATTTATATCCCCAATTTGAGCTTTCTAAGGTGTTTTCATCCATATTGTATATGGGCTTCCTCAAGCGAGCGTAAACAAATTCCTGCAAGGTCGGCAGCGCACATGTACCCCCCTGGTGTTGTTTGTGTCCTTAAGCGACGGTAGCTACCTACCATCAAGTGGACCGTCAGTCTGTCTGCCACCTTTAACAATATATTAAATAAAATATTTTTTATTCCTGATAATAATTTTTTTTTTTATTTTTTTTTTTTCAGGAACTGCTTCCACGAATGGGAAGTGAGCGATACCAAGAAAATCATCCGGGACAGCTTATCCGAGATAAGTCCTGAGCAACGCGTTTTGGACTTGATACACCGAGCGTGCTTTGTCGGACCACTCCAGAACTCTGTGTTCTGTGAGGAGGAAAGAATAGACGGCATGACCGGTGCCAGTGTTAACAGCTTCGTCAGAAGAAACTTCAGATCGGATGGCTGTTCCGTGGCCAGTGTGGGCATCCCGTTTGAGGAAACTATCAAACTGGCGGAATCGCTGGATCCCAGCAGGGTGAGTTCAAAATTTTAGTTATGTCAAAGGATTTTTTGAAACTTTGAATTATGTACTTATTAAAAAGAGATAGAAGCAAATGGTACATCAGCCTAGTATTAGGATACTAGGCTGATTAAAAAACATTATTCCAATATTGTGTTTCCGAGTACGGTAGGTACTTATGTAACGATTATCCGTAGTTAGCCTATGAGGCTCTCAGAACTTTCTGGAAGAGAAGAAATGGCGAAAGAAACTCTCCAGCAGTCGCTTATTTTAATCCCATGAATTTTTATCTGTAATTAATCTTTAATTGTATAATACGCTTTTTCAACAAGTTTTCGTTTTACAAGTTCGTATTTCTTCAGGGATTTTATTGATCTATTTTCGTTAGCCTTGTGTGGATCAAAAAACGATCATGTTTATTTCTAGTATTTTTTTGTTATATTTTTTTTAAACGATCAGTATTTTATGAACAAAAATTATATAATCAAATATGTATTGACATGGTACTATTAATATGTTGGTCTCCTTAAATTTATACAGCCCTTTTCTGCAACACGAAATCTGTTTGAACATCAACCTTCTTCGTTTATCGTCAGTAAAAACCGCATCAAAAACTGTTGCGTCGTTTAGAAGAAGGATGCGGAGAAACAGATGGAGGCAGATAGCGACTTTATTTTATCTACATCTACTCTATAAAGGGAATGATTTGGTTTTTTTTATATATTTTTATGTTTGTTTGTAATGGATAAACTCGAAAATGAATTTTAAAATTTCATTCATATATAGAAAGCTACATAATAAGCGAGTTACATGGACTGTATTTTATTTTAAAAAAAATTTAAGATCCTATTTTAGTAATCTTATCTTCAGACAACTCCTTCACCAAGACAAGAGGTATGCTCCCGCTTCCGCGGCGGTTGTGAATCGTATGACCTGGGACCCGGGAGTACCACATGGATCGCTGTAGCAGTACCTGGATGTGGCACTATGGATCTGTGGTAACTAATTAAAAATTAACATTTGATAACCCTCCTGCCACTCCTGCTGGAGTAAGTGAGTATAGGGTTTGTTGGAACCATGGCGTAGACACATTGAACTATAATTAAATTAATCGGCAGGTGAAACCGCAGGACACGGTTAGTTTATTACAAGAAGGTAACTTAAGTTCGAAAAGATTTTAAATGACGAAACAGCCAAGGCTTCATTGATATATAAATTTTAGAAAACAAATCAAATATATAGAAAAAATAAATTCATAAATACAAAAATATACCTACCTTATTCATCATAAAACAATATTACAAACACCTACTTATTTATTAATACACTTAATACACCAACACTTATTACAAACACCAAAATGAGAAGTCATCCAAAATTTCTTATTAGACAAAAAGGAAACAAGAATTTGTAGCAAGATTTGATAATTAGATCTTAGAAGAAAAATTTATGTGGATTCCACACAAGACCTATGCCTGTATCACGAGAGCCTTCTATTATGTTCTATTTCTATTTATTTACAATTAAAAATGAATAAATTAAAAAAAAAAACAATAAATAAAATATACATTTCGTGTATAATTATATCGAATATTGATTTAAATCCTACTATTTAAAATGATGTCTTTCTATAATAGCTGCCTACTGAAGCATGCGATAGTGGCGGCAGCGTGCGGGACCGACAACATGGCCGCTGGCCAACACCACTTGGACCGAACGCCCCAATCACCACTCGGCCTTATGGCCGGCTGCGACTTCTTCAGGGAATACAGAGCTTTTAATATCTCCTACAAGGATACTGGACTCTTTGGTGAGCATAAGTTTAATCCCATCCCATCCATCCCATATACTAATTAAACATATTTAAGTGCGTTTTATTGTACGTTTTAAATAATGCCAATTTTTTTTAGTTTCCTCTAAAATTACAGTTTGTTGTTTTTTAAAATATATTAAACCAATTTAGGAATTAACTAAATAAATTAATATTAACCTCTGCATTTTATTTATTTTAATCTTTTTGAGAACACGATTGAATATTTTATGTAGCTACATTTATAATATACTAGCTGCCCGCCCCGGCTTCTCCCGTAGTGCAATTTTTATATACAAAAATATTCCCCGTTTATCCCTCTTTCCACTAGTCAAAACCGAATTAAAATCGGTCTACCCGTTCGAAAGTTATGGGCGTACATACATTTCGAAGATCCATTTTTATTTATATAGATTAAAAAAGTGATCAGTGTTTCACTGAGACTACTTTTAGATCTTACAAAAAAATTCATCCATACATAATTACGCTATCTGTATGTATGTATCTGTATATACCTATGGCTAAATTTTTTCGGATAAAATATTTTTTCAGTTGCCACATGCCGTCATCTTGTAAGGAAATGCGAAGTTTGGTTGTTTTTATGTGCGCTGGTCAAATCATTGGGATATATTTAAACAATATAATGCAAAAATAATAAAAAAATCGCATTAGTTTAAAAAAAATCCCTACGTGACTTACTTACCTGTTACAATCAAGTAACATTTGTGTATCTTAATGCTAATCGTTTATTATTCTGCTGGAAACAATCAATATATACATATGTATACTCATCTGGAATTTGTCTCTCTTTTTAAAAGCAGCACTTTTACCTGTTTTGTGAGTGTGGCACAGAGTCTCAGAGTGAAAATTGCTTTTTTGGGTGTAAATGCACAACAGTTTAGCTACCACATTTCAAGCAGGCGAAGACGAATGGCATATATTATATGTCACTAAGTACTAACTAACTAATATTATAAATGCGAGAGTAAGTTTGTTTGTGCTTACACGTTGTCAGGGATACAGGAATGCAGAAAAAAGTACTGTTCTTGAGGGATCAACAAAAATTAAATTAAACGCCTGACAACATGAGCAATAAATATTGAATAAATGTTTCAACGCTTAAGGAAAAGTGGTTCGAGCGAAGTCGCGGGCAAAAGCTAGTACAAGTTAAAGTTATAAAAATCTCAATTTTGATTAATTCTTTGGTAACAGGCATTTTGGCAAAAGCACGTTCGGAATCTGCCAGGGAAGTCGCTTTTGCGGCTGCCGAGTTCCTCAGCAATGTGGGAGATTTGGACTTCAAACAGATCGATATTGGAAGAAAGAGATTGAGTATGATGAACTAAATTAGCTTTCATTTTACGTTGAACTAAATGAGACGTATACAATAAACATGCCATTTAAGACATACATAATTTAAGATGGCTAGTAAGGCCAGCCAAGTGTACCTACTTGTCATAGCTAAAGGCACATATTCTCAGTAGACTATCTACATTCAAAGATTTTTAAAAAATGGTATGGTAAGAGAGAAAAAGGATTTACACCTTTTATTTTTTGATCGCCGATGAGTCCTATTTGTTAATGGGAACAAAATACTTTATGGGAAAAAGTGAATAATTTAAGGTCATATTCAAAGTAGGCACGCGTATAAACGCAACACATCAACAATCTTAATCTATAAATCAAATAAGTGATTATATTGAGTAATCCATATAAGCCGAACGCAAATGGAAATATTTGCAAAAATACCGGTTTATAAGCACATTCACTTTTAATTCAGATCTTTATAAAGTTAAAAATCACGAAACTAATTATATGAAAAAAGGATTTATGTATAATAACAAATGTCCACTTCGACAATGAATACTTTTGAATATTCTCAATAAATATTCGAATTTAATTCTTTTTAAATTAATATTTACTGTCAATCTTACTTATTTTTAAATGACTAATAATTTTATGTCAATAAGATATGAAAAAATGTACATAGGTATTGGAGTCCAAATTTGATATAGTGACAAGTAGAAGTGGGTACCTAGTAGGTTTAATACGCATTATTTTATTATAATACATATTATTTAATACATACATATTACATAAATACATATTATTTTATTTTTATTCTACTTATTGATTAACCCAATTAACGAAAGGGAAGAGTAAAGATCAATGTATTTATTATTTACTAGCGACCCGCCCCCGGCTTCGGTGCAATTTTTATATATATAAACATTCCCCGTTTATCCCTCTTTCCATTAGTGAAAACCGAATTAAAATCGGTCTACCCGTTCACGCGTGATGCCGTGACCAAGGGAAATGGGGATTCATTTTTATATATATAGAAATTAGAGAAAAATTGAATTTTTATGATTATTTTTATTACATGGATAATATGATATACATGCATTTTTTGTTTATTTTGACCAAGTGGTGAACATGGCGATACATGACGACGACTGCGTCAAAGTTTCGGAAGGGTTGGCTTTACAAATCGCGAATAATCATCAAATTGACGACGCCAGGTATTCGATCGATGCCATATCAAAAATCACCCCAGATGATGTCAAAGAAGTCGCTAATATGCTCTCCTCAAAACGTAAGAAAAATTGTCATGTATAGCTAATTGCATGTAGCTAATGTACCTATGTCCCACTGATGTTCATTAGAATCTTTGTTTAATGTTAAATTCATATAGCTTGACGGTCCACATGGTGCTAGGCGAGGCTATTAATACGAGCGACGCAACAGGTGGTGCAAATGATTTTGGTATCCTTTACTCGCGTACCGAAATACAGCAGCATTCGTGCTGTTATTTCAAAGTGGTCTTTTGTAAGGGGTGCCTACTGCCGCCAGATTGGTTGCCCTGCCAAACGCATATCTCTTTTCAGGTGGGTTAGTATTTGTTCTACTTGCAACAGAACCAGATATAACAAATTGGACAAAAAAATTAAATGGTTTTATTGCATGATGTATGACAGATTGGAGTACCTAGAGTAATTTTAATGAAGCATGTCCAAATTGTTCTACTGCTATTTTTACAATAGAACAAAATAAACAAAAAGATCTAATAAGTTATACGATATTAACAGAATGGACAAAAAAACAATGAGTACCTAAACAATGACTACCTTGGTTTCGAATAAAATGCAGCTAGTTTTACTTTATACTTCGCAACTATTAAGTATTCTAACACAAAACTTGAAATACAGAAACAAATGTCTTTATTATATTATTATATGATGACGTACATTATGATATATAATATATACTTAGTATATAATGATGAATATAACGTAAACTTTGCCCACGAGGGCCACGATTCGACAAACACCTCAAGAGGCTCTCGCTAGATGGCTGAATGAAGGGACAAATGGGGAAGCCTGTACTACTTGACACGCCACGTATCGTCAGTTTCCTCACTCTGCAGCCCTAACCACCGGTAGCTTGGCCTTCCTCCACTACCAACTGCAGGTTTTAAGTTTTTCGTATTACAGGCTTCCAATAAGTCACAACACTAAATTACTATTTGGCGCGCCTACGCCT
Organism: Bembecia ichneumoniformis; assembly: GCA_910589475.2. Taxonomy (NCBI): domain Eukaryota; kingdom Metazoa; phylum Arthropoda; class Insecta; order Lepidoptera; family Sesiidae; genus Bembecia; species Bembecia ichneumoniformis. Next base: position 12,196,929 of record OU342533.1, on the reverse strand, counting down.
ATACACACGCACACGAATGCCACGCATACACACACACACGCACGCACAATATCTACACACAAATCTCTTTTTCTTTTTAATGATTTCTCTGTTTAAATTTAAATTGCATCTCTATTGTTAAATTTTGGCTTTTGCGATTACGCTTAGTGTAAAGGTAACCGAAGGTAAGGTAGATGTGACGACGCGGCGACGGTGGCGCCGCCATTGTTAAAGATAGTGAAGCCGAATTTTTCATATTTTTAGACGATTAGGTATTTTAGGTAAGTATGTTACCTAAAATATAATTCCCTTACCTATATAATAAACTATATGTGGGCCAAATTTTCATACAAATACGTTCAGCCGTTTTTGGGTTATTGAGGAACAAACATCCAAAAATACAAGTTTTCTAATTTATTAGGATTAGGATTATCGCCTGCCCAAATTATTGTAGCAATCGTGTTAACATTGTATCATTGCTATCCATTATGTCACAGGAATATATTTTACTTTTTAAATGCAAAATTGATTATTTCACTGCAAAATGAAATCTCTCTCGAGACATTATCATTTATAATATATCGAAAATGTGCAAATATTTAATACGTTTGTGTATCATCTATTATTGACTTTGATGTTGTTTTGTAGGTGATATTATGTCTGTAGCGGTTGTTGGCGATGTCGGTATGGTGCCGGACGATAGAGAGATAATGGCCCGAATTGTTTGAACAATGACAAATCACTTATTGAAGGACTCACTCCATAGAAAGTGTTAAACCCCATGGCTCGGAAAGATTTGTTCACTTATTGTAAATATTTATTATAATAAATTGTGTAGGTACATATATTTGTATTATTATTTATTTACGGCTTTGTTTGAGCTTATCGCGATATCTAATCTAATAGCACAATAAGATAAGCGATAGGGAATTTGGGATAACGGAGATCTATTTTTTCCATATTTGTGTTCTGCATAAATGTCTTTTAGGCCACAGTATAGTAACTATATCATCATCTACTGGTACCACGGAGCATATACAAAGAGGAGATGTTGTTATTGAATTTTTCTATAGAGCGGCGCGTGTACCAGAGCATAATAATATTCTGGTATAATCGGCGCAAATCTCCTTGGGCTCTGGCGATATCACGCGTCAAATATGCGCAGTAACCGATTTTGGGACTGTTTGTGACAAAGATAATTGTATTAAGTGTTGTGTAAGTGTTGCCAGCCGGGTCCCGTTAAAAGTTACCTTCAATAAATAAAAAAATAACCTTTTAGTATAAAAAGTAACCTTTAATTTATTTCTAGTGAAAACGTGTTAAAATTTGATAAAATACATGTTGGTTGTTACACAAATATGAATAATGTAGTTGTATTTTCACATTTAAATTGCATTTTACCAGCTACTTTTTCAAAACATCTGAAATTAAGAACAGAAAATCTAATTATGTAAGATTGAATTAATTCTATGAGATCCAAAATATCACCTGTAAGTAACCTTTTGAGTAGTATAACCTAGAAGTAACCCGAAGGAGTTAAAAATCACCAAAAAGGTTACAAAAGTAACCTTCTGGCAACGCTGCTGTAACCAAAGATGTTGTATTAGTACCACGGAGCATATACAAAGAGGAGATGTTGTTATTGAATTTTTCTATAGAGAGGCGCGTGACTACTGCGCGGGGCAAGGAGGAAGTTAGACCCCGCCCAATTATCTTAAATTGCCAATGAAAATTGACTGTAGTCTACAAAAAACAAGCGCCGCCACACCGTGACCAGTGCCGACAGCAGACTGACCAAGACCACGCCCACAAAAAATGACGTCAGGACCTAGTTTGAAATCAGTGCACAGTTGTTTAGGCCATCTCCTCTTTGTAGCTCCGTGATTAGTACAGACTAATACAACATCTTTGGTTTGTGAGGTATTGCGACGTAGGTGGGGAGCCACGGAATAAGCGAGACGCAATGATAACATTTGTACAAGAGAAAGCAGTTGCGCCATATTGCTTATTTGGACTCGACCATAGTAGCCTTCTCTACTTACAATAATGAAGGCTGTGACGCGACGCGTCGCACGTTCCAACATTACAGTTGTGTAGAAAATTATTAGTGTTTCGTTTTTTTTATGTATTTTTTGTAATATATTTTTTTCAATTAAAATGCCGTTTTATGGAAAAAGAGGTTCGAGATGGAGTACAAAATTTGAAACAAATATTAAAAAGAACTGCAGAAGCTACTCGTGTATCCTATAATATTGTTAGAAGGATAATAGAAATGGACCGTAGAAATGAGCTGTTACCGGTATTCAGAACACGGGTATTCAGAAAAAAGGAAGAGGTGTCAAACGAGTCACTGGTTTGCATTATTTTGATAATGGTGTTATAAAAAGAGGTAAGTATCCATAATTTTCATTTAACGAATAAAGAAGTCCCGACAGAGAAAACTAATTAGTCACGCGTAGACATTAACTTTCAAGGCAGTGAAACTAGCTTAAGAATAATTACGAAGAGTTTAGGATTCCGATGGAAACGTTCGGAAAGCAACGGAAGAGTTTTAATTGAGAAAAACATTAGGTTAAAACGTACAGGCAATACGAAAATATCGAAATGAAGGCAGGCCTATTGTTAATACAAAGAGCCATATGTTCATGCCTATATAGACTAAAACGACCTAATATGCAAAGGACAGCGGGTTTTAATAGTACCTACACACTGGATCAGAGGTTGGGTTTGTGCCCAACGCTCTATTGGTATTTAAATCGGGATCGAGATCAGGAGACTACCACGATAATATGAATTTCAACAATTATGAGAATTAGCTCACAACGCAGCTAATCCCAAATCTTCCGCCAAATTCTGTCATAGTACCTTATTCATAATGCATCATATTACAATAAACAATATAATATTGCCCCCACATCAACCTCAAAAAAATATGCGATGCAATCTTGGCTTAACGAAAAAGGAATACAGTTTGATTCGCAAATGTTGAAGTCTCAATTATATAATTTAATTAAACACAATAAAGACCAGTATAAAAGTTTCAACATAGATTGGATTTTAGAACAACACAACCACAGTGTCCTCCGTCTTCCACCATACCACCCAGACCTTAATCCAATAGACATGGTATGGGCAGATATAAAAAGCCTAAGTAGTAAGAATGTAAGCTGGAAAATTAATCGCGTTGTGGAATTAATTACAGAAAAAGTTCATTCCATGGGTCCAGATCAGTAGCAGAAACTTTGCGACAAAGTTAAAAAGATTGAAGAAGACTACGTAAACAGTAATCATATGGTGGATTATTTGACAGAAGAATTTATAATTTCGATATGTGATGATTCAAATAGTTGTATAATATCGGATAGTGATTCCGAAGATTCAACGCCACCGCCGCCGTCGTTAGTATGTGGGCACTGACGACTTAATGGAAGGTGTTTCTCCTTTAGAATAAAATTCATCTTTACTATCAACGTCCGCTTCATAATTAATGTAAGCTTTTACCTCTTTAGAATTGTGGTTTTTGGTGTTTAATAATATTTTAATTTAGCATTTTGGATTTAGGGAGCAATGTATAATTTTCTTGTTTATTAAATCATATTATATTTTTAATTCATAATTAAAGTCTCCAGGTCAGAGCCCAAGAAGATTCGCGAGTATTTACGCGTCCACTATTGGACCTGGAGCTTTTTATTAAGCATCATTACCATGGAGAATAGAGGTAAGGAGGAATAACTTATATGGGTCTTAGGCCGGCCCCATACATACGTTTTCCGTATTCGATTTCCGAATTCGTCTCCGCGTTTGGAGACCGAATGCATCAAATCGATAGAAAATACATTGACTGCCGCACACATTCGTTTTTTTTCCGTACGTACGTTTCGAATGTGGGCCCGTGCGTTCAGAAACCCTATGCGGAAAAAACCTAATGACGCCATGCGGAATGCAGTGCTTGCATACATTTTGTTTGTTTCGGCGCACACGTTCGGAAATTTCCATTCGAAATCTTGCCACGCGCTGTGCGTATTGGATGTGTTGTGTGTTTTTCACATCTCATCACGAGTACATCAAAACAATGTGTGAAGCAAAAGCATTAATTTTAGCTGTTGAAAACCATCCCTGTTTATGGAATATACACAACATACGCTCTCTTTAGATAAAATGGACTCTCGTTGCTACTTCGAGTGTTTAACGGGTGAACCCAATACCGACGTTTCTTTTTCTTCTTCGATAATGATAACAGAAATGCAATCGCAATTAAATCGTTGTTCTCCATCGTCGTGCGTTCACAAAGCCACCACTGAACGTACTGGCAGTATAATATTCCGAATGCAGATTCCTAACGTCTGCTCTAGGCACACGGAATTCCGAATACGGAAATCTGATAGTGAAAACGAATGTATGGGGCCGGCCTTAAACTGAAAAACTAGCAAGCTATTAAGGTGATATTACACGGATCAATTTCGGTTCAACATTGTTTTCAATTCCACTGCTTCAATGGCGTTGACACGTCTAAACATATTTCAATTTGATTGTCCAATATCATTGAAAGTTTTGATTCACTTTTGACTTTCAATGCAATGGAGCCAATATTGATCAATCGAATTGACAGTTGAAATATGTAAACACGAACATTGAACGATTACTCAGTCCGCTTGACTGCTTGACGCTCCTATGCTCCTACGGTCGTTCTTCGCGAAATCCACAGACGTACCCACCAACGCCGAGATTTTCTTTTTTTTTATTTAACTCATTTATTAAATACTCACAAATTAATGAAACACCTGCAGGTACGATTTGACGCGACATCGCTAGGCAAATGAACATTGAATGTCTTGTTGCATGTTTTGTGTGTAAATAAGAAATACGTGCAATGTTCAATGTTCAATGCTGTTCAACGGAATTACTGTCAATATGGTTGATCAGTGTAATATCACCTTCATTAAATTTTAATAGTGGTTCATAAATAGATCAGAATGGCGCTTGTGTAGCATAATGTAGTGTTTGATATGAGCTAGCGAACTAGAGAATTCTCTAGCGAGAGTTTGTGTGTCCATGACCACAGTCACTAACTAAAGTAGATCGTCAGTATTTACTATTTAGAGAGTATATATATTCTTTGCTATTTAGTTTATGAAGTAGATAACCGCAGGCGCAGCCGCACCTAAGCTTTTGACTTGACGTTTCCATTCCAAAGATATTGGTCTATATTACATTATATGAGTCTGTGGCATGGACGTAATATCATTTACGCAAGGACGATAGTACTTATTTCTCCATGCATTTACGTCATGGAAGAAATAAGTACTATTGTACACTAGGAATGAGCACTTGCCAAAGAAAATGTGCCGACAAGGAGATACAATACACCAGTGTACATTACATCCCTTTCTAACAAAGGTGACAATAAAATGCCAAAGATGTTGTATAAAATGCAATGGGAGTCACTGAGTTACTTACTGACGTGTTTGTTTGGAACAAAGTGACAGGTGCAATTAAATCAATTAAAAGTAAACATAAGGTTTACTTTTAATTGATTGAAAGAATAGTTGGTACAGCTCAGTCCTTCTGTATAAGGTCCTTGATTTACGTAATATATATTACGTCCATGGTCTGTGGTACATTTTCGCATCCATTTCGCATCATTCGGTTGTCAGCTTAGTCAACATAGGTGTGTTCAATGCGTGAGTAACCACAGACTATCATCAAGTGCTGGTTAAAATTTGGTTAAAATAGTAGAAAAAACCACGCCAAGCATTTAATAGAATATTATCAATATTATTCTTGTTAGTGATTTCTGAGTTCGTGAGCCAAACTTGCTAACTTTTTTTCCACTTACCAAATGTCCAATATTTAATTAATTTACGTTTGTATGGTTTATTTTGTTTATTATTTAAATTGAGTAGTAATTTTTTTTAGATCAATCATTTTGTTTGCCAGTGTAATCTTTGACTGTATATGCCTCAATTTGTATTACATCAATATTATTGTTTCACTTCATTACTGAACTTTAAATTCCTAATTAAAATTGCAAACATTAATTTGTATTTAATAAACACTAACTAATTTATTACAGACCAATATGTATTTGGACCTAATTATTTGCGTGTGCCGGCGGTTATAATATCTAAACATCAGAGCAGATTATATCCAACTTCATCATCCAATTTATTAAAACTTCCTTGTAGGTGATCAAATTGTAGAAATGGCTGTAGAAGGATTTTGTAGGTTTTGTCTTGTTACTGGCATTAATATGGAAACAGTGAATGTGGAAGACATTGAATGTTTCAGTGATATAACAGTGAGTATAAATAATTTATTAAAGACTAATTTCCAACAGCCCAGTAATGAGAAAATAAGTGTGCTGTGGTATAAATTTCTTTAAATAAATACCCATTACATTTTTTTTAGGAATTATGTAGTTAAAAAAACCTACCTATTTATTATAAAACTAGTGAAATCTTTATATCAGGATAATAAAACTTAAGATGCATGCATCACTGTGCAATAACATAATTAAGGATATTTTAATGCTACTAGCTGTCCAATGGCTCTCCAATTCTCTCTCTTCTGGTTATAAATGTAAAGATACAAAATGACCAATTTCTGCTATGTTTACATGGTACAGCTGTCATGTAACTTCAAAACTTCAAAATGTGCACTTGCTTGATGCACATTGTTTATTTACAACTTAACTGTTAAGTAAACACTTAGGGTGAGTAAGCGTTTTTAAAATAGATATACATTATATTTATTTTGCAATTGGCACAATAAAACTAGAACTATCCACTAAATTTTTTGATCAAATATCTTACCGGTAGATGCAATGTTGGTCCACAATAAGTGGCATATTGAAAACTATTTCCTCCGATCACAGCACTCATTCGTCATGCTGTATGTGCACACATTTATTACAAAAATATAGTCAAACAATTTCATCATACTCTTATTGTAAGAAACTGAAGATGCTTGTATATTTTTATACCAGACTGACGCGCCCCAGCTTCGCTCAGGAGCAATTGAGGGGATTAGTATACCTAGTATACTAATACTATACCTTATACTAGTATATACCTACCCTATGTCCATCTGGAGTAATGTACCATTGAAATAGTGAAAGAATTTTTCAAACTGGCCACAAATCTCTGATTTTACTCTTTTTAAATAATTTAATGATTTTTGTTAATCATCAATTAACAAAAAATACTAAATAAATATACTTAAATTTTAATGGAGATAGAATGTAGAGTGACTCCATTTTATAAGTTAGTGACTCCAGCTCACTTATGAATAAAAAATAATGAATACCATGTTTTTTTTTTTGTTATCGCTGATGTTCCATTTAATGTTAGGTGGCTACCATAGGTTATAACATGAGCAAGGTGCTGCATGTGTGCGTTTGACCAACTGACCATAGTAGGATTAAGGATAAGAGATAGAGAAATGGGCTTTGGCATCACTCACTCACCGAAACACAACAGTATGCTGTTATTTCATAGTGGTCTGTGAAATAACAATTCTGTGAGGGGGTGGTTATTGCCACCAGATGGGCTGTCCAAATAACTGCAAAACGCAGTGTGCCCTGCTACTACTTGCCAGATCCAGAACAGAGCCAAGTTGATTTTCAAAGTTGGGGTCCTGCCAGTAATCGAACCCAGGGTCCATTCTACTTCCTACTAATATAAATGCAAAACCCTCCCAAATGTGTTTTCAAAATGGGCCTATACATCTGTTGGATGTTTGTTACTCTTTCATGCAAAAACGGCTTAACGAATTTGGAAGAAAATTTGGCACATAGATAGTTTATTACCAGGATTTACATATAGTACTTTTTATCCTGGAAAAATTTTAGTTCATCTAAAAATATAAAAAATTGGCCTCCACTATCATTACAGATAAAGATTTCAGGTGTTTCACAGAGATGGCGCCACCGTCGTCACTGATAAAGATGTCGGCATTTCTCAAGTGTTATGTTTTTCATTTTACAATGCAGACAAAGTCGCGGCCAGCTAGTACTACGACTTAATTATTACTGTGGAAGTAACTTAAATAACTATCAGAGTGATATTCACATCCCTTAAATATGCTGCTTAGAGCCAGTCTAAGCATTCAATATGTAAATTGTCTAACTGCAAGGTAATTTTTTTCTCCACACAAATTGACGGTTTGTGTTTGAAAAATTATTTTATGTTTTCAGGAATCTGATAGTCCGCTGCTAGCTTGCTATGAGTGTAGAGCAATGATGAGAACATTAAATGTATTTTTAACCAAAATTGTCACTTCGCAAGCTGTTATACGATATATTCAAAAGTCAGGATGTGAGGTAATTCTCTAATCTATATATTAATATGTTAAGCGAAAACTTTGGATCACTTTCTAAGCAAATTGCGCGGATGGAAGAGTGTAAAATTTTGGTAGGTACACATCAAGTTTAGGTATATGGCGAAGGGCTGGAGAAAGCTAATTTTTATATTATAATATTTATGGTGGAATTTAGACCACAGGGCGACCTCTAATATTTTTTATTGTACGTAAAAGTTTTTAAGATAGATTAGAAGAAAAAATAATTTGGATTTCCAGTGTTTTGAGATAATTGTGAAAATGAATTTTAGAAGTTGGTTTTCCCCTCCATTTCATATTTTTCCATAGAATTTAGCAAGTACTGTTTTCAGGGGGGGCATCTGTTCCTTCACACTCTAATAAAATATAATTTATAAGTAATTATACATTTATGTAATGTCAAATTCAAATCGCGTGGGGGTATATGAATATGCTTAGCACATCGATCACAGTAACTCTGTAGTCGATGATAGATAAAATTTATTGACAAGGTGATGAACTTTGGAGGTGATGAAATCTGGCAAACAATAACTTGACAAAAAATCTTAATCTTTTTTCTTTTCAGGGAAAAAGATGCTGGGGTTTTCTGCAACCCCTGCAAAAAGAAAATAAAAGATTTTCATTGCAAGGGGGGGGCGGCACGTGTATTTATTTTGCCCCCTTGCTGTTATTTTGTGCACTCTACAGTGTGTCAAAATTTTACACACTGAAATTGACACACTGTATCAATTTTAGTGTCAACCATAGTTTGGTTCCATAAGTTCAGATAGGTTTAATACGGCCTTGAAATTAAATATTGTGTTGTCAACTGATAGCATTGCTGAGTTTCTTCCCATTAGCAAGTATAAGCTTAAATTTCTGGTTAACAGCATCTCTGCCTTGATGATCTATCTATCAACTAGATCCGCAGTCTTCCCTCAGAGAAAAATTCACAGAAATTAAGATTTTAACTGTTACATGTCAATATATTTATGAAAATTTAATTTACGCGCATAAAAATATTAGTCAATTTAATAAAAAATGTGATGTACACAATATAGGTACTAGGTTTAAAAATAATTTAGATTTACATAAGACGCTACTCCACAAGATAAGTAATTCTTTTATGGGTCAGTGTATACGGTTTTATAATAAACTGCCTGAGATGATCAGAACCTTATCTATAAATAATAATCGTTTAATAATAATAATAATAATCGTTTATTTGACATAACCATATTTAACAGCAAACATCATTACCAGGGGTCCCCGCACTAGGCTTGGCCTGTATCGCGGAGAACCAGTTGAAATTACAAATCAGAATCAAGAAAAGCCCGAAAAAAACAAACTAAGACATAACTTTATACAAATTAAATTTAAATTTAAGACATGACAATAGTTGGGTTACTTAGCTAGGAAATTCTCTGTCTCTGCGTAGTTTAAAGAGAGAAACACCTCAAAGATTAGTTTTTTTGCTTCATACATAGTGCAATCCTTAAGGTCACAGTGTTTGAGAAAGGCATTATACATTGAAGCCCTTATGTAATCCCCGAAACGCTTACCAAAAGCAGATAATGTTCGTGGGACCGGTAATTTAAAAATGCGTTTATTATGCATGGAATTAATACAAGAAATGGAATTTAATGACTTATGGGCTAATAAAGCAGTTTTAAACAAAAACAACTTACGAACAGATAAAACCTTAGCCTCTGTATACAGGGTGGAAATCGAAAGGGTTTTTTTAACATCACTTTCAACACACACCTTTGCGCTCTTTCGATTTCCAACATAGTTGTTTTTGCCGCGCTGCCCCATACTGTGATACAATAGTTAATCACTGACCGACACAGCGCGGTGTAAATAATTTTTAGTAGTGACTCATCAGCACAGTTGCCGAGTTTTTTGAAAATAAAAATAGATTTTCTAACTCTCGTAGAGAGCTTATGTATGTGATGATTAAAGTTTAATTTTTCGTCAACTAACAATCCCAGGTACCTGATTACGTCAGTGCGATAAATGGTGTCACAGTCGCAAGGATTGATAGGATAGTTTTTACAGGAATGAATTCTTACAACAGGATTAAAGGATGGTTTCGACGAAGCAGTTTTATGGAAACAGAGGAATTTAATTTTGTTACTATTAAGGGTCAATAAATTAGCACGGAACAAGTCTGATGGCACTTTCATCCCTTTTTCTGTTGTATCGACAGTACTATCCCAGTCTTTGCCATTAAAAAGGATCACTGTGTCATCTGCATAACAGATGATTTCAGCATTTTGTATTTGGAGGTTCATAATGTCATTCATATGGATTATGAAGAGGGTTGGTCCAAGAATACTACCCTGCGGTACGCCAAATTTTATAGGTTCTGTGGCACTTTTGTATGAACCCACCCTAACAAGTTGTGAACTCCTCTTGAAAGGCTATTATAAGGTTACTGATTATTTAAGTGACAATGAAGCCTGGAATTAAAGCCTGGATTCGGAGCTCATACTATGCTTAGTATTGTATATTTACTTTAAGTATTAAGTGTATGATTATAATTGTTGTAATTTTTATATTATAAAGATGACAAAAACAATAGTATCCTGAGTTTCTTTCGGGGTTTCTCCTCAGGATCGTCATCTTGGCTTTTTTCCGAAACCCTGGTAAATTTAACTGGTAAATCTAAATGACGATCATAAGAGTTTCTTGGAGAAACCTAATTGATAAATAAATATTTTGATTTTGATTTGGGTTGCACAACTAAGACGTCTATTAAGCAGGAAACCAAAGTATTTGAAATGGTTTGAGTGTGGTAAATCTGTGTTTGACCTGAGGACAGTATAGGCAACGGTAGCCACCTACCATCAAGTGGACCGTAAGCCTGAAAATTTAAGATAAGGATGTTGAACAACAGGGGCCTTAGAACCGAAACCTGGGTACTCCAAAATTTATTTTGTGAAGATTAATGTAGCGTCTCCCTGTTTGTTGTGGTGGCAGTTAGGCAGGGACAAGTGTTATTATAAATAATTTTATGGAAGATTAACATCAAGACCTAAGCACATTTTGTTTTAAATATATTCTCGATTTGATTGGTCGCCATATCATTATTGTATGGGTTCCGGAAATTATAACTTCGAACAAACGGTCAGCAGCAACATGATTTCCTTATACAATGCCTAGCTTTAGTGTCTTAACTTTATAGATTGAGGAATTTTGTACGAGGGGGTTTTGATGACATGATAATACAATTTTATATCAGTTTATCTCAGAGTTGTAGATTATTCCTTAAAGCAAAATTTTGTGCAATCTGAAGGTAGACTATGTTAATCTCACTTGCAACTGCACTAAATAAACAGTTTCTTTTATTATTTTACTAATTTCAGATTAAAGAAGAGGACATAAAACAAATTGATCGCAAATCATTAAAACTCATTTCAAATTTGAAATGCTGCGACAAATCTTTAGTGATATCATATAACACGATTCCAGAGGCCTCTATGGCAGTACAAAGCAATGATTCTCTTAAAGGGGAGGTATTGGACCGTACAGAAACAGTTAACTTCAACACAAAAGCATTGAGAAAATGTAGCGATAAAAGAAAAATTAAGGAGGAAATTGTTAAATTAAGTGAAAATGTTGACAACATGGACACCATGTCATTGGATAGCGTTTTGGAAGATCGCAGTAATTGTTTGAGTCAGGTAAGGATATTTGTCAGAAAACATTTTCCTCATATATCATATAAGCCAATGTAGTGGCATGGCACACTATCCATGCATAACTGCCCCTAACAATAGGTCACCGTGAACTAACAGCTTGTGTGCTGTGGTGTTTCTGAGCCTATTAGCCCTTAACTTGTCCATAATGCTCGCTATTGCCTGTCACATAGTAAATATCACTTTATCCTATCCAAGTCAGGAGTGCACTTAAAGCACCAATGGCGTTATTTGTGTTCGAGGCTCTACTACACCATTGGTAAGAAAAAAAAATGACTGCTTTGTTTTCCTATTCAGCTCGATCAAACATAAAGCCAATGTAACAAAAACAAAAATATACTTCTTGATCTATATTTCTGACGAGTTATTTTTGTTTTAAGTATAAAGCTTTACGAGAAAATAAATATAATTTGAAAGTCTTGCTTTGTTAAAAAAATCAATTCAACTTGGTTGTTTCAAGAAGTATTGCAATGTATTTATAATCAAACTAGCGACCGCCCCCGGCTTCGCCCGGCGTGCAATTTTTATATATATGAACATTTCCCGTTTATTCCTCTTTCCATTAGTGAAAACCGAATTAAAATCGGTCTACCCGTTCACGCGTGATGCCGCGACAAAGGGAAATGGGGATTCATTTTTATATGTAGAGATGATAGAGTTTCATTACACTATAAATGACAAGAACAATTTTTCATTTACTTAATTCAATCCTCTACTCGAAAATATCAAAAACAAAGGTTTTTGATATTTTCGAGTAGAGGATGCCCCTAGCGGGGGCTGGGTTTAGAGTGTCCAGTTGCCCAAGGTCATTCGCGTAGTAGAGACCGTTAACAGGCTACTGTAGCCTATAGTTCAGCCTATAGTCTGCAGACCTTTACATAAATAAAATAATTCTAACTGTTATTTGCTTATCTTTCCTAATAACAAACTGCGTTTTTGTTAGTATGTGCCAGAATCATAAGGAATAAAAAAAAATTGTAACCAAATGGAGGATCTTCAGTTGATATATTAACTTAAAAAGTTAAAAATGTATATTTAAATCACAGAGCAAAGAATCGCCGCGCCGTCCGCCTCGTTTTGACTTTTTTTAAATAACATTTTCGTTTAGTTAAATAGTAATTGTGACTATTTGGCTATGAGCATGCTTATTTAGGAGTATGCTTAAAACAAGCATAGTCATTGCTAGCAAATATGAGGGCACATGCTCATAAGTTATGCTCTTCATGAGCATGTCTTTCAATACCTAAACTTGATTTAAATCGTAGATTTAAAATACAAGCAATTGTTAAAAGTTTGTTAATATTTAGAACTTGCGGTCTGGTAGCTCTTGAATGTCATAATGTTCTGATCTACACAATGAACAAAACTAAACAAAAAATTTTTCCCAAAATGACTGATTTTTTAAATTTCTTTGTTATCGAATGTCGGAAATTTGTATTGACATACAATTTCAGCACATCTTCAAATAACATGAAGCTGCCATTTTGTTACAGGTATCGAATGAAGACCTGAGAGTCAGCGAGAAGAAAGGGCCACGTTTTAAACGACCAGACATCGCAAAAATATGCTTAGACGAATTCTTTGATATTACACATATGACGGTAAGATGAGACTATTCTCTCTTGCAAGTTTTTTTTATACATATTAGGTTGGGAAAAAGTTTCTTCGCATTTTATATGAAAAATCAAGAATTTTTCTTCAAAGTTTATTTACATTTAATTACAGTAACATAAATACTTTGTTCGATGTCTTTCTACCATAGTGTAGGTAGTAACATGATCCCATTGCTGTAGAAACTTTGGGACTTCTGATCTAAAAAACGCGACAAGTAGTTTTGGCAGTCCTCTCTTAATGTTAACCTGACACTGCCTAAAGAATTCTAAAGAGACCGAAAATCGTCGAAATCTGAAGGTGCAAGGTCAGGGCTATATGGCGGATGTATTAAAATAGTTTTTCTGTAAGAAGGTGATATTTACAGCCAAAAAGACTCCAGATTCTGATTGTTGGGGATCTTTCTCACTACAATAGAATCAGGTTATTAGTTGTTTCAGTATATCACTGGCGAGGAAAGTACGAGGTTTTTTCCATATTATAGATACTTATGAACTATTCTGCGGCAAAAAACATTATTGTATCTTAATCATAAATCAAGAAAACAAAAACAGTTGAAATAGGAATTTGGAACTACTTTCCCATTAAAACTATTTTTCTTTTCTTACATAATATACGAACGAATTTGTAAGCATCATGATTAACATAAACTAACGGCGCCCTCTGTTAATTCACATTGACATAAGATTGCACATTTCGGCTATTCTCGGTAATGCTCGGTCTTTTTCTGGCTTTTTCTAAACCACGCAAAGATAAACGAGAAAGGTTTAAGTATATAATTTGCAGAAATAAATTGCATCCGTGTAAAGCCAAGTGCGAATCGCTATTATTAATATAAATAAAAAATTAAGACAAGATGAATCGTTACTAATTTTGGGAACTCATTGCGATACTGTATCGATTGTACTGTTTGATTTCCAGTTAAGTCAACAGATAGAGGAGTTTTCGAAGCGAAAGGACTCGCCCAACTACAAGAACAGTCCCTACAAGTGTGAGCTCTGTTATCGAGGCTACAAACACAAGAACACATATGATAACCACGTCAACACTTCGCACAATCCGGTGAGTGGAAGTCACAGTACACAGTGAATGTATTATATCTTCAGTCATCAATCTCAAGCAATCGAAATATCAAAATCAAGCATTAATGTGTTCTAGGAACACATTAATGTGTTCTAAGAAAACATTAATTTCGACCAGTGGAAGAACACTGGTCGAAATTAGATCATATTTTCAAATTTACTGTTTCCAAATTTTCAAATTAAAATAAAAAGGGAATCATTTGATCAACATAGGAAAATTTAAAGAAATTTAAGAGTAAGCCATAAGCTTTTTGTATACATATAGTTTATAAGATTATAATAAGATTTTCAATTAAATTACAATATAAAAATACTGCTACCGGCAATGTTAACTGAAACACCGATCAGAGCGGATGACGTCACCCTTTCGTAAATATCATCATGTCGCTTGAATTGTGTAAACTGTCAAACTGTTCCCGAGTTCAGAAAGCGTGACTTCACGACAGACGCAAATGCTATTCTAGCATTTTGGCGCAAAGTTTAAACTGTATTATTTTTAAAACATCAATTTTTCCTTCCAAACCTCAATTTTTTTTATTAATGAAATTTATTTTGGGTAAAAAATATGTGTAGAAACACCGTGGTTTAGTTTTTCAAAATCAGTCATCATGCGTATTAGTTACAGATACAGATCGTTCTACATGAGCTAACGCGACGAGGACGCCACGATTCTCTATCTATCTATCTAGATTAATATAATATTTATTGTGTCCAACAGGAATTGGGTTGGTGGATGTGCAAAGTGTGCAAGAAATACAGGAAAACTCGCCGCTCAATATACCAGCACAGGGAATCGCACACTCAACTCTACAAATGTAAGATTTGTGAATACGTCACTATACCAAGGTGAGCGAGTTTCACTCCAAAACACATCTGATCTCCAACTACATTTTGTAATTTAAAATACTCATTGATAATGGCGAAAGAATTTTTATAGTCGCTTCAGTAGTTCAAAAGATAGTTTTTGAATATAATTATGTAAAATTAAAACACTAGTTTTTGCCCGCGACTTGACGCATACATTTTTGTCGTTGAATTTTTAATTTTTGTGTTTAGATGATTCCTTGGGAACAGTTTTTTTTTCTATATGTCTTTCTGTATCACTGACAATGGGTAGGTATGCAAAATTTCATGATGATCGGTTGAGCGTCACAAACAGACTATTGACTTTTGCATTTATAATATCAGTTAGTATTAGAATTTAAGAAGAGTAGTGACTTCCACAATTTAAACTAGGTAAATAAATGACTGTTAAGGTACCTACGATAAGTTACCGAACGGTAACTATGGCATAGTATAGCGTAGCAAATTATCGTGCAGACAAAAATGCGTAAAAAAATTAATGTATTTGAAAGGAGCAATAATGGAGGTTTTCTTACCTGTATAGGTCCCGTGTGAAACCAGCTTTACGAACCGGTGGTATATTTACTTACATTATTTTGTGTTTGACTGTGGTCAAGGGGTTGTGTGAAGGTGCTGATGATGTGGACAGCTGAACGTGCGTGTTTTGGCGTGATTGGGGGCTGCGCTGACGAGTTGCCGCGCGCGGCCGTTCAGTGTTCGCGTACGCATGTGTGCGTACGATATATGTAGGCACGCCTTTGCCCGTCCGTCTAGCACTTCCGCATTGCACGCCACATGACGATCAATAAATAATTGTAAAAGTTTATATAGATAAATAAATAAAATAAAATATCAAAGTTGTCCTACTAGTTAAACAAAAATTAGTTTATATCTTGTTTTCCATTCTTTCTCCTGTCTAAAGGGGACTTACTGAAAGTAGCTATGTGTTTTTTACAGAACGGCAGCTGTAAACCACGCGTACTGGCACAAGGGCGCCATCTACGAGTGTCGGATTTGTTCACAAGTGTTTGAGTATGTTTGGTTTCTGATATCAGCCGCTTACATTTAGTAATTTCTAAAACGACATATTTTACGTACATCGTTCACAGTGAAGGCGTATTAAAAATTCATATTTTACCCAAAATATAAAATATTAACCGTTCCGCCAAATTTTTTTCTATTTAAATCAATGCATATAATAAAATCGTTAACGAGCCGTGTCTGTTCATTAAATATTTTTTCAAACAAACAATTTGTATACGTTGTACATATGTTACCGAGGTTTACAAACAAAAAAAGTTACGCTCTATATCGAATACCACGCGTACGAAGTTGTGGGCGCAGCTAGTATAAAATATTAACCGTTCCGGCAAATTTTCGGTCTACTTAAAATAAGTACTAAAATTTTTAATGAATTCAATTTGATCTTTGAGAAACATTTTGAATATTCTAAGGGTTGCTCTACTTTGTGAAGACTTTATGGAGGATCATAAGAATTTAAGAAAAATAGAAATTCGTTTTTCCTAGTTTTAGGCCCCATAAAAACCCAAACGCTACGCGGCGCGCACTTTGTAAGGTAGCAATATAATATAGGATTCATTTACTACACAAAAATGCGATATCACGATGCGTCATGCTGTCATAACACTACGTCGCAGCATCCCAAGACCCAACGCGAACGTTACTTCACATAGCATCGCGATGTCCCTCGTGTCTTCTCGATAAACATCGTCAAGCATCTTCACGTCACGTCACGTTGCGTTTCGGTGTGAACTGATCCTAAGTAATTATTTTTATCTGTAACTAAATTGTAGTGATCAAACTGAAATTGTGTACGTGCGGCCGCTGTAAGAATGCGATCCTGACGTCTTCTGTCAGTTGGTCATGACTAGTGATGGGAAGTAATTATCACTGTTATAACACTGATAAAAAAAACTAAATAAAAAAGTAACCTAAGTTTCATTACCTACTTTTTGATCTGCATTCTAATTCTGAATGTAACTAAAGTAATAAAGAAAATAAAAATGCGATAATAATATTCAGAAATATTTACTAAAAAATATCAATATATTGAAAAAGAGTTGCGACTGGCAAACAAACAAATTTAATTCGATTCCGATTCGCTTGAGGAAGTGCTGTCTTCGTCATCATCTTCGCCTACATGTATAATTATATCTTTATTAATTATTATATTATCGATTCTGATATCTCGATCAAAGTCTTCGAAAATAACATTTTCCGTTTTCTTTTGTGTCATCTTTTGTGACTTTCTCGCAAGCTTCTTTTAATAAGCTCATCATCTTTTTTGTATCGAATGGCGCAGAAGTGTTGTGGCGGGCTGCGTAACCTTTTATTTGAGCCCAGATTAGCTCAATCGCATTGTACTGGCAATGATAGGGAGGGATTCTGAGAACGCGATGACCATATTCCAGAGCCAACTCATCTATTTCATAACGCGTTTTTGCCGGCTTGTTGTCTTTAACTAATACAGACGAGGGGTTAATTCTGCTTTTAGCATTTGCATATTTGCATCAATGCCGTTTGTTTGTAGCCAAGCCATCAATTCTTCTTTTCTATTGGCTTGTGTAGGTGCTTTCTGTACTTGCACCGAATGATAAGGGGCATTATCCATAAATATTACAGAAGGCTTTGGCAGGCCGGGCAATAGCACATTCTGGAACCACTCTAAATGTAGCGGCATTCATTTCTTCGTGATAGTCATTAGTAGTTTTTGATTCAAATGCCAGTAAGCCGTTCTCTACGAAACCGTATTTTGCAGAACCGGCGTGGCATGTTATAAGCCGGGCCCCTTTACCTATTGGTACTTTCGACGTAGACGCTTGTGTATTATCTGTCCAAGAACGGGAAAGCGTGTGATTGGCGTTTAACCATGTCTCGTCAATGAATACGACGTTATCCTAGTTATCGATTTTTTTCGCTTCCCTCAAAAAAGTTATTCGTTTTAAAATTATATCATAACGTTCTAAAAGAACTTTTCTTTTGTCTGTTTTTTTATATTGAAAACCAATATCTTTTAAAAATATGGATAAACTGGTTTTACTTCCCTTAAACAAATCAGCTGCTTTCAAAGATGCCAAAAGCTTGGTCCTGTTGATGTATTCATTCCTCGAATAATAACCATATATATGATTCCTTATTGCATCGGCGTCAAAGGTATCAATATCTGTCATAGTTTTAGATCTGCGTTTCTTCTTCGGTGTTCGTAAAAGATTTTCTTCCATACCAGTTGTGCCGAACTTTTCGTTATTAATATTTGTTATTGTACGTTTACTAACTCCAAGCGCTTGAGAAACGCGATCTTTTACCCGTTCGACAGGTATCAAAGGTCCACCATTTTGCCTTTCACGCTCAAAATAATCTTGAAGCTTGATGATTAGCTCACGGGTTTCACTTTTCAATGTTTGTCCAGGTTTCGGCATTATTATGCACCAAGCAAGGTATACCACAAAACACAATCAAAGTCCAATTTAGCGCCAATGTCAGTATAATAAGCAGGAACAGTCAATTAAACGAAAGCCGGGTCACAAGAAAAAGCAGAACGAGAAACAGAGAGAACAGGAGAACGTGGTCCATGCGCACGAAACAACAACAGACGACTGATTCAGCGTCACAAAATGGCGGCCATGGAGCGCCCATAGAAATATAACTAAAGCATAGAACCCTGACTAAAATAAAAATCAATATTTATAGTGTGTTGCTCCTTACGCTTTTGCATTGTGACCATCAGTCAAAAAGAGATAAACATACAAACTTTGTTCTTATTTTTGATCGGCGTATCGAGGTCAAACGCCAAAATTGGTCCCTTTACGTACTTGGTCCCGTTTTATGATACCCATTTAAAGAGGCTAGCTAACCGTTAACAAATGATTTGCATAAAGTGTCAACTTATCTGCATTTTTGCTTTGTACATATGTTCTGTGACATGAGTGACAACGTTTTTGTTTATTTTATGGTTTCTGTATCAAAATATAATAAATCTAGCATCAAATCAATTATAACACTATTATATTAGATATCCGTGAATTCTGTGATTATAACAATGTCTTGTTCAGTGCCAGGAAGTAAATCTAATGCGTCCAGAAAACAAAATGAGGATATGTTTATAAGTTACCATCGGTAAGTGATTTTGTTTGTTTGCATTATCAAAGTCATGCAGTAAATATACTGAGAGCTTGTTTATATAATAAAGACCACTAATAAAATATGTTTCTTGAATTTACGTAATATTTTAAGAAAAAGATAAAAGCAGGTTTGGTCATGTTAGTGTTGTGCCGACGATATCGTCTTATCTACATTTGTATATATAGATAATTTGTATAGGTCACCCTGGTACGGAACAGCCAGATGAACATCTAGTGAAAGTATATTTGTCTCTCTTTAACTTATGGCCTTAATGTAAAGGTGTAGGAAGCGACACACTATAAATATTGGTTTTTATTTTAGTCTGGGTTCTATGCTTTAGTTATATTTCTATGGGAGCGCCCATAGAAATATAACTAAAGAGAACGAGTTGCAGTGTTTCCAACTCGTTCTCTCACATGTTACGGAGTTACCATATGCAAAATACTGTAGACTACGGTGACAGTACTAAAAAAACTGTGACATCATGGTAGATTTATTTAATAAAAGCAAGGAACATAGTACTCTCTACTAGAGAAGAATAGTAACTCAATTTTTTGACATGAATCAAAAATTTTTGCGCCAGTGAATGAAATGGTCAAAAACGCTTTATTGTATAGTATAAAGACAAACAACGTTACTTTTACCTGCTATTTTCGGCAAATCACTACAAAAATAAACAGTTAATCTATCCTTGTAACAGCGTAGTATGGTTTTAAAAAAATATTATTTTCTTATTTATTTAACATTAAATTTAGTGCAAAAATATAACATTTATTTTAAGTTGACATAATGATATATTTTTGAAGACATAATGAACCGTTAGTGAGGCAAATAAAAAAAAATTTTTACGATTTACATTCAACGCTACTTCAAAGTTATAGCTTCTAATCGATCTCGACCTGTCAGGATCGCAATCTTACGGCGGCCGCACTATAAGTCCTACTATAACGTTGCTCACAAAATGAATAAATATTGATTTGAAATTGATTTTTGCCTAATTTTTGTTATTGTTGTTCTCAGTAGAAACTGCTTTCTAAATCGGTGGTAGATTATTTTACCTTTGCGTTTGGCGATCTATAATTCGTTGTAAATAAAAGTTTATGTAGATATTAACTACAACAGTTGAATAGTTAAAGAATATATTTGAGGTTTGTGAGGACCCATGAGAAGTTTTTTATTGGAATTGCATGATTATGGTATTGGAAATAAAGCTGTAGATCTTCTGAAATCGAACATTGATATAGTTGGTAAACAACTCTGGTGCAAAGTGCTTCACGTTGAGGTAGGCTCTTTTATCTGTTACGAAGGCTCAAAACACTGTGATGGTTGATATGCTTCTCCAGACCAAAATGGCTTTACAGACTTAACGAGAATCTTGCAAGACTACAATTTGTGTTACTCCAAAATTGGCTCGACGGTTCTTTGTCAAAAATAGCGAAATAGGGTCCAAAAAATACTAGGCAAAGTTATTTATTGTAAAAAAAAAAACAAAAAATAGGCTTGAAGTACCTATATAATAGAAATGTTTTATAAAATTGCCTCATTCTATGTTCAAATAACTTTGACTTTAAAGAATTTTATAATAAAACATATTGTAAGGGGTTGCGGTTAGCAATGAAGACCACCTGGCTAGAAGGAGGATAACATTATGATAGGCGCGAAAACTAACGGGCATTAGCGGAGCCCTATACATAGTACGGCGCGGACAAACACTTTTAGAACGTGAAACGGAAAGGACATAGGTGGGCTTCGCGGTGAAGCCCAGACCAGTAAAACGAGAGATCGCGGCGTGCGCGCAGATGCGAGTGCATCCGCCTCGCGTGACTTCACAAAATGACCGACGATATAGCGCGACCGGCCTTGCACGTACGCCACTCTCGGGCGCGCCATTGGCTAATAAGCGGGGAAACTGAGGTCCGAAGGGAGAGGCTGAATGCCATGTTACAATATTAATTTATTACATTAAAATATTAAATAGAAATGTTTGCATGCCCTTGTGAGTAGAACATACTTTGTACTATAACTGCTGTGTATGATTTACCTGTCTTTGCTGACCCGAATCCTGTCTTGTTCAGGCACCCTCAGTCCCGGCTGGGCCACGAACGCATCAAACACCCTTCGGAGTCTTTATGCGATATTTGCGGCTTGCCGTTCGTTAGTGCTACAGGAGTCGTCAACCACAAGAGAATGGCCCACTTCGATTATGAGGTACTATTTTAATAACTGTTTTAGTAGAAGCAGACATAACCTAGTAGTCCAGGAAAATTTAATAACAAACCAAAATTTGAGTCCTCAGGGGCATTTTTGATATTAAGCTTCAAGAATATCCATGGGTGAAAGAAATTTTTGATTTTACCCTGTAGAAGGGGTAGAAAAAAAATAGGTCTTTTTCCAAATTATCCAAAAATCGTAAGAGTTAGAAAAAAAGTTTACGACAATTTTATTATTGTAGAGAATTTAATTTTACATAAAAATGTTCATATAACTTTAGATAAGGATTGATACCTACATACATTTTTTTAAAATCGCAGTAAGAACCAATTTTTGTTAATATTTATTTGCATAAATAATAACCGGACAATGATAAAAGACAAAAAATATTCGCTTTATTTTTTGCCTCCTAAACACCTAACACCCATACGCCGTCACGTGGTCTATATGACGTCATATGGGGAATTTATTAGATTTTACTAGCTTGTGGCCGCGACTTCGTCCGCGTTGAAAAATGAAAAATATAAATGTGTAACATAACGCTTGCGTCTGCATCAAGCGAGTCCCGTCGTTCGCGTCGCGTTGGTGTGAGACCGCTTGAATTTATTTTCTCCCGCATACTTTTTTATGTAAGATCTAAGATATTCATTGAAATCAAATGATGTCACGGGCAATATTGTTCAAAATTAAATACTTTTAATGAATAACGTATTTATTTGGATAAGGATTAAAATAAAAACATAAAAACACCTTCGCTAATAATGCATTATTTTAGAACAAATTTGATTATAAAAAAGGTTATAATGAGTCAACCTTAAAAGATAGATATATGCTGTCGCGGACTTTTTTTTAGAACTTTTAAAGGGGAACAATTCAGTCATACATCATTTTTACATAACTTTAACCGTTTATGCAGCGCACGCAACGGAAGGTCAAAGGGATAAATTTTCCCGATTCTACAACATTTTTCATTGAATTCTTCGTTTCTATTGGTTGTTGCGTGATATTATATAACACAAAAAGAATTTTTCAATTCGAACCAGTAGTTCCTGAGATTAGCGCGTTCACCCAAACAAACAAACAAACTCTTCAGCTTTATAATAGTAGTATAGATTAAAGAATTAAAAAATAAAATTTAAATTTAGTTATTTTTACTGGTAGGTATTTTTTAATTAATTATTTTTCAGATGTCAAAGGATCCACCAGACCCTAATCTCTATTGTAAGGTGTGCAACATCCAATTTGTGTCGCTCGTCGCTTGGAGAAAACATCTCGAGACTTCCGCCAAACACAAACCCTTGAGGTAATATGTGAAGACGCGCTGTTTCGTTCGATTCTGAAAAACTAGCTTTTTTTTAAAGTAAAGATCTACAAGGAGGCCGACGGCCCTCTTGATGGGTACTAGGGCTCTGGCATACCTTAGGTACTCACTCTCCTTACCGTCTGGCTGCCCAGTTTGTACTTTACTGCCTATGGTGGTATTGGTGACAGACGAGCTTAGTTATAAGAAATTAAAGAACATCCACTTTCTTCCAATAGTTTTTGAGTGAAATTTTATTTGTAGGAGCTTACGTTGAATAGATACATGTAATAGATATTTTCAATACACTTCACCGTGACTGAATTCATTAATGAACACACGTGTTGTAGGTGTCAAGTGTATATCTTCCTGCTTGATATTTCAAATGCGATAATTTGCGAGTATGTTTGACACTCTTTCACGTAAAAACTAGTGAATTAATTTTGATCTACGTATTAATGTATATCCATATAAGTAAGAAATAAAACGCTATATGTTTTACTAAGCCCAAAAGTCGAGAACGGCTAGCATAATTCGGCATTTTTTTAAATATTTAAATTTCATTGAAGGCCTAACAAGATTCTTATGAAGAGAAAAATTGGACATCCATACGAAGCCGGAGGCGGTTCGTTAGTACTACATTACAATACAATACTAGATAGACTATAGTTTATAAAGATAATATTGCAGACGAAACTGTGTTAAAATTGCTTATACATTTTATGCAACTCCTAACACTTAAGTTTAACGACATTACTATAAAATTTAACATGTGTACAATCCATTTCTTATATTACTTGTAATTAATTAAAATTCGCAATTCTTATTCGTCCATAAGTATCGCTTCTCATTATGAAGCATACTTTACAAGTAGTTACTTGCAGACCTTATCTATAGAATCGGCAGGACTATCTAACACTACGTTTATTATATCATCTAGCGGATTATCAGGTTGCCTGAAAATTTTGCAGCGAAAACACAGGATTCGTCTGCCGGCACTGCGGAGAGACGTGCTCGAACGGTGCCGAACTGAACGCTCACCAAAGATTGAAGCACGTAAGCGCACGCGACGCCAACCCACCTCCGCGTGGTGGCCGCGGCTACCCACGGTATGTCCCGCCCGCCGTCCCCGGCGAACACCCCGTGGTCAGGGCCATCGCCGTGACCCGCGCCAAGGCGGAGGCCCGCGCCAGATCGTATCGCCTGCCATCCGTTACCCATTACCCGCAGCAGTGCGCCCACGTAAGTAAAAGCTCGTATCACACATCAGGGTAAAAGTAAAAGCTCGTATCACAAATCAGGGTTTTTGGGTGTACAATTCTTAACATCCGTGAATGCGGATGCTTATGCGAATATCCGCGAAACACCTGAATCAAGTCATCATCGTCATTTCATTCATATGCACATAGGCAACATAGACCTCTCCCAAAATTTTCCGATAAAACCGGTCAGATGCTGCTTGGATCTAGCGTCCACCAGCGCCCCTTATTAAGACATCTGTTTATCTTATAGGTGGCGTCCTATCCTGCCACTTAAACTTACAAATCCGCCGGGCGATGTCGGTGACTTTCATTTGTCTATTGATCTCTTCATTTCCGATTCGGTCTTGTAGAGTAATTCCAGCCCTCTCCATGGCTCGTTGAGCGACCTTGAGCTTTCTTACGAGACCATAGTTGTTATCCATATGAAAGATGAAATATGTCATCAGTGGCATTACTAAAAGTTCATTTTGAGACATCACTAGAAAATAAGTCACCATTGACAGCACACAAAAAGTGTTTTTAGGCACTAAAGAATTTTGGACAATAAAGGTGCAATTCGGATCATAGCGACCGCGACTGGCGACCGCGACCTATTGCTTCGTGTGAATTAATATGAAACATTGATAGATCCAAGCGACCGCGTAGCGCGACCAGTGAGCGTGACCAGAGCGTCGCTTGGCGACCGCGACCCCATCGCACCTGACACAATTCCATCGCGCATCGCACTCGAGAAGCACATAATGACAGCATTTTCTCCGCACGAGGACGAGATATTTGTACAATTAGTTGATAATTCTTTTCTCTCCTCGTAAAGTGAAAATTGACTCGATCTTCATCCTCTTTTCTGGAGGCATAAGCATTATTATGATATCCTCTTCATTTTCATCTTCCAATAACTGTCGAATTCTTTTTCTATTCGTAGTTAAAAGGTTCGACATAATACTTGGAAGAACTGTATACTACAGAGACCACAAGATCACAAACAATAGGGTTGGGTACTTTTGTCGCGGAGAATCAAAAGCTAGGGGTTGCCACGCGACAGGTGACTGTGGTCACCTAGTCACAAAGTCGCGGCCGCTAAGATCCGAAGTGCACCTTAAAAAGTCTCAAAATTTCCCGAAGACTGCCCATCCGATCTGGATTCGACAACTGAGCTCCTCCTTGAAGATTGATCTAATTAAATGGACTGTTGGGAAGCCTATTATCCAAATTGATTCCTAAAAAGGACAATGGTTACTATACATACATAATGTAGATTCTACTTATACTTAATTTCGTCACTTGTAACATTTGCGATGACTCGATGTTGGCCATTTACCATCAAGCGAATTGTCAGCTCGCTATCTTACAGCTGACCACCCCGTTATCTTACAGTAATTGATCGTTTCAGTGCGACGAGGTATTGCTAAACCCACAAAATCACTGGAGACATCACATTGGCAGACACTTTGGCAAACCTTACAAGAAAGTTAACTTCGTGTGTGAACTATGCGGAAAAGGGTTTATGGTGAGTATTCTTGATATTTCTACTTATTTTCTAAACGTTAATCGTATAGAAAATACGATGTCGTCGCGCACGTTAATCGTATCACCGTAATGGCAGAGCACACAGCGTTTTGCAGTCATAAAATGAGCAACTCGTCTGGCGGCTGTAACCACCTCCTTACAGAAGACCGACCTGAAATAAACCATTGTGTTTCAGTGAGTGAGTAATGGATGCCAAATGCCATTTTCCTGCCTCTTCTTAATTCACACATTCAGTACCTAGGTATTCACTTGTGGCGTTGCTTATGGGCTAAAGTAGGCACTTACCATCAAATGACCGTCATTCTGCTTGTATAAATAAATTAAAACAAAAAGACATGTCGACTAGAGTAGTTTCAACCAGTTAGTATGTCACTTTAGTTTCATATTACGTTCATCCAAAAAATTCATACGCAAATTGTAGTCTTTTGAGATAAGTTTCAATACTTGCAGTGACGTAGCTTGCCTTAGATGAGCCCTGTATTAAATGATGAAGATATTTTTACAAAAGAACAAAAAAAAATCGCATTATTTTAGACCAGACTCTAGTCGAGTCTAAAACTTTAAGCCCATCTAACCCGGGATACGGCTGTAGCTACGCCCCGATTATGCTTATCCCATTATGTGGTCAAGTTACAATAATACTGAGGAGCATCTAATCTTCATGATCGCTTGTATTCTGCCTATGGGCTAGTCCTTTTCTAAACGTTGATTTAAGTAATCCAAGTTTTTCATGGACGACCACAAAGATTTGATATTTTTTAAGCAGTAAGATTGAAGATGTAGCGTTTCCATATTGATGTATACGTAATAGAATGTATACACAGATGCGTAGAAAAATGCCCTCCTAATATGATATGTGCATCTTCTCAATTAGATTGGTGACTCCGCTTGCAGAGGCCAACCAACCATACCGATTCGCTAAACACTACTGTAACTGATTCAGCTGCTCAAAATAAAATGTTGACCCCGCCCCCTTGCAGAAGACCACGTGTGCTATTGGATTTCGGTGAGAGAGTAAGGGATACCAGAACACATTTCCCTATCCCTTCCTAATCCCTATCCTACGATGGTTGGCATCACACTTGCAGCACCTGGCATTGCTTGTTATAGATGACGGAGGCCACCTATCATCAAATGGACCGTCACCCTGTCTGATAAATTTATAAGCAACATAACCTATCAATATCACCCAATTGGATTAAGGCTAACTGGCCCATACACTGCTATAAATAACGTCTATTTGGTTTTTTTCGTAATCCAGTATGAATCCAATTTGAAGACGCACACAGAATTGAAGCACACTGGAGTCGGTCGAAGATACCAGTGCGACTATTGCAATGCGAAAGCCCTCACCAAGTTGGGGCTGTACTATCACATGCAGCGTCACCTCAAGCCTTCGCACCCTTGCTCCGTATGCGGGAAGGTGCTCGCTTCGGCCCTTTCGCTCAAGGCTCATGTCAGGGTGAGTCGCTAATTATCTTAATAAAAAAATTTTTACTTAATAACTAAAATTATTAAGTAAAAATCTTTAATAATTTTAGCGAAAAATATAATTTTGTTTAATTTTTGTGTCAAAACTACTTCTGAGATTTTTAAGAATTGTAGTGGATAGCAGTGCTACTTAATTAGCCAATACAAAAAAAATCTGAAATGTTTATAAAATTGCAACCGTAGTACTTAAAAATATAATAAGGGGTGTCAATTTTTTAAGGATTTCACATTTTCTTTTATAATTAAAAAAAAAATCTTTTTTTTTCTCGAGTAGTCACATGCAGGTACACGTTTTGGTGCCCGCTTATCGTTGAATTTTGAGACGCGTTGTATATTGCATAGTAAAATCATAAACGAGCCGTGTCTGTAGATTAAAATTTTGCAGTATAGGTATATGAATTTTAAATCTAGTCTATTTAGTGAAGTTCAGCACAAAAAAATTATTTAATTAGTTAAGTGCATAGATTCTATCGTGAATCTGTGTACTTAAGTAATTTTTCTTTTTAAATTGTACTTACCCATATCCGTGCTTTAAGCCATCGATATGATGTTGGCAGAACTATCACGGCGGCTCCCGGCCATTCGAATGCCCGCACTGCCACAAGACTTTCATCCGCGGCTCGATCCTCAAGGCCCACGTGAACGAGGTTCATCTTCGGTTGGTCAAGAAACGCATAAGGGACAGGACTAAGAAGCGTATCAATATAGGTTCCATAGGAATTTAGAAGCCAAAAGGTGATAAGAAATAAAGTTGTTTACTCCAATTCACCTGTTTGTTTTCATGATTACTTACACGCTTGTCCTATCAGTTTGTCTGTTTTTACACTAGGTAACATCTAAACCACCCAACGGATTTTGATGCGATTTTCACAAAGGGAAAGAGATTTAAGCCAGAAAAGTTTTTTTTTATGTTAAGGTTGGCAGACAATCTGAAGGTGCACTTGACGGTAGCGTGACTACCGTCGCCTATAACACAAGCAACGCCACATGTGTTGCAAGGGTTAGAGAAATGGGCTCTGGCATCCCTTACTCATTCACTGAGACACAAGAGCATACTTGCTTTATTGTTACGATTGTCTTCGGCAAGTAGGTACATATACCGCTAGACGGGTTAATTCGCGCAAGTACAATCAAAATAATATTATGTTTATATCATATGCTCGATGTGAGCACGTTACAAGTCGAATATTCGGCATGTCAGTACAGCGAGCCGCGAGCAGCTCGATGACGAATACCGAGCACCCAAGCGCGTTCCACCCGGCTGTCGGTTTTTTGGCGAATCCCTTTGAATTTTACATAAACAAGTCATTGACTAGCGCGAGCACCACTCCGCCAGGATAGGAGTAATATAGTGTTCTGTGAACACCGCCGCAAGCGCAAATCGGCTAAGAAAAAAAAATTAAAAATGGAGAAGTAAGACATGACTCAAATTATAAAAAAAGAATTTCTAGAAAATCTAAATTATAGTAAACACATAAGAGTACCTATATAAAATTCCTACGGTTGATTTCCAACAAGGTTTTTATGTACTTTTGTTAAAATAAAATGATTCAACTGATGTAGTCAGATTTCAAATAAAAATTTTGGAGGTCTATTCGGCCATAATTACATCGACGTCCTTTCTTCTGGGAGAAATAGCATCATTTACCACCACCACCCCCCCCTCCCCCCCGAGCCATGAGTGCTGTTCTGACAGGTGTCAATTCCATACATTTTCTGTATCATTTATTCGGAAATGAACTTTATGCAATGGATAAATGCAAAGATGTTGTATTAGTCTGTACCTATAGATGGATCACAAAATGCAGCAATATTTTATTCTTTCTAACACCTTCAAATTGTCATAAGATTGAAAGAGACATACATATATAATCTGTCGGGTCAAAGTTGAGTGAATGTCTCCATTTTGACTATACAATGCAAGCTAAAGTTATAGCGTATAATAGTGCTGTGCATTTTTATTGATAACTAGATATCGTTGATATAGATTTTAAATGTGGATAAAAAGTATGGCTAAATGCGTTTCGGTGTACTGTTTGGTTATTCAATATAAATAAAATGTGGGTGCGTACTGGTACTCGCCGTATTGCCGTATTGCTAATCGGTTGTATGAGATTGTATGCAACCTCTCGCATTTATTTCACCAAAATATTTCAAAAGAATAGTTATTTTTTGAGTAGAAATATTTAGAATCCATCCTTAAGGGGTAGAACGGGAGTAGGTTTTTATTACGGGAGAAAAAAAACTCGATAATCTTAAAGTTTTATTTTTAGAAACGATATCACAGATTGGATAATCTGTGATATCGTTTCATTTTAATCTGTGATATCGTTCATCTGTGATTCGTCAACATTTTAATTTAAAGACTTGCAGTTAATGTTGACGCTTGGGTATCCACGTATTTATTAGTAAGTTTTCTTTTTCTGGGTAATTTCTGAAAAGAAATAGTTTTTGGTTATTAATGATTCAAAAGATTTTCATAATTTTCATAGATTGAATCATAACTTCTTTATAACTTATAGATATTACTTACTGGTTTACACGATGGTGGTAATTTTGGGAATATTGTCGGCACTGCATACGAGTGTAGAATTTTACGGTGATATCCTTGCCGAAAGCAAGAATCTTCAAAGTTCATCGAGCATATTCTTGTAAATTGCGAAGCTCTCCAATCGTCGGCTTTTCTTACATTTTTTGTTCACGTTTTTTTTAAATCGATGTCGGTGGGAAATCTGTTATAAATTGATAAAAATTACTTTCAACCTGCAGTGAATGCTAGAAATTGTCAACACTCTACTAAAAATAAATTAGTTATCGATATCGATAAACTTATCAAGATCAGACTACAGCACTCACTATAAAGCAAGACAAATGTCAAATATTCCGATTAACTTTGGTTTTTGTGAATTTTAGTTATAAACACCAGCTTTTCTTTAAATAAATCAACCTTAGAGCTGTGTATGCATGTACAATGATTCATTTTTGGTAAATAATTATAAAAATTTGTTTACAAAACACCAAAATTAATGAGTGCGAGCTGTGCGACTTACCGGTGAAATGATATGTTTCCATTATTCTCCTTCAAAACACCCACTCTACTTGGACAAACGGGAACAGTACAAGCCATTCTTGGCAAGCAACAGATTTATGAAATCACACTTTCAGATTTTTAAGTATTTTAAATCACATAAAGCTAAACGCGCTTGTTAACCAGCATGATATAAACAAATATGACGTTGCCTCTTTTATGGCGCGCAGCGTTTTAAGACGTCATATTCGGCTATTGTTATCTCTTTTTAACATACGACATGCAGCCATTAGAAAGACGGGTATCGAGTATCGAAGGAATCTTCAATTTTTATTGTTCCATCTATACACTAATACAATTATTATCTTTGGATAAATGGACATAAAGAAATGTCAAAAACGCATTCATAGAATGACCTTACTATAGATTAATTATTTTTCTATGGCCTAGATCGAAATCAAGTGTCAGCTGTTCGATCTCGACTGACGGTAAAAAAAAATGTAACAAAACATCTTTGGTAACAAAATAAATAAAATTCTGTGGTGCCCGCGTCACAATGACAATGTCAATGTCAGTCTGACACTGGCTGAGTAGATGTGACTATATTATAGCATAGTCTGTGGCTTCTATTTCGACATAAATAAATAAGTTTAAGTGTTTTCTTCTAAATATAAATTATATAAATTATACAGTTCAAAAATGTCAATCAAACATTAATATTCTGCGGTGCCTATCAGGGGTGTGGTGGGGTGCTCACCCATATTCTCAGAAACTTCTATATAATGCCATTGTTCGCAGCGTACTGGATTATGGTGCCTTTATCTTGGAACCTTGTAGCAAGGTTGCCCTGGGCAAAATGGACAAAATTCAGTATCAGTCTCTTAGAACTATCCTGGGTGCTATGAAATCTTCCCCGACTAACTCTCTTCAAGTAGAAGCTGCGGACTCCCCCCTTGCTCTTCGACGACAATTCCTTGCTGACCGTTTCTTTTACAGATTAGCTTCACTCTCCGATCATCCTCTTATACCCAAACTTTGTGAACTCTCCTCTTTGATTTCTAATAATGGATTCTGGTTAAACAAGTCTATCCCGTGTCTGATAATCAGCCTACGCAAATTTAACAATCTTCCTGACCCAACTTTCTCTTGCTCGCTGTTCCCTCTTTACTCCACTTCCTATGATGCCTTAATTTTTCAACCGAATATAGTCCTTGATTTCGGAATTGCAAAAAAACAGCCCGGGGCCAATGAGCTCTTCAACAGTAACATCAATTGCTTTTGGCATGACTGGACGACGATATTCACGGATTCTTCTAAGCTTACGATTAATGGTGCTTTAGGCTCGGCAGTATGGATTCCTAAAGACGCAAATATCCTGAGCTTCAAATGCCCCCCTCATACTTCCGTATTCACTGGAGAATTGGTGGCTATTCTAGAAGCTATTAAGTATGTAATTTCTCACGGAATCAATAGAGCAATTATTTTTTCGGATTCATTGAGCGGCCTTCAGCTCATTAACTCCAATCCGTTTGCATCTAAAAATACTCATCCCCTTGTGCTATTTATCAGGCAGTCTCTTTTTGATTGCCATCTTCGCAATATAGAGGTTTCGTTGGCTTGGATTCCCGGCCACTCGGGGATTCAAGGCAACGAGTTTGCCGACTCTTATGCTAAAGATGCCATAGAAATAGGCAGTCTGGAACACTTCCATTGCTTCTTTCTTGATCTTTTTTCCCTGGCCAAATCCGATCTTGATACGTGTTGGCAACTTCATTACGACCGTTCAAAATCAATTAAAGGTCGCTATTACAGTGACATCCAACCCAAAATCCAATATAAACCATGGTTTTATCGCTATCGTCTAGTCGACAAGCAGACGACGTCGGTCATCTGCAGACTTCGTATTGGTCACACTTGTACTCCCTCACGCCTGCACAGGTGGGGTATTATCCAATCTCCCATTTGTGTATGTGGCCTTGAGGAAGGCACTGCAGATCACATTCTTTTTAATTGCCCAAACAGAACGGTCTCCCTGTATAACTTTCTCCCTCCTTGTGTGCCCAAACCCATAGATCTTAAATCTCTGTTGTTTCTTTCTTCGACCAACAAAAAAGTTCTAAATTCCTTAATTAAATACATCCATTCACAAAAAATTAAACTCTAATCGATTACTTTTGTTATTTTCCTTTGTTATGTATGGTCTGTCTATATGCTTTGTTCAGTTTTGGATGTCTAAAGATCCCGTGTCCGTTTATTTCAGCGTGCACATCAAATTCACACTGTACGCCAGACCCTGTTTTTGATCCATTTTTATAACCGGTCAACCACGCCATACACTGTGCTATGTTCAGGAGTCATTGGCAGTAATGGTCGCTAACCTAAAAGTGACCCGATTGCCATAAACAAAAGTTGAAGTTGAAGTTGAATTATACAGTTCAAAAATGTCAATCAAACATTAATATTCTGCGGTGCCTATCAGGGGTGTGGTGGGGTGCTCACCCATATTCTCAGAAACTTCTATATAATGCCATTGTTCGCAGCGTACTGGATTATGGTGCCTTTATCTTGGAACCTTGTAGCAAGGTTGCCCTGGGCAAAATGGACAAAATTCAGTATCAGTCTCTTAGAACTATCCTGGGTGCTATGAAATCTTCCCCGACTAACTCTCTTCAAGTAGAAGCTGCGGACTCCCCCCTTGCTCTTCGACGACAATTCCTTGCTGACCGTTTCTTTTACAGATTAGCTTCACTCTCCGATCATCCTCTTATACCCAAACTTTGTGAACTCTCCTCTTTGATTTCTAATAATGGATTTTGGTTAAACAAGTCTATCCCGTGTCTGATAATCAGCCTACGCAAATTTAACAATCTTCCTGACCCAACTTTCTCTTGCTCGCTGTTCCCTCTTTACTCCACTTCCTATGATGCCTTAATTTTTCAACCGAATATAGTCCTTGATTTCGGAATTGCAAAAAAACAGCCCGGGGCCAATGAGCTCTTCAACAGTAACATCAATTGCTTTTGGCATGACTGGACGACGATATTCACGGATTCTTCTAAGCTTACGATTAATGGTGCTTTAGGCTCGGCAGTATGGATTCCTAAAGACGCAAATATCCTGAGCTTCAAATGCCCCCCTCATACTTCCGTATTCACTGGAGAATTGGTGGCTATTCTAGAAGCTATTAAGTATGTAATTTCTCACGGAATCAATAGAGCAATTATTTTTTCGGATTCATTGAGCGGCCTTCAGCTCATTAACTCCAATCCGTTTGCATCTAAAAATACTCATCCCCTTGTGCTATTTATCAGGCAGTCTCTTTTTGATTGCCATCTTCGCAATATAGAGGTTTCGTTGGCTTGGATTCCCGGCCACTCGGGGATTCAAGGCAACGAGTTTGCCGACTCTTATGCTAAAGATGCCATAGAAATAGGCAGTCTGGAACACTTCCATTGCTTCTTTCTTGATCTTTTTTCCCTGGCCAAATCCGATCTTGATACGTGTTGGCAACTTCATTACGACCGTTCAAAATCAATTAAAGGTCGCTATTACAGTGACATCCAACCCAAAATCCAATATAAACCATGGTTTTATCGCTATCGTCTAGTCGACAAGC
The DNA here is from genome assembly GCA_910589475.2 of Bembecia ichneumoniformis. Classification (NCBI taxonomy): domain Eukaryota; kingdom Metazoa; phylum Arthropoda; class Insecta; order Lepidoptera; family Sesiidae; genus Bembecia; species Bembecia ichneumoniformis. The sequence continues at coordinate 12,162,819 of OU342533.1, read as the reverse complement.
AGACGACGTCGGTCATCTGCAGACTTCGTATTGGTCACACTTGTACTCCCTCACGCCTGCACAGGTGGGGTATTATCCAATCTCCCATTTGTGTATGTGGCCTTGAGGAAGGCACTGCAGATCACATTCTTTTTAATTGCCCAAACAGAACGGTCTCCCTGTATAACTTTCTCCCTCCTTGTGTGCCCAAACCCATAGATCTTAAATCTCTGTTGTTTCTTTCTTCGACCAACAAAAAAGTTCTAAATTCCTTAATTAAATACATCCATTCACAAAAAATTTAACTCTAATCGATTACTTTTGTTATTTTCCTTTGTTATGTATGGTCTGTCTATATGCTTTGTTCAGTTTTGGATGTCTAAAGATCCCGTGTCCGTTTATTTCAGCGTGCACATCAAATTCACACTGTACGCCAGACCCTGTTTTTGATCCATTTTTATAACCGGTCAACCACGCCATACACTGTGCTATGTTCAGGAGTCATTGGCAGTAATGGTCGCTAACCTAAAAGTGACCCGATTGCCATAAACAAAAGTTGAAGTTGAAGTTGAAGTTTTCTTCTAATGTGAATCGGTGATACTTTTATGTTTAAAATATATAAATATTTTTTTTATAAATTACTATATTTTTGTATAATTCAGAGCATTATAAATTATTTAAAATTCTATTAACCTCTCGTGGGTTGAATGTTCTCCATTTGTTACTGGATTGCTACAGACATGCAAAAGAATTAGCGAGAAAATAAATTTATTTATAAATAAAAACCCACAATGTCTTTAAGATTTTGTGGATTTTGTCTTGTCACTAGTGTTAAACTGGAAGAAATAAAATATAAAGACATTGAATATTTTGTTGCAACAACTGTAAGTAGAATGCATAAATGTTTTATTTTATTCAGCATTAAATTAATTAGGTATTTTATCTCCGCTAACTCCATTTCAATAAATTTTCAGGAGGTACTTAAAACGTTATAATCTTTTTTATTGACTACTTATAAAGAATCCTAAAATCGCATTACTAGCTTTTTTTATTAAAGATGAATTTGCTCTTGGCCAGCATCTATCCATGTAAGAAAGATGAGGCCGATGATGGAGCGAGCTCACCCAGAAGATATCTATTCACTCAAACCTTGAAAAGATTTGGGTTCTATGAGCTTAGACACTAACAGGGTTAGCAGTGTGCATTATAAAAGATGTTTTAAAGGGCTTGGCCTGAATTAGAAGGATTTCGACAAGGTGAAATCCTTGTCAATAGTAACCTGTCGTACTTCTGCATGTCCGATAGAAGAAAGGGGATGATCTCATGCAGCTCCCGAGTACAATCCCCAAAGTACATCTTATAGAATATACACAGACAGGCAATTTTGTGTCTTATGTGCCAGGATCTGCAGCTTAGTTCCATCACTGTCGCCAATGAACCTCCTAGCTCTGCGATATACCGAGTCAAGTGTGGCAAGTTGGTATTTTGCTGAGCCATCCCAAAGGTGACAGCAATACTCCATGCAAGGTCGGATTTGTGCCTGATAAGTATATTATAGTTTGCTGTTTTTTTTAATAATGTACATTTTTATATTAAGTAGGTAGTCAATAAAAAATATAATGTTTTAAGTGTCTCCTGAAAAGTTTATTGAAATTAAGTTAGCTGATTTGCCAGTTAAGGTAATGATTAGTTAATTGTCATAAGTTTGTCTAATAATCATCATTTATTGTTTTTTAAATGTTAGTCCTTCGATTATAAATTTATTATAACAGACTTAATATTAATGTGGTCTGAACAGGCATACTTAATATATTTTTTTATTTTAATGATACATGATGCCTTTGACACTGTCATCAAAAACATCTTTGCTAAGACATTTCAAGTATTTTGCACCACATTGAATGACTGCAAATTTATAAGGCATTTTAATAACTTTAAGGTAATGCGTGAAATGTTACATTTACTTCTTACAAATTATTTACTCATTAGTATTTAAAATAAAAAATTGTGCTTATTAATTCACCATTAACATAGGTACTACATTACAGAAAGGAGACATTAGACATTGTAAATTCTATCCATAAAATTCAATTTTAAATCAAAATGTCAATATGTTTTTAGGAATTATATTCAAAGACGTTAGCATGCTTTGAATGCAAAGCATTGATTGAAAAATTCAACAAATTTCTGCATAAGTTTACAATTGCACAAGCCGCACTAAAAAACATTTTGGACATAGAAAATCAGGTAAATATTTATTTTATAAATTCAAATTTATAAGACTTATGTGAAAACTTATTATATTTTTATTATTTTACAGTTGGCAGACAGGCTGGCAGTCCACTAAATGGTGGATGGCTACCATCACTTATAACAGAAGCATCACCACAGTTACTGCAAGTGCACTGCCAACCATAGAAGAATTAAAAATAAAGGACAGGGCAATGGGCTCTGACATCCCTTGTTCACTCACTGAAACAACAGCACATTATTATAATATTTTCATAGGCAACTATTTTATAATAACGATATTAGTAAATGTGGCTTGGTAATTAGTTGCTACAAGATTTATTGAGATGTATGATGTGATATGTGGATTCCACAATATTCACTGAATGTCACACATAATCTTTTCTTCTGTTTGCAGCATTGTTGTCTCTGACCATAAAAAGGGCTGGTTCCCCTTTACAGATTCCAATAGCATTATTTGGTGAATTAAGCTTGTTTGTTGAATATTTCAGATATGTGAAAATAATTTAAAAAGTATTGACCGAAAAACATTTAAGCTAGAGTCCAATTTGGGATGCTGTGATAAACCTCTAGTGATATCATATGACACAGAGCCAGACATGCATGTGACAGTTCTTAGAACCAGTTCACCTAAAACTGAATCAGTAGAACCGAGTGATTTACATAAGATTCATAGAAAAGTTTTAAGCGACAATTGCAACAATATAGAACGAGAAGCTGCAGAAGTATGCAACTTGCCACAAATTGTGAATTCCCATGAAAACAGTCACATAAAACAGGGAACCACCAACATTAAAATAACTTTTGAACAATCATTTTTTGATGAAGATAATGATGATAAATTGGACACTTATTGTAAAGAAGAAAGAGTTGTGGAAGATCATAATAATAAGGTTGGTGATTGACTATCATAGACCTCTAGGCTTTATGAACTAGTCTAGACATTTTACTACTTTGTTAGCCTATATGGGGAGGGTAGGTATTGTAAACGCAACAGTAGTACAAAATTATAATATTAGCACATGTCTTTAGCAGTGCACTTGCAGAATTTTTGATACTTCTTACCCTGTCCAACAAAAAAATAGTCCGAGGCAACTAATTTTTCTAGTATGCATTGACTACTTGTTCTCATATTTACTAGAGTGTGTAAAAAAAGGTTAAAGTGTGATAACTTTTAACCAAATTATGATATGGATTATGGATCCATGGTGGGGATTACCTTAATTATGGAAATCAATATCAATAAATGAAATTGTTTATTTTTTACACCAACAAAGTGCAACTTTTTATGTCCCCACTAAGACTGACGGGACTGACTGAGCTGGGTACACTGACTCCGGCGTAGTATTAATTACTGCATAATATTTGTACAAGGGCGGTATCTGGTTGGAGCGCCAGCAGAGACCAATGATTAATCTGTATTCTTGCATAATAATAAGAATATTTGGATTAGTCAGCAAACGAACCTCAAAATGATATAATTAATGCAGTGGAAAATGAATCACCTTCAGATACTGATTCCAATGATGAAAATGAAAATAAGTTTTTGGATTTAGATTTTTGGAGATAGTTAAGGTAAAATATTATGAAGGATCAAGATCACTAAACTTGTAGTGTAGTGACTAACATAAAGATACCTACATATTTATAGTAAACAAAAAAATCTGACTCTTCTCTATGTATATTGGAAACAGACCTATTTGTAAAATATAATTTGCATATTCCAAACTTAATTGGAAAATAAGTTTTTGATTTAGATTTTTGGAGATTTAGGAAAATATTATGAAGTATCAAGATCACTAAACTTATAGTGACTAACATAAAGATACATATTTATAGTAAACAAAAAAATCTGACTCTTCTCTATGTATATTGGAAACAGACCTATTTGTAAAATATAATTTGCATGTTCCAAACTTAATTGGTATCTCAAAATTGAAGGTTGAGATCATGACAAAACATATAAATTTATAACAATGTTCTTAAAATCTTTAAAAAAAATGCATATCCCTTATACATATAAAAAGCAAAGTCCCACGCCGCGTCCGTTTGTCTGGATGTATGTTTGCGATAATCTCAAGAACTACTGAACATATTTTCATGCGGTTCTCACTAATGAGCGACTAACGAGGAACGTTTTTGTATATAATTTGCAAAAAAAAAAACCGCGCAGCCGGGGCCGAGCTGCTAATGTAAATTATTTAAGATTAAATTTTAAAAATTTATTACATATATTATTAAAAATATAACGATTACCTTAAATAAATTGACTATTATTTTGTAATTTTATTATTATAATTTATGTGTTTAAATTGTATTAATTACTTTGTGGGGCAATAGTAAATTTGCGATATTAACTATAACAGTTGACAAATTTTTATGCATTACAGAACTATGTACAGATTTTAACACCAAATGATTCTTGATAGGTCATATAGGAATAAAAAAATAAGAATGTTACGTATCTCTGGTACAATACCATAACATTGCAATTAAATTTTATCTTCATCATTATTTTTATTACAGATGTCAAAAGAAACAATTGAATGTTTGAAAAAAATTGATTTACAAACGTTTAAAGGTAAATCGAGTCAGACTAGCAATAAAATACAAGATCTGGATGAGTTCTTTGCAATAGTTGAATTGACGGTAAGATTTTTGTATCTGTTGAAGTTGTTTATATACTTACTATGTGAGATTTCAGCTTACTTTTGCTTTATGATTGCATAATCCTAAAGTAATATGGATGATGTTCAATAATATCGATAAAAATTAGTGGCTCTATGTGACTTCGAAGTCAAGTTATAACTTTTTGCTGTATTATGAACTTTGAATTGGGTTGACTGTATTGAAGACAGGCGATTGACAAAGAGTAAAAAATGACGCGACGTCTTTTGCACAGTTAATTACAACCTTACACCAATTGTTGCTATTGCTTTTGTGAGATACGCAAGCGCTTTAAACTTAAGCAGTGGCACAATTAGCGAAGAATCTCTGTGATAAGGTGGCGAGATTAACAACATGTCGATTAGAATAGCTTAAATACAATCTTTCCCAAACTTGGGTCTCCGGACCCCTTGGGACCCAGGTCCACAAGCAAGAACAAAGTGGCACACTATGCTGCAATGTGATGACTGTGGCAAACAGTTCATTCACTTGCGGCGAAACCAACCATCTTATTAGAATTAAATAAACCAAGTGTGAAAATAAACCAAATAATAACACCAGTGTGAGTAAAATAAACTTAAGGAAAAATATAGCAAATGAAAATTTTAAAACAGTTTTTTTTTAATATTTTTGAGTGAAGACCCAGGTACCACTATAGGGGTCCGTCCTATAAAAGAGGTTGAGAAACCCTGGCTATATTATTTTTGTCATACATTGTTTCTACTTTGGGTAGGGCTTCAACTTCAACTTTAGGTATATCAAAACAATATTTTTGCCGACTCGGCAATTATAAAAAGATATTCATGAATTATACACATAAACTATCCCAAAACTATTCACAACATTTTATGATTAGCGCATGCATACACACAAGACATAGAAAAGGGGTGACTACCTTATACTATGTAGTAGTGTGATATTTACAGACATCTGAGCAAATTGAAGAGCTATTGAAGCGCAAGGAGTCCCCCAATTACAAGCGGTGTAAATACAAATGCGAGAAGTGCTATCGGGGCTTCAACACTTCAACCACGTACCAAAACCATGTCAAGTTAACACATGACCCCGTGAGTATACCAAACCGCGTGAACCAAACGCCTCTTTTGGGAAAGGACAATTCCATCGAAAGATAGATTCAAGGAATATTAAAACAACGTTTAAAGAGCCTAAATATTTATGACTAAAGACAAACACATCTGTTGACTATAGTTAAGGTAAATTTTAATTCAACTCTACTTAATTTTCACCATATAATTTACTAGCGACTCGCTCCGGCTTCGCACGGGTGCATTTTTTTTTCCTACAAATTAGAAATATACAAAAATATTTTTCGTTATAGTGAAAACCACGTCAAAGTCTGTGTTGGGTGATTTAGAAGAATATTATTCTCGATTGTTGCCATTACCAATCTTAATTTAATTTGTAATTTTAATTTAATTTTTATGAATGCAGATTTCAGTATCAATTAATTATTTATTAGATTGGGAATTATGTATTGTTCAACATATTCATACTAGCTGAACCTGCAACTTCGTAGGATATTCGGTATAGCGTGTAACTTTTTATATAGTTTGTTAACCGATTGGAATGAAAATGAACCAGAAGCTTGCCACAATACATCAGTGAAAACCGCATTCAAATCGGTTAAGCCGTTTCTGAGATTAGCGTGCACCAACGCACAGAAAAACATAAAAATTCTAAAAACTATTTTTTTAGTACATGTACAATTTTTTTTTAATATTTAAGGTACCTGTACACAGCTTGTTTACGATTTTACCTATATTATATATGTATAGATATAGATTAAATTTAGCTTTTTTTTTTACAATGAAGCTTCTGATAGTAATTAAATTATTTTTTTAGTTGTCATGGTGATTTTGTAGACGATAGGTCCGGGGATGTGCCAAATATGCAAAACGTATTTAAAGAACCATCGTCACCTGGACTCGCACATGAAGATACACGATCGACGATACACTTGCAAGAAGTGTGACTTCGTCACTGTTCGTCGGTGAGTTGTCTTCGCTGCAGCGTTCGAAACAAGCACCTAGCTACTCTTCTAAGTTAGACGTCGATGAATAAGGGAACATTTTTTAAAACACATCTCGATAGTTATTGTTTTGAAAATGCAAATGTAATTTGTATGCAAATCTCTTTATTTACCAAAATGTACTCAAAAAAAGGGTAACAAACATTATTATTATTAACATTATTGAATTATGTCTATGTAAATATTTTTTTAATATTATTTCTTTTTCGTTAAGAAAAGAATTATAAAAATGAAATAGTGGGTAATTCAAAGTACTTGAAACGCAATGCTATTGGTCAGATCGAAAGCGACGTCAAATAATGACAGTGTCAACAAGGGCGTAGTTGTTTGATTTGTGATTTTTTAACACCGATTGTTATTGTAAACTGTGAGGCCACGTCAAGCGCGCAAAAGAGGCGAGTGTGTGCCCGTAGCTATTAGTTAATTTTAATTTTTTTTTTGTTACTAAATTTTAGTTTTTCGGCGCTGGTATTTTTACTGTTATTTATTTATTTATTTTCAAGGAAAACTTACAGTGACATATTTTATACAACATTTACTTAACAATTAATTTGACAACATTTACAAGTTTCCGCATATTGAATCTATATATAAAATTAATAAAACCGTTTCTAACCAAGCTACGTAAAAAAAAGAAAATTTAATAGTAAGTATACAAAGCATACAAAGAAAGTAAAAAAAAGAAAAAGTCTGCAAAGAAGAAGTCTACAGTGAACCATCAAACCACGATTTTGAAAATGATTGTCTTATTTTATAAATCTTTGAATTATATAAATAGAGCTCTGGAAATTCGTCTAAACTATTAACAAATTTGACAGACTGGGAAAGAAAGAGTTCTTCCCATAATTTGTAGTGTAATATCTGGAACTTAGTTGTGATGCCATCCTAACATACCTACAAGGAACTTTTAAATTTATTTTTGATAGCAAATAAGGAGAATCAACAATGTTTTGGGCAATTTTCATAAGGAAGATATTGTCCGCAATGAAACGCCTTTCTTTAAGAGGGAGAATGTGGTGCCTCCGGCATCTAGCCTCGTAATCCTCGTCATGACACCTACACTTAAATTCCAAAAATTTCAAGATTTTTTTCTGTATAGTTTTTATTCTGTTGATATAAATATCATATTGGGGATTCCAAACCTGTGTACAATACTCGAGGATGCTGCGCACCAAAGAGCAATACAAAATTTTCACAACCTTAATATTGCTAAATTGACAGCTCACCCTCTTCAAGAAACCCATAACTCTATAAGATCTGTCCACTATATTATTCACATTATTATTATACAACGATATAACCTATCGTAAAAAAATGTGTATATTCCCTACTGTTTTCAGAATGGTTGCCATTGAGCATATTCGCTGGCACAAAGGAGTCGTGTACGAATGTCGGATCTGCGGAGAAGTATTCGAGTGAGTGAGTCGAGTTTTTTTTAAATGTAAAAGTCATAGTGTAGGCTGTTCATCAGCGAGCCCACTTGTGGCTATGCTAAGTGGCTACCGTCGCCTATTAACGAAGCGACGAGGTTCGTTAATATAGGTGTTGTAAATGCAAAAGTGAGTTTGTTTGTTTGTTACGTTTTTACGCCTTAACTACTCAACCGATCATCAAGAAATGTTACATACACGTTGTGAGGAATACTGAAAAAGTACTTAGAATACCTTCAATCTAGAAAAAAAAGTACTATTTCCGAGGGATCATCTAAAAATGAAAAAAAAAATCAACGTCTTTCAAAAATATGTGAGTAATAAAAATATATAAGGTATAAATAAGGCTTATACTATAAGCTATAAACGTTTTAACACATTCAGACCAAATAAACAAATAGTACTTATTTTATCTGAGTTAACACCTATGAAAAAGGGGCGCAACGAAGTCGCGGTTAAAGCTATAATAAATGTGTTTACACTTTAGTAGTGTAACTATGGTCAGTTTCAGGTTTTATAATACAATACAATTGATTTGCGATGACTATGGGTAACTCTTTACCGGAGATGGCATTTAGTTTTCTTGTTCATTCATGACCAATTGGTAAATATTCGGTGTGCAAATGAATAGTCTTGAATCAATAAAGAAATCTTGAATTTGTGAATTATTAACTGATTGCCTATAATACAATTCTGTATTGAGATATCGAATTTCCAGCATTATGTCATAATATACGGCCTATCTAAATTAAAACCACGGAGACAACGCAAACAATTAAACAAACCCGATCTGCCTTTTTCGAGTATCGCTGCCCTTTTCCCACTCACGTAAAAATGTGAGAAGCGGCAAGGGCTATCTTTATCTTTATCTTTATCTTGTCTTAGTGGCTATTTCTGTCTGCTAGAGTACCAGTATCACGTCGTCCATTGCTGAAATATTGTGATCGCCACGCGAACTAAAGCTCTCTACCTATACCTACCACGTTAAGGAACTGTAGTACTTTTTTGATAGAGGCATTCTTCACATCTTCACAAGCCATTGTGTGGCTTCCTAGGATGTGACTGCGCTTGTGCATCAGGGGGCCACATTCGCACAGGATATGCATTGGTGTTTCTTCTGCCTCATGGCAGAAGCGACACTCTCCCGTACTAGTGAGCCCCATTACTTTTAGGTGCCTATTGAGGCGGCAGTGCCCCGTTAGCGCCCTAGATAGCATACACAAATTGCTCCTGCTAAGCGACATAGCCTGATTTGTTGCGTTTCGACTATAGGCTTTAATGAGCGCTTTGGAATGGTTCAAACCTGGCAAGTCAGTCCAGCGTTTGTAAGATTTAATAAAGCACTGATTCCATATGGTCCAGCGAGCTAGGCTATTTGGTAGTCCGCACATAGGTTCAGGACCTATTAGCCTACCTTTTGCGCCTACACGAGCCAGTTCGTCGGCCAGTTCATTGCCTTCGATCCCCATATGGCCAGGTACCCATCTTAGGACCACTTTGTTCTTGCGCCCTAAGGTATTTAAGTAGTCTACACAGTTTCGCACCAGCTTTGAGACTGTAGAGTCTGAGTCCAGTGCCTGAAGTGCAGCCTGACTATCTGAGTGAATGTAAATTACACGGTTGACGTAGTTTCTTTGCAGGTTGATTTCCGCGCATTCTAAGATGGCGAAGACCTCTGCTTGGAAGATGCTGGCGTATTGTCCCAAGTTTACACTGGTCCTGTAGTCCTGGTCACCGCCATACACTCCACAGCCTACGTCAGGTCCTGATTTGGACCCATCAGTATACCAAGAAAGGCTACCTTCCTCCCAAGAGATCTTATTATTTGACCAGTTTTCTCTTGAGAGTAGCTCCACAGTATAATACTTTGCTTCTATGTACTGTGGTACCATTGTATCAGTAGGCATGCCTAAGATAGGATCCCTTAGTACTGAGTCTTCTAGAGCTCTGAGTACCTTGGACAGCCAATTGTGTTTACCCCGATTCATCATTCTGTGCATGCTGGTTCTCGCCTCCTTCTCTAAAAATAGATTTAGAGGCGGTAAGCCCAGGATAGCCTCCAGAGATGCTCCGGGGGAACTCGACATGGCTCCTGTTATCATCAGACATGCCAAACGCTGTAAGCCATTAAGCTTGTCGATGGTCGTTTTCTGGTTGGCTTTTCTATACCATACTATAGAGGCGTATGCGATCATCGGCCTCACAATAGCAGTGTACAGCCAGAGGGTGAGCTTTGGACACGGGCCCCAGCTCTTCCCTACCATTCGACGACTGATAAATAAGGCTGCCTTAGCCTTATTTATCACATTTCCAATGTGTGTATTCCACGTTAGTCTCTGGTCGAAAGTAACTCCCAGATATTTGACCTCTGAGGAAAATTCAACTCGTTTACCATTTACTAGAGGTGGCTTTAATTTGTCCAGTAGCCTCTTTTTGGTAAACGGTACTATAGCGGTTTTATCACCGTTGACTAACAGTTCATTTGCTGTGCACCATTCGCAAATGATGTTTAAAGCTTTCTGTAACAGGGCCGAAATTGTGCTTTGGCAGAAGCCTCTTATGATCACCACTAGGTCATCAGCATAACCTAGGGCATCGATCCTGTGTTCTGCCAGCCTGTACAGAAGTTGATCAACTGCAAGAGTCCAAAGCAGTGGCGATAGAACACCGCCCTGCGGGCATCCTCTTGTAGTTACTACAGTGAGCGAGGTATCGTGTAGTTTGACCTTCGCTTTACGTTTGGATAGCATGGCCTTTACCCACCTAACTGTAGTCGGGTCCACATTTTTGTTTTGTAGTCCCCTCACTAACGTGTCGGTGGGAGTATTATCAAATGCGCCTTCTATATCCAAAAATGCACACAGAGCTATCTGTTTATCATCCAAAGCCCTTTCCGCCCTGTCAGCTAGTTGGATCAAGGCCGTCTCTGTGGACCTTCCCTTCTGATAGGCGTGCTGGGTGGAATGAATGGGTTTCGAGGCCAGGGCTTTGTCCCTTATGTATTTATCTATAATTTTTTCTAGAGTTTTAAGCATAAAGGACGTAAGGCAAATTGGTCTGAAGGACTTAGGCAGAGCATAATCCCTCCGACCTGCCTTAGGTATAAATAATACCTTAGCCCGGGTCCATTGTTCCGGTATATATCCCCAGGCATAACTTGCCCGGTAGATCTTTACCAGATACGGCGTGAGTACGTCTATGCCTTTCTGTAATAGAATGGGCAACAGTCCGTCTTCACCACTGGACTTCAGGGGTTTAAAGGACTTAATAGCCCATTTTACAACTTTGGGTCGGATGAGATCAGCCGCTCTGTTACGGTCCTCATTTCGAGGCCTTTGGTGTAAAGGCGTTCTGTCTGACCCGGCCGAAAAGCTCTGAGCCCCCGGAAAGTGAGTTTTTATCAGCAACTGAAGAGTTTCCTCTTCAGTGTTCGTAAAGGAGCCATCAGGTCTCTTAAGCAGCCCTAATTGACTAGGCTTGTCCTTCGCGAGCAGTCTATGGATTCTGGCCCCTTGAGGCATTTGTGTTAATTCCTCGCAGAGCTTCCTCCATGCAGCACGCTTGGACTTCCTTATCTCCTTATTGTATTCAGTCAAGGCCTTCTTGTAGTTTTCCCATTCAAGGGTTCTTCTTGCCTTGTTGAATAGACGTCTGGTTTTCTCCCGAAGCTTCTTGAGCCTTGAGTTCCACCAGGGTACATTTCTTTTGGAGTGCTTTGTTCTAAGTGGACAGCTTTCCTCAAAGGCACTCTTTATTGCCCACGTGATAGCCTCCACTGTATGTTCTAGCTCCTCCGGTGTACATATACTTTTGGGGAAGTCCTCAAGATTTTGCCTTAGTTTGTTGTTATAAACGTCCCAGGCTGTAGCTTTTGGATCCCTGTATGTTACAGTTTGATCTTTTGTAGATGTTGCTAGATCAAAACGGATTTGTCTGTGATCAGACATAGAGCTTTCTCCACTGACATGCCAGTTTGATATAAACTTGGCCATGTTGTCAGTGGCGAAGGTTATGTCTAAAACTTCCTGCCTTGCGGTTGTCACGAAGGTCGGCTTGCTCCCTCTGTTGAGTACCTGTAAACAGTTAACTAAGAGAAAGTCATGTAGTAACTCACCTCTATTGTTTGTATCGGTGCTGCCCCACGTTACGTGATGGGCATTGGCATCGGCTCCAACAAGTAGCTCGGCTTTGTGATGTTGCGCGTACGCCACCAATCGCGCAAGCTCCACCGTAGGGTCATGTCCGTCATAAGGTAGGTACGCAGAACAGACAATGATGCGTGTTCCCTCCCTGCCCTTGATGTTGACAAAAGCTGCCGCCATGTCGTCAGTACATAACTCTGGCACTGGCAAATATTCAATATTTTTATTGAAAACTATGCTTGCTCTGGGCTTTGAGCCACAGGTATTATGAAGTATTTTACCTGCAGACTGAAGTCCCAGTACCGCTCCATTTTGGGTCCAGGGCTCTTGTATGAGGGCGACATCAACCTCACCCCGCAGGAGAAGGCGCTCTAGCACTGCTGTAGCAGCCATCGCATGATGAAGGTTGATTTGAATCACCCTCATCTTTCTCCTTTTTTTTTTTTTTTTTTTTTTTTTTTTTTTTTTTTTTTTCCTAGACGCCCTTTTTAGTAGAGGGGTCTTTGGGGCCGGCTTTCGTCTTTGGCGGACGTCGAGTTCCACCTGCAGACTTAGCCTGCCCTCTGACAACCCCCCCACCTCGGTGCGACCCACGCCCCACCGTACCAATCCTCCTGCCTGCGACCTGAGAGGCATCACCTGCCTGTACAGAATGCTGTACGGGCTGCTCTCCCTCGCGCCGGCTGGAGCTCTTCGTTGGCTCGGTGGACTCAGCTGTGTTGTCATTGCCGCTCTTGACTTTAAAAATTATCTTCTTAAAGCCAATAGCGGCCCTGTACTCCGCAGCTTTTAAGACCTCAGCAGAAGGGTCGTCTATGAAGAAGGTCGTTACAGTGCCGCCCTTCTCAGCCCTACTGCTGATGGTTTTCCAGTGCTCTGTGTTGAGCCCTACATTTTGCGTCCTCAGCAGCAGCAGAGCTTCATCTAGGCTCTCCGCTTCACTGCTGGGCACAAAAGTGGTGCAAATCGTAGGCTTAGGCAATTCCTTCTCTGGTATATATGAGAGGTTCGCCTCAGGCCACGGTTTAAGGCTCGGTATTCTGCTCACAAGCCACTCCTGGCTATACTGGTTCTCACACGTGATGAGAATCCAGCCAGGCTTTTTGGAGAATACCAAGAACTTTGGACCAGTACCTTTTTCAGCCCTGGTAATAGCGAGGATGATGCTGCGATGCGTCAGCCTCATTTGTTCTTCGCTCATGGGTTCGCTACTGCGAATACCCACTCGCGAAGCTCCCAAAGCCTCCCTAAACGTGGGCCTAGCCCTCGACGGACCAGCCTGCGTTTCCTCCGTTTTTGCCGTCTTTTTTGGCTGATTCGGAGACTCCTCTTCCGAGCGTTGGCGTTTCGAAGCGATTGCTTTGGGTGGCACTGAAGGAGTTTTAATATCACCCTCCTTGCTGCTCACCCTCGCCATCGTCGGATTCGGAGGGGGTCTTTCAATATCGAGCTGATTCCAAGGCTTTGTAGCAATAGCCCTGGCCTCAGCTACTGAGTAGTTGGCTGCGATAAGCCTCTTCAGGCGTTTCCTTGCGGCGCCTGAAAGCTTTTTAAGCGGCTTCCTACTATCTTTGGTGCTATCACGGACCGAGTCTGTTGCCATAGGCATTTCAGCGGCGTTTGTGTCCACTGATTGCCCATGATCTAGCCTCTCATCCATGCCAGCTTCTTTTATCGAGGCTGTATTGGAGGCGTCGGAGCGTCCTCCAGGTGAGCCTGATTCTGATGGATCATCAAGATCCAAACCGGAAAACAATGATGTTGTTAAGAATTCATCCATATTGTTCCCACGAGTAGATACGGGTTATAAAAACGTCCAGTCGGCCTTCCCGTTACCGACTAAGGGTACATACACTCCGAGGTCCCCAGGTATCGGAGGTTGACCGCTAGCGACTGAGAAACCCCTCAGCCATTCACCCTCTTGGCGCGCGTCATACCGTAGGGTTGGGGTAAATATTTATAGAGGCTTTCTACCTCGCGGTCCGGGCGGTTAAGCCAAGACCCCCGTTCCTGTGAAACATGACCACAGGCTTACGGTGTAGTAAAAGAGGGCATTTCCTCACCTCCTTTGAGCCTGCTGGTTAGGCCGGCTACAGTGTCGGGTTATTTGCCGCCGCCCGAGGTTCGGCGTTGACAGTTTTACAGCGAGGTTTTGTCTCTTCTCGAGCCAACCCTCCTCCTTTCTCATCCGGGCTTGGGACCGGCAATCGGCGGAGTTAAGGGCTATCTGTTTCATTATATTGGAAAGCGATCTTGCAAACACTCGGTCACTTTTTTAGGATCTTTTTTAATAAATAAACACATCAAAAAAGTTTAAGCAACACATAATATTTCAAATTATTAATCAATTATTATAACATTTCTTACCAAGTAGTAATCGAGTATCATCATTTTTTTCACAAATTCAAAAGCGAATGCATTTGTCCGAATTTTATAGCGTTTTCTTTGCTTATTAAAATTTAGTATTCTGTATCAATTTTATGATTTAAACAATAATTTGAAAAAAGTTTTGAACAAATTTGGATTTTGAGACATTTTTTACGTCATTTGAACGCAGATGAAATGCAAAGAGCTGTAGGGATGTTGCAAGCGAGAAGAAGTCAATCTCAGGTATCTCGGTATTTTGTGTCAACAGAAGCGTTATTTGCCGTCTTCATCAGCGTTACACTAACACGGGAGCTCCTGCTGAGCAGTACCCAGGTCGAGAAAGGTGTACAACCACACTGCAAGATCGATACATACAACTGACTGCAAGACGCCAGCCGATGTTAACCGCCCGAGAGATATGTTTAAGGTTACACAATTCAAGTGGTGTTGTTGTTAGCTGCCAAACTGTGCGAAATCGACTGCATGAGTATGGCCTACGAGCACGACGGCCAATTAGGTGCCCACCGATACGTCACGGGAATCGCGCTCGTCGAAATTACATGGACATGGGTTTAGGGAACACATTACATGGACCCGGGAACAATGGGATAAAATTTTATTTTGCGATGAGTCTTGATTTGGGTTCAAGCCTGATACTAGAAGGGTAAGAGTGTACCGTCGTCCTGGAAATACTGAAAGACCGAGATGCGTTCAGGAAGTGCATCCATACAACGGCTCAACAGTTATGGTATGGGCGGGTATTATGAAGAACAGACGAACTGAGCTCGTTTTTGTAAATAGTAACATGAACGCTGTAAATTACGTTGAGGATATTCTAAGGCCTTATGTTCGTCCATTCGCACAAACGCTTAGCTCCGATTTCACGTTGATGCATGACAATGCGCGTTCGCATACAGCTTTGCACATACGGGAGTACTTGGCAAGGGAAAAAATCCTGATATGGCCTTGGCCTGCACAATCGCCAGACCTCAACCCCATCGAGCATGCATGGGACATGCTCCAGAGACGTGTTTTAAAAAACTTGAATGGAGTGACAACAACCCAACAACTGATGGACTTACTAAAATTTCATTGGGAACAATTGCCGCAGGATAACATTAACAGTCTCAACGATTCTATGAACAATCGGTGCCAGCAAGTTCTCAATAACAGAGGAGGCCACACTTTGTATTCATTTATGCAATTTTAGTTTAAGATTAGTTGATTAGGCACCTTACTTTGTACTACGTACATACAGTACTTAGTCGTAATTATTGTTAATAAAGATTATTAAAAAAAAATTAAAAAGAAATTGAGGTAATATAAAAAAAAGCATTAAAAATTAATATAAATAAGAAAACACTAAGGATTTAATGCGAAAACACATTGTAAAATTGAAATTTGTATGTGTTGCTTAGACTTTTTTGATGTGTTTAGTTGCACTACAGATAAAACACGTACTACGTATTTATAGCTTCATATATAAGTAAGGTCCTTTTTAAACTTGCGGTTGGAATCCGTGGCGTGTGAAATGTAGTCTGCGGGTGGCACGCGGAACCTACGACCTGTACCCGCGGAGTCATTTTGCACTTGCGGTTTGACGCGCCAGGACATCTGTTGTCTTTTCAAGATGGATTTCGATATACTAAAGGTTCATAAAGTGAATACAAAAAAGACGGTGAAATCGGAGGAGTATTCTGATAAAAATATTAAGGCACATAATAGGGTTGAGATACTTTTATTTCGTCGTAATTTATCATAGAGACCATTTTAACGACGTCCATTTTTGTAATGGCAAAACATTCACATTTCACGCCAACCCGAGGCGAGGATTTCCGCTGGTTCTGCGGGTGAAAGGCGGATACAAGTCGCGGGCATCCGCTGAACTAATTACTCACTCAGCGGATTCCCGCTCCGCCGTCGCATAATTTGCATGCCCTTTGTGGGGCAGAACGTTCGTTATACTGAATTGCCGTGTTATAAATTAAAATCCTGTAAACATGTGTTCGCCCATTTTGTTTGTTTATTTTATTTATTTATTTATTCCTCCAGCACTATAGTTCTGTTTCACCTGTCCAGAAACCAAGTGACCTGCTACACCCATGAACGCAAAAAACACCCTTCGGAGTCGTTGTGCAACGTTTGCGGCCTGTCGTTCGTGAGCGCCATGGGAGTCCTCGCGCACAAGAGGAGGGCGCACTTCGATCACAAGGTGCGTACAGCGTATCAAATTGCGAATGCTCGACTAAATGTACAGAGGTGCATTACAGATGCATATACAATACATATAATAGCTAGCGGACCCTGTGGTGTGTTTCAGCACTTTTTCGTATTTTGCTGCGTGAGCAGCGGGTGCTAAACCCCAAGCCATACGGAATTTCCTTTACGTTTACTAACTTTTGCCCGCGACTTCGTTGGCGCTCCTTAAGTGAACATTTATTCAATCTTAATACTTATATTTTTGTCAGGCGTTGAAATTTTTATTTTTAGATGATTCTCGGAAAAAGTACTTTTTTTTATTAAAGGTACCATATGTCATATTGTATCGATGACAATGTGTATGATAAATTTCTTAATGATTGGTTGAGTAATTAAGGCGTGAAAGCGTAACAAACAAGACCACTTTCGCATTTATAATATTAGTTATTATTACATTCTAGATCGCATTCACCTGGCCTGGCGTTGCTTGTTTTATAGGGCGAAGGTAATAGCCTCATACATCAAGTGGACTGCTTGTTTGGGACACCAAATACTTATTTCCATGTTAATGCACTAATTTTTGTTGTCACGGAAGCAACATAATGATTAAGAATGACAAGTTCCAAATTCAAGTGTTCCTATTTTTTGTAACAGTATTTATGGCCAGACTAAGCATATTGATTATTTTCAGATAACTACCGAGGAACCGGACCCAAAGCTTTATTGTCATGAGTGCAAAGTTCAATTTTTATCGAAACCTGCCTGGTTGACACATCTTGAGTCTTCTAGCAAACACAAACCGCAAAAGCCAAGGTATTCATTGTATGTAATAGCTTAATGATAAAAATATGCACTCTAAATTTAGTTTAAGTCAGAAATGCGTCGCTAAATAGAAGCTCCAATCAAGCTTTATTTTAAAAAGATAAGTTATCTATTTTAATTTATTTTAAATATATCTTAATTTAATTTTGATTAGTATATTAGATAAATAATTATTGCAATAGTTAATTGACATATGTTTCACAATTATATTTAAAAAAGAGGTAAGTAATTATCTTTCATAGGGACTTAATTTAAATTTAGACATTTTAATATTTGATCAAGTTATGTATACACTTTATCTTTTTAACTTTCCCATACATTTGTTCCCATGCAAAATGATGCCTAAACGTTAAATGATAATGACCACTTTCCAGCAATGAATACTTTCGTAAAATGACTCCAACCATTCTTAAAAGGACACTGTCCTGAAGCGACTACCGTAAGTATCGAACTTATTTCGTTGAGATTACCTCTGTTAGGGTTGACATTTGTTTGATATTAGGGTCATCTTAAATCTATTTATGGAAGCCTACAACTGTTTTTTGGAGTAAAATTAGAATCGTAATTTTTGCAATGTTTTCACATGCTTTCACATGCCTTAGTAACTCATGTAAAATCAACATACTAAATGCGAAAAGACTTTTTCCCCGACCTAATATAATTACGACCTGGCAGCGATGTGATGGAGTATTCGTGCCGCCATTGTGACGAGAAGTACTCGGACCGCAAATCTTTGCGTACTCACCAAATGGCGAGCCACGTAAACGCTCAGCGCGACCTCCCTCGAGTCACCAGTCGGTATAGAGTGGCCATCAAAGAGCCCAAAGCACCGAAGCCCACCCACTGCCGCTATGTGAGTACCTCTTCAAATCTTGTCTCGCCCTGACGTTCAGACCACACACAGGACATTCATTGTACAGGAAATAGTCAAACACCTAAGAACTTCTTGACATGTACTTGTGATTATTTTTCTATTTTAAGATCGACTGACTGTCCGCTTGATTGTGTGGCTACCTTCGCCTATAACACAAGCAACGCCATAGGTGCTGCAAGTGCACTGCAGACCGTAGTAGGTTTAAGGATAAGTGATTAAGAAGGGATAGGGAAATGGGCTCTGGTATCCCTTACTCCCTCACTGAGACGCAACTGCACACGCATCCTCTTAATTTACGGTGATCTTCTGTAAGGGCGTGGTTACTGCCGCTAGACGGGCTGCCTAATTGACTGAAACGCAGTGTGCCCTGCCACTACTTCCCAGATCCAGACTAGAGTTAACTTCGAAAATTTCATTTCCAAAATTGACTGCCAGCAATCGAACTCGGTACCCCTGAGATAGAGCGATAAGGCAAGCACCCTAACCACTAATGCAATGGCCTCATCAAAATGAAGATACTATTATTTATTTATAATATCGGCCTATTTTTATTTCATTTTATTTAAAATGCAGATTTTTGGGCAATTTAGCGTTGGCTTCAAATACGGAAATAAATAAAAAAACGACAAGTGCGAGTTGAATTCGCGTGAAGAGGGTTCCGTACGATGTTACCTATCCGCACAATATTGAGTGATTTACCATGTTATTTTAATATCATAGACTTCTTATAGGTTTTCCTATAATCTATAAGTAGAAAACTAATTTCTGTATTTTTTTTTTTCAAAATTTTAGGTTCAGTAGTTTCGGAGATAAGGGGGGGAGCGAATGGTCGGACAGACGAACACACGAGTGATCCTACAAGGGTTCCGTTTTTTATTCGGACGTACGGAACCCTAAAAAGTTGAAGATTATTCTCGCATGATTCGGGACGTCCATTAAATGTGTAGATGAGGTACCTGGTATCCTTAATTGATAAGAGCCAGGGTAATTAGTTTTTGCCCTGAATGAGGCTGGCCAGGTTCTGAGCTGCCATTGTGTGGACTGTTTCAGTGCGACCAGGTGTTCCCGAACCGCCGGGAGCATTACAAGCACCACATGGAGTTACATTTCGGCAGACCCTACAAGAACGCCAACTTCTTCTGCGAACTGTGTGGGAAAGGGTTCCTGGTATGACATCTTTTTATCTTACCCGTCCTTATGCTGATGAGGATTAAAACTAAATTATTTTTACTATCCCTTTCCAAATTTTTAGCTCCTTTTGAACTAAGCTTGAACATTGATTGAACTATGGGAATACAATTATCAGTAAATAAATCACCACCACATATAATGTATCATGATCTATTTGATCTAAATGCCATAACAATTCGAGACCTGACAGGACAAAACCACTGACAAAAACAAAAAAATCTCCTGATAAACCATGTTTCGTTGCTCCCAATTCAAAATAACTACAAACACACTTGTTTACAGTAACCATTCACTATTCTACGAGACGAGCTCCCAAAAAAAGTCACCCGTGTGCGCCCATTGGCTAATGCGCGTGACATTTATTACCTGAACCATTACTTGGGTTAACTCTTATAGAGGAGGGACGTGCGGAGTGAAAGATATTCAAAAAATCTGATTTTGTTCACTCGGAATCGTTCACAATAGGGAATATGCGTCTAATTCAAAAAAGGCTTAAATATATTTTTTTTATCAACATTTTTGCTTTAGAATTATGTCTATGTAAATATTTTTTAATATTATTTCTTTTTCGTTAAGAAAATAATTATTAAAAAGTGCATAAAAATGTGGGAAATTCAAAACACTTGAAACGGTCAGATCGAATGTGACGTCAAAGTCTATGGAATGTGACGTCAACGTCTATGAAATGTCAACAAGCGTGTAGATGTTAGTGATTTTTAACATTTGATTGTATTGTAGACTTTGACGTCACGACAAGCGCGCCAAAAGGGCGGGTGTTTAAAGTGCCCGTAGCTGTTAGTTAATTTTAACTTTTTTTTTGTTACCAAATTACTGTTTTTTGGCGCTGAATATTTTTTTTTGGCTATATAACGATATAACCTATCGTATGAAAATATAAAAAAAAATGTGCATATTCCCTATTAATTTCCCTCCACTTGAGATTCCAAGATTGGTAAATTGTAAGATAAAAAATAGATATATAATTGTCATTTTTGTAAATTTCCAATTAGAATTAAGGAATTACTTAAAAATATTTTTTTGTGTTAAAAAATCACTTAATTATTAAAACTAATATTAATAGGTGTTATAAAAAACAAACTCTCTAGATAATAAACCCAACTTTATTCAATACTTATACAACAACCTACAAGTCCTCGCTTCCCCCGCGGTATCCGCCAAGTCGCGCCATCTCTTTCTCGCAACAAGGAATTAAAAAATGGTCCGTTTTTCCCTTAAGTTTTGCCGCGCTCATTGACCTAGCTTCGATTATTTCTTTCCCTAGGAGTTCGACTCGTGGAATAGGGTTCGTTTCATGGCCAGAACGATTAAGAAAGAAAGAAAGAAAGAAAGAAACATTTATTGGCATTTAAAAGAAAAAAAAATGAACACAACAAAAAAATAAAAACATAAGTAAACACCAAAAGGACACAACTCAGCTTAGGCTGCAACATTATTACAGCGCTGATTTTCAGTTGTGCCCTTGCCGATGTCTCATGACACGCACTGGGACCACGCCAGCAGTGCGGTGCAAGTATTTATTACAAAATATATTTATATATTATTAACAGTAGCACTGTGCGACGAATGGGTGCAGCGATCACGTGCGCAATAATTAATAACCTAGGCATACGGAAGTATTCCCCCTTAAAAAAGTACCTAAGGCATTCAACAGTGCAATCTATGCCGCCCTTAGTGTTCACAATTGTTTACTCGTGAACGCTCACTTTTGGCATCTCTGCAAACTTTACAATTGACAACAAGGTTACAGAGGACAACGTAAGGAATATTAAAAGTTTTATTTTAAAATCCCAGAGATACTCATCTAACGGTGAACTTATTAAATCGTATGTATATTTCGCTATTTTGCAAATGTGTTTTCAGTCGGAGTACGTGTTGAGGAATCACGTGAGGTCGAAGCATAACAATGAAAAGTTCGAGTGCGATTATTGCAAATTGAAAGTGTCCTCCAAGCAAGGATTGCAAAACCACATCAGGCGCCATCTGCAGCCTAATCATCTGTGCACCGAATGCGGGAAGGTGTATGCCTCCAAGACTTCGCTCACGGCTCACATCAAGGTTGGTACGCTGGTACGTGGGGCGCTCGCGGTACTAAAATAAAAGTACCCTGAGTTACTCCTTATAATCTACCAATCGCGTTTAATATCTCCTTGTAATATATAAGCTATCTGCCA
Source organism: Bembecia ichneumoniformis (assembly GCA_910589475.2). Lineage (NCBI taxonomy): Eukaryota > Metazoa > Arthropoda > Insecta > Lepidoptera > Sesiidae > Bembecia > Bembecia ichneumoniformis. Next base: position 12,140,656 of record OU342533.1, on the reverse strand, counting down.
GTGAAAATCGTGTCAAAATCGGTCCAGCGGTTTCAGAGACTTAACCAGAACAGACAAAAATTTTAAAAATTGTTCTTTGTTATACATATATATGTACCTTATATACATTTAGTAAAAAGCTGTATTTTGACATTACAAACTGACACTGGCAATTTTATGTGTTAGTAAGTCAATACTCTTATTAAGACTTTTAACTGGTGCCCGCGACTTTGTCCGCGTTGAAAAATAAAAAAAATAACTCCTTACAAAATATATGAGCAATATAATGCATGACATCTTTATTGCTGTTATAGCTTTGTCAGGCTTTGGATCTTTATTCTTAGATAATGCCTCCAGAACAGTACTTTTTCGTGGACGAAAGGTACCCTACCCTATATCCTTTTATGTATGCCTATGTCCCTATGTCCTCAAAATGCCTATTACCCTATGTCCCTCAAAATATGTATGCAAAATTTCATGATGATAGGTTGAGTACTTAGGGCGTTGTAGACAGACAGACAGAGTTACTTTCACATTTATTATATTAGCATAATATGGATGTATTGCCAGGCAACACTGGAGATGGTGAGTGCTTTCAGACGGACTGCGTAGCTTTGCGATTTTTATATAGCTTTTTGTATCTAAAATTCAATATGATTACATTTGTTTGGACAGAACTCGCACGGTGGCCCCCGGCCCTTCCAATGCCCGCACTGCCAGAAGACCTTCATCCGAGCCTCTATCCTTAAAGTGCACGTGAACGAGGTGCACTTGGGTTTGGCCAAGAAACGCATAAGAAACAGAAACACAAAGCGGCCAAAAGGAGACAAAGTCAAGATACAAACTACATAGTTCGAAAAGTAAATAAAATAATTTATACATTTAAAATGTTTTTTTTTTATATAGCTAAAGTTATAACGAATGGCATCACAAAAATGAAACTGTGCAGCTTGTTTCCATCTTTATTTTAGAATGACTACAGAAAGTTCTTATTCTTATTACAAACTAGCGAACCGCCCCCCTGATTCGCCACGAATGTCCAATTTTTCAGTTTCTTTAACGAATATAATCTTTAAAAAGCCTTTCTGAAAAAACACTTAACAACACATTTAGCGATTCATTTTTATTTATATATAAGGTATACGTCATACTTAGGGCCGGTGCAAATTAAAGGACGGCACGACAAAGTATTAAAATCTTTTCATAGAAATATATTTTGTACCTTAAGGCTCCGGTCTCGCTTTGCGACTCTACCTTAGCAAACAGAACTAAGCGCACTTTCACGCGTCTTTTTTGTTATGAATTGCAATTATTAAAAAGTACATAAAAAAAAATATTTTTTGCATTTCTTTTTCATAAATTTATTAAAAAATAGGTCATTACTAAGTGGTTTTAAGAGCGACTGCATTAAAAAAATTTTTCAACAGAAAAATATATGTATTTGCAGTGGTAAAATTCATGAAACTACAACTTTTTAAACCTCTTTAAATAAGAAAACTAAAGCTTTTATCAAAAAAGTAACCAGTTTAGATTATTGCTAACGATAGGAGAATAAATGTAAACTGATTCGTATTTTTATATTTCGTATTTTTGTTATAATTTTTACGTAGCATGTGCTTGAATGAGACCTTCAACGCGTTCAACCTAAATAGAGGCATTTTTAACTCCCAATAGAGCTATTAAAATGTGCATCAAAATAAAATTAAAAAAGTGTTTTTGGAATTTCAAATCCATCACTTTCAATAAATGTAAAATATATTTCATTTATTCTTTTGTTAGTAACTGTAAAAAAACATTTATTTTCTGTAAATTATGCAAGAACACTAATTTTTAGGAGACTCGAGCCTTAAGTGCTTTTAGTATAATTCAAATTTCATTGCATTATGCTACCGGCAACAATCAGCGTGATGCGGCATTCTGCGGAATCGAAATTGACTTATTTACTCGAGGTAAGTATATCCTGAATAACTTCGTTATTGGCAAATGCCATCTTTTAATTTGTATAAAATCAAACTTCCGTCCATTGAAATTCTGTAGCAATGAGTGAAGATTGTGATTAGCAAAGCGTCGGTAGCACAGTAGGAAAGACGCGGCCTATCATGTCGAGAGGTCCGACTTCGATCCGCGGTCATGTACCAATGGTTTTTTTTTTTTTTTTTTTTTCTAAAAAAAAGCTGCATTTACTGACTTTTCTCAAACGGTAAAGGAAAAAACATCGCGAGAAAATCTACATAAGCAAAAGAAATCTAAGGCGCATGTGAAGTGACTTCACATTTCTTTTGTTGAAGTCCACCAACCCGCACTGTGCCTGCGTGGTGGACCATATACCCTGTTACGCTTATATGCCCTTGTTGAGAGGGTAGTACTGTGCCCCTGCAGTGGGGACGTATAATAAATAGGCTGTTGATGATTATGAACATTGTGATTATTTGGGAAGTGGTTCGAGCAGCACATACTTCTCGCCGCGTGAAATATCGATAGCCACGTAAGTAGGTAGCGCCCAAGACATCAGGGACAGCCCATTCGTTGCCCACGTGCGAGTGCAACCTTGGCATTGGTTCCTCATCCATATTAATAGCGACCCACACCCGATTTCGCACCGAGTTTCAAAAATCCTTTCCTAACGGACGTTTACGTTATAAAATAAACCTATTTTCCAAATTTCAACTTTCTAGAATTTTGGCAGTAAAGGACAGTCTAGTCAGAACAAAACAAACGATTGTATAAGTATAGTGTTAGCGTGTGTGTAACATAACTAAGACGTACTCTGTGCGAGTGTTGCACACACCGCCATCTGGTGGGAGAAACCATAGAAAAGTATCTTGTGAGAAACAGAGGTGTTCGACAAGAGTACTTGTACACAATGTAGATGAGTTTTTATTAATGAAACCCGAAGTAGGGAATGCTAATAATAGACAATAAATATGAAGAGTTTGGTTGGTTGAACGCTTTTTAATCTGGAATTGCTCTGGAACTTGGTAACCGCGAAACTCTGCGGGACGTCAGGGCTCCGCAGGCGTTCTAACCGTTACTCACCGACCAAAACCCAGGAGTAGACACTACCTGAGGCCTGTGTTATCTCTCAAGGGCGCCAACTAAGACAAAGGAAAGCCAAGACTTCAACTACACAACACTTTTATTACAAGTCGGTTACACAACAAATACACAATATGCCAAAAATTAGAATTAAAATTTAAACAAATGGGAGAACACAATTTAGAGATTTACCAATTAGTCCTAATATTTCCTCGCAGAAGGCGGGGGATGCTCACAGACAGACAGTGTCTGTCACACCTTTTGATGTGACCTCACCGAAATGATGCCACGTGGCCCGGCGATTCGGCGGAGGGAGATGTGCACAGGGAACATCTTCTGACCCGAAGATGTCTCGTCCTCCAACTGTGAAGCAGTGGGATTTCAGACCAATGGAAGACGAGACCGACACAGGAGCCGCAGGGTGGTTCACACTCGCGTGTGCAATGACCCGATCCTCTGAACTATCTATCCGGCACTTGCCAGATATATCTGATGTTTACTTAAAAAGAACGAATTCAGTCACAACCTAACGGCTAAAAGCCATAAATATACTTTAGACGACCGCGTGGTAAGCGAAACGCTAGGCGGATATACCAAATCTGCTGGAGCTCCTATTCTCACGAACGCTCGGTGCCGAAAGAGAACGCGTGGTTGCTGCCACCGTCCCAAATATTATATTACATATAATAAATGTAATATGATATTATCAATGTATTATAATTAGAACTAAATCAACAAAGTAAATTAGAAGTAAATCGGTGAGGGTCGATTAACTCTTGGGGGAAATAAAAAAATGTCTAAGTGGATTTTTGCGCGCCAGCCCAGAAGTGAGAGATACTGCTCTGCTGCTCCATATTATGGGGCCTAATCTGGACCTTAAAGAAAAGTAGACGCTGTTATATTGGTGACATAAGTACAATTATTCTTTTATTTCTACCCCATGACGAATTTTATTATGAAAATATATATTTTTTTTAAAAAGAACTAAGTACCTACTAATTTACTTATGTGTATAAAGTTCAACTTTTAAAAACTATGACTATTATAAAGTTCGGAAGGCATTTACAGGTATGGTAAACGCCTAGAATCGTCTATAAACAAGGTCTCCCTATCCCTTATTCCCAATCCCACTATGGTCAGCAGCGCACTTGAAGCACTGGTGACGTTGCTTATGTTATAGGCGATGGTAGCCACCTATTATCAAGTGGACCATCAGCCTATCTGTCGAGCTGGAAATAAAAAAAAACAAGTATGATTGGAATCTAGCACAAAAGATATTTATTAGAAAATCTAAACAACAGTAAAATTGATAAATTGACTGTATTTCTTCTTTACATTGTATAAATTGATATCACTGCCAGTCTGTCTGTCTGTGCACTCCTTCTGAACCACGATTCGGATTTTGATGCGTTTTTCACTCATAGAAAGCACTTTAAATTAAACGAGGAATTTTTTTATATATAAGTTGCAGAAAAAGTTACAAAAATGTGAAAAAAAAAATTAAGGTTTAACTTTGATGCTTGTTGAGTTCTTTATCTTTCCTAAATGCACCCCGTTGACATGCATTTTGAGAATCGCACTGTGGACGAAGGTCTTCGGGCAGTGGGGGCATCTGTAGACCAGCTGACCGCTAGCCGCGTTCGGCAATTCTCTATCATCTAGGAACTCTTCCCAAAGACGTGGCTTCGTGAAATTTGATATATTTTTATGCAGTCTCAAATTACTTTTTCGTGTACTCTTGGAAGGATTTTGTGGTTTTGTTATCTGTAATAAAAGATATCATTTTAAAGGATAATAATAAAATATTGATCTTATTGTTCATCATATCGTTTATCATATTTTAACTCTAATTACAGTTCTATAAGAACTTAAAGCTCTTTGAACTATCGATTTGTTACCAAAATTTATCCTTAGATAGGGGATAAGTTGGTGTAGGTCCTAGTGGTATGTGTCTTTTTGCTAGAGAACATATTCTTAAAAAATACTGAACTTAATGGCGCGCACATTTGATACAATTGAAAAGTACAAAATTCTGAGATAAATTGCTTTTACGCAGGGGCTGGGGCAATTTTACTAATTCTTCTTTTAATGTATTTTTCTTCATACTAATACATCAGACTTCCTGAACTACTACTATACTTATTACTACTACAAGTCAGATGTTCACATAAAATGTTTACTTACCTGGTTTAAACTACTAACGCTATCTTCCAAAATGTTATCCAAGTATAAAATGTCAGATCTCTCCTGATTATCATCATCTTCATTGTCAAATATGCTTATTTCCTCTTCGAGAAAACTAAACTCATTGGAATTATCGATTTTCAAATTGTTTTCTGTTTTTTTCTCATCGCAGTCATTACTTAAAACTCTTCTATCACCGTCCCTTCTCTTTGCCAATTTTCTTTTGTCAGAGTTAATCCTTTCCAGTATCGATCCCTCCGATTCTACTTTTAAATCAGTACTTTTGATTTGTTTTTGATTATTTTTTGTTACCCTGTTTTGTTTAGTTGCCTGCAATTAAGAAACCAACCACTTATAATGTAACAAAAACAAGAAGACGCAATGTATCTTAAAGATACTTTCAATTACCCTCCAAATGTGCCCGAAATTATATTCAACATCTTCTCGGGGACTTTTCAGAATGGATACCATGAGACTAATATTATAAATGACAAATTTTTTTTTTTGAAAATCCAGTGTTTTGAAAATTAGATACTATTATAGATTTCAATATGCTTTTTCCAAATTTCTATCATTTTACGATAAAAACGTAAAATGATTGTTCAATTTGTTATTAAACAATTTGAAAGAGTATTGCACTCACTGTAACCCGACAAGCACATGTGTTATTTCACGATGGTTGTCTGTGGTTACTGCTCCAGACGGACTGCCCAATTTATAACATACATATAATAAAATCGTAAATGAGCCATGTAAATTAAATATTTTTGCAAATAAACAATTTGTACACTTTGTACTTATGTTACCGAGGTCAAAAAATTGGTTTTAGAATTTTTGTATGTCTGTGCGTTTATGCACGCTTAATCTCAGAAACAGCTTAACCGACTTGAATGCGGTTTTCACTGTATTGTAGCCAGCTTCCCGTAACATTTAATGTTTGTTTTGTTCCAATCGGTTTACAAACACAAAAGTTATGCGCTATACCGAATACCACGCGTACGAAGTTGCGGGCTCCGCTAGTCAGTTTAATTTTATAATAAATCAGAGTGTGCCCATTTTCCCTTCGCACGGTGTAAGATAAGAGCAATAATATAATCTATCTTTATTATTGTTATAGTTTTGCCAGGTATTGGATTTTATTTGTATATGATCCCCCGGGAACACTACTTTTTTCTGGATGAAAGATACCCTATCTCCTTTTCTGTACCCTGACAAATGTATGCAAAATTTCGGTTGAGTAGTTAAGTCAAGGTAACATACAGACAGACTCAGTAACTTTCACATTTATAATAACTGTATTTCACACTAACCTGATGTAACCTATTAATAACATCTTCCACGTTTCTCTTCAAGGATAAAATATCATCTTCATCATCTTCGTCATCCAGTATTGTTATTTCCTCTTCTAGAAAACTGAACTCGTTTGGATTGACGGTTTCCAGTTTCTTTTCCTCATTTCCCTCTTCGCAATCGCTCTTTTTACCTTCTGTATTACAGTTAGGAGTCTCTGTGGGTTCTACCGACTTTCTTTTTGTACCTTTATTTCTTTCAACTATTGTATTCTTTGTTTTTATTGTGTTATTAGTTCTTGCACTGCGCCTTTTATTAGTTATCTGCAATGAAAAAATTAATTCCTATGTAATAAGTTCCTATTATATAACCTAAAAATCAGGCTAGGCGAACTGTTTCGGAACTCACAATAAAAATGATACCATAACAAGATTTTTGCTTTAGTAAATGTTGCGTGGTTTTCGAGATTTTATATCTTTGTTTTTTTTTTAATTGACACCCCTTATTACTTATTTACACACGCCATTTCCACAAAAGAAGGAATATTTCTGAACTGTTTTTTGTTAAATATTTTTAAAGAATGGTACTATTGAACGAAATTAAGTACTTTCAATAAGTTTTTCAAAAATTAAAAAAATCTCAAGTACTTATATGCTCCTAATTTTTTTAATATTCTGACTTTGAACTTCAGTCACGTAAAGCAAATATACTAAGCCTAAAATGAATAACTATCTTAAAAACTTTACTATTTAATATAGAATTGAAAATGGTATAAAACATCCCATATTTATCTTTGAAAACCAAAATATTAACTATCTGGGGGCACGGCAGTGGCCCCGCCAAGTCGAGCAAAACAAAAACAGCGGCACGGCCGTACCATCCTTTTCTCGAAACAGTTCAGGCCATTTTCAACCCCCTATAACTTCGTTGGCGATAGAACTAGAAGCCTGAATTTTCAGTAACCAAGTAGGCATTGTATAAACTCTGTATATTTCATTGAATTTGAGCCAGTAGTTTAAGAATTATAACTAGTCAAAGTTTCTTAATTTTGTCACTCACTGACTGACTGACTGACTGACCGATCATCAAAACTCTAAGGCACTTCTAGCAGACATAGAAGCTTCAAATTTAGAATACAGTTAGTGTTTAGTGTATAAATCAAGGAAAAACTAAAATATTTTACAATTTCGGCCCAGTTTTCTAGATATACTAACTGCATAAATAACTTTGTAATCTCACATAAATAGTATAGGAATACAAAGTTACATTTGCAGTTAATGAATCAGTGTATGTGTGTATTTGTGAATATAATAGACTTAGAAGCATTTATCGTCCAGACTTGACAAAAATTGTAACATCAAAGCCTCCGAGAAAAACCCATAGAGACTCAAAGGGAGTGGACTTTGAGAAAAGCTGTAGCTGAAGCTCAGGAAGTAGTACCGGAAAAGAAAAAGAGGATGAAATAAAATTGGACTATCTACAAAAAGAAGTGAGATGCCATCAAAAACATAACTTGTAAAAAAAAACCAAGTCTCGAAACTCAGTTCTACTTCTACCATCAAAAGTTGTGAGATCCATGTTATGCCAAGTCGGTTAATTTATTCAGTCCCTACTTAAGTAACCTTCTGTCTTGAGTTATTACGAAATTAGCTCACCTAACAACATCTTATACTGACCATATCAATATTCAAAATCCTGTATGTTTTAAATAAATAAATTGGCTTGGCAATCGCATGAAAACACTATGTATCTCACATATTCTAATTTAATATAACATAAAAACTTAATTTAATTTAAATTATGAAAACACAAAGTATCTAATATATTATATTAAATTAGATTGTTGAGTGCGATTGCCAAGTCAATTTATTTATTTTATTGACTAGTAAAGTTTGCTTAGGCAAACAATTTATCGTTTATATAATTTAGACACAATTTATCAAAGTGTTAAACCCTATTAAACCAAGAATGAGTGTAAATTGTCGAAATATTAAATTTTTGTCAGTAAAGAAGGATGCCAATTTTGGTACCACCCTCCAAATTAACTATGTGTAATATGCTAGTTATTATTGAGCTGAACAAGTTACTATGGCGCGTAATTCAAAACTTAGTCCATTCAGAATTATGCTGTACTAAACATATCATTTTAGCATTGGCCAAAAATATGTATTCAGGGTTAAAACATAGGATACTTTATATCCTGATATATCCCATGAGGGAAAATCTCATACTTTATTTTGCATCTATTTAGAACATGGTTCTCCATCGTTGATCTAGATGGCAGATGCTTTGGTGCAGTTTGTTTTACAATCCTTCCGAGTAGAGGAACCCACAATGCTAAAAAACCTTAAATGATTTAGTGGAATGTCATGGGGACCTATTGGATTGTGTAGATTCAATGGTAGAAAGACAAAAGTTATATGATGTATGTTTGTGACTTTTTCACTTCATTACTGAATAAAAGGTTTAAATGATAATGACTAAAAAAACTTAATGTATTTAATACACTGAGAACTTAAAAAAAAAAAAGATTTCTTTTAATCTATTCCTCACCTCATCATTCATATATGAAGCTTCACATCTATCTTTATTTTCATTAACATCTTCAGACGAACCAATTACTATCTCACGTTTGGGTTCTATATCAACAACAACTGTTCTGCCCATGTTCCCTGGCATCTGTTTTAGGGATTTTCTACAAAGGTCACCATTTGCCAAGTGTTCCTCCGACTGTGTATCTAACGATACTATTAAAGGATTTTCACATTTCAAATTAGACTCCAGTTTTAATGTTTTTCGATTAATACCTTTCACGTCATTTTCAGTAATCTGAAATAGAAGAAAATGTTCTCTTGAACTAAATATAACTGAATTTAACGAGGACGAAGTTGCATACAAAAGTTGGTTCAATAATGGGTGAAATGTTAAAAAAATACTTGTGGCATTCACATTTCTTGGCAAAATCAATTACTATCTGTATTCTCGACAAATAAATGTATTTAATTATAGAAATTCGTAGCATATGGACGATTTGAATGTAGGTTGCGAGATGTCTGATCAAGTTACTGAGGACTAGCACAGATCAAAATCTAAATTTTGTGACTTTCCTGAGGTGAATTATCGAAACATTTCATTAGTAGTTTCAAGCAAATGAACAGCTCAATCTACTTTTTATTTAATCATCATCATCAACATCAACAGCCTATTATGTCAGTCAGTCTTACTGACTGACATATACTGGCACAGTCCTACTCTCTCAACAAGCTCATCTGAGCTATAATGGTCCACAACGCTAGCCCATTTCTTCTTTGGCATATGCAGGTTTCATCACGATGTTTTTCTTCACCGTTTGAAAGCAGTTAGTAAATGTACTTAAGTTTTTAGAAAAATCACATTGGTACATGGCATTACCAGGCATACATGGCATCGCCTATAACACAAGTTAAGACCACCATAAAATAACATGTCTCTTATCGTATTTCCGTGAGTAAGTGATGCTCTGCCCATTGACCTATCCCTTCTTAATCCCTTATCCTTAATTTTACTATAGTCGACAGCGCCGAATCCTGCCTTTTCGCCGAAAATTGTTTGGCCGATTATCACTTGCCAACCAACTTTTCGCCTATTTTTCACTTTGACAACTAATGATTATTAAATTTTTGTATGACAATTCATTTGGTAGAATTATTGTTAAGCTGATTATTATTATAATGACACAACACGTTTGGGGCATTTATCATTTGTCAAATCTTTCACTAGGCCAAACAACTATTAGACGAATAACGTTTCATCAGTGTATACTGGTTGTAGCAAAACAACTGTGTGCTTATTACTAAATGTGTTACAAGACTAATTTGTACTGGACTTATTATTCCATTCTTTGCTCTTTTCGTATTTTTAAATAACTTAACTCCGCCTCTTGAAATAATAAAAACTGAGCACTCTTCACTACACTCACTCATTTTAATTATTACACCAATAAAACATACAACAGTGACAGTCCACAAGTAATTATGTAAAAACTTAGTCAATTTATTCGCACCTACCAACCTACACTGTCATAAAAATAAGTTGTATTTACCCACATAATATTACATAGTTACTAAATGAAACCCAACTTAATACAACATTTGGTAAACAATAAGCAATTAAATGAATATTGTGCTAACTAAAACATTTGCTTCTTGAAAGTTGGCATTTTCAAAAGTGTCATAAAAAGCAGACCAAACATACAGTTGGGAAATAAAACAAAAATTATAAAAAAGTTGGCAAATGATTATTCAGCGAAATAGAATTCTTGCAAATGTTAGTTGGCAAGTGATAATCAGCAGGACAATTTTCAGTGAAAAGGTAGAGAACCCAACACCACCTGTGGCGTTGCTCGTGTTGTAGGTGGCTGTAGTCACTTACCATCAAGTGGACCGTCAGCCTGTCTGTCAACCATAACATAATAAATGTGGTAAATATAATCAATGTACAGACACGACTATTCCACTGTTTTATGTGAAGCGTGGATTAGAAAAGGTGTTATAATATGTTTTGACCAAACTAATATCAAAATCTACTTTTCATATTTAAAAAAGTCCAGTAATATAAAAAACACTCACTTGGTGTTGAGTGTCCAGAATAGCTCCTAAAACAGCTTGTGAGGTGGTATATTTGTTCAAAAATGTTTTGATTTTACCAACTGTCGCCATACATTCATAGCAAGCCAATATCTGTGATGATGGTTCCTGAAATCATAATTTGTCATTACAATAAAAATCAGTACGTGGATCAGTATACCTGTCAATCTTTATATTAAAACAAAACTGAACAATAATTGTAGGTAATCAAATTCTTAATTAATTAATGTAGCTTTAATGATACCATCTGAGGGTATGCAAGATTAACGCAAGAGGCAGCATCTTTGCTGCATTATTACATCGAAAAATAGTAAAGCAAGTTGTAAATTAAAGATTTAAGATAGCCTTTATATCTAGGAATCATAGCTGATTTTAAAATTTTATTTTTATTATTTTATTTTTGCGCTCTTCTCATTCATGTTACTCCTGTTATCTTCCATAAATCATCGTCTTATCTATGGTTCTATCTTCCACTTTTCCTTTCTCTCCCTTGGGGTACCAGTGGGTAATCTTGTATGATCTATATTCATATGACCTATATTATTTGGTTATTTGGGCCTATCCATTACAATCAAATGTTTGTTATATTTTATATTGAAGACTATGATAACAGTCCTGCCCAGGTCTCAAAGGTTTGCACCTTTGAGACCTATGTTTTGTTTCATGTAAGAAAATATACCTAACTCAGCAAAATGTACTAAGCATTAGAAAGGAATAGTGAGTAAAGACTTATTTGGGGTAGGGATGTTAAAAAATAATTGATTTTTCTGTTAATTGATTATTATTTTCATATAATCGATTTTTTATAATCGATTTTTAATAAAACGATTAAATAAATTACGCGATTTTTTTTATGTTAAGATCGGCAGACAGGCTGACGGTCCACTTGATGGTAGGTGGCTACCGTCGCCTATAACACAAGCAACGCCAAAGCTGTTGCAAGTGCGCTGCCGACTACAGCAGGATTAAGGATAAGGGATTAGATAGGATTTATGACATAAATAGGGAAATGGGCTCTGGCATCCCTTACTCACTCACCGAAACACAACAGCACACGTGCTGTTATTTCACGGTGGTCTTCTGTAAGGGGATGATTACTGCCGCCAGACGGACTGCCCAAATGACTGCAAAGCACAGTGTGCCCTGCCACTACTTTCCAGATCCAGACCAGAGCATAAATAAATAATCGATTTTCATAAATAGCATCATCTATGCGCCGAATGAAAAAACTCGAAGCATTATTACTTACAAGTTGATTATATAAAAAACGGCGCCATCTGTAGATATGTATGCGTGTAATGTAGTTTCAGTTTAGTGAGTGACATCTGAGATAATATAGTTGTTGGTAAACAATAAAAATGTCTTCTATCCGTAAAATACCTATAAGCGGCTGGCGAAATTATTTTATAATGAGGAAGGATAATACTATAGCAATATGCATGTACTGTTCGAAAGAATTAAAAACTTGTAGTAATACTACAAACTTAAAATAGTACATAGAACGAAAACATCCCACTGAATTACAGGTAACATGAATGACTATATTTTATAATGATTATTGCAACATCAACTATTATTATTGTTTGAAAAAGAACAAATATCAATGTAACTAGTTTTGTTCACAGACCTACAAGTGCTTTTTATGAATTGTTTGATTAATAGGTAACACAAATCTGTAGCCGATTGATGTGAGGTTTGAGCTGGTATGGTTAAAGAATTTACCTTTTCCCCGCCGATGAACACTTATACATACTAAATCCTTCATAATAGCCGATATTAATCGCTTCTGAATACGAATTTATAGAAAAATAACACTCAAACTCAAATGTAGGTAAACGAACAAATAGAATTTTTTTGTTTTATTTTCTCCAATTGAGACGAGCAAAAGAATCTAAGCCTATCAGCCATAGCTTATATTAATTATAAGTTTTTTAAGGAGTTACGAAAAAGTTTGTTTGTTTATATTGTTGTGGTCATAAAAATATGATAAGACAAACTTGATTTGTTGACGTTTATTATTGGAATATGAAAAGCATGTAGGATTTTAAACAATAGAAATAAAAAGAAATTTTTTCGCAAAAATCGATTAGTTATTTTCATTAAAATCGATTATTGACAAATCGATTAATATTGAATAAAGAAAAATCAATTTTTATTAAATCGATTCTTTTTCCATTAATCTCACATCCCTAATTTGGGGGCAATATCTATTTATTCCCTACTAGCAGATGCCTGCAGCTTCACTCGCATAGATTTCAACTTAAGATTAAATATATAGATTTATAGACAAAAACTAATTAGGGTAAATAACTCTTTATAGTAAGAGTAAGGAGAGATGTCAAAACCTATATCGCTATCCCCACGTAGTTCCCCATCCTTTATTCCATCAGGTTTGGCAACGTACTTGCATCCTCCCTGTGTCAGTTGCATTTATTGGTGACGGCAGACAGTTGGCTGCTGATCACCCTTTATGAAAATATGATAAACAAAGTGAGTATTAATTATGCTTAACTTACAATTAGTGTGTTGAAATATTCAAGGTCCACTGAATTTACAACATCTATTTTCACATCTGTAATGAGACAAAATCTGCAAAATCTCGCAGCAGCCATAATCTACTGATATTATAATGTACTCAAAAATATATTTATTTATTTAACTAATGTAATATTACTGAAATCATAATAAAATAAATAAACACACAATTTTTTTTTTCACCGGGAAGCAAAGAATATATATATATATACTCTCTAGCGAGCGTAGACAGCTAGCGTAGACAGAGAATAGAGAATAGAGGTATCTATTCTCTGTCTACGCTAGCGAGAGCCGGGAAGCATAGAGCCAAAGAGTATATAATCACTACGTTTTACATAGAGCCATAGAGTAACTTATTATATATAAAAGTTGCCAACCTGTATGCGGAGCATAAGAATATACCTGTGATTTTTTTTTTTTTTTTTTTTTTTTTTTTTTTGTCTTGTTCTAGTATCTGCAATCGGTATCCACCATAAGCAGATTTGTTGCTATTCAGTATGGCGGGTCGAGTGTGCCTTCCAGTGAAGGCATCTACTCATAAATTATTGTCTCGATCAGTAAGGCAAGATATCCTTCCGTTTTAACCGCTTGGAATAGCTTTTTTGTGTCAATTCGGCTGCAAGCACATTGGGATGTTTTTCCAGCCTTTGTTGGTACTTCCTGACAGTGGCTATGATTTCTTCCTTCACTGTAGCCATTTGTAGATGCTTATGAATTTCATTGTTGGTGACCAGCCATGGTGCTTGAGAAATTGTTCTGAGTATGATGTTCTGCATCCGTTGCAGTATTGAGATGTTTGAGTTACTGGCGCTGCCCCAGAGCTGTACTCCGTACATCCACACCGGTTTAAGGACTGCCTTGTAGATTAAGAGCTTGTTGTCAGTAGACAGTTTGCTGTTGCGTCCCATCAGCCAGTGGAGCTCTTTGTACCGGATGTTCAATTCCTCTCTTTTAGTCTTAATGTGTTGCTTCCATGTCAGTCTTCTATCAAGATGTAAGCCGAGGTATTTAACACTATTTTTGTGTGGCAGTGTTACATTGTCGAGTTGTACAGGGGGACAATCTCCTTTTCTCAGAGTGAATGTGACTTGAACTGATTTACTTGCACTAGCCTTTATCCTCCACCGACGCAGCCATTCTGTTATTAAGTTTAGCCCATTTTGTAATGTTTGTGAGGCTTGTAGGGGATCCTTGTGACTTGCAAGAATGGCCGTGTCATCCGCGAAGGTGGCCACGGTGACATTGTCCATCTGCGGAATATCTGAAGTGTAGAGGTTATACAGGACGGGACCCAACACAGACCCTTGAGGGACCCCCGCCCTTAATTCATAAAAGCCTGACGTTGCATCTGCTTCTCTCACCTGAAACAGTCTGTCCGTAAGGTAGGTATATAGCAGTTGGTAGTAGCTATGTGGAAGGTTTGTTTTTATTTTAGACAGCAGCCCATCATGCCAGACTCTATCAAAGGCTTGCTCTATGTCGAGAAACACCGAGGAGCAGTATTCTTTATCCTCCAGAGATTTTCTTATTTTATTACACACTCGATGCACTTGCTCAACCGTAGAGTGTTGCTCGCGAAAACCAAATTGGTGATCTGGTATCACACCATTATCTGCTAAGAGAGGCACTATCCGTCGTAGCAGTAACCTTTCTAAAACCTTAGAGAGAACAGGTAATAGGCTTATAGGCCTATAAGACTTCACATCAGTCGCTGGTTTTCCTGGTTTACGTATCATTAAGATTTGAGATACTTTCCACAACCTAGGGAAGTATTGTACCCGAAGAATTCCATTGAATAATGATGTTAGATACGTTATTGCCTTTTTGGGTAATTGCAACAATATCTCCTTGGTTATTAGGTCAAATCCTGGTGCTTTCTTATCTCTTAATTCCCGTATTGTTCTGCAGATTTCTCGGGGAGTTACCGGCTGTGGTGGAAGCGAAAGTTGAAAATCATGCTTCAGGCAGGCATTTATTTTAATGTCTGTCTCTGGGTCGCTAACATCGTGAGGTTTAAAGATGTTTTTTAAATGTACAGCGAAAGTGTCGGCCTTTTCCTGAGGCGTTCGAGCCCAGACATTATTGGAGGTTCTTATTGGAGGTTTTATTTCTTGAGGTCTATTGTATGATTTAGTGAACCTCCATAGGGAGTAGTTGGTTGATGCGGTTGCTGTGAGCGTATCAAGCTTCGATTCGAGCGTAGTGTTATGCCATTCCCGTATCGCCTCTTTTAATTTTAGGGCAGCCTCATTAAGAGCCATTCTGTCAACCCTGCACCTGCTAAGATGCCAAACTCGACGCAGTCTACGCTTTTCAAGTACCATCTGTCTTATTTCCTTTGGAAAATTAAGAGAGTCCCTTTTTTGATCTTTTATAGGTGTATTAGACCAACACGCTTCCTGGATGAGACAAGTGATGTACTTCGTTGCATTCTCCAGGTCTTCAGCAGTTTTTAGTTGAACTTTTAAATCTAAATTTTCTTCCAAGAATTCCCGAAATGAGTGCCAGTTTGTAAGCTCTATATAAAGTTTTTCAGGCTCATCATATCTGTCAGGTAAGGTACTAATCTTAAGAAGTACTGGGGCATGGTCAGACGCACTATCATGGCAAGAAATAGCTCTGAAGTGTTGTTTAGACAGTCCCTGCACAACAAAGAAATCCAACAAGTCCGGAGTCCTGCACATATCTGTTGGCCAATATGTTGGCTCGGAGGTGGACACTGTATACATGTTTTTCCTATCGAGGCATCTCTTAAGTTGTCGGCCCCTCGTCGTTGTCAGTCTGGCGCCCCAAAACGTGTGCTTGGAGTTCCAGTCTCCACCAGCCACAAACCGGTTGCCAAGTGTTTCAAAATAGTCAGCAAACATTGTTTCAGAGATTGTATGTTTAGGTGGGCAGTAGACAGATGACACATTGAATGCACCACACTTCGTTTCAATAGCGATAGTAGTGGCCTGTAAATAGTCAGTCTGAAACGTAGGCATTAAATGATGCTTGATATTTCTCTTCACAATGACCGCTGTCCCTGCATGAGACGTGCCATCAGGATGCGCCGTCAGATAAGTTTTATATCCGTGGATGGTGATATTAGTGTGAGCTGTACAGTGGGATTCAGATATCAGAAGAACGTCTAGGTTGTGCTCTTGGAGTAAAATTTCCACTTCATGTTTATTCGGGGCCAACCCGTTAATGTTCCAAGTTGCCAAGTTCAGAGTTGCCAACCTGTGAATATACCAAAGATAATTGTATTAGTGTATAGATGGAACAATAAAAATTGAAGATTCCTTCGATACTCGATACCCGTCTTTCTAATGGCTGCATGTCGTATGTTAAAAAGAGATAACAATAGCCGAATATGACGTCTAAAAACGCTGCGCGCCATAAAAGAGGCAACGTCATATTTGTTTATATCATGCTGGTTAACAAGCGCGTTTAGCTTTATGTGATTTAAAATACTTAAAAATCTGAAAGTATGATTTCATAAATCTGTTGCTTGCCAAGAATGGCTTGTACTGTTCCCGTTTGTCCAAGTAGAGTGGGTGTTTTGAAGGAGAATAATGGAAACATATTATTTTACCGGTAAGTCGCACAGCTCGCACTCATTAATTTTGGTGTTTTGTAAACAAATTTTTATAATTATTTACTAAAAATGAATCATTGTACATGCATACACAGCTCTAAGGTTGATTTATTTAAAGAAAAGCTGGTGTTTATAACTAAAATTTACAAAAACCAAAGTTAATCGGAATATTTGACATTTGTCTTGCTTTATAGTGCTGTAGTCTGATCTTGATAAGTTTATCGATATCGATAACTAATTTATTTTTAGTAGAGTGTTGACAATTTCTAGCATTCACTGGAGGTTGAAAGTAATTTTTATCAATTTATAACAGATTTCCCACCGACATCGATTTAAAAAAAAAACGTGGACAAAAAATGTAAGAAAAGCCGACGATTGGAGAGCTTCGCAATATACAAGAATATGCTCGATGAACTTTGAAGATTCTTGCTTTCGCCAAGGATATCAGCGTAAAATTCTACACTCGTATGCAGTGCCGACAATATTCCTAAAATTACCACCATCGTGTAAACCAGTAAGTAATATCTATAAGTTATAAAGAAGTTATGCTTCAATCTATGAAAATTATGAAAATCTTTTGAATCATTAATAACCTAAAACTATTTCTTTTCAGAAATTACCCAGAAAAAGAAAACTTACTAATAAATACGTGGATACCCAAGCGTCAACATTAACTGCAAGTCTTTAAATTAAAATGTTGACGAATCACAGATGAACGATATCACAGATTAAAATGAAACGATATCACAGATTATCCAATCTGTGATATCGTTTCTAAAAATAAAACTTTAAGATTATCGAGTTTTTTTTCTCTCGTAATAAAAACCTACTCCCGTTCTACCCCTTAAGGATGGATTCTAAATATTTCTACTCAAAAAATAACTATTCTTTTGAAATATTTTGGTGAAATAAATGCGAGAGGTTGCATACAATCTCATACAACCGATTAGCAATGCGGCGAGTACCAGTACGCACCCACATTTTATTTATATTGAATAACCAAACAGTACACTGAAACGCATTTAGCCATACTTTTTATCCGTCATATATTTAAAATCTATATCAACGATATCTAGTTATCAATAAATATGCACAGCACTATTATACGCTATAACTTTAGCTTGCATTGTATAGTCAAAATGGAGACATTCACTCAACTTCGACCCGACAGATTATATATGTATGTCTCTTTCAATCTTATGACAATTTGAAGGTGTTAGAAAGAATAAAATATTGCTGCATTTTGTGATCCATCTATAGGTACAGACTAATGCAACATCTTTGGAATATACTGAGCTTGCGTCAGTACATGAAATGAACGCTCTTTCTATTTGTTCACGTGCATGCACGCCATCCCGCGGCGTCACGGCACGGCACTCCACATCACATGGGACTTAAACGATTTATTAACAATTTTTGACAATGTACCTGTACAATATTATACATAATGAATTCTAATTAAAAGATATTTTATTTACCTTAATGAAACGGGAAACTGATTTAAACAATACCCTTGAATAGGTACACAATACAGGGTTTTTATTTGGGGCTTTTGTTTCGAATTGAAAATATTGCATTTAGGGTTATGTAGGGATATTTCATGTTGATCTTTTTTAGAAGTTGGTAACACTGTTACACCTTTTCCGCGGTGTGAGGCGGACAGGCGGACAATAAAAAAAAAGGGTAAATAAAATATGTGCTATGGCAAACAATATTTATTAAATAAAAAAAAGGGTTTACAAAACTTATACCTAAAAATAGCACATATAAAAAAACATACAAGAAATAAAAAATATTAAAAAAAAAGTACCAGGGACCTTGTGGAGAATTGTACTAAAGGAAACCTTGCCACGGAAGGAGAGCCATCGACGAGAAAAAAAACAATAAATAAATAACTATCCTACTAGATTTGTTATATTTAAAATTATGTTAAAATTTAAACGATTGACCAACTTGTGTCGGTGGCGAAGCGAGCCGTCGAAGGCGACGGAAGGCACGGCGGGTGCACTGCGGGGTTGCCCGTTTGGTTCCCCGTCGAGCCAACGTAGTTCGCACGGCCCTTCCACTAGGCTCACCAACTCATGGGAAGTTCTGTCTTCCGTTTTGGATGCGTTTGATAATTTGTAGTATTTTTGTAAATAAAAAAAAAACCCCTGAAATGGATATAAAAAGCCGTCTTAGAATTTTGGCCATCCTATACCCTTCAGGTAATCCTAGCATGAGGGCTTGTTATAAAATTGAATTTATCATCGGTAGGTAATTCTACATTTGGGTACTAAAAAAAAAAATAAAAAAAATGAACTACCGCGGAATTGGTATTGCTTAATTTATAAAAATGAAATATACGGATTTGCCGTATATGATTGAGTCGATGGCTATCGGCCACAAATAAAATATATTTATGAAAAAAAAGTAAAATTCGGCCGATGCCATCTTTTAAAAAAAAAATACACATCCGCGTGCCAAAATAAAAGGTATTTACCATGGATTTAATTGTAGAAAATAGGCACACGACCTACACAATTTATAGTTAACACTTTTCAATAAATTTAATTAAAATTCTCAAAAGACATGACTACTGAATCTACCTCCGACTTGAACAAAAAAAAATTAAAGAAATAAAACGGGAATTTACGCACTGAATTAGCTAAAAAACACTTACCGCCGAGTTACGACGAAGTTTTCTTTATTAAATTTGATGGATTTCAAAAGACAGCCCAGTATTTGGCTCTAAAGATAATTTTAAACTACATTTTCTATATGGTTAATTCGCGTCGACGGATAGTGGGTGCTGCCACAAAAGAACGTCCTGTCTCGCTCGCTGCTTCTAGGCAAAAAGGCTGAGACCGGTCGCGTGCGCCGAACGAGATGCGATTCGTTCGTCACTCAGACGGATCACGCGTTCTTCCGTCTGAATGAATGCGAACCACAGAGCGGAGCGACGATGACACGAATGTTTCCGACAACTGGAATGAGTCCCTTCATACGTCCGAAAAATTAATGTAACAATACCCCCCTAGCCATCAGAATTTTACTCCTGCGGAGGAAAATTCGACCTGGTCCCCAGGTTCTAACACCAGGAGAACAGTTGGAGGATATTGGTACCCAACAAGAAAAGAAAACAAAAAGAAGACTGCAAAAAAAACTATCTAACACTAGACAAATTGAGAGTACAGCTACACGATCCCGAACGAGAGGAGGAGAAGAAAACGGTTCTTAGCTGAGAGATAAACTACATACATAACGATAATCATAAAAATAAATAAAAGAGGATAAAATATATAAAATACTGTAAAATAAACTAAACGGAACGCTCTTGCCGCAGGATACCGCTTTTAGATAGCGCGGTATACTGGTAGTAAGAAGCGCCCGGGAGAAGGACAGATAGATACACATAAATACTATATGATAGGATAAAAGAAATTAGAAT
Organism: Bembecia ichneumoniformis; assembly: GCA_910589475.2. Lineage (NCBI taxonomy): Eukaryota > Metazoa > Arthropoda > Insecta > Lepidoptera > Sesiidae > Bembecia > Bembecia ichneumoniformis. The sequence continues at coordinate 12,119,997 of OU342533.1, read as the reverse complement.
ATACTACATAGATATACACAGAGTTTATATACGGAAGAGAGTAGCAAAAGGCTTGTTTTTTACATAGTTGCAATCCGCTATGAGTGGTAGTGAGCACACATGAGCAGCCGTAAAAGTGTGCAAAAAGAATGCACAAAAATATGCACACAAAAAAAATTCTCCACACAACGTGTGCAAGAAAAAAAAACCGGTTATCTACTCAAGTGTACCACCTGGCTTTTGGTTAAAGGAGTCACCACCCGCCCCTGTATAGGAAGAGTAGGAGAAGAAATGCGTAGGCTTTTAGTTTAAAGAAGTCGCGACCCGCTTCTGGTAAAGGCTTATTTAATGAGTTACCACCGCTCGAAGGGCTATTAGGAATATATACAAATAAAAATAAATTTACATACTATACATAGGATATCTCAGCTAAGGCGCACTATTCCTCCACCGCTGCAGAAGAGAGAGCGAGCTAAAACCTATGTTAAAAAATAAACGAAGAAAAGAAAATGAACACGCTGTCATCGTTTTTTAAATATAAAATAAAAGAAAAATGTAAAAGGGAAAGAAAAAACAATTGACAGACAATTTTGAAATTGTCGATCTTAACTGATGTTAAGGGTGCTACCGATGTTCAAGTTTAATAAAAATTGAAAAAAAAAAAGATAATTAGAAAGTGAGAGAATCAAACAATAAAGTTGAAAGTGCTATGTCTTCAACCTATAAAAAAAATGAAAAGGAAAAAAAATCTACCATGAAACTGGGTTACAATATTAAAAAAAAATTAAGGGAAAAAAATAAAAACTATGGACCCATATTTTCGATTATTTAAAGTGCTGGACGTGCCAAGAACCAATGCTCTTACCGTCGGAGACTCTCTCCAACTGATAAACTAAGGGCGAGGATTTACCTATTACTCGACACTTCTCATACTTAGGAGCCAACTTAGCCATGAAGTAATTGGCTGCGTTGCTCAACGGAAAGGTTCGTTTCCACACGATGTCTCCTACTTGGAATTCAACGTGTCTACGCCCTCGATTGTAGTAACGCTGACTGCGACTGTGGGCCTTTGCGATGGCTTCTTTAACTTTAGCGAAGACAGCGCGCAAGCCTCCCAGCCGAGTAGCATACTCCTCCCGAGAGGCGCAGGACAAGTCCACTGGATCGGTGGAAGGACTACCTTGGCACATAGAACCGCAAGCAACAGGTTCCCTACCGAAAACTAAAAAGAAAGGGGTAAATTTAGTGATTTTAAATTTGAGAAAAGAAAAGAAAAAAAGAAAAAATTGATCGTTCCCCAAAGGACCGGTACGAAATGAGTTGATCCTAACAAAGGCCAAAAATGACTAGGTGGAGCCGGCTTAGGAGGCCGACAAGTAGAACAATGAGTCAAAGTAAAACAGACGACTTGCTTGTTATCATTCGTCGAAACAATATAAGAGAACAAAAAGAAAAAGAAAAAAAAATAAACATTCGAAAAGAAAAACGTTCAGACGCTCCAAAGAGAAAAAAAAAACTATTTAATTTTAATTAAAGTTGCGTCTAAGTTTTGAAAAATTTAGAGACGACTGTTTTCAATTAAATTAATACGGCTCAGCCTATGGAACACATGGTGCGCGATAGCCCTGGCTCTGCCGAATAACTTATAAGGAGGAGTACCCTCTAATAATGACTCTAATTCTTTTAATTTGCCCTCGATCACATTCATTTCCTCAACGGGATCATATGTGGTTTCCAAAATTTCATCGGCCGTAATGGACCGTGACAGCTCTCTAATCTGTGCCCTAAGCTCGTCCACTGTATTAAGAGGCGCGGCATTCCTAATGGACACCTCATATAAAAGTTCGTCCTTTCTCAAAAAATTGTATGCAATGGGTCTCTCCATTGTACACACAAAAAAAAACAAGTTAAATTAGAAATAAAAAAAATTGAGAAGGGCAAAAAAAAAGAAAGAAAAAAAAAGAAACGAGCCGTAAGGCGCAAGTATGAGAGAAAAAAAAAAGAAGAAAATAAAAATTAAAAACCACTATAGAATTAAATGCGAATGTGAAAGACTAGACCAATGGTAAGCAAGGACAATCTCGAAAATAAAAAAAATATTTCAAAATGAAAATTAAAAAAAATTGAATGAGCAAAGCCCGGTAGGACCGCTAGTTAAAAGAAGGCAAAAGACTCAAACAAAAAAAAAAAAAAAATTCTAAGTGAATTAAGTAAGCAAAGCCCGATTGTACCGCTAGTTAAAGAAAACTGTAAAAGTCTCAAAAGAAGAACTAAGTTTAAAGTAAATAAGCAAAGCCCGGTAGGACCGCTAGTTAAGAGAATGATAAAAGTTAAAAAAAAAAAAAAGTTTGAATTGAATAAGCGAAGCCCGGTAGGACCGCTAGTTAAAGGAAATTGTAAAAGTTAAAGAAAAACAACTAAATTTAAATTAAATAAGCAAATCCCGGCAATACTGCTAGTTAAAGAAATGTGAAAGTAAAAAAAAACAACTAAATTTAAATTAAATAAGCAAATCCCGGCAGTGCCGCTAGTTAAAGAAAATGTGAAAGTAAAAAAAAACTAAATTTAAATTAAATAAGCAAATCCCGGCAGTACCGCTAGTTAAGAAATTGTATTACTAAGTTAAGATTGTACTGTGGGTAATTATAAAAAAAATATTGGCTCTCCGTCGGTAGAAAGACTTCCTGGCTCCTGTATACACAAAAAAAAAATAGGTCCACACAAAAGAAATAGTACATTTAAAAAGACTATTTTAAAAAAACGTTATTTAAAATTCTAATGTAAAAATTTTCAAATACAAAAAAAAACACTAATAAAAAAACGTGAATTGAATTAATAAAAAAAAATCAAAAGAATCTAAGTTAAAAACAACAAACAAAAAAAATGAAATCAATTTTAAAATAAAAAAAAACAAATCTAAACAAAAAAAACATTCGGGACGGCTAGTCAAAAAAAAAAATTTATAGGGTTTATCAATTTAAAGGTAAATCAAATCAAATTAAAAAAGAATTAACCAAAATTAAATTTAAATTCAAGTTAAAGTACAAAAAGAATTTATGTCGAAATTATCCAAAATTTATAATATTACTAAAGAAATAATTAGCTAAATGTGCTGTTGTGACAATTGAAGAAAATCCAAATAATTATACTAACACACTAAAGAAAAAAATTAATTAATAGCACATTTGAACTACGGTGCCGTTGCGCTTGTGTTGGTGTTATTAATTATTTCCCAAAGCGAAATTTAAAAATTTATTAAAAATAAAAATGATGTAGTTTTCCCCATACAAATTAGGAAAAACTACTAAACCCCATAAAATAAAAAAACTATGCCGCTCCCAGGGAAGGAAGGAAAAGGAATGGCGGATTAGATTTTGGAAGGGAAGGCTATTAGGGGGGAAGGATAAGGATTAGGGATAAGGATAGGCTAAAAGGATAGGAACCTTCGGGACACGTATCCACCGAGCAATAAAATTCTGGCCGGTTGGGAACGGATACGTGCGTGGTACTTGCACCAAAGGCTGAAACCGAGGATGCGGTTTCTCCCACTACCCCAGCGCAAGCCTAACAGCACCCACTCTCCTTCAGTGGCATAAAAAAAAAGAATAAAATTGAATTTAAAAAATGGACTAATAAAAAAAATGAATGTAAAAAGAAATTTAGCAAAAAAAAAAAAATTGAGGGTAGGTTTCCTCTAGGTCCAAATAATTGCCTAAGCTATTGCCTAGACAACTCTCCGCAAGATATTACCAAAAAAACGTCCCTGTTCGGGCGCCAATATTGTTACACCTTTTCCGCGGTGTGAGGCGGACAGGCGGACAATAAAAAAAAAGGGTAAATAAAATATGTGCTATGGCAAACAATATTTATTAAATAAAAAAAAGGGTTTACAAAACTTATACCTAAAAATAGCACATATAAAAAAACATACAAAAAATAAAAAATATTAGAAAAAAAGTACCAGGGACCTTGTGGAGAATTGTACTAAAGGAAACCTTGCCACGGAAGGAGAGCCATCGACGAGAAAAAAAACAATAAATAAATAACTATCCTACTAGATTTGTTATATTTAAAATTATGTTAAAATTTAAACGATTGACCAACTTGTGTCGGTGGCGAAGCGAGCCGTCGAAGGCGACGGAAGGCACGGCGGGTGCACTGCGGGGTTGCCCGTTTGGTTCCCCGTCGAGCCAACGTAGTTCGCACGGCCCTTCCACTAGGCTCACCAACTCATGGGAAGTTCTGTCTTCCGTTTTGGATGCGTTTGATAATTTGTAGTATTTTTGTAAATAAAAAAAAAACCCCTGAAATGGATATAAAAAGCCGTCTTAGAATTTTGGCCATCCTATACCCTTCAGGTAATCCTAGCATGAGGGCTTGTTATAAAATTGAATTTATCATCGGTAGGTAATTCTACATTTGGGTACTAAAAAAAAAAATAAAAAAAATGAACTACCGCGGAATTGGTATTGCTTAATTTATAAAAATGAAATATACGGATTTGCCGTATATGATTGAGTCGATGGCTATCGGCCACAAATAAAATATATTTATGAAAAAAAAGTAAAATTCGGCCGATGCCATCTTTTAAAAAAAAAATACACATCCGCGTGCCAAAATAAAAGGTATTTACCATGGATTTAATTGTAGAAAATAGGCACACGACCTACACAATTTATAGTTAACACTTTTCAATAAATTTAATTAAAATTCTCAAAAGACATGACTACTGAATCTACCTCCGACTTGAACAAAAAAAAATTAAAGAAATAAAACGGGAATTTACGCACTGAATTAGCTAAAAAACACTTACCGCCGAGTTACGACGAAGTTTTCTTTATTAAATTTGATGGATTTCAAAAGACAGCCCAGTATTTGGCTCTAAAGATAATTTTAAACTACATTTTCTATATGGTTAATTCGCGTCGACGGATAGTGGGTGCTGCCACAAAAGAACGTCCTGTCTCGCTCGCTGCTTCTAGGCAAAAAGGCTGAGACCGGTCGCGTGCGCCGAACGAGATGCGATTCGTTCGTCACTCAGACGGATCACGCGTTCTTCCGTCTGAATGAATGCGAACCACAGAGCGGAGCGACGATGACACGAATGTTTCCGACAACTGGAATGAGTCCCTTCATACGTCCGAAAAATTAATGTAACAACACTAATTTTAAATGAAAATACCTCAGAAAATACTAAAAGCTAGAGCTAGAGAGTATATATGTTCTGTGAGCTAGAGTGATATTCTGACTATTTATAATAAAAAAATATGGCGGATTGACTCACGTACGAAATGTGTATTTTTGAAAAAGTTAAGATTCGAAAGAATCCTAATCTTTAATAATGTTGTTTTCTATATAAAATAAAGACTTGGCTTAAAGGTCTAGCTACCAGGCCATAAATTTACACTAATAAATAATGACTATTTATATACTCATAGAGTAACTTATTATATATACTGTATATACTCTTCGAGACACAGAACATATATATACCAATATATACTCTCTAGCGAGACTTTGGCATGGCATGTCAAAGTCAAAAGTTTGTAATTGAATTTTAGGTTGAATTTTTTAAATATTTATAAAATAAAACCCAAGTCTAGTTGGGATGGTTAAAAAGTACATTAAGTCATCAATTATTTTTGTTTTTAAATATAAAGTGCTATAATAATGCGAAATGACTACTATAAGTTTTTGTAATATTTGTCTTATTACTGGTGTGAAAATGCAGATATTAGAAGTTAATGACATTAAACGTTTTATTGAAACAAATGTGAGTATTGTCTGAAACTTATTTTGTTAGATAATTACAATAAATATATCTATGTCTTTTAGATATTCTTTCTATGCAGTTTTTTTTAATACCTACTATGATTTTATTTAAATTGTAGTGGTAATCATATAGGTATTCGTTAACAAGGCAGTACCGCTTTTGTAAACACCTTATTAGAAATTATAAAAAAATATTTAGAACAGGTCAATTTTTATTTCTTTTAAGTTTAGTTTTAGATGTGTTTAGGAATCATGTGTTCAGGTGTTTCTAATAATGTATTGCTTACAAAAAATACTTATTTAGAACAGACCAATTTTTCTTCTTTAATGCAGTTTGGTTTTTTATGTATCCAGGGATTGCCATTGTTGGCGTGTTATGAATGTGCAACAGTGGTTGGAAAAGTCAACATGTTATTAAATAAATACGACAGGGCACAAAACATTCTAAAACATATTCTACAGACTCGAGATCAGGTGAGTTTTTGTAATATAACCTAATGATTGCTATATCTAAATAAAAGGGGTGAATAATCTAGTTTAATAATAAAATAAAACCACCAACTGCCCATGTAAAAGTTAGTATTTCTTTTTTGTACATAAATTGTTTGTGTTTTAAAAATGTTTTTGCATCATCTAGATACTCATTAGTTAAACATTTAAACACTAGTAGATCTTAACCTTTTAGAAGACCCTAGAATGCATGTGTTTAAGAAAGACTGGATATTTCATTTTGCAGTTGCGTTAAGACCTGAAAGGGCATTTGTGTTAAAATTCATTCAGATCCTATAGTTTCCCTGAATATATCCCACTGTTGTCAAGATTCTCTGTTCCCTTAGTTATATCAACATCATTTACTGAAGTCTTATCCTATTCAAGCAAAATCTTCAACTTTCACAGTAGTAAGCAGCAAAATGTGTAATAATACTTTGGCATTTTGGCAAATATTTCATATTCATACTTTATTTTCAGATAACTGAAGAAAAACTGAAATCCATTGATCGCAAATCATTTCAGCTAGAATCTAATTTGGAGTTTTGTATGCAACCTTTAATTATTTCTTTTGACACAAAACCTGATGGAGATTTGACAATTAAATCAAAAGATTACTGTGATTCTGAAAAAGACCATGCACAGGAAGAGAAAGCTAACATAACTGAGGAATTTGAAGAAAAACCTTTCATTGACATTTTGATAAATGAATGTGAGGAGATTGAACCGTTGGTAGTAGATACAAACAATAAAGAAGTCTCTGAGTCAGCAGAAAGTAGTGGGTTAAAAAATCAGATAACAAATATAGTGGACATTGAGTATAATGATGCAGATCTATCAGAGATGTTAGACAATTGTAATGATAGTAATGAACTTTTGAAAGGAGTAGATGTAATTATTGGAAAGCTTAATGACGATGTCGACAAGGTTTGTGGTGCACCTTTCTTTTATTACATACAGATGTAGCATTATATGTAGATGCATCTATGAATCTAGTTCTAATTGTTTAGTCACCATCTAAACTCTTAGGTCTTTCACATGATTACATTTGCACTTTTTTGTGCTGCAATATGTTTGCAAATCAAACGATGCAATGCCACATAATAATGTCATCTCTTCTTCAAATTATCTAATTACTTTTCCATTGAATAGAGAATGTGTCCAATGCGTGATAAGTTGATATTATCACATTACTAGCTGGTGCCCACAACTTCATCTGCATTAAAAAATAAAAAATATAACACTATAGATGGCGGCAGCTATTGTACTACAATAGAATTAGATGTAGTGGCGATGGATTTGGGTAGAACTGCTTAGTGATTCACCTGTACATAGCATACCCTAATTTGCAAACCCTCAGGAACCTAAAGATAAAACCTTAACCAATTATACACCTATAGATTCCTTAGGAATCATTCTGTTGATAGATGAAAACCACATGAAAATCCGTTCAGTCGTTTTTGAGGTTATCGCGAATATAAATACAGACCAGACACGGTGCAATACTTTGTTTTATAATTTGTGTAGATCAGAAATACATCAGGTTCCACCAATTTAATAATTTGGTCATTTGTAAAGCATTTTTCTGTACCATAATCTTCAAGTAGCTTCTGATAAATTAGTGTGTGGGGGCGTTCTGTTTGAAATTAATGAGTGTTCTATTTTGCTACAGATCCTGAGAAAGAAACGGAAAATGAAAGTTCCAAAGAGTCCAAAGAAAAGTAAAAAAACAACATTGCATTTGTTAGAGCATATGTTTGAAATTACTGAATTGACAGTAAGTTATCATAATAAATGTTTCCCTTTATAGGAACTAGAACTCAATTATTATTACAAAGATAATCAGAATGACAATGATAAAGTTTTTTCTTATGTTTTTTTTACACTGTAGACAAATTTAATATTGATGACTAAATAGAAAATTATTCGCCTAAAATGATTGTTTTTAATTTTTTTCAAAGCCTTTGTCTTATGTATATAAATAGAGGTCTTGGTTTTGAATAGAGGGTTGGAAAGAGTCTATGTGTTTTACAAGTTGCCAAAATGACATGACAAGTATTTATTTGGTAAAGATATAATTGGTATAGAAGCGATAAATAGATACTTATGATGACGTTACTTAGTCGAATCATGCATCAAGCATTAGTAACATGCCCACTGGTCGAAATTCATGATCATTTCAAGGGTGGGGAAGAAACTGTTTCCAATGTCTTTACTTATAAAACAAAGATTACTATTTGCACGAATTTTTGATTACAATAAATATTTCAAAGAAAATATAATTCAAATTAGAGATGTAATGATACATAATTTTGCCGATATGATACAGATATCGATGGGTCAGTAGATAATAAATCAAATAAATAATGTAGTATGTACTTATGCATAAAAGTTCCCTATATTTAATATAGACTCGACTTTGTGAAGTGTGAAAAATAAATAAATTAATAAAAATGAAAAATCAAAATACAATGAAAATATTTCGCGCGATTTTCGAATTGTTTGATATCGGTTGCATTATAATCAGGCAGGCCAATATATCGGTATCTGAATCATTACATCCCTATATTACATGATCCTATTTAACTATTTTTGAAAAAGTTAATATAGCCAATTGCTACAGTATAAACGTAGGCACAAATGTAACATTACAGATGTTCTTACATTTAAACAGAGACTTCAAGTAATCTAATAATACAGTCTGTAGGGGCATAAAAATCTCTCAAAAGGTGGAGTACAAATCGTTTTGACATATGTTATTAGTCCAAATTATTAAAAATCCAAATTTACGACGTATGGAGAGGAAGGCTCGAGTTGCCATTTTATAATTCCTTAACTGTCAACTCTATTACAAAATCCATATGAAAAATATAAAGAAGATAAACTTACCTACATTTTTTGTATACATTTTTTGTATCCTCTTTAGTTTATTCTCTAAAGTCTAACTGAGAAAAAGTTACATGTGAAAATTAAAACAAAAAATTTTTAATAAATAAATGATGATAATAACTTTCTGATCTTTTCTTAAAGTCCAGGTGGGTTAATTGTTGACAACCTCGTTATGGTCGCTGTCGCAATCTGTCTCATTTTCTGTCTTCCTGAAGTACTCGTCTTCCAAAGATGAATTTTCGTAATAAGTGTCCTCGTCCTATAGGTGTGTATATAAAATCTACACACAATAGAGCATTTCAATCTAGCCTTTCTGCCGCTTCATTCGCTGCTGCGTCCTTTTCTGCAGTGAGAAGGTTAAAAGCTTCACGCACGCTGCTTTCTTTATGATTGGTATTGATGTGAACCCATATCTCCAGCCCCAATTTTTAGGGCCTTCTAGTTTTTTTTATTTCTTACCACTTTTGAACTAGTGACATGTCATAAACGCATGTTACTGTGCAGCGTTCTTTATCGGTGGCAACGAAGAAAAATTAAATTGACTTTTTATCAACGATTTCAGAGAAATGGCGACTTGGCAGGTACGCAACAATAACGATCCCCATATAGAAATCAAAACAGTACAAACCTGTTATTATAGTTCAGTCTAAAATAATACAAACCTGTTGTACTGTCAAAACAGTATAACAGGTTTGTACTATTTTAGACTGAACTATAATTCTGCTTAACATTAAATGTAGAATAATATAATTATAAATTTGTATTGTAAAATAAATGAACATTTTCAGACAAGTGAGCAAATAGAGTGGTTTTCGAAGCGAAGGGAGTCTGTCTATTTGAATAATAAATACAAATGCGAACTCTGCATTCGGGGTTTCAACTATCGCGCCACTTATGACACTCATGTCCAGTTGTTTCACGATCCAGTAAGTTAGTTGTTTCATTTTTTATCCCTTTACTGATTTTAGCGCTGGCGTCATGATTTGATACCAATACGCTTTTTACTAAATAAGCCGATGTTGTAACACTGCTAAACTATAACTACTTGTTGCCGTATCAACTGTCACACTATAACTAGGTACTTAAAAATGTGGCTTCATTGGAAAACTTATGGAAACTACTTTGACACAGAAAATGTCCACTCTTTGGTAACCTCTAAGCGTTAGAGTAAAAGGACCACAGTGAATTCGAATGAGAGTTATTAAGAACATGACTAAAACTTTACACTGATTTGTTCTAAATATAAATAAACCTTATTGTAATGTATATTTATTATTTTACTGATAAAATTAAGGTTATATTTCTGTTAGTATTATTTTTTTATTGACGCCAAAGAGGAATATCTTCTCATGCGCGCGTATATACACCGTTTTTTTAGTCTCCCTTGCGCTGGTCTCTCGCTGGGCCTGCTGCTTGCGGGTTTCCCGCTTGCAGGTTTTACCCGGTGCGCTTGACGGCACCGAAAGAAAGTCAGCCCCTAAAACGTGTGCCCATCGACCTGTCCGCATCAGCGTGCATTGGTAGCTACTGAGGCAAAGGGTTTCAGGCCCGTCACCGCTTGTCCACCTGCCCTCGGCAGGCGGTGACCGCATAATGAACAACTGTTTTCTTATATATATAACAGCTTAGTTTATCAATCTATGGAGTGGGATTGAGGATCTAGGATTAAGGATAAGAGATTAGGAGGGGATAGGGAAATGGGCTCTGGTATCCCTTACTCACTCACCGAAACACAACAGCACACATGCCGTTATTTCACGGTGGTCTTCTGTAAGGGGGTGGTTACTGCCGCAAGACGGGCTGCCCAAATGGCTGCGAAACGCAGTGTGCCCTGCCACTACTATTAATTACATTTATTATTAATTTAGGTTCTTTGCCATTCCAAACAATCTGTTAAAATGATGCATACTAATTGTGTTATGTTTGCTCATTAGAGCATAGGTCCGTCCAAATGTCCGGTGTGCAACATCTTTAAACAAAACAATCGGAGACTGACCAAACATATAACCAGCCATCATAAACATCTTTTCAAGTGTAAAAAGTGTGATTTTATATCGACATCGCGGTGAGTAATATTGAGTTATTAAATGCCAGTAGTATTATGTGTAATAGACTTGCGGAAAAATCTCAAATTGCTCCTGCTTTCAACCGTTTTTTTTTTTTCAACGGAATTTTTTAAACTAATACGAACCCTCTGAACACGATTCTGCCCGGTGTCAAGCCCTCCCTTCTTCCGCAAAACGTGACCCGATCTGCGGTTTTTTAATTTTTTTCCCAAATTATTAGACATTATTTATGGCCGCCTGATTTATGACCGCATAATACATTTTACACTTTGACGTTGAGAAATCCTCATGAATACCAGGCGGCGTAAGGGACGCTGCAGGGTTGTACTGGACTCCTACCGGCTAAAACCCCAATGACTTTCTTTACAGCAGGGTACAAGGGGGGAATTCCATGTACCCTGTGCCTTTACCATGTAATTAATAAGTAAATATTGTTGATTAGTTTTATGTGCAGGTCAGTGGTAAATGGACACAAGAAGTGGCACGATGGCGCTGTTTACAATTGTAAATTTTGCGGCGAATCGTTCGAGTAAGCATGCAAATTTTAATTTTTTAAAAATGAATTAAATATGCGTTAATAAAGACTGAAATTAAATATGCATATAAAAAATAAAAAAAATTCTGTGGTTTTTAACAGAAAATACGTATATGGTAATTTTTTGGGGTACTTGCACATAATCAACCTTGATTATGAAATTGTTTAGTTGGATAAAAATGCTGTGAGTAAAAATGCTGTGTAAGGATAGTCGATTTATTCCTGCAGACCAAGATTTCTTCCAAATATCAAAAAGCTAAACTGTTAAACGATTAAACTGCTAAACCCGCCAATGTAGTCGCTAATTCGTTCATTGTGTTTCTAACTCATTGTCGCAGATGTCTTCGCAAAAGCTGTCAATTGTCGCTTCCGTAATGCGTACCGTAGCACACTGCCGCCTCGAACGTCGATCCCCGTTTTTATATCCGCGCAAAGACAGTCTAGATAGCCTTTAGAATGTGCTCGAAGTTCCATACTATAACATCGGTATAACATTATAGAAACCCCATGTCGTAACCTATAAGACCAATTTCCTTTTGAACTGTTTAAAGGGGCGTGGTCACTATCCATTGGTAAATTTTACATCTCCGAAATGTTCCATGCCCCAAACGCCAACTCGCGTTCCTTCTAGAAGGTTCTATGGCAAACTGTAACATTATCATGATACGAATGTCCTCATCTTTCGATTCTACCAGTATTTTCATTGAACAAACAACGGCAATTGTGACTTAACTATGATATCCATATAGCCTTCCGAACTTTTTTGTGGGTAATGATGAGTACTATTTACACATGTACACTATTTTATGTATCGTCAATAGTTTTCGCAGCGCACGTTTAAATAATTACCTTTAATTGCATTTTTGATACATGGTATTACATTATTGTAGAGATTTTTAGTTATTCTTTAAATAAAATAAAGCCCATGTTACTCGCTGTTAATGTAGCTTTGTATAGGTGAAATTTTTAAAAAATCAGTTAAGTAGTTTTTGAGTTTATCCATCAAAAACAAATATACAGAAAAATATAAAGAAAATTCTCTTTAAAATATTAGTGTAGATTCCATTTCTAAACATTTATTTAGCAGTCATGTTAGTTTATAACATAATATACCAAAAGCAGGTTCATAAAATAGCAACTTTCTGTTGAAAAATACTAGGATTTATCATTTATTCTGCTTTGATTGTTGGGTAATGATGTATTTAATGTGTGATTTGTAAAATATATATTTTAAAAATAATGGTTCAAAAAAAAACAAAAAAAACTGCTGAAAACTGCTTTGAGAAAACTCAAAGTGGGGAGATGTAGATGGAGCTTTTTTAGCTTAAAAGAAATGAGTTCAGGTAAGTTTTATAGATAGCCGTAGGTCCCATATTTAAGAAATTAAAAAATTTACCACTTCCCTGCCAATGGAGGTTGTATTTTTTTAAAATATAATTTGGGCAACTTTTCACAAGTTTAATGATCTCAGAGATATAGACGCTATAGTGGGAAAATTTTTAACATATGAATTATTCAAATCTGAAATCTTTATTGAAATTCAAATAATTTATTTAGAAGTAACATGGGTTACTGTGAACCAGTTCTTATTGGTTTAAATATGCATCCACATGTACTGCCACGTCTGGCGTGTAAAATAACAACATTAAATATCCACTATTCAATTAAAATAAATAAAACAATAGAAACAAAAAAAAAACAAACAAAACAAAAAAAAAGAAAAAATGTCATAATCAATAATTGTAAAATGTAATTAAATGTCAAAGTATTCTTTTAATCATAAAAGCATTGGTCTAATAGCCACATGGTCAGTTTTTTTTTTAATAAATTTCCCGGTAATTCTCTGAGTGCATTGGGTAACTTGTTGTATATTTTAATAGAAGAGTAGTATAGCTTAATTATTTTAATAGCTCCCAATGGAAAAAATAAGAGTGAGTTATATAAAGAGAATAAGAGTAGTTCTGACTTAAAACATAACTGGCTACAAATTAGATGAGTAAAATACTCGGAGGTTGTGACATTTTGTTAATTTGAAAAAATAAAGCGGCGGAATGTGTATAGGGCATTATTTATTAGGATTTATGCAAATAGAAAGTAATTTTTATTGCCAGTTTTGACATACAGCGCTGAGACTCTCAGCAACCCATCGCATTTTTATGGGAGCACCGAGCGTGGTGGCGCTCTATTAAAAAGGCCTATTACTGCAGCTGACTTACAATTTGTATTTAGAAGGGTTTGTACAAATTAATTGTGTGTTTTTGTGAAACAGCAAAAAGGTGTCTCAACTTAGCCACGAGCGTATTAAGCATCCGTCGGAGTTCCTGTGCGATTTGTGCGGCTTGCCGTTCCTCAGCATGCATGGGATTCGGGCGCATAAGAGAATGGCGCATTTTAACCATAAGGTATCCATTTATTGGGCCTCTGGTTTACATTAAGAAAGCGTAGAGCGAAGGGTACTTTTTACGTGAACGATAACTTCTCAAAGACTCACACTGGAACGAGACCTATTGATCTTGATATTTTTTTCCTCCACTGCTCGTGAGAGCCCACTCTTTTTTTCCTCCACTCCCTTCTTTTTTATGTAAATGTCGCCAGGCTGACGATTCACTTGATGGTAAATGGCTACCATTATGTATTAACCACAGGCAACGCCACAGGTGCCGCAAGTGTGCTGCTAACCTTAGTAGGAAAAGTAATAAAGGGATAGGGAAATGGGCTCTGCTCTGACATCCCTTACTCTCTCACAGAAGCGCAACACACGTGTGTCAATCTACGCATTACCGGAAAGTGTCGTATGTGTGTCCAGGTTATTCAGTTGTTTAAATTATTAAGCTTGATCCGACATCCCTCACATAGAACAAAACATGTGTTTTATTTTACGATGTTCTTTATGTGAAAGTACTAATAATTGCTTGTTTCAAATGAATCATTCAGGAATCTACTATACCGGCTGATCCTCAGCTCTACTGCGAAGACTGTAAGATACAATTTGCATCGTCCGACGCCTGGCTTACGCATGTTCAGAAGTCCATCAAACACAGTCCGCTCACAAAGACCACGTAAATATATATTTTTTTATCATTGAGGTACTATTTAATGTATATGTAGGACACACCGCAAAGATCGGGAATAAAAAAAATATGTAATATTAAATTTATTAATTAATAACTTTAGAAATAAATTAAAAATATTTATATATGAGCACCAGAAAAGCGAGGAACAACTGCGCAACTTATGGTTACCCGGATCTGCTCGTATGTCACGCGGCCCCGTTGAAATTGCATACCAGCGATAAATTGTCGTTCGACTGGATGCATTAACATAATATGTAGTATATAGAACCAAGTTCATTGAGAAATTCATCTTGAGATAACTCTCGGCGTAAGTTTTGATAAATTATGGCCCGAAATTTTCACGCGTGAGGTAGCTCCATTTTTTATTGACTTGTAATTTTTAAAATGCTATAAAAATATGTTGTCTTTTTTAAATTGAGAAAATGCCATTGTGATTGT
Organism: Bembecia ichneumoniformis; assembly: GCA_910589475.2. Classification (NCBI taxonomy): domain Eukaryota; kingdom Metazoa; phylum Arthropoda; class Insecta; order Lepidoptera; family Sesiidae; genus Bembecia; species Bembecia ichneumoniformis. Next base: position 12,104,755 of record OU342533.1, on the reverse strand, counting down.
AAGAGGCCAGAACGCATGTAACAAAAAGGTTTTATTCTAACTCAGTCTAAAGTACTCAATTCCTGTTAATGTCGGTGTGCCCCTTGTAGTATAGTTTTTTCCCATATATTTTAATAATTTTCCCATAAATCTCATGTTTTTCTGTTAAATAATATACGTAATGTTATTTAACAGAATAATACAGAAGTTTTAGTCCACTTCAACTAGCTTGGCTTTCAAGTAAATGGCGCAAATTCCGTTTTAACGTGTATTCGTTTACAGTGATACCCCCACTCCACGGCCGTGGGTGCCGAAGTGCCGTTCCTGCGGTCTGCAGTGCAAGGACCGAGAGGAACTTAGGGCTCACCAGTCGACCGAACATCGCAATCGCCCCAAGGCCCCTCGCTCGTTCAGTGGCCCTAAGACCCGTCGCCCCGCTGCCGCTCAACAGGTCCAACAGTATCCGACACAGTGTCACTACGTTAGTATTTATTTTAAAAATGCTTCTCGAACACATAAGGCTGCCTTAAGATTGCGCAGTCCGCTAATTCCTTCAAACTACATCAACGATTGTAAGCGCCACCACACTCGAGATTTGAGATTATGGCCAGCAGCTCCTTTGAGATCATTTGTTATTTGGAATAATTATATTAATACTTTTTTTTATGTTGTTCTTTATTTTAATTCAATATTTGTGTATCTCTGTTAAGTGATATAGTTAATCTAATGAATAGAAATAGAAAAGATCCTAATGAAATACTTTAATTAACTTCTAATCTACGAGGCGTAGTCCTCAAACCAATGTGGGTGTACGGAATACAGCTTTGAGGCAGTGCCAGCAACCCCAACATATCACTACTACAACGGATGCAGAACATCATACTCCAAACAATTTTTCGGGCACTATGGCAGGTTATCAGCAATGAGTATAAATATCTGCAGATAGCAATAGTGAAGGAAGAAATCATAGCGATTGTTAGGAAGTACCATCAACGGGTGAGCAGTCGAACTAACATGAAGCTATTCTAAACAATTAAAACGCAAGAATACTTAAAGAGGAGGAAATTTCAAATAAAATAGCTCCAACTCCCGGAACTCTACCTCCATTATGTGTGAGACTTGTGCGCGGGGTAGGTCTGCTGTAGCGGGGTGGCTTGAAAATAATCTGCTTACCCTTAGCAAGCAAAACAAAATACATTTGTTTTCACAATACGGCCGCCTCTGCCCTTAAATTAATTCCAATGACTATCACTGTCTGCACTTGTGATGCACGCTCTTCCCACGATATTTCTGGTTGTAAATGCAGTATCATAGAAAGGACTAATACCATCAAATATTTAGGTGTTCATGTGGATGAAAAATTTACATTCAAGGACCACATCGTTGCTACTGCAAACCGTGTACGCAAACTTATTCACCCAATTAAGTCACTTAGATGGGTAGTGGACAGGCCTAATCTACACTTCCATCTGTCAATCAGTCCTAACTTATTGCATCTCTGTGTGGGGCGGTTGCGACTAGACTAAACTAATGGCACGTATGTCCGCCTTTGCTTACGTTTGGTGGCGCTGGTGTTGATGGAGGTCACACCGTTTTGACAGCTCCCTTAATGGCGTATTGTTTTTGTGTGTTTATTGTTTTGAGAAAAATGGCAGAAAAGTACGGCTTTTGGACAGTTCGTGAACTGAAAAAAGAATTAAAGAAGAGAAACGCTAGAGTTACAGAGAAAAAGAAAGAATCTGTGTCCCGATGTTCTCGGTGAGCACAAAGGCACAACACAACACTGAGGCATTTTATTTCCACAAAATATTTAATATTCTTTCACTCAACTGATAATTGCATATGAATTAATCGAGTTTGACAGATAACAAGACCTCCAAATACACCAGCGCCATCTGCTTTGAGCTTTCGAGATTAGCCGCCATTACTCTTGAGCGAGCCCAACGCTCTATTTTGAAAGTTATGCACGCTAAGCCTTACCGGTTCCCAACTTCTCGATTATATAAGGAAATTCAAGTACTGAATGTGCGCGGGCTTTTTATCCACAAAGTCGTAACAGCCTTCCACAGGCGCACTCTGTGCTCCCATTGTATCAGGAATGTTTACGTCGTCGTATCTTCAAGTGCCTCTGCCTACTGTCAAAACATACTTCGGACGGCGTTCAAACTACTTTTTGCATGCACTTATCTACAACAACGTAGTTAGAGGGTTCGATATTAGGGACAGAACCACAAGGGAAACCAAGAAAACAGTCCTAAAATGATTGCAGAGATTAGATTATAAGAAGACAGAATTATTGCTTAGAAACGGGTTTGGAATGCGCCACACGAGTGAGTAAGCTCACACATAGGGATACACATGATCACACACTATCAGTCACTCTCTGCACTTTCTACGTACCCTATGTATTCCTACTTTGGCTTTATATTTGTGTTTATGGATATTCGCTGGATTTTCTTTTTTGCTGATTGATCTCCTACATCACAAGCACTCATACATACATGAGCATAGTGTAGGGGTTAAAAATTCAAGTTACCAATTGTAAACTGGTGTATCATGTTAATAAATCACTATTATATTATTTTCTTAAAATTATGAAAAAAAAAAAGACATTTTATTAGTTACTGTCACGGTCAGAAGAACAAGAGAAGAATGGATTTTTTTGTTTCTTGTACATCTAAAGGATGTTTACAAGAAAAAAAAATCTTAAAAACAAAATATAGTAAATACATGCGTTAGCTCTCGCACAGATAACGTAACGCTTTTTAGTTAACACTTGTATTAATTTTAGTCCTCATAAAATTTCCATACCGGAGGCCTTATGTGAACAACGATTCTTAAGGAGTAAACTCCAATAAAAAAGAGTTGCCCAACATAAGTAATAAAATTAATACGAGCATAAGGAAAAACAGAAGATTAGAAACGATTAGAAAGCATATAAATAAAATAAAATTAAATCTTTATTTGCGCGAACACATGTTTACAAGATTTTAATTTGTATACAGCAGTTACAGTACAAAGCATGTTCTACCCGCCAAGGGCATGCAAATATTTGTGTTTAATTGTTTGTAATATGTAAATGAATTAATGTTTCTTATTATAAAATTCTTTAACATCATAATAACAACAATCTAATAACCATTTTGTTAATGTTCTTGTAAATTTAGGATCCGGCAATTCCTTTATATTATTAGGTGGTTTATTGTATGTTTTAATTGCCATAACATGAACATTTCTATTAAATAGTTCTAATCTACATTTTGGTCTTTGCAATTACTTACCTTATAACAACTGCACGAAAACATTGATTTTTGAAATTACAGGGCCCACTAAATCCTCGCTGTAAACTGACTGCCTTTCACAAGATACTACTTGGAACCCTTGTTTCAGTGTGACTTGGTGTTGACTAGCAAAGGGCAGCATTATCGTCACCACAAGAACCTTCACTTTTACAAGCCGTACAAGCAAGGGGACTTCGTGTGTGACACGTGCGGAAAATTTTTTATGGCGAGTATTTACCATTTTTACTGCTATATAATATTTACGCTCACCACAAATAATACATTTAAAGGTCTTGCTACACGCCGTTTCCAATGAATGAACTCCTATTACTAGTTTCATACTTGATGGTACATGGTTACCGTCGCCTAAGGACACAAACAACGCCAGAGAGGATGCGCTGCCGTCTCTGCAGGAATTTGTTTACGGCTCGATCGAAGAAGCCTTCAACCGGTCTGTGTGCAGCGGCATCTTGTCTTGTAATAATGTTGTAGTACTCCAGTACTTGTCGATAAGTTCCCAAGTATCGCTTCTAAAATAGCACTGTATCGCTTTCGAACCGAATTTCTCAGTCGCGCTTATCTGTGAACTCTGTGTAATGGCCGCAGAGGTCAATTTGGCTTGTGCAGTGAAATCTGCTTGCTCTGTATTTTCAAGATTTTTTTGGCCTAAGCATATAGTGTGAAAAACGCGTCATTTAATCTCAAATAAAAATGACAAATTGTATTATGCTGATGGCATTATATCATTATCATATTTATTTATATAATTTGTATGATAAAATTTCCTAACAGTGGTGACTGTAAAAAATACGCCCAAAAAAAATACCACGAGCGATCCCTTGTTTTATCAAAATTTAAACACCGGGAATTCCCAGGATTCCAAATCTCTTTTTATGAAATCTAAATTTAATAATCGTCATCAGTTTCAGTAACATGGTCATAGCGTCAATTCGAAAGACATTTTGTTCTTGTTGTAAACCTTGTGGTTAAAAAGGGACATTATGTTCTTGTTTCTTACGCGCAAGAAAAAATCGACCCATAAGAATGCTCGAGAGGATACACCACTAACAATCACTTGAATGAGCAGAGCCAGGGGGGACTGAGCACACACATGGAGGCGAAGCACAGTCAGTTGGGGAAGCGCTTCGAGTGTGATTACTGCCACATGAAGTTCGTTTCCAAGGTGTACCTGAACATTCACATCCGGCGCCACCTTTATCCTACCAACCTCTGCAGCACCTGCGGAAAAGTCTTCAAGTCCCAGAGCTACCTAAGGATGCACATCAGGGTGAGGAGCCATTTTTTTATTATTTAATAATAAAAAAAACTGTCTGCCCGCTTATTTTACAAGTGACGTACAATTTGTCTTATTTTAAAAAGAACTATGGTATTTTTCCAGTAATGTATCTTTCATTAATATTAGGTAAAAAAAATGATAAAGATAAAAGTACCTAATATTTGATTAATATTAGGTACTTTGAATGTTGAGATTTTTTTTATGTTAAGATCGGTAGACAGGCTGACAGTCCACTTGATGGTAGTGTGTTGTTGATCATAATAGGATTAAAGACAAGGGATAGAGAAATGAGCTTTGGCATCCTTGCTCACTCAACGAAACACAACAGCACACGTGCTGTTATTTCACGTTGGTCTTCTGTAATGGGGTGTTTACTGCCGCCAGACGGGCTGCCCAAATGATTGCGAAAACTCAGTATGCCCTGCCACTACTAAATTCGCGTTATATAATTGCAGAACGCGCACGGCGGCCCCCGTCCACACAAGTGTCGCTTTTGCCAGAAGACCTTCGTTCGGGGTTCACTGCTGAAGGTTCACGTGAACGAGGTGCATTTAAGACTGGTCAAGAAACGCATAAGAACAAGAAAGAAAAAGAACATAAACATTTGAATCACTAAAATGTTTCACTCAATTACAATGTGTTTTGATTTTTTAATTAAGTCCTTTGAGATCTTACATTTCTTAATGTTCCTTAATGTTTCTAATTATTTATTTTCAGACAAATTACATTAACATTTAAAAATTAACTAAACTGTTTGCACCTTCAAATAATAAGAAAATAAATCATAAAGATTTGTAGTTAGTTGTAAAGCGGTGTCGACTTAAATTAAGAAAAAATTAATTTAAATTAAGAAAGGAACAATCCAACTTAAAGTATGTTTCAATGCGTGAGTGCCAGTGCCCAGTGGGATGCCAGTGCCCATTACCCTATCCCGTCCTTACCTTAATCTTACTATGGTCTGCAGCCTACCGCAGCACCTGTGGTGTTGCTTGTGTTATAGCCACGGAAGCCACCTACCATCAAGAGGACCGTCAGCCTATCCATCGAACTTAACATAAAAAAAATGCTGATTGTATTATATAGCTAAACTCTAGAGATATTAGTCAGAAAACAAATTTGAATTTTTTTGATATATGTACAAATGGCAGGAAAATAACTGTCATAGTCGTGAATTTAAAAAAATATATTAAAAAGTGTGGATAACAAGAAATTTGTGAGACTTTACCTAAGACGATTTTGATGTGATTGAGTGTGAATAGACCTAACAGTTTTAGTTTGAGGAAAGTTTTCTGGTACATTCTGTATTTCAACATTTAATATCAATTCCCATTGGATGCTTTGGACGCATATATGCGAACATTTTGAAATATAAGACCGTCACAGATTTTAGTTTCAATATAATTTTTTTATTCCATTATCCTAATGCTTTAATACGCACATATGCGTATGAAGCCAGGAGTTGCAAACATTGTAGAATGTTGTAAACATTTTTAAATTCCGTCGCTAGTAGTGTCACGTATTTATTAATCCAAGACAAACTTGACAAGTTTTAGTTTATACTTAGAAACTAGCTCAGGCCGCCCTCAGAGAAAAAAATGCAAACTTTGCATTCAAAGAAAAAAGAAGAGAGTCGACAGTCGGTATGGTTGCCGAGACGTATTTGTATTGCATGTTTTAGATTAAACAATAGTTACCATAAGTATTAATAATACTTATGGTTTTTTGAAGTCGAAAAACTATTAACATTTCGGAAACAAAATGGCTTTATGGAAGAGAAGAAACGGCGAAAGAAACTCTGCAGCAATCAAATTACAATTGTGCCAAATTTATGACTAGAGATAATAATTGATATATGTAAAACGCGAACGCGCTGTCAAACCACACACGAAAAATCTCAATTCCATGCAGGCGGGTACAACTAGTAAAACATATGTTCATAAATAATTTTTGCAATTTTGCCAATAGGAAGTATTAAAAAAGTTACCATCTTGTTTTACATAGTACTAGTGGTGGTAGAGCACATTGCGTTCATAAACAGAGAAGTCCGTTTAGAGGCAAATATCACCTTGAAATAATAGCAGTGCATGGGAGAAATGCCAGACTTCATTCGCGTATAGTTAGGTATCCCTTATTTTTTTTCTTTGTTGTTGCTTAGTTTATAAGCGACGGCTACTACAAGTGGACAGTTTACATAATAATAATTAAAAAAAGATTAGTGAAACATTAGATTTTCCTAACAAAAAATACCCAAAATTAATCTTTATACGCCTACTCGAAAATTATGATGATACTTTTTTAAAATAAAACAAATTTTATGTCACTGTTGCACAAATAAGCGGGCACATTTTTTTTCATTATTAAAAAAATAAAGGAGAAAATCGATAACGGCTCACGTCATGAAGGTGAGGTTGCTCTTGGACTTGAAGATCTTTCCGCAGCTACTGTTGGTGTTCGATGTGCTCTTTCAGATTCGTCTTGAAAACGAACTTCTTGTGGCAGTAATCACACTCGAAACGCTTCCCCAGCTCGTTGTGCTTCGCTCAATATGTATCATCCGCTTCTGCTCAGTGAAGTGATTAATAGGGGATGTATCATTTATTTAGCAGACACGATATGGATATTTCATTGATAAGTAGTAATAGTCTAAAATAGTCGGCACTATTCGGGAATTTAAATAGTTTACGGTTAAGTGCGAGTGAGTTCTTCGATTCGGAAGCGATACAGTGCGATTTAAGAAGCGATACTTGGGAACTTATCGATAACATCTGCAAATATCACTGGACCTTTGTGAAGAACATTATTATAAGATGAGCGAATTTTGAAAAAAACTTTCTCCTGAAGTATTTTCGCCTACAATAAAGGCTTCTTCGATCAAGCCGTAAAGAAATTCCTGCTGAGAAGGCATCCTTCCTGGCGTTGCTTGCGTCCTTAGGCGACGCTAACCACATACCATCGAGTATGAGACAAATAATAGTTTATTCATTGTAGCACGACTTTTAAATGCGTAGCTATCATACAGGATGTAAGAAATAAATGTATAGACAACCAATAATAGATCAATCTGAATAATTGAGAAGAGCTGTCTATTGAAATGGTTTACATGGAAACTAACAACAGTGATGCGCAAAACCGGTTTTGCTCTCTCAACTAACAGGCATCCGTATTCGCACAAATAATTGTAAATAATATATTATAAGGAGTGTATCGAAATGTATAAAATTATCAATTTTCAAAACTCCTGCAAAACTTTCTGATAAACTAAACGGCTGATAAACCATTTAAAATTTCTTCATGAACAAATAAAAAAATGTAAGGTTTTGCGACACTCGTACTAAGAGTATCTTATAGGGGATTTCATTCCAAAATGAAATACATTGTAATTGAATGAAATAATTTAGTGATTCAAATGTTTATGACTTTGCTTTCTTTGTTCTTCTTATGCGTTTCTTGACCAATCGTAAATGCACCTCGTTCACGTGAACCTTCAGCAATGAACCCAGAACGAAGGTCTTCTGGCAGAAGAGACACTGGTGTGGGCGGGGGCCACCGTGCGCGTTCTGCAAATATACAACAAAGCGAATCTTTAATATTGTATAAAAAAAGAATGAACAGTTGTAACGTAATAAAAACGCCCTGGAAACCAATTAAACAATTATTAAAGTAAGCATAAGTGTGCGCACGCACGCACGCATACATACACATACACACAGCGAGAGATATAAATACACCAATATGGATACAAGTATACACGGTGGTAAAAAAATAGATAATGCAGTACTGGTGGCAGAGCACACTATGTTCTGCAGTTGTGAACTGAGCAGCCCGTTTAGGGGAAATAACCAATCTCTTACAACCCACCACCTTTTAATAATAGCAGGTCTAATGCCCTGCAGCACGCCTTTCTTTGGACAATTTTAGTTACACTTATACTGTTCCACTTCTATCAGAACTCCGCTGAATCGCTTCTATCGGCCGCGTACAGCGCTGAATAAGCGAAAATCTATGCAAGTCGCAAGTTGTCAAGTTGAGAACAATCCGCGTACAGCCTTGAACGTGGCGGAAAAGCCCTGTTTACTGTCAAGCGAGTGATAAAAACAAATTTGGCCTCAATTTCTACCGTTTGCCGCGAAAGCTGAACGGGCGCGTATGAATCTCAAAAACTAGTGTTTTCTACGGACAGAAGTTGAGTTGAGCTTAATAGTTACTCTCTTATCCCTTTTTCTTTCCATCTCTTTTTGTCGTTGATTAGTTTATAAGCGATGGAAACCACCGACCATTAAGTGGACTGTCAGTTTGCTTGCTGACCTCATAATAAAAATTCAAAATATGTTAATAAGAATAATATCAGGTTAGTGAAACATTACATTTTCGTTACAAAAAATTCTCAAAATACAAATTATATAATCAAATACTGATCTGATATGGTCTGGTCGGTCCTTTTGGAAAATTATGGGTGGAGGCTTTTGTCAGCAGTGGACGTCCTGCGGCTAAGATTATGATGATGATGAATCAAATACTTATTATATTCTTTATACGCCTACTCGAAAACGATAATACTTTTTTAAAACAAGACAATTTGTACGTCTTGACTCTAACCTAACCGTCTTGTCAGAAACTGACTGCTTTTTATGATCAAAAAAGAAAAGAGATAAAAACTATAATGGCTCTCACCCTGATGTGTATCCTTAGGCTGTCTTTGGACTTGAAGACCTTCTCGCATTTGCTACAGAGGTGGGTAGAGTAGAGGTGGCGTTGGATGTGTCTCTTCAGGTATACCTTGGAGACGAACTTTATGTGACAGTAATCACACTCGAAGCGCTTCCCCAGCTCACTGTGCGTCGCCTGCATGTGCATGTTCAGCGCCCCCTTGCTCTGTTCAATCGAGTGATTAATAAAGGTGTATCCTATCAAGCATAACAATGCCTTGATTTTATTAAACCCTTTTTTAGTTACAAGAAGAATATAATATCTTTCGAGTCGACAGTACGACTGTTTTACTGAAATGTTCCAATATATGGGGCTGTTCTGTGCAGATACTTAGCAGATATTTTATGGATATTTCTTTGATTAGTCGTATATACCTAGTTTGAAAATAAATTGAATTTAACTTATATTTATATATGATCCCCCCTGCGTCGCAATATCTCACAAACAGTCCCAAAATCGATTACAGCGCATATTTGACACGTGATATCGCCGGAGCCCAAGAAGATTTGCGACGATTATAGTACTGTTCGAAATCTTCATATTAATGTCATACTATCATCACAATACGAGTTATGAGCTTAGTACTTACTTAAAATATAAAATGTGACTGTTGCATCATACCTATGATGCGAATTTGACTGAGAAGCAAATTGCCTAACCGTCAATGCTTAAACTTTGTAATTGCCTAGATATTATTTAGTGTACAAATAGAAATAGCTAAGAAGCATTTCGCCTCCAATGCTCCAACGGACATTAATGCTTATTTAGTAGAAAACTATTTTGTCTTACACGAGCTTCTTTTTCTATAAGAATAATTTATGATTACTGGCAAGTCAAAGGGTAAAATTTAATTATTTATCGTGACTTAATTGTCAGTGAACGTAAGCTCGTCGTCAGACTGAGTTAAAAAAAAAGTGATGTTGCAGTACCAGAAAAGAATTGATTTTCATATAAGATCCCTGGTATCGAAATTTTATGAGAAAATTTAATACAAGCGTTAACTAAAAAGCTTTACGTCATTTGTCACTTTAGAGATATGTGCGACAGCTGATGGGCTTTTTATTTATTTATTTTATAATTCTATTTTCTGGGCTTATAAAAGCAAACGTCGAAATATTGTATGAAAAGTGTAGTCCGCGTTGAGGACCGAAACGATAGTGCGTTATTATAATCTACCGGCGCAGCGATATCTGTCGTCGAAAAAATGAAATACTGTAACTTATAAGACGTAGTGACATCTGTGTATACCGAACGTAATTAACATAACTTTTGTTGGAACACGTGACATCTGAGTGTGCAGAATGTAACTAAATAATATAAATTATTTAGGTATCCAGTTATCTATTGACACGAGGAAAATTTTATACATTTAATTTTATAAGTTTATAGGAGTAAATTGCAGTCGTGCATCGGAACTGACATACACACATTTTACTTTTTATTAGTATAGGTACCAGCCTAGAGGTATATAGCAGTGTAATGGTGTCAGCAGCAGAGTAAATGGTAAATACCATTAAAGTTTTTCCGCACATGTCGCAGACGAAGTTCCCTTGCTTGTACCGCTTGTCGAAGTGGAGGCTCCGATGATGGTGCCAATGTTGCCCTTTGCTAGTCAACATCTGGTCGCACTGAAAAAATGGTTCCCTATTAAAGTCTTGCGAATTGCCTACCATTTTTTTTTTAGACACCTTAAACCTTCATTGTCACGTACAGTGGTTGTTAATATGGTATACATGTTCCATAGTATCAACAGCTTGCCCATTTTTACTAAATAATTATACACTGTTTATTATAAATTTATTAATTACTCATGGTCATTTATATAACTTACTAGCTGAACCCGGCCACGATTCGCTGTGGCTCTTTTTTTTTTACTGGAACTTCGGAATAAAAAGTACATAAAAAACTCTTCTGTTTAAATGCAATGTTGTGTAAAAATTTCAAGAAAATTCATGGGCTAGTTTTCAAGTTTGGTGGACATTAACATACGGAAGCATAATTTTTATATATACAGATATACATTATAAATTCAATTCATTTGGATTTATTCATATTATTCATATTTCAATAATTTGTATTAATATTGAAAAATTAATCCAAATCGTTAAATAAATGAAGCGGTCCTCAAGTCCCTTGTTACAATCTGTAAAATGTTTAAAAAATTTCATTCTCGACATGTAGGTGATTTTCGTATATCTACGTATGTCATATTTATATTGTGATGGAGTGTATAATTTAATTTGACATTTTTACAATGTTCAATACACGAAACAAAAAGCATACGCCGGATCGGATTGGTGGAAATATTTGATATTTTTTGCAATGTTATAAAACCTGTACCCACTTTCAGCTTATTGTAAATGTACCACTAATTTCGTAATTACAATGTACTTTACAAATTGCACTTTATCACATATTACCCGTATCAAAAAACCTCCCGCTTATTTACATAATTCTAAACGCCTGAACAATCTGATTAAAACATTTTTAGAAAAGTGGTTCTTGTCTATTCTTGTCTATATTTTTAATGTTAGTTAATAATAAATGTCTGTATTTCTAACTACAGAGGAGTATATTTCTTTATTTCATCGTATATTCTAAGAGTATAAACATAGGCTAAATATTCTACGCGGGCGAAACCGCGGGCACCAGATATCTATAATAATATTGTAAAGAGAAAAGATTTGTATGTATGTATGTATTTTTCTATGTTTGTAATCTCCCCTTTTACCTCCCCCCCCATCTGTACAAAATTGCCGCTTTCCACACTCAAAAACCTATAGAAAGCTACATTATCAGCAAGTAACACAGGCTACTCACATTCACCCTCCCCCATATCCCCCTCTCCATACAAAATTGCCGTTATCCAGACGCGAATTGGAAGTCTTCCAATTATAGTCCAAAAGCATTTAAAAAAAATACTAACGTAGTGACACTTTGTCGGGTACTGCTGGACCTGCCGAGTGACGGGGCTAAGGTTCTTAGGGCCACTACGAGGGGCCTTGGGGCGATTGCGATGTTTGGTCGACTGGTGAGCCCTGAGGTCCTCTCGGTCCTTGCACTGCAGACCGCAGAATCGGCACACCGGCACCCATGGCCGCGGAGTGGGGGTGCCACTGGAAAAGAAACGCCACTGTGAACTTAATCCATCGATCGAATTGGTTTGGGGTATGTCATCGGGTACAATAAAATCTTCGATTTGTTTAAAATGGTTTTTAAAGAAGTTTTTAAAAATGGTTTTTGAAACACGTCGCAGTTGATGACGTGTTTGTGTGAAATATATAATAAAAGAAGAGGACAAATTTTAATGAGTTATAATAAGTACAATTGATTCTACTCTTTATCATCCACCTCATTGAGTTCCAATCAGAAAGCAAATAAAAAATACTTTAGATAAGCCATAAATTTCCGTTCCATCTGGTACTCTGACATACAGTGTGGCAGCATTAGCGGAAATGGCTAGCTTGTGCTCACCGTACCTTTCAAGTAAAGTACATAATATCTAATCTAGTATTGTTATCTAGTGAGAACTCTTTAGTTTCTAAATAATTCAATTGCAAATATCTGTAATATTATAAAGAGATAAAGTTTGTATATAGGGGAGTCTTCGAAAGTACTCGTCCGATTTAAAAAAATCTTTCAGCAATCGTTAGAATAGAATTTCAGGATGGACATAGGCTAAATATTCCATGCGAGCGAAGCCGCGGGCACCAACTATCTATAAATAAATATCCTATGCTTGGCAAAAGTATAATGTCTGGCGTCAATGTATGTCAAGCGTTATATAACTTTACTTATTTTTCATCGCATACTAAGTCGCGGACACCAGCTAGTCATAAAATAAAAATCAAACTGATGACTCACACTTAACCTTAAAATGAAAAAACTACTTTGCCTTTTTGTACGCTAATCTCAGAAACGGCTTTACCAACTCTCATGTGGTTTAATCGTAGCAAGCTTCCGGTTTTACATATGTAGTGTATATTTCATTCCAATCTGTTACAAACAAAAAAAAAAGTACGCGATATTCCGAATACCATTACAATACCATACAAATGTGAAAGTAACTCTGTCTGTCTGTCTGTCTGTCTGTTACCTTTTCACGCCTAAACAGCTGAACCAATCATCATAAAATTTTGCATACATATTGTCAGAGATACAAGAAGGGCATAGGTACCTTTCATCCAGAAAATGTTCTTTTTCCCGCGTGATCATCTAACGCCTGACAACGCCATAATCACAATAAATATGTTAGGAGTTGCTCATATATTTAATCAGGCGTTATTTTTTTATTTTTCAACGCGGGTACCAACTAGTACCTAATAATATAGTAATTGTAGTGGCAGGGCACGCTGCATTTGTAAACACCCCCTTACAAAATACCATTTCGGTGAGTAAGGGATGCATATCCCTTCCTATCGTTTACTAATCCCTATCCTTAATACTACTATGGTCGGCAGCGCACTTGCAGCACCTGTGACGTTGCATGTGTTATAAGCGCGGTAGCCACCTACTGTAACCTTTAAAGTTACTTCACCAGATAAGCTTCAATGATGTAGCATAAGACCTGATGGTGTCTTCTATCCGAAGACTACCATCAAGTGGACTGTCAGCCTCTCCGTCGAGCTTAACATAAAAATACTTCAATGACTAATATCAAAATATGTTTACGTGGTCTGTTTATGCGGATTGTGTTTGATGGACTTCTGAAGATGCGTATGCCAAGCTTCGGATGTTGCAAATTGTATCTTACAGTCTTCGCAGTAGAGTTGTGGATCAGCCTCTTCAGTAGATTCCTGAATAATTCGATATAAAAACTGTGACATTATTAGTAAGAAAATCGTAAAATAAAAAACACATCAGGATCAGTTAAAATTATTTTTGTGTTAGCAGCACAACTGCTGTTATGCTTCAATGAATGAGTAAGGGATATCAGAGCCCATTTCCTTATCTATAATCCTACTTTGGTCGACAGCGCACTTGCGGCACCTGTGGCGTTGCTTGTGGTTAATATACAAGAGTAGCCACTTACCGTCAAGTGGATCGTCAGCCTGGCGACATTTAAATAAAAAAGAAGGTAAATGGGCGATCATATATAAAGACGTCAGGATATTTTGAATTGAGCAGCGCGATGAGCAGTGAAGTTTGCTTGATGTAAACGAGAGGTCCAATAAATGTGTACCTTATAGTTAAAATGCGCCATTCTCTTATGCGCCCGAATCCCACGCATGCTGAGGAACGGCAAGCCGCACAAATCGCACAAGAACTCCGATGGATGTTTTGAGCGCTCGTGGCCGAGTTGAGACATCATGTTGCTGTTTCACAAAAACACACAATTAATTTAAACAGACCCTTCGAAATATAAACAATAATCATAATCAGCCCATAAGGGTCAGCTGCAGTACCTAGGCCTTTTTAATTGAGCGCCACCTACGCTAGGTGCTCCCATGAAAAATGCCAAGCAAAGCTGCTTCGTGGCCCGCTGAGCGTCTCAGCGCTGTATGTAAAAAATGGCAATAAAATTAATATTACTATTTGCGTAAAATGTAACTAAATGCCCTATACAGATTCCATCACTTTATTTTTTTAAATCTACAAAATGGATGTTATATACAAATGTCACAATCTCCATATTTAAATAAAGCACTCATCTGTAGCCAGTTATTATTTAACTGACTCTTAAATTTTTCTATTGCTCCTAAAATAGATTTGAGAAAACTTTAATTTTAGTCTTTTTTAAATGTACCGACATTTGTAACTTAATTTTAAAAAAAAGGACATGCTTACTCAAACGATTCGCCGCAAACTTTACAACTATAAACGGCGCCGTCATGCCATTTCCTGTGTTTATCTACCGCCGACCTGCAGAAAGAAATTATATTAACAATATAAAAAGCCGGGGGTCAGCAGTCAAGTCAGTAGTAATTAGCTCCTGAGTTTTTTAAGTTGTAAAATAATTTTCTCTCGTCAAATTGATTTTTCGCACGACACACACTTTTTAAATGAACACAAATTTGTAAAAACAAATGTCAACTGAACGAAATTACGTCGACAACTTCTTAAAGAGTTCTTAATTCGGAATTTGTATTTATTTTTCATTTTTGTCTTTACTTTCTGGTCTGTTCTGAAAACTTTCAGTGCGGCCTATGTATCTTAAAAGCTTAGAATTTATAAGGAAAATTATTAACATATTTTTTGTTTTGAAATACACAGTTGTTTTCCAATGTAAGAATTTTATTAATATACTAAACAAAAACTTCCACTGTAAATTAACTGGTTGGGAATTGAAAACTATCTTCTACTCGTGGTATGTGGTAACTCAATAATACTCACCGCATAGTCGATATGAAATCACACTTTTTACACTTGTACAGATGTTTGTGAAAGTTGTATATGTGCTTGTTTAGTTTCACGTTGTTCTTTTTAATGATGTTGCACACCGAACACTTGGACGGACCTATGCCCTAATGGGTAAACATAACACAATTAATTACGTACCACAAGTTAACAGGTTGTTTGGAAAGTTTTTTGTTTCTTTTTCCAACGGAGCACAACTAATTTATAAAATTGCAATTAATTTGGTTTTTATAGGAGGAAAACGAGTTAGTAAATAAGTTAATAAATAATTTTCAATTACATAAAATTAATTAAAAAAAGTTAACCATTATACCGATATATATTTTTAAATCCATTAACTTTACTCGTCTCCTCCTCTAAAAGCCAAAATGAGGGGTTGGCGGTGTTACCCCAAACAGATGCACAGTCGGTCGAGGTTCAGGGCGACAAGGGCAAAAACGACGTACAATTTTGGCCGTAATGAGCAGCACCGCTCTTTGTATATGGGTCGGGAGGGAACCGCCACGGATCCTAATCGCCTCAAGTTGTCACTGAGGCTAACCGGGATCAAACCATTGAAGGACAGAACTGGGATGATTTCAAGGGAAGGCTACAGCCTAAATGTCGAAGATCTTGAGGACCAAGACGAGGTACTTCCTCTTCTCGATCTCAGTCATGCGGGATAGTTACACATTTTCCCCACTGTTCCTTCGCGCCTTATGATGTTTTAACTTTCTTACAGATTTTATGCTCTCATTTAATTATATTCCATCGATAATTGAGGACATGATTATGCATTAAACTTTATATTACCTTTATACTCTTTACTGTCCCGTCAATTTCGATCCCCGTCGCCATATAAAAAGCGCGCATGGCGTTCATATTCATAGTATTTGTTCACGCCAAACGCCTTCTTAATTATTGTTAATACAACTGTAAGAGCGTGGAGCCCCCAGAATAATAAATAAACAAAAAAACATTATGCATAGCCATCTTTGGTGTGAATAAAAAAATAGTAGGCACTAATATAAATAAAACCATAAGTGTTGATAAACAATTTTATCATGAAATTATTAAATGTACCATACAATATATACAATTGTCCAAAAGAAGTGCTCAGATAAAAAATGAAACAACTCACTTACTGGGTCATGAAACAACTTGACATGAGTCTCGTAAGTGGTGAGATGGTTGAAGCCTCGAAAGCAGAGTTCGCATTTGTATGTGTTGTTCTGATAGTAGACTGACTCCCTTCGCTTCGAAAACTCTTTTATTTGCTCACTTCTCTGCAAATGTTGTTCATTTATTTTACATTTCGAATTTTTATTATATTTTTTCTAAATTTAGTATTAGTCGGATTAGTCACATTACTTGATGTCCCTGTTAAGAAAATAAGCGTCCTACATTCTCTTCCATTAATACTGTAGCAATGAACTTAATTTTTTTTTTTTAATCTTAAGGACGTCAAACAAGCTGACGATCCACTTCATGGTAGCCACCTACTTTAGCCGGTAGGCTTCATGGTAGCCTAGGTACCACTTCATGATATCTATAACACAAGCAATGCCACAGGTGCAGCAAGTGCGCTGCCGACAATAGTACGAGTAGCATTAAGCAAATATTGGATTTGTTTGAAGTTGAACCGATCGCGTACTTGTTTCGCAAGCGGTGCCGCATTCGCGATACGCCGTCGATCAGGACACGCGCAGTGCTACTAGGACACTTCACACTAATATTATAAATGTGAAAGTAACTCTGTCTGTTACCTTTTCACGCCTTAACTACTCAAGTGATCATCATGAATCTTTGCATACATGTTGTCTCGGATACAGAAAAGGAGATAGGGTTATCTTTCACAAAGAAAAAGGTACTATTCCTGAGGGATCACCTAAAAATAGAAATCCAACTCCTGGCAAATATACACATATTGCTCATGATATATTTTGTCAGTTATATTTTTTATTTTTCCCCGCGTGCCGTGGCAAGCCGTGGGCACCAGCTTGATAAGCTCTTTAAATATAAATAGAATCAACTAAAATTTTTCTTTCTTTCAAAGATTTATTTTAGGCCATCCTACCTACTGGCCATCAAACTCTAAAAGGATAATAGTCGATCTTCTTGGCTTGTACAACGCAAAAGGCGTCAGCCATCTGCGTAGTAATATAGAGTCTAGCATTGACGGATCATCCGACCACACTCCGCTCATCCTCAACCTATGCGATTGATAAAGAAAAACCGGAAAAACTATATATCTAACTTTCTTGGTCTTCTTTAACTTTAAACTTCTTTAACTTCCATAAAATCTAACTCTTCTTGGGTGAAAACAGACAATGAAAAAGTTGAAGCCTTTGCTTCTCATCTACCTTGCGTAACGATACCTAACGCTGGATGCGAACTGGACACAATATTAAGCCAGGATCTACAAATATTTCTACACCTAAGACCGACTTACACTAAGGACGTTGCACGTATGATTAGGTCCTTGCACTCCGGGAAGGGCCGCAGTACGACGGTGGATCTTTTTTATTTTCTTGCTTTCTTATTTTCTCACTTGTTTGTCAAGTGATTTTCTTTTTTAGTAGCCATTAACAATATTAAGTGTTATCAATAACAAAAAGTTTAGAAACAATTTCTTTCTCATCCTCGAAATAATTATGAATTTCGACCACTGTTCAAACACACTGTTTGATTCATACTTCCACTAAATATTTATTTACTTTTATCGCTTTTTTATCAATTGCTTTTCAGTTTAAGTTTATAAAAACATTTTTAGTCAAAGGCATTTAGTTGGATTATTTGTTATATTATTTGGGTAACTTGTAAGGACTCTCAAACTCTCTATTCAAAATCAATACCCTCTATTAAAACATTATAAGATATTAAAAATAAAAGATCTTTATATATAAGTTAGACAGAGATTATAGCACATTCTACTTAAACACATTTTTTTAAAAAGTAATAATTTTAGGCAACTGATTTTCAAATTAGTCATCAATATTAAATTTGCCTGTACTATTAAAAAAAACATGAAAAAGCCTTATTATACCCATTCTGATTTCAGTTGCAATAATAATAACTGAGTTCTAGATCCTAAAGAGACACATTTATTACGGTAACTTACCGTCAATTCAGTAATTTCAAACAAATACTCTAACAAATGCAACTTATTTTTCCGTGCTCTATTTCTCTTCGGACTCTTGGGAACTCTGGTTTTTCGCTTCTTCCTCATGATCTGTAGCAAAATAGAAAACTCATTAATTTCAACCAAAGCGGCTCCCCAATTCTAATTTATAAGAAGCAATTATGGCAACAGAAAAATTCTATAATGAGGACCAAATTAACTAAATCGGAGTTACCAGACTTATTTCTGATAATGTAATAATTCCGCATTGGACTGATTCTGTATTCAATGCAAAGTATACAGTGAAGTAATTATATTTGATATAGAATTTGAAGAAGAGATGACATTATTATGTGACATTACATAATAATTTGGTTTGCATAATATTGCAGTATACTAAAAATGTAAATGTAATCATGTGGAAGACCTAACGTTTGTTGAATCGGTAAAAACATAAACTAGAAATTAAACTTAGTGTAACGGGGGACCTTTATTAACTGTCACTCAGGTTCAAAAACGCATCTCTCAGGCGCTTGGCATTAGTACACGGACTGTGTCAAACGTTACTAAGGAAAAGTTCAACTCATTTGCCAGCGATGCCATAAAAAATCACGTTTGTAGCTATTATTCCAGGAATGAATACCCAAATGGGACAAAGCTGGTTTGTCCAATGGAGGGAAAACAGATCTATCCCAAATTTTGAAGAATATACGCTTTCAATATAAAATAAGTGATAAAAGGAAAATTCTAATGGATAGTCACGATTTAATTTTAAAGAGAATAGAATTTTTAAGAAAAGCCAACAAAATTGAGAATTGGCATAGCATAGTTTTTGTAGATGAGAGATAGTTGAATGCCAATCACACGGTCTCATTCTCAAGGCATTGGACTGATGATGATGACACACAAGCATCGACATCGATGATGACGACAGCGCCTCAAGCTATTCGCTGTCCGATTGTGAATAATAAATATGTTTACATTAAAATAAAAAAATTATTTTCTCAAAATTGAAGTGTCTGTTCTCAATTAATGTGAACATACAGCCATTTAATAAATGTATAATGAATTATGAATGATACTAATACTATACTCCGTGCGCTGTAGCATGGTGCGGGCGACAGTTGTCGGTATGACGTTGACATCTGTCAGTACCGCGTGACTAGGGATGTAACGTTCTGCGATTAATTTTTATCGCTATCGATACTCTTAGCATAAATCTCGTTCTCTTTATTATTGTTATGAAAATATTTTAAAAAGAAAATTATTTGAATATAAATTGTTGAATTAATTAAATAATTCAAATTTTTTTGGTATTTGATATTTTTTTCATTACAATATTTTTGCTCTATGGCGCATCGGCGTGGCGGCCATTTTGTTTACCCGTGCGATGATGTACGTAC
This sequence comes from Bembecia ichneumoniformis, assembly GCA_910589475.2. NCBI lineage: Eukaryota > Metazoa > Arthropoda > Insecta > Lepidoptera > Sesiidae > Bembecia > Bembecia ichneumoniformis. Next base: position 12,084,631 of record OU342533.1, on the reverse strand, counting down.
GAGTGCTACCGCCTTGTATGTGACACGTATTTCCATTTCATTGTTTGTTTTCATTTTCGTTAAATTATTATTTGTTATAGTTTGTTGTTTTTTTTTTTCGTTAAAGTTTGTTGAGTTTGTTTCCATTTGATTGTTTGTTTTCATTTTCCTTAAATTGTTATTTGTTATAGTTTGTTGAATTTGTTGTTCTATTTGTGGTTATTACCATGCCTAAGCATACGAAAAAAACTGTTTTGGGTAGTCAGGCCAGGGAACTTGTTGTTCGTCTCCGAGACTACTTTGAAAGAGAACAACAAAATAATGGACCGTTGTTACCACTGAATCGAGTTGTAGAACGAGTAGCCGAAGCTCTTGATATTGGTCGCAATACTGTTTCGCGTATAACACGTGAGAAAATTGGCCAAGAAGGTTCGTCCGAAAATAAATTATCGAAACCTAACAAAAAGCGGACCAAGGTGAAGCCAATCACAGATTTAGATGATTTTGATAAGGATGCTATTAGAAATCATATTTATGACTACCCACATTGCTCAAGCAAAGGCGAACGCCTTATTATTTGTCACGCAGTTACAGCAAGTGGATTCGTCCCTAATTGTTTGCTGGCTTTTAAGTCAAAAAAATTACAAAAAAAACCAACACAATCCAACCGCAAAAGCGAGTTGGTGAAGTGGCTGAGTGAAAATGGAGTTACAGCAGATATAAAAATGTTAAAAACGGAGCTTATTGCCTTAGTCCGGCGTTATAAGCCACTAACTCCTACCTATGCTCTGGACGAGATGGCAAAAGAAAAAGGCCACCAGGTCCTTCGAATACCACCCTACCATTGCCAGTATAACGCTATTGAGCTAATTTGGGCCCAAATCAAAGGTCACGCCGCAAGAAATAATACTTCGTCGCCATTTACGGCAAATAAGATGTCGGCCCTACTACAAGAGGCCATCAACAATGTTCAACCTGAAGACTGGTCTAAGGTCGTGAATAAAACAAAAAGGGACATTATGTCTGATTGGGATCGTGACATCCGTATTGATAACATAATGGAGTCATCGTTAATAATATCCGTCACAGATTCAGATGATGAATTAAGTGACAATTCAGATGTTCCTGACTCTGATATGAGTTTAGACGAATAATATGTACGTTTCTATGAATGCCGGTTAAAAGGTAAATAAATAAAGATTCCATCTAAGCGGATCTTTGTATAGTTTCTGGACGCGGCCGCTTCAATCTTCCTATCCCTTTCCTTGTCCCGTGCACGACCGTCCAGCGAGGAAGAGTAGGAAGAGTATATACCCTATGTATGTTCTTTTGTTTTATTTATATAATTATAGCTTTTTAACAATAAAAAATGAAACTTCGCACAATATACGTTTTTTATTTAAAAAAAAAAAAATCGACTATCCATCGTAGCAGTACATCCCATCACTAAATACATCTTTGGCGTTACGTTATACGCATAACACTGCTTAATTTTTCTTTCAATTTGATTGTATTTGTAGACTAGAACTACTACACTACTACTACAGTTATTAATGTGATTTAATATATTACGAATGTGGTGCAGGTGAATTACTAAATCATTATTGTAAATCGCGGCAACTTTCAAGAGTGAAACGAAACCAAAGATAATTGTATTAGTGTATAGATGGAACAATAAAAATTGAAGATTCCTTCGATACTCGATACCCGTCTTTCTAATGGCTGCATGTCGTATGTTAAAAAGAGATAACAATAGCCGAATATGACGTCTTAAAACGCTGCGCGCCATAAAAAAGGCAACGTCATATTTGTTTATATCATGCTGGTTAACAAGCGCGTTTAGCTTTATGTGATTTAAAATACATAAAAATCTGAAAGTGTGATTTCATAAATCTGTTGCTTGCCAAGAATGGCTTGTACTGTTCCCGTTTGTCCAAGTAGAGTGGGTGTTTTGAAGGAGAATAATGGAAACATATCATTTCACCGGTAAGTCGCACAGCTCGCACTCATTAATTTTGGTGTTTTGTAAACAAATTTTTATAATTATTTACTAAAAATGAATCATTGTACATGCATACACAGCTCTAAGGTTGATTTATTTAAAGAAAAGCTGGTGTTTATAACTAAAATTTACAAAAACCAAAATTAATCGGAATATTTGACATTTGTCTTGCTTTATAGTGCTGTAGTCTGATCTTGATAAGTTTATCGATATCGATAACTAATTTATTTTTAGTAGGGTGTTGACAATTTCTAGCATTCACTGCAAGTTGAAAGTAATTTTTATCAATTTATAACAGATTTCCCACCGACATCGATTTAAAAAAAATGTGGACAAAAAATGTAAGAAAAGCCGACGATTGGAGAGCTTCGCAATATACAAGAATATGCTCAATGAACTTTGAAGATTCTTGCTTTCGCCAAGGATATCAGCGTAAAATTCTACACTCGTATGCAGTGCCGACAATATTCCCAAAATTACCACCATCGTGTAAACCAGTAAGTAATATCTATAAGTTATAAAGAAGTTATGCTTCAATCTATGAAAATTATGAAAATCTTTTGAATCATTAATAACCAAAAACTATTTCTTTTCAGAAATTACCCAGAAAAAGAAAACTTACTAATAAATACGTAGATACCCAAGCGTCAACAAAGTCTTAAAATTAAAATGTTGACGAATCACAGATGAACGATATCACAGATTAAAATGAAACGATATCACAGATTATCCAATTTGTGATATCGTTTCTAAAAATAAAACTTTAAGATTATCGAGTTTTTTTTCTCTCGTAATAAAAACCTACTCCCGTTCTACCCCTTAAGGATGGATTCTAAATATTTCTACTCAAAAAATAACTATTCTTTTGAAATAATTTGGTGAAATAAATGCGAGAGGTTGCATACAATCTCATACAACCGATTAGCAATGCGGCGAGTACCAGTACGCACCCAAATTTTATTTATATTGAATAACCAAACAGTACACCGAAACGCATTTAGCCATACTTTTTATCCGTCATATATTTAAAATCTATATCAACGATATCTAGTTATCAATAAAAATGCACAGCACTATTATACGCTATAACTTTAGCTTGCATTGTATAGTCAAAATGGAGACATTCACTCAACTTCGACCCGACAGATTATATATGTATGTCTCTTTCAATCTTATGACAATTTGAAGGTGTTAGAAAGAATAAAATATTGCTGCATTTTGTGATCCATCTATAGGTACAGACTAATACAATATCTTTGAACGAAACTAGTCGTAACTGTCACCCGCACCATGCTACAGCGCACGGAGTATAATTCCAAAATGTGTGTCGATAATGGCATCTCATTCTGTTATACTATGCCCGTCACTAGTTATGTCAATCTGCTAAACTTCAAATGTGCATTCTTATTGGCCGGACTAAAACTAAACAAATGCTTTTATGACAAAGCAGACAAGCAAACAACAAAATACTTGAAAGCACACAAAACTTGATTTGAAACAAATAAATTTATCCATTTTAATGAAGATATATCGTCACTTAGCGGTTTAGACCAGTTTTTAATAATTTAAACACTATTACATTTATGCCCTATTCATTGTACTGAAACTAATTAGAACTTTTAGACATGTGTTCTTTCGAATAACGATTATTTTTATTATTATTATAAACAACATGGATAAGATTATATGGTCTTAATTCAATATCTTTTGAAAGTTGCACTTACTTGATTCAAATCATTCTCTCCCAAAATGAATTCAATATCTTTCAGAACTTTACCAAAATTAAAAGAAGGATCATTAATATCGGCATCGACCTCATTCAAATCTCTGTCCAACTGAAAGCCATTATCATCATTTTTCAAAATATTGTCCATTTCAATAGAGTTAGAATCATTGTTATCGTCATCACTTCTTCTTGGTTTTTCATTAACTTTCTTTTCCACCAGTTCCATTTCATGTAAACTATCATTTTTAAATCTATTCAAACTAAAAGTGTTGTTATCATCATTGTCATTGTCAAAAACACCTTTTGCATTGACAATCGCTTTTTCAGTACTTCTGTTTATACCATCTTTCGCTTCTTGAGAACTGTTTTCTTGTCCTGGCAAATATGCTTCGGGAATTGTAAAACATGATATTATTACAGGTTTTTTACAACACTCTAAATTACTCTGCAATTGTAATAATTTACGATCATATGATTTTAAGATTTCTTCACTTATCTGTAATATTATATAAATAAATAAATATTAGCTCTATATTACAGGTGCAGATAATTAAAAAAAATTGATGTCTGTAACAGAACATTATATGAACTAAGATAAATACAGAATGCCATGCAAATAACTGATACAAGTGACATGACCTCTTGTGACAAGTCAAGTATATATACTACCCCACATGACTAACCAAAAATGATAATCACATAAAAGCATTAAGAATGTTACTGCAAGAATATATGGTACTTTTTTTATGTTAAGCTCGACAGACAGGCTGATGGTCCACTTGAGGGTAGCTGGCGCCCTATAACATAAGCAACGTCACAGATGCTGCAAGTGTGATGCCGACCATAGTAGGATTTAAGACAGGGATTAGGAAATACATATACATACAGGAGCAAGTATGTATTAATGTTTAATTAACAAGCATGATATTAATGATCAAGTAATATACATACATATTAACATTATTTGATAATATATTATTGGCCTTAATATGGTTACTGAAAATTCCCAGTAAAGAACCTAAGAGCGGGCTTAAGCTTTTCCATATGGTTGTATTTTTCATTGAACAAGAATAAAAATGATAGTGACAAAATCATTTAAGCAGAGTAGGTCAGATGAGTAACAGGTTGGATTCCAAATGTCTATTTCTTTTCTGTGTCAAAGGAAAGGGCAATAATGTAGCATGTTTTTGAAAAGGTTTGAAACAGCTAATGCTATTTTTTTTTTAAATGCCACAACTCAAACTGTATTCTTCAATGATTAAGCATTTAATTATTATATTTTTTTTTGTAATTTATCAGCATCCAGAGCTATAATCTGATGTGAGATTTATTTTCCTTATTACAATGTGGTTGATGTCATGTTTCTACGACAATTATCTCAAGATTCAACTTCAACAGTCCAAGTCCAAGATCCGTCATCTCTTCAGTAGAATGACCTCTCCATTTGTATCTAGAAGGTTTTTAGCTAATTCGTTGTGTGTTTTCTCAACTTGTTTTCATATCTTGCACTACCTGCACTGATTGTCTCCTTAATGGTTTCCATGTCCAGGTGCCTACTATCAAATACTGCCTACTGCCTACTGCCAAAGCACAATTTCGGCCCTACTACAGAAAGCTTTAAACATCATTTGCGAATGGTGCACAGGAAATGAACTGTTAGTTAACAGTGATAAAACCGCTATAGTACCGTTTACCAAAAAGAGGCTACTGGATAAATTAAAGCTACCTCTAGTAAATGGTAAACGAGTTGAATTTTCCTCAGAGGTCAAATATCTGGGAGTTACTTTCGACCAGAGGCTAACGTGGAATGCACACATTGGAAATGTGATAAATAAGGCTAAGGCAGCCTTATTTATCAGTCGTCGAATGGTAGGGAAGAGCTGGGGCCCGTAACCAAATCTCACCCTCTGGCTGGCTTGTGAGGCCGATGATCGCATACGCCTCATCGGCCTATATATAGTATGGTATAGAAAGCCAACCAGAAAACGACCATCGACAAGCTTAATGGCTTACAGCGTTTGGCATGTCTGATGATAACAGGAGCCATGTCGAGTTCCCCCGGAGCATCTCTGGAGGCTATCCTGGACTTACCGCCTCTAAATCTACTTTTAGAGAAGGAGGCGAGAACCAGCATGCACAGAATGATGAATCGGGGTAAACACAATTGGCTGTCCAAGATACTCAGAGCTCTAGAAGACTCAGTACTAAGGGATCCCATCCTAGGCATGCCTACTGATACAATGGTACCACAGTACATAGAAGAAAAGTATTACACTGTGGAGCTACTCTCAAGAGGAAACTGGTCAAATAACAAGATCTCTTGAGAGGAAGGGAGCCTTTCTTGGTATACTGATGGGTCCAAATCAGGACCTGACGTAGGCTATGGAGTGTATGGCGGTGACCAGGATTACAGGACCAGTGTAAACTTGGGACAATACGCCAGCATCTTCCAAGTAGAGGTCTACTCCATCTTAGAATGCATGGAAATCAACCTGCAAAGAAACTACGTCAACCGTGTAACCGTGTTTACATTCATTCAGTCAGGCTGCATTTCAAGCACTGGACAGTCTCAAAGCTGGTGCGAAACTGTGTAGACTACTTAAATACCTTAGGGCGCAAGAACAAAGTGGTCCTAAAATGGGTAGCTGGCCATATGGGGATCAAAGGCAATGAACTTGCCAACGAATTGGTTCGTGTAGGCGCAAAAGGTAGGCTAATAGGTCCTGAACCTATGTGCGGACTACCAAATAGCCTAGCTCGCTGGAGCATATGGAACCAGTGCTTTATTAAATCTTACAAATTCTGGACTAACTTGCCAGGGTTGAACCATTCCAAAGCGCTCATTAAAGCCTATAGTCGAAAAACACCAATGCATATCCTGTGCGAGTGTGGCCCTCTGATGCACAAGCGCAGTCACACCCTAGGAAGCCACACAATGGCCTGTGAAGATGTGAGAATGCCTCTATCAAAAAAGTACTACAATTTCTTAACGTGGTAGGTATAGGTAGGGAGCTTTAGTTCACGTGGCGATCAGAATATTTCAGCAATGGACGAAGTGACAGAAATAGCCACTAAGACAAGATAAAAGATCAAATAGGCATATTATTATTAAATGACTACACTGTGAATTATCTTGTTGTATAGACATTTAATTTTAACAAATTAAAATAAACTTAAAAGAACAACTTCAAGTGGTTACTATTAGCATTATGTTTTTTAATTTTGGAGTTACTTTCAATGAATATTGAAATGAAATAAATAAAAAATCATACTTCATACAACTTTATATCCATCTTCCAAATAACCTAACTGAACTTTGATTGAACCAATTGTGTGAAAAGTTGCATACTCACACAACCCTCTATCTCCAGAATGTTTTCAAGCAAAGAGCGAACGGTAGAAAACTTATTAATGAATTTGTTGATTTTTCCAATAATTGTTAAACATTCATAACACACTAAAATTGGTGAATACACTTCCTGAAAACACAGTAAATTAACAAATTAACAATAACAATTAAGAAGGAATTCTTTCTCCATCATTTACTTTGAGCAATCTCTAATATTATTAGTCTCACAGCCTTTGAGCATGAATTAAGCCTGCTTATTAGTAAGGTGCATATATATTTATTCACTGGCAGACCTGTCAAATGTTATCCTGTTTGGATCCGAAAAAAAAATGTTATGTAGCCCCGCTTTCCAGGTCCAATTTGTGAATTTAAAATCATTCTGAGTCCTACTGTGTACAATCAGTGGAGATATCAGTCTCCACTAAGTATGTGTTTTTGCAGTTACTTCATTGGGCAAGGATATTAATGTTTTAAACTTACACTTGGGTCAATGAAACACTCAATTTCTTTTTCGCTTACTATTTCCATTTTCGTGTCAGTAATAAGGCAAAATCTACAAAATCTTACAGCGTCCATAATTCAGTTATATAAAAATCACGGGGGACAACTAAAACGAATACTGTCACAGATTATAAAGACTATGTTGTTTCACAACAGATAGGACACTTACTGAACGATTCCAAACTGTTAGAGATTCGGTATGCGAGACAAACCGTCATAGACAATATAGACTATATAGAGCTGTTCCCATAAGCTTTCAGATATCGTATCGATAATAGTGATGTGTACGCATATCGATTTATTGTCTTATTTTTGGGACTTATTTAAAGTTAAAAAAAAAACAACCAAAATCTTTACTTTATTTTATTAAATCTCTTTGTTTTTACAAATTTTTGTAAAGCTAACTTTTGTATCGAATCCATTTGGGAAGGATTAATTTTCTTATGGACTAATCCCTTTAAAATTAAATTAATACCTTTGCACCAATTATATATCTGCAAAACCGACGTAATTCGAATAAATAAATCAATTAAATCCCTTTTGTGAATAGGACAGCCCAGCCAATCCATATTATGATTCTTTAAAAATTGTTCTTTTATTTTTTTTATTATTCCTGTTTTGTGACAATTTTTTTCTAATTGTTCATTTGATAAATCAATTAATTTCGAAAATGCCACGATAAACTGTGTATTATTATAAATTAAATTTCTATGTTTTAAAGTAGTCCGTTCTCTAAAGGTGGTCAGACTATGCGCTCCTAATATTTCTTTTGTAATTATTGTTTTTCGACAATTGTTACATTTTATTTTTTTAAATAACTTTCGAGTAACGAAACCAGATGTATATGTCTTAGAATTTATATTTATTTTTTCTTGTTGCACTTTGGAAAGCCTATTTCCAGGTCCTTGGCTTACATTTTCATTGTCAATTATTGAATGTTGAATAGGTAAAAATTGTGTTGTGATGTCACTATTTGTACTTCTGACTTGTGGTGTTATTAAATGTTTTAGATTTATTATTGTTGCGCCAATATCTTCTTCACAATTAGCGTATTTTGAATGAATGTTTAAAATATTTGACATTAATAAAGATTTATAAGAGTTTTGGAATGTGTAGACATCTGGATTATTAAATCTGTAATTGTGTGATCTAATTTTACCAAAAAAATTTTCTAATGGGTCCTGGTTTAAATTCCTTGTATAGAAAAACTTAACCCCCTTAGAAAATAATATGTTAGTTATCCGAATTAGACTTTCCAAAGTTGTAACCCAATTATTTAAGGATGGCACTGTTTTCGTGACTCTTTCGCCAGTTCTTTTCTTTTCCAAAAAATTTATATTTTTAATTTTATTAATGGCATCCTTCCAAAATACTAAATGTTGGCTGCTTTCTTTAACGGCTCCTCGAATTTTTCCCGCAACATTTCCAGTCCGTGACCCATTGCAAGAGTCAAACAGTTTATCAAAAAATTCTACAGCATCTGCAGTATTTTTATAGGTGCTACTTAATATACTTCCATCTTGATGTTGTGCTGCAAATAAATATTTTTGTTAATATAAAATGGAAAATACCATAGTAATACTGAGTTGAAGTTGAATATCAAAATATGTACCCCTTAATTAAAAATATTTTTCCGAATTAATCATATTCACAAATTGATGAACATGGTAAAATGTTAACTTACTGAATTGTGCTGTGTATCTTAAAGTAGCTGCCACCCGTTCACTTAGAACTTTTGAGCAGTAGCTCACTTTCATTTTCCTAATTTTGTCAGGAATTACGTGTTCATCCGTCAATTTTGGAAGCATTCTAATCTGACCAATTTTACAATCGAAGTTGTATATGTCAATTATATCTTGCCATTTAGCAATTCGGCCTTCATAAAGAAGATCCTTGGTCAGCATATTATTGCGTATCCCTTTCAGGAGATGTGGAGGATCATATATGACACTAATGTTGCAACCCTGTAGTGAGATGGTACCATCTGTAACAATTTTCTAAAATTATAAGCTGTTGAAAGAGAACTAGGCTTGAATAGGATGCTTCAAATATATATGACTACTTTATTTTAATTTTTCGTCAATTTTCCAATGTTTTTAATAGACGGAGACAAATACAACAAATAAAAAACCATGAAAATCGGTCAAGCTGTTCTCTGTTGGAACAAACCCAACTTTGTTTTATATATTATATAGATTTATAAACCACACATAATATCTAAACAATAAAGAAATGTAGATAGGTTAAATTAAGACTTTAATCTACATCTGCTGCACATTAAGAGCGTTTAACAGTTTGAACCCTGCTTGCGTCGTTTTATACGAATTTCTGAACATTATTGTGGTTGACGTAAAAATAATACAAACAAAACAAAAATGGAACAGGATAGCACAATCCTATTTCCATTATTTGTTGCAATTAAAAATTATTGTTTATGTATGTAAAATCCTGTTTTTAGCAACACCTGTTTTCCTAAATTTTACTATTAAGTCACTTTTGGTCATCTATTTACTTTAGAAAAATTGTTAGAAATGTGTTTTGAAAAATATTAAAACTACAGGAATATTCTCTACTTTTATTTGTTGCACTCGAAATTTAAAAATTTAATTCAACAATAGTGTTAAAAAAATAATGAAATCGTGCATTTTGTGCTTTATATTTTGCGCTATTTCTACAAATTCAGACCGTTCATTGAAAAAACAATACATGTACATGAAATTTCAATGCTTAATATCTAATAAAATAAATAAATATTATTATAAATGGCTACTATCTCCTTTGTATGATTTTTTTAAAAATACACTATAAATGCTCCATACAAATACTGCTGCGCTCATTACGCGCGCAAATTTTGACTTGCCTTAAAACTGTTAAGCGCTCTTAAAACTATAAATAAATAAAGCTTACCATATTGTAAATTGTTTTGCACTTGTAACCTTCTAGTTGTTTCTTGCAATGATTTAAGGGTTGACTGGAATGTCATGCCTTGGTCACAAATAAATGCTATGGGCTCTAGACCTATGCGAACTACGGCGTCAACAACATTGTTGAGTATTTCTTTTAATTGAGCAGCTGGCATGGTACCCTCACAAAAGTAAAATGCAAAAGGTTGTCTCCATGATGTGCATATACCTCTTACCATGAAGACTAATGCATGATCAGCAATTCTGACGTTTTGGTTTTTTTGTACAAAACCATATATATGATCTTCTGCAGGAGAAAAGTGGAGATGAGAGGACAACTGAACTTCATCAAACACTATACTGCATATTTTTTTTGTAGGTGTCCATTTTTGTATTCTATCTTTTAGCATATCACAAAAGTATTCATTTATACCACTCTCTATTTTTATATTGTGTAAAATTCGATTAATTGTTCTTTTAGCTGGTAATTTAAATATTTGTTGCAATAAACTATAACCCTTCGGACTTTGCTTATATAGGGAGAGGCACAAAAGTTTCTCCTCAAAATTATATCGTCGAGCATTCTTATTTAATTTTGAATTTCTTATTTGCATCAGAATGATATTTTTTTGCATAAAATCTAAACTTTCCACAAGTTTTTGAAATTCTTTTGTTTGCGCAAACTCTTCTGCATTTTTAATATTTCTTTCATTATCTCTTCTGATCTCAAATAGTCTCCTCCTTTTCAAAATTTTCTTGCAATTGCTATATAGCCTTCTGCATTTAGGTGAAAGGTCTGTGAATCGATTTATTAATCTCATTCGTGCTGAACGAGTGGTTCCTGAAATGAAACATATTCTTAAAAAAAAACTAAATGCATTCTAAAGTCTTCTATTGTAAACTCAAGTTTAACTTTATATATTTAAACCTTGTTAAAATTTTGACACACAGAGGAATTACTTTAATGCATTATTAAATACTTCATTTTACTAAATTAATATTATATTGTTGTTACAAATTAAATTACATATTATAATGTAGTGTTTTTGAACAATTCAATGTTGCCCCATACTGCTAATATAGTTTAGATGCAATAGAAATGTTACCATATCTTTTGTTAATTGGTTAGCTTACCTTTTACACTTGAACTGGGTGACTTGCGATTAGAAGTTGTACCTTCTTCCATGTTATTACTTTGTTTAAGATGTGTATTTAATGTAGCTGTAATAATAATTTCAATAAAATTATTACATATTTAAATATTTTAATACTCTTATTAAGGGAACATCCCTAGATGCTATTGTACTCATTGTTTCTTCATTGAATCATTAAAAGACAAGACATACCTTGTGTTTCCAATTCTTCCAGATAAAGAGGTTTTTTCGAATATGTGTGGTCATTACTGGAAATGGAATATGTATGATCTTGTATACCTAAAACATAAAAATTAATGAATACAATAAGTAAGTTGAGCTAGACTGAGATTATAAAGATGACTGTATAACAGAATTAGTCAAGTTAATTAAAATAATTGATTTTTACTGACCTATATAACACTCAGGATTGTTTGGGATTCCAGTGCTAACTTCTTCATCAGTGAAAAGAGAAGGCCAGGATTTGTACTGTCTCTTATTGTTAATTAAAAACTTTTTCTCAAAATGTTTAATGCAGATTTTTCTTTGCAAGATCTGTTGAGTTGACATCAATACAAGATCTTGACAATAGGTCGATGCACGAGATACCCATAGTTCTCGCAACCTAACATTCTTGGGAAAATTAAACAATGTCACCGCATCTTTCGACAACCCACAAATACAGCACTTCGTGATCGGCATTGTGGTTGTTATTAATAGTCGCCAGAGAAAAGAGCAATGTATTCTATAAAGAAATCGTCGGAATCCAGAAATCAAGCAGTGTGTAGTCGTTAGATAAATCTAAATCGGTATCCAGTAATCAAGCAGTGTGTAGTCGTTGGAGAATTCTACGTCGGTATCCAGTAATCAAGCAATGTGTAATCCTTTGAGAAATCCACGATATTTGTCTTAAAATAGGCCACTTACTAAAATCCACTTAAAAAGAAAAATAATAACCTCTAAACTAAACCGCTAAACTCACTAAACGCTTTGACTTGACATTGAGTCATTGATTGATACAAGACAAGACAGACAAAAAAAAATGGCGGACTATGGAAAGTGGCGCCTCTGTACCGTTTGTGTCGCATACCGCAAACTTCTAACATCAGACCGAATACTATGAAGTGTCAATGCCGTGAATACTGTGTTTTGTTGTGTATATCTTCCTCCGTTCACCGTTCCACTTTCATGAGCAAAGACTACAAATTACAATACAATATTTCGAATATTTCATTCATGATAATATTTTGACCAAAGATGTTGTATTAGTCTGTACCTATAGATGGATCACAAAATGCAGCAATATTTTATTCTTTCTAACACCTTCAAATTGTCATAAGATTGAAAGAGACATACATATATAATCTGTCGGGTCGAAGTTGAGTGAATGTCTCCATTTTGACTATACAATGCAAGCTAAAGTTATAGCGTATAATAGTGCTGTGCATTTTTATTGATAACTAGATATCGTTGATATAGATTTTAAATATATGACGGATAAAAAGTATGGCCAAATGCGGTTCGGTGTACTGTTTGGTTATTCAATATAAATAAAATGTGGGTGCGTACTGGTACTCGCCGCATTGCTAATCGGTTGTATGAGATTGTATGCAACCTCTCGCATTTATTTCACCAAAATATTTCAAAAGAATAGTTATTTTTTGGGTAGAAATATTTAGAATCCATCCTTAAGGGGTAGAACGGGAGTAGGTTTTTATTACGAGAGAAAAAAAACTCGATAATCTTAAAGTTTTATTTTTAGAAACGATATCACAGATTGGATAATCTGTGATATCGTTTCATTTTAATCTGTGATATCGTTCATCTGTGATTCGTCAACATTTTAATTTAAAGACTTGCAGTTAATGTTGACGCTTGGGTATCCACGTATTTATTAGTAAGTTTTCTTTTTCTGGGTAATTTCTGAAAAGAAATAGTTTTAGGTTATTAATGATTCAAAAGATTTTCATAATTTTCATAGATTGAAGCATAACTTCTTTATAACTTATAGATATTACTTACTGGTTTACACGATGGTGGTAATTTTAGGAATATTGTCGGCACTGCATACGAGTGTAGAATTTTACGCTGATATCCTTGGCGAAAGCAAGAATCTTCAAAGTTTATCGAGCATATTCTTGTATATTGCAAAGCTCTCCAATCGTCGGCTTTTCTTACATTTTTTGTCCACTTTTTTTTTTAAATCGATGTCGGTGGGAAATCTGTTATAAATTGATAAAAATTACTTTCAACCTGCAGTGAATGCTAGAAATTGTCAACACTCTACTAAAAATAAATTAGTTATCGATAAACTTATCAAGATCAGACTACAGCACTATAAAGCAAGACAAATGTCAAATATTCCGATTAACTTTGGTTTTTGTAAATTTTAGTTATAAACACCAGCTTTTCTTTAAATAAATCAACCTTAGAGCTGTGTATGCATGTACAATGATTCATTTTTAGTAAATAATTATAAAAATTTGTTTACAAAACACCAAAATTAATGAGTGCGAGCTGTGCGACTTACCGGTGAAATGATATGTTTCCATTATTCTCCTTCAAAACACCCACTCTACTTGGACAAAAGGGAACAGTACAAGCCATTCTTGGCAAGCAACAGATTTATGAAATCATACTTTCAGATTTTTAAGTATTTTAAATCACATAAAGCTAAACGCGCTTGTTAACCAGCATGATATAAACAAATATGACGTTGCCCCTTTTATGGCGCGCAGCGTTTTTAGACGTCATATTCGGCTATTGTTATCTCTTTTTAACATACGACATGCAGCCATTAGAAAGACGGGTATCGAGTATCGAAGGAATCTTCAATTTTTATTGTTCCATCTATACACTAATACAATTATCTTTGATTTTGACAGAGAGAAATCTCTTAATTGTCAAATTTTAAAATTATGCTACAGCACAGAACATAATATATAAACTCTAGATAATAAGTTACTCTATGCCCTCTAGCGAGAGACTACCAGCGTCTTCTCCGCAGTGTTGCCATATTGCTTTAATTGAATAGTTTTTTTTTTCGGTAAATATATTCTTTATGTCAATGTATTATCGAAACGCGAACTTTATATTTATTTTATTATATATTTATATCATTCGAGGCAGCCTCATAGTGTTATATATAGTGTAAAACTGTATTCGTCATACAATTGTCCAGGTTAATTTCCTTACGTTCGAATTGTTTGTACCACCGATACACACTGCTACGGCTTGGTGCTGTTTCATGGAATACATACTGCATCTTACTAACACATTTATCAGCAGTTAAACTACGCTTAAAATTGTACATGATTATCATACGTAATTCGCGAGGCGTCAACTTGGACATCTTGGTGTAAACTAAGATATTTAAAACAAATATAGGAAATGCACGAGATGTTTCTTGTTGCCAATAAACATGTTAAGACATGCACTATAAAATGACAGAGTATGGTGCAGTTCAGCTAACGCTTGTGAACAAAGTCTCTAAACGTTCCTAGCAGCCTACGTATAACCTATACTGTTTTTCGTGGCCGTCACTTTCCAGTTTATATTTACATCTATAAGTATTTAATTAATCTTCGCCCCGAAATAAAATCGGTGAGTCGTTTTCGGTTGTTAATAGTAGTTTTCTAGATTCCTTACATTATTTCGTGGCACCGCATGGTGTGAAAAGGTTAAATTTTTGATACTGAGTTTTATTAGTGTTCCTTGATTAGTGTATTAATAAAGGATAACGTGTTCTCTTGATGGGCGTTATTCGTTATTAATTTTTTTTAATTGTTTGGTTTGCAAAAGTAGACGGATAGATAGTAGAAATTTAGTGAGGTGCCGTCTACCGGTATATCCCTGTCCCCACCGCGGCGACAGCCGTACATGCGGTGTAGGATAGCATCTGAGGCATGTCTTCGACGTGTTTCAGGGGTTTTTTTTTGTTTGGGGTCCGGTGAGAGGTGAAGAAGCGTGACAAGCGAGGAGGTACCTCGAGGGTCCCGAAGGGCTGCGCAGTAGAACCTCGGCTGGCCGACCTGTCCAAGGTCTTCTGACCGTCTGTCCGGCCAACGATCCGGTCGCGTCCCTTCTACCTGTGTGGTGGAGTCCTTTCCCCGCGTCTTCTCGTCACGTCGAGGCTAGGCCGCTGTCTGCGGGCTGTGCTTCTCGTGGTCGTCGGGCGCGGACGTCTCTTCTGCAGGGTACCCACCACGCCAAAAAGATACGTTTTCTTTTCTTTCATAATTGCGATTTACCCGTGACGGATACCCCTTACCCGCGATTAGGTATTATAGGCTTTTCAGTAGACAGATCAATCTAAATTGGGCTTTTCGACGGCGAATAGCTCTCGATTGGTCTCCACGAAGACCCTGCTATTTTTTATTTTTTTTACTAAAACGAATTTGATGTGATTTGTACCATAACTAATTGATAAGTTAATTATTTATTTAAATTTAGATATGACCAATTAATTTTTTTTATTTAATAAATTTGTATACGCCTTAGTGCAGATTTTTTTTTTTTTTCCCTAAATTAATTTTTCTACTGGTTACCATCCCGCCACCATCAGTGGGGGAAAAATAGATAACAATATGTATCATATATGTTTTGTGTTTAATATCCTTCTAAGTTCGCTTTAACGCAGCTTTGTTTTTTAAATTTTTGTCCAAAATAATATTGCTATTTTATATTTTTTGACCAATTTGTGTAAAAACCAATCTATATTCCTTTTTAGCGGCAACGATAGCTTTTTTATCTAGATAGTAAAAGAAACTTTCTCATTAAAGATACTTTTATTACTACCCTTGATATTCGACAC
Organism: Bembecia ichneumoniformis; assembly: GCA_910589475.2. NCBI lineage: Eukaryota > Metazoa > Arthropoda > Insecta > Lepidoptera > Sesiidae > Bembecia > Bembecia ichneumoniformis. Next base: position 12,068,225 of record OU342533.1, on the reverse strand, counting down.
ATTTACAAAGCTCTTATAACAAAATTTTGAAAATGGTCAATTGATAGCGTTGTTTTGAACTTTTTAAACTGAATTTCAGTTTTAAAATGCATTTCAGATGCATTAATTAATGGGCCGTTTAAAATGCAGGAATCAAAAAATGTGAGATTTTGCGGCAATAAAATACATTGTAATTGAGTGAAATAGTTTAGTGATTGAAATGATCATGACTTTGTTTTCTTTTTTGTTCTTATGCGCTTCTTGGCCTGCCCTAAATGCACCTCGTTCTCGTGAACCTTCAGTATTGAACCCATAATGAAGGTCTTCTGGCAGAAGCGACACTTGTGAGGGCGGGGGCCGCCATGCACGTTCTGCAAATATACAATGCGAATATTTATTAGCAAAGAAAAAGAATTAACAATGGTAAAAAAAGATCAAAAGCTGTCAATGTGGAGTATTAAATAAGTTATAGAGTTACATAACATCGATGGTTACACAAGGGCGGATCCAGGATTTCATTTTGGGGGGGGCCATTCTGACAAAGTTCGGAGTTAGGGTTAATATCACAAGTATTTTTTTTGTGTATTTTTTTACTAGTTGAGATGCATTATGGTTGTATTGCAAATACTTTTAACCCGCGTAATCGCGTATTTGAACTGTCTCAAATGTCTGACATGAATTATGAAACTTTCGATAACTTTGATTGATATGGATTATATTATTCTATATTCAGTTCATATATGAATTGAATTGAAAAGTTAAGTCAAAAATATGGAATTCCTGGGTCTTTTGGGGTCCGCGAATGTGGTTACATAGCACTATGGTGGTAGAGCACACCGCGTTCCGCAGTCATAAACAGAGCAGCCCGTTTAGGGACAATAACCACCCTCTTACAACCTTGAAATAACAGCAGGAGTCCATTCGCGTATCACCGTCGAAGAGAATAACTACACTCGCGTTTTGATGAACAATTTTAGATACACTTATATAGATCAACTTCTATCAGAACTCCGCTGAACCTGAAGTGTCGGCCGCGCTGAATGACTGAGAATCTATGCAAGTCGCAACTTGTCCAGTTGAGAACATCCCTGTTTACTGTTTCTGCCCTTTAGCGTGAAAGCTGAACCGAACCTCCATCTCCAAAACTAGCGTTTGTATGGACAAAAGTTGAAATAAGCTGAAAGTTGAAAAGTTGAATAAAGGAGTAACTATTTAGTTACTCCTTTATCCCTTATTCTTTCCATCTCTTCTTGTCATTAGTTAGTTTATAAGCGACGGATACCACCGACCATCAAGTGGACCGTCAGCCTGTTCGCTGGCCTATATATAATAAAAAAATGAATAAATGCAAGAATTATCTAGAATTATCTTGAATAAGGATTATACAGATTAGTGAAACATTACATCATATAATAACAAAAAATTCTCAAATTCAAAGTATACTCGTATAATCAAGGATTATATTTTTTATACACCTAATTGGAAACTACTTTTTTAAAACAAGACAAACTGTACGTCACTGTGGTACAAATAAGCAAGCAAATATGTTTTTTTTCTTATCTGATTCAATGCCGCGGTCTATTTTTTTAGCGTACCCCAGTGGAGGTTAACAAATATTTCATGATACTGCAAGACCATCATAACCCATAGACAATGATGATACCTCTCGGGTATCTTCAGCCATATGAATGTAAAATTTTCGTTTATTTACTGTTTTACTTAGTTTTAACCTTTCAAGAGAAAATTTTACAAAGATTCAACGAATCCAATTATGATGCCCCTGCGGCATCATCCGCCATGAATCGGTTAATAAAAAAAGAAAAGCGATAAAAACGATAATGGCCCTCACCCTGATGTGATTCCCTAGGCCGCTCTTGGACTTCAAGACCTTCCCGCATTGGCTGCAGAGGTTGGCGGGGTAGAGGTGGCGTTGGATGTGTAGCTTCAAGTACTCCTTGGAGATGTACTTCACGTGACAGTAATCACACTCGAAGCGCTTCCCCAGCTCACTGTGCGTCGTTCGCAAGTGCGTGTTCAGCGCCGCCTTGCTCTGTTCAATCAAGTGATTAATAAGGGTGTATCCTATAAAGCATAAGAATGCTTTGATTTTTTACGCCATTTTTATTTGAAAATGTCAACCGCATAGTTTACAACAAGAATATCTTTCGACTTGACGGTACGACTGTTTTACTGAAATGTTCAATACATGGGGCTGTTCTGTTTTACTTAGCAGATATTTTATAGTTTGAGAATAAATTATAAATTTGACTTAGGTATAATATACAATACTTATTTTTTTACATAAATTTATGTAAGGGTCGGCAGGTAGGCTGACGGTCCACTTGATGGTGGATAGCTACCGCTAGTTGGTATGATTATGGACAAAGCCATAGTGGATTTCCTTGAGTACACACGTGTTAGTATCCCATTGGCACTGTTCGAAAACTATATCATACAAAGAATTTCGATTAATATGATAATAATGTCATACCGTTATTTTTATTTAGATTATTTGAGCGCGAGTGAGTTCTTGGATTCAGAAGCGATACAGTACTATTTATGAAGCGATACTTGGAAACTTATCAATATACAACTGGAGCTTTGTGAAGAACATTATTAAGGCCGGCGTGAACTGACGACATGGCTTGACACGGCACAGCAAAGGATTATTTCTAAACATATTATTTTCAACCTTATTGCAATAGGTATGATGACGGTATTAAAGAATCAAAGAATAAATGGTTTTGTAGAAAAATATATGTTGAAAGGAGTCTAAAAAATTACTCATTTTTTGTATTAAAATTGAGATTAATAAGATTTTCAATAAAATAGAAGTATAAATAACTGCAATCGGCCATGTTAACTGAAACACCAAACAGAGCGATGACGTCACGCCCAGGTAAGTGCCATCGTGTTGCTTGACTTTGGTTTGACAGGATGAAAAATTTTATGAGATGTCGGTGGCGTCAAGTTTCATCAGACGCAACGTCACGACACCTAAGAGCGTTTTCGCGCGTAATTCAAAATAGATTTAAAAACATTCAATAATTCGCATTGAAATTTAGTTTTTTGTTGAAATATTGTTTTTTTCGGATATGGTAGACGTGTATCTACATTATGGAAGGGAATTTCAAAATCTGTCATCATGCCTATTACTTTAGCACTAGCACTTCTTTAGCGTAGCGTTCTGCGTTATGCCACGCGATACGATGCTGCGGCATGCTTCGGCACGTCGCGGCATTAAAGGAGTGTCAGTGCTAAAATAATTGCAATAAGGTTGAAAATAATATGTTTAGATAAAATCCTTTGCTATGCCGCGCCGTGCCATACCGTCAGTCAACGCCGGCCCTTATAATGAGCCGCTGCGCACAGACTGGAACGCGCGAACCTTAAAACAAACTTTCTTCTACGGTATTTTCGCCTAGCTACAATACTTCGATCGAGCAGTAACCAAATTTCTGTAGAGACGGCAGCGCGTCCATCCCAGCGTTGCTTGTGTCCTTAGGCGACGGTAACCATCTTCCATCAAGTATGAAACAAGTAATAGAAGTTCATTAATGGAAGCGGCCTGGAGTAAGACCGAGTTATATACCAGTGTAATGGTAAATACCATAAAAGCTTTTCCGCACGTGTCGCAGACGAAGTCCCCTTGTTTGTACCGCTTGTCGAAGTGGAGGCTCCGATGATGATGCCAATGTTGTCCTTTGTTAGTCAACACTAAGTCGCACTGAAAGAAGAGTTCACCTATAATGTCTTCTGAATTGGCTATGGAACTTTTAAATCAATGTTAACGTTTCTTGTTTTCTGTATAAGACATCTTAAATCTTCATTGTCATGTTGTTAATCTAGGAGCACGGTAGTGCCTTTTTTTTGGGAGGGGAAATGCATTTACGCACTATCCCTCGTCGACGAGGACGGCCGACGAGGGGATGCGTGGGACTCACCCGGCGGAACAAACCGCCCCGCCGGCCGGTCCTACCCACTAGAACCCCTCCGTGTTCCATCATCAGCGGTGGAAGGAGGAATCGAGGCAATAGCTGGGCCTTGTCCTTGTGATCCCCCGCACCGCTACGTCCGCTGCCGGACTCCTCAAGGGCGGATGTACCGCTTTCCTCTCTAGGCGGATGTACCGCTTCCTACTGGAACACCTGTAGGCCGTCACACCTCACTAATGTAATCCGGGCGTCAGTTCTCCTCTACTGACGCCCGGCGATCATTATATAACTTGTGCCGCGGCGTATGCCCAGCGACTTCGGCCTACCCTTCGGCGCATGAGTGGGTCCGCCTGGGGTCCTCTTCACGGGACCGCTCTCTGGCCTCTTTCCCACTCAGGGCCGCTTCACAAAAGGCCTTGACGGCACTCCAGCCGTCAGGGCTACTGATTATCGCTCTGACGACAGCGGGTAAGGACAAGTCCTATCCCACGCCTGCCGTCGGAGCCGTCCTCTCCTGATCCCAACCTGGGCATTGCGCCAACGTATGATCCGCAGCACGGTAGTGCCTGCGCCAAGTCGAGCCAGCACGTCATAAGATCCTTTTCTCGAAGCGTCTCGCAGCACTTTTGACATCCCTGTAACTTTGTTGTGGATAAAGCAAGAAGTTTAATTTAATTTTTGGTGATCAAGAAGGCTATAACTGGCTATATTGTCAATATATCTAATAATTATACCTTATAATTTACATATTATCGCTAGTCAAAGTTCTTTCATTTTGTGACTGATACATTCACCGATCATCAAAATTCTAAGGTACTTCTAGCAGTCTCACAAACTTTAAATTTTGAATTTTAGTTGGCGTCTAGCCTATAAAGGAAGGACTTTTGCTTAAACTGTTGGTACTGTGGACGTATGGTTAAAGAGATAATACGATATATGTAAAGCGCGACCGCGCCACGAAGCCAGAGAGGAAATGCAAGTAGATCAAGCCGCGTACGCTACGACTGCGGCGTAGGTACCCGATACTGAGAAACAATCTGAATTCAACGCGGGCCAAGCCGCGGGCATAGCTAGTGATTAAATACTTTCATTCTCGACATACAGGTGGTTTTCCTATATCTACGTATGTCATATTTCTATTATGATGGAAAGTACAATTTAATTTGACTTTTTTTACAATGTTCAATACACGAAACAAAAAGCATATGCCCGATCGGATTGGTGTAAATATTTGATATTTTTTGCAATAGTGTACCTAAACCTTTATCCTCTTTCAACTCTAAGCGAATAATTATAAATTTACCACTATTTTCGTAACTACAACGTACTTTACAAAATTGCACTTTATCACATATTACCTCATGTTTATATTACACATTAATGAAGAAATATAAGAACTATTGTCCTTGGCCGGTGACATGTTCAGGTGATCCCTATTCAATCAATGATCATTCAATGATTACTAGATGTCGCCATTGAGAACGTTATTGATGTGTTGTGCAACGGATTAGACGGCTTGTTTACATTTTATAATCAAAAATTGGTTGGAGTAACTTGGTAAAAGAATATAACTTTTACCCGTATCAAAAATCCTCCCTCCTATTTACATAATTCTAAATCGCCTAACAACCTGACTAAAATATATTTAGAAAACTGGTTCTTGTCTATATTTTTCATAATGTACAGAGGTGTATATTTCTTTATTTCATTGGAAATCAAGAAAAAATAAACACATCAAAAAAGTCTAAGCAACACATACAAATTTCAATTTTACAATGTGTTTTCGCATTAAATCCTTAGTGTTTTCTTATTTATATTAGGTGAGTTTGAGGTTTAATATCAAAAAAGCATTAAAACTTTTTTGATATTAAACCTCAATTGCTTTTTTTATTTTATTTTTTAATAATCTTAATTAACAATAATTACGAGTAAGTACTGCATGTACGTAGTACAAAGTAAACCAACTAAACTTAAACTAAAATTGCATAAATTAAATTCTGTTATTAATTAATTAATTAATTCTGTTATTGAGAACTTGCTGGCACCGATTATTCATAGAATCGATGAGACTGTTAATGTTATCCTGCGGCAATTGTTCCCAATGAAATTTTAGTAAGTACATCAGTTGTTGGGTTGTCACTCCATCCAAGTCCTTTAAAAGGCGTCTCTGGACCATGTCCCATGCATGCTGGATGGGGTTGAGGTCTGGCGATTGTGCAGGCCAAGGCAATACCAGGATGTTTTCCCTTGCCAAGTACTCCCGTGTGTGCAAAGCTGTATGCGAACGCGCATTGTCATGCATCAATGTGAAATCGGAGCCAAGCGTTTGTGCGAATGGACGAACATACGGCCTTAGAACATCCTCAACGTAATTTACAGCGTTCATGTTACCATTTACAAAAACGAGCTCAGTTCGTCTGTTTTGTGCGAATGGACGAACATACGGCCTTAGAACATCCTCAACGTAATTTACAGCGTTCATGTTACCATTTACAAAAACGAGCTCAGTTCGTCTGTTTTTCATAATACCCGCCCATACCATAACTGTTGAGCCGTTGTATGGATGCACTTCCTGGACGCACCTCAGTCTTTCAGTATTTCCAGGACGAACGGTACACTCTTACCCTTCTAGTATCAGACTTGAACCCAAATCGAGACTCATCGCCAAATAAAATTTTATGCCATTGTTCCCGGGTCCATGTAACTTCGACGAGCGAAACACCATTCATTTCGACGAGCGCGATTCCCGTGACGTATCGGTGGGCACCTATTTGGACGTCGTGCTCGTAGCCCATACTCATGCAGTCGATTTCGCACAGTTTGGCAGCTAACAACAACACCACTTGAATTTTGTAGCCTTGAACCTATCTCTCGGACGGTTAACATCGGCTGGCGTCTCGCAGTCAGTTGTATGTATCGATCTTGCCGTGTGGTTGTACACCTTTCTCGACCTGGGTGCTGCTCAGCAGGATCTCTCTTGTTAGTTTAACGCTGATGAAGACGGCAAATAACGCTTCTGTTGACACCAAAATACCGAGATACCTGAGATTGACTTCTTCCCGCTTGCAACATCCCTACAGCTCTTTGCATTTCATCTGCGTTCAAATGACGTCGCTCCATTACGTAAAAAATGTCTCAAAATCCAAATTTGTTCAAAACTTTTTTCAAATTATTGTTTAAATCATAAAATTGATACAGAATACTAAATTTTAATAAGCAAAGAAAACGCTATAAAATTCGGACAAATGCATTCGCTTTTGAATTTGTGAAAAAAAAACCAAATGATATTCGATTTTTTTTTACAACCAGCCAGTATGTCCTCTAGATCAAAAAAGTATACATAGATATTACCTTTTTTTTTTTTTTTTTTTTTTTTTTTCGAGGAGAAATCCATTTGCGGATGCCCTACCGATGGCTAGGCGATAGGGGTATGTGGGACTCACCCAGCCCTGAAGGGACTGGTCCTACCCACTAAAACTCCCCGGTGACCCCTTGAAGCCCTTGTTAGAGTTGGACCGGGTTCTGGCGAACCAACTACTCCGATCCAACTCTGGGCAGCTTAGCCCGAAGGCCGAGCTAACGCCAAGGGGGATTGCCCGGGGCACCGAGACAATCCCCGTACGAGAGGACCTTCGAACGCGCGTACAGCGGCCAGGCCATACGCGCAGGTCCTGGGCAATTGAAGGAAGCGCTGCACGCTTATCTTCGCCTGCCCACTCGTCTGATTTAGTGGCAGGGTGGTCAAGTCCTCTGCCTGCTCTCTTCTTGTTGGACCTATGAGACTAGGTCCATGGACTCCTCCCTCGTTGAAGGGGAAGCCCGATCTCGGGGGGCCGATACGGCCACAATATTGCGACTTCTAACAGGTGGGGGGTTGCAGTTTAGCCCCCCCATCCTGTGGTTTGCCTTGAGGCCTGCGTCAGCGCAGATGGCGCACCTCGTAGTCGCCTCACACCCGCTGGCTACATGCCCTTCAATTCCGCAGCGGTGACACAATCCGCTGCGGTCCTTAATTGAGGGGCATTTTATAGCTGGATGGCCAAGCCCCTGGCACTTGTAACAGCGCATGGGGCGCTGATCCATTATCTGGATGGAGGCGGAGCTCCATCCCACTTTGAGTCGACCAGTTTCGGCCAACTTCCTAACTGCCTCCACAGGGCAGGTGGCGAACGCCGAGTTTGTTCTTTTGAGCCCCATATGAATTTTGCCTACCTTTATATGTTCAGGTGGGCAGCCTGAGCTTTCTACAAGTGCAGCTTTGAGTTCTTTAGCCGACACCGTGTCGTCGAGCCCATTGACTCGGATGTCGGCTGTTTTAACCGGTCGGGTGACACTTGCCGCGTCACCAATGGCGACTCTTATTTGCTCCGCTAGCTTCTCCGCTTGCGGGGCGGTGGTCTCTTTTGGGAGCTCCATGATTCGGGCTCCCGTTATGCCTACGCGGAACCTGGGTGGCCCTACACCAAGGGCGTCCAGGGACACCGAGGCTTTGGCCTTGGTAATCGCCTGCCCGTAGGTGACACCCTTGTCAATCGCCTCTGGTTTGAGCGATATGACCACCGCCAGTGTTTTATTCTCCTTAGGGAGGTTGGTCCTTTTTTTAGTAGGAGCCGTTTCATTTGCAGTTTGTTTCCTCCTGCCTCGCATCACCCTAGTCCACTCTTCATTGACAGGGGAGGGGCCATCTGAGGTCTCCTTTGGGGACTCCAATAGGTTGGGGACCGCCTTGGTCACTTTGGCCGTTTTCACAACCCTAGGCAGGTTCGCCGGAGGGGCAAGTGATGCAACCGCCGTGTTTCGTGATTCGGGGATCCTCTCACCCGAGCTGCCGTTCTCTATGGCCGTCGAAGTTGGAAGCCGTTGCTCCGGGAGAAGAAGTCTTAATTCTGACTCCAAGTTAGCAATTCGGGAGTCCAGCATAGTGCCTACGTGAGCCAAAAGCTCCTCCTGCAGAGACCCGAAGGACTCCAAGAATTCAGCCCTGGTTAGGAGCTGAGTTTCTGCCACCGTCAACGGCGGTTCGTTGTCCTGCAGGGGATTACCCGATGACACCGATGGGCAGGGCCTTTCAGATAGGGCCCGTTTGAGCGACTCCAATTCCGCTTGCAGTTTGTCGATCTGGCTGCGCAGACGCCCATTTTCCTCGCGCAACCTGAGCACCTCCTCAGACAGTTCCTTTTGGCTGATCTCTGATTCTCCCGACTCGTAGTCGAGATTGCCAAACTTCGCAAGCACTCTGTCGCATCTTTCCACCATCGACCGAGAGAAGTCCGACAAGCTCGAATCAGACTCGCACCTGTCGTACTCCCTAAGCTCTCGTTTCGACCGCGAGAGGCCCACATTGTGGCCGATGGCTTCGCCTCGGCCTGTCTTAACTTTGGTCGCCTTCGGAGGGACCAACTCCTCCACTATTTCCGCAGCCGTAGGTGTTCTGGCCGACCGCTTTTTTGCCGATTTGGGCTCCGTTTTGCTCTTGGCACTCGAGCCACTCTCCTCGCCATGCCTCCGCGTGACGGGCCTTGTCACGGCCGAGGAGTGCGAGAGCTTAAGCCCCCCCCTCCCCGATGGGCCGATCTCCCCCGTCCCTGACCCGTCCGACATCGACCAGTGAACGGCCCTGCCGATCACTGAATCCGTGGGAGATTCCACCTCCGGTTTATGTTTACAGGAAACACGTAACAAAACAAGATAAAGAATAAAACACAACAATAAACTATGAAAGTGACACAAAACTTAACGAGAGCGACAGCAGAAAGTAGTTTTACAGTGGTCCTAAGAAGGGCCCTTTCGAACTGTAAGACAATATGAACAAAAAACGCGAAAAATTTGACCAGACCAAAATTTCGAAAAACACCTTAAAATCAATTTCTCCTAAACTGATGGTGAAAACCATATCATTTAGGGTGTCAAAATTGAAGTCTCGGTGAGCCGCAACTTTTCTCTGTATACACCGAGGTGATCAGAGAGAAAAATCAACAGAAACCTGAAAATTTTAACAAAAATAACAAAAACAACAATTTTACCGAAGTATCCAACAACAACAACAATTATTGATGACTACCCTGTAGAGGCTCCAGATGGGCTTCATACAGAGTGATCAGCGACAAAAACAGTTGGGAGGTGACAGAACAACAGCCAGTTGAATGGTTTGGACAAAAATAGAAAATCCTTAACTACAACAAAAGTTGAAATCGGACTACGACGAACAGCACTTCTGCAGTAGCCCTAAGAAGGGCCCTTTCAAACTGCAAAGGTGAGCACCCAAAAGAACGAAAAAATTTCAGAGACGAAAATTTCAGAAAACTCCTTAAATTCACCAACTCCTAAACGGATGGTGAGAACCATGCCGTTTAACCTACCAAAATGTAGCACTCGACCAGGCGCAACTTTCCTCAGAACATTTCGTTAGGATCCGATCGACCTCGGGAAAATAAACCACATAGATATTACCTACTTGGTAAGAAATGATATAATAATTGATTAATAATTGAAATAGTATGAGTTGCTTAGACTTTTTTGATGTGTTTATTTAAGAGGGACTTGGAATCAAAGTTGGTCTTAATTTCTACCTACACATTAGATGAGTATTTTAGGTTAAGAGAGAAATTGTTACATTTTATATAAAATATAATTTATATAAAATTCGAAAGTACTCAACCGATTTAAAAAAACTTTCACCAATAGTATAGAATTTCAGGATGGACATAGGTTAAATATTCCAGGGCGAAGCGAAGGTTAAATATTCCAGGGGCACAAGATATGTAAAAATAAAGATCCAAGGAATGGCAAAAGTATAATGTCAGACGTTATATAATTGGTAATTTAAATAAACAAATGAGACATTGTATGCTGTCACTGAGAACAGAACGTGTAGGATTTTAATTGTACTCGGTTTTACGCAAACATTTCTATTCCCATTTAATTGATTTCACTAATTATATCACTTAACATATACACAAATATCGAATTAAAATAAAGAACAACATACAAAAAAGAATTAATGTTATTATTCGAAATAACAAATGACCTCAAGGGAGCTGCTGGCCATAATCTCAAATTTCGAGTATGGTGGCGCTCGTTGATGTAATTGAAGAAATTAGCGAACTGCGCAATCTTAAGGTGGTTAGCCTTCTCTGTTCGAGAAGAATTTTTTAATAAATACTAACGTAGTGACACTGAGCCGGGTACTGTTGGACCTTGAGCCGTTTGGGATGTTTGGCCAAGCGGTGAGCCCTGAGATCCTCTCGGTCTTTGCAGTGCAGACCGCAGTAACGGCACACCGGCTCCCACGGCTGCGGTGTAGGGGTGCCGCTGCAAACGAATACATGTTACGACAACTTTCCGTGAGACAGTACCATTTAGGTTGACCATTATCTTTGTTTCGTCTAATTATTTTAACAGAAATGCATGTGATTTATAGGAAAATAAGTTAAAATTTATAGGAAAACAATTACTATACTATGGTACTATACATTAAGTAATACCTAATAATAATACCTCAATGACTAAAAGATCAAAATATGTTTACATGCTCTGTTTGTGCGGATTGTGTTTGATGGACTTCTGAAGATGCGTATGCCAGGCTTCGGACGATGCAAATTGTATCTTACAGTCTTCACAGTAGAGTTGAGGATCAGCTTCTTCAGTAGATTCCTGAATGGTTCGTTATAGCAACAGGCAATTAGTAGAATTTTTATATAAAAAAAACCGTAAAATAAAACACATCCTTTTTATCCGTTTTATCCTATTTTATCCTAAATTTTACACATCAGGGTCGATAATAAACTGGCAACCCCAACAAAGATATGTTTGCTACTCGATCAAGCTTAATAATTTAATAAACTTAATAACCGATACAATTGGATATACAATAGATATACCTACACCCATACAATAGATAGACCTTTTCCTAGACTGACACATAAGGACACTTTTGATACCGGTAATGCGTAGATATTGATAAAAGTTATTTTTAGGGAGCATACTTGCGACGACTGTGGCGTTGTTTGTGATTAATACACAAGGGTAGCCATTTGCCATCAAGTGGATGGTCAGCCTGCTGACCTTTATATAAAAAATGAAGAGAAATGGACAATGTTATAAGCAGACGTCGGAATATTTTTAATTGAGCAGAGCGAGGAGCAGTGCGATTGGTTTAATGTAAAAGAGGGTCTTAATAAATGGGTACCTTATGGTCGAAATGGGTTAATCTCTTATGCGCCCGGATCCCATGCATGCTGAGGAATGGCAAGCCGCACAAATCACACAGGAACTCCGACGGATGCTTAATGCGCTCGTGGCTCAGTTGAGTCATCTTTTTGCTGTTTTACAAAAACAAAATTAACTTACAAATCTATTTTTCTAAATAAAAATAATAATCATAATCAACCCATAAGTGCCCACTGCTGTACATAGGCCTCTTTAATTGTGCGCCACCACGCTTGATGCTCCTCCGGAAAATGCCAAGCAAACCACGGCTCGCTGAGGGTTTCAGCGTTGTAATTCAAAACTGGCAAAAATAAAATTACTATATTTGCGTAAAATGGAAGTACAGTTTAAGATCCTAATAAAATAAACGCCCTATACACATTCAGTCGTTTTATTTATTTTTTTAACTAACAAATTGGATGTTTTATAAAATGTCACTTTCTTTATTTATACTTATAATATCGTTTGTCCTGACTGACTATCAAACAGCCAAAACTACTAAGTCTAGAAAGCTTAAAATGTAGGTTTATTTTATAACATACACATCCGCTAAGAAAGTTCTTTGAAAATATCAACTCCGTGCGAAGCCGTGAACGGGTCGCTAGTATTGACATAAAGTAAGTACTCATCAAACCTCATCAAAATCTTAAATTTTTCTATTGGGATCTTCTAAAATAGATTTTAACAGTCATAAACTATCCATTTTTCCTAAACATTGTCGATCTATAACAAAAGTATAAACGAGTATAAAAAATGACGTACAACTCATAAAGGTAGTAGTAAAATTTTTAATATTGGCGGCTGTTGGCGAGGGTATGTTTACTGCTCTGTATGCACAGGACTGTACAAGTGTACATTTGTGGCTCATTCGAGTCGGATATAGCCGAATAAAGAAACGCTCTGTAGGCTGAAGAGGAAACTATGTCGGTTACACCAAGCACGAAGACCGTACAGGACGGTGAAAGGACCACCCCATAGACTTCGACAGGGTCCTCCACGTCCCTCCACCCTGACGACCACGTCAACAACTACAGGATGCTTCGCATTAACCCTACAGACAGATACGTAGTCATCTCGAACACCGACAGCGATAGCAATAGCATCGGAGTCCAGAGTAAAGACGGAAACTACGCTACGGTCGGGAGAGGGGCACACACGTAAAATAGCAATTTCATCAGCTCCTCGCCTACCGACGTCGTACAGTACAGAAAAATGGACGCGCGCTCAAGCAAAAGGGGTCCAACCAACAGGTCCAAGAAGTGGACGAAACGTGCGAAAGCTAAAATGGATCTATTGAATTTTCAAATCTATTAAAAGATTTTGAATTTTTATTAAGAAGATTCCGACGACACAGCGAAGGATCTCGGGATGACGAAGGAAAGGGTCGATACTACAGTCAAGCGTTCGCCGCGCCAAGTACGCCGCCCCCACAGATAGTACAAGAAGTCTACACAAAGCACAGCAGGGCGCATCAAGACTGGCTATCATTCAAATCGGCCTGCGACGAATTGTGTAAACATTATAAAGAGACAGAGAACATAGCAAGATACGAAGAAGCCTCCGGGGAAGAACCAAAGAGGCAGTTAAAACATAAAGAAAATAGAAGACATTAGAAAACCGATTCGCCTGACCGGATTCCATCGCCATTGGCGATCTTGAACGAATGAAAGAATTCTTGCGCCTCACAATATGTCCACGGTTCAGTATATCCATGGAGATTAATCTCCACGAAACATATGCATAGGGATACTACTTATACAATATAGAAGTGAAACAGGGGCTGCTGCGATACAATTCGACTTCGCCAGTAAACAGTCAAAGGAGCAATGAACCAGACCTAATGAAACTCGCACGATTCCTTGAAACAAAAGCGGAACTTTCCAGTACGTACGCCCAGCCTGTCTAGTATGCACAAATGCTGGACACTATTACAGATTGTCCGAAGTTTAAAGAAGCAGACGTAAATGGGTAATTCTCACGAAATCTCGAAATTTGGTCATAATAAGTTAATAAATAATATTGAAATGAATTTGTATATTTTTTTATATGGATGAATAGTACTTATGTTACTTGATTTTAATCATATAGTGGTCCCCAGAATAAACGTGTTTTATAGGAATTATGAGTCTATTTAAAGAAATCAAAGTGAGGGAATGACGTCTTATCCGAGGGAATGACTTTTACAAGCATTTCATGAACCTCTGTTAATAAAACAATGTTTATTTTTAAACACTATCTTTTCATTTAGTAATCAAATATATTTTCTGACATTAATAGGAACAATTCCTAACAAATCATATCTTATTGCAGTCTACAGATGACATAATTATGGTAAAGCTTACATTAATTGTTATGGTACTTTAAATCACAATGGCTAAATGAAAAACCAACAAAAATTATTCGCTAAGATAAAATTTAACTTCTAAATTCTTTATTAGTGTTGTTACTTTAGGTTCAGGAGACGTTTGGACATTCTTGGTTTGTCTTTGACATCTCTTACGAGATTTCTCTTTTTTTCTTATTTCCTCTTTCAACCTGGCTATTTTCGCATATAGTATTGCTCTACGTCTTCTTGGTTGCCGCCTTCTCCGAGTAGCTATCCTAAATTCATTATTAATTTGAATATCTGGTTCTATAATGAATGATGTTTTATTTACCTAATAAAAAATCATTCCCTCATAAATCATCATTCCCTCACTACAAATAAAAATGAGGGAATGACGATGAGGGAATGACAAAATAAAGTATAGACAAAAAAATCTCGTGATATAACCATACTTTCAGAAAATATTTTTAGTATAAGTTAACAACTCCCAGAAACCTACTTCACTGTGTAATTAATAATTGTTAAAGTATTTACCTTTTTGTTTTTCTAGGATGTGAGGTAATGACGGTCATAAATGTAATCTTAAAAGAATATGAATTAAATCGTTTTGCAACAGCAACTCACGCTCGCACATAACAAATTCGCCATATTGGTAAATCGACAGTGCCGCCATCTATCAAAAACAAATGGTAGCGTTCATTTTTGTTTAAAAACGAGTTCATAAATCGACTGTCAGTAAATATGTGAGGGAATGATTTATTTTTATGGGACACGTGTAAATATACTTTTATTTAATTCGTTTTTTATTTTTTTATCTAGATTAAGAATATTTTCATGAATCCATTGTATTTTTAAAAGATTTGTTAAACTAACATCACTTTTTCTTGTTTTCTTGTATTCTTGTAACTATGAACGTAATTTAATCTGGAGCTTGGGACATAGTGAGGGAATGATTTTAGAGTCATTATATAGTCAGTATTTTTTTTATTAACACATATGGCTCGGAATTTATAACTGACACTTTTAAGTATGACACTATTACAGTAATGTAGATTGCAATGAAACAATAATTACCGTTATATATTTGTTAAAACCAAAAGGACAAGAATTTCGAGATTTCGTGAGAACTACCCAAATACGAGATGGGGCATTGTGAAGGAACGTCGATAGAAAACAGTCGCATTCATGTTCGAAAACAATCTGCAACGTCAGCTGGTGCCCACGATAGAATAACAAGATGTTCCACCTCTCGAAAGAAGAACAAAACAGTGAACACAAGTCGCTTCCACTTGGCTACAAGCAAAAACACAATGTTACATAATGACGATGCCTGTACGAGTGTCCGACCCATAGGGTAGAATCGACACCTACGTCTTACTCGTCACCGACTCCACAGTTACTCTCACAATGTAATGGTGGTCCAACGAACTGGCGCCAAAGGGCCCGTAGACCCGCTAAATTTAGAGGCAATCGCCAGTACCGAAACGGACTCATCGAGATCACGCCCTGTTAAGATAACACTACGCGGCGCAACAGACACCTGCGACATCCGAGCACGCACTATCGACAATCTGAAGCACCCAACTCAAGAAGATTCTCATCGGTCAAGACAACTAGGGCTTACTAATCGTATTAGAGAAGAATAGAAAAGGACAAAGAACGACCCGTTGGATGAGTGGTTAGGATGTTTGCCTTAACGCTCTGTTCTAGGGTTTCCAGGTTCGATTCCCGACAGGGTCAACTTTTTAAATTTGGCTCTGGTCTGGATTTGGAAAAGTAGTGGCAGAGCACACTGCGTTTTCGGAGTCATTTGGGGAGCCCGTCTGGCGGCAGTAACCACCCCCTTACAGAAGACCACCGTGAAATAACAGCACGTGTGCTGTTGTGTTGCGGTGAGTGAGTAAGGGATGCCAGAGCCCATTTCCCTATCGACTCCAAATCCCTTATCCTTAATCCTACTGCAGTCGGCAGCGCACTTGCAGCAGCTTTGGCGTTGCTTGTGTTATAGACGACGGTAGCCACCTACCATCAAGTGGACCGTCAGCCTGTCTGCCGACCTTAACATTAAAAAAAAGAAACAAACCGATCACTCACTCACACCATTGTTATATTACAAGAAAGACAGCATTATTATATCTATTTTAGATAATTATTCAAACATTACGACGCTTCCTTATTAATTTTTTTATTAATCACCTGGTACAAAATCGCTCAGTCCATCACCAAATTTACAAGGCCATGACCATCCTGATTACGGCGTTCAGGATCAATATTTTTTAGGAAAATTTTCCCATTGCCCTTTCTATATATTCTATATATTTAATTTTTTGGTAGTAACATACGTGTGTAGGAAAATTTTCTATTGAGAATCACAAAAGTTACAAGTGGGCAATTTTTATTTAATTTTTTTTTAACTGTGAATTCAAAACACCGAGCTTTGTAATCAAATTTTTAAAAACCATAAAGGTATGGAAGCTTACTCGAATGGTTCGCCGCAAAATCTACAATTGTAAACGGCGCCTTCGTGCCACTTTCTGTGTCTCTCTACCATCGACCTGCAGATCAAATTATTGACTTATTACATGGTAGTGTCAGGGTACAATGTGTTCCGCAGTCATAAATTGGATGGCCGTCTGGCGGCAGTTACAACTCAATAACAGTTACAATAGTTACAACAGCAATAATAGTATGCTGTTGTGTTTTGGTGAGTGAATACGCAACGCCAGAGCCCATTTCACTGTTACCTGTTCCTTTAAGCACTTGTGGCGTTGCTAATGCTATGGCAGCCACCTACCATCAGCCTTCCTGTCAACCTTTAACTATTCTAACACTAAATGCCAAAATGAACAATGAGATCAAATTTAACCCGGGCTGGTCCATTTAAATCGCGCTCGTAATTCTAATCGGTAGAAAAAAATCGTAAATAGAATCGGTAGGAGTCTACTCTATCGAGAACGCAAGTATTTGAGTTGGCATAAATCTTTCAGGGAGGATCCTGAGGGTAACTTGCCCCGTGAGAGTCGTCCAGCCACCTTTGTTAACTATGATAACATCGAAAAAGTGAAGAAAATTGTGCTCGAAAATCGTCGTGTTGGCTTCTTATTGTTGCAGTGCCTCTCCAACTAGTGAAGGTTGGCAATCAACTTGGAACCTATACGTCCACATTTAGAATGCCTCTATTTGTCTTTTGAGTTCCTCTTTAAAGGTCCATCCCTCACATCCATACAACACAGAAATAACAGCGAAGTAAACGAATATGTAATGGGATATTGATGATATGGCTACAGAGAATTTTTTCCATTGTTTTGATAGCACTGCAAGCAACTTCTATTCTGGACTTTATCTCTAACTCGCTGTTTCACTCCTCGTTTAATCAGATACCCAAGTATTCGTACTTCCGAACTCTTTCCAGATTTTGAACTGATATGATATGTTAGTCGATTTTCTTCGAGATGACCATAAATTTTGTCTTTTTTATGTTCATCTTGAGGCCAGCCCTTTGACCACACTCCTCCAATCTCTCCACCATTTGCTGTAGGTCTTTCAGTCATGCTATCAAGATTGTGTCGTCGGCGTATTGAAGATTGTTTATATTGCGGCCGTTTATCTTCACACCACAGTCATGGTCATGCAGAGCTTCGTTTTTCGTTTTCGTTCGTGGTGTTGGCATTCAACATCTCTTATGGATCGACTCAACACATTGTGGTTGATGTTTTGGATATGAAGGGCAACGCCGCCAGACTCGTACCGAAAGAATTGATTTTTTTTTTTGCAAAAAGAACATCGAGTGGAGGTCGCAAAAGAGTTGCTTGCCAACGTAGCTGATGACCTTACATCAGCTACGTAGCTGATCAACACTTTATTACTGGTGACGAGACGTTTTATGAATATGACGTCGAAACTGCCCAACAATGTATTCGTTGTTGGGCATGCCCAACAATGCCCAACAACGTTGATGCGCCAAAACCCGAAGAATACAAGTCAAAGTCGGTCGAAAATCAAGATGATGCTCATTATATTCTTCAATTACCATGGTGTGGTTCACTATGAATTCATTCCAGAGGGTCAAATGGTCAACAAGGAATACTACTAGGCCATTTTGAGGCGTTTACGTGAAGCAATTCGTCGAAAACGGCCGGATGTGTGGGCAGACAATTAATGGATTTTACATCACGATAATGTACTGTCAAATTCTAGCCTGATTGTGAGTGAATATTTGATCAAACATGAAACAAATCATCGCTCAGCCACCGTACTCGCTAGATTTGGCTACCTGTAATTTTTTTCTGTTGCCAAAACTCAATGCCATTCGCTTAAGGAACTAAAGGCCATCCCGGCCGAGGTCTAAAAATTGGATTAACCGTTGGCATGCTTGTATTGGCTCTAAAGGAGCCTGAAGGCGATTATAACGATTTGTATTAACATACATAAAAATGTTATTTTTTAACAGTCCGGGTTAAATTTGATCAGAGTATGTATAATTGAAATACTTTTGCTGAAAATCTGGTCAAAAAATGGCGTTAAACAAAAAAGATAGAATATACTTTTTATTTTGAAAGACATTATAGGTATCTGTTTCAAACACATTGTATTGTCAGTACTTTAGTATTCTACTAATAATACTGACAATTTTCACCGCAATTTAACTGGTTGGGGATTGAAAGCTATCTCATAATACCTACTTGTGGTATGTGGCATGTAGGTTTAATAATACTCACCGCGCAGTCGTTATAAAATCACACTTTTTACACTTGAAAATATGTTTGTGATAGTTGTATATGTGACTGTTCAGTTTCACGTTGTTCTTTTTAATGATGTTGCATACCGGACACTTAGACGGACCTATGCCCTAATAGACAAACATTATTTTATTAACATTATTTAGACAAAATTTTCGGAATGTTATCTTTTTTCCAACAGAAGTCTTAGATAAATAATAAATAAATTTATTATGAAGTTGCAATTAAGTTTACTTTTGGAGGCAAGACGAGTAAAATGAATAAAAAAAATTTTTAACAATTTTAACGGTAAAATATTAAATGTACACTGTAATACATTTTAAAAAAAGGTTTATAAATGTAATAAAGACAATATGTACAGTGCAAAAAATCAGTCATGTTCTTAACCACCCTTAATAAATTCTGCTGTTGCCGGTCCTAAGCTTGGATGAGAAAAGAAGAGGGTTGGCATGACGACGACCTTATCAACCTTAAAACAGTCAACGTCGAATGTCAGGCAGCAATTAAGTAACCTGATCCAACCTTGGGTTAAAAGTTGGGTAAAACCTTGGGTTAAAAGTACTCATTAAAATACTTGCGACTGCAACACTCTAGCTGGGAAAGCTCTATTTAGACTAATTCTAAAAGTCATAGCAGCCACATTTAAAAATAAACTGCCACCGAAAGGGATTCTCCGAGACTTGCAGTGTCGTAGAATCTCTCTCTGAGCTTAGTTCAGGCCGCCTCACGTATTCTTTTCGAGACCGAGATCTGTTTCGGTGGGAAGTAAGACCACAAAAGCTAAGAACCTAGCAATACTAGCAAATTATGATAGAGACAATTTGGACAAACTGTGGATAGTCAGCGTTGTCCTTCTTTGGCAGAATCGTAATAAGGCCATAAAAAGGAAAATTTCAGGCAGCCCAACCGACATTGATATCAAAACATTGAAAAAACACTGGATTAGCTATGGAATTGACAAACAATGACGCGAAGACTGAAATAATGGTGAAACCTAGTAAACCTGCTCCAAAGATCCTGTATGGAATAGGGATGTAAATGTACTAATGGAAATGTACTTACTAAATGTACTTAACAAGTAAAAAGTATTTAATCTTCACATTATGTGAAGATTCTAATGTTCTATCTAAAAGATTAGGATTTTAGAACATATTCTACAAAAACAAAAAAATTTGATCTAATCCCTCAATAAACGCCACTCTCTCATTAAAAAGAACCACAACCGGAGTAAAACCTATCAAGAGAAAATTGATGCTTTTGCGGAATATCTGGCAATTTTTTTCTGCTCAAATGAAACAATGAGGAGTTTTATAAGCGTGTTGATTGACATGATACTGTAATCTACAACTCGAGAAGTATGGAGGACTATTAAAGAGTTGAAAGACAAAAATGCGCGTATGATTTCCATTTTATAACTACCAAGAAGTATTGCTAGAAAGCACTGTTACAACTACCAAGGAAGGCTGTTGTGTTCCTCAATGCTCTGTTCAAGGATATTCTTATAGTGAAACATTTACATTATCCAAGACTTTGGAAAGTATTTCAAACTTTAATAGTATAATACAAAGCAGGAATTACACCCAAAGATGTTACTTTTTACAAACCAATTATCTTAGTGCCAATCGTTTCAAAGGTCTTCGAGAAACTGCTATTACTCAGAATCCTGCCCATCCTAAAAGAAAATACCGTTAAGCAGGTACACAGGCTGTATGAAAATATAAGGAACAGGATAACTCTTGAAGAAAAAGAATACCTTTCAAGCGTTCTTAGACATAAAGGAGGCCTTCAACCAGGTGTGGCACAAGAGTTAGCTGTGTACAGCACACTTGCTGTTATAGAAAGGCTTATTAAGTAAAAAGCTTTTTTCGTATCATTTCGTTATAAATAAGGACGCCAGTGGCAAAACCAATTGAAGAAATTTTGACAAAAAAATGTTCTTGAGTGAAGACCATGGACCGGCAGACACAGCGTTGAGTGTAGGATAAAAAATGAAATAACAAACTTACTGGATCATGAAACAACTTGACATGAGTATCGTAAGTGGTGCGATGGTTGAAGCCCCGAAAGCAGAGTTCGCATTTGAATGTATTTTTCAAATAGTTGACAGACTCTCTTCGCTTCGAAAACTCCTTTATTTGTTCACTTCTCTGCAAATGTTGTTTGTTTATGTTACATTTCAAATTTATATTCAAACTAGCTGGTGCCCGCGACTTCGTCCGCGTTGAAAAATATAGCACCTGAGAAAATATATGGGTATTATAACACATGACAATTTTTTCTATTTTTAGACAATCCCTCAGGAAACTAAAAAATTTTCAGGATAAAAAGTATCCTATATGTTAATTCAGTTAATAAACTATCTGTGTCCTAATTTCATCCAAATCTGTTCCGTTGTTTTTGCGTTATTGAGGAACAAACATATAAACTTTCGCATTTATAATATTGTTAGTATAATACATCCCATATTTATATTTTGAAACCAAAATATTACTTGCTGGCCAAATATCAGTTTTTGTTTCAGTTTTAGGAATCCATTGTAACTAAATTCATTATAAATTTTGTCGATATTATGTAAGACAATAAATAAATCCATAGATAAAATACTACTTAACCTCCATATATAACGATCTGAAGCCAACCTCCATATAACGATCTGAAGCCAATTTCATATTGGGATTTCCACTCACTAGATGTCACTAATAGTCTCGAATTTAACATTAATGTGTATTTTGTTAAAAATTATAACCAACAAATTCAATCACGCAGTTATAGTTCCTTATTATCGTGGTAATAACTAGAGGGCGACGTTGCTGGGAGTACTTTTATGTATGATATATTGTTCCATTTCATGCATATTTTAATGAAAATGATAGAAAAAATTTATTTAAGTAGATATTTAATATTATTATATCAGAAAACATTATGTTATTAATTTGTTTTACAATTATAATGCATAATGACCATAGTACAAAAATAACAAATTAAAATGTGTGAGTTATCATTTTTTTCTTCTTAACACAATCGACAAAAACTAGTTAATTTTTATCTATTGTTATAACTAACTGAACCTGGCCACGCTTTGCTGTAAGCTCATTTTTATTTTCGTTTCCGCTGAATCTTCGGAATAGAAAGTATATATTAAACACTCTTGTGATAAAATGCATCGTTTTGCAAAAAAATTAAGTTAATCCATCACCCAGTTTTTCAGCTTTTTGAACACAAACATACGTACCTAAGCAAAATTATATCGAAGTATGTAAAGATTATGAATACAAATAACAAAAAACATAATTAATAATATTTTATCGATTGACAAGACGTTTTTCTATTATAGGATATAATCGGTCAGTAATTAACGTTTTAGTTCCTTATTGCCCTATTTTTTAGAACAGAACCTATACCGTTCATACGGCCCTTTTATCGTTGTTCGTGCCCACTTCTTTTATATTTTAAATAAATTTTAGTAGTGCCATCTCTTGTACATGAGAATTGACTGAATGGTCGACTGCAGCGACTCTAGCGGATTTTTAATGACAACAAGTAAGCGACACAGGCGGCATCTAGATATAAGCGAAATTGGATAGGGTACGGATTCAAAGTACGTGAGTGACCATCTATACTGGTTAAGTAGTATTTTATCTATGATAAAACTAATAATAAAACGAATAAGAAAACCTTTTTTTTTTAAATAAAATTTCATGAATCAACATGTAGATAGAGTAACAAGATATTTAAATTCCCACAATCTGCACAATAATTAGAAAATGGAAAATCCTCATTTAATACAATACGATAGGTTCCAGTACCATTTAAAATATTGGACTTTAGTATTAACGGAAACAAGTTTTAAAAAAGATTCAATTTTAAAATATATAATAATAAGTGATCGAAATTACCGGCGCCCTTTGTAGTGCACTTGAAGTCTTTTTTCAGATCGTTTCCATGAGCTGCGTTTTGAACACGCTCTCGGAGTTCCTCCATTGAGTGTATCGGTTTCTTGGACACCCTTTCCTTTAAACATCCTCAGTAGAAAAAATCCAAGGGATTGAAATCTACGGGCCGTAGAGGCCGTATTTGCACAGAATGGTGTACCGGGCAACTGTTATGTAGAAATACTTTCATCTTAATGACGTAATGTGTGTGTACTGTGAACATCTTGTAATAATCAGAGTAAATCATTTTGTAAGAATGTTTTAATGTTTGTGATTGCTCAAATGGGGGCCTTTTATTTGTCTATTAAAAATTCGAGTTGAATAGTTCAACTGGAATAAATATATTCCAGTTGAATAAGTTGGTACTAAGGCCTATCCTCCCACATTCAATGACTATTTTTCATTTCCCAATTATGCAGATTGTGAAAAATTAAATATCCATCACTTTGGCATGTTGATATTTTATTTTAAAAAATATTTCATTGTTACGCTAGCTACTTTCATTTATTGTCTTACCTACATAATAGCGATAAAATTAATAATAATATAAGTTGCAATGGATTCTCAAGTATAAAATAAAAAGTGATATTTTGGAAGAAATGTAGTACAGTGACGTAAGCTCCTCGATCATAATAATAATAATAATATTTCGGTTTCAAAAGATAAATATGGGATGTATTATATAATTTTGAGTTTCTGTATTAAAACAATCAGCCATTTTAGGCTTACTTAGCATATACTTAGCATACGTGAACTTTACTTCAGGTTTTTTTTTTTTTTTTTCATTTTAGATAAAATTCATCAAAGTTTTAAAAATACTTAATATCGTTTGATAGTACCACTCTTTGGAAACACATTACAGAAAACTGTGTGGAAATATTCCTTTTCTTGTGGAAAGGACATGTAAATAATGATAAAATGTATCGATTTTCAAAAAAAAAAACATGAAGATGGAAAAATCTCGAAATCCGTGAGACTTTTACTAAGACTATTTTTTGATAGAGCTAAAACCAGTTTGAGTGATTACGAATTTCGACCAGTAGGCGAACACAATAACGTCATCAAAGTATCTATTTATCTCTTTCTTACCAATTATTTTAGTGAACAGTTTCTAAAGGCATATAGGCATTAAAGGCACAATTTATTTGGAATATTCGTTGTTATTTGGACAACTTGTAAAAAACAGAAGGACTCATTCGAACCCTGTATTTAAAAAGCAAACCATCTAATAACACTTAATTTACATACATAAGATCTTCAAAAGACTATAATGCAATCAACTACTATACATTAAGAAAAAAAAAATTTTTCCACTTGGTCATCAATATGAAATTTGTCAATTAAAAATAACAAACATAATTGAAACGTTACTACACCCATTCTGATTACCTTTGAATAAATGAGTTCTAGTTTCTAAAGGGGCAAATTAATGAGTAAAACATACCGTCAATTCAGTAATTTCAAACAAATATTCTAACAAGTGCAACTTTTCTCTATTATTTTTATTTGTACTCTTTGGGACTCTCTTCGTCTTTTTCTTTCTCAAGACCTGTAACAAAATAGAACACATAATAATTTCTACAAGAACACCCCCCTCCAACAATTATTTCATTTATCAGAAATAATTTGATGATTATGGCAACAGCAATAACGCTATATCTATTACTGCTAAATTTTCTATTTAATTTCAATAAATTGAAATAGATATGACAATATTATGTGACATTGCATTGTTTTTGGAAGAGTTAAGAGTTTCCACTCCTTCTCCTTAGCAGTATATTCTTGATGAAGCAGTCGTCGTCATGGAATATCTGAGAATTTGGTCGCGGCATCGGGGCGACACTTCTTCGTCTCTCTCTATAAGTGGCACTGTGTGTACACTCAGTGAGAGAACACTTTGTAGCTGATTTGACAAGATCTGTCCATGTTGTGAGTGAAGGGTTTAAATGGTGACTACTCGTTTGTTGAATTGGTAAAAATGAATTAAAGGGGAACTAGAAACGAAACATAGTATAGTAACCATATAGTTATGCACTATAATACTACATCAGTGTATAATAAAAGTAAAGGAGCATCACATACCTTGTCAACATCATCGTTAAGCTTATCAATAATTATATCTACTTGTTCCAAAAGCTTTTCATTATCATCACAATTGTCCAACATTTGTAATAGATCTACATTACTACACTCACTGTCAATTATATTTTTGATCTGATTTTTCAGGCTATTACTGTCTGCTGAATCAGTGACTTCCGTCTTGTCTGTATTGACATCCAATGTTTCTGTCCAATCATATTCATTTATTGAAAATTCAATGAAAGATTTTTCTTCAAATTCCTTAGGTATGCTAAATATTTCTTCCCTTGCAGCCTCTTTTTTTGACTCATGATGATCGTTTGATTGAACTGTCAAATCTTTATCAGGTTTTGTGTCAAATGAAATAATCAAAGGCCGTTTACAATACTCCAAATTCGATTGTAGCATAAATGATTTGCGATCAATAGATTTCAGCTCTTCTTCAGTTATCTGAAAATAAAGCATGAGTATGAAATATCTATTTGCAAGAATGTAGATGTCGAAGTATTATTAAACATTCATATTGGGTTACACATTTGTCGCTTACAGTAAAGGTTGACGTTTTTGCTTGAATATGATATGGTAAATGAAGGTAGTCTAACTTCGGAGACAAAATACTTCAAAATACTTCAAACCATTGTAATTACCTATATTCAGCAAATAAATCATTATTATCATTATTATTATTATTATTATTATTATTACTTGAAACGGTCAGATCGAATGTGACGTCAAAGTCTGGAATGTGACGTCAACGTCTATGAAATGTCAACAAGCATGTAGATGTTTGAGATTTTTAACATTTGATTGTATTCAGACTTTGACGTCACGACAAGCGCGCCAAAAGGGCGGGTGTTTAAAGCGCCTGTAGCCGTTAGTTAATTTTAACTTTTTTTTTGTTACCAAATTTCTGTTTTTTGGCGCTGAATATTTTTTTACAGTTATATAACGATATAACCTATCGTATGAAAATATAAAAAAAAATGTGCATATTCCCTATTATAAGAGATATGCCCTAAGAGAAGTTCACAACTTCAAAATTAAATATCTAGTCTTTTTTTAGACAGATCCATTCTATGGTATTGTAAAAGGTTAAGATCTACTAGTTTAAGTAACAGTGTTTAACTGTTTAAGTATCTAGATGTTGTACAAACTATTTTAAAACACTAACAATTTATGTACAAAAATGAAATACTAACATTTACATAGATAGTCGGTGGTTTTATTTTATTATTAAACCCACCAGAGTATTTCACCCGTTTGTTTAATTATATAGAAATCATTCATTGGGTTATATTACACTCACCTGATCTTGAGACTGTAGAATATTTTCTAGAATTGTTTGTGCAGTGTCGTATTTATTTAATAACATGTTGACTTTTCCAACCACTGTTGCACATTCATAACACGCCAAAAGTGGCAGTCCCTGGATACATAAAAAACCAAACTGTATTTAAGAAGAAAAATTGGTATGTTCTAAAAAAAAAATATTTTTGTTGCTGGCTTTTTTGTAAGCAATAGGTACTTTATTAGTAACACCAGGAAGAATTGAAGTGTAGTCAATAATAACTTTGATTGGATAAAGTTTAACGGGGAAGGTTAGAATAGGGAAATGACATCCTCATTCACATGGCCTTTTCTGGTGTCACCGTGGTCTGTAAGGTGGTTACAGAAGTGGCACTACCTAGTTAACGAATATGAGACCCTGCCACTACTATTGAAATAAAATCATTTAACTTAAAATAAAATTTTATTAATCTCATTACATTGTATTTAGGGCTTGTCTTCTTTTCTTAATATATTTTAAGCTACTTTCAATATATATTTAGAAAAAATATACATTAACAGAATAGACATAGATATCTATGTGAAGAGCTTCAGTGGCACAGTAAGTAAGACGCAAACCAATGGGTTTTTTTCTAAAAAAACATAGTGCATTTTATTGACTGCTCTCAAGTGGTGAAGGAAAATATCGTGAGAAAACCGGCATACACCAAAGATGAAAAGTCCACCAACCTGTACTGGCTCAGTATGGTGGACCATATATTGACATACACCCTTGTTGAGAGGGTAGGCCAGTGCCCTTGCAACGGACACATATAATAAAGCTGTTGAGGATAATATTTAAATACACAGGTGCATAGGTAATGATCCAACAAAAGTTAGCTAATAATACTCACATTTGTGTCAATAAAGCGTTTAATGTCATTGACTTTTAATATATCCATTTTCACATCAGTAATGAGACAAATATTGCAAAAACTTATAGTAGCCATTTTGCAATATTATCTGTTTATTTACATTTAAAAAATTAATGGCCTATAGTTTGTTTGTGAACATCCCAACTAAACTAGACTAGACATGGCGTCATTATTGGTTATGCATATAACCAGTGTAGTTTTTACATGGCGTTGTATTTTTTTTTATACATATTTGATAATGTGTTGTACTCTAAACACGAAATTGCTTATAGCTATTAACAATTGTCAAGTTGTTAACAATTCCGACGATTACACTCCACGTTCTTGTATTTTCGTTGTAGATTCGCTTTATAACTAATAATTGTATCTGTGTAATCGTAATCCATATCATCAATTGTAAAACTGTAATATCATGCACTGATTGATTCGAAACAGATCAGATCACAAAACTGGAAATATATTATTTTTATAGTTTGTTAT
This sequence comes from Bembecia ichneumoniformis, assembly GCA_910589475.2. Taxonomy (NCBI): domain Eukaryota; kingdom Metazoa; phylum Arthropoda; class Insecta; order Lepidoptera; family Sesiidae; genus Bembecia; species Bembecia ichneumoniformis. The sequence goes on along the minus strand of OU342533.1, from coordinate 12,040,346 downwards.
AATAATGGTTGAAGGTTGGTTGGTTGTATTTGAAATGTGCGTGCATGAAATGTGTTAAACTGTTAATCCTGTCACTGCAGCTGCTGATGCTGACCATATGCTGACGCTGCTGTGAAACAGACTTTGAGTCTATTTGTTATTGTAATTTAATGGGCAGTTTTTGACAATAAAATAAGATACTTATTACAAAATAAATTAATTATATTTTAATATCTGCACAGAAACAGAAACACATAAGTTCGTTCACATAACACACGCAATCAAAAGTTTTCAATCACTAAACAGCTGAGAACGAACACTAATGCAAGCAAATTGCAAGCAAGCAAATGAAATCTGTTAGCTGTCATCTGTCATTATCAGTGGAGGTTCACAAGAGTGTCAATGTCAAATATAAGGTTGCCATAAAGGAAATCTGCTAAATGTTGCCGTATTTTTAAGGAATTAAAAAAATGACTAAATATTAATTTTCCGCTCGCACATTTCACCACTTAAATTAAATAATCCATCACAAATGGGTATTGTGAACTGTCTCCTATTGAAATTACACCGATACAATGTTTTCTGTTTCGACAGATAATTGTTAGACTTCTTGGACTGCATGGAATATAAAAGATCGTTCATTCTTTGTCTACGTTGGGATCACTTCCAAACTCCGAATATAGTGTTCTGTGGTCCAATGTTATAGTCACAAACTAAATAGTAGCACAGTTTACCCAATATATGGTTTAATCATGGAAGAAATAAGTATTATCGTACACCAGGAATGAGCACTTGCCAAAGAAGTGTGCCGACAAGGAGATACACCAGTGGCCAAAGATAATTGAATTAGTGTATAGATGGAACAATAACAATTGAAGATTCCTTCGATACTCGATACCTGTCTTTTTAATAGCTGCATGTCGTATGTTAAAAAGAGATAACAATAGCTGAATATGACGTCTTAAAACGCTGCGCGCCATAAAAGAGGCAACGTCATATTTGTTTATATCATGCTGGTTAACAAGCGCGTTTAGCTTTATGTGATTTAAAATATTTAAAAATCTGAAAGTGTGATTTCATAAATCTGTTGCTTGCCAAGAATGGCTTGTACTGTTCCCGTTTGTCCAAGTAGAGTGAGTGTTTTGAAGGAGAATAATGGAAATATATCATTTCACCGGTAAGTCGCACAGCTCGCACTCATTAATTTTGGTGTTTTGTAAACAAATTTTTATAATTATTTACTAAAAATGAATCATTGTACATGCATACACAGCTCTAAGGTTGATTTATTTAAAGAAAAGCTGGTGTTTATAACTAAAATTTACAAATACCAAAGTTAATCGGAATATTTGACATTTGTATTGCTTTATAGTGCTGTAGTCTGATCTTGATAAGTTTATCGATATCGATAACTAATTTATTTTTAGTAGAGTGTTGACAATTTCTAGCATTCACTGCAGGTTGAAAGTAATTTTTATCAATTTATAACAGATTTCCCACCGACATCGATTTAAAAAAAAAACGTGGACAAAAAATGTAAGAAAAGCCGACGATTGGAGAGCTTCGCAATATACAAGAATATGCTCGATGAACTTTGAAGATTCTTGCTTTCGCCAAGGATATCAGCGTAAAATTCTACACTCGTATGCAGTGCCTACAATATTCCCAAAATTACCACCATCGTGTAAACGAGTAAGTAATATCTATAAGTTATAAAGAAGTTATGCTTCAATCTATGAAAATTATGAAAATCTTTTGAATCATTAATAACCAAAAACTATTTCTTTTCAGAAATTACCCAGAAAAAGAAAACTTACTAATAAATACGTGGATACCCAAGCGTCAACATTAACTGCAAGTCTTTAAATTAAAATGTTGACGAATCACAGATGAACGATATCACAGATTAAAATGAAACGATATCACAGATTATCCATTCTGTGATATCGTTTCTAAAAATAAAACTTTAAGATTATCGAGTTTTTTTTCTCTCGTAATAAAATCCTACCCCCGTTGTACCCCTTAAGGATGGATTCTAAATATTTCTACTCAAAAAATAACTATTCTTTTGAAATATTTTGCTGAAATAAATGCGAGAGGTTGCATACAATCTCATACAACCGATTAGCAATGCGGCGAGTACCAGTACGCACCCACATTTTATTTATATTGAATAACCAAACAGTACACCGAAACGCATTTAGCCATACTTTTTATCCGTCATATATTTAAAATCTATATCAACGATATCTAGTTATCAATAAAAATGCACAGCACTATTATACGCTATAACTTTAGCTTGCATTGTATAGTCAAAATGGAGACATTCACTCAACTTCGACCCGACAGATTATATATGTATGTCTCTTTCAATCTTATGGCAATTTGAAGGTGTTAGAAAGAATAAAATATTGCTGCATTTTGTGATCCATCTATAGGTACAGACTAATACAACATCTTTGCCAGTGGCCATTACATCCCTTTCTAACAAAGGTGACAATAAAATGCAATGGGTGTCACTTACTGACGTGTTTGTTTGGAAAGAGAGTATATATGTTCTGTGGTTTGGAACAAAGTGACAGGTGCATAGAGTTGCAACAATTGCGTTTTTTTTTCTACCATTGCTACTAATCCTTCCACATAGAAGCGCGCTTAACAATTAATAAAACTATATTTATAAGACATGATTACTGCCAATATTTAATTGTTATTTATATTGTAAAGGGATTTCATTATTTTATTTATATATAAGACAATTTAATATTTTATTTTCTTATGAGAAATTCCTACTATACAGAAAATAATTAGAAATAATATAAATGGCAACACAGAGAACAATGTCAGAAAGGGACACCGCGGTCAGTAGTTACCATCTCGCTCGGATCGCTTTTTATAATGCGTGCGGAATAAGATGTAAGTCAATGACATAAGGTTTACTTTTAATTGATTTGATTGAAAGAAAAGTTGGTACAGCTCAGTCCTTCTGTATAAGGTCCTTGGGTTTAATACAGTCGGGCCACAGACTAAGTCGAGCAACGCTCAATGTTCGAGCCTGCAAATGCGCAACGTTCAACGCGCACGCCTCAATGTTCGAAGTTCGAGCGAGTTCGTCGAACAAACGCTGTTCTACTCAATACATACGTTGCTGTGACCACATTGCGATCACAGACTATTAAGTAGATGCTAACCATATATTTAATGCTAACGCATGTTGCGACACTTGCGACTGTATGACATAAGTATCAGCGTGACCGTTTTTAGTATATTCAGTACCAAATTGGTATAATTTGGGCTCCGTAAAACAATTTAGTTTTTTTTGGTATCCTTTCATATTCTGGTATTTTTTGGTACATTTTTAAACACATTATTGGTATATTTTTGGGTTGGGCGGGCAACACTAATTTCCATTCGTTCGTATTTCGTTCACATCATGTTGTCTTTGTCTGATGTTTACTGCAACTGTATTATTTTGTCTCTTTCGAACGGTTAATGCTAACAAAACCGCGAAACGTGCTTTAGCTACATATCTACGTTACATGCTCTACGTCGCGGGGAATTACTGATACTTAAAAATGATTCCTAGCAATAAGTATAAAAGGGACCACGGATTTTTTTGTTCTTTTTTTTATGTCTCTCTGTGTTATCGTGCGTGTGTAGTGAAGATAATGCAGCGCAAATACGATCAAAAATATAGATGTGAGTGGGAACAAAATTCTGAATTTTCGTCATGGTTGACAAAAGATAGAAATAGTGAGAACGCCTTGTGTAAAACTTGTGGAGCAACATTTTTGAGCAGAATCGCAACAATTAAAAGTCATGCAGGTTCTGAAAAACAACGGCAGAATCTTATACATTATAGTGGACAATCCAAAGTAAGAAAGCTATGCCCCCATTAACATATTTATAAGATTATTGTGTCCCTTATTTTTTTTTGGCACATAAATTAATTGTCCTACTTGTACAGGATGTCCGATGGATCTTGACCAGTGTACATGTTCAGTTGTACACACATTTATAATCGATTCTCAAACGATTTCAGAAAGCTGATTTTGAAATTTTCATAAATGAAATACATACATGCCGAATTGGTTCTGTGGGATGGAAAGATAGTTTTGCAGGGTTCAAACATATGTAATAATGTAATATTTTTATCAAGAATATTAATTTTCAACTGAATGAGACACTAGTTTCCCAAGATAAGAAATAGGTAGTTATTTTACTTATTTTTATAATGATAATAAGTGTTTTAATTCAATTTTTTTTCTTTTACTTTTTATTTTAGTATATTTTTAGTATAATTCAGCATGAGTGTTTTGTGGCACCTTGTAGTTTTAGTAGATCACCATTTTTTAAAACGGTCACACTGATAAGGTATGGTGATGGTATGGTGGGTATCAAATATCAAAGATGTTGTATTAGTCTGTCTTACAATTATCTTTGGTGGGTATGGTTACGGAAAGACTGTGATAATACTAGTGACCACAGATTATAAAGACTATGTTGTTCTAGTGACTTTAATATGATATAGCAAGATATAGTGATAGTAGTTATAGTTATAACGTAGTGATTATATTCTCTTTGGTTATAGCTTATAGCGTAAACGAAAATAGGAAATACAAAATACATCTGTTTTTAATTTATGTTTATGGCCATGGCTACGCTATAATAAGTATGTTTGTGTTTAACTGTGTAACGTATTTTTATGCCATTATAAACCAAAATAAAACAAAGCATGTCAACTTGTCTTTTAGTTGGGATCAGGTTGGGATGTTTACAAATAAACATGGCTATAGCTATAGGTCATAAATCATTTTAAATATAAACTGAAATAATAATGCGAAATGGCTACTATAAGTTTTTGCAATATTTGTCTTATTACTGGCGTGAAAATGGTGATATTAGAAGTTAGAGACATTAAGCGCTTTGTTGACACAAATGTGAGTATTATTAACATTTATGTTGTTGAATCTTACCTATGCATCTGTGTACTTAGATATCTATCTCTATTTTAGATATTTTGTTGATATTTTTTATAAATACAATGTAAGGAGTTTAATAAAATTTTATTTAATTGAGTTAAAGGATTGTGTTTAGGTAAATCATCATTGCATACAATGTCATTCTAACCTACCCTTTAAACTTTGTCCCATCAAAGTTATTATTGACTACACTTAAATTTCTTTCTGGTGTTGCTAATAAAGTACCTAAAGCCAGCAACAAAAATATTAATTTTTTTACAGACAGACCAATTTTTCTTCTTTAATACAGTTTGGTTTTTTATGTATCCAGGGACTGCCACTTTTGGCGTGTTATGAATGTGCAACAGTGGTTGGAAAAGTCAACATGTTATTAAATAAATACGACACTGCACAAACAATTCTAGAAAATATTCTACAGTCTCAAGATCAGGTGAGTGTAATATAACCCAATGAATGATTTCTATATAATTAAACAAACGGGTGAAATACTCTGGTGGGTTTAATAATAAAATAAAACCACCAACTATCTATGTAAATGTTAGTATTTCATTTTTGTACATAAATTGTTAGTGTTTTAAAATAGTTTGTACAACATCTAGATACTTAAACAGTTAAACACTGGTAGATCTTAACCTTTTACGATACCATAGAATGCATCTGTTTAAGAAAGATTGGATATTTCATTTTGAAGGTGTGAACTTAACTTATTAAGACCTGAAAGGGCATTTGTGTTAAACTTCATCTAGGTGCTATAGTTTCAACACACCACTGACCAATTAGTTACATCACATAACAGACTGACTATAATACCCCCATTGCTTTTTATTTGTTCTACTATTCAGAACCAAATATAAAGTTTCAACTGCTTTACAGCCACTCTCCATGTCAGTTTATTGGGAATCTGATTGCCTAAAAGCTATTATAAATTTCAGATATAACAACTTATAAGTTTTTCTCAAACAGTTGCTTTCTACAACTAATCTGGTCATTAATATTATTAATGTTTAATTAATTAATGTTGATAATGAATAATGTTTCTTAGAAAATCTCCGACTGCTGTTAAGATTTTCTGTAGACTACCACAATTTACAGAAGTCTTACTTTATTCAAGCAAAATCTACCTTTACTGTAAGCAACAAATTTAAATGTGTAATGCAGTTCAATATGTAATAAAACTTTGACATCTACATTCTTGCAAATAGATATTTCATACTCATGCTTTATTTTCAGATAACTGAAGAAGAACTGAAATCCATTGATCGCAAATCATTTATGCTACAGTCCAATTTGGAGTATTGTAAACAGCCTTTAATCATTTCATTTGAAACAAAACCAGATAGAGATTTGACAGTTCACTTAAATGATCAGCATGAGTCAAATAAAGGGACTGCAAAGGAAGAAATATCTAGCATACCTAAGGAATTCGGAGAAAAATCTTTCATTGAATTTTCGATAAATGAATTTGATTGGACAGAAACATTGGGAGTAGATACAGACAAGACGGAAGTCACTGATTCAGCAGACAGTAGTGGTCTGAAAAATGAAATAATAAATATAATTGACAGTGAGTGTAATGATGTAGATCTATTACAAATTTTGGACAATAGTGATGATAATGATAAGCTTTTGGAACGAGTAGATGTAATTATTGAAAAGCTTAACGATGATGTTGATAAGGTATGTGATGCTCCTTTACTTTTGTTATACATTGATGTACACTTGATATAGATGCGTATGGTCATTGCACTATGTTTCGTTTCTACGATTCAACAAATGAATAGTCACCATTTAAACCCATAAGACCAGCACCTAAAAGGTTTAATGATCAGCCACAACATGGTCAGATCTTAGCAAATCTACTACAAAGTGATCCCTCAATGAGTGTACACGCAGTGCCACTTATAGAGAGAGACGAAAAGACTCACAGATGCAGCAACCGACTTGTCACAACATTCTGTGACGACAAGGGCTCCATCAAGAATGATGACTAAGGAGGGGGAATGGAATCTCTTAAGTCTTCAACATGATTGTATTTACATTTTTGTGTTGCAATATCATCCAAACCAAACAATGCAATGCCACATAATGTCATCTTATTTTCAATTTTAATTTATATAATTATACCACTGTATTTTTTTCATCCAATACAGACTTCGTAGAATGCGAATCTATACATATAATAAAATTGTAAACAAGCCGTCTGTGCACTAAATTTTTACCAAAAATACTTTTTAGAATTTTTGTCTGTCTGTGCGTTTGTGCTAATTTCTGAAACGGCTTAACCGATTTGAATACGGTTTTCACTGATACATTATAGCAAGCTTCCCATAACATTTAATGTTTGTTTCATTCCAATCGGTGTACAAACAATAAAGTTAAGTGCTATACCGAATACCACGCATACGAAGTTACGGGCTCAGCTAGTCAGAAATACCTGGTTATTCTTAGTTAATTTGTTGTTAGCGGTAACACATATTGCTATTGCTGTAGCCATAACCTTAAATTGCTACTGATAAACTAAACTCGGCATTGTTGAAGTTATTATGTGTGTTCTATTTTGTTACAGATCTTGAGAAGAAAAGGGACAAAGAAAGTTCCAAAGAGACTTAATAAAAATAAAAAGCCAGAAAATAAGTTGCACTTGTTAGAGTATTTGTTTGAAATTACTGAATTGACAGTAAGTTATACTCATTAATTTGTCCCTTTAGAAACTAGAACTAATTTATTCAAAGCTAATCAGAATGGGCGTAATCATTTTTCAATTTCCCTATCCACTCCTAATCCCTCGTCCTTGATCCTGCTGTGATCGGCGGCGCACTTGCAGCAGCTTTGGCGTTGCTTGTGTTATAGGCGACGGTGGCCACCTACCATCAAGTGGACCGACAGCCTGTCTGCTGATCTTATATATGTGTGTGTTTTAATAGAGGGTTGGTTTTTAAATAAAGGGTTCGAAAGAGTCTTTCTATACTTTACAAATTGCCAAAATAAAAAAAAAACATAACAAATAATCTAAATAAATTGTGCCCTTGATGCCTATGTGCCATTACAAACTGATCACTAAAAAACAATTGTTAAAAAAATACTTATGCTGACATCTCTTAGTTGAATTACGCATCAAACACTAGTGTTCGACCACTTGTCGATATTCATGATCATTTCGAAGGTGGGAAAGAAACTTTTTCGAAGGGGAAAAACCCTTTTTCTTATTAAAATTATTATAAACTTATTCTTAACCCTTTTTATTATAAACTATTTAAGGAAACACGAGGGGAAAGGCTTGCATTCTTAACAGGGCTCGAAGCAATCTAATTCTTCTAACCCTAAATGTAAACTTATTTGTAATCTAAAATAAATGAACATCATTTGCAGAGAAGTGAGCAAATAAAGGAGTTTTCGAAGCGAAGGGAGTCGGTCTACTATCAGAACAACACATACAAATGCGAACTCTGCTTTCGAGGCTTCAACCATCTCACCACTTACGAGACTCACGTCAAGTTGTTTCATGACCCAGTAAGTGAGTTGTTTCATTTTTTATCTGAGCACTTCTTTTGGACACATTGTATATATTGTATGGTACATTTATTAATTTCATGATAAAATTGTTTATCAACACTTATGGTTATATTTATATTACCCAGTAAGTTAGTTGTTTCATTTTTCATCCTTCGCTACGCCTGTCGGTCCGTGATCTTCATCTCCACTCAAGAACATTTGTTTTAGTCGCAATTTCTTCAATATAATTGGTTTTGGCATTGGTTTAATATGAACTGATACAAAAACGCTTTTTATTAAGCCATGCTGTAACACCAAGTGAGTTTCACACAGAATACCCTTGTGCCACATCCGGTTGAAGGACAGCTTAAGAAGAGTATTCTTTTTTTTTTCTAGAGTTTTCCTGATATGTTCATAGAGCGTGTGTACTTGCTCAATAATTTTTTCTCTTAGCATTGGCAACATTTTGCGCATCGAGTTTTTATTGGAACTGTAGGATTTGACATTTGTAGGTCTTGCTACAGTATCTAAGCTGTATGTAAAAAAAACTTAAATGTGTAGTTAATTGTGTAATTGTGTATAAAGGGTTACTGATAACGCGTCGTATTCCTATCACGATGTGAATGGAGAGCTAAATGGCAACTTTTTGACCCCCATATGTGTGGGGTTTATTTTTGATTTCCTTTAATTTTATTTTTGAAACTGATACTTTAATCTAGCTATTACAGTTATAAAAAGTTCGAAATTACCTTCCCAAGCGGCACATTAGTGAATTTTGCAACTTATCTTATAGCTTTATGTTCTAAATGAGTGGTTTAACAGTGTTTGATAAAACTTATAGCTTTAAATACAACTCAAAATTGTATATGAGTTCATCCTCTCACTTGTAGTTGCTTAGGAACGTTTTTTGTTTCTATTTTATTACTTATTGTTGGGTAAAGTAGATTTTGCTACTTAAAGTTGCATGCAGGTTTTAATTGTCACTATATAAGAAGCAATAGTGCTATATAAGGCCCTAAAGTCACTTATAAGCAACGTTTACATATAAGTGGGAACATATCCTTATTTGGAACTTTTAATTCCAAATGACAAGTATAATAGAGTAGTATATCACCAATAGTGGCTAAAAAGATAATTTTACGGCTCTTTTGGAACCTAAAGTGATTGCTACTTTTAAGGCCTAGAAGTACCTTATTGCCACTCCAACGCATAAATAGGAGTCTCAATAGACTCATAAAAGTCTTAATAGGAGGTTTTTGAAACCAAAAACTTTACTTATTTCAAACCACTAACGATCTAACAGTTCCAAAATTAGGACATAGTATTTTATTATTTCTATTGCCCTTGTCAAAATAACATTATTCGTCCTACAAAAAAGCAAATAATTAAAATAGGGCCAATTTAATAGATCACATTTGACATTTGTCAGCTTAGCTTCATAGTGAAGCTTCACTGACAGCTTCTGTCATTATTTCAATAAACGTCTATTTTTATCTGAAAAAATTACTGTGCAACATTGAACGCTATTATTAAAGAATAGCGTTCAATGTTTATTGAACGTTTATTGAAATAATGACAGAAGCTGTCAGTGAAGCTTTACTATTAACCTAAGCTGACAGATGTCAAATGTGATCTATTAAATTGGCCCTACCTTTAGTATTGGTAATAGCATTCACTGCTTTGCCACTCGCAAGATACAAATAAGTGATTTTCAGACTTGATAGTTCCAAATAGAGAACAAATAAGTGAAAATAAACACTGTAAGATCTTTTTTGTTTCGCCATGTTTACAAATTGGAGTCCTTGAAAATGAATTATTTTAAACAGAATTTTATCACACTTGCGCATAATCACAGACTTTTGATAGTTGTGACGATGTTACTTTAACATTGTACGTAACCTACAATCATTAGGTCAGGTTTTTAACAGTTTTATTTCTTATCAGTATCAATTCCTTATTTGATTTAGCACTCTCTTTTTAAATATTCCTGATCAAATCAAAGGCGCATCGAAATTTACAAAGAAACCATACTATAGTTTCACAGTAACAAAAAATTCGCAGGAATTTCGTGCTTGTTTCATTGCTTGTATAACGTGAAGTTTTAATCATTTACCCAAACAGAGGTATAAATCTAAAATTAAAATGGCAGATAACATTCACTTATAAAAAACAACTTATTGACAAGTTGCCACGCCACTCAAAGGAACTTTGGCGTCTCCTTTATCACTCATTGACCGAACTGAAAATATTAATTCGGTCAATGAGTGAATAAATAGTTCACTGCGCATAACTTTCATCCATAGTTCTAATAGACACTTAAGGTAATCGTGAGATCTCTTATGGATTCAATTTAGAACCAAAAATAGGCTGCAATTTTTCTCCCCGTGGTTCTATATTGGTTGCCTAAGGGTTCTTTCCACCTATATAGAACTTAATCATGGCTATATATTTCACTTAAGTATGTAAATAGATATGATATACGAGCTATTTCCCACCCGGTTGTGCTACTTGGGTTACTAATCAAAATTATAAACCATAACCGTAGGTGTAGATCGTTAGATTTGCCTTCAACTCAAGTACAAAGAACTCAAGAAATTATGTCATCAATTAAAGTTGTGCGTGCACAAGTTAAAGTGTCCAACCTACAAGCGCTAGTCGGCAGCGGTACAACGCAGCAGTTAAACCTATTTAATTTTTCGCGTTCAATCATTAGTTAAATATAGCATTAAGCCATCGTGTTCATTTCGGGACTGCAAGAATATACAAATCGAAACACAAATAAGGATGAAGGTGTGTAGCGTAAGTAGCTTTTTACAAATTAATTTGTAGTACATCCCAAACCACGTGGTGGGCTGCGAACAATCGGCCGCCAAAGATTAAGTAAATATGATACAAACAATTTTTATTTATTGCAGTTTCCCTCAAGAACCATAAATTAAAGAAAAATGGATTATAGTGATACAATTCGAACGGAGCGAGGATGAATGGTTACCTAACAATTACAGCAAAGTATGCTATGCTCATTTCATACAGAACGATTTCCTTTTAACAAAATTGGGGAGGCGTAAAATATTAGCCTCTGTTGTTCCAGTCTTCGATGTATGTATATTTAAATGTTTGATTTATCACTTTTTAGTTTTGAATCTTATCTAAATGCTATCCTAAATATTGATGTTTTTTATCTCTAAACACAACAGAAAACATGTTCGGGTCAATTAATATTAACAAAATCGAGGCGGCCGTTTAAATTTTAATATTGGGACTTCCCGACCATCAGCGTACGATTGCCAGCAAACGATTTACAATGCTGCTTATAACTCTCAGCGAAAGCAGCAGTGTACGTCGTTTCCGATTGAGTTGCGTTTCAAGATATAATTTGTATCTACGAATTAAAATTAAAATTTGTATATACGAATCTCATACAATATCGTACGAGGATGGATGTGAGCCTGTACCTCGTACCAGGATTTCTAAATCCTGTAATTTTACGAGAAACCTCGTACGTATGGCAACCCTGAAACGCGCTGAAGGCACGTCATAGATTTGCACAGCGACCGCCCAAATTTATTTTCTAACGGTTGTGTAGCGGCTACCATGGTCATGCATGGTCCGTGCGTTTTAGTATGAATTCTAGTACGATGTCATTGTAATAAATTCCGCCGTGTGTGAACTGGCTGAAATATTTAGTCCTAATCTTTCATATTTAATTGTTAATTTATATTCATATTTCCTAATGAAATTTAAAATATTATTTCCAGTCATCGTCAATCAAATCACCAGTAAACAGAGAAGGATCGCCACTTCACAATGACTAGATTTTCAACGCCCCAAGAAACATTTTACTTAAGAGGAAAAAATATTTAATAGAAAAGAAGAAACTAAAGTACATACAAGAAAGTTTTCGAAGTTAAACGACAGAATGGAAATTAAAAAAAAATATTATTGGTCTGAAAGCTACTTTAAATTAACAAAATAAATCGAGAGCAATTCTATGAATTGGGACTAAAATCTGAAGAAGCATTTCAAGCAATTGTGACAAACGCTTAACTTTTCACCATCCCCTCGTAATATTATTAAGTACAGATAAACATACCTCTCAGTAGTTAATTCTTTTGGCAAAATAAAAAACAATATAATTGTAATAACATTTTTTTTTAATTCACTTTCCTTTTGAATTTAAAGGAATATGGAAACTTGGTCAATAATTAAGTAAAATTTACAGTAAAAATAAGGATTCAATTTTGATGTATGACACGATCTGCGTCTGCAGACATCGACATATATAGCGTGTCCCAAAAATCAGCGTCAAGCCGGATACGGTTGAAAGGCCAACTCTTGATAGTTATCAGTAAAATATTTAAAAAATCTTGGTCATGTACTTTGCAAGTTATAAGTATCAAAATATAAATCTGAAAAACTGACACCTTGTGATGATCTTTCAAGTCCTGTGACTTCAAATATTAACTTTTCTTCGATTTTTCTTTAACGTAACCATAAATAACCAAGATAAAATAAACCTGTAGTAAAATTTACTACGCTATTTTGACTTTAAAAGATGGCTCGTTTAATCTGGATTCCAAAATGTTATGACTGTTGCTAGATTATCTTAATAAAAGTCATGGCAGCGAAATTTAACTACTCCCGAAGTGTACCGACACTGCTAGTGTTGGAGAATCATTAAAAAAATTGGCATGAATTCATTATAAAAAAAAAATCGTAAAAAATTATGAATAAAATCTACAAAGATTAGTTTTAGGATTAGTCTACTCCATTGCAAGTATTGTAGGGAGTATTTAAGTATCCAGGGGATCACTTTTAATCTAATTTTAGATCAGGTTATTTAATCGCTGCCTGATACTCTGCGTTTACTGTTTTACGGCTGATAAGGTCATCTTCATGCCAACCCTCATGCCGAGCCTTAATAATGGCAGAAAAGTTTATTAAGGATGATTAAGAACATGACATATTTTTTATTGTCTTTATATTTATAAATCTTGATCTTTATTTATATTGCAGTATACATTTATTATTTTACTCTTAAAAGTGTTAAATGAATTTTTATATTAATTTTACACATCTTGTCTCCAAAAGTCAACTTAATTGCAATGATACTATTGCTCTGTTGGAAAAAGAAAACATTCCGAACATTTTTAACATGGCGCATGGTTCATTAATTGTTTAATGTTTGTCCATTAGGGCCTAGGTCCGTCCAAGTGTCCGGTGTGCAACATCATTAAAAAGAACAACGTGGAACTGAACAGACACACATACAACTATCACAAACATCGTTTCAAGTGTAAAAAGTGTGATTTTATAACGACTACGCGGTGAGTATTATTGAGTTCCATACAACATACCACGAGTAGGTATTATGAGATTGCTTTCAATTCCCAACCAGTTAATTGCAGTGAAAGTTGTCAGTATATTAATAGAATATTTATATTAGTAACCCTAGTCAGGTCGTAAGTTCGGTCACATAATCAAAACTTTTGAATTTAGAATGCTGGCCACAAAAATATTTATTGATATCGAATAAACTACTATGAAAATAAAAAGTGCACTATATTTTGAAGAAGATCGAGTTGCGGTTATCGCGTTGCATCGGTGCGGTTATGGGCCTTACTGAAAAATTTGGATGTAACCAAAAGAATCGCTTATCGCTTCATCAAACAACATAATAAGATTCATGACAGAAGACAGAAAAAGAAGTGGTCGCCCTCACACTGTTAAGACTCCAACAGTGATAAAAGCTGCACGAATCCAAAGTAATCCCATGCACAAGTAGAAACTGTTGCCTCTTCGAGTGACGTTTAGCAGAATCACGGTGAAAAGGGTGTTAATGCAAGACTTAGGGCTTCGAACTTATCGAAGAGAAACAGGACATCTTTGGACATGCGTTTAATGGACCTAAGACTGAATTCCGCGTTTTGTTGAAGCAGTATACAGTAAAAAAGCACCGTGAAATTATTTTTTCGGGTGAAATTTTTTTACGCGTACGCCCACTATAGTGACGAAACGAGCAGCTGTATTCCGCGTGTCCAGCGAGACCATTTTCCATCGACACTCATGGTTTGGCTGGGGGTCTATATAATCGGGCTCAACTGAGCTATATTTTTGTGAGAAAGGCGTAAAAACAAATGAGTTGTGTATTAAAATGCAGTCCTTACAAATCTTGTAGAACCTTTTTTCCAACTTGGAGAAAAAGGCTTGCTCAAAGCCTTATCCTGATTTGGAGTCACTCAAAGCATTCTGGATCAAAACAGCCGCCGATATTGATACCTTGTTCGTGCTGCTATACATACGACTGGCCGCGCAGGTTTAAGGTTTGTATTCATAATCACGGGGGTCATTTTGAATAAGCTTAGTGAGCATAAGAATCTATGTTTTAGTAAGTTCCTTTTGGTATATAAATGATTACTATAAAAACAAACATGTCTCAATTATTTCACAATAAACATGTGACAGAACTTATGACCCGACAAGGTATTGACAAAATAATGTGTTTGAAAATAAACTCAAAAGAAATATTTTATTTACCGCCATTTTTGACAGATTTTTAGCATAAATTGATTTCAAACTAGCGGCCCGCCCCCGGCTTCTCCCGGCATGCAATTTTTATATACCCTAAAACATTCCCCGTTCATCCCTCTTTCCATTGGCGAAAACCGAATTAAAATCGGTCTACCCGTTCACGCGTGATGCCGTGACCAGGAGAAATACGGATTCATTTTTATATATAAGAAGAAGAAGATATACATATATTTTCATTCTAGCTTTTGAAATCGGTGACTACATTTTATATCTTTTTATAAAGGTTGGTTGGGAAGGCTGATGGTAGGCGGCTGCCACAACACATGAACCGCCACAGGTGCTACAAGTGCGCTGCAGACTTTAAAAGGAACAGAGAACAGGGAATAGTAAAGTGGGCCCTGGTGTCCCAAGGATTAGAGTTAAAGGATTACCCAGAGATAAGGAAATGGGGCTCTACACATTCACCGAAACACAACAGCATCCATGCAGTTCTTTCACGGTTGTCTTTCTATAAGGGGGTCTATATAAGGGTTATTACCGTCAGACTGGCCGTCCAATTTATGGCTGCGGAACATATTGTACTCTGCCATTACCATGTAATAAGTCCGGTTACTCCGTTTATCCACCCCAAAAAATGCATCCTAAGGGGGATACTCCGAAATACATATCCGAGAATTCACCCTAGCCTGGGTGGATAAATAGAAATGTTTATATCTATTCTCTTTCG
Organism: Bembecia ichneumoniformis; assembly: GCA_910589475.2. Classification (NCBI taxonomy): domain Eukaryota; kingdom Metazoa; phylum Arthropoda; class Insecta; order Lepidoptera; family Sesiidae; genus Bembecia; species Bembecia ichneumoniformis. Next base: position 12,024,638 of record OU342533.1, on the reverse strand, counting down.
GTTCTATTACTAGACATTGTACAGTCATATTTATTATTGATACACTGTTATCATGGCATTTAATTCAATTTGGTTTATTAGTGATGATGCAACTTCTTGTGGATAATTTATTTATAAAAAGTTCTGAATGAAATGCAATGTCATTGTCATATTCCAGGTACTTAATTATTATTGTGTATTTTAAAAACATTAATTATTATATATAAAAATGTCTTGCGTTGAACGAATGTCCATTAACAGTCAATAGTTTTATCTGCAGGCCGATGGTAGATAGACACAGGAAGTGGCACGACGGGGCCGTTTACAATTGTAGATTTTGCGGCGAACCTTTCGAGTAAGCATCCATAACTTTTTTTTTTTTTAAATTAAGTTACAAAAGTCTACCGACTTTTAAATTCACAGTTAAAAAATACTAAAAAGTGCCCACTTTATCAACCTTTTGTGGTTCTTAACAGAAAAAAAATTGAGTTTTCCTTGACACGTACATAAATATTACTACTCATTACTACCTATATTACTACTGCAATTAAGTGATGAATCTAATGCCCAATAAACGATTATCGAGTACTTACCAAATGTGCCTATATTACAATGATTTGATTATTTTAATAAAATAAAAAAAAGGAAGGAATGTAGTGTTTGTATATTATGTGTATCTAAAATACATACAATAATACTGTCTGTCTATAAATAATAGTGTGAGTGAGGTGACCGGTTAGTTCCTTTTCTAATCTCTGATGCGACGAGTAAGCCTTAGTTGTCTTGGCTGATGACAGTCTTGGGTCTGACGCGTGAGTACTTTTAGATTGTGAGAGCTAACAGCTCCCGTTCCAATATGACTAGCTGGGATACGGGAGTAGCCCACTTTACCCCATATACGGGGCATAGCGGGGCAAATGCTATTAATCATTTATGTGTTCACATATCGTAGCCATCGTGAATGGCTATGGATATAAAAATATATCCATAGCCATTCACAAATTTTAACCATGATATTGAGTTAAAATTTGTTGTTTAATCATATTTTATCTTGTAGGTATGCCCCCCTCTCCCTACGTCGGAAGGTTAACTGATAGGCTTGTATCAGTTAACTTGCCGATGTACGCGATGTTTTCGATTTTTTGAGATCAACAATGAGTTCGTGATGATTGAGGAAATCGGCGCCAGTATTGATTTGGAAACGTCAGCAACGATGAATTTCCATTTGTAAGCTCGTCGTAGGTTGAGATCTAACTCAAGCGTCTTTTCCCCGTAGGTTTTAATATCTAACGGTGTTATTGGCTGCGTACAGCAGAAATGACGTTTCAAAGTGTTTCTTTGAAAACTATTTTAATGAATGAATAACTGTTTCACTGTTGATTATTTGTATTTAGAAAAGTATGTGTAAATTAATAGTGAGTTTTTGTGAAACAGCAAGAAGATGTCTCAACTCTCCCATGAACGCATTAAACATCCGTCAGAGTTCCTATGCAATTTATGCGGCTTGCCTTTCATCGGTATGCATGGGATCCGAGCGCATAAGAGAATGGCGCATTTCGACCATAAGGTGCCCATTTATTTGACCCTTCGTGTACATTAAGCCATTGCTACTGCACCTCTCGCTGCTCAATGTAAAATATTTCAACCTCTGCATGTAAGATGATTACCCATATATTTTTTTTATATATAAAGCTCGGCAAGCTGACGATCCACTTGATGGTAAGTGGGGCTGCCGTAGTAAACACAAGCAACGCCACAGGTGCGCTGCTGACTTTAGTATGGTTAAGGGTAACTAAGGAATTAAAGGATATAGGGAAATGGCCTCTGACTTCCCTTACTCACTCACTGAAGCACAACAGCATAAATGATCTGTTACATCAAAAATAATTTTAACTGTTATTTAAAAATAACTGGTGTCAATCTACGCATTACCAGAATTTAAAGTGTTCCAGCACAAGGTTTCTATATGCCTAATTAAGTTTACGCTTCATCGAGTAGCAAACATATCTTTGGGGGATGCCAGTTTATAATACATCTTTATACGTTTATTATATTAAAATATAAAGGTTTTGTGTACCTATAAATAACCTTTATAGGTTGAAGACCAAAAAATAATTTGGGGATCCTTCATCCCTCACAAGAGAACATGTGTAAAAGTTCTAATAATTAATTGTTTATATAACGAACCTTTCAGGAATCTACTGAAGAGGCTGATCCTCAACTCTACTGCGAAGACTGTAAGATACAATTTGCAACAACCGACGCCTGGCATACGCATCTTCAGAAGTCCATCAAACACAATCCGCACAAACAGACCATGTAAATATATTTTGATCTTTTAGGCATTGAGGGACTATCTATATTTATAGAGTAGTAATTGTTTGCCCTTAAATTATAATTATTTTCATATAGGTTACACGAATTTCTGTTAAAATAAGTTAACGTGGAACAAACGTAATGCACAAAATAATATGGTTCAATTGATTTGCTTCAAACTAAACGGCGTTGTCTTACGATGGATTGTCTTAGGATGTATTCGTTTGCAGTGGCGCCCCCACTCCGCGGCCGTGGATGCCAGTGTGCCGTTACTGCGGTCTGCAGTGCAAGGACCGAGAGGACCTCGGGGCCCACCAATCAGCCATACATCGCAAACGCCCCAAGGCCCCACGCTCGTACAGTGACCATAAGACCCCTCGCTCGTGCAGTGACTCTAAGACCTCTCGCTCCGCCACTCATCAGGACCAACAGTACCCGACACAGTGTCACTACGTTGGTATTTATTTAAAATATGCTTCTCGAACACTGAGATTGCGCAGTTCGCTAATTTACCTAAACAACATAATGTAATATACATATGTAGTTCGAAACATAGACATTAATTAATTAGCATTAAAATATAGGAAAAATATAGACAAAAACCAGTTTTCCAAATATATTGTTATGACTCACCAGGGAAGGATCTAGTTATGACTCACCATGGAACGTTCGAGAAAAGCGTCTTTTCCTGTTAACATAACTGGAAAGTTCCATAGTAGAATAGAAGTCATGCCACTCCCCGGTTATTGTCAAGGGAAATTAGTCCTTATGCACACAACATAGAGTTCACATTCAACAGAAATAGTGTTCCCGAACCTTCAATGACCTTGTTTACAATACGTGTGACTTGTTTACCTACTCGTATTTGTTTGTTGTTTTGTTTGTACTAAATTCGAGAAAGATCTAGACGATTGGCAGCGGGTATAAATAGGCGAAGTGGCGAGCTAGCGGGACAGTTCGATTTTGCGATTCGAAAGCGAAACTTCGGAACAGTAAACCAGCGACTCATAAGAGAATCATTGACGACTCTTGGCAAGTTTAACGGTTGTATCGAACCTTTCGTTTAGCACTATTGGAAGTCATCTTGGTTTGTGGCAATAAATAGTTGATTTTCGCCCTTACACGGCAGATTGACTCACCTCCCACACGTAACAATATTTTAGTCCGCTTATACTTTATAGTTACGAAAAGAGTGGTAGATTTACAATAATTGATTTAAAAGCTAAAAGTGGTTACAGGTTTAAGGTACAATGTTGCAAATAAATATCAAAAATTCTCACCGATCCGATCGGGCTTTGTTTTGTGTTTATAATATTCTCAAAAAAAAAAAAAAAGATTTAAAAGTTCCGTAGCCAATTCAAAAGACATTATTGGCGAACTCGTGTTTCAGTGCGACTTAGTGTTGACTAACAAAGGACAACATTGGCATCATCATCGGAGCCTCCACTTCGACAAGCGGTACAAACAAGGGGACTTCGTCTGCGACATGTGCGGAAAAACTTTAATGGTATTTACCATTACACTGGTATATGACTCGCTCTTACTCCAGTCTGTTTCCAATTAATGAACTTTTATTACTTGTTTCATTTTTTTTTATGTTAAGATCGGCAGACAGGCTGATGGTCCACTTGATGGTAGGTAGCTACCGTCGCCTAAGGACACAAGCAACGCTAAGAAAGATGCTTCCTAGATGCTAGGAAGATTATTTACGGCTCGACCGAAGTATTGTAGCTAGGCGGAAATACCGTAGAGTGAAGTTTGTTTTAAAGTTCGCGCGTTCGCGGGTTAAAGTTGTTCGCAGCTGCACCTCATAAGGACTGGCGCTGACTGACAGTACAACACGGCACAACAAATTGCTGCGAAGTGCCAAAGCATGCCGCGGTATCACGTGGCATGACGCGGAACGCTACGCTACGCTAAAGGAGTGCGAGTGCTAAAGTCATTGCAATAAGGTTGAAAAATAATATGTGTAGGAAAAATCCTTTGTTGTGCCGTGTCGAACCATGCCGTCAGTCAGCGCCGGCCTTAATAATGTTCTTCACAAAGATCCAGTAGTACTCGCAGTGGTTTTTGATATGTTCCCAAGTATCGCTTCTTAAGGCCGGCCACATACTTACATACGTTTTCCGAATTCGTTTTTCGCGTATGGAGACCCGAATGCATCAAATCTATAGAAAATACATTGACTGCCGCACACATTTTTTTTCCGTACGGAATATATTCCGTACGTACGTTTCGAATGTGGGCCCGTGCGTTCGGAATCCCCTTACGGAAAAAACCTAATGACGTCATTCGGAACGCAGGGCTTGCATAAATTTTGTTTTTTTCGGCGCACACGTTCGAAAATTTCCGTTCGGAATCGCGAGTTGTTTGTTTTGTTTTGTGTGTTTTTCATGTCTCATTACGAGTGCATCAATACAATGTGTGAAGCAGAAGCTTAAGTTTAGCTGTTGAAAAACATCTCTGCTTATGGAATATACACGACAACATAGATAAAGCTCTCTTTAGATAATGCAATCGCAATTAAATCGTTGTTCTCCATGGTCGTGCGTTCACAAAGCCACCATTGAACGTACTGGCAGTGTAATATTCCGAAAGCAAATTCCGAACGTCTGCGCTAGGCACACGGAATTCCGAAAACGGAAAACGAATTCGGAAATCGAATACGGAAAACGTATGTATGCGCTCAGGCTAAATCGTACTGTATTCCGGTGCAGCCCGTTGGATGAGTCATTACGAACGGTGCAGTGCATTGACCCTACTGATCTCAGAGCAATAGCAAATGCAATAGCAATAGCAATGCAGCGCGCTGTAGGTAATTATCGCTGTAGGTATAGACGAGTGACGGATGTCTGTCGAAAGACACTATATTCTTGTTCTAAACAACGTATTAGATGTTTTCATATAAAAGGAAAAAATTAAAATTAAGGCATAAGAATGCTTGATAGGATACTCCTCTATTAATTACTTGAATGAGCAGAACAGGGGGTCGCTGAGCAACCACATCAAGACGAAGCACAGCGAGCTGGGGAAGCGCTTCGAGTGTGATTACTGTCGGATGAAATTTGTCTCCAAGATGTACCTGAGCACTCACATCCAGCGCCATCTCTACCCCACCAACCTCTGCAGCAGCTGCGGAAAGGTCTTCAAGTCCAAAGGCTACTTAAAGAGGCACATCAGGGTGAGAGCTGTTATTGTTTTTTTATCTCTTTATTTTTGATTAATAAAAAAGCTTTGTTGACGTACCTATGTTAACTTTTGACAACTTGATAATTTTTACCATTGTAAATTTTTTTCCCTTTGATAATAATGATTTGCGTTGTATATTTGCAGAACGCGCACGGCGGCCCCCGCCCTCACCAGTGTCGCTTCTGCCAGAAGACCTTTGTTATGGGTTCAGTGCTAAAGGTTCACGTGAACGAGGTGCATTTAGGACTGGCCAAGAAACGCATAAGAACAAGAAAGAAAGCAAAGTCATAAACATTTGTATCACTAAACTGTTTCACTAAATTATGTGTTTGATTTTGGAATGAAATCTCCTCCATAAGTATCGCAAAACCTTTAGTCTAGGTCAAAAGTTTAAATTGGTGTTAATTCTTGAATCTCCTAAAAATATGTGTGATAGCTCATTGATGTCTAGAAAAATGTACCTATTAAATGTTTTTTGCAATAACAATTGCAAAAGTTATAAACAAATTAAGATTAGAAAAAAAAAGACATTTAGTTTTACTCTAATAACTTAAAAACTATATAGGTACCTAAGCGATGACAAAAAATCGGAAAAGAAATTTTTCAAAATGGAGGAAATTTCCGATAAAAACTCTTGGCTCTCGGACATCTATTTCTCTATTATTTATAATTTTATGAGTTTCAAAATGAGTATGCTTAGCCTGTGCTAATTTAAAAGCCATCATGGCCGGGCGAATTCAAATTCATAGCACATGTAGGTACAATAGAGGGCTTATTAGCAGAAGGGCAAGTTCGCATTAAGCACATCTTCGTCGCCGCCCCGTAAAAATAAAAATATAATATGGGAAGAGTTTGATGAGCAAGTGGATTTGATAATGACAAACACCAATCCCACTGCAGAGGGTATTATCGAAGTGGATACTTCGAGGAACCCTTACTGCCAAAGTCCCAAGATCTTACCAAGTGGTGGCTTGCTAAAAAAGACGCCTATCCTAGGCTTTATATTATTTTTAAAACGGCCTTGTATTGTTGTTGCTTCTGTAACTTACTAGAGATGAGTCGTCGTTTTTACCGTCGACGAAACTAAACCGTTTATCGTCGACGGTCGACTAGTTGAATTAATCGACTAGTCTACACGTAAACTTATACAAAAAAAGGTCAAATTAACTGAATTATTAAAACGGTTGATCATAATTTTTTTTTTATTTTAAGATTCGCCGACATTATTCAGATACTCGTTTTTTATGCATTCTACAATTCTATAAAATTTTATTTGCGTAACTTTCTACGTAAAATACTTTAAGCCCAAAACTTTTAAAAACTATAGATCGACTAAACTAAATACTGAGTTCAGCGCAAAATTGTGATATATAAATCGACATTGTGCGACTATTACAACTACAAGTCTACAACGAGTCGCAATCGCAACGGTAGTCTACGGATTCATCATTCAACTAATCTTTCGAAGAACATCGAACGTCGAATACGGTTTATTCGACTAGTCCGTTCATTCATTCAAAGCCCAACTCTATCGCTCACGAGCTCGCGCCGAAACAACCTCGCGCGTGTAAACGTAGCATAACGTATCGCCGAGCTTCAGTACGCCTCGCCTCATTTGAAGTAAGTAGGACATTGTACTTGTTCAGTACCTACCTACAAAAAAGAGGCTACTCTTGACTCTTACCATTGACGTATTATTACTTTTAATCATTGACTCTTACAAACTCTTTATCAATTCGTGTTCTACCCAACACTAATTCGAAGTCAAGGAACAAGGATCGATCCTTGTCCTTGTTCTTATACTCCGTGCGCTGTAGCATGGTGCGGGTGACAGTTACGACTAGTTTCGTTTCACTCTTGAAAGTTGCCGCGATCTACAATAATGATTTAGTAATTCACCTGCACCACATTCGTAATATATTAAATCACATTAATAACTGAAGTAGTAAATTAGTAGTAGTTCTTCTGTTGGCGTGTTGGGGTTCGAGTTTCTTGAATTAAAGTCTTATTCATTCGTCTTTTAACTTCTTTTATTATTTCAATCACACGGGCAGACATTGCTAGACCAAAGACAATACTGACATAGACAAATCACAGACTACAACATGCCCCTTTTTTATTAGACTGACATGATTGACATTTGACAGGGTACAATACAATGTTTGCGTGACACTGACAATAGACATTTTAAAATATAAACAAACATTACAAATTTATTATTTTAACGTGTTACATATAATTATGAACAATAATGATTACAAATACACACACATAATTAATTCAAATTCAGTCAAAATGCAATACAATAATTATTATAATCATTCCTATTTTAAGTATGTCAATTTATTTTGTCAAGGTTAAATTACAAATTTGTTAATTATTTACTTATTTATGTCAATTGTTACATTTTATTTCAAATAAATATTTACAAGTCTAGTTTATGTGTTTTCTTTAATAATCTACCTCGTGAACTATACCTTTCACTTGAATTTTCATTATTACTACCTTGGTCTGTATTAGGTAAGTTTACATTACCTTCAATGTTATCTAAAGACTTATTAATTTGAGACATAGGATTTTGTTCCATGTATTCATTATAGTCATGAATACTTTCAGGTGACGTAATATCCTCTATATCAACAAATACTGGAGACTTTGTTACATTTTGTGACTCGCTTGAACTATTCGACTCTGACTCGATTTCAAAGAATGAATTAGAACTTTCATTACTTTCTTGACTTTTTTGCTTTGGACTTGAATCTTGAGTGAAAATGAATATACAACTATCATCCTCCTCATTGACCCTTTTTGACTTTTTCAAATTTGACCTGAATTTAAGTGTTTTTTGACTAGTATTTACAAAACTACTATAAGTTTGTTGACCAGGACATGGTTCATTGAATTTTACTTTTTTATCTTTAGACTTATGACTGTGACTTTGACTTTTGGTATTAAACTTGTAATCATGACGAATATGTCGACTATTTCTCCTATATGTGTTGTTATTACAGTCTTTGACAATAAATGATCTAGGATAATTTGCTTTTCCTATGATAGTGCCTTTAGTCCATATAATATCTTTTGGATTTTTCTTAAAATATACATGGTCATTTATGTAAAAATCAGGGTAATTTTTTGAATTTTTATTGTAATATAATCTAGTTTTTTCATTATTACTTTGTTTCTTTTGATAATGCTCTGAATGCTTGACAATTTTAGGTCTCAAGTTACTTATCTTATTAGGTAATTTTGTACGTAAATTTCTAGACATTAGCAGTTGTGCGGGTGAATTTAAATTTCCTCTAGGGGTATTTCTATATTGTAATAATCCGATGCAAGGATCTGATCCTGATTGATCACATTTCCTAAATATGTTTTTTATTATTCTTACAGAGACTTCGGCTAACCCGTTGGACTGTGGATAGTGTGGACTTGAAACAATATGTTCAATATCCCATTCACGTAAAAATTTTTTGAATTCTGAAGAATTGTACGGAGGACCTCCATCACTGACTAGTTGTAAAGGAATTCCATGACGAGCAAAAACAGACTTTAAGTGTGATATAACATTAGAAGTTCTACTATCATTGTTGAGATTTGCAATTTCTATATAATTAGAATAAAAATCGACGACCAATAAGTATTTTTTTCCTTTGTAATCAAATAAATCTGTTGCCAGCTTTTGCCAAGGAAATAAAGGTTGCTCATGTGATAACATTGGTTGTTTACTTTTGTTGGAAGAGTAAATGGCACATGATTCACATTGTCTTATTTTATTTTCTATGTCGTGTTTAATATTAGGCCAATAAACTACTCCTCTCGCTAAACTCTTTGTTTTCTCTATACCCTGGTGACCCTCATGTAAAATATTTAAAATTTCAGCTCTCAATGACTTAGGTATAATGACAGCGTTATTTTTGAAAATTATGTCATTTATAACATGAATTTCCTCCTTGACATTCCAATAAGGTAATACTATTTTATCACATTTTTCTTTACAATTTGGCCATCCTTTTTTAAAATATTCTTTTAATTTTTGCAAAGTTAAGTCTTGTGCAGTGTGACTCAAAATTTTTTCTAGTTTTTCTGGTGATATGGCTAAGTTAGATGTCAATAAGTTAATATGAATTTCTATGTCAGAATCTAGTTCTTCTAAACTAACTAATTCCTGATTTAAATTAGTGTCCTTGATGGGAGCACGTGACAAAGCATCTGAAATATACATTTCTGAGCCTTTTGTATAAGAGACAATTAATTGGTACGCTTGCAACATTATCATCATACGTTGCAGTCGTGTAGGGACTTCTGACAAAGGTTTTTTAAATAGTGTTACTAATGGCTGATGATCAGTTTCGACATAAATAGGTGTACCATATATGTATTGATGAAATTTCTTACATCCAAATACTATGGCATAAAGTTCTTTTTCAATTTGAGCATAATTTGTTTGACTTTTACTCAATGACTTAGAAGCATAGGCTATTGGATGCCTTTCATGTAATATCACAGCGCCTACAGCATTCTGTGATGCATCCACTGACAATCTTATAGGCTTTTTCCTGTCATAATGAACAAGGACTGGAGACTGACACAATAATGATTTTAATTTATTAAATTGTTGCTCATGTTGATCCAACCATTGCCAAGAATTTCTCTTTTTTAATAATTCCCTTAAAATAGCAGTTTCTTCTGCCAGATTTTTTATGTAAGAGCCTAAATAGTTAATCATGCCAAGAAATCTTTGCAATTCCTTAACATTAGTAGGACTAGACATTTTTGAAATTGCTTCAATTTTAGACTGGTCAGGTGAGACACCTCTTTTATTGAAAATATGACCGACATAAACTATTTCAGACATACCAAATTGGCATTTAGACTTATTAAATTTTAAATTAACTTCAACGGCACGTTTGAAAAGATTTTCTAATCTTTCATTGTGTTCCGCGACTGTGGACCCATAGACAAGTATATCGTCGACAAAACTTATTATACCTGGTAGATCACCAAACAATTCATTCATAGCTCTGTGAAAAATTTCACCACTAGAATTTATTCCGTAGGGTAATCTTAGAAATTTGTACCTACCATAAGGTGTATTGAACGTACATAGGTCACTGCTTTCTGAGTCTAAGCAAATGGTCCAATAACCAGAACTGGCGTCCAATTTAGAGAATATAGAAGCTCCTGTCACTTTCGATCTTAAATCATCAAATGTAGGAAATGGATAATGAGGTCTTTTTATAGCCTTGTTTAAATTTCTAGGATCTAGACAAATCCTTAAACTTCCATTGGGTTTTTCAACCAAGACAATAGAATTGACCCATTTTGTCGGCTTTTCTACCTTTTCAATGACTTTAAGTTGTTCCATATTTTTTAATTCTGCTTTAAGACGGTCTTGTAAAGAATAAGGTATTCTACGGACTGGACATACTTTTGGTGGCACGTTACTGTCAATGTCTAGATGAGCTTTATATGGTAAACATCCCAAACCTTCAAATGTGTTAGAATATTTCAAAACAATGTTTTGTACTGACCTTTCATTCCACTTGTCTTGCATTCCGAACACTCTTTTGACTATACCCAATTTTTCACATGACACATGACCAATTATTGTTATACAATCACATTTAACAACAGTAAAATACAATTTTGTAGACAGGCCATTTTCAAATTTACAGTTCAATATACAACTACCTATATTTGGCACTAGTTCTCCTGAAAATGAAAAGATTTTATTATTTGTTCTTATAATATTGACATTAGAACCTGTATTTCTAATTATTTTATCTAGTGTTTGTTTACTAATTACATTTATTTCAGCACCTGTGTCGATCTGACATTTTAATTTATAATTTTGAATATATATATCAATTTGCCAATCTAAATTTTTACAATTGTTAATAGAATTTATTACAAAATTATTTCTACAATCTTTCAATGCTTGTTGTATGTTTCTTACCCGATGAGTTTTTTCTTTATTTTTGAAGAAGCAATATTGTGCAAAGTGGTTTTTCCCTTTACAGTTGTTGCAGGTTTTTCCTTCAGCTGGACATTTGAATATGTGGATTTGGCCACATCTGGTGCATTTTCTTCTTACTGGTGACTTGCTTTTTGATCGACGAGAGTCTACCTCTTCCCTGTAATTTTTTCTTCCAATAGGTCTGCTTCTTGATTGTGTTCTGTTTTGATACTTCGGTTTGCTTTCAGTAATAGCTTGTACAGTATTATTCCTTGAGTCATGCTGAACTAATTTGTTTGACCTTTCCTGAGACAATTCCAGGCTTCTAGCTATTTTCATGGCATTTTCCGTTGTCAAATTTTCCTCTTGTAATAGTCTTTCCTTAATGTGGGTATTTGTCATTCCAATGACTAGCATGTCTTTAATTAGTGATTCTTTAAGATCTTTGAATTCACATGTTTTTCAGACAGCTTCCAACACCAACTTCTGACACCATCTTCTGTTGGCGTGTTGGGGTTCGAGTTTCTTGAATTAAAGTCTTATTCATTCGTCTTTTAACTTCTTTTATTATTTCAATCACACGGGCAGACATTGCTAGACCAAAGACAATACTGACATAGACAAATCACAGACTACAACAGTAGTAGTGTAGTAGTTCTAGTACAAATACAATCAAATTGAAAGAAAAATTAAGCAGTGTTATGCGTATAACGTAACGGGACGGCTTCCTCGCTGGACGGTCGTGCACGGGACAAGGAAAGGGATAGGAAGATTGAAGCGGCCGCGTCCAGAAACTATACATAGATCCGCTTAGATGGAATCTTTATTTATTTATCTTTTAACCGGCATTCATAGAAACGTACATATTATTCGTCTAAACTCATATCAGAGTCAGGGACATCTGAATTGTCACTTAATTCATCATCTGAATCTGTGACGGATATTTTTAACGATGACTCCATTATGTTATCAATACGGATGTCACGATCCCAATCAGACATAATGTCCCTTTTTGTTTTATTCACGACCTTAGATACCAGTCTTCAGGTTGAACATTGTTGATGGCCTCTTATAGTAGGGCCAACATCTTATTTGCCGTAAATGGCGGCGAAGTATTATTTCTTGCGGCGTGACCTTTGATTTGGGCCCAAATTAGCTCAATAGCGTTATACTGGCAATGGTAGGGTGGTAGTCGAAGGACCAGGTGGCTTTTTTCTTTTGCCATCTCGTCCAGAACATAGGTAGGAGTTGGTGGCTTAATATGCTTACTTAGAACTAGCGCCACACAGTTCATCTTAATGGTAGAATATATAGAGAGGTAAGTTTAAACTTAGTTTATGTTGAAAAGTTATTGCATTATTCGTATAATCACAAAGGCAAAAAAATAAAATGTTCACCATTGAAATGTGGACGCCTATTTCCTTAATTTCCAACGCTATTTAAAATAATTTCTAGCACTTCAATGATAATAACTACAATATAGAGAATATTAAAAGTGAATATCGTCTATATTTGCAATAGATTTAGCTTTCTCACGTTGAAAACATAGGTGAGTGCCGCAACTACAGTGAGCGCCGTACTCTCGGTCTCGACCAAAGATGTTGAATTAGTCTGTACCTATAGATGGATCACAAAATGCAGCAATATTTTATTCTTTCTAACACCTTCAAATTGTCATAAGATTGAAAGAGACATACATATATAATCTGTCGGGTCGAAGTTGAGTGAATGTCTCCATTTTGACTATACAATGCAAGCTAAAGTTATAGCGTATAATAGTGCTGTGCATTTTTATTGATAACTAGATATCGTTGATATAGATTTTAAATATATGACGGATAAAAAGTATGGCTAAATGCGTTTCGGTGTACTGTTTGGTTATTCAATATAAATAAAATGTGGGTGCGTACTGGTACTCGCCGCATTGCTAATCGGTTGTATGAGATTGTATGCAACCTCTCGCATTTATTTCACCAAAATATTTCAAAAGAATAGTTATTTTTTGAGTAGAAATATTTAGAATCCATCCTTAAGGGGTAGAACGGGAGTAGGTTTTTATTACGAGAGAAAAAAAACTCGATAATCTTAAAGTTTTATTTTTAGAAACGATATCACAGATTACACAGATTGGATAATCTGTGATATCGTTTCATTTTAATCTGTGATATCATTCATCTGTGATTCGTCAACATTTTAATTTAAAGACTTGCAGTTAATGTTGACGCTTGGGTATCAACGTATTTATTAGTAAGTTTTCTTTTTCTGGGTAATTTCTGAAAAGAAATAGTTTTTGGTTATTAATGATTCAAAAGATTTTCATAATTTTCATAGATTGAAGCATAACTTCTTTATAACTTATAGATATTACTTACTGGTTTACACGATGGTGGTAATTTTGTGAATATTGTCGGCACTGCATACGAGTGTAGAATTTTACGCTGATATCCTTGGCGAAAGCAAGAATCTTCAAAGTTCATCGAGCATATTCTTGTAGGTATATTGCGAAGCTCTCCAATCGTCGGCTTTTCTTACATTTTTTTGTCCACGTTTTTTTTAAATCGATGTCGGTGGGAAATCTGTTATAAATTGATAAAAATTACTTTCAACCTGCAGTGAATGCTAGAAATTGTCAACACTCTACTAAAAATAAATTAGTTATCGATATCGATAAACTTATCAAGATCAGACTACAGCACTATAAAGCAAGACAAATGTCAAATATTCCGATTAACTTTGGTTTTTGTAAATTTTAGTTATAAACACCAGCTTTTCTTTAAATAAATCAATCTTAGAGCTGTGTATGCATGTGCAACGATTCATTTTTAGTAAACAATTATAAAAATTTGTTTACAAAACACCAAAATTAATGAGTGCGAGCTGTGCGACTTACCGGTGAAATGATATGTTTCCATTATTCTCCTTCAAAACACCCACTCTACTTGGACAAACGGGAACAGTACAAGCCATTCTTGGCAAGCAACAGATTTATGAAATTACACTTTCAGATTTTTAAGTATTTTAAATCACATAAAGCTAAACGGACTTGTTAACCAGCATGATATAAACAAATATGACGTTGCTTCTTTTATGGCGCGCAGCGTTTTAAGACGTCATATTCGGCTATTGTTATCTCTTTTTAACATACGACATGCAGCCATTAGAAAGACGGGTATCGAGTATCGAAGGAATCTTCAATTTTTATTGTTCCATCTATACACTAATACAATTATCTTTGGTCTCGACAGCTCTCGCTAGAGAGTATATATATATGTTCTGTGCTCGACAGCGTCTGTCGAGTTTGTGACACGTGGTACCGAATTTGTACAGCAAAAGTGCAACACGTTACTCGCTAGCGACTACGGTGTCGATAGGTTTTTTACTTGTACAACTCGTACTACCGATTTTAGTTCTTTGAGTGACCGCTAGAGGCGCTGTAGGATTTTCCATATAAATTTTTTACGCTCTCGCTAGCGTGTGCGGTCATCGTAAACTCATGCTAGAGCTACAGTATACATACTGTTCTACCAATGTCTGCCCGTGTGATTGAAATAATAAACGAAGTTAAAAGAAGAATACGACTTTAATTCAAGAAACTCGAATCCCAACACGCCAACAGAAGACTTAAAACATTCGATTTAACTAGATTAAGTTTTAAGAAAAAGTAATATAGTGCCTGTATAATTCGTGTAGTACCTACTCGTTCTATCAAACAGCTATAGTCAGAGTGAGAGTGGCGTATGGTTTGATTGAGTTCAACAAAACCGGTTCCAAATAAAGGTTACCTACCCATTATTTGGAAAAAGAATTTAACTGGTTTGGTGCATTGGCGGATACAGGGGGGGGGGGGGGGCATGCCCCCCCCCCCAAAAGACCCAGGAATTCCATATTTTTGACTTAACTTTTCAATTCAATTCAATTCATATATGAACTGAATATAGAATAATATAATCCATATCAATCAAAGTTATCGAAAGTTTCATAATTCATGTCAGACATTTGAGACAGTTCAAATACGCGATTACGCGGGTTAAAAGTATTTGCAATACAACCATAATGCATCTCAACTAGTAAAAAAAATACACAAAAAAATTACTTGTGATATTAACCCTAACTCCGAACTTTGTCAGAATGAAAAAATACATTTATTAAATATCATTAAAATATATGTTATATTGTATTAAAATCATTTCTATGTACATATATTAATTAAAGTATAACTTTTAAACTTCTATAATATAGTAATTATAAGCTCTATAAACCGCAAGTTTTTCAATAAGTCCTATTAGGCCATCACTATTTTTGGTATATTTGCAATGCAACCCAAAAAACAAATGTCATTGTCAATTGTCAAATTTTATTTTATTAACTTCGAAGTTCGATCGAATTACTAATAACCAAAGATGTTGTATTAGTCTGTACCTATAGATGGATCACAAAATGCAGCAATATTTTATTCTTTCTAACACCTTCAAATTGTCATAAGATTGAAAGAGACATACATATATAATCTGTCGGGTCGAAGTTGAGTGAATGTCTCCATTTTGACTATACAATGCAAGCTAAAGTTATAGCGTATAATAGTGCTGTGCATTTTTATTGATAACTAGATATCGTTGATATAGATTTTAAATATATGACGGATAAAAAGTATGGCTAAATGCGTTTCGGTGTACTGTTTGGTTATTCAATATAAATAAAATGTGGGTGCGTACTGGTACTCGCCGCATTGCTAATCGGTTGTATGAGATTGTATGCAACCTCTCGCATTTATTTCACCAAAATATTTCAAAAGAATAGTTATTTTTTGAGTAGAAATATTTAGAATCCATCCTTAAGGGGTAGAACGGGAGTAGGTTTTTATTACGAGAGAAAAAAAAACTCGATAATCTGTGATATCGTTTCATTTTAATCTGTGATATCGTTCATCTGTGATTCGTCAACATTTTAATTTAAAGACTTGCAGTTAATGTTGACGCTTGGGTATCCACGTATTTATTAGTAAGTTTTCTTTTTCTGGGTAATTTCTGAAAAGAAATAGTTTTTGGTTATTAATGATTCAAAAGATTTTCATAATTTTCATAGATTGAAGCATAACTTCTTTATAACTTATAGATTTTACTTACTGGTTTACACGATGGTGGTAATTTTGGGAAATTTACGCTGATATCCTTGGCGAAAGCAAGAATCTTCAAAGTTCATCGAGCATATTCTTGTATATTGCGAAGCTCTCCAATCGTCGGCTTTTCTTACATTTTTTTGTCCACTTTTTTTTAAATCGATGTCGGTGGGAAATCTGTTATAAATTGATAAAAATTACTTTCAACCTGCAGTGAATGCTAGAAATTGTCAACACTCTACTAAAAATAAATTAGTTATCGATATCCATAAACTTATCAAGATCAGACTACAGCACTATAAAGCAAGACAAATATCAAATATTCCGATTAACTTTGGTTTTTGTAAATTTTAGTTATAAACACCAGCTTTTCTTTAAATAAATCAACCTTAGAGCTGTGTATGCATGTACAATGATTCATTTTTAGTAAATAATTATAAAAATTTGTTTACAAAACACCAAAATTAATGAGTGCGAGCTGTGCGACTTACCGGTGAAATGATATGTTTCCATTATTCTCCTTCAAAACACCCACTCTACTTGGACAAACGGGAACAGTACAAGCCATTCTTGGCAAGCAACAGATTTATGAAATCACACTTTCAGATTTTTAAGTATTTTAAATCACATAAAGCTAAACGCGCTTGTTAACCAGCATGATATAAACAAATATAACGTTGCCTCTTTTATGGCGCGCAGCGTTTTAAGACGTCATATTCGGCTATTGTTATCTCTTTTTAACATACGACATGCGGCCATTAGAAAGACGGGTATCGAGTATCGAAGGAATCTTCAATTTTTATTGTTCCATCTATACACTAATACAATTATCTTTGCTAATAACCATCTAAAAACGTAGTGATTACTGATTATACTCCGGCCATTATAAGAGTGCTGTTCTGACAGGTGTCAATTCCATACATTTTCTGTATCGTTTATTCGGAAATGAACTTTATGCAATGGACATAAAGAAATGTCAAAAACGCATTCATTCATAGAATGACCGTCTATGTGACCATATTCAGTATTTTAATACTTTTTCGGTATATTTTATCGACTTTTCCAAGCATTAGTATTTTTGTAGATATCTACAAAAATACTAATGCTTGGAAAAGTCGATAAAATTGGCAGAAGTCAGTATTTTTGGGTATATTTTGGATAAAAAGTTATGGCAACACCGTAGCGAACGTCCCCGCGAACGATAATGTTCAGGGGCTTCCCGGACGTCTATATTTTATTCAGGAGCAAAGATCAGTAAGTTACAGATAGGAGATGGCAGGTGTCAGGCGAAGTAAAATTATTAATAGTATCGAATCATCTAGTACGGTTTAAATAAAATGAGTTTCTGTTCTGCACTCAACTTAATCTTTGAGGTTATTCTTTCGATAAATCGGGAATTTCCCCAAATTTGTAGTACGTTTTTATCATCATATAAATAGAGCGCTTTCCTTTTGTTTTTATTTTACTTGACGCATCTATCCGGAACGACATGTCTAGTTTTCAGCAAAGTTATTTGGCTAAGTGGGAATAAATATGTTACTCTGTTATGTATGTATACCTGTATCGAATGCTGTATGCGAGCGCATATTTTTACAGATAAATTTAATAAAAACAGAGCAAAGAAACAGATTTATGAACAAAAATGTATCAGCAATTTTAAAAACAAAGCAAGGTGTAAAAGATCAAGGAGGTTGTGTTAATTTTAATCCTTCAAATAGAATGTTAAAATACAATTCTGACATATTATATTGTGATGATGATTGAATAAACTTTAAAATTTTGAAAATCAGTATTTTTATTGGTATTTTTTCCCTGTGCAAGTTGGTATATTTCAGTATTTTTTTGAGGTGCTTCGGTATTTATTTTCGTAAAAAATAATCTGGTCACACTGATGACCGTACTATCTACTATACTACTAACTATAGTTAGTTGGTTGACAGTGCTGCAAACTCTCCTGATTTATCAGGAGATTACATGATTTTTAGCATTATCTCCTGGTCTACTGGTTTATTTCCGTTATTTGGAATAATCTCCTGATTTTCAGAAACTTACAAGAACATATACAGTGTAATACAATCTGTGGTATAGTTGTTAGAAAATAATCATGTTCTGTGGTTAAATATAATTTTTTAACGCATGTTGTTTGATACAAAGATAATTGTATTAGTGTATAGATGGAACAATAAAAATTGAAGATTCCTTCGATACTCGATACCCGTCTTTCTAATGGCTGCATGTCGTATGTTAAAAAGAGATAACAATAGCCGAATATGACGTCTTAAAACGCTGCGCGCCATAAAAGAGGCAACGTCATATTTGTTTATATCATGCTGGTTAACAAGTGCGTTTAGCTTTATGTGATTTAAAATACTTAAAAATCTGAAAGTGTGATTTCATAAATCTGTTGCTTGCCAAGAATGGCTTGTACTGTTCCCGTTTGTCCAAGTAGAGTGGGTGTTTTGAAGGAGAATAATGGAAACATATCATTTCACCGGTAAGTCGCACAGCTCGCACTCATTAATTTTGGTGTTTTGTAAACAATTTTTTATAATTATTTACTAAAAATGAATCATTGTACATGCATACACAGCTCTAAGGTTGATTTATTTAAAGAAAAGCTGGTGTTTATAACTAAAATTTACAAAAACCAAAGTTAATCGGAATATTTGACATTTGTCTTGCTTTATAGTGCTGTAGTCTGATCTTGATAAGTTTATCGATATCGATAACTAATTTATTTTTAGTAGAGTGTTGACAATTTCTAGCATTCACTGCAGGTTGAAAGTAATTTTTATCAATTTATAACAGATTTCCCACCGACATCGATTTAAAAAAAAACGTGGACAAAAAATGTAAGAAAAGCCGACGATTGGAGAGCTTCACAATATACAAGAATATGCTCGATGAACTTTGAAGATGCTTTCGCCAAGGATATCAGCGTAAAATTCTACACTCGTATGCAGTACCGACAATATTCCCAAAATTACCACCATCCTGTAAACCAGTAAGTAATAGTTATAAAGAAGTTATGCTTCAATCTATGAAAATTATGAAAATCTTTTGAATCATTAATAACCAAAAACTATTTCTTTTCAGAAATTACCCAGAAAAAGAAAACTTACTAATAAATACGTGGATACCCAAGCGTCAACATTAACTGCAAGTCTTTAAATTAAAATGTTGACGAATCACAGATGAACGATATCACAGATTAAAATGAAACGACATCACAGATTGTCCAATCTGTGATATCGTTTCTAAAAATAAAACTTTAAGATTATCGAGTTTTTTTTTCTCTCGTAATAAAAACCTACTCCCGTTCTACCCCTTAAGGATGGATTCTAAATATTTCTACTCAAAAAATAACTATTCTTTTGAAATATTTTGGTGAAATAAATGCAAGAGGTTGCATACAATCTCATACAACCGATTAGCAATGCGGCGAGTACCAGTACGCACCCACATTTTATTTATATTGAATAACCAAATAGTACACCGAAACGCATTTAGCCATACTTTTTATCCGTCATATATTTAAAATCTATATCAACGATATCTAGTTATCAATAAAAATGCACAGCACTATTATACGCTATAACTTTAGCTTGCATTGTATAGTCAAAATGGAGACATTCACTCAACTTCGACCCGACAGATTATATATGTATGTCTCTTTCAATCTTATGACAATTTGAAGGTGTTAGAAAGAATAAAATATTGCTGCATTTTGTGATCCATCTATAGGTACAGACTAATACAACATCTTTGGTTTGATATGAGGTTTTGTGCTGTGGTCATAGATAGAGTAAAGTAAAATGCTTTCAAAGATATAAATCATTAAGTTCTGTTGTCAAGTAAATCATTACAGTACATAGCTTTAAGTACTTACTAATTTTTATTGTCTATTTTTTTCTATGTGTCCCACACTGTAAATAAAGAAATGATTTCAAAATTTAATACAAATATGTACGACGATGATGAATAAATAAGGACTAATATTTAAGTTATATGATACATGTAATATACTAAATAAATACTAAATACACTTAATTATGAATGCATGATGCACATTTGATAAGAGTTTGTCTTTATTAACCCGCATGATTGCCTGTAAACTAGGTAATTTTATTTCTCCTACTTTTTTTTGTCATCTCCTGATTTTTGCTACCATGATCTCCTTTTTTTTTGCAGGTAGGAGTTTGCAGCACTGTTGGTTGATTACAATTTAATTTGCATTGAATTTACAATTACATTCTCATTGCGAATTACGGAACTCGCTTTTAGATAAAATGATTTATTTCGAAAAATTATATTTTTTTTACCTATAGCTACCCATCCGTCATTTTCTGGGCGTCTGTTTTCGTGCATAAAACAAGTTAAAAAATACAAGAACAGTCAAGTACTTATGTCATTGTCAGTGTCACCACACAGTCACAAATGAAATCACAATTCACATCAATTCACATTGTTGAGTTGAGTTTGTATGGAGTTTGTTAACAACCGCTGCTATGTTTACTGACTGCGAGCCATCACAATGATTTTAAATATCAACTGAGATAATAATGCGAAATGGCTATTATAAGTTTTTGCAGAATTTGTCTCATTACTGGTGTGAAAATGGAAATATTAGAAGTTAGAAACATTAAACGTTTTATCGACACAAATGTGAGTATTATTAATACTTATTTTTTGGATCATTACCTGAGCACAGATATATAATTATGTCTATTTTAATAACTTTTCTAAATACATAAGTAAGTAGCCTAAATATTTTCAAGTCATATTAAGAGAAGAAGACAAGTCCTAAATAAAAATTAAGAAGATTATTTAATTTAATTTAGTTAAAAGATTTTATTTAAAAAGTGGCAGGCTGGCAGGGCACACCATGTCCCATATTTTTTTTTTTTTTTTTTTTATTACCAATCCCTCCAGCATCACGCGCTGGAGCCCATATTCGCTTTCTTTTCATACAAGTTCTCGCTTATACTCTTCTCGTACTTTCATGCTTCGTACTTAATCTTTCTTGCATACTTCTCTTTCATACTGCGGATGCGGATGGGATTTCCGCCTAACTACTGTACTAACTAATACTTTTCTTATTTCTATTTTCTACCAGGGGGAATGAGTTTACTCAAATGTTTTATTTATTAAAATGTACATAATAAGTCTTTTAATTTAAATGTTAAAATATTTACAACAATAATTCAATAATAATGCAACAACAATATAAGATAAAAAAAAAGTTAAAATTTACAAAATTCAAATTATACAATAATACAAATAAATTACAATAGTCTTAAAATAGTCATCACCGTTTAATATTCTATCTTGTTAGTCCTAAATCTATGTCTTATTTCTATTTATTACTTTCTTAATTGTTTTGACACAATACGTCAAAAACTCATTCCTTCCTTTATCTAATATTATCTCACTAATGTTATCCTTTGTTATTTTCTTACCTAACCTAATTTCAACATCTATCCTGTCCACCTCCGAAGAGGGGCAGTCTAGTGTAAGATGCGGGACCGTCTCTTTTTCTGATGGGTCACAGATGCATGATGGGCTCTCCTTGCACTTGAACCTGTTCAAGTACTCAGAGAACCCACCATGCCCCGTGAACAGTTGTGTCAGAAAGCGATCGGATCCAATTGACCTTATGATCTTGTACGCATTAATAGCATTTGGGAAGAATAATTTAGTTACCCCTCCGGTGCTGCTTTGTGTGTGTACCTTCGGTCCCATTCCTCAAGAGATCGCATACGAATGCTTCTCCTGACGAATGAGACCGGGCACAGGTCATAATTGTGTTTTGTTTTTGATTTTAAAGCTGCCTCCCTAGCTAGGTGATCCGCTCGCTCGTTGCCCTCTAGCCCCGCGTGCGCTTTAATCCAAAATAGCTTCACTACTTTATTCCTTCTTAAAGCCTTTCTAATATTACTCCTCGCCTCGGTAGCCAGAGGATGCAAACAGCCGTTCGCCGCGATGGTCTGGAGGACGGCCATCGAATCGCTGTAAATTGCAGAGGTAGTTTCGCTTCGTTTGAGGATCACCCCAGTCGCCTTGCACACCGCCAGGAGCTCGGCCTGATAGACGGTACAGTAGGACGACAGACTAAGCTTGACGGTCGATGTTTCGGCCGCGCCATTCCATATGGATAGCTCGGCGCCAACCCGGCCGTCAATCTTGCTGCCATCCGTGAAAATGCGAAGATGGTAGTTGCAATTCTCTTGTAGTTGTTCCTTGTCCATCAGTCTTCCAAACTCCAGGCTCATGTGCTCGGCGGGATGGGGGGCCTCAATAGCCGGGCCCATCCGCTCGACGTCCCTGTCCTTCAGCTCCGGCCAGGGTACCCCCCTCTTGGCCTCGTATAGCGTAGCTATTTTGCATACGCGTAGGTCAAGGGGGAGCAACCCAGCCAATAGCAGAGCCGAGTTCAAGGACACCGTGCGGTAGGCCTTACACAGCTTTAGAGCAAAACCCCTCTGCACAGCGTTCAAACGCTTGGCCACCCCCAATTTCCCTGCAGCGGGTGCCCAAGCACTCGCCACATACGTGATAATGGGTTCCACCGCGGCGACATATATTGAGCGGATCACTTCTGGGTGCAACCCCCAGCTAGTTTTGGCAGCCCTCCCCAACTGCTTATAGACACCGATTGCCTTGCGACACACCCTGTCCACGTGACTGTTGAAGGTGAGCTTTTTGTCTATAGTAAGGCCAAGCAGTTTTATTTCGTCTTTCATGTCAATGTCAACCCCTCCCATGCTAAGTCGTGGCGTGTCGGACTTAAGCTTTTTGGTTAGCACCATTGCACATGTTTTGTGCGGTGCAAACCTCAGCTTATTTTCGACGCCCCACGCCAGCACATGAGCGAGGGTGGCATTGGCACTCCTCTCTATGTCCTGAGCTGTTTTACCGTCAAAGACGAGCACCACGTCATCCGCGAAAGCCTGGCAGTAGACGCCTCTACTCTCCAGGCTTCGCAGTAGTGGGTCGAGGGTGAGGTTCTAGAGCAAAGGGCCAGCTATAGACCCCTGGATGCAACCCCTGCTTGTCGCTGTATTGTGCACCTCACCGCAGTATCTGACGCTTACCGTCCTGTCAGTGAGGTAGCTGTCCATGACTCGCCTGATATTGACCGGGCATCCCGCTTCCGCCAGTCGGACTCTGATTTTAGGCCACCAGACGCTATCGAAGGCTCCCTCTATGTCCAGATTACTAAGTTCCACGCGGACCCGCGACATCAGGTCATAGAGGGAATCTTCCGTGCTTTTCTGGGGCACAAAGCCATACTGCCGGGCGCTTATGCCCGGCAAGATATAATACTTCAGGCGAGCCACGAGCATTTTTTCGAATACTTTGCCAAGCACGGGCAACAAACCAATGGGTCTGAATGACTTGGGGATAGTATAACAGGTCCCATATTTGTTAACTAGGCACTTCCACTTCTGTAACCACTTTACAGAAGACCACAGTGACACCAGAAGAGGCCATGTGAGTGAGGATGTCATTTCCCTATTCTGACTTTCCCCGTTAAACTTTATCCTATCAATTAACTAAACTTGAATTCCTCCTGGTATTGCTAATAAAGTACCTATTGCTTACAAATAAACCAAGAACAAAAATATTAAAATTTATTTAGAACAGACCAATTTTTCTTCTTTAATACAGTTAGGTTTTTTTATATATCTCCAGGGATTGCCACTTTTGGCGTGTTATGAATGTGCAACAGTGGTTGGAAAAGTCAACATGTTATTAAATAAATATGACACTGCACAAAACATTCTTGAAAATATTCTACAGAGCCAAGATCAGGTGAGTAATATAACCCAATGAATGATTGAATGATAATTAAACAAACAGGTGAAATACTCTGGATTAATAAAAAAATAAAACTGCCTATGTAAAAGTTAGTATTTCATTTTATATTTTGATCTTATGTACTATAGACGACATAAATTGTTAGCATTTAAAAAACTGTTTATGTGCCATCTATTTACCTACTCCTTAGTTTTTTTTTATGTTATTGGCAATCAGCTTGCAGAGCTATAATCTGATGTAATGTTTATGTTTTTTACAATGTCGTTGATGTTCCTGCGAGCATCATCCCAAGATTCAATTTCGAAACTTGAATGACTTCTCCATTTGTGTCTTTTGGTTTTTGGCTAATTCATTGCTGTGTTTTCTCAACCTTTTCACCTATCTTACACTACCTGCACTGATTGACCCTTTAATGGTTTCCATGCCCAGGTGTATTTCAGTGTTTCTAATAAACCAGGGAGTGCTAGTTATTGATTTCTTATTTTATTACTAGATAATTATTGATCTCAAGGCGATGATCTGGACTGTCTGGCAGAGCCAGAATTACTTACAGAGCTCCAGAGTTCGATACCATATGTTCAGACTGGCTTAATTATCACTCTGGCTACACTCCTCTTTGCCTTTATGTGGTTTGCCCATG
Organism: Bembecia ichneumoniformis; assembly: GCA_910589475.2. Lineage (NCBI taxonomy): Eukaryota > Metazoa > Arthropoda > Insecta > Lepidoptera > Sesiidae > Bembecia > Bembecia ichneumoniformis. The sequence continues at coordinate 11,999,618 of OU342533.1, read as the reverse complement.
TTAATCTTTTATCCAGGAATGTGCTGAGTTATTTGACACAGTCAGTTTTTGGTAGCATTTCACCTCTCAGATGCACATTCTCCCTTTCGAAGTGTAATCCTCATCATACATTGACTTTAGTTGATTTTGTATTTTCTGGGATATTTTGATTGGATCCATATCAGTAGCCATGGATCCAATATGTGCAGTCTCATCTGCATATATGTCGCTGTCTTTACTTCATGAGTAACAGGAAGGTCTGCAGTATATACTCGTATTGTTTAAAGTACTGGTCCTGGAACTGATCCTTGTAGTACTCAGGCCTTTGTCACATAACTTTGATGTTCCTTCTTCATAATTCACTTGAAACTTTTTTCATTTAGATTATCTAAATGAAAAAAGTTTCAAGTGAATTATGACTAGATAGACTAGATATGACCTAAAGTTCACGTAGAAGAATTTGGGTAACAATACCTTAAGTTTGTACAATAATCCTTTGTTAGTTAAACATTTAAGACTGGATATTTTGGATCTGAAAGGGCATTTGCTTCAAGATATTATGCTATAGATTCTATGCAACACTGAGATATGCCATTGCATTATGTAATATACTGATGACTATAGCCAAATATAAAGTGTCAACTACTTCACGCCACACCCCAAGTTTTTAGAGAATTTTATAAAAACATACCAGTTTTTTTACAACAGTTTCTTTCTATAGCATCTCTGGTCATTAATATTATTGATGTTTAATTAACAAATGGTGATAATAAGTATAGTTTCCTTGAAAATATCCCACTGCTGTTAAGATTCTCTGTCCCAGTAGTTAGTCTACTATAATTTACAGAAGCCTTTCAAGCAAATCTTCAACCTTTACTGTAAGAGACAAAATTAAATGTGTAATGCAATGTGAATTTGTAATAATGCTTTGGCGTTTTGGCAAATAGATATTTCATACTGATACTTTATTTTCAGATAACTGAAGAAGAACTGAAGTCCATTGATCGCAAATCATTTCAGCTAGAATCTAATTTGGAGTTTTGTACACAACCTTTAATTATTTCGTTTGACACAAAACCTGATAGAGATTTGACAATTCAATCAAAAGAATCAAAAAAAGGGAACACAAAGGATAAGAAATTTAGCATAACTAAAGAATTTGAAGAAAAATCTTTCATTGAAATTTCGTTAAATGAATGTGAGCCAACTGAAAAGTTGAGAGTGGATATAGACAAGAAAGAATTCACTGATTCAGCAGACAGTAATGGTCTAAAAAATCAGACATTAAGTATAAATGACAATGAGTGCAATGACGTAGATCTATTACGGATGTTAGATAATTGTGATGATAGTGATAATTGGAATAATATTGAAAAAATAAATGTAATTATTGAAATGCTTAATAATGATGTTGGCAAGGTTTGTGACACTTTTACTTTTATTACAGATTAATGTAGCATTATTGATAGATCTATGATTACTACAGTATGGTTTATTTCTAGTTCCACCTCCTTACAGAAGACCATCAGGAAATAACGTGTGTGCTGTTGTGTTAGGTGAGTGAGTAAGGGATGCCCGAGCCCATTGCCTTATCCCTTCCATATCCTTAATCCTATTACGGTTGGCAGCGTACTTGCAGCACCTGTGGTGTTGCTTGTGTTATAGGCAACCGGGTAGCCACCTACCATCAAGTGGACAGTCAGTCTGTCTGTTGATCTTAAAATAAAAAAAGCTCATTTCAACCAATTCAAATGGGGTAGTCACCATCTAAACTCTTAATTTACCAAATGATTGCATTTACATTTTTAGTACTTGCTGATCCGAACCAAACAGCCGAAATTAGCCGTTATTATTATCGCAAATTCGTCTGGCTCCTCCAATTTAGTTAATTTGGTCCTCAGTACACAGCATTTTTATCTTGCATTATCTTAAAATTGCTTCTGTTAAATTAGATTGTGGGGGTGTTCTGGTTGAAATTAATATGTGTGTTTTTGCTACAGAACATGAGAAAGAAACGAAAACCCAGGGTTCCAAAGAGTCCGAAGAAAAATAAAAAGGCAGAGAATAAGTTGCATTTGTTAGAGTATTTGTTTGAAATTACTAAATTGACGGTAAGTTTATTTTTGTGTTGAACATATCTCTAATCAGACTTCCTTGACTATAATAAGATTGACATTTGCAATCTTATTATAGTCAAGGAAGAAAGTCAAATGAACATTTGCAGAGAAGTGAGCAAATAAAGGAGTTTGCGAAGCGAAAAGAGTCTGTCTACTATTTGAACAATAAATACAAATGCGAACTCTGCTTTCGGGGCTTCAACCATCGCACCACATACGAGACTCATGTCAAGTTGTCTCATGACCCAGTAAGTTTTGTTTAATTTTTTATCCTACATTGCGCTCAATTCGTGTCTCAATTAAAAAAAAGAAAATTGATTTGATACGAACTGATATGAAAACGCTTTTTAATAAGTAAGGCTTGCTGTAACAACTGTCGAACTATAACTACCTACTTGAAAGTGTGGCTTCATTGGCAATTTTATGGAGAACTACTTTGACACAGAAAACGCATAAATCCTCTGCACGAACTGCTTTTTACTAAATGTATATCAAAGTATATACGGTATATTCACTGGCAGAAGCTTTACATAGGTTACGTTTCTAGTGACGATGAAGTGGCAGCTGCAGATTTTGTCCATTTTGAAGAAATGACTTCTGAATATTTTTATAAAGGGAAAGAAATGTTAATTAAACGATTCGAAAAGTGTATTGAGGTCAACGGAGACTATATTGAAGAATAAAATATAACTTTATGTACTACAGTGCATTTTTACTTTGCCGGGCTGTAACCATTATAATAATTTTCCAACAAACTTACTAAATACATAATACGTTTTATTTTTTTCCCCCGCATAATACGATAAGACCGGTTTTTGGTTGGATGAAATAAAAAAAGAGGGACTTTTTCCTACTCTGGCAATTCTATACGCACACAGATACATGACTATGTTTGTACAGTGCCGCCATCATTTGTCACGCACGCAAAATCAATCAATTTATTTATTTGTAACTTATAAAACAATTAAAACATTAATATTACACAGATTACACAGACGTCAATTAGGTTTCTCCAAGAAACTCATTTATGAACTTATGATCGTCATAAGTTCATAAGTGAATGTGGCGCAGTATATATCGGCACCACAAAACGCAGCATTAACACCCGAATTAAAGAACACAAGGGCAACTGTCGCAGAGGAGAGACCGAAAAATCGGCAGTAGCTGAACACGCCTTTTCTGAAGGCAATCAAAAAATCCTTTTCAAAAACACATTAGTTCTGTCATCCGAGGTACACTATCACTCACGCCTTAATCGGGAAGCCATTGAAATTTTCAAGCATCCAAATAATTTCAACAGGAAGGAGGAAAATCTAAGGCTACACAACATTTGGTACCCGGCACTACGCAGGAATAATAATAATAATGAAAGAAAGAGAGGGCATTATAACCCCTCTCCTAGTGACCACACCCCACCAATTCAACCACGGGGTGGGGATATAAATTTAAGTTTAAATATAGACACATTCCAGTCGACAAATCAGTCTCGCTCGAGAAGTCGAAAAGTGCAGAAGTGAAGTGCAGTGATGTGATGTACTTTTTCTTCTAACTTGGACTACACCACTGAGGATGTCAACCGCAGTTGTTGACGAAACGTTTGGAAGAATTTCCAACAGACCTGGGCCATCATCCCGGAAACCCACAACTCATATTATGATCGTCATTTAAATTTACCAGGGTTTCGGAAAAAAGCCCAGATGACGATCCTGGGGCCTTAGACAAAGTAGCATTCGCTCCGTAGCGATGCGATATCGAAGTTCGTTATCGTCTCAGAGACAGAGACACTGTAACACGTGATAAACACGTGATACCTTGTCATGATTTCTTTGTCTCTGAGACGATAACGAACTTCGATATCGCATCGCTACGGAGTGAATGCTACTTTGTCTAAGGCCCCTGAGAAGAAACCCCGAAAGAAACTCAGGATACTTTTCGTCATCTTTAAAATATAAAATTACAACATTAAATTACAACAATTATATACACTTAAGTAATACTTAAATCAAAATACATATACAATAGTAAACATATTATGAGGAGTTTTCGATGCGAAAAGAGTCTGTCTACTATTTGAAACAACGTCCTTAATATTAATAAACACAGAATCGGTCATTAATAAACACAGAGAAAAAACGTAACAGCAAGAAAAAAGTTACAAAGAGGTCCCTACTCAGCATTTTGCTGAGTACAGTGCTCTTACAGTAAATAAATATAAATTAATTTATTGTTAAAAAACACAACCGCTTGCACGAATATTGAAAACATTACTTTGAAACCAGTTCCCTGCCGCACATAAGATATAAAAATGCCCAAAAAACAATACCATTTTAATTAGTTTGTCTAAGAGCGAGGAGGTTGGTCTTGGAATTTATAAAAAATTACACTGTTCTTAAATTATCCTTGTAACGTATTTTTATTGACGTTTTGATAAATTCATTAATTGATAACGAAAATTTAAAATAGATTATAGTTATAACCGCCATCTACAGCATGACGGTATAACTATCTTACGACGTTGTGGACGGGAGCACGATTGCGGTCCCGACACACCAATGTGAAGCGACATTTATCGATGTCGGTTCACACCAATGTGAAGCGACATCTATCGATGTCGGCTCGACGAGGAAGGATTAGACCGATGCACAAACAATGGAACAATGGGATTGGTCAATTTTTATTGTCGGCCATAGGAAGTAGTAGGACTTCCGGCCGAGCAATGGACGGACGGTGGCAGCGGCCACGCGGTCTCTTGGCACCTGGCGTTTGGGAGAGGAGGAGCTCGAGGCACTTTACGATTTCTCTGAGATATAACGAACCATCTAGTGTTCTCACTTACCACGCGGTCGTATAAAAATATATTTATGGCTTTTTAGCCGATAGTTCGCTGATATACAGTATAGAAGTCGACAGTAAAAATATCTGGCAAGTGCCAGATAAATTAGAGAGAGAGAATCGGGCCATCCGCACACGTGCGTGCGAACTATCCTGCGGCTCCTGGGTCGGTCTCGCCTTCCTGCAGTCCCAGCCACCACTGGCTTGGACTATAGCTGCGTCGCAGTCGGAGACGAGGTCCACGTGTCGACAGGTATCCCCTATCGACATCTCCCCTCGCTGAGCCACCAGGCCACGTGGCATCACTTCGGCGTGGTCTGAGTGCTAATCTTTTGTGTGAGTGTCTAAGAGCATCCCCCGCCTTCAGCGAGGAAGATCAGGACCATTCTAGTTTCAAAATTGTTTTTCTTTTTTGTATATATATATATTTTTGGTGTGTATTTTCATTTGTTAATTGTATGTGAATTTTTAGCAAATATAGTGTTGTGTGATTGAAGTCTTGGCTTTCCTTTGTCCACCCTCAAGTAGTTGGCGCCCTCGAGAGAACACTGGTCTCGGGTAGTGTCTACCCCTGAGTTTCAGTCGGTGAGTAACGGTTGGAACGTCTGCGGAGCCCTAACGCCCCGCAGAGGTTTCGCGGTTACATCCTCTTTTTTTTTTACTATTAATTTAAAAAAGAAAATATAGATTTGCTCTAAATCCGCGAACAACATAATTAAGTTTCAATAAATTCAAAGATTTATTAATCGTAGTGTAAATCGACTACGAAGTTCTTCAGAAAGGAAGGGTCTTGTTCTATACAATACTTTCAATTTATAAAAAATGTTTCGTACTTTATCTGCAACATGCTTTTCGAATCTGAGCTGATTTTACACCTTCAATATTCTGTTGCTTTTTGTAATCTCCTAGCGTGCTTCATTTTGTAGTTGGGAAGGCGATGTAGCCTTTATTCTGCAATCTTAGGCTTGAGGTTATACATATTTATGTTAGTATTATTTTTTATTGACCCCAAATAGTAACACACTGTTTTTATTTATTAATTTTTGGAGTTTAATCTTAAGAATCGATTTGCATATAAGGCCCCTGGTATGAAGTTTTTTTGAGGAGTAAAATTAATACAAGCGTTAACTAAAAAGCGTTACGTTATCTGTCATTTTGACATTTTTGCGACAGTTCTCTAAATCTATTCGCTGGGTCTATAAAAGCAAAGGTCGAAATATTGTATGAAAAGTGTAGTCCACGCTGAGGACGGAAACGATAGCGCGTTGTATGTAACCTGCCGGCGCAGCGACATCTGTCGTCGAAAAATTAACTATTTGAACTTACAAAACGTAGTGACATCTATGCATACCTTACGTAACTTTTGTTGGAACACGTGACATCTGAGTATTCAGGACGTAACTAAATAATGCAAAGTAATTATATCCAGTTATCTTTCGACATGAGTAAACTCCAGTCGTGCGTCGGAGCTGACACACACACTTTTCTTGCTTTATTTATTATCAATCTATGGAGTGGGACTCGGTGACGTGTAGGTAATACTAGTATTTTTGAATACCTATTATGAGCTCCGAGCTTTCACAGTTGCATTACCTTTTATTATTAATTATTAATTTTGTAGATGTGTAGGGCAAAATAAATTAATTTTTTTAAAATTAAATTTACTTGTCTCCCACTCCAAAAGCCAATTTGATCGCAAAGAAATCTTTTTGGAAAAAGAAAAACATTCCGAACAACTTGTTAACATGGCACATAGCTAATTGTATTTTGTTTTTCCATTAGGGCATAGGTCCGTCCAAGTGTCCGGTATGCAACATAATTAAAAAGAACAACGCGAATCTGAGCAGTCACATGTACAACTATCACAAACACCTTTTCAAGTGTAAGAAATGTGATTTCATATCGACTGCGCGGTGAGTATTATTGAGTTACCACATCACATAAGTAGTTATTATGAGATTGCTTTCAATTCCTAACCAATTAAATTGCAGTAGAAATTTGTCTCGTATATTAATAAAATTCTTACCAAAACAAAATAATAATATTTTTTTCTTCATAAACTCAAAAGGAATATTTTGTTTAGCACCTGTTATTGACAGATTTTCAACAAAACGATTTCAAATTTACATATTTTCATTGTGACTTGCTGTTTTGACTAGTTATTATATCTTTTTTTATGTAAAGGTTGATGGTATGTGGCTGCCACAACACCAGCACACACCAGCAACGACCACAGGTGCTACAAATGAGCTGCAGATAGCGAAGTGGGCTCTGGCGTTCTTTATTCACTCACTGAAACATAACAGCATACATGCAGTTATTTATTTCACGCTTGTCTCCTGTAAAGGAGTAGTTACTGCCGCCAGACGGGCCGCCCAATTTATGATTGCGGATCATATTGTACCTTTTTTATATCTGTGAACCATGAGTTCGCACATGTGTGCTTCTAGACACTAAAAACCCACGGTGTTTCCTCGCGCTGTCTATTGGGGGTCATACTCACTCTCGCCGCCGCCCCTACTCACTCTCGCAGCGGGCAGTCAGCGAGGGGCTTCACCTCTGAAGCATAACCTCTCCTCTGCTGCACAATCTACCGCTCATCTCTTCGGCATTATGGGTGGACAGCCCTAAGGAATATCCATGTGACGTGTCCACAGCAATCGCGCCAGCCCGAGAGACGGGCTCCACCTCGTTTTATCGTCGCGGTAAAGTTATTAAGCCGGGTCGCGAAACCGGGTGTTCAACTGCGACTGCGGAGAATCGTTGCTAGGCCGGTCCTGTCCAACCGGGTCTTTATTACCCACCACAAAGCCACGATTGTGGTACTCTGCCAGGCGGTCCTTTCCTCCCGTAGAGCTCCGTCTTCGCATGCGTTGCCCAACTACCACTGACAGAGCCATCCGGGAGAATCCGTCCGCTGCTACCCGCGCCGGTCTTCGTGCGCAGAACATAGACCCATACCTCTGTTTGACGTACAAGGACGGAAGGTGCTGTCTCTCACGTCCGCATGGGCCGAGTACGGATCCTCGGCCAAGGGAGCCGTGACTGTTGATGCTCCAACCGGTAGTTAGGAGCCTCCGCCATGAGCTCCGATGATCGGAGTCCGCTCGGAGCACACACTAGTGTGCTTTCTTAGTTCTCCAACGACAATCCTACCCATTAACATAAAGGCCGGTGACTCCACCGACTCATGCAACCGCCCCAGATTGCCAAGGGTTAAGGCACTCCACCACGACAAGGTCCTAGCACACTTAGTGGGCGAATACATTGTACCCTGCCACTACCACGTAATATATATAATTTTATATATTACGTGGTTGATACAATTTTATCTTGCAGATCGACGGTAGACAGACACAGGCTGTGGCACGACGGCGCAGTTTACAATTGTAGATTTTGTGGCGAATCTTTCGAGTAAGTTTGCATAACTTTGTTATGCCTTTAAAAGTCAATTTACGGTGTTTGTCTTTTTTTATCACAGTTAAAAAAGATTGAAATAAAAAGTGCCCACTTCTTGATGCTTAACCTCTTATGGTTCTGAACAGAAAAAATACTTATTGTCGTAGTTAAAACGACGATAACGGATTGTTTAATAATTTATGAAATTTAATGGGCTATGTTAATTTGTACTAAAAAGTAGTTAAATAGCTTTGTTATTTGTTTTGAAGTTTTGTTGAAATATTTCTGGATCATAGCAAAGCTTTTGGTTTGTTAATCATAACATTACTTGACACGTTGTCTAAATATTGAATCAGTTCGTTAGTTATTTGTCCAATAGAAAACAATATACCCAGTTAACGAGATCTCACGATATTTACTGGATTAGATTATAAACACTTCGCTCTGAGTACAAAATAAATAGAGACAGAGTTCCACAGGGCAGTATGTTGGGAGCTCTCTTATTCCTAATATGCAGGTGACCCGAAAATTTCTCGTATTACTCTCAGGAGACGTAACGATGACTATATTGGAATAATTTAACCCCAGTCGTATACAATCGTAAATTAACAATTTTCGAAAAAATCGAGATTATCCAGATGTTTTGGTATTGGAAGATTGTAAAAAAAAAATAATTAGTAACATATTAACAGAAATCTTTGTACCATTTAATAGCTGACTAAATAAGTAACATAATAAAATTAAAATATATGCCATATTTGTGTTTTGTTTTCATCTTTTTGATCATTTCGATCTTCACACAAATACAATTATCATCGAATAAGTAAATGTATGAAACTTAAAAAACATTTAGATAACTTGCTTGTATTCTCAGCTATCCAACAAGATAAAATAATAAAGCAAAACTGCAACAATTGGCACGTCCAGAACTGATATTTTTTTTCCAAAACCCTGCTAAAAATTGACTTTTCAATGTGTTTAATGAATGAATGTATAACTGTTTCAATGTTGTTATTTGTATATAGAAAAGTATGTGTAAATTAATTGCGTGTTTTTCTGAAACAGCAAAAAGATGTCTCAACTCACCCATGAACGCATTAAACATCCGTCGGAGTACCTATGCGATTTGTGCGGCTTGCCTTTCATCAGTATGCATGGGGTCCGGGCGCATAAGAGAATGGCGCATTTCGACCATAAGGTGCCCATTTATTTGACCTCTCGTTGACATTAAACCGGTTACTGTTCCTCGCGCTGCTCAATTATTATATTCCGACGTCTGTATAAAACATAAGCCATTTCCCTTCTTTTTAAATGTAAAGGTCGCCAGGCTGACGATCCACTTGATGCTAAGTGATGCTACCATTGTGTATTAACCACAAGCAACGCCACAGGTACCACAAGTGCGCTGCTGACCTTACTAGGAAATGAGGTTAGGGGGGGATAGATAAATGGGCTCTTACATCCCTTACTCACATACCGAAGCATAACAGCATATGCACTGTAATTTTATTTAACTGTAATTTTGAAAAGAAATGGTGTCATTACCTACTTTAAAAGTATTTGTGAGTCCAGAACAAGGTATATCTATGTGCCGAATATTTCAGGCATTTACTGAAGAGGCTAATCCTGAACTCTACTGCGAAGACTGTAAGATACAATTTGCAACATTCGACGCCTGGCACACGCATCTTCAGCACTCTATCAAACACAATTCACACAAAAAGACCACGTAAATATATTTTGATCTTTTCACCATTGTGATACTATTTAATGTAGAGTATAGTAATTGATTTCCCATAAATTTTGATATTTCTCCCATGAATTTCTGTTAAAATAACTTGACACGAAAGAAACGAAATGTACGAAATAAGAATGGTTCGATTGGTTTGTTTCACACTAAATGATGTTTTTTCACGTAGAGTTGTCTTAAGCATGTATTCGTTTGCAGTGACACCGCCACTTCGCAGGCGTGGGTGCCGGAGTGCCGTTACTGCGGACTGCAGTGCAAGGACCGACAAGACCTCAGGGCCCACCACTCGGCCGAACATCGCGACCGCCCCATGGTCGCTCGCTCGTATATTGGGCGTAAGACCCTTCACCCTGCCACTCGTCAGATCCAACAGTACCCGACACAGTGTCACTACGTTAGTATTTATTAATCCACTAATTTGTCCAAAGTACGACATGCTCATTAGTATGCAGGAGTGTACAAATCAATCATGTAGCCTTTTTAGATTGTACCGCCACCACACTCGAGCTTTGAACTTTGCAATACCTTGTTAAATATTTTTCTTTTATTTCCGATGTTATAAAAACATGTGTTAGAAAATTTTATAATTAGAAATAACATAGATATCTTCTATACTACGTTGGGCACATTAAAAGTTTCCAGAACGAACAAGAAAAAGTTGCTATGAAATGAACTTATTGTTTCTTAATATATAGCGTTAGCGTGAATGCGCTTTTTCATACGAATTAACCAATTAAAAAAAAAATGTATGCCACTCCTCCGTGGTGACCTCGGAAATAATTATGTTTTTCATACTCTTCGCGGCCTCTTCTGGTGATGAAAATCTTAAATGCGTAATGGTTCTTAATTTTTAGGAACAAAAAAGTCGCAAGGTTTCAGGTCGTGACTGTATGAAGGATGACTCATAAGTTCTAGGTTTTTCACCTTCAAAAATTCGTTCTTCTGTTTGGTCGCGTGAAAGGCATTATCTTGGTGTTATTTTTACGAAATTCGTCAATAATTTCCGGCAAACAATTCCGGCAACAATCACTAATTCACGGTATGACGATTCTCCGAATCTGCTATAGTTTAGTTAGATTAATCGAATGCATAATAAACTGTAAAATAATGTAGTTATTTATGTGCATGTCCGAATCAGGTAAACTGTTACATGGGATACTATGTAACACGTATGCCATGTTAACAAATATTGATTTAAAAGTTAAGTGGTCCATTTTAGTTTAAATAAATAAAGTTTTTCCTGTAAACTAACTGGCTTTTCACAAAACGTTACTCCCTTGTTTCAGTGCGACTTAGTGTTGACTAGCAAAGGGCAACATTATCGTCACCACAAGAACCTCCACTTCCACAAGCCGTACAAGCAAGGGGATTTCGTCTGCGACACGTGCGGGAAAACTTTTCTGGTATTTACCATTATACTGCTATACTATATAACACGCAACCCATGGCCCTATTAACAATCAAGTCATACGGGCCGAATTTCTTAAACGGTTAGGCACATGCTAATTAGGAATAAAACTGACCTACTTACTAGTTATATCAATGTCCTGTTAAAAGTAAGTCATTAAAGTTTCTATTTGAAGTACCAGGTCCTGACCTAATTTCATTTATATTCATATATCTTTTAAATGGAAACTTTATTAAAATTTGGTTTCATTGCATTACATACAAATTCATAGCAACATGTTAAAAAAAATCATTTAGGCCTAATATACTACTCAAAACAAAATAAGGGCCACTAAGATTTTTTGCTGTACCATGAAAACAATAAAGACATTAAATTGTTTAACTTATGTAACTACAAAATAATGTTATTGGTTATAATATAGGCTAACAATTGTTTAAAATAATGATCATGAACTGTTTTTTTTAAGTTCATAATGAAATTGGCCATTTTGAATGAAAAACATGAACAAAAGAAATCACCGGAAAAAGACAAAATACTGTTCTTGTCACTTTTGTTTCTTCTTTTTAGTAACGAGTATGTCCTCCTCTCTTAGCAATACACTCCTGAAGCCTCGTATGCATACTCTGGATCAAATTCCTCACGTTTTCATCTGGAATCTCCTCCCAGGCACGTTTTAAAGCGTCAATCAGCTGCTGTTGGTTGTAGACCCCTTGCTCATTCTCTCTAACCCTTCGTTTCAATTGGTCCCACAATTGCTCGATTGGATTTAAATCCGGACTGTTAGCTGGCCATGGTAATACTTCAATATGAGACCTTTCTAGGACAGTTTGGGTCGATCGAGCTGTGTGTGCACGGGCATTGTCTTGCATCAGGATGAATCCAGGCCCCACTCGCTGTGCAAATGGGATCACTTGAGGCCTGATGACGTCTTCGATGTAACGTACTGCAGTTACGGTACCCGCATTTAAAATGGTGAGCTCGGTTTTACCGTGTAAACTAATCCCACCCCAAACCATTACGTTGGGACTACCGAAACGGTCAACTTCGTGGATGCAGGACTCCGAAAAACGCTCGCCGCGTCGTCTCTACACCCTAACACGCCGATCATCATTAAAAAAATTTACTTTGCACTCGTCTGTAAAAAGCACCTTGCCCCACTGATTAATCCCACAGTTCAAATACTGACGGCAGAATCTTAAACGGTTTGCACGTTGAACCCTAGTCAGAGGAATTCGAACAACTCGACGTCTTGACATTTGCTGGTCTTCATGCAATCGATTAGGTATAGTTTGATCACTGACACGGGTACCCGTTGTCAGCCGTAGGTGGTGTTGTAACTTACGGGCCGTTACTGTACGATCACGACGAGCACTTAGTTGGACGTACCGATCCTCGTGCGCCGTTGTTACACGAACTCTACCTGAACCGGGTCTCCTGGCAACACTGCCGGTCTCTTGGAAGCGATTCCATACATTTTGGACAGCTCTTCGAGAAAAACCCAACTGCAAACCCACGTAACGCTGAGAACGTCCTTCTTGAATCATAGTTATGGCTCTGGTTGCTGTAATTGTATCCATGTGCCTTCGTACTGGTGGCATGATTAACGCGAGATGATAAATGAATCAATTAAAATTGAAAAAGTAAAACTTTTTTCCTAAAATAACCGAAACAAGTTAAGAAGACAATCGAGGAAAAACATAAGAATAACTTCCGATTATTTTTTTTTATTAAAACGATGGCCAATATTTTTCAAATTAGGAAGCATAAAAGAGATCAAACACCAAAGAGTTCATAAAATCAATATAATGCTACTTATCAGTTACTTTCAGTTTACTAAAGTGCACTTAAATGTAAATAAACTAGTGGCCCTTATTTTGTTTTGAGTAGTATATAATTAATTATTAGTCACACACTAAAAATTAATGAGCGAATTTCTTTTCCCATAGGTGAAAAAGTTCTGCTGGAATGACGTAGTCCCGACGGAAACTTTTTCTTATAATATTTCAAAAAGGCCATACACACATTCCAAATATTCATAAACATTTACATGATACCATGCATTAATTATTATCCACGAGACTCGTATTCAGAAATTTGACAATATTCCGCTGTGATGACACACGCGACAGTCAATGTGAAAACAAGTGCAATTAGTCTCAAATAAAAATAACGTAAATTGTATCATGCTAATGGCATATAATTATAGAATTTGAGAAAATTCATATTGGACAAAGTTTGTATTTTATTTTGTAAGTCAAATTCGTAATTTATTTGCAGACTATTTATGAAATAAAAAAATCAATAAAATGTCGTATGTCTATGTCAATATCAATAAAATGATTTTTATTTGTATTGCTTATCAAATGAAAATCAATAAAATGTCTGCTAAATAAATTAGGAACAGCGCCATCTGTTAAAAAAATCAGTAAACGGTCGTGCCGTCAAGTCGAAAGACATTATGTTCTTGTTGTAAGCCTTGTGGTTGATGTTTTCAAATAAAAAGGGTGCAGAAGTCAATGCACAAGGGTGCTTGATAGGATACAGCCCTATTAATCACTTGATTGAGCAGAGCAAGGGGTCGCTGAGCAACCACATTGAGACCAAGCACAGCGAGAAGGGGAAGCGCTTCGAGTGTGATTACTGCCACATGAAGTTCGTCTCCAAGGAATACCTTAGCACACACATCCAGCGCCATCTCTACCCCACCCACCTCTGCAGTAGCTGCGGGAAGGTCTTCAAGGCCAAGGGCAGCCTAAGGAATCACATCAGGGTGAGGGCCATTATTGTTTTTATCTCACACATAACAATTTTGTTATCTTTGATTGTTATTACTTTGAATTTTCAAAATCTTTTGTTATTAAAATCTAATGTTTCACTGATCTAATATTATACTTATGAATATACTCGATGGATGCGTCCCGGCTTTGCCCGGGAGCAATTAAGGGGATTAGTATTTACGAGGGTGAATCAAAAAAATTTTAGAACTGCATAGTGTTATTACCTTTTTTGTCACAGGTTTTTAAATTTAATCTGTCATTATGACAATTTTTTTCATCTTATTTCAATCGAGTTAATCCTTTCGTTTCGACGTTGTTAATTCTTCTGTAAAACGATTCTTTTCTCTTTGAAAATAATGATTCGCGTTTTATATTTGCAGAACGCGCACGGCGGCCCTCGCCCTCACCAGTGTCGCTTCTGCCAGAAGACCTTCATTATGGGTTCAATGCTGAAGGTTCACGTGAACGAGGTGCATTTAAGACTGGCCAAGAAACGCATAAGAACAAGAAAGAAAGCAAAGTTATAAATATTTGAATTACTAATTATAATGTGTTTTAATTTTGGAATGAAGTCCCCTATAAGATAGCAGGAGTGTCGCAAAACCTTACATTTCTTTAACCTTACATTATGTAGTACAGTTGGGATGGTGGTGTGTAACTAACCACCATTGTAATGCATGTACGGGAGCGGTTTTATGGGTATCCTGTGGTATTGGCCGGCGCTTCACACGAAATTAAGAGCCATCGAGTAACAGTGCCTGCTCGATGGATGCATCCAGGTCCAGTATCTTTACCATGAGTTTACAATGACCGCACTCGCTAGCGAGAGCGTAAAACATTTGTATGAAAAACTGTCAACTGTAATGTCATATTGACAATTTTCCATATAAACATTTTACGCTCTCGCTAGCGAGTGCGGTCATTATAACTCATGGTAGAGGTGCAGGTGTCCTCTAGATGAGAAAGTTCAGCTCGGCGCCAGTCACCAACACAAACTATTCTCCACAATGAAAACACTCCTTTAAAATTATAGTGCATTGCTAGCTTCATAAAGCGTTTTTAAATAAATTATTGTTTATAAGCGTAGCGAGCGGGGTCGCGTCCGCAATGGACGGCGACAAGCGACTAACTGCTGCCCTCTCGCCCGAAACTGCGAGAAGGCCAGCACAATCTTTGAGCACAACACACACGGCCAACTGTCCAGTCATTTGGTAGTTTTGTTCATTCGTCGCCGACACCAGGCGCGCGCTACCTGCCGGCCGAGATCGCCGCTACAAACGTCGCTGCGATTTTCAAGATTACTGAGCAATTATTGAGAAAATTCACTAAATATCTATAATTTAGTGAATTTTCTCTCTTTATAACTCTCTTTGGACATCCTGTGATAAGAATTTAGCATCTGTTTGTTGTAATTTTTTTGCAGCAACAAACAGTCTGCACTTTATATTTCTTTCTTTCTATATATGGATGAACCCAGTATCTTCTGTTACGACGATTTCTTTGCTTTGGTAGCGATAGGAGGCAGCTGCAGCGTTGCTTGTGTTATAGGCGACGGTAGCCACTTACCATCAAGTGGACCCTCAGGTTCGGGAATCTCCGAAATCCAGCCTTTTTCCTTTTTACAGAAATGTAAACTTTCCAATGTTATCAAAACCAGCCAGATACAAATAGTAGAGCCAAAGATATTTCATTACAAGTTTATACATACTAAACACACCGGCATATTTAGCGGAACATAAAATAAAGGTTTGATATCAGTATCATATAAGGTTGCTGGCTGGTTTATACATCATTTAATTTAAAAAGAAATATTTTCAAATTAAGAAAACAACTGAACATCACATTTTATGCAATTGTTTTAATTTTATTCAAATACACCTTATCTGGAGCGAACTTCGAGTATTTCTTCCTTCTGAGTTTGATTTAAAATTTCATTGAAATACTGTTTTTTGTTTTTTTTAATCGCGTATCTTTCTGGAGTTGAGGACTGAATTATGCCTGACTTAGCCCCAACGGAGATTGCCAGGGCACTCGAAATGCGAAGAAATGCTCAAACCTGGATACAAAGTGATATCCAGAGATCTTCGTCGACCAGTTTCAACGATCCATCGCAGTATCTAACGGTTCAGGGAGACCGGTACTTATGTGAGAAGAGCAGGACAAGGCAGAAAAAGACGCACTTCGAGTAGGGATGATCGTTTCATTCGGCTTCGTGCACGTAGGAACCCCCGTTTGACGGCCAAGCCCGACATGAGTTAGAAGCAGTGCGGGGTGTAACCGTAAGTGAGCGTACGGTACGAAGAAGTTCGAAGAAGCTGGTTTGGGTTCATTTGTGCCCGCCAAGGCTCCAAGGCTCGACGTAAATCATCTTAGAAACAGGTTAACTTTTGTTCAGGAACATCGACTTTGGAACGCGGACCAATGGAGTAGTGTGAGTGATGAGTGCAGAATTCTCTTAAATCAAATTGACGGCAGGCAAAGAATATACAGACGCAAAGGAGAACGATACATTCAGACACATTTTGAAACTACAGTTGCATACGGTGGTGGATCAATAATGGTTTGGGCGGGCATTTGTTTGGGAGCTCGCACAGACTTGGTAGTGATTGACAGAGGGAGTCTGACTGCAGACCGCTATATCAGAGAAGTTTTAGAAGAAAATGTCGTACCGTTTGCCCCATATATCGGTGACGATTTTGTTTTTATGCAGGATAATGCTCGGCCGCATACCGCTCGGGTAACTCAAGCTTATCTTAATGATATGAATATCACTGTTATGAAGTGGCCGGCGAGATCACCGGATATGAACCCAATAGAGCACGTTTGGAACTTGCTGAAAAGAAAAGTTAAGTCCAGAATTCCAGCTCCTGCCAACGTGGGTGAACTGCGAATCGCCGTAGTTGAGGAATGGCGGATACTATCCCAGGAGACCATCGATAACATCATTCTCAGTATGCCTAGACGGGTAGAAACTTTAATAAGAGCACGTGAAGGAAATACGCGATATTAATCACCATTTTTCTAATTTAATTAATTGTTATTTTAATATTAATTTTCACTTTTCCCGGTTACATGAAAAGTTCAAAAATGTACAATTTTTCACAAATAGCCTTTACTCGCAAAATCTGTTCTTAATGTGATCTCATTTTAAGTAAAACAAATGAAACTTTAAATAACAAAAGAAGTGTAGTAAGTAGATTTTAAAATAAAAGCATATTTTTTTAATTATGGACCTTTTTTTTGTGTTCCGCTAAATATAATATGCGAAAAGACTTTTTCTTCGACCTAATATAAAATAATAATAAAGCCTGACTAAATATGAGGAATGTAAGGCCTAACATCTTTATTGCAGTTAGCATTGACAGGCGTTAGATGATCCCTCGGGAACAGCACTTTTTTTCTGGTAGAAAGGTACCCTTTCCTGCATCCCTGACAACGTGTTTGCAAAATTTCATGATGCTGATCATCATGAAATTTTGCAAACACGTT
The DNA here is from genome assembly GCA_910589475.2 of Bembecia ichneumoniformis. NCBI lineage: Eukaryota > Metazoa > Arthropoda > Insecta > Lepidoptera > Sesiidae > Bembecia > Bembecia ichneumoniformis. The sequence goes on along the minus strand of OU342533.1, from coordinate 11,981,867 downwards.
CAGCGGATTAGGCGTGAAATGGTAACAGACAGACAGACAGAGTTACTTTTGCATTTATAGGTAATATTAGTAAGTATGGATGGATGATAGTTTTTATTTAAAAGTTATTAGGGTATTTAATAACGCCAAGTAATTAGTCTTCACAGACAAATTGTCATCACAGATCAGCAAAAAATCTAGGTTTTTAAATATGCATAAGGCAGGCGTAGTAACTTAATATAAAAGCAAACAAGTACCTAGTTATTTAATCAATAAGCGACGACGTACAGCCACGTCAGTACAGAGGCAAAGTAAATCAACCGCCGCCGTGCGAGGTCTAGGTCGGGAACGGAGGGTTGCCAGCTGTAAAGACGAATTTCTACCCATTAAAAAAAACTGTCAGTTATTATAGCCGCTTTTCCAGTTTAATATGCAACCGCCTGTGATTGTACGCATTTAACCGCGGTTGAATGAAGAGCTGCGGCCCGCTTCGTGGCTGGCCGCCATCTTGTTTATACGCACTGGCGATTTTAGTTCGCTTTGCGGTGAGCCGCCGATGAGTTTGTACGTGAGTTGCGCAACGCAGCCATGAACTTCGACACAGAGAAATTCATTGTTGAAATTCAACAACGAGAAGCAATTTGGAATTGTGAAGGAGCAGCATATAAGAATAGAGATTTAAAACGGAAACAATGGGAAGAATTAACAGCTATCTCGTCGGCGTCCATTTTGTTTATGGGCCACGCGCCTTGTTAAGCGGTTGGACCGCTCAAACGAACCGCAGAGGCGGTCAATTGCTAGTGCGTAAAGCCTCTTTAGTGTGGGAGAATTCGCTCAAAAACATGCCCTTTCCCCAAAAAGATCATAACTGCAGTTTTTTTTTCTGGCTTAAATTTGTAAAAAATTTGAGTAATACAATCTTAAAACGTGGGAAGTTTGGAACTTCTCTTTTTTTTTAAAAAAGCTCTTTTTTCAATTTTCAGTCAATATTTTGAAAAATATGCGTTTCATCTACATGAGTCGAATTTGTTCCTTATAAAATTTCACGCAAGCCATGAATTAGCCATGAACGTAAAAAATTAGCCATGAACGTAAAAAAGGTAAAATACGTGAAAATTCCCTTCATTGAAAATAAATGAAACTTCTGTAAATGTAAATGTTAGGGTGCTTAAGATACGCACCAAAGCCGGACTCCAGGAATCACAATGGTGACCTTTTGCAAAAATGTTAAGTTGAAAACGCGATCGGATCGACGATCGAAGATATCGACATCGGACAAAAAGTAATTGAAAGGTTTTTAAAGTAATTCAGATTTTTAAATTAACAAATGGCTTTGTTGTATTATTTTATAAGGAATTTTATAAGTAACAAATTCGATTAGTGTAGTCTTCATGTCGATTAAAACGTAGTGATTATGTACTCTTATTTTCCAAGACATTGACAAAAAACTGTAAAAAGGACGATTTAAAAAAAAAATGTTATTAAGGAGATGTTCCCGATGAGAGCATAATTTTAGGATTGTATTATTTACATTTTTTACTAATTTTTAAGTTTTTTTACTAATTTTTAACCCGGACCATATATTATGTTATATATCTAATACTAAGGCTGATATTCAATTATTATTGATTACTTATATCAAAACATTTAATTGAAATTGAAAAATTTAAAATTCAGAAATATTACCACCAAGACTAAAGTTGGTCTCACCTTGCGTTTCGGCATCAACGCTGTCTGCCGCAGTTGACATTTGATACAAGTTTTTCGCGCCATATTCACCGATCAACATTTAATTTCCTTATTAAAATGATATAAATTTTTAATTATTTCAATAGAACTTGTCTTAGTGATGATCGTTCGTTAGTGAAGAAATAACAAGTTGTGAGTATTTTGTTATAAGTAAATATATTTAAATAATTCAATAAACTTAACTTAAAAAGCGGCCCGCGTGCTTATTGCGAACTTGTAAACGAAGTAAGTAATATTTATGGGACATTTGAACGAGGGTAGGTGTCAAGTGGATTGTTTTGTTGAGATAAAGTGAGTAATTCGAGATTAAGTTGCGTTGGGTTAACTTTTGTTGAATTTGTGACAGTGTTGTATCGAGCGTACCCGACAAAGCTAAGTTAAATTAATCTTTTTCAATTTTTCTGTGTAAATTTAATCTTTTTTAACTGTAACAGTGTTTCAGTGTTTATTTCGATTGCAGAAAAGATTAGAAGATGCCAATCACAGCTGCTCAGATTGCTCAGGCAGTACTGTTAATTGAGCAGGGAAGAACTCAGCGTGAGGTGGCTGCACATCTCAATGTGCCTCGTACCATCTTAAGAAGAGCTCTCACAAGGTACCAGGAGACTGGTATGCACACACGGCGACCAGGAAGTGGTCGAGTTAGGTGCACCTCCGCTTGTGACGATCGATTCATAATTTTGGCTGTACTGAGAAATCGATTTCTGACTGCTGTCGAGATCAGACGGCGGCTGCAGGCAGCACGGGGGATCATTGCTAGTGAACGAAAAATAAGAAGAAGGATGGCAGAGCGTGAATTACGTGCGCAGAGACCAGCACGAGGGCCAGAATTGGAGAGACACCACAGAGTAGCACGGTTAAGGTTTGCGCGTGAACATGTAAATTGGACTTTAGATCAATGGGGCAAAGTGTTGTTCACAGACGAGTGTAAAGTTGCCATAAGAGCACCAGATGGGCGTGAGAGAGTGTATCGGCGACGAGGAGAACGGTTTGATCCCATCACAACAAGTCAAACTGTCAGTTACCAAGGTACTCATCCGTCCTCCCCATACCATAACGGACCCCGTTATGGTATGGGGAGGAGAATGTTCAGAAGCGCCCACAGAGTTGGTTTTTGTAAATCACCGCCTGACAGCAGCCAGGTCGAAGATCATGTTGTGTCATTCGTGGGCTTTATTGATCAAGAGGATTTCTTGCTAATGCATGACAATGCAAGAGCCCACATCGCGAGAAGCGTTGAATCGTACTTGGATGCTGTCGGCATTCGAAGGTTGCAATGGCCTGCTCTCAGCCCAGGCATGAATCCAATTGAACATGTTTGGGACTTTCTTAAGAGACGTGTCCGAGCACTATCTAACCCGCCCGAGCCCCTCGTGACTTAAAATCTGCTCTCACGGCAAATTCTTTCTTTCTTTCTTCTTTCAGCTAGGGGCGGCAATACGCGGTATTAAGTAAATTTTTTTTAATGTTTAAATTTAATTCTTTCTTTTTTTGTAATAAAGGAATTTTGGCAAAATATCGTTTTTATTCACATTATTTTTTTGTTACTAAATGACAGTAATTTAAGTTTAACTTTTGACTAAAATCAACTAACAGTGTAGGGCACACTGCGTTTTCGCAGTCATTTGGGCAGCCCGTCTGGCGGCAGTAACCACCCTCTTACAGAAGACCACCGTGAAATAACAGCACGTGTGCTGTTGTGTTTCGGTGAGTGAGTAAGGGATGCCAGAGCCCATTTCCCTATCCACTCCTAATCCTTTATCCTACAGCAGTCGGCAGCGCATTTGCAGTAGCTTTGGCGTTGCTTGTGTTATAGGCGGCGGTAACCACCTACCATCAAGTGGACCGTCAGCCTGTCTGCCGACCTTAACATAAAAAAAATAAAAAAAAACTTGGCAGTGGATTACCAGTTAAATAAAATTAAAAAATATCAGTTTTTTTTCATCATAATAATGCTAGGGCTAATTTGTCGGTGGGCCGCTTTTTTGCCGCTGAGATATACATGTGTCTTTAATTACCGTTTGTTACATATATTTATTAAAAAATAAATACCTATTAATAAAAATTGTCACTGCCAAGGACGTATAAAAAGTGCAGACATAAGCTTTGTCAAGCAATAACTGTCGCACTTAAAGTAAGTCAGCTGTCTTTCCCAATAGAGTAAGTTTACCCGCCGTCACTTTCTACGAATTTAAAGCCTATAAGACCTTAAATTCGTTATAATATACGTATTATGCACAACTGCCGGGCAAATGTCTCTAGTGGTTGGGGTGCTTGCCTTAATGCTCTGTTCTAAAGTTCCCGGGTTCGATTCCCGCGAATCGGAACTTTGGAAATGAACTTTTCAAAGTTGGCTCTGGTCTGAATCTGAATCTGAAAAGTAGTGGCAGGACAGAATGCGTTTCGCAGTAATTTGGGCAGCCCGTTTGGCGGCAGAACCCACCCCCTTACAGAAGACCACCGTGAAATACCGGCACATGTGCTGTTTCGGTGAGTGAGTAAGTGATGCCAGAACCCATTTCCCTATCCCTTCCCAATCCCTCATCTTTAATCTTATTACTTGCAGCACCTATCTCTCACTTTCATCTTCTAAGGTGCCATTTCTCTACGAAAGTTGTTGATCGCCGCGGCTATATTAAACTTAGAAGCTGCTGCAGGAAAGAGGCAGTGTTCGAAACCATTCTCTTAAATTATTCAACTACGTTGTCTTTCTCCTGCGCCTGCTATTTTTACTTCCTTATCGCTTTTATCGCTTTTAGCACTTAAGTATAAAACATTTTAGTTTGAAAATAAATAAAATAGACCTGTCAGTTTGTTTACACACGTTCCATATGTCAAATTGTGAATAATAACATAGCGGTCTAAGTAGTTGATTCTTCAAGTTGATTCCACACCAACATACACGTGAGACAAATCGATCACATAATAACCTGTTATTGTGGCCACACGACCTTAATCACGCTTGACGTACATTAACACACACATCGGTAACTTATAACGTACTGTAATGTTAGCCTGTTACCATCCCCCTAATTTCCAAGACGAATAGGCTGTATTAAGCCTACACACAAAATATTCCTGTGATCAATTTGTATAATCATTGTGAAAAGTGTATGTAATCTTTTATGTGTATAAAAAACTAGTTATGTTCTGCGGCTTCGCCCGCATTGAAATTGTTTAAGTCTTACTGACACCACTGATTAGATCTTGTAGGCAGCCCCCTCTTGTAGTGCCTTTACAAAGGACATTGTTCAAAACCAGGCCATTTTTTTTATATTAACTTACATATTGGAGATTTTGGTAATAATTTTTTTTCTTAATTTCAGTAACTTCCTATGAGTATTTCAGGTTTTTTAATTGGGGATAACATTGGAAAATTAAAAAACTTATTACTTTTTTGGGACGATTGGATTTTTTTATAATTTCAAACTTAAATATCTATGAAACCGCATTACCAAATTACTAGATATTTTCCCAGTAAAATCTATAATATCTTCTTACCTAAGGGTACAAGTTTCAACCGTTAAAAAGAAATTGCCATACACTGATGGCCCGATCTCCATACAAAATTGATTGATCTCTTTTCTAAATATCTTTATATATTACTAGCGACCCGCCCCCGGCTTCGCCCGAAATATATGTGTAACATTAATGCTTGCGTGCAATTTTTATATATAAGAACATTCCCCGTTTATCCCTCTTTCCATTCGTGAAAACCGAATTAAAATCGGTCTACCCGTTCACGCGTGATGCCGTGACCAAGGAAAATAGGGATTCATTTTTTATATATAGGTAGAGATTAGATTTTAACAATAGGCATGATGACGGTATTAAAGAATCAAAGAATAAATGGTTTTGGAGAAAAATATATGTTGAAAGGAGTCTAAAAAATTACCAATTTTTTGTATTAAAATTGAGATTAATAAGATTTTCAATAAAATAGAAGTATAAATAACTGCAATCGGCCATGCTAACTGAAACACCAATCAGAGCGAATGACGTCACGCCCAGGTAAGTGCCATCGTGTTGCTTGACTTTGCTTTGACAGAATGAAAAATCTGATGAGATTTCGGTGACGTCACGGTTTATCAGACGCGACGCCATGACACCTAAGAGCGTTTTCGCGCGTAATTCAAAATAGATTTAAAAAAATTCAATAATTCGCGTTGAAATTTAGTTTTTTGCTGAAATATTATTTTTTTCGGATATGGTAGACGTGTATCTACATTATGGAAGGGAATTTCAAAATCTGTCATCATGCCTATTGTGATCATGGAATAATTTTTTTAACAAGGATTCATATTTTATTTGTAATGTCTTCAACTAAATAAAAAAATTAAAATTAAACTAAATAAACAAAAATTTCAACGCCTGACAAAAATAATATATATGAGTAATAATTTACTTTTGTTAAGCGTTGAATTTTTTTATTTATTTTGATGATCACTTAGGAATAGTGCTTTTGTTATTATATTTCTTACTTTTTTCTGGATGAGAGAATATACGACATACGCGTACATACGGTTTATAACATTAGTTAGGATTCATTGTTTTCACATAAATGCAACTGTCTTATAAGCTCAAGTTTCTCCGAACTGACTTACAAAGATAGTGATTTTTTTTTATGTTAAGGTTGGCAGACAGGCTGACGGTCCACTTGATGGTAGGTGGCTACCGTCGCCTATAACACAAGCAACGCCAAAGCTGCTGCAAGTGCGCTGCCGATTGCAGTAGGATTAAGGATAAGGGATTAGGAGTGGATAGGGAAATGGGCTCTGGCATCCCTTACTCACTCACCGAAACACTACAGCACACGTGTTGTTATTTCACGGTGGTCTTCTGTAAGGGGGTGGTTACTGCCGCCAGACGGGCTGCCCAAATGACTACGAAAACGCAACTAACTACTTAACTATTTCCTATTGAAATTAAATTTATCCGAATAGATATGACCTATTAGCTTTCCATGAGTGAATCAGATCTTTGAAATCGGAGTAGTTTTGGTTTAACTCCTACATACAAACTTTGCTTCTATATGATGTTTTTCTAGGTAAGTAGTCATTTTAATTTGTGGTTCAAATTTGAAGAAACCATTTTAATTACTTTGTTTCAGCGCATATCCGACGGAGCAGTCGGAAATCGCAGAAAATTTTGACTTGTTAGAGTAAAATTAGAATTTACATAAAAATGCAGTGCCTAATAGACTGTATTTCAAAAAATTTGAAGCATCCAGATTTATGCAAAAAGTTATATGTTTCGAGAAAAAAAAGTAATTTACCGCCCAAAAGAACTACATTTGCTTTTAAGCTTATTAATTAACTTACATAAGTTCTGTACAAAGTTTTAAGCTACAAAAATTTGTTGTGCAATATTGCACCTTAATCCATAGGTTATTAGGTTGCGCTCATTTTGGTAAAAGTTGTGTCCGGTCTGAGGTTAATCCTTGTATTAACTAGCTTGCCAGTCCGAGTCGCAACTTCGCCTTTTCCATAATGTATCGAAACCTTTATTATGTCGGCCTTGTAACTTCGTGATCAATTATCGCTTTTCCTATAAGTTATTATATAGGTACCAATTCTCGCTTTTTGCGTCGAAGTGGCCCCAAAATCAATTGCCGCGTTCATATAGAAAAAATATACCTATCTTTCGCTCCTCGCACGTTTAAGCCGTTCATTTCTCAATTGAAACGCGAAAATTCACATAAGCAATTGATAATAACATATAAGTTCATATTTTTCCACTGTGGGATAATTAGTTGTGGCTACTTATGTCATTTCGGAAAATGATAATCAAATCTCCAAGGAATTATTGATTTTGGTCACTCTTGTTCACTTATTTGAAACAGAAAAAGATGATGATGAACAATAAGACCTTACGTTATATTATATGGATATAAATAATGACGTTATTGTCTGTATTATTACAAATAGACAAATTATTGTATATATGGATCTATTTTTTTTATAATTTTCGCAGATAGACTGTCCGACCACTATCGCCTATAAACACAAAGAACTCTATTATTTAGGGATCCTTATAGATTAAAGAACAAGGAATAAGGATCAACGTACCTTACACTTACGAGTAGTTACCGCCGCCCAGACAGACTGCCAAGTCACAGTCTGTTAGACAAGACCATGCAAACTTAATGGCATAAGTAAGTCATCAAGTTATCATAAATTAAATTCATAGGGAACTAACATCTGACTCTCTTACTTGGGAAATATTTATTTAAATTAATAGCGGATAATATTGAAATGTATTTATTTTATAAAAGAAGTTTTCTACGATATTTATAATAAATTCATGACTTGACAATCGATGTTATGACGAGGACAGGAATGTACGTCCATTCCTGTCCTCGTCGCCCTAAAAACCGACCTATTGTGCATTTATCATGGGTTTTTCCCTCATTATGACTTTTGAGAGGGATTTTAATTTTTTAAATTAAAATTTTAACAATACCATTGCCATTGAATGGACATAAGATAATATCAGGCGTTGTAATTGCGTCAATCAAATTTAGATTCGACTTTGATGTAGGTAGATCGATCTGAATTCTATCTGTTTCACTATCAACAACACGAAAGTCGGTCATTAAAAATGAAAATCTGACAACCCTTTTACGATAATATCGATAGATTAGAAGAATAACTCATAATAAATAACATGCTAACACCACATTCACATTACAGACTTCGTTTGACATAGACTTGTAATTTACGCATAATTTTAAAAGTTTTATTATTTTAACATGCCAAAACATAGCTCGTTTTTCGGCTCTTGCTAAAAATACTCAGAATAGATGGTTTAGCGCCATTTAATGCCGATTTTCATTAAAACTGTTGCAGTTTCTGAGTTAAAAGATTATAGCCTTTGTGGAGTTGTAAAAGCTGGTGGCCGTTTTTGACGTATTTAATTAAAAGAAAACGAGGGAGTATAATTGAGGGAATATTTATTGAGAAAAAGTTTTCAAAATATGACTTAAGGTATGCCAAATACACTTAAGCAGTATATTTGAAAGGATTAGGACTCTCTAAACTGGCGAGCAACTGGAGAGTGATAATCTGAGAGATTTGAAGATCTAACTGGTTTTAAGAAAAATATAATTTAAGAAAAATAATAGACATGAATTTCAATTTGAAACTTAGGTAAGTACAAATTAACTGTGAATATAATCCTTTTGCTACAAGCACTGTAGTATAAATTTAAATTTGTCATCCTGCTACCGTATTCCACAATGATTTAATATTTCCATTTCTCTTAAATTAATTACTTAAATAATTTAATGACTATTCTTCAGTTGATTAATTAAGTTTTAATTAATTAAACAGTAGATATAGAGATATAAAATAAGACATAATAAAAGAAATTTAGGAAAAAAGAGTCGGGTTATATTGAGTTAAAAACAAAGCAAAATCTATTGTCACGGAATAATTAAACGATACAATTTAATAATTACTTTATCTAATAAACATTATTGTGACGACACACAACATACGTATGTGTGAGGGAATTTTGTCATTCGGCCAACTGGTCCGACTGCCCAATGTATGGGACATTGGGCATTCAGAAAACGAAGACGATTTGCAAAATTGTTAGATTAGGATATCGATCAAAATAGATACCTAGTAAGTAGGTGGTTACTTGCAAAATATACAAACACAAAATATATAAAATATTTATTCAGCGCGGGGGCCGGTCGCGATGAAATTCGTTCTGAGATAGAGGCAATAGTTAAGTGAATTGACTCAACCTTAAAACTTGTATCCCTGCTCCTGGAACATCCTCCGTACAGACCTGATCTTGCGCCCTGTGCCTTTGGTTTGCTGCCCATTGTGAAGGAGGCTATGAAAGGACGACGTTTTTCCAGCGACACGGACTTAATTGCGGCTTGGAACAACGCTTGTACAGAAATCTCAAACGAAACATGGGAGCATATTTTTAATGACCGGTTTCGGCGTATGAAGCATTTATACGGTCTATCTATAAAAAAATATCAAACTTTTATTCGTTTTGTTACTAGTTTATTTATATTTAATTTTGTGTTTTATTAAGTTGCAAATAAAGTATTGATTGATTGATTGATCACAGAATTAATGAACAAATGATTGAAGATACAGAATTAGTTGCGTTTGATTTTCAGTCTAATGGAGAACTTTGGTGAACCGACATTGGTTCAAGCTTTACGCGCGCACCGCGGCGAAGTAACGTGCGTTGACGCATACGGTGGACGCTTAGTCACCGGTGGAGGTGACAAAACCCTCAGGCTTTGGCTCTGGACTGCCGGCACTGGGTGGGCAGAAGAGGCCTTGGCTAAGACCGCCCATAGGTACGGTGTTACCGCCGCCAGATGGTCCCCTGGTGCTACGTTGATAGCTTCCAGTGGTGTTGACGGCGCTGTACGGGTTTGGTGTGGAAAGACTTTGACTGCGAGGTAAATTTTTCGTCAAATAGATTTTTTTTAAAGCAGGTCAATAAAACGGTGAAACAGTTATTTAATCATTAAATAGGTTTCAAAAAAAAATACTTTGTAACGTCAGTCTGTTTTTAGCGGAGTTTCGAAAAAAAAAATAGCCAAGATTATGACGATCTTAAACCCCAAAAGAAACTCAGGATACCATTCTTTTTGTCATCTGATATAAGTTATATTAAAATAAAATATACCACAATTACAATTCTTATAATTATTATTATACATAAATAAATCACAGTATTTATAATAAAAAAACATAGTATGAGCTCCGAATCGTTTAAATCTAGTCTTCATTATCGCTTAAGGCGACTCCAGCCGCAAAACTCATTCCGCACTGAAATGACGGGACTGTTTGGGGGGAGTCGCTACCCGCCGTACTTGCAAATCTCGGAAATATCTATTTAAAAATTAAATAAACTATAATTCAAATTTTTCTTTTGATGAGAGTTCAGATAGTGGATCTTAAAATTTATCTTAAGAATTAGCTATTTAAAATATTGATTATTAAGCAAATCGCACGGTTACATCATGGATATTAAAACCCCAACTTAGTTTTTTTTATATATATAATTAAAAAAATAATTATGATGATCCCCTTTCATATATCCTGCAGATGATTTGATTATTTTTTAAATTATAATTATTATGATAATTTAAAAGGAAACGGTTACAATAAGTGGATTTTTTTTTATCATTAGCGTCGCCTTAAATAATCAGCGATTTTCTAATAACCTTTCAACAGAGTTTGTTTCGATTAGATTTTTAAATTTGTTTATAGTAAAATTCTGATTATTTCGGGAAATTTATTATAAAATCGTATTATACATTGCCATAAAAGTACTTATCTTGTGGAGATGCGTTTTAAACCAATTACTATACATATAAATAAAGGAGGGATAGATGGAGATGCATCTGCATCAGGATAAAGGGTGAGGATAAGAGAATGGGGTGTCATACCCTAATTCACCTAAAGAAACATAATAGCACTTGTAGTCTTTATGACGTTTTGAGTTGGTTGAAACTTTTGTTGATAATTTATTCATTTTAAACTTGTATAGCAAATTAATGTTGAAAAGAGCAAAGATGAGGTTTTTTTGCCAGTTTTTTCTCATAGAATATGCATTTCGAACAGGCGATAAATATAAAAGAATTGACTTATAAAAGACTTAAATTTAGTACTATCCAATAAAGAATATTTTTATTTATTTATATATAGGTACAACAAAAATGATGTAGGGTTGGCAGCGCACTATGTTATGTTACTTGGATTTTTTAAGCAACGGAGCTACAAGTGAAAATAAGCTTGTTTGCCATCGTTTATCACAAAAGTTTATCTTTTATTAGGAGATTGCTGGCAGCTCCAGCCGCTCCTGCAGTCAGGTCGCTCTGTTGGGTCAGTTTTGGACGTCTCTTGGCTGGACACGATGACGGAGCTCTGTGCATTTGGCACGTTCTCAAGTGCAGATTGTTGACGCGCTTGGTCGCCCACGAGGGGTCTCTACATGCTGTTGCCGCTCCTGCAGACGGGGCTTTACTGCTAACAGTTTGCACTCACGGAGTGCTTAAGGTGTATGATTTGGAAGGTAAAGAGAGCATTTTGCTGTAGCAATTAAAATTGGCATGAACTGGAAATTGCAAATTTAACTGTACATATCTATTGTCAGCGGTGTGCAAGCACGGCTCGGAAGGTGGAAGTCCACCATTGCCACTGACTTGGATCGATGGCGCACACGATTTAGGTGCTCTGTGCGCAGATGCGTCGGCCGATGGAACCGCTGCGGCTACTGGTGGCCACGACTCGAAAGTTCGTCTATGGAGAGTCAATCGCAAGACTTTTGAGGAAGGTCCAACACTTGAAGGTAATGATCTTTCAAACGAAATACTTTGATCAGGGGTGTTCAAACGGTCAATAGCGAGAGCTGTTTGAGTCGACCTTGGGAAACATTGGTCAATATCTGTCGATTTACAATTTTGTTTGATGACGACATGATTCATTAACTCAGAAACTCAGAATAATCCCCTTATTATCTTTTGATATGGGAATAACTCCCTGCTAAGACTAACGGTGAAGGGCGCTTTGTAAAAAAAAGCCGCGGAGTGCGACGTCTTTAATTTCCGCCGAATTTTTTGGCAGTCACCTACACTTACCTACAGCGAGTCGATCGCTTGTAGTCGAACAGTCTGAGCGCCCCTGCTTTAGATGTTTAAAATAATTTTCTCAGTAAAAATGAGACAGGTCACAGTGCTGCGGTGACGTCAGTGCGGTGGGCTCGCGGCGTGTTGGCTTCGGCGTCGCTGGACCGCACGGCGAGGCTGTGGTCAGCCGACGGCGTGTGCCTCACGGTTCTCCAAGCTCACACGCGATACCTCACTTGCGTGTTGTTGCCTCGTGACTTGGCCTACCTCATTACCGGTTAGACGTTTGGCTCCATAAAAAATATATTCGTTTCGTATCAACTAGTATTGACCATTTGTATCGTACAGGTTCGAACGACAAGTCGGTGCGGATGTGGTCTCTCGGCAAGTTCAACATTGACTGCGAGTTGGAAACCAAATGTTCGGCACTCGCGCATTTTGCGCTCGGCGACCTGGAGGTATTATTATTATTTTTGGTACAATATATAAAAGAAAGCCTAATATTAAATTTATTTAATTTGAAATGCTTGCTATCAATGTAAAGTAAATATTGCATTTTGTAATGAATACAAAATATATTTGTTCAATACTTATTAAAATGCAATGTCATTTGCTAGAACAGCACGAAAATTCAAAAACATTCATTCCAATTGGGGTTGTAATGTCTTGCAAACAGTTCACATAAAAAAAGTTGGCGAGATGACATATTGTGTAAAAGATTCAATTATCTAAAAAAATTTGGTTTGTGATACTGCGATTTTAAAGAAATAAAATAAAAATTGAACATATAATAAGACAGACAATGGATCACAATTAGACTAGATTTCAAACACCAATTACTATGATCATAATATATAAAAAAATGTATGTAGGTACTTAAAGGTGAAAATATTTTTTAAATTTTTCGTCTGTTTTTCTGTGCGTTTGTGCACGCTAATCTCAGAAACGGCTTAACCTATATGAATGCTGTTTTCGCATAGATGTAGCAAGCTTCCCGAGACATTTAGTGTTTGTTTCAATCCAATTGGTGTCTAAACATAAAAGTTAGGTACACGCGTACGAAGTCGCGGGCACAGCTAGTTTTTAATATGAATGTGTGATATGGTTGCAGGGGATAGGGCCCGTGGATGCAGAATGCGACGTTCTCTTGGAAGCGGAGGCGAGCGGCAGCGAAGGGGGCGCAGCGGAGGGCACTGACGGCAGCGGCGCTCGCTGCGTGTGGCGAGAGACGCGACCGCTCACCGTTGCTGTCAATTGCGTGTCTGCGCATGGCGACTTGGTTGCAACTGCCAGCAGCGACGGCGTCGTGCGCGTGCTGCGCTGGATGCCGGGTGAAAGCGCGTTGCGCGTTGAGCATGAGTTAGCAGCCCACGGCTATCCGGCTCTGTCCGCGCATTTCGGTACAGGCGGAGCCACTTTACTTACCGCAGGCCTTGATGGGCAGGCCGTACTTTGGGACGTGCAGGTCTATATGGATGACTTTTTTTTATAATTATCGGTATTAACTGCTCTACCACTTTTTTTGATATTATACTTCTTTTGCTGGGTATGCAAAAAAAATGCCACCCGAGCGATCTCTTGTTTTATAAAAATTGAAACACCGGGAATTCGGAGGGTAGATAGGTATATCTCAATTAATTAAATCTTGTGTTCTTGTGTTTCTTGTGTTTACACGATGATTCAATGAATGGAGAACACGTGTAACGTGTACTACGTTTAAATGTTAACGCCATCTATAGTCGGCACCACGAGAAGCTGTAAATTATGTAAACAAACATTCAGGGGTTCACAAAATTTGGATCAAATAATAATTATATGTCCTACCACAACAATTAACAATTAACAATTTTTAAAACCAAAATTAGTATAAAATTCAATATATACCTACCCTAATCCGTAACCGCAAGCAACCCCAAGCAACCCTCGTCCGCAAAATTGCGGACCAAATGTTTACGTTCGATTCTTTATGAGCGTCGAAGTATGCGCTATACATTACGTTCTTTGATAAGCATTGTCCGTATGGCAAGTTGTTTGTTTACATAATTTACAGCTTCTCGTGACAGGGACTATAGTCTAATTCATAGAGAGTCGCTACTTGTTAAAATGCCGATTTAACAGCGGGTTAGGGTGATAAGATCAGTCGCGGATGTCGTGTCACGACGTTCCCGTGACTCCGTCTATTTACGGCCGCCACATACGGTCGCGCTCCAGAGTCGTTGGATTTTACCCAGCATAACCCAGCAGCGTCCTCCATCCTACTGCCAAGTATTCATGAGGATTTCCAGATATTAAAAAAAGGGTGATAAGATCAGAGAGGTATAAGATCTAGTTACCGACTTTGCATGAAGTTAGTTTCGATTGAAAATTTATTATGTTTATTATTTATTACTTTTTTGTCTTAAGACAGGCTGACGGTCCACTTGGTGGCTACCATCGGCTAACACAAGCAACACCACAGGTGCTGAAAGCGCGTTGCCGACCATAGTAGGGTGAAGGAAATGAACTCTGGCATCCCTTACTCATTCACCGAGACACATAAGCACAAGTGCTGTTATTTCACGGTGAATTTCTCTAAGGTCTCAAATGACTGTGAAACGCAGTGTGCCCAGCCACCACTATATTTTCTTTCCCGTACAAAATTAAGAATTTGTACATTTATTATAAAAAAAAATGAACAGACACAAATTCCAAATGTCTTTGATTATTCACACTAATGTAATTCTCTTTATAACGTTATACATTTAATGGCGGCTTGCACCAATGTTTTAAAATAATATTTCTGCATTGGCTTGGAAATGTCTATTTTGACTTGAATTCCAATCATGGAGTTTTGTTGTCATTTACTCGTAGGTAATTGTTTGTTATTATTTTGTAATATAAACATGGAATTACTTGTTGATGCAAAAATGGATTTATATTCGGCAAGATATATGTCTCCAAACGCTTCTTTTTTATTTTTTATTTTCCTAATTTTCCTGCAACAATCAGTGTGCAGCGTTATTCCGCCGTAGCATAATATAAGGAAATTTGAATTACGCCTATATTAAAAGCACTTAAGGTACAAAATACTACGAAAATATTTAAATGCTTGTCATGCTGTCCTCCTGTTTGCGTCGGCTCTAACTCTAGGTATCGGATTGCAGACAGGATGCCGACTGCGGTCGTTCAGCGCGGGTGTGTCGGGGGGTGGAGGTGAGGCGGGAGGTGGCGGGGTGCGCGACGCGCGTCTCTCCCCGCACCGGCCGCCGCTCGTGCTTTTGGCCACTGACGATGGGCTGGCGCCGCTCTTCTCTCTGGCCGACGCGGATCCCGCGCCCATATGGTGAGGAGATCACGTACGATACGGCATGATTCTATAATACGCTAATGGTGGCTGTACATCTTAAGCGCGAGCGCTGCATGCCGTCGCTGGCTTTAGAGTCATTTTATCATAAATATGACAAATATCCTCAAGCTTTGATAGAAACAGTTGAGCGGAGCGGAGATGAGAAAATAACAAAATCTTATTGGTTGTTTCTAAACATTTCCGCTGCGCTCGTCTCGTCTCTGCTTTGGTGGAGTCCGGGCCTAAGATTTAAGGTTGCTCGGCGCACAGCTCTCTGTGGCTTTAAAGGTCCTCACGGTGAGTTGTGTGCAGCGTGTACGGCGGGTGGGCTGATGCGGTGACGTGCTGTGCGTGGGAGGGGAGCGGGCGGATTGCGGCGGCGGGAGGGGCGGCGGGGGAGCTCCGTCTACTGGCGCCACCGACAGACGCGAGATCCCTCTGCGCAGAGCCTGACGCGCACGACCTCGGTAGGTCAATCTTACTTTTCCAGTATCCTTTTTGAAGTGGCAAAAGCCTGCCATAAACTTGAAGCAGTTGTGCCAGAGACTTCCTTTACCTTTCTCCCTTTCTCTTGGACCTGCTAGAGTCAACGTACTCTAGCAAGTATTACTGGATTTCTAGGCTAGGGCTGGGCACTTGCCTGGGACCGATACCTATCGCTCTTATTATAAAACTAGTTTTTGCGTGCGGCCGCGGACTGCAAGCAGCCCGCGGGGGGGGAGCCCCTCGAGTGGTGTTGCTGTGGTTTGGGAGTCGCTCTTTAAAATTGTTTTGGTGTGGTATTGGGTCTTTAGAATTGGTTTGGTAAGGATTTGGATATATGTTTTGTATTTCGTGACGTTTCGGGGGTGGCGGGGGGAGAGGGGGGAGGGGGATGGTGTAAATGGATTGTCCTCGTCGAGACCGTTCAAATGATACCCAACACGGGGGGTCTGCCTGCCACGGTCACCGACGGTCTACTGAGTAGACCGCAAATGTCAAATTGTGATATTTGGTCTATTGCAAAAAATCCGTCTCCCCGAGACCTCTCAAATGAGTACCAACACGGGTGGTCCGCGACGCACCGCTCCCGAGATATTTTCGAAAAAGTTCAAAAATGCGAATTTCGAAATTTTGTCGCGACCAAAAAATTCGTCTCGCCGAGACGTCTCCGACGACCCCAAACGCGACCCGGCTGCGGCGCGCCGTTTCCGAGATACGGCCGGGGGGTTCGAGGGGGGGATCAAAATTTTTACTTTTTCGGCGCTCCGGCAGACCCTCAGCGCCGCTCCGGGCCACGAGGTCGGGGTGCGCGAAATCCTCGGAGGGAGGGCCGGGGGGGAGGGTCGCGCTGCGCGCTCCCCTTTCCCCCCGCGGCTCCCCCCTCCTCGTCTTTCGCGCACCCCGACCTCGTGGCCCTCCGCGACGCGTCGACCGCCGTCTCTCAAGGGTGAAAGATCCCTAACAGTATGTGAATTTCTACGGAGGGGGTCCGAAGAAGGTGAGAGTAAAAAAAATTAAGGGGGGAGTGGGGGGGTCGCGACGTGGTGACCCCCGATGGTCCTCTATGACATCCCGTAAACCCCGCCTCTCTGCGATTTATAGTTTCCGAGATCCCGTCGCCGAATTTTTACCAGGTCGCGATCCTCAACCTTTGATACTGTTCTGGTACTCAGTGAGCCACCCCCTCTCCGATCCGCTACAATGGGGATTCCTCCGGCGACTCCTTCCGGGTCAAAAGGAAGCCGTTCCAGAAAATTTGTATGGAGGTGGGATGAAGGGGGGATAAACCGGAAAAGCGGGATAGCCCCGAGGAAACATCCCACGGAGGGATGGAAACCCACAATAGAGACCGTCGGGATACCTCCTACCGTTTGGCGGATATCCCCATCCCTTTCTGAAAAAGTGGTAATTTTGTATGGAGGGGGGGTGAAGGGGGGCAGGTGGGGGGAGGGTGTCGGTCCCGGCCGGTGGGGCTCGGGGAGCGATCGCTATCCTCCGAAGCGATCGCCGGGATAGGTCGCACCGTTTGGGATTTAAGTGGATTGGAAATTTCGAAAAAGTTGTATGGAGTGTAAAAATTATGTACGGGCGGGATGAGGATGGGTGACAATTTGGTGACCCCCGATGATCCTCTATGACATTCCGTAAAACACGCCCCTCTGCGACTCGTAGTTTCCGAGGACCTCCCACCGACTTTATACCAGGTCGGTGTTCCGAGGGTTCAGGTCGTCTGAGGAACTCGTGACGTCACCACCTATAACGTGGGATAGAAACGACCACCCCGAGTCGACTGCTTCCTGGTAAAATGGCAGCCGTTCCAGAAAACTAAAAATTTGTATGGAGGTGGGATGAAGGGGGGAGAAACCGGAAAAGCGGGATAGCCCCGAGGAAGCATATTACGGAGGGATGGAAGCCCGCCATAGAGACGGTCGGGATGGCTCCCACCGTTTAGTCGGTATCCCCATCCCTTTGGCCGAAAGTGGTAATTTAGTATGGAGGGGGGGTGAAGGGGGGCAGGTGGGGGGAGGATGAAGGTCCAGGCCGTTGGACCTCGAGGAACTATGACGGTCCGCCGAAGAGACCGCCTCTCTATCCTCACCACTTTTGGAGATATCCCGCTTTGAAAAATCCAAAAAATTTGTATGGAGTATAAAAAAAATGTATGGACGGGATGGGGATGAGACTCGATTTGGTAACCCCCGATGACCCTCTATGACATTCCGTAAACGTCATCCTTCTATCCCTCACGGTTTCCGAGGACCTCTCGCCGACTTCATACCAGGTCGGTACACCGAGGGTTCGATGCCTTCCTGAAATGCGGAAACTCATCCTCTCTCCAACGAGGTGCAAGAGTCTGGCCCGGGTGGACTCCTTCCGGGCGAAAAGGTAGCTGTTCCAAAAAAAGACCACGTTGTATGGAGGGGGGATGAAGGGGGGGGAAATCCGAAAACCTGGTTGACCCCCAGGAAGCACCTCACGGTAGGATGGAAACCCGCCATAGAGACCGCCGGGATAGCTCCGACCGTTTAGCGGGTATCCCCATCCCTTTCGGCAAAAGTGGAAATTTCGTATGGAGGGGGGGTGAAGGGGGGCAGGTGGGGGGAGGATGAAGGTCCAGGCCGTTGGACCTCGAGGAACGATGACCGTCCGCCGAAGAGACCGCCTCCCTATCCTCGACACTTTCGGAGATATCCCGCTTTGAAAAATCCAAAAAATTCGTATGGAGTGTAAAAAAAATGTATGGGCGGGATGGGGATGAGACTCGATTTGGTAACCCCCGATGACCCTCTATGACGTTTCGCAAATTTCCACTTTCTAGCTCTCGCACCTTCCGAGATCCCGTCGCCGACTTTTTACCAGGGAGGTGTACCGAGGTCTTTGAATTAATTTCTCGACAACTTTATCCGTAGACCACGATCCGCCACAAAGGGGAATCCCCAGGTGACTCCTTCCCGGAGAACTTAATGAATAGGTATGTCAGTGGTATTTCGGCTTTATAGTTGTTAACTAGTTTTTGCGTGCGGCCGCGGACTGCAAGCAGCCCGCGGGGGGGGAGCCCCTCGAGTGGTTTTGCTGTGGTTTTGGAGTCGCTCTTGTAAATTGTTTAGGTATGGTTTTTGGTCTTTAGAATTGTTTTGGTAAGGATTTGGATATAAGTATTGTATTTCGTGACGTTTCGGGGGTGGGAGAGAGGGGGGAGGGGAAGGGGGATGGTGTAAATGGATTGTCCTCGTCGAGACCGTTCAAATGATACCCAACACGGGGGGTCTGCCCGCCACGGTTACCGACGGTCTACCGAGTAGACCGCAAATGTCAAATTGTGATATTTGGTCTATTGCAAAAAATCCGTCTCCCCGAGACCTCTCAAACGAGTACCAACACGGGTGGTCCGCGACGCACCGCTCCCGAGATATTTTCGAAAAAGTTCAAAAATGCGAATTTCGAAATTTTCTCGCGACCAAAAAATTCGTCTCGCCGAGACGTCTCCGACGACCCCAAACGCGACCCCGCTGCGGCGCGCCGTTTCCGAGATACGGCCGGGGGGTTCGAGGGGGGGATCAAAAGTTTTACTTTTTCGGCGGCCCGGCAGACCCTCAGCGCCGCTCCGGGCCACGACGCGTCGACCGCCGTCTCCTAAGTGTGAAAGATCCCTAACAGTGTGTGAATTTATACGGAGGGGGTCCGAAGGGGGGGGGAGTGGGGGGGGTCGCGGCGTGGTGACCCCCGATGGTCCTCTATGACATCCCGCAAACCCCGCTCCTCTGCGATTTACAGTTTCCGAGATCCCGTCGCCGAATTTTCACCAGGTCGCGATCCTCAACCTTTGGTACTGTTCTGGTACTCAGTGAGCCACCCCCTCTCCGGTCCGCTACAATGGGGATTCCTCCGGCGACTCCTTCCGGGTGAAAAGGTAGCCGTTCAAAAAAAAACTAAAAATTTGTATGGAGGTGGGATGAAGGGGGGAGAAACCGGAAGAGCGGGATAGCCCCTAGGAAGCATCTCACGGAGGGATGGAAACCTGCCATAGAGACCGTCCGGATACCTCCTACCGTTTGGCGGATATCCCCATCCCTTTCTCAAAAGGTGGTAATTTTGTATGGAGGGGGGGTGAAGGGGGGCAGGTGGGGGGACGGTATCGGTCCCGGCCGGTGGGGCTCGGGGAGCGATCGCTATCCTCCAAAGCGATCGCCGGGATAGGTCGCACCGTTTGGGATCTACGGGGATTGGAAATTTCAAAAAAGTTGTATGGAGTGTAAAAATTATGTACGGGCGGGATGAGGATGGGTGACAATTTGGTGACCCCCGATGGCCCTCTATGACATTCCGTAAACCACGCCCCTCTGCGACTCGTAGTTTCCGAGGACCTCTCACCGACTTTATACCAGGTCGGTGTACCGAGGGTTGAGGTCGTCTGAGGAACTCGAGACGTCACCCCCTATAACGTGGGATAGAAGCGACCACCCCGAGTCGACTGCTTCCTGGTAAAATGGCAGCCGTTCCAAAAAAATAAAAATTTGTATGGAGGTGGGATGAAGGGGGGAGAAACCGGAAAAGCGGGATAGCCCCGAGGAAGCATCCCACGGAGGGATGGAAACCCGCCATAGAGACCGCCGGGATAGCTCCGACCGTTTAGCCGGTATCCCCATCCCTTCGGCCGAAAGCGGTAAGTTCGTATGGAGGGGGGGTGAAGGGGGACAGGTGGGGGGAGGACGAAGGTCCTGGCCGTTGGACCTCGAGGAGCGATGGTCGTCCGCCGAAGAGACCGCCTCCCTATCCTCGACACGTTTGGAGTTATCCCGCTTTGAAAAATCCAGAAAAGTTGTATGGAGTGTAAAAAAAATGTATGAACGGGATGGGGATGAGACTCAATTTGGTAACCCCCGATGACCCTCTATGACATTCCGTAAACCCCCCTTTCCTAGCTCTAATACCTTCCGAGATCCCGTCGCCGACTTTTTACCAGGTCGGTACACCGAGGGTTCGATGCCTTCCTGAAATGCGGAAACTCATCCTCTCTCCGACGAGGTGCAAGAGTCTGACCCGGGTGGACTCCTTCCGGGCGAAAAGGTGGCTGTTCCAAAAAAAGACCGCGTTGTATGGAGGCGGGATGAAGGGGGAAGAAACCGGAAAACCGGGATAGCCCCGAGGAAGCATCCCACGGAGCGATGGAAACCCGCCATAGAGACCGCCGGGATAGCTCCGACCGTTTAGCGGGTATCCCCATCCCTTTGGCCAAAAGCGGCAATTTCGTATGGAGGGGGGGTGAAGGGGGGCAGGTGGGGGGAGGATGAAGGTCCAGGCCGTTGGACCTCGAGGAACGATGACCGTCCGCCGAAGAGACCGCCTCCCTATCCTCGACACTTTCGGAGTTATCCGCCATAGAATAAGTTGTATGGAGTGTAAAAAAAATGTATGGACGGGATAGGGATGAGTCGCGATTTGGTAACCTCCGGGGACCCTCTATGACGTTTCGCAAATTTCCACTTTCTAGCTCCCGTACCTTCCGAGATCCCGTCGCCAACTTTTTACCAGGGAGGTGTACCGAGGTCTTTGAATTAATTTCTCGACAACTTTATCCGTAGACCACGATCCGCCACAAAGGGGAATCCCCAGGTGACTGCTTCCCCGAAGTTAAGGTCAGTAGATCAGTCAGTCAGTGGTATTTCAGCTTTATAGTTGTTAACTAGTTTTTGCGTGCGGCCGCGGACTGCAAGCAGCCCGCGGGGGGGGAGCCCCTCGAGTGGTTCTGCTATGGTTTTGTGTTTGCTCTTGTAAATGGTTTTGGTTTGGTTTGGGTGTTGGTCTTTTGAATTGTTTTGGTAAGGATTTGGATATAAGTATTGTATTTCGTGACGTTTCGGGGGTGGGAGAGAGGGGGGAGGGGAAGGGGGATGGTGTAAATGGATTGTCCTCGTCGAGACCGTTCAAATGATACCTAACACGGGGGGTCTGCCTGCCACGGTTACCGACGGTCTACCGAGTAGACCGCAAATGTCAAATTGTGAAATTTGGTCTATTGCAAAAAATTCGTCTCCTTGAGACCTCTCAAATGAGCACCAACACGGGGGGTCCGCGACGCACCGCTCCCGAGATATTTTCGAAAAAGTCCAAAAATGAGAATTTCGAAATTTTGTCGCGACCAAAAAATTCGTCTCGCCGAGACGTCTCCGACGACCCCAAACGCGACCCGGCTGCGGCGCGCCGTTTCCGAGATACGGCCGGGGGGTTCGAGGGGGGGATCAAAATTTTTACTTTTTCGGCGCCCCGGCAGACCCTCAGCGCCGCTCCGGGCCACGAGGTCGGGGTGCGCGAAATCCTCGGAGGGAGGGCCGGGGGGGAGGGTCGCGCTGCGCGCTCCCCTTTCCCCCCGCGGCTCCCCCCTCCTCGTCTTTCGCGCACCCCGACCTCGTGGCCCTCCGCGACGCGTCGACCGCCGTTTCTTAAGGGTGAAAGATCCCTAACATAGTGGGATTTCGTATGGAGGGGGTCCGAAGGGGAGGGGGAGTGGGGGGGTCGCGACGTGGTGACCCCCGATGGTCCTCTATGACATCCCGCAAACCCCGCTCCTCTGCGATTTACAGTTTCCGAGATCCCGTCGCCGAATTTTTACCAGGTCGCGATCCTCAACCTTTGGTACTGTCCTGGTACTCAGTGAGCCACCCCCTCTCCGATCCGCTACAATGGGGATTCCGCCGGCGACTCCTTCCGGGTGAAAAGGTAGCCGTTCCCAAAAAAAACTAAAAATTTGTATGGAGGCGGGATGAAGGGGGGAGAAACCGGAAGAGCGGGATAGCCCCGAGGAACCATTTCACGGAGGAATGGAATCCCGCCATAGAGACCGTCGAGATACCTCCTACCGTTTGGCGGATATCCTCATCCCTTTCTGAAAAAGTGGTAATTTTGTATGGAGGGGGGGTGAAGGAGGGCAGGTGGGGGGAGGGTGACGGTCCCGGCCGGTGGAGCTCGGGGAGCGATCCCTATCCTCCGAAGCGATCGCAGGGATAGGTCGCACCGTTTGGGATTTAAGTGGATTGGAAATTTCGAAAAGGTTGTATGGAGTGTAAAAAAAATGTACGGGCGGGATGAGGATGGGCGACAATTTGGTGACCCCCGATGGCCCTCTATGACATTCCGTAAACCCCGCCCCTCTGCGACTCGTAGTTTCAGAGGACCTCCCACCGACTCTATACCAGGTCGGTGTACCGAGGGTTCAGGTGGTCTGAGGAACACGTGACGTCACCCCCTATAACGTGGGATAGAAGCGACCACCCCGAGTCGACTGCTTCCTGGTAAAATGGCAGCCGTTCCAAAAAAATAAAAATTTGTATGGAGGTGGGATGAAGGGGGGAGAAACCGGAAAAGCGGGATAGCCCCGAGGAAGCATCCCACGGAGCGATGGAAACCCGCCATAGAGACCGCCGGGATAGCTCCGACCGTTTAGCGGGTATCCCCATCCCTTTGGCGAAAAGCGGCAATTTCGTATGGAGGGGGGGTGAAGGGGGGCAGGTGGGGGGAGGATGAAGGTCCAGGCCGTTGGACCTCGAGGAACGATGACCGTCCGCCGAAGAGACCGCCTCCCTATCCTCGACACTTTCGGAGATATCCGCCATCGAAGAAGTTGTATGGAGTGTAAAAAAAATGTATGAACGGGATGGGGATGAGACTCGATTTGGTAACCCCCGATGACCCTCTATGACGTTCCGCAAATTTCCACTTTCCAGCTCTTCTACCTTCCGAGATCCCGTCGCCGACTTTTTACCAGGACGGTGTACCGAGGTCTTTGAATTAATTTGTCGATAATTTTCCTCGTAGACTACGATCCGCCACAAAGGGGAATCCCCAGGTGACTGCTTCCCGGAGAACTTCATGATGAGTGAGTGGTATTTCAGCTTTATAGTTGTTACTAGTTTTTGCGTGCGGCCGCGGACTGCAAGCAGCCCGCGGGGGGGGGGGGCCCTCGAGTGGTTCTGCTATGGTTTTGTGTTTGCTCTTGTAAATTGTTTTGGTTTGGTTTGGGTGTTGGTCTTTTGAATTGTTTTGGTAAGGATTTGGATATGTTTTGTATTTCGTGAC
The DNA here is from genome assembly GCA_910589475.2 of Bembecia ichneumoniformis. Classification (NCBI taxonomy): domain Eukaryota; kingdom Metazoa; phylum Arthropoda; class Insecta; order Lepidoptera; family Sesiidae; genus Bembecia; species Bembecia ichneumoniformis. The sequence goes on along the minus strand of OU342533.1, from coordinate 11,957,649 downwards.
GTTTCGGGGGTGGGGGGAGAGGGAGGAGGGAGGGGGATGGTGTCAATGGATTGTCCTCGTCGAGACCGTTCAAATGATACCCAACACGGGGGGTCTGCCTGCCACGGTTACCGACGGTCTACCGAGTAGACCGCAAATGTCAAATTGTGATATTTGGTCTATTGCAAAAAATCCGTCTCCCCGAGACCTCTCAAACGAGTACCAACACGGGTGGTCCGCGACGCACCGCTCCCGAGATATTTTCGAAAAAGTTCAAAAATGCGAATTTCGAAATTTTGTCGCGACCAAAAAATTCGTCTCGCCGAGACGTCTCCGACGACCCCAAACGCGACCCCGCTGCGGCGCGCCGTTTCCGAGATACGGCCGGGGGGTTCGAGGGGGGGATCAAAAGTTTTACTTTTTCGGCGGCCCGGCAGACCCTCAGCGCCGCTCCGGGCCACGAGGTCGGGGTGCGCGAAATCCTCGGAGGGAGGGCCGGGGGGGAGGGTCGCGCTGCGCGCTCCCCTTTCCCCCCGCGGCTCCCCCCTCCTCGTCTTTCGCGCACCCCGACCTCGTGGCCCTCCGCGACGCGTCGACCGCCGTCTCTTAAGTGTGAAAGATCCCTAACAGTGTGTGAATTTATACGGAGGGGGTCCGAAGGGGGGGGGAGTGAGGGGGGTCGCGGCGTGGTGACCCCCGATGGTCCTCTATGACATCCCGCAAACCCCGCTCCTCTGCGATTTACAGTTTCCGAGATCCCGTCGCCGAATTTTCACCAGGTCGCGATCCTCAACCTTTGGTACTGTTCTGGTACTCAGTGAGCCACCCCCTCTCCGGTCCGCTACAATGGGGATTCCTCCGGCGACTCCTTCCGGGTGAAAAGGTAGCCGTTCAAAAAAAAACTAAAAATTTGTATGGAGGTGGGATGAAGGGGGGAGAAACCGGAAGAGCGGGATAGCCCCTAGGAAGCATCTCACGGAGGGATGGAAACCCGCCATAGAGACCGTCCGGATACCTCCTACCGTTTGGCGGATATCCCCATCCCTTTCTCAAAAGGTGGTAATTTTGTATGGAGGGGGGGTGAAGGGGGGCAGGTGGGGGGACGGTATCGGTCCCGGCCGGTGGGGCTCGGGGAGCGATCGCTATCCTCCAAAGCGATCGCCGGGATAGGTCGCACCGTTTGGGATCTACGGGGATTGGAAATTTCAAAAAAGTTGTATGGAGTGTAAAAATTATGTACGGGCGGGATGAGGATGGGTGACAATTTGGTGACCCCCGATGGCCCTCTATGACATTCCGTAAACCACGCCCCTCTGCGACTCGTAGTTTCCGAGGACCTCTCACCGACTTTATACCAGGTCGGTGTACCGAGGGTTGAGGTCGTCTGAGGAACTCGAGACGTCACCCCCTATAACGTGGGATAGAAGCGACCACCCCGAGTCGACTGCTTCCTGGTAAAATGGCAGCCGTTCCAAAAAAATAAAAATTTGTATGGAGGTGGGATGAAGGGGGGGAGAAACCGGAAAAGCGGGATAGCCCCGAGGAAGCATCCCACGGAGGGATGGAAACCCGCCATAGAGACCGCCGGGATAGCTCCGACCGTTTAGCCGGTATCCCCATCCCTTCGGCCGAAAGCGGTAAGTTCGTATGGAGGGGGGGGCGAAGGGGGACAGGTGGGGGGAGGACGAAGGTCCTGGCCGTTGGACCTCGAGGAGCGATGGTCGTCCGCCGAAGAGACCGCCTCCCTATCCTCGACACGTTTGGAGTTATCCCGCTTTGAAAAATCCAGAAAAGTTGTATGGAGTGTAAAAAAAATGTATGAACGGGATGGGGATGAGACTCAATTTGGTAACCCCCGATGACCCTCTATGACATTCCGTAAACCCCCCTTTCCTAGCTCTAATACCTTCCGAGATCCCGTCGCCGACTTTTTACCAGGTCGGTACACCGAGGGTTCGATGCCTTCCTGAAATGCGGAAACTCATCCTCTCTCCGACGAGGTGCAAGAGTCTGACCCGGGTGGACTCCTTCCGGGCGAAAAGGTGGCTGTTCCAAAAAAAGACCGCGTTGTATGGAGGCGGGATGAAGGGGGAAGAAACCGGAAAACCGGGATAGCCCCGAGGAAGCATCCCACGGAGCGATGGAAACCCGCCATAGAGACCGCCGGGATAGCTCCGACCGTTTAGCGGGTATCCCCATCCCTTTGGCCAAAAGCGGCAATTTCGTATGGAGGGGGGGTGAAGGGGGGCAGGTGGGGGGAGGATGAAGGTCCAGGCCGTTGGACCTCGAGGAACGATGACCGTCCGCCGAAGAGACCGCCTCCCTATCCTCGACACTTTCGGAGTTATCCGCCATAGAATAAGTTGTATGGAGTGTAAAAAAAATGTATGGACGGGATAGGGATGAGTCGCGATTTGGTAACCTCCGGGGACCCTCTATGACGTTTCGCAAATTTCCACTTTCTAGCTCCCGTACCTTCCGAGATCCCGTCGCCAACTTTTTACCAGGGAGGTGTACCGAGGTCTTTGAATTAATTTCTCGACAACTTTATCCGTAGACCACGATCCGCCACAAAGGGGAATCCCCAGGTGACTGCTTCCCCGAAGTTAAGGTCAGTAGATCAGTCAGTCAGTGGTATTTCAGCTTTATAGTTGTTAACTAGTTTTTGCGTGCGGCCGCGGACTGCAAGCAGCCCGCGGGGGGGGAGCCCCTCGAGTGGTGTTGCTGTAGTAGGTATTTGCTCTTTTAAATTGTTTAGGTATGGTTTTTGACCTTTAGAATTGGTTTGGTGAGGATTTGGATATATGTTTTGTATTTCGTGACGTTTCGGGGGTGGGCGGGGGGAGAGGGGGGAGGGGGGATGGTGTAAATGGATTGTCCTCGTCGAGACCGTTCAAATGATACCCAACACGGGGGGTCTGCCTGCCACGGTTACCGACGGTCTACCGAGTAGACCGCAAATGTCAAATTGTGATATTTGGTCTATTGCAAAAAATCCGTCTCCCGGAGACCTCTCAAATGAGCACCAACACGGGTGGTCCGCGACGCACCGCTCCCGAGATATTTTCGAAAAAGTTCAAAAATGCGAATTTCGAAATTTTGTCGCGACCAAAAAATTCGTCTCGCCGAGACGTCTCCGACGACCCCAAACGCGACCCGGCTGCGGCGCGCCGTTTCCGAGATACGGCCGGGGGGTTCGAGGGGGGATTAAAATTTTTACTTTTTCGGCGCCCCGGCAGACCCTCAGCGCCGCTCCGGGCCACGACGCGTCGACCGCCGTCTCTTAAGGGTGAAAGATCCCTAACAGTGTGTGAATTTATACGGAGGGGGTCCAAAGAGGGTGAGAGTAAAAAAAATTAAGGGGGGAGTGGGGGGGTCGCGACCTGGTGACCCCCGATGGTCTTCTATGACATCCTGCAAACCCCGCCCCTCTCCGACTTTTAGTTTCCGAGATCCCGTCGCCGTATTTTTACCAGGTCGCGATCCTCAACCTTTGATACTGTTCTGGTACTCCGTGAGCCTACCCCTCTCCGATCCGCTACAATGGGGATTCCTCCGGCGACTCCTTCCGGGTGAAAAGGTAGCCGTTCCAGAAAATTTGTATGGATGTGGGATGAAGGGGGGATAAACCGGAAAAGCGGGATAGCCACGATGAACCATTCCACGGAGGGATGGAAACCCGCCATAGAGACCGTCGGGATACCTCCTACCGTTTGGCGGATATCCCCATCCCTTTCTGAAAAAGTGGTAATTTTGTATGGAGGGGGGGTGAAGGGGGGCAGGTGGGGGGAGGGTGTTGGTCCCGGCCGGTGGGGCTCGGGGAGCGATCGCTATCCTCCGAAGCGATCGCCGGGATAGGTCGTACCGTTTGGGATTTAAGTGGATTGGAAATTTCAAAAAAGTTGTATGGAGTGTAAAAATAATGTACGGGCGGGATGAGGATGGGTGACAATTTGGTGACCCCCGATGGCCCTCTATGACATTCCGTAAACCGCGCCCCTCTGCGACTCGTAGTTTCCGAGGACCTCTCACCGACTTTATACCAGGTCGGTATACCGAGGGTTCAGGTCGTCGGAGGAACTAATGACGTCACCCCCTATTACGTGGGATAGAAGCGACCACCCCGAGTCGACTGCTTCCTGGTAAAATGGCAGCCGTTCCAGAAAACTAAAAATTTGTATGGAGGCGGGATGAAGGGGGGAGAAACCGGAAAAGCGGGATAGCCCCGAGGAAGCATCCCACGGAGGGATGGAAGCCCGCCATAGAGACCGCCGGGATACCTCCTACCGTTTAGCCGGTATCCCCATCCCTTTGGCCGAAAGTGGTAATTTAGTACGGAGGGGGGGTGAAGGGGGACAGGTGGGGGGAGGGTGAAGGTCCAGGCCGTTGGACCTCGAGGAGCGAGGGTCGTCCGCCGAAGAGACCGCCTCCCTATCCTCGACCGTTTCGGAGATATCCCGCTTTGAAAAATCCAAAAAAATTGTATGGAGTGTAAAAAAAATGTATGGACGGGATGGGGATGAGACTCGATTTGGTAACCCCCGATGACCTTCTCTGACATTCCGTAAACGTCATCCTTCTATCCCTCACGGTTTCCGAGGACCTCTCGCCGACTTTTTACCAGGTCGGTACACCGAGGGTTCGATGCCTTCCTGAAATGCGGAAACTCATCCTCTCTCCAACGAGGTGCAAGAGTCTGGCCCGGGTGGACTCCTTCCGGGCGAAAAGGTAGCTGTTCCAAAAAAAGACCACGTTGTATGGAGGGGGGATGAAGGGGGGGGAAATCCGAAAACCTGGTTGACCCCCAGGAAGCACCTCACGGTAGGATGGAAACCCGCCATAGAGACCGCCGGGATAGCTCCGACCGTTTAGCGGATATCCCCATCCCTTTGGCCAAAAGTGGCAATTTCGTATGGAGGGGGGGTGAAGGGGGGTAGGTGGGGGGAGGACGAAGGTCCAGGCCGTTGGACCTCGAGGAACGATGACTATCCGCCGAAGAGACCGCCTCCCTATCCTCGACACTTTCGGAGTTATCCGCCATCGAATAAGTTGTATGGAGTGTAAAAAAAATGTATGAACGGGATGGGGATGAGACTCGATTTGGTAACCCCCGATGACCCTCTATGACGTTTCGCAAATTTCCACTTTCTAGCTCTCACGCCTTCCGAGATCCCGTCGCCGACTTTTTACCAGGGAGGTATACCGAGGTCTTTGAATTAATTTCTCGACAACTTTATGCGTAGACCATGATCCGCCACAAAGGGGAATCCCCAGGTGACTCCTTCCCGGAGAACTTTATGAATGAGTAGTTAAGTCAGTGGTATTTCGGCTTTATAGTTGTTAACTAGTTTTTGCGTGCGGCCGCGGACTGCAAGCAGCCCGCGGGGGGGGGAGCCCCTCGAGTGGTTCTGCTGTGGTTTTGTGTTTGCTCTTGTAAATTGTCTTGGTTTGGTTTGGGTGTTGGTCTTTTGAATTGTTTTGGTAAGGATTTGGATATGTTTTGTATTTCGTGACGTTTCGGGGTAGTGGAGGGGAGAGGGGGAAGGGGGGATGGTGTCCAATGGATTATCCTCGTCGAGACCGTTCAAATGATACCCAACACGGGGGGTCTGCCTGCCACGGTCACCGACGGTCTACCGAGTAGACCGCAAATGTCAAATTGTGATATTTGGTCTATTGCAAAAAATCCGTCTCCCCGAGACCTCTCAAATGAATACCAACACGGGTGGTCCGCGACGCACCGCTCCCGAGATATTTTCGAAAAAGTCCAAAAATGCGAATTTTGAAATTTCGTCGCGACCAAAAAATTCGTCTCGCCGAGACGTCTCCGACGACCCCAAACGCGACCCGGCTGCGGCGCGCCGTTTCCGAGATACGGCCGGGGGGTTCGAGGGGGGGATCAAAATTTTTACTTTTTCGGCGCCCCGGCAGACCCTTAGCGCCGCTCCGGGCCACGAGGTCGGGGTGCGCGAAATCCTCGGAGGGAGGGCCGGGGGGGAGGGTCGCGCTGCGCGCTCCCCTTTCCCCCCGCGGCTCCCCCCTTCTCGTCTTTCGCGCACCCCGACCTCGTGGCCCTCCGCGACGCGTCGACCGCCGTCTCTTAAGGGCGAAAGATCCCTAATATAGTGGGATTTCGTATGGAGGGGGTCCGAAGGGGAGGGGGGAGTGGGGGGGTCGCGACGTGGTGACCCCCGATGACCATCTATGACATTTCGCAAACCCCGCCCCTCTGCGATTTATAGTTTCCGAGATCCCGTCGCCGAATTTTTACCAGGTCGCGATCCTCAACCTTTGATACTGTTCTGGTACTCAGTGAGCCACCCCATCTCTGATCCGCTACAATGGGGATTCCGCCGGCGACTCCTTCCGGGTGAAAAGGTAGCCGTTCCAAAAAAAACTAAAAATTTGTATGGAGGCGGGATGAAGGGGGGAGAAACCGGAAAAGCGGGATAGCCCCGAGGAACCATCCCACGGAGGGATGGAAGCCCGCCATAGAGACCGCCGGGATACCTCCTACCGTTTGGCGGATATCCCCATCCCTTTGGCCAAAAGTGGCAATTTCGTATGGAGGGGGGGTGAAGGGGGCAGGTGGGGGGAGAGCGATGGTCCCGGTCGGTGGGGCTCGGGGAGCGATCGCTATCCTCCAAAGCGATCGCCGGGATAGGACGCACCGTTTGGGAGCTAAGTGGATTGGAAATTTCGAAAATGTTGTATGGAGTGTAAAAATAATGTACGGGCGGGATGAGGATGGGTGACAATTTGGTGACCCCCGATGGCCCTCTATGACATTCCGTAAACCACGCCCCTCTGCGACTCGTAGTTTCCGAGGACCTCTCACCGACTTTATACCAGGTCGGTGTATCGAGGGTTCAGGTCGTCTGAGGAACTCGAGACGTCATCCCCTATAACGTGGGATAGAAGCGACCACCCCGAGTCGACTGCTTCCCGGTAAAATGGCAGCCGTTCCAAAAAAATAAAAATTTGTATGGAGGTGGGATGAAGGGGGGAGAAACCGGAAAAGCGGGATAGCCCCGAGGAAGCATCCCACGGAGGGATGGAAGCCCGCCATAGAGACCGCCGGGATAGCTCCGACCGTTTGGCGGGTATCCCCATCCCTTCGGCCGAAAGCGGTAATTTAGTACGGAGGGGGGGTGAAGGGGGACAGGTGGGGGGAGGGTGAAGGTCCAGGCCGTTGGACCTCGAGGAGCGATGGTCGTCCGCCGAAGAGACCGCCTCCCTATCCTCATCACTTTTGGAGATATCCCGCTTAGAAAAATCCAAAAAATTTGTATGGAGTGTAAAAAAAATGTATGGACGGGATGGGGATGAGACTCGATTTGGTAACCCCCTATGACCCTCTATGACATTCCGTAAACGTCATCCTTCTATCTCTCACGGTTTCCGAGGACCTCTCACCGACTTCATACCAGGTCGGTACACCGAGGGTTCGATACCTTCCTGAAACGCAGAAACTCATCCTCTCTCCAACGAGGTGCAAGAGTCTGGCCCGGGTGGACTCCTTCCGGGCGAAAAGGTGGCTGTTCCAAAAAAAGACCACGTTGTATGGAGGGGGGATGAAGGGGGGGGAAATCCGAAAACCTGGTTGATCCCCAGGAAGCACCTCACGGTAGGATGGAAACCCGCCATAGAGACCGCCGGGATGGCTCCGACCGTTTAGCGGGTATCCCTATCCCTTTGGCCAAAAGTGGCAATTTCGTATGGAGGGGGGGTGAAGGGGGGCAGGTGGGGGGAAGACGAAGGTCCAGGCCGTTGGACCTCGAGGAAGGATGATCGTCCGCCGAAGAGACCGCCTCCCTATCCTCGACCGTTTTGGAGTTATCCCGCTTTGAAAAATCCCAAAAAAGTTGTATGGAGTGTAAAAAAAATGTATGAACGGGATGGGGATGAGACTAAATTTGGTAACCCCCGATGACCCTCTATAATATTCCGTAAACCCCCCATCCCTAGCTCTCACACCTTCCGAGATCCCGTCGCCGACTTTTTACCAGGGAGGTGTACCGAGGGTCCTGATTTAATCTGTCATTGATTTTGTTTGTACTCTACGATCCGCCACAAAGGGGAATCCCCAGGTGACCGCTTCCCGGAGAACTTGATGAGTGGTATTTCGGCTTTATAGTTGTTAACTAGTTTTTGCGTGCGGCCGCGGACTGCAAGCAGCCCGCGGGGGGGGAGCCCCTCGACCGGTTCTGGAGTGGTGTTGGGAGTCGCTCTTGTAAATTGTTTAGGTATGGTTTTTGGTCTTTAGAATTGTTTTGGTAAGGATTTGGATATATGTTTTGTATTTCGTGACGTTTCGGGGGTGGGCGGGGGGAGAGGGGGAAGGGGGATGGTGTAAATGGATTGTCCTCGTCGAGACCTTTCAAATGATACCCAACACGGGGGGTCTGCCTGTCACGGTTACCGACGGTCTACCGAGTAGACCGCAAATGTCAAATTGTGATATTTGGTCTATTGCAAAAAATCCGTCTCCCGGAGACCTCTCAAATGAGCACCAACACGGGTGGTCCACGACGCACCGCTCCCGAGATATTTTCGAAAAAGTTCAAAAATGCGAATTTCGAAATTTTGTCGCGACCAAAAAATTCGTCTCGCCGAGACGTCTCCGACGACCCCAAACGCGACCCGGCTGCGGCGCGCCGTTTCCGAGATACGGCCGGGGGGTTCGAGGGGGGGATCAAAATTTTTACTTTTTCGGCGCCCCGGCAGACCCTTAGCGCCGCTTCGGGCCACGAGGTCGGGTTGCGCGAAATCCTCGGAGGGAGGGCCGGGGGGGAGGGTCGCGCTGCGCGCTCCCCTTTCCCCCCGCGGCTCCCCCCTCCTCGTCTTTCGCGCACCCCGACCTCGTGGCCCTCCGCGACGCGTCGACCGCCGTCTCTTAAGGGTGAAAGATCCCTAACAGTGTGTGAATTTATACGAAGGGGGTCCGAAGGGGGGGAGGTGGGGGGACGGCGACGGTCCAAGATGACGGACCTCCGGGGGCGATGGTCATCCTCCAAAGTGACCGCCGTTCTAGGTCTCACCCTTTCGGAGCTACGCGGATTCGAAGATCCCGGTCGGTTGTATGGAGTGAAAAAAACCGTATGGAGGGGGGAGTGGGGGGGTCGCGACGTGGTGACCCCCGATGGTCCTCTATGACATCCCGCAAACCCCGCCCCTCTGCGATTTATAGTTTCCGAGATCCCGTCGCCGACTTTTTACCAGGTTGCGATCCTCAACCTTTGGTACATTTCTGATACTCAATTAGCCACCCCCTCTCCGATCCGCCACATAAGTGAGTCCCCCGGCGACTCCTTCCGAGTGAAAAGGTAGCCGTTCCAAAAAAAACTAAAAAATTGTATGGAGGCGGGATGAAGGGGGGAGAAACCGGAAAAGCGGGATAGCCCCGAGGAAGCATCCCACGGAGGGACGGAAGCCCGCCATAGAGACCGTCGGGATACCTCCTACCGTTTGGCGGATATCCCCATCCCTTTCTGAAAAAGTGGTAATTTTGTATGGAGGGGGGATGAAGGGATGGGGATAGTGGGAAGATAAGGGTCCCTGCCGATGGGGCTCGGGGAGCGATCGCTATCCTCCGAAGCGATCGCCGGGATGGGTCCTACCGTTTGGGATTTAAGTGGATTGGAAATTTCGAAAACGTTGTATGGAGTGTAAAAATAATGTATGGGCGGGATGAGGATGGGCTACAATTTGGTGACCCCCGATGGCCCTCTATGACATTCCGTAAACCGCGCCCCTCTGCGACTCGTAGTTTCCGAGGACCTCTCACCGACTTTATACCAGGTCGGTATACCGAGAGTTCAGGTGGTCTGAGGAACTCGAGACGTCATCCCCTATAACGTGGGATAGAAGTGACCACCCCGAGTCGACTGCTTCCTGGCAAAATGGCAGCCGTTCCAAAAAAATAAAAATTTGTATGGAGGTGGGATGAAGGGGGGAGAAACCGGAAAAGCGGGATAGCCCCGAGGAAGCATCCTAAGGAGGGATGGAAGCCCGCCATAGAGACCGCCGGGATAGCTCCGACCGTTTAGCGGGTATCCCCATCCCTTCGGCCGAAAGCGGTAATTTAGTATGGAGGGGGGGTGATGGGGGACAGGTGGGGGGAGGGTGAAGGTCCAGGCCGTTGGACCTCGAGGAGCGATGGTCGTCCGCCGAAGAGACCGCCTCCCTATCCTCGACCGTTGTGGAGGTATCCCGCTTTGAAAAATCCAAAAAATTTGTATGGAGTGTAAAAAAAATGTATGAACGGGATGGGGATGAGACTCAATTTGGTAACCTCCGATGACCCCCTATGACATTCCGTAAACGTCATCCTTCTATCCCTCACGGTTTCCGAGGACCTCTCACCGACTTCATACCAGGTCGGTACACCGAGGGTTCGATACCTTCCTGAAACGCAGAAACTCATCCTCTCTCCAACGAGGTGCAAGAGTCTGGCCCGGGTGGACTCCTTCCGGGCGAAAAGGTGGCTGTTCCAAAGAAAGACCACGTTGTATGGAGGGGGGATGAAGGGGGGGGAAATCCGAAAACCTGGTTGATCCCCAGGAAGCACCTCACGGTAGGATGGAAACCCGCCATAGAGACCGCCGGGATGGCTCCGACCGTTTAGCGGGTATCCCTATCCCTTTGGCCGAAAGTGGCAATTTCGTATGGAGGGGGGGTGAAGGGGGGCAGGTGGGGGGAAGACGAAGGTCCAGGCCGTTGGACCTCGAGGAAGGATGATCGTCCGCCGAAGAGACCGCCTCCTTATCCTCGACCGTTTTGGAGTTATCCGTCTTCGAAAAATCCAAAAAATTTGTATGGAGTATAAAAAAAATGTATGAACGGGATGGGGATGAGACTCGATTTGGTAACCCCCGATGACCCTCTATGACATTCCGTAAACCCCCCATCCCTAGCTCTCGCACCTTCCGAGATCCCGTCGCCGACTTTTTACCAGGGAGGTGTACCGAGGGTCCTGATTTAATCTGTCATTGATTTTGTTTGTACTCTACGATCCGCCATAAAGGGGAATCCCCAGGTGACCGCTTCCCGGAGAACTTGATGAGTGGTATTTCGGCTTTATAGTTGTTAAAAGGCAATCAAGTCTTTTGTATAATACTAAATATAATAAGTAAATAATATTTAATAATTTATATGAACGGGATACCAGATTCGCAAAGTCTGGACTTTTTTTTTATGTAAAGGTCATCAGACGGGCTAGCAGTTCACTTGATGGTAGGTGGCTAACGTCGCTTATAACACGAAGAATGCCAGGGGTACTGCAAGTGCGTTGCCGACCATATGGGACTAAGGATAAGGGATTAGGAAAGAATAGGACAATGGGCTCTGGCATACCTTACTCACTCACCGAAACACAAAACCACACATCTTTTTTTAATTTTACATTTACCCTCGAATTTAACATTTGCAGGCGTTCAGTGCTGTGAATTCGCGCCACCGGACGCCCTGCCAGAACTGCAAGAAGGCGAATGTCTGCTTGCAACTGCTGGCTGCGACCAGCTTGCTAAACTTTGGATCGTCACCTTGACTGATGTGAGGGTTCCTCCTAGTGCTTCGCCGATGGATAGTGGATTGGATGATGATATCTAACTGTTTTTGTTCTAGGATCTAGGACACATCTCTGCGTCAATGCGCTTGTTCCGCACTTTGGAAGCCCATGGTGGGGCGGTGAGTTGCGTGCGGTGGGCTCCCGATACTGGGCAGCTTTTGACCAGTGGTGTAGACGAATGGTCGCGACTGTGGGAAGCGAGCAGCGGTCGCTGCGTGGCAGCGCTGCCTGCGTGGGGGGTTAGGGGTTCAGGGGGCGCAGTGGCAACGGCTGCGTTGGCAGGAGGAGTGGTAGTGGTGGCCACATTGGCAGGAGAGCTGGCAGTGTGGCGACGAGGAGGCGACACCCCAGGGGACGATGATGACGTTGGGCTTCCCGTGAGGGGTTGGGGGGCGCTAGGTGTCGGCAGGTGGCTGCAAGAGTATGTTACTAGGGCTCCAGGTACTAACCCCTCTTTGAATATCAACTTCAAGTAGAATTAATAAAATAATACCCTAACTATTAATACTACATAACAATATTGAATAAAAATTCTAAAAATATTGAAAAAGTTTGATTTTGCAATCAAGTTAATTGACAGATCGGAATAATGTTCTTATAGATTTTATATCAGAATTTTCTATATTGACCCACTTTGAGGATCGACACAAACATTTATTCGTCCGTCAATCACAAATTTTGTTATCAATATTATTAATCCCGATTTCCCATTCCCTTGCAGAGGACAACTGAGAACCAATAATATATGTCGTTTCTTCACTCTATTCTAAATCTTTTATTGACCCGTTTGACAAGTGGCGTTGTAATTAAGTATGAGCGAGGTGTCACCTCCCATGAAGTGTACCGTCACAGTGTCGTTATCCTTTATCATAAAAAAGTATTTCGTATCAGGTTCAGCAGTGTCTCCCTCCGAGGAAGCAGAGCTGCTACAGAGGGCACGCACTGAACACCTTACGGGGACCACTCTTCTGGATGATCCCATAGAAAACCTTCTAGCAGTCTTCGGTTACGGTATATCTTAATGTTCTATAAGTACTTACCCAAAGAATGTATTCATTTTTATTTTGCTTATTGCACTATTATTATTGCTTAATGCTTGCATCTAAAAATAAAAATTTAAAAATCAGAACTGTTACTTCAAATGGTGTGTTTATTTGGTTGCGTTTGAGCAATAAAATTGCCTGTTTATGATAGTGCTGGAGAATTAGCTCAAAAACCTGCTCGTTCCCCAAAAACTTTATAACTGCAGTTTTTATGGCTTAAACATTAGTAAAAAATGTGAATAATACAATCCTAAAATGTGCCCTCGTGGGAGGTCGAGAACATCTTTTTAATAACAAAAAAAAAACACTCCCCTTTTAGTTTTTCGTATATCTTGGAAAATATGCGTCTAATCGAGCGACGTGAAGTTACATGGTAATCGAATTTGTTCCTTATAAAATTTCACGCCTTAGTGAAAACTGCATCAAAATGGTTGGGGAGGAGTTAGAGGATATATATGTAGACAGACAGACCCGGGCAGCGACTTCATTTTATATTAAAGAAGTTATAGAATGAGCAATATTTCTGTGCGAACAGATGCGGAACAGGATGAGAGTTCAGACCGTGCCGCTCTCAGGGACCGAATAGTGGACGAGCTGAGGTGGTTACGTAGACCCCAGCCTGCATTGGAAACGGTAACTATTTATTATTTGCAAAATTATTAATAATAAAACAATTGCCCGAGTTTGTGTGTGTGTGTGTATGTGTGTGTGTACGTAATTGTATGTGTGTGCTTATTTTTCAGTATAGTATAAACGCATTACGTTTATACAGGCTGGAATTTTTTAACCTGAAGGGCAAGTACTCTAAATAGCTCTTAGCGCCCAGTGAGCTATTATGTGTACATTAGTACATAATAGCTCACTGTTAGCGCCATTGTGGCTAATTTATGAATGACTATTTCATGGTTTTAGCTTTTTCAGTTTAACCCCTTATTATAATCCCTTATTAACTTATAAGTTAGTCCTCCTTGCCTCTATTCTCCATGGGTGAGATAATTCAATGTTTTATCTGATATTGTTTACGAAGTGTGTGGTTTTAACGGTACCTATTTTTGATCTAGGAGCTGGGAGCACCTCACTGTCTTCTATGCCCGTTGTCCCACAGACTACTGCTGGAGCCAGCCCGGGCGGCCGACGGCTTCACATACGAGCGAAACGCTTTACACGAGTGGTACCTTGCTGCAGGTCTGCATATTTTTTTTTCAAGAGAAAACGCTAGTAACATTTTAACTTAAATGATTGAAAAAGTGTCACTGGGAACATAAACCAAGCAACCGGCTATTACAACTTAACGAATATGTAGCATTGAAGTAAGCACTAAAACAGTTTTACTCAAAATAACAAGCTAAATTAAATATAGTATTCGTTTCTTTTAAGTTCGTAAAGAAAGTTTATGTTAACATTATTTTATTAGTTACTAGATGTCCCCATTTTATTGTAATGTAAGCGTTTGTACATAAATAAATAAATGAGTTGTTCCAATCAATGCCTATTCTGACTGCGCGTCTGAGATGCGGAGTTTATGGATAAGGTGCCATGATCCGGATTGGCAGAAATTTTATCTCGGGGACGCGGTATCTTTGGAACAATCTTCCTTCTGAGGTGTTTACGCTTATAACATATGGGCTCTTCAAGAGAGCTGTAAAGAAATTTCTGCAGGCATCTTCCCTAGAACACCAGAAACAGCTGGCGACAATAGACTAGCTACAATCAAGTGGACCGACAGTCATAATATATATTATATTTTGATTACATAATAATTACATAATTTTACTGGAGGTTTCGGGTTTATTAAAGATGCCTTGTAATTTCGATAACAAATTAATTGTATTAATTAATTATCGAATAGAATAAGTTTGAAATTGATAATTAATTTTAATTAAATTTATTCGTACTTTTAAATCATTTCGTGTCATATTTGTACATATTTTGTTATATATAGTATAATATTATATCGATGTTATATATATCGATGTCACTTAGCGCAAATATTTATATAGAATACTATGAATATATTATTAGTGCAAGCCCAGAAATAATAACTGAATATAATACAGATGGACCTATATCGGGCGTGTCCGGACGACGAGTCAGAAACACACTCGTGTTGCCCAATTACGGCGTGAGGGAGACACTGCGGGAGTACCTCGATACGCAACAACAGCTCTAGTGCGAACCTACGACTACTACCTCATGGACGGACACAACACAATAATGATTTTCAGCACAAATCAACAGTCCTTTTTTATCATCCAAAATCATCTCTCAATTTTTAAAGGCACTGGAAACTAAATTGTTACTGCAATCTTTTATATAAGATATCAAAAGGAGAACAAAGTTTTCCTAAATAATAGCTACGATAGTGGTGCAACACCATAGGTGCTGCTGACTTTAGGAGGAACAAGGATAAGGGATCAGGAAAGGGGCTCTGGCATCCCTTACTCACTAACCGAAACACTACTGCATACGTCTTATAATTCCACGGTGATAATTCCAAGGTGGTCACTGCCACTAGACGAGCTACAAAACGCAGTGTGTTCTGCAACTATCAAATGTTAATGTGGTTCTGTAGACTTGTAGGTCTACGTCTGCCCATTTTTATACATCTTTGTAAATTATATTACACTAGCGACCCGCCCCCGACTTCGCCCGGCGTGCAATTTTTATATATATGAACATTCCCCGTTTATCCCTCTTTCCATTAGTGAAAACCGAATTAAAAGACGGAAAGAGGGATAAACGGGGAATGTTTTTATATATAAAATTGCACGCCGGGCGAAGCCGGGGGCGGGTCGCTAGTATGCAATATAGAGAAGAGGATTGAATATAGAGAAATATAGTATATAGAGAATATAGATTGAATATAGTATGCAATATAGAGAAGAGAATTTATTTGAAATACATATATTTGAAATCCAAAAATACCTTTTTTACTTTATCGCATGTAATATTATAACTGTTTGTTTCTTAATTATTAAATAAATAACAATGTCCGCGTCTCTTATGTTACAAGTTTTAATAAATCATGAATAAGGCTATTAATAATTAAAGCAATTTCTCGTTTGTTTAATTTTTTGCTGAGATCACCTCACATATTATAATATAACTTCAATGCTGTGCTTAAATATTATTTATGCACAGCATTGAAGTAGGTATCTATACAATACACTATAAATGTATATCGATGAGAGGCGACATGTTTAAGTGTATAATCGCGGAAGGGATGGAAATATGTGTAAACGCATAATTGTCTAATAAATATTGATAAATTTAAGAATTTAAATTTCTCTTTAATTTTCTACTTGATTTCTCAGAGTAATATTTAAATTTAAGAATAAAATTATTTTTACTGATTTACGCGAATAAACGCAATATTTAAGTATGTTAATTAAATCAGTTTCAAATATACATAGTTTTACTTTTATTTGCAACCGATGAATTTTACCTACATTTTATATTAGTCCAGGAAAATTTATATACGCGCGGGATATAAACTTGTGGGTTATAAACTCGCGGGACCTAATTTCGCGGAACCTAAAAAATGTACTTGCGGGATATAATTTTGCTCGAGCTTATGTACCACTAGGTACATAAGCTCGAGCAACAAAAAATACCAGGACGTAAACTCATGTGATATAAGTTCGCGGGATAAAAACTCGTGGGATAGGTATATAGGTATAAAACTGAGACACCTTATGGGATATAAACTCGCGACATAATATAATTCCGCGGAATAGCAGCGTTGCATCCTGCGATGATGGGTTCCAGTCTTGTTAACACGTATGAAAACAAACAAGGCTTTTCAAGGTGTTGATTTGAAAAAAAAATATTTTGCACAAATATTGATTTTTTTTATAAACTCTCATAAACTGGTCAGCTTATCTTTGAGTTTTGGAACATCCCTGTGTATAGATAGGTAAGTACAGCAAAACAAAATAAAAGAATTTCAACGATCTCATCTTTATTTGTATTTACTTACATTTATATATTTACAAGTGAGGCAGTAACAGTGTTCAACTAAATATAATCAAATCAATCAAATCGACAGCACATTGGCTTAAACGATCAACAGCAGACAAAAATCACTCTTAAATTCGAATATTTAGAATTTACTTTTATCTGAAGTTGATTGCAAGAAGCCTCAATACTTTTACTAAATTAAATTTTACTTCTCTACATTCATACGATGACTTTTTTTTCAAATAGTACATATTTATCGTATGGATGTACTGAAATTGCAATTTGTATGTATCACAGCGAAACTATTTTGGACTTTAATTCAATTTATGCACGTTGTACTTATGTTACTGAAGTCAAAAAAATAGTTTTTAGAATTTTTGTCTGTTTGTCTGTCTGTGATATTTAGTGTTTGTTTCAATCCAATCGATTTACAAAGAAAAAAGTTACGCGCTATACAGAATACTACGCGTACGCAGTTGCGGGCTCACTAGTATATAGAATATATAGAGCGGGCATTGGGAAAATTTTCCTACTAAAATATTGATCCTGATCGCCGATATCAGTATGGCCATGGCGTAGCTAAATAGCCTTGTAAAGTTTGTGATGTACTGAGCGACTTTGTACCAGGTGGTTCTAAATGTCACATCACGAATACTTTCGTCTTGTCCGAAAATCTTCGGTTTTACAATAATTGCAACCGGTAGGTGGATTTTTGCAGATTTTTCTGACAGAATAACGTCCTATTTATTAGTAAATCTACATATACATATAATAAAATAGTAAACGAGACGTGTTTGTACATTAAAAAGTAATAAATTCCTCATTATTGTAATATTATCATTGTATAAAGATGGCCAAGATAGTGACGGGTGATACAAACAATTTTAACTCAACTGGCATGTTAAAATAAGAACTATAATGTAATAACACATGATAAAAAGCTAGTACCTACATACTCGTATGTATATCGTACGTACAAGTCGTCTATGACGAAAAGTCAATACTGTTATTATTTATTTAATAATTACAAGAAAGAAAAATAATTCACAAGAAGCTATTACAAAAATTAACGTGGACCAACCGTCATTCCTAAATCTATTTTTTTAATTTATTCGGATCAACATTCAGTATTCAATTTAAATGGACTAATTATAGATTAATTTTTCTTGACACGCTCTGATTATTTATCATATTTTCCATTAAATAAAAAAAACCATGAAAGTTCCCCTAATAAAATAAAGCTTCCTGTGTTCCAAAAGTTCCTTTATCACGCCAGTCGAGTGAGCTACAAGCCGTGCTTATTGATTCGTAATAAAACACACAAAATTTACCTCCTAAACTAACCTTTGATTCAAGGTTGAGTCTGTACATAAAGTTGTATCTTTGGAGCACGGCTTCATATTAATTAATCCATTAAGTAGCAATCCCGTTTTTTGTACTCGCAACGAATTCTGATTTTTGTCCAAAGTGGACGAGAACAGTTAAAATTTCGATGTCACTATTAATACAACAGATGGCGCACACTTAAACAATTAGCAGACGTGACACAAAATGGTAGATTGGTATCTCACATCACGCTAGTGTTGTTCACGCTTGGCTACGTACGTGTATCTCGTAAAGGCGTGTATCGACATGTGAGTTCAGCTCGCTTGTCGATACCGGCCTGCTCAAGTCGAGCGGCACGAGAGATGCGAGCGGAGCCGCTCACGGCGCTTGTGCTCGCATGTCGATACACGACCTAAAGCTTTTTAAAAAAGATAAGAGACATAATTGATATTAGCGCTAGTTTGTTTGTGTTAATATTAACATGTTTCATAATATAAAAACGACATATCTTTAGTGATAATTTTAATTGTAGTAGGTATATTTAGGTTCGACAGTACATCATATCACAAAGATAGAGAAATATATAGAAAGATCTATATCATAAAGATATAGAAGGCGCGTCGAGAGAATGCTTGAAGTACCTGTTCACTTCGTTGATATTTTTAAATAAATCTTTGTATATAAAATCAATCGCTGTGCGTTAGTCTCACAAAAACTCAAGAATAGCTTGACCCATTTTAATTCGGTTTTCACTTGTATATACAAATCAATGAGCAATTTATATTATATACAAACCTTCTCCAAGTTTGTATATATAAAAATTGTACCCAGGGCGAAATCGGGACCGGGTCACTAGTAATAAATAAAATTAATTTATTTCAGGCCATATTAATAATTAATTTAATATTAAAATTAATTATGGAATTGAATCTTTCTGGGCATTAATTACATCAAGATAAATATCTATCACATTTTTAAATATTGTAAATTAGTAGATACATGGAGTGATTTAAATTTGTTTATCAAAATTAAATTGATAATAAAGTGTAATTCAATAAAGTTCAATAATATTGCTCCTGTAAACATTATATTTTCAAATATTCCTTTGAGATTGTACAAAAATAATTTTAGGTAAGTACGTACCTAAATTAAATTAAAAAAAGATAAATAATTTGACCGCAGTAGTTAA
The DNA here is from genome assembly GCA_910589475.2 of Bembecia ichneumoniformis. NCBI lineage: Eukaryota > Metazoa > Arthropoda > Insecta > Lepidoptera > Sesiidae > Bembecia > Bembecia ichneumoniformis. The sequence continues at coordinate 11,938,583 of OU342533.1, read as the reverse complement.
AAGCTTTAACGTTCTCTACTAGGCGATCTACTATGATCTTGGGCAACTGGGCTCTCTACACCCGACCCACGCTCTTTACACCTTTGTTTTTCTGAAACTATTAAATTAAATGAAAAACTTTTCGTGTCATTTATAGTGTAATTGAAACTCTGTCATTTGATTATAGACACAGTGCAATACTTCTTGAAACAACCAAGTTGAATCGATTTTTGTACCGAGGCTTGAGACATTCAATGTATCACATAGGTATATATATTTTGTTACATTGGCTTACCTAACGTACATTGTTTGAATGAGCTGAAAAGGAAAACAAAGCAGTGATGTTTTCTTATCAAGGGAATGTAAAGCGAAAGATCCAATTATGACAGCATTGGATGATCATGAAATAATCTTTGCACTAAGTACCATTTTTTTAAATGAAATGGTTTTTTTACAATCAAGCACGTAGCAGGCAAGTGAATGCTACGATTTATTCTTTATGTGAGTACCAATTGTCTTGTGTTCCGTCTCCAAATGTTTGTGAAGTCCATGAACGAATGGCACTAGCGACAGTGGGAGACAATGGGAGTTACAAATGTACAATATCTTAATTAAATGAATATTATATGTATGTGGCAGAATAAAATCAAAAATAATTATAACATTTTATATTATAAATACATAATATTGAAAACTGTCATTAAATCTTTACAAGATTCCGATCTTGTAAAGATCTAATGACACGTTTCCGGGGTCATCACGGAATAAGATTTTTTTTTTCTCAAAAGCACATTAAAGCTTACGGAAAATGCTTATTCATTCCGGAAATTTTCATTGCTCTCTACATATTATATTATGCTCAATACACATCAAAGTTAAAAGTTAAAAAGGATAACTTTTGGTTTAAACTTTAAAAAATTGGTTTAATGGATTTAATCATTGAATTAATCAAGACATAAATGCAAGCAGATTTGTTAAAGTTTAATTCTAATCCCACTGTCTCTAAGTACCTACATTATATTATGGCTTCGTCTAACAGAGTACCGACTTTCAATTATAACTGCATAGTCTAATATCTCAAATGTAAAATTCAATTTTTTTAATATTCAGTAAAGTGGTATAACGGGGTATATGTCTTTAATTCAAGTCCTTAAGAAAAATTCTAATTGCGTTTTTCCGCCGTTATATGCTTATTTGCAGAGATAAAATCGCATTAATTTTTTTTATCAAAAATTTGTATTTGGCAAAATTTTTATTTTGTTATAGTAAATTAACTGATTGCTGTGATGTCACCATAGGAGGCTTATCAAATATAATTTTTAAAATTCTTTAAACATTGTCTTGATAATGAAAAGTTGAGCTTACTGGCACAGGCTTTTTAAGTATGAAAGGGAGCTCCTGCCACTGTATATATAAGAAAGTTTTTTTTTTTAAATTAGGGTTGAATTATTTTGGAGAGACGATCCATGAATCTCTACTATGTAGCTGGTACATTAGCGAGACCAAATGGCACAACTGTGAATCCTTTATCCTCAGCATGTAAAGGAATCTCCAGAAGAAAGACAATGCAGTGATTATACAGTACTATAAAAGTTTTTATTTATAAAGTCGGTACTGTGTTTAGAAGCCAAGCGAGATTTAAGTTCTCGCTCGCAGAGATCTATGTAATGTGCTTGGAAGTAATCCACAGCAGAACTGGTATTACAAATGATCACATTTCATAGGCTATCTGCAATAGTATTTCATATAGCGATTAATTAAGTCATTAAATATTATATTTCGTGTATTTTAATTAATTATAATATGTACAATTTTACAATATTAATGCATGATCAGTGCGTCGACCGCTCACAATGTACAATTGTTTCATTACGTAAATATAAATTTTAATAGTTACAAATAACGTAATACGTATTAATTAATTAACTCTTCACATCATTCATATCACATCACATCGCGTTCCGAATCGTCTCTTACCGCTAATAATAATATTAGAAATTTTTACAATACATAATAAGTAATATGAAATACACAGCACATCGAATGCGCAGTGGGGATGGACGTAGTTCGATTTATACACACACACGGCGACCGCTCGCGGGACGCTATTTGCCCTCTTCGTCGTGGCACAACACACTGCAACAAAAATCATCATCACTATCATCATCTCAGCCGTAGGACGGTTCTGAACATACCGTCCTACATACATAATAGTACATAGTACTATTATGTACATAATATATAATAGTACATAATAGGTACATAGTGCCATAATTTTCCAATAGGACCGTTCAGAAACAGCCTTGACCCGCCGTCTAATTTGACCCGCCCTTGTTTAATCGACAATTATTCCTGGCAAAATGGCAAAAAGGTTCTAAGTTATGAGATTTTTACTCACTAAAAACCCATACGATTGTCGCCAGCTGCCCCTAGTCGGAGACCACGGTAACTCCATTCGCATAACTCTACGGTTCCTGTAGCATATTCTGCTTCTCTCCGAATACCTCTGGATCTACTAGTTTCTCCAGTTTGCCTGTTATCTCTAAGGGCTTTTAATAATCCATCGCCAGAACCTCTTGCAATTCGGCAAAGAATACCGTGTCTGTATTCTAACTGTATCCCAGATTTATCAACCTGGTATCACTGGTATGTATCATCTAATGGATCGTCATCAAATTTAATGTAATTCCTATTTGAAGAACCTACACTTTTTTTTAATTTCTTTTTTGTTTTGATTTGCAAGTTTTATTTCACACTGGTGTTATCTATGCAGGAGGTTACAGCCAACGGACGGACTGTACAGGTCATGAATGGCCTTACCTCCTTGTGTTTAGTTATCACTATCATCATTTCAGCCGTAGGATGTCAATTAAGCCTCCCCATAATAGGGTATTTTTCATTGTTGATAAAAAAATCAATAACTTAAACACATTTATTGATCAATTTTAAGCTATATTTTTTTGTTTTTCATAAATAATAACCGGATAATAATGATAAAACACATTACAAAAAGAAATTCACATTCAAATTTTAGCACCTAAACAAGGTTTACCGCCTAACAACCCATACGAGGCTTACTTAAATTACTCAAACAAGGACTGACGAGAGACGGAATATTTGATAATTTGATAATTTTTAAGATAATTTCGATCTAAGTATATAATATATTGTGGAGATTATTTAATATTACAACGAACTAAATGCTTTGTTTTGTTTGAGTAATATACAAATCCTTTACAATCCTGCAGTTGCGGCCGAAGTTTTGTGATTACTAGAATGTCATAACTAATAGAATATTAACAAGATTGTCTATTATTTTGTCAATAGTCAATGGGGAATGATGGAGATAGAGAAAATAACATACTTGAATAATAATGCAAGCGCAATAAGGGCAAATAGCCTGAGAAGTGCGCGAGGACTTGCGATTGTTGCGAGCGTCGCGCACAAGTTGACTACGAGAGGCGACAAAAGTCGCGCAGCATTGTTGCCGTGTTGCATCGCCGCTGGTTGCTCGCCTGGAAATATACAATTGTTTTTTTAATGATAAAATGTAAGTTCATCAATATAATATTTTATTTGCAATACCTGTGAATAAACTTACATCTAAATGTAAAGAGTTTTCTGGACTGTTTTTTGATTGTCCTAATAGTAACGAGTCTCAGATCTGTAAATTGAGACAACTAAACTGATTTGAAAATTCAGTTAAACATAATTTGTTATAATATCAATTTAATTTCCTTTCATGTTTCTGATGTTTAAAAATAGTTATGTTTCCTCAAATCAAGCAAATTTCCTAATTCTTGTAGCACGTATATTTGGCTTCAGAATCAAAAGATTAGTGTGTTTTCACACTCTAATTTAGTTTATTTAGTTTATTTATTATGTACATAAGTGATTGATATGTTAATATTGTGTTTATACTTGTAAACCTATTATAGTGTACATTTAATTTTATTACTGATCAAAGAATTATAATTTCTCGCGTTCGTGCATAATTACACCAAGGCTGTTCTTGTTTTTGGTAGCAATGATCGTGTTTTGTAAAAATCTGGTATTAGCTGCGTATGTTGCCAATTTAAAAAAAAATATAGTTCAAAAGTTTTTTGAAAAGTATTATTTCAATTGTAATATTGACTATTTTAAGATTCCGATACTCGTAAATCTGCGACCAACTATAGTGTTTCGGACGTCATTCGTACGTTGGTTATTATTATTCTCGTTTTTAATTTCTTTCTTAATTTTTTTTACATTTACATAAAAACAATAAATATTATAAAAACAAAATTAAACTTATCTGTCCGCTGATAGCGGGGTAAGGCCCAAACTACCGGTGGTTAGGGCTTCAGAGCGAGAAAGCTCCTAATCTTATTCGTGCCGTGTCAAGAAGTACCGCCTTTTGTATCTGTCCCTTCATACAACCATCTAGCGAAGCCTCTTGAGGTGTTGATCGAGGCTCTTCACTATCAGACCATTTGCCGATACGACTATCGGGACGATTATTGTCGAATCGACATCCCACATGGCAGTATTTTTTTTTCTCATTATTATTATTATTGTTGAAAAAAATCTATCTGACGTATTGTTAAATACTTAGAAATCTGTCATTTAAACGTTTTGAGACAGCCAATGAAACAATTCTACTGATGGATATGGCGAGGTTTCACGTGTGTGTACTGACTTAGATCGGTACTTGGACGTGCCTACAGCGGTTCCGAGCCAAAGGAGGGTGTATAACTTACCGCTAAGCACATGCAGCACTACGGAGGCTGAGTCCAGGTTGGAGGGAGAACAGGAGTAGTTGCCCGAGTCCTCTCGTCGAGTGTTGTATATTATCAAGTTTCCAACCTGGAACACAGACAACACAATCTGCGATTAAACAACACCTTCGTTTATTAGCAATATGCCTTGTTTCGTTACTGATTCTTAGACACATTTATTTAGACATTCATCATCATCTCATAAGCCTCCTCCATAATTTTCCAATAGGACAACATTAAGAAATAAATACCAAAATATTTTACAATAATTAAGTATTTATTTCCATATTGACAGGACATATAATCCTAATGCGATGGTAGGCGATGGTAAGCAGGATAATTTATTAAAGGTCCATTTGATGGTAGGTGGCTATCGTCGCCTCTAACACAAAGAACGCCACAGGTGCTGCAAGTGCGCTGCCGAATATAGTAACATTAAGGATAAGGTCCTTATCTCAATTCCTTATCATAAGGAATTGGGAAGGATAGGGAAAAGGGCTCTGGCATCCCTTACTCACTCATCGAAACACAACAGCACACGTGCTATTATTTTACGGTGGTCTTCTGTAAGAGGGTGGCTAAAGCCTTCATACGGGCTGTCCAAATGACTGCGAAACGCAGTGTGCTCTGCCCACTACTTTCCAGATCCAGACCAGAGCCAACTTTGAAAAGTTCATTTCCAAAGTTGGCCCTGTCGGGATTCGAACGCGGGACCGCTGAAACAGAGCGTTAAGACAAGCACCCCAACAACTTTTCTAATGCGCTCGTCTAATCTAATCTAAACTGGGTCTATTAATTAACTTAAAAATTGGGTTTTGATTTGGGTTATGTAGTTAATACATTCTATAAGATATTATAAATAATGTGGTTCTCGCAAATTTACTCGCAGCAGAAGTAAAAATATTAATTTCATCAGTTACCAGATTGTGAGCGGACCGTGCCAAAGCAAGCTAATTTTGTCGCACGGCACCGTCAGGAGTGGTGACTTCTATTTTTCTAAGAGCTTTTGTACAAATGTACGCTGGCTTATGAATAAACTAGTTGTTGCACGCGACTTCGTCCGCGTTTCTTTATAAAGTATTACTCGCTGATAACGTAGCTTTCTATAGGTGAAAGATTTTTTTAAATCGGTCCAGTAGTTTTTGAGTTTATTCATTACAAACATACAAAAATACATACATAAAAATCTTTTTTCTTTATAATATTATTAACCTAATACTAACTAATATTATAAACGCGAACTTGAATTCGTTTGTTTGTTATGCTTTCACGCCTTTACTACTCAACAGATCATCATGAAATATGCATACACGTTGTCAAGATATACAGAAAAGGACACAGGTTACATTTCATCTAGAAAAAAGTAGTGTTCCCGTGGGACCATCTAAAAATATATGACAAATAAAGATTTAAATAAATGTTTTAACACAAAGGGCGCGGACGAAGTAGCGGGCAAAAGTTAGTAGTAAAATAGAGGTACCGTAGTATCAGGCGCGACCCTCTCCATGCGTATTTCGACAATACTCCTGTCGTAGTTTAGGACCCGTTCGTCGTTGTGGTACCAAAAGATGTAGGCGGGCTCCTCCAAGGCCTGAGTGATGACGCATTTGAGGCTCACCGTGCTGCCGGCCTTCACGTACAGGTCTGACTCGCCGACTATCTCGATCTTTGGCACTGCAAATATCATGTTGCAATTCTCAGTCATACACGCCGTGGAAGCTTAGATATTCTAGATTTGGACAGAGTTTACTAATAAACCTTTAGGAGGCTCTCGATTCAAACACATCTTACTACTCAAATAACGTGTAGTTCTAGGGATACGTCCACTTTTCAATTTGTCCATTACTAACAAGTGTTTTTCCAATAACGTCCCCTTTGAACTCCCAAGACGTCTTTTTCTAAACAATCTAATAGCATTCTCCAAATATAGAGAAAATGCGAGTTTTAGATTAAACGGTATTTGGAAATCTTTTGCAATCGATAATAAATATCGAAATGATATTTCTAGACATTTTGAAATGAACGAAATTATCATATAATAGGAAGACCAGACAAGGCCAGTTAATAATATATACAAACATTTACAGGTACAAAATTTACATAAATAAAAATCAACTCGTTTTATGACACAACATCATTACTTGAGAACGCCTCGAACGATTTGGTTCAATTTTTGTTGTCTTCGTAAGGTTATATAATAAAAAGAAAACTATAGCAATCACTCTCATAGCATTTGGAGATATGGACAACCATATAAATGATTCATTCATGACTTTATTGCATATACATCACATTAATTTTATCGCATAAAACTGTGTATATTTTTTTCACATTGTTATAGTAGGCACATTCTAAGAATACGGTGTTTAGCGCCATCTGTATAAATCATATAAATGGTTTGAAAAAAGTTCATTGATTTTGGTCATCATTAATGTAGAAAGCTTTATTTTGTTCATTATTTCATATTAGTGCGTTATTATTATTTAATTGTTAATATTTTAACTATATTGCATGCAATCTACTAACTAATCTGAATATATAAGTATTATATATACAATGCTGCATATAAAAGACTATATTCGGTAGATGACTCCATTATTCGACAGGATCCTTTATTCGACAGAAGCCAATTAAAGGATCCTCTGTTACATTTAAAATATTATATATTCTGTCAGATATTTAATCATTTTGTTACAAATACAATATATATAATTATATTTAAAATAAAAATTTCAACTAGAATTTTTTTCGTAGGAAGGTGTGAGGAATCGATATTTTGTCCGCTTCTTCAAGAGTAAAATCCAGTTGAATGACATATAGAGAAGTAGACAAAAAGCTGTGGAGTAAAGGTATCTTACCGACAACGTTGAGCTGCACGAAGTGGCTCATCTTAGGCTCAGTGCCGACCTGGCATTCGTAAACGCCGGCGTCGCGCGCTTGAACATACTTCACCTGGAATATCATAGGACCATTATTTCTTCTTTGTTTCAAAATTACAGTGGAGCTTTTTTAATGTTAAGATCGACAGACAGGCTGACGGTCCACTTGATGGTAGGCGACTACCACTAGCAACTCCAGAACCACACTCCTTGAAACTAAACTCCGGAGTCTAGAACACCTTTGCAGATTTTCTATCTATTTTCTATCGGATCCGATTTTCTATCGGATTCATCTTAGAGAGTGTGCACAAGAACTTCACCACTTATAGATGGATTGAGTTTCATGGCCACATGGGATGAGACGATTATGCGATATAAGGTGACGATGTACTTTTCTTGTGTAATCAAAGGAAACCATATTACCTGTAAGGTCCAAGTGTCAGTGGCCTCCACAAGAAACGCCTGGAACCGTTCGTCTGCAATGAATGTGAACCTGTCCACAGTCAATATGTGCGCGTCTCTCCGACGAATCCACGACACCGATTTGTTGCTCAGTTGACGGACCTGAAAAATTTAAATTATGCTTGGTTAATCTTGAATTAGGTAGGCTGTAGTGGGTTTATCAGCTTTTTTAACTAAACTTTTTCACAGATTCAATAATTTCATAAAATCTTAACAATTCATAAACCTTTAACTAAATTTTTTATAAAAATTAACCCTTACAGAAATAAATAAATATAAAGTATTAAATTAAATTATTACCCCCATACAGAAGATTATCGTGAAATAGTAGCATGTGTGCTGTTGTGTATTGATGATTGAGTAAGGAATGCCATAAACACATATTCCTATCCCATTATTAGGATTAGGAAGACCTAATCCCTTATTTTTAATCCTACTTTGGCCGGCAGCGCGTTTGCAGCACCTGTAAGCATTGCTTGTGTTATAGCCGACTGGCGACGGTAATCTTCTACCTCAAGTGGACCGTCAACCTTTACAAAAAATATCATAAAATATTTCCACAAAAGAAGCATCATTTTGTTATCTTGCATGACTTTTATTTAAAACGAGTTATTATTCGTTTTAAATAAAATTAAACAATTAACAAATTAAATTAACACCTATAATTAAGAAACAAATTCAACAAATATTTCAAGGAATCTACTTCTTTGTGGGTAATTAAATAGAATTTTCGGAAACCTGCATTCAACTGTTATCTGAATTTCTATTTCTGTGATTTCGTCTTTTTATATTACTCTAGGAACATATTTAATTTAAATGTTTAATATAAATACACAAAATGACGTTAACTTCATTTTTTTTATATAATCAGATTTCTTACAATGTCAAGTATTAGCAAAACTACATATTTTACTTCAACCCGTTACTGCCTATCAAATCAAGAAGCAATTTTAGTTAAAACTTAGTCCTTTGTTACATTAAATATATTGTAATCCCCATTTTGTTTAGATAATAATAATAAGGTACTGGGCATTACATTTATTCAGTGTTAGTAAGACGCACATTGAGTAAATTCTTCAGTTTGGGAGGCCTGAACCCAGCAGCGACACTAATGTGTACGTAATATTATAGGCTGATGCAGCAAGCTATTTGTTGCAAGCTATTATTTAAACTAAAAGAACTATTTACCTAGCCAGCTTTCAAAGTACTGCTCATATGAGAGCTGTCCTCGCAATTCAAGAGAGTTATCCTCAACCCGTTTAGAACCCGTCTATGTGCCACTATTTAAAAAGTTACATATACTTCCCTTACCTTGCTTGTATATAAAGACGTTGTGTATATTTGTTAGAAAATATCCGAACTGTTTTGTCGAAAATAACGAAATAGGAACCAAAATAACTAGACAAGGAAATTTATTGCAAAGACCTAAATGTAGATTAGAACTATTTAATAGAAATGTTTATGTTATGGCAATTAAAACATACAATAAACTACCTAATAATATAAAAGAATTGCCGGATCCTAAATTTACAAGAACATTAACAAAATGGTTATTAGATTGTTGTTATTATGATGTTAAAGAATTTTATAATAAGAAACATTAATTCCTTTTTTATATTAATATAGTTTATAAACAATTAACCACAAATATTTGCATGCCCTTGGCGGGTAGAACATACTTTGTACTGTAACTGCTGTATACAAATTAAAATCCTCTAAACATGTGTTCGCGCAAATAAAGATTTATTTTATTTTTTATTTTTATTTTATTTTATGATACTGCTCACCAAAGAAGGCCCAAAATTCCAGCGAAATCCATTTGATACATAGAGACTAGTTCGATACAAATGATATGTAATTAAAATAGCTTAAAAGTTTCTGTAAAATTTGAAATGTTCTTTATTTCTCACACTGTAAGTGTATTTACCATCAGGACCAAATCGATAATTTTTTCCCGTGTGCATGCAAACTGCGGAATAAACTTCGCGTTTAGGTGTTCTTATCCAGCAACTTTGGTGCCCGAGACAAAACAAAAGAAAGAAAGGGAGACAACGTCGTAGATGGGAGGACGACATTAGAAGAATAGCGGGCATCACTTGGCGAAGACAAGCACAAAATCGCACTTTGTGGCAAGCTCTAGGGGAGGCCTATGCTGGAAAGCAAGATAATCTTCACATGCCGGTGTCAGATAGTTAATAAATTATTGTATTGTAATAGACTAAGTCATTATCCCGTATGTAAGATTGTTAAATAAAGGCTATTATTATTATCCAGCAACTAAATAGAACCTTAAATACACATATATTCTTGCAAAGTCAGCAGGGCAAATTCCAGAAGTCTCTTATGTAACTAAAACTCTCTGTTATGTACCAAAAATGATGTAGAGGTTACCTTGCATGGTAAATATGCGTGAGTCCCCAGTTGCGTGGTGATGTTGTTGGGTGCTGAGGGATCAAAGTATGGTCCAGTGTAGAGGCCGACGTATCTCTTCGCCACCCTGGCACTGCCAGTTGCCTCACCGCACGATAGCACTGTTCAGACAAAATCAACAATTAATCCCTACTAATATTATAAATGATAAAGTATTTCAATCTCTATCTGTTATGTTCCAACTACTCAACCGATCATCATGAAATTTTGCACACATATAATCAGGGATACATAAAAGGATATAGGATACCTTTCATCCAGAAAAAAGTACCGTTCCCAAGGGATAATAAAAATAAAAATCCAACGCCTTGCAAAAGCTGTATAGCAATAAAGAATGAATACATTATTGCTCATATATTTTGTGAGGCGTTATATTTTTAAATTTTCTTATATTTTCAGCTAGTTGCAAATAAAATTTGAATTGCTGAACTCCTGAACTCATGTAGTTTGGATTTTTGAGTACAGGGACCGAAAACTATACCGAAACGGTTAATGCATGGCTGGCGCTAGAGAATAGACGAGTATAAAAAGTTGGTAGTTTCTGTGCATAAAGGGTTGATGTGAAATGCACTGCGACCGCGTTCTTCCGGCCGTGCCTCCTGTCATTTTGTTACGTGGTGAATTTTTACCTATTTTTAAATAATCTGACTAGTTTAACCTATTCGCAGTTTAACTTAGAGATTCTTTTATCAGCTATAAATTAAAAAGTTTCGTGAGGTGTAATGAACAATGCAATAGATACAATAATTATAGTAAGTAGTAACTTACTATAATTATTTGTGCATTAGTTCAAAACGTGGGAAGCAGAAAGACCGACTGTCTGCTTCCCACCTTTGTATGTAACTGCAGTCGCCTATTAGCACAAGCAACGCCATAGGCATTTTGGGCACGCTACATTTCGCAGTCATTTGAGCAGCCAGTCTGGCGGCAGTAACCACCCCCTTACAGAAAACCACCATAAAATAAAAGCATGTATGTTTTTGTGTTTCAGTGGGTGAGTAAGGGATGCTAGAGTCAATTGCCCTATCTCTTTCTAATCCCTTATACTTAAACCTATTATGGTCGGCAGCGCACTTGTAGCACCTGTGGCGTTGTTTGTGTTTAAGGCGACGGTAGCCACATAGTGAAATGGGCTCTGACTTACTCATCGCAACACAAAAGCACACATGCTGTGTTATTTGACTGTGGTTTTCTGTAAAGTGGTCACTACCGCTAGACAAAACGCAGTGTGTCGCATTACAATGCGCTCCTTATGTATAATATTAGGATATGCTGTTGATTTCGCTTTATTAAGTAACTAGCTGTGCCCGCGACTTCGTGTGCGTGGTATTCGGAACAACGCGTAACTTTTTTGTTTGTAAACAGATTGGAATGAAATATACACTAAATGTTACCGGAAGCTTGCGACAATGCATCAGTGGAAAACACATGAAAATCGGTTAGCCGTTTCTGAGATTAGCGTGCACAAAGGCATAGACCATAGACGAATAACGATTTTATTATATAAAATATTAAATTTCCCAGCCTAAGCTGATCATATAGATCTGAGGTCAAATTGTATTTGACTATTAAAATCACCTAAACTGTCCATTTTTAACTTCATATAAACTTTCAATCATCATCGTTTGAAAGGATAATATATAGTTAACTAAAGTTTCAGCCAATTAAATTCAACATTCGTATTGCGTGATTATTTAAATTTACATAACTTCTTTGTTTGTAATCCGATTGGAATGAAACAAACACTAAATATTACGGGAAGCTTGCTATAATACATCAGTGAAAACCGCATTCAAATCAGCTAAGCAGTTTCCAAAAATCTAAAAACCATTTTTTTGACCTCGGTTTTTCTTTTTTTGAAAAAATATTTAATGTACAGACACGGCTCGTTTATGATTTTATATAATTATGTCTGGGGAAACAAACTATTTTACAATTATGTAATAGAAAGAGACTTTGAGTGGTCTCATCTGTGTAAACAATGTTTAAATGGCAATTTTATGTTTGTGATTCGCACATACCTAGAGATAAGTGTTTATGGACATAGAGACCAAGGAACACTTGGTATTTACGGTAAACACATCAGTTTCGATCAGTTTTAAAATTTAATAAATAAAAAATCAACACACAAGGGGTTTGGGTAAAGTCGTTTTGAAGTTTGGCGGCCAGCAATGAAACTTGGATTTTATGTTATGAAAGAACAGAATAAAGCGATCAAAAGCTACTCGTGTTATGGACGTATTTCTTTAAACCATATCGGAACGGAGATATTTGGTTTTGTATTGCTCATTAAAATAGACGATGTTATTATATTCTATTGCAATTTTTTTGGGTTTCTGGCGAATTTTTTTAAGAATCCAAATAGGTTAGTAGCTCCGTGATCCCAAATAAAATAAGTCAAATAAAAAGAAATAAATGAATGGACCGAACGGCCGATGCTGTGGCGCGCACCGGCGAGCTGCGCACAGCCCGTTTCACGCAAAGCGATCGCATGTAATGGCTATTATTTGGTACATGGGTTGGGTTAGATATCAAAATAATCTGACTCCGCCGGCACAATTCTTAGATACGATTATTCGACATGACACTGAGAACGAAATAAACGAAGATAATTAAAAAATGTGTTTTACTTATCGTGTATAATTTTTCAAATCTTCAAATGCAAATATCTCAGCTCCGATGTCATGTACTTATGTACATTACAACAAAGTAGTATTAAAGTTATTGGTGGCTGCTGAAAAAAAAAATGACGTCACTAGTCCATACAAAGTTACTCAAACCCCTTTAGTATAGCTATACCCCTAGATCATACACCATGGAAAACGTTTCTAACGCGTTCTTCGCTTCCTTCCTTCGCTAGGTACGGAGAATTACCGTAATGGTACACGAGCCAGGTGCAAATTTCGTCTATCATTTCCTTTTAGACGATAACTCGTAAAATGCTTCTGAGAGTAGTATCACGAAGCCTTGTGAACGTCAGTTGCGCCTCCGTGGGTGGGTTTAGCAACGACACCTTCCCATGCACGTAGAAAATAAAAAAATTTTTAGTCATCTCCTCCCGATTGAAAATTTATCAAATTATAGTTACCTATTATCGTTAAAAAAAAAGTCAGCTGACTATGAAGTAGTGGATTATACGTCAGCTGGTCACCGGAACTTGAGTGATTTCCTCTCAGTTGAAAATTTATCAGAATGACAGTTTAATAAAAATGTCACCTGGCTGTATCGCGGTGGAAACACAGGAGCCAGACAACGCTTATTCTACAAACTTTATAATAAATTACTTAAAGATGTCAAAACATTAATTTTACTTATATGAATTTAGAAGTTTTTTGTTCGCCTTTTTGCTTGATAAATGTTTTTATAATGTGAATGACGACCTCAATTTCAAATAACTTTTATGTTTAATGTTTTAGGTTTTTTTGTTTATAATTATTATTAATTGACTGTAGATTATTTACTTACAATTCATTTTAATTTTTTTTTTGCACACCAAATATGATAGCACATGCTGGGATGTTATTATATTGTATGATCTGGTTATACATACATCCATGTACAGGCAAATAAATGGTTTGAGTTTAATATTCTAAGTGAATAAACCTTTCTGCGTATTACGTAAGTTTTTTTTTTAATGTTAAGATCGGCAGACAGGCTGTCGGTCCACTTGATGGTAGGTGGCTACGGTCACCTATAACACAAGCAACGCCAAAGCTGCTGCAAGTGCGCTGCCGACTACAGTAGGATTAAGGATAAGGGATTAGGAGGGGGGATAGGGAAATGGGCCCTGGCATCCCTTACTCACTCACCGAAACACAACAGCACACGTGCTGTTATTTCACGGCGGTCTTCCGTAAGGGGTGGTTACTGCCGCCAGACGGGCTGCCCAAATGACTGCGAAACGCAGTGTGCCCTGCCACTACTTTCCAGATCCAGACCAGAACCAAATTTAAAAATTTAATTTTTCAAAGTTGACTCTGCCGGGAATCGAACCCGGAAACCCCAGAACAGAGCGTTAAGGCAAGCACCCCAACCACTCATCCAACGGGCTCGTCCTAATAATAACTTAATTAAATCTTGGAGTTTATCGCGCTGTAATAAAAACAAAATAGAATAACATTTACACTTTCTTAAGTCCGTAAATAAGATTAGCAATAATCAAAACCACTATATGTTCGCCAATTGTTTACAGTTGTAAACTAAAGATTTACCTAAATACCTTGAAGAATGCACCCTATTGTAAAATGTTGGTGGGGCAGGCACTTATGCCTACTAATAAGTATTATAAATGTGAAAGTAACTATCGTCTGTCTATGCTTCAAAGAATAAAGCTGACGATCTATATATCCTCCTATATGCGAGCACAAATACCACCATGAACGATCCCGTGTTTTATCTAAATTGAAAAATTGAAGAATTAGAATTCCATGTGTTTCAATATTGAAACATCTGTTTATTAAATCTATTTTCTATATCTATACATATAATAAAATCGTAAACGAGCCGTAAAAAAACAAAAACAATTTTTTTACGCGTCGTACTATGTTACCGCGGTCAAAAAAATAGTTTTTATAATTTTTGTCATTTTGTCTGTGGGTTTGTGAACGCTAATCTCAGAAACGGCTTAACCGATTTGAATACGGTTTTCACTGGTGCATTGTAGCAAGCTTCCCGTAACATTTAGCATTTATTTATTTTTATTTCATTGCAATCGGTTTACAAACAAAATAGCGCGTACGAAATTGCGGGTTCAGCTAGTTATTAATAATAAAAAAGAGACAACGCTGTGCCCTCCAGCTTGCTTCGTTTGCTTGCCTTACGTTTGCACGCAATAGCGGCAAAAAGCCGCAACGGATATCTCTGTATGTATTTTATTTTTATATTTTTCATCATTAATATCGAGATTTTATAATACATTAAAAATGTAACTGTTTTCAAGATTTTTATGCTTCAGCATTGTAAATTCTATTATGAAAAGAGTGTGGAATTATTACATGTTATTTGTCTTATTTAAATATTAAAATATTGAATAAATTATTGCTTATATATTTTGTCATGCATTATATTTTTTAAAAGGGGCGCAGACTTGCCAGGCATCAGCTAGCTAGTAAATGTATAATAAAGTATAGCATAGCATAGTAATTAGAAATCTATATTTACTAGATTACGTATTATGTAAGAATTTACTGGTTGCTAGGAAGCAAGTCAAAATTAGCACTTGAAAACAAATTGTTATTTTATAAGGTTATAATTAAACCTGTCCGGGTGTTCGGCATTCAGTTTTGCGAATCGACCTCCTAGTCAAACATAGAAATCTTCCAAAGGTTTCAATAGAAAATTTGAGATTTATGACGGACACTTCTGGTACCCGGAGATGTTAGATGTTAGAATTACGTCCATCAGAGGCGACTCTGACTGGGTGACGAAAATACAAGAAAAAATATTGGTCCATACCATGAGGAGGCGAAGTAATTGCTCTATGTGGTATATCACTATCGCAGACTGGAAAGGAAACTACCAGAAAACATCCTAGCACCGGCTGCTAATCCACAATAATATTATAAATGTGAAAGGAATTCTGTTTGTCTGTAACCAGAAAAGGAATACTGTCCCCGAGGGATCATATAAAAATAATATATATGTATTTACTTGTATTTTATTAGTCGATATTAACTGCTGTGTGACTTTGTATAAATTAAATTAAAAATAAATAAAAGTCCAACGTGTGGAAAAACTATAACAGCAATAAAGATTGAATAAATTATTGCTCATATATACATATTTTGTCAGTTATATTATTTTTATTTAATCAGTAAATTTGAAGACGTCGTTGGAGGTGTCCAATACGTGTCATGATTTCGTTCCCAGACAAAGAGATGAATGCCCCTACCATGTGGCAAATTGCATAAAACGACAAAAATAATGGGCAAGTGCCCTTATTTCGTAAAAACGGTAGAAACCTGTAATAACAAAAAACAACAAGTATAAACGTACACCCAATGCCTATTATTTTAATAAATAGGGAAATGTAGTATCCCGATTTTATAATACACATTTCAAAAAGAGATGTTTTGGTATTGAAATATTTTTTTTGTATAATAAATTAATTTGATAGTTTAAAAAATGAGTCTATGTAACTTGAACCAATAAATATTATTATAATTTTTTATTATTGTTATTATATGTAATTCGTAATTATCAGGACAAGGTTTGTTTGTATGATAGAATTTTTTTGGAAAATCCACGGGAAAAGTTTGAAATTTTGTTATGTATATTTACATGAAATTGACAGGGCAACGAAAGTCGGGTCAACTAGTAAAATATATAATGCTGTTAAAAGTTTACTCTAAAAGGAATAAACGTGCCAAGGGACTAGTAATCTAATCGCGGATAACCGAAAGTTGTTTTTTATATTCGGGCCTTACCCAAATACAATACCTATAGAAATTTATATGAGTAAAAACCACTGTATTGCGGTATTGCTTTGAAAAAGTTGTTTCGCAAACATTTCCTTGACGACAACGCCTACTTGAGCGGCTAAATATCTTCGCCTATACTTACACGCCGGGCGTTAAGTTTACATGAAAAATCCGACTCCGTGAGGGAGAGGATAATCCCACCCCATCCTCACTGCCTCCCGCCCACCGCCTCATGTTTAATATCACTTATGTACATAAAGTATCATATCGCTGATAAGCCAGTGGAGAGGCTCTGACGCTCTCTCAAAACTAAATTAAATATGGTATCAGTGTTGCATGACAGCCCGGTCGGTGGAGGCTGGCTCGGAGAGGATTTTCTGTGAATTATGGCGTCGTCTTCGAGAGGGGATCGTGTGTTCCACACCAATTTATAGTCACCTACAGTTTAAGTTTCAAAGATATTTTGTAATGAATATGAAAAATTATTAAATCTTGCTTTTTTTAAACAAGTTTCTTAAAAGTTCATTGTATCTCTTTTCTAGTAGGTTGAGCATTATTTCTATTTATACTGAACGATTTAGTAGCCTATTTTTAGGTAACGAAAACACTCAACGGGGTGCTATAAATAAACAAAAGATTGGGTAAATTGTTGAATATTGAATGGTTTTGATATTTCTGACCATTTATAATATGATAGAATGTTTATTTCTGTTACAAGTTTATATAAATTTAACTAAACGAAACTCAAATAAAAATAAAAATTAAACCAGTCTGGGGTTCCAATTACTATGATGAAAGTGAATGGATTATTAGACTACTCGCAGGCAATTATGTTTTTTATTGTAACTTAGATGTGTGAAATGTAGGTAAAAATTAAAAAGTATAAAGATCACTTGTAGTGCCTAACATGTTTTATTATAAATTCTTATTTTTAAATTTTAATATCCAGAATTAGTAAAGGATTTTTTTAAATTCATTAAAGATTATAGTAAAAAAGTTTGAATGAGGATTTAAAATTTTGAACGCCTATCGCGTTTAATTCATTGAGCTTTAATTGAGCAGCCCATCTGGCGGCAGAGAACACCACCTTACCGAAGATCATCGTGAAATAACAGCATGTGTGCTGTTGTGTTTCGGTGAGTGAGTTAGGAATGGCAGAGTTTACCTGTCCCCCCTAATAATTTTACCTCAATGCTAGTAAGGTCGGCAGCGCACTTGCAACACTCGTTGCTTGTATTAAGGCGACGGTAGACACCTACTTATGATAGGATAATAAATATTTACTGCCTTGTATGAGAAAATTTCACTAGATCTGATAACAAATTAGAGTTAAATTTACGTAAAAACCCAAACGTTGGTTTCGATGTTTGTTCCTCAATAACGCAAAAAACGGCTGAACGGATTTTATTACATGGACAGATAGTTTGTTACATGGATTAACATATAGGATACTTTTTATCCTGAAAAAATGTTAGATTCCCGAGGGATTTTTTAAAAATATAAATAATTCGGTGCCACTGTCGTCACAGCGATAAAGACCTCCACCTATTGCTACATCCAATAGGTGGCATGAGCGGAGCCGCGGCGTACAATTAGTATGTTTGGGTTAGTATTTACCAATTCTAATATTATTTCATGTATGTTTAAGATATATATGACAGTATTGCTCGCAGGGGTCCGACGGGAAACTATCGCTAGCACATGTTATGTCCAGCGATCGGTTGCCTTCATTTCCATTCCCAATTTCCTGAGCGTTCGACGTCAATAAAAACGAGATTTATGTGAGAACGGATTCTGCCTTCTCCCTCCACCCGTCTCCCACACCTCGGTCAGGCTCTACCTCGAACACGCACAATTAAAATACTACCCAGTAGACAAACTGAAGGTGTTTTGACAATCTATTCTAATAAATAAAATTAAAGTGTCTGTTTGTAATTATAACAAAAAAAGAAACGAGACGGTTCTGCAGAGAATGAACAAGAAGGCTGAAACATTGAAAATACTTTGGGCATCATGCGCGGCGAGAAGTATCATCTGCCGCAGCTGATCATGCAGGGGAAAATACAGGGTATTTTCCCGCAAGCAGGACAGACGACTTACTTTCTGGCTTAAGAATCTATGCGAATGGAATGGCCGAAGTACAAGATCGCTGTTTCGAGCCGCCGCCTCGAGGGTTAGGATAGCCATGTGATAGCCGAACTCCGATAGAAGATGGCACTAAGAAAAGAAGATAACAAATAACTAGTTTTTAAAATTCTTGTCTGTCTGTCAGACAGTTGTTGTTATAAGGAACCACTTAGGCTACATTTTATTTAGAAAAAAATGAAAAAAAAAAAAAATTTTAGACCACGTGACAAAATTCGAACCCGGGACCACTCAGTCAGAGCGCTAAGGCAACTCGACTTACCACTCAACCAATGGAGTCGTCGATTATTACTTACAAAAAATACACACTTATCGAAATTTACAAGCTTTAAAACACAAATTCTACGAAGGCTGATACAGATGTTGCTGAACGAACAACCTTACTTTTTGATATGTGAAAAAACTTCATTGATATACGGCACATAAGTAACAATTAACCAACCAAATTATTATTTTTTTAATTTTTTTTTTTAACTATTCGAGTTAGTACTACTCGGTAAATAAGAGTAAGATGATTTAGAGCAAAAAAATAAATAGGTTATGGTGATGGTAAAACGAAAATCTCAGTTACCGTTGCCCCCTTGTACTGTGCGCTTTGACTTTATCCGGGACCGTGAAGGGGCGGTTTCTAATTAATTACAGGAAGAATCAGCCGATAGCATTTTCATTGGCGCTCCGTGATAGCTATCAATAATTATTACAATCATATATCACTCGGTGGAGGGCGAAGCAAACACCTGTCACTATGATCCTCACACTCCGTTTAAAATCCGAATGGGGCTCGGAGGGTATACGCCCAATTAAAAGAGAATTTATTATAAAAACAACATTTTTTGGCGAATATGTTTCGAAGATCGAGACGGAGAAATTAAAGATTGATTATGAGTCTATCAGATGCCGTTGGAGAAGAACAGACGATGCGGGCACTATCGATCAATGAAAATGAGCCCTTTTGGAAGTACATAGACACTTTTAAGATGTCTTTATAAGGGTTTCGCTATGTCATGATCAATATTTGTGTCTAATTGAGAATACCTTTCCCTTATTGAACATATTATTGCTGTGTTATTGAGGTACGAATGGATGCATATTTAATTTTAAAAATTATCTGTTATAAATATAAGTATATACAGTTATATTATGGTTTAATTTTAATTTTTAAGAGCATTCGAGTAGACGAATAGGTAAACCAAAGTCTACTCGACTGTAATTATAAATAAACTAGCTTTTCTCGCGACTTTTTTTAGAAACTCTTTTTATTTTTACTCGCGGATAATGTAGCTTTCTATAGGTGAAAGAATTTTTAAAATCGGTCCAGTAGTTTTTGAGTTTTTTCATTACAAACATACAAAAATACTTACATACATACAAATCTTTCCTCTTTTTTTATTTTATAATATAAGTATAGATAAATAACAAGTATTTTCGGATGTTCCCTGAGATATTCTGGCGCTGTTTTTCAACCTTGCTCGCAAAGGTGATGTATTTTTTTTTTCATTTCACACAGACAAGCTTTAGCATTTTAAACAGCTGTAAATTAGCATTTCAGACTTTAATTATGTACCTGATAATGAGATGCAGTGAGCCCCGTGCACAAACTACACATCAAATATGTATAGGTAGGTACAAAGTACGTATATACATATATATTAAGTACATCATTGTCTAAATTGTTAGTTTCAAGTTATTATAATGATTATATAACACTATTATTATATTTTACATTAAAAGTTAAAGTTTTATTTCTGATAGTCAGCAAATAGGCTGACTGTTCACTTGACGGTAGCTGGTTAACGTCGACTTAGGACACGAGTAACACCAGGGGGGTGCAGGTACGCTGTCAATCCTGCAGTAATTTGTTCACGGCTCTCTTGAAAATGGCCATATTGTGCTAGGTAGAGATACATTAGAAGAGAGATTTTTTTCAAAGTTAGCGCTGGGACAAAGTTACTCCTCATCTGAACTGAACGCACATCTTATCCAAGTAAAGCGATGCATCTATGGCGCGCAGTACGCTGATAAAAGCTTAGGGTGTGCATGATTGGAAGGACAGCGTTTGAGAAGCTTCGAGACATCTTCTTGTGCAAAATTCCTCAGCGCTAAAACAAAAGTTTTCGACCAATGTGTGTTGCCAGCGTTAAAAAGTGGCCTCTAACTATAGTTAGAGGCCACTGAGGCCACTTTTTAGCCTCGTAAGAAAGCTCAACGTCGCTCAACGAGCTATGGAGAGGGCTATGTTCGGGGTTACACTGCGAGATCGAATCAGGAATGAGGAGATTCGTAGACGAATGAAAGTTAGCGACATTATAAGTTAAAGTGGCAGTGAACAGGACACATAGTACGAAGAGCCGAGGGTCGCTGGGACCGGAAAGTTCACGAGTGGAGGCCACGGACTGGCAAGCGCAGCGTAGGACGTCCATCCGTAAGGTAGACAGATGACCTGATAAAGGCCCCTGGTCGGCAGTGGATCCAGGCTGCTTCTAATCGTTCCTGTTGGAAAATTAAGGAGGAGGCCTTTGTCCGGCAGTGGACGTCCTACGGTTGAAATGATGAGGATGAGGCATTAATTGGAAAAAACTCATCATTTTACAGTCGATAGAACACACAAAGATAGGCTACATTCTTAAAGTAAGGGTTTCTAACCGTTATTATGTGAGCATTGGATAATCAACAATTAATTTTCTTGGATAAACATAAATTTTTAATATTATTCGAAATTTTTTCGGTCATTAAATTGGTTTACTTGGGGCCGACGTTCGACAATTTTTAATGACAATTACTGGCCATACGCGTGGGAGTTATTAAGTAATTAATATTCTGAATTTACGACGGTTCCAAGTTGGGAAGCATCCCCCATTTAACCTCATTTTAAATTTGAATCTCCAGCAGTTTGATTAATCGTCTTTACCTTTTCACGAAGTTAGAGTTTGAGTGAAACATGGTAAAGGGATTTTACATTTACTGCAAAAACTAAATGTATAAAAACTCAATAAAAATGTACGATATTTTAGTATTTATTTTGATGCACTTTCAAAATGTGTACAGATATGTAAATTTATGGCCAAACAAAAAAAAATTATAACTTTAATTAGGTACTGCATCAAACTCCGTTCTTTGAACACCTTCATAATGTCAATAAAAATCATATAAACTTTGGCCAAAGAAAATGTTACTTTGAGTTAGTGTGACACTTAATAAATGTTATAGAATAATATTTGAACCCACAGGTATCTATTATGTATATAGATCGGGGTTGTTGCGGATCCAGAATTTTTAACATATGCAGATACGATACAGATGCGGATTTCAAAATTAGATTTAAATTTTAATGCAGAAATGAATGATTAAAATTGATCAATTTAATACATTTTTATTAAGTAATCAAGGTTTTAGTAAAACATTGTAATAATTTGAATTTTCGATGGACCAGATGCTGGCCAAAAATAAACCTATCTCTATTTAAAGAAAAAGAGGCGGACAGCGACTTTATTTTACAATATGGTCTATATCTATACCAGGGTTGTTGCGGAAATTCGCTCCGCATGTGCAAATGCGGAACTTCCGCAACGATTCAGATGCGGATATGGAGCTAGTCCTAAATCTGACAACATATTTTCCCTGGTTAAATTATGTTATTACTTCAATTGAAACAATTTGAATTTTTTGTTCAAATTGTTACAGTTTTCTAATATAAGTAAATGTAATTGAACAATTATTGTTTCAATTTTCTACTAAAAGCTTGATTATTAAATAAAAATTTATTAAATTGATCAATTTTAATCATTTATTTCTGCATTAAAATTTAAATCTATTAATAAAATTCAAATCCCCTATTCGTATTAGCGGATGTTGAAAATTCTGCATCCACAACCCGTATCTACTCACTCGAACTTTGAAAATATTTGTAGATTATTAATGTAATTTTGGAAGCCTTTTTTATAGTATATTTTAATTTCACGCAACTCTGGGCGAATATTGTAATATTTGTAATTACATTCGCTATAAATATTCATATTTTGCAAGCACGCTGTGACAAGCTTTTAAATATAAAAAGTATAAGCTGAACTGAAAATGAAAATCTATACTAAAATTATAAAGCTGAAGAGTTTGTTTGTTTGTTTGAACGCACTAATCCCAGGAACTACTGGTTCGAATCGAAAAATTCTTTTTGTTTTGAATAGTCCAATTATCGAGGAAGGCTAAAGGCTATATAACATCACGCTACGATAAATAGTATTATATATAAGCAGTGTCCAGTATCGCGCGCCCCATGCGCACGCCGCCGAAGTATGGGCCGCAGCGAAGCGTTGCCGAGTTCAGCTAGTTATATACATATATTGCTTGTGTAGTCAGTACATATTGTTATGTCGGTTAATTTTTATGTATAACCAGCTATAATAAAAATTATATACTAACCACAAACTTTATACCTATATATTTTTTAAGAATACTTCCGTATGCCTATGTCATTGCATTATTGATTGTAGAACGTGATCGCGATCTATAGTGCTACTATTTATTATTTAATAATATAAATAAATTTGTAATAAATGGTGGCACTGCACTGCTGGCGTGATCCCAGTGCGTGTCATGAGACATCGGCAAGGGCACAACTGAAAATCAGCGCTGTAACAATCTTGCAGCCTTTTGAGTTGTGACCTTTTAGTGTTTTGTTATAATGTCTTTGTATTCATCTATGTTTCTCTTTTTTTTTCTAGACGCCAATAAATGTTTCTTTCTTTCTTTCTTCTTCTTTCTTTCTTTATTGAGCCCAAACACGCTACATCTGCTGTAAGTTGCTGAGGAGTTGGCTATTTGATGCAGCAGCATGAGATCATGGTTACCATGTCATGGAAATACAACAGAAGTAACAGTACTTATACCAAATTTCACATCAGTCGAACCCGTGGAAGTTAGTGAAATCCCTTCGTTAACTAGGAAATGGGCTAAGACTTCAAACGTATGAACATAAACTGTAGCTAAGAACCATCTCCATCACAATTAAAAAAAAAACTGGTTCAAAATCGGTCTATTTGTTTGGGAGCTACGACTCAAAAAAATTTGATACACCCATGCACACATACACAGATACACACGTCATGCATGGTTTTACTATTATTTTACCATGCAATTTACATGTATGGTAAAATTAATATTACTTTTGACCATGCCACCATGTTTTTGCACCGGGCATGGTGGTTTAAAAAAATATGCGCTTGCAGAGAGTATGAATTTCGAAGCGAAACTTCTTTGGCCATCAAATAATATCAAATAATAAGCGGTAGAAGTCAAACTTTACTAGAAAAGGTTCAAGAAGCGAGCGTCACACAAAGAGCTTGAAATTTAACTCTTACCGCCCGCAAAGAGGTTTTACTTAAAAAATATAAAAATAAATAAAATCTTGACGCAACATTAGCATAGATTTCGTTACAAGCACCTAATAAATATTGGTAATAGTTGAGGTAGACATGTAATCATTTATACGGCATACGACAATGTTAGCCGAGGGGACCCTCGACGGATGGCAGGGCCCGGACGGCCGGGTACCGCTCGACCGGCGAACGCCGGAATAAATTTGCTTTTTATCGAGCCCTCTCTCGGCGGATATTGGCGGTGGAAATGAAATCCGTTTCATCCCACCTCAACGGCTCCCAGGATTTCGGTGCTACTCGGTAGTTAACATAAATTGAATGCAAGGTTCGTTTATGCCTAAAGTTCACAATTCTTTCTTTATTAAATAACAGTAATCACACTTTTTCAAAATTATCAAAAGTTAACAAAATACAAAAATTTTAAAAGAAATTTGTCGGTTTATCTAAGCCAGAGGTTCCCAGGACTTTTTTCTCTTAGACCACTTTCAAAAATTTAGCTGGTTCCGGTGGACCCCCTGTAGCTTACATTTCTACCATATTCCCAAAACTCGACAAAAAATGTGAATATAAGATCTAACTATGGAAATTTGCGCTGCGGTTGAGTCTCAACCACGAAAGGGTAGTTTTCTAAATGAAATAAGTGAGAATTGATTGTTTTTTTTTGTCACCCCCGTTTTTTTTGTCACGCCAACGACGGAGCGTCTACCCCTGTCGAATCTCCCGTGGACTCGACGGGGTCCACCTGGACCACTTTGGGAACTAAAGATCTAAGCTATGATAGCATGCTAATCAGTTGTAGACTAAATGCAACTTAGGTAACTTCTTCCGGAAGATTAGTTTATTGAAAATAAATATAAGAAGTTTACAGGCAAGTCGATGTTTTGTAACCTAGAAAAAGTTAATCGGGCGCTTACGTGGCTTACCTAAAGTTTAATTAACTTGATTATTTAATTTGGACTTAAATTGGGTCGCAACTATATATCGATTACCTCCGTGGAAAACTGGTGTAGGTAAGAAGTTTAGAAAAACAGAAAACAGATATAAATGTGAAAGTTACTTTTGCAACCAAAAAATACTAAACGGGTTTTGATTAGATTATGCATCACTCCTCAGAATCACATAGAAGCTATAATTTAAAAAAAATGTGCATACGAAGTCATGATTAAAAGCTAGTGAGAACCTAATATTAAAAAGTTTTGAATACGAAAGAAATTAAATGCATGAATGTATAGCTGTTTGTTAGTCACATAAGCTAATCAACGAATTTGATGAAATTTCACAGGAATATCCTAATCCTAATAATATTATAAATGCAAAAGTATGTATGTTTGTATTTATCGATGTTTGTTCCTCAATAACGCAAGAGGGCTGAAAGGATTTGGATGAAATTTAGCATGCAGATAGTAATCCCTCGGGAACCAAATATTTTCCAAGATAAGATATATGGGCAATTATAGGATACTATATCCTATAGGACATTTTTATCCTGTAAAAATGTTAAGTTCCAGAGGGATCGTCTAAAAATATTAAAAAATCGGCACCACTCTCGTCAACAGTGGCCGCACCACCGTCGTCACAGCGATAAAGATGTCAGGCCTTATCAGGCGTTATAACTCATATTTTTTTCATTTTTCAACGCGTACGAAGTCGCGGGCACAGCTAGTGATTTATACACCGGAATAATACACAAATCGCGGATTAAGTCGCCGGCAAAAGCTAGTGTCGAGATATTTTCAACTCATTGTATTTACGAGAATATTAGTTACACCAAAATTTTCAATAAAAAGAAAAAAAAATATGTATATGGACACAGTTCGGTGAGTGAGTTAAGGATCCCAGAGCCTGTATTATATACCTTATTTTTTTCTTAATCCTTTTTAAGCTTACTAAGGTCGGCAATGTACTTACAGAACGTAGCCTCTTACCATCAGGTGAACCTGTGTGACGATTTTTACAGAATAAAATGACTTTTCAGGGAAAACTCCAATGTGCTTCGACTATGAAATTTGGTTGCAGATTCCGTTAAGGGCTGAATTAACTCTGTTTGCCATAATAATATGCTCGACATTATTGGGCCAGTTGTCACAGGTAACTGCCTCAGGCTGGGACCATAACTATGGTAAGTTTAATATTCTATGTCATTGATTCCTCAGGATACACTCTGTTGATAGGTGAAAACCGTATGAATATCCGTTCAGTAGTTTTTGAGATTATCGCGTAAGTATAATGTAAAAATTTTTAATCTAAGATAACTAAATAAAATATGTATAATAAAAAAAATTATAATTGAAATGAAATCAATAAAAAAATCATTCATATCATTTTAATTCCCATGTTATTCTTTTAAAACATTCATCTAATTCGTGAAAACAGTGTATTCTTACTGTTAAAGTATAAATTTTAAATAGGCAATTCATTGATTCGTAGATACGTCTAATAAAAAGTCTCTATGTTAATAGAACACGTCTATAATAACAGTGTATTGTTTGACAGAAACCCATAATTTATCGTAATAATTAGATAGATTCAATATATTCTCGAGGTCATAATTGATAAAAGTATTCATCATGTACACAATAAACACTAGTTTTGTAATATTTTGTTACCAAAAGAAACATTGTACCCAAGTTGTCGTGCAAATGATAAGAGATGGTTTCAATTGAACTTGTGGTATAAGTCGAATGACTATATAGTCATTAATAAAACATATATTTTTTTAATATTAGAGTTATTACGCCTCGGCCGTGGGAACATCTGTTACGAACATCAAGACCATCCGCTGTTTCTATATATTTAAGTGAAGAAAACCTTCATTTCCATTTGGACGCGAGCCAAACTCGAGTGGTGGTAAGTTAACGGTGTCGCCTGGCGTTGCATGGGATTCATCGATTTTGTGTAAATTCACTGATAAATATTATTTCTCTGGAAATCATGGTGAACATTAGCAGTGAGATTGATTCGAAAGTTCAATATATTTTCATATACATGATTTTTTCATTGTTTATATTGTATTGTAATGAATAAGTTATATGCTCGGTGCCTAAAGGGCAGAAAGAGATTGATTCCCGGCCGAGCTTTCATTTTTCAATTTCAAATATGGAATAGAAATTAAGTTCTAACTTCAGTAACATTATTTTTATCCATCACTAGGAAACTCCATGTCCAAGTAGTATGTATGTACCTATGTACTTTTTAAAACTACAGAATTGACTTTGATGAAACTTGTCAGCTATATAGATATAGAGATTAACACATAGGCTATAAGTTAAAAAATACATAGACGAGGGGAAAAGCAAGGAGGAATACACATATAATGTTGGAGAAATGTATGTATGTTTTTTTTACTTTTTCACGCAAAAACTACACAACAGACTGATGAAACTTAACATTCATATAGTTTGTACATGAGAATTAAAAATAGGCTATAATTTAAAAATATACTTGAACAAAGTCTAGTAAATATTATACTGAAAGTCATCAATATAATGTTGATTAAAATTTTACATTTTTAAGCTTATACTCGTAAAAAACACTTTGTTTTGGTCCTAATTGTTTAGAGCTCCACAAGAACATGAGATGCGAGATAATGCATATTTCATGAAAACGAATCTGTTTTACTACAGTGCAATCAATTTTACTACAAACCTTGATTGAAATTTATGTGGAGCAGCATACAACATCATTATTTATATATAATAGTTGAAAATTAACACCCCTGTTTATTCATTCGGTTAATATACGTCGCCAAATTAATTTTGAATCTCTGGTTTCTCTTCATATGAATATTCGGGTTCTCAACTCTTCTCGCTAATCTCTATATATAAAAATGAATCCCCATTTCCCTTGGTCACGACATCACGCGTGAACGGGTAGACCGATTTTAATTCAGTTTTCACTAATGGAAATAGGGATAAACGGGGAATGTTCATATATAAAAAAATTGATTATAAAAAAAATATATAAAAAAAGTATTAAAAAAAATTGATGTGGGTATGTATGTATGTATGTTCCTTATGGACCACTCAACCGATCACTGTGAAATTTTACATACAGGTTGTCAGGGGTACATAAAATGACATAGGGTAAATCAAAAGGTTTAATTAAGTAAATTTTAAGGTTTTTAAGTCATTTGAAATGTACAAAAGTGATTATTAAATTCGAAACTGATGGTAATCGCATTGTGTTTTGGTAGAGCGCTCAAGCATTCCTTTGGTCGTTCAGTCATTTCATTTATAGTGACTCATTCACCGTCGTCCTCATTCACTTCTGCTTGATATGGAACACACGCACGTCGTTTTATGTCTTCCAAGTATCCAAACCGCATCATAAAACACAAACGCACGCACGTTGTGTGCTTTTCTAATATCTAATCCCGCTTTCATATCCGCTATGCACTGTATCCTTGAATGTTGCGTGTCACTAGTAAAGATCATCATCGACCGCCAGAATAGCCAGAAGCCTGGATTCCACAAAGCGCTAGAAGACTGGATAAAAACGCGCCGTTGGTGAAGCCATCTAGAGGTCAGTGAGCTCATCCCTATTATACAGTCTACTAAAAACCCCACAGATTCCGAAGTCCGACTTTTATCCTCATCTTTTCTTCCACCATTAATTCCATTCCTTCATGATAATTTTGCGTGGCGCACATCTGTATTTCAAGTTAGTTTTAAGTAACCGTTTAACGAGGGGTTTTAAAAAAATTATTAACTTGTGCGTAATAATTACTTTTCATCTCTACTGTGAAAAAAAAAGACAAAGTAAATTATATTTTACTAGACGACCCGACAGTCGTTGTCCTGTTAACCTTTATATATAAAAATGAATCTCCATTTCTTCTGGTCACGGCATCACGCGTGAACGGGTAGACCGATTTTAATTCGGTTTTCGCTAATGAAAAGAGGGATGAGCGGAAAAAAAAAAGCAAAGTGTTCGAGTGATGCTCCGCCATAAAATATGACTAGCTTTGAAAAGAGCTGGAAATAACATTTTACTACTTTTATTAAAAGTTTATACATACTATATGCGAAAAGACTTTTTCGCCGACCTAATATATAATTTTGAAAATAACATGATTTCTTTAAAATTTTAACTACTGTGTCTCGTCTCGAGTCTCGACACAAAAGTCCCTCGGAACTCGTGACAGCAAAATTATTAAAAAGTCCTGGGACTTTGAAACACGAGGTGTCCCGAGACCCGAACTCTACTAATACAAATCATTTTTTTGAAATCAGAATACCGTCAGACATAGCGCGGTTAATAATTTATATTTTTTGTTGGTTAACGCCGCCTTTATAGTTGATTTAACTGTGCAGTTAAAAATTAATTCAGTTGGTGCACCCCAAATTATATTAAACTTCTCGTAACCACTTACCTGTTTTACGCTCATCGCTACTTGATATAAGTGTAAATACTTGCCAAGTCGCTAATACTAGTAGTTCGGTTGAATTGATTTACCCCCCCCCCCCCCCTCTCCCAGCCGTACCCCCTCCAACCCTCGGGCAACATCCACTATCAATTAAGTCGCGTATTTAGTGTTATTGGCTAATGGCCGCGCGTTCGCCGCAAACCAATAAATATGCAAATTAATCATGTGCATTGCAGGCTGGTTTATTATGGATGTTATCGCTAATTTCTATTGTATCGTTATGCATTAATATCGCTATATGTTATCTGTTATCTGAATACGTTCAATTGTTTTCTATCCAATGTAAGCATCTTTTTATTTTATGTTCAGATTTGTGACGAATATTTGTGCGTCGAGTAGTTGTGAGTTCGCCATTTATTGTTACTATGTTATTCGTTGATAATGTAGCTTTCTATAGGTGTTTTTTTTTTTAAATCGGTCCAGTAGTCTTTGAGTTTATTCATTACAAACATACATTTGTATGGAGGGGATTAGATCAGAGATCTAATACCATTAGATCAGAGTATTAAGGCAAGCACCCTAACCATTCGTCCAACGGACTCGTCAAAATTCATTAATACGTAAATAACCAAAATTTCATTAAACTATCTGTTACATCTATGTAATATTTAATTAAATAAATAAATCTAAATAAATTTCATTAATTTATTTTTAAATATTAAGCCTTCAAACTAATTACCATTATAAATGCGAAAGTGAGTTTGTTTGTTTAATTGTTACGCTTTCACGCCTTAACTACTCATGAAATTTTGCATACATCTTGTGAAGGATGCAGAAAAGGGCATTTTCATGTACCTCTCATCCAGAAAAAAAAGTAGGGAACAGAAAGTACTGTTCCCGAGGATCATAGAAAAATAAAAAATCAACGCCTTACAATCATTCATTTATCAATAGCCTCCCCACTGCAGGGGCACAGGTCTACCCTCTAAACAAGAGCGTATATGGGCTATATGGTCCACCACGCTGGTTCAGTTCGGGTTGGTGGACTTCTCATGCGCCTTAGAATTTCTTCTTTGGCGTATGCAGGTTTTCCTTCACCATTCGAGAGCAGTATACACTTAAGTTTTTTTAGAAAAAAAAAAAAAAAAAAACCACTGGTACATGGCATGGCCGGGGATCGAACTCGGACCTCTCCTCGAGATGAGAGGTCGCGTCTTTCTTATCGCGCCACCGACGACGCTCTTACAATAATATGTGAGCAATAAAGATTGAATGAACATTTTAGCGCGCACGAAATCGCGGAGAAAAGCTAGTAAGACATAAGTAGTGGTAATGGCCCTAGTATATTGTCAAAAAATGAAAACTTCGTTATAATAATTGTATGACTTGACTACACACACAGTCAGTTAAACTGATCAATTGAACTGACCAGTTAAACTAATCAATTGAACTCCCATACATACAACATTGAAATGACAGCATATTATTATGTGCTTCGGTTTATAATGATATTTGGTGTTTCGGTGAGTGATTAAGAGACGCCGAAACCAATTTCCCTATCCTCTACTAATTGCTTATCCTTTATTCTACTAAGATAGTCAGCGTATTTACAGCATCTATGATATTCGTCTTCTATTACCAACTAGCTTCGCGGTGGCGTGTGCGTGGGGCACTCGCGGTACTGGACACTACTTATACATATACACATACATATACATATTATACTAGATATTACTAGTATATTACTACATATTACTACATTAATTACTACACTAATATTACTACATATTATACTACATATACATATTATATGTATATGTATATATACTTATACATATACATATACATATTATACTAGCTGAACTCGGCCATGCTTCGCTGCGGCCCATACGGCGGCGGCGGTGGTGGCGTGTGCATGGGGCGCGCGGTACTGGACACTTGCTTATACATATATAATACTATTTATCGTAGTGTGATGTTATATAGCCCATAGCCTTCCTCGATAAATGGACTATTCAAAACAAAAAGAATTTTTCAATTCGAACCAGTAGTTCCTGAGATTAGCGCGTTCAAACAAACAAACAAACTCTTCAGCTATAATATTAGTAGGTATAGATTATTTTTGTTTTTTTCTAAA
The DNA here is from genome assembly GCA_910589475.2 of Bembecia ichneumoniformis. Lineage (NCBI taxonomy): Eukaryota > Metazoa > Arthropoda > Insecta > Lepidoptera > Sesiidae > Bembecia > Bembecia ichneumoniformis. The sequence goes on along the minus strand of OU342533.1, from coordinate 11,906,638 downwards.
AAAAAGTAACCTATGTTACTCGGCTATCTGCCAGTTCAAGTCCCATCAAAATCGGTTCAGATGTTTCGAAGATTAGCCGGAACAAACAGACAGACAAATTTTTATTTTGTTATAAGTACCTATCCTATCATATATACATTGATATACATTTAGTAAAAAGCACTTATTTTGACATTACAGACACTTCAATTTCATTTATTTATGTGTATGTATAGAAGAGGTTTGTGGTCTTATGGGAATTTTGGATTTAAATGCGCCTGCGCAGCTAATGTACTCATGTTAATGTATCATAACGGTCTGTGTTCAGTAAGTAATGCGGTCGCCTCTGTGCCTCCCCTGTTAACTCTCTGTTTGCATTGGTTAATCGAAGCGAGCCATTATTGATTCAGTTGGATGCAGGTTTGTGGGTCAATTCATATCGCACTTATTAGCTGCTCACTTATTCAACATTCGTTGTGAACTGCGGCATTCCACTGCAAATAACGATACATTTTTATGGAAACAGACGATTTTTATGTAGATATACAACTTTTTTAAAATGTAAACTACGCAGTCTCTATTTTCACTGTGTCCCTTTATTTTATACTGTCAGGATTGACAGTTGATTTATACCCCCCCCGAGCTGCTTGTGTTTATTTGGCGACGGTAGCCACCAATCATCAAGTGGGCGGTCGGTTGTTTGTCGATTTTACTAGACAAAAAAAAATTGCAATCGTGTAACCCCCAAACCACAAGTACTAAAAAGCTTGTTCTAGAGGAGTTAGACAAAGGTTAAACAGAATATAACTAGGCTTCTAAAAGTCAAAAAGGGCTACAAAATGGGCTTCTTCAAGCGAGCTGTTAACAAATCCCTGCATGGTCGGGTCCTAAGGCGACGACGGTAACCATCAACCATCGGTCAGTCTGTCTGTCATGCTATACATCATAAAAAAGTGTGTGTGTCAGCTCCGACGCACGACTGGAGGTACGATTGTCTTTGACTATGCAATAGGTTAAAAAGGGTAAATAAACGCGCCCTACAATTAAATTAGGTAAAGCGGCGACATCTATCGGATTAAAGTAGAACCATAAAAACCTAAAAACTAACTTACAAGTGCTTGGTGCACTCCAAAAATATAACACTATTGATGGCGCCATCTATTACACTTTTTTTAATGTTAAGATCGGCAGACAGGTTGATGGTCCACTTGATGGTAGGTGGCTACCATCGCCTATAACACAAGCAACGCCACAGGTGTTGCAAGGACTACATTAGGATTAAGGATAAGGGATTGGGAAGGGATAGGTAAATGGGCTCTGGCATCCCTTGCTCACTCACCGAAACTCAACAGCACACATGCTGTTATTTCACGGTGGTATTCTGTAAGGGGGTGGTAAATGCCGCCAGACTGGCTGCCCAAATGACTACGAAACGCTATGTGCCTTGCCACTACTTTCCAGATCAAGACCAGAGCCAAATTTGAAAAGTTCGTTGTTCAAAGTTGACCCTGCCGGGAATCGAACCCGGGAACCCTAGAGCAGAGCGTTAAGGCAATCACCCTAACCACTTATCCAACGGGCTCGTCAAAATACGAATAGAATAAATAAATAGAATTGGGTGAAACTGCGATATCTATCGGATTTGGGTAGAACTGCTTAGAAGAACATAACGCATTTTAGTTAACGCTAATTATTATTACTTTTCATAAAATTCCCATACCGGGGACCTTATATGAAAATCGATTCTTAAGGAAAAACACCAAAAAAACTTAATATCGTCTTTCTAATGTTTTGAATTTGTTCAAATTTTTTATTATAAAATGATGCGTTTAACATTGTTGTATGACAATCCATTTCTCGTCTCCAGTGAGCGCTTCAAAAATAAATAATATTTAACGCGACGGCACAAATATTTTTCGTAAGAGCTATATGAGCTTTGCAAAATAAATGTACATATATATAATTACTCTTGAATAGATAGTATTTGTAACAAAATTATCAAATTAAAAGCAAAACGGGTAAAAAAATAACAAAATGATACTTTGGTATTTTTTTTGCGGTTTTTCCCTGGACTGTAGGAACCGTAATGTACCAAGGAAGTTTACAAACTTTTCTATATTCAAGTATACATACATATATTCCGTCCTCGTTTCAGATAAATAATGTGGAATATTTATTACAACCCTGTAACCCTCCGCCCCCGCGGCTACCTCCATACTTTCTCTACATAAAGTCTTGTTGCTGGCTCTGATATCGTGGCTAAGTATTTATTGATTCATCATGATAATATGTTAAAAAGGCCTAGCTATTAGCTAGAATTTGACAGGAAAATTCATATTATTATTTTACAAATGGTTTTTAGAGCAAAAATATTAATTTGATGTTTATCAATCATAAAAGCAAATTAATTTGATTTGAAAAGTTATAGTAATAAAACAGAAATTATCTACAAAAGGCGATTTACTCGTATAATGATTGTTTTAACTGTTAGGACTGATGACTGATTATTTGTTTATTGATAAACAATAAACATTTTTTCATGAACTGATTCTTTTTCATGAACTGGTAAAAATGTAAAATAATTGACTATTGTTAGAGACGAGACCGTTGGATGAGTGGCTTGCCTTAACGCTCTGTTCTAGGGTTCTCGGGTTCGATTCCCGGCAGGTTCAACTTTGAATTTTTCAAAGTAACCAGTAACCATCAGCTTACAGAAGACCACCATGAAATAACTGCACGTGTGCTGTTGTGTTTCGGTGAGTGAGTGAGCCCATTTTCCTATCCCTTCCTAATACTTTATCCTAATCATACTATAGTCGGCAGCGCACTTGCAGCATTCATAGCGTTGCTTGTGGTATAGGCGACGGTAGCCACCTACGATCAAGTGGACTGTCGGCCTGTCTGTCGATCTTAATATAAAAAAATTAAAATTTAGTCCTATGCAAGATTTTAAGCTAAAGCGACAATAGGCAGATCACAAGTTTGCAGAACCGAAAACTGCGGAACACTTTACTAAATGCTTTAGCGATAAATGAAAGAGATCTGGGCCTACCCTGTATACAGGAATACGGCATAAATTAGGCAGGTCGTCTAAATCTAAACAAAACGTTGACCTGTTCTTAACGTGATAATGTACAAAATAGTGCCAAATTATCGAATATGTGTATTATAACTATCAATATGAAACCACATTTTGATAAGAAAAAAAAAAATGTTCCAATAAATAAATTGAAAATCTTTTCAATATAAAAGTGAAATATAAAAAGAAATATCGTGTAACCCAAGGAAAATGTAATTACAGGGTATCGCCACCAATTTCCTGTTGTGACCAGAATCGTTTCTTGAAACTAAATTAAAAAATAGCCCCAATCTTCAATCTGAATTCAATTAAAGTGAGCGGCGCATTTTTTTTATCCCGTGGGATGGCAGCTCGTTCCCTCCCCCTCCGCGTTTGCCCCCGGTTTAAATTGCGGCAGCAACTATCCCCTGGATCGATAATTAGCTGGGCTTCAGCCAAAAGTCGTTCAATGTATCAGGAAATTACGTATCATTATCGGCCGACTTTTTTTTACTTTTTTTCTTCTTAGTGTCGTCGTTCCCATTCACAAGTAGTGAGTGGTACATTCGAAAAATCTTTTGGAGTGTACCTTTATTCTACCAACATTTAGTGATATTAGCGCTTGACTTAAAACTAATGACTGCAAATGTGGTTATATCTATATATAAAATAAAACATTTACTGGATAATTCGATTTTAGGAAACAATATATGCCCCATAGGATCCCATGTAGACTATGAATACTAAATAAAATACGTGTTCAGATTTCAGCCCGCAATGGAAGCGTGTTAGGACGAAAACCTGAAAGATTGTAGGCAAAAAATTGAATATAATTTGTAAACATATTGTATCACAGAGACGAAAGTTTAGAAAACAGTGATACATTTTACAGGTAGAATTTTAATTATTGTGGCCAGCATTTATTTTAAATACCAACAGTTTATTATAGGGTTTCTGTTTGTATATTTGTGTATTTGATGTGTGTGACCGTGTACCTATATATCGATTTTAATTTTGGACTCCGAACTATAAAGCAGAGCATATCGATTTGAGGATATTTTCAGTGTGACCAAGTCGAGGGTAGCCAACCAGACAGAAATATCTGGATTACTTAAACTAACCTCTAAAGTCGATTCAAGATAGTGGATAAATGCAAAAGGATAAAAAACAACTTAACGGCTAGCGACTACTTAGTGACTTGCGTATCAATGTCATAACGAGTAGTTCGCATGACTTCGTATTGCCCCCTACTGAAATGAGTCTGTAAATTTTGATTTACAATTTAAGTTCAGTTCAGCGTAATAAAGTTGGACAAAGTTATTAGAAACTTTATATTTTAATGTTTTTATTGTTTCAATAAGTTTATTTACATTATGCATGTACATAAAGTATTCTTCACGCTTCCACTGGCGTTAACAACTTCTAGTAGAAAAGCGTGGTTTTGTCATCCCGGGATGGGATCGCTCCTAGTGTATAATGTTGTTTAAAGTCATAAGTCATCTATTAGGTTTATTTACTAATTTGTAATATATTTATTATGTTGAGATAATAAACTAATAAGTTTGTGATAATTGATAGCGATGCGTTGTTTGATTGGCCATTTAGTAAGATTTTGTTTTGATTTTATTTGTGATAACAGTCATTAGATTTAGATTTGGATTTATATGAGAAATTTGAATTTAATTTGGCTAGTATTGGTAATTTATTAGTAGAATAAGGCACTGGGTAATTTGTAACAATTAATTGTAATTAAAAATAAAATGATTACTTGTTTGTTTGATTTAGTTTTACTTATATGTAATTTGTAAAAAAGAGTTGTTTGTTTGCGCCTTCATGTTATTATTTTAATTTGTTACTAGCTGAGCCTGCTATTTCGTAAACGTGGTATATAGTATAGCGCGTACTAACTTTTTTGTTTGTAAACCGATTGGAATTAAATAAACTCTAAATGTTACGGGAAGCTTGCTACAATACATCAGTGAAAACCGAATTCAAATCGGTTAAGCCGTTTCAGAGATTAGCGTGCACAAACGCACAGAGAAAAATTTAAAAAACTATTTTTTTTGACCTCGGTATTTTTTTTTAATATTTAATGTACAGACACGGCTCGTTTACGATTTTATTATATGTATAGAGATTCCTTGCGTTAGTCTACCGTCTTGGCTCGGCCGTAGTACCTAACTCTTATTTAATCTGTGGCTCGGCCAATAGGGAAGATGCAATATTTTTATTTTTGTTTTCATTTTAAAGGATTCCTTGTAGAATAGACCACAAGTATATTAAGAAATAAAAATTTAATAATTTATTCGAAAAAAAAAAGAAAAAGAAAGTCATAACAAGAGTGACGTCACTAGACGTTGATTGGTGGATTAAAATACGTGCGGTTTCACGTAACTTTTAATTCGTATTTATTGTTAAAAATTAATATTATCTTAAATGTGTAAAGGCCTTTCTTTTTTATTTTTTCAACATTTTAACCACTAATATTCATAAAAATATATATATTTCTTATTTATTTTTAATGGGATTTGTCAGACTGGTTGGTTGTAGCAGCATAAATTTGTTTTGGCAGCTCGTCCGGCGGCAGTAACCACCCCCTTACAGAAGACCACCGTGAAATAACAGCACGTGCTTCGGTGAGTGAGTAAGGGATGCCAGAGCCCATTTCTTCCCTATCCCCTTAATCCTACTGTCCTTAATCCTGTCCTTAGTACCCTTAATCCTATTGTCGACAGCGCCTTGGCGTTGTTTGCGTTATATGCGACGGTAGCCACCTACCATCAAGTGGACCGTCAGCCTGTCTGCCGATCTTAACATAAAAAAAATTGCTTATGCACACTTATTTTGTTCTTTGATAGTTTCTTGTATAAATGACACAGTTTAAATCTAGACGAAAAATTTAAAATTTATATATTAAGATGAAGTCCACGTGAACTTATTTTTTATACACAGGCAATCTAAGACTTCTTGGTTCAGGCCTGACCGGGACATAAGCCTGCTTTTGCGGTGTCTGCAGCCCAGCATTCTTTCTAATAGTTGTTATGCCATACATATATAACTGTATGAAGAGGCTTTATAGCCGGTTTTATTATATTTATAGGAGATATTTGTATAGTTATAGTAAGAAGTAAGATTTCCGTGTTGGCAAGCCATTGTTCTGATGATATATTGTAACGTCCGTAGCGATGGCAGTGACCTTCCTCCTCACATTAAATGTTTTGTTTTCCCTCTTCCATTGTTCTTATTAATTGAGGCCTTCTCAAAGGCACTAATGCTAAACGAGCGACTTCCATCGACTCCTAGTATGATTAATTGTTGTCTGATATTCTCTCGCCAATAAATTAATATATTTCCAGTGTTAAGAAATAAAAAAAACTCTATAGCGGATTCAAAATTTAGCTATAATAAAACTGATTTATTAGAGAAAATTTTAAAAATGTATAATAGAAAAAGCAGCGAACAATTTTTGTACGGATATAATTCACAGTTTATACTGTGGCTTTTATTTTTTAGTAATTTTGTTCAAATTATTTCTGAAACCAGGGTAAGTTTCTAATAAATGTTATGAAAACATTTACATTAGATTTAAAGAATACAATTTTATAGGATGAAAATTATTTATGAATTAATAATTTATACATATTAAAAAATAAAGTACTTCTCTGTCTGTTTCTCCGTTAACTTCTTCTAAATTCGGTTTTTGATATTATTTCAATTAATTAAGAAATTTTGTGCAAGGATATTTTTGTGTAAAAGAGAATAGAAAATAGGTTGCAAATTACAACTACACATATTTACAAAACAAGTACTTCTTTAGCTTTAACTTTATTTATTCTTATAAGATTCAGGCATGTTGTTAGACAATTAATTACCTGTTCGGCTACCACAATAATTTTATTAGCAATAAGTTCAGAGAATTTGCTTGAAGACTCTAGTGGCCATAATAGGATTGCCGTAGGTTCATATAAAAACACACACAACTGGTGCATCCAGTGGACAATAGATACAATCTCTAGTGTCAGAATTTTTGTATGCCAATATTTTTAATCTATAGATGACATCAAACACATTTCCAGTGGGAAACTTTAACGAAGGACAATTTTTTTATTAATTACGCGGGAAAACCCGCGAACAGAAACATATTTTTTTTTAATGCTATGTCGACAGACAGGCTGACGGTCCACTTGATGGTAGGTGGCTACCGTCGCCTATAACACAAGCAACGCTACAGGTGCTGCTAGTGCGCTGCCGACTACAATAGGATTAAGGATAAGGGATTAGGAGGGGATAAGGATGTAAATTGATTGAAGTTGGATGTAAAATCTGGATTTATTCAAGAAAAACAGCTTCCTAGAATAAGACGAGAGTCTTGCGGAGGGCTTACCTACGTTTCTGAGTAGTGATTTTGAGCTTACCTTATTAGCTTTTACAATGAATAGATTTAATTTATGAAATTCATACGTCTCAATTTTTCAGAAAAAGCCGCCCTTACCTGTAAAAGACGAAAGATATGGTGAGTACTTTAGCTGACTTATTTTACTCCTTAACACAGTTCAGAAATGTGAGGAGTAGATTTCGTTGGAATGATGATGAAGCTTCAAATATGACGGGCAATAGACATAAATCAACATAAAAAAAAATTTTTTGGACCTTTTCCAATTCGTTCAATCTCTGACAGATAATCATGTTAATGAGTTTTCAAGACTCATAAGGCGATCTAACGGCGAAAAATATAATTTAATAAACAAAAAATAAAATTAATAGGCATTTAATAGGCGTCGTAACTTCTAAACGAAAGCTTCGATTAGAATAATTTAAAGAGGAATTTACAAGTACATAATCAACATTGATTACGAAACTATTTAGTTTGATAACGATTAATAACATTATACTAATTCGATTCTAGCTGTGCTTTGATTGACTAATTTGAAGAAAAAAAAAACCGATTGTTATGATACCTAGTTATTCTGACTAGCCTCTCAATTTTTTTTGTGGGTAATAATGAGTGCTTTAAACATATACATAGTACATTTTATAGGTAATTTTTTGATACATTGTATTACGTTACAGCAATTTCTAATGTATTTGAAGATAAAATACAGCATATGTTACTCGCTGATGATGTAACTTTCTATAGGTGAAAGAATTTTTAAAATCCGTTAAGTAGTTTTTCAGTTTATCCATTACAAACAAATATACAAAAATAAAATCTTTCCTCCTAATACCTAATATTAGCGAAGATTAAGAAATGTGAGATATTTATGTTTTTTGGAAGAATTTTGTACATTTTAAATATTATTAAATAATATCAATTACTTACACATGTTTTTTTTTAATTATTAAAAAAGAAATTTATATTATTTTGTATATTATTTGTAATTGTGACGCTTTCCGTGACAGCTTTAAATTTTACGCCGCGTCTTGATGTTGGAATAACTATCCACCCCACATTTGAAAATTACTTTATACTATGTCCTTCAAAAATAAATTGTAAATACTCAAAAAAATTATAAATCGCAGCAATTTATTAACTCTTAATCTAAAAAAAATTTATACACGTTGTATTTATGTTACCGAGGTCAAAAAAAATGTTTTTAGAATTTTTGACTATTTATCTGTCTGTCTGTGCGTTTGTGCATGCTAATCTCAGAAACGGCTTAACCGATTTGAGTACAGTTTTCACTGATAAGTTTAGTTTTTGTTTCATTCCAATCAGTTTACAAACAAAAATTTACGCGATATACCGTTTACCATGCGTACGAAGTTGCGGGCTCAGCTAGTACAAAAAAATATATAACGATTACTACTCCATTTATCTGTGCATACATCTATTACTGTAGGCCTCAACCGAACTTCCTACAAGGGGGGCCTAAAAGATGAATATGGATAATACGAAAATTATGTCTAATATCCATGTTATGCCCATCCCAGTAATAGTTGGAAATTTAACTCTCGAAGTTGTTGAAGAGTTGGGACTAACAGTCCAATTAGGTAGAGTCAACTTCGAGAAGGAGGTCATTTGTATTTCTATCGAGTCCAAAGCCCAAACAGCGGCCAAAAAGCTGGGCATCCTAAATAGGGTTTACACCTGGACAGCTCCTCTCTTTGTACAAGGCACAAATCCGAAATTCCGAACTTGCATGGAGTATTGCTGTCACCTTTAGGATGGATCAGCAAAATACCAACTTGCCGCACTCGACTCGGTGGATCGCAGAGCTTGGAGGCTCATTGGCGATGATACACTAATAAAAACTAAGCTGCAGAGCCTGGCAGATAGACGCAAAGTCGCCTGTCTGTGTGTATTCGGAGAGTGTGCTCGAGAGCGGCATGAGATCATACCGCCTTCCCCTTTCTTCTATCGGTCATGCAGACGTACGGGTGTTTACCATCCTCACCTTGTCGAAATCCCTCCAATCGGACCAAGCGTTTTAAAATATCTTTTATAATGCGCACTGCTAAGGACTGAAACTCCCTGCCGGGTTCTGTATTTCCGAGCTCATACAACCTATTTTCAAGGTTCGAGTGAATAGGCATCTTCTGGGTGAGCTCGCTTCATCGTCGGCCTCATCCATCCTACATGGATGGATAAACCCATCTTTAATAATAATAAAAAAAAGCTCCGAGACATCTTATCGTCCAAAATTTCTCACTATCTTAAAATGACATATGTCACCAGTGATGACATATGGCGCTGAAACGTGGTCTCTAACTGTGGAGCTCTTAAAAAAGCTCAACGTCGCTCAACGAGTTATGGAGAGGGTTATGCTCGAGGTTACACTGCGAGATTGAATCAAAAACGAGGAGATTCATAGACGAACGAAAGTTACCAACATAACCGCGGGGATAATAAGTTGAAATGATAGTGGGTAGGACACATAGTACGGAGAGCCTACGATCGCTGGGGCGGGAAGGTTCTCGAGCGGAGGCCACGGAGCAGCAAGCGCAGCGTAGGACGTCCACCTACAAGGTCGTCAGACGACCTGATAAGGGCCGCGGGTCGAAGGTGGATCCAGGCTGCTTCTGATCGGTCCTTTTGGACGTCCTACGATGATGATGATGATGATGATGAAAATAAATGAAATACATATTAAAATTTGACGTTGTATTTCATGTATGCATCTATTTAATTATATCATTTCATTAATTAAACACATTCATAAATGTCATAGGGCGTTGCAAAAAATTATAAAACATAATCTTTCGTAAAGCTAATCTCAACCCTTCATTCAAGGTATAATATTTATCTAGGCCAAAAATTTTAGAAAACATATTTATTGTAGTTAAAAATTTTGTGGCTAAAGAGTCCTTGACGAACTTTTATAAAGCCGAATACCCACTAGAGAGTCGCAAGTATTGGAAACTTATAGAGAGCAAGTTTGCAGACGTTTAAGGCTCTTTTCTTGTATATTGCAGTACATAGATTAGATAATAGTTTTGTAGCTGCTTCCATTCTATCTCCTTTTTGGAATCGTTTTGTTAACTTATAAGTTTACAAGTATTCATATATTTTGTCAATTTGTGTGATCTGACAGGAGAATCGTTTTACCATGTTGGGGCCACTAGGCAATCGACTCAGAGGCCCTTAACCGTTTTCTACTTTCATCAAATACATTGTGCCCAACGTCTACTATAAATATACTAGGAAATTTTGATTTGTATTCTATTTAAATTCAGCCATAAATTAATCATCTGACATGTGCTAGTAGTGATGTGGATACGCGAATCTGGGATCAAAATTTCTAAACTTTGGTATTGTCTGTTTACATATTCGGGGTTGGTGAGTTGATTTCTATATTATTATTTTTTCAAAATTGAGTTTTGTTATTGTTCAACCGATTATGATGAAATTTTCAGGCAATATCCAGATTAGCTCATCGGGCGATCCTACGATGTTTAGTAAAGATCGGATATAATTTTGTGTCGTGTTTTCACTACAAACAAGTACAAAATTAGATTTTTTCTAATTGAAAAAACTGTCCAGTTTGCCTACGGTTTATCAAAATATTAGACTAGATGGCGTATTTAATAAGATATTTATAATTATGGACCTTAATGCATACGTAATGTGGCGGTACATTATTACTCTACCGACCGACCGAGTAAGCTTGCATTTAGGAAAAAAGCAACGATTATTTGCTTATAAAAGTAAACGTGTACGTGTGTGTGTAAGCACAGTCTAAACGTACTTACGTCATACAGTCAGGCAACGAATGTACTTGCGTAGAGCAACGTTCGGCGAACTCGCTTCAGTTTGCAGGCTCAAACATTGAGCGTTGCCCGACTGTATGACGTTTTTGTTAGATTGTGGTGCAAGTATTTTAAATATTTTTTTAAAAATATTTAAAATACTTTAAAAAAAGTATTTTAAATAAATGTGCACTTGTAAAGACTTGTAAAGACCATCTCAAGTGCGCTTGTCAGATCTTAATGAGTTTACAATGATAGCTGCCCTATTTTATAAAAAAATATAATGTGCTTAATGCAATAAATATGTTACAGAATGTAAGTATTTTAAAAGGTGGTGGCCATAGGTTGTAAAGTAATGGCGACGGAACGGGGCCGGTGATCAATCAACGAGAGGTTGGACTCGCTGGCTGCCCTGGGGCGTCACACACGGCTAATGCCACAATCTTCGCTCTGATTTTAAATTTCACTGAAAACAATTTTTAAATGAGAAATTTTGAAAATTGAGTAATAAAGATACAATTCAATACAATTTAAAACTAGCTGAGCCCGCAACTTCGTACGCGTAATATTCGGTTTGGTGCGTAAATTTTTTGTTTGTAAACCGATTCGAATTAAACACACACTAAATGTTACGGGAAGCTTGCTTATAATACATCAGTGAAAACGGCATTCACATCGGAAGCCGTTTCTAAAATTAGGGTGCACAAACGCACAGAAAAACATTCTAAAACCTATTTTTTGACCTCGGTACCATAAGTACAATGTATATACAAATTGTTTTTTTTTTTTTTTTTTTTTAAACTATTTAATGTATAAACCCGGTTCGTTTACGTTTTTATTATATGTATAGATAGATGTCTGTTAAGACACATTATTGCACTACAATATAAATAATGATAATGTAAAATATATATATAACTAATATCCATGTCGGCGGTCGATCGTATAATCCGGTAGTTCGTGATGTGTCTAGGCCTATCAGTCAGATCGTTCGTAGTATATCTTTAAACTAAATCGTCAAACGTCACTCGTTGATCAATTTTCCTGAATTTTAATTAGCCATTTCATGAATTGGCTGGGTATTAAGCAGAAACTTCATGAAACGGCGCCATATATAACGATCTGCCTAGGCACATCACGAACTGCCGGAATATACGTTAGGCCGCCGACATACATACATCCATCCATCCTCAAACTTTCGCATTTATAATATTAGGCATAAATAATTAGCCAAGCACATCAATTTATGTTCTTTTATTTTTTTTATACTTCAATTTGACTAAAATATGGTTTAAAAGTGGAAAAGCAAAAATGGATTCTCAGAGAAAATTACTCATTTATAAACTTGAATACTCATAGTTGAATCTTCAAATTGATAAATGTACATGGAATGATTGCAGCAATTATTTTGAGTCAGTGCACCCTCTGGTTCTGCTCAGCAAACAAACACATTTTAAGTCGGAACCGGAACAACATAGAAACGAAACAGAAAAGGAGGATACATGTGCATTAGAAAAATATCATTCGAAACCCATTTTCTACACGTACATAATATTTTATGTCGGGTACTGCTAAGATGCGTCGCTTCAACAAAATGATGTCGCATTGGTCTTTCCATTCTCACATTAAAATGCATTGCATGTATTTTCAGAGTTGTAATAAATAACATTTTTTGCACTTTCACAAGCAATCATTCATAGCTGATTTGAGATCATTCGTATCCATCATCAGTCATGGCAAGGAGTTCGTGAACATCATGATTAATCTGTCGTGGAGTTGTGTGGCAGTAATGAGCTTCCTACTGCGATTTGTCCACAGCGAATTCTAGTGATGTTACTCGTAATATTGTGAGAGAATCATTAAGTCCTCCTTGCCTTGGAATCCATACGGTGAATACGGGATAACAAGGAAGGAATTTTCGGAATTGACCAATTTTCGAAATAATGAGTGTGGAGCTTAATTTCTTGGTTCTCCGAATTCTTAATTATGTACTACAATATATAGATGGGTACACAATATACACCGGAAAGTGCCAGTACAGTTTTCGAAGTGAAACTTCTTTGCGAGCGATGAGAGTACAATTTCAATGTCGAATTCGTGTGCGTCAGTGTAACGATCACGTGACTCTTCTTGTATTAATGATTCTCTGACATCTACCGCTTATTATATACGTGGGCTGTTCCGAAAATTGTTAGGCACAGAGTAAACACAATCTCTTTTTCCTGGAACTGTTTTGAATTGACGGCTAATTTCAATACAAATATCCTTGGTTAAAATCAAGAACCACCTATGTATGCGTACCTAGTTCTTTTTTAAACATTTTTAAAGATTAACTGTTACTCTTCTTTTCTTTGCAACAATGGATGTCTAGCGGGAAGTTCTTCGTGCTATGATTTTATATGATCATAATCGAGGGTTAACCTTCAAGAAACCTCACGAAAATTTTCAAGCAGTTTTTGGGGGTCTGTTCCTGCGTTAGCAACGTTTACTTATTGGTTTCGTGAATTTAAACGTGGCCGAGAGAACCTAAACGATGACCCCAGAGCCGACCGAGCATCAACTGCAGTAACTCATGTAAATGTCATCAATGTAGAGTTGCTGGACCGTCAGCCTGTCTGCCGATCTTAACATAAACAGCTTTTTGAAAAATAGACAAATACCTATTACAACCGGTAGATGACGCTGCGAACGTTAGAGAATTATTATTTTCTTTTATCGGGTTCTGTTGGGTCCGCTAATCCACATATAAATTAGTACATTTCAAGAATTTATTTAACTGATCCCATCTCGCACCACTAGGAAGTATCTAGCTGCATGTAATACGTGAAGCGATTTGATTTGAAGTGTGCGACGCGCCTCGCGCGACACAACAAATCGTTGAGAGTAATTGAGGTCGCTTGCGGATCTAGTCCGGGAATGAGTTCACTCGATATATGTTCAGGATTAACTCGACATCTTGAAACTTATTTGTGCAGACATTTCACGTAATTGAAGGAACATTTTGCTTTGTCTGCTGTCGAGATGTAGGATTCTAACAGTGCGTGGCGTTAGTCACCTGCAATTCCAGGAAACGTTTGTAGAAATTACAATCTTAAGAGAGTGATATTTTTCGGACAGAAGTGTTTTATTTAAAACTCTATAGAGGGTCGCGGTAAAAAAAAACATAAAAAGTAGTACTAATTTCAAGAATGCCTACACAGCTTATAAAAAACTAAAATGACAATAGACAGGATATTATGTATGATGAGAGAGCAAAAGAAATAGAAGTAGATAGATTAGCAGACGGATACACGAGTGATTCTATAAGGGTTCCGTTTTTTATTCGGACGTACGGAACCCTAAAAAAGTATGAAAAACTAAATTTAGACTAGACATGCATGAATCGACATTTTAAGTAAATAGAGTAAAATGGGAAATCAGCAATAAAGACTTTTATTGCTACAAAGACCGATATTGTCAGCTGCATATGATACGTAAATTGCACATAATTGCACATATGTAGTGGTAGGGCACATTGCGTTTTCGCAGTCATTTGGGCAGCCTGTCTGGCGGCAGTAACCACCCCCTTACAGAAGACCACCGTGAAATAACAGCACGTGTGCTGTTGTGTTTCGGTGAGTGAATAAGGGATGCCAGAGCCCACTTCCCTATCCACTCCTTATCCCTTATCTTTAATCCTACTGTAGTTGGCAGCGCACTTGCAGCAGCTGCGTTGCTTGTGTTATAGGCGACGGTAGCCACCTACCATCAAGTGGACAGTCAGCTTGTCTGCTGAACTTAACATTTAAAAAAAGCCAGAATTTTTATATAAACCTACTAGAAATTAGAAAAGCGAAAGTTTGTGAGGATGGATGTTCGTTACGCTTTCACATAAAAACTATTGAACTTTAAGGTTTATTACCTGGACTAACTTAAGAATTTTGTTAAAAATTTGGTTCTGTGGGATTTACAAAAAGCGAACTACAGCGCGTACGAAGTCGCAGGCAAAGCAAGTAGAACATAATTATCAAATATAATGTCCAAAGACCAATAAAATATTGGTTTAAATGTAAATAGTTGCCACTGTTGTCCAAGATAACATTTAAATTCAAGATAATCTTCCTGTAACAAAACTTCACTGTGAATGTGAATAATTGTTACGTCCATTAGATAGGGTTAATTAAATTACATTCGCACGGATTCATTTTTGTTTCCTGAAAATCATACACACAAACTTTTCTCGGTTATCGCTCTTTCAGTTAGTGAAAACTGTATCGAAACCCGTTGGTGGTTTAGAAGAAGTTAGCGGGGAAACTGAGTACTGGCAAAAAAATGTACATATACCTACACAAACCTATTTTGTATATCGCACTTTCCATTTGTGAATATCGTATGAAAATCCCTTGGGCGGTTTAGTTAGCGAAGAAACAGACAGTGCCTTTATTTTATTACTAGTTGGTGCCCACGACTTCGTCCGCGTTCAAAAATAAAAAAATTAACATCTTAGAAAATCCATACTAATACGTGTATTATAAATGTGAAAGTAACTCTGTCTATACCTTTTCACGCCTAAGGCCTGGCAAAGCTGTAACTGCATTAAAGACGTTAGGCGTGACATTGCTTACATATTTAGTCAGGCGTTATTTTTTTTACTTTTCAATGCGGGCGAAGCCGCGTGCACAAGCTAGTATATTTAACGTCCGATTATATATAATACTATGCGTTATAGTATATATAACGCATAGTATTATAACGTCCATCTTTATCGTTGTGACGACTGTTGCGCCTGAGTCTGTACATTAAATATTAAAAAAAAAAAACAATTTGGACTTACGTCACCGAGATCAAAAAAATAGTTTTTAGAATTTATGTCTGCGCGTTTGTGCACGCTAATTTCAGAAACGACTCAACCTATTTGAATGCGGTTTTGACTAATGTATTGTAGCAAGCTTCCGGTAAGATACTAAATGTTTATTTCATTCTAATCGGTTTACAAAATAAAGTTACGCGCTATACCGAACACCACGCGTATGTACAAAGTTGCGGGCTCAGCTAGTATCGAATTTAAAATATGGGAAAGTGTAATATGTACATCGTGTCGTGACCAGAGGAGCGTGCGAGGCGAGACATAGAGGTGCGGGGAGAGAGAGAGAGAGGGAGGGAGAAGAGGGGAGGGGACGGAGAGGGACGGCACAACATCGGAAACGAATTTGCATCGCACACAATCAAGGAGCCGTTTGGCACACCGCCCCCAGTCCATTTGTTTAGCGGAACGGTACAAAGGAATAAAAATGAGCCTCCCATTAATAATGCCGCGTTTGTTTTTCCGTATTTATGGCGGCGGGTCCGCGAAATATGGCCCACTCCATCCGCATTCATCTTCGACTTCTGATTGATAGATTCACTCGCGTTATAGTGTTGCGACAACTCGCTTTTTATTCTTTACTAGTGACCGGCCCCCGGCTTCGCCCGGCGTGCAATTTTTATATATATGAACATTCCCCGTTTATCCCTCTTTCCATTAGTGAAAACCGAATTAAAATTAGTCTACCCGTACACGCTTGATACCGTGACCAAGGGAAATGGGGATTCATTTTTATATATAGAGATTAAATATAATACGTGACACACGCAACTATCAGTTACGTACAAGTGCTCTGCCGACCATAGTAAGAAAAGGACAGGGGATTAGGAGAGTATAGGAAAATAACATGCTGATATTTCACGGTGGTCTTCTGTAAGGTGGTGATTACTGCTGGCAGACCGGCTGCTTCATTTATAACTGCAAAATGCAGGATGACCTGCTACTACTACAGAACATATCTAATAACAACACGTATTTATAATATTGTTTTAGTGAGAATAAAAAAAAATTAAGATAGGTTTGCTCTTGGCCAGCATCTAGCCGTGTAGAAAAGATGAGGCCGACGATGGAGCGAGCTCACCCAGAGATCCATTCACTCCAACTTTGAAAAGATTTCGGTTGTATGAGCTCGGAAATACAGACGCCGGAAATACAGGGAGTTCCAATACTCGGCAGAGCGTATCATTAAAGAAGTTTCAAATCGTTTGCTCGGATAAACAGGGGAAGGTTGTTTGAGCTCATGTAGCTCCTGAGCGCACTCTCAGTAGTAACTGATACACAGACAGGCGATTATGCGTCTATGTGCCAGGCTCTGCAGGTTAATTCTTATTAGCGTATCGCCGCCAATGAGATTCCTAGCTCAGCGATTCCGGAGTCGAGTGCGGCAAGTTTGTATTTGGCTGAGCCACCCCTCCATACAAGATCGGACTTGCGCTTTATACAAAGAGAGGAGCTGTCCAGGTGTGAAGTATCGCTTCACCCTATTTGGGATGCCCAGCTATTTGGCCGATTTTTGGGCTTTGAGCTTGATAATAGTGCCGAAGTTGAGGTTTCAGCACGACCTCATGCCACTGAAGAGGTCACTGGCCACAGACACGGATGCACTTCGGAAAGATGGAGCCAAGTCGAAAGGGCTCTTTTTTGAAGAGAGCAGACACGCTTGCATTTTGGTGGCGTTAAAACTAACCAGATTCTTGTCATCCCATTTGTCATTTACTTTTAAACTATAGACAAAGTCTTATTAAACAGCGACGACTTATTAAAATATTTCTTATTGGCGATCCCCTTGGTCGAGTGGTTAAGGTGCTTGCTCTAAAGCTCTATCTCAGGGGTCCCGGATTCGATACCCAGCAGTGCCAACTTTGGAAATAAACTTTTCATAGTTGGCTCTGGTCTGACAAGTATGTAGTGGCATGGCACACTGCGTTTCGCAGTCATTTGGGCAGCCCATCTGTTGGCAGTAATCACCCCCTTATAGAAGACCATCTTGAAATAACAGCATGTGTGCTGTTGTGTTTCGATGAGTGAGTAAGGGATAGATACCATAGCCCATTTCCCTAACTCTCCCTAATCCAATTTTCTTAATCCTTCTAAGGTAAAAGTGGACCGTCAGCCTATCTGACGACCTCAACATAAAAAAATAGCTCAGTAGACTAACAATTTAATAAAAATAAATAAATCAACTGCCGACTAATTTTCTTCATTTTATGAATTTTATGAATTATCATTTTATGACTAATTTTCTGCCGTAGGATTAAGCGAGAAGCTTTCCACATATCGACAATAGGTTTGTAATAGCAGCGTACTGTAATATGATACACTATAAAAATTAAATTAAATTAAATTTTCGCCTTCTCATCTGTAAATACTAGAAGCGTTTACAAGTAAAGTGATTTCAATATACAGTGTTAACATAATGTACAGAGTTAGGTCCTACAGTGAGGAATTGTTGGAGGCTGTTTATTTATTCGTTCCCTTTGAAGTAAATGGTATCAAAGAGCAAATCAGTGAAGCGGAACAAATCGCTGGGTTTGTTGATGTTTTAAAAACAATTTTAACAGACTTAAATAAGCCCCGAAATTAACGGAACAAAAATAATACAGTTATAAATTGGAATTTGTAAAGGGAATCCTACCAATGTAGTTCAAAATAAGTGATTGCGCAATAACCGCCTCGCATTTTCTTTGTTAATCTAATTTAAAAATGGAAACATTTTAGGCAGTGGATCGGTCGGTAGCAGCCGATGAAAGAAAAATAAATTAAATTCCACGGAGTTCTTGCTTCAATTAACTAGCTCTAACAATAAGTATCTGTAAAAATAAGGCAAGATGTTCTTACATGTCTTGTAATTGTATCGATTGTTCGCCACTTCATTCGTGTATACTTTACTAGCTGAACTCGGCCACGCTTCGCTGCGGCCCATACGGCGGCGGCCGGCGTGCGCATGGGGCGCGCGGTACTGGACACCGCTTATATATAATACTATTTATCATAGCCTGATTTTATATAGCCTTTAGCCTTACTCGATAAATGGACTATACAAAACAAAAAGAATTTTTCAATTCGAACCAGTAGTTCCTGAAATTAGCGCGTTCAAACAAACAAACAAACTCTTCAGCTTTATAATATTGGTATACATGTATTAGTATGGATTTTCTTAGATGTAATTTTTTTTATTTTTGAACGCGGACGAAGTCATGGGTGCCAACTAGTTATAAAATAAAGGCAGCGTCTGTACATCTTTTATTTATAGTTATGTTTTATGTAAACATAGTTTACATCTAGTATATAAACAAAAGTCAACAGGTGTGACGTGTGTTGCCGTCACACACTTGGGCCGACATTGCTGCAGACTTGAAAGTGTTTGTTTCATTCCAATCGGTTCACAAACAAAAAATTACGCGTTATACTACGAAATTGCGGATTCAGCTAGTGAGCAATAAAGATTGATTTTTTAAAATGTTAAGATCGGCAGACAGTCTGACGGTTCACTTGATGGTAGGTGGCTACCATCGCCTATAAATCGAGCAACGCCACAGGTGCTGCAAGTGCGCTACTGACTACAGTAGGATTAAGGATAAGGAATTAGGAGGTGATAGGGAAATGGGCTCAGGCATCCCTTTTATCTTTATCTTGTCTTAGTGGCTATTTCTGTCTGCTAGAGTACCAGTATCACGTCGTCCATTGCTGAAATATTGTGATCGCCACGTGAACTAAAGCTCTCTACCTATACCTACCACGTTAAGAAACTGTAGTACTTTTTTGATAGAGGCATTCTTCACATCTTCACAAGCCATTGTGTGGCTTCCTAGGATGTGACTGCGCTTGTGCATCAGAGGGCCACACTCGCACAGGATATGCATTGGTGTTTCTTCTGCCTCATGGCAGAAGCGACACTCTCCCGTACTAGTGAGCCCCATTACTTTAAGGTGCCTATTGAGCGGCAGCATACACCAGGCATCCCTTACTCACTCACCGAAACACAACAGCACACGTGCTGTTATTTCACGGTTGTCTCCTGTAAGGGGGTGGTTACTGCCGCCAGACGGGCTGCCCAAATGACTGCGAAACGCAGTGTGCCCTACCACTACTAAAATGTTCACTAATGTCTTAACACCTAAGTAAGAGGGGCACGGACGAAGTCACGGGCGAAAGCTAGATGTGAACAATTCACAGCATGTCTTGTGTTTAGGTGCGTAAGAGATATCAGAGGCCATTTTCCTATCGCCACATCATCTTTTAATTTTTCTCTTAACGGGGCAGCGCACTCTCATATCCCTGTATCCCTGGTTATAGGTGTTATTGATTGACAGCAAATACCTACCATCAAGAACTGTCGACCAATCAACCACCATATATACTATACTTGTAAAGTACAAATGAACTTTTACTCTATGTATATTACACAGATTAAATGACAAGTTTCAACTGTTTTGACATCTAACGCAAAAGTGTTCACAAGTCGGCATTAAATTAAAATTGTGCGAATGTTTAGGAGGAAATTGCGGAAATTCTTACTTTATATTAAAGCCAGAACCTTTTTAAGGCTAGATGTTGGCAGCGATTATATCTTTTTAACACTCGAAAAGGAGAGTTTTTGAGACGAAACCTTCGAAGCTTTCCGTCGGAAGATTGTAAAGCAGAGATAAAAGTAGGCAGCGAATTAGATGAGGGACGGAATAAAATAATGTTTCGCCTCGAATGAGTTTGTTTTGTGAGGATTAACGCCTCGCTTCCCCCTACACCCGCATCTCCCTTCATTGCCCGATCACAGATCCTCGAAACCAGTGACTTAGCTCTTCAAACTTCAAAGAATTTTCTTAATAATGATATTGAGAGGAAGAATAAAAGGCACGAGACCTTTTATTCTTCGTCTCAATATCATTATTCAATACCTCTTTCAATTGGTCTTGAGTCATTAGAATTATAGAATTATGGAATATATATGGAATTATTGAAGAATTCATTAGAATTGGGGGAGTTAAAAAGCCTTTAAAATCAGACCCTAATCCCACGTACTACGCGTGCTTTGTGCGTGAGTACGGAACCCCGTAGCCTTCTGGAAGTCGCAGCAATTTGACTCTCTGGGGTTACGGTGATTTACACACGTAACCTTCGTTAAGTCTACATCCACAAATTTTGTTCTTGAACTCCAATATAACGAAATAGAATATTTACACTTAGGTACAAGATATACCTATTCAAATCTCCTTTTCTTTTTGTTTAATTTGACACAGACGCCCTTGACTAATTCGGTGAACACATGTATTTGTCTGTTATTTTTAATACAGAAATAAATTATGAATTGTGATAGTGATCGAATTTATCATCGCATCATAGAACATGGGCCTCTCTCTTTCTTGTGGTTTCATTATGTCTTCGAACCGCCTAGTGGGGAGCCATATCTTTTTTCTTTATATCTTCGCGAACATAATAAACTGATCAAAGATTTTAAATTTTAGATCTACCACCAAACACAATAATTAATATTTTTAGCATAGTTGTGCCCCGTATAACTTCTTTGTACTGTGATATCAATTTTTTGCTCCAACTCGGGGGCACGGTACTTTTTTAAATGAAGTTTTCCGAGATTCCTGTCTTCTTATCCGCTCTTTGAGAAGGTTTCGCCCCCAGTCACCACTGACGCGATCAGCCCGTGGAATTGTTTAATCAAGCGCGATTTACCTGGAGCAGTTCGAAACGTTTGGCAAATTAAATAATTGTATTCAAATAAAATATTAAAGTACTTTCATAACTGTGTCTTAAATATTTCATATTATTATATTCGTGTCTTAAAGTAAAAATATATGTATATTTTTGGTATTAATAATGTCTCTATTACGGTTTCTAATACTTATAGTTTTTTCAGTTACCAATAAATTGTCTAGAATAAAATTTTATTTACTTATTTAACTAATTCTAACTAGTTTGCATTACTTATTAGGACCTATTATATCCGTATCCCCATCCAATATCAATGTTACGTAATATGCATTTCGAATGCAGGATGCATTTTATTAATATCCGAGTGGAAAGTTTTCGCAGTTATAACTCACTAATATGCAAGTAAAAAAAAACCTGGAAAACGGAAAAACGAGTGTAATATAAAATGAAATATTGAAGTAGGAAACAAGTTTTAATATTTATATTGGAATGTGCATTTTCTGTGTCGCGATAAGTTGAACACCTGCGCTTAACGGGGGCGTCATCACTTGCTCGCAACTCAGTTCAGGTCGTATTTCAGGTGATAACTAAATAGACAGTGACAACTATCATACGAAGTAACGTTAAATATTGACAGACAACAAGCGTTCTGCTGCCCGTCTTTTTTTTATGTTAAGGTCGGCAGACAGGCCGACGGTCCACTTGATGGTAGGTGGCTACCGTCGCCTATAACACAAGCAACGCCAAAGCTGCTGCAAGTGCGCCGCCGACTGCAGTAGGATTTAGGATAAAGGATTAGGAGGGGGATAGGAAAATGGGCTCTGGCATCCCTTACTCACTCACTGAAACACAATAGCACGCGTGCTGTTATTTCACGGTGGTCTTCTGTAAGGGGGTGGTTACTGTCGCCAGAGGGCTGCCCAAATGACTGCGAAAACGCTGTGTGCCCTGCCACTACTTTTCAAATCCAGACCGGAGCCAAATTTGAAAAGTTTATTTTTCAAAGTTGACCCTGCCGGGAATCGAACCCGGGAACCCTATAACAGAGCGTTAAGGCAAGCACCCTAACCACTCTTCTAACGGGCCGTCTGGAGGCAGTAACCATCACCCCCTTACAGAAGAACACCGTGAAATAATGGCAAATGGCATGTTTCGGTGAGTGAGTGAGGCGTGATGGGTCGTCCTGCGGATACGCACGGCCGATGGTAAGTAGCTAAACTGCGGTAGCAATTTTGAACTACGATAGTGTTGTTAACCGCGATAGTGCTCCTTAGCGCGGGAAGACACTTACGGGATTTAATGGAAACTTTAAACCGCAATCACAATTAAAATTAATGTATATAAAGATTTTTGTTTTTTATAAAATTAGATCGCCCAACCGGCTAGAACGCAGGGTTGCCTTCAGTTCAGCCTAGTCGCAACTAAAGCTGGAGGCCCTACCACGGCTCGCGTCGCTTGCGCTGATGGTGTAACCCCCCTCCCCCTCCCCCCCGTTTCGCGCAGCTTCCCTGTTCACCTCTTGAGGTCCGTTATCAATGTTTTGATGTTATTTTATATAATTACTATGGTAACGCCTCGTTACACTGTTTGTTTTTCTTTTTGACAGATAGGTTGATGGCCCACCTGATTATCACTACCGTCGCTTGTAAATAAAAGCAACGCCATAAGCGTTGCAAGTGCGCTGTGACCTTGTCAGGATAATAGATAAGGAGATGATAGGGGAATGGTCCCTGGCACTCCTCACTCACTCACTGAAACACAACAGCTCATGTACTATTAATTTATGACGATCTTCTGTAACCTCGGTCACTGCCTCCAGGCCACCCATTATAGATGCGTGAACGGAGAGTGCCCTACAACTATTAGGTAAGTGAGAAAAAGCTGATATCCCAATCTTTTTGTTCTGGTTTGTTCACAGCGTTTTTGCATCCCACTTAGCAAGCAGCCTACCATCAAGTGGACCTTAACTGTGAACTTACATGATAAGTAAAAAGAAGAAATAAATAAGTAAGTGAATAAGTTTATGTGGCAGCGACCACTCCCTTATACAAGACCACCGTAAAATGTGTGTTGTTGTGTTTCGGTGAGCGAGTAAGGGATGTTAGAGCCAATTTCACTATCTCAATCCCCTATAGTCAGCAGCGCACTTGCAGCAGCTATAGCGTTGCTTGTGTTATAGACGCCGATAGCCACTTACAATAAAATGCATCGTTAGCCTGCCTAAGGAAAAAAAAAGAAATCGAATAGTCAGAGATTGTTTACTGTGTCTTGTCAGGCCGCAGAGAATACAAATGAATTGTAACGCGTTCCGCTTTAGGTTCGTTTTTGAGTTTTCTAAGATCAACGTTATTTGTAGCATTGTTTAAATTTGAATGTGTAATATATTAGTTTAAGCAGTTCCAGTGACCGACATTCCAGAGAGAGGAAGAGGTCGGAGGCATCATAAGCGCGGAGCTGTCGCGATAGCGCACTTGGCGTCACGCCAGCAGACTAATGCGAACATGTTTAACACATTTCAACTTTTACTTGTCTCTCATTCGTTCTAAGCTTTAATGGTATCAAATAAACGAATTTGCTTGAAAATATCATTTTATGGTAGGTAGTATGTGGCAGCCCTAATCCACTCTTCGTCAAAACTAAAACCAATTGAAAATCTTGTCAATTTTCATGGGCAAGGATAATTTCGTGCGGCAGTCGAATGTTGGTATACCATATATAGAGAAATGTTTCTCTGTTGTTGCCTCAGTTTTTTTCCACTTTCTGATATAAACAATTAATATTGTTAAATCTGCAATGTTATCTTAATTTTAATATATGTTTTTATAAAATATTTTTCTTGCGGTGAGCACGAAAATTCAATTACTCAATTTTATTCATTACGTAGTAATTAAAATAAAACACCGTTGCTTATGTCAAGCGCCTACAACGGTGTAGGTGGTAGCCACCTACCACCTACACCGTTGTAGGCGCTTGACATAAGCAACGATACAAATGCTGAAAGTGCACTGCCGACCATAGTAGGATAAGGATTAGGAATTAGGATGGGATAGAGAAATGGTCTCTGGCATCTCTTACTCATTCACCGAAACAAAACAGATAGATGCTGTTATTTCACCATTGTTTTCTGTGTTCTCTTTTGAGTAAGGTCTTCAAATGGATAAAATATATACCTCCTCTGAATTATGTTTCTGGCAGCATATTTACTATACATATACGTATTTACTAAATATGAATTAAAAAATATATTGACATATCTTATCTTTCTATATATAAAAACGAATCAATCTATATTTCTATATATAAAATGTCACAGCATCACGCGTGATCGGGTAGACCGATTTTAATTCGGTTTTCACTAATGGAAAGAGGGATAAACGGGGAATGTTCTTATATATAAAAATTGCATCCCGGGCGAAGCCGGGGGCGGGTCGCTAGTATATATATAAAAATGAATCCCTATTTCCCTAGGTCACGGCATCACGCGTGAACTGGTAGACCGATTTTAATTCGGTTTTCACTAATAGAAAGAGGGATAAACGGGGAATGTTCACATATATAAAAATTGCACGCCGGGCGAAGCCGGGAGCGGGTCGCTAGTTCATTATAAATTTTGGTTATGATGTAAAAAGTACACCAGCAGTCCAGACTAAATAATACACGAAAAATATTGAAATTGTAAGTTTTAAAATCCAACGCATCGGAATCATCTTCATTGTAAATTCCTCGCGAGACCTTATTTACAGCTCTGTTCCCAAACAAATATTTGTTAACTAAACACCAATGTTTCGGTAAATATTGGTTTCACTAAGCAAACACCCCTTCACTCTTATATTTGGGTGTTCGTACTTCTATTACAAATTTTTTTGAAGTGATTAAGTTATTACCGGGTCCAAGGCATTTTCAGTTAGGAAGCGTTTCTACAACGCTTCCTAATATACATTTTTATATATATAGAAGATTGTATAATATATTATGTTATATTGTGGACTGTGCATCGTTTGCTAACTAATTGTAGTACCGTAAACATTGATCTTTAACAGAATTAATTAATTTACTCATTACATTACTTAGTAATTTACTAAGAATAACGAATTCATCTTTATTTTTTAAGTTCAAATTGTAGAAGTCATTATTGTTCCCAAATGTGAACGAACATACATGAATATTTTATAAATTTTACGTGTTAAATCAGTCAATTCATCAAAACTGTATTAGTTACAAGACACGCACAAACATTGTAGCTCTTAGTCGGAGTTTATTCGGAGCAGTCCCTCAAATGGTTTCATCAATATGTAGCTGTAGGTGTGGATAGAGAAGCGACCGCTATCCCGATCCGTTATCCGCGTGATGTATCACAGCTTCAAGGCAGAAACGTTATGAATTGTTTCTTGTCAGCCCTACATCTTCCTAACGAATACCCAGTATCCATTATGTCCCGAAAGCAGCATACAGATGCTGTGTAACAATCGTATCATCCGAAACATTATTTTGGGATTCTCGTGTATTTTCACATAAGGTTAGAAAATTTTTTTCATAACGGAATCATTTTGCATCGATACAACCTTTGTTTCCCTAACAAATATTTTTCTCGTCGGCAAAACTTTTAATTAAAATGAACGAATATGAATTGTTATTTTTGATAAACAAGAAGACTCATATTATATCGACACTAATTTTGTTAGGTCTGTTAGGTATTTACTTTATAAGTACTTAATTAAAAAAGAAAAAAACTTAAGTTACTCATTTCTTTTTTAAAGTAAATATGGGCAGGTATGCTGACGGTCCACTTGATGGTAGGTGCCTACTGTTACTGTAATGTGCTTTGTAGGATACGGATAAGAGATTAGGAGGTTATAGTGCTTTGGCATCCCTCACTCACTCACCGAAATACAAAAGCACACATGCTGTTATGTCACTGTGGAAATTAACCAATGGCTATTGCAAGTTGATAGATCTAATTTTAGATATGGGTGCTCGTCTAAAATGCTTTTTTTTGGAAGATCTGAAAATCTTGTCTTTGTTAAGGAAATTCGCTGTCTAATTGTTGGCGCGGAAGTACAAGGTTACTGTTGAGTGTATCTTCGGTTTTCTTACACGATAGAATCCCTATGGTGATATTGTTGTATTCCACTGGCGTGGCTCTTCCAACGTAGATCAGAGAAGTCAATATTGACATAGTTCGAAACATAGAAATGATTAAATTTTGACAGGGCGTGTATTAATGAATTAATTTATTTTATGTTAAACATTTCAAGTCCATAATTAAAGACCACAACACAACAAAATACAAATACAATAAACTATAAAAATTACATATTAATTTATAGTAGAATTTGAAAAAGTTTAAATTACATTTGGAATCAGTGGCATGCAGTTAACACTCGTCTCATAATTAGTCTGTTCGAAATAATGCTCAGAATGCTGTTGGGATAGCCACGTATACGACGCACCATTGAAAGAACTTGGCAGAGGCACTGCAGTACCGTGGCAGCCCCAACAGTAGCCTAAATCTATACTTCTATACTAATATATAAAGCTGAAGAGTTTGTCTGTTTGAACGCGCTAATCTCAGGAACTACTGGTTCGAATTGAAAAATTCTTTTTGTATTGAATAGTCCATTTATCGAGGAAGGCTATAGGATAGCCTATAGCCTTCCTAATGTTATATGCCTATAGCGTAATGTTATATAGATAACATTACGCTACGATCAATAGCAATATATAAGCAGCGTCCAATACCGCGCGCCCCACACGCACTCCACCGCCGTATGGGCCGCAGCGAAGCGTGGCCGAGTTCAGCTAGTATATACATATACTGGATTCGCATAGTTGACTTTGTGCTCTTGATTCTTATTTCAGTGCCGCCATAAAGGCTTTCCAATTTACGACTGCGAAACGTAGCGTGCCCTGTCACTACTATAATACCAATAGTGATGAGAATGAAAGTTAATATGGGCCACATTTGATGACCACGAAAGGGGTATAACAATCTCAAACGAAATATTTATTTCGGGAGACAGAAATTCCATGGTTTCATTTATTATTTGTTGAACACAAAACTGAACACAAATTCAGATGTTTAATAATAGAGCCCTGTCCAGATAGATATTCACAATGTATGAATAATATTCACAAATATCTGAATAATATAAGTAAAGCGTTATGTTATTCTCGCCGCATTGTATTTGAAATTGGTATATATGTGTAGTTATGCGCAGGTACATTACTGTATGGAATAAGGTATGTGCATGTTGTTAGCGAACAAATGCAGTGAAATCCATTTCCCAGGTGTATGCAATCCGCGTTCAGCTACGAGTATGTACAACCATCTCCCCTTTCCTATGTCTCGAGAGCGAACAAAGCGTATTTCCTTCGACATAACTATCCCTTTAAAAATAAACTCCCATATCTTTGGAAATGCGTTGTACCTATTACATACGTTGTTAGACTCGGTTCCCGCAGAAAATTTATTTTTAAAAGGGAGTGAAGTTAGACTATTTAGATCTATTTTACGATGAAAAAGGCTTTTGTAACAATTTGTATTATGTGGATAGACCATATCATACATATTGTTATGCATTTCGCGATGGCTTCCTGTAAAATAGTCGGCCATTAGAAGAGCATTTTTATAAAATTTTGTATAAGGTCAGGTAGCATTTAATCCGGATGTAATATAAAATAACATATATAATATAGTGTACGGTTTACAAATTATATAATATGATGTCTATGTAGCTTGGGTCCCTTAGGCAGGATTTTAAGCATGCTAGCTTAACTAACTCGTTGTATAGCAAGATTGATTTACTGACCGAGGCAATACCCTGGCTCTAAGGTCACCAGTGATGCGAATATTTTGCTGAAAGGTTGAAAAAATTAGGCGCATTAGGACACCATGGACCCAGAGATTCTACACCACTACTATTGAATGGATTTATTTGTTATAATATGTATAATAACAATTGAAATCGTTTCGTGGACTAATTGCGGAAAATATTAAAAATATTAAAAAACAAAATCAATTAATTTTTAATTTCTACTCAAAAAAAAAACGCAAACTTGATATTATCTTTTCTTTGTGAAAAAATAATATTAAGTCTGCTATTAGAAGAGCATTTTTATAAAATTTTGTATAAGATCAGGTAGCATTTAATTCGGATATAACTTGACGCTTTCACTTTAAAAATAATTCCTTATACTCGCATCATCATCATCACCAGCCTGTGTTTTTCCACTGCTGGATGCAGGCCTCTCCTAAGGCTCGCCACCACGCACGGTCTGTTCTTCGCATTCGGCCGCTTCTCGCGAAGCCTTTCATTTCGTCTGTCCACCTGAACGCAGGACGTCTCATGCAGCGCTTTCCAATTCGTGACCTTCATTCGAGAACCCCATCGCTTATCCGCTCTCCTAACATAGCTCGCTGAGCGACTTTAAACTTGTGGATTAGTCCTGCCGTAAGAGACCACGTTTCGGGATCACTGGCAGGATGAATTGATTATATGACTTAGTCTTCAGATATTGCGGCAGTGGTGACGAGAACAGATGACGTAGCTTCCCGAAAGCAGCCTTCCTTTTATTTTCCATTCGAATTCCTACAATATGTACTATTTATCTTACATTAAATAATGTATCGCGACCCATTAAAAGGTGTCTGTAAATATTTAACTTAATTTTGTGTTCGTTTGGCATTAATTTTTTTTTTGGGTTTTAGCATAAGTAACAAGTCGGATAATGGTCTATTGATAATAATTTCAAAAAAGCATTTGATTCATCAAATTTAAGTTCGTAGAAGTAAAAGGCAATATGAATGTGATTAAGTGCCTCCACGCCATCGATAAGAAAAAATCACTGCTTTGTTCTCCGATTCAGCTCGTTCAACATAAGCAGTAAATAAATTCCTGCAAGGTCGGCAGCGCACACGTACCGCCCCCTGGTGTTGCTTGTGTCCATAGGCGACGGTAGCCACCTACCATCAAGTGGACTGTCAGCCTGTCTGCCACCTTTAATAATATATATTTAAAAAAGCCAACTATATGTGATACATAACTTCTTGGTCTATATTTTTGATGAGGTATTTTTGTTTTAAGTATTATGGTTTACGAGAAATTAAATAAAATTTTAATGTATTGCTTTGGTACAAAAATCGATTTGTTTCAAGAAGTAATGCAATGTGTATATAATCAAATGATAGAGTTTCATTTATACTATAAATGACACGAACACTTTTTCATTTAATTCAATAGTTTCAGAAAAGCAATGGTTTTTTTGATATTTTTGAGTAGCGGATGCCCCTAGCGAGGGCCGGTTGTAGAGAGTCCAGTTGCCCAAGGTAATTCGCGTAGTAGAGGACGTTAAATTGGCAATAGAATGGTTAAAAGTTAAGTACTAAATTATTGAGTTTTAGTGAGACACTTATTTTAAAAATACCATAAAACTTATTAATGTTTGTTTGTTGATATGGAATCGAAATACACAACATGAAACACTTAGTGGCCGAGATCTCGTTTTACGTTCAATGACTGTGCAATATTCGAGTAACCACACACAGTATGTGCGAATATTATAACAGTATACCAGTATAAACAGTATACCAACATATTTTTCTATGGCTTCGTTTGACAAATACCAGCGTTAGCCAATTAATGTCTTTTGACAACTCGTCTACTAGTATCGAATTTAATTAAAGTATGTAATACTTTCCAAATGAAACTCTCTAAATTATAGAGGAAACCGGTCTGAATCAAACAATCAAATTTATACTGGGTTTCAGAAAGTTTACATTCATTTCTGTCTGTCAATTCCGAACATAAATCATGTAACTCCGTGCTGTTGTACGCGTGCTGTTGTGTTTCGTTTAATGATTGAAGAGATGCCAGAGCTCAGTCCCCTACACCCTCATATCATTTATCCTATCAAAGTCATCCTATTTGTACACGGATAATTGTAGACGGACTATTCTAGATGAAGTCGGATTATTTTCTCGCTGTAATTGTTCAAGCGTAAATATTGTGTTTCTGGGTTCAGAAAAAGTAACACTTTTTCTGTTGCGTATTTTAAAACGAACTAATGGACTGAGTTAAAGGATTAGAGAAATGAATGTTCGTCCATGGATTTGTTGGTTCTGTTTGGTAGCTATTGTTTTTGTTGTAAGTAGCAGTTTTTGAGCATTTTTGAAAGTGACATCTTATCGACATGCCAACAAGCTAATGACTAGGGGTTAACTGTTAGTGTGTTGAGTCGCTAGAAGCTATGTTAGGAGAGCGGATAAGCGATGGGGTTCTCGAATGAAGGTCACGAATTGGAAAGCGCTGCATGAGACGTCCTGTGGCCAGGTGGACAGACGAAATGAAAAGAAGAAAAAATGAGTCACAGTAAGATGCTAAGGAAATGGACTCCAGCATATCTCACTCATTCAGTGGTCTGTAAAAAGTTGGTTACTGCGACCAGTCGGGCTGTCCAAAATATTTATATTGATAACACTATATCGATCATAAATTTAAAAAAAAAGAACTTATGTACAATGATTTAATGGAAATTTATGAAATTATAGAGTACCTAATGTGGGATGAAAAGCTTCAATAAGCTTCTGCGTGGACACTTCATTCAAATGGAGAAGCGTCACTATATATGTGACGAAAAAAAAAATATTGAAATTGAACCTACATCACTGCTTCTTCGCCAGCGCAGCGGTAAATGCCAGCGTAAATAAATCAGGGAGCACTGAAAGTGCTTAACAAGTAAGTAAACGTCATTACGTAGACCTGTTACATCCACTGGACATGTCTCCTCTTAATTTTACGGACTCTATTCGGACCTTTCAAATTTAGATTACTGTTTTCTAAATGCGGAAATTTTATAATACATATTGTTTGTCTGCTCGTCTGTTTTAAAGAGTTTAATAAAATGTTTCGTGAAATAACAGCACGTGTGCTGTTGTATTTTCCTCCCCGATAAAAAACTGACGTAACTTGGTTCCATCCGACTCTATATATAAAGTTATAGACTGTCTATTTGTTGTTATATACATTAAAAAAAACACGTTTTGTTGCTTCATATTAACTATATTTCAAATTAATTAATATTGATTTCCGTGCAGGTTACAATTGAGTTATAATAGAATTTGTTAGGAATTAAATATTTATATATTTTTATATTACTGCCCAAAAAAGCTTTCTCGTGTTGAAAATATATAATCTAAAAGATTTTTTCCTCCCAGTAAACACATCAGCTTTTAAAATTAGTATTATGAGATGAATTAGTTAGGCCTGTCGCAGGTTGGGGCTATTTTTTTTATTTCTTATCTGTACACGTAGCGTGATACATGTTGTGACAAGAGTTAAACGGCTGGCGTATCCACCAGTATTAAGGTCCTGTAAAAGGGCTGTGGTGTCATTAGAGCTAGCTTTGTTAAGGCGACGGCGACGCGGGAGAGAGCACACCTGCTTGCTATTCTTAATGGAGAGCCCATTCACTGCTGACTTTCACAAAATACTCCATTCCTTACTCGTCCACCATTGAATGGTTATTTTCGCTTTAAAACACATCACTCTGCGAGTTTTTTGAAATCTACGCGCTGCTGTCCTAAGTGAAAATTTAACTTCAATTTGGTGTAACTAGCTTTTGACTGGGACTTCGTTCGCGCCTCTATTTGTGCAAAAACATTTATTAAATCTTAATTGCTCATTTATTTTTATCAGGCGTTGAATTTTTATTTATATTTCTGGATTATTTCTCAGAGACAATTTTTTTTCTGGATTAGAGGTACCCTATATCCTTTTCCGTATTTCTGAGAACGTATTTATGCAAAATCTCATGAAGATCGGTTGAGTGGTTAAGGCGTGAAAGCGTAACGAACAAACTCATTTTCGGATTTATTATATTAGTTAGATTCAAAAAATTATATAGTTTAGATATTACACTTTGTCTAACCATAAATTTAGCTTTTGGTTAGGTTAGGTTAGATTTAGAACCATAGTTAGGTTTAGGAACCTAACTGTCCCACGATTCGTGCAAGTAAAGTTAAAAACGCGACAGAAGAAACACTGTCTAGTTTTTTTTCTTTATTCGGTTTGTAAAACAACACACAATCAATTAATTTTAAAAATAATATAAATTAATTTGAAGAAACTCTACATTTTGCCTTTCATGATGCAAACACAACATAACAAAACAAAGTATCAGTAAGACATAAATAATAATAATAATAAAAGCATATCAGTTAGCTCCGACGCACGACTGGAGTTTACTCCTTTAAACGTATAAAATTTTCCTCTTGTAAATAGATAATTGGATACCTAATTACTTTATATTATATAGTTACATTCTGCATACTCAGATGTCACGTGTTCCAACAAAAGTTATGTTAATTACGTTCGGTATACACAGATGTCACTACGTTTTATAAGTTCAAATAGTTCATTTTTCGACGACAGATGTCGCTCGCCGGCAGGTTATAATGCACTATCGTTCCGTTCCTCAACGCGGATTAAACTTTTCATACAAGTTTTCGACGTTTGTTTTTATAAGTCTAGAGAAACCCTCTGGTGTTGCTTGTTATACTACAATAGAATTAGGGAATATAAATACATGCGTCAGCGATCGCACAGATGTCAAAGTGACAGATGACGTAATGCTTTTTAGTTAGAGTTTTTATTAATTTTAATCCTCATAAAATTTCCATACCGGGGTCCTTATATGAAAATCGATTCTTAAAGAGTAGACTCCAAAAACAAAAAAGATTCAATACAAAAATAAAACTAAATAAAAGAAAATTAATAATACAAAATAAGTAAGTATATAAATGAATAAAAAAACTTTCTATTTCTAAGTCTAACCTTCAAAGAGACTAAAGAACCAGAAAAAATGACAAATTTCTTTTGTAGTGAGTTAATGGCCTGGGAGAGGAGAATGTCGGCCTATATTTGTCCTCGATGCCGGCGGATTCAGGGTTTTCCTGTTGCACAGGCGACTGTAAGAATTTGGAGCAGATATATTCAGGCGCTCGAGGAGACCAGGAAAATTAAATAAATAAATGAAAGGTTTTAACTTTTTAATAAACTGATCGAGGCGAAGGTGGCATTATCAAAGGACACAGCGGCACGTATGAAACTGCGGCGGCTGATTTTAACAACGAACTTTGGGCTCAAAGGCACAAGGTTTGATTTACTTTGATATACATATTTGTCCTTCCGATTAGTTTGAATCATTCTTTGTAATACTTGTACAATTCGTCTGAGATCGTCCTGTTACCAAATATTTTTATTGACAAGATTAAAGCTCAATAGCTACAAATAAATAGAGGAGAAAGGTACTTTTTCACAAGACAAATTTTAATTAAAAAAAAAATTATTAATATCTGTTAAGGTCGACAGATAGGTCGATTGTCCACTTGATGGTCACAAAGAAGTTAGAATAAGAACAGAATAAATTGGAATAAAAGCTAGAATACATATTTGACAAGCATTTGAGTAGAGGCCAGGCCATGTAATGTAACCATGTCACCCCCTTACAGAAGACCACCGTAAAATAACAG
The DNA here is from genome assembly GCA_910589475.2 of Bembecia ichneumoniformis. Classification (NCBI taxonomy): domain Eukaryota; kingdom Metazoa; phylum Arthropoda; class Insecta; order Lepidoptera; family Sesiidae; genus Bembecia; species Bembecia ichneumoniformis. Next base: position 11,872,378 of record OU342533.1, on the reverse strand, counting down.
CACGTGTGTTGTTGTGTTTCGGTGAGTGAGTAAGGGATGCCAGAGCCCATTTCCCTATCCCCTCCTAATCCCTTATCCTCAGTCCTACTGTAGTCGGTAGCGCACTTGCAGCAACTGTGGCGTTGCTTGTGTTATAGGCGATGGTAGCCACCTACCATTAAGTAGACCGTCAGCCGGTCTGCCGATCTTAACATTAAAAAAATCCATTTAAAAATCTTCTTAAAGTGAATAGCAACTCGATGGGGCGGCGATAGTGTGCAGCTTGTTTTACGAGTTCGCGTTAATAGTTACGCCTGTAAACATAAAGTAGCAGGGTGTTCTCTGTCGGCTATTAGTCGCTTACACTTTTAATTTGTAAAATTTACTAGATTTACGAGTACTCCTTTGAACTTACGTAGGTATCTCACTGAGACAAGAAGTTGTCACTTAAGTAACTATATGAATAAAATTCTGATTTCCTGAAAAAAAAAAATCTGATTAAACTTGCATTTTGCTTCGTCCGCATTGAAAAATAAAAAATATAACGCCTTTCAAAACATACGAGCAACGATTTATTAATTTTTTTATTGCTGTTATAGTTTAGCCAGGCGTAGGATTTTTTATTATTATGGTTCCTCGGGAACAGCACCTCTTTCTGAATGAATAGTACCCTAATCCTTTACTTTATTCCTGCATGTAAATGTAATGTTAAATGTATGTGCAAAATAAAAACATGATCTATTGAGTAGTTAAGGCGTGTAAAGTAACAGATAGACATAGTTACTTTCACATATTTAACATTAGTATCGATAAATGGTGCTGTATTGTTATATACTTGTTTTGAATTGAAATATGTATATTGAAGATACTAAAAAGCATATCTACATCTGTTTCGGTATTGGTCTGTTCTTGTTAATAAGTGTTGTATAGTGACGTCATACTTTTAAACAAGTATAGATTTCATTGCACTTTTTTAGTACTCCTAACAATCTAGACAATAACTAATGACCAGCTTTGAAAGCTATTGACCAGATTTAGTGTTAATTGATTTTATTTTTAGTTATAAAAAAAATCGGAAGCATCTTGTTATTTCGAAATAATATTGGTCGGATAGAAATAATATGACCAGTGAGCGGGCAGTACCTATATGAAAAAACCTAGATCAATTTTAAAAAAGTTATACTTATCAGCACTCTGAAGACAACATAATATAATATATGCACAATATAACCACGTTTTTATATTATAGTGAAGTCAAATACGATTTTGTTGAATTTGTATTGTTTAATTAAATACTTACAAAAACATTTATTTGTTTATTTATTGCCCATATAAACAGAATGCTTGATGCAAATTCTATTGTCATTTTTCAAACAAAAAAAATCTAAATCGTCGTTACAAATATATATACACAGAGACATGATTTTTTTTCCACTAGTGTACACAATGCTTAAAGAATGTAAACAGCGTGGATTTGGATGGAAGATTGTGTTTGATCGTTGAAAGAAATGTAAACATTCGCAGGGAACTATCTGGAGTGGGCAAGAAAGTGTTGTGCGCGTCAGAGCGAGAGGCACCATACGCCACTCCCGAATCGAAGGGATGAAGCGGAATCGATGTTCATAATTACATTTTTAGATTAGCTATCGATGGTGTGATGCTATGACGACGTGTCAGTCAGATTTAATCGTCGCCTATAGAAAGTAGGCACATGTAATCCATCGTCTAATGTACAATAAATAGTAGAAATAGAATCATTGTTGTATGATTCAGTTCCTAAGTAATGAGGACAGGACCACGACTAAGTCAACTTAGAATATGTGTACTAAAGTAGCTTTAAGTTGTTGATAATAAGTAAATTGTTTAAGTCACTAATAAACGGTCAGAGATGATAGAAAAAAAGAGTTTCATTATTATAACGGCGTATGGAAAGGTAAAGGTCGCACAGACTTTTCTTGGTTTACCACACCACCCGTTGTTAGTATAATATTAAAAATATAATAGAAATAAAAATTTAAATAGTATTGTTATTTAGGTTTTGTTTTTCTTATTGCCATAATGCAATTAATCCTGTATTATTACGATATAATTACTTTGATTTGTGTATAACAATAATTGTAATTGTTTTATATATTATTTTAAAGATGACAATAAGAATGGTATCCTGAGTTCTAGGATCGTCATCACTTTTTTTGGAATCCCTGGTAAAATACGTAATCGTTGTTATCCTATTTTTGAGTAATAAACGATTTGATTTGATTATCGTCAAAATATTTAAAATCTTATATAGCGAAGGTTCATCTAGTAACAGTCTCGTACATGCAGATATATAAAAGTAAAACATCAAGTTAGAGTTGAACTCGCGTGAAGAGGGTTCCGTACGATGTTACCTATCCGTACAATATTGAGTGATTTACCATGTTATTTTAATATCACGGTCTTCTTATAGGTTTTCCTATAATCTATAAGTAGAAAACTAATTTTTGTATTTTTTTTCAAAATTTTAGGTTCAGCAGTTTTGGAGATAAGAGGGTGGGGGGATGGTCAATTTTCGTCTATTTTCTTGAATAATTTGGAAACTATTTATTTTAAAATTACAAAAAATACATTTAAGATCTTCACAACAAGACCTTCCATTTGATATGTCACACGATGCAGTTTTCAATTTTTTTATTTTTTATTTTCCACCTTTCCCCCAAAAATGACCTCCCATATACAGATTTTATCTATTCACGTCACACCTCTGCGTTTGGGTCACAGAAATTGATATGTGTACCAAATTTCAACTTAATCGAGTAGATTTGGAGATAATTGACTGTGACCGACGGACAGACATACACAAGAGTGATCCTATAAGGGTTTCGTTATTTTATTCGGACGTACGGAACCCTAACAAACCGATTCACACTCTTTCTAATACAAACACACATGCTCACAATATATATGTACATGTACAATAATCTACGCTAAAGGAACGAAATCTTATTTTTGTAAGACTTTATTGAACAAATAAATATTTTCATATGATAAAGCTAATTTTGATCTCAGTTTTTGGTGTTATTGAAGTACCTTTTTAACTGTTCCTTTGTAAAACAAGTTGAAAGTGAAGTAAAAATAGGTTTGTTTGGCATACTGTTACAACGCGTGTAGTATAACTACTCTAAATTAGATTCACCTACGGGTCAGTATCCGGAGTGTATTTAATTTTTATCTAGTCAGTTTACACTAGGAAACAAGGTTAAGCGTAGCTGTTAACGAATCGTTGAACAAATAAACAATGTTTACGTATTCAGTCGATGTTGGAGCCAATCCACGGTCATTCCTAAATTCTTTACAATCGAATCGTTCAAATAAAAGCCTGTGTCAACATCGACACTTTTATTTCGATACGATGCCAACGTCGTCGGTGACATGAAACAAACCAACGCTTATTTTCGCGTTTATTGTTCCGGTGTTTTTTGTACTTTTGTCGACAGTTAAGTGTTTTATTCGTAAAAGTGTGATTTATGTCACTTTTAACATATTTTATATGCAAAGAGTAATATGAACTAACTAATTTACATCCACTAAAGCAGCAGCCGCAGCAGAGGCGGCGGAAAAAAATAAAATTTCTAAATATAGTGGCCTCGGCGCCGAATATGGTTTTGTACACTCGGTCCGTGGGACCCTGCAGCAATGAGCCTCTTCAAAGACATCTCGAAGAGGCTTATTGATGCGATGGGAGACCGAAGAGCTGCCACTTTCCTCGGCCAACGTATTAGTTTGGCCGTATTCAACGAGGAATCTCCTGTATTAATGAGTAAAGAATACGGCTATTTTTACCAAAATAAACTCAACTTAATATCATTTGAACGTGCATAAATATATTTGAAATTTATTGTTTGTTGAGCCCATTGGTCGAGTGGCCTGCCTTAGGACTCTGTCTACAGGTATATTGAAAATGCATTTTTTAAGAAGTAAGGTAATCTTAATAAAACTTATATGTACTCCACTCTCATTATATATAGGGATTGATTTAGGGCATGTCCTGTATATCAACGATAAGCACAGAGCTTCAGGTCTTGTTTTTTTTTTTTTTTTTTTTTAATATTCGCCACAGAGTCCTAGAGGGAATCTTCATTTCTCGGGACAATTTTTTTTTGTTTCCTTATGGGGTGTCGGCGAATTCTGGCTTTAACAGCATTAATAGCCTTTGTAGTTCTAACAGCACGCGGCCGCTCCGATCTTTTATGGTCATCGACAGAGGAAGTGTTGGTACGTATATCTGTCGATAGTACGATATAAGAACATACGGCTGATATTAAGCTTTTAAAGTGTCTTGAATATGACCGACGGCTCAATAGCCACTCTGTGTAAGGCAATCTCTGCAATCCTATTATCTTTAACGCCCCATTCCATACTGTAATTCAATAATAAACAGGAAAAAAATGTGAAATGGCGAGAAATCAAAAGAAGTTTTTGACATAATAAGCGCTTTCCAAATTCAAAGTGAATAAAGAGTTGAAAAAAGAAAAAAAAAAATTATGTAACAGTATTTATAGACAGACTAGTATATACTTTGAGAGCAAACACACTAAATTAAAACTAAATAAAGAAATAAATAAAACCAAAGCAACGCAGCAAGAAAAGTGTCTAAGTGTGTTGGATAATAAGTAAGGAAATTATAAATGTTAAGTAAACGATAAGATATGTTATCGTATGTGGGTTTCAGATACACTTGTAAGTTCACAAAAGTTCTTCGACTTGGGAGTAAATAAGTTTTCCCAAACAAGTTAAGAACTTTATGTTTCATATTTGGTTGGTGATACTGCGCTAAAATTTATATAAGTGTTTGTTAGGCTGTAGTTAGACTGACGCGAAAAAAATTCATGCTACCGCCGCGCGGCGTTCGCGTAGTAGCCGCGAACTTGTGTTCATTCGCAACAAATTTAATGTCTGCTGTTTAGGGAACAACATCCAAATTCTTCGCAATCATGCAACCGGTAGGGCCGGTCTCCACCAAAGCAGAGATGAGCGGAGATGTGTTGTTATAGGGTGACTCCACCGAGGCGGAGATGCATATGGAGTCCTCCAGACAAATCTCCGCCGCCTGCTGTTGCCGGCTTGTGAGTCATAGTTTACCATATAAATAGTACACATTTTCTCCCCGCTCCGTTCAATCGTCTCCATCGAAGCTGAGCGGAGCGGAGATGATGAAATAACGAAATCCCATTGGTTGTTTCTAACACATCTCCGCTTCGCTCGTCTCGTCTGGTGGAGACCAGCCCAAAACGAGATCGGTCGGCGCGCTCTTCCATTCAAATATTCCGAAGAAGATTATTTATAAACCAACTTTACGCAGTTGCAACAAAGCTTATTGTTCCATAACAATAGTTCGCCGTATGGTGGCCGCGCGGCTGTCTGACAAAAACGCATATAAACGCGCCCTTACTTATATAAATATACAATTATGTCGTGTATTATCTATACACTGTATTTTCGCAGTCATTTAGGCAGCCCGTCTGGCTGCAGTAACTACCCCCTTATAGAAGACCACCGTGAAATAACAGCACGTGTGCTGTTGTGTTTCGGTGAGTGAATAAGGGATGCCAGAGCCCATTTCCCTATCCACTCCTAATCCCTTATCCTTAATCCTACTGCAGTCGGCAGCGCACTTGCAGCAGCTTTGGCGTTGCTTGTGGCGAGTTAACGGTAACGGTAGCCAGTTACCATCAAGTGGACCGTCTGCAAAATTCATTTATACGTTTATTTTATTTTACACTAGCTGGTGCCAGAGACTTCGTCCGCCTTGTAAAATATATGAGCAATAATTTATTAAATCTTTATCGCTGTTATAGTTTAGCCAGGTGTTGAATTTTATTCTTTATATAATCCCTAGGGAACATTACTTCTTTTTTAGATAAAAGTTACCCAAAGTCCTTTTCTGTATCCCTGGCAACGTGTACGCATAATTTCACAATGATCGGTTAAGTAGTTAAGGCGTGAAAAGGTAACAGACAGACTTCACATTTATAATATTAATATAGACAATCATTATAGAATGCACAATTATATTTGGCTTTATTAGTAAAAAAAAAAGTTAATCGCGATTAAAATAACTTATAGTCAAATAATAATAATTCAAAATAATTATAAAATGTCAGAGAATATAAAAGTTATTTGAAATCGAGATAGGCATTTAGACTATAGAAACACTTATAGAACAAAAAGCGATTATTAATTCAGGTGAAGCGACGACATCTATCGGATTTAGGTAGAACTGCTTGGTGATACACCTGTGCACAGAATGCTCCAATTTACAAATCCTCGGGAACCTAACGATAAAACCTTAACGAATTATACTTACACCTATCGATTCCTCAGAAAGCACTCTGTTCAGTAGTACAGAGATTGTTGTGAACATACATTCAGACAGACACGGCGGGGGACTTTGTTTTACAATATATAAGAATTATAGTTTTAACTTCTTTGGGTAATTTATTAAAAAGTTTGACCGCCATGAAATAAGCATTCAGTAATACGAGTACGACTTGTACTGTTATAATTTTTAATGAATGCTGTACGCGACGAAATATAGAATAATAATAATAATTAAGACAATAAAGGATAAACAACAGTTAGAGTGAGACGACAACAGTGTGACCCAAAACTCCCACCTTTACGCTGTCCGACAAAGACAGCTATAGGTGGAAGGGAGATAACATCTGGGTAACCCTAACTTTCGCCTTTGTCGTCTCGCTACACATCCATAAAAAGGATATTTTATGTAAATATGTTAGGTATAAGTAGACTAGGATAAGGATAAATATTGTAAATAAATTTCATTAGAATAGGTTAGAAAATAGAAGCTGTATATACAAAAAACCAATAAAGACACAGAGCGGGCTGAGGTAGAGAGGGGGAAAAGTCACAAAATTAGGTGGGAATAACTGCTATAAAAAGCGCACCAATTTCCGAAAAAATCCCTCTCGAGTTCGCCGCTCGACGTCGCCCAGTGCACACGTCCCGCTGAACGCTCCGAAGCGCACCGCGCAGTTGTGAAGTGCAGTTGTGTAGTGCAGTAGTGTAGTTGTCAAGTGAAGTGCGATTGTGTATTGTGCAGTGCTGTTGCGAACCTTTTACATTGCGCTAGTTGTCAAGTCGGTCTCAGTAGTTCTTACTATAAGGCCGTCGCGCAACTAGTGTTTTGTGCTGTTCTGTACTCGACTCATTGCCCTTGCGGTTGGTAAGCCGTCAGGGTTACTCCCCCTTCTCAGGGACACACGTAGGTACACTATAACCCACACGTTAGGTACACATCCTCACCTAGCGGCGCGTCTACACGCGCCGATTCGGGGCCGCTCCCCGCGCCTCCGCCGCCAGGATGGATCTCTCCATCCTGGTTCACCAGCTTAGGCTCCTCTTCAAGGAGCAGCCCGATGCCCTTGATAGGGTATTTCAACTGGCCCGCGAGCCAGCGGCTGACTCTCCAGAGTCGCCCATGGACGCCACTTCGGCTCACTCTCGCTCCCCCTCGCCTACACCCTCTCCAACGAATGCCCCGGATGTCGACGAAGGGTCGACGGCACTCGAGGATTCGGATCCTCTGGTTGACGACGGCTTCACCGTCGTCAGATACAAGAGGAAGGTCGAGCTAAAATCGGAACAGCCGACCCATAAAATAAGACTGGAGTCAGACTCCACGACCCGCCGCCCGCCATCATCGCGTACCGCTTCACCGCCGTCGACCGCGACCGTGCCCGCGCCTCCCGCCGTCAAGGCCCCACCTCCTGTCTTCCTCAGAGACAAGAGGGACTGGGATCCCGTCCGCGAAATGATGCTCGCCAAGGGCATCAAGTCATACCGAGGCTCCAACGCGGGAGTCGGTATTTCTGTTAAGGTTAACTCAGTAGCCGATTACCGAGTTCTAACTGCTTTGCTTAGGAAGGAGCGCATCTCCTTCCACACTTACGCTCTCCCCGAGGAGAAAAACCTTCGCGTCGTCGCAAGGGGCCTCCCTCATGAACTCGGCGAACAGCCGATACTACGCGACCTCATGGGCCAAGGCCTGCCAATCTTAGAAGTACATCGGATGCACTCAAGGGACCGGACTCCCTACGACATGGTCCTGTTAGTCCTAGAAAACTCCCCCGAGGGAAAACGCATTTTCGGCGTTCCAACGATCTGCGGCCTTTCGGGCCTTCGCTTCGAGAAGCCACACAAGCGCAACACCATAGGGCAATGCCACAATTGCCAGCTCTATGGGCACTCGGCCCGTAACTGTTATGCGACGCCCCGGTGCGTCAAATGTCTAGGGGACCACGCCACCCGCGACTGCGCGCGCGTAGCGGGTTGCAGTGAGCCTCCCGCGTGTGTGCTCTGCAAGGAGTACGGCCATCCCGCGAACTACCGCGGATGCCCCAAGGCACCCAAAAGGAAGCCCCGTATGGCTTCCTCTCGCCGCGTCCCCTCACAACCGAGGCCCGCTGCCTCTCGCGCCGCGCCCGTTCATTCCGCCGCAAATTTTCCACCGCTACCGAAAGCGGCATCCGCGATCGCGTTAACGCCAGCATGGGCGAGGCCCGCGCCCGTCCCTGCACCCAGCGCCGCTTGGAAAAGGCCCGTGCCTCAGCCAACAGCGCCCGTATCAACACCCAGCACTGCCTGGGGGAGGCCCGCGCCTCCTCCGACAGTGCCGACTCCTCATCGCGTACGCCCCGCACCGGCCCGCGTTAACTCAGATAACTTAGATTTCGTAGATAAACTCTCGGAGAGTATTGACTTAGACGAAATTTCAGCCCTCGTCCGCGATTTCAAAACTTGTAAAAAGGGCTCGTTAGGTATCGTTAGCGTGTTCGTCCGCCACGAACACACACTCGCCGCCCTCCGCCGGATGCGGGACTCTTTTGACTAATTCCAATGGCTACCACTAGTAGAATTAGACCTTCTTCCCTGTCGTTGGCGTTCTATAACGCTCGCGGCATCCGATCCCATAAAACCGAAATCCAACATTTCCTTACATCCCATCAGGTCGACGTGATGCTAGTGCAAGAGACTTTCTTAAAACCTAGCATACGCGATCCGCGAATCGCACAATATCTTTTGGTCAGAAATGACCGCCTCGACGGCCGGGCAGGAGGCACTTTAATTTACTACAGAAGGTCTCTTCACTGCGTCCCTATTAGCACTCCTCCTTTCGTCAACATGGAAGCGTCGGTTTGCCGTCTCGCAATGTCCGGTCATCCACCAGTAATTTTAGCATCTATCTACCTCCCTCCCGATAAACGCCTGTTGAAAAGAGACCTCGAATCTCTCTTCAACCTCGGCCCCTCTGTCATTCTGGCAGGGGACTTTAACTGTAAACACACCCGCTGGAACTGTAGTAGAGTTTCACGTAATGGCACAATACTCGACCTACTAACAGACGAATTAGACTTCGACATTATTGCACCATTAACGCCCACCCACTTCCCTTGCAATCCGAACCACAGACCAGACGTTCTCGACATCGCTCTCCTTAAAAACATATCGCTGTCTTTTCTCTCAATCGAGCCCATTCACGAGCTCAATTCAGATCACCGTCCCGTTATTTTAAAGCTCGGACGGCAAACCGACCGCTCTCGCGATACCACCACGATTATCGATTGGAATAAACTACAGAAGTCACTCGCGCGTCCCTCGCAACATCTAGAGCAGATCCCTGAGACACTCGACAGACCCGACGACATAAGTGAAGCAATCAGAGCGCTCAACAGCCACCTCCACGATCGCATCAGCGACTCCTCTAAAGAGATCCCGGCGGCGAGCGATCGCCGTCTGGAACTCCCGGAGGACGCGAGGAGGCTGTTGAGGGCTAAGAATGCGGCTACTCGTGCATACGACTCGTTTCCCTCTCCCGAGAACCGTTCTCGCTTACGGCGACTGCAACGCCGTGTCAAATCGCGCATAGCCGAACTCCGTAGTGACCAATGGAGCCGTCTTCTATCCGATATCTCGCCTTCACATCTAGCATACTGGAGGCTGGCGAGGACGATGAAGACGGAATCTAACCTATCCCAAACTCCTCCGTTAGCACGACCCAACGGCCCTCCGGCGTTTGACGACGACGAGAAGGCCGAATACCTTGCCGACTCCCTCGAGGCCCAATGCTCGCCCAGCCTTCAACCGGTCGACGCCAACCACGTCGCCCGGGTGGAGGAAGAAGTGGAGCAAAGGGCATCACAACCTCCTGATGACCCCATCGAACCTGTCTCCCCTGCTGAACTGCAGATCCTATTCAGACAACTGAACCCTAAGAAATCGCCGGGTATAGACCGAATCTCCAACAAACTACTGAAGCGATTTCCGCCGACGTTATTCTCGCTCCTACTAAGCATCTTCAATGCAGCCTTGCGCGATCGCGTCTTTCCAGCCGCCTGGAAGGAAGCGATCGTTATCGGTATTGCAAAGCCGGGCAAGGATAGAACCCTCCCCGCCAGTTATAGGCCAATTAGCCTACTCAGCTCAATTGGGAAACTCTACGAGAGAATCCTATTGACGCGTCTCCTTCGTCATATCAATTCTAATAACATTCTCATCGACGAGCAGTTTGGCTTCAGAGCCAGACACTCGTGCGTTCATCAAGTGCATCGACTAACTGAGCACATTCTTACCGGGCTTACCGCAAGCCCTCGTCCGACAGGCACCGGTGCCGTCTTCTTCGATGTGGCGAAGGCCTTCGATAAGGTGTGGCACGCCGGGTTGATATACAAGCTATATCAACTCGGGCTGCCGGAGGGCCTCGTACTCATAGTACGGGACTTTCTAGCCGATCGAAGCTTTCGTTACAGAGTTGAAGGCACTCTCTCCTCTCCCCGCCCCCTACGGGCAGGCGTTCCTCAGGGTTCAGTTCTCTCACCAACCCTCTACTCCTTATACACTAACGACATACCACGCACGGAGGGGGTCGAGTTGTCTCTCTTCGCAGACGACACGGCCCTCTACTTCTCCACCCGACACCGAGGCTTCTTAACTCGCATGCTTCAAACCGCCGTGACCGCTCTCGGCGATTGGTTTCAGAAATGGAGAATTGAGGTGAATCCCGAGAAAAGCGCAGCAATGTTCTTTTCACGCGGGAATCTACTTCAAACTCCTCGCGTTCAGAATGCCCTACATATTGACCGAGCTTCACTCGGTCAAATCTCACTCCAGGGCCGCGTCATCCCTTGGGTCCATCAGACCAAATACCTCGGTGTTACACTCGACCGGAGACTTACCTTCGGTCCCCACATCAAGCGTGTCAGGGACAGGGCAGCGTTCGTCCTGGGTCGCCTGACGTGCCTCATAGGCAGGCGGAGTACAATGGCCCTTAGAGATAAGGTGACATTGTACAAAGTTTGCGTCAGACCGATCATGACGTACGCTAGCGTTGTCTTTGCGCGAGAAGACCCCGACACATCCTGTTGGACCAGGATGACCCCATCACTGCAGCAAACGCGGCGTTTGCTGGTGATGACAACGACGTGCAGCTACCCCGACATCGTGAAAGAAGAGGAAGACCGCCGCGCCCCTTCTCACCTCCGAGGCGCGACCTGGCAGCGCCTGCGAGGGACCTCCCGGCCCGGGGACCACTTGTACCGGTCACGGCTGTCGCCGTGGCCGTCGCAAGTGGCCCCCCAGGGCTAGCCGGTCCCTCATAGCTTAAGCATTAGTTAAGTTTTTATTTGTAAGGGCCGGGCGCTTCTCGCCCCCCCGACGCCCGGTGACGGTTCCAAAGTCCCTTATGGACTAGAACCACACCCATTTCGAGGTGAGTTTTAGTGCGGTAAGAGTCCCACATAACCTCTATGGGCATTTGCATTGCATGCGGCATTTGAGCATAAGGTATCTTTTGAAGATTTCTCTCCTCGGGAAAAAAAAAAAAAAAAAAAAAAAAAAAAATCCCTCTCTTAATCGCCGCAAGCAGATCGACTGGCATCAGGAGTCACCGAACTGGCCGTATGAAGAGGCCTGAAGTTATGACCGTATGAAGTGGTCTGAACTCACACTCACAGATCGACTAGTATCTGGAGTCACCGAACTGGCCGTATGAAGAGGTCTGAAAACAAGTATAGAGCGCGTAGTAGGCATCTAGTTCCAGCATTAGGAAGAAGTGGCAAGAACAACCCCGTTTAGACGAACCGAAGCCCGCTCTGTATATACCTAGTAACGTGGTGTTTTCCTCCAATCCCAGTACACGGTGCCGGTAACGTGGCCGGTACAAATGCACTGCTGACGTTCTATTAGGGAAAAGGATAAAAATATTCACTTTCATTTATTTACTTAAGAAAATAAATGTTCTAACGAACCCGACAGATGAACGTTGGTAGCAAACGTTCATGTCCCGATCGCATCGCCATCATCCAAGCCCGAATTATGAATCTCCAGAAGAATTATGTATATTAAAGAAAATAATAGTTTGAATAGTGATTTAAAAGTACCCTCTAAAATTCCAATGTCAGGCCATTAACGTGATTCCAAAATATTTGAATCAAATAAATGCTCCTGAATTTATCGGTAACATTTGAGTGTGCATTTTGATGGTTTTAGCCGATTTGAGTGTCTGGCGTTAGCGGCTTAGCGTGGTGCACGTCGGGATTTGTCGAGCAATTTATTACTCGAAATTCTTGCCCCTAATTGCGGCCACAGAGTGTTTAAAATCCGCAGTCACGGTCGACTTCCTCAATTACATAGCATCAGCACAGTGCCGTATATGAATGCTACCGCCCCGCGCTTTTCCCTTCTCTTACGAATATTTACAACCAACAAATGTATGCACATTGTGGTCTTGTTTTATTAAGTTTCTGAACGAAGTTCGCAGCTGTGACGCTAGTGTGTTCTCCATCATATTAGATGTCATTGAGCCATTACTCGGCGTCAATCTGTTAATTTTTGTTACTTTCGGACATTAAGCACTTTGAAAATTTATATATATTTTAAGGTGTTTAATTTATTCACTACTATAATTATCGAATTATCGCGGCTTTCGTCAAATATGTCGGTAAAAAATATCGATTTGAAAGGGCCGTTTTTCGCGTGCACAACCTAAACCATTTTACATAAGTTGAAACAATGAAAATGTTTATCTGAAATAGATTTTCGAGAAAACTAACAATATTCGACAATTTGTAAGACAATATGAGACTCTTTGATTATTTACTATTAAAATTTTTTTTAATGGGTTTGCTCTTGGCCAGCATCTCTATCCGTGTAGGAAAGATGAAGCCTACGATGGAGCGAGCTCACCCAGAAGACGCCTATTCACTAGAACCTTGAAAAGATTTGGGGTGTATGAGCTCGGAAATACAGACGCCGCGCCGACAGGGAATTCCAATCCTTAGCAGTGTGCATTATAAAGATGTTTTAAAGAGTTTGGTCCGAATTAGAGGGATTTCGACAAGGTGAGGATGGCAGCCAGCCGCATGTCTGCATGTCTGGTAGAAGAAAGGGGAAGGCAGTATGATCTCATGCAGCTCACGAACGCACTCCCTGAAGTAGATCTTATAGAATACACACAGACAGGCAATTTTGCCAGGCTCCGCAGCTTAGTTCTTATTAGTGCACCGCCACCAATGAATCTCCTAGCTCTGCAATCTATTTGCTGCAAGTTGGTATTTTGCTGAACCATCCCATAGATGACAGCAATACTCCATGCAAGATCAGACTTGTGCCTTGTACAAAGAGTGGAGCTATCCAGGTGTAAAGCATCGCTTCACCCTATTTAGAAGACTCAGCTTTTTGGCCCCTGTTTGGGCTTTGGACTCAATAGAAGTGTCGAAGTTGAAATAACACAACCTCATGCCAAGAAGCTCGAGATCATTGGCCACAGGTATGGATGCATCTCGGAGAGTTGGATTAGTGATTATTCAGTAAATAATCAAAGATGAGGCTTTTACAAATGACCAGTACCGTATTTGATACATTTTTTAATGTTTGCTTTATTGGCTTTAGCCGTGAAGTTTATGTAACTAATTTTGTAAAGAAAATTCTCCACTTTAGTGCACATTTTAAAGTGTCGTCTTGATCCCCCCCCCCTCCCCATCGGTCTACCCCTCCCTTCACCTGTCGCCTTCCACTTAGCGTCATGTCGACGTTAATTCGCTAAGTCCCGTTTAGAAATTGTGTCCCCGGAGGTAATCTCTTTTCCCTGTGTTTTTCTTTATTTTTCACTTTACAATATCTGCAAGTAATTTAATCAAGCATAAAAGTTGTGCCGTCGTGTACTGTGACAAAGGTAAAACTTGCTCTCACCGTGTAATAAAAATACTAACTACGGCTAACTATACACAATATCAGCTAGAAAAGTCGTGCAATAAAAAAGGAATGTCTTATTAATAATAATGCCTTATTATTAATAGTGTCCGACCGAAACTGGTTTTTACGACGAAAACCGAAACCGAAACCGAATTTCGGCAACGGTCTCAGTTTCGACCGAAACCGATGCTTCCTTACAAAGGTCATGTTTTAAGGGATAAATAAAGAAAACGTTATTATAATCAGTCAGTTTTATTTTTTTATCTTTAAATCACATAGCTATGCAGTCTCCGACATTTTCACTTATTGATAAAATCAACATAACAACCCCTCATTTAAGACAAAAATATTAATTGCACCTTAAAAATACTTAAAATAGGTGAGGTGAGGTTTATTTGAGTAGGTAGATTCTTCTTTTAAATACTGTTCACGGTTTTTTAAAAATATTAAACATAAAATTACTTATTTAAGTTATTACCTAATATCACAATAGGTATAGGCACTTAATATTTAAGTATAAACAAAACAAAATTAATGTTTATTAATTTAACAAAATAAATTTATTAATTTTAAGTGAATTAAATTAACCAAAAAATATTTAGATAGTTATGTTAAACTTGATTCTACTATAATCTATGTTTGTTATATTATTTTATTTTTTGATGTTTACTACCTACTCTGATGCTATATCACGTGATAAAACTTACCGAATTCGAAATAACTCACATGAAAACTCACAACAAAACGAACTGCAAATACAAGCCAGTCACGACATGATTAGGCACGTGGACGAGGCAAAATATCTTTGTCGCTTGGATGGAATTTAACGCGCCGAACATGACCGAGAACAGCGCGAGAACCCCCGAATGCAGAAAAATGAACTTTTCAAAATTGTCTCTGGAAAGTAGTGGCAGGGCGCACTGCTTTCGCAGTCATATGCACAGCCCGTCTGGCGGCAGTAACCACCCCCTTATAGAATACCCCCGTGAAATAACAGCACGTGTGCTGTTGCGGTTCGGTGAGTGAGTAAGGGATTCCAGAGCCCATTTATCTAACCCTTCCCAATTCCTTATACTTAATCCTACTGTAGTCAGCAGCGCACTTGCAGTACCTATAGACGATGGTAGCCACCTACCATCAAGTGGACGGTCAGTCTGTTTGCCGACCTTAACATTAAAAACAATCTATTTACATATATTATTTACAAAAGAAGCGTTTTCTGTAAGTTATACTATTTCATCTATCCCCATAGACAAAAAGTAATAAGTAATAAAAATCGCAAACGTTTTGAAACTTTATTAATCTAAAGTTTCTTGTTAAGAATGTAAATTTTACTTCGTGACTTTTATAGAAGCTTCATCATAATGTCGTACTATAATATTAGAGTTTCTCTCGACTTCGCCCATTTGTAGTAAGCCATGTTTTAGTTCCATAAAAAAAATAATTTCACGGTTGTATCTTTGAAAAAAGAAATCTTTTCTTAACATATTCTACAATTTCTTACAGCCTCTACATTGCACAAATTTCTATCTATCCAATCGCTTCATTCTAACTTTAGAAGCTTTTGAACCATCTCGGTCTAAAAAATATTTAAATTTAACAAATTAATTTAATAATTTTAACTTAACTATTTAATGTATATATTTATAACTTCCGCATTTGAATTCTGTCATAGGAAAGAAAATTATCTTAATTATAATTCGAGAGTTCATATAAAAATATGTATATGTGAATATTGCTCATAGGAGTAAAATAAAAAAATATTATTGACACAACTGTAGTTGACTCCATCAGTATTAAAAATAGTCAGTTTTTTTTAATTTTTATGGGCAACACATGAATAAAAAATAGACGACGACAAAATTGTTTACAAAAAAAATTTTTTCAAAACAGATTCACTGTATTTTCTATAGTTTCGGATTTCAATATATTATCATAGTAAAAAAAAACCGTTTTGTACGTTGACATTCAAAAAAAAAAATTCAAGAGCGACCATTATATATATATTTTTTGTGTCTATGCACATAAGTGGAAATATTTCTTATTTAATTGCCCACCGAAAGAAATTATTTTTAAACGTCCCGAATCTGAATATATTTTGATGGCTGAAATTAATGACGTACTGTATATTGTGGGGCAAATTCCCGGCCGAGTCACGGCTGACGGTTCCATTACCCACCGCTGATCATTCTGTCAGTAAACCCGCCAAATATACAGCACGAAACAAAAATAGGTTCTTTCGGAACTACTTTGACATGAAACTAATTAATATATTGTTTGTGTGTTGGTTGCACGCACAGAGCAAAGAAATGGCGCATCGTTCCCTATTAGATATGGTAGTAGTAATAATATTCGTGCCGTACAATTGCGCTGAGCGCATTTCAAGGTGCATTTGGCCGCCAGTTTCTATTAGCACGTTGTGGAGTAAACGTTATCCAAAAAAGCGATAGAAATGGCTCATTGTGCTGTGATTTGGTGTTGTGATTGCACATGTATTACCGCGAATATTTTTACGGGGTTTTTCAAAAGCTGCAATATAAAGATAGCAATTATGCAATGGGTTTTTGTTGTCCAAATTTAGAGTTGCGCCTTTGAATTGATGCCTAAAGCTTGAGCTTTTACCACCGTTCTATGCGCCATAGATGAGGAGTTCATCCGCATTACTTAGATAAGGTGCCGCCATGCGCAGCCGGGATGTGTAGAAACTTTATACCGCGGATGCGCGAACTTTGGAACAATTCTGTGGCGTTTCCATCTAGTTACAAAATATGGGCTTCTTGAAGCGTGCCCTAAACAATTTCTTGCAGTCGACAGCGCTATTGTAACCCCAGGTGTTATTTGTGTCCTTAGGCGACGGTAATCACCTACCATCAAGTGCTCGCAAGCCTATATAGCTCGTACCGCAGCCTTGGGTTAATACTAATATCCCGAGGCAGTCTCGCGGCTTTGGTTCGCGAGCCATGGCTCGCGCGGCAGCTCCGGGTTAATATTAATACCCCGAGGCAGCCTCGCGGTTCTGCTCGCGAGGCAGCCATAATTAAATTCTAATAGCCCTACTAATATTAGTAAATACTAATACCCCCAGAGAGGCACGTTGAAACCAGCACGGCACGGCCCGGTGAGGTATGAATTGGTTCATACAAAAGCATACTATGAATATCTTCACCGGATCCCGGCCGGGGCACGGCCCGGTGTAATATAAATCCACCTTTAAGATATCTGATGAAGAAAACAAATGGAGGCTTTAAAAAGTACAATAATTCATAAACGAAAATCCACGTAAACGTAAACGTAGGCTATTCGGGTCGGACGAGTTTGAATAGCGATTCGCTGGCGATTCGAAAAAGCATAATTGTTTGTTCATTTACAAGAATGGCTATTATGCGGCTTGTGACAGATAGCCTACCTAACCCTCGTCACGAATGTTCGTTACAAATCGTGAATGCGTAATGCCAACCGTGTACTATGCGCGTAATACTCGTTACGTATTTTGTTTGCATGTCGAATGCAGCATCCATCCCCCACCGATCCACCCATACTCCGTACTCACCCTTCGATCGAAACCCATTGTTACAAGTACAATGCGGCACTGTGACGCTTGCTACGCCGTAGCCATCATAGTAGCACTCTGTGACACTTGATAATTAAATTAATTTTTGTGAAAAATAATCAGAGAAACAATATTTTTACAATTTCCGCCTGTTCACAATGCAGATTATTTGAGGAAAAATCCCACAAGAAACTGTTATCCATACGCAGTAGGGATGGATGGAAGAAAATTTTCCCTATCCCTACTAGTAGGGATAAGTGGAGAAAAATTATGTTTATCCCAATCAGTGGGGATGCCTTAGTAGGGATAGGTGGAACGGGCGCTTGGACGCTCTTTTCAATTTAATACGAGTATGTGACAGAAGCAATATGTAAACAAATGTTATCAGTAAAATAGTTTCAGTAAGATTTTCAACCATGATAGCTAAGCTAATGTTAAGAAAGAATCTTATAGGGTCTATATTTCGGGTTACTATAAAATGTTAACGATTGTAACTAAACATTATTAAAACTGAAGCTTTTTTAAATAGATTAATTGAAGTAATTTAAAAAGCTTTATAAAGGAAATGTTAAACATAAACACTTTTAGCAATTAGTTATAACATTTTAGACACGTAATGCTTTTTACATGTACAAAGATTTTAAAAAGATAAAAGAAAAATAGTTATGTTTATAAATTCATAAAATAACGTGGTTTGTATATTGGGTAATTATATGGATCCGATAGATAATTAAATATTGCAGATAAATTGGATATCCATTTAAAAAATAATTTTGTTTCATGCATTGATGTCGCTCGGACATTTTGTTCAACCGAAAATATTAAAGTTGTCATTTAATTATTGAAATACGTGAGAATTCGGACTGAGTCGCTAGTAAATATATTTTTCACATATATTTAATACATTCATGCCAACAACAGGCTACATTAGCAATGGTTCGAAAAGCCAAAATGGTTTTCTTTATACGACTGTAGACTTTCGTTAGAATCCTTTATAAAAGCATTTAAATTTGAAAGCGTGTTTAATGTGCCAACAACTATTTGAATGTCTAACGTTTAAATATAGAGCTTTAGTAGGCCTAGACAGATTGTTTGCATTCATGTCGAAATATGCTTAGTGCCTGCACTGATGGACAACAAAATTAAGTAAAAATTCCGTACCTAATATTACAAAATATGTCTTCAAATTTGGGCAGTCTACTGCACATGTTTTTTCTATAATCAAATCTTTATTTTAAAAACTACACAAATAACATGTAATTTTCTTTTAGACTAAATCTAAATAAAACAAATGTTTTTTATATTTCTCAACGTCACTTTTCTAAAACCTATAACCGACGCAGTTGCCAGTTTCGGCATACGATACTGAGATGAGAACAGTAACGAAATGTATGGTTCACAAGTTACAAGTTACTCAGCGAGCTATTAAAAAGACAATGCTTAGCATTTTTCTCACGATATGACCCGAAATAATACAAGGAGACGGCTGGTCATAGAAGGATCGAGGACAAGGGCTAATTAAAATGCCCAATTAAAAATTTTACGTTTATGGGTTGGTGATGACAGCTTTAAGGAAGCAATTTGCAAATCTTCATCTCAAAACTGAGGAAGAATAACTAATTATACAATATCAAACAAAAGCCCTTTTAAACATGGAATGGATAAAAAACAGTTGCGTTTTCTATTACTTACGCAGCTTCGAAACAAGACTATTCTAATGAAATTATTTGGATAAAAGGATTTGCGAGCAGTTTTATTGGCCGCAAGTGTATTTGCTCCAGAGCCTCACAAAAGTCACGTAATCCACTACACACTAAATCCAATTTTGCTCTTTTCTTTCAGTTAGAGTAAATAGTTACTTTCTTTTCACTCGTGCAATGTTTTCGCATTTTAACAGCTCGCTTTTAACTTAATAACTTAATTTTTGTTTAACGCGAAATCAGCCACCGCCTTTGATGTATTCGTAATTACATTTGTAACATAACGCAGTCTGCCATCAAAGAAAATAATAGTTATGCATTCTCTTTGATCTGACTGTGAAAGGGAAAGATTAAATGTGATGCCACTGTCTCAAACAAAAAAATGGTTACGTCTTTATTTTGAAATTTCAGCGTCCGCGAAATTTTTGGTATATTTTTCTTTTTTGAACTATTTTTCTATATACAGATTATCCGAACATCCTATTATCCGGACTCGTTCATCTCGGCTCTAATTGTTAATTAAAAAATTTTTGACGGCGCAACGAGACAAGTTTATTCCCGCGTCCGACCGTGTATTACCGCCCTCATTTGTTTGCGGTATAGTGTTTGTTATTGTTTCATTTTCTTAGATAGCGTTTAACTGAAAGGATGTCTTTTATTTTTGTCTACATTTTGTATTGGAAATTTAAAATGTCCAAGCGAAAAAGAGTAGTGTTGTCTCTTAATGTCTTTATTAAAATTTAAATATTATTTGATTTGCTTTGAAATAGATTATCCGGATTTTCGATTATACGGAATACCCCTGATTTTATTTGATCCGGATAATCGGATTCTACTGTATATTGCTTTAGTGTGGTTTTAATTCATATCTTAAAAATCACATACCTAAAGACGTTGTACAAAAGGTTATTGTTTAATTTTAATAATATATACACACATCCTTTCTTAATTCATTATCGTATTCACACTTAATTAAGTTTATAACGGTACTTATGAGAGAAATAAACTTTGACCATTTATGACCATAAAATAATATCTATATGGTGCCACAGTCTATATTTTTGGATGCCATTGGCCTATGGCATCTTATCGTTACATGTCGATCCGTCGTAAATCATAATTGCTGACAGAGACTGAATACGATACCAGAATTAACACTTAGGATATTGAAATAGGGACCGAATGGGCCGAAACACGCAGTGCGAACGCCTTGACTTATGGTCGTGGAAGCCAAGCATGGTTAAAATACATTAATAAATGTACCAAGATTACAATAGGGGATCGGACAAATTTTCAGAAAGTGCTTTAAATTAATCTTCATGGATATTTATTCACATAAAAAATACTATTTTATTTATTTATAGCCTTTTAGGTACTCAAAATCACGTTTTAATATTGTTTGTTTGAAAATGCCGCCAAAACGCCACGATAGTTCATCTGAGAGCGCGTAACGTCATTTGTAGTCATATCATAACAAAACAGCTGCATTGGCATAAGACAATGATTGCCCCCAAATGACGTCACGCACTGTGATTGGTGTTTCAGTATAGATTAAAAATATGTAAATAATAAAAATTTATTTCTTCATTTAAAAATATTTAAATGAATTATATTAAATTATTATTCGATAAATAATCGTAAAAAATTATATATTTTCTTTCTAAGTACATTTTAGATTTTAATCTGATTACTGTCCGATCCCCTATTGTAAGGCTCTCAAAGAAAGCACTTATAGGCTTGTGTTATAGGAGAACCATATAACGGACATGGAGCGAAACCCTGCACACCCAGACCAGAGATTTTTTAATTTTTTCTTTTTATTGGTCCGATCATAAAGTCGAACCACGAGGGCTGTGCGTTTTTCTTTCGAACATTCATACGCACGGCTAGATACTATCCTCATCTTGTCAAAACCTCTCGTTTTGGGACCAAATTTTGCTCGGGAACTCCCTTTTGGCGTTTGTGTTTCCTAGCTCATATAACCCAAATCTTTTAAAGTTCAAGTGAATAGGCTTCTTCTGCTAGCTCCATTATCTTTGCTGCATGATTATATATCGGCCAAGAGCAAATCCATAACTAATAAAAAAAATGTGATTAATTATTTATCCATCTATAATTGGCTGAGCTATTTTTATGAAGACTTCAGCAGAGTTGAAAAGCTTTTTCCAAGGCAAGAAGTAGGGCTTTATATTTGATATGATAGCCAAATGGAATGAAGACTCTTAGGTCTGCCTCTGAATTTTTCAAATTTATGTGTGGACAAAGAGAGTTCAAGTGTGCCGATTAAAATTGAAAATCATTGACTTTAACTGTAAAACAAATCCAAAAGTCCCAATTGTCCAACAGCGTGAATTAATATATGTAAATATAGGCTTAGAGAACATAAGTAATTCGTTGACATCAATTTACAAACACGACTTTATTTGTTTATGATGGAAAATGAAAAGCTGATTGTGTACCGTCACTCTATCACTCCCTCCTTAAACTTCCCCCCAGTTTCGAGTGTAAAGTAATTAATTCCATCGTTATGCAAATACCGGTTTCGACTTCTGTTTCGTTCGACTATTTAGCATTTCAATGCTGTAATTTCGTCCAATTATGTTAATTAATTACTCCGTCGATCATTAATTGGTGTAGGACCGGCGAGTTTGCGCTCCGCGTCAATATTTGCTTTATTGTTGTTCAGGTGAATGTCAGATTTTCTCAAACAATGTTAACATTGAGTAAAACTGTTTGTTCTCCGAACGGATAATGTTTGTAAACGTCTTTCGAGTATTAGAATATCTGCACGGTAGTTAGAAGCCAGGTGCGCTTATTAGCCAGCGCAGAGCTACACGAGCGTTAAGTGAGCTTTAATGTTAAATGTACTTAAGCGTGAATATGTAACTGTAACTTAGAATAGTAATATTAGAAACGACAGTTTACCTCGAAATGGTATAATAATAATATACACATTCATTAGCTAGACAAAATTTTAACCCACAGTTTTTATATGCAGATCAATCCTTTATTCTTAATCCTACTTTAGTCGGTAGCGCACTTGCAGCGGCTGTGGCGTTGCTTGTGTTATAGGCGACGGTAGCCACCTACCATCAGGTGGACCGTCAGCCTGTCTACCGATCTTAACATAAAAAAATGCAAAAACCAGAGACAAATAAATAAAAGGCAATCTTTTCTACACATGGAAAAATGGTTTAAGATGCTTCTACCGACAAAGTTATGAGCTCAGTGTTTTAGGATAGCGGAGGAATCTTATTTAATGATTAATGTACTATTATCAGAACTTATTATGTGGATCTAATCCTAAAATTGATTAAATAAATAAGTATGGAAGCCTAAATCTTGTTTATCCTAATAATATTATAAATCCGAAAGTTTGTGAAGATGGATGTATGGATGGATGTTAGTTACTTTTTAACGCTAAAACGGCTAAATAGATTTGGATGAAATTTGACACACATATAGTTTGTTACTTAGATTAACATATATAATTATTTATTAATCTGAAAAATGTTGGGTTCCCAAGGGATCCCATAAAAATATAAAAAATTGGGTGCAACTATCGCCACTTTCGTAGGCTAGTATCCATAGCTGGCTGCGAAATTCTTGACTATTATAACCATTTTCCCTGAATTTAGCTCCCACTGATTGTTACATATTTCCAAAACTAAAAACATTTCTATGGAAGAAAACTCTATGATTGTACTGCCGTAGCCATGAGGGTGATTTTTTTAAATGGAAGAAACAAGGAAGTTAGAAAGCTGTAAAAAAATAAGTGTAGAAATTAATAAGTAAATTTGAAATTTAAATCTAAAATCAAGTAGAAAATTTGTCTAATATTTATAGTGATTTTAAAAACTTTTTGCCCTTTTTTTTGAATCAAAATCTTATCTGGTGTAAGATATGTAACAGATAGAAGTTGTACCTAAATGCATGTTATTAGATATTGGAGTGTTTATCCATTGTGCAGAGAGGAGGAGACGTCGTCGTCCCATCCACTTGTAATTACAGTTCGCAATTGCACATTCATCTGTCTTCGGCGATCTCGCCGAGTGCAATTCTCAGCAAATAGAGGATCGAAACGTCCGACGGTCACAATTTCTCACTGGAATGCTGCACAACAAATTCATTGTTGTATTTGATTCGGAAATAGAAAATAATATGTGACTATGTTATGTAGGTATTATTCAGTTTGTTAGTTTGATTAAAACTAGGCAATGAATAATAATGGTAAAAAAATCTTCTTTATTTTTTTACAAAGCCGGGTTGCATTACGCCAGGTTTTATTGTTCCTTTAAATAATTACAGAATATAATAAAAGAGCAATTGTCTATATTTTTTACTAACTGTGCCCGCGAGTTCAGTTCGCAAATCCCACAGGAACATGATATTTTTACGTATACAGTATAAAAAGTTTAAGTGTTAATCCAGACAATAAACTATCTGTGTGCCAAATTACATCCGATTCCCTTCAGCCGTTTTTGCGTGATTGAGTAACAAACATCCAAACATAGAAACTTTCGCATTTTTATAATATTATTAGGATGTGATTTGTGAGAGACTATAATTCATAATATGTACCTATTAGAACAGATTTAAAATTTATGAGAATCAAATGAGATAATATCATACCATCTATTTTGTTGTCCTTATACTTAGATGTAGTATGGATTGTTTTAGAATTATATCTTCAGAATTAATACCTATACCATGGAACGATAGATTTGAAAAGTGTGTATTTTGCTGAAATTTCATTAGATAGTATGAAGCGTTAGATAGTATGATAACTAACAGCGCATGGAATCAAAAAGGTTTAGAGGGTTACTGGAAAAAACCTAAAAAGGAAGGTAGCCAGGATTAGAGAATGAATTATAAACAGGACAGACCGTCTGGCGACGGTAATCAAACCCTTTCAGAAGACCACCGTGAAATAACAGCATGTTTGTTTTCATGAGTGAACCTATCCTCTTTTTATCTTTTATCCTTTTTCAAGGTCGAAGCCACCTACTATAATTTGTTTGATTTAATTAGATTAATGATTAAATTAATTAGATTTTACATAAGATACAAAAGACATATGTATCGTGAGAGCCATTCCTAATTTCACAATTATTTTATTTATAATTAGCGATGCTTACGTAATAAAATAAAATAATGTTCCAAATTACAGCTTTCTTGACTTAGTAGTTGACGAGCCGGTTGTAGTTGGTAATAGTTGGATGAGTGGATAGAGTGCTCAAAGTTGTCTCTGGTCTGGATCTGAAAAGTAGTGGCTGGGCACACTGCGTTTCGCAGTCATTTGGGCAGCCCGTCTGGGGGCTGTAACCGCTGGCAGTTTTGCTGTTGTGTTTTGGTGAGTGAGTAAGGGATGCCAGAGCCCATTTCCCTATCCCCTCCCAATCCCTTATCCTTAATCTTACTGTAGTCAGCAGCGCACTTGCGGGACCTGTGGAGTTGCTTGTGTTATAGGCGACGGTAGTCACCCACCATCAACTGGGTCGTCAGCCTGTCTGCCGACCTTAACATAAAAGAGTAATTTTGGCTGTGCGTTGATAGTCAGCAAGGACAAACGATTTTATATGAAACTATTTAGGCTTTGCACGAACTTGAAATTTTCAAAAATTCTTTATTAGTGCATGCTTTATAAAATATAAATATACAGCTTTCTAGATCTAGTATTTTGGGTTTATATGAGATGAAAAACAATTTTATATGAGTATAGATTATAAAATAAATTAAGAAAAAAAATAACTTTGACATTAAGTATATATATGTATTCTCAAATTCAAACAATTTCATTTAGAGAATGAGTTAGGTAAATAATTATGTTTGGAGCTACGATTACATAGAGAAGCGGTCTTTTGATGGAAGTGGCATAACGTATGATTCAACTTTCAACTCCAACAAACTACTTCAGAATAGAATATCAGACATGTTCAGACACGTCACAACTTTCTCAATTTCCTATGTGCGCTACTAATCTAAAACTTGTGTCGTGTCTTCCACCATATATCTATGACTAGCTTTATCGTGCTACCAATATCGATAAGTTTTTTCAATGAAATATTCATTAAGAGCGTCGGAGGGGCGCAGTGGAAAAAAAAAAACTTTAAAAAAAAAAAAAAACTTAAGTGCATTTACTGACTGCTCCTAAACGGCGAAGGTTAGCATCGTGAGGAAACCTGCATACTCCAAAGAGGAAATTCATGCCCGGTGGACCATATAGCCCATCAGGCCTATACTCTTTCAGGCCTACTCTAAGTACATTAACGTATTGAACCGTGCTTTTTATGTATTCTAGCTAGTACATTAATTATACATTAGGAATGATACATTAATAATAACAAGCTTGATAAGACTACGATGGCAGCCCTAAAGTTAATTATTACAATTAATTAGGTCACAGCTAATTTATTTACAATTAAAAAAGTTTAAATAAATATCTATAGCTACTAAATAATTTAATTGTTGAGATATAATGTCTGTGTGGTGTATTTCTGAGTATTTGATGCCTTTTATTGCGTGTGTGCCGGTTTTTATATAGTATGAAGCTGAGCATAGCGATTCGATTTCTGTTCAGTCTAACTAAAGTCGAAGATAGCGAACTAGACAGGTGATCTCTTGCTGTATTCTGACTAAGAAATAAGGTTCCATTCGCTAACAACCTGTGCAAACTTTCAGGCCATCCATCCACTGCGAATGGTTAAAAACTGCGTCATTTGGCATACTTTACAATGTTTATGTGTGGCCCCGGGACATTTACCGTATCGTTTCCTTTATAAATTACCGGGTGCATGCCAAATGATGTCATAATAGATAACTTTAGCTCGGCGAACTCTGCGCTCGCCCACATTTAATTGAGCATCATATCTTTTAAAAAAATTTTATTCCGACACTTGTAATTCCTAAAGCCCTTTGTTTTTTTATTTATACATTTGTCAATCGAATTGCATACTAATGAAATGTTTAGTTCTTTTTGTCGTTGAATTTAGTTAATGGTTAGTTATAGAATTTTACTTATACTTTATGAAAGCTTATAAATTTTATACATCTATTGTTTGTATATAACAATTATATTATGAACATACTATGGACTAAGGTATAAAATAAATTTTCTTTTTCTCGTCAGTAAGCTATTATCGAGAACATAATATTTCTGACAATAAAAATAATATGTAACACTATGTAATATGACCGTTTATGTAACACTAGCGGCCCGCCCCCGGCTTCGCCCGGCGTGCAATTTTTATATACCCTAAAACATTCCCCGCTCATCCCTCTTTCAATTAGCGAAAACCGAATTAAAATCAGTCTACCCGTTCACGCGTGATGCCGTGACCAGGAGAAATAGGGATTCATTTTTATATATAAGATTTTAAGTTTTGAAGATGAGTAAAGTAAAAAAATATATATTAATAATAATAATTCCACGAGTGGGGAAAATCAAAAACATATTCAAAATTAAAGACTGTATTCTATTTGAAAGAATTGGAATTATGTCGTAGATAATGTAACGCGACATCCGTGCTTTATGAAAAGCCCTTGAGTTTTCAATTGTCTGTCTTATATAATCAAAAGCTTATATATAAAATAATTTTCCACAATATATATATATCAATATATATATATATATATATATATATATATATATATATATATATATATATATATACATATACATATACACACACACACACACACACACACACACACATATATATATATATATATATATTGTCTGGAAAATTATTTTGACTAAAGAATGTCCCTAAAGAACGGGGTTTAAGAATGATCCTCCTTTGAAGTGGGTCAAAAACAGTCTAGTTTATTATGTTAATGGCAGCGGGCGCTAAAATATTCGGTTTTGGGCTCATACTTGCAGACTCATTAAACCGTTTTGTATGGAGCTCCATGAATGCGTAAAGCCTTCCAACACGCTTTTTGCTTCTCAACCATAATAACATGTTAGTCCCCAAGTATTTAATGCTTCGTTGAAGGGTGCCATTTCGTGTTTTACTATTTCAATTATGAAAACGCTATATAGTCAGTTTAGATACATAGTTGAAATATATAATATCCTACATGTTCTCGCGGTTTCGCCTGCGTGTATTCGTATTGTGACCTGATTTATACATATTATGGAGACCGCATTTCTAACTTATTTTATTACTTTATGCAAGAAAGTTAACAATAAATAAAAATTAAAAATAAGTAATTTTATTTCCAATTAGCATATTGGTATTTTTTACGAATTGCAAGCAATATTGGTATTTTTTACGAAACTTCAATATAAACTTTAACATTACCATCTTTGATAATTAAGGTGACACCGTAGTTTTGATGATTATAACAGAGTATGAACTGTCTAACATTCATACTCCATTATACAAGGGGCACACTGAAATGATCGGGAATAGAATATTTCGGATTGAGTTACAATAAAACCTTTTTTAGAATTTGAATACTGGCCTCTTAGAATCTTAATGACATTCAAACAATTTTTTTTTATTAAAAACAAAAACTATGTTGGTTTAAAGTTGACACGTCTTTAACAGAAATGGAGCTCACGCGTGAACATTTCCGTGCCATAATTTATCACAATTTTCGTCGCGGCTTATCTCAAGATAAATGTCTCAGCGAACTTGTTTCGATTTATGATGTTGAAGCACCGAGTCAAACGACAATATACCGCTGGTATGGCGAGTTCCGACGCGGTCGTGTGTCGCTCAGCACTGTTTCTTCTGCAGGTCGACCAAGAACAGCGGTCACGCCTGAAAACATCGCAGCTGTGCGAACTATTATATTAGATGACCGTCATGTGACATACGAGCAAATTCGGGCTGTTATCAGTATCGGAATGACTGCAATTCAGTCGATATTACATAATAAGCTGTGTGTAAGAAAGCTAGTTTCCCGCTGGGTTCCCTACAATTTGTCCGAAGAGCAAAAGGCGGCTCGTGTAGATTGGTGCCGGAATATTCTGCAACGCTTCAACGGAGGGAAGTCAAATGCCGTTTATAATATCGTCTCAGGTGACGAATCATGGATTTATTCATGCGAACCTGAAAGAAAACATCAGTCAGCAGTTTGGGTCTTCGAAGACGAGGTCAAGCCAACGAAAGTGGTTCGCTCCCGCAGCGTGTCAAAGAAAATGGTCGCTACGTTTGTCTCGAAAAAGGGGCATGTTGCTACAATTCCTTTACAGGAACGCAGAACGGTTACCGCCGAGTGGTATATCACGGTTTGTTTGCCAGAAATGATAGCCGAACTCCGAAAAAATAACCCGAAACGTCGCATCATCTTACATCACGATAATGCGAGCTCACATAGGGCTCGGAAGACAAATGATTTTTTGAAGCAGGATTACGCGGTCAACGGTTTGAAGACCCCGAAGCAGCCGTGGAAGCGTACAAATCAGCCATTTTGTCAACATCAACTTCAGACTGGAATTACTGTTTTAATGATTGGTTTGCACGAATGGAAAAGTGCATTAAGTTGAACGGAGAATACTTCGAAAAACAATAAAATACAATTTAGCTATACCGTGCATGTGGTTTTTCTTATTCCCGATCATTTCAGATCATTTTGTCGTTTATCCCTTGTCTCATTTAGGTTGCAGTACACTTACAAACCTTGTGTTTATAGGTAACGGTATACACCTACCAACAAGTACACCGTCACCCTGGCTACCATCCTTTCTCATAAATTATACTTAGTAATTCTCCAATTTCGAAGGTTGTATTTGGGAAGTTCAAAGCTGTAATGTAATTCTAAACATGAGCCCTTTCCAATATTAACTATGATATTCAATTATGCTAAGAGAATAGTTAATTAAACGGGATTAATCTCGTTTGTAAATGAGTAGGTATTAATCTAGAAAGCGCTGCAATTTACGCCTAGAGCTAAATTAGCCCCTGGAACGTCCGTCGGTTACTTGCTTAAGTGGTTACAGCGCACGTGATGTACGCCTCGTATAATCGCTACGTAGAGGGGTGCGGTCGCACTGATAGCGGGTACTGCCACTAAAAACTAGTTATTCAATTTATAATATGCTTTTAATCTTTTAATTAACTTAGGGTTTAGCAAAACGGTATTATTCATAAAACATGTGTCAAAAATTAAAAGGAAAACTCATAAATTAAAAGGAAAACTCATTAAACTTGACTAATTTTAATGAGTTTTTATTCAGGAACAATTAAATGGAGGCACATTAATATTAAAATTCACACGACGCTTAAATACATTCTACCATTGGACTTTAAATTCTTTAAAAATAGAGAATAACTTTTGTGTTAAAACAAAATTTTTCATAGTAAATCATTTACACTAAATCAGATACTGAAAAAATAGGTGCATTAAAATAATGTTAACTATAGGTAATTTTACTGTACGGTAACCGCTTCGAGGTGAAAAGAATTCACAAATAAAATCGAAAACACACAGACGTCTGCGAATTCGACATCCGACTATGTCATACCCACTAGGATGTAACTGATTACATTAGTCTCAAAATTGCTACAAAAGAGAGATGAATAACAACAATCCCCAAAAATTGGTTTCTATATTCTATATACAAGACTTTTAAGAGACATTTACTTTTTACAAGATTTAATATGGAATAAATATTTTATAATATTGACTCCCTATTTTTAAACCATTTTTAAGACAATGACAAAGGCTAAGTGTCCGAAATCACTCATTGAATGATGAAATTTAAAAAGAAAACGACGATATCATAGACAAACCAATTTTTTTTTGTTTTTATATATACTCGTACTAGCTACCCGGTCCCGAGTTAATTTTTTCTGCAAATTATATATGCAAAACCTTTCTCGTTTAACTCTCTTTCCATTAGTGAAGTGAAGGGTGGTTTCGGAGGAATTAGAAAACATACATACATACAGACAGACAGACACGGGCAGCGAATTTATACTATGTAAGGAAAATGTCTATTAGAAACTTAAATGTTATCTGCTTACACTGTGGCCCGCCCTTAGTGGGCGGGCGGAGTAATGTCGAACGAACTGGCTGCGTGTGTACACAGGCTTTATTAAGATGTGTCCGCAAACGACACGTGACGCTAGGCGTTTAAGAGGCATAAAGTTGCTCGAGCACGCACCAGCGATGAACGGCGGCAGCCAATTTCTCATTGCCATCTTTGGGTCTGTAAACTTTTCCAACTTACCTACTCGATTATGACCCATCGATTATCGACTATTTTAAATTGCACACATAAACAAAACAGTGATTATTACGTCTGCTTTGATCACACACACGTTACTAACTTTAGATCTCTCTTCCAAAACATCACCCATTTAAAAATGAAGTTGGCAGAAAAAGATACGCTTCGAATATACACAAGTTAGTATCATTTCAGCACTGTTCGAAATCCATTTAAAAATCTTATCTTCATCCATTTTAAAATGTATAAATTCTAAGTCAATGCTATAACGAGCCCGTTGGATAAGTGGTTAGGATGCTTGCCTTAACGCTCTGTGAAGGCGACAAGGTCAACTTTGGAAATGAACTTTTCAAAGTTGCCTCTGGTCTGGATTTGGAAAGTAGTAGTAGGGCACATTGTGTTTCGCAGTTATTTGGGCAGCCCACCTAGCGGCATTAACCACCCCCTTACAGGAGACCTCTGTAAATATCTACAAATACTATAAATATAAAACTTTGTCTAGATGTTTGTTACTCTGTCACGTGTAAATGGAACACATTCTGGATCATCACAATTGTTTAACTTCGTAAATTTCAGAATGTAAAATTAAAAGCAATAACCTCTAACTAGCGTTAGATATAAAAAATTGGTCTTGTATTTGAAGGTTAAAATCACACTACGACCCTCCGGGCGCTTCTCGGCCCCCCCGACGCCCGGTGACGGTTCAAAAGTCCCTTATGGACTGAACCACACCCATCTTGAGGGTAGTTTTAGTGCGGTAAAAGTCTATATATAACCTCTATGGACACTTGCATTGCATGCGGCATGGGTTCATAAGGTATCTTTTGAAGATTACTCCCCTCGTAAAAAAAAAAAACTACGACCCTTAGGAGGCGAGCAAAAAGAAAAAAAAGTAAAGAATAATGTTAAACGAATAGCGCGGGCGCGCGTCGCGATGCTATGGGTCGGCAGCCAAAGGCGGCCGCACGACTAGAAAAGACATTAACGAGAAAAGCCGAAAAAACAACATACCTGCCTATATGAATGTAAATGAAACTGTGCGTGAAACGAGGAGACACAGATAGAAAATATACCTACTACAACTTATAACATAATACACCTAGATAGTAACTACATTAATAGGTATAATATACTTAATGTTCTTTCTCAATATGTACAGTGAAATTTATTGAGATTTAAAAGTACTTAAAATTAATTATTGTTTTTTTAAATAGTATTTTATTTTTTATTTTTTCATTTTTCAATATCAAACTGAGATATTTGTTTTACCTTTAAAACAACTTTCGAGTAAGTCGAAGAACAAACATTTATTTAGACGTAATGGGTTTGGAAAATACCGTGTATTTATAACATCAGACTTCAATGTAATTTTTTCGTTTTAAGCAAACGAGAAAATGATCGTTGTCTCGTACAGTTAATACGTAGGAATAGCTCTACGGCGTAGCAATAACCATAATAGTAGATTGCTACAAGCATCTATACTCCACGCTGCATTGAATCGCTACGATGCATAATATTTTGATGCTTCTCAATAAAACAAACGCTTACAATTCCAATTATGTAACAAGAAGAATAGAAAGACTTTAGACGATAAGGCACACACAAAATGGAAGAGTAATTTTTTGAAAAACAATACCAATTATATTAATATTTTTCATTTCATTTTGACATAACATTAAACGGCGTTTCTGTCCTTACAGGTAAAATTTTCTTACTAGACATTTTTATTCAGAAATAATGTTTTAATTGAGTGTGTCGTCTAAATTGAAACGAGAAAAATATATATATATATATATATATATATATATATTAATTCGGCGATCCATGGTGCTACATTTTCGATCGATTAAAAATACATTAGACAAATGTTTTTTCTTTATTGTTTTTTACGGATTTATTAATGCCCCGAATACCCCTTCTTTGCGTGGGAGAATCTGCGAGCCAGATCCCCACCGACCATGGGGAGATCGGTGGGGTGTGTGGGACTTCTCCCACTAAAAACCCACGGTGTTTCCTCGCGTCGTCTATCGGCGGGGGAGTAAGGGATCGATGAAACATGTATCTGCCTCCCCCGCCAGACGGAGCCCGCAAGTGTGTGGGAGACGTGCCAGAAACACAGCACGTCTCCCTTCGTTGTGATGACGGCAGACGATCCCATGTCCACCGCCACGAGCCTTGCAGCAGGCATTCCGCGAGGGGGTTCATCTCAGAAGCACCCTATTATCTCTTCTCTGTGGCACAAGCACAACCGGTCCACCTTCCACCTGCAACTCTCGGATAACCCCTGCTCATTTGGCCGCTCATCTCTACGGCATTAAGGGTGGGCAGCCCAAAGGGGGTTTCCACTTGACATATCCACAACAATCGCCGTAGTCCGAGAGACGGGCTCCATCTCGTGTTGTCGAAGAGTTACTAATTCGGGTGTTCACTCTTCCGGACACGACTGCGGAGGATGGTTACTAAGCCCGTCCCCAGCAACCGAGTCTTCACCATCCCCCACAAAGCCACGATTGCGGTACTTTGCTAGACAGTCCTTCCCTGCCGTAGAGCTTCCGTCTTGCCGCGAATACCTCTTGAAGCAACTTCGCGTAACCCTAGGGGTACGCTTACCACTACCACCAGTCTTAGGTGTTACGGCGAAATAAAAATCATTATAATTAATTTTTTATACAAGATTTATTAAACAATTAACTACTATAAAAAATTTAAATGAAATATTTTATCTTGATCAAACCTAGATGTTTATTAATCATATTTCACAATCACAGAACATAAATTTTAAAAAATAAATCACGTTTTCTCACAGTCTGGTTTAGTTTCGATTTGCTATTATGTATTTAAAACAGAATTAGCGTTAAAGGTGACTTATTCATATATTATGTTGGTTGGAAAATTGTTACTTAAAAGTTTTTAACCTTTTAACTTCACGTTTGAGCAATCACCATGAAAGTTGCTAAGTGATAAGTATTATTGAGAAGCTATTAAGTCAGACAAACCGGCCAGCAAAGCCGTGGAGCACAGCGCAGCATTGAACCGATTCTCATGAATTTATATATATTAATTGGATGAACCTTGAACAACCCAATATGCTACTTTCAAGCTTTGTTGAAGATATTTGTTCTTTTTTATATATTAAGGTCGACAGATAGGCTGACGACTGTCCACTTGATGGTAGGTGGCTACCGTCGGCTATTGGTAGGAGGCTATAACACAGCAATGCCACAGGTGTTGCAAGTGGGCTGCCGACTATTGTGGGATTGGGATAGGGGAATGGGTTATGGCATCCCTTATACTCACTCACCGATACACAACAGCACATGTTGTGTCGCGTATCGGTGCTGCACAACAGCGCCACCGTGGAATATACATACGTCAACAGTATGTTCTTTCTATGTTACTGCCGCCAGACGGGCTGCCCAAATGACTGCAAAATGCAGTGTGCCCTGTCACTACTTTTCAGATCCAGACCACAGCCAACTTTGAAATTTTATTTCTAAAGTTGACCCTGCCGGGAATCGAACCCGGTACCAACGGGTTTGTCGAATAAATAGAAACATTTAAAACAATTATTGAATTTTATTGAAGTATTTAAGTATTGAATGCATTGTCGTAAACAGATTGCTCTAAAGTGGCTTCACTGGCGAAGTAAAACCAATAGTTTACGAGCTCTTAACAGAGCAGCGCTTTAATCGGCCGCTGAGGGGGCATAAAGCAAATTATTCATCGGGCCGCGACATGTAATTAAATTGAAATTAACGGGCAGACCACAACACGTCCAATACACGGTATGCCATCCTAATATTCCATAAGCGACCATTATAATAATGAACCTTTTAAAAAACTAAAGACTAAAAATTCTTACTGTAAATTAATTTTTTATTATGAGAGATTCGTGTCTGTTCAACTACGTATTTTTACCATTATTGTAACGGTAAATGTAATTGTAAAATTAAGTCCGCATTGATATTAAGTGAAGCAGAAAGACTTACATGAAATGTTGTTAAATTGTTGTACAGTATCAAAATACAAAACAAAACTATAATAAATATCAAATATAACACGTTGATTAATTAATGTTATTGTAAAAACTTTAGTTTTCAATGGAAGTAATAATAATAATATAAGAAAGACAAATACATAGACTTGGCTCACGAGGTTATCGCCATCGTCCTGATAGTTGTATCGGTGAACGGTTTTATAGCAAAGAGCCTCGATGAACACCTCAAGAGGCTCTCACTAGATGGCTGGATCAATGGACAGATACAGAAGGCGGGACTTCTTGACACGGCACGTATTGTCAGGAAACCTCCTGACCTCCTGACTCTGCAGACCTAACCACCGCTCTCTGCCCTGTTATCTGCGGAATTCTAGTTTTTTTATTATATATATTGTTTTTTTGTTTTTTAATATTTATATTGTAAAAGAAAAATTAAGAAAGAAAATATACGAGTGAATAATAATAAAAAAAACGCAAAAATTGTTAATTTACTAACACTGCAGTTCAGATAAAATAAGAATTAAAGATAGACCCCTATGGATGGCAGAGTGAAGCCGGCTGAACTACATTGGCGATTATGTTGATAGAATATTGCTCCGTAGGTAGTATGTATAGGAATGCTTTAATTCTAAATTTATATACAGTGGTAAGCGACGACGTATGCCTGTTACCTGTATATATATGTGGTCCGCGTAGGTATTTTGCCCTTTTGCGCCCTCGACGCCGCGGAGCCATTCAACATTGTCATTTATTCATCTCTTCGATTAGCCATTCAACATTTTTTAAATTCCGAAGCGTTGGCTATGACGGCTGCTGCTGGCTCCTATTTCCTCCGTCGTGAATCGAGTGATAGTGGTGTAATAAATATACAAAACCACGCCAATAAACAGCTCTTTACAGCTCTTTCATGATTCTAACTGATCCGTTAATGGGTTATCTATATTAGGTATATTTATTTCCCCACACCTTCACTCGGTACGGTAGCTACACCGTGTACATACACGTTTGCACGCTCACAATGAATCAAATTACGCCTTCCTTTAATTAAGCAACATCAACCCGAGGACCTTGTCGTAATAATAAATTACAATATTTATTAGTGAAAATGCCGAATTGCGCAGTGAAAGGATGTAAAAACCAGTCTTTTCAATAACCAATATTTCCAATAAAAATAAATAAAATTTGAAGTTATAGCAGGCTTACGCACACATTTTTATAAAACCGGCTTCACTATGACGTCCGTAAAATTCTATCTAGTCGTTATTAGGTCTGAGCACTGCAGCTGAATACTAATTTTAGAGTTATTAAATATAGCTAGAGGGAAGTCTACAGACAAAAAATGCAGTTATTATACGAATAAAGCAATGAACAGACTTTAATGAACTTTGTTAAGGAATAACTTGAACCCTGGAATAACTTGGAAGAAGTCAATATAGTGACTGTATTATCACGGAATGATTTATGAAATTTTAATGTATGTTTATGAGAATAGTGATAAAGTTATGAAAAATAGTGACACAAATTAAACTTAAAAATCAAATATAAACTCGTTGTAACAAGATCATAATCATCATTTCAGTCGTAGGACGTCCACTGCGGGATATACGCCTCCCCTACAATTTTCCAATAAGGTCAGAAGCAGCCTGGATCCGCCATCGACCTGCGGCCCACATCTTGTGGGTGGACGTCCTACGCTGTGCTTGCCGGTCCGTGCTCCAGTCCATAACCTTCCGGCCTCAGCGGCCGCCTGCTCTCCGTACTATGCGTCCTACCCACTGTCACTTCAACTTACAAATCCGCCGTGTTATGACGGTTCATTTGTCTACGGATCTTCTCATTCCTGATTCGATCTCGCAGTGTAGCAAGCATGAACCTTTTCATAGCATGTTGAGCGACGTTGACAGCAAATAACAGTATAATAGCACGTGAAATAACAGCACGTGTGCTTTTGTGTTTCGGTGAGTGAGTAAGGGATGCCAGAGCCCATTTCCCTATCAACTCTGCAGTTGGCAGAGCACTTGCAGCAGCTTTGGCGTTGCTTGTGTTATAGTTGACGGCAGCCACCTACCATCAAGTGGACCGTCAGCCTGTCTGCCGACCTTAACATAAAAATAAGTTTCGAAACGATGCACAGCAGTTGTCAATTAATAAAAACAAACTGAAATTATTTTACAAAGGCCCTTTGTATACTGAAACCTATTATAACAGTTTACTAAACTACTTGCTGACAAAAAAGCATAAATATAATTATTCAAGTTTATAATTGCTAGGTGCGTAAAATTTTTATACTAATGAATTCGCCTGCTCTTCTGTTTTGAATCAGTATAAAGCGTGTCAAAATGAAGACTTGTAAAGTTCGTTATGCTATAACAGCACATATGCTGTTATTAATATTTAAATGTCAAACCCATAAGAAGTCATCTTAATAGTAAAAGCCCATAAGAGCTCACAAGAAGCAATTTTGAAGAAGAATAAAAAAGCTGAGAACTCACTGAGTTTGTCAAAGAGGCATTTAATGATTCGACAGTTAAGACTGATTTAGAAATAATGGAGATATAAGGGATTGCTTGCGGAGTGTTAATTCAAAAATGTAGTAATTGCGTAGTCTGTAAAACACAAGTGTAAAAGTAATTTGAGTGGAAAATTGCAATTTTAGCAAAAACAAATGAGATGAAGCGAGCGAACGGGTTACGTTGGAATGCATTTCGTCATTCCTTGCACGAAAATAAATGCCGTGTATCGCAAAAGAGCTGACAATATTTCTTGAATATTCCGCTGCGGATGGCAAACGACAACCCTCAAATTTATTTCAGTCTCTATCCCCTGCGGCATAAGAGTTATATTCTGAAATATATTTCCTGAAACGTGTTTCCATTACAATATTTCTTTTGCAGTTTGAATTTGAATTTCGTATGAACATGCATTACCCAATACCGCTGCGTGTGTTTTAGATTTATACAAATCTGTACAGGATTATTGCTAAAAAGATTAATTTTAGTTATCTGCTAAGCCAGCTTATATTGTGTTTTTTTTTTTAAATGCCATCTATTTAACACAAGCAGTGTCAGAGGTAGTACAAGTCCGCTGCCGACAAAAATACTACAAAAGATCTTATTTTTTGTAGTATTATTGTATTATTGTAGAATTACGAAACACAGAAATACATTAAGCGAGAAGACGATGTCCAATTGGATATACCCTTTAAAAAATCACAAGTTTATTGTTCCTTTAATAAGAAATTTATTTGATGGCACGCTTTGTCTATATTTTGTGTATTTAACTATGAAAAATATAAGTATCACAGGGGTGTCAGCAATGACCTAAATCCTTACTAATAACTTGTATTGCGGCTCGAATCCACTACTACGTAACTATAACTAGGTAAATTGCCTATCCTATCCTAGCTACATGTCTCTTTTTCATCCCGGTATCTGATTTGGTGTTGACGTGGCATCTTTAGTTTTATACGAGAAATTTCCACAATTCTTATCATTGGAGAGCACATTGCCTTCCGATATAAAAAACTGGCGGCTCGTCTGCCGATAGGAACCACGCATATGAAGAAGACCATCGCGTAATAGTATTAAATGTGTTGTTGAGTGTCAATTTGTAAGGCAGCCGAGTATTTTTCCCAAATACTCGGATATCCCTCACAGATAGGTTGACAATAATCTTCTAGAGAAAAAAAAAATGATTTTTTTTATTTTTATTTTTTATTAACGATGGGTTTGCTCTTGACCAGCATCTATCCATGTAGGAAGGATGAGGCCAACGATGGAGCGAGCTCACCCAGAAGATGCCTATTCACTCGAACCTTGAAAAGATTTGGGTTATATGAGCTCGGAAATACAGACGCCGGCAATCTTTACTAATACTAGAAATAAAGATAATACACGTAAGATAGGTACAACAGTAATGGGTGTGATTATTGAAAGGGGTTTGCGTAACGTATCAAGATTTGTTTCGGAATGGGCATCCGGCAGGCATGAAGAGAGATCGACCCATTGATTTGCAATTACTATTGGCACTGCGGCGAGGAGCTCGGGGAGTGAGTCAGAGGGAGACAGGGGTATGCATTTTCCTTTTGCCGGTAACCGCAACCGTCTGATAATTAATAGTGTCAATTGTCAGTGGAAAACCGCATTGGACAATTGCTTTTATATTTGGAGATTTACATTACAAATACTCGACGAAAGTGACAAAATATAATGTATGTTTTATGATAATGACTGGCAGACAAGATGACTGCTCACTTGATGGATTCAGTCAACTGTAAACGCAATCAACAACAGGTTTATGCAACTGCGTCTTCGACTCTGATTAAAGGATATTGTAAAAGAATAAATAACATATTTTCAGTATTTTGTGACAATTTGTTTTGCTTAAGAATGTTTTAAGTATAATTTCATACCTCTTAATAATTATAATTATTTGATTTTAACCTAAATTTTAACCTAAGATTTACAAATGTCGAGATTTGTATTGAAAACCAATTTTTATCACAATATAACCTATTGCACTCGTTGATAAAATTCCTACTACATACTTTCGGAGATTATTTCCTACTACATACTTTCTAGTATCAGAAGAGGAATAGTTTGTGAATTCGTCTTGAAACTCTTGAGATTATCATTAAGAATATCAAAGTTCTCAATAAGGCTGTAATAATCTATAACACTGGTAATTAATTTTAGTTATTGGGAATCATCGACTAGGCTACGTTCTGATGTGTTTGAAAGGCCTTGTTGTTTAAGTAACTTCGCGAAACAATTAATGCGGAGTCCTTGAAGTCCTATCACCTACATATTCCAGTCCTATATACTGTGAGCAGCGACGTTCCAGCCAAGAACTTGATGAGTTATGTAGCTGGAGAAGTTTGGTGATTCAGAAGTACTCAACAAAGTTCTAAGTTTAGTTAGTTTGAACATGCAATAGTCTGTGTTCATTGTGCGCTCACACCGCTTGCACAATTTTTATCGCGCAAAACTTCCACCCGCTAGAACTTGCCCCTTTTATTTATATATTCTCAGAGCCTGTCCTACTTGTCTATATATTCACTGCATACATACATCGTACATAGTAAGAGTAGGTAACTAACCAATAAATTAACGTCTATACTTTATTCATTAAAATTAGTAAATTTTAATAGATTTATGTAATGTTTTGGCTGAAAAAAAAAAAAACTGGTCATTCTATGTTAGAATAATACGGCTAGTAGTGATAAACTGAGCATAAATCTCTCAGCAGAAACCAAATCCTAAAAGAAGCAATCTATTAAACATCTGTTTTGTTCCCGTACAATTCTATACCTGTAAAACTAAAGAGGCATATAATTAAAGACAGTTTTAACCGAACGGATATTTGATTGATGCACTAACTTCAAGATATGACGGTTACGATGGCGAACTGCACGAATTTAGCTTGCAACAACTACCTCTCGACTCGTAATTATTTAAATAGAGCCTCAAAGACAACTTAGCAAATTCTAAAAAGGTTGTTTCTACAGTTTAAAATTTGGCACCAATTACTGAATAAAGTAGATTTTTTTTACAGCTTTGGTGAAATAATAAAGCTTTCGAAATATTAGAAAAGCGTTTGAATATATTATCACTTTTATCCTAGCCTATGTGATTTTTAAAGTACAAGCTATGTTTGTATCTAGCTTGAGTCCCTCCAGGACGGTCATATGGTTAGGATACCAAGTCGTTTTCATACTTTTTTTTATATATTAGGGTAGACAGCCAAGCTGATGTGACGGTCCACTTAATGGTAGGGGCTACCGTCGCCTATAACACAAGCAACGCAACAGGTACTGCAAGTGTGCTGCCGATCACAGTAGGATTACGGATAAGAGATTGAGAGGGAGGAATATGGAAAATGGACTCTAGCATCCCTAACTCACTTACCGAAACACATCAGCACACATGCTGTTATTTCACGGTGATTTTCTGTAAGCAGCTGGTTACTACCGCCTGACGGGCTATCCAAATGACTGCGACTACTTTCCAGATTCAAACCCGAGCCAACTTTGAATAGTTCACTTCCAAAGTTAACCCTGCCGGGAATCGAATCCGGGAACCCTGAGACAGAATGCTAAGGCAAGCACCCTAACCACTCATCCAACTGGCTCGTCAAAATAGTTATTATTATTGTTTCCCTATCCCTTCCCAATCCTTAATTCTTAATCCTACTGTAGTCAGCAGCACACTTGCTGCACTTATAGCGTTGCTGTGTTGTAGGTGACGGTAGCCACCTACTATCAATGGGACAGTCAGTCTGAAAATCTTTACATAAAGATTTTCAGACTAAAAAAAAAAAGATTAAATTTTAAAACAGCTTGTTAGTTATAAAGTTGGCATAATGTATTAGGGTAGTTCTTCAGAGACAAAATTTTCGATTTCTATGGGTATATTTCTGTAACCAACTAACAAAACGGCATTTTAATTTTTTTTTTGTACAGTTTAGCTTTATCCCTAACTGGCACAAATGATATTTTTGAAATAATTGCTGTCTAGGTACAAAATAAAAATATTTGAAGTTTGTTCTTCTGATTCATATGGTGCGTCCGTTTGCCATTTTCCGGAACAAAATGGTCGATGTCACATTTTCCCTTTGATACATCAATATTAATTACAATTTAATCGAAAGGAAATGAATTGTCCTTTTACAAAAAAAATGTATATTAGTTATAACTACATTCGTGTGTTCATAAATAAGTAAATAAGAAGTGTCCGGCGTATAATACTGATTCATGTGGCGGAAGCTGCGCTTGACCGTACTTAGTCGGGTAATAATAATGAGAGTCTGGCTTTCCATGCGGAGGAAGTTAGTCATGCAACGGACAAGCTAGAAGGTGAACGTGCGGCTGGTTAGCTTAGATCCCGGTGTTACGAAGGTAAATGTCTGATTCATCTGTGCTTGGTTCAGGTGGCATACTGATTACAATGCCTACTATATAAAATTTATTTTATTGTTTTAAAACTTTAATCTGAGCTTCGTGTGATGCTTTTGGGTTACAGATTCGTGTAGAAAAATGACAATACTGAAGTCTGTATGTATGATGAGTTATGCATGATTTTAGGCAAAAATCTGATTCATCTGTGCCTGATTTATATGGTCAGAACCCCATATGAATCATAAAATAAATTTGTTTTCACCTCTCCAGCACGAAAGGAGCGCTTTTGTCTCCGTGTCGAATTTTTTACCGTGTACAAGTCAGTAGTTCAAAGTCTTATTTATTACATTTACTTAGCTATAACCTTTTGAATAATTCAAAAATCACAGGAGTATAAATTTATTCGATAAATGACACATTTTATCTCACACATTAATTTTCCTTATTAACAATAATAAAAAGATTCAGATACAGCCCAACATGACATTGACCTTCCCAATGACGACAGCTTTTGGATGGAGACTTCGGCAATCGATGAAAACTTATAACTCCAAAATTCACCAGAGATAGGGTCGATAGGATGACCCTACATCAGAAAAGCGTGGATGATCGCTTAGATTCTGACGATGAGGACATTGTTATCTATAAAAAGCCTTAATATGATAAACGGACAAAAGAGTTTTAC
This sequence comes from Bembecia ichneumoniformis, assembly GCA_910589475.2. Taxonomy (NCBI): domain Eukaryota; kingdom Metazoa; phylum Arthropoda; class Insecta; order Lepidoptera; family Sesiidae; genus Bembecia; species Bembecia ichneumoniformis. Next base: position 11,830,140 of record OU342533.1, on the reverse strand, counting down.
GCCATTGGTGAAGATATGATCTGATATAAGATATAAGATATGATCTTCCTCCAAAAATTCAAGATCTCGCAAAATAGAAAAAAGCTTTAAGGATGATATTGAAAGTATCTCCGTCCCTTGCAAAAAGCCAAGGAAATATTTCTTTTAGTACCTTCTTAACTTTGACTTCATAACTTATTAGTTAACCATACCTACTAATAAATATGTATCTTTGAAAGTTAAGACAGTGATGTCAAAAATGCCATTAATTTAAAGTTGATCTCATTGTTGTTACTTGTTAGTAATAAATACAGTAATGTGATTATTTATTCTAATTAATAATTAAGACTGCTTAACTAAGACTGATGTCAAAAGTGCCATTATTAGAATAAGTTTGTACTTCTGAATTATGAAAAGTTATAGCAAAGTCAATTAAGTATAATAATTTTGATTATTATTGTTGTTAAAACATAATTATTTTCTTAATAGAGCCCATCTACATAAAGTTTTTAATTTTTATTTCTGTTTCTGATTCATCTGTAACAAATTCTGATTCATATGGGCACAAAATATTTGAACCTCGATATCTTGAAAACTACTTTATAAAAACGAGTCCCTCATTCAAATATAATACCTTTGGTATACCTATTTTCATATGAACTTGTGTTACAGAGCTAAAAGTGAAATTAAATTTTGGCCATATGAATCAGTCGAAGAATGAAATTTCGAAGAAATACCCATTAACATTATTTAGAAAAATATTTTTCAACAAATTTATTTCGAGTGAAATTTTTTTTTGCGAAAGAATTTTACTGAAAGTATTTCACGAAGAGCAAAGTTGTAGTGGAAATGGAAGAGGTTCTCTGTATAAAAAAATCCCAAGAATTCGCCTGTAACGACGCGGAGTTTGATCAAAAATGCACTTTGACAAAAAAGTTGAGTGTATTTTCATATGTGACTCACCCCTTCAGGCGTTGGTTAGGGGAAGTGCAGAGGGCAGAGAAAAAGAAAGTTGTGAATATTTTAATTTTATTCGCGTTCGCAAAATTTCTAGTTTTGTATCTCATTATACTTCTTGTAGTTGAGTCTGCTGGATGCAATACTTGTATATTGCGAGTACATTATCCCTGTCTAATACCTATAAGCCATATTTTACTGTGACTAGCTTTGTCCTGTGACTAACTGGGTCAAATGTATGTTTAAAACCATCAAACTCACAAACTAACAATCCGATTGGAATACTTATTTATGCATTAGATGTGTATATAACAACATAATATAAGAAACTAAATTAAACATGAGTGAAACGTATGGAAGTGGAAGTTTTAAATAAGTCGAAAGGTACCCAAGAGTACCCCTAACTGTTTATTTGAGGCTTTTAAATAAAAATAACAAATATGAATAGCTTTTACAATAAACGACCAGCAAGCTGTCTAACAGTCGACTTGATGGTAAATGGCATACCTAAACACATGCGGACGTAGTCGCGAACAAAAGCTAGTTAGGAATAAGGATCTGTCTAGCTTTTAGATACAAAATAGCTAATTCAAATCATGTAATCAACGATAGCAGTTCTTTTCAAAAGAAGTGAAGTCAATATAAAGCAATAATGAATATTAATTGGCTCCTCCATTAAGTTATTATTAGGAGCAAGAAATGATATCGTAATTGAGATCTCTATTGTACTTTTAATTTCGTTTAAAATATGAATTCTTTTGATGAAAATAAACGAAAGAGGAAAATAAAAATTACCATCATTATAGAAGTCGCTCTTTCGTTATGAATTACTAAAATTAACGCTAACGGCGTCATCGCCACTTTTATTACAATTTTATATTAATTATAACATCTCAAAGGGGAATTTTTTATTACAATCTATTGTCGTTCTTCCAAATATTAATAAAATAGATTCAAAGTTTTTTTAATACACATAGGAGGATAAAGTTGGGGATGAAACTCAGGGTGAAATTTGTAAGTTTGTGTGTAGGAGATGATTTCTGTAAATAAAATATTAGGCTTGACATAAGCTACTTTGTGTTTTAATGCTGCCGAAGTTGCTTGAAAAATATTGTTACGTGCGGGGTGAGTTAAAATGCCGTGTAAGGGCGAAACGAACGATTTATTTTCGCAAACCAAGATGACTTCCAAAATCATTAAACTTGTCCGTTAAACTTGCCAAAAGTCGTCAATGATTCCCTTAATGTGTCGCCGGTTCATTGTCGCAGATAACTTTGCTGTTGAGAAAATTAAACACTGGTGCCGATGTCAAAAGAAAAGTATGTATTTTCTAGATTGTTACATTTTTATATATTGTATATATTTAATAACATTGAACCAAACAGGTTTGGTATAATAGTTGTTAACATTTGCAAAAGTTGCGAAGAGTCGCTTTCGTATCGCTGGTTGTCGCACCACTAACTAACGTCCGCCTGCTCTCTTATTTATACTTAGCGCCAACATCTCGATATATTTAGATTTTTCCAGAAAATCTAAACAAGATCATAAACAAGCAATTGATAAGGACATATTATATCCTTATCGATAGGGTGGGTACGTTCGAGACTTTCGGCCGGCGCGAACGCTTTTTCCAGAATGTTCCATAGTTAGTCGTAACAATATTTTTGGATAATTTAGTTTTGATATGTTTTCTCATACAATTTGTAATCAATTGTAGCCTAAATGGCTGTAGCAATAACTCTTCTAATAAACAGCACCGAGAAATAAGCAAGTGTTGTTGTGTTCCAGTCCGTAAGCACGGGCATCCCCATAAGGGATGCCAGTGCTCTTACCCCAATTTCAAAACATTTCTCCTCATTTTGTGAACTTAGGCGACTAAAATCAGATAGCTTCTAGTCTTTGAACTCGACTCAAATGTCAATTTAAATTAACTTAACCACAAAGACGTGACATTTTAATTTGTCAACCATTAATCAAAGAGAAGTCATTAACAGAACCGATGACGATTTTCACGAAAATATTGAAAATTTATTTAACTTCATGTTTTCTTAATTAAATTTGTTACCGGAAGCGTCATTAAAATAATGATTGCATAGACTCCACCCAACACCCTTCACTGGGGTGGCGGTTAAGGATGGGGATGGAATTGTTAAAAGAGTAATTCAACACTGTTGTCAAACGAGATCATTATTTGTCACTGTTTCATTTATATATCAATGTAATGTGGCTTAATTCACAGTTTGTAGTCATTTGGACAGCCCGTCTGGCGGCAGTAACCACCCATAACATTTTTTACACTTATCCAAAGTTCAATTAAAAAAAGCTCTATTTGAGTCATATGATATGACCTTATCATGAACTTTATCACGCAGTATTTTTAGTTATACTGGCTTTTGGTCGTGACATCGTCTGCGCTTCTTTCTCTTAGCCGTTGAAACATATTACTCAATATTTATTGCTCACTAGCTTGCTCATATAGCCCATAAGCCCTTGTTGTGAGGGTAGGCATGTGCCCCTGCAGTGGAGACATATAATAGGCGATAGCAAATATTAGTCAGAGGAAACAATCCTTTATTTATTAAAAGAAGCAAAAGTGGATTAAAATATTTTTGAAAATATGTTTGCTACAATCAATCTAGTTAAAATCCGATACTTTTATGACATCAATCGACAGGGTAAATCATAAGGATCAAATCTCTCTACAACAAACATGGTAAAATAATTAAAGGAAAACTAAGTCTTTACAGATAATATATCAAATGTAGATAGTGTTTTATTGTAACCTCATTTTTTTAAATAAATAGGTATTAATACTCCAAATTACCATAAATTATTACAGTTTAACTATAATAACATAGATAGAATATTATAATAACAGATTATTACTTATAATTAATGACTAGATGACGCAAAACCTTTGAATACCAGAAACGAATGAATATTTAACTTAGAAATGTGAATACAATCAAACGCTTTCATTAGTGGCAGACGACAGACAAGTTTCATTCTCCCCCTCTGCCCCCAATCCAACAAACAGCCCCAAATGTAAGTTGGGGCAACAGCCCCAAACGGAAGTTTGTAGTTTGTATATAAGTTAATTTTGCTCCTATCATGAACTTTATAGGTTCTTTATAATGCGATATTTCGAAACACATTAGCACTCTTTCCATGCTTTATTATATTTCTTTGTAGTCGGACATTTTAAATTTTTTGAATTCAAAATCATTAACAACATTAATATTTTGCACAGTTCACTTTTTTGTTCGTATATTGATTCAAGTTTTGACATTATTTCCATAGCAGTTTCGCAATTTTCTATCAATGTAATTTGTTTAAAATCCATTGACGAGGTTATGACCAGTCATCACTGTTTCCTTGCGGTTTTGGTACTGTAATATTAATTCTTTTAGCCTTTAAGGCACATTTTATTTGAAATTTCCACTGACGAAAGTTGTTTCCATCAAATTTTTCTAAAATCATTGTTCGCTTGGCATCCATTTTTAGGTTATCTTGTCAAAAATTTCTTAACGATTGTAACTTTTTCTTTACCGATTTCTTCTGTACTTCTATTTCCAGAGTCTCCTGGTCCCATAACCAATTATGTTTGTTGGTTTCTTTGGTTAATAATACAGCTTGAATACTATAAAACTTTTATTGTTCTTCTAATTATGTGGTACAGACACTGCAAGAAAACACAGTCACACAGAGCTAACATCTACAGCACAGTGGTGCCACCTAGTGTGAGAAATCACTTTTAAATAAGTTAAAATTTGTTCTTTTTTATATATTTAACAAATACGTCAGAAAGTAAAACAGGATAGACATGGTTTTGAGAAACAATAAATAAAGTAATACCCAAAATAAGTCAACACATTATATTTGTATCTACTCCTGTCGGAATAAATGCAAATGTCTACGTTTTGTAGAGTCAAAATAAATGTCTCTGCTACCAGTAAGAACCAAATAAATGACCAAATTATCTTCATTTGTCTTCTACTACGTTTCCAACCTCGAGGACCCTCGTTGGTATATGAAAGAGAAAGCTGGAAGAGAAGACATATTACACGCCACTGTTAGGTCATCGCACAGACTATTCAAAATGCCCTTAGTGCAAATATTGTCCCACAAGGATCAAACGGCCGCCATTTGACGCTTCCGTCCAGCCGATATACACAATTTGAACCTAAAGTCACTGTTTATTTTGTCTCGCGACACCTATACTACACCACCACCAGTAGACCATTACAAAAGTCGCAAAATTACAACATTTTTTTTACCGCTGGTCACAGAATACCGTAAGTCAACGACCGCGTTGACATTTATTTTTTCATTCAGTACCACAGAACATATGGACGGCTAGGAGTAAAAAACCGACAGTGTACTATTCGCCATTTGTATTCACTCATTTTTATGTTAATAATACCACGTGTGTGGCTTGCTACTGTGCGTTATTAAGACATGCCACAGCTCTTTTTTTTTTTTTCTCCTATATCCTGCATTGTCGACGACCAAATTCTCATTCAGCCCTATTTTGATATAGGGTAATGACAACCGTAACCATCTACATTCAAACCTACATTAACCTTGCTGTGTGGGTATTTGTGTAACCATTTATGAAGTTATACTTCTTTGGCGTCAATAAAAAAAATACAAAACATAATTTTTAATGTTGAAATACAATTTAACAGTAAATGAATAAAAGTCCACTTAAATCTAAATATTAAACACAATATCCACAATTAATATAAGCAATGTACAATAATAAACAACAGATTAATTGAAAGTTTTCAGCTTCCAGATCGTGGTTTTGAAACAATAAAAAAATTCAAAGTTTCACAAGCGTTGTTTCTTTAGTAAACATTATTTAAAAAGCAAAGTTAAACCAAACAACGGAACGGAACGCATCGAATCGACCGCGTAGTCGATGTTGTTGTTAGTTGCCCCCTCCATCGCCCGGGCTGCGATGCGCTACAAGTCTCGGTACAAGTTTTTGTCGAAACGTACACTGTTGCGTTGTTTATTTCACTGCCAATACAAATTTACTGGACGTCCCATTTAATTAATTACACCGAGACAAACTAGGTACAAAAAGGTTATTTATTATTAAAGAGGCTTACCAACTAAATACATACTGATACATTTACATATAGAAGAAATATTTTCTGTTACTAAATATGCATCTAACTTAAAGGTATGCATAACATTATATAATTATTAAAGATATTAGTTTACAATAGAAAAAAAAACCAAAAAGAACCAAAAAGCAGTTTTTTTAACTAGATTAAATAATACTTTAGGTTAAAAATGAAAAAAGAGGGAAAAGGTCATCTTTAACGCCACAATCGAGCTTAGATAAGGTCAGCTTTATAATTAATTGAACTTGAATTATCGATAATAATTGAACATAATTATCGCTAAGCTTTATTAATTAATTGAAAATTCACAAATATTTTTTTAGATTAACCATAAAATTTAATAAATTAAACTTATGTAATGAATTTTTACCAAACGAAAAACAGTGAGAAGTTAGGGTTATACTCGTATGTAACATGTAACGTGTAAAGTCATTTTGGAGAAAATGGAGAATGAAAAAATTTCCGAGATTATCCGGATTTTTTGTATTGGAAGGCTGTAAATAAATAACTGTAAACATATTATCGGAAATTTAATATGTTAATAAGTAGTTATTTTTTCAATGAATCTGGTGACATAAATTACCTACTATTTTTTTTACCTTCACATAAATGTGATTATCATCGAATAAATTGTGGCAAAAACATATTGATAACCTCCTTGTATTCTCAGCTATAGAAAGAAAGATAGAAAGAAAGAAAGAAAGAAAGAAAGAAAGACACTGCACGAAAGACACATTATGTACAAAAACAGGGCAGAAATTAATAAAAAAACGTGTGTGTGTCCTCGCGGCAGTGAATCGGATACTGGCTCAGCATTGTGCTGAGGTACTAAAAAAAATCTGCAAAAATATATTTGTATGGAAAAAAATGTACAATATGGAACTTGTTTAAAAAGCTTTGATATCACTCACTGTTTTAATTATGCAAAAATTGAAAATTGAAAAAGATGAAAGCCCACTTTGCTTTTCTTGTTCTTTCGACAATCTCAGGTTAGTTTTATTTTTATTGGCCAGGGAGTGATTGGTATTCGGCCTTTGAATACCAATCGCTCACTGGCCAATAAAAATAGGTTCTAGGATATTGCAATGTGGTATAAAACCTTATTGCAGATGATTTACCTTTTGCAAAGTAATTTTTAAATTATTCTTAAAAAGAGAGTTGTTCGAAAGAACTAGATAGATGGGGAGAACGTTTGGAGATTTTGAAGGATAAAGATGTAATAGTTGGTTTTGAAATATATTTAATGTAAAGATTTGTAATGTGAAATAATTAATATACGGTGGTGTAAAAAATATTATCTCTTTCATTTTTATTAACGAAGATTCGGGTACGTTCCAGGGGGCTAGATCTGGCCCCTGGTGCCGAAAAGGCAGCGCAGTATATATGGGCCGATAGAGTCTATGTGCCTTATAAAACTTTTAAAATTGGATATTCATAATGTGACAAGTGCGAATTGGCGTGCAGGGTATAAAGCTTTCTCAAAGTTCGAAAGCACGCGACGTACGATGCGACCTCATGACATGTTTACACCTTAAAAATTCACATTACACATACAAACAGATCGTGTTCCGCAAATGAGTCAACAGGCTGACTCATTGTGTACACCATTTAATAGAGGCGTGCTTATCCCATGAATTTCACATAAGCTAGAATTATAAAATAGAACGACCGAGCCTCTTTGGTTTCAACAAAGATATCTAGTAACAATATCGTAAAAATCATACCATTTTTTTTTCAAATCTAGAGTTCAACAATTAAGGCGACGCCATATGCGCCCCAAGCACTTAGTAGGATAAAATACAACAGATTAAGAAGGGGATGTGGTCTTCTGTAAATAAGTTACTGTTAGCCAACGAACTATGCTGCTGATGGTGTACTATTAACTGCTCATATAAAAGAGTTTAATTTTACATTAACATGTACATATACATATCACTTTTTTGCTAAAATTAAAATTAACAGAGTTAGGGAGGTTAGACGATAAGGGTTGATACAGTGTTTTTTTTTAAATGTAGCTATGAAACCTCACTAACTCTGATAATTTTAAGTTTAGCAAGAAAGTTATTGTAATGTATGTGGGTAGACCTACCACATGTAGGTCATTCGATATTGTATTACATAAAATAAAACAGTTCTGAGCCAACCACCGTCGTGTATTATTCGTACATCTCAGTTATATGAACATTTTTATGTAAAACAAAATTCTCTACAATATTTGTCCGAAACTTTTTTCTAAATTTATTTGTATAATTTGGAAAAAACACTTTTTTTTCTACAGGTGGAAACGAAAATTTATTTCACCAATCGATATTTCATATATTTTATAAACTGAGATGATATTTCTTTCATATCAAAAAAGCCCCTACGGGACTCAAATTTAATTTGTTAGTAAATTTTCGTGGACTGTTATTTATCTCTACAAACTAAAACATAACAGGGTGGGAACAAAGTTTCTTCGCATTTTATATGAATGTTCAAGACTTTTTTTTTCAAATTTTATTAACATTTAATGACAGTGTTATGTGCCATTTTGTTCGATGACTTTTTGCCATCTTGTAGCTAGTGACATGATCCCTTTGCTGTTTGGGACTTCAAAAAAAAAAAACCACAAGTAATTTTGGCAGTCTTCTCTTGATGTCAACCAGACACTGCCTAAAGAATTCTGAGGAGACCGAAACAGGTGGAAATCTGAAGGTGCAAGATCAGGGCTATATGGCGGATGCATTAACATTTCCTAGCCAAGGTCACTTGGCTAGTGGCTAAATACTAAAGCCTAAAGCCTAAAAACTAAAGCCTGAGTGGCTAAATATGTTGTGGTCTAGTGTTGTCGTGATGAAAGACCCTTTCTATTGATCAATTACGGCCGCTTCGTCTCAACCTCTTGCATTAATACCATCAGTTGTTGGCAGTAGAGATCCGAATCGATGTTTTACTCGGTGGTAAAAGATCATAATGAACAATGTCCTTCCGGGATTGGAGGCATCAAACACATAGCATCAACTTATTGCGAGTTATCCCGGGTTTTGGAACAGTCTGTGAAGCCTGACCGACCTTAGAACGCGACCTGTTTCGGACGTTCTTGTCGTACGTGATCCATTTTTCATCACCAGTTATTCAAAAACGGTTCAGTTTCATTACGTCTCAATAAAGAATTGTAAATGAGTACAGGATTCATAAGGTTTCTTTCAGTGAGCTCCTGTGGCACACAAATATTGAGCTTTTTCACAAATATTTCATTCCAGAGTCCCGATACGAAATTATATCATCGATGATGTCCAGAAGAGCACTGGCAGTACTGTGACCCTTTCTAAAACCCGATTGTTTAATGGGAAGGATGTTATTAGATTCTAAATACGTGTACATCTGATCGTAGACAACTTTTTCCAAAATTTTTGAGATATAAGAAAGTAAGCTAATTGGACGGAGTTCCTTTACAGAACTCGGGCAAGGTTTTTTAGGAATCGGTTTTATCAACGCAGTTTTCCACAACAAGGGAAATGAGGAAGTGGATATAGATTTATTAACAATATTGGTAATTGTCTTTAGAGTGTGGGGAAGGGTTAAAATAGTCATGTCCCTCGATATTCCATCCACACCGCTAGCATTAGATTTTATTTTTAGAATAGCCTTCGCAACCGTGGCCTCGTTTACAGGCGTTAGCTCAAAAGTTGAAGAATTAAAACTATTATTAAGATATGTGCTAAATTGAACATCTGAGACGTCATTACTTCCAGGTACATCAAGAAAGCATTCATTAATTACTTCAGGGTCATTGAATTGTTCAGGCATTTCACCGTTGTTACTAAAGTCAGGGAGAACAGATTGCTTGAGATTTCTCCAAAGCAGTTTAGAGTTACAAAGATTTCGATCAATATTAAATTGGAAATAAGCACGTTTTTCCGAGTAAATGCTGCAGTTTACCAAACGCTTGAGCATTTTGTATGACCGTTTCAGCGATTGCTTTCTAAGCGATTGCTTTCATTTATACATTTTCTGTATTTATAGTAAGCCTCATTACTCAATCTAATCATATAACGGATATTGTCGGTAAGCCACGGTTTAGGAGAGTCAGTAATCTTATGTTTTTACAAAGGACCATGCGAGTCAAAGAGAGACAACAAAAAAACATTAAATAGAGCTACAATTTCGTCAACATTCTGGAGTGAGAGGATATTATCCCAGTTAAGAAAAAATAGGTCTTTATTAAAACAGGAGAGATCTATACGCTTTATTGGTCTATAAATAATAAATCTGGGCTTAAATATATTTTTCTTCAGCTTAATTTCAGCCAGCTTAATTTTGACAGAAAGAAAAACAAATAAAAAATAGATGGAAACAACATTTTACTAATTTGTTTCTTTTTTTTGAAATGTAACCTTTTTAATGTCATCAAAACCAGCCAGATACAAATAGTACAGCCATACAAGTTTATACATACTATATTCGAAAAGAATTTTTCCCCGACCTAATTAAATAAAATGAATCTATCACCGGGCCGGTGAGATGTCTCTACGGGAAGAATACTGACAAGACATAGCCTCAACATTTGTTCTTTTTAAATCAATCATTAATTAACAAAAAATATTAATTAGTAAACAGACATTTTAATGTCAATCACTATTTTTGTTAGCGAGATAGCTATTTTATGGATTTTCTATGCTTTGTAAAAAATTTTTTCGATAAATAATTTAAATTTTATCATAGATAGATGCTGTGCGTCGTATCCTAAATTGTAGTATCGAATAAATTGAATTTTCTATTTTTTGTAGTACTACAATACAACGATAAAGTTTAAGAGAAATGTTTACATCCAGCTTTAAATAGAGTAAGAAGAACCGCGACAAATTGGAGTCATAAATCACGTACAGAATTACAATCAATAAGCTCAGTTAGACGAGTGTTTCCGCGCGAAACAAGCGCGGCTATTAGCATCACGCCGCGTCACGGGCGTCGCGACGCGTCGCGTGATTGATTGATGCCGTGTCCTCTGTCGCGTTTCGCGCCGACTACACTTCATGCAGCTGATGGGGAATAATCTACGTTTGCATATTAAAAATATGTGTATGCTACACCAACAAGATCGCTAAATAAAAAAAAACCTCAATAATATAGATGTATATCTTCAATATATTCAATATTGTAGTGGCAGGCGGCAGTAAGCACCCTCTTACAGAAGACTACCGTACCACTACCAGCACGTGTGTTGAAATGGTGAGTGAAATAAGGGGATGCCAGAGCCCATTTCCATTTCCATTTTTTTATTTTAATTTTATTTATTATACACGAAATAATTAGAAAAATATTTACAATGTCCCATAAAACTGGAAAACAGTTTGTCTATGGGATCAAACTAATGTTATCAAAAACAAAACTGAATTTAAAAATAAATATAACCTAAATTAAAAACCTAAACCTAAATTTCATTAATTAATTTAAAGATCTACCCATCACCATCAAGTTGACCGTCAGCCTGTTTGCCGATCTTAACATAAAAATATAAAAAAAAAAGATATTTTTTTTATATTTCGTTCGAAAATCTTTCTTCCCGACTACATGAACCATGTCAATGATTTTTTTTCCTACGACTTTCCTTGTCTTGTAAGGAAACCCGAGCGCTCTTTTCGTAGCACGTTGTTAAAAAGAAAATGTTCGTTAGTTCAAAATCTTAAATCTCAGTGTAGTCATTTTTAATTAAGGTTTAGTAAAATTTGACAATAATTATTTATTCCGTGCACCAATTAATAAACGGCGTGAAAAGTGAAAAGAACTGAAATAATTTTTTAAAATAATATTGGATTTGATCAAACAAATAGAAAGAAATGTAAAAACTCATATTTTTCGAAATGAAAGGGTGGTATAAAACAAAAATACGATGTTATATTTTTACAAGCAGAGTTTTCATTCACGGTTCCGTGTGAATACATACAGAACATAATATCGTATATACAGAGTGTCCCAAATTCAACACTAAGCGTGGTGGTGCTGGAATGCAAAAAAAAATCTATACTAAGATAATTTAGCTGAAGAATTTTTTGTTGAAAGCATTAATATCTGGACTTACCAGATCATAGCCAAATTTTTGAAGGCGAACCTTTAGAGGCTATTTAGAGACAGGAGCCGAGAAAAAAGATAATCACCAAGAGTAGCCGAATGTAGATGCTTGTGTAAATTTAAGTTAAACGGCAAATGTAACCACGGGGCACAGCTAGTATTAGCGTAGCGATGCTTTAAGTCCAAATTACATTTTAAGAATTATGGATATTCACTTTTCTCAATATACTGATTATTCTTACCTATTTTATTTTTTAAATTTCTAGGAATTGCGATTCATACATCAATTTTTCTCGTTATCGCCGAATCCACCTGGCTAATCTTGAAATTTTTTTGACTGTCAGCGTCCTCTCGTCCAGTCGAGGATACTCCTATCCCTACGAGGATAGATCCACTGGACTTGACCCGTCAAGGCAATTCCAGCGACGTAACTCACTAATCGCTCACACGCAGTTAAGTTACTCAAATGCTAAGTTAAAAGTTGAAAGAAAAGTCGAAATAAATATCAATTAATTTTGTCTTGCACTCAGTAACTGTGATTGTAAATGTGATAACTTATGTATTACATTTCTTTGTTTAATACACGCTTAACGTTGAATTTTGGGACACACCGTATATGGGCGTAGTCTGCTTCCGGCGCCAATGCAGATATAGAACACCAATGAGCCGCGAGGAGGGCGAAACTTGAAATACAGCTTACGTGTAAAGTACCCCTCCAAGTATGAAACTTGTTTGGCCTAAGTTTCGCCGGCAATAAATACAAGAATCCACCTAATATTCCGCCGTCATCGTCGAAAAAGTTGCTGAGCGCAAGTCATCATCCGACCACCTCCGTTTCCATTACCCCACTTTACCTATGGATATACATTCTGTATAGTCACAGGGCAATCTTTTAAAAAATATATTTGTTTGTTGAACAATTTGTTGTCAGTAAAAGTGTAAGTCAATATAATTATTGGAATATTTAAAAGGACGATTTAATTTTTTTCTTAGCAGAAGAGAGGCCGTTGTGCTTATTATTATTATACATTTATTCATTTCTTTTCTTAATTCTACATTTTTTACACAATAAACAATATATATATAAAAACAATAAATATTATAAAAACTTAAAATTAGATATCTTATCCACTAGTAGCGGGGCAAGGCCCAAGCTACCGGTGGTTAGGGCTGCAGAGTGAGGAACCTCCTGACAATTCGTGCCGTGTCAAGAAGTACCGCGTTCTGTATCTGTCCCTTGATCCAGCCATCTAGCGAGAGCCTCTTGAGATGTTGGTCGAGGCTCTTCGCTATAAGACCGTTCGTCGAGACGACTATCGGGACGATAATTGTCGAATCGACGTCCCACATGTCGGTCACCTCGTGAGCCAAGTCGATGTACTTGGTAAGTTTTTCTTTTTCGGCTTTCACGAGGTTTTCGTCATGCGGGACAGCGATGTCGACAAGCATCGTCCGGCGCTGGGATTGGTCAATAACCACGATGTCAGGCTTATTGGCGACAATAGTCCTGTCCGTGATTATGGACCGATCCCAGTAGAGCGTAGCATGACCATTTTCGAGAACGGGCGCAGGCACGTACTTGTAGTACGGCACCTCAGACTCGATAAGACCGTATCGAATGGCAAGTTGATGATGAATGATCCTGGCTACTTGGTTGTGTCTGTGCAAATACTCGCCGTTAAAAAGATGAGCACAACCGGAAATAATATGCCTGAGTGTCTCTCCAGGACGGTGGCATGCCCGACAGATGTCGAACGTACCGTCCTTCAGGATATATTTCCGGTAATTGTTCGTCTTAATAACTTCGTCCGCGATTGCACAGACAAAACCTTCAGTTTCCCCAAAGAGGTCACCGAAACGTAGCCAGTTCACTGACATGAGCGAGTCCACATCAGGTCCTGTCTGGGCCTTGTAGAATCGCCCATGTAGCTCCTTGCCCTTCCATACACTCTTACGATCTTCGGTGCTTAAAACTACTAGCCTACGCGGTGAGCCTTTATATTAGTTAGCCGCCTATTAATTACTGTAACTAATGCGCGCCAGTTGTAATAGATGGCGTATGTATACTATGATGCTTTTCCTAGTGATATTTTGCAAAATCGATAACAATAATTTTGTAAGTTATGATTTTTCACCTGTGACGTTCTGCATAAATGTTTTGATGTTTTTACTTTTGCCTGCACGAATATAGAACCACTTGGAATAATGTCTTGAAAAGCTTGAAAAAGTAGAAAATGTGTTTGTTATTAGTTTTTGCGAGTTTGATTGCTATTTTCCCAATGTCATTTAACTTTTCCAGTTCACTAAGCACTTTGTTTTGTACACATAAAAAGGCACTATCCGAGAGTCACTTTTTACATTTTTATTATTTTATTTTTAACGGAGCCGATGTTTAGCGTAGTGCCACTGTGGCACGCTAAACATATACGTTATACTACTCATATGTTTTCTCAGATCTTATATTTTTCATTTTTCAACGATAGATGATTTCAACGATTGATAAAAATGGTTAAATATATTTGTTTAACAAAATTTACCAAATTTTTAATATCAAGATCTGGACGCCAAATCTGCTTCTGTTCCGTCCTACAAGAAATTTGTGAGAAAAGTCTAAGTTCAGCAATGAACGTCCTACGGCTGAGAATATGATGATGATGTTCTTTTAAAACTAGTTTCACATAATACAATCGATGGTGATGAAATGAAATGAATTGGAAAGGCCTGACTTTCATTGACTGGCTATTGATTTTCTGTCTTCTGTACAGTGAATACTGGTGCGCTTTTGTACAAAGAGAAACTAGGTTCGTTCAGTTTTAGAAAGTGATTAGAAGATTACTCACAAATACGAAATTTTAAATTAACAATCAATTAATTATTTAATATAATTTAACTAAATAATTTCTATTGCAGTAATTAAAATACTTAGTTAACCAATTTGAACAGATAGACTACTGTAAGTTCGACTACTGCCCGATCTCCCTCTATTGTGTACATAGCATAACACGAGAAGTTGAAGCACACTTATTGCTCCGCGCGTGTCATACACGCGCTTAACTCTCATTCGCTCGCCAAGTGTTCGTTTTATTCATATTTGTCGAATACGAGTATTCTAGTTATTATTTATTTTCGTTTTATTCCGTTTCGACATCACGTTTATTTAACTAAAATATCTTTTACGATCTAGTTTATCGTAAAATGGGTAATTTGATTTAAAAATGTATTCTCTGTTCTTGTTATATACATTAATACTGTTAACATGTTTCAATGAACTGTAGATTTTGTGAATGAAAAATAAGGCTATGGTAAAGAGGAACTTATGAAGAAAATCGGTGTTGACAAAAGATAAAACCTGGTTTTTAATATATTTTTTTTTGTTAGTGATGAATGCACTAACAAAAAGACATGATCTAATAATGTAGAAAAATCGTGGATGCCCTTAAATGACTTAAGAATATCTTTCCTTTTTAAGTGGAATTTTTTTAGCTGAATTCATTGTAATAATATTTTAAAAATACACATATGTCTATACAAAAAAGCTTTATTTGTTGGCTTGAATTGTTTCCTGGAACAATACAGTCATCGATTTACTACTACTGACTCACCGGTCGCTCTGGGTTAATAGAGTTTACAATTTCAGGAACGTCAATTACCTGTAAAATTAAACACAATAATATTAACACTGTTTTAAATGTTAACTTAATATTATAAAATTAAACATAAGGGAGTCATTTTTTATTTAATTATTCTAAATACAATTTTTTTTTACAATAAAATACAATTAAGAGGATTTTTTTTTACAATTATATTAAAGAGAAATAAAATAATAAATGATAGATTCGCTTGATAACTTTGAATTAACGATATTTAGGACAACACTGCGTGACAGAGAAGACTAAATGTATTTAAAGACGATTTAAGGATTTTGCGCCTCCCTCAGCAATGGGATACAAAAAAATCCCATGGAGAGGGGGAGAGAGAGAGATAACAAAATGAAACTAGACATGTAGCACATCGGCTAAGATACTGGTCACTAAAATAAATGGGTTGCCGACCTAAATACCCTCTAATATACCGTTTAAAGCCTAGTAAAGGCTCGTTAAATTCTATCGCGTGTCTTGGCACACCGTGTTTATCGTTAAGTTTGCAATTAATTTTCGTATTTATGTTTCCATAAGTCAGTGTTAGTTAAAAAGCACCCTCGCGTGGGACACAGATAAGATTAAGTTAGGCTTTGTCCTATATTTAGATAGTACTTGAAAAGTTCTGTTGAATTTCTGTTGAAGACTAAAAACAGGAATATTTTGATTGCTATCTTAAGCTATCTTAAGTCAAATAACGTGTCACCGAATGAACTGACGCCAAAATTGTTCTAATTTACGAGGTCATCTCTAAACTCGTTTTTTAAGTGATTAAAGGATGATTTATATTACACCGGGCCGTGCCCCGTCCGTGCCCCGGCCGGAGCCCGGTGAAGATATTGTAAGTATGCTTTTGTATGGATCAATTCATATTACACCGGGCCGTGTCCGGCCGGCCGGGGCACGGCCGGAGCGCTCCAGTCTCGAAATTTCATAAAATGTTTGTTTTCACAGTGCGCTCGGAGACAGCTTCGCGAGGCCCGCTCGGGGTATAGTACCTATTAGTTTTTTTAGTGGTATCATTTAATGTATATTTAGTTTCTTTTTTAAATTGTTAAAATTATAAATAAATAAATAAATTAATTAACCCGAGGCTGACTGCCTCGAAGTATAATATTTTTTAAATAATATATGTTAATATATTTCTGGTAGGTATAATATATTTCTACTTAAATATTTTTTCAAAAAAAAGAATTTCAAAAATATCTCGGGAGCGGTGCGTCGCAGACCCTCCGTGTTGGTACTCATTTAAGAGGTCTCGGAGAGAGGAATTTTTCGGTGAAGACGAAATTTCGAAATTGGCATTTTTGGACTTTTTCAAAATTATCTCGGGAGCGGTGCGTCGCAGACCCCCCGTGTTGTACTCATTTAAGAGGTCTCGGGGAGAGGAATTTTTCGGTGAAGACGAAATTTCGAAATTCGCATTTTTGGACTTTTTCAAAATTATCGCGGGAGCGGTGCGTCGCAGACCCCCCGTGTTGGTACTCATTTAAGAGGTCTCAGGGAGACGAATTTTTTGTTCACGACGCAATTTCGAAATTCACATTTTCGTTGAAAAACAAAAAAAATCTGTTTTAAAACAAAAAAGTTACACGTTTTTCCGAATACCACGCATACGAAGTCGCGGGCATAGCTAGTATAGTAATATTAATACAAAATAGTATAATAGTACTTGGAAATGACAAGGCACGGGCAACGCCCGGTGGCGGCCCGTCGGCGTACCCGGCCGGGGCACGTTGAGAAAAACCCGGTGAGCGCCCGGCCCGGTGTAATATAAATCATCCTACGATGGGCTGGTTACGGTTGTACCAGCCCATCGTATATACTGGTTGGCTACGAGTTGCTACGAGTTCGATAAAATGAGGGCTACGAGGTGCTACTAGAATGCAACAATCGTATGTGCTACGCTAATGGAAAGGTGAATGCTACGCTAATGCTACGAGGTCAGGAGGTAGATGCTATCAATTCCTGCAAAATCCAAAGTTACAGAGTTGAAAAACCGTTTCGTTTTATGAATTGTTTGTTCTTTCATGAGTAATTAGAAACGAGTAAGTATGTAAGTAAGAAATTATAAGCACAAGTATTTAAAAGCTCCCAACATGAGTCTTAGGAGAGCAGTTCCAAACGTTTTAAAACTAAATATGGGAAAACGTCTTCTTTACTACATCTTCAAACTACTTAAATAATCTTTTTTTGAGATTTCAACATTTTGACCTAGTTCGCCTTATCTATCGTATAAAAAAACTGATAAGTGCTTATTTATCGTATTGATAAGTGCTATTTATCGTATTACGACCTCTTAATAAAATATGCTATGTGCAACAGCTAGAATCTGTAATGTCCAAATTTACTCTGATATCAAAATAATAAATAAACTCTTAAACTTTCTGTGTAATATCACAAAAGTATAGTATCGTTTAATTTAAAGTATAGTTATAGCAAATTTTGGCTTGACAACGACGACATTCAAAACCAATGAATTTTTCTTTAAAACTTGTTTTAATGGTTGTAGGTCTCCTTAGTAGTTTTTTTTAATAAATTTCTTTATTAAATTCATAACAAATATTTTTGTATTTTATTTTTACATTGCTTTCAAGCAGTTTTCTAATGTATATATTCAATGTGCGGAAACATGTATATGATGTTTTGAAATTAATTGGCTATTATTTAAGAAGTTACAAGTATTTTCCAACTTAAATAAAACGAATAAATTATTTAATTTCTAAATTAATGAAAAAGTGTAAAAAATATAAAAAAAGGCCTTCGAGTTTGTTTTTTCTGCCAATGCCCTTATTGTAAGAACCTATAATTCTCTCCATGCAAATATATGAGAAGTGGATACATAACATGTAAATACGAAGGACTGTGTGCCAAATAACCTGCCATTCATAATGCAAATTCACTTCTTTAATGCAGAACTCCTTGGCATACTGCATCGAGTAATTTCCCTCTAGCTGCTTTATTAGGGTCTCTATACACGCGAGGGCTTCCGTAGAGATAGCGAAACTGCTCGGACCTAGCTCGGACCAATTAATATAACGGTCATTTAAAGTTAAATGTAGTGTGAAGGAGCCTTGGTTTAAGTCAACGCTAACAACAAAGTTCTACAGCCATATTTTACATGATCCAACCTATGTATATCTATTTAAATAAAAATCAATTTCCACAAGTATGACGGAGTATCATTTGACAACGGCACAACCGATTTTGCTGATGTTTTTGTGATCATAAATTAAAAGGACAAGGTTTGTATGAAAGAAAATTAAAAGTTGGAAATTTTAAATTGTATTTTTATATAAAACTAGCGTTCCGCCCCCGGCTTCGCCCGGGATGCAATTTTTATATATAAGAACATTCCCCGTTTATCCCTCTTTCCATTAGTGAAAACCGAATTAAAATCGGTCTACCCGTTCACGCGTGATGCCGTGACCAAGGGAAATGGGGATTAATTTTTATATATATACTAGCGACCCGCCCCGTCTTCGCCCGGCGTGCAATTTTTATATATAAGAACACTCCCCGTTTATCCCTCTTTCCATTAGTCAAAACCGAATTAAAATCGGTCTACCCGTTCACGCGTGATGCCGTGACCAAGGGAAATGGGGATTCATTTTTATATATAAGATAAGATAGATTAACAATGCTACAACTTTTGGGTCCACTAATATACATATAAGGCTTTTTTTTACAAGAGGAATCCATCATGGATACCCACCGGTCACCCCAAGGTTATAGTACTAGAAACGTCAAAAATCGCAAAAAAACTACTTCCATACATTTCTTGCAGAATTTTAATCTAATCATAAGCTTAGATACAATATCTGTGCTCTTTTAAATTCCGCAGTAAGCTTAACAATACATTTAAAAAGAAAAAAATAAATATTTATTGGCATATTGATTAAACGTGAGTATAGTGATTAAGATTATTGGTTACCCCGTTACCCTGAATTAAAAAATGTATTATTTATTTAATTTGGCTAATATGAACTGTTAATAATAATTTAGCAATTAAATAGTCGTTTCTACAGCGAGGTAATGCAGCCAGCATAATAGTTAAATATTATTTAATATTAATTTTTATTTTTAAATTGAAAAAAATTCAAGGAATTTCTAGTATGTGTCACTGGATTGTGTAATCTTTTGGCAACGATTTTAAAGGCTTTTAAATAATGTTAAATAGAGATAAACAACATAAAAATTTGTCTACGTTGATGATGGAACGATTGCTTTAACGAGCAATGGAAGCTACGGTATTAGTTCGGCCGGTCGCGGCCGAGTGAGGTCTGTTTTGTCAATTTACTACTGACTTGGAATTGGGCCAAAGTACGATTAAACAAAGAGAAAAATTGAATACAACAGGAAGAGTACAGCAGGATGTCCGGGACACATGTGAAAAGGCGAATGACGTTACTAGAATTGAATGCAAAAAAATATCGCGGAGTAGCTAGACTATGAGAAACGCAGACGGTAAAATAAGCAATA
Organism: Bembecia ichneumoniformis; assembly: GCA_910589475.2. NCBI lineage: Eukaryota > Metazoa > Arthropoda > Insecta > Lepidoptera > Sesiidae > Bembecia > Bembecia ichneumoniformis. Next base: position 11,809,898 of record OU342533.1, on the reverse strand, counting down.
AACATGTAAGTACATAGAACTATGAAATACGTAATTTGAAAATGACTTTAGGGGAAAATGAATCTGGTACCCAAAAAACAATTTGGAATTTTTGCCCTCAGGACAAATTGTATTCCATTTGTTCGCGAAGTTTTGAACGCGTAACAAGCGCACACAGCAGATATACTGTCCTCATAGTGCAAGTGAATCCACGTAGTGGATTTACAGAATTAAAATTTTCCATATTTAAAATGTCATAAACACATATCCGGTTTAGTCCGTTTTGCAGCGTTAGCGACATCTGTTTTTGCATTTAAAAACCTGTTAGTTCCGTTCATAGAGGATAACAATGACATTATATGTTCACGAAATTTATGTCCGCTTTTTTTTTCAATGTGTGGTATCACCTAGAACTACAAACATTTTATTTTCCCAGTCGTTTTTTCAGTGGGCAAAAAAGTGTCCGTTTCGCAAATGTTTGCAAACTCAAATGAATGTCATGAGAGATGAGTAAGTTTATTTACTTGGTAATTTTGCCTAAAAAATAATGTGGGAAGCGAGCCCAACATAAGCGTGAAGGTATTTCCCTCGCTACGTCAGCATTACCCTCAAAACGGGCGAGGCGCAGGTATAACACGGCACACAAATTGAATTATAAAAAAAAACCCGAATGAGGAGTATGTACGTGACCCGAATATGTACGAGTATTGTTAAAACTGACACAGTTATAATATTTGCATACGTTTAATTCTCATTAGCAGGCCTGTGACGGCGCGAGACGAGGGCGTCCGGATAGAATTACATCATATCCCGAACACCTCTTATCTTGTTAAACATACCATTTTAGGTACACCCGTGGAATTGAATTTTCGTAACATTTTGGTTTTATATCAACTGGGATAAGTAAAATCATCTGAAGTTAATAAATAGTGGCTTTTAGGAAGCGCTATGCTTTAATTTTATTTTTGTAGATGAACGTAGGAAAGAGAAAGAAGATTAAAGCAAGACGTGCAGACAATGCACATAGATAAGCCATTTCAAAGTGTGAATTTAAGGGCTTCACTTAAATTCACACAAATGACATTTACAATAGAACTCGCTGGCGGCGGAGACAATTCAACAGCCCTAGAAATGGTGTTTTTTTTGTTTTTACCATTAGAATAATACGCAAAAAAAAAAAATATTAATACAATTTTTTAAACTGACTTTAACTTATTAATGGGTACAGGACTCATATGCGCGCAATAAGCCATTTTCGAGAGAATTTTCAATAAGTCAAATTCTTCTTGTGTTCTAACATTTTTTGTGGAGTTTCTATTATTTTAACGAAAATTCTAATTAATACAATTGGTTCTTCACATGTTTAAGTATAATTTGTATTTTTTTCAAAGCAATTGTCTTGTCCGTTTCTTGTAACATCTTCATTAAACAATGGATATTTTTAGTATTTAGCGTTTGTCTCCCCACCTTAATATTAATTTCTCGGACTTTGAAGTCATCTGAATTTTTTTACTCCAAGATATTTTTAACTAGGATAAAACCTTGTGAAAAATGTCTAGCTAAATGTGATAATAACTTTTATCACACGCGTCCTTTCTATGGCAAGGCCATAGAAAGGACAGTAAGTCAGCATACCGCCTCAAAAAACCTGATAAGGTTTGATGTGGGAATTGTACCCTAATTACTTGTGTGTTGATAGCAGCACGAGAGTCGGAGTCGCTTCGAGACCAAACAGATTACGACGAGTTCTCTTTATTTTCACTAATGGATATTTGCGCAACGAATTACAGTATCTTCGAAGAAAAGTCGCAAAGATTGGTAATTATAGACGGAGGGTATTACATTGGGGATACTATCATATGGTTGACCGTCTCGTTGTGTCTGTATTTTGATTTGGGAGAAAGGTTCTATCTTTAACCACAGTGAGAGCAATACTATTTGAATATAATGTCATTTTAATATTATCAAGCATTTTCAGAATATGTATAACTTAATATATGTAACTATATAAAAGCATCATTGACCCACTATATATATATAGTTTATGTAGTATATGAAATAAAATTGTAAACGAGCCGTGTCTGTACGTAAAATATGTAAAAAAAAAACAATTTGACAATCATACCCAGGTCAAAAAAATATTTTTTAAATTTATTTCGGTTTGTCTGTTTGTGCACGTTAATCTCGGTTTTCACTGATATATTGTAGCAAGCTTCCCATAACATTTAGTGTTACGATTTCATTCCAATCGGTTTCCAAATAAAAAGTTACGCGCTATACCGAGTATCACGCGTGCGAAGTTGCAGGCTCAGCTAGTTATTATAAATGTATACTATCAAAGTTGACAGCATATTTGTTTCCCCCTATACATTATGTGTCTTTGCCATCAGTGTTTGCAAAGTAGAGTTAATTATAGTAGTTTATAGTAAGGCCAATGCAAGACGAAGTCGAAACAACAAAGACACACTAGGACACAAAAGACAATAAGTCTCATTGTTTTAGGAACTTCGCATTTTCTTCTCTTGTTGTCGGTTGGTAACCCTGTGTACAAGCGGCGGCTAGATTCGCGGTTACGAACCGCTCAGAGAGGAGGAAATAGCTGTTTTGTCGAACATAGTGAAGCGTGGTTGGCATTCAATCGGCTGCGGTTACTTATAAGCTTCCAAGACTTGTGTCATGTTAGAACGGTCGGGGATTTAAACTTGAAACTCTTCGATTTGGATAAGAGGCTCGGACAAAATAAATTAAGATGCAAGATTTTTTCTATTCCTAAGCGATTCACACTACCTGGTATAAGCTATTATAACAGATTCAACTTATGTTCGTTTAGGGTCTAGGGCAGAGGTTCCCAGACATTGTTTCTTTCAAAATTTAGCCGGTTCCGGTGGACCCCCTGCAGCTACATTTCTACCATTTTCCCAACACTCGACAAAAAATGTGAAGATTAGATCTAACGATGGAAATTTGCGTTGCGGCTGAGTTCCAACCACAAATGGGGAGGTTTTAAATAAAATAAGTGAGAATTGATTGGTTTGTTTTGTCACTCCAATTTTTTGTCACGTCAACGTAGACCCCCGTCGAGTCTCCCGTGGACCCTTGGGGGTCTACCTTGACCACTTTGGGAATTAAGGGTCTAGGGAATATAATTGTTCGTCACAAATTTATTTAAAAATATTTATAAAAAAAATTGTAAAACATCTTTAAGTGTGTATTGTGTAAAATGTAATCTGAACAATTTGGAAAAAAATAGGCATATCCTTTTTTAATCAAAAGAGACACTTATTTATTTGGGACTTTTTTATACGTTTAATAGATTATTTTTTAAATTTCTGTATATACCTACATATATTTCTGTATAAATTTGCATATTTTGTATATATATAACAAAGTGGTTATTTTCATTGGTGAAGATCGTGTCCGGTTTAAAATGCTTTGGTGACATCGCCCACTATCTGTTTCCATTCTATCCTGCCTCAGCATTCCTCATAGCAATGGTAACTGTGAGGCTTGTAAGGGCAAAACCTGATCTGTCCATCGGCTAAGAGACGCTACGAGACCTCACGCCATCCAATATTCCAACCACCACAAGCTTCTCCAGGTCCCGTACCCTGCGGGTTATGTGAATCAAATAATGGCAATAGCAGGTGACTGATAGCCTTGCCTGAATCCCAAGCTGTTTGAAGATAGAAATGTACACACTTACGTAGAAATACAAGTGATAAAAAATATGAATTTAGTTAAAAGTTTAAAATAGCTTAGCTTATAGCTTAATCTAGAATATGTCGGTTCTGTTATATCTATCTCATTTATTCTCACGATATCAGGCTGTTGGTAGTCTCGATTAAATAATTTTAAAACACTGAGATGCATGAATGGTTGTCCTTTTTTATATAAAGTAGTTTTGTTAACAGGTTTCTATCTTGTAAACGTCTGGCTAGTTGTTGTGTTGGTTATTAATTCATTGTTAAATTTAAGATTGCCGTATCTTTTGTTTACGGTTCTAACTTATAAATTATTTATTACATTATTTGTAGATTTATTGATCTTTAAGTCGCGTTCTAACTTATAAGTATGCCGACTTTGCGTCATGCATTCTAATAATATTATAAATGTTAAATGTGAAAGTTATTCTGTTTTTTATTTTATCACGCCTTAACTGCTCAATGGATCATTAAGACATTTTGCATACATATAGTCAGGGATACAGAAAAGATCACAGAGTACATTTCACCCAGAAAAAATGTACCTGAGGGATAAAAATAAAAATCTAACGCCTGGAAAAAACTATAACAGCAATAAAGATATTTTTTTTTGTCAGCCGTTATATTAGTATGTATATAAAGTATTGTAGGCTGAATAGTATTGTAAAAATGAAGACCTGTTTCATTATCTTTCTTACTGAGTAGGCAGTCAATGATATGATATTAAAATGTAAGGGTCGTAGACATGAGTCTCTGGCGTAGGCTTTAGGCTGTGGGAGCAATGAGACGTCTACTTGTTTTACATGTGTATTGAAACCTGTCGCTAAACACAATACGGTGCTGTGGAGGTGGGAGGCGACTCCCCGGTACTGTACGAGGCCGTGACGACCGGCGTCACGACAACGGCACGTATAAAAACGATGATTAATTTCAAAATCGTGTTCACGCCTGCGTTGTTCTTTCATTTCGGCACAGAGTAAATTTGTAGTCACTATAAGAAATATTTAGGTATTCGAGAAAAAAAAAACGGGACAAGTGCGAGTTGAACTCGCGTGAAGAGGGTTCCGTACGATGTAACCTATCATGTTTTTTTTAAATCTACGCACATATTGAGTGAATTACCAGGTTACGAAACAGAGTTATGGTACATAGTGAGAAGTACCAAAGATTCACATGGTATCCAAGGCCATGTGATGGCCGTTGCCATCGACTTTAAGGACGAAACTGACGCTGAGTTATTGAATATTTCTATAAATAGTTTAAATTTGAAACGCGGCGTACCAAAAGTTGAATAAAACATCACACGAACGAAACGTACTCGCACGCCGGTCAATTAGTCCGAATGAAATTATCCTGAGTCGAAAGGCCACCAATTTACATGCCTCCTTCGACCAATTGACACACAAATGACTCATGAATATTCCCGTTACACGCGTCCCGTGTCCTCTTATCATTCTGATTGTAACAAGGGATAAGATTAAATTATAAAAAAAGGGCGAATCGTGAAATGAATCCGCGACGGTGCGTGACACGAATCTGTGAAAATCCTTTACAGCTCTGTGGCCACTCCCTTCCATCCCCACCACCCATCGGGGTCGGCTTTGGGGTGTGGGTACCCAATGACCTTGAAGGACATTCCACAGGATTAAGTCCAAAACTAATTGAAAAATAAATATGATAGGTTGCATAAAAACTTTCAAAAGGGTAGGTAGGATAATTAACAACTAACTTTTGTCTGATAAGCTAATAACTTAAAAAGTAACTTCTCGCTCAAGCTATCTCCGTAAAAAAGTTTCTTAAAATCGATTGTACGGATTAGGTGTTGTGGATTTATGTAATTTGGTGTTTATGTAATACTAGCCTTTGCTTGCGACTTCGTTGGCGTATTTTCATAAATTAAAACCTATCTTACAAGTTGGAACCGATCATTGAAATTAGTGAAAGTTGGAATCATTGAAATCGATTATGCAATTTTGAGATCATTAGCGTGAACGAAAATCGGGACACGTGATTTTCTTTTTATCTTAAGGTCGACAGAAAGGCTGACATTACAATTGAAAGTAGCTGGCTACCGTCGCCTACAACACACAACGCGGCTACAACGTCACAGGTGCTGCAAATGCGCTGCCGATTGGGAAGGGTTGGGGAAATGGGCTCTGGCACACCTTACACACTCACCGAAACACAACAGCACATGTACTGTTATTTCACGGTGGTCTTCTGTAAGGGGGTGGTTACTGCCGCCAGACGGGCTGCCCAAATGACTGCGAAACTACTTGCTGCCTGCCTTGCCACTTTCCAGATCCAACTTTGAAACGTTCATTTCCAAAGTGGACCTTGCCAAGAATCGAATCGAGAACCCTAGAACAGAGCGTTAAGGCAAGCACCCTAACCACTCATTCAACGTGCTCGTTAAAACGGGGTAAAATATTAATTGAGAACTATATGAATATTACAAGGCCGTTTTGAAGTTTATTTTCAAATTATTAGTTATGGTAGACAGCTTAATTTAACGACATTTCATTAGTAAATAATTACAAAAAAATAATTACACTAAATGACAAGTTTGTAAACCATGTTTTGTTTTAGTGCAAACATAACCTTTTATGGTGATTTATTTGTAACGTGAATATTTAGAGAAAATATGGATTTTAATTTTGATTAAAAATAATGAACATTTAATAATATTGCCACAGTCTAACAACACTTAACAATACGTAAGTATAGTTAGACTGTGATATTGCCGTACATAAGTGACGTCAGTAAGAAGCTAAATCTGAACCAAACCTTAAATTTCCCTTTATGGTTATTATATGCTGTGACCTGATAAGCTTATTTTAATGACTTTACGAACGTTTAATGACGTTCGTAAAGGTATAGGGTAAGGTACAGGCCATAGGGCGGTTACCATAGGTTAACCAAATGTTTACCGCAAAGAAGGTAAGAAATATAAGCAATTTTCAAAATTTTATAATTCAAATGTAGCTTCTAAATAAGTATTTAAAACATAAATATTTAATAAGGTTAGCAGACAGTATTTGAGATAAATTGCCTACATAATTTATTGAGAGCTCCATTGAGGAGTCCTTTATTGCAGCAGGATAAGGGATTGGATTGGATGCCATTTTCTTAATCCTACTGTAGTGGGCCGCGCACTTAAAGTTTGTGTTATAGGCGATTTTAAAATAAAAAAGAATCCTATTTATTGTTCCGACTAACCATGGAACATTCTGGTAAAAGCACACGCGCCGGACGAAAATCTCGAAGGCTCCCCACTATCGATAGTAGTCACGCCACTTCCCGGTTAGTGTCAAAGAAAATTTGTCCTTATGTTCACAACAAAGAAATCACATTCAACAGAAAGAGCAATCCCGAACTTTCAATGGACTTGTTTACAGTCACGGAATAGAAAAAGAATTCCGTGTTTACAATACTTGTTTATTTCTAGTAAATTAGAAATAGATCGAGACGTTTGGCGCCAAATATAAATAGGAGAGTGCCGGGTGGGAGCGGCACAGTTGAGCCATAGCCTGCGATTCGAAAGCGACAGTAAACCAGCGACTCATTAAGGGAAAAAAGGGATATAATTAATGGAATCATTGACGACTTTTGGCAATTTTAACGGTTTTATCGGACAAGTTTAGCCCTTTTGGAAGTCATCTTGGTTTGTGGAAATAAATAGTTCATTTTCGCCCTTACACGGCAGTTTGACTCACCCCGCACGTAACAATATTAATCCACGTAATATACTATCTGTATGCCAAAATTCATCCAAATCTGTCCAGCAGTTTTTGCATACAATTTTTGCATACAGCAGTTATAAACATACAAACTTTCTTAAGGAATCACTAACAAACTTATTGGAGTAAGTTCAACAAAATCAATCACATTAATCATAATAATGTAAAGATTAATCTTAATCATTTTTTATATACAATAAACATTGCCAAGACTTCGTTAGTCGTCGCCAAAAGCAAACGTATTCAGAAACAAATATTTGGCCGACAAAGCGTATTTCTAATGCGTACCCAATCGGTTCGGGCAATGGGGAGCTGCCTGTTTTATAGGAGGTCGTAAAATACATTGCCGTAACAGCATACGAATGTTCTGATCGCGTTTCGTAACCAATGTACATATATGTAAGCTTGGCTCTGCTTAATTTACCTCTCAAGTATTATCCTTCTCCTCTTAAGAGCAGTTTATCGAAAGGTAGCCCGTAGATAACATTACTGGTGTATTTTAGTTGTATTACGCAGTTAATGTGGAATCTATCCAATTCAGAACCCGTCCTATGATCTCTTATAAATAAAAAAGGGTAGCCTAACTAATAAATACACATAAATCCAACGTATACCCATAGAATGTGTATAAATTGAAATTTCTGCCCGCGTCTGTGTATCTGTATATCCGCTAACTCCTACCAAACCACGCAAAGTATATTGATGCGGTTTTCACTAAAGAAAAGAGCGTTAAGCAAAGAAGGTTTTTAATATGTAAATTTCAGAAAAAAAATTCACTCGTGCGGAGACGGGAGCGGGTCGCTAGTAAATAATAAAAACTTATAAATGCGAAAGTGAGTTTATCTGTTTATGAAAACATGAAAATATTAGAAATAATTAATGGTATTAAAGATCAATGGGACATCCAAGCGGATTTGAATAGGTTCTCCTCCTACCTAGAGGATTAGGTGGAGATCAAAAAAAAAAAATTTAAACTCCTTTCAAGACTGTACGTAGTTTATTTTTTAAATATTAAAGGAATTGCTCTTAATGAGGAAAGATGAATGAGGCCGATGAATGAGTGAGCTAACCCAGAAGATGCCTCTTCACTATTCACTTTTAAAGGTTTGAAACCTAGATATTAAATTAAATTAATTATTACGATTAAATAATTACAACATAAGAGTTATAGTTAATTGAATTGTATTTTAGAAAACACAATCTCAAAGCTAAACATTTATCTTCGCAAGTAGGTCAAGCATGTCTGCCAGGAACAGGAGCTAGCTCCTACGTAAACTTACAACAAGCCAGCGAAGCAAAAAAAAATAACACTTTTATTCTAGACACTATACCATACACAGAGATAGGTTTAGTTAACTATCTTTTGATTTTGAATTAGTGTTTTAATAAATTTAATAAAACTTTCAAATTATATTACATAATAGGAATCTAGGAATTTTACAATAATCTAGAAATTTGAATTTTTATAAATTTGAATTCTATTGAATCTATAAACGGCGCGCGTTAATAAATTTGTAGATTTTTGATTAGGAATTGTCGATATGATTTAATTATACGTAACGAGGGTAGTTTGATAGTGTTCATTTTCTTAGAGCTGGTAAATATTATGAAAAATAGTCGCTGTCTGCCTCTGTTTGTTTCTCAGATAATTTCTTCTAAACAATCCAACTGATTTCACTCGGTTTTTACTACTGTAAAGAGCGATAAGCGAGGAAGGTATATAATTTGCAGAAAAAAAATAGCACCCGTGCGAAGCCATAGGCGGGTCGCTAGTTATATATAAATACGAGGTATGTCCAAAAGGTAATGAGAATGACCAGAACCTAAATTAGCAACATTATTTAATTTTCAAAATTTTTTAACCTTTCTGAAAATAGAGATTCTTGAAAAATCGTGGCTCTAATTTCTGGCTTCTCAAATGTTCCAGTAATTTCGTAATATTGGCAGAGCATACGGCGTACCGCAATAATAAACCGGGTAACTATTTTAGCGACAGTAGCCATATATAGTTTTACCGAAGACAACCGTGAATTAAAAGTACATATGTGTGTTTCGTTGTCAGTGTAAGAGATATTTCCCTATCGCAACCTTACTATTATAAATTTTTTTATATTGTCAAGATCTTTGTGGGTGACAGTAGCCACTTACTATCGAATGCAACGTCATTTGATCTTTTTAATAAAAAAATAGTTTTTCATTGCAAAAAACTCACTAATCGCTCTCTGACTCAACGGTCCCGGGATCTATTCCAGGCAAGGTCAACTATGTAAAGTACGTTTCGTCCATAAAGGTCCGTTTATATCTTACGAACGTATGGGACACGTAGCTTTTCAGACAAAGTAATATTATTTCATTTGATATATAAGAACTAATTCATATTTGGCGTAACGTGACCGCTCAGATGCCATCAGACATTGTACGCGCACGGACGGCATTCGCGGAGAGAATATTTTGTCTGAGTCGAAACGTGTTTGAACGTGTCTGAAGGACCTGTGCCCTAGAAACGGAACCGTGCAAGTAACTGGCTGGCGGAGAGCGTCCGCTGGCTTCTCTGTTTTTGTCTGATATTGCACGTTTCTGCTAAGCTAGATGCTGGTTAGATGTAAATAAACTGTGTCTGTCGGTGTCTGAGACGGTACGTATCTGATACGTTCGTTGTCTGAAGACATAAACGGACCTTAACCCGTGTGGACGGTATAGCTTTGTTTTATGCCAAGTATTGTTTACCAGTGAGGATATTTCTAAAGTACTGCTTATCCACAGTGTTTCCTCTAACAGTATTTTCTCCAATAGAAAACTAGTCTGTGCCCAAAAGTGGAACCCCACAGTTATTATGTAAGGACACATTATATTCGAGTAGCTGGTATATTGAGTGATTTCTGAATTAGAAAAGTGGGAAGCAGCTAAATCTATTTCTATTTTTATGCAAACACAATTACTCGTACACTGTCCGAGTTCAGTAGGTATAGTCTCGTTTTTATTTCTCTAGCAAGTGTTACTCATTTTTTATTCATTCGAATTCGTAGCGAACGCTATAAAGCGACTGAATAATAGAGGGTCGAATCGAATTGTACATCGGTTGCTACACACATCTGCCTTATTACTGCACCTTCGTATGCTTTCTGGTTAGTCTGAACTTTCATGAAGACTAAACTTTTCGATTAGATTACAGTATCTATACACGGTGTTTTTCGTTCTACTTATCTGTATTACAGTGTTTTTTTTTTTTTTCAATTCCTATCGTCATTTTTTTTATTTAGTGATCTTCAGTATACATAGAACGCATATAGTCGCTTCTTTAGTACTATTCAGTATTAAAAAAAGAGTTATTGTATGACAAAATTATCCTAAACATATCTAACATAACGAGATTACGCATATTTATGTTGGTGTTCATATGCCATATTTATGTTTCTATATATTTTTCTTTACGATATATTTACTCATATTTTAGAAATATTGACAATGACTATAAATTCCCTAGATTGTGATATGAGAAAGGTTCAAGTTCTCGTTTGTATGAAGTAAGGGATATACAGGATTCTACGCCGACCATTTGTGGATTGACAAGAATTTATTTTTATTTTAAGGTCGACAGACACACTTGATTCAAGGTCCACTTGATGGAAGGTGGCTACCATTGTCTGTAACACAAGCAACGCCACAGAGCTGCAAGTGCGCTGCCGACCATAATTGGATTGAAAATGAAGGATTGGGATAGGGAAAATTGGCTCTGGCATCCCTTACTCACTCACCGAAACATAACAGCACACATACCGTTATTTCACGTATGTAAGGGAGTGGTTACTGCCGCCAGACGGGCTTCCCAAATGACTGCGAAACGCAGTGTGCTCTGCAACTATTTTTCAGATCCAGACTAGAGTAAACTTTCAAAAATTCATTTCTAGAGTTGCACTCATCCAACGGGTTCGTCAAGCTTCGAAGTTTTCTCAGATACTCAGGTTCCGCTCCATTACCGTCACTTCCCTTAAAAAAGCGAATATCATACACATAAGTAAACCTGAAGAAGAAATACTGGATTTAAATTTTGCGTATTAGTAAGTACTTTTTTAAATGCACTACTAAGTAGTAGCTACACTTACTATATTAACAGTATGTCTCGAAAAAAACTCGAAATACGTTAAATCATGAAAAAGTAAGGAGCACGCAACATCCAATCGGAAAGCTCCAAATGTGATTCGAAAGCTTTAGCACTTAAATTTTACTGCTCACATGCCTCCCAGTTCCAGAGTCCTCGTAAAGCCAACAGCATATATTCTATGTAGCGATTTTTAGACATTTCTTACTTAAATCTTTCCATAAAAATGGAAGAATTCGTGTATTATATGTTTATGTGGATATACATATATATCCACATAAACAGTATGTACCTATTGGTTATACAGTATGTACCTATTATATTAAATCAATTATTAACGATTCTATAGAACTCTGGAACTCTGGAATATGCACATTTTTAAAAAAATATTTTTATACAACAGGTTAAATAGATTTTTTTTTTTAAATTTCCCCCCAGGGGTTATAAAAAGTTATAGCATCATCAGACTGACAAATTACTTAAATTTTCAATTATGAACTAGTTTTGCCCGCAACTTCGTCCGCGAATCTTTTTCTTGAAATAGTTATACAATCTATTGCTCATATATCTTTTATTTTATTTTAAGTGATCCCTAGCAAACAGTACTTTATTTTTAATTTCTTTCTTCATAAGAACGTTCTTCGGACTTGAACGTTATTTGAAGGAAAAAAATTCTGGAGTTTTGAGCTTAGCAACACATTTAGGGATTCTTTTTTATTGAAACCTACATATTATATAGAAATAGAAACGTGTTTAGTGAAACGATATTCACATTATGTTAGTTCATTGGTAAAAAATATATTGAAAAACACAATAAAAATGCTCTCAAAACTTTAATTAATTAAATGTGTGTGTCTCTGTCGTCACTAATACAGACAAATTCACAATATCCGATTGTTGGAAAATAGAATTCTAAATATAAATTCTTTTACCTGTACAATTACGCAATTAACGAAACTCATGTTGAAGCTTGAATGGATACGGCACAAAGTTAATTTAATTATATAATGAACTACCCGACGCCCGCGATTTCGTCTGCGTTGAAAAGTAACGTCTGACATCTTATCGCTGTAAGGACGGTCGCGCCGCAACTGTTGACGACAGTGGTCCTGAATTTTTAATGTTTTCAGACGAGCCCTAGGGAATGTAAGATTTTTCAGGATAAATAATCCTATATTTTAATCCAGGTAACATATACTGTGTGCTGAATTTCATCCAAAAGTAGTTTTTACGTGAGAGAGTAACAAACATCCATCCTCACAAACTTTCGCATTTATAATATTAGTAGGATGTATTTGTACGTATATAAATTAGTGTATATACATTAATTTGGTTAAATTTAATTAATTCTTTAGTTTTGTATAATTAAATTAATATTAATTACAACTTTTATTCCACCATCTTGTATCTTTGTTGTTGTATTCCAAATATAAATAAAATTTAAAGAAATACACTTTCAATTTGTTTATTTAAAAATAAACAGTTACGTTACAATGAAGTGATTAGGTATATGTTTATTAAACCCTTAAGACGGGGATAAGTTCAGAACGGACGAAATTTTTACGCACAAATAAAATGAGCGGAACCTAATGACCTGGTGCAATATTGCACAGTAAATACTTATTAGCTTCTCGGAGTTAACCGAACAGTCTTACAATTGAAAGGTTTTTCTTAAATATTGTCTAAAATATGAAAAATGAAATAAAATAGTAGATCAAAACAAATGTAGTCGCTGAAAATTTTCATTACTGTAACGAGAAAGGTTTTTGGGCAGTAATTTACTATTATTTTTCACAGATAATTGATATTTTCAGTCCATTTCAAACTTATCTGTTATATACTGTATTTTTATCTATTAAAAAATACAGGGTCACCTTAATAGGGTTGTCTGAACAATGAGTTATCGTATGTATACAGTGTCAGGTATATAAACATATACTTAATTACATAGGTCGCATAAAGTATGCTCCAATTTATGAACTCATTCTATTATTACACTTTATTTTTAATTTCAATAAAATAGGATTAATTAATATCCTTTTTTATTTTCTACTATTTATTTATCTCTGTGTTTAGATAACGTGTTAGGTTTATTTTTCACGATTAAAATTTTCAATATTTATCTAATTTTCTGCATTTTTTATGTAATAAATACATTTATCTCGTGCAAAATTTAATTAAGAACAAAGCTGTACAGTGTAAATTTTATTGCAATTTCTACTGTTTCTAATAAGAATTTTCATAAGACCGATGCGAGCCGCAATTTGGAGACGAAAATCCCGGACATTAGGGGCCAGAAATTGAGCGAGTCCGCGGGCGTGGGGCGGTGAATAAAGAATTCCTAATATAAACGATGCCAGAGAAAGAATAGTTGGTAGCTGATGGCCTCTTTTCTGTCGGAATAGCTAAATATTTGAAATGGCGTCATGACGGCAGAATCGTAATTAGATGTTGCGAGGCGGCTCTCTCGTGAGGGAAGCTCGTTTCCGCGTGGACCGGTTCGTTTTCTTTGTCCTCCCTTAATTGTCGTTAAACACGAGCCTTGCTCCGCTAATGTGTTAGATAAACACTACGCCCTGCTTTTAGGGGGATCTCGTTTAAAAATTTATTCCGAAAATGTATCTCGCATTTGAGCGTTGAATTAAAATGAATGCACACATTTATTTACATATATCACGATTACTGACGTTTCTTGCTGCTATTTGAAATTAATTTGTTTATTTATATAGGCCAACAAGTTTTTATCCTCAAACAGTATCAAATTAAATTAATTTACCGCCGCCGCGCCGGTTCGAAAGGCTGTTTCTACGGGGACAAAACCAGCAAAAACTTCCTCCGTTGCTCTCATCAAATAAAAATAATAAACAGAAACACAAAGAACGTGAAGGTAGTTTGTTACGCTATTTAGTAATAGATAAACAGTTGCTATGCATTGTTTGGTACCATAGAGCTGTATCATTTACGTTTAAAATAGTTACTTATTTTATTTTAGTACCACTAGATGAGGTGCAACCGAGCTTACAAATGGATATTTTCAAAATTCATATGTATGTGATCTAACCCGTTGGATGAGTTAAGGTTCCTGTCTTAACGCTCTGTTCCAGTGGATCCGGGTTCGATTCCCGGTAGTATCAATTTTGGAAAAGAAAGTTGACTCTGGTCTAGGTCTGAAAAGTAGTGGCAAGGCACACTGCGTTTCGCAGTCATTTGGGCAGCAGGTCTGGCGGCAGTGATCACCCGCTTACAGAAGACCATCGTGAAATAACAGTATGTGTGCTGAGTAAGGGATACAAGAGTCCATTTTCATATCTCTTCCTAATCCCTTATCCCTAATCCTACTATGGTCGGCAGCGCACTTGCAGTACCTGTGGCGTTGCTTGGGTTATAGGCGACGGTAGTCAGCTACCATCAAGTGGACCGTCAGCCTGTCTGTCTATCTTAACATTTAAAAAAAGTGAGATAACAATGTGGGGTACATGTGACAACAGACCGCATAAAGTACGTAAACCTACACAAATTCCCTTGTAAATTCCTTTATAATACAAATACATAAGCAGCTAAATTCCAAATTATAGCACGACTGTTTAATATCTGTATTTTTATCCGATTTTCAAATCAAAAGATCACATTAATTGTTTAGTGATGTATTTCAATTCTAAACAAACAGTTACCGTATTGGTTGTAAAAATGTTGTAAATGTTTGTAAATGCCAGGGAGTAAACGATTAGACGATTGAGATAACATAATATTAGGTAGGGGAAAAAGTCTTTTCGCATTTAGTATGCATAAACTTCTAATAAAATCTCTTTGGCTGTACTATTTGTGTCTGGCTGGTTTTGATGACATTAAAAAAGTCACATTTCAAAAAAATAAACAAATTAATAAAATTTTGTTTCCAGCTATTTTTCATTTGTTTTTCTTTCTGTCAAAATGAGTGAATCTGATGAAGAAATTCGATACATTTTAAAATTTTATTACAAAAAAGGAGAATGCAAGCAAGCTTCGAAATAACGTTTATAGACCTAATGAATTGTCAATAAGAGTTGCACAAAGTGGGTTTAAGCGTTTTCAATCTGGGAATTTTGATGTCAAAGAATTCTTTAGACAGTGTCAACATCGTGAGGACTGCCGAAATTACTTCTTGCGTTTTTTTGATTAGAAGTCCCAAAATTTCTAAAGCAATGGGATTATGTCACTACCTACAAGATTGCAAAAAGTCCTCGAACAAAATGGCACATATGTACTGTATTTAAATGTAAATAAAAAAATCTTGAGTTTTCATCTAAAATGTGAAGAAACTTTTTCCTCAACCTATTATATAAGAACGACTGTTATTCCAATATGGTCTCTATTTGAGCATCACGGTGTATTTTTACATGTCTGAGTCTTCATTGTCAATCTTCAACGTGAAATATGTGAAGTAAACCCAATCCGCAGTGGGATATTGCACTAGAAATATCTTCACAGATATTTTCCCAGATGGAAGAAGGGCCTGTGCCTCGGAGTAGGGCGTAAAATATATGTACTCACATGTCAGAGTGAATTTGCATACTTCAAACTTTTATTTTGTAAATCATGACGAATACAAAAGTGCATATCTGCTTTTTTAGTATCACAGTATATAAAATAGAAGAGTTATTGGACGACAAAGTTGTATTAAAAGTACAACTTTTATGCATAACACGTCCTTCGGTAACCCCAGCGCAATTTAACTGTAATTTTAAATTTACTTT
The DNA here is from genome assembly GCA_910589475.2 of Bembecia ichneumoniformis. Taxonomy (NCBI): domain Eukaryota; kingdom Metazoa; phylum Arthropoda; class Insecta; order Lepidoptera; family Sesiidae; genus Bembecia; species Bembecia ichneumoniformis. Next base: position 11,793,646 of record OU342533.1, on the reverse strand, counting down.
CTTTATACTTAATGCTAAAAATGGAATAGTTTTTACAAGTGTTGTGTGGGTTGGTACAAATTGGAAGTCTAACATGTGACAACTAACTTTTGTGTCGATTGTTGTGATTGTCGCAGAAAGTTTGTTCTTTTGGCCAAGTTTTGTCACTGTAAGTCACCTTAAATTGCGTGAACCAGTGCTGATCACCACTGTGATCACTTAGCAATGGGTTTATGGGAGTGAAATTCACGAAAACGTTTGACATCACAATCTTCTTTTTATCTTTTCAATCGAATTGGGCGAATCATGTTATTGACAACCGTTAAATTACTTTGTGTACATAATAACGTGCGACGGACAGACGACGCGGCCCATTGAAGATTCATTGTAACAACTTTTATTGGAATTTGTTTAAAAAGTGTAGTGGCTAAACTTGTATTTGAGCATAGCAACTTCGACTTCTGAATCTCATCAATTTGTTGACTTAGCAGGTCAATCACAATGCTGCTATGGAAAGCTAGACAATTTAAAAGGTCACGGCCGAAAAATTGAATAACTAAGCGCATACTTATGACATACTTATAAATTAAATAAATAATAATAAGGCAAAACATAAATTTTAATTTATGTTATCGTGTTTCTTAACGCATTACCACAGAATAAATTCAATGTGAGCGACCTTAGGCAATTTTATGCCGTAGGTTCATTTACACCATACAGAGGCCTGGCATTACCTTAATATTAAATCTAATATGGTAATATACCAATAACTAGTAGTTACATTATGGTAGGCCACACTGCGTCTCGCGGTCATAAATAGGATAGCCCGTCTGGCGGCAGAAACCACCCCCTCATAGAAGACCACTGTGAAATATCAGAATGTGTACTGTTGTGTTTCGGTAAGCGAGTTAGGGATGACAGAGCCCAATGACTCTCCTAACAAGCTCGTCAACACACTTGTATCGTAGAGTTGCTTATGTTTATAGTAGGCGACAGACGCCACCTACTATCAAGTGGACCGTCTACCTGCAGTTTTTTACATAAAAACAAAATTTTATTTTTATTTTATTTTAATGAATACAAAGTCACACAGCACTTATTATCGACTAATAAAATACAAGTAAATAAGTACATAAATATGTTTTATTTAAATCTTAATGCCAATAACGGACTTCCTTTTTATGTTAAAAATAGATATGAACATGATAATTAAAAAACATTAAATAAAATATTAAGAAGAGACGTACGTGTAGTGTGTATAATGCATGTGTGTGTGTGTGTGTGTGTGTTTGCATAAGTGTGTGTATGAGGTGTGTAGGTGAGGAATACTGTTATTACCTATACTGTTTTATTATTATACTGTTATTATACCACAATACTCTTATTATGGTATATAGAACGATTATTTATACATTGACCTTCGTTGCTGTTGTTGCTGTTGCTTCAACATACAGAAATTGTCGCGGATTAACAAAAGCTTTATAAGCATTCTTAAATATATATTACATACTTATATCCAATGAATTCTAACTGATATAGTGAATTAGTCAATCGATCGTCGCTTCTATAGGTGATAGTAAATCAATGAGAAGTTGCCGACGGATCCGTCAGCGACAGAGTAATTACAAATTGAACAATTAATCTCGTCTCGACCTCGCCAACGCTGTATATACGAGTAGTTAGATTATACTTGTACACTCACTGTACGCTTTTTAGGTGACATTTCTTCATAAATACATGAACAATTGAAGCACGCTGAAGTTCCACCTGATGATGGGTAGCTACCGTAGCCTAGGACCGCAGGAAAGAGCGCGGCATGTGCAACTGTGCTTCTAAACGTTGCTGGCTTGGACTTTCTAAAAGGGGATTGTCACAGACAGGCTTTCCAAATTGGTCTATTCCCAAAATGTCCCACAAGAAATGTCCAATTTGGGACATTTTGGGAATTACAAAAATAAATATTTTTATTGTTCCCAAAATGTCCACTTTAATTAACTTTGTGGACATTTTGCAACTTTTAATAAATATTTAGTTTACTATTCCCAAAATGTCCCATTCTTAATTTTTGTAGTCATGTACAAAAATACTAGACGGGGTAGACGGAACTTTCAAATGCTGTCCACAATCATTTTCTTAAATGTATATTCAAATCTTTTTTTTTTAATTAATTCCCGGTGCTGATTTTACGAGGCAGAAACAATTAAGTAGGCTTTTTAGTTGCTCTTTTTAAAAGTAATAACATGACACTACGTAATAGTCTTATATTCGGTTTTGACTGTATTTATTTGCCTATTATAACGTACAACACACGACATACTACTGAAGTATTTTCACTTATTTTTCTAGAAGAAAAATTAAAATATTCTATTCAAATTCAAATTACAAAATAAAAATATTAGAATTAAGAAATAGAATGGTACCCACTGCAACTTTATGTAGTTTATAGTTTATGTAGTTTATGTAGTATAGTGCCTTTAATTCTTAAATTTAGATTAACAAAAAAATCAAAATCAAAATGTTTAAAAGTATTAAGAGTGGCAAATTAACACAGGGTTGAAATCTTCTAAACTAGTGTGGCAGAAGGTCTCTTCTTTATAGCCACACACACACACACACACATTTATGTGTATGCGACCTTGTATGGGAATGATTTTGTATTTTCTTTGCGAAATAACATGGTGGTATAGATTCTGTGATTAGGTACACGTAAATATCAATAATACGAAGAAATACATACAGTAACGCGAAAATTTAAAGTGAAAAACTAAAAAGGCTTATAGAGCACAAGTATCTAAATTATATAAAAATAGAAAAAGTTTTAGGACGAGGCCATATAGTAGTAACATTAAAAAACATATTATAAATGTTCACTTACATTATAATCTAGATTTATGTACATTATCATAGACATACTGTGAATATAAGTACAGATATAACATTTTTCTTATTTTTAAGAACAATATTAAATATTGTTTACGAGTGTGTCACTAAAACTTACCAAATACAACTTATTGCAATCAAATTGGGCCTTAGTAGATAATAATTATTATAAGGAAAAGTACTACAGATATCCCCCGACAGGCGCCCCGCGGTTTTGCAATTGTCCCCTCGCCTCGCTTCGCCAGGCTTCGCGTCAATCCGCCTGTCAGTTTGTGCGGTTACCGTACGCGGTAATCCTTTAAGTTCCTACTTTGATGGGGGTTCGATGGGAGATGAGGATTATAATATAATCGTATATTATTTAAAACAATTAAATTTTACCTTCGCTCCCTGTGAATCAAACCTTTGTTCGACAAATTTTGATGTTATACTTATTTTTTAATACAAAAAATTAATTAAATCGCACGAAATTTCTAAAGCTTGTTACTGATATAAAAAGGACAAGATAAAGCAGGTTTAATCTTCTTTTCCATCGCTAGTAGCTACCGCTGGAGTCATTATTTTTATATGTAGCCAATCAGAAGAAATATAAAGTAACTGATTCTAGACCAAACACTGAATGTATAAACGTAACCCAAGGAGAATATTTTGTAATTATTTAGCAGGGGTATTATTTTCGCTAAGTTAATCAATGCCCTCTATAATTATAGTATTTTCACTGTATGATGATATGCGTCTCACTTTTTCATGTAACGCTTCATTCATTCATGTTTTCAACTAAAAAAAACTGGCACAAAAAATTAAAAATTAAACAAACAAATGTATGAAAAAAAAATGTCTATTCGAAAAACACAAAAGGAATTATCACTTTTATAATTATTTTATTATTATAATAGGTAAATGTAATAAAAAACATATATTTTAAAAGTGTCAAACGCGTAGAGCGAACTTGTGTCAATAGGGATTGACACTATGTATATTCCTAGGAACAATCTTTAGTCATTATTCCTAGGTATATTCACTTATATTCGATATATCGAAAGTACTCTATGTTTTCCATAGGATATTCGGAGATTTAACAAATATTTTTTTCTATTCTATATATTTATAAAAACATCTTATTTCGATAATAAAACTAAAGCTGACTAATCATAACAATAAAACAAAAGTAAATTTCTTTCTGAGTCTGATACGAGTTGTCAAGTCCGAGTTCTGACAGTAATGAATAATTAAAGACTGCATTGTATTCTATAATTTATTTAACATAGCCTGTTTTTTAAGATTCAAGAATTTATTTCTAAATCTGAAAATCTAAAATCGGTAGTTCGATTCCATTCGCTTTGCCAACTGATTCGATATTTTTAAACAATCGATTAAATGTCGTTAGGTTACATCACTAAAATTGTCAGTTACGAACTGTCACGAATATCTTCATATAGTGAAAATACTATAATTCTATAAAAAAATCCTCGTTAAGTAGTTATGTTCGATTACACTTTCGTGTAAGTAATTAACATGTATCTGTTTGCACAAAATAATGAAAGTAAAGTGGGTAGCGAATGAACTCAATTATTTAGAATTTGTTCGAGCGAGAGAGCGAGAGAGAAGGCGCGAGCGTCGAAATGTAATTTCCTACTCATTATTTATTTAATAATCTCTTAAGAGAAGTAGAATCGGCATGTAAAATAATTACAAATGAACTCTATTAACGTTGACGTAAGGTTTGTATCGTAACAACAGCTCTGTAGGTTAATGGGATTTTTTAATAGCCTCTCATTGTATCTCAAATTATTTATTGTGTTTATGAGTGTACAAAAATCTTCCTTTAATTGTGGGTAAGTTGTAAGAAATAATAGCAATAATAATAAAATAGATACAATTGATTTATCGGATAAATTCGTTTGATTATGCGTAATAAATTTCTCTAATTGTCAATTAATAGTAGCCCTTGTTCCATGCACGAGTTCAATTATATGTAAATTGAACATATTAATTAATTGTTTACCAACGCTTTGGTAGATGTATTCAGGAAGCTGGACTGGGAAACCCAACGAGTTAATATCAAAAACGAATATCTTTCTCATCTCCATTTTTCTGGCACAGTCGAATGACTCAAAGGGATGTTGGATAGCCTCAGAGTGAGTCTTAGGATGAATTTGAACAAAACGAAAGTTATGTTCAAGAGAACATTCTCCCAGGATGTTGAACTTGTTACCGTAGAGAGTATGACTCTTGAAGTTGTTCAAGCTTTCGTGTATTTGGGACAAACGATCCAGTTAGGCAGGAACAAATTTGACAAAGAGGTCGACAGAAGAATTCGGTTGGGTTGGGCTGCATTCGCGAAGCTACGTAATCTGTTCTCGTCATCATTGCCGCAATGTCTTGAAGATCAAATTATATATAATTATATATACAGTGCATCCTGCCGTATGGTGCCGAAACGTGGCCTCTCACGGCCAGACTGATCCACAAGTTTAGGGTCGCTCAGCGGGCTTTAGGACGAGCTATGCTCAGAGTTTCTTTGGTGGATAGGACCAGAAATTCTGAAATTCACCGAAGAAAAAATTTTTTTTTTTTTTTCTCGTTTTTTTATGCGAATCCCTCCAACTTAATTGGAGCCTATGGTTGACAATTCTCTTTCATTCCAGTTCTATCAATCGCTACTGCTCGTACTTTCATGCTGCATACTTGTTCTTTCTCTCATTCATCACCTTTCATACTCTGCGGGTGGGATGCCCGCCTGACTAATACTATCTATTCTTATAATCTATAGGTTTCAATTTTTTCCATCCTTTCCGGTACCTTGAACCTTGAACCTTTACCTTTTTATTGTTGTTCTTTATTTCTTTATTATCATTTTTTTAAAAAAAAAATTACATTATTTCTTATTCTACTTATAATTAATTATATTTAAAATTAGTTACATTATAAAAATATACGCACATTGAGATTGAATATATTGAATATAAAAATTTGAAAACACTTTAAAATTAAATACGAAAAATTACAAGGTTAAAATTATATATTAACTAAGGTTCAGGTACATTACTTCATATTTTGTTTCTTTCAATTACCTTCTTTGCCACCTCTTTACAGTATCTTAAAAATCTATGCCTACTATTTCCTCCAATAAGTTCCTCTAAACTATCTATCCTAATATCTGCACCTATCTCATATTCAGCCTCCAGCCTTTGCCTGGCGAAGACAGGGCAATCCAACAGAATGTGGGGTACAGTCTCGGGCTGATCTGTCGAACAGATGCACGATGGGCTCCCCTTGCACTTGAAACGATACAAGTACTCGGAGAACCCACCGTGTCCTGTCAAGACTTGGGTCAACACGTTGCAAGGCACGATCTTCCTCAGGGTACTATAAGCTGTTATGGCTCTAGGGAAGAACAGCTTCGTGACCGCCGCCGAAGTGCCCTCCCTGTATCTTTGGTCCCACTCGTCAAGCGATCGCATTCGAATGCTTCGCCTGACGAATGACACCGGACACAGGTCATACTTCGGCTTGGTCTTGGTCTTAAGCGCGGCCTCCCTAGCGAGGCAATCCGCTCGCTCATTCCCCTCTAGTCCAGCGTGGGCTTTAATCCAAAATAATCTAATTATTTTGCCATTCTTTAAGCCAGATGTTATATTGCTCCTTGTCTCAGCTGCCAGAGGGTGCAGACATTTATTCGCCGCGATGGACTGGAGAGCGGATCTTGAATCACTGTATATTGCAAAGGATGTTTCGCTACGGCGGAGAATCACCCTCGTCGCTTCGCACACAGCCAAGAGTTCCGCCTGGTAGACGGTACAATACGACGGCAGACCAAGTTTGACGGCCCTGGTTTCGGCGTCGCGATTCCATAGGGATAGCGCCGCTCCAACCCGACCGTCAATCTTGCTGCCGTCCGTATATATGCGCAGCTGGTAGTCGATGTTTTGTCGTACATCGTCCTCGTCCACCAGACTGCCGAACTCGAGGCTGACCAGCTCGGCGGGGTGAGGAGCCTCCGTCGCAAGGGCCATCCGCTCGACCTCTCTATCCGCCAGCTCCGGCTGCGGTACTCCCCTCTTGGCCTCGTAGAGCGAGGCCGCTTCGCGGACTCGCAGGTCAAGGGGGAGTAGCCCAGCCAATAACAGGGCTGAGTTAAGAGACACCGTGCGGTAGGCCCTACAGAGTTTCTGTGCAAAACCCCTTTGCACAGCGTTCAATCTCCTAATAATACCCACTCTACGAGTTGCGGGTGCCCACACACTCGCAGAGTAGGTAATTATTGGTTCCACCGCGGCGACATAAATGGAGCGGACCACCTCGGGATGGAGGCCCCAGCTGACCTTAGCCGCCCTCCCGAGCTGCTTATATACCCCGACGGCCTTTTTGGTGATATTCGTCACGTGCTCCTTGAACGTGAGACCCTTGTCTATTGTCACCCCTAGCAGTTTTACGCTCTCTTTCATGGCAATGTCAATCCCGCCCATGGTGAGGCGTGGCGTGTCAAATTTACGCTTCTTGGTTAGCACCATAGCATTAGTTTTGCCTGGTGCAAACCTCAGCTTATTTCTGACACCCCACCCCAGAACATGCGCAAGAGTGACATTGGCAGTTTCTTCTATCTGGATTGCCCTGTCTCCATCAAAGACGAGGACCACATCGTCCGCGAAAGCCTGGCAGTAGACGCCTCTACTCTCCAGGCTCCGCAGCAATGGATCGAGGGTCAGATTCCAGAGCAAAGGGCCGGCAATAGACCCCTGGATACAACCCCTGCTCGTCTCAGCACTATGTACCTCACCGCAGTACCTGACGGTTACCGTCCTGTCGGTGAGGTAGCTGTCAAAGACTCGCCTCAGATTTACCGGGCATCCCGCTTCCGCCAGTCTGACTTTGACCACAGGCCACCAGACACTGTCGAAGGCTCCCTCTATGTCCAAAGACACAAGTACTACAATCTTCTTGCAATCAAGTTTTTTGCGTACATGCGAGAAGAAAAAATATTGTCGACATAGCCAAGGAAAGTTTAAGTGGCAATGGGCCGGTCACATTTGTCGCAGAGCGGATAACCGCTGAACCGCTGGGATAGAATATTTCTCGCATGGAGGCCACGAATTAGAAAATAAACGCAGCGTGGGACGCCCTGAAAGGCTTCGCAGGTAGCGGCTGGATGCGAAGTACAGAGGACAATGCACGGCCTTCATCCAGCAGTGAAGAGTGATGATGATGAATAATTTATTTAACTCTTAAATTTGTCTTAATTGAAAATTAAAAAAAAACGCAATAATTAATTATTCATTCACACTTTCGTTAAATATTAAATATTCGTCACAAGTATCACCGCCTCACAGAAGAGCATCGGGAAATAAGAGCATGTCACTGTTCCTTATTCTTTATTCTGTAACTATAAGCCATTGAATGAGAGGTTAGGGTGCTTGCCTTAACGCTCTATTCTAGGGTTCCCGGGTTCGATTCCCGGCAGGGTTAACTTTGAAAAATTAACTTTTAAAATTAGTCTCTGGTCTGGATCTGGAAAGTAGTGGCAGGACACACTGCGTTTCGCAGTCATTTGGGCAGCCTGTCTTACGGCAGTAACCACCCCCTTACAGAAGACCACCGTGAAATAGCAGCACGTGTGCTGTTGTGTTTCGGTGAGTTAAGTAAGGGATGCCAGAGCACGTTTCCCTATCCCTTCCCAATCCTTTATCCTTAATCCTATTGTAGTCGGCAGCGCACTTGCAGCAGCTTTGGCGTTGCTTGTCTTATAGACGACGGTAGCCACCTACCATCAATCGTCTGAGGAGATAAAGTATTAGTGGCGCCTAATACTTTATCTCTTGCAGCTACCTCTTTTAGATACTAAAGAGGGCCCTTAAGATTAGAAATGTAGCAGAAAAAGGTACGCGAAGAAATGCTGGTGAGTCCTTTGTTTTAGCAGCAAAGTCTAGTATTCATATTCAATAGTTGATTTGGCCTAACAAATCTGGTAGCAGAGTTGTGTGTTTGTTTATTTTGGGCTCTACGAATCGTAGACATTCGTATTTATTCCGAGAGGAGTTACGCAAACACCAACAATAACGTTAAAAAAATAATGAAACTGTACAATTTGTGATTTATATTTTGTCCTATTTCTACAAATTCAGACCGTTCGTTGAAAAAAGTATACGTCCTATTAAACTTCAACGCTTAGTATGTAAGAAAATAAATAAATATTATTATGGAGTACTAATGTCTCTTCTATATGATTTTTTTAAAAATACACTACAAATGCTCGGAGCAAATACTGCTACAGCCATTACGCGTGCAGCGCTCACGAATATTTTGACTTGCGTTACAACCTAAGTGCGTTTCTTAAAGCCATTTCTTACTACACATTATTTTAGATAACTAAAGTTTATTCACTTTTGATTTTTTAAAATTTAATTTAATTTTGATGTAGGAATAATCTTCACTTTTGATGGAAAGCCATATTTTTTTTTTGTAAAATGGATTTTCAGTTTTTCCAATTCAATTGAATTTAAACTGTAACAAGTCAAATAGAGTAAACTAGTTTATCGGCGCTGACGTAACGGTTTCACATACACAAGTACGACTTGGTTTTCACATGTGTATATTTTGTAGCGAATGACTATGAACGTTTTAGATCGGAACGCTTTGGTTGTAGGAGAACGCTTTTCATAAACGGTGTTTATGAAAAGAGGATGACAGAATAGTGTCACCTGGACGGCTCAATATTATCGGTTTAGATTTGCGAGTTTATGTTCATGTTTCCTTTTAGTGATAATATTTTGTTACAAAAATAAACAGTTGTGTTTGCGAAAAATATATATTGTGTTTAGTTAATTACATTCCACAGTGGTGACCCCAAGTTTTATTGAACACAGTCTGCAGTAAATAACTAAATATAAACAATGTCGGAAACAAATAAGTGTGAATCAGCAGTATGTCGTATCGGCATTAAAATTCCGCCCTTTTGGCCAAACAAACCTTTATTATGGTTCGCGCAGTTAGAGGGGCAATTTCTGCTCTCTGGAATTACTGCGGACGCCACAAAATATTACCATGTGATATCGGTGTTGGATCCTAAATACGCGACGGAAGTCGAAGATATAATCGTGGCCCCACCTGAGGCGGACAAGTACGTGACCTTGAAACGAGAACTTATTTCCCGATTTTCGGCATCGCGCGGTGAGCAACTTAAGCAGTTAATGACAGCTGAGGAGTTGGGTGATAGAAAACCTAGTCAGTTTCTTCGGCATATCCGTTGCCTATCTGGCACTGCTTATCCTGACGAATTCATTCGATCAGTATGGTCAAACCGCCTGCCAACGATGCTGCAGAACATAATTGCTATGCAAGATGATAGTACACCTTTAGATAAATTGGCGCAGATAGCCGACAAAGTTTACGAAAGCACATCACAGACTCCTACATCTAACGTATGTGTTACATCAACATCTACTATGTCGTCGTCGTCAGTGGATGAATTAAATGAAAAAATTGATGCACTAACTGCGAGACTTGATGCTATCGAGCCGTCGACAGGACGCCGCCGAAACTTCAGAGGAGCAGCAAGATTCCATTCCGCGCGTCGCAACCATTCCCGAAACGGCTCCCATGCTAACGGCGGCCGGCCGTATTGCTGGTACCACTTCATGTTCGCCGACAAAGCAGCTAAGTGTATCTCGCCTTGTAGCTATCCAAAAAACTACTAAAGCAGTCGCTTAAAGCGACTAATAATAGTAATACCGATAATAGTATTGCTAAGAGTGACGAGTGTAATTCGGTGTCTAGTCGTTTATATGTCACTGATTTTAAATCTAAAGTACAATTTTTGATTGACACTGGGTCGGATTTGTGTGTTTACCCCTTAAGTTATTTACGTACACAGCAACGACATAAGACTGATTACGAACTTTTTGCTGCGAATAATACTGTTATTTCTACTTATGGCTATTTGAGTTTAGCGCTTGATTTTAATTTAAGTCGCACTTTCGCATGGCGTTTTGTAATTGCAAATGTTAGCAAGCCGATAATAGGAGTGGATTTCCTATCTTACTATAATTTATTAGTAGATATACGAAACTCGCGTTTAATAGATAATACGACTTCGCTTACATCAGCCGCCGTTGTTGCATCATCTTGTACGTGCCCGCAAATAAAAGTAGTTTCAGGCAAATCATCCTATCACAAATTGTTAGAGGAATATCCTGACATTGTGCGACCACTTGGTAGTCCACAAGAGCGCATATGTAAACATAGTACACAGCATTATATTAGGACAACCCCTGGCCCGCCTGTATTTGCACGACCCAGACGACTAGCACCGGATCGTTTAAAAATAGCACGACAGGAATTTGAAGACATGGAGCGTACGGGTATAGCGAGGAGATCTGAGAGCGCTTGGTCATCTCCTCTACATTTGGTGCCTAAGAAGGACAAGGGCTGGCGTCCCTGCGGCGATTATAGAGCACTCAATGCGCGCACAATATCAGATCGTTACCCAGTACGTCACATTGGTGATTTTTCGCACAACCTTTTTAATTGTAAAGTTTTTAGTAAATTAGATTTAGTACGTGCATACAATCAAATTCCTGTTGCGCCAGAGGATATTCCCAAAACAGCTATCACGACACCGTTTGGCATGTTTGAATTTCCGTTCATGAGCTTTGGATTGCGAAATGCAGCTCAGACTTTTCAACGGTTCATGGATGAGGTTTTAAGGGGTCTTGATTGTTGTTTTCCTTATATTGACGATGTCTTAGTGGCTTCGGCGAATGATGAGGAGCATCAGGGGCATTTACGGATGGTGTTTGAGCGTTTTAGCAAGCACGGTATTTTATTAAATCCTAACAAATGTATATTGGCCGTACCGGAAATAGAATTCCTGGGCTACCTGATTTCATCCAAGGGTACAAAACCCATTGGTGACAGAGTCAAGGCCATTCAAGATTTTTCTCGACCTAAAACAATCAAAGATCTTAGACGTTTTCTAGGCGCCATTAATTTCTATAGGCGTTTTATTACCGATGCAGCAAAATTTCAGGCACCTCTCCACGCACTGCTTAGTGGACCGTCTGTTAAAAGTAATAACGTTATAGACTGGACTCCAGAGTTGGAGAAAGTTTTCAATGCTTGCAAGCAGAGTGTTGCTGATGCTACTCTTTTAGCCCATCCCGATCCACGCGCCCCATTGGCTATTGTTACTGACGCGTCTGATTTTGCCTTGGGTGCTGTATTACAACAAAAGGTCAAAGGCCATTGGCAACCGCTTGGTTTCTTTTCCAGGAAGCTGACACCAGCGCAGGTGAAATATAGTGCCTATGATAGGGAATTACTGTCGATTTATGAGTCAGTTAAATATTTTCGTCATATGATTGAATTAAAACCTTTCTTCATCATGACTGACCATAAGCCAATTATATCCGCTTTTAAAAAATCTCTTGATGCTTGTACGCCGCGGCAATTTAGGTACATAGATTTCATTTCTCAATTTACCACAGATATAAGGTATATTGCTGGTGAATTCAACGTCGTTGCCGACGCTCTCTCGAGAATTGACGTTATAACTAACGGATTAGACCCATACACTCTAGCGGCATCTCAAATGACTGACACGGAATTACAGAAATTACTCAAAATTGGTTCATCTTTAAAGTTACAACAAGTGAGTTTCGGTAATGTTAAACTTTTCTGCGATGTGTCTGGGTCTGTCAATCGGATTTACATAACACCCGAATTTCGAAGAACTATTTTTGACTCACTTCATCGTCTTAGTCACCCTAGCATCAGGACCACTATTAAAATAATTACTGAACGTTATGTTTGGCCGGGTATTAGAAAAGACTGCCGTAGCTGGGCTCGAACGTGCATCCCATGTCAAAAGTCTAAAGTTTCTCGACACGTTTACTCACCGTTACTCGACTTCAAGCCTCCATCAGCGCGGTTTTCACATGTACACTTGGATTTGATAGGCCCGTTGCCGATTTCAAATGGTTACAGGTACTGTTTCACCGCCGTTGATAGATTTACTCGCTGGCCCGAAGCAATTCCCATCCAAGATATAACAGCGGAAAGTGTCGCTAAAGCATTTATAGAAACGTGGATAGCACGATTTGGTTGCCCTGACAAGGTAACCACAGATAGAGGGAGACAATTTGAGTCTCACCTGTTTAGTCAGCTTGCGTCGCTAACCGGCTTTAGCCATTTAAAAACAACCGCATATCATCCTGCATCTAATGGTATGGTGGAACGTTTTCATCGGCAGTTAAAGGCAGCTATTATGTGTCATGCTAATGTCAGCTGGACAGAATCCCTTCCACTTGTACTTTTGGGTATTCGCAGTGCTTGGAAGGAAGACCTGTTAGCATCAACAGCGGAGTTGGTTTATGGAGAACCATTGAAACTCCCCGGCGATTTCTTTAATCAAACGTCCAACAGTTCAATTGACTACGCCGATTTCTTAGCAAGGTTGAGACTGCACATTAAAAAAATACAACCTACAGCTGTAGCTCGACATGGCACACATAAGGTTTTTGTGTTTAAAGATCTTGCGACTGTATCACACGTGTTTGTTAGACAAGATTTTGTGCGCAAGTCGCTGCAACCACCTTATGCTGGTCCATTTAGGGTAATAGAGAGAAGCGATAAATACTTTAAAATAGATATTGCCGGTAATATTGTTTCAGTATCGATCGACAGGCTGAAGCCTGCGTTTGTCCTTGCAGATGAATCAGATAGTCCCAAGCCGTTGCCTGTTCCGGTTGCTGTAACAGTGCCAGTAGTAGGTCCTGCTGCTCCTGTTCCTCTTATCGTTCCGCCTAGAACGACCCGTTCTGGTCGTCAGGTATCTGTCCCTAAGCGTTATCGACACTAAAGGTCTCGGGGGAGGCTGATGTAGCGAATGACTATGAACGTTTTAGATCGGAACGCTTTGGTTGTAGGAGAACGCTTTTCATAAACGGTGTTTATGAAAAGAGGATGACAGAATAGTGTCACCTGGACGGCTCAATATTATCGGTTTAGATTTGCGAGTTTATGTTCATGTTTCCTTTTAGTGATAATATTTTGTTACAAAAATAAACAGTTGTGTTTGCGAAAAATATATATTGTGTTTAGTTAATTACATTCCACAATTTTATATTTTCACATGGCGCAAATTGGAGGACGACACGACGAAGTATTTCAAGTTTTCCATAGAATTTATAACTTAAGTGCTTTTAATATAATTCGAATTTCATTGTACTAGGTCATTTGAAAAGTTCTTAGCCTAACATGGTTAAAGTCATTGGTTTTTTTTATAACTACTCTCATTTTGTAGTTACATTATTTAGCAACAAGTATGCACAGTTTAGTTTATTCACAGTAACTCATTGTTCGTTTACACGTGATACCGTAAGTCAAGTCAGAGCTATTTTTGAAAATGGATATAATTGAACATCGTGCAGTGATAAAATACCTGAATTTGAAAGGTTTAACTCCAAAAGCTATACATGAAGACATGTCTGCTACTTTGGGTGAGTCCGCTCCTTCGTATGCGACTGTTAAAAACTGGGTGGCAGAGTTTAAACGTGGTCGTAAGACCATTCAAGATGAGCCCCGTAGTGGCCGGCCTTCGATTGATTCCACTGATCAAAACAAAGAAAAAATCTGTGATTTAATTTTATCTGATCGAAAATTGACTGTCGAGGAGATAGCTAAGACTGTAGGCATCTCATCTGAGCGAACACATCATATAATTACTACTGAACTTGGATTCTCTAAGGTGTCTGCGCGGTGGGTACCGCGACTGCTTTCAGTGGAACAAAAACGCAACCGACTCACAACTTCTCGCGACTGTTTAGAGTTATATGAAGCTGACCCAATAGAATTTGTTGAAACCTGAGTTCACCACAATACACCCGAGACAAAAGAACAGTCGAAACAATGGAAAAGAGCAGGATCGCCCACCCCAAAGAAGGCAAAGGTGGTTTTATCGGCGGGCAAAGTCATGGCATCCGTTTTTTGGGATGCAAAGGGTATAATTCTCGTGGATTATTTAAAAAAGGGTGAAACAATAAACTCCGATTACTATTGCAACCTGTTGCGTCGTTTGAGAGAAGAAATCAAAGAAAAACGTCCAGGTTTATTGAGAAGAAAAGTCTTGTTTCATCAGGACAATGCGCGCGTTCACAACTCTGTGCAATCCATGGCAGAAATCCATCAATGTGGCTTCGAATTGTTACCTCATCCCCCATATTCACCGGATTTAGCACCGTCCAACTTTTATCTGTTCCCAAAGCTGAAAACATTTTTAGGTGGTAAACATTTTTTTACAAATGAAGAGGTCATAACCGCCGTGGACGCTTATTTTGAGGAGTTAGACGAAGATTTTTTTAAAACGGGTATCGAAGCCTTACCGGGTCGATGGAAAAGTGTTTTGAGCTCGGAGGAGAGTATGTTGAAAAATAAAAATAAACTCAAAATCGTGTGGTTTCATTAAGTATGTTAGGCTAAGAACTTTTCAAATGACCTAGTATTATGTTAGGATAATAATCGGCGTGCTGCGGCGTTTCGCAGTGGCATAATACAGTAAAATATGAATTATAGTAAAAGCACTTAAGGTTCAAAACTCTGTGAAAAAATTTAAATACTTTACCGTGGCGTCTCCTAAACGACGGCTTCAATAAAATGAATAAAAAAGTCCGTGACCCCATATTATCTAATAGCTTTAGCAGAGCAATTCTTGTATATATATTTCTTTTAAAACGCAATTTTACACAAAAAGGGTTTTTATAATTGTTTATTATAGCGACCATCTCGTAAATTTTTGTGATACTGGCTTGTTCCGATCGATAATAATATCAATTAGTCACCTCAAAATGTTGAAATAGCTCTATATGGATATAAATATTTCGGCTTACAAATAGTACCAATGCAATTATTGTGTTAACCAGCGTCGGTTGCAATGCAATTATTATGACGATCTTAAGTCCACATCAGAGTAAAAAAAAAAATTACCGAGGGAATCTCTGTCGCTTACATACTTAAATTTTATATGTAAACTACAAAAACCGCTTTCATTTATAAAAAAAATCGAGAAACAGAAATTGTTTAAAACATTACCAATAAAATATGAATTCTTATCTAAATAAATTATTGTATCATCACGAGTGTTAAGTGGAAATAAAATTTACCTTTTACGGTAAGTTGTTTGGTGACGCAGTTTAAGCATAATCATGAAGTTAGTAACGCACCTCTGTGGTGTCAAATTTCAAAGCGGGTCAAGCAGCGAGACAAAACCAGTAAGATATAAATTTAAAAACGTCCTGTAACTTTCGTTTCACAGGGGGATAGGATAACGTTATTATACCTTAAGGCGTACCTCCGTCAGCAAAAATGGTCAGTTCAGGGTCGTGCTATGATTATTGATTTTGATGGCACTAAAAAACTAGCTAGCGATAGATATAACTGAGGCGAAGTTATTGTAAAGCGAAGTGCGGGATTGCTCTGGGCGTCAGCGAGAGCCGACTTCCTAATTAATGTTGAACAATGGCGCGGGTGCCGTGTCGAAGGGCGCCTTAGGGCGGTGGACGGTCACATTCAGTAAGGCACGCCCGCCCTACGATCTCATTCGAATTATTAACAAGCTTCTATTTATTCATTCTATTTGTAATCTCTTCTTGTGCGCGTCAACGTCACGTCTCGTCTAATTGTTTTTATTAGGTTTTATATATTTTAATATAAGTCGATTCGAATTATATCCCAAATTTACAAGTTCAGGGAACATGGCTTGGTTAATTTTGTTGGTGAACTAATCTCTCGGCAGACCCTTACGACAACCCTCAACTTCTTCTGTTTGTACTCGGCCCACAAAAGTAAATTAACTACACTTAACTATACTATCTAATACCTAACTAAGTTAATTGTACCTAACTAACCTAACACAGAAAATGTACCTAACTGTACTTTTGTTATGTCTACCTTAGACAGACAAGTTTCTTAGACAAGTTCAAAATGGTGAGCACATCACATTAAATAATTTCTTTTAGTATTAAATAACAGTTCAAAAATTTGGATACATTATGATGTATTTTTACCATATCAAAGAATCCAAGTTCCGATGGAAAAAAATATTTTAATTTTATTCATTCGTTAACGAAAAATTCGTTAAATAATTATTCGAAAAATTAAATATTCGTTTAAATAATAGCTCTATATTTGTTTTTGCTTCGTGGAGCTCTTCTTAATAAGATTACACCATAAAAGTTTCAAAAGTTATTTATTTACTTTATTACAATTTCTTAAAATTAAGAAAAAAATTAATTTTTTGAGTTGGTATCGGAATGGCGTCGTGGCAAAATGGATTTTAAGGATTTTACTGCACATAAAAAAAATGCGAAAATTAACAAGTTATGATGAGAAAAAGTAGCGACTTTATTGGAAATTCACACCTCTTTAAGAATCTTTTTTAATTTTTTAAATATTAATAGTTTTTGAGTTATATTCAAAAAAATAATTTGTCTTAATTGTCTTAATTTGTTAATAACTTATGCAATTTTTTAAGTGCAGTAAAATTCTTAAAACGCATTTATATTTGAAGTTATGTCGTGGATGCGTGTTACATTTTCTGATACGATGGGAATCATAATTGCAATGATATAATGTCATAAATGTCATGTCGTGACATTTTATGTGAAATAATTACATTATATACTTATTAAACAAAAATAGTCGTAGCACGCTACGCTACGAGCGTAGCACATAAGTAGAACACAAATCCTGGGACCAAAACGCAATGCAGACACAGAATATATAAAAGTACTCTTAGCTAAGACAAAAATAAGTTTTTTTTTTATTAAATCAAGTTAGCGCTTGGCCACTATCTCACCTGATGTGAGGTGCAGATGCGGCCGAAGGTGGACCACGCTTACCCAGTAAATGCCCATTTACCCTGGTTTTGGTAAATTTAAGTTGGCAAATATCTTCATAACTATTATCATTATTACATTTTATTTACGTCCCGCTCATCGATGTACCGTTTATGCCAATTGACAAGTATTTTTTTTAAGAAACAACATTAAGTAAATTATTTTGAATACGTTGTTCAAACACACTAAAGAGTATCGAATACAGTAAGACACAGAGTAGTAGTAAGATGCGTTTATGGAAAAACCAAATTCACGTACCTACTTCTTGTATTTAGCCATTGTTTATGAGGATTAGTTTTAGCTGGGCTAATCTAAAGAAAAGGATAGTTTTTTTGTATATATGTCATTGTATATTGTACATTCATAACCCAAAACAGAGTTTTCCTCTTACAATGGTTAATTCTTTTGCATTTACCACGGGTTCGGAATCCATATTCATTATATGAGGGAGAACTGGCAAGAAGCCTCATACTTTCTCGTTTCAAAATCCATAATAAATAATACTAAAAAAATAATAAGGCATCAGTTATTATACTATAGTAGTTAATAGTAATTCAATTTTAATACACTTTTAAATTTGTATAATGCGGCCATGCGGCTTGAATATGAGTTGGTGTGACCTCATTCGGTGTGGAGACTACTCATTATTACGGTATAAGTACTTACACAATTTTTTCTACACGAAATAAACTTGTGCGTGAAAATAATAAGAGATATCTACTGGTTGTCTTTTGTAGTGCGTCAGCTACGTTAGAAAACAAAAGAGACGGAAGGCTCACCAAGAGAAAAATCTGAACAGTTCAACGACCCGCTCTTATACGAGTACTGTTCTCCTATATACCCGTACATATAGATAGGTATAGTAGCATACATTCTATCGTCAAATGCGATTTAGATATACCTACCCTTGTATCGTACTCCATCTAATAAAATAAAATGCCAAACGAATAAAAATTGCACATTTTGTCATCCCCATATATTATGGATCCAAACCATTGAGTAGTAATATGATAATAATTAAGTGGATTCAGATTCATATGCGATGCACATAGATGATTTTCCGCTAAGTGTAGAAGTCTAAGTTAAAAGCGAACATCCTGGTACACGAGCCAAATGAAAATCATTTCCTCTCGGGCGATAACTTGTAGCTTCTGAGATTTCTATCATAAAGCACTGTGAACGTCAGCGGCGGCTCCGTGGGTAGGTTGAGCAGCGGTAGCCTCCGATTCACGTAGAAGAAAAAAAATTTAGTCATTCCCTCCCGATTGAAAATTTATCAAATTATAAAATTATAGTCAACCTATTAATTTGAAAAGAAAAAAAAAGTGGTGGAAGATCAGCTGATCAGCTGATTACCGGATCTTGAAAAAAAAAAAATTTTTTTTTCAGCCATTTCCTCTCAATGAGGTTTTTTTTAAAGATGACGTCACTTAACGTACGCGAAAAAAGTATTTGCAGCAAATTTAAACTATTGTCTAGAGCCGAACACTCAAATGAGGGTTTTCTGAAACGGTCTAATTGAGATGGCAGCACTGTAGCGTCAGGTCTAATGAACTGTCAAAATACATACGCGAATTGCAATTTTCTATGTATTTTTTTTCTATGTTTCTATGTTAGTTATTATTTTCTATGTTATGTTGACAGCTGTTTAGACCTGACGCCTACGAAGCGCCGCGCCGCCGCGCCGCCCCGGTGGCAGTAGAAGTATCGAAAACCCTCATTGAAAATTGATGATGACAGTTTATATGCTATTATGAAAAAATAAAGATGTCAGCTGGCTATACCGCGGTGGAAATATTGTCAGCTGATGTCTCGAAGGGTTTAACGTAGGAGCCAGACGAGAGCATCTATCGCTTATTAATGCACCAGCTGCGAGTTTTCCCTCAGCATACTGTTAGCTATTATTTTTATCACTTACAGTTTCATATTAACAATCAGCTTACTAATTTTTTGCGTTACACCCTTCAGTACATCAGCTGACAATGTTTCCACCGCCATACAGCCAGCTGATTTTTTTCCTTCAAGATAAATTTTCAATCGGGAGGAAATTACTAAATTTTTTTTCCACGTGAATAGGAGGGTACCGCTGCTCAACCTACCTACGGAGCCCTGACGTTCATAAGACTTTATGATACAACTCTCTTAAGAATTTTACGCATTTACTACGCTAGTACTATTATTTTTCTGTGGTTGCGGTCCATACGTTACAAAATCAAAAAACAAATCTTAAGTGGAGTCGTAGGTGCTTTTGATAAACGAGTACATTTATATTACATCATATCTATTTCTATTTTCATCGTTACTTCGTTGTTGTTTTTATCGTGAGAGCATTTATTATATCTATTGAAAATAAAACAACATATAAATATAATTTAAGAGTACCTAAATGTACGCTACAATACACAATATTAATAGTACTAAATATTACTTACTAGCAACCCGCCCCCGACTTCGGGCTGATACATTTTTAAAAAATTATATAAGGATTCGAACTTCCTGCCAGCGTCTGTATTTCCGAGCTCATACAACACAAATCTTTTCAAAGTTGGAGTGAAAGAGCAAACCAGTCTCTAATAAAAAAACACAAACCTTTATCGTTCTTTCCATTATTAAACAACGGGACAAGTGCAAGCTGAACTCGCGTGAAGAGGGTTCCGAACGATGTTACCTATCCGAATAACATTTTTTTTTTATTTGCTTAAATAAAAAACATAAACTAAATAATAACATTGAGTGATTTACCGTGTTATTGTAATATCCTGGACTTCTTATAGTTTTCACACTATAGTTTTCATCTATTCACATCACACCTCTTGCGTTTGGGTCACAGAAATTGATATGTCTACCAAATTTCAACTTAATCGGTCTAGTGGATTCCGAGATAATTGACTGTGAGCGACGGACAGACGGACACGCGAGTGATCCTATAAGGGTTCCATTTTTTTATTCGGACGTACGGAACCCTAAAAACCGTATCAAAATCCATTGTAGAAATAACCGAAGAAACAGGAAGAGGTGGATAGCGATTTTATTTTATAATAAGTATTATATAAATATTATTAACACAGATAGAGATGGATAAGTATGCAAATAGATGTACGGTGGGAGTAGAAATACCTTCGCCAGTTTTCAAATTTATTCCTTTATTGTGGTAGACTCTTAGTACCTTCTGAAACTAAAGCACTAAGCAGATAACTGCATATGAAAGTAAACTTACTAGATATGATAACAAGGATCAATATGGCTTACACCTCTGACCAATAAAATAGTTTCATAACAACATCAAACCTTTTTTAAGGTCTGTCATTAGGAAGTTCATGTCAAATATGTTCTATTTAATTGTCATTGTGTGTCAGTATTATATAATTATTTCTTGTGTCTTGCGATAAATATTAATTAATTAAAATGCCGAGGAATTTAAGTATCCATGAAAGAACTGCAATTATTGTAGATCATGGAGCTGGCTATAATATTAGCGAAATATCTGCAAATCTTAATATTACTACAGACACTGTAGGGTTCTGGATAAGAAGACATGCAGATGAGGGTAATTTTACACATGATCACCGCCATACCAATTCTGGACATCACCCCATTCTTAACCAAGGACAAAAACAACTTATGAGTCGACAATATGAAGAAAATTCATTTATAAAAACTACTTATTTCGCCAAAATGCTTGACGTATCACCAAGAGTGATAAGAAATGCTTTGCACTCTATGGGACTTCATCACCGACGTTCTGCCACAAAAGTGGCTTTAACTAATGCTCATAAAGCAGAACGCTTAAATTTTGCCCGAGCATATTTGAATTCAGATCTCTAAGCTATGGTTTAATCTTGAAAACAGAATTGAGGGTGAGAAACAAGTTTTAGAATATAAATAGGTTTTAACATGGTTTTTTAACGGTGGTTTGTTTAATTCTTATTGTTTTTTTATATCATAAGCTCTTAAAATCCCCCCATTTGTTATTGTAGGTTTGGGATAAGTATTATAATAATACTTTAATTTTATTAACTATTTTTCGCTCCCAGTACTCAGTGCGCTTGTAAGTAATATTAATAAGAAAGAAAGTTGTAACAAGCAGTCCTTATTCTCCCATTGGAAAGCATTTACTTTGTTATTCGGCCGCATTTAAGTACTACTGAAACTGCATAAAATAAAAATAAAAATATTGTGTCTTCTACTTTCCAATTTACATTCGTTATATTTGAAAAAATACTAAAATAAATACAACGTAAAAAAATACAACGAATGATAAAATTATACAGTACAATTTATTAATAAAAAGTTAAAAGCTCACTGTGAATAAATAACAAATAATGATTTAGTTTCCAAAACTAGAACAAAAAGCTCCTGGACAATGCAGTCAAACACTCGACACAGCAGAAATCGCTTCTAATCTCCGTGTGTCCAGTGAGTCTTTTAGATTTCTACAGTCGATTCGAAAAACTTTAAACAGTTAAGAAAACACTGGGAGTAAATTTTCGTGTGTAGAAAGATTTCATTCTTCCAGCAGATAAAGAAACTGACTTGAACTCAAGAAATATAAGTAAACTCGTTGGTTCTATTGAGGTCTTAAAGGAAAATTGTGTGATACGAGTAAGTACTCGTGTAGCACGACACAGCGTAACAAACCATCTTGTGACAAAAATACGTATAGTAAATTGTTAATTGAAGACTTATTTGAAAAGAGCAACTACAGATATTTGACCCCGATTTGTTCCCGTAAACAGCTTCAGTCATCGTAGATTCATTTAATTTGTCTGCACTGAACAGTGAAATGTAATATATCTATCACTAATTTATATTGAAATATCGAAATGTCTGGGACGAAGAAAATTTAAGGGGATAAAGGATGGAACAGTATTGAACGAAATAAGACTGTGAAATTGATCAGGAGAGGGATTTATCCAGGGAGCGAATCCAGGACTTAAGGCGGACAAGGCGCGGGGTACAGTTAGTAGGTAATAAAATGTATAGAGCTGATAGAGGTATAATGGCCTCTATTTATATTCCAATAGAACCGAATGTAGCGTGCCCCATCTCAGTAACGGTTAATGTCCGCAATATTTCAACAGCAAAGAGGTCGAAATATCTAGAAGGTAATTACTCTAACAATTTACATGGCTCGGACCACGCCTTGCTCGTATTAACACGTAATGCGTTAGAAGCCTATAAAAATAACAGGTTATCGGCCAAATGGCCCATCTGAAGGTGGGGCTGACCTCCAACACTCAAGAACAAACAAAAACTCAAATAGAACACGCACTGCAAGTGCATGCATAGTAACCCAAGTGCTATGCAGTATCTCAACGCTACCAGTGCTGTCTTAAGACAAATTATGTAACCAGGTGGTACAAGAATCATACTCCCACGTTTGCTAGACTGTAACGTTAATATCTTACGAGTAATTACTTAGGATTTTGAAGCATGACACTAGGTCCTTAGGCTAGACTCTAGTAAATGAGGTCTGTTCGCTTTATGAATAACATAGTACATTTTTTGAATATGTGTTTGATTGAATGTTGCGACATGAAGCCGTGTTGGATGTATGAGGATAACAGTAATTACATTTGAATACAAACACAATTAATAAGAATTAAACAATTTACTTAACTAAAAAATGAGCCATTCCAAATGGTGGTTTTAAGGTGACGTGGGCACGATCGCGTGCCTTGCGCACGTTACAAGCGCTTCCGGAGCCAATCCGGCAGCGGCACCGCAACGCGGGCTACACATTGATAACAGCGATTACTCCCTCCATTCGCGTCACATTTGCACCGCAACCACTACACACGGAAACAGATAGCGGCTGAACACCTCACCGTAGATATCGGTGATTGAGTGCTGTGACGTCCACTTGGTTCCTATCGGTTCTGTCACTGTTCTCGCTTAATACATCCACCAAATCGCTGAACCACATTAGGCACCTTTTTTACGTTGGGAAATCCATCATGGATACCCGGCAGCGAAGGCGACGCTGTGGGTTATGCCGGACTCCTACCGGCTGAAACCCAACGACTTTCTAGCGCGACCGTAGATGGGCAGGGTCGCAGGAACGTTGTTACATAACTTCGGCGACCCGCCACGGCTGTCCAGCGCGGGGAGGACTACGCTCCCTATCAGAACCTCGACGTATCCGAAAGCGGCGGTACGCCGGCCATCTCGGGGACCTCACAACAGGCGGTAGTCTCCCCTTTAGATAGGCGGATATAGGCCAGCCATCTGCGCCCGAGCCTTCTCCGGTGGATGGCCTTCTCCGATATATCACGGCACACACGGAGTGACGGAGGCCTGCTCATACTTCTTGTATTTTCATGTACTCATACTGAAATAAAAATATAGCTATAAAATTTATATTTATAATAATGTGATTAAATTATGTCCCATAAAATCTTGCTCAGTAGCGGAATCCAAACTTGGGTTCTGGCTAACAGAGCCCTCGTATGAATCCACCGAAAAAATCGTAACCAAAGTACGAGTACATTAATTCATTATTTTTGCAAGCATTAACTACGCACGCACACTAACACCCTCAATCGTGCAATTCTAGTTATAAAAGCACCGCACAATTGAACTGTTAATTAGATCATAATTCCATTGTTTTAAAATTGTAATTGTACACTACGGGACCCCACAATACAAGCCTGCCTAGTGTGGGGACCGAGGTTTATTCTTAAGACTGTAATGTGTTATGGAGTATAATAAATTGTTTGAATTTGAATTTTAAAAAGCAAAATTTGAACATGTTGCATCTTAAGTATGTATATTTAAGGTTAAGTTATAGATAATATTCACCTTTAATATTTAAAATTAATCATTTATCTTCTTGTACATGTGAAATATAGTTCTGCTCCCCACAAGACAGGTTTAGCACATGTGGAAATCAACAAAAATATGTCATCAGAAAAACTGAAAAACTGTGGATATAAATAAATAAATATTTACAGTTAGAGTCTGCTAAGTAGTTTCTATCAATCCCAATTGATGACAGAGGCTCATTATCTAACTAGTTAACAGGAATTAACTCCGCGCAGCGATATTTAAAACTTGTAGTGGGTAAATAGTGACAATTCGGACTTTTAACAATTACACATGTTTACGTAACAATTTCATGCAAATGAACTCTTTCGTTGTTATAGATTATTCTAGATTCCAGATTATCACATCTTTTACTAAAAGTCCATACCGATAACCATATAAATCTAACCCAGGCTATATATTTGGCTACAAGTCTATAAATTGGCCATTAATAAGCTCAACGAGGAAAATAGATTCCGATTTTCAAGGTTAATATGCATAATAGGTTCGTTTTTTAGGGTTCCGTACGTCCGAATAAAAAAACGAAACCCTTATAGGATCACTCGTGTGTCCGTCTGTCCGACCATTCCCCTCCCCTTATCTCCGAAACTATTGAACCTAAAATTTTGAAAAAAAAAAAAAATACAGGAATTAGTTTTCCACTTATAGATTATAGGAATACCTATAAGAAGTCCATGATATTAAAATAACATGGTAAATGACTCAATATTGTGCGGATAGGTAACATCGTACGGAACCCTCGCGAGTTCAACTCGCACTTGTCCCGTTTTTTAATATTAGCGTTACCATAAATGATTAGCTAGCAGAAATTATTTAGATGAGGGTAAATGGTTAGGGTAAACAAAAATACATATTCATTGATCCATAGCTAAGAATAAAAGAAATAACATTTATGTAGAAAAAAATATCTATTGACAAGTGCAATACGTGTATTTTTCGCGTTTTCACCTTTTTACTAGAAAATACTCACTACAGTTTGCAATTAAGAGGGACATTCTTGTTTTACTTCTTAATAGTAACGGTAAAAATAAAATTTCTTCTATACTTATATGAACCTATCATTCCATTTTCCATTGATATAATCGAATTAGGACCTGGAAATCCACATATACTATGACAAAAATGTTTAAAATGTTTAAAATGTTTAGATATCTAGATATCTAATTTGAATACACTGACGAGTACGTGAAGGAAGAAATTTGCAAAATGTCTTTAAATATACGACGCTAGTTAGCTCCATGAAATAAAAAGTTGAGTGAAAAGAATTTTATATTAATCCATTAAAACCTACGCTCCCATTTGAAGCCACAAATGGAAAAAAGTTATTAAGAATAATTGACACATTTGATCATTTTGACATGTACATATCTCTAAAGTTATTTAAATTTATTTACGCCATGTCCCTCTTCTTATTCTCTTTCTTATTCTTATTCTCTTTCTTTATTCTCTTTTCCTTTAGTCAATTCCAAGCGAAGGTTAGACCTTTGTGCATGTCACTCAGTTATTAGTAATTTAAGAATTTTTATTACTTGATAGTATTTCACCAACAACTACCTTATTAGGAATTTTCATGTCTCCCATGTTTTCATTCAGCGTTAGAGCAAGTGAAAACTATTGATCATCAAGCGGAGTTTCATCCCTCGTTTGCGTTAAGAGTAACTGAGCGTGCTCATATCCCCGCTTATTCCCTACATGAATTGGATCTCATTTGTTTGTAAATTGCATTTCAATATATTTAAGTATCCTAGATCATCATCACTGTTGGACATAGGCTTGTTTTTATTAAAGGTTGCAGACAGTCTGATGGCCCACTTGATGGTAGGTGGCTACCGTCGCCTATAACACACGCCAAAGCTGCTGCAAGTGTGCTGCCGACTACAGTAGGATTAAGGATAAGGGATTAGGATTAGGAGGGGATAGGAAAATGGGCTCTGGCATCCCTTATTCACTCACCAAAACACAACAGCACACGTGTTGTTATTTCACGGTGGTCTTCTGTAAGGGGATGGTTACTGCTGCTTCTGTAAGGGGATACTTACTGCTGCTGTAAGGGGTGGTTTGGGCCACTACTTTCCATATCCAGACCAGAGACAAATTTGAAAAGTTCATTTTTTCAAAGTTGACCCTGTCGGGAATCGAACCCGGGAACCCTAGAACAGAGCGTTAAGGCAAGCACCCTAACCACTCATCCAATGGGCTCATCTAATTAAGAATTTAATTTGGCCCTTATTAAGAATAAGGCGTTGCACTGATGAGAAAATATAGATAATATATTTTAAAGGAAAAATAAAAAAAAATTAAACAAGTTTTCTCGCGTTAAAGACAAGACTGCAAAGATCCATAGAAACATAACGTTTCATCGGTTAACATAACATGCTATTTCTCATGGCGTCCACGTAATATGGCCGGAAGCTAAATCGTTACTTGATCCCTGATCGCTTTAGTAACATTTAACATTCAATTTATCATTAAATCTCACAGTAAATGGCTATTACACAATCGGCGACAAAATGTGAACTCTCGTTCCCGGGACCCACGTGTATCTCTACCTCAATCCGTTTCTGTCACAGTAAAACTCAACACAGTATAGGAAGTTTCAATTGTTACGCGATTATATTTTTTATCCCACTTGCATGAAAATTATCTCACTATTTTAAAAATAAACAGGAATATCTACACCAATCGATTCTTTTCTGTCTATACATCCATGATTATTAATAGAAATTGCTGGACAATTTTAAAACGACAGATTTAATCAGAAGAAGACGATCGCCATTTTATTTTATTAACACTGTTTGAACACTGTCAATTATATTCTAAAATTAACAAATATTTTCAACATATTTACAATTTGAACTTGTTGTTGCCGGTTAATTTAACGGAAGAAATGGATTTTACGTGACAAATGTGTTCAGATATAATTCTCGAACTAATATGTATACGAATAAAGTTTTGATTACTTGTACGTTTTTGCCTAATTTTGCCTAAGTAAGAGAAAAGCTCTATACAAGTCTTGGTCGAAAATGGAATTGATGGCCTCCTATGTTTTAAAAGGACCTTGGATAATTGCTTTTAAAAATAATAACAATTGACAATAATGTATTATTGTAAAAATAGCACTAGTGCAAGTTGACTGTACTTATATTACCTATTATTATTTGCAGTTTGAGATTAAAAGGAAGATCTAGATATGAATGAATACACGTGCTTGTGTAATTGTGTAAAATCATCAGAAGGATAAATTGATAATTAATCAGATGTATAAATTAATGTAAGAAATGGTTTTCGTGAAGATAGAAATTCCATGAATCATAAGGTCAAGATATGAATCGCAAGTCATGCATGTAGAAAAGAGCAATGACAATCGAATAGGTACAGACGAATGTATAAACGAGGTCGTCCACCAAACGCCTCTGCATTCTGACATTATACTACCATTATATCTGCGGATTCCCCCGCCATTTAATTTAAAAAAATCGGATTTCTTTTATCTTCTTTCTTTTGGCAATGATCGGTTTTTGTCGGTCGGCAAAATCGGTCAACAACCCATTGAATCGTAGCGTTCCCCGCGTTATTATGTAGGTACTTCGATTTCGCTTAGGTTCTTTCTGTTTGGTTCATCCTTATAATAATGCGGTAATAGGAATGTAATTTTTTTTTTTTAAAAACAGACTACTAGTTTCAGAGATTCAGTAGTCCCCACTGTAGGGGCAAACGCCTACCATCTCAACAAGGGCGTACGGGCTATATGATCCACCATGTTGGCCCAGTTCGAGTTGGTGGAGTTTACATGAGCCTTAGAGTTTCTTCTTTGAGGTATGCAGATTTCCTCACTATGTATTCCTTGACCGTTTGAGAGCAGTCAGTAAATTCACTCACCTAAGTTTTTAGAAAAAAATCCATTGGTACATGGCAAATGACCGGAGATCGAACTCGGACCTCTCGAGATGATAGGCCACGTCTTTCCCACCGATGCTCAGAGATTGGTGTCTTCAAAACAATAAAAAATCTAACTTTTCAGCTTTTTTTAGGTTAAGGTCGGCAAACAGGCCGAACGGTCCACTTGGTGGTAGATAGCTACTGTCGCCTATAACACAAGCAATGCCACAGATGCTGCAAGTGCGCTGCCGACTACAGTTGAATTAAGGATAAGTGATTGGGAAGGGATAGGGAAATGTGCCCTGGTATCCCTTACCCACCGAAACACAACAGCAGAGTTGTAAGTGGGCGGTTATTGCCGTCAGGCGGGCTGCCCAAATGACTGCGAAACGCAGTGTGCCCTGCCACTACTTTCTGGATCCACACCAGAGCTAACTTTGAAAAGTTAAAGTTGCCTTGCCGGGAATCGAACCCGGCAACCCTAGTATAGAGTGTTAAGGCAGGCAGCTTAACTATTGTTACAGCACGCTTTTTTATATTACATACACAATACAGAAAACATTTGGTCGCTTGCGATTCTACACACAGCCGCAACGCTGTTAGACCATTCATAGACGGTCAAACTATCGTCCAATCGTATCATGCTGATTGGTCGATAGGCTTAAACGTGAATGGCTGGCATTACGAATGATAAATAAGTCTAGTTGCGACCGGCGACATTGCGATTTTGCGATTTTGCTATAATGTGATTCTGCGGCGGCTACGGCGCGTAATTAAAACTTTTCTTATTTTAATTGTAGCCAGCATTTGTAGGTATATATATATATAACTAAGTCGCGAATGTTTAGGGGCTTTATTAGTCAAATTAAAGGTGTTCTTTGTTCAATACTCCAAACTTTGAATATGAAATAGGTACTATAATATATTATGAAACATGTTAAATATGGCTAGCAGGAACCTAAACATGTTGTAAACGGTTATACTGTTTTGCTGAGCGCTTCTTCCTTTTATTAATATTTAATCTTATTTTTGTTATTTCAATATGGATAAATTAATTTATTATTCTTTGTTCTTGTTCTTGATTTCAGTTGTTTATTGTTTAATTTTTATTTTCATTTTTTTGTAAAGAATTTGCGTGTTGCTGTCCGTGTCGATTATCGATCGTCTCAATTTCTAGTTTGTAGTTTATCTGTATATGCCTTAAAATTGCCTTGCGTTACGTATACCTATTATAATTTTTTCTTTGTTCGTGCTGTTGGTGTACCTTTTAGAAAATAAATAATTAAATAAATGGTAATATTACTTCGTTCACTTACTGGTGGCGTGTCCGGTGTCCGCTATCGATCATAAAGAGACGCGGCCGTACCTACATTTAATCATTGCTAATTGTTGCAATGGACCGGCAATTTGTCACAATTCAATTTAGAAATTTAAACGGGTCCGAAAGGGTTTTGGAGCGGTGCAGGAGTAACGGAGATAGAGGGATACGGAGAAAGAGATAGGAGGCGTCATTGACTTTAAAGCGAAAGGCTGCCGGGTTATTCCCGAATTGATTTAATTTTAATAATTTGAAAGGTATAAATGGAGAAATGAGCCATATTATATTTGGTTGTAGATTTACAGTGATGTTAATAGATGGATCATCCTACTAATATTATAAATGCGAAAGTTTGTGAGGATGGAGGTTTGTTACTCTTTTACGTAAAAACTACTAAACGGATTTTGATGAAATTTAGCACACAGATAGCTTATTGCCTGGATTAACATATAGGATACTTTTATACTGGAAAAATGTTAGGTTCCCGAGGGATCGTCTAAAAGTATAAAAAATGAGCGCTATATTTTCTACTAATATTATAAATGATGTCAGATATTTTCTCCGGTTTTATATTTTTCATGTTTCAATTCGGACGAAGTCACGGGTACCAGCTAAGTACTCTATAAATTTCAGGAAAGAATAGTAGCGCTATCCATACTTAGTAGTCCACCTACAAGGTGGACAAGGTGGACAAAGGACCGAAGGAAGACCGTGGATCTTCCTTCGGTCCTTTTGGAAAATTAAGGGGGGGAGGGAGAATTAGGCTTTTGGAAAATTATGGAGGAGGCCTTTGTCCAGCAGTGAGATCATTTTTACGATGGTCTTTTCTCTGTATTTTTGGTTCCAGTAGTTTGAGATTAAGCCTGGGCGCATACATACGTTTTCCGAATTCGATTTCCGAATTCGTTTTCCGTATTCGGAATTCCGTGTGCCTAGCGCACACGTTCGGAATTTGCATTCGGAATATTATACTGCCAATACGTTCAGTGGTGGCTTTGTGAACGCACGACGATGGAGAACAACGATTTAATTGCGATTGCATTATCTAAATCTCTTTAGATATTAGCTTTTATTTTTAGCTTTATCTATGTTGTCGTGTATATTCCATAAGCAGGGATGTTTTTCAACAGCTAAACTTAAGTTTCTGCTTCACACATTGTATTGATGCACTCGTGATGAGACGTGAAAAACACACAACAAAAAACTCGCGGTTCCGAACGGAAATTTCCGAACGTGTGCGCCGAAACAAACAAAATGTATGTAAGCGCTGCGTTCCGCATGACGTCATTAGGTTTTCTCCGCATGGGGTTTCCGAACGCACGGGCCCACATTCGAAACGTACGTACGGAATGTATACCGTACGAAAAAAAACGAATGTATGTGGCAGTCAATGTATTTTCTATCGATTTGATGCATTCGGGTCTCCGAACACGGGAAACGAATTCTGAAATCGAGTTCGGAAAATATAAATCATAAACTAGCTTTTGCTCTCAATTTCATCCCAACCTCCTTTTTTGGGTTGTAACATTTATAAAATCTTTATTGCTCATATATTTTTGTCAGAGGTTAATTTTTAATTTTTAGATGATTCATAAGGAAAAGCACTTTTTTCTCGAAAGCGAATATCATGTAAAATTTCATGATATTCGCTTGAGTATTTGAGGCGTAAAAGTGTAACAAACAAACACAATTGTATACTAGTTAGGAGTGCAATTTAGCAATTAATTTTTACACGTACACTTTTTAGTTTTTATTAATTGCATTCTGTTTGTGTTCTTCATTAAATAAATTCATTAAAACACTTATTAAATAGTAATAAGTGTTTGTAATTAATGAATAAACTGAAAAACTATTGTACCGATTTTAAAAATTCCTTCACCTATAGAAAGCTACGTTATCAGCGAGTAATATTTTATAAAGAGATGCGGACGAAGTCGCGTGCTACAGCTGGTAAATTATAATATTATAATATTAGTTAAAACTGCGATATGCTAGTTTCTATAAAACAATATATTTAACTATAGTAAGTACCTATTTGTTTTTTAATAGACACTCAATAAGTTTGTCATTAAAAATTTCATTAAATGGTTAATCCATTTAATGAAATGGAGTCATTAAAATGAGACCCGTTCCGCTTAAAATATACATTTATTATAATAAAAACACCGGCTGAATATTAAATGGATTAAATCAAATTAAAAATGATAAAATTAAATTGAATACAAAAACGTGTAGATATTAAAATAAATTGTAAGAGCTGCGTTCTTGAAAGGTGGCAACTGGGGGGATTTATGAGAGGCACTTATAGCGATATAGATTTATTTAGGTCACTCGGAATGAAAGAGTGAATGGGGTGGGAAGGCGGGGAGGTTTTTAGAATTGTCAACTGTGAAACGTCGACTTCACTTTTATTTAATCGCGAGCCCGCCATTAAACGAGCAAAATACACGCATAAACACGGCTGTGGCACCGGCTACGTCCGAGTTAGACCATATAATATATATATCTATATACAAGGAACAGTGTACATTAATAATTGGGAGACTGCAGAAAAGGGCGGTTTAGTCTAATTATAAATTAAACAAGACGTGGTGCGCACGAGACAGTGTTGCCCGTGTGAGGAAGAGAGTAAATAAACGCATAACTACAGGCTTTAAAAATGATTTAAAGAAATAAGTTTTATGACAGCCAGTACTTTATGTATAATAAGTATTATTGGGGCGATTTTCCGGGTCGTAAGGACCAAAAATGGTGGCTACACCCGATCGCCTACAAGATGGGAATGGATCGGACGGCGTATTATAATTTAAGTACACTGTTTGCTTTTGCGTAGGATGGGATAGGAAAGGAAGATATAGTCTATCGGATTTATTGTCTCGACGGCGGTTGGACACTTCTTATTAATTGAATAGCTAATGTCTATAAACAGCGTATGTACGCGAGACACTTGTCTCGAGCGTGCGTGTTACGACGAAACACACTGTCTCGTCCGCGTCTTAAATCGCACCTTTTCAATCTAAAAAGGAGTAATTAAATGTTCATATTCATGCGTGTGCGCGAGACGCATTGTACTATACTAATTTCACGGAGCATATACATAGAGGAGATGTTGTTATTGGATTTTCCTATAGAGCAATGCTTGACTACTGTGCGGGGCAAATAAGTTAGACTCGCTCAATTATACTTAAATTGCAAATGAAATTTGGTGGTACACTAGAACAAAAAAGCCTCGCCACTCCTTGACCGGTGCCGACAGCAGACTGACTAAGACTACGGCCACAAAAAATGACGTCAGGAATCAGTGCACAGTTGTTTAGGCCATCTCCTCTTTGTATATGCTCCGTGACTAAATTACAGGTAAATCACAAATATGTAGGCGCGCTTCAAAAGAGCGGGGAAGGATCACGAGGAAAGGATCATATAAGGCGCGGAACCAGGTATATGAAAATTTAATATATAAAAAAACATTTATTTATTGATCACAACAAATTATTTATCTTCTATGTTAATTAAAAATAACCGCTAAAAACGTTGTTAACCGCAAACCTCGAGAACAACTGGACCAATTCAGCAATTTGACGAGCGCGTTGGATGAGTGATTAGGGTGCTTGCCTTAACGCTCTGTTCTAGGGTCCCCGGGTTCGATTCCCGGCAGGATCAACTTTGAAAAATGAAATTTTCAAATTTGGCTCTGGTCTGGATATGGAAAGTAGTGGCCCAAATGACTGCGTTTCGCAGTCGTTTGGGCCACTACTTTCCATAACCATCCCCTTACAGCAGCAGTAAGTATCCCCTTACAGAAGCAGCAGTAACCATCCCCTTACAGAAGACCACCGTGAAATAACAACACGTGTGCTGTTGTGTTTTGGTGAGTGAATAAGGGATGCCAGAGCCCATTTCCCTATCCTCTCCTAATCCCTTATCCTTAATCCTACTGTAGTCGGCAGCGCACTTGCAGCAGCTTTGGCGTTGCTTGTGTTATAGACGACGGCGTTGCCTGTGTTATATCTGCTGATCTGAACATTAAAAAAAAGTCGCGTATTCTTTGAAGTTCGCGGAAGATTCTTATGACGAGAAAAATTTGAAAAATTTCTCTGCAAAGCTGGCTGCAGGTCGCTAGTAAGACATAATAATGGAACAATGCTTAGAAAAATATTTTAATATCAATCAATATAATTTTAATAGGCAACACAATCGCAAGTTATTTTTCTCATAGATAACAAAATTAAACGATAAAATATAAAACACATGTGTGCAGGGGAGGATGACCTCTCTAGATAATAAGTGAAAGTCCTTTGCGAGTAAATTTTATTTAACAGTGTGTAATAAGACTTTGTCGTAATCGACAATGTCGTAGCTTTAATCTATGTTAATTAATAAAAAAAGTTACTCCAAGAAAAAGGGAGTGAAATAAAGTAATTTAAGTCGGGAGGAGCTATTTAATGTACTCATTTGAGTGCGGGCCTCAAATCGTAAAGTTTATGAGGCATTAAGTAAGAAATAAACGCGAGACTTAACTACGGTTAATATCCGAGGGTTAATACACGAAGCACTCTGATACGACTCTATACAATGCCTTTCCATCTCTTTACTGAAACAATTGATACAGCCGAAGATATGGGTTTTATGTGACTTTTTGACAGCGTCTTAGATATAGGAACCTGAAGAGGGTTCAGAATTAGCCTTACCTTAATTCGACAACTATTATACAATATTTCTATTTGTCCGTCTCATACGATCTTCCTCGTCATCCTATCTCTAAAATACTTTGCCGTCCTCCTCCAACTCAAGTTCCAGTCTCATGAATGTGTAACACTTACAAAGCTTTCATATATTTTATGATAACTTCCTTAAATCGAGTATAATAAACACCTGTTGCTTTTTTCCATTTTTTGATGGACGTAATAGACTTTATATGTATACCACATATTGTTTCAATGCTGTGTGTCATCAACAAAGGTGTCTACTAAAGTTTAATGCATTTACTGTTGGTGTCCTATTTTAAAATAAATAAATAAATAAACATTTCCATAAAAATCGTTGTTGTGTCAAAACTTACATAGTTAGATGTATGCTTCCTCTGTTTCCTATAAAGTGTCATAAAAGCTGACATAAAGTTGTTTGGTCATAAGGAATCTTAGTAACTTTAGCAGACATAACTTAAACAGTAAATTTCTGTGGCTTAGCATATTGAATGAGAGAGAATTATTGCCTATTTTTTCTTTATTTTCAGAGTGCATTTTTAAACAAAAACGTTTTATGTACTAAGCATACTTATTCAAAGGTTTAGCATTAATATAAATATTTACTGTAGAAATTGTACAACAGACTAGTAGTAAAATTTCAACTTTAGTTCAAATACTGTATAAGAAGGATTTACTCGGAGAGCGTCGGTGGCGCAGTGGGAAAGACGCGGCTTATCATGTTCGAGTTCGATCTCCGGTCATGTCATGTATAAGCGGCGCAAATATTCTTGGGCTCTGGCGATATCACGTGTCAAATATGCGCAGTAACCGGGGAGACCCACGGAACGAGCGAGACGCAATGATAACATTTGTACAAGGGAGGAAGCAGTTGCGCCGTATTGCTTATTCGGATTTCGCAATTGTACATGCGCAAACGACGCCTGCTCAAGGTCAGTGCCTAAGAAGGTTTACGGCAATTACACCAATGGGTTTTTTGTAAAAAATTAATTGCATTTTCTGATTGTTCTCAAACGGAAGGAAAACATCGTGAGGAAACCTGCATACGCCAAAGAGGAAATTCTAAGGCGCAAGTGAAGTCCACCAACCTGCACTGGGCTAGCGTGGTGGACCATATAGCCCATACGCCATTGTTAAGAGGGTAGGTTTGACATATAATATGCTGCTGTTAATGATGACGATGATGATGAAGACTTGGCTCCTCATATGCATCTATACTAATAAATGTAATGTAAAAAGACGTAGCCGATTTTGTAAGTTTGTTTATTCGTGGAGAGTAATCTCCGTAATCACTGTACTTTTTAGGGTTCCGTACGTCCTAATAAAAAAACGGAACCCTTATAGGATCACTCGTGTGTCCGTCTGTCCGACCAATCTCCCCCCTTATCGCCGAAACTACTAAACCTAAAATTTTGAAAAAAATACAGAAATTAGTTTTCTTCTTATAGATTATAGGAAAACCTATAAGAAGTCCATGATATTAAAATAACATGGTAAATCACTTAATATTGTGCGGATAGGTAACCTTCTTCACGCGAGTTCAACTCGCACTTGTCCCTTTTTTTTATTCCAGATGGAGATAGGCTATACATTATGAATAGCAATTCCATTTGCACTCGACTGAAGCTAGATATGATAAATTAGGTTTGGATATGATAAATTTAGGCATCGGAGTATATTCCTATCGCAGTTACAACTAATCACCATCTGTTAAACCAATGTTATCATCTTATTGTCTCTTAAACCACCCATTCGCGATCCGGCATTGCAGTCCGCCGTGCAAGACTGCAAAGCAGGATGTAGCCCACACACTATCCTGCCTAATCGTCCATCATCAGTACTGTTTCGTCTTCCTATTTGCAAAACTGCAGTCCGCCAGACCACTTGGCTTTACGGACGCCGTGTAGGCCTGCAAAAACATGCCGCATGAAGCGCAGGACTGCAAGATGGACTGTCCTGACTCTTTATAACATTTCCTCTCTACTCTTTTTGTCTGTTGACTGAACAACTGCAGTCATCAGCCTGTCGCAAGATTTCATATAAACATAGCGAGGAATTCAGTCTGTTAATGATTGCGTTGAGATAATTTAATAATGGCGGTTTGTAATATGCGAGGTAAAGGCGGGCTGTGCATTTTCAGTGGTAGCGAGCCGAGTCAGTACGGCATGGCTCGAACGTGAAGGTACATTACACCCCAGTCAAGGCTTATTTACGAGCGCATTACGCAATATGAACACCTGCGCACAGCTTGTGTATAAGCCAACTAAGCTGGGCTTTATTACTGCAACGATAAACTGTTCGACCATGGAATAATTTGTCGCGGCTTTCTGTGAAATGCGATTGACAAGGAACTGTTTACTGGCCCTCTCTTTCAAGAGACGTCAGAGGTTTTCATTCTATTCAATAGTTCATCACAACAAATATGAGTTTGAAACTTTACACTTGCTGTACTTACTGTATAACCCTAAAGTAGACTTAGCAGATGTACATACAATATATTCCAAGCAGAGAGGCAGGCAAACAGATCTACGGACCTTTTACAAGTATTAATAGATCGTTAAAACAATAAAATTAACAAGGAATTACAATCAACCAAGGAAAGTTTATTGTGTGTCAAACTCTTAAAAAATAAACTCTAATAGTTTCAGACTGGTTTTCAGACTGGTTTACAGTCCACTTGATGATAGGTAGCTACTGTAGCTATCGAACCGGGATCGAACCCGGATACCTTTTTTTTTACTTTGGGAAATCCATAATGGATTCCCGGCAGCGAAGGGGATGCTGCGGATTATGCGGGTTATGCCGGACTCCTACCGGCTAAAACCCAACGACTTTCTAGCACGGCTGTAGATGGGCGGGGTCGCATGAACGTTGTTGCACGACTTCGGCGACCCGCCACGACCAGCGCGGGGAAGAACTACGCTCCCTGTCGGAACCTCGGCGTACCCGTGGGCTGAGGTACGCCGGCCATCTCGGGGACCTCACAACAGGCGGTAGTCACCCCTTAGACTACCGCCCAGGTCCTGGGACCCGGGACACCTGAGTCTGAGCTAAAGTAAGTTACTTTACTTACAAACTACAAAAAAAAACCACTTATTTTTGGTTTATACAGGGTGGAATCAAAAATTTCGTTCACTCATCTATATTACATATCTTATAGAAGCTTATATCAAAAATTCCCCTGAAAAACTCAAATTTCGATATGTTATTAAATTTTCTTGGACTATTACGAATTACAAAACACGACAAAATCTGAATTTAAAAAATAATTTTGTTTACCTATAAGGTAATAAATCAAGAAGTGGGTAAAATTGTATGTCGTTCCAGAATGTTGTAAAAGTTTAAAATTGGTATGCGATGAAGTGGAATGCAATGAAGTTAGGAAGTAAGTAACAAGCACTAAGTTTACATACTTGTCGAGATTTCCTCATTATAGCTTCCGTCACGAACTTCGTAACGTCAACTCGGTGCGCTAAGCGATTACATGTTGGACGCTACACATGTGTGCTTTAAATCTTACTAATATTA
The DNA here is from genome assembly GCA_910589475.2 of Bembecia ichneumoniformis. Taxonomy (NCBI): domain Eukaryota; kingdom Metazoa; phylum Arthropoda; class Insecta; order Lepidoptera; family Sesiidae; genus Bembecia; species Bembecia ichneumoniformis. The sequence goes on along the minus strand of OU342533.1, from coordinate 11,755,646 downwards.
TACATAAATGCGAAAGTTCATGTGGATGGATGTTTGTTACTCTTTCACGCAAAAGCGGCTTCACAGATTTGAATGAAATTTGGCACACAGATAGTTTATTACCTAGATTAACATATAAGACACTTTTTATCCTGGAAAAATGTTAGATTCCCGAGGGATCGTATAAAAAATATAAAAAATTGGGAGCCACTGTCGCCGTGGTGGCGACGGTGATTTATAGTCCATGTAATTCTCTAGTGGAATAGGTCCCTGAAATTCGTGAAATCAATAAAATAATACGGGTTGCACTCCGGGAGTGCCGGCAGAAGTGAAAACTTGAATATTAACGTTGTGCATTTTTGATATTTTGGAATGGTTAGGGAATAATTTTGCACGAATTGCTTTAATATCAGTATAGCGACTGGTCTCCACTCAGTGGCGACCGTCCACCTACATCACCACTTGTGTGGCTACCGGACGCCACTCTTGCGACGGTCGCTAACACTCCTAGCAACACAAAACTTCAACCTTGCGGAGACATTACTCCATATACTGCATTTTATCTACACCCATATATATACCACATTACGTCCAGCCGCGGCGTATATCTGGGTCCGGGGTCTAGTTGAGTTGGTCTTACGAATTTTCGATCAGGTTTTCGATCGCGAGTTTAAGAGGCTCCACGCTATCGATAAGAAAAAATCACTGCTTTGTTCTCCGATTCAACTCGTTTAAACATGTGATATACATGTGATTTGATACGTCACTGCATGTGATACATAACTTCTTGGTCTATGGTTACGAGAAATCTTCTTGGTCTATAGTTCTTGGTTTACGAGAAATTAAATAAAATTTTAATGTATTGCTTTGTTACAAAAATCGATTCAACTTAGTTGTTTCAAGAAGTAATGCAATGTGTGTACCTATAATCAAATGATAGAGTTTCTATACTATAAATGACACGAACACTTTTTCATTTAATTCAATAATTTCAGAAAAACAAAGGTTTTTTTTATATTTTTGAGTAGCGGATGCCCCTAGCGAGGGCCGGTTGTAGGGAGCCCAGTTACCCAAGGTAATTCGCGTAGTAGAGGACGTTAACATTTTTTCCTCATCGCAAAAACGCACAGCGCCGCTAAAGAAGTTTTCACTTCAAAAATACCTTTAATGAGGTGCGCAGCGAAGACAATCGCAGCTGTGAACACGTGCAGTCGCCACGAACAGGTGCACATCGTGTGCTACCCCACACCCTGAAACAATAAAAACAACAGCTATTAGAACCGATAATAAAGTAAAGTTATAAGACTGACACGACGGCGAAGATGAGCATACACTTCTTCCAATTTCATACAGTAAGTAATATGGTGCTATTAATGTGAGATTTCCCGAGTCATCTGCCACACGTTATTTATTATACCGAAGGATTAACTCGTTTTGTACGTGTGTCAGCAACGGATTTGTGGCGCGTCCTACATTTACAACCACAATATAAAATAATGTTCTGTGTAATTCATTTTATATTTCGTTCCTTATGCTTACATAGTTTAAATTGAAGCCGCTTCCCGCGTCTGTATGTCTGTCAGTATGTTCTCTAACGCCTCCTAAACCACGCAACTGAATTTGATGAGATTTTCATTAATGGAACAAGCGTTAAAAGAGGATTTATATTATAACTAGCTGAACTCGGCCACGCTTCGCTGCGGTCCATACGGCGGCGGCGTGCGCAAGGGGCGCGCGGTACTGGACACTGACATTATACATATAATACTATTTATCGTAGCGTGATGTTATATAGCCTATAGCCTTCCTCAATAAATGGATTATTCAAAACAAAAAGAATTTTTCAATTCGAAGCAGTAGTTCCTGAGATTAGCGCGTTTAAACAAACAATTTTTTTCACTATAAAAGCATAAATATAAATATTGTAGCCAATTATGTAATCCATTGCAAATATGTAAGTCTATAGGTCTGTACAAGTCTATATCACAGTCGCACTAGTAACACAGATACGAGCATAAACTAGTAAATAAACTCAGAAGTAATGCTCTGTGGTAGAATACCTGTTGAAATGAGCAAATCGGTTCTAATAGGTAAAGAATGACTAAACATCAGTATGATGTTTAGTCATTCTTTACCTTCTCTTTATTACTTAACCAATGGCTTTTTAATTTATAGATTACATTTTTGATTATTATGATTTTAAAGAATTGTATAATAAAACACTTAATTTCATTTATTATATTAAAATATATTAGTTTCTTTTTTAATTGAAAGGTTATAATAAACTACACGTAAAACAATTAAATAGAAATGTTTACATGCCTTTGTTGGGTAGAACATATTTGTACCATGTAACTGCTGTTAGTAAATTAAAATCATGTAAATATGTATTATGTTCGCGCAAACTTAGTACAGCTATTATAGTTGATATAATTTTATCTGGAGAAAGTGGGAAACACTCAATGTAATTAAATAAACATTTTTCAAAGTTCTGTTTACGTTTTTTAACTGTACACGCTACGAGCGCAGAGAAAATTATCAACTCATACAAAACTTGGCCAAAGCTGTTTTATTAGTTTTATGTATAAGTTTACAAATCTCCTCAAAAGAATTTTTCTTAAAAGAAATGTCGAATAAGAAATAATATATTGTTCCGACGAAATCGTTTATTAAAAGCCAAAATTGCTTATTGAGAACGAGTCAAGAGTAAGTCGGTTAACAAAGGGTTCTTTTCTTGTATTATTTCTTATTCTGATTCATTCGTATACTTCGGCTTAAAAATGAATCACAATCTTCAATTTGCTTTGTGTTTGAGTGAATTTTAATAAATGTAGAAGTCTCATTAAGCCTTAAGGAAAATACATATAATAATATATTATTTCATAAGACGCCATCAAATTATGGCATTACTTGACGGTGATAAAAATGATGTGCGTACACTTTGTTCCTTTGAGTTACTTCATTCTATTTGGCTTTTGATTGTCATCATTCAAATTGAATTTTTAAGACAGTAGCTTCGCTCGCTTTATCAATTACAAAAAGAATGTCATCAAATCTTTCAAACAAAAACCATCCATACACATTCATAAAAGTGTATTGAAACGGTTGAACGAAAATCGTGACACTTGATTTTTATATTTTAAGAATATGTCTATTAAATGTATTTAGTATTTTGTTTAATGACAAAATCACCAAATATTTTATGCAAATATATGACGTACAGGCGAACTGTCCATTACGTGGTAGGTATATCACGTATACCATGTATTGTGAAGTTTATCAGCAGTTATACAGACGCGAAAAATTTCTTGTGGCGCCGCGCGGCGCCCGCGTAGCAGCCGCGTACTTGTGTTGATTCGTAGCAAGTTGAAACTACCTAGCTAACAACATTTGAATTGAGTGAATTTGAGTGAATTTGAGTGAATTCACAAGAATATGTTTAAGCATTTTGTTGTTATAGGTCTACCCGTTCACGCGTGATGCCGTGACCAAGGGAAATGGGGATTCATTTTTATATATAGAGAAGATATATAGATTTTACATAGTTGCAAAAAAGCTTATATTTCCATAACAACAGATCGCCGCATGGTGGCCGCGCGGCGCTCCCTTACGCAGTGTTCGTTGGCACTGACAATCAATCGCTTAAAGGTATCGCCAACACCCACTCTGAGTTACAGAAGCACCCTAAAGATGATGCAGGTATTCTGCCGTTTTTGACAAGATACGGATAGAAGATACGAAGTCAGGATAGGGTAAGTGCTCTGTATCCTTATTTAAACCACATACCTTTTTTATAAACCAATTTATAAAAAAAAATTACGGATCGCTAATTTAGTTCCAGAACATTTTTGGATTGTGATTTATTTGGTGACTTCTAAGTGTAGACATTTCCAGCGGTTTGTGATATTAATCAAGTTTTTATTGCTAACAGTCACGTAACGTGGTACCTACATGCGCACAGGTGCTCGATGCCGACATTCTATTCCAAATATTGCTATTTCGTTTCTAACTTTACTTTAACTTACTTCAAAGCACACAACGAGAGACAAACACACACATACAACTTTGTAAAGTAAAATTGTTTATTTTCTTTTTAATTTTATTAAGTAAGTATACGAGCAAACAATCATGTTTTTCTAAAGTTATTTAGCAACTTATAAAAGCTACAATTAAAATTATAAATTAACCCTCTATTTTCCACTGAGCCCAAACACGCTATATCTGCTGTGAGTTGCTGAGGAGTTGGGTGTTCCGCAGACTACTTGATGATCAGATACATCAGATCAAAGTTACTATTTTATATTATATCACTATATAAAATTTCACACCAATAGAATCTGTGGAAGTTAGTGGAATCAAATCGTCAACTAGGAAAACGCCTGAACAGTTTTTCATAAACTGTAGTTATGTCGATATGTCAGCTTTCAAACAAAAACAAAACCAGATCAAAATCGGTCCATCCGTTCGGGAGTTACGATGCCATAGACAGATACACATAACATAATAAATGATTAAATTTTTATATTTAAAAGACCATTAACTTTAAGTATAACAAACCAAATTTTAAAATAAAATACTTATTTTTAAATAAACCATCATGTAAATTTTATCAAGAAAACGTTTTTTGTCAATATCTCAAAAGTGTACTTTTTGGACATAGCAGATTTTGGTTTGACAACGACGATATTTTAGTTCAGCTTGTACAGATTACATTTAAAGATTTATCACAGCATGCATAATATACATATATAATGCAATTCAATGTTATTAACACACTATGATCTTAAGGTCCAAAATGAATTATTATTGTAGTTCCTAAAGTTTCCTTAAGATTGAACACTTCAACTGCCTTGCTTTGTATATTACAATTATAAACATTACAATCCTAATTTATATTTTGAGTGTTTTGATGCCATTTATAACTATGAGTTTTATACTTAACTAAAATAAGTATAAGGAGTAAGGAGTCATTTCAAATATTGAGGTTGTTATATTTAAAAGATTACATTAAAGGAATAAATCATTACTCAGAAGTAAATATTTGGCTCCGATATTGCTGTAACTCAATTATACGCAGTTAATTTATTGCGGCTTTTAAAAGGTACACTTTTAAAATAATTTTACATCTTTATTTTTTACTCTCGTGGTTTTTATTATACTTTCACGTATATATTAAACATATTATAAAACTAGCTGAGCCCGCAACTTGTGGTATAGCGGGTAATGTTTTTGGTTGCAAACCGATTGGAATGAAACAAACACTAAATGTTACGGGAAGTTTTCTACTATATATCAGTGAAAACCGCATTCAAGCCGATTAAGCTGTTTCTGAGATAAGCGTGCATAAACAGACAAAAATTCTAAAACAATTTTTTTATCTCTTTACCATTAAGTACAACGTGTACAAATTGTTTTTTTTTTTTTTTTTTTTTTTTTTTAAATAATGTAGACACGGCTCGTTTACGTTTTTATTATATTTAGGAAGGAGTAAGTCGCTCTTCGGTTTTGTCCGTTTTTCCGCTAACTTCTCTTAAACCGAGCTTTTGATACGATTTTCTATAATGCAAAGAGCGATAAACGAGGGAGGTTTGTGTGTATGTTCGCTAGTTTTAAATAAGTTTCTTAAAAATAATTAAAAAATAAATAATAGTAAAGTCAGTTCAATAACAATACGTTTTTTCCAGAGTTCTATTCGACACGCTGCCTGTACGAAACAGTTCTAGAAAATTCAATGCGTTTAATGTTCCAATAAATTGTGAGTTCATAAAGATCCAATTCACTTAGGCCGTGCCCGAAACCGCGAATGCCGAATGAAATACGAAATAATACGATGATACCCAGATTTTGGTTATATCCATGACAATAATGGTTACGTTTATAATAAATTAAAGTCAGTTAAACATATCAAACTACGAGTATGTAATGAAGGGAGGAAAATCTAAATATACTGAAAATAGATTCTTTTAGGTCTTCTTTTAGAAATGTTTCCAATGTAAGATTAAAGAAAATAGCCACAAGTTGCTAGAACGATTTAGTAGCTCATACTGTGAAAAATAGGGTATTTTAGTCTATATGAAAAAAAAAAGTATATTATTGAGATAGCTTAGGCAAAAAGCAGTCGGAAAATGTTAGTTTTAGTTCGTAAAATAACAATATAAATTTTAAAATTAAATTCAAAGTTTTCAGAATTAATAGTCTGTTCCTAAACACAATGAAATAGTAGCCGCCATGTTTACGTCATACGATTGTGTAAACAAAAAAGTGTCAGTCAGTGTCATGTCAATTACCGGCGCATTTGTTTACAAAGCCAACTGACGTCATAACCACAGAGCAACATAGTTTCCAGCGTTTTCGTCAAATTACGCGTGAAATTTGAAAATGTAAATTTTAAATGCATTTTTATTAAACTTATCGATTGAATAAAAATTTGGTGTTTTTTTAGTGGTTCATTAGCACTACCTATAGAATCTAATTGAGATACTTTTTAAAAATGGGTGTAATACCCTATTCTTCGATATAATACTGCTAAAAAGATAATACTATCTCCGTTTTGCCCATCGGCATCGTATCAATTATTCAGATTGGTAAAAAACAGTGAAAGAAGGCAACAACACCCGCTTCAGAATAACGGTCAACTGAGAACGTAATCATTCACTATCATTACAGTTTTACAAGTGCTATCATTTCACCTGATTTATTATCCAAAATTATATTACGTTGGGGAAAATTTTCTTTGCATTTTATATGAAAACTCATTTTTTTTTCAAAGTTTGCTTAAATTTAATTACAGTATATATATGCCATTTTGTTCGATGACAAAAAACCATATTGTAGGTTGATCCCGTTGCTATAGAAATTTTGGGACTTCTGATAAAAAAAAAACGCGACAAGTAGTTTTGATGTTAACCTAACACTGCCTAAAATCAACGTGTTAACCTGTTAACAGTTATCAACCTGTTCCACAGTTCTATAGTTAAATCCAGAGGTGTTATAATTGAAAAATTGTTCCAGTAGCTTTGTCAAACTTACATCGTTATAATATTGTAATGCCATATTTGCTTTACCACTCATGCTGATTAATTGTAACCTTTTAAACTAAAAGTGGATTTTTTTTATTTGGTTTACTTTTACTATTTAAATTATTTATTGTATGCTATTTGTACCTGTAAATTTCCCCAATAATAAATAAATAAATAAGCAATAAAAAGAATCATCAAACAATTTGATGTTAATTAGATTATTAATTTACAAATTTCTTTGGGAAAAAAATAAATTACCTAACAAATAAAGAAATGAATGCCGACTGTTGGGACCCGTGCAATATTGGGCTACATTTTCTCATAAATGAAGAAAAAAAATTATCTGAAGGAAAGCAGTAAAACCGACTTTACAATTTATATTGTAATTGTATTGCTAAGAATAAGTCATTATCTTTATAGGCGTAAAATTAACTAAATAATTTGTTTAGCGCTTCCTAATGGCCATGTTGAGTGCAAAGATCGTAGAATATTTATTACCTTACCGGAGGTTAGTCGTGTGGTAGACGGTGTTTTACAACCATACATATAGGTCAATGTTTACAACGCACATTTTTTGCTGAGTTTGTGTGAGAACATTAAACCTAGTGCACGCATACAATCAGTAATAGCTCAATAGAACAAATGCAAGGCAGGTGGCAAGCAGGTGGAAGTTCAAAGCCTAATAGGACGTCTGATATCTTTAGCGTCTGATACTTTGACTTGTAGCGTACTATAGCCAGATATAGATACAATTTGAATCATCTTTGGACCCAACTGTACCTGTCTACGCTTACAAATGTCGTAGTGTTTGTTAATACGACAATTTTACCACAAATACAATACAAGTATGCAAGCGATGGGCAATGATATATTTAGTACTGTAATTGGAGTAGTTTGTGCTGTCGTTAGTTCGATTATATTTTATCATGACGGATTGATCTAAATGGTTGTTATTATTGTTTTACTAACTTGAAATTTTAAATTTCGGTAAATTATAATTAGCTCATTTCACTATCCTTTCCCATAATCCTAATCCTTATCCCTAATCCTACTGAGTTCGGCAGCGCGCTTGCAGGACCTATGGCATTGCTTGAGTTTAGGAGACGGTAGCCATCTACCATCAGGGACCGTAAGCTTGACTGAGGCCCTTTACATAAAAAAGCTCACAGTGTAAGTAGAATTATTTGTATTTAAAAAATTAAAGTTTCGTAAATATTTTTCACTTTTCAATCCAAATTCCATAAAGGTCGATTAAGAAGGCTTAAGTATTATTTAAGGTATCTATTAAAAATTTTAGAAAAAAATAGTGTAATATTACGTAGTTAGTAAAACTAGTAGGTAAACGTCAAAGTAAAGAATTCAAAATATATATATTTTACTCTTGAAAGTTGGAAGAATGACATTCGTGAACAACATTTTGTCAAGTTAAGAGGGCTCTCCCTTATGGGACAATTGTTGATCGAACTATTACCTATTTCCAAACAAGTTTGCCACAGTATTGATGGCACAATAGAAACGAGAAAGAAGTTAATTTGTTGGCAACTTTGGGCCCATAAAAAGTAGGGCAGTGACATTTGTAGGATTTTATCTAACTTTATTTTATTATGGAAAGGACAGTTACTGTCAAAAGTTATAATAAGCTGGTATTACTTAATATGTAATCGAAAAATTCAACAGTATCTATTTGGACTACATCTAATTGATCAGATATACATATTATGTCTCACCGATAAGTCCAAATCTCACTCTAGCCATACAAGTCTCGACTTCTCGACTTTTCGGATATCCTCGTGTGTTCAATGTGTGTTTATAAAATCAAGAACAATTGTTTCTCTTTCTTTGTTTAGGTATAAAGTACTTTGCAAAATATAGTACTAAAATTTAAATCACTCAAATTAATAATAGACTTTAATGAAATTCTATGAAATAAAATAAGAGAGATGACAAGAGGCGTCATGACAAGTAAGAAACTAGCATTTGCTATCCGTCCACCATTTTGTAAAAGGTCGTGTTGGAAAGTACGTTTGACATTTATTAAATGTTATCGTCTTTCAAGCGGAAATTGTATCCAAATAGATTGTATAAGTTTAGGTTTTTTTTTATGTTAAGGTTGGCAGCAGGCTGACGGTCCACTTGATGGTAGGTGGCTACCGTCGCCTATAACACAAGCAACGCCAAAGCTGCTGCAAATGCGCTGCCGCCTGCAGTAGGATTAAGGATAAGGGATTGGGAGGGGGGTAGGAAAATGGGCTCTGGCATCCCTTACTCACTCACCAAAACACAACAGCACACGTGCTGTTATTTCACGGTGGTCTTCTGTAAGGGGGTGGTTACTGCCGCCAGACGGGCTGCCCAAATGACTGCGAAAACGCAGTGTGCTCTGCCACTACTTTTCAAATCCAGACCAGAACCAAATTAGAAAAGTTGATTTTTTTTTCAAAGTTGACCCTGCCGGGAATCGAACCTGGGAACCCTAGAACAGAGCGTTAAGGCAATAACCACTCATCCAACGGGCTCGTCAAATACCTATAATACCTAAATACCTATAATCAAATTAAAGCCAATTACAATCGAATTATAGCCAATTATAAACGACTAAGGGAAAAACTTTTGTAATCATTTTATGATTTTGTAATGTTTATGGGGAAACTAGCTGTGCCCGCGACTTCGTACGCCCTGTGGTTGTTTTTTGAAAATTTGACAGGAACCTAATTTCATCCAAATCAGTTCAGCCATTTTTGCGTGATTGTGTTGGCAACTTCTAAAGCTCTGGTTTCCTAGGCTAGCGGTGCCGACATATAGCGGCCGTAATACAGCGGTGAATGACGTCACTAGAACGTTGTCTATGTAAACAAAATGGCGCGGTTTCGTAGAGAGCGGTAATGGACACCGTTTTTCTTGATAGCGGTGAAGCCATTTTTTTAAATATTGTATTGATTTGACCAGTCGAAGTACAAAATGAGTTCCAACTCCAACTGGAGCAGCGAGGATGACGAAATTTTTATTAGATTTCGTACGTAATCACTCTCCTGGATACATTTTTAGGTTGTTTTTTTTTAAAAAAACGGTGGCCGATGGTGATGGAACTTTCCACATGTTGTCACCCTAAAGACGGCCGTCTTTTTGCGTCCGTTAAATTGCGTCCGTTAGGTGACGGCACCGCTTTCATAGGAAACCAGAGCCTAAGGCAAAAGAATACGAGGCCGATCACCAAGAAGTTGGACAGTAAAGTAAAGGAAGCCACCCCTTCTGATGCAATGTGATTCTGAAATGGTGTGGGCGACCATTCACTTGGGCCGATGGAAGTAGATGGTGTGGTCGAAACTGGGACTTTGTACCCACGATCCTCAGTAATAATAAGGGACTGATTGGAGAGAGTTTATGGAGTAGGCAGTGATTGGCACTTTTCTGAAGAATATACCTATAGAGATATTTTATAGAACCATACTGATTGACATAGCTTAAAGAATCAGCAAGCTGATGTAGTGGCCTAGCTCCAAGAGCTGACTAAATGCCGACGACATGATGACTTCATTTGTAAAAACGCTTGACTGCTTAAGACCATTAACACTATAAGAGAAGTAACAATATTAGTTATCTCCAAAGACGGAATAATGTTTCAACCACATTTTTAAATAATAAAGTGACAGACATTTGTGACACGTAGGGAAGTAAAATAATAAAGATGACAAGGTCAGAGGTGGCCGTAAACCACAAACTCAGTGGATTCGTTAAATTAATCTAACCTTCGCCCACAACTAACGTGTACACAGGGATGGATCTCAAATAACATATTTTAATAACAATCGTGTACGAAAATTATGTCAATAAACTAGCTGAGCCCGCAACTTCGTACACGTGGTAATTCGGTATAGCGTGTGACTTTTTTTGTTTGTAAACCGATTGGAATGAAACAAACGCTAAATGTTACGGGAAGCTTGCTACAATACAATACTGAAAACCGCATTCAAATCGGTTAAGCCGTTTCTGAGATTAGCGTGCACAAACTTACAGACAAACAGACAAAAATTCTAAAATCACATTTTTGACCTCGGTAACGTAAGTAGGTACAAATAGGTACACAACGTGTACAATTTTTTTTTTTTAATTTAATGTACAGACACGGCTTATTTAGGATTTTATCTTATGTATAGATATAGATATAGATATAGACTTTGACGACCGCATTCATAAAATGAGTAACCTGTCTGACTGTAGTAAGCACCATCTCACAGAAGACCTCCGGGAAAAAAAACTACTTGTGCTGTTGTTTTGTTGCTTGAATATTGAGTAAGGGATATCAACCTCCTCATTTTTACTTTCTCTTCTCAAAGTTGAGATTCCCTAATGATGCTATTTATAGGAGCCCAAATATCAAAACTGTATTATGCTGTGGCTATGCTATAGTTGATATGTTGCTATAGTACTACGAATAGAAAAGGCTTCTTGATGTTTTCCTTCACGGATTAGAAGTGATCATTATTTCTAGAGAATATAAAAGAGTCAGATATGAAACCAAGAGATTCGAAACCCTCTATCGAGTCAACCTAGAGCGGCGTTGCCACCTTTCTTTTTTTTTTCGAGGAGAAATCCTTTTACAGATTTCCTACCGCTGGCTAGGTGGTAGGGTTATGTGGGGGTAACCAGTGCTCCACGCTACGCTCTAGGCCATAACGGTACTGGCACTACCCACTAAAACTCCCCGGTGTATCCTTGCCCTGTGAGAGGGATTGACCGGGCTCTGCCGAGGCAACAACTCCGATCCACCCCACTCCAGGGCAGCTTAGCCATTGCTGGCTAAACTAACTCCAATGGCGGATTGCCCGGAGGCACCAGGGCAATCCCCAGACGACGGGGGGGGGGGGGGGGGACCTTGTGCAGGCACAAATAGCTAGCCAGTCATGTGTGTAAGTCCTCTAGGATACTAGAGGCGGGCTTGATATGCCCGCTTTCTCCTGCCCAACGGCCTGCGTCTGAGGGAAAGACCGGCCTTTCCTCCCGCTCCCTCTCAGCTGCCTCTGTGACACGACATCTCCGCAGAAGGAGGCAACCGCTTTCCAGGTAGTCACACTCTCAATCATGACTCTTACCATGATTGGCAGTGAGAGCGGCGTTGCCACCTAGATTTTTTTAAAAAAAAAGAAGAAAATACAACGGTATCGTCTTTCGTTAGTCAGACTGTAACTTATCGTAAGTACTGTTCTATGGGAGAAGGAGATAATAAACTTTATTATTATGACTATCGTACGTTGAAAATCAACGAGAGGGCGTGACTGTATTCATGAAATCTTATTCGAAAATGAAATAAACATTTGTACAGCTAATATTGCTGCTCGTGATGCCGAATTGGAGCATAATTCAGCGACATTAAAAGCGATGTATACAGTTATATAGGTCAGCAAAATGTGTCGTGTTCAAACGAAGTAGGGTAGCGAGTTTGTTACGACCAATATATACTAGATCACGTACGTTGCGAACATACAACAAGTAGATTTCTTGCTTGGTACGTGACTGTGGCAGACATTGCGACGTTTTACCCTATACGGGCACACCGCCCCCCTAAGGCCCCGGTGGTTATTGTAAATTTTGTATTAAAAAACCCTATAATACCGTAATACTGAGTCAAGGTGAATATATGAGATGTTCCGGAAGAAATGATTGGCGATAAAACTGAACAATAAGTTCTGGATCAACTTTATAACATATAATAATAAAGTTTATTTTGAATTGAAAGAATTTTTGTGTATATAGGAAACTGATTGAACAGACACGTAATTTTATACTACAGAACTATTAAGAAGCTCCTTTTTCTCTCTGTGTATGTAGGTTTGCACTAATATGCTAGTACTATTTTATTTATTCTGTGCTAATACTACAAAGAAATCGGTAGAAATGCCGCTTTTCGCGTACGCCACTTAAACTGTTTTATATAGATCAAAGACATTAAATCATATAACTTTTTTCCTACAATTAGCTAACATGGATATTACTTCACAAATGACTCTTAATTGCCTACCTTAAGTATCGATTTTAATTAACTTTGTGCTTTAGTTCACTGTAGATCCAAATTATCAAATATTTTCCTCTGTGAAACGTTAAAATTGATATAAAACTCAAGTTTCGCCTAATCATTTACGCCTTCGTAAATAATGAAAGAAGGCCTTTTTCTTTCAACTACAAACTATAAGCGGTTGTTAAAGACTGCTTTATTAGACAATAATTGAGTCTTCCTATATGAATAAAACTAGCTGAACTCGGCCACGCTTCGCTGCGGCCCATACGGCGGCGGCCGGCGTGCGCATGGGGCGCGCGGTGCTGGACACTGCTTATATATAATACTATTTATCGTAGCGTGATGTTATTAGCTTATAGTCTTCATCGATAAATAGACTATTCAAAACAAAAAGAATTTTTCAATTTGAACCAGTAGTTCCTGAGATTAGTGCGTTCAAACAAACAAACAACCCGTATAGATAGTATATACACAAATACCTTACACTTTAATAGATGGCTTATGATCTTCGATCAACAATATACCTAGATTAAAGGTGACAGCTCTGAAAACGGCCCAAGAAATAAGAGCACAAAATAAGCGTTTCCGACAGTATGGTTCAACCAAAGCAAACGTTCGGACGCGTTAAACCACAGTGTGCGTTTAAGGGATTCACTGAGGCAAATGACATTTACTATAGAACTCGCTGGCGGCGGATCCAATTCAACAGGCCTAGAAATGGTGTTTCATTGTTTTTACCATTAGAACATTGCACAATTTTTTTTTTAATTAATACAATTTTTTAATCTGATATTAACTTATTAATAGGTACAGGATTCATATGCCTGCAATAAGCCGTTTTCGAGAGAATTTTCAAAAAAGGTTAAATAAGAATTTTCAATAAGGTTCTTCTTGTGTTCTAATTTTTTTTTGTGGAGTTTCTATTACTTTAACGAAAATTCTAATTAAGACAATTGGTTCTTCACATGTTTAAGTATAATATATATTCTTTTCAAAGCAATTGTCTTGTCTATTTCTTGTAACATCTTCATTAAACAATGGATATTTTTAGTATTTAGCGTTTGTCTCCCCCTTAAAACTATTAAAAAGCGTTTAGACTTAAGGTATATTTTAAGCTAATTTAACAGATATAGCTTTAAGTATAATCAACAACAGATTAACACGAACTGTTTTTCGCTTTGATTTTGTATGAGACCTTTAATCTAGGTGTATTGTTGATCGAACCTTATTATGAAGCCAGAAGACACAAACATTAGATCGCATAAATCGCAACAATTGCAGATCGCATAATATACATACTTACACACAAGCGTATAAATGAAAAGTGACACTCGTATAAAGGTGACAAGATGTCAACGAATCAACCACATGTCAAATATGCGTACCTATGTAACACAATTCAAAGAAACAAGAAAATGTAATAATCCCCGTCGAGTTAAAACGCGAACGTACGCTCCTGGCGAAATACAAAACAGATATTACCATAGCAAATATAATTCGCTCAAGACTGCCGCATCAAAGAGACGAAAATTACTGCGAACAGGTGTGGGGAATCATCTCCGAAACGTTGCCGAACGTTATTTTGATATGTGAGCAGGTAAATTGTTGGCCACACAGGAGCAGGTAAATCGTTGGCAATACAGCCTAACACACAATGTACCGTGATGATTTTGCTTGCCTTTTCAGAATATACAGCTTTTTAAGTGTCTTGATAAACTTACATGGATAATGTAGATGATTGAAATTCGGTATAGTTGATAAATATAACGAAGTATAATAATTTTAACAAAAAAAGCAACTATAGTGTTTATTTTTCTGACAACTTTTTGGGTTTATATTTGTTTCCAGTCGTGTTGTAATAATTTTAAACTATATAGCAAAGATAAAATAATGGAGTGGACCTATACTATTGAAATATGTGTAATTGTTGTAATGAAAAAGTATTAAAAATATTATCTCCTTTCGATTTTCGAGATCATGTGCAAATGCCACTTATAAAATCTCCCAAAAATTGCAAGTAAAACTAAAGTAATATATATAAGCTACCAAGGCTGTTTTAAGGATATTATGGATTGTTACTCTTCAAAAAGCTAAAAGTGCGTTTCCAGATTAATATATCCTAATGTGGTTTAGTATTCGGAATAAAAAAATGACATTTTCACAATTTAGCAGGTATTTATACATTGTAACGATTACAAAAATTTTTCATAAAAATCAAATTAGCCCGCAATGATAAAGGCGAATTTATCGAACATATTTTGCGCAAGTAGTCACCATAAAAATATTAACGTGGAATCAAGAACCTGGACCAAATTAAACAGTTTAAATCTGTGGTATAATCCTACATCTTTAAACTTAATAAATTTATTTATTAGTAAACTTAACAAACTGTAAAGTGGTGCAGAGTTACATTTACCTGGGCACTGCGATTTCAAACACAAGGAGGCTGTGAGTTCGAAATAAGAAGATGGAGACTTTGGAGAAATAGGAGACTAAAGTCCGATTTATGAGATCCCTTGTCTTTCACATCTTTCTTTATGGAGCTGAAACCTGGTCCTCAAGACTGCAACATCTTCGCAAGATTGACGCAATGGAGATGTGGTTTTGGAGACACCTCCTAAATTTCACATGGACAGCGTTTCGCACCAACAAATCAATTTTAAAGACCTTAAAGATAAGGACAGGCTTTCGTCGGTTGTGCTATTGCGAATACTAAAGTTCTTTGGCCACATCTTTAGGAAGGAAAATTCGATGGAATGGCTTGTGATCCAGACCTTTGGGCGTCTTCCCTCCACCTGACCTTTTTAAAATACCCGTTGGACAGACCTAATAAAATAAATCCACAACCCTATCTACTGTGGTACAGTATTCTCATGACACCACCAGCAGACAAAAGTGAAGAAGACATACATACATACATACGTACATACGTACATACGTACATACGTACATACGTACAAACGTACTTACGTACATACATGCAACATACATTCTCGTACATACATTACTGCTTCGCTGATTGTTGTCCATTTGTATTAATAATTCTCATATTTACATAATGGCCTAAAAATAGAAGTTTTGTATTTATTTTTTATATCTGATTGTATTAAACTACAGAGAAAGTGTGAATTGGCTCTATTAATTATTGCTCTACACATCGCTCTCATTTCACGGTAGAACTGATTATTTTATTTAAATATTTAAAATAAGAACTTGATAATACCATTTTTGTTTGTGTACTTTGTGAATATTTTTTGTTTTTCTCAATGAAAAAGCGATTGAATTTGTTAAGTTTCCGAATTTGGAGGAAAACAAACAATCAATATTCAGGGTTTAGAGTGAAATTCGCGGTCTGTTAGATTGCGGCTACGTCGTGCCCTCAGAGAAATATACCTAACTCATTTATATTCCCTTTATGATGTCGACTCCCTAAATAAAGTTATACAGTTTACAGCAACTCTTTGTTTTACGACCACAACAGGAAACAAATACTGGGAGACGATGGAATCTTATTACAAGTCGTCCACGAAGACTGGCGCTCGTCTCGGGAATATGGGGAGAAAAGTTAACATAAGAAAACAATGTCTTTTTCTCTTTTTATTTGCCTAAATATATTAAGATGTATTAATAATTTAATTTAACAAATATTTTATTATAAATGGCTTAATAAGAATAATTACGAAAATCATATTACTTACACCGTTAATTTATTTGTACAAAAATACATCTTTTTTTAATAATAATCTTGATTGACAGGGACAAAATGTAAATGTCTATAGATACCAGTAACTGGTATGCAAACATAAAGCAAGTGTTTTTTTTATTTGTGTTTGTGTGACCTAGAAAAGCTTATGTATGCTGTTGATATTTTAAATAAATAAAATAAAATGAATAAGTTAAAAAGTTACAATGATTTAAATTACAAATAAATAATATCTACTTATTTTTATGTTAAGACAGGCTGACGATCCACTTGATGGTAGGTGACTATAACATCTATAACACAAGCAACGCGCAACGCCAAAGCTGCTACAAGTGCGCTGCCGACTACAGTAGGGTTAAAATAGGTAAGGGATTGGATAGGAGAATGGGATCTGGCATCCCTTACTCACTCACTGAAACACAATAGCACACGTGCCGTTATTTCACGGTGGTCTTCAAGAGGGTGGTCAGACGCCAGACGGGCTGCCTAAATGACCGCGAAACGCAGTGTGCCCTGTCACTACTTCCAGATCCAGACGAGAGCAAAATTTGAAGCATCGCCGGTTCCGGTTGGATTAATTCTGTACGAATTAATCCAACCGGAACCGTTTAACTTGTGGACCACTAGGCGTGAGCAGGGGTTTCATCCCTTCGTGGTCGATGTACCTCGATCACGCACGAAGCGTTTCAGTTCCACCTTCCTCGTTCGGACTGCTAAGGAGTGGAACTCATTGCCCGCGTCTGTGTTCTCACAGAACTACAACCTCGGGGTCTTCAAAACCAGGATAAATGGGCATTTGCTGGGTGAGCGTGGTCCACCTTCGGCCGCATCTACACCTCACATCAGGTGAGATAGTGGTCAAGCGCTACCTTGATTTAATAAAAAAAAAAGTTTATTTTTCAAAGTTGACCCTGCCAGGAATCGAACCCGGAAGCCCAGAGCGTTAATTGTAATTTGAAAATGCTGCATTTTTTTTTATTTCACACGACTTACTAAGAAGAATTTAACATCAAATTCTGTGAAAGCAAGCTCAAATATTGTGAGCAAATCGTCTGTGGCTGAGAATAAAGTAATGTGAGCAAAATTGGATTCACAACCGCGATAAGAAATGTTAAGCCATACATTATCTTATCTATATCAGTAAATTATTTCAAATTATAATAAATGATTAGTCGGTACATGGAACAAAAAATAAATTATATTTCTTACTAATAATATAAAGAAGAAAGGTTGTGAGAATATATTAATACTCTTTAAAGCAAAAAAACACTTAACGGATTTGGATGAAATTTGGCACACAGATAGCTTATTGGATTTTTGGTTGGATAGTCCAAGCTCTTTAATATCACGCTACGACCCTTAGTGAAAAGAAAAAAGTTAGGAGAAAAGAGTTACCATTTGCGTTTTTACTTAGAGAATTTATTTTGGGATTCTCATACGTAAATAATAATACATTCTAATTGAATATATAAATGGTTGAGAAAAGGCGAAGTCCTTTACTAAAGTACGTACATAGGTTGCTATTTATGTAAGCCTTGACAACACTGAGCGCTTTAGGCACCATCTGGCATTACTATTAAAAAGTTTGACTTTTTTTACATAACCTCAATTATAACATTTAGGTATTATTTGAATGCGATTTGTGTTGTTTCCAGTAACTTAAAAATCTCAGCGAATAAATGGGATTATCTCGTGAAAATTTTCGTGCGACTTTTGTCATGGATTACCAAGACAAGAGTGCTTCGATCAACTTATCTCGACTTTTGGCGATGAAGCTCCATCCTAAGCCAGTTGTAACTCTTCCCAGCCCAGCTAACATGGGAAGTGTTAGCAATTGAATGAAAGAAAATATAGATTGGGCGCCAGTGTTTACCTACTAAATTAAACACAAATTTGATAATAATTATAATTTAATAACAAAAAAATAGGAAATATGTATTAAGAATTAATTAAATGAGACTCTAGAGGGCGAAATACAGAAGTCAATAAGAAAACACCATTACACTTAACTTATGATCAGGAAGGTCGCAAAAGTCCAAATATGCAATTATTAAGTTCCGTTAGTGTTCTGAAGTAATATGTAATGGTTGCGAAGATCTTCACCGCTAGCTGCTTCCAATTAATAGAGCAATATTGTAATTCGCAAAACGCAAATTTGGTAATCATAAATTTGCTCCCTGGAACAATCAGGAAAAGTAAGAAAAACCAACAAACAAAACCATAAGGAACAATCGCCTGACCATTTACAGAGACAATAATTATAATATTAATTTACTTGGTCAGGCAAAGCTAGATAAATAAAAACATTGATACTCTTATTCTTAAAATGAGAAAACCAGACATCAAGGGATTCGATTATAACATTAAATGAACAAATGCAATAATTTAGCACATTAAAGACAAAAAAATATTAAAACATAAATAAGATGACGTATTAATAAGATTACATACCCGAAGGAAAGAAACGGGGCTAAATACTATAGTTATTATTGTTTATAATATAACATAAGGATTAATTATAACATAAAGAATAATTTTCAAAATAAAAATATGAGGCCGGTTCATCAGTTCTGAGAGACCAATGTCCGTCCCGACAGAAAATCGAAAAAAAAAACAAAACGTAATGAAATGTCGAGATTTAAATGTGTATATAAAAAAAACTAGTTTAAGAAAATAAATAAAGAAATAGAACAAATAAACAAAAAAAAGGTTGAATAGGTAATGAAATGAATAAAATATACAACGTAAATATAAATAAATGGCCAAATATATAAAAGAAACTATAAATATAAATATACTACGTTACACAGTGTAAAACGCTGGTATGAGTTTGATCGTGGTCGGCGTTCCCTCGAGGATGTGCCCAGGGAAGATGATCCAAAATCAGTTGTTGTGCCAGAAAACATCGATGCTGTGCGTGAACTGGTAATCCAATACCGACATGTGACATACCACGAGATAGAGGCAGCACTGAGCAGTAGTTTAACGTGCACCAATAAGATATTGCATGAACATTTGTCCGTAAAAAGATAATCTCTTTGGATTCCGCATAATTTGACAAACGGTTAAAGTCAGCTTGCGTCGATTGATGCGAGGAAACGTTGAAAAAATAGAATCGACGTCGATCAAAAGCTGTGTATAACATCTAAGGTGACGAATTATAGAAACAGCAGCAGCAATATGGGTCTTCCCAACCAACCAACCAAACCACGCAGAAAAAGCACATAGAAGCAAATGATGCCTGTTTCTTCGGAATTACCAATCATGTAGCGACGTGCTATTTGAGAATCGTAAGACCGTCAATTCTTAATTGAGTACGACCATTTGTTGGCCACAAGCCTTCGGAGAAATCCGAAAAATACGAAACGAAGGCGAATCATTCAGCATCATGACAATGCGAGCTCTCAAATATCGGATCAAACAAAATGAATTTTTGTACGGCCAAAACATCGAATTTATGGGTTATCCTCTGTACAGCGCTGGCTTGGCACTTAATGGCTTCTTTTTGTTTCCAAACATCAAGAATAAAATGCGTAGGTAACGATTTTAATCAAAACGTTCAAAAACTTCGTTTTACAAGTACCTCAATCGGAGTGGAAAAGTGCTTTGAAAATTGGTTCCAACGCATTCAAAAGGGTATCGATAATCACGGAGAGTACGAAAAACAATAAGACCAATTTCAATATTTGTTTTTCCATTAGTAGGCTCAATATATAACTAGCAACCCTCTTTTATTACCTAAATCTCGAATGCACTTTAAGTTTTCCTTTAATAAGACACGTACAAAGCCAGGGCAAGTTACTAGTGAGTAAAATAGAACCTTGTTTTGTTAAGAAACGTATTACAAGGGAGTTGACAACAAAAACATTATCACGTAAGTTATAAAGAGGAAAGCAACATGTGTTCAAACAAGCGAGAACCGACGAATATTCTAGACGAGATTACAATTTCCAAGAGCTTTTAAATTGTTAAGAAAAACACAAATTTCTTCGGAAACATCCAACGCTATGCTCACGCTTTCCCGCCTATCGGTTTAATAAACACAGAGATCTTTATAAGTTTTCCGTGTATACATAATACACGAAAATTATTAGTGGTATTATACATTAATCGAATAAATCAGTTTATTAAAAACCTTCCTGGGAATTTATTGCGAGCTTTTAAAGAACAACGTGTAAACTAATTGATATAATAGGTCGGGGAAAAAGTCTTTTCGCATATATTATTTGTTAGGACTAACTATGGAACGTTCTGGAAAAAGCGTTGGCGCCGGCCGAAAGTCTCCAACGTCCCACCTTATCGATGGTAGCAACGCTCCTTCCCGACTTCCTTCCTTCCTTCCTTTCCTTCCGAAAGGAAATTTGTCCTTATGTTTACAACATAGAGTTTATATTTCAACAGAACTAGCATTCCCGAACTTTCAATGGCTAGTTTACGATCCTGTTTAGACTTTCTGGAAAACTCGAAATACATCGAGGCATTTGGCGGCACGTATAAATAAGAGAGCAGGCGGGCGAGAGTGATGCGACAACCAGCGATACGAAAGCGACCCTTCGGAGCTTTTGCGAAGTTATTTGCGACAGTGAACCGGCGACATATTAAGGGAATCATTGACGACTTTTGGCAAGTTTAACGGTTTCATCGGACAAGTTTAGTGATTTTGGCAGTCATCTTGATTTGTGAAAATAAATCGTTCGTTTCGCCCTTACACGGCATTTTTAACTCACCCCGCACGTAACAGTATGTATAAACTTGTAATAAAATCTCTTAGCTGTATTATTTGCCTCTGGTTGGTTTTGATGACATTAAAAAGGCTATATTTAAAAAAAAGAAAACAAATTAGTGAACTGTTCCTTCCAACAATTTTTCATTTGTTTTTATTTCTGTCAAACTGAGTGAATCTAATGAAGAAATTCGATACATTTAAAATTTTTATTACAAAAAAATGCAATGCAAGCCACGAAAATATTTGTGACGTTTATGGACCTAATGCAGTGTCAGTAAGAGTAGCACAAAGTTGGTTTAAGCGTTTTCAATCCCGAGAATTTTGATTTCAAAGACGCACCTAGCTCTGGTCGCCCTGTTACGGATAAAATGGATGCCATTTTTGAAAAAGTAGAACATGTTCGGCATATCAGTAATTACGACACAGCTGAAGAACTGGGAATTGACCACAAAACAGTTTCGACCCATTTGAAAAAGCTAGGTTCACAAAAATGCTCGATGTTTGTGTTCCATACGAGCTTACCGAAAGAAATCTTATGAATTCTTTATTGAGACGTAATGAAATCGAACAATTTTTGAAGAGATTGATAACTGGTGATGAAAGTGGATCACGTACAATAAGATCGTGCGAAAATAGTCGTGGTCAAAGGTCGGTCAGGCTTCACAGACAGTGCCAAATTCCGGGTTAACTCACAATAAGGTGATGCTATGTATATGGTGGGATTGGTAGGATTGGTTTATTATGAGCTTTTACCACCGGGCAAAGCCATCGATTCGGATTTCTACTGCCAGCTGATGAGATTAAAGCAAGAAGTTGAGAGAAAGCGGCCGGAATTGATCAATAGAAAGGGTGTGGTCTTTCATCATGACAACGCTAGAACACACACATCTTTAGCCACTCAGCAAAAATTAAGAGAGTTTGGTTGGGAGGTGTTAATGCCATATAATAACCCTGACCTTGCACCTTCCGATTTCCGCCTGTTTCGGTCTTTGCAGAATTCTTTAGGCAATGTCAGGTTAACATCAAGAGAGGACTGCCAAAGCTACTTGTCGCATTTTTTTTGTCAGATCCCAAAATTTTTACAGTAATGGGATCATGACCTACAAGATGGCAAATAGTCATCGAACAAAATGGCATATATTAGTGTACTGTACTTAAACTTTGAAAAAAAAATGTCTCGAGTTTTCATATAAAATGCGAAGAAACCTAATATTTATATATTTTTAATAAATACGCTATATTCATATAAATATTTTCCATTATTTTTTAAACCTTTGGTCGAAATTCGACTATAATCATTTCGAATGTGCAAAAAGCAAATAAATGTTTAGAATTTTTTTTTTATCGAAAACTCTAAAGCTCATTAACAATAAGAATAAAGGATACTGAATCTTAATCTAATTATTTATCGGATTAATTAATAATAAGATACATAAAAGAAAATCGGTTGTTATTATGCCATATTTTTTAACGATAAGTTAAGGGCGACAGACAGGCTGACGGTCCACTTCATTTTAGGTGACTACCGTCGCCTATAACACAAGCACCATCACGGGTACTGCAAGTGACCAGTAGGATTAAAGGTAAGGGAATATAGGAAGGAATAGGGAAATTGGCTCTTGTTTCCCTTACTCACTCAACGAAACTTCTGTATAAGAGCGTAGTTCTGCCGCCAGACGAGCTGTCAAAATGACTGTGAAACTCAGTTACGTTAGTACTATTATTTATTCTGTGGTCCTGCCACTACTCGTACAGTGTTAGTACTTATACATATATGTATATACCTATTTATGTAGACGCCATTCACAACTGCGGAATGTATATTACGTGTAATATGGTTTTAATATTTGTTTGTATAGACATAATGGAGGTTCTATTCATTTGTCACCCGACACGGTTAATCGTGAGCAAAGTAGGTACATTGTTTTAAGGCCGCCTCCACCCGACTAGCACCCCTCTAGCACCCGTTCATTAGCAGATCAATGAAGATGGATTTCAATCGAGGAAATACCTTTTGTTCTTCGAAATTAATGGATAAATATTGAATAGTTAGTAATGCTTTATGTCAGAAGGTAGCACAGTGCGTATTGGGTTCGAGAAGGGTTCAAATTAATTTAATTTGTGTTATTGTAAACCTCAGAACACTTAGATTGCCGGAACCATCGTGCATAATATTAGGTTCTTACATATGAAATTACATAGAATTATTTCGAACTGGAAATTTTCGTTTTCAATATCTGGCTCTCTGTTATGAATTCTAAATTCAAATTCATTTCAAATTTAAGCTCCAATAGGTATTTGTGTTTCGAATTTAGTGATTCATTTATTTTCACGTAATTTGATTTTCCTTTGACATCACAATATCTGAAAATGTGACGCTATTTACGAATTGATGTTCTGCCATGGCACCAGCGCTTCAGAAACTGCTGAGAATAAATTATGTGTAAATGTTGACATACAGTAATAGACTCTGGAGTCACAGAATGCGTGGAGTATTGCTGTCACCTTTGGGATGGCTCAGCAAAATATCAAGTTGCCGCGCTCGACTCGGTGAATCACAGAGCTAGGAGGCTCATTGGCGATGATTCACTAATAAGAACTAAGCTGCAGAGCCTGGCACATAGACGCAAAGTTGCCTGTGTGTGTGTATTCTATAAGATGTACTTCGGAGAGTGTGCTCGAGAGCTGCATGAAATTATGCCGCCTTCCCCTTTCTTCTATCGGACATGCAGACGTACGGCTGGTTACCATCCTCACCTTGTCGAAATCCCTCTAATTCGGACCAAGCGTTTTAAAACATCTTTTGTGATGCGCACTGCTAAGGATTGGAACTCCCTGCCGGTGTCTGTATTTCCGAGTTCATATAACCCAAATCTTTACAAAATTCGAGTGAATAGTCATCTTCTGGGTGAGCTCGCTCCATCGTCGGCCTCATCCTTCCTACATGGATTGCTGGTCAAGAGCAAACCCATCTTTAAAAAAAAAAACAAAAACATGGAAATACATGTGCTGTTATTTCATGATGGTCTTCTGTAAGAGGACAACCGCCAGACGGGCTGTCCACATTTAAGTCTGTGGAAAGGATTACGAGGAATTTTATGTTTTCTAATGGGTTCTAGTGGGACACGTGTAGGTCTGCCTATTATCCTTTAGGCAAACAGCCATAAAAGAAGCAAAATTTATAATATTTAAAAACACAGATCATCATAATCATCAAGCTTTTTTTTCTGCTTTTTTTTCTGTTCCGTTAATTGTGCCGGTTTGTGTATTTGTTACCACGAAATGTTGATTTTCATTTAAGGAACCCAAAAAAGTTGTCATTTCTTATGAAACACCCGCGGGGTTTTGTGGAATAATAAACATCGTCTTTATTCATTTCTTTTTGCGGCGGGATTCAATTTGTTAATGCGATTTATCGCGGGATGTGCTGCCTTTTTTAAATATTTCAGTGAGTGAGGTATTTTTTCTTCTGATAATATTGTACATATTTAGGCTCCTTTTACGTTCTTTAACAGTCTGTTTCTAAATTAACTGATTAAACGGTTAATGACATTGAACAATTGTTTAATTTGTCGTCGAAAGAATGAACTATTTGACCTTATAAAACGTAGTGACACTGTGTATACCAAACGTAACTAACATAACTTTTGTTGAAACACGCAATATAACTAAATAATATAAAGTAATAATTAGGTATTCAGTTAACTATTGACACAAAGAAAATTTTATACATTTAATTTTATACGTATACGCTTAGAGGAGTAAACTCCAGTCGTGCGTCGGAGCAGACACACACACTTTTTTTTGTTAACTATTGGTGAGCATAAACATATGCATACTTGTCAAGAGAACATTTAGTTTTTTTCTAAATTCAAAATGATTATGATCTAATTTCGAGTAGATATTAGCAACAAGAAATTTTCAGGCAAGTTATGTGATTTTCATAGTATGTTCCCATTAATAAATATCTGTTTACACTAGAAAAACTTAAGAACGTTTTGATTAGAACAATAATAATACGGAAGTAACGTAACCAAAACCGAAAAAAATGATTATTCACATGGAATAAATAAACAAAAGAGTTCGCGTGACGGAATCGCTGTATCCGGCAAACTTTTGGCTCAGTACAAACTCACCATTACGAATACTATACTTAATTAAGTTTTAAGGTCGGATCCTTTCACATTGGATTTGAACATTAAACAAACATTAACAAACATACTTGGTCACTTTTTAGGTGTGTTATTAAATTTTCCAAAACTGTTTTAATATTCTCATCACTAACTTTGTTTCTTATTATTTAACTTTATTGAAAGTGTATGACATGTATATTGTATATATGTATATATTAAAGTATTTCTAAACAAACATACGCACGCACGCGCACACACACACATTTACACACATACACATTCAGGCATATACACATACATTTCTTTAATTTTGTTTGTCTCCTAATACAAGTAATTTTTATACTTACTAGGAGTGTCCCTACAAATGTAAATTAAAAAAATGTAAATTTAAATGTTTAGAAGAACAAATAAATTTAAAAAAAAAATTACTAGCCTCCCGATCCCGGCTTCCCACGGAGTTGATATTTGAAAAAAAAAAAAAAACTATTTTCGCGGATGCTTAGTGCTTATGTTATAAAATAAACCCATGTTCCAAATTTCAGCATTTGACTGTGCGTTGATAGTCAGTCTGTACAAATCTATGTAAAAAATCGAGCAACGCACGTCCAAAAGCTGAAAAAAGTTTAAAGGAAGCAACCGCTAAAAAAGGATTTTTTGAATATTTCAATTCGGTCGCCCCCGGCTTCGCACAACAAACGATTTTATGAGCATAGATAACGATTTTATAAGATCTAATTGATTGTTACTATTGTTGTGATATTTTACTACACTTTGCCCGCAGTTTCACATGTCTGACAACTTAAAATAAACTAATTTTCTAGTAAGTACAGGCTTTGTTGCCACTCACAAAGCTCATACAGGACATAAACCGTATTGTCGGTACTAAACTTTGATATATTTATCACAATGTTCATACAAAACAATTTAATATATCAGTTTAATCTCAATGAGCTACTTTTTGTATGGGAATGTGTTGCCAGTAAAATGGATACCAGTAGATACCAGTTTGATGGAAGGCGTTAAGCTACATTAAATTTAATCGGGGATTAAATTCTAGGTGTGCGTCAATGATTTGCGTGAGTACTACCGATTACTAGAACTCTATGAACCAGGCATTTCAAACTGTGAAACTGAAACCTGAGACTTACATACTTTCCCTTTGCGTATTCCCTCTTGTTACTGTGTAATTTCAATTAGCCTGGTGTATAATATTTATTGTACACTAGCGATCCGCCCCCAGCTTCGCCCGTTATGCAATTTTTATATATAAGAACATTCCCCGTTTATCCCTCTTTCTATTAGTGAAAACCGGATTAAAATCGGTCTACCCGTTCACGCGTGATGCCGTGACCAAGGGAAATGGGGATTCATTTTTATATATAAGACTAGCGACCCGCCCCCGACTTCGCCCGGGCTACAATTTTTATATATAAGAACATTCCCCGTTTATACCTCTTTGCATTAGTGAAAACTGAATTAAAATCGGTCTATCACGCGTGATGCCGTGACCAAGGGAAATAGGGATTCATTTTTATATATATAAAAGAAGATTGTTATTTATATTCTATGAGAATGAACTGCCGAGAAACCTCATATTTGCTCCTTTCAACATCAATTTGCTATACAAGTGTACAATCAACAATCAGTTCCAAGCAGCTAAACCAGTCAAATAATCATTATACTAGTAAAAGTATTTTGTGCATAATTTCTGTTTTAAATTTCTCCGATCTGATCTACTCTTTTAAGTTCGTATAATATTACAGTTTGAATACGAGTTGTGACCTTATTATAGAAGTGTGTGCTTTGACATGTAAAATATTTATTGATTTTCATAAGCCTTGTTCGATGTACTCATTAATAATTATATGTCTCTCCGATCTTAATTTCTTTTGTAGGTATGCACATTAAATTGTCTGAACATCGCCATAGGTATTAGGTAATGCTACGTAATTTCTTTTTTATTTCTCAAAGAATTCATATGGCTTAATTTATAAATAGCTCGAATAATGCCGTAGGACAAGATTTTTTTTAATGTTAAGATCGACACACAGGCTGAAGGTCCACTTGATGGTAGGTGGCTACCGTCGCCTATAACACAAGCAACGCCTGCTGCAAGTGCGCTGCCGACTACAGTAGGATTAAGGATAAGGGATTAGGAAGGGGGGATAGGGAAATGTGCTCTAGCATCCCTTACTCACACAGCACACGTGCTGGTTCAGTGAGGAAAAAATCTTAATCTTTATTAACAACATAATTTTAATGACGAAAGCGTGCTGCAACGGTTAAAGGTAAAAAATATCTCTCGGAACGTACGTCCGTCAGTACAACTGTCAAGTATTTCTAAATAAGCGAGAAGATATATCTATTTTAAGTTGAGACATCGGGGCACGTGTCACTTAAAAGGGGGACTTCAAAGCGGTTATTTTAGATGGGAGTTCTTCTTGCATGGGCATATCCACTTAATTCCCGTATCAATTATTCAGTGTTGAAAGATGTATGACTTATTTCCTCCAATTCTTTTTGAGAAGTTATACTTCTTAGAATATTTGACGTTATTTTAAGCGGGATTTTTTCGCTATGGTTTTATCTATATTAAAGTTTATAAGCTTAAATGATGAAAACTATCTCTGAAACTACTCATCAGATTTCGAAAATCCTTTCAGTTATAAAAAGCTACATTACAACGAATGCTATATGCGTTATTTAAAAATTGGTTTTCAATACGAAGTAATCAAGATATTTTTAAATACATTTTTAGAAAAATTAGAAACGCCAACAAGTGTCCCGAAATCCTAGTCGCGGCAGCAGAAGACCCAAGGAGTGGCATAACCAACTAAAAACATTTACTGCTGACAAATTTTAAGGCAGGCGTAAACGCGGGTAAACAGGTAGTTTTATGATTATAATTTTGAATTCATTTAACTATAAAAGTTAGC
Organism: Bembecia ichneumoniformis; assembly: GCA_910589475.2. Lineage (NCBI taxonomy): Eukaryota > Metazoa > Arthropoda > Insecta > Lepidoptera > Sesiidae > Bembecia > Bembecia ichneumoniformis. The sequence continues at coordinate 11,727,137 of OU342533.1, read as the reverse complement.
AATGCTCACATAATGGTAAAAGAAATTGGCAGATTACAACTGACTTAAAACTACATAATAATTTGTAAGCGACATATAATCGATATATGTGCTTAAAAAGAATATTTCTTGACGAGACGGTTAGAGCTTGTCTTAATGCTCTGTCTCAAGGGCCCCGAGTTCGATTTCCGGCAGGGTCAACTTTAGAAACGAAATTTTCAAAGTTGACTCTACATTGGAAAGTAGTGGCAAGGCACACTGAGTTTCGCATTTATTTGGGCAGCCCGTCTGGCGGCAGTAACCACCACCTTACAGGAGACCACCATGAAATAACAGCAGATGGGCTTTCGGGGAGAGTGTAAGGGATGCCAGAGGGAATTACCCTATTCCTTTCTAATCCCTTATCCTCAATGCTACTATCGTCGACAGCGCACTTGGAGCACCTGTGGCGTAGTTTGTGTGTGGTTGTGTTAAAGGCGACCGTAGCTGGGTAGTTAGGTAGCTACGGTCGCCAACACAGACAGGCCTAGAGTCCACTTGATGATAGCCTGTCTGTCGTAGGTAGACCTTAAAATAAAATAAAATGTTTGTAAGTAACGTTAAGTAAACGCGTACATAAGATTTGACGTATGATATTACAAACAAATACTTTTGAAGTTCGGTGGTTCGGTGCGTGCTGCTTCGACCTCGGTGAGCTTCGCTGTCCTACTTTGCTCGCTTCTAATGTACAAGCTACTACGCATATTACTTACACATCAAATAAATACACTCGCACTTCCACCAATGTACTATTTTAAAAACAAATTCATTATATAGCTACAAAACTGGTAAGTATTTTGTAACGACTATATTTAAATCTATTTGGAAGTAAGATGCAATAACAATGAAACCAAATTAATTTAAGTACCTAGGTATTAACCTTATTTATTTATTATTTGCCTTAACGCTCTGTTCTAGGGTTCCCCGGTTCGATTCCCGGCAGGGTCAACTTTGAAAAATGAACTTTTCAAATTTGGCTCTGGTCTGGATCTGGAAAGTAGTGGCAGGGCACACTGCGTTTCGCAGTCATTTGGGCAGCCCGTCTGGCGGCAGTAACCACCCCCTTAAAGAAGACCACCGTGAAATAATAGCACGTATGCTGTTGTGTTTCGGTGAGTGAGTAAGAGATGCCAGAGCCCTTTTCCCTATTCCCTCCTAATCACTTATCCTTAATCCTACTGTAGTCGGTAGCGCACTTGCAGCAGCTTTGGAGTTGCCTGTGTCATAGGCGACGGTAGCCAGCTACCATCAAGTGGACCGTCAGCCTGTATGCCGATCTTAACATAAAAAAATGGTATTGACTAATTTTTGGTCATGTCAAGATTTCTCCGAACTTTCATATACATATATAATATTATCGTTTACATATTTGAAATAGGTATTGAGGAGCAAACAAGAGTAAGCTAACGAATTTTCGTTTCAAAATTATGATAGCTTCAAGAGGTAGTAGATGGTTACTTTCTTAACTTAAACTTAGCTATATGTAGAAATGGTTTTGATAGAAAAGTAAGTTGAAGGCATGCAATGAGAAGAGCTGACGGTCGTTGGATGTTCATCCACAAGATAAACTGACTACCTAATAAGAGCTGCGGTTCGGCGCTGGATCCTGACAGGTCTAACTAGAAAATTATGGAGGATGTCCAGCCGTGGACGCCTTTCGGTTAATATAATGATGCACAATTAAGACCTGGCACTCCGAGTACAGTTTATTGGTGGAATATCTAATATATTAGATCGGGAAAAAAATATTTTCGCATTTAGTATGTGTAAACTTGTAATTAAATCTCCTTGGCTGTACTATTTGTATCTGGCTGCTTTTGATAACATTAAAAATGTTACATTTAAAAAAAAAAAGAACCAAATTAGTAAAATGTTGTTTTCAGCTATTTTTTTATTTGTTTTTCTTTCTGTCAAAATCAATGAATCTAATGAATAAATTCAATACATTTAAAAATTTCATTACAAAAAAGGAAAAAATGCAACGCAAAATGGACGCACTTTTTGGAAAAGTGGAGCAAGATCGACATATCAGTAGTTACGACATAGCTGAAGAACTGAGAATTAACCACAAAACAGTTTTGACCCTTTTAAAAAAGCTGGGTACACATAAAAAGCTCGATATTTGGGTGCCGCACGAGCTTACAGAAAGAAATCTCATCAATTGTGTACTCATTTGCGATTTTTTATTGAGACTTAATGAAACCGAACCGTTTTTGAACAGATTGATAACTAATGATGAAAAGTAGATCACGTACGACAAGAACGTGCAAAAAAGGTCGTGGGTCAAAGGTCGTTTCACAGACTGTGCCAAAACCCGGGTTAACTCGCAATAAGGTGAAGCTGTGTGTATGGTGGGATTGGCAGGGCATTGTTCATTATGAGCTTTTACCACCGGGCAGAGCCTACAACCGATGAGATTAAAGCAATAAGTTGAGAGAAAGCGGTCGGAATTGATCAATAGAAAGGGTGTGATCTTTCAACACGACAACGCTAGACCACACACGCATATTTAGCCACTTAACAAAAATTAAGAGAGTTTAGTTGGGAGGTGTTAATGCATCTCCCAGCCCATCTCATTTAAACCTGTTTCGGTCTCTTCAAAATTCTTTAGGCAGTATCAGGTTAACATCAAGAGAGGACTGCCCAACTTGTCGTGTTTTTTTGATCAGAAGTCCCAAAATTTCTACAGCAACGGGATCGTGTTACTACCAACAAGATGGCAAAAAGTCATCTAACAAAATGGCACATATATACTTTAATTAAATGTAAGTAAACTTTGAAAAAAATGTCTCGAATTTTCATATAAAATGCGAAGAAACTTTTTCCCCAACCTAATATTATCTGTGGTTCATATTGTTTGTGTTCTCTCTAAACGTTTACACTCCAGTTAGGAAAACCGTAGTACCAGACCGTATATGTTACTTTCACTGTCTCGGTATCAGAAACTTGCCTCCAATTATTCAATTTATTTTTTTAAATTAAGTAATCCAAAAAAAGTTGAAACTACGTTTTGATTGTAAAGAGAATAAAAATAGAATGCAGAAAATAGAACACTGCTCTCTGCATAAATCGATCAGATTGCAAACGTCAGTTATTAAAACGGTCAAACTTTACAGTTAGTGATAAAAAATTTCGATACCCACCTTATATTGACATTTAGTTTTGAAACTCCGTCCGCCCTTTACACTTTCTGGTTAACAGTATTTTAATCGCATGCTAATCGTCAGTGTTTGTGAATATTAAATACTAAATGTTCTGACATGTGGTAGACACGACATGTCAAAACAAACTACAAATTAGAAAGGGCTCAACATGTGTACTTGTCATGTGATTCGTGTAATTTTCTCGGCCTTTTTCACTCGCAATGTTAACAAGGTAATTATATTCAAAATTACTATTTACAACGTTTCTTAAATGTTCAATGAATCGGGTTATGCGCCGAACAAGCATATGTGCTGATATCCCATGTTGGTAATTGTAAAAGGTACTGGTTACTGTGGTTACTGCCGCCAAATGAATGTGCAGGGTGCGAGTGCAGAACTCAGAACTCAGTACAGCACCACTAGCCGTGTCTGTACTTACGTAGGCACGTTGTACTTACGTAGGCCAAAAAATATTTTTTTAAATTTTTGTGTGTTTATCTGTTCGTTTGTGCATGCTAATCTATGAAACAGCTTAACCGATTTAAATGCGGTTTTCACTAATATATTGTAGCAAGCTTCCCGTAACATTTAGTGGTTATTTCATTCCAATCGGTCTACAAACAAACAAAATACGTGCTATACCGTATACCACGCCTACGAAGTTGCGGGCTTAGCTAATTCAATAGTAAATCTGTCTTTAACTCTTTGCAATGTTTGTTTACTTATGAGTTCCCAAACTGTTGAAGTCCTAAAACTCATTCTAACTAATATTAATTAATAATACGAAAGTGAGTTTGTTTGTTAGTTACGCTTTCAAGTCCTAATTACTCAACAGAATATCATGAAATTCTGCTTAAAAGTTGTCAAAGATACGGAAAAGGATATGAGGGTTACCTTTCAACCATGTTTCAACCAGAATAAAAGGGACAAAAATATATGAGCAATAAAGAATGAAGCGGAAGACGACGAGGGCAAAAGCTAGATTGAAGTAAATTTGCAACGCAGAATATCGATCTGTGGGCTTATGAAACATTGTGAAGAGAAATCAAACACTCGTTTTGTTTTGACAATCAAAACATTGTTTTGAAAAAATTGGAAAAAACATTAGCTTTATTTTTCAAAGAAAAGAGTTTGAGAAACTCTGGTTAAATTAATTGTAGGTATATGTATAAATGGGTATATGTAATGTACACTCTAGACCACTGTAGAATTAACAGAACTTAACATGTCTTCGAGAAATGATAGTCTTTCAGAAATGCAGTTTTTTTTTCATTATGATAAGAGTTCAAGATAATTAATTCAAGGCCAAGTCACTAAGTTAGCTCGTATATCACTATCTACACATACAACTACTTAAGACAACTAGCTGAATTCCAGGTTTTTGGTAGTTAAACTTGTTTTAATGCATTTTCAAACAAACGCTGAACAAACAGACAACACTAAGTTGGTTTGATTTATAGAAATAATAAAATAGATATAGAAGTGTCCCGCAATGACAGCGACAAATGATTACTCGTGTCATGATTTATGGGAAAATTTCAACTCGTTTTCTCCATCACTCTGTATAAGCTTTGTTCAATAATTGTTATATAATTGTTAGAGATAACAGTAACCCTCTACAGCTGTAAGTGTTTTATCTATTATTTCATAGTTTTGCTATTGTTTTGTACTATTGCGCACTTTATTGTTTTGTTGCGCACTTGCAGCACCTGTAGCGTTGCTTGTGTTATAGGCGACGGTAGCCACCTACCATCAAGTGGACCGTCAGCCTGTCTGTCGACTTAACATAAAAAAAATATATTGCATTCTGTGATATTGTACAGTGTAAATATATTTGTACCTACATATTATTATGTGTGTATATTTACAAATATTTCTTTTTACAATAATAGACTATTTAAAAGCAGAATTAGACAAGAAGGCAGTGTCTTTCATTAATGGTAATATATGTATGTTGAAGATAATTATATCATTATTTAAAATATGTATTAATTTCTTTGCCCAGCCTTTTAGACGTAAAAAGCGTTTTTTATGTTTCTTATATATAATTTTTCCTGCTTTCCTTAATATATTTTCGCCCAATTGTCTAAATTCGACCACAGTTATTCAGAAGGTGGAAAGACCTTTACAATTTTGTTTTGTTACTAACACTAAAACTCGTCAATAGCTATTAAAGCAAAAAAAGAAAATTGTTTCGTAATCAAATGAGAAAACATTTTTCTTACACCAATACAGTACATGTTAAACATTTTAATCACTGAAATTAATTTCTGTTATTGGCTTTGGATTTTTGGTCTTTTTTTGACTAATACCTATAATATTCTTTGTAAAAATTAGAAATCTGTAGGTCTTGAATACGGTATTTGACTATAATGAAATTATGAAACAAATTGTTACTAGACTAATTGTAAATATATTTTTTACACCAAATTAACTAACACAGTATTTAAAAATTTGTACGATTTTCTTAAGAAATCATTATTAAAATAATAAAATTTTCATTTTTGACCACGTGATTAAAAACGCACGCGATTGGTGGCATATAGAGTTGCGTCATTTGCTTTATTTATTTGTTTTTTTTGCAAGCAAGTGACGTACGAGTATTGATATCACGTGACATAGCGTTTTGGTGGTCTTATTTGTAATTTAAACTTTGATTGTAATTTTCATAGAAAATAAAGCAATTCGCAAACAATGAATCAAATTGCAAGTGTATTATTACTATAATTAACAATTTGAGATATTTTCCTAAAATCTGTCAAATACCTTATTATGAGTTTGTATTCTTGTTATTAATTTTTGTACATATGACAGTTTCTTTTTTTTATAAAATAAAATAAATAATAATACATATAACTTAAACACGAAAAAAATCAGTAAAACAAAACATGATGCCAGCAAATGTACCATGGCTCAGTATGAAGATATAGACAGTTGTGGACTGTCGACAGTTTCATATTTAGCCAGAGCTAATTCACAACTCTGGTATTTAGCCGGAGGCCAGACAGAAAGATCTCGTTATAGACGTCAGTTCACAACAAGACCATTTAAGAGTTGAGAAGACTTCAAGTTTGACGAAAAAACGGTATTTAAATAATTGCGCCGTATGTAACGAAATAATCTGTTTAGCGCCATCTTCTGCTATCGCTATTTCAGTAAATATTTATAGCGTTACATTTTCAGGATATTCGTTTACGTATATTGTTCGTTACAGTGTTATTATTTACATAGACAATGTAAATAAACTCGACAACAATCTTAATAGTCACAGCCAAGTGTGTATAACGGGAACATTTTCTTTTCATAAGTATGGTTGTTGACAGTCTCATACAATGCGGTGGCAATAGCGACAGCGGTTTTAAAGAAACCTCTGACGACTTGGCAGATTCTTACACATATTATTTTATGTATATAACATAAGTTTTCGGGAACACAAATGTATTTATTCATTTAAAATTTAGTCGGATGTATTAAAATCGAAAATAAGAAATATGCGACTAATTCAAAAAAGGCTTAAATATTTTCTTTTATCAAAAATTTTGCTTTACAATTATGTCTATGTAAATATTTTTTAATATTATTTCTTTTTCGTTAAGAAAATAATTATTAAAAAGTCCAAAAAAAATGCGGGATATTCAAAATACTTGTGATGTCAAGGTCTATGAAATGTCAACAAGTGTGTAGATGTCAGTGTTTAAAATTGTCATTGTAGACTGTGACGTCACGACAAGCGCGCCAAAAGGGCGGATGTTTAAAGTGTTCGTAGCTGTTAGTTAATTTTAATATTTCTTTTTTGTTACTAAATTTCTGTTTTTTGGTGCTGTTTTTTGTTTTTTTTTTTTTTTTCTAAATTGGTTTTTGGTTTTGTGGTAAATTTCTGTTTTTTGGTAAAAATTTCTGTTTTTTATTTTTTTTTTAAGATTATATTACGACATAACCTACCGTATGAAAATATTTTTAAAAAAATGTGCGTATTCCCTATTGGTGTGGCATTACAACTTATGTGACGAATCGAAAATTGTCACACCGAGAACCTAATCTGCAAAATTATATTCTATTTATTTAAATAAACCTATAATAATATATGTTAATATGCTTTCATTTTAAGCGATCAACATTTTGTGGACGAAATAGAATAGAAATTTTGTAGACGTTAAATAAAATTTTGTATTTCGTTTACGATATAAATTCAAACGAAAACTAAATGTGCCTTGTATAAAAATAATGGTACAATTATTTTTACTTGTAATAAAAAATTAATAACTTAATTGAAAAGATAGTATTAATTATTTAACATAGTGTACTACTGTATGATTTCGTGTGAATTCGTAATCGTGTCCCTCGGGGACGAAGTGGTATGATTCTAGAATTATTACTACCCAATTACACCATTATGACATTTGGAACATTATTTATTTACATTTACAGTCTAATAGACTTTACAGTAATTCCAATTCAATGACTCGGGTTTCCTATTATAAACACTGTACAATAACTCATAATAGGTCGGAGAAAAGTCTTTTCGCATACCTATATATATATAAACTTGTAATAAAATCTCTTTGGGTGTACTATTTGTATCTGGCTGGTTTTGATGACATTAAAAGGGTTACATTTCAAAAAAGAAAAATTTGTAATGTTGTTTCCAGCTATTTTTAATTTATTTTTCTTTGTCAAAATGAGTGAATCTAATGAAAAAATTCGATATATTTTAAAATTTTATTAAAAAAAAAAAGGAAAAATGCAACTCAAGCCGCGAAAAACATTTGTGACGTTTATGGACCTAATGCAGTGTCAGTAAGAGTAGCACAAAGTGGTTTAAGCGTTTTCGATCCGGGAATTTTGATGTCAAAGATGCACCTCGCTCTGGTCGCCCCCTTCACAGAGTGTGCCAAAAGCCGGGTTAACTCGCAATAAGGTGATACTGTGTGTATGGTAGGATTGGAAGGGCATTGATCATTATGAGCTTTTACCGCCGGGCAGAATTATCGATTCGGATCTCTACTGCCAACAACTGATGAGATTTAAGCAAGAAGTTGAGAGAAAGCGGCCCAAATTGATCAATAGAAAGGGTGTGGTCTTTCATCGCGACACACACATCTTTAGCCACTCAGAAAAAATTAAGAGAGGTTGGTTGGGAGGTGTTAATGCATCCGCCATATAGCCCTGACTTTGCACCTTCAGATTTTCACCTGTTTCGGTCTCTTCAGAATTCTTTAGGCAGTGTCAGGTTAACATCAAGAGAGGACTGCCAAAACTACTTGTCGCGTTTTATTGATTAGAAGTCCCAAAATTTTTATAACAACGAGATCATGTCACTACCTACATGATGGCAAGAAGTCATCGAACAAAATGGCACATATATACTGTAATTAAATGTAAATAACCTTTGAAAAAAAAAGTGTTGAGTTTTCATATAAAATTTATAAATAAAACAAAAATATATTACCTGTACCCCAATAACAGAGCAATGTTCTTAATAATACATAGAAAATCTGTCTGTATCCAGATAATTTACGAAGATTTCACAAAATTTTATCGATAGTTAGGTGGTTGTTTAAAAACCAATATTTTTAGGGTTCCGAGCGTCCGAATAAAAATTATTCGGACATCCGTCTGTCCGACCATTCCCCCCTTATCTCTGAAACTACTGAACCTAAAATCTACTTATAGATTATAGGAAAACCTATAAGAAGTCTATGATATTAAAATAATATGGTAAATCACTCAATATTATGCGGATAGGTAACATCGTACGGAACCCTCTTCACGCGAGTTCAACTAGCACTTGTTAAGTTTTTTTTTATGATAAATCGCACCGGACAGATTGATGGCTACTAGATGTCAAGTGGCTAATGTTGCCTATAAACCCAAGCAATATATGCAATGCAGTACCTACAGTATAGCAAAGAATTACTTCCGAGGCTTGTTCCATAGGCAGGTTCGGTTGCCGATATTTTTTTAATTGTTTTATGAGTCCCAAGATAAATATTTAGATGGAAAATGCAATTTAAAAAAGGCTTTTACAATATAATTTCAATTGATAAATGATTTCAAAGTCATTTATTTTTGTTATTTTAAAACTTTTGTAAAAATAGTATCAAAAATTGTTATTTTATTTTTCCACGAAATATCTGACATTATTGGCTAATCTAAAAATAAAAGTAACATTTAATTGAACTGAGACAGAGATTTGAAATAGTTTGGTCTGAATTGATTCGCAGACAAGAGAATCGAAAAAGCGTTCGCTTCAACAATTTATTAACAAACTTGTTACCAAATAACTTTGGATCTATTTTGAGTACAGTACAATCACGTACATATAAAAGGACGGCAACTTATTGGATATTATTTTTAATATTTCATAATTAATTAATGTTCGCCCAACCGTTGAAATTCGACCATAATAATTTCGAAACAGAATTGTTTTATTTATATATTAATGTTTATTTTTATATCTACTGAATATAAAAATTGAATATAAAATAAAAATAAAATATCTTAACACATTAATTCAATCTTTGTTGCTCATATATTTTTGTCAAGCGTTGATTTTTTTATTTTTTAGATAATCCCTCTGGAATTGTACTTTTTCTGGATGAAGGTTTCTTTAAAATAAATTTAAATTTGCTTTAGATAAATGTTCGATATTACAGAGTAATTTATTTTAAAAGTCTATTCATTGGACACGTAACCTTAAAACAGAGCTCACTTCGTGAACTCAAAATTAAAGACTACCTATATGTCTTAAATTTTGTTTTAATATGTTTATTAAAACACAAATAAATGGCACAAATATATTGTAAAATGGATATGAAGAGCGGTAGGCGTAGGTTAGAATCCTTGAAGGTGTTATACCTACTTGAAAGCTGGCAAGGTCTAAGGCGGGCTTTATTAAATTTTTATTTTTAATATATTGTAATTCTCCTAAATTTCATATTCACAGAACACTAATAAACAAAACATAACGACCAGTTTGCAGTTACAAAATGGGAAACAATCAGAATTTCACAATCTAATCTATTGGTCGGCATTCGAGGGGCAAAAATAACATTACCACGCGAACAGGGGCAAATTGTACAAGTGATTTGGGGTAACGATTGCTTTGCTCTACTCTACTTGAAACGGTGAACTACAGTATGTGTAACGATTAGTGTATAATACTATTCAAATATTTATGAATGCGTCAATCTTTGAATAAACAGGCTGACGGTCCATGTGATGGTAAGTTGTTTGCATCATGAAGGATGTAAGCAACACCAGGAGAGAATCTTAAGGGACAAGGCTTAATTTAAACATAATGTGTATAGAACCGCAGATTTACGAAAGGCTACTTACTCACCGAAACACAACAGCACACGTGTTATTATTTCACGGTGGTCTTTTGTAAGGGGGTGGTTACAGCCGTCAGACGGGCTGCCCAAATGACTGCGAAACGCAGTGTGCCCTGCCACTACTTTCCAGCTCCAGACCAGAGCCAAATTTGAAAAGTTCATTTTCAAAGTTGACCCTGCCGGGAATCGAACACGAGAACCCTAGACCAGAGCGTTAAGGCAATCACCCTAACCACTCATCCAACGGGCTCGTCAAAAGAGTCACGATATGTCACGACTAAAAAGAGCATATTTTCTGAACCTAAGAGTAACAGCTAATAACAGCTTTTGTTTTGATAACTATGCAAACTAGGTTAGAGGGTGCAGCTAAAATATGCTACACCATTTATAATGAGAAGTTAAATTGCCTTAAAATCCGCGATAGCATCAAAAGCTTGGCTTACGCTCCGGAATATACAATACTCACACACACATTACACAATGTAACAACAGTCACAAACAAAAGTATTACTCTAAGTCTAAACGAATAAAGACTCAAATGTATGTATGTAGTAGTAGCAGAGCACGCTGCGTTTCACAGTCATAAATTGGGTTACCCAATTATCTGACTGCAGCGACCACCACCTTTCAGAATACCACTCTGAAATAAAAGAATTTGTATTGTTTACTTTTGGTGAGCCCATTCATCTACTCTCTCCTGATCCCTTATCCTTTATCCTATTAAGGTGAGCAGTGCACTTGCAGTAGGTATTTATGACGTTACGGATACTTTACGGATCTTAACGTGTTATAACAGTTGAAATATTGACTAAAATTACCTAGACAACAACAAAATTATGCATTACTATGTAGAAATAACATGTCTAAATGTCATCGCATTCAGGTAAAACGAAAACAAACGACTCTACCCGATTTTGTCCGATTTGATAATTTTATCCGACGAACCGATTTTATGGCTAGGGTTCATAATTATCAAAGTCAAATATGAGTGTCCTTCCTGCGATAAGACAGATAAAATTGTGCGCAGTTTAACTGTTTGTACTAATTATGGACAAAATTCTATAGTTTGCACAATGCACCAGAAGCTACAATAAAATATATTATTATGCATCTTTAGATTTATTTAACTCTAAAAATATTAAGAATGGCAGTATTTAAGAATGGGTGATAAAACTTATCAACAGTGAAAATCCGAAGGTCAATGTAGTATAATCATTCTGTATACCATAATACTGTATTCCTCACCTACACACTCCATACACACCCACTTACACACATGCATTCTAAAACGCGCATTATAGGTACACAATATACACACTACACATACGAGAAGTCTCTTCTTAATTATTTATTTAATGTTTTTAATTATCGTGTACATATCTGTTTTTAACATAAAAAGGAAGTCCGTTATTGGCATTAATATTTAAAACATACTGTATTTACTTCTATTTTATAATTATTTCGATATTAAGTGCTGTGTTACTTTGTATGAATTAAAAATAAAATAAAATTTTATTTAGAAATAATTCAGCACCTTACAGCTTTAGTAGGGTATTTTAAATGTAGGTGTAGGTCAAATTCGCCTTTAGCTTTTACTCAAATTGAATAGGTGGCTATTTATTTAATTATAATTTTGGATAAATAATGTCTAAGCGTTATTTAAAATTATAAGCTAAATAATGTCGTGCATTGGTATTTGAATATAATTAGATTATACCTAGATTTTTCGATTAAATATATCTATAAAGCCATGTAATGATTACTAAGTTGGTGAATTTCAGGAGTTACATTTGTTAACAGACTTTGATCGTGACAATCGTTTAATTACCTAAATCAAATTGCCTTCAGTGAGTTCGATTCCAGGTCTCCGCGTCACAACTGTTGACGCAATTAATTGTTAATTCGATTAAGGGTCTACATTTCTAATGTCAGACGAAACGAAAATTAAGATAATTAATTCGACAGCGCCCCTTGTCACTCGTAACAATGGATTCGGAAAGAAAATCGACGAGTTGGATAACTTTTCTCACAGTCGTAGGCATATCTTCAATTTGTTTGAATACTTAACTAACTTGCAGAGAGGAAGATTTTCGTTTCAATTCACTTTATAATTTTAAAACAATGTTCTCCAACTTTCGAGTTGTGTTCGCAAAATTATTTTCAAAATAAAGTGAGTATACAATTATTATTTCTAACTTAATATCGTATTGGCAAAATTAAAAGGAACTTAGTTAAATTTCAACCAACAGTATTGAAAGAGAAAATTGATACGATTCAAAGTTAAAAAATATTTAAGTCCAAAACGGCAAGTCATAACTCCGTCCCTAACCTTTTAGCGTGACGTTGAATCGCACATAAAATAGTGAAGGTTGGTACGGATCGGCTTATCAGTTCCCTCGGGAACGATCAACGATCGGGAGCGACGACAGGCTTGCCTTTGTGCACCAGCCTTTATATGCTTACATATTCCCAAGATTATACTTAACACAAACTTGCACTACATTGTACCCATTGTCTCTATAAGGCTAACTTAATGGTCAGCAATACATTTATTAACGAACATGCAGATTCAAAAAATATTAGGTATTAATCAATCACTGATATTGGCTACGGTAGCCACCCACCATCAATGTGCTAATAAGCACAAGCAACGCCATAAATGCTGCAAATGCTGTCTCGCTTAGTAGGATAAAGGATAAGAAAATAAAATGAGATAGAGAAATAGGCTTTGATATACCTTATTCACTCGCCGAAACACAGCAGCACATATGTTGTTATTTATAGTTTCAGTGTACACTAAATAATTACATTTATAATATAAGTCATATTAATATAATAAATGTGAAAGTAACTCTGTCTGTCTGTCTGTTACCTTTTTACGCCTAAACCACTGAACCGATCATTATGAAATTTTGGAAACTCGTTGTCAGGGATGCAGGAAAGGATATAGGGTACCTTTCATCCAGAAAAAAAGTACTGTTCCCGAGGGATCATCTAACGTCTGGCAAAGCTATAAAGAAATAATTACATTAAATACCTTTCCCTTCACAAAAATGTTTTTCGTTTTATATTTTTCTAACGTATTTACTTATACGATTCTGAAATTATTTATATCTTGTGCCATTCAAGTAATTTAATTAGAAACTTATTTGAAAACTATAAGAATAAAGATCATTTTTATGTCATGTATAGAGTGGCAAGCAGACGGACGGTTCCCTTGATGGTCGATCGCTACCATCGCCTAAGAAACAAAAAACACGATGTTCATGTAATTCAATGACGATGGGAGATGCAGTCTAGACTAGGTCGGGCCCATATTGTATTTTTAATTAGATAAGGACACAAAAGCTAAGTGGGGTTGTTTGAAGTCAATTCTAGTGCGCGTATTAGTTTATCGGGTCCCCTCGGAAAGACTAATCCCATTCAACCCTCCGTAAAGCGATTCCGTCGTAGCGCCTCAAATGCCTCTTGAATGACGAGCCTCAACCTGCAATAAGGTTACAACAATTTCTTGGACCCGCTCTCGACCTATTCAAACTATATTCACTCGCGTCGGATTTAAAAGGGAAATCCTCTTTGCTCGGCTTCGGGCTTATAACTTTTGTTTTCGCAAACTTTACCTGCATTTCGAAATAACATTTTAGATGAAAATCCACAACTTTACGAACTTTTCTCACTTCGCTGTGCTCGACCGCAGACTTAAGTTTCCAATGCCTACAGCTTAATTGGAATCTTAATCAAATAGAGTACCTAGCAGTCCTTCGCAGATTGAATGTTTTATTCAGTGCTATCGGAGCGAGTGCTTGGCTAATGTCCCTTTTAAAACCCCTCATAAAGTTTAACGCTATCCGTCGCACCAGTGGGGGGACACTTGACACACTTGCCGTGCAGATGACACCACTCAATTAATGCGACGACCGCGAATTTAATACAAGACCAGTTTGACACCAGTCCGCCGGCGGACGCACAAATTAGGTTACAAACTTATTTGTTTACAAAAGTTCAGACCTATTAACAAACAATGAGATCTAATATCGATTAGACATACCTGGTCCAAGTGAAAGATATTTCGTCAAAATTGAGTTTCAAGATGGAATGAAAGGAGCAGCAGAGTCCATTGCGGACGTCCCGAGGCTTCGGTCCGCTCAAGATCCGAGATAATTCGCGTCCGTCCGAGACACTCCAACAATAAGCTACTATCACTGCTACACACACAGCCTTATCGCGCTAAAGTTTCGGACAACATTGACAACTTTGTTAACAAAACAGCGCGCACCACCATTTGGGCTGAAAACACTGAAAAATTTGTGCATCAACTGGGTTTGAAATTGCACCATTCACTGAGGTGGCGTCATCGCGTTGGGGTATTGCGATTCTGTAATCTGTTCACATGGGGTATCAGTATTGCTCGGTACTGCGGTCAGGGGTGCACGATTACGCGCGACGAGGCGCGCGGGGGACGCGGGGTGGCATGGCACAGGACGCGTGCATTCTCCGCGGCAAGCCCGGGATACTGGCGGGCTCTCGGCGCGCGCAATTCTACCCTCCCACACACCTCGGCGGCGTCTTTGCGCGCGCACCGCCCAAAACGATCGCCATACTCTCCGATCATTTTTATATCTGCACTGTTGTGACATTGAAATTCAATTTACGATTGAACGGCGCCGACTTTCATGCGACACGGACGGATTTTAAGTACTACTGGAGACTGTGTTTACGGGATTGAACTTTGTCTATCCCGCACAACTCAGTTATTAGCGGGATGTCACGGCGCGGCATAAGTCTTCGAGAACAAACTACAAAGTGGTACCATATTGAATAAACAACTTATTGTGGTTTTACTACTGACTCATGCATAACTATTATGCATGGGCCGCTAGGAAAGTTTTTAGATTAAGTATCTTAACCTGATGTTTTTTCAAAATAATTTCCACCATTTGCAATACATTTCTCCATACGCCGAAACCAGTCATTAAAAATATGCTCCCATGTTTCGTTTGAGATTTCTGCCCAAGCGTTGTTCCAAGCCGCAATTAAGTCCGTGTCGCTGGAAAAACGTCGTCCTTTCATAGCCTCCTTCACATTCAGTCACAGGGCGCAAGGTCAGGGCTGTACGGAGGATGTTCCTGCAGCGTCATATCCTCCTCTATAAATATTCCTCCTTTATAAATATCCTTGTTATCAAAGCCCGATGTGCCGGTGCGTTGTTATGGTGCAGGCGCCATGTATCTAACCGCGTGTATATACGCGTGGTATTCGGAATAACGCGTAACTTTTTTGTTTGTAAACCGATTGCAATGAAACAAAACTAAATGTTATGGGAAGCTTGCTACAATACATCAGTGAACACCGCATTCAAATAGGTTAAGTCGTTTCTGAGATTAGCGTGCACAAACGTACAGACAAACAGACAAAAATAGTAAAAACGATTTATTGATCTCGGTTACATAAATATTTAAATAGTATTTAATTTGTACATTAAATATTTAAAAAAAAAATATACACATTTTTGTACTTATGTTACCAAGGTCAAAAAATTAGTTTTTAGATTTTTTGTATGTTTGCTGTGCGTTTGTGCACGCTAATTTCGGAAAGTCTATAAACGTCACAATTTTTTTTTGCGGCTTGTTATTGCAGGTTGAGGCTCGTCATTCAAGAGGCATTTGAGGCTTGTGTGTCCTTTTTTGTAATAAAAATTGTTCCAAATTGTTTCTTTTCTAGAAATGTAACCTTTTTGATGTCATCAAAACCAGGCAGATACAAATAGTACAGGTGAAGAGATTCTATTAAAAGTTTTTGCATACTAAATGCGGAAATACTTTTCGCCCGACCTAACATTTAAAATCGGTTAAAAGTTTTTGCGATTTTATCCATTACAAACAAACAATACTTACATAGAATCTTGTGTTTATATAAACATACAAAAAATCAAATCTTTCCTCTTTATATTACTAGTGTAAATGTAGATTTCCACTTTTGTCAGTTTCTTCTTCTAGACCAATATACGGATTTTATACGATTTTTATTAGTGTTTTCCTAATGAGAAAAGCGATAAAAGCGGAAGGTTTGTGTTTTACAATTTTTAGAAAAATAAATTGCATTCGAGTGAAGCCGTGAGGGGGAGGGGGTAGCTAGTTCATGAATAAGAGCTTAAGAAATAGAATTTAGCGTTAGTTCTCAATTTCTATAGTTCGATATCGGTACGAAAAATCATTCCCCCAACTGTTTTTTCGGAAAGGTTGAAGGCAAGCTGATGGTCTAAAGGTGACTGCCGTCGACTATTAATACAAGCAACAGTATTTGTGCTGCAACTGTATTGCATTTTTTTACGAGGAGTAATCCGCTTACAGATCTCCTGCCGCTGGCTAGACGGCAGGAGTAAGTGGGGGTCGCCCAGCGCCTGATCATAGCGGCACTGGGAATACCCACTAAAACTCCCCGGTGTCTCCTTGCCCTTTGAGCGGGGTGGACCAAGGTCTGCCGAGGCAACAACTCCGATCCACCCCAGGGCAGAGCACTGCACCCTAAGTATCACCCTAGTATCACCTAATAATAAATAAAAATAAAAAATTAATACAAGCAACAGTATTTGTGCTGCAACTGTATTGCATTTTTTTTACGAGGAGTAATCCGCTTACAGATCTCCTGCCGCTGGCTAGACGGCAGGAGTAAGTGGGGGTCGCCCAGCGCCTGATCATAGCGGCACTGGGAATACCCACTAAAACTCCCCGGTGTCTCCTTGCCCTTTGAGCGGGGTGGACCAAGGTCTGCCGAGGCAACAACTCCGATCCACCCCAGGGCAGAGCACTGCACCCTAAGTATCACCCTAGTATCACCTAATAATAAATAAAAATAAAAAATTAATACAAGCAACAGTATTTGTGCTGCAACTGTATTGCATTTTTTTTACGAGGAGTAATCCGCTTACAGATCTCCTGCCGCTGGCTAGACGGCAGGAGTAAGTGGGGGTCGCCCAGCGCCTGATCATAGCGGCACTGGGAATACCCACTAAAACTCTCCGGTGTTTCCTTGCCCTTTGAGTGGGGTGGACCGGGCTCTGCCGAGGCAACAACTCCGATCCGCCCTAGGGCAGCCTAGCCATTGCTGACTAGGCTAACTCCAATGGGGGATTGTCCGGAGGCACCGAGGCATTCCCCAGACGGGGGGGACCTTGTGCAAGTACACATAGTTAGCCAACCATGTACGTAGGTCCTCTAAAGCATTTGAAGACGGGCTTCGTATGCCCGCCTTCTCCTGCCTAACTGCCTAGCAACTGCATTGCCTACCTTAGTAGATAATTGGTGGATTATGAGAAAATAGGCAAATGGACACATGCTATTTCAACTTGGTTTCCAGTATAAGGTACCGCCACCAGCAGGCTTCCCTATTTACAACCGCAAAGCATGCCTATCCCCTTGAACTAGGTACTAAAAATTTATTAACACAAAATTCGCAAAATATTATGTTTACACAAATATTTCTCGCTTATCGCTCTTTCCATTACTGAAAACCGTATCAATTTCCGTTGGTTGGTTAACAAATTAATGGAGAAACAGACAATGAGTTTAAATATTGATATTATTTATGACTACAAGATAACCTTGTTTGTTGAGGGATGATAAAACCCACCGTTGATGGTGTCATGAAATCTATTAGGATAATTTATTCAGTACACGAGCATGTACGGGAAAAGGAATGAACGTATTTCCTTCAGTTTCCCCGAGAGGCCGCGCGCGTCGCGATGAGCGCGGCCCGCATACAATCGTGTATTTGGAGATTTCAATAAGCACAGTCTTACGTTGTTTTATTGATAGAAGTTTGACGAGACTACTGCGCGCCCACATTAGGGGACACCCTGACACATGCCAATGCCAATGTCGACGTTTCACTGAGATACTGCTAAATTGTACACCGTGGTGTATGAGAGTTTCGTGCGCTGTGTCCGGGGATGTCTCAAAGCGAACGCGAAGTAATCCCTCGCTCTCGTAGCTCTGCGGTTCCCAAACAGTTCGCTTTACAAATGGCTACGCTTCGGAATTTAATTTTGCGCATTTCTTTTACGCTATTGGATATTGTAAGGATTTGCGGATTTCTTTTATCCGGTGACGAGGTATTGGGTAACGATTTTTTTAGGGCACTTTGTGGATGTTAGAATAGTTTCAAGTAACAAGGTTGATTAGTGGCAATAGGGGATCGGACAAATTTTCAGAAAGTGTTTTAAATTAATCTTCATGGATATTTATTTCCATAAAAAATACTATTTTATATCTTTATAGCCTTTTAGGTCCTCAAAATCATGTTTTAATATTGTTTGTTTGAAAATGCCGCCAAAACGCCGCGATAGTTCATCTGAGAGCGCGTAACGTCATTTGTGGTCATATCATAACAAAACAGCTGCATTGGCATAAGACAATGATTGCCCACAAATGACGTCACGCACTGTGATTGGTGTTTCAGTATATATTAAAAATATTGTAAATAGTAATATTTTATTTCTTCATTTAAAAATATTTAAATGAATTATATTAAATTATTATTTGATAAATAATCGTAAAAAATTATAAATTTCCTTTCTAAGTACATTTTAAATTTTAATCTGATTACTGTCCGATCCCCTATTGTAAGGTTACTTATTGCTCAAGGAATTTTATTGGCTATATTTTTCATATTACTTATTACTGACACTTTTATATTTTCCGTATACTTATATTCAGTTCCCATTAAAACAAAGAATTGACGTGGTGCTATTCTTCCGATTGTGTATTTCAGCCCTCAAAAATCATACCATTATTGCGATTTATAATATATGCCTATTATTAAAACTTAAAACGCAATCTTCGTTTGAGGTAAATTAATAATAAGTTGATAAACTTTAATAGATATTAAGGTTTTTTGGGCTTGTTTTGAGTCAAACTTCACAATTTAGGTACAGATTTTAGAGGACTTGCAATGTACACTTTTTCATCGAATTAATTATTTACACATTTTCATCCAATTATTTTATTGTAAATTACTAAATAGGTCTTATGAAGCTAAGCGGCTGTTTAAAGCCTTTCAAAAAATATATGTATGTACATTTAAACATTGATTTGAAAAGACTTTTTTATGTAAAAAAATTCAACCTGTACCTACATATAATAAAATCGTAAACAAGCCATGTCTTTAAAAAAAAACAATTCCTATTTTTTTTTAAAAAAACAATTTTTACACATTGTATTTATGTTACCTAGGTAAAAAAATTGTTTTTAGAATTTATGTCTGTTTGTCTGTGCGTTTGTGCAAGCTAATCTCAGAAAAGGCTTAACCGATTTTAATGCGGTTATCAGTGATGTATTGTAGCAAGCTTCCCATAACATTTAGTGTTTGTTTTATTGCAATCGGTTTACAATAAAAAAGTTACGTGCTATACCGAATACCACGCGTAGGAAGTTGCGGGTTCAGCTAGTGTTAGAATATTAATTCAGAATCTTGTTAATACTAATTATTAATACTAAAATAAATCTGGTTAAGGACTAGTGTCCTTTATTGTATGTTTTAGTCATTTTAGCTGTCCTAATTTTATGTTCAGATAAGTTGCTAAGTTTAAAGTTAAAGTAATTTAAAGCAGAACGGTGACGTAATTGAAGCTTATTCCAACATTCACAGCTCATACCGCCAAAGCATAAATTCAATACTTTTTACATCGACAGGATAATGGCGGCCGCTGCGCCAGCTACCCAACAATAACTCGTAATTTAAACTTTCCGAATTCTATTTAAAACTTAGCGCACCCCGAAATCGAATTCCCCTTAGTTAAAATAAATTCTGGTGGGAAATAAAATAAACATGGCCGTCCGTCACGTGGGATTAGACGCCATCTTCCCAGATTCGTACTGGGATTAACAAATGAAAACGTTTCTCTTTCAGCGAAGCCGCAAGTGATTTGTTATTGAGAGGGAGCTGTCCGATAGCTTCCGAGGATACTTCTAAAAACAATTCGAGTACAATTACGACCGGAGGAAGTCGGAGTTCCGATGAAATCGAGACTTCCCAACTTTGTTCCGACTCGTTTTCAAAATCGACAGTTTTCCAGCGACTTAATTTGCATATTTAAGTCGTATTTAAAAATATAACTCCGTTCACTTTGTGTTGCAAACTCTACTCTATGAATACTTATGAGCCTTCAGTTGTTTTTGACGCAATATACATAAAGATTTTTATCAACGAGACAGTGAAATTTTAAGTGCATAACGGGCAGAACGACTTTCCAATAAAATAAAACATTATCCTTGCTTAAAGCGAACTTCTTGCATGATGTGATAATTGGTTTAACTTATCTGATAAAATAACACCTATTACTTCAACATGCCTTGTATGTAGGCTTGCCAGATGAGAAGACTGAAATATCTGTACAAAATTTCAAAAAGTCGGGATTTTGGCATTAATGTCGGGGCAAATAAATATTAGAAATCAAAATGTTACATTTTATTAAAATTAAAATAATGAGAAATATATTTAAATTTTTTGGCTTATTAAAAGCACAATGAATGTCTGTATACTTATAACTAAGATGGGTACACTTATTTTTTACTTTGCCACACGAACTTGGCATTCTTTGACCTTTGAGAAGCACTTAGAAAAGAGTTAAAATGATGATGAGTGGCAAGGATGCTTGCCTAACGTCTCAGGGGCCCCGGGTTCGATTCCCGGCGGGGTCAACTTTGGAAATTTTAATGTAATTTTCAAAAAATGACTCTGGTCTGGATTTGAAAAGTAGTGGTAGGGCACACTGCGTTTCGCAGTCATTTGGGCAGCCCGTCTGGCGGCAGTGACCGCCCCCTTACAGAAGACCACCGTGAAATAACAGCATATACGTGCTGTTGTGTTTCGGTGAGTGAGTAAGGGATGCCAGAGCCCATTTCCTTATCCCCTCCTAATCCGTTATCCAATCCTACTGTAGTCGGCAGCGCACTTACAGCATCTGTAGCGTTGCTTGTGTTATAGGCGACGGTAGCCACCTACCATCAAGTGGACCGTCAGCCTGTCTGTCGACATAACATTAAAAAAAACAGTTTACATCAAAATTCAGTGTAATTATTAAATTTATGACCAAACGTATTTTCTCCATGGTGATTAAGTTAACCACACTTTTATAGTAACCATTGCTTACAAGAAGCTATTTTGAAACCGCGTGGTAATTTTAAATTTCTGTTTTGTTAAAAACCTTACTAGAAGCTGTTTGTCTGGACATTTTGTTTTTTTTTTCGGGAGTCGGGACAATCCAGACGAATCCTGATCATCTGGAAACCCTACTTGTATGGTTCAAGGCATTTATTAACATGGAATTTACCAAGTTGCATGAAGGTAACAATGTAAAACTTGCTGCTTTCCTCAATGCCGTTCTGCCAGGTCTTTGTTGAATATTAAATGGAAACTGTACAGCATTGTTCGCCCGAATGTCTATACTTTAATTGATGTGGCTAATTTAATATTAGACTATTCTGAACCCACGTCTCGTAACAATGACGTCGGCTCACGCAAATAAGGCCATATGAATGAGTAAACGCCGATCCAATTACTCAGAGACTGGTCACGAACTTAAATTAACTGGATCGAACCGGAGCGAAGCGGTGCGAACTGGTCCGGACTCGAATGAACTAGACAACGCTGGCTATAACTGGGTGAAACTGGATAGCGGGCGACAAGTTTAAAACAACTTCGTTTGACAGTGCTAAGTGACGCTTTTGCCTTTGATATTGAACTAAATATTTCACTGATAAATCGATCATTTGATTTTAGTCAAGTGTGAAAAAAAAGGTTTAATTAACTTTACTACGTAATCACATGTTATGTACATATCTTTGTTTATGCTCTTAACTTAAAATACACAAGTTAAATTATTGTGTAAATATCATGGAGTACCCAATTTTAATGAATCAATATCCATTACTCCTGTACGTCCTGTATTTTACGTCAATACATACATACAATACATATTTTACGTGTATTTCAATTATACAGATAATAATCTGGTCTAGGGGAGAGAGCTATGCTCCAAGTTTACTTGTGATACAGAATCAGTAATGAAGAAATTATAGCACACATTCATTTAATATATAAAATTCTCGTTTTTTTTTTTTTTTTTTTTTTTTTACTATAGATGGGATTGCTCTTTACCAGCATCTATCCATATAGGAAGGATGAGGCCGAAGATGGAGCGAGCTCACCCAGAAGATGCCTATTCACTCGAACCTTGAAATGTTATATGAGCTCGGAAATACAGACGCCGGCAGGGAGTTCCAATCCTTAGCAGTGCGCATCACAAAAGATGTTTTAAAGCGCTTGGTCCGAATTAGAGGGATTTCGAAGAGGTGAGGATGGTAACCAGCCGTACGTCTGCATGTCCGATAGAAGAAAGGGGAAGGCGGTATGATCTCATGCAGCTTTCGAGCACACTCTCACGTGTCAATGTTTGTAACAAAACTTCTCCGAAACGGCTGGACGGATTATTATTATTTTTTTTGTATTTTTGGTACGTATGAGAATAGGTCTTAAAGTATTTTTCACCCTCATACCCCCACCTCCATTTTTAAAATGCTATTTTAGTAATTTAACCGTCTTTCATTGACGTGAAGTGACGCGTCATTTTAACATATTGTTTGAAAATAAAAATTGACCCGATAGGTTGGTTCTTTTCTGGTTTTGGCAGGACAACGTCTGCTTGGTCAGCTAGTAATTATAATAAAATCGTACATTAAAACGTTTTCAGAAAAAAAAATTACATATTGTACTTATGTTGTGCTAAGGAGGTGAGACCTTCTACCAAATGATTAGCTTTTAACAAAAGTTTTTAAAGAAGCTGTATTTATTTATATATTAATTAATTAATAAGTATGTATATTAAATTTTATACAAGTTCCTCATTGTTTTAATTACATATTTTCGTGTATCAGCTATGCGATAAATACGAAAATTTGCATAAAAGCTGACTCACATATAAAAAAAACTCGACAACTTAAATTTTAGATTTGATATAAAACAGTTTTGGCTCAATTTTATTTCAATTGACACTACCCTTTGTCGACCCCTGTGCTTCATACATTGTCGGTGTCAGGATGGACTTACCATCATGCCTATCAAATGTTAATCCTACCATTTGCTCGCTTGCAGTTACATAATCTGTGATTGACACGTTCAGATCTGTATTTACTAACTGCCTTCATCGGCGATCTATATTATGTGCATTACACAAATGACACGTTCTTCCTAATTATTCCAAATCCAACCTTACATCTTTAGCAAAAGCCAAATATGCTTTATAAGGTTTAGTTCTATTTTTTCAGAATTTTCATTGAATGTATTGTTTTCCGTTCATATTTCCTTACTAAATTCATATTTATCACCAGAAATTTAATAAAGTATGTCTTCAGAATAATTCTCCTTCGGCATATAATATGAGCGGAGTGAGCGTTTTATGGATAAACGCTCACTCCGCTCACTACGCCGCAAATATTAATAAGTAAATTAATAAAAGAAATAATGAATTTTAATTTAAAATAAAAGAATTTAGCTTCATTTGACAAAAATGCATATCAGTGACAAACTTTATTGCAAGGCATTTGATTGGTCTCTTCAAAGGTGAAGCAGTCTAATTTAACATCTGGCTCGACGCTGGAGGCGATTACACAATATACTTATGTCAGTATGTATGTCTTGTTTCAAATTTTATAATGTTGTCTCATTTTTTAAATTTTATTTACTATGAATGATTCATTTGTAACGATTTAAGTTATATACGGAATTACCTGTCAGACCTACAGTAACTGTTTTAGTCTTCATGATTTATTTATTTTTATATCAATTTCCTCATAACAGATCTTTAGTTTTAACGGGTTTAATAAAATTCCGATAATATTATTGTTTATAATAATTATTAAATAAATATTAATTTGGTCATTTTAGGTTTTTAGTTAAAGAGTAAATTACTGAAACTCGATGATCAGTCGACTGATAAAGATATAGACTGGACAGGAAAATTCCGCAAAGGTATTAGAAAGCTTTTTACTTAACCCCAATCTACATCAACCTTCTAGATTGGGGGTTCCTAGATCAAACGTCATCAACAACTGAATTTTTTTTAAACAATTTATTTGTGTGAAAAAATATATATCTTCACAGTTTTGTTGAAATTGTGAAAAACCTATAATATTTTATCAAATGAGACGTTAAAAATTTTTCTTTTCAATTCTAAATTGATGTATAAAAGGAAAGTTTTGTTGGCTCAAATCACCCAATTTCTTTTTTTTTAACGATAAAGCCGAATGCTTTTATTTTACGATATGACGAGCCCGTTGGATGAGTGGTTCCCGGGTTCGATTTCGGGCAGGGTCAACTTTGAAAAATGAACTTTTCAAATTTTGCACACTGCGTTTTCGCAGTCATTTGGGCAGTTCGCCTGGCGGCAGTAACCACCCCCTTACAGAAGACCACCGTGAAATAACAGCATGTGTGCTGTTGTGTTTCGGTGAGTGCGTAAGGGATGCCAGAGCCCATTTCCCTATCTCCTCCTAGTCCCTTATCCTTAATCCTACTGTAGACGGCAGCGCATTTGCAGCAGCTTTGGCGCTGCTTGTGTTATAGGCGACGGCCATCATGTGGACTGTCAGCCTGTCTGCCGATCTTAACATAAAAAAAACACTAGTAATTGTTTAAAAGGGATTTCCGGTTCGAATAATAATCGTACCAACATCTGAAAGGCTGCAGTTGATTCGCGAAAGCTTAATACTTCTAGTCGTGTATCTTGGAAAATCGATTTTTTAATTTTATTCCAGAAAAAAAATGTTTTTTTATATGTTGGAATTTCAAAAGTTTTCTAATACCCTTGCGGATCTTTTCCATGTATTAGTTTCCGTCCCGGAACAAGTTTGCAAAACAGACTCTTTTTAGGGTTCCGTACGTCTGAATAAAAAAAAAACGGAACCCTTATTTATAGGATCACTAGTGTGTATGTCTGTCCGTCCGTCACAGTCAATTATCTCCGAATCTACTAGACCGATTAAGTTGAAATTTGGTACACATAACAATTTCTGTGACCCAAACGCAGAGGTGTGACGTGAATACATGAAATCTGTAAATGGGAGGTCATTTTTGGGGGGAAGGTGGAAAATTAAAAAAAAAATTGAAAACTCCATCGTGTAACATATCAAATGGAAGGTCTTGTTGTAAAGATCTTAAATGTATTTTTTTTTTGTAATTTTAAAATAAACATTTTCCAAGTTATTCAAGAAAATAGACGAAAATTGACCATTCCCCCGCCTCCTTATCTCCGAAACTACTGAACCTAAAATTTTGAAAAAATACAGAAATTAGTTTTCTACTTATAGATTATAGGAAAACCTATAAAAAGTCCATGATATTAAAATAACATGATAAATCACTCAATATTGTGCGGATAGGTAACATCGTACGGAACCCTCTTCACGCGAGTTCAACTAGCACATGATGTTTTATTTTTTTAAGATAAAATCTCTAAACTGATAAGCAGTAGTTATGATATCCTATACCTATGTATCTATGTATGAAAAACCTATAATCTATTTTCCATATGTCATATTATTATGTCATCACTGTGTTGCTAGTGTGGACATATCAGGTCTCTTATCAGGTCGTCTGTCCTGTAGGACCTTGTAGGACGCGGGTCGACGGTGGATCCAGGCTCTTTTTGGAAAATTAAGGTGGGAGGCCTTTGTCCAGCAGTGGACGTCCTACGGCTAAGATGATTATATCTATGTGTGCTTGGCACATTATGTTAATTTTATGTATGTTATTGTGTAACCCGACATTATTTTAATTTGTAATTAATTATTTGTTAACCGTGAAACTTAATATCAGTTTGTTTAAATTTTTGATCTTTAATTTTTAATTTTAATCAAGACTTTTTTTATTGTTGGTCAATGTTATCACACCTGTAATTGGATGCATTACCAATCTGTGGCTGTTATTATAATACATCCAAATTATTAAATTATTGTTATGTTAAGCTGTTGGTGTGTTAGTAAATAAAATAAATAAATAATAAACTGTTTCGGTGGGCACGAATTGAACAATTTGAAAGTCGCAATGAGTTTGTATACTGTGTCTGTGTACAGTGCACAGTGCATGTGTTGTGTCGTCCGTCGGTTACCCTGTGTAGACAGTTTCCACATAACTGGTCGCACGACTACGGAATGCTTTCCAACAATCCAGAGCGTTGCAATACTCCCTCTCCCATCCTCATGCGTGGTTTAAATTCAATTCTGTCAAAGGCGATTCTACCAGCTTGCTCCTATATATAGTTTCGGTCGTCCTAGACAGATTCTCATGTAAAAATACGCTTTTTTTACTCTGCACATTTGTTTCATTTTGCCGAAAAGAATGGAGGATTTTCGGGACATAAATGAACCCAGATTTGAAGCAATAACATCCTAATAGGACGAAAGCTTGTTTCTAACGCCGCATATGTAGATTTTAATATCCACCTCTGAGTTTTTTCTCGAGTTTAGAAGTTAGAAACTTATGGGAAACTCCAATAGGCTAGTTTAGGATAAGATCCAATCCAATAGTTTAGGAGTTAGAACTCCAATAATTCTTGCTTACTCGCTTGAGTAAGCAAGAATTATTGGAGGCCAATTTTACTAACTTGACAACATACACTAATTGCGAGAAAAATATTTTTAACATATTTTTCTCGCAATTATGGCACTATAACACACCTACAATTTTTTTTAAACAAGTTGGTACTTACCTGTTAATTACAAGTACTAAGAATGGTGTCGTGGTCTGGCAGGTATGGCAGACAACATTAAAATTCTAACGATTCTTTTCCATATAATGTATTCAGTATTACCTAAATGAGGCTCGTTTCGGTTGCCTGATTTATAGGTGGTTATCAACGCTAACAACGTTAAAGGCCCGCTTCTGATAAAAGAAAAGGAACAGTGGAAGAGCTTTTTCATCATCACCTACTCAATCAAGGAATACAGTAGCACACGAGCTTATTTCATAGTGGTCGTCCTTATGGGGTGGTTGCTACCGTCAGACACAGTTTTGCAATGCAGAACGCAATGTGCGATCATGACTAAGTAGATATTATGAGACGACAATATTATCTGTATTTATTTACGTTTTATATTTCGGTACTTTTTCTTAAAATTCATTACAATTTCAATAAAGTACACTCAAACTGACATTTTTTAATTTTGATTGAGCCTCAAACCTTTATTTTTCTTGATTTGATACAAAAATTTCTCATTTCTCGTAATCCTACTACAGTGCAACCTCGATATAACGAAACTGAAGGGAATTAGAAAATATTCGTTATACCAAGTAATTTGTTGTTTGTTACCTTAGCATAGAGATAGTTTTTTTACTTGATTCATTGTAGAATTCTCGTCTACATACTTAATGATTTTTCGTTTATCTGCGACACTTAAGGAATACATTTTTCGTCTAACAACAATTACAAACAAAACAGTGTTTACATTACTTAGCATCAAACAACAATGACTGTCTTACGAAGAATTTAACGTGTCTGAACCTGTCGAGACATCAATTACTATTGTGGAATTAAGTGAGAATAATTGATAGGACTGGATACCTTATGTAAAGGTTATAGGTTGAAAAATTCGTTAAATAGAGGTCAATAATACTTTCTATCTATATTCTGGAATGATTAAAAACTAATTGATTAAATGGTTTGTGATAAATGTACTTATTCGTAGTGTAAAGATACCTATATTTTACATTAACTCTTATGGGCCATTCTAGGGGATTTTGAAAAATTCGTTAAATCGAGAAATTTGTTATATCGAGGCTCGCTATATTAAGGTTATTTTAACGCGAAAGTTTGTATGTTGGTGTGTTTTTTACTCAATCACGCCAAAATGGCTAAACGTATTTGGATGAAATTTGACATACAGATAGTTTATTACCAGGATTAACATATAGGATACTTCTTATCCTTGAAAATGTTAGGTTCCTGGGGGATCGTCTAAAAACATTTTAAAAATTGGCCATATATTTTCTCAGGTGTTATATTTTTCATTTATCAACGTGGACGAAGCGCGGGCAAAATAGCTAGCATAAAATAAATTGTATATTCACATAATTCTACAGATATAATGCAGATGTTAGGTTAAAAACATAAAAAGTTGTAAATTAAAAAATAGGTAATACGTGTGAAATTATTTAACTAATCGTGAAACAAGCTAGATTTTTTTTTAAAAATAATATTATTATTTTAACATCTGTAACCTATTTTTCTAATCTTAGTATTCTATGCGCCTATTTTATGTTTCCTACTTTTAACTCTTGGGTATCGTTAAATGATATCACATTGCCCCCTATAATGAAAACTACTTATTTATCTGTCCCTCCACAAGAGCTTTGGGGAGTTTGTTCCCCTTTTAACACTCCCCTAAGGGCAGTTTTTGAAGTACACGCCAATATATCACTGACTGTCTCACGATTCGCTAACTTACGCAATCTTGCTACGTAAAGACTCACATAATTTTTATCTTGTAAAAAATATTTTCAATATTACAGTCCAAGGCCTAGTTAGGCATTCATTCGTAGGGAAGGAAATGTTAATTGATGAACTTTAGTTTTTTTTTATGTTAAGGTCGGCAGACAGGCTGACGGTCCACTTGATGGTAGGTGGCTACCGTCGCCTATAACACAAGCAACGCCAAAGCTGCTGCAAGTGCGCTGCCAACTGCAGTAGGATTAAGGATAGGGGATTAGAAGTGAATAGGGAAATGGGCCCTGGCATCCCTTACTCACTCACCGAAACACAACAGCACACGTGCTGTTATTTCACGGTGGTCTTCTGTAAGGGGGTGGTTACTGCCGCCAGACGGGCTGCCCAAATGATTGCGAAACGCAGTGTGCCCTGCCACTACTCTCCAAATCCAGACCAGAGCCAAATTTGAAAAGTTGATTTTTCAAAGTTGACCCTGCCGGGAATCGGACCCGGGAACCCTAGAACAGAGCGTTAAGGCAGAAGCGGGCTCGTCTTTAGTTCATCATTCTTTATCTTTTCGGGATTAGTAGCCACTACCCTTGGTCTTGTTGATGACGACGGTAACCCCTAACATTAAGTGAACCGTCAGCCTGTCTACAGCCGTTTAACGTGGTCTCAACGAGCTATGGAGACCTATGCTCGGGGTTACACTGCAAGATCGAACCAGGAATGATGATATCCGCAGACGAAAGAAAGTTGCTAACATAACCCAGTGGATTAGTAAGTTGAAGTGTCAGTAGGCAGGACATATAGTAAGGAGAGCCGACGGTCGCTGGGAACAGAAGGTTCTCGAGTGGAGGTCACGGACTGGCAAACGCAACGTAGGACGTCCACCCACAAGGTAGACAGACGACCTGATAAGGGCCACAGGTCGGCGGTGGATCCAGGCTATTTCTGATCTATCCTTTTGGAAAAATAGGTGGGAGGCCTTCGTCCAGTAGTGGACGTCCTACGGCTGAGATGAGGTGATTATGATATTATGATTCATAATACAAACCACTACTCATAATACTAGTCATAATACTAATCGGCAGCGCACTTGTAACACCTTTGGCGTTGCTTGTGTTATAGGCGACGGTAGCCACCTACCATCAAGTGGACCGTCAGCCTGTCTGCCGACCTTAACATAAAAAAAATGTTCCATTAATTCCATTACTTACTAGCTGCCTACACTAAAATTATTAATTATAAAATTATTATAATATGTTTTATTTATTATAAAGACGGAAGAAAGAAAGAAAGAGAGTTTGTTAATACGAGGATGGTGAAAGTTTCTCTCATTATTTTAAAGTTACCTTATTCTAGATCTACCGGAACTTACGAGTATATAATATTAAGTATACTAAGTTACCTAATCGCACTCAGGCGAAGTCAGGTCGCAAAGGACTAGTCAGAATGATTATTAGGTGATAATTAAAGGCATTTGATGAGTCTCAGTCATTAACTTTGATAGTCTCAGAACCTAAATGAAAGATAACTGTCTAAAGAAAAACTTGTATTCTATACATCATAGAGCAAAGAATCAGATTGTTTTCTCTTATAATAATGGAACTACTTAAAGTTAGGCATCATTAATGAGATTTGAATAAGAAAAGCTTTTATCAAATCCGAATAAGTCTCTGTAAATTCGGAATCAAAGCCTTTGTAACATTAAATAAGTTATTACTTATTACATAGGTTTGTAGTATAAACAAGGTGCAGCCATCTTGGCGTTTGCACGCAAGCTAAATGTATATCTACCTTATTTATATTAATCAAGCTCAAAGTGAGGGGACGCTCCCGGCTACAGCACCAGTGCTAGTGCTTGTATGAGACGGCGGAAGCACACTAAATTGAGTTGTCGCTCTTAGATATATTACAAACAGTGGGTTACACACAGCTCAAAAGATTGTCACAATTTTTGATTTCATTTCAAGTAAAGTATTAAAACCTTGCTGACGTTAAGTTAATGTTTTACTGTCGATATTGAAGTTATATCACTGAAATTTTCAAAAGTTTGTTTCCCGGTTGAGCCTTCATCTCCGAGTCTTTTCATGTGCGGATTGCTAGCAATGATCATTCGTTCTGCCGGTCAAGAAATATTGTGAGAAACCTGAGTTTCTTTCGGGGTTTCTTCTCTGGATCCTCATCAGCTTTTTTTTTTTTCAAAACTCTGGCAATTTTTTTAATATTATTAATGGTGGCAAACAGGCTACGGTCCACTTGATAGTAGGTTACTACGGTCGTCTAAGGACGCCGGCCGTTTAGACGCCTGCCGATTCAGCGCCGGCCGATTCGACGCCGGCCATTTCATCGCCATTCGATGTGGTCTTTTGTTTATTATGCGCAGATTGTGGAAAGCAAAATAATTACTACCAGAATAGATGTTTATCGTCAAAAAAAATTTATTATTTTTTTAACCTATCGAATCAAATTTGTAAAAACGAAAGACTCAGCAAAATATATAGGTTTAAGTTAAAATGAGGATAGGAAGGACCTTTTTTATTTTTACAACTACCACCTGACTATCAGACCACCCATCCAACGGGCTCGTCAAGAAATAATTATTCGCAAGAAATCATCTTTTGAGAGATTGTAAATATATGACAAGCCAGACATATACGAGGAATATTATATCTGGCCGTGTGTAACAAAATGCATGAAGTTATTTGCAGATATCTTCCGAAGAGAATTCACACTCTATTATTATATTTACTTACGTACTATTGCATATTCAGTGACACAACACCGTAATGTATTATAAATTAAAACGCACGATATATACTTATTGTTGGCGTTTGTATTTTAAGTTTTGTTTTTTTGCGTGGATTTGAAGAATCGGGTAGAAAACCATGAATATTTCACCTTTCCATGCGCAGATTTTTGTTTTATGTTAAGGTCGGCAGACAGGCTGACGGTCCACTTGATGGTAGGTGGCTACAAACACGAGCAACGCCAAAGCTGCTGCAAGTGCGCTGCCGACTGCAGTAGGATTAAGGATGAGGGATTAGGAGGGGGATAGGAAAATGGGCTCTGGCATCCCCCCCCCCCCCTCCCCAGGAAAATGGGCTCTGGACTCACTCACCGAAACACAACAGCACACGAGCTGTTATTTCACGGCTGCCCAAGTGACTGCGAAAACGCAGTGTGTTTTAATAATAATAATAATGTTTTTGTGAGAAAGGGTGGCAGGCAGGCTCACAGTCCTACTGTTGATGGTGGGTTTCATAGGTGTTGCAAGTGCTCTGCCAAACTTGATTAGATAAATGATTAGATTTAGTCAATTTTCGTCTATTTTCTTGAATAACTTGGAAACTATTTATTTAAAATTACAAAAAAAAATACATTTAAGATCTGCACAACAAATTCTTAAATGTAACCTTCCATTTGATATGTCACTCGATGCAGTTTTCAAATTTGTTTTTTTAATTTTCGACCCTCCCCCCAAAAATGACACCTCTGCGTTTGGGTCACAGAAATTGATATATGTACCAAATTTCAACTTAATCGGTTAGTAGATTCCGAGATAATTGACTGTGACCGACAGACAGACGGACACACGAGTGATCCTATAAGAGTTCCGTTTTTTTATTCGGACGTACGGAACCCTAAAAATCCTGTGATTGTTAATACGTTACATTACACCAATACACTAGTATGTAGACCAAATTAACACTGCTGTAGATTTTTTGATAATTATAATACAGTAAAATAAAAAAAAAACATTGAATTGTTAACCATTGATTCCTTTACCACATCAAACACTTCGATGCTGGGTTGTGGGTTTGTGGGCATATATTTTTTTTTAATTTAATGAATATTTGTTGAGAATAACCCGAAATAGCTCGTATGAGAACAGTGCAAAGTTCAGTAAAATTATCTGAAATGTCCGGATTTAGCTTATTCCGAATTTGGAATACAATCGATTAGAATTAACCTTACTACGATTCGATTTGCATATCTCTAGAGAATGTAATCCGCACGTGATCAGGTATTTCTGATTGCCGCTTAGTGCTATCACCTAGGAGGGTGTGAAGATGAGATTAGTGCTCGCTACTGTCATTATAGAAATGCGCTTGCTTTGATTAGAGGTCGATATCCAGAAGTGGTACTTAATATTGCTAATAAAATAACTTCCTCCAATTAAATATTTTAGTGCAAAATTGCATTTCGTTTACCATATTTTTTTTATACACGTGTGAAGGTGTACCTTTAAAGTTACCTCACCATTTAGTATCATTTATGATTACCATCCCCTTACAGAAGACCACCTTGAAATAATAGCACGTGTGCTGTTGTGTTTCGGTGAGTGAGTAAGTGATGTCAGAGCTCATTTCCCTATCCACTCCTAATCCCTTAATCCTACAGCAGTCGGCAGCGCACTTGCAGCAGCTTTGGCGTTGCTTTTGTTATAGGCGACGGTAGCCACTTACCATTATTATTATTAAAACACACTGCGTTTTCGCAGTCATTTGGGCAGCCGTGAAATAACAGCTCGTGTGCTGTTGTGTTTCGGTGAGTGAGTAAGTGATGTCAGAGCTCATTTCCCTATCCACTCCTAATCCCTTAATCCTACAGCAGTCGGCAGCGCACTTGCAGCAGCTTTGGCGTTGCTTTTGTTATAGGCGACGGTAGCCACTTACCATCAAGTGGACCGTCAGCCTGTCTGCCGACCTTAATATATAAAAAAAATATCTTTAGGTAGTACGTTCACCTATAGCTCTCCAACTTAACTTAACAATAGGTAACCTAACATTATGACGCGCCTTAGCCGGGCGGACCCCTTAAACATGACCTATCACCGCCAAAGTTTTGTAGGTAAGTATTACAAACATCAACATTTAAACTCACATATTTAATACATGCTGTGCCGCTAGTCGCCTATGCAACTTGTAAATGCGCCGATAACCATAACCAACTCAACCTGGTGCATGTGTAAAAGCTCTCTCCTGCTATGCAGAATAATTTTCAATCAAACTGGTAGGTCCATTTATTTTTATTTATTTTTGAGTAGGTTCCAATACAAAATTTGGAAACTTGCTAGGAGACATACTAATATTGTAGACTATCACTCGTCCATAACGCCATAGGTAGACACCATTGACTTGGACAAATGGCAATGCATCGGACACGGTTTGCGTATGCGCGACGCCAGAAAGTTAGGGAGGTTAACCTCCCTTCTCTGTTAATTTAAATGTTAGCAAAATGTAATCCGCACGTGATCAGGTACCTATTTCTATTTGCCAAACAAAATTTATATGAACCATTCTATGTAAAATTAAATTCTCTACAATATTTTTCTGAAACATTTTTTTTCTCTGTTCATTTTTCTATAATTTGGAAAAAACACCTATTTTTATTTTTTCCACCCCTTCTACAGGGCGAAATTAAAAATTTCTTTCAGCAATCGATAATTCAAGAAGATTATATCAAAAATGCCTTTAAGGGACTAAAATTTTGATTTATTACTGAATTTGCAAGAATTTATTGAAGCAATAAATATTTTCATTTATTTTGTTATCACATACACAGAAGCAGAATCACTCCCCTGTCATTTTATTTTAAAAGGTTTTCTGAGAGTCTTTGATATTCTCTGAAATAGATGAATGTCAAAGCTTCGCTTTGGCCAATCTCGACCCAGTTCGCAATACGGTCACTTCCAGGCCCTTTGCTATTTAACCTTATTTTTTATTATTGAATTTCTTCCATTCACAACCGAAAAGGGATGGGTAAGTAAAAGGCGAAATACCAATCGACGAAAGCTTTCCTCTTAAAAGGCTATTTTCATGTACAGTGCGATTCATAATCGTTTAAAATCAAATGAAAACCTTTACTTATTTATTTAAATAATTTGTACACTAAAGTTTACATAGATTAATATATTGTATTAATTATTTAAAAATTTGTAGCAGATTGCATCATAATATATTGTACGCATACGATGCGTTGTACGCATCATATTATGCGTACGGCGTGGGCTTTATGGAGAGTTGTGTACTACTATTTAAAAAATTACATATACTTCCCTTAGCTACCTTGCTTGAATATAAAGACGTTATGTATATTTGTTAGAAAATATCCGAACTGTTTTGTCGAAAATAACGAAATAGGAACCAAAATAACTAGGCAAGGTAATTTATTGCAAAGACCAAAATGTAGATTAGAACTATTTAATAGAAATGTTTATGTTATGGCAATTAAAACATACAACAAACTACCTAATAATATAAAGGAATTGCCGGATCCTAAATTTACAAGAACATTAACAAAATGGTTATTAGATTGTTATTATGATGTTAAAGAATTTTATAATAAGAAACATTAATTCATTTATTAATATAGTTCACAAACAAATAAACACAAATATTTGCATGCCCTTGGCGGGTAGAACATACTTTGTACTGTAACTGCTGTAAGTATACAAATTAAAATCCTGTAAACATGTGTTCGCGCAAATAAAGATTTATTTTATTTATTTATTTATTTATATTTTTTATACATAAAATAAAGTCGCTGTGGCGTACGTCATTATGTTTCTCCGCTAACTACTTTTAAACCACACAACACATTATTATATGGTTTTCGTTTATGGAAAGGGCGCGATATATGAGGAAGGTTTGCAGAAAAAAATGCATCCGTTTGAAGTCGAGGGGCGGTCGCTAGTCATACCAGGCCTTTGTCACTCCGTTATATAATTGCTTACCTTCGCTGACATTGAATGTGAAAGGAGTGCAACTTATGTACGCTAGCACGTAATACTGTGCACGTAATAAGTAATACTAGTACTATTATTTATTCTGTGGTTATACTCATAATATCATAATCCTAATAATATTATATATACCAAAGTACCTATGTTTGGATGTTTGTTTCTCAGACACGCAAAAACTGCTGAACGGATTTGGATGAAATTTGACACACAGATAGCTAATAACCTAGATTAACACATAGGCATCTTTTTATTCTGGAAAAAGGTTCCTGTGAAATTATCAAAAAATATTAAAAAATTTCATCACAGCAATAAAGACGTCAGGCGTTATGTTACTCATATATGTTCTCACGTGTTATATTTTTTATTTTTCAACGCGGACACAATCCACAATCATCAGCTAGTATATGAATATATTAAATACGTTTTTAAAATTATTTAAAATGTTATTACACTAAAAAAGTAAAGATTTAGATATTTTTGCTTTTGTTGCCTAATATTGACGATCCTATTGGCTAGCTGTGTCCCACGGTTTCACCCGCCGTTTAATTCGAGTTGCCAAAGTACGTAATGTAATGCTCTTCTCGGTAAATTTCTGTAGCATATAACCTCCAAGAATTTGGCTACCAAATGAAAAAAAAAAAAGAAATTACAATCCGACTGGTAGCTCCATAGTAGTTTAGAGTTAGGAGAGTTCAACCCAGTTCAACCAAACAAAAAAAAAAACTACAGATTTTTTATATTAGTATAGATTTTATCTATTTTTATGTGATATTTAAATTCCTAAAAACATAGACAAATGATTCAAAATTAAAATTTCATTATCTACTTTAATAATCTCTTTTTTATTGTTAGTCAAACAAATTCCCTTTTTTGCTTAGTATGAGGGGCTTTTTCGTTATTGACAAAAGTATTTTGAAAAAGTTAATTATTTACCAACTTATGTGTGGCAAGAACAATAACAAAGACTAGTTCATTTGGGTTGCAGATAAATAATGTCGTCGATCGTACATGACAGTAAACATGATGTAAAAAGTAAGCTAAAAGTGAGCTCGACACAAAAATTACAGTATCACAATCTTCATTAAGCCTTCAAGTTTTAATTAATTAATTAACAGTTTAAAACTTATTATACGAAGTTTATTATATAATTAAATGTTATTTAATCAAATGACTTTAAAGTTTAGAACAGATATGGAACAATTCAAAATTACTTCAGGGCACAGTTATCCTTTATGGTAATTGAGCAAGGATTTTAATATTTGACGATAGTCGCCATGCAGCTATCAGGTTATGAGCCTCGCACTCCGAGAACGACTATGAAAAGTTTATTTTATATGAATACTCGACTGGTTGATAGGTATTTAGGAACACTTAGCTGGAACGTCTCTTTCTAAACTAATCCTCTGGTTATTGTGGACCATTATGGAGCGTATCAATAGGCAATCATTGTTCTGGCGAAGCCATGTGCATTAATTAAAGGGGATTGGAAAACTTCTCGTATACACTGTGTGCATATGCAGCGTGTTTATCTAATACAATCCGGTGCTGGCAAATTCGACCGCGCCCGTTTAAAAATAATTATTTGTTCAACTAGAGAGCAAAATTGTTTTTTCCTGCGAGTGCCGTCTTTATAGCGAAGTAGTCTATAGAATTGAATCACGAGCGTAGCGAGTGATTCTAATATAGACTACTGAGCGAAGTGAGTGATTTAAAGGCACGAGACATAAAAAAATTTGCTCTCGTGTTAAACATACAACATTTCACCTCAATAGCGAGAAAAGCATTACTAGGTCTTTATCTTTAGGTAAGAAAATCAATTAAGACAATTTTAAATATAGTTGTTTATTATAGCCAACATTCACAAAGCCATAGTCACATAAATTTATAACTAAATTAATTAACAAAAATATTAAAAGTTGAAAGTAAAATTACTGCAATTTGTAAGATTAAAGGTAATAGTTTTTTTATATTTACCAAAACAGTACAAAAACACCAAGACCTATTTCTGAATCAGTATCTGAACAGCTGTCAAACTATCTTCACAGCTGGGCCAACTCTAGTTGGCTACGGCCGGCCGCTCTAGTCGGCTATGGCTGGACACACTAATAAAATCCTAATGTTATTCCTGTGAGTTAAATCGCGAGTTCGAAATTTGAATCACTTTTCCTCACGCTCGCAGCAAAAATCGATTTTCCTGCGAGTTTTTAGGCACCAAAAGCACCCTTTTCGTGCTGGAGAGGTGAAAAAATATATAACGGTTGACAAAGTATATGTGCAAAAATTTAATCAATCTTTATTGCTGTTGTAGTTTCGCCAGGCGTTGAATTTTCATTTTTGCTTCGGGAACAGTACCTTATATCTAGATGAAAGGTACCCTATATCCTTTTCTGTATCCCTGACAATGTGTATGCAAAATTTCATGATGGTAGGTTGAGTAGTTAAGGCGTGAAACGGTAACAGGCAGACAAAGTTACCTTCACATTAATAATACACACGTATTAGAGTAAATTTCTGAAACGTGAAACATTTCATAATTGTTAATATGTAAAACTTTTTCGAATACACAAATTATATATTAAAATCATCTTTTATAGATGCACAAATTATATATTTATATACATACACAAATTATATATTATAAAAAACGCGGTGTATATATTGATTTTTATATACACGTTAATATCATAAAGAGATTGTGCATTTAATTTATTTATAAATTAGGTTTATTATGGTTTCTAATTTTTATATTTAGATTGTAAAAATGTCATTAGTTTGATATAATTTAGAAATATTTGGTTCAAATATAAGTTGCTCATTAATAGAAATAATTTTATTATTGACTACGAAGCTGGTAATAACTCTTTCAATACCTAGGATAACAGGCAACGTAAGTCAACTTTCTCTAAAAGTATGATTTTTATATAAAAAAAAGTCAATGAATCAAAAAATCTAGGTATGTTATTTTCTTCGAAATATTTATTTTACATAAATACACATATTTATTTTATATACATACATGTGTTATTTCGTCAATTGAAATTTAAAATTAATTTATTGACATAACATTTATGCAGATGGAACGCATCCTGCCAATAAAACCTTTGCTGCTTCAAAATTGATATAACAATGAAAGCTGTCTCCGTGAAGAGTCGAGGGCTTTAGTCCACAAGTCAACACACGAGTCCACTGCCGGTGGAACTCCTGGGTTTAATTTATCAACAGCGAAATTACACTCGACCCAAATGAGAGTTCGCATTTTTCGTGTTTTATTACTGCGCAACGAGTAAAAACAATGTTCTCGTGGAAGAGTAAGGAATAGTGCTCTACACGGTATGGGTGACACCAGTATTGGAACTCATTTTTTTTTAAAGTGAAAACTTCTTTAGCGGCGCTGTGCGTTTTTGCGATGAGGAAAAAGTGGAAACTCGCGATTGAATACCTGATCGAAATTTCGTAAGACCAACTCAACTAGACCTAGTCTAGTTGAGTTGGCTGGACGTAATGTAGTATATACATGGGTGTAGATAAAATGCAGTATATGGAGTAATGTCTCCGCAAGGTTGAAGTTTTGTGTTGCTAGGAGTGTTAGCGACCGTCGCCAGAGTGGCGTCCGGTAGCCACACAAGTGGTGACGTAGGTGGACGGTCGCCACTGAGTGGAGACCAGTCGCTTTACTGATAATTAAAGCAATTCGTGCAAAATTATTCCCTAACCATTCCAAAATATCAAAAATGCACAACGTTAATATTCAAGTTTTCACTTCTGCCGGCACTCCCGGAGTGCAACCCGTATTTTTTTTAATGTTAAGGTCGGCAGACACGCTGACGGTCCACTTGATGGTAGGTGGCTACCGTCGCTTATAACACAAGCAACGCCAAAGCTGCAGCAAGTGCGCTGCCGACTGCTGTAGGATTAAGGATAAGGGATTAGGAGTGGATAGGAAATGGGCTCTGGCATCCCTTACTCACTCACCGAAACACAACAGCACACGTGCTGTTATTTCAGGGTGGTTATTGCCGCCAGACAGGCTGCCCAAATGACTGCGAAAACGCAGTGTGCCCTGTCACTACTTTCCAAATCCAGACCAAAGCCAAATTTGAAAAGTTGATTTTTCAAAGTTGACCCAGCCGGGAATCGAACCCGGAACCCTAGAACAGAGCGTTAAGGCAAGCACCCTAACCACTCATCCAACGGGCTCCTCATAATCTAGTTAATCCAGTATTTGTATTTCACGAAGTCGTTCTTTTTATTAAAACGCTGGTGAAATATATTCGAGTAAGTATGTTTTTATAATCTTGAGAATGTGGGCTATTAGACATAATCACATTTTTTTATATGTAGCTGGTGCCCGCGGCTTCGCCCGCGTGGAATATTTAACCTATTTCCATTCTGAAATTGTATTTTAACTATGGGTGAAAGATTTTTTAAATCGTATGAGTGGTTTCGAAGATTACCCCCTACAAAACAACGAACATATAAACTTTGCCTATTATTAGTATAGATTTTTTATAATGAGGACGACTAGCGATCCGTATATGATTCAGATATAGATTATCCCTCTTTCCATTAGTGAAAACCGAATTAAAATGGGTCTACCCGTTCACGCGTGATGCCGTGACAAAGGGAAATGGGGATTCATTTGGGCAGCCCATCTGGCGGCAGTAACTACCCCCTTACAGAAGACCACCGTGAAATAACAGCAAATGTGCTGTTGTGTTTCGGTGAGTGAGTAAGGGATGCCAGAGCCCATTTTCCTACCCCCCTCCTAATCCATTATCCTTAATCCTACTGCAGTCGGCAGCGCACTTGCAGCAGCTTTGGCGTTGCTTGTGTTATAGGCGACGGTAGCCACCTACCATCAAGTGGACCGTCAGCCTGTCTGCCGACCTTAACATAAAAAAAATCATCATTTCCTGGTCTATCTAATGAGGGCTAATAAAAAAAAAGAAGGAAAGGCCAGGAAAGTTCTCTTTTGCACACAAAAACCTTAATCCGGATGAACTTTTCTGTAAAATCACGTGAGAGCGGACTGTCCAGTTAATTAGTAAACAAGTTTACTTTCTATATCTATAATAATAAGAGAAAAGATTTGTATGTATGTATTTTTGTAAGTTTGTAATGAATAAACTCAAAAACTATTGGACCGATTTTAAAAATTCTTTCACCTATAAAAAGCTAAATTATCAGCGAGTAAAATTTTATAAAGAGACGTGGACGAATTTTATAAAGTGCTAATTTATAATATTTTGAGTAATAAATAAAGTGAGGATTTTGTGTACTTTAGCACATAATTCGAAAGTTAATTAATAACTTTACAATTTGGGCCGCAAAAGCGTAATGATAGCAATCTCACTTTCCCAACTTAATTTATTGCTCCCATTTTATTTTGTAACACACGTCGTGCTTTCATAAAACCACTGATTTCTTTTGGAAAATCTCACTTAAATCATATGTGGTATCAATGGGTGCTAAAAACGAAACAAACGGTTGGGCGATTTCCTACAATGTATTCTTAAATACCATGGTTATCATAAAGTTTGTAGACATTGTAGGAACGGTTTTGATACTTCTCACCATTTTTAATATAATAGTATATTTGGTTAAGTCAATTGGACGAAATTAAACTGAAATAAATAATCACATCCAGAAAATGAATCTTCTTCAAATATCGATTCCAATGATGAAAGTGAATAGGTTTTTTTATTTACTCGTAGATGTGCGAAATCTGGGACAATATTAAAAAGTAGGTGCCAAGATCACATGTGGTTCCTAACATAGATTTTTTTCTCGAAAGGTCGTTTTTCTGTATATTCGCGTCTTGACTCTGAAAATAAAAACATTTTCATCTATTAGTTTTATTTTGTAAAATGTAAAATGTAATTTAAAAAAAAAAACGCAAAAAAAAAATATTAAGAAAGCAGCCAAAAATGAACCTTTTATAGATTTTCTTGAATGAGTTGCTTGTGGTATATAGGTCTCGTTTCAAACTCCAGCAGTAATCTGCCATCGTGTGGAGTTGTGGACGTGCAATATACCTTGATATCGATCCTCCACAGTATGATTTTCTTGGTGGAATCTTTCTCCTTGTTCATCATTAAAGTGGTCAAGTTTTTCAGAAAAATGGCCTAGATGAGAGCGGCGCGGGCGAAAATTACTGCTATGCAAAATAGTGTATTCCGTTTCAGCTCTGGCAGCCAGCACTGGACTGGAACGAAAAGTATTTACACGGAGCCAATACCTTGTTAGCGCTGGCAACCAGCCCAGCCCCAGCTACTGGGTACGTCTAAGACAGGCATTACTTTAAGAGCACACACTTATTATAAAAACTAAATAGGTAAAGTTTGGCGAGTTCTCCTTACTGTATTTCGTTTCTTTATAATGCGACGAGAAAAGGAAAGCCACCTGCTGTCCTTAAAAGAATTAATTAGAAAGGTGGTCCCTTAATCCGGTGGCGGGTGGCGACCGATTCACCTAAAGAAAATGTAACCTTTCGCCGACGTAGCCGGCTCCAATTAAGAAAATTAGTTAGTTACAGGGAAAATAATTTAAAATAATTTATATAAACCGTCTCGGCAGGTTATTCGTTATGAACAGCAAAAATAATGGAATTATTTGTTTTCGACAATAATTTTGTCTTTTAATTTGATGAAAGGTAGTACAGAAAGTAGACCAGTGTAAGTGATTACTGTCATACCATCATTTTGTTCGTGTGGCATTTTCAAAAAACTATCGACAGTGCGTACGAAGTCGCGGGCACAGCTAGTTTTACAATAATTCACATTATTTACTTTATTTAATACATTAAAATATATTGGTTATAAGAAAAAAAAAACATTTATTTATTTATTAAGTGATTTATACATGCTTATAGCATCCTCAACCCTGATAAGATAAAGTATAAGGGTCATGGTGAGATTGAGGGAAGTCTTGGCATCGTCTTTTCACTCGCCGAAGCACAATAGCAGCACAGATGCTGTTATTTCACTGTGGTTCTCCGTTAAAAATGAGTTATGCTGCAAATTTGTGACTGTGTAAAGGTTAGGTTTCCTTTGTTCGTACGAATGTTACGAATACGCCCTGCGTAGGTACAGCGTATGCATGTTTTGCTTTATGCGTTTAGACGTCGACGATAAAATCATCAGTCGTCTACCACGGCACAGAGCATTAATACCACAGAGGAACAGCTTCAAGTAACGTGCGGCGGCAGGCACTTCACTACATGCGCAGCTATGTGTGCGTGACCTCTCAACGGGTTCACGAACGTGAGCCGAGAGGATCTTCGGGCGGCTTCGGCAAACCCGAGCGGACTAAGCGGCAGGGACGCGCGCGTTGGTTTTATTTATTACGCAAAAGAAAATGGTTAATTGCTGTACTGTGTGTATAAATAACACTAAAAGAAATATAAATGTGTCGTTCTTCACATACCCCAAAGATCGTGAGAGGTAAGTACCTGACTACAGTTTTATGGAATAAAGTAGAGTTTTAAGCAAATAATAAAATAGTACGAAGTGAAAATCAGAATCTCTTCAACGGATGAAAGCACATGCATCGTGATTACGTAATTAGATTAATGATAATAATAATAAAGAAAAATTCCAGGGGAGAGCTGTTTAGGTATCGTAAAAACTAAAAATTGTGAAATAAATAAATTTTAATAAAAACTAAAAATCGTTTTCAAAAATCAACCTAGGTGGGTAGGCTATTTACACAAACTCGATTTCTTGGCTGGCACCGTCTCCAAATAGAACTGATGATGATGACTTGTGAATAAGAAATTAATAATGTTATTTTTAACTTTTTTGTGTAAATAGCCTACCCTACCTTAGGTTGATTTTTGAAAACGATTTTTAGTTTTTGTTAAAACTTATTTTACGGGTTAAGTTATGGGAGATAGGACCTTGTGCTGGGTCCGTCCGGATCGGTACCATCATCTTACCTATTCCTGTCGTGAATCAGGAGTACCTGCACTGTTTTGTTTTGGTGTGGAGGGTAAGACAGCCGGTGTAATTTCTGGCACACGAGGCATAACATCTCAGTTCTTAGGGTTGGCAACGCTTTTGCAATCTGAAGTGTTTAGTTTACCTTGAGAGTGCAAACGTTCATGATCCACAGTGTCACTTACCATCAGGTGAACTGTGCGCTTGTTTGGCTGCTCCATCTCATTAAAAAAAACTTTTTTGTCAAACATTAACTTTAATGTCTGTCGCCTATTTCA
The DNA here is from genome assembly GCA_910589475.2 of Bembecia ichneumoniformis. NCBI lineage: Eukaryota > Metazoa > Arthropoda > Insecta > Lepidoptera > Sesiidae > Bembecia > Bembecia ichneumoniformis. The sequence goes on along the minus strand of OU342533.1, from coordinate 11,683,198 downwards.
GACGTAATGCGTGGCTCAAAGCTGTTGGCCGAGAAAATTTAATTACTAAACTTGACGATGAGAGAAGAAGACCAAGTTACAGAATTTGTGAGGAACATTTTGAGACAACCTGCTTTACTTTTTCGAAAAATGGAAATGTAAAGTACTTATCTGCCGAAGCATTTCCATCACTAAATCTACCTATGAATGTCGGCGCCAGTACAAGTCAATGCCCAAATGAACCAAAGTATCAAAATCGGAATATTCAAAACATATCTGCAGATAATGTACCACTATGCTCTTACACTTATGCACCTGACAATAAAATTTCAATTTTATCCGATTTTACTTCCCGCGGCGTTCAAACAAATATTTCAAATACAGAAATAATAAACCACGGACGTCGGAGTAGACAATCGCAAACAGCCCTTCATCTTTCAGCAGATACTCCAAGAAAAAAGAAATTGCGTCATCAACTTCAGGAATCTAAAAACACTAAACTAGATTTAAACAGAATAACAAAAGAAGACTATTTAAAGTTATCTGAGAAATTTATGAGTAAAAGCATGTCCCAACTGATAAAATGGCAAATAAATTTGAAAGCTGGAAGTAGTGGAAATCGACACAGCGAGGCCTTTAAATTTTTTGCACTTAGTCTTCATTATTCAGGACCTGCTGCTTATAGATTTCTAAGAAATGCGCTTTGTTTACCTTCCTTGACTACTTTGCGAAATTTAGTGATGCCAATAGGCACCAAAATTGACGAACGAATACTCACTGCTTTAAAAATCAGGGTTGATAGAATGGAACCGCATGAAAAAATTTGTAGTGTTAGTGTGGATTGTATGTCATTAAAAGAAAATATCTTTTACGACATTAAATCTGATCGAATAATAGGATTCCATGAAATAAACGGCAAACAGAAACCTTTAATTGCAAAATATGTCATTGTTATAATGATTCGTGGAATAATTTATAGATGGAAGCAACCAGTAGCACATTCATTTCTGGCACAATATAAAAATTATGCAGATGTATCTGGCTGGATAGACGAAATCATTTCATCTCTGATAAATATTGGTCTTGACGTACGTGTCTTTATATCTGACTTAGGTTCTGATTTTATAAGTGCCTCGAAATCACGTGCAGTAAATGTTAACAAAACCTATTTTGAGGTAGATAGCAAAAAAATCTATTATGTATTTGATGTTCCACACCTCATTAAATGTGTCAGAAACAATCTAATGACATGTAATTTCATATATCATAGTGAAAGAGTCGCAAAATGGTCTGATATCAGAGACATGTATAACCACGACAAAAAGAATGAGCTTAGATTAGCACACAAGTTGACTGACATTCACGTTAACCCTAACAACTTCCTAAAAATGCGTGTTAAGTTAGCTGTGCAAGTATTAAGTTATACTGTTTCCGCGGCGATAAAAACCTAGGTTGATTTGAAATTAATGGATGCATCAGCAAGATATACAGCTGAATTTGTAGTCAAAATCAACAACTTGTTTGACATTTTGAATTCCAGTACTTTGAGGTCTCCTAATAAATTTAAAAGAGCTTACTGTGGCGACGATTTTCAAATCGAATTTTTACAGGAAATGTTACATTTTTTCAAAAATTTGAAGTTGGAGAAGATAAGTACGAAAGCCGATGTAACCAAAACAATGCATTTTATTTGGGGATTTCAAATTTCCATACAATCTATAATCAAACTTTTTGAAGACCTGCAACCAATAGGAATAAAATTTATACAAACCAGACGTATAAATCAAGACGCCCTAGAGAATTTTTTTGGCAAAGTAAGACAGGCGGGTGGAAGTTGCCAAGAACCGACTTGTCGTCAACTTGCTAACGCGTTCAAAAAATTGTTTGTATGCAATATTTTGAAGACACCAGATGGTACGAATTGCCAGGAAGATTTCGATAGCTTACTCATGAAACAACAAGATTATCAACCATTTCATGAGAATTCTCAAATAACGCATTCAGAAGTTACGACTGAAAATAAGGAGATTGAAGTTGGTACAAGTGATTATCATTTTGAATTACCGGTAAAAAATGCTTTAGTTTACGTATCAGGATATTTATTAGAAAAATGTATGCAAAAACACAAATGTGACAAAATGCGATTATATATAAAGAGATCTGAACAACCAATAAATATGAGCAATGATTCATTATTTTGTCACTATAAAGATTTCAATGACGGCAATGTACAGACAGGATTTCTATTAATACCTCCTGATAACTTTGTAGCATTTATCGGCACATTAGAAAAAAAATTCTGTCAATATTTTAATCTCGAACAGCACAGTACAAATATTGGTCATGATATATTAAAATTAATAGAACACTGTACTTTTCAAATGCCATGTGATTGCTTTCCACTTTATTATTTAAAAAAGCTGTATATTAGGCTAAGAATTTATCACACCGTGAAACGAATTAACACAAAACTCAAAAATAAAAAAAATTAGAAAAAAGTTGTTTAAAGTAAGCCATTTATAATAAACTTATATTTACAAAAAAAATAAAAATAATTATTTTCCCTGTGTGACAGCCCTACAAGAATAGGCTAATAAAATTTACGCTTCTAGGGAGCTGTCGCTCTGTAGGATATATACTCTGTGACCACGGTTCGAATGAAATAGACATACATGAATATTGCGCAAATGGTTAATTTGCTTGAAACTGAAGAAGAAGAATTGATTTTATATTACTTGGCAGCGAAAGTAAGACGAAGGACGGCAAATAACAAAGTATATTCTGTGAGGAATAATGAAGGACGCTACAGGCTTTTAATTGAAACCTTTCGAAAAAAATGTCTTAATCGCAGTTTAAAAAATGTTTTTGCTCAACGAAGCTCATTTTAATGAAGTATTATCCTACATTTACAAAGTCATCGAAAAGTTGTCTACAAATGTTGTACATGAACATATATCTTTAAAAGAAACTGCAAACGTTCAGCGGTTTTATACGTCTACGCTGCTGACTGGGCAATCGAGTACTAAACAAACACAGCGTTTCAGTTGTACGCTGCGTAAACGCACATAACAACTCAGGTAGTACATTATTTACGTATGAACGCATATACGTTGTTTTTATATGCAGTGTGCACTGATACTAATAAATCTGCTGCGGAAAGGAAATAAAATGTAAATTCCCTATGAGAAACACCAGCAAAGAGACTTAACCGTATTTTTAGCGCATAAAGCGCCCGATACGTCTAGTAATCCAATATGCAGGTTGCAATAAATATCGCAAACGCATTAGTTTAATGCCAGGATCTCCGTATGTTATACCGCTGCACGATTCTGCCTACACGCGTATGCAATTTATAGATATGCACCTCACTTAAACACTCATAGACCACGAGCAGAAATGGTGTCTACTTCCACCAAAGATGCAGGTTCGTATCCCGATTAGTTCTGCTGCTAATGAGTTTTGGATTTCATCTGAAATTAGAACAAATTTTAGTTGTCGGAAAAAGTGTAATTAGTGAAGATGAAGTTTTACCAACATCAGTTGGCTCGTCACGCAAAAACTACTGACCAGTTTTCGATGAAACTTTACAATAATGTAGTTGTTACATTATAATAACACATAGGCTAAATTTTGTAAAGATATACGGACGAATTAGCGGACAAATGCTAGCAATACCAGGCCTCAGTCACTACGTGTTTGTCGTGATATAATTGCCTACCGTCGTCGCTCACATTGAATGTTGAAGGAGTGCGACTTCTGTACGCTAGTATTATTATTTATTCTGTGGTAATACTATAAATATGAAGGTATTAGTTTCTTTTAAACGAACAACTAATCAATAAGTTAATCAATAATTAAAGACACTTTTATAGAGTAATTTATTTAAGCGTTACTAAAGAAACAAACTACATCCTTTATAATATATAGGTTGATACAAAACACAGTAAGGAGTGGCAGTGGGCACGTCAATTAATTTACAGCGTGCTCTAGTTTATATGTGCCGCCGCTTTAAAGCGCTGTACACTGATTGATTACGTTACTGTTATTGCTTTTAAGACTGATTAGATGCTCTGTTTGAACACACTATAGAAGACACAGGTTAATTGTAATTGTAACAATACTGACGAGTGACTAAAATTAAAATAAGTACATTAACCATTGCTTTTGTCTAAAAACTTGTCCAAATAAATTTAATAGTGATACTGCGTTTAGCAATCATTATTTTTTAATCTCATCCGACAATAGTGACCATCTCTTAGAGTAAACTACCATTAGGAGGATCCTGGTGTTATTTGTATTCTCAATCATTTACCATATATCAGATAGTCAGCCTACCTGCCACCCATATTACTTAAAAAACCAATGAAGTTAAAAATATGCTAGATGTATCAACTACTACATTAAAAATATAACGTTTGATGTAAGATCCTATACAAAATTGGTACATAGAGGTACACTTCATCAGCTATTTGGAAAACGTACAGTGTAAATCGATCGTATGATGGAAAAAAATCACCTTCTTTCAATAGATTAAGGTGGGAGAGGAAATTGAATGAAGACAAGGAGATTGTTCAGGAAATACTTAATCACGCAGCGAAAAATAAGAACACGGGATGGTCTTCTGTCAGGGAGTCTCCCAGACTGTGAAAGGAAGTGTGCCCTGCGACTATTTATTAGAGGAATCACAATACATCACAGTCCACAACACAATCACTTCTACTAAAGAGAGTATAATTAATTTTCTCAAATTCCAATAATTGTTTATTTTATTGTATGCAAGATATTTACATATGTTTTAATTTGTTTCTGTCTTTTATTTATCATGTGAGAAATGAATGTTAGTTTTTTTTTTTTTTTTTTTTAATTACAACGCTCAATTTTGAAGTTTCTATAGAGATTGTTTGAATGGAAATATTTACACATTCACAATTAATTTCTTAATTAAACAAATTAAGTTCTTTTGAAAAACCTTTTCATTTGTGTAAATTGACATCCCACGCACTATAATTTTCTATGGGGGAAGTAAACGGTTCCATCATACTTGAAACTCATGTAAATACAATCAACAAACAAAAACAATTTTGGGGCCGTTTACTATGAAAGTGTCTGTGAATATTTCTGCAAATATTATATGCTTTTATGATAATTCTATCATACTATAAGGAGATAATATCTGCTTATCGTTGCTTAGTATAAATTGAAGTCGCTGCCCGCTTCTGTCTGTCTGTCTGTATGTTTTCTAACTCCTCTTAAACCACGAAACGAATTTTGATGCGGTTTCCACTAATAGAAAGAGCATTAAACGAGGAAGGTTTTATATATATATTTTGCAGAAAAAAATTAAACCCATGCGAAGCCGGGAGAGGGTCACTAGTATAGATTATAAGCAGGTTCATTTAACAATCTGTCTATTTTTTTCTATCCTGCTCATCTTACCCTCGAAACCGTCAATCCCCTCGTATCTCGAAACGAGATACACTTAGCTATGAAAACAGGTCTCAATAAAATTATATGTTAGGAAATACATAAGAAAACATAATGAAAATTTCCACACGTGAGTTGCATCAAGAGTCCCATTTGTGCGCAATTATGGGGATGCCGAGAAAAGCGTCGAGCAATGCAATGGCGAGTTGCGAATATCATTCTACCTCGAAAAGTAAGTACAATTCAACTTATATGTATATTTTATATTGTTCTATTGCATGAATCTCATATAAATTTCTCATACACGACTTCGAAAGTGGTGCATTTGTGCCATCACTGTTAATTCAAGGCACATAACCTCATCGTAAAGCAGGCGGTAAAGCCTTCCAGTCGAATTAAGTGATGATATTCTGCCGGACTGCGACAAAGTGTGAGCTTTCATCTGAACTATAAAACACACTACATGGAAGTGACGTGGACTAACATGGAACGTTCATATCAAAGCTAAACAAGACCAAGTTATCGCAAAATTTGTGAGCATGCTACGTCGAAATATCAAACTGTCGATGGATAACAAGCGGTTGAGATACAAGAAAATATTCAAACTCTCATAGAAATAAGACCACAACTTTGGGATGTAGAAGCAGATCTAATGTGTAACGAGCCTAAAATTGTATATTTACTATAGCTAACGCTCATTTGTTTACAAGAGATGATGAAATATTATAGTATTTGGAAATTGCTTCAATATTTACTATCCTATTTCCCTATCCCCTCCTAATCCCTTATTCTTAATCCTACTGTAGTCGGCAGCGCACTTGCAGCGGCTGTGGCGTTGCTTGTGTTATAGGCGACGGTAGCAACCTACCATCAAGTGGACCGTCAGCCTGTCTACCGATTTTAACATAAAAAAAAACATATCAAAAATCTTCTCTAGGCAAATAATTTTAAAGTAGAATTTGAATTTGAGTAAGCCTCAACGCATTATCTTATAGTCTTGAGGACTGAAAAATTCTGTAACGGAGAGGAAAACGGCCCATTAGATGAGACGTCTGCTGGACCATCGATCATGCGTCATCGATCACATGAAATATGTAGACATAAATAGAGAATAGGGACGATGAACAATTTTAGGACAGGGGAACAAAACCCAGGCGTCCTTTACACGCATCGAAACGTAACACCAATTCACGGTAGTACTTTTCTGTAATATGTTTCTTCTTTAATTTGCTAACAATAAGCAATAATTGGTTCAATTGTTGACTTCTAAATATAACTAGAACACGCAAACAAAGGAACACTAAACGAAATTTAATTTGAAATGAATTAGATGTTGACACCTCAAATTGTTTAATTGTTGTTTGATTAAAAACGAGGGACATTTTGTATAATCGTTCATTTCACTGATCCCGCACACACCTATATCACCGTAGAGACAGAATCAACATTTTCGTATTCATTGACGGCTTCGTTTGATGTTATGGTTACGCCGTTTAAAGTTACGAAGCAATGGAAAGCTATGTTAGAATGGTAATCGCTCACGAGAGCCGAAGCGAACGTAGCGCAGACAGAGAGGGTTCCATCAAGCACAGTATCGGTTCACATTGTCATGTTTTTGTCGAACCTCAACCTTCGATACCTCCTTTTGTCAATGGGACATTGTGTGTTTTTAGTACAGATGCCGCTGACGGCTCGCAGTTTATCATTCCCGTATTTATTATGAAACATTCCCCATTTGGTAGTGACATTGTGTTTTGCGGAATTGTTCCTTTTTAATGTTTGTCACTGACAAATTATCAGAGTGTTCGCTTTGGAGGTTGTTTGCCAAATGTAGCTGAAGGTTTTCGCTAACCGATTACATTGTGGAATTTATTCAGAGCCGATTGAGCTTAAGTTTGGTGTGACACAACCCATTGAACATTCCAATGAGATTTTAAAAACCACTTTAACCTTATATTTTATAGAAATTAATCCAACTTACACCTATTCACAAATCCCAATATTATGAAACAATATTGCGTTTTAGTACAAAATTAGTACTTATATACAAGTTACTTGTTTTTTAAACGAACCTATCTCACATCCGTTATCGTTTGATGAACCCGTACATTAATTAGGTAGAAAAAGGGTACAGGATATTTTATAGACTCTCCAACCCCTCGCAATGATGAGTCTCATACATCTTTCGAAGTAGCGGAAGCTGTAATTTTTAAGCATAACAAATTTTAAATTGCAATTACTAATTTCAATGGCATGTAATAGAGTGCAATATCAATTTTAAGTAAGTAATTTTATGTACGGGTATGTCCTTAATGCCAATTATTTGTTTTAAATGAATAAAAAAATTTGGCAGATTTAAAAAAGACAGATTTTCAAAAGACCGTTGTCAAAAGAGAAGATCCTCATAAAGACAGTACACATAAGTAGAGTACTACACTCAATTTATACGTTTACGTACAAATTGAGTCAAGTCTCATGAAATAAAAAGAATTTAGAAATTTTGTAGTGAAAAGATAAACTGTGTTCCATAGTCTTAATCTGGTTAGTTTAATTCCTCCCCTTACTTCCCTTACTTTTGTATGGGGGTGGTACATCGGTCAGCGAGTAATTCTCCTTTACCAACCTTGTTTCATATTTTTATGCCTGGAATAGGGAACTGTGGCCACCTTCTGTTAAGTGGACTATTTTTTTATATTAAGATCGACCGTCGCGTATGATACATGCTACGCCACAGGTGCTGCAAGTGCGCTGCCGACTATAGTAGGATTAAGAATAAGGGATTGGCAAGCGATAGAGAAATGTTCGTCTGTCTTCCGTCTTTTATCATATGAAATAACATTGCGTTACTCTGTTCATACATTAATCACATCTTAGGCACGCGGCCACATAGTGAAAGATGGTCCAAAAAATAATTGAATCGGTCATTTCAAAAACCTCATAAGTCACTTAATTAGAATTTTTCAGAAATCAAAAACTGTTAATACACAAACAAATGAGTTTTAAAGGACTTTTTTATGTTCAATTTAGTATTTGAGTGGTAAAAAATTAAAATAGCGAATAACCTTTAAAGCTTATTAATAGAAATAATGAAAAAAAAACCTGAAAAACAGTTCTTGACTTATGTTGTTTTAGCGAGAAATAGGGTTAGTGGTATATAATTTAACCAAAACAATAGTAGTAATCATATTTTTTATTGCTTATAATTGAGAATTACACTTAAAAATATTCTTATTATCATTTTATATGTATTAATTTGTCATGTTTTAATATCTTTATGGGTACATAGTCATATTCTCCATCATTCTCATCTGGATTATCTTCAACATTTACAGTTGGCCATCTAAAAAGGTTGTTATAAAATGGCATATGCTCTTCCAGAATGCTATCTTGATACGCATCTCTCTTTAAGAAACCATTTCCAGCAAAAAAAGCATGTAGGAAAAAAATGGGACTTAAGAGGTTTTTTGAATGACTGATTCAATTATAATACTCATTAATTTATTATCATAATAATAAAATGAAATGCATAACACGTTAAAGGTAGGAATAGCCAGAAGAGCGTCATATTGTTCATTGTTCACATGGGAGCGCTTTCAAAGCGTTGTGTTGTCCAGTATGTTTCACGCGGTCGACATGCACGTAACCCCCGACACCCGGCAGTTCCCGGCCGTTCCCGGCTCGCTCCCGTTACACTCCGGACGGCATATTGCGTTCACATGTAATTGGACGCTTCCACGCCTCAACGGGCAACACTGAATACACGATAGGCGAAGCCGTAGTACATCCATACAGTTATTAAGTATTGACACAATAACCACATCACCTCTCCGGGCTGGCGACACCGTCTTTCTAAGTATTTTTTTTAAATCTTCTTCACATTAATTGATGTTAACAAAGCCTGATAATACATAATTTTACTAATTATATGAATAATTTCATGGCCAAAAACTAATATTATAAACTCCGAGACAGCTGTCTTCTTCTTCTTCTCAGATATCTTCTCGTCCAAAATTCCTTAGTGCCTTAAACAAAAGTTTTCAACCAATGTGTGTTGCCAGTGATGACATATGGTGCTGAAATATGGACCTCGTAAGAAAGCTCAACGTCGCTCAAGGAGCTATGAAGAGGGCTATGGTCGGGGTTACACTACGAGATCGAATCAGGAATGAGATCTCCGACATAGCCCGGTGGCTAGTAAGTTGAAGTGGCAGTGGGCAGGACACAGGAGAGCCCATGGCTGCTGGGGCCGGAAAGTTCTCTAGTGGAGGCCACGGACCGGCAAGCGCAGCGTCACCCCGTCCACCCACCATGTAGACAGACGACCTGATAAGGGCCGCGGGTCGACGGTGAATCCAGGCTGCTTCTCACCAGTCCTTTTAGATTTTTGGAAAATTAGAGGTAGACCTTTGTCCAGCAGTGGACATCCTACGGCTGAGATGATGACTATTATAAACTAAAAAAAAAGTGTAGGCAACTAATAGACTAAGCGTAGGGCTGCGCGTTCACACCGGGGGCATTTCTTTATTTTTTTGCAATTTTTATACCGTAACTTCTAAACGAAAGGTCAGATTTGAATGATATAAACATTAATTTACATCTACATAATCAACGTTGATAATGAAACTATTTTTTGGATAAGAAGTAATACTCGTATGAAACGAATGTCTCCATCTTTCCATTCTAACCGTGTTTTCATCGACTAATTTGAACAAAAACGATTATCTCTTGCGTAACTACGGTTAGTTGAGTAACTAAAAATTTTCACAGCACACGCCAATTATTAATGATTTATAGGAAAATTTTTGATACCTTGCGTTACATTATTGTAATTTTAGAATTCACTACGACTTCACACTTAGTAGTGAATTCTAAAATTACAATAATGTAAATTTTTTTATGTTAAAATTTGCAGACACGCTGACTGTCTACTTGATGATAGGTGTCTAGCTGCAAGTGCGTTGCCGACTACAGTAGGAGTAAGGATAAGGGATTGGAAGGGGATAGGAATATGGGCTCTGGCATCCCTTAGAGAGAGAGAGAGAGAGAGCGTTAAGGCAAGCGCCCTAACCACTCATCCAATGGGCCCGACAAAAAAATCAGGATCTGTTCATTAAGGAAGCCTATATGGAATTGTTTAAAATTTTTGCATTTTTTTTAATAAACAAATGCAATAACTTCGAAAATACATAAAAGATTTTTATTGAAGAAAGACATATTGAAAAAAATAAAAAATCGAATAGCATTTAATTTGAATGTAAAATCATCTCTATTGGTTCATTAGAACCGGAGTTACAATAACTAAAAGTTAAACCCAATTAATAACTAATAACAATAATTAATAACAAAAGGATGAAAGTTTGAGGGCTGCTTTTTTGCCAGTAGCTTATTTAATTCTAGTATTCATCTGGTATGAATTTATTGTTCTATGAATATTTTCTCTACAATTCATATTTACTATGTGGGAAAATGCAAAGATAAACGTGGCATTTCTTTCAAAAAAATTTCATTTTGGAGTGTAGATATTAAAAAAAACTATTAATTTTACCCAACCCAAAACAGATACCACTGCTATATGTAAGTACTGTCTTATTTGCTTACATCATACGTATTAATGGATACGTGTTCTTGGATATAATGAAATATAAGCTGCGCAAAGTTACCGATCTCTAAACCACAGGTTATCCTAGCTACGAAATCAAGTATCACTCGACAATGCTCGTTTTTGTTATTTACATAAAATCTTTTATTACTTACTAGCATTGCACGGATTTGAAATTTTCAAAAAAAAATTCTTAACGTATGCTTCCTTACATAATATAAATTGAAGTCGTCTGTTCGTCTGTCTGTAAGATATGATGGATATGATCGCGTAAGGAGATGATGGATGGGATCTGCCAAGATGACGGAGGGCCCGTGTACATTCGCGCAATACTGGCACAGAAGGTGGAGCATTTACAAATGAAAGGGAGAGTGAGCAAGCAGTCCGAGGCCCGTGTGTCACTTAATTTGTGATATGATTGTCCGCCGTAGAAAGGGGAGAGGGACGAGATGGGGACAGGACACGACAAATGACTTAGACTGTCGATAGGGTCATGGGTTGGTGGTGGGTTTATTGTTCGTCTCTCTGTATATCCGCTAACTCCTCCTATAAACCACAGCACGCCTTTTTGATGCGGACTTTACTATCACTTAGATAATCTTTAACGGAAGGTATAAATATCTTCTTATATATAAAAATGTATCCCTATTTCTCCTGGTCACGGCATCACGCGTGAACGGGTAGACCGATTTTAATTCGGTTTTAGCTAATGGAAAGAGGGATAAACGGGGAATGTTCATATATATAAAAATTGCACGCCGGGCTAAGCCCGGGGCGGGTCGCTAGTATACAATAAAACCTAATTGGTACTGGCGGAGCCGGAGGCGACCCGCTAGTACGTTATAAAATAAACATATGTTACAAATTTCAATGTTACTCTTAGTCACAAGACTTCTATTCAATGTAAAAAGCCTTGGGCTATCTACCACGTTAGATCATTATTTCTGATACACACATAACATTGAACACATCATAATGTAGGTTGTCCGTCATATTTGCAGCCGATGGCGCGACTCACTCACTGGGCTGTATGAAAAGCGTTGATTTTAGTAAATATTATCATTTAATTAATCTGACATCTGACATACCTGACATCTTTACAGCTCTGACGACAGTGGCGCAATTTTTTATATTTTTAGACGATCCCTGGATAATCTAACATTTTTCCAGGATAAAAGGTATCCTATATGTTAATCCATAAACTGTGTCCCAAATTTTATCAAGTCCATTCAACCGTTTTTGCGTGAATGAGTAAAATGTGTAACTAGCAAAGATAATAGGATTTTACTTTTGATGTAATGTATCACAATCACATTCATACGATTACAGGATGACAGTATTTCATTCCTATGGACAATACATAACACTAAAGATAAGGAATAGGTATTATTTTTACATTTATGAAATATTATTGTAGGTTTATCTTCTAATATATTATATTTATTAATCTATTTTATTAATCTGTGTTATTAATATTTGTTTATATTCAATTTATGTACTAGTATATACTTATTGTATAGAAATGGCACTAATGTAGAAGCGTTTCTAAAATTGTGTTGTAACTAGATGTGCTGTTTTGAAGTGAAGTGTGGAAGTTTAACACTTATTAGAATGTAAGTTTATGATGATTTTACCACAATGATTTTACCACCCACATTGTTTTATTTTTCATATTGAATTTTCCTTACCCTAAGGTTGCCTGGAAGAAATCGCTATAAAGCGATAAGGCCGCCTTTTGTACTATTACTTGTTGTTTCTTTTTTTATTCTTTTTTATGTTTATAGTACAAATAAAGAGTTTTAATAATAATAATTATTATTATAAAAATAGAGATTGCATATTCAGCCCGTAAATAATATGTCATACTTTAATATAAATATTGAAGTATGACAATACGATACTATGAGTTATCGTAAAACTTAAGTAACTGGAGTAGTTCTCTAACATTTGGAAGAAAACACTCGGACAGTAGTTATAGTAAGATAGGAAATACTTTACTTTACCTAATAGCGTTTGTAAGTGATTGGTTTGTTAGTGTGTCGATTGCATGAGGCACGAGGCACCGACTAAAGCGCTGAGTCAATACTACTCAGTTTACTCAGAGCGCAATGGTCAAATCGAGCACAAGGACTTGAGTACAAGGACCGCAGACCAAGAGGGGAAAGCTAATTGCAAACTTATACCAACAAATGGATTATATTATTGGCCACCCATTCTATGACATCTTGTATGCATTATTGATTAAGAGGCTTGTAATCGTAGAGATTATAAGTAGCTAAAATGTATAGTTATATAAATCACTATACATATCCATACATAATATTTATATGTCTTGTCTTGTCTTTTGACGTCCTCTTGTGTGGGACGCCACATGTGCTGACACCTTGGCGCCGTCTCATCTTTCAGAAACTTCAGTGAGTGCCGGTAGTGCGGCTACATATGCAGAACATTTCAAGAGGCGTAAATATTCTAATTTAGACAAAGGATGCCTATTTATGCCTTTTGGGGTGGAGACACTTGGACCATGGGGGCCGGACGCATTAAAGATTTTCAAAGATCTGTCTGGAAGGTTAATTACGGCCACTCGTGACCAAAATGCTGGTTTCTATTTCGGGCAAAAACTTAGCATCGCCATTCAACGAGGCAATGCCGCCAGCATTTTGGGCACGCTGCCTCAAATTTCAGAACATTTACTTTTTACGTGATTATATAATTATATTTAAAAGTACATAAATCAATAATCGCGGATGTCGTAATATTTATACATATAATAAAATCGTAAACGAGCCGTGTCTGTACATTAAATATTTTTTCAAAAAACAATTTGTACACGTTGTACTTATGTTATCGAGGTCAAAAAATATTTTTTTGAATTTTTGTCTATTCGTCTGTGCGTCTAATCTTAGAAACGGCCTAACCGATTTGAAATCGGTTTTCACTAATGTATTGTACCAACCTTCCCGTAACACAGTATTTGTTTCATTCCAATCGGTTTACAAACAAAAAAGTTGCGCGCTATACCGAATACCACGATTACGAAGTTGCGGACTCAGCTGGTTCCTAATATTTTTATTTAATTATTGATAAACAGATTAGAACAAAAAAAGTTCCAAATAAGATTGTAATGGCACTAGTATTTTGCTATCTCTATAAAATATAGTTAAAGGAAATTTAATGTTTATAATTGTATTATTCAAATGGCCAGTGTTCAAAGTTATACGACTCATTGAATGATAACTCTCTTTTTATAAAAAAAAAATTAGGTATTAACGATCTTCCGAGAAATCGAGAAAATAGAAATTCCAAGCGTATAAATCTAACTCAAGAAAATTATTCAACGTCTATAAAATTGAACGGATATAACACCAATTTTTAAGCTGAATGACGTTTCCAGTTTCAATATGGATGGTAGAAATTTGAAAATCCATTTGACAATCCTTTTTGAGGAAGTACGTGACAAACACACCTTCATGAGCGGGATTAAAATATATATTTTTAAAGACATCTTTGACTTTCTCGACAAACGTGTAGGCGATTCATCAGCTCGCCTTACGTGAATTATGGCACTCATTGCAGTCTACAATTCTATCCACTTTTAACTTTTTTATGAGAAAGCCCAAAAACAATTGTCCCTTCCTTAAATGTGAACGAAAACATGAGTAAACCAGCGTATCTGTGGATCAAATTTTAGATCTTCAATAGACTGACAATCGGGCTTCGACACTAATAAAGTTAGCAAGATTTATTGCGGGGAGTGTTAAAAAAATGTAAAACGGATTAAAAGTGAAACCCGTTTTCAAAAAGAAATGAATATGTTTAATATTTGTACTGCAGTAGCGAGTTGCTTTTTCTATAAAAAGGATCATAGGAATGAATTTAAAAAAAAAAAACAACACACTAACTGTAAATTCGCAGCTACAGAAAATTTATGAAGGTACGACGTTCATAAGGATTACGAATTAAAAAAAATATAGTCACTTTAACGATTTAAACTTATCAAAACCCTTTTAATACAAATTTGAAAGAGATAGATGAACTAATTATAAAGGTCATGATGGAACAAGAGCTACAACAATTTTTGTGGACATATATCTTCTTCTTTATATAAAAAAAAATAGCTTTCGTATGTTTGTGTGCACAAAACTCGAAAACTAAAACGAAAACTAAACGGAAAAAACGAGTCACAGCGAAGCATACTCATTTATATGAGTTCAGGTTATAAATACTCATTTACTCATAAAAATACACAAGAAGGCATACACACAGAGATACACACATTTTTGTAAAGTAATAATTGCAAAATTATTATTACTTTTTGATTTTATTGAATAGGTATATAAATATTTGGGCCGACCTTCTGGCAGCAGTAGTAACCACCCCCAAATACGGTAAAATAACAGCATTCGTGCTGTTGCGTTTCGGTGATTGAGTAAGAGATGCCAGAGCTCATTTCTTATTTCACGGCGGTCTTCTGGGGGTGTTTACTGCCGCCAGAAGGGCCGCTCAAATGTGCCGTGTCACTACTTTCCAGATCCAGACCAGAGCCAAACTTAAAAAGTTTATTTTCAAAGTTGACTTGCCGGGAATCGAACCCGGGAACCCTAGAACAGAGCGTTAAGGCAAGTACCCTAACCACTCATCCATCGGGCTCGTCAAAATGTAAAATTATAAAAAACGTCCACTAGATCCTGCATTATAGTATTTTAATATGTTTTGTCTAAATTAACAGTGTCAAAATTAATTTGATGGTTTAGCACTGGCATCACATCGACTTGTCATGTGGAATGTGAATGTATAGATTTGAAAAAAAGTTGAAAGTGGAATATAGCGAATGAGTGCGTCTCGCGGCTGCGGCAAACGCCATCTCCGGCTCGATCCGCGCCAAACGATCCAATCAATCAGGGTGACGGCCGCTGATACGAGCGTTCCTTTCTCTTATCGCCGCTCAATATGGCCGGAATAAATTATTTCAATGTTCAATCTACACACATACGTACATAAGGTACACTATGTGTTTCCGGAACTAGCCACTTACATAAACAATGTTTAAAAAGTATTTACAACATATGGACATCTTTGTCTGTAGAACACAGTTTGTTTCTTCTGTCACTTGTTTTTAAATTGTGGCGTCATTTTAAAAATTGCATGTTTATATCACCGTGGATGATTTTCTACGATTTTCGCGATAGTGGCGCCACTCAAATCCGCCATTATGCTCAAAATACACCCTTTTAACAAATAAGACTACTATGAAAATTACACTAACTCATGTAGATTCATTTACTAATTGCTTGGACTATAAACAACGAGACTGACATTTTAATATTTGATCGATTTGGGTAAGGTAATTTGAATTTCAGTCAATTTGGGAAATGGGCAATTTAGTATTAGGTTATAATGTTCCGGAGGCTAAATAAGCACTCAAATGTCTCCAATTTTGTATATGAAGGCAAGTTGATTGCAGATGTACTGCACACTATTTCAAAATTTAGGAATGATTTGACCAGTGTGCGCTCACTAGTCACGAAAAGAATCATCTAAGAGAGGTGTTTTTCAAATTAATAGACAATTTGATGCATTGAATTGCATTTGGGCAAGTTTGAAAATATAAGTTTTGAGTGTATAGTCCGTCATTTATCCAGCTTCAGTAAACCGCGTAATACAAAAGCAGCCATCCGCGAACCCTCCACGGTTCCAAGTTTCCACACAGTTGTATAGTTATTCTAGCTGCAATAAAACCAGTTTCTCTAACAAAATCGGTGCGCGTACCGTGCCGAGCAGTTCGGACTGTCGCCACCGTACTAGCGAAACAACAGTAGATTAACAACGCTGGCGTATTTTAGCTGTGTAGGTCGCGGTGTGAACCCCAGTATGAAAAGACGCGGTAGTATATAATATAATCGAAGAAACTTAGCTCTGTGTTTTGCTTCGTTTCTAGTGTGGCCTGCGCTTTACGCTGGAGGACTACTCATTCTAGTGGTGACAGTGGGAGGACAGCTTCTGCTAGTCGTGTAGATAAGAGTAAGACCAAGATTTCTAAACAATAAGTATGGATTCTATGGAAAACAAATAAATTAATAAATAACAATCCATACGTTAACCCCAGATGGATCAATTCAATTAACTAATAATATTTCACTATGGTACCTATGTGCTGTCTCACTCCCTACCATATATCTACCTATAAATCTGTTGCCATCAATGGCCGGAACGGTAGCGTCGTAACAGCTGTAACAGGAACGTCGTGAGACTCAACCGCCACTCGAGATTTGAATTTCTTAACCCGTAAAACAAGCATTGTGCTTATTTAATCCAACAAAGTGATCGCGCCAATCCGCGTGTGCAATTGAAGTGTGCAGTGTGCTGAACTACACCTGGATTTATGTTTGACGGGCCCGTCGCAGTCTTCATCGCTTGGAAGAGCAAGGGCCTGGTAATTCACGAGGTAAGTTGCAACGGCATCCTGACTCCTTTCCATTCCTCGCCCCCTTTGATTGCACGTACCATAAAAAATCAGTTGACTTTTCTCAAACACGCTAAGCTGTATTTGCCGTAAGTTGGGTATCCTGATTAATTTTTGGATATATTTAAATTTAATTAAAGTTCTTTTTTCTTCCTTAACAAGTTATAATTTGTCAAATAAATTGTCTGGCAATAAATTGTCAAATAAAGGAATTTGACCACGATTACAATATAGATCTTACGAGTCTAGGCTATTTTACTTTGACGAGCCCATTGGATGAGTGGTTAGGGTGCTTGCCTTAACGCTCTATTCTAAGGTTCCCGGGTTCGATTCCCGGTAGGGTCAACTTTGAAAAATGAACTATTCAAATTTGTCTCTATGGTTTGGAGACAATTTTACTATGCAGGGCACACTGCGTTTCGCAGTCATTTGGGCAGCCCGCCTGGCGGCAGTAACCACCCCCTTACAGATGACCACCGTGAAATAACAGCACGTGTGCTGTTGAGTTTCGGTGAGTGAAGTAAGGGATGCCAGAGCCCATTTCCCTATCCCTTCCCAATCCCTTATCCTCAATCTTATTGTAGTCGGCAGCGCACTTGCAGCAGCTTTGGCATTGCCTGTGTTATAGGCTACGGTAGCTTCCTACCATCAAGTGGACCGTCAGCCTGTCTGCCGATCTTAACAAAAAAAAAAACTCGTTTTTGCAAGAATTGTTTAATTTCAACTCTATCGCCGAGAAAGTTTATTGCATTGTTATTATAAATAAATTCATTAAGGGAGGAAAGAATAAGGAATAAGAAACAAAATGGGCTCTGATATTCTTCACAAATGCTTATTAAACACATGAAAATTGGCTATAACATTTAAAAAACACTAAAGAAATGGTACTTATATAAAAATTATTATTTATAATAAATAATAAAAGATTTCCCAGAAAAACGGAAAAATTATGTACATAAAAAAACTTTGGACCAAAAAGGTACTAGCTAATTTAAAAGAATAGTCACTCTTATATTCAGTGGTACTGTGGCAAATGAGATTAGCCCGCGAGTGAGTCCCCGTCCCCCGCCACTCCGCGGACAACCCCTCGGAGACCCATCATTTTATTGGACATGAAATTAAATCAAGTTGCCGTGCGAGCCCAGGAATATTCTTTCACTAACGAAGCGGCTAATGTGGAACAACTACTGTACTCTGTTGGAATAGATCTAATTATGTCATGATACACCTTTGGTCATAATTCAACTGGGAGGTTTCATAATTTACATGAGCCATGTTTCCGCTCTTTTAGTAAGGTGCCCACTCTGTTTATTTTATTTAATACTAGCTTGTGCTCGCGACTTCGTCCGCGTTGAAAAATCCTGCCAATATTATAACCAATATCAAAAACGGCTCAACGGATTTTGATGAAATTTGACAAAAGGGTAGTTTATTATCTGGATTAATATATAGACTTTTTTATCTTAAAAGGGACAAAGAGAAGATTTTTGTCCAACACATTGAGACTACAGCACAAGTGTTGTTAAAAAAGTTAAAAAAGTGTTGTTACTAACACATTGACAAAAAGAAGTACATACTTAAGAGGTTTCAAAAAAGAAAACAGCCGCCGAATTTTGTATGTTTAAAGTATTTAAAGTTTTTATACAGGAACCCTAAACATTTACAGGCCAAAAGTATTCTTCTCAGAATAGTCCCTAAATCTAATGAAAGTCCCAACAAAACGTGTGAATATAAATATGAACTCGCGAGAAATCTAAAGAGAGTCGCGAGAACTTGAGATCACACTTCAATTTTATCCTGGTTTGTAATAATGACCCTCTTTAAGAATACTAAAGTAAAATACTAGGTAGGTACTGCTGTTTTTTATAGGCGGTATACCTTCAAGTATCATAAAAACATTATTTAAAAGAGATAGCAAATAAATATTTATTAAAGGCACCTTTCAAGCGTGCAAATATTTTCTTTTTCATTATGCATATGTACGTGATTAAACTATACTTATAAATAACGTCATAAAAATGTCTTAACTTGGCTAATGTAATCTTTTTTTTTGTTTAAATCCTTCAGAACTTAAAACGTATATTTGAAGCCGGATAACTTGAGATTCGCAATTACTCATCACTAGACAAAAGCTAACAATCTTTAAGACGTTTATTAATATTGCTTCGAAACAATGCATCTTTAGTAGGTATTGTATTTCCTTAAAATAATTAAAAATTGTGATTTATTTTTATCATTTTAATTACAATAACTACAATGGTTTTATACGATTTTCTGTTTTCAATAATAAGGATAAGAATATTTCAATATGTAGCATATATAATATATATATATATGCCTACCTGGTCTCTAACTAAGATGCACCTCGCTCTGGTGGCCTATTCCATTCTAATCCAATATTTAAATCCATTAATGGATTAGATTCCGCTTTTAATTCCACTTTGATCCATTGACAATATTTTGAACGGAATTTTAATCGCCCTGTTACGAATAAAATGGACACCATTCTTGAAATAGTGGAACAAGGTCGGCATATTAGTAGTTACGACATAGCTGAAGAACTGGGAATTGACACAAAACAGTTTTGACCCATTTGAAAAAAGCTGGATACACAAAAAGGCTCGATATTTGGGTGCCACACGAGCTCACTGAAAGAAACCTTATGAATCGTGTACTCATTTGCGATTCTTTATTGAGACGTAATGAAACCGAACCGTTTTTGAAGAGATTGATAACTGGTGAAAAAGGTCGTGGTCAAATGTCGGTCAGGCTTCACAGACTGCCAACACCCTCGTTAACTCGCAATAAGGTGATGCTATGTATGTGGTGGTATGGGAAGGGCATTGTTCATTATGAGCTTTTACCGCCAGGCAGAATCATCAATTCGGATCTCAACTGCCAAAAAGTGATGAGATTGAAACAAGACGTTGAGAGAAAGCGGCCGGAATTGATAAATAGTAAGGGTGTCGTTTTTCATCACGACAACGCTAGACCACACACATATTTAGCCACTCAGCAAAAAGTTTGTCTGGGAGGTGTTAATGCATCCGCCATATAGCCCTGACCTTGCACCTTCAGTTTTCCACCCGTTTCATTCTCTTCAGAAACATTAAGAGTTGTACGGAACATTTGTTCAGAAGTCCCAAAATTTCTTCAGCAACGGGATCATTTCACTACCTACAATTAAGATGGCAAAAAGTCATCGAACAAAATGGCACATATATACTGTTATTAAACATAAGTAAAAATTTGAAAAAAAAATGTCTTGAATTTTCATATAAATGCGAAGAAACTTTTTCCCCAACCTATTATTTGAAAAATAATTTCGGAGACTTGATCGTAGTAAGCATAAATTGCCCGCAAAATAATAATGATTAAAATGTTGCGATACTTTTTCAGATGAAAATTTCAATCTGTATCAATCGGATTATTTTATAAAAATGTAAATCGGGTGGATTCGCGTATTAACAGTATTTAGAAGTGGAAAGTAAACTTTAGCAAAATAGAAAAAAATAAAAAAAATTCTACTGCCATATGGTAAATAATATCGTCAAAAATAAAATACTCATTTTTTATGTTTAAAAAAAAATACTCGTATTAATAGGACTTCCATACTGAGCAAAACAAAACTTGTGGATATAGTAAATGTATATACGGAATTTCATCAAGTTCGGACTTACAGTTTTCGCATAATAATTTTACGATATAAGCAATTTTCAAATTGTTGCTTTAACTAGTCTATGCAAACTTATTATTTAAAAATTGGTAGAGACATATAATAGTCCCCAAAACAGATATCAGCTGGGCAATATTATATGGAAACCCATTATAGGGAAATCCCCATTTCCCCTGGTCACGGCATCACGCGTGAACGGGTAGACCGATTTTAATTCGGTTTTCGCTAATGGAAAGAGGGATAAACGGGGAATGTTTTAGGGTATATAAAAATTGCACGCCGGGCGAAGCCGGGGAGTACAAGCCCCATTTGTAAAAAAGTCTTCAAATAACGATTTTCGTGGGACTCATCTCCGTCATACGGATTACTGGTATGAACTTATTTGGTATGTTTTTCTGAATAGAAAAAGTGCGGTAGTCACTTCCTAGGGGTATGGAGGGGGGAGCTGTGACGTAGCAAAGATGGCGGGCCGGCCCATTCTATTAAGCGGTATTTCTACATAACTACTGAACCGATTTACTTAAGTAAGGTGTCGAATGAAAGACCATGAAATGCACTTTATTTGATTTCATATATGTGTTCGTGTAAAACTAATAGCGAATGAAATAATTTAAAAAAAATACAATTTAAAAAAAAAACAATTTGTTTATTGTGTAAATTGTTATTGTTATTGTTTATTGCTCGGTAACCGTTAGGATTATGGAAATTTAGTTTATTATAAAACGTATTGCTACTTTTATCAGCTTTTTAATGAACCCTAAATCATTACAATTGAGTAATAAACAAGGCAGCTACAGTCGTTTTAGTGAGCGGAGTCCTAGTACGAAGAATCTCAAATTGATGTAACTGGACTGGTTTTCTATTAAATTGCTAGTAAAAAGGTTAATAGTTATTTATAAGTATATACAGGCATATAAACTGGTAATAAATTTGTAAGAATATGCATAGTATTCAAAAAAAAATTATTGTTAATCAAAACATAATATAAACTATAATAAATTAAAACTATAATTTAAAATATCTTATTTTTCTAATCAGCGTCATCATTTTGATCACGATGTTGATAAACACAATAATTAAACTGGTTAATTAAATTGGACTGGTTAATTAACTAAATTAGACTGGTTAAAACATTTAAATCCTACATGATATATCCCCTCTATACATAGTACATACATACATACATTGCTTTGCATTGACATGATATCAGTTCAGGGTCTTTCAATGAGATCGAATTCACTGATGAAGTAACTGGCACTAGAACTCCATTGTCAGCGATCTTCCAGCCACAGTCTATAGGCTCAGGTAATGTAGGCTTCGCCACGTCGGCATTCTGCCAACAAAATGCCTGGTAGTTTGCTCTTAGCGCATGCTGTCGAAATGCTTGTCGTGTCGGCGGTAGTTTGTCAAGTTCCTTAATGTTCTGGAACAATGCTGCTCTCAAATCGTTCAGGTTATCTTTTCAGTGTGTGAAAGTTGTTCTTCCGTAATCTGTGGGCATATACCAAAATTGGATATAAATTCATAATCAGCCAGCTTGATTTTTTTGTGTGCCCTGACATTGCGCTAGTAGTGTCACATCCAGTTAGACTGTGATAAGCCAGTAACGATTTTCTTTTCTCATTATTTTTAACAGAAATAATTTTGGTTTTTTGGTAGTGCCTGATTTAATCCACACAACACTAGGTAGTTGTTCATAAAAGTGTATAATGAGCACTGAGCAGTAGCACATCAGTGTTACAATTTACTACCAATCTCTCAAAACCCGATTGCTTGCAGTCAATCCCATGTGGAATGAATCTGGTATCAACTTCCTCTTGATTACTTTTCAAATGATCCACGTTTTTCTGTAGATTAGTACTGACTTGTTCTGTGTCCGAATATCCACCAGAAGTAAGAAGTTCCTGTGTAGTTGGAAGTTCTGATTCTCTAATGGAAATTTCTTTTGACAGAAAATCGGAGAGATGGGCTTTGTTTTCAGTAGACTGTATGAATCTATTCCATTTGAAAGGAAGAAGTGTTTCGCGTCCTGCTATTTGATGCTCTATTGGAATGAGAGACTGTCGTCGTTTTTCACGAGTTCCAGACTTGGTGCAATTCTTGTTATATCGGTCGAAAAGAACGTGCCCGCTCTGAGAATCATTGGATTTAAAATTAGAATAAATATATTTCACGAAAACGTAACTTAAATCTCCGAATGTTTTGGCACCTTTTGGCTTTCTAATACTTTGGACCAGAGCTTGGCCATCAATCAGGGTGACTGTCTTCATATTAGCTTCATTAGTTATGATTTCAAATGTGGACTGATCTGCTATCAGATTACGGAGAACTGCCTTTGGTGTGTGTCTAATGAGACCATTGATGTCGAAAAGCGATGGAGGTGGACACGTAACTTATTTTTCATTATATTTTTAAAATCAATTTGGCGCCCGCTCTTTACTGCAGAAAACATATGATGGACTAAGATATTTGTGTCTACCGTTTTTTCCAGATTTTCCAGCTACATTTGCAACGTGTAATTGCTTGAATGTTTTGGAATTCACTTTTTTTAAGGGGGCTGTAAAAGTATATTTGTTTATTGATTACACGATCAGTCAAAAAATCTTCATATAGTTTAAGTCCACGAGATCAGGCTGAGAGTAGATCGTTCGCAATCTCATTAAAAGCTATCTCTCGAGTAAAGATGTTACTTAATATTGTGTTCGTTTGGTCGAAAAGTTTTATTTTTTTGAATGACTGTACATACAAGTTTTTGCACGTCAGCTTCATCTTTTTGAAGATTGTTAGTGAAGGTCTTGTCAGGGCACACAAAAAAATCAAGCTGGCCGATTTACCAAAAACATTATCAACTTATATCCAATTTTGGTATAAGCTCACAGATTACAACTTTCACACGCTGAAAAGTATGTCATACTCATGTATACAAACAAGAAACCAGGGCTTCAAGAAATAGATAACCTGGACGATTTGAGAGCAGCATTGTTCCAGAACATTAAGGAACTTGACAAACTATCGTCGATACGACAAGCATTTCGACAGCATGCGCTAAGAGCAAACTACCAGGCATTTTGTTGGCAGAATGCCGACGTGGCGAAGCCTACATTACCTGAGCCTATAAACTGTGGCTGGAAGGTCGCTGACAATGGAGTTCTAGTGCCAGTTACTTTATCAGTGAATTCGATCTCATTGAAAGACCTTGAACTGATATCATGTCAATGCAAAGCTGGTTATCGTTCATCCCGTTGAGGATGTAGCGCCAAAAAGAGGGGATATATCATGTAGGTTTTAAATGTTTTAACTAGTTTAATTATGTAGACGATGTTGGTCAAAATGATGACGCCGATTAGAAAAATAGGATATTTTTAATTATAGTTTTAATTATTATGATTTATATTATGTTAAGATTAACGATAATTTTTTTTTTTGAATATTATGCTTATTCTTATAAATTTATTATTATTTATTTATCATTATTTATTTATAAATTTATATGCGTGTAAATGCTTATAACTATCAAACTTTTTGCTAGCAATTTTATAGAAAACCAGTCCAGTTACATCAATTTGACATTCTTCATACTAGGACTCCGCTCACTAAAACGACTGTAGCTGCCTTGTTTATTACTCGATTGTAATGATTTAGGGTTCATTAAAAAGCTGATAAAAGTAGCAACACGTTTTATAATAAACTAAATTTCCATAATCCTAACGGTTACCGAGCTATTTACACAATAAACAATTTTTTTTTTCTTCAAAATTGTGTTTTTTTTAATTATTTCATTCGCTATTAGTTTTACACGAACACATATATGAAATCAAATAAAGTGCATTTCATGGTCTTTCATTTGACACCTTACTTAAGTAAATCGGTTCAGTAGTTATATAGAAATACCGCTTAAAAGAATGGGCCAGCCCGCCATCTTTGCTACGTCACAGCTCCCCCCTCCATACCCTTAGGAAGTGACTACCGCACTTTTTGTATTCAGGAAAACATACCAAACAAGTACATACCAGTAGTCCGTATGGCGGAGATGAGTCCCACGGAAATGAAGTTTATGTCTTTTGGGGACTAGTCTAGGGGGCGGGCCGCTAGTTTTTAATAAATTTAAGAGTACGAGTGTAGTATATAATTATACCTTCTGTTAATTTTGAATACTGCGATTATTATTTCATCTTTTATCGTTCGATTGAAATTTTTGTAAAATTACTTAATAATAAAATTTGCGTTATGTGGGATTTGAAATATTTTCAATTCGTTGTAAATCTTAATATATAAAAATGAAGACCGATTTTAATTCGGTTTTCACTAATGGAAAGAGGGATAAACGGGGAATGTTCATATATATAAAAATTGATTTTTCACCTTTGTTTTATCAACGAAAGAACATCAGGATATATTGTGCTCAAGCGGACACTTAACCGAATTAAATAGATAGTTTTAAAATAAAACTAGTTCAATATATTTTTTTAGATTAAAAAAAAGTTAGATTTAGTTAGATACTAAAATGAAATATACATATGTAGCACCCTTAAATTATTGTGGAGTTTCCACTAACGAAATCAATCGAATCGTCAGAGTAGAATGAGTAATTGATTTTACATTGATATCGCATTAGATTCCGCGTGACTGCATGCGGCGTTTTACCAATAAATTAATATCGGAATATCACATTTCGGATATTGTTCACAAATTCTGTATGATTAATAAATCGCACCACACATTAAACTGTTTTTTCAGGGAGAATCTACGAAGTACCAACACTTAAAAAATGCAAAGGCGAAGCATTTAAAATTTAAAATTAATTAATTTTAATAAAATTAAAAAATTACAAATTACAAGTAAAAATTCTAAAAATTCATTGGTCTCCTCTAAATTAAAAAATAAATAAATAAATTTTGCAGCGTTTTTAAAAATGTGTCATCAATAAATATAGCAGTGAAGTATTTTTTATTTTTTTTAAAATTTACAATTAAAATGTACCTAAGTCTCAAAAAACTGTACAATGAGTTTAGTAAGAAAGAGAAAATAAATCCAATTTCCGCGAGTAATTACCAATACTTTTACATGAACAACTCATTATTAATTAGTTTTTTTTTTATGACTAAAATTCATGTCTTTTGGCCCAATAAGAACTTCTAATGTTGCAATTACTTCAATTTTCAATGTATTTTAATTTTTTTAAATAAATTAGATAATAGCTTTTGATAACAATATAAACTCAACATCAAACTGGAATATCTTGAATTTTCATATTTCTTTTTAAATAATAAACATAGGACCAATTTCTTGGGGATACAAGCACATACATTTTTACACTTAGGTATAATTCAAACGTATACGGAAAAAAAAAATAGTCAACAAAATATGTCTGTAAAATACCCAAGTAGTGTTGAGTTTCAGTATGGGGTGCGTATTAGTTTCAATATGGAGGATGGAGGATAATGTTCATCCGCTTATCCTCCCCATCCTTATGCTATACGAAATATTCTATATCCCACATAATACAGGCAGACATAGGAAATTTAAAAATACAGTTTTCCATTTAATAAAATTTTACAAAGCGATTGCAGAAAATAAAATTTGAGGCTCTAACATTATCTTAATTTAGGTAATAATCACGCAGACAGTTTGACAGCAAAATTTCCAATTACGAAATGGAGAGAGTGGGGTGATATACGAAATTACGATTGCTCTGGTACTTGACAGCAGTGTTCGGTATTTTTGAATAGTATTTTATCCCGACTACGTTCTACTCGCTCCATTAATTTCAGGAAAATGTGAAATCAATGATTTATTGCTTGAAAATCTTTTACAATTGGAGTTGCTTTTATATCTTACAGATACGTAGAAGTAGGAATTCCTGTAGCTATATTATTCCATAAGCTCATCCAACCTTCTAAAAACGAAGAATTAGGTATTTATTTATTCTCAAGATAATTAACTGCACGTATTTATGCGAGATAAAACGTATAACAAAATTTCGCCATAGTCAATAAAAATATCTTAGTTAAATACGGTTTAGAGATTTTATTTTCTATATTTTGAACAATTAAACAATTAAAAAATATATGAATAAATAAATCCATTTAATATAAATGCATGTTATATGTGTATGCACAAAGAAAACGCAATAATTACAAGTTACTAGCTGAACTCGACCACGCTTCGTTGCGGGTTGCGGCCCATATGGCGGCGGCGCGCCGTGCGCGTGGAGCGCGCGGTACTGGACACTACTTATATACAATACTATTGATCGTATATAATACTACTGATATAGTATAACTTGACTATTCAACACAAAAAGAATTTTTCAATTCGAACCTAGGTTCCTGGGATTAGCGCGTTCAACCAAACAAACTCTTCAGCTTTCTTATTAGTATAGAATCTATACTAATAAATAAGAAAGCTGAAGATACTATAGATTAGTATAGATATGAAAAAATTAATACTTAGTATCGCTTGTATCTTTTCTAACCTTTCGTTATATGATAAAAAAGGTTACAGTTATCGCGAGCGCATTTGAGATGTTTTGGGCAAACTATTCGAATTTAAGATATAAATAAAACACACCGAATTCTGTTATTAATTGCTTTTATGATCTGTTGAATCAAAATAACTTGTGAGGTTTCTTTATAAGTACCAATATATTGTTTCTCTTTTCCGTGTGCGGTATCACATTTAAATTGAATTAATTCAGGAATCCTTATTAGTATACGTCCGTCCTTTTCTAACGTTTGCTAAATAGTGAGACAGAATTGACGTGTTATAAGATGATGAAACCCCAGTAATGCTTTATTAAATTGTGGTCTTGGCGTGATTTATAGGGAAGACCTACAAAATAAAATTAATTGTATATATCTCATTTTTATTTACTAATCGACATACCCTCCGACTTAGCAAGTAGGTATGTAATTTTTTTTGTAAATTATACTCACACTTTTCTCATTTATTACTCTGTTCATATCAGTTAACGGTATCAAAATTCATTATGTATTTAGAAGTACGAGTATATAGCGGAGAAGCAGATAGAAGCGGACAACGGCTTTATTTTAAAAATATGTTTAGATATAGATAGTTATTTTCTAGGCAATGTAATGTTTTTAGAAATATTTAAAATTAATTATTAAAACATGACTTTAAATATAAAAGAAAAAGAAAGAAACCTATAAAATCAATCTTAATATCTATAATAGTTGTAATATTATAAAGAGAAAAGATTTGTATGTATGTTTGTATTGAATAAACTCAAAAACTACTAGACCGATTTTAAAAATTCTTTCACCTGTAGAGAGCTAAATTATCAGTGAGTAACATAGGCTACTCACCCTCCCCCATCTCCTCCCCTTTACCTCCCTCCATACAAGTGTATATTTTTAAATATTAAAAGAGAAAAGTTTTGTATTGAATAAACTCAAAAACTACTAGACCGATTTTAAAAATTCTTTCACCTATAGAGAGATAAATTATCAGCGAGTAACATAGGCTACTCACCCTCCCCCCATCTCATTCCCTTTACCCCCCTCCATACAAGTGTACGTTTGTACTGGACCGATTTCAAAAATCCTTTCACCTATAGAAAGCTACAATATCAGCGAGTAATATTTTATAAAGAGATGCGGACGAAGTCGCGTGCAACAGCTAGTATTATTGCAAATGCGAAGTTTGTATGTGTGAATGTTTTTTCCTCAATAACGCAAAAACGGCTAAACGGATTTGGATGAAATTTGGCACACAGATAGTATTAACATATAGGATACCTACTTTTTATCCTGGAAAAATGTTCGATTCTCGAGGGATAGTCTAAAAATATAAAAAAGTCACGTCAACAGTGGCGGCTACACCGTCGCCACAAGGATAAGGATGTCGGGCGTTAAAACACAGTTGTTATATTATTATTTTTTATGTTAAGGTCGGCAGACAGGCTGACGGTCCACTAAATGGTAGGTGGCTACCAACGCTGCCTGCAAGTGCGCTGCCGACTGCATTAAGGATAAAGGATTAGGAGTAGACAGGGAAATGCGCTCTGGCATCGCTTACTCACTCACCGAAACACAACAGCACACGTGCTGTTATTTCACGGTGGTCTTCTGTAAGGGGGTGGTTACTGTCGCCAGACGGGCTGCCCAAATGACTGCGAAACGCAGTGTGCCCTGCAACTACTTTCATTTTTCAATGGCCGCAACATCGGCATTGCTAATAACATCATAATTATAACAGAATAAATACACTGGCTTCCGCGGTCATAATTGGTCGCCGTGTAGTTTGTGCCGCGGTTGTGTGATCCTCGTTCATGAATTGAATTTGGAGCATGTGTTACAAAGAGAACTTAATATAGACTATAATTAAATAAAGAATACCTAATATCTCAAATCTTACTACTATTTTAAACTAGCGATCCGCTCTTGGCTTCGCATACATGCTATTTTTAAGACATTTTTTCCAATGTTTCTCTTCGTAAGAACCTTCCTGGGAGTTCAACGAATATTTGAAAAAAGAAATAGCCGAATTGGTCCAGCACAGTTTTGTTTTTAGCAACACATTTAGCTATTTATTTTTATTTATTTGACAGATATACCTATAATAAATAATATACCTAATCTCACTAGCTTAAAGAACTCCAGATGATAATAACATTATGAGTGCGATTTTAATGGATTACAGTCCATTAGATGAATTTAGCGTGCAAACAGACTATTTGAAGATAAGCTATGATATACGAGTATTTGCTCGGTTTTTTTTTCATGCATTCTTAAATAAATAATTTTTTTCTTGATTCTAATATGATTCTGTACAATTTATAATGTCATTGTTTAACATTAAAAAAAATAAAAGAGTCGTTGTCGGAATGTTCATTAATATTCTGGCAAACGGCGACAGTTTAAAAATGTCATAACGGTTGTAATGTCATTTTTCATTACGCTCTTACGCTTTTTAATGTAATGTTGTCAGATAAAAATATACTTTAAAATGTATCGCTGAAGCACGGTATTGGTATAATCGAGTAGATTAAGTGAAGAAATGAACTCTAGGAAAAGAACTAGGTTTACAAAGCTAAATTTCATTTGTTAGCCTAGAAATAAATTTATATTTCGTGAGTTTTAGAAAAATTTTATACTTGATAAGACGAGATTATGAGGGGTCCACGTGAGAATATATGGGATAGGACATTAAAAACTATAATATATTTAAACAAAATACACTATTTTATAAATCTGTGTACAAGCATACTCAAAATTCAAGCACCCACAGAACTACAGACATACAGCTAGATAATTACATAAATTATTTCTTACTAAATTTACTTCTATATAATGGATATTAATTTAAAAAAGTCAAAAATTAACAAAAATCAAATTTAAATTTTTGTTCAAAGCAAACTTTGTAATAATTATCCACATTTCGAACCGGCACGGCATTCCGAACAAGCAAATGTTAACAGGCGTGACAAAGTATGGTTTAATTCAGTGAAGAAATTTTATTATTATTTACACTAGGCTTTTGCCCTCGACTTCGTCTGTATCTATCGGGAACAATATTTTTTATCTGGTGATCGGTTATGTAGTTAAGGTTTGAAAGAACAAACAAACCAACTTTCGCATTTATAATATTAGTTAGAATGTCACTGAAACGGATTTATGTACCCAAGAATAGTATTTGTTTAGAAAGAAAGAAAGAAATGCTTTTATTCGCTGCAAAAGACACTGACATTATATAAAACGACAGGACAAAAAGTAATAAAAAAAGCGTGTGTGTGTGTGTGTGTGTGTGTCCTCGCGGTAGCGAATCGGATACTGGCTCAGCATTGATTTTCAGCCACACCGTAAGAGTATGTGACTCATTGAACACCATACAAACTCACTCTACAATAATTAAATACATAGGTAAAAAATAAAATAAGAATTTATAACGACATTTATCCATACACAATGCACTGCTTCAATTTTCCATTGAACAGAGAAAGTGCGCGGAAAAAGGGAAATTCTAGAAGAATCAATAATAAATTTAGTAATTGCAGTGCGGTTGGTGTATAAATGCGGTGATAAATGCTGGATATAGGATTTTTCAGGAATATGCTAATAAAATACTTGTGAGAAACAGAGAAACAGTACAGAAAACAAATTTATTATTATTTTGTGCCTTGTACAATACATAAGCATTTGTAATATTATATCTTACACATGCTTTGTTTAACTTGCATTCATGTCCTATTCAACTTAAGGAAATGAAAATTATCCATGACCATTGTTTTTCGAAGACGTCAGCGACATAATTTTAAAATTACTGGAACTATTACGAAGTTTCACTTTTATTATTGGAACACTCGGTTTGGAAGTGCCATAAAAACATTTCCTCCGCCATTACTATTGGAAAATGGAAAGTCATAACTTAATTTCGTCGCCTTTCTAAAGTTCATAACGATATTTAAACTTACGGAAGGTACCTTGAACAAGCATTAAACTATAAATGGAGCCTTTAATAAAGTCGTGACTACAATAATAGTGTAGACGGAGCAATAAAATAAAACTTGCAACAATAATAATAAGACAGAAGTAATAAGAGTCGAAGTAGTTTCTTACAATAATATATTCGGGGAGGGTTCTGTCGAATGTCCGCCGCGAAACTGTAAATGTCCACCGTTGGACGTTTACGGTCACACTGGGCTTTCTTACGAGCGAACTAACACAGTGTCTGCAACACCGTAGTACAGTAATTCAAGTCATTTCAAGGTAAATGGCTGAATCTTCAGGCAAATTCTCTTAATCCAACTCAAATTGTATATACGTAAAGAACCCTCTAAAGGGAAATAGCTAATGAGCTAATGAAACACTTGCTCAATTGCTTGAAAGCTAATAATCCATTAGGTAAACCTCTGATACTGTTTAAACTGTTCTTTCAAAAAAGAATAGTTTCTCGTACATAAATACCCATGCTAATTATTCCTAATTTGAAGTCGCTGCCCGCGTCTTTCTGTCTGTTTGTATGTTCTCTAAATCCTGCTAAACCACGCCACGTTTTCAGTAATGCAGAAAAAAATTGCACCCTTGCGAAGCCGGTAGCGGGACGCTGGTACATAATTAGGTTGAGAGGCTCATGATTGCACAGACATACAGTGTTAATGGTTTAATATAAATGATTTAGGTAACTCTTTAAGTTAAATGATTATTATTATACGATAGTAATAATCCGGCCGGGTTCAGCTGCATTCGTGAATCTACGTCATCTGTTCTCGTTACCACTGCCGCAATGTCCGAAGACCAAATTACATAATCAGTCCATCCTGCCAGTAATGATATATGGAGCTGAAACATGGCCTCTCACGGCAGGATTGATCCACAAGTTTAGGGTCCCTCATGCTGCTTGGAGTTTCTTTGGTGGATAGGATCAGAAATTCCGAAAAACGCCGAAGAACCAAGTTGAAGTGGCAATGAATCGGTCACATCTGTCGCAGAGCAGGTAACCGATGGGATAGAACAGTTCTCGAATGGAGGCCACGAATTGGAAAATAAACGCAGCGTGGGACGCCTTGCGACCAGATGGACAATCGACCTGAAAAGCTTCGTAGGAAGCACGCACGGACTTCTGTGTGACCACGCAGAGAAGATCGTGCGTGGTGGCGAGCTTTGGGAGAAGCCTACATCTAGCAGTGGAGAGACACATGATTTTGAACAATTAAATATTAAAAGGTGTGTGCAAAAATCTTAAGTATTGCTTTACAATTTGGTAAAAAATTTAAAGACTATTTAATTATTTCTTTTCTTTATCACAAAGGTCTGTCTGATTTAATTTTGCAAAGCATCCTGTGTAATACATTGATTTGACAGCAATCTCTTAGAAACTCTATTAGAAAAAAAAATTTGTTCTGTTAAATTGTTTTCAGCTCTGGAACGATTGCAGTGGTCTTCTTCAGCACTAGTACATCATTAGACACGACTATTATGTTATTATTAAGAGATAATTTAGGTGGGAAGATTTAGAACTGATTTTATAATATGTATATCCATATAAATATTTCGTATATATGTACAATTGTACGCATATATTTTTACGTAAATCTCTATATATAAAAATGAATCCCCATTTCCCTTGGTCACGGCATCACGTGTGACGTATACTAATAAGGATTCCTGTAGACCGATTTTAATTCGGTTTTCACTAATGGAAAGGGGAATAAACGGGGAATGTTCATATATATAAAAATTGCACGCCGGGCGAAGCCGGGGACGGGTCGCTAGTCTCTATATATAAAAATGAATCCCTATTTCCCTTGGTAGACCGATCTTAATTCGGTTTTCACTAATGGAAAGAGGAATAAACGAGGAATGTTCTTATATATAAAAATTGCATCCCGGGCGAAGTCGGGGGCGGGTCTTCTATTAAATATGAATTGTGAATAAAATTCATTTTCTTATAGTACGAAGTTCGTGGGGTTAGCTAGTTTTTAAATAATAATTTTAAAAAAATCAGGGAAACTCTTTGTATACTTGGAACTGAATACATTGTGTAGCGACTTTGTTTAGCGCGCAGATAATCGAGGTGGTCCTTTACGCCTCTCTCCTGGGACAATTGCTCCGAATGCAGAGTGGAATGGACCCTCTTTGCACACGCCATTTTAATCTCTACCGAGACGTGATAGAGTCGACGGCTGCGGATTTACAAAGGCAAACTTTAGTGGAGAATTGTATAGATCTCCCAACGGTATCCGACTTTACGATGTAGCGCGTCAACTTGTTCGCCCAAACTTTATGTGTTCGTAATTATAAGAAACGTACTTAAGCTTCAATTGTCTTTCTTGAGCTTATTTTGAAAATTTATCGTTATGTATATGGCACTATTTTGGAAATTAATTTGAGACACAAAGGCCTCAATCATAAGTGCATTAAGAATTGTCCCCCCCCCCCTACGCATCTTTTTACAATATTTCTATACTTACATAAAAACCGAATAAATTTAATAAATTTACTTGGCAATTAATTTAATAATTCATTTTCATTTATATTAATATGCATGGTATATTAGCATATAGGATACTTTTTCTCCTAAAAAATGTTGGGTTCCCGAGGTATCGTCTAAAAATATAAAAGTCGAGCGCCCCTGTCGCCGTGGCGGCGCGCGGCGCCACCGTCGTTACAGCGATAAAGATTTCGGGCGTTATAATGCTCATATATTTTCTCAGATGTTATATTTTTTTCAACGCGGGCACCAACTAGTGAAAAAATAAAATGGACTAACACAAAACGTCTACTAGGTTTAATGTTTGGCCGAGTTTTTGTATAATATGACTCCATTTACCGAGTTTAGTTTGAATATTTATTTTGACAATACTACTCT
Source organism: Bembecia ichneumoniformis (assembly GCA_910589475.2). Lineage (NCBI taxonomy): Eukaryota > Metazoa > Arthropoda > Insecta > Lepidoptera > Sesiidae > Bembecia > Bembecia ichneumoniformis. Next base: position 11,648,728 of record OU342533.1, on the reverse strand, counting down.
TAAGTCGATGAGTAACGGCCCTCGAATTCTTATATTATTTTTCTAAAGTCATAGTTGCGTAGGAATTTTCCTTCGCAAATTTTCCCCAAAGTAAAATTTCTCTTTCAACAACATTTTTATTCGGTTTATTCTCTGTGATTGAAGGCTATTGAACGTTGGCCTTCGTGGGTCGTTCGGCGTATCGCAAAACATTAATTACCCCACATTTATCGATTATGTTCTCTATAAAGCAGTCCTTTCTTAATTAAAATTAAGTTTATATCTTTACAACCTTGCCTTATTCTACTAAAAGCTAGCTATTACCATTAATTTTTAAGAATAATTTGATAAATGTATCTTATGTTAATTAATATGCAATAATTATGCGATATAAAAATTTTAATTTTAGTTTATTTCTTTTATATTCTTAAAAAATATTAAAATTTGAACACGTAATCGATAGCTTAAGAATTAACACCACCTGTATACTGAATACCATGCCAAAGGCACCAAGTCTCCATCTTAATTATAATATTAAAATTTATTTGCTAAAGGAGATCAATCAGTTTTATAAGGGGATCAGGCCATCAGTTTATTTTATTTTCGTTTTAACGGTTGAAACTTGTACAATTAGGTAAGAAGAAATTATAGATTTTACTGGGAAAATATCGTGTAATTTGCTAATGGGGTTTCATAGATATTTAAGATTGAAAGTATTAAACTTAATGTGCTAGTTTCGCGCTCAATGTGCTAGTTTACGAATTTTATTCTCATTTACGAAATCGGAAATTTTTACAGGAAATTACTGAAATTAAGAAAAACTTTTAGTACTAAATTTTCCAAAGTGTAAGTTAAAAAAATGTCCTTTCCTTTTCGTATTATTTTAAAATTAATAGGTATAGTTGTACTTACATTATACCGCTCTTAATATAAGACTGTATAATCTTTAAATTTTACGAGCCCGGGTTCGATTCGCGGCAGGATCAATTGGCTCAGAGGTTTCGCAGTCATAAATTGAGCAACCCTTCTGTTGGGACTAATCACCCTCTTACAGAAGACCACCGTGAAATAACAACATAATCTATACTAATATTATAAAGAGAATGGATTTGTATGTTTGTAATGAATAAAGTCAAAAACTACGGGACCGAAAATTCTTTCACCTATAGAAAGGTACGTTATCAGCGAGTAACATAAGCTACTCACCCTCCCACATCTCCGCCTTTTACCCCCCGACCCCCCACCCCACATAAAAAATTGCCGTTTTCCAGGAATAAACTCAAAAATGTTTAAAAAATAAATTTCTACCCGTGGGAAGCCGGGACGGGCCGCTAGTATGTTATAAGTACACAATAACACATTGTTGTGTTTCTGAGCCTATTTCCCTATCTCCCCTTGTTATTATGGTCGGCATCCTAAATTATTATCCAATCCTACTGTGATCGGCAGCGCACTAGCAGCGTCTGCGGTAATAGACGAGTAAGCGCCTACCAAAAAGTGGACCTTTACGTAAAAAAATATTTGCCAAATTACTACACTTTTACGGGATTCCAGAACACATTCCCCATTCCGATTTATTTTTTATTTTTTATTTTTATTTTTTTTATTTATTAAAGATGGGTTTGCTCGTGACCAGCATCTATCCATGAAGGAAAGATGAACCTTGAAAAGATTTTGGTTATATGCTTTATTAATAAAATTAATATCATTGTACATTTATGTTCCAATTTTATGTTAAAGTTAATATTTAATTTAATGTTAATGTTGAAATTTATTTGCTAAATTACCTTTTATAATGGAATTAAAATCATTTCCACTTCTTCATATATGTATGTAATTGATGAAAATTACACTCGATGCGAACTTCTAAAGCGAGCGCATAACCAGTTCTTTGTGTTGAATAATAAATACAATACGACCTGTCATAAACACATCTGTATTAAGGATATCGCTTCCCCCTCATACAAGGGTGTTACGTCATCTACATACAAAACAATATATCATACATCAACACCAGATGCGTCAACTCCCATAGGACGAGGGATGATTGGGAAAAAAACGCATGCCTGCACCACACGCACACATGCGCACACGCAGCTCAAATTAAAATGAATCTTATTTCTATAGCAATGAGAAATATAAAACAATGACAATGTCGTAAAGGTTAAATTAAGCTCAATAAATTAAGTATGTTTAAATTGTGTTTATTACAAATATTATGAAACACATATCCGATCGAGGCTGTATCAACTTATTATGGAAATATGTGAACGTGTATGGTAGTCATTACTTCAATAGCAAATAGTAAAAGCTTACGTGTATAAAATGTTGTTATAATTTCCTTAATAAAAACATTAATAGGCAATTTTATTATAATGTTGTTGTTATAGGTCAATGTCGAAAAAGGGATATTATCTTATCTCTTATTCTTTGTCGTATAAAGGTCGCGAGCCTGCTTTACATGAAGGAGACATTTTATTACATAATTATTTATTAATTAAATTATGGCTTATGTCCACAGCGACTAAGTAAATAGCTAAAATTTAATTAGTACAAATACCGTTGGTACTTCATTAAATATTAATTAAGTATCGGTTATACAAACCATCGGTTATTTGAAGGTTTCTTGACTTTTACGGAAGGAATTTTCTAAACGATTATGAAATTCTCATTAATACAGTTTAGGAAAACGCCTCAATTTCACACTGTTGGGTGTGCCAAAAAGTCATTTACCATTTTTGTCGCTCGTTGCTTGAACGAAGAAAAGTCTTTTTACTTTAATAATGTCATATTATTAATTATGGTGTTCTTGAAAGATTATTTGGGCGTGTAATAGATGCATTAAGAATTATAAAAGGTTTATATTGTAATATTTTTAATGAGATAATTAAAAATAATAATTAATTAAAACACTTTTGAAGGACTAATTACCCATAGGCCACGGACTCTTGGTACACCTCAGAGGTGTACTTAAGGCACCGCTATAAATCTTATTATCCATAGTTCACCCAACAAGTGGATTGATTTTTTGGAAAATGTTATGACTTACGGTACAACAATTTTATTTTGGTCACACAATAAGTATTGTACAACACACAACACACACACAGCACACGCGCATTAACATTACAAACTCAATCACCCTCATATACATGCAATCACCCATATGTGTTTATATGTATGTATGTATGTACCTATATATGCTTATAATATATGTGTAATTATATTATTATTATTTCTTTTTCTACACTTATAAACTGTAATTTGTCAGACCTGTAGTAATAGGCTTTGTAAAAATTTAATACTATTTAAAATGTATTTGTAATTTTTTGCTAATCAATAAATAAATAAATTTGTAACGCTGTATTTGCATAAAAAATAATTTGCTGCAGAGGAAACATTTCACATGTTCCGAAGATCCCAACTAGTATCCGCAATACACCAAAGGCCCGAACGATAGCCCGTAGTATACGCACAGGTGAACTTGCAAGGTAGGCAACGGTAAGTGGTCTTTCAATGCATGTGATGTAACAGTAAAGGTGGATTTATATTACACCGGACCGTGCCCCGGCCGATGAGAAAAACACGGCAAGCGCACGGCCCGATGGAGGCACGGTGTAATATAAATCATCCTTTAGGAATTTAAGACTTAAAAATTTAAATGGCGTATATGTAGAAAATGTGTGTGTGTGAATAGACACAACTTTGATGCCAAAAAGACTATTAGCAACACTATATAGAGTTGTATTGTACAGCTAAAGAAAGGGACATTGAAACAGGAACGTGTAACACGTGAAATCTGCAACTCGTAATGGAGTAGCGTGATCTACCTGTGCTCAGAACACAGGGAATCTCATAGGGGATCCACCCTACACAAATCGCTTAATGGTCTTGATTATCGCGCTGATACTAAATAATAAATGCTGAGGGGTGGGTCGGTGCATGTGTTTCGCTATTTAGAAAAGACGACAGGGGATTTGACACCCTTTATTGTAATGGAGCTGTTTTGTAATACTGTGTTAGAAATTTCTAAGGGTATACCTGAAAAATGAGTTGATTTTTCACTTACTATGTATAATCGTGTATGTACAGCGATTATAAGATTGATGTATTAAAATATTATCAATGATATTATTATAATTAAAATAGATCATGTCATCAATCAAGCAGGCAGACTGTCATATGGTACCTACGTGGCTTCCGTCGCTTATTGATACTGCCTAACTTAGTAGGATAACGGAAAAAGGATTAGGATAGGATGAGGAAATGCGTAATGGCATCACTTACTCGCCGAAACATAACAAAACATATACTGTTATTTCGCGATGATCTCCTATAAAGGGTGATCACTGCCGCCAGATGGAAACTCAGTGTGCCTTGCCACATTAATTACTACACAAAAAGTTATTTCAGACGCCAATTAACGATAATCTAAAGTCTACAAATTTTTGAAGATATAATCTCCAGATATATGATACGTTGGAAGCCATATGGGATATCCACCGGCAAAGGCTATGGCCTGGTGGTGTCCCCAAAATAAGTAATCAGCACGTACTGGAAATTGCCTGATGGCACCAACATAATTTTTTGGACAATACATAAATTTACCCATTCGAACCAAATTCAAGGATATCAAGTTCTTATCAGTGGACTTACGCTATCCTAGAAGGTACCTTCTATCCTTATTACCAACCAGCTTTTCCAATGCTTACCGTATCTATAGAATTAATCTTACTTTAATTAAGTCTTTCTCCATGTATATTATAGTTTTCATTCTTCCTTTTCTTATCTACATTTGTTACTGTAAACTATATTCTGCAATAAAAGCTACTAAGCAAATCTCGCTCTTTTTAATTACGTTACACGTTTTCGCCGGCAACCCTTTTTCATAGGTGTTAAGACATATTTTCATTATTGCTCATATATTTCTTATCAGGCGTTACATTTCTATTTCAGATGATCCCTGTTTTTAAATTAATGACACTCTATGTCCTGTATCTCTGACAAATGCAAAAAGAATAGGTACGTAAACCGTATTTTTGCAAAATTTCACTATAATCGGTTGAGTAGTTAGGCGCGAAAGCGTAACAGACAAAAAAAGAAACAAATTCATTTACGTATTTATAATATTAGATAGTATTAAAGCAAATGGGATTCTATATTTAGACACTAAGGCTGACAAAAAGAAACGAAATAAGAAAAGGATGCATATTTCTTTTGCCGCGAGCAACTCATCAGAATCAATTTTCCTTACATTTAACACAGTACAAGTAAGACCTTTATAATTATATACATATTATGATCTAACTAGTCCATTACTTTATAATATATATATATTTTTTATGTTAAGGTCGGCAGACAGGCTGACGGTCCACTTGATGGTAGGTGGCTACCGTCGCCTATAACACAAGCAACGCCAAAGCTGGTGCAAGTGCGCTGCCGACTGCAGTAGGATTAAGAATAAGGGATTTGGACTGGATAGGGAAATGGGCTCTGGCATCCCTTACTCACTCACCGAAACACAACAGCACACGTGCTGTTATTTCACGGTGGTCATCTGTAAGGGGGTGGTTACTGCCGCCAGACGGGCTGCCCAAATGACTGCGAAAATGCGAAAACACAGTGTGCCCTGCCACTGCATAATACATATATAATTAGACCTTATTATAATCATATATCATAATATTTTACAGTTATAGGTGACGTGAAAAAGTTTCAGTCGAAAGCCAACTGTATCTCCGTTTTACAAAATAAACGTAATATTTCTTCGACCCCCTCGTTCAGAGAAAGGACAAATATTTATGTGTGTGTGTTTTAGGGTAACTAGGAGTATTTATAGAGAGCAGGGGTCAAACGACACACAACGTTGCCTGTCTGTCAGTTGAAATTCCTTGCTTATTTATGCCGGTCGTCTTGAGGAATGTCGCCGCATCCTTATTTATGACCGCTCGGATTATTTTTAGGTCTTCCAAAATATTACTCGACTCCTTTCTCCTCTGTAGTCCAGGCTATCGGGCAGATGCCAATATATATCACACAGATCGGTATTGTCAGCTAGACAAATTGTCTGTCCGTCTACGTGAACTGCTTTTACATACGGAACGTGCAGAGCGTGGCGATTCTCAATTTATGCGTCGCACCGAATAGAACCTCATGTGTCCTGGAGTTACATACATGTACTGTTATCTTTTGAGACTCTGCAATTGCTTTCCTGTGTCAATGGCATCCTAACTAATATTATGTGTATAAATGCGAAATTGAGTTTGTTTGTTTTTTTTACGCTTTCAGGCCAAGTAGTCAATCGAACATTATGAAAATATAAATAGACATGGTTAAGGGCACAGAAAAGCACTTGGGGTACCTTTTATCTAGAAAATAGTACTGTTCCCGAGGGATTATATTATCTACTAGCGGCCGGCCCCCGGCTTCGCCCGTGGTGCAATTTTTATATATATGAACATTCCCCCGTTTATCCCTCTTTCCATTAGTCAAAACCGATTTAAAATCGGTCTACCCGTTCGAAGGTTATGGGCGTACATATAGATAAATATATTAAAATCGTAAACGAGACGTGTCTAAATATTTTTTTTTTTAAATTAAAGATGGGTTTGCTCTTGACCAGCATCTGTCTAAGTAGGAAGGATGAGGCCGACGATGGAGCGAGCTCACCCAGAAGATACCTATTCACTCGAACCTTGAAAAGATTTGTGTTATATGAGCTCGGAAATATAGACGCCGGCAGAGAGTTTCAATCCTTAGTAGTGCGCATTATAAAAGACATTTTAAAGCGCTTAGTCCGAATTAGAGGGATTTCAACAAGGTGAGGACGGTAATCAGCCGTACGTCTGCGTGTCCGATAGAATAAAGGGGAAGGCGGTATGATCTCATGCAGCTCCTGAGCACACTCTCCGAAGTACATCTTATAGAATAAACACAGACAGGCAATTTTGCGTCTATGTGCCAGGCTCTGCAGCTTAGTTCTTATTAGTGAATCGTCGCCAATGAGCTTCCTAGCTGTGCGATCCACCTGCGTGGATTTGAAATATTTTTTCAAAAAAATCAATTTGTACACCTTGTACTTATGTTACCGGGGTCAAAAAATAGTTTTTTTAGAATTTTCGTCTGTTTGTGCGTTTGTGCACGCTAATCTCAGAAAGGGCTTAACCGATTTGTATGCGATTTTCTCTGATGTATTGTAACAAGCTTCCCGTAATATTTAATGTTTTGTTTCATTTCAGTCGGTTTAAAGTTAGGCGCTATACCGAATACCACGTGTACCAAGTGTAAAAATAAAAATAATAAAATCAACGCCTGACAAAAATATGTGAGCAATAAAAATTGAATAAATGTTTTAATTTCTAACAAAAAAAGGGAGCGAACGAAGTCGCGGGCAATGCTACATTTATAACTTCTAACGCGTTAAAATTTGAGAGCATAAAATGTTTTTAGTCAGTTAATGATGGTACCGCTTGTGGGTCTTGAGGCGATTGCATGCCTTACTAATTTCATGATATTTCTTAAACTTTTAACACTTGTAATAATGTTATCTTTAATTAGGTATATATTGATAATATCTCTAATTAAACATTGTCTAATTTATTTGCCTACCACCTAAGGAATTATCAGCCTGCCTGATACATTAAAATCGTATCAAAGTAATTATATATATATATTTAATAGTCTAGTAATACTATAATTTATATAGCTTATTAAGACTGTTTTCTGCGGTCAAATACTAAGCAGCTCAATAGGCCTTATTATGCCTCTATCTTCCTATATCCTCGTCCTTTCCCTGTCGACGTCAGCAGCACATTTTCATAACCCGGTATTGTTTGTGTTTCCATGCGTCTCAATCAAGTGAACCGTCACCCCGTCTACGATTCTTTAACATTAAATATGTGAATGTTTTAAACTTGAACGATGAATGTTGAATGTTGTCCCTACTCGACCATTCTCCTATTTTTATTGGGAATTCCGGTCTCACATGAGCATAGCAGTGAATTCGAAATAGTTCGCGGATAAAGTTTTATTACGAAACGGTCGTCAGACGCAAGAGCTGGAAATTACCAAAACAAAATCAAACAAAATGGGACTCGAGCAATTTATGTACACATTTCTATTTTCACAGACTACATATTAAAAAAAGTTGTTAGGGGGAAGTTTCAACAATCGGTGTGTTTCGGTGGGTGAGTAAGGGTAACCAGAGGCGACTGCGACACGAGCCTGTCGTGTCTGTATGTAGAAGTATGGACTGTTTGTTAGTGGTTCTTCACAAATCTTCAAAGTCTGCTTTTTTCATAAACTTAGGTATCACCGTTAGAGCAAGTGTTCTTCATTTATAATCCATAAATAAAACCATAAGTAAATAAAATTTGCATAAGTAAAGGCGCAACAGGGACTTTAATAAAGGTATCAAAAAGAATCAATAGAAAAACATTGGATTCGTTCCAAGGCATTCACATCAAAATACAACCGAGTCTTAAAAAAAGGTTCAAACTGTCGGCACTTGTTTTTGTCGTATAAGTAACTTACAACACTACATTCCTCTCCATTAGAGATCTGGATGAGGTGTGGAGTGCGAAAGAGAAGGCTCCACCGTGACTCAGCGGGTACGAGAGGGATGGAGGCAATTGTTATTTATCGTAGGTTAAAGGTTCACTGGACAATATTGTCTTTCTCATTCCACGTCCTTTCTCGCTACAATCCTTCGTTCTATTTACGTATCTATCTTCAAAAGCTCGCTCTAATGTTGAGCGATAACGTAATAAAATAAGTTTTAAAAGCTAAACTCAATCGTCATTACATAACAATACACGCATTTCGCCAAAATTGGTTGTTAACGACGCTCCCCCATTCATTCTGCAGAATGATAAATGTGCGCATAAATTTCCTAAAACTCAGTACACGATGCATCATAGATAAATAACTACCACAGACGACAGTACCACTTTGGAGAACAGAAAGGAATCTGTTTTTATTTTTATGTAAATAAAACACAGTCGGCAGTTGGGGCTGTCTATTAATATGGTTGCAAGTGTGGTATCTTGTATTTTTTACGTTAAGATCGCAGATAGGCTGACTGTACACTTGATGGTAGGTGACTATCGTCGCCTATGACACAACACCACAGCAACGCCACAGGTGCTGCAAGTGCACTGCCGACACAGTAGGATTAAGGATAAGGAATTGGATAGGGAAATGGGCTCTGGCATCCCTTACTCACTCACCGAAACACAACAGCACACGTACTGTTATTTCACGGTGGTCTTCTGTAAGATGGTGGTTACTGCCGCCAGACGGGCCGCCCAAATGACGGCCAAACTCAGTGTGCCCAGCCACTATTATTTAATTTTGATTGGATAAATAAGGTGAACGGGCTGGCAGCCCTTACTCGCTCACAGAAACAACAGCACAAGCATTATTATTTCATAGTAGTATTCTGTAAGCTGGTATACCCCAAGCTGGTATACCCCAAATTGGTATACCCAAATTTATGATTACAGAACTCGATGTGCCACTACTACCTTATTGCCTTATTTGCATCCTGAACAAAATTGAGATAATTACATACTAAGCAATAGAAAATACTCTTCAAAATTATTTACCTCTCATTCAATGGGCTCGTCAAGTATGCATTCACTTACAAATGAAAGCTAAAGTTAAGGCGTGCTGTAGTCAAAGAAATAACAAAGTACATTTAGATAAAAATGTGTACATGTACTGCTTAGATATTATTTGTGCCTGTTCATCATGATCATTTAATCCTCCCAAAAGCGTCCACTGTGGGCTTTTATCTTTTTACTGCTAATTCACTGCTAGCCACTATCTGAGGTTAGCTGTCTAGCGAGTAAGTGGTAATTGGTTAAGTTAACAAGCTTCCTCATTATTTCCCTACTTCATCACAATAAAGTGACTGGAAAATGATTTGGTATACTGTCGGTAACGAGTGTACTGTGTCTTTTCGCTCGACGCTGCGTCCTTTATTTTCCTCCAGCATGAAAGATGTGCTGTTATTACGTACTACAATCGATCACGCCACACACTAAAGCAATGTTGTGACTTATTGACGAATGACAATCGGTGTTAACTACTCGACCGATCATCGTGAAATTTTGCACACACCTTATCAGGGATACAGAAAATGATATAGAGTAACTTTCTGCAGAAAAAAGTACTGTACCCGAGAGATCTTCTCAAAATATACATAAAAAATATTAAAATAAAGTTTGGTTAAATGTTTTAAAAATTAAAAAAGGGGGGCGCAGATGATTTCGCTGACAAAAGCTAGTACAATATATATTCATGGATGAGATTAGTGAAAAGAAATTATTGTAAATTTAGTGGCACACTGCGTTTCGCAGTCATTTGGGCAGCACGTCTGGCGACAGTAACCAGCCCCTTGCACTCAGCTCAACTGTGCGACGCCAATATTTGTTAATACTACCGTCTTTAGTAGAGGGCTACGCGCCGTTTCTTTGCTCTATGGATCTAGCAAATAGGTGATGAATACGTGATGGATTTTCTTTTTCAAGTGTAAACTGTGAATTATTTAGGTACTTTATTTTTATTCCAATAAAGTATAGCTGCTATTGTGAAACGATTATTATAATGTGTCAAAATGGCGTATTTATGTTGACGTACTTAGTTAAGTAGCGATCAACACTAAGCATCAGTAAATAAAAGGAGACCCCGTAGCTGGATTTGGATTTATATTATGTTTAATTCATGAGTTTTAAGTAAAAGTGTATTTAATTTTTCCTTTAAAATTGCTAATCCCTCGTTAAACTAATTCTGGCGTTAACTTCGAATATTAATGCTGCATTAATCTGAACATTTAATTTCTTAACACGAAACTGAAATATTGCTTACACAGTGTAGGCTTCTCAAAGATTAATTTATACTAGCTTTGATCCTAGCATTCGCTCGCGGCATCATGTGATTTACTTTCGAATAAAATTTTGACTTTTAACTATTTTAAGTATAGAAAATGCGAAGATCTTCTGAAAAAATAATTTTGTATTGTTTCTTTTTTTTTTTTCTTTTAAGAAAACCACTCCTTACAGAAGACCACCGTGAAATAACAGCACGTGTGCTGTTGTGTTTCGGTGAGTGAGTAAGGGATGCCAGAGCTCATTTCCCTAAGCCTTTCCAATCTCATATCCTTAATCCTACTGACAGAGCACTTGCAGTAGTTGTGACTTTGCTTGTATTATAGGCGACAGTAGCCACCTTACCATCAAGTGGACCGTTAGCCTGTCTGCCGATTTAACATAATAAAAAATAATAATAATAATAATAATATGCATTTTGTGGAAGCTCCAAGACATTTCTTGTCCAAAATTCCTCAGTATCTTTAAACAAACGTTTTCGACCAATGTGTTTTGCTAGTGATGACACATAGCGCTGAAACGTGGTCTTTAACTGTGACCCTTGTAAGAAAGCTCAACATCTTTCAACGAGGTACGGAAAGGTACGGGAGGTACGAGATCGAATCAAGAGTAAGGAGATCTAGTGGATTTTTAAGTTAAAGTTGCAATGGGCTTACATAGTAGTCATAAGTTCCGCGGGTTTTGCTGGATTCCAGGCTGCTATGGATCGGGAAGATTGTAGGGTAAGTTATACAGGGGTGATTATATTGGAAAATTATAAGGCAGGTCTATCTCCAGCAGTAGACGTTCTGCAGCCGAGTTGATGATGATGATGATGATTACTATTTTAGCTTGGCTTCGCCTAAATCCGTTCGATTCTAATTAGGACCAAGCGCTTTAAAACATCTTTTGTTATGCGCACTACTAAGGATTGGAACTCCCTGCCGGCGTCTATATTTCCGAGCTCATATAACACAAATCTTTTCAAGGTTCGAGTGAATAGGTATCTTCTGGGTGAGCTCGCTCCATCGTCGGCCTCCTTCCTACATGGATAGATGCTGGTCAAGAGCAAACCCATCTTTAATAAAACTTGAAGTTGAAGTTTGAATAAAACTTCAAAAAACTTTCACTTTTAAAGCTCGTAACACGTCTGATAGCAATTGAACTTGAAGTTTGCCAATGAAAGTAAAAATAAAGGAAAGCCAATGCAAGAACGAGGAGAAACAATCGATTTGCTCATTCGAATGCTCGATACACGCCCTCAATCACCGCATAGGTGCGAACTGGGACCGATATTTACGTATCGATACGGGCCCCAATGTCTATATTTATCGATATCTCGATCCCCGCCCGGCCCGATACCCGTCGACAGCTTAGAGAGATTTATATGACACGGCTGCCGATTCAATGCGACCCAATCACAGTACAGCCTTATTATTGCAGTAGTCACGTTTCATTAATGTCCTGCATACTGCATATGTGTGTAATGCGCTCCTGTGGGATCATAGTTAAACTTCAATGTTTTGTGACAGAGAATCTCTTAATTTCTGATCTACTTTGAATTTTCTGATCTGTATCTGATCTTGATCACACAAAGCAAATAAAGATTAATATTTTTATTGCATCACACAAAATTTCAGTATCTTACAATAGTCAATTCTTTTGCTTATGCCACCATTTCTGAATGCTATAAGAACTAGCAACAAACCTCATTGTTGCTCTTTTCAATATCAATTTGCTGTACTAATACTCAAGTAATCATACTTTATTACAATTTTATACTTTATACAAGTTTTATTTTACAAATGCCGACTATGAGTCACTTTAGCTACTGTTGATTCCCTGACCGTGTGACCATCGAATATGACGCTCCGGAAAATGGGATTAATGAGCTTATAGCACACGAGTGGAAAATTTAATCTTGAAAATTCTCAGGCGAGCAATTGTAATAATATTATTATTCATTCGCCTATGTTTTTATTAGACTACTAGCAGTGCCCGCATTGAAAAATTAAAATTTATGAGTGATGAAAAAACGACAGTGGCGCCAAATTTTATTATATTTAGAAATTTAGACCATTCCTCGGAAACCTAAAATTTTTTTCAAGGTAGAAAAAATGTATGTTAATTCAGGCAATAAACTATCTGTGTGCAAAATTTAATCCATATCCGTTCAGCCGTTTTTGCGTTGTTGAGAAACAAACGTTCAAACATACAAACTTTAGTATTTATTATATACATTAGGATTAGGATACCGAATTTGAAATGTTTACTTATCTCTTAGATTTTTTTCAGCAATGACAAAACATATGAAAGTGGTGTTTGGTAATCTGTTTCTTCATGTTACTGACTTCATTTTGTCAGTTGGATTACACGATTGGTAAACTTTTATAACAGAGAAAAAATATTCAAAGAAACCTCTTTTAAAACACAGATTTACATATTACAGGCAAACGGGACCAATTCATACCTCCAAACATTCTATGTACATTAGTATAAACATACACTTTAATTTTACAGTTAAATTTCTTAAAATACATTATAATTTTTTTAATAAAAATCGTTTTGTCCCATACGACCTTACGACATAAGCAAGCGCGCTCTCGTTTTTGTATGCAATCACAGCCGTATTAATTGTTTATCACTGCGTCGCCTTAATAGTGTATTTTAAAAAATCATATAAATGAGAGACTAGTATTTCAAAACAATATTTATTTATTTTCTTAAATAATAAGCATTGAAATTTCATGATTTTTCAACGAACGAATGAATTTGTATAATTTTTTTAAAGCTGTTGTTGGATTTTAAAGATAATATTTTTGTAATTGAAATATTTTTGAAAACACATTTCTTACACTTTTTCTAAGGTAAAATTCTATTTGCAATAAAAAATAGAAATAGAATTGAGCTATCCCGTTCAATTTTTGTTTTGTTTGTTATTATTCTTATGTGTAAAACGACGCGCGCAGCCTTGAAATTGTTAAAGCCTTTTAATACAATGTTACTCAAATAAACAAATCCGAAAAATAAACAAAAATAAAAATTCTTTTTTATGTACAAAAACAAATTAATAAAAAAATACAGAATGATATAAAATACAACCATAATATTTAAAAAACGAAATATGAAACATTCCATGTCAAACTAATATTATTATTTATTTTCGTCAGATTTGATCTATATATATTATGCAACACGTCGATATCGATGGACATTTTGATATTTTGATATTGATATAATTAATTTATTCAAATTAATTAAAAGAACAAAACAAAACTATAACCATTTTGTCGTGGTTTTTTAAAGTTCATCAAAACCTACACTTTTATTTCGTGTAAATTGTCTTAGCGGAACTCTTTAAAAAATTATTATTTTTAAGTACTTGTCTTTAGGCTAACCGTCCACTTGATGGTATGTGGCTACCGTCGTCTATAACTTCAGCAACGCCCCGGTTGCTGCAAGTGCGCTGCCGACTTGCAGCAATTAAGGATTAAGGAGGATGGGATATGCAATGGGCTCTGTAAAAAAAAACTTCTAAAAATTCCCCATAAATTCTCCTTGTAAATACGATGAATTTGTAATTAAAGGTAATTTGCAAATTTAAGAATTTTACATTTTTCTACTCGTTGAAGCATTGCGTTATCCGAGAACTGTTTCTATTGAAACCACTTTTCAATTAGTCATTTTGACGATATTCTAAAAAATACACTGTCGCAAAACATCTTTGCCTTTCATTCGTAGTAAAGACAAAACAAGAATGCCTAGCTTATCGCCGACAATACGAGATGAGGCAATTATTTTACGGCTGTCTGCTGTCGGCCGCTATCGGCCCTATTTATTGTGCCTAAGCAAGTCCGCTCGGTGATACATCAATTTCTATAGTTCGCTGCATTTTACACCTTATCGCGGAAGCGTTAAGGGGGATTTTGGCGCAGTGGTCGCGGACAGTACCCTCTAGGTGCACATATCGTAGCTAAGTATTTATCTAACAGTTTACGAGTGACTGCCGCAAAGCCTATGCACAAAATGTTCGAAAAAACATTTTACAATGCGCAAATACTAACCATTCAATAAATTTTTCTTAGCTTTTAACTTAAGATAAAAAAAATTTTTTAATCAACCTAATGAGTGAGTCCAAAACACAGTGTCTTCTAAAATTACTACAGCTTTATTTGCCACTAGCGACCCGTGTCCCGGGTGGACATTTATTTTTTAAATGTCCAATAATTTTCGAGATGGGGAGGATGAGTAGTCTATATTACTCGCTGATAATGTAGCTTTCTATAGGTGAAAGAATTTTGAAAATCGGTCCAGTAGTCTTTGAGTTTATTCATTAGAAACATACATTTGTATGGAGGAGGAGTAAAGGAGGGGAAATGGGGTGAGAGTGAGTAGCTTATGTTACCCGCTGATAATGTGGCTTTCTATAAGTGAAAGAATTTTGAAAATCGGTCCAGTAGTCTTTGAGTTTATTCATTAGAAACATACATTTGTATGGAGGAGGAGTAAAGAAGGGGAGATGGGGTGAGAGTGAGTAGCCTATGTTCCTCGCTGATAATGTAGCTTTCTATAGGTGAAAGAATTTTGAAAATCGGTCCAGTAGTCTTTGAGTTTATTCATTAGAAACATACATTTGTATGGAGGAGGAGTAAAGGAGGGGAGATGGGGTGAGAGTGAGTAGCCTATGTTACTCGCTGATAATGTAGCTTTCTATAGGTGAAAGAATTTTGAAAATCGGTCCAGTAGTATTTGAGTTTATTCATTAGAAACATACATTTGTATGGAGGGGGAGTAAAGGAGGGGAGATGGGGTGAGAGTGAGTAGCCTATGTTACTCGCTGATAATGTAGCTTTCTATAGGTGAAAAAATTTTTAAAATCGCTACAATGGTTTTTGAGTTTATTCATGGAGGGGGTAAAGTGGGGAGATGGGGGGGAGGTTGCGTAGCCTATGTTACTTGCTGATAATGTAGCTTTCTATAGGTGAAAGAATTTTTAAAATCGGTCCAGTAGTTTTTTTAGTTTGTATATTACAAATATACAAAAATACATACTTTCATACTAATCTTTTCTCTTTATATAATATTAGTATAGATTTAAACTTGACAAACATAAGGTATCATCAATTAGTAATATTAAAAACTATTATTCGACATTTAGGAATTAAAAAAGTTGAATTTTCAATTGTAAACCAAAGTTAAAGTATAAATTATTGTTCGCCGGTGTTCACAACATAGTCGTCCGTTGAAACAGGCAAGTTTTGTTCACGTGAGTGTAATCTCTAGCCGACGCCATTTTAATTAGCCGTGTGACGTCATCGCTAAGCGTATTTAGCGCTTTAATAACTGCATCTGCCGTGAAATTGTACAGCGAATTTTCTACGTAGTTAAGATAAATGGGTTACCATTGAGGTACTCGGCACACGTTAGGTAACTCTTTCGCAGTTTGGAAGGCAAACATTTATGTAATTATTGTTCGAGGGATTGCGGTTTTCTTTGTATTGGAGTAGGGTATGAAAATTCTATTTTCATGAAAAAAAAAATCTCTTTAGGTTTTACTTGAGGTTCTTGTCAACATATTACACCGGGGAATATAATTGTGTTGTTAAATACGGGTTAAGTAAATAAGCTGATTATTCGTCATTAAATATAGTCAGGCTTCTTCGCAAAGGTCCAGTAGTATAAATTCGCATTGTAACTTTTTTATGTCGAGATAGGTGGCTATAACACAATAACACAAACAACGCCACGGGTGCTGCAAGTGTGCTGCCGATCGTACTGCAAGTATACTGCCGTAACACAACAGCACACGTGCTGTTATTTCACGGTGGTCTTCTGTAATTTGGCACACGATAGTTTATTACCAGGATTAATCCTATATGTTAACATATAGGATATTTTTTATCCAGGAAAAATTATAGGTCTAAAACTCGGACTATGTCGCGGGCACCAGCTAGTATGTTATGATTATAATATATTATTAATTAATTATTATTTAGTGTAATTGGTAAATAAACTAAATAATAATTAATTAACTGTACAAAGAATTAAGTGACAATTAACTGTAGTCTATAATGGTTTACAAATTTAAATTAACCTTATGACCTTTATATTAATAACTGAATGTTATTGACATCTAAAATTGAACAAAATTTTGTGCTCGCTGTTCACACCGTCATAAATTACGGGTTAACCAATGAGACACGAGCGCGACCTTCGACAGTTGCCAACTAGACTTGTTTTACAAATAAATTACTCAGTAATTGCAACCAATTTTAATTAAAAAATATACACTTTATACCAAGGAAGTATAGACCACAGAACAGATAATGAGACCTTACAATACACCTTGCAATATGCAATGAAATTAGCCATTTATACACCTGGATTTTTGTGCTGTGATATTTCAAAAATAACGATTATTTACCATTTAACTTCACCAGCAGATCCGACTGGTCTTCATATGCAGGAGTAGTGGTTGGTTGCCATTGCAGCCATTTGACCAATAAAGGGTTGCAGTTTAGGGACAAAACAAACAACTGATAAGCAGATCAGGATGAGCAATTGGCTACATATAAGAAATTAGCTTTTACAGCTTTGCCTGGGTAAAAATTAAAAACAGCGTCTATGTTCTTCTCCAGGCTTCGATCTATCTGATTCACTAATTTGGAATTCACTAAGTGATTAGATTCACTAGCCGAAAAGCAGCCTTGAAAAATATGCGAAGACTATGAGAGGTTGGTTAATGAAATGGAACAGAATCGCTTGAATGTGTAATTAATTCAGTGAAGTATTTACATGGTGCCGTACGATTTGTTTTCAATGGCATTTTATATTTACCATTCGCGGTAAGACGAATGTTTCTCCGAATTTAATCTAAGTGGTTTATTCACAAGAATCACCTCCCTGTTCAGTCGCGGAACAAACAAAATGATACAAGCTTTTTATCTTTGTCGTATTGTTTCGGGGGAACAAGACGTAACTCGTCATTGAACAGGCATCGTTTTAAAGGCAAGTGCAGACAATAGAAAAACTGATTACTTCGTACAAGAAGCATGTAGTGTTTTTTTTTAAAATGAATTTTCGATTCTATTGAAAATTATTTATTATTTATTGTGTTATAGTCGTAAGCTCTTATCTTGACAAGGTCTTGTTTGATTAGGCGGTTTCAGGTACGACTCGGATTTGAATAGAGTAATGGGTTGTGGAAAATGTTTGTATTGGGAATTCAGATCTGCCACGCCTGCTCACGTACCTTTAGAGCGTTGTATTTCTATGAATGAATAGAAATGCCTCATGTTTTCCTATAGCACATGTACTAAAGGATCGGTAGCCTGGCTGAAGACTCATTTGATGCTCGGTGGCTAATTTTGCCTGTTTCCACAAGTAACACCTATGATACTATTGGTATTGTAAGTGCGCTATCGAATCTAATGGGATAAATAAACCCATAACTCTAGTCCCTATATGTTTATGGGCTCTGACACTCCTTGTTTACGACCGCGTATTACAATGTACCTTGCCACTGCTGAAATAAGCAAATCAATACAAAATATTTATTTATCAATTAGGTTTCTCCAAGAATTAAATCGTCATTTAAATTTACCAAGGTTTCGCAAAAAAAGCCAAGATGATAATCCTGAGAAGAAACCCCGAAAGAAACTCAGGATACTGTTTTTTTATCATCTTAAAAATATAAAATTACAACAATTAGATACCTTAACTACTTAAATCAAACTACATATACAATGCTAAACATAGTATGAGGCGCGAATCCAGGCTTTAATTCCAGGTTTCATTGTCGCTTAAATAATCAGTGACCTTATAATCAGTGTCTTTCGAGAGGAATTTGGTTTTAATGACACTTTTAAATTTATTTATAGATAAGGTGACCATCTCAGGCAGCTTATTATAAAACCGTATACACTGACTGACCCATAAAAGGATTACTTATCTTGTGGAGTCGCGTCTTATGTAAATCTAAATCATTTTTAAACCTAGTATACCTATATTGTGTACATCACATTTTTTATTAAATTGACTAATATTTTTATGAGAGTAAATTAAATTTTCATGAAAATACTGACATGTAACGGTTAAAATCTTAATTTCTTGTATTACTGTAGGGTGCGACTTCGTCCGCGACAAAAATAAAATAAAAGATATAACGCCTGACAAAATATGTAAAGCAATATAACGCCTGACATTATACTTTTAACAAGAGCGTTGGATGTTTATTTTTAGGTAGCTGGTGCCCCTTGTCCCCGCGAATGTCCGGCGTACTTGTGGCTGTTCCGAGTACGCCGTTGAGTTTTTAACATATAAGAGAGCTTGCTCTCCGCGAAAAAGGTAGCCTATGTCGATCCTTATAGGATCACTCGTGTGTCCGTCTGTCCGACCATTCCCCCCTCCCTCCTTATCTCCGAAACTGCGAAACCTAAAATTTTGAAAAAAAAAAAAAAAAAAAAAAAAACAATTTAGGTAACATCGTACGGAACCCTCTTCACGCGAGTTCAACTCGAACATGTTCCGTTTTTTTTTATTTTTTTTTATTTAACGGGATAAGGTACAATTTAGTACAGAAAGAAAAATCCTTATGCAAAAAGATTAAATATGATATACGGTAAGTTAACAAAGTTAAATGTGTTAACAATTATTTCGCTTCATAATAAACTTAATGTTTTTTTAGTTTATCTCGGTAGATAGCTAAGCAATAAGAGCGAGGGATGATGGTGCGGTCGGTCGTTCCATAAAAGCGAGGGGATGAGCCTTATTATCGTAGTTGGTGAATGTGTGCATTTCGCCAATTTTTCGGAACTTGATTGAGCTTAGTTTTGCGGATTAGCACGTGTTTAGACACGTAAGCTAAGCTTTTTTTTAGGTACTTAATTTATTCAAATGTCGTTTGTCGATAAGTAAGATTCCAAGTTACACTTGGTTGTAATTTTTATCGCACGGTCGATTGTCTTTACTACCTTGTCTCCTCTGTTACTTGTCTCCTCTGTCTACTTTATAGTACACTTGCCTCTACCAGTCGGCTGCGACAAGGAAACTTTAAAAAAATATTATTTTCAAATCCACTTTATCGCCACTATTAAATATGTCATGTTCCTTTATAATCATTGACAACATAACATACTTTTTTTATTATAAATGTCTCTACCAAGGGAGACAATTTTATCTGGACTTCCTATAAACAAAAATGAACAATCTATTATGGATTTAAACAAAAATAATGTTAAAATTAAAAAATATATATATAATATTGTAATTTTATTGAGATTTCCTAATTTACTTGATCAACTGGCCAAGTGTCGTCATTTTATGTGAAAATATGTTACAAATTTATTTTATATTTATTTAAAAAATAATAACATTGAAACTACATAACCTTCCTGCATCCTGATACACAACATCCTGATATTCTAATCACAACCTGTACACTGTACTCATCGAGGCTAATACAGTGATTAGTCGGAACAGGGTTGCCATACGTACGAGAAATCTCGTACCGTTACGAGATTTACAGTTTCTGTACGAGATACGAGAATAATAAAAATCTCGTACACTGGCTGCGCCATGCATACTAGCTAAAAATATATCAATAAAATAAATTATGTCCACGCCACAAACGATCGACTGTGCACATCACTAGATTAATAACCATATCATTAAAGTCTTGTTAATGCATTTGTATAGTAGGTATGTAAATAAAATCATTAGAATATGAATTACCTTTTTTTACGTTGGGAAATCCATCATAGATACCCAGCAGCGAAAGGGGGACGCTATGGGTTATGCCGGACTCCTACCGGCTAAAACCCAACGACTTTAATTGTTCATTTGACATCCTCAAGCTCAACCAATAATAGTAAATATATTTTCTCAAATTTAAGTTTTACGAGATTATGTACTGAAATTACGAGATATTTGGTATGCCTGGTACGAGAAAAAAGGTCCGGCATCTGGCAACCGCTGTCGGAACCTTTGCCTACTGTTTCAGTAAAATTATAAATTTTAAACTTTGTAAAGATGTTTGGTACATTATTACTATTATTATTTCATTATTATTATTATTATATTTCTATCACGTGTAAACTGTTGAATTGATTTAGATGAGATTTATTATAAAAATGTAGACCATGTCTTAACACAGAGAATATTTTATATGCTTCAATGGTAACAGGGCACATTGGGTTTCGCGGTCATTAATTGAGCAATCCGTCTCGCATTAGTATACCATCCAGAGATACCAGAGCTCATTCCCCTATTCCTATC
This sequence comes from Bembecia ichneumoniformis, assembly GCA_910589475.2. Classification (NCBI taxonomy): domain Eukaryota; kingdom Metazoa; phylum Arthropoda; class Insecta; order Lepidoptera; family Sesiidae; genus Bembecia; species Bembecia ichneumoniformis. Next base: position 11,627,606 of record OU342533.1, on the reverse strand, counting down.
TTCTCCCTTTTCCTTGATCCCTTCATGATAGGCACTTTCCTCTTATTGCTTGTACGTATAAGAGACTTGTGTACTTTAAAATGGAGCAGCCCACTTGCTACTCTTTAATATAAATTAATAAAATTAATTTAAATCACATTTGGAACTTATGTATTTCATCGAAATAATGCCACGTAGTTTATTACTTTTTACCATAAATTAATAATAATGACTTTATTATTAATAGAAGAACACAATAACTGTAAAAATGTAACATAAAACATAACTATGTCCAGAGCATAGAGATCAGTGACGAAAACCTTATTTGCAGTAGTTTTTCCCTTAAAGACATGCAAACGTTATTTTGTTGAATAGATCTCCCAAGAAGAGCGCCAGTGTAATTGTGTACAACTAGCCTTTGGGGCTGTTTCGGTGAGCTCCGAGCGTGTCGCGGAGTAGGATGGGTGCCCCCTACCCCGTAACTCCTACAGGGAGGAAGGTGTGTGTACCTACCCCATAGACGAGCGACGTTAGCGTTCACACGTCATATATCCACAATAAAACGTCACACAAGCTGTATTCTTTATTATACGAACGTTTCAGTTAACCGATTTTACGATGCACAGTTTTGTTCCACTTACTGTTTGTTTTCTTTTGTAGATTTTTTTTAAATACAGATATTTCAAAGCTTCAATTGGGACGGCTTTTATAAAATGAGGGGTTATCTGTGTTATAAATATTTTGGTTTTCAAAAAAAATCTTTAATTGAGACTAGAATTCCTTCCCCTGGGTGCAATTGGGGGGATATACATTGGGTATATACATAATAATACCCAATGTCCATCTGAAATGATGTACCTTTCAAATACTGAAAGAATTTTTCAAATAAGTGCAGTGCAGCTCTCTCTCTTTATCTTATTAGTATAGATAAAAAGTATACGCTGTGTTTAGAGCAAGTATAACGCCTTATTACCATTAGATGCACCGATTAAAATTATTTCTCAAAGAAAAGAGGCTGACTTGAGATTTGTTGGGGTTGATTTGTTTTATTTATCTTTCTTTTGCCCACACCATCTATTAATTAAGGTGCTAAACTATAGGCCCAATCATTCCTAGGTTTTATATTAAAACGGTTCGGTTGGCGTAGTGGCTATCTGTGTTGTTTGTTAACTTACGGTCCGAGTCGAATGTGCGTGGTTCTAATCTTGCCGCCACGGAACGTCGATCTGGTTTTGTTTCGTTGGAGTTAGTCTAGCCAGCAATAGCTAGGCTGTCCTGGGGTGGATGGACCTGGCGGTCCATCCGCTCAAAGGGCAAGGAGACGCCGGGGAGTTTTAGTGGGTATTCCCAGTGCCGCTATGGTCAGGTACTGGACGATCCCCACATACCGTCTAGCCAGCGATAGGAAATCTGTAAGCGGATTACTCCTCGTTAAAAAAAAAGGTTTTATATTAAAACTCAAGCCTTAACATTAAGACGAGATAATTAAAATTGTTACTATTATCCCACGGGAACGCATTAATCCTGGATAAAAAAATTTAACAATGTGTAAAATTATTCAAACACATGGAATCGCTTTGCGAATTTTAATTAAAATGGTTCAACAATGCGTAAATCAAATATCTTCATAAACCTTGACGGTTATTTACAATATTATTATAGAGAAGTCTATACAGTATATTTGTAGAGAGTCACTCTATACCAATATCATAAAGAGGTAAAGTTTGTATGTTTGTTTGTATGTAATTAGAATAAAATTTCAGGATGGACGTAGGGTAAACATTCCACGTAGGTGAAGCCACGGGCACCAGCTATCCAAAAATAAAGATCCAACGCTTGGCAAAAGTATAATGTCTGGCGTCAATGTAGGTGTGTTACATATTTTGTCAGGCGTTATAATTATGTTTGAACGCAGTTTAATAAAGGTTTCATGTCATTTGCGTAAATTTTCAGTTATAATCTATTATTAAGGTTATAAATTTTAGACGAAATGTGTAGCTCAAATATTCATTTGAAACAATACTGTCATTTATTTTTAGTAATAATTAGGGCCCCGCCCCCGGCTTCGCCCGGAGTGCAATTTTTATATATGTATATATGAACATTCCCCGTTTATCCCTATTATTGAGACATTTTTTTTCATTTGATATTTACAATTAATACATAGAGTCAAATCTAGACATTTATGATAAAATCGTAAACGAGCCATGTCTGTACATTAATTATTAAAAAAAAAAAAAAAAAAAAAAACAATTTATACACGTTGTACTTATGTTACCGAAGTCAAAAGAATAGTTTTTAGAATTTATTTCTGTTTGTTTGTTTGTCTGTGCATTTGTTCGCGCTAATCTCAGATACGGCTTAATCGATTTGAATGAGTTTTTAACTAGTATATAGAAAGCTTCCCGCAACATTTAGTGTTTGTTTTATTCCAATCGGTTTACAAACAAAAAAGTTATGTAAATTTAAAGAATCACGTCCAATATTTTTTCCACAAAAATGCAATACAATAATTCTTCGGTTGAATTTGCTGAAACTTTAGTTAACTATATATTATCATCTGTAAAACGATGATGATTGAAAGTTTATATGAATTTAAAAATAGTCAGTTTAGGTGATTTTGAGAGTTCCAATTTAATTTGACCTCAGATCTATATTATCAGTTATATTAAGTAGGGTTCAGCTTAGGCTGATAATTCTTCATCCATACTAATATTATAAAGCTGAAGAGTTTGTTTGTTTGTTTGAACGCGCTAATCTCAGGAACTACTGGTTCGAATTGAAAAATTCTTTTTGTTTTGTATAGTCCATTTATCGAGGAAGGCTATAGGCTATATAACATCACGCTACGATAAATAGTATTATATATATGCAGTGTCCAGTACCGCGCGCCCCATGCGCACGCCGCCGCCGTATGAGCCGCAGCAAAGCGTGGCCGAGTTCAGCTCGTTTATAATAAAATCGTCCCTTGCCTACTATGCCTTTATGCACGCTGTAGGTGATGTCTATCTCAGATACGGCCTAACCGATTTTCATGTGGTTTCCACCGATATATTGTAGCAAGCTTCCGGTAATATGTAGTGTATATTTCATTCCAATCTGTTTAAAAACAAAAAAGTTACTCGTTATTCCGAATAACGCGTTATTCCCCCGAAGTCGCGGGCACAGCTAGTAAGTAATATAAGTAACATAGAATATAAGTAAAATGGAGTCAAAGTTTACAATTAATAAGTGTGATTTGTAAATACAAATTTAAATCTGCATTAATATACTAATCAGTGTTCAATTAAGTGGTACATGTTCTATTGGAAATCCAGTTACTTCTTTGAGCATTGCGAGGAGAAGTAGTCTTCTGTATGAACTCTATACGAGTTGATTGAATTGAACAAATGTTTGGTGGCAATTGAAAGGCCGCAGAGCAAAGCAATAATGCAAAGCGGAGTGCAATTGCAAAATCAATAAAGAAAATTAATTACATCGACTGCTTAATGCGGTTGCGCTGCGGTCGACTACCGACGCGACTATCGCGATGCAAACAAATTCATTTGTATTACCATTACCACAGTTAATCGAGACAGTGTTTCATCTCTAACCATTTTTTCTTTACATTACGGTCGCATTAGAACATCGGTATATTAAAGTATCACACAATGTAGAATATAGAACATAGTAAGGAGTTACCACTTTAAGGCGAGGACTTAGTAGAAAAGCTTTATTTTCGTCGCCTAATTTGACTTGTTAGAGTAAAATTGAAATTTAGATAAAAATATAGAGCATAATAAACTATATTTAAAAAAGTTTGAATCGGACGGATTTATACAAAACAAATATATTTTCTGAGAAAAGACAATAATAAATTACTGTCCAAAAAAAGCTTTCTCGTCACAGTACTAAAAATTTTCAGCGACAACTACATTATTTTTTTAAGCTTATTAACTAAAGTTCTGTACTAAAGTTTTAATAGGCTACTTTTATTTCATTTTTCATATTTTACACAATATTTAAGAAAAACCTTCAAATTTGGTTATCTTCGAGAAAAATTCGTTGTACAAATATTGCACCTTGATTCGTAGGTTATTAGGTTGCGCTCATTTTAGTAAAAAATGTGTTCGGTCTGATGTTAGTCTTTGTCTTACATATAAGCAGTTAAAGTATACTGAAAACCTTTTCTAAGATAAATTATATCATTACTGTAATATATATCTAATATAAAAAATGCAAGAAATAAATGACTAATAAACATATTTTTTATTTGTTCCCCTTATGGATGAAAAGTTGTTTTTCACGCGAGTATTAATTATCATTAATACTCGCGTATTTCGGACAAAATATGTTTCTACAAAATCCTAATCCTAATAATAATAAATGTGAAAGTTTGTATGTTTCGATGTTTGTTACTCAATTGTGCAAAAACGGCTGAACGGACCTGGATGAAATTTTGCACATTTTCTTAGCGACTGTACGATGCGCGACCGCCTGCAGTGAGTAGTTTCAGTCCGGCAAAGTGAGGCTATTGTACTAGAACGTATTATTGGCCCAAGATCCCAGCGTTGCCAGACATAACTTATTTTCTAAAGGACAAAATGTGGGGAATTGAGTAGTGTTCTTATGTACTTTTAACGTATACGTATCTGCTAAGTTGGGCAGACGGCTAATTTAGAGCTATCAGGTGAAAAAGATAAGTAAAATGAGGACTAATTTCACTTGTTTTCTGAATGCTGATTTTTATATATGTTTTGTAGAATATTATTATAAAATAATATTCAGCACTGCTAGACACTTTCCGTGGGCCATAACTTCTGCCAGACGTTTTAAGACCCCTTCAACATGTCCTTACGTTAACTATGCGTTGCGTAATCAGTTTCAACTGGGTGGTGTGGTTAAAAGTGCATTGAGCTTATCAAAAATTATCTCGTACTCCTATTCTTTAGCTAAAGGAGTAAGTATGTAGTAAAAAAAATTTATTGTTTTAGAGATCTCTAAGAGTAGCATTGATTCTTCCCATCATGATTGGGAAATCTAAAAATTTCACAAATCAATAGAGTAAATAATTTCAAGTATAAAAAGTAAAACAATAATAAACATCTGTGAGTGATAAGGAGCGCCAGAAGAAACCTTCCTCTACCCACCTTATTCATTATCCTTTTTTCCTCCCAACACTTTTCCTGGTATTGTGATTATAGGGGAAAAATATACGTGAAAATTTTGTCTTATGTTTCTGTCTTATTTGTCTGTCACCGTAATGTGTGTGTGAGTGGCCAGTATACATTTAACTTTTCATCATCATAATCTCAGCCGTAGAACGTCCGCGGCTGGACAAAGGCTTACCCCCTAATTTTTCAAAAGGTCCGTGCTGAAGCAGCCTAGATACACCATCGGCCCGCGGCCTTTAACACGTCGTCTGTCTTCTGGGTGGACGTCCTACCTTGCGCTTGCCGGTCTGTGGCCTCTACTCGAAAACCTTTCGGCCCAATCTGCCATCGGCTCTCCACAATATGTGTTCTGCCCATACTGTCACTTAAACTTACTAATCCGCCGGGTTATGTCTCACAGTGTAACTTGGTTTAATTTTTATTAAATTTTAGTATAGGCTGAATACAAGTAGGTATTTTTCTTTGTTATTCATAGGAGAGATTCATTAGCTCATTATTTGCAAAGAATGTAAAGAAGGCTCATTCTATTTTCAAATTTACTTATAACCCTAGGGCTGAAAATCGATTTACCTCCCACATTTCTAGGAATGTTGTAATGTTATATTTTTTGAACATAACTAATGAAAATTTAATGGAATCTTCTCATCTGTGTAGTTCGTAGCTCCAAGAAATTAACATACTTAATGGATGAATTTTAAATGAATATTCAAGAAACAGGGCGGACGAGGTTTTATAAAAGCCTTGCAAATTAGACTTATACTAGTGATTTTTATAAGCCATGGCAATCGATTAAACTTACTAAGAAATATTTTTATACGGTACTCGTACTAGTCAATGAGTGGACAATGCGATGTTTCGCATCGATGTGTTCATGTGGACTTTATCTCAAGTTAACGTTTTGGTTTATAAAATATATAATTTTATAAACCAAAACGTTCGTTCGTTCACCGAGAATTTTTTTTTTACTTTTAGCTTTTTCTTACCTGTAGTAATTTCTAAATGAAAGATCAAATTCGAATAATAAAAAGAGAAATTTATAGGGGATTTTTTAAAAATAAAATACAGATATGTTACTCGCTAATGATGTAGCTTTTTATAGGTGAAAAAAAGTTAAGTAGTTTTTGAGTTTAGTTATTACAAACATATATATAAAAATGAATCCCTATTTCCCCTGGTCAAGGCATCACGCGTGAACGGGTAGACCGATTTTAATTCGATTTTCGCTAATGGAAAGAGGGATAAACGGGGAATGTTTTAGAGTATATAAAAATTGCACCCCGGGCGAAGCCGGGGGCGGGTCGCTAGTAAAACATAAATATTTCCTCCTTATAATATAGGTATTGGCGTAGACAGGATTGGGCAGTATTTGAATTACTTGTAATTAAATACAAATACATATTTGGTATTTGTATTTCAATTATTTCCTAAAAATGTAATTTGTAATTGGTATTTGAAATACCTGATGCCGAGGTGCTTTGTAGTTAGTAATTCAATTACATCTAGCGATCTTATTAATGGGTGTACGCTTACGAAATCTTATATTTCGTAAGCAGAGACAAGAGAGTGACAAGAGGTTGTTTATCTGGCAGTACATTTAAAAATATAGTATTCATGAAATGAAATTCTTTTACTAATTAATAATAGGCTGGGCAAGATTAGTTCAATTATACATTACCTAACACCTGACTGTATTTTGTATTTTATATTTCAAATACACGACTTAAAAGATATTTAATACTAGTTGGTGGCCGCGGCGTCGTCGCCCAGGTTGAAAAATGAAAACAACGCCTGACTAAATATATGAGCAATTTAAAGCTTAACATCTTTATTGACGTATAGCTTTGCCAGGCCGGTGACCCTACTGACCATCGACTCGTGACGTCATGTAGCTATCGGCAAAACTGCGCTCGGATAATAACTTAAACTTATTCTTAATTTAGATTAACTTAATCTTAATCCATCATTTTTGTCTATAAGTGTCTTGAAAAAAAGTTACGCGCCATATGCAGCTACAATTGAGATATGTCATTATATGAACACCACCCCCAAAAACCGCGCGCGCCGTGGCCTGCGCTCCGTACGGCACATACATTGACCAGATTTATTGCGATCCCGATACAGCGCGCGCTTTATGTCTGCGCTAGAAGTGTTTTTAGCGACGCCTGTTTATTTTTAAAGGGAAATTTATGCGGATGTCGATAGTTGATATCGACGTTGGTCTCGCAATCGGAAAATATGTGCACGTGAAAAGGTATCCGATGTTTTTTGTCGCACCTGGCCGGGTGCGATTCCAAATATGGCGCAGTCGGAAAATTTAGAATACGCTTGGGACGTTCACAGCTGATACATATCGAATAGAAGGGTGATCATTTAAAATTATCGGTCTGTTAAGTAAATGTAAACATTCTTTTCTGTTAATGATTTTTGTAAGGTTCCATCAAAATCATAAATACGATTACAACGCGTATTTAGTTACATGACTCTGAGACACTTTTGTCTTTATTATTAAAATATACATGTTTTAGCTCATTGTGCACAATGTATGTGAAGTCTTTTATTTATTTATTAAAGAAAATCTTGTACTTGTAAAATCTAGACCTGACAGATACGCCTTTAAGGTGAATACATTAATTATCAAAAAGTAGCACAAAGTGAAAATTTAGATTTAAATAGTTTAAAAACATAAAATAAAAATAAAACAAAACAAATAAATGCAGAATACATGACTTCCCTATAGTATTAAACAATTAAGCAATCAGATAAAAAAATTAAACAATCACAAAATCTTAGAATGAGAATAAACAATAAAAATCACACGAAATACACCTAAGCATAGGGAGAGCCAACCGCCACCGCATACTTCCTCTTAAAAATAATTTCAGAATCGTGAAAGATGTCAATGTCGGGGCTGAGCAATTCGTTATAGTCTCGAATACACCGAAATAATGGAGCATATTTATCCAAATTAGTTCTGCTGGTAGGAATGCTAAATTCATTATTAATGAAGGTAATTCATTATTAATGAAGGTTAGGTCTTGGTGTATGGTAAGGAACAGCAAGGTCTATCTGACGGAGCAAAACAGGAGACACCATCCCGCCAAAGTTAAACTTCTTAATTTTACTTTCATATTTCTTAATTTTTCTTAGTTTCGTTAAATCTGTAGGTAATTAGATAAAGCATTGTGGTTAGGTAAGCTCGAAAAATGGGTACCACATTCAGTGAAGCACACAAACAAAGACGCGTTGAGTGCTGCGTTACATTACCTGTTATTGAAAATGGATCCTGTACGATAATTGGAAATGTTCATCACAATGGTTGAAACCCGGTTGAACCTTCCAAATCCATTAAACGAAACATGACTCAAAAAAGGCACTGGTGAGTGTTGGAACAATGATGGTGTCATCCACTACAGCTTCCTAAGATCTGGCCAGACAATTATGGTAGATGCGTATTGTAGACAATTGCAAACAATATTGGAAAGGATCGACGTAACATTACGTCGATGGTGGAAAGGCTAGCCGCTAAATAACCGAGGCTGGATAATGCTCAAGTCCAGGCATCGCTAGACTACCCAATGAACATCGAAATATAATATTCCCTGCCACTGAACGATAGATGGTCTCTAAATTAGAAGAGCTGCGATTGGAATAATGTCTCGAACACCCACCATACTCCCCGGATTTTGCTCCAACCTTTTCCGGAATTTGGATAACTACTTGCAAGGGAAAAAAAATCAATTCCGATGAAGCAGTCTAAATCGACTTCAAAGATTTTATTGATTTCCACAATAGATGGGAAAGTGCATATATAGCAACCTACTTTGATTGAATAAATACCTAATTTAATATTTCAATCTATTTCTTTTTGTTTTTTCTATACTAAACACCAATTTAATATCGGAAAGATATTGTTAGCTAATTTATCTGCTTTATATCCTAAATTGAAAACATATTTAGAAAAGAGATTAGCTAGTAATTCTGTTTAAATATATTTTATGAATGAAAAATATAGATTTTGGTGCTAAAACAAAATATACTAGTACTTATAACCTTTTTGATTTCAACATGTTTCATCGGAAATTTGCGTCGTTGGAAATTCCTTTTTCCTTATTGTACTTTTATTTAATTGTATATTGTTTTACACTTATACGCGTTTTCTTATTTTTTAAAAATCAATTTAAAAAACTCATCGACACTACAAGGTTGAAATTGAGTCAGGTACTTGACAACCACGATTTGGATGATTTTATCCTCGAAACTGGTCGCGCTTACACTGTAACAAAATAAAATAGAAAACATTTTTCATGGACGCAACTTTATCGCAACGTGAAATATTGTCTATGGGGTACATAACATTATATTGAATACAATAAAAAGCAAGAAATGCGATTTGGAATTCCCCCTGAACTTACATAAGGAGCAGAGCATATTCTTATTGAATATGAGGCGTTGTTGGGGCGGCGGTACGTGTTCAGAGTTCTAATGTTCAACCCTACACCAACTTAACCAACTTGTCCAAATTTCTCAGATATTACAAATTTAAAAGTTCCGTTTGTGTATTGGATTATACTAATAATTTCTATGAGTATGATTTTTCATAGATATTAATTAAAAACATACGTAATGTAATAAATAAACATTTATTATTAAAAACGTTATACGTTTATCGGGAATTTTCTTCTCTTTAAGAATCTCTGTTTACTGTTTTCGTTACATATCGCTTATAGTTTTTGAGTTATTGGAGAGAAACTAAATGTTTTTTCTTCTTATCCTTATTTTTTTATAACTTTTGCAATTGGTTTATTTTAATACATTTTTCTAATCATCATTCCGTATACAATTAATCTAAAGTTAACACTAATTAGATCGTGTGACCTAGACTAGTAGTATAAATTATGGTAGAATTTCAGCTATGATTCCCATGCGTCACTCACAAAAATATTTCAATACTAGCCTAAGCCCGCAACTTCGGATGCGTGGTATTCTGATTGGAATGAAACAAATACTAAATGTTAAGGGAAGCTAGCTACTATACATCAGTGGAAACCGCATTCAAATCGGTTAAGCCGTTTCAGAGATTAGCGTGCACAAACGCACAGACAAAGAGACAAACCGAAAAGCAGTCAAAAAATTTAAAAGCTATTTTTTTGACCTCGGTAACATAAGTACAACGTGTACAAATTGTTTTTTGAAAAAATATTTAATGTACAGACACGGCTCGTTTACGATTTTATTTTATGTATGTATGGATATAGATGTATACTAGATACAGACAGATAACTAACTTAACTAAATTAAAAATTTATTATCAAAACATTAATTTGATTATGAAAGGGGACTTATGTAAAAGCTACACTTAACTAGTATAGATAATGCTACTTCACATACACATTCACACACACACACATACACATTCACACACACATACTCATTCACACACTCATACAAACATACACACTTTATTGTATTTTAGTACGGTGTTGGAGAAGCGGGGTTCTCCTGATACAAGTATTTTTATACTTAATAGGAGGCCCCCTACACCTCTTTTGTATCTACGCTTAAGGGGGAGACAAACGCTAAATACAAAAAAAATCCATTGTTTAATGAAGATGTTACAAGAAATAGACAAGACAATTGCTTTGAAAAAAATATATATTATACTTAAACATGTGAAGAACCAATTGTATTATTTAGAATTTTCATTAAAGTAATAGAAACTCCACAAAAACAGTTAGAATTTGACCTTTATTGAAAATTCTCTCGAAAACGGCTTATTGCACGCATATGAATCCTGTACCTATTAATAAGTTAATATCAGATTAAAAAATTGTATTAATAATTTTTTTTATTTTGTGTATTGTTCTAATGGTAAAACGAAAAAACACCATTTCTAGGCCCGTTGAATTGTCTCCGCCGCCAGCGAGTTCTATAGTAAATGTCATTTGCCTCAGTGAATCCCTTAAGTATATGAATAAATTATTTTGTATTTTGTATTTAGTCTCAGGTGTAATATTATTTATTGTAAATTATTTGTTTTACCGAAAATAAAACAACCGATTTCATTTTCTATTTAGCCAGAATGTCACACTTTGTTCTCTAAAGCGTCGCATCGACTTAGTTTCTGGGTCGCTGGAGTCTTTGTGAGAAGGCCCTGCAAGACCTTTGCCGTATCTCCTCCTTCGCGAAATAGGACAAAATTGAAATATACCAACATCATTGGTCACGCCAAATAATCTTCGAAGTGGACTGTATATTGATTGCTGTGGTACGTGCAATCGAAGGAAATGGGAATGATGGGTAATTCTGTCACTCACCTCTTTCCTCAGCGGCGAAGAGCTGCAACGGGCCCGTCACATGCAGAGTCCTGATTCTTCAGCACTTTCACCACTTTTCGACCGCAGTCGCGATGCGAAAGGCGCGACCAAATGGCTAATTACGGCACACACGTCTGATAGATACACATTAATTTTGATGCGGATGATACAATTCTGATCTCGCGATGAGACCGGCGGGTTTTCGCTTGTTTCAGCGGCGGTGGCGGCGCGTTATAAAAGACAATGGCCGATTGGCTTCGTATGCGGTGCGTAAGCAAGTGACAGATAGGGAATGGATGTGTGGTGGGAGCGAGACAGCACATACCACCAGCGAACCACTATCCGTCAATTTGACAATTGGCGTCAACATCCACCCGCCCTTAATGGGTCACCATTAAAGGACTACCATAAGTTGAGAAAATTAAAGAAAATCAACAAACAAATGACTCCAGGCTATAGGCGCTCAATGCGCGCGGGGTGATTAATAACTCCACAGAGTCACGGCGAAGCGGAAGTAAAAATATAATAACAGATATGCGACGCGGAATAAATAAATATAAATAATGTAGCGGTATATAGATAAAACTTATAGCTAAACGCGGTAAAAAATAAATAATTATTGCCTTGGAAGAGGGCATAAGCGAACGACGCACATACAGGTATTTCGCATTCCTAGCCGGGCGAAAGTGGTTAAAGCAAATTCCAACAAAAAGGCAAAAATGAATAGTTGTCAGCAAGCCAGGTAACTAATGAACAATATACGACCCTTTCTGGCCTCTTGCGCCCACGGCAGGCGGCACAAGGTCAGTCGAAATTGATCGTTTGTCCCATGCGCACGCGTTACTGGCTACTTTGTAACACCGGCATCGTACCGTTTGAAACCTCAGTACTATTTTATTTTGAGTAATTCAACCAAAACTACTATGGATTATCACGATACAGGTAAGAGCAGTTTTATTTATTACAATTCACTAATGTTTACATATATTTGTAAGGTTCAAAAATAACTGAAAACGTATTATCTTGATTTTTAAGTCGTTTTTATCTGACTTGTACATTTCAAAGGGATTATAGATTGCCTTCCGAGTGTTTCCAAGTAACGATATTTGTTGTAATGTTTGACAAATACTGTAGCCTGAACAGTATTTTATAAAGTGAGCGCTACCTTGTGCTACTTTCGACAAAACTTACGCGTTAGGGTTGGTGTATGCTAAAAAGTATTTTTTAAAGTTTTTTTAAAGTTAATTAAAAAATATCTTTTTTTTGTTTTAGGGTCACCAGGGGGCTCTAACTTCAAGGTTGTAACTCGAGAATACCTCTTGAATAAAATGCAACAAACAGAGTTACAAACTTTTGACGATAAACTCGATCATTTGGAAAATTACCTTTTATCGTCTGACAACTTCAATGAAGACCAATTGAAGGATTTAAAACATAAAATCTCACATTTTAAGAGTGATTTCAAGAAAAGGTGGTTGAAGGCACATAGAATACTACCTAAATTCCTTACTACCAATGCTACGTGGCTTCAAGGAACGTTCGAGATACCTATTGCTTCGCTACCACAAAAGCGTGCCGGTCGCCCATCAAAACCTTTCGGTGAACTCTCTGACAGGAACAAGCGAAAGAAAACCAGTGAACTACGGTCAACTGTTGATCAAGAAGTTTTAGTACATGCAGCCAAAACTAGTCTAGAGACATCTGGCCTTAGAAATGCGCCCCGTTTACTATCAGAAGTCATGAAGTCGCCGAGACGAGCAAAAAAATACAAACAATCTTATTTAAAATGTTTGCAAGCTAGTGACACACAATTATCTCCCTTTCAAGCACTTTCTATGTTTGTTGAAGCAGATCTTTCGCGAAAACAATATGAGATCATAAGAAATTCTAATAAGAAGTATTACCCTTGCTACAGCTTAATACAGAAAGAAAAGATAAAGTGCTACCCACCAAAGTCTTCGTTTACTGTCACTGAAACAATTGCAGAGGTGAATTTGCAAGACCTATTGGATCACACGGTTACTAGGCTGCTTACTTATTTAATCGAAAACTTAAGTCAGTTAACCGAAGAAGAAGTTAGTTCATTAGAGCTTATATATAAATGGGGCTGTGATGGCTCGCAGCAGTCCCAATTTAAACAGAAAATGCAAAATGAAGACTCGACTGACTCCAACATCTTTCAAAGCAGTTTAGTACCGCTGCAGTTAAAATCCGGGAAAAAAATTGTGTGGCAAAATCCGACTCCCTCCTCGCCCCGTTATTGTAGACCAATGAGAATAAGGTTTGCTAAAGAAACTACTGACTTGACAAACGAAGAAATCGAATACATGTTATCAAAAATAGAACAAATCAGAAACAGTCAATTTATAAATGATGGCTTGTCTGCTAACGTTAAGCATACTTTAACATTAACAATGGTGGACGCTAAAGTATGCAATGCTGCTACGCAAACCAGTTCCACAATGAGATGTTACATTTGCGGAGCTACTTCTAAGCTGTTCAATAACTTAAACATTAAATTTCCTGTTGATGTAGAAGCTTTAGACTTTGGCTTATCTATCCTGCACGCTCGGATTCGGTTGTTTGAAAGTGTTTTGCATCTTTCCTATAAGCTTCCCATAAAAAAATGGCAAGTGAGGTCAAATTCAGACAAAACCATAGTTAAAAAAATAAAAGCCAACATTCAACGAAGATTCAGAACCGAAACTGGATTAATTGTGGATGTGCCGAAAGCTGGGTTCGGCAACAGCAATGATGGCAATACTAGTAGGCGATTTTTCGCTGATCCACAGAAGGCGGCAGAGATAACCGGTATCGATTACAACCTGATATTCAGATTAAAAATAATTCTAGAGGTAATTTCAAGCGGCTATAAAGTAGACTTGAAAAAATTTGCTGATTACTGTTGGGACACAGCAAAACATTATGTCTCACTCTATGACTGGCAGCCGATGAGTCCGACTATGCACAAAATTTTGTTGCATGGTGCTACAGTCATGGAAAAGGCGTTATTGCCTATCGGGCTACTATCGGAAGAGGCTGCTGAAGCTAGGAACAAACATTTCAGACTGTATAGAAATAATTTTGCGAGGAAGTTTTCAAGAGTTGATTGCAATACAGATGTGATAAATCGCCTTCTACTATCCTCGGATCCGCTACTTACAAGTGTGCGGCCAAAGCCAAAGAGCAGGATGACTCCTTTTTCAAAGGAAGCAATAGCTATGTTGTTACCACCTTCTCCAGAATCTGACGAATCAGAAACAGAAGAGGTCGGAGAAAGTGACGATGAACCCTAGCATTTATTTCCTCATCTTAATTAGATTTTAGGCGATTTTTTAATATAATTAGTTATTAAATAATTAAAACCTATTCAAAATGATGAATTATGCTTTTATTTCTTTTATCATAATATCAGCCCATGACGCTCACTTTTTGATGTAGGCTTTTCCACTGCGCACCTGTGCCTTTTATTTGTCCTGCGATCCTCTCCAGATCCACAGTCTGTTTTTGGGGACATTTATTTATTTACTACCACTTAATATAATGCATCCGCTACAAAGGCCTCCATCAATGTCACAATCAACGTTCTTTTTAGCTTTCTGCATCCCGCGCAGAGCTCTGAACAGGTCGTCTGAAGATTTTAGTAAGTTTACTGCACAGAAAACCGTAAAAATAATTTCGCCCGGTTAAAAATGCGAAATACCTGTATGTGCGACGGGGCGGAGGTAAATTCCCCCGGCGCTCCTCACAGTCGTAACGCGCACCGTTCCATCCTTTGAAGGATGGACCTTTTCCACAATCGCTAAAGGCCAGGCTAGGGGCGGTACATTATCATTCATCACTACCACGACCGTTCCAGGTGTGATAGGCGCGGTAGGAGTATTCCATTTCTGCCTAACCTGCAAACCGTGCAGGTACTCCACTCTCCAGCGATTCCAAAACGACTGAACTAATTTGTCCAGTAGCGAGTGCCTATGAAGCAAATTAACAGAGTCGGATTCGACTTCCGGCGCGGGCAACGAGTTTAGCGGAGCGGTATGTAAAAAATGACTCGGAGTCAGAGCTGAAGGCTCGGCGGGATCAGAGCTCAGTACTGTTAGCGGACGCGAGTTAAGTAAGCACTCAATCTGAGTGAGAACCGTACAGAGTTCCTCATACGAGAGAAGCTGCTGTCCCAGGACACGAAAGAACGACTTCACAACCTTAACCATGCTCTCCCAAGCGCCTCCCATGTGAGGAGAGTTGGGACAGATGAATCTCCATGTTATACGACTCTCAGCGCACTCCTGCTCAAGATTCGGATGATATTCATCTTTGAGAAATTTGTATAAATCGCGGAGGTAAGAAGCGGCTCCTTTAAAGTTCGTCGCATTATCCGAGTGCAAGTACTGCACCGGTCCTCGACGCGAGAGGAAACGCTTGAGCGCGGCGAGAAAACTCGCAGTACTGAGGTCTGTGGCGACTTCAATATGCACAGCGCGAGTCGTAAGGCATGTGAATATACACAGGTAGGCCTTCTCGCTGCGAGCACCACGGCGACGCACAGGAGTGTAGGGCACGGGACCTGCATAGTCGCAGCCAGTATGCGTGAACGCCTTAACGACCTGACGCGTGCGGCAGTCGGGTAAGTCGGCCATAAGCGGATGAGTAGAATGCGGTTTTCGTCGGAAACAAGTATTGCACATGTGGACTCTTTGTCTCACAATGCGGCGTGCGGATAGGATCCAGAACCTTTGGCGTAGGAGCGACATTAATAGCTCCGGCCCGGCATGTAGGTATTTTACGTGATAGTAATCAATGATCATATTCACTACATGATCACTGCGCGGTAAGATAGCTGGATGCATGTGAGCATAGTCCAGAGCGGAGTTAACGAGGCGACCGCCTACGCGGATCAGCCCGTTGTCAATGAAAGGCCTCAAACGGTTGAAAGCCGGCGAGCATGATTTGTTATTTCTAATATTATAGTATTCCTCTGCAAAGTGCTGGCCTTGCAGGGCGCGTAGCATTTTATTTTCAGCGAACTGAATATCATCGGCAGTTACTGTAGTAGTACTGCGGCGGGGCAATAACTTTGCGAACTTACACACGTATGCAATGATACGTAGAAGCTTACTCCATGAGGAGGTGCGGAGAGCGAGCTCATATAAAACACAACGCTTTATAGGCGTGCACACAGGGTGCGCGATAACCTTCTGTTCCGGTATGTCTGTAATAGACTGTCCGTCGAGGCTCTTAAGAGGCCACTCCGACGGATGCGATGAAGCCCACTGAGGCCCGTGTAGCCACAGGGGGTGCGAGATCAATTTCTGTGGCATAATGCCACGCGAGAGAATGTCGGCGGGGTTCTCAGTGCCCGCGACATGATAGAAATTATCAGCAGGAATATTTTCCGTTACTTGTATAACGCGGTTTGCGACGAACATTTGCCATCTGTGTGGCGAACTCTTAATCCAGTATAACGCGACCTTAGAGTCGATAAACGCGTAAGTCTCGATTGGGAGGTGACGAGAATAGTTATCGTGAACCGTGCGAAGTAGTTTCGACAACAACACAGCCCCGCATAGCTCGAGGCGAGCGATCGAAAGCGGTTTAGTTGGTGCCACCTTCGTCTTCGCGTACACCAACTGGACTGTGTTGCCAGTGAGGGCAGTCACGTGCATATATACTACAGCGCCGTAAGCCTGCAGACTGGCGTCGGAGAAACCCACGAGGGTAACGTTACAGTCCGTGGTCACGCCCACGTGACGCGGGATGCGTAAGTTATTGAGAGCCGGTAATTCGGCGCAAAACTGCTGCCACATTTTAGTAATGTGCAGCGGCGGTGTATCGTCCCAATCGAGATTAAGCTGCCAAAGCTGTTTTATTAACATCTTGGCGAATACAACCGTGGGGGCAACGAAACCCATTATGTCCCACAAACGCGCGACGGTGGACAAGATGGAGCGCTTAGTGCACTTCACCTCAGCGGGAGCGGAAATTTTAAAATAAAAGGCGTCATTATTTGTGGACCAGTGCAAGCCTAATATTTTATGTTGCACGGCCTTATCGAACTCCACTTCAGTGGGAAGTTTGTGCGAAGCGGGAAGATTATTCAAGACATACTGACTGTTACTGTTCCACTTAACAAGTTCCCACTGTGCACCTTTAAATAAATCAATCAGCTGCTGAGACGCTTGGACCGCTTCTCGTTGGGTAGGAAGCGAGAAGGCGAGGTCATCCTTAAATAATGAAGTAGGCACAATGCCACTTGCGAGCGGAAACTTCTTGCCGCCATCGTCGTTAAATGGTAGACCAACAGTGTATCTACCAGTAACGGGATCGCGGGTCGTAGTCGCTTTATAAAATTCTTCGCATTCAACATCGACGGGATGTTGAACGGGCGGTGCGGAGGGAAGCTCTTCGAGCTCCCAGAAACGCCTACTGACTACTGAGTCAATAGCGATAGGCTCTTGAACGAGGCAACATGTCAAGGCCTGGTGGTTATTGAGCGTAGGTATCGTAGGTACGGAACCCATAATAACGTACCCTAATATCGTACGTAAAGCAGGAGGCACCGACGAGTCGCTCGGGGCGTGAACTACGTCGGGGAGAAATAGATGCGGAAATAGTTCGGCTCCGATCAGCGCATCTATTTTATTAGGCGTGCCGAAACTCTCATCCGCCAGCGGTATCCCTGATAAGTGTGATAAGACAGAAGTGTCTACCACTGCGGTGGGCAGTAAGTCGGTAATTTGATCAACAACGAGCGACGAGATATTAAAATTAATATTGTTGTCAAAGCGAGAATAAAATTTTAAATCGATTGAGTTAGTTTTAATTATTTTCTCAGCTCCGCCGAACCCTTTCACAATAGTACGTTCAGCATCATGAAGCTGGTATCCTAACTGATCGCAGCATTCCCTTGTAATGAAATGACTTTGCGACGCGGAGTCCAATAGGACGCGAATAATATGTCGATCGCCCTTAATATCATACGCGACGACTTGCGCGGTTGACAATAAAATAGTAGATAATTTACTGCGGTTTTTTATAGGTGTATAAGTACATAACGCGACGTCCGAATGCGCGTTCCGAGCGCAGGATGCTTGCGGGGACGGATGCGCGGGGGGCGCGCAGTTAGCGGCGCCGTCGCACCTCTCAGGCACAGTGATCGGTAGCGGAGGCTTCAAGCTGGAGGGAGCCGCGCGGCTCGACCTGTTCCGCTCGAAGTGTAACATCGTATGATGCCTTTGCTTACAAACGCGGCAATTTGAAGTTGATGAGCAATTAGAAGCTCGATGTTTTAAGCTTAGGCAATTCACACATGCACCGTTATCCCTTACGCATTGAAAGCGTTCATGTGGAGTCATACTATTAAAATCGGAACATTTAAATAAATGCTGATGCGTTATATTGGTGCAAAGACACTTGCACTTTGAATCGACCGTTGTACTCACATATGCCTGGTACTTCGGCGGCGGTGCGTTATTAGAGCGACGATTATTATTGTTATTAATTTGACGAGCGTTCAATACACTCGATGAGCTAGGCTGAGTGCGTTCCAAAACCTTGGCACGAGAGGTAATAAATTCGACTAAGTTGTCGAACGTAGGTATTTTGGAACTACAACTCAATTCGAAAGCACGAACAGTATCCGAGTCTATCTTCTTGAGCGCGATATGAAGTATAATTAAGTCGGTCAGATTATCCAACTTTAGATTCTTTAAGGCGCGCACTGCAATTATAAAGTTATCTGTAAATAAATCAAAGTTCGTCGCGGTTGCAGATTGTAATGGTTTAAAATCGAACATTTGATTTAAATACGCGGAGGCGAGCATTCGCTGATCTTCGTACTTGTTAATCAGCGTTTGCCAGATTAGTTCATAATTCTCAGCGCAAGGTGTGATGCCCGCACACACAGACTGTGCCTTGCCCGTCAGCTTGCCTAATAAATAGTACAACCTTTCGGCGTCCGTGAGCGATGGGTTATCATGAACGGTAGACTTGAAGCTAGCATAAAATAATGCCCATGATCGAATGTCACCCGAAAAGTTCATCAGCTCGATTGGCGGTAGTGTGACGCGAGCCTTATGCGGCAGTGTGTCGCAAGCCTTATGTTGCGATGGCGAATATTGCGAATGAAATCGTTTTATCCTGCCATACAGAGACTCGAAAGCAACGAGTGCCTTATAGCTAGGTTTCGCGGTTGGATTCAACTCTAATAAGCGGGAATTATAATTATCTAAATTAGTTTCAAACTCAGTGCGCAGCGAATCGATCTGTGAAGAGACGTCGAGGAAACGCTCCCTATTCGCGGGATTTGAATTAATATCTAAAGTCAAATCATAAATACTTTGCACTATTTCGAAGACGGCCTCATATTTAGCTTGCATTATAGCTAGTTTCGCATCTTGAGCTTCCTCTTCTCGCGGCATTATGATGTGCAAGCAAATATACAATTAAATTAAATTAAGCGGTAATTCGAATCGAATACTGTGCGGCGAAATATAATACCACCTACGCGCTTGCGCGAGCCTTGCGCGTACGGCTTCACAACGCGGTAGGGTAAATCGTTCGTACGAAATCGCTGCTATTATAGAATGAAGTAGGTAGGTAAATAAAATTACGTTGCGATATTGCGTTAAATATCAATTTTATGTTTGATTTGCGTATCAATTAATGTGAAGTATATTATGTATGTAGTATATAAATAAATATTATTTCTATTGTATATAAATATCGTTCGAGATAACACGTAACTTAATGTTACGGGCGGTTTTTATGCGGAAATAAGTAGGTAGACTATGCGGTTAATAAAATAATATTCGTAGTGATTACACTTAAATTCTCTCACTAGGGCCCATAAAGTATCCCAATAAGGGCGGCTGGATATACCTATAATACGGTTCGTACGGACCAAAACAAATCCGGTTCGATAAGGACCAAACAAATGGTCACGCCAAATAATCTTCGAAGTGGACTGTATATTGATTGCTGTGGTACGTGCAATCGAAGGAAATGGGAATGATGGGTAATTCTGTCACTCACCTCTTTCCTCAGCGGCGAAGAGCTGCAACGGGCCCGTCACATGCAGAGTCCTGATTCTTCAGCACTTTCACCACTTTTCGACCGCAGTCGCGATGCGAAAGGCGCGACCAAATGGCTAATTACGGCACACACGTCTGATAGATACACATTAATTTTGATGCGGATGATACAATTCTGATCTCGCGATGAGACCGGCGGGTTTTCGCTTGTTTCAGCGGCGGTGGCGGCGCGTTATAAAAGACAATGGCCGATTGGCTTCGTATGCGGTGCGTAAGCAAGTGACAGATAGGGAATGGATGTGTGGTGGGAGCGAGACAGCACATACCACCAGCGAACCACTATCCGTCAATTTGACAATTGGCGTCAACAATCATTATAATGCGTTTTTATTTTAATGTTGGTTATTTTGACATTTTTTTATTTATTTATATAATATTTTACAAGTATTTTAAGATCGTAGTTACTTTTTTCAAATAAATCTTCAATTATAGTAAAAATTAACACTATACTGCCTTACTAACAATTAACTAAGCGAAATAATAGAAAAATACTATTGTTTTCATTATTGATATTTATTTATTTATCAATTCATTTTATCAATTTACAATAAAATAAATGTCAGTCATATGTAGCCAATAAGGCCTGAATGAACTAATTATTGTTTATCCATTTCCCTATCCACTCCTAATCCCTTATCCTTAATCCTACTGCAGTCGGCAGCGCACTTGCAGCAACTTAGGCGTTGTTTGTGTTATAGGCGACGGTAGCCTCCTACCATCAAGTGGACCATCAGCCTGTCTGCCGACCTTAACATAAAAAAGTAACTTATTATAGTGCCGTAGAGGTTCTACGGAATTGTTTATTTTGTGGGGCCTGTAACTAGGAACAACGAATTAATCTTTATTTATTGAGATTATGGAAAGCAGTATTTTACTTAATTTTATCAATATTCCTATGACTATACAATAAGTTTTTATAAATGCTCATTCAATAGACCCAAATTTAAAAAAAATAAATGAAATACCATTGATTTTTAAATTTTATTATTTACTAGCTGAACTCAGCCACGCTTCGCTGCGGTCCATACGGCGGCGGTGTGCGCATGGGGCGCGCGGTACTGGACACTGCTTATATATAATACTATTTATCGTATCGTGATGTTATATACCCTATAGCTTATTCCTCGATAAATAGACTATTCAAAACAAAAATAATTTTTCAATTCGACCCAGTAGTTCCTGAGATTAGCGCGTTCAAACAAACAAACTCTTCAGCTTTATAATATTAATTAATAGTATAGATTGTTATTTTTTTTATAATGAATTAAGTATAAATTTCTTTTTGTTTCTAACTATTTTTTTATTTATTTTTCTGTATTAGAACTTAAGTTTAGAGCGAATTGTTTAACTTAGAAAAAGAGAGAATTTACAAGAATTAAGAACGACACTGTTCCAGTCAGCACTCCATCATGAATCAGTCATGATCATAAATCAGTCATGATCATGAATCAGTCAACCTAAGTGATGTTGTATCAAAGATAAGAAACAGTTAAGATACGCGAGGTTTGATATCAGAGACACAACCGGGAATGGTAGCACGACAAGGGGAGATGTGTTCACACATGTCGTGTGCATTGTGCTGGCAAACAAGTTACGGGGAGGATACAGTGACGAGAAGAAGCGATGCGCCGATAAATAGAGTGCATAATGTGCAACAAACAGTGCTTTGAAATCGTCGTATTTCGAGATCAATTCAACATAGCGGTACAAAACAAACACTACATGTTATGAGAATCTTACTGCAATACATCAGTGTAAACCGCATTTAAATCGGTTGAGCCGTTTTAGAGATTAACGTGCACAAACGCACACTTAAACAGACAAAAATTCCAAAAACTATTTTTTTGACCTCGGTAACATCATGTACAAAATCTTTAAATCTTTAATGTACAGACACGGCTCGTTTAGGATTTGGTTATATACCATTTCTAAATATAAGTCAGAAATAAACTGAAAACCACATTAAAAATAGAATACAACTGTATTCTATTTTAACCTCGCTCAAAATGAAACGAAAATATTTTTGCGGATGACGAAATAACATAGTATTTTCTATATATATATAAGAATACATTAGAGTTACTATTACTAGTCTTAAATTTGATCTGTTAATTTTAATTGAATGTGACCTAGAAAACATAATTTTTCTTGTTAACCGTAAAACGACCAACAATAGTTTTCAAACTACAAAACATTTTTTATCAGATAAAAGGGTAAATTTAATAAAATTTTAAGGGTTTTTGACTTTTGAATCAAAAACATTCTGATTTTAAATAAAGTTATGTAGATTAACCTAAATCCAGATAAATTGAATAAGTTTGTGGTAAAAAAAGCTGATGCAACTGGTTACATATATAAAACAATTTTAATTCAAATTTTTAAACATCACCTAAAGGTATATCCGCTACCGCGCTCGCTTTCTCCCGTGCTTATAACCTCGAGTTTAGTAGGTATGCGAAGACGAGGCACCCACAATAAACAGATCCGTACGTTTATTGCGTTGTAATATTATTAGTATTGTGTTATCAGATCGCATTTGTTTGGGGAACGTGCTACTCAACTGATGGATTCACACATGATAAATATCATTATATGACAAATTATCGTTGCCTTATATTCTGGTCTAGTAATATCTAAACAAATAAAAATGACTATTAATGTGCCACTTCCTCATACAATTATTCCCACGTCAAAGAATAAACAAGCTTACATACATTAAGGCGACGCTGCGATAAACAATTAATACGGCTGTGATTGCATACGAAAATGATGCTTATGTCGTAAAGTCGTATGCGACAAAACGATTCATTATCAAAAACTTTAATGTATTTTAAGAAATCCAACTTAAAGTGTATTTTTATACTAATGTTTATACTATGTTTGCCTGTAAAATGTAAATCTGTGTTTTAAAAGAGGTTTTTTGAATTTTTTTCTCTGTTATAAAAGTTTACCAATCGTGTAATCTAACTGACAAAATAAAGTCAGTAACATGAAGAAACAGATTACCAAACATCTCTTTTATATGTTTTGTCATTGCTGAGACAAATCTAAATCTCTGCCACCAAAATTTCCAATTCGTCGCCTTAATTAAATTCCACAATTGGACAATTTCCATTAAATTCCTCTTCTGTCTTCAGTAGAGGTTGAATTCCATCATGATTGCCATCAATGGATTAGCAAGACTTCACATGCAGGAAGATTGTTCGTCTTCTTAGATTTCCTCATTAATTATTTCTTCACTTTTATAGTATACTAGTGACCCGCCCCCAGCTTCGCCCGGGGTGCAATTTTTATATATATAACCATTCCCCGTTTATCCCTCTTTCTATTAGTGAAAACCGAATTAAAATCGGTCTACCCGTTCACGCGTGATGCCGTGACCAAGGGAAATAGGGATTCATTTTTATATATAGAGATTAACGACCCGCCTCCGGCTTAGCTAGGAGTTGAAATTTTTAAAAGTCCCTTATTACTCGTAGCTGATACTGACTTTATAAAATAAACCTATGTTCCAAATTTCAGCTTTCTAGATTTACTAGCTTTGCCTGTGCGTTGATAGTTAGTCAGGACAAACGATTTTATAAGTATGGATGATAATTATTTGTAATTAAAATGTGACCTCTGACCCCTGAGCCTAGTGTTCCTTCTTATAGGGCAAGCACTGTTTGTAGGTCTACCTATAATATCAGCTATCTGCCAGTGAAGTCCTAGTAGTGCCAGTGCACTACTAAAATTTAAAGTCTCGTTAAAATAGGTCCAGATATTTCGCAGATTAGCCAGAACAAACAGACAGATAGACAGACAGATGACAGACGAAATTTCAAAAAACGTTATATAATATGGTAGTAACAGTGGTCTATTATACGTTACGGTTAGTACATAATAGCTCACCGGGTAGTAAGCGGAAGTATGGTTTTTATGGTTTTGAAAGTCGGAGTAACAACTAAATTTTAAATTTTATTTTTGTAGTATGAACTTTTTTTTCATGGCGTGACCTTTCTTTTTTATGGACTTATGGTCTTAAAATAAACAAAATACAATAACTCATAAAACATATTATATCACAAAAGTGCATTTTAAAAACATGATTATTTTTTCTTTCGTTACATATTTTTAAAAATTTTCAAACAAAAAAAGTAAAGTTCGAAAATGCTCATTCTCCTTAGACGTTTGATATCCTAACGTAGATTTATTTATGACGCAAATTCTAGCGTAGTCTGGTATAGATATAGACGCCTTTGAGTGTGATTTGCACGGTGACAGTGACGTGGCTCATCCCCTGGGGCCTCCGCCCTTGACACAGCAAGGGTTAAAAGTGTTTTGAACCCTTCTAAAGTGAAGAAGCACTTGGCCCTATCGTTTGTGTTTCGGATTTGCATACTTTATTGTTTGAGTTTAGGCCTAGCTGACAATTCATTACAGCCCCCTCGGGCACGCAACACCTGAGCTCTCTATCATCTTTTTCTTTTCGATCCCTTATTCGTCTACATTCAATAACTAATATTTATTTTTTAAAAGGAATTTGCCTTTTTTTTATAATCGCTTTACCTAGAGGTGGTCTCTAACAAAACCAAAAGAAAACATTACGGGATTTATTCTAACAGGTCTTGTATAATTGCGAGCCTATAGACCAGTGGTTAAAGGTGTTAGCTCTCTGATACAAACTTGCTGAGCTCAATTCATGGGCAGGGGCCAACTTTGGAAGTTTGTAAAATATATTCAGGTCTGGGCTTTTTTAATTTTTATGTTAAGCTGGTTGAAGACAGGTTGACGGACCACTTGATGGTAGGTGGCTACCGTCGCTTATGATATAAAGTAACGCCACAAGTGCAGTTTTATGTAGTGGCAGGGCACACTGCGTTTCGCAGTCATTTGGGTATCCCATCTGGCGGCGGTAACCTCCCCCTTACAGAAAACCACCGTGAAATAACAGCATGTGTGTTGTTGTGATTCAATGAGTGATTAAGGGATGCCAGAGCTCATTTTCCTAACCCTTCCCAATCCCTCATCCTTAATCCTACTGATGTAGTGGGCAAGCGTACTTGCAGCACCTGTGGTGTTCCTGTGGTGTTGCTTGTATTGTAGGCGACGGTAGCCATCTACCATCAAGTGGACCGTCAGCATGTCTGCATAACATACCTCTTCCTTCTGTATCACACCTAATAGAAAAATTAATAAAGTATTTGTCTGTGATTGCGCAGTTTCGACAAGACCTTATTTGAGTCTGCAAATTGAAAAATATTTAAAGTAATATTTAAACAATGACTATTTTTATTCAATTTCAAAATCTTATACAAAGTCGCGAGTCATTGGTCTATAATTCTGTTCCCTTAGCCGAAATAGGTATGGAAAATCAAGAATGTAAAATTAATGTTCAATGACTTGTACAATGAATGTAACATTGTCTATTTGGGGGCAGATAGTCCTAACACAGAAATGAAAGCAGTTATTACGACAACAAAGCGTCGTAAATTACTAGTTCGTCGGAAAATCGGTGTCGATCAACAATATAATGAATACATGAACCACTACTACGGAAACACACCAATCAAAATTGATTCAATAATTGTAACTAAAAATATTCGAAAAATATTCGTGCAATTTAGACGCGTTTCAAGCAAATTAAAAGGCAATTTAATTTGCTTTTATGATTGTAACATTATGTATTTTACTATATACTAGCTGTGCCCGCGACTTCGTACGCGTTGTATTCGCAATAACGCGTACCTTTTTTGTTTGTACACCGATTTGAATAAAACAAAAACTAGATGTTATATAGATATACATCATGTATATATTAAGTACATAAAAAAGACAATTTTACCAACAATAATATTATTAATTAGACTACTAAGGGCCGCGGGTCGACTGTGGATTCAGGCTGCTTCTAATCGGTCCTTTTGAAATTAAGGGCGAGGCCTTTGTCCAGCAATGGACTTCCCACGGCTGAGATGATGATGATGATGAGTGTTATTAATGAATTTGTTATACACTGAGCTACGCATACCTGAAAAAATCAATAAATCTTCCTTCAAAGTATACACCTCAATAATGAAATACCCTTTAAATTTAGCCATTAATTAATTCAAAATCGGTAGTAAGACAATATGTAAATGCGTTATTATTATTTTATTTTCCATTATTTCAGAATATTCATTGTTGCGAATTGATTGCATCACAATTTAATATAACTCTTAAATTAACTTCTTTGCGTGATAACTGTCATTTTTAATTTAATTTAATTTAGGGCAACAAACAATTTGTACACGTACAATGTGTCTTAGGTAAATATATTAAATAGTACTTCAAATTTAAGTTTCAAGATGGGTGTAAGAAATTTTCATACTAACACGTAGAGGCATGAAAAAAAATGTGTATTTCCAAATTATACAAAAATTGTAAGAATTTTGTTTTACATAAAAGTTACAGTCACGTAACTTTTTTTGCAAAAATTTAAATTAACAGAGTTATGGAGGTTAGAAGATATAATGGTTGATAGGTACATTTAAAAAAAAAAACACAGATACACTTATAATTTGTGTAAACACCCATTTTTATATCTTATAGAAGTGTATATTAAAAATGACCACGAAGTACTAAAATTTTGATTTGTTTTTAAATTTTCCTGGACTAAATGACGTTACAATATGAGTAAGGTATTTTAAACTAGCTGACGCCCACGACTCTTTTCGTGTGGACTCCACTCCATCTTAAAAGTAAAAGATTTACAAAAAAAAGTTAACGTAAGAAGCTGAAAATCTCACTGGGCTACTTTTAATACCGAAATTTTGAAGTGTACCCAAAGAAACTCGTTAAAATTGAATTCCACGCGGATGAGGTCGCAGATAAAAATTAGTGTAATAATATATCTTAAAATTAACAAAATAACTTTTCTTCCCTATATCTAATTTCGGTAACACATCGGTTTTAAATGTTGCTCCAGGCTAAGTCTTATCCCTGCGGAAGAGTGTTAGTCCGACCTCGCAACTTCACCAACAGCGGATGAGGAGGACGCAAAGAGGTTTAGTCGGTAGGTCTACCCCAAGACCATTTCGGGGCAGGAGTCCGACATAAGAGGAATCCATCATGGATACCCACCGGCCTGGGGACAGACCGGTGGGTATCCATGATGGATTCCTCTTGTAAAAAAAAGAAAAAAAAGGCTAAGTCTTATCTGCCTATGAAAACCGCAGTAATATTTATTTAGTAGTTTCAGAATGTACTACTAAAAATAGTTTTTTCCTTCTATTCTTGTTCTATTCTTGTTCTTAATTTCTGGTAAATATACTCAATATACACACAAAACTATTCCACTTTTCTGTTATATACAAATAGAATAGATATTCGAGTAAGTTTCAAAAGTGTGATCTCTTAGTTACGAAACGCACCTCGCTCGATTCGCCCTCCACACATCGATCCGAGATTTATTTTTATGGGTTACTGTTATACGACCAGATTAGTTTATTAAGTGCGTGATTGATGACCCCCAGCTTTCAATGAAATAGATCAATGCGCAGACGATAAATTGCTATATATATCTTTCACTTGTACATTCACATAAAAAATTATTGCTGGTGTCAACGAATTATAGAACATGAAGAAGGTCTTGAGAAATTAAACAACTGATATTGAAACACACTGCTGCTCATTTTGGAGAATCAGCCGTCCTTATCTATACTATACTAATGTATAAAGCTGAAGAGTTTGTTTGTTTGTTTGAACGCGCTAATCTCAGGAACTTCTGGTTCAAATTGAAAAATTCTTTTTGTAATGAATAGTCCATTTATCGAGGAAGGCTATAGGCTATATAACATTACGCTACGATCTAAGTATTATATATAAGCAGTGTCCAGTACCGCGCCCCCCACGGGCACTCCACCGCCGTATGGGCCGCAGCGAAGCGTGGCCGAGTTCTGCTAGTAATAGTATAATCCCTTACCTAAACGTAATAATCCACTTCATTATCTTAGTCAAAAATAGGCTAAAAATAACAGGCGCAGGTTTTGCGTGATCACTGTTCCATAATAACATTATTATTAAGGTCTCGCTGGTGGGAACACTAATTCTTTGGATTCCAGAAATTGTGGAATTCTATATAGAACATCCAGAAATATGGGAGTTTCGTCAATGAATTTAAGATAGTCACAACAAACCCATAGTAGGTAGAATCTCCCAATAGCGATATCTAATGGTGTATTTTGATTCGTCCGAATAAACTATGTGAAAAATAATGAGACAAAGTTGCAAATCCCGTTGCAGTAAAAACCAGGCATAAGGTGGAAATCGTACTCAGAGCTCTCCGCAAAGGCCTCGGAATAAATTCACAATCAAAACGATGCAAAGTTTTCAGATTTACATGCTCGTTGCATCTTTGAAAGCCCTTCACCGATCAATGAGGACATACAGAAGGAAACCGTCTTCTTATCTACGATATTTATTTATTTGTATGTAAGGATTTTTACCACTGAAAATATGTTTCCGCTTTATAATTTGAAGCCGCTTTTACGGAGTAAAATTATGCTGTATGTATTTGAATACGCTGCAAGCAGTTTCCCCAGAGTTTGTTTGATATTTGAATAAAGACCAAAGCCTTTAGGGCAGGCGGCCACTGGTTAAGTTTCGCAGAGTACAGTGTGCAGAATAAAACGGTTAAATTTTTTATAGAAAAGTGTGGCATTTTTTTTTTTAATTAAACTTCACCTACGTAAACTGCACTTAAGGTGGGGGCTGTACGAGCGTTGTAACTCAGTAATAGGTATTTGGAGAATTTGTTGTCTCAAATTGCTATAATGCGAATAAACAAAGACAGAATGCGACGTAACACATTTGCGTCACTTATTCAACTCGAGAAAATAATAAAACATTCCAATATTTTAGAAAAACCTTTATAGATGGTAGATATTGACATCCCAATTTCAAATGTACATTATAAGTAGGATGTTTTCATGGATTTTAGTCAGTTATTACAAGAATTCAACCCGCGAGAATGTCACAAATTCTGTGCATTTTAGAAATTAATTATGCTAGATGAAAAATTAATTTCAGTTTTTTGTTGCGATCCAAACTTCTATATAATATCCTAGAAATGTCATATTTTTTATGTATTGCTACGACAGTTCGAGTTGAAAAGTGCCCTCTACTTCAAGTGTAATATAATCCATTACTTTAATTAAGCCATTTACTTTAATAAAAAATAAAATAAAAAACAAATTGAAAAAGAAAAAGAAAAATTGTAAATAAATAATGTTTTAAACGTCTGTCTGACACCTAGTCTGGAGGCAGCAACCCAGTGCTTTATTTTTTATGAACCAAATTCCTGTATATTTTGTCTTTTACCCGGATTATCTTGTTCGATAGCTCTCTTGCATCCCCCTCAGTGTTGTTTTGTGTTTATGAAACAGACAAAATTGACCATCTGTATATTTTACTCTTTATAAATAATTAAATTTAATGGAATGTTAGTAGATACAATTATACAAGAGTAAATATAATGTACATTACCTACTACTGTATGATAAAAAATCTTAAAATTTTAACTCAAATTTAAGAATAACTCAAGTAAAACAAATTAATAAATTTAAGTTTGTTTTGTTGATGGTCCACACGTACGACTTGCGAATAGCACAACTCATTTTAATACACACAGTTACAAACGTAATGAAACAATTTCGGGAAATTCTCGACCAATTCTGTATTTACATGAGTGTTTACTTTTATTATTTAGTACTAGATATTTACAGTAGAGATTCTCGTGTGGTAGGCCACCACATTTTTTATTTATACTCGTGTGAGAGTGACAGAACATAATTATGTAGGTAATCATCCTGCACTAACTTGGTAAGGAATAAAGTGCAAGGTGTTTATGAGAAGACTAGTTATCTCTATAGACGCGTAAAGTCTTTCTAGATAAACTGCTCTGTATAGTTGATATTTCTACTAATATTCCGACAGAATATCGAAGTGGTTGACATTAGCTCAAAGAATCAGTCAGCTATAATGGGAAGAGGTGTGACCAGGGCCCTCTTTAACTTTGGTGGCCATGGGTCCTTTAGTACCTATAATGGGGCCTCTATGACTATAAGAAATGATTTTGGACGAGCCCGTTGGATGAGTGGTTGTGCTGCTTGCCTTAACGCTCTGTTCTAGGATTCCCGGGTTCGATTCTCGGCAGGGTCAACTTTGAAAAATGAACTTTTCAAATTTGTCCTGGTCTGGATCTGGAAAGTCGTGGCGGGGCACATTGCGTTTCGCAGTCTTTTTGGCAGCCCGTCTGGAGGCATTAACCATCACCTTACAGAAGACCACCGTGAAATAACATCACGTATGCTATTGTGTTTCGGTGAGTGAGTAAAGGATCCCAGAGCCCATTTCCCAATCCTTATCCTACTGTAGTAGGTAGCGCACATGTAGCAGCTTTGTCCTAGCTTGTGTTATAGGCGACGGTATCCACCTATCATCAAGTAGACCGTCAGCCTGTCTGCCGATCTTAACATAAAAAAATATCTATTTTAATAAGATTTAATGTACTATTAATTATTTTAATTGTATTTTAATGTACTACTTTTTAATGTATTATTTAATTATTTTTTTATTCTTTTCAATTTGAAGAATTGAATAGGGGCTCCATCGATGACGGGGCCCTGGGAACTCGTCCAGAGTGCCCAGTGAAAATGAGCGACCTGGGTGCGACATATAGCTATCTTGCAGCTAGGGATTAGACTAGACGAGTTATGGAGTGGACACCACGATCGAAACGTTCATCATCGGTCCACTGACCACCTGTTTAATGAACCGATGACCTAACCGATTAACGCTTGAGAGTGGATAGTTGCGGAGGGCACAGAACAGAGCTCAATTAAAAAGTGATTAAAAACTCAATTTAAAAAGTCTTTGAAATAATTTGAAATTAAATGTAGATAATGAAAAGAAATAAATAATGGTGATAAACTAACTGGTTTTTCTCTTTAATTTATCCTGTATGTTTTCATGTAGTCAGCAGTTCTGTTACTTACAAGTGGATATTGGCAGGAATTATGTTGTGTAACCATGGTGAATAAAGGTCAGGGCTATTCGTCCCAATGTCGATAGCTCATTTGTATCCCTTCAGGTGTTGTTGGTAGTCACCACAAAGCGGATCATCAGCCTGGACGCCTGCAAACACGGCCTGGATGCTGCGACTATTACTTTTCGTTGCTGATTTCATCACAGAATTCTTTTATTGATCATAGTATTCCAATAAATGTAAGTATACGATTTAATAAACAAGCACTTTCATTTTTCCCCCATTTTGGTAAGCTTACTGGACAGTAATATATCGTATTTCTAATATATTTATATTACACACATTTATATCTAAATATATTTTTGATTAGCTGTTGTTTACGGATTCAATTGCGCCATAGAGTAGCTGAACCTAATTTCAATTGTTACCTCTCGGGAGCATAGTATCGCGTTACTGCATTTTTTTTAAATACACGTAACTGAGTAATTTCCCAATCTCCAACGTTTTATGAAATTGTAGTAAATATTCTTATTTTCAGATGCACTCGCAAAGACAAATATGACAATTCATTTTTATTTTTAGGTTAAGTCAGCGGAAAAACATTTTATTTTGATCATTTAATCATTTAATAAAGTTAATAAAGAAATTTATATGTATATACGACAAACTGTACTTCAAATATAAAAAAACTTATTACGGATTGGCTTAGAACTAAAAAATATGACGAAGTGGAAGATCTATTAATAGTAATACAATAACAAATTAATACACTCAAACACACACATACACAACGCGCCACACAAGCATTCCACACTAACACATTGTAAATTCACTCATGAGCATAAAAATTACGTTATTTACAAAAAAAATCTTTCTTTTTTCTTGTTTTATAAAGTTTTAGTTACTGAACTTTGGTCTGTTAATAAATTTAAATGAGCAGCTTTTATGGAAGAGCGAAGGCTCCTGACACAGGCCTCCGCTTGAAAGGAGTTTTCAATATGAGTTTATTTTGAAACGAGTTTCATTCAGTGAACAATATTTTTTTTATTGTAAAATTTATTCTGTAAATGTTACTTATTGGAGTTGTGTGAAGTAAAATGAGAGGCGGAAAATATAGGTACAGGAAGTATTCGAACGCCTCGAGTTGTTAAGCTTTTCTCGAGTGATCTAGTAAACCGATTACTCGCTGTTACAGTTACGCTCGATGCTCCCAGAGCTGGCCGACAACTTTGCCTCATCTTTAGCCCAACTAGGTTTTTGTTGTTGACCTTTAATCCAGCTTTTATTGAGATCTAGGCTTAACGCCTAGTTTAGGTGCGATTTTAAACTACCAACTACTTGCTGCTTTTTTCTAACGATATTATGTACTTAAAAAAAAATAGATTGTAGAATCTGGTAAAATGGAATGGAAAATTTAGGTTTTTTAAGTTTTTAGGTATTTTTAGGTGTATTTTTAGGTTAAGAAAGGGAAAAAATATTTTGATCATTTAATCAGTTAAATTGAATTATGTCTGCCGCTATTTATGATTTATATTGGAATATTTTGCAATAATATATTTAAAAAAAAAACAATAGCTCTTTATAATAACATCATTCTAATAAAGAAAGAAAGAAAATATATTTTACTAAGAATGAACACAGAATGCACACAGGTTTTAATAAGAACAATTTTAGTGACAATAGTATCGTATTTGCCAGTGCGTACACTACGAGGGGCACACTGAAATGATCGGGAATAAGAAAAACCACATGCACGGTATAGCTAAATTGTATTTTATTGTTTTTCGAAGTATTCTCCGTTCAACTTAATGCACTTTTCCATTCGTGCAAACCAATCATTAAAACAGTAAGTCCGACCAACTTCAGACCAAAGTCTGAAGTTGATGTTGACAAAATGGCTGATTTGTACGCTTCCATAGCTGTTTCGGGGTCTTCAAACCGTTGACCGCGTAATAAATCTTTCATTCTAGGGAATGTAAAGAAATCGTTTGGGCTCAGGTCAGGACTGTACGGAGGATGGCTCATCAGCTCAACGTTTTCCTGCTTCAAAACATCATTTGTCTTCCGAGCCGTATGGGAGCTCGCATTATCGTGATGTAAGATGATACGACGTTTCGGGTTATTTTTTCGGAGTTCGGCTATCATTTCTGGCAAATAAACAGTGATATACCACTCGGCGGTAACCGTTCTGCGTTCCTGTAAAGGAATTGTAGCAACATGCCCCTTTTTCGAGATAAACGTAGCGACCATTTTCTTTGACACGATGCGAGAGCGAACTACTTTCGTTGGCTTGACCTCGTCTTCGAAGGCCCAAACTGCTGACTGATGTTTTCTTTCAGGTTCGTATGAATAAATCCATGATTGGTCACCTGAGACGATATTATAAACGGCATTTGACTTCCCTCCGTTGAAGTGTTGCAGAGTATTCCGGCACCAATCTACACGAGCCGCCTTTTGCTCTTCGGACAAATTGTGGGGAACCCAGCGGGAAACTAGCTTTCTTACACACAGCTCATTATGTAATATCGACTGAATTGCAGTCATTCCGATACTGATAACAGCCCGAATCTGCTTGTATGTCACATGACGGTCATCTAATATAATAGTTCGCACAGCTGCGATGTTTTCAGGCGTGACCGCTGTTCTTGGTCGACCTGCAGAAGAAACAGTGCTGAGCGACACACGACCGCGTCGGAACTCTGCATACCAGCGGTATATTGTCGTTTGACTCGGTGCTTCAACATCATAAATCGAAACAAGTTCGCTGAGACATTTATCTTGAGTAAATCCGCGACGAAAATTATGATAAATTATGGCACGGAAATGTTCACGCGTGAGCTCCATTTCTGTTAATGACGTGTCAACTTTAAACCAACACAGTTTTTGTTTTTAATAAAAAAAAAAATTGTTTTAATGTCATTAAGATTCTAAGAGGCCAGTATTCAAATTCTAAAAAAGGTTTTATTGTAACTCAATCCTAAATATTCTATTCCCGATCAGTTCAGTGTGCCCCTTGTAGTGCCTCGACTCAAATGAGCTCTCAACTCAGCATGTGCTGTGTGTGCTATTTCTCTTTCTTAAATTATTTAACTTTAAGGTTCTCTTGTCGAGTAAAGTCGCTTAAATTTTGCTGCTGTTTTGCTGACAATAATTTAAAAAAATATATATCTTTTATTACAAAGATACATGGTGGTCATAAATCTCACATATTTTACTCGGTATAAATTCTTAATTTATAAAAAATGAGGTAAGCTCATTTTATGTTAAATTTATGTTCATACGACCAGTGCAACATTTTTATAACTTAGTTAATTGTATACATAAGAAATTATTATTTTAGACTAGCTGAATTCGGCCACGCTTTGCTGCGAACCATACGGCGACGGCGTGGGGCGCGCGGTACTGCTTATATATAATACTATTTATCGTAGTGTGATATTAGAAGCCTATAATAGCCTTCTTCGATAAATGGACTATTCAAAACAAAAAGAATTTTTCAATTCGAACATGTAGTTCCTGAGCTTAGCGCGTTCAAACAAACAAACTTCAGCTTTATAATATTAGTATAGATAAACACCGCAGCCTCCTTGCCTATTTATTATGTGTGAACAGTGTTGAGAGAATTGCACACAAATCGAAATTACCTCTGGATCCGAAGCGACAATTTCCTTCGAACGTACACTAGGTATTTCAAAGGTTCCAACCGAAGCGAAACTTTTTCACTATACAAAGTCAACTAAGGTGGTTTACGACAAGTTCAGACTGAATTCCACTTTTGTGCACATTCCTATTACCCTAGACACAGAGGTGAATTTGTAGTCAGTTTCCAATTTTATCTAGGCATTTAACTATCTGAACAATCTAAATAAAATCAAATACAGGTTGAATTCTACAGTTAAAACTTAAGAAATTAAGTAAACTGCTTCCTATTTCCAGGTTCCATAAATTAAGTATTTTCTTAAATTAACTTATGTATACGGCACTACAGTAAGTATTAGTTACCAAACGACGCGCAGCAACTATCTAAAACTAAATTTAAATTATGTATTAAAGAATAATTATGTACTGTAATAATTTAGCAAATGAACTTGTTGATAATATTGCATGGAAATGTATTGTGTTCGTTCTTAGAGAGGCTGACGGTCCACTTTTTTTTTTTTTTTTTATTTATTACAAACTCCCACCAGCATATGCGCTGGTGCCTATATTTACTAATTTCCCCTGCCATTCCAGTTCTCGCTGTCACTTTCTGCTCGCACTTTCATTCTACATACTAGTTCTTTCTTTTAGCCATCCTCATTCATACTTTTCTTTCCTAATCTAAGACTATTCTAACTATTCCTTATTCACTATTTTTACTTTTATTCATTGTTCGTTGTTGACCTCGTATTCCTTTACCTTTTACCAAAAACCTTTACCATAGGGATGGGGGTTCTTTATTTATTACCAATTTACTTTATTTACTTTTTTATACATTCTATATACAGTATCACAGTTATTTACAATTTTCTTATTTGTTCCTTTCTATTGTCTTACTCGCTATTATTTTACAGTATTTCAAAAACTTATCTATACAATCTTTGCTCATTAATTCTTTTACATTTCCTAAATCTACCTTAATTCCTAAATCTACTTCTAAGTCAGATCTTTCCTTCCCATTCGCAGGACATTCGAAAATTATGTGCGGGACCGTTTCGTCGCCCGCACCACAGATACACGATGAACTCTCCTTGCACTTGAAGCGTTTCAAATACTCGGAGAATCCACCGTGCCCCGTGAAGATTTGGGTGAGGACGCGGTCAACACCGACCTTTCGTATTGTGCGGAAGGCCGTAACTGCATCGGGGAAGAATAATTTCGTCCCCGATGCAGTCCCACTGGTTGCGTACCTCCGGCCCCACTCGTCAAGCGTCTGCATACGAATGCACTGCCTGACGAACGAGACCGGGCACGCGTCATACTTTGGTTTTGTTTTCATTTTGAGAGCCGCCTCTCTAGCGAGATGATCCGCTCGCTCGTTACCCTCTAGGCCAGCGTGCGCCTTGATCCAAAATAATTTAATAATTTT
Organism: Bembecia ichneumoniformis; assembly: GCA_910589475.2. Lineage (NCBI taxonomy): Eukaryota > Metazoa > Arthropoda > Insecta > Lepidoptera > Sesiidae > Bembecia > Bembecia ichneumoniformis. The sequence continues at coordinate 11,591,001 of OU342533.1, read as the reverse complement.
GCCACCGCTCTTTGCCAAATTAATATTTTTGCGCGCCTCCACTGCCAGAGGGTGTAAGCACCTGTTCGCCGCGATGGTCTGGAGAGCAGCCATCGAGTCGCTGTATATGGCAGAGGTGGCTTCGGGACGCCGCAGGGTCACCCTTGTCGCCTCGCATACAGCCAGGAGCTCAGCCTGGTAGACGGTGCAGTAGGACGGCAGATTAAGCTTCACGGCCGATGTCTCGGCCTCGCCTTTTCATATGGATAGCGAGGCCCCAACTCGGCCGTCAATCTTGCTGCCGTCCGTGTAAATGCGGAGTTGGTAATCGCTGTTTCGTTTAACTTGTTCCTCGTCCACCAGTTTACCGAACTCCAGGCTCGCATACTCGGCGGGGTGGGGACCCTCGATTGCTGAGGCCATCCGCTCGACTTCCCTGTCTTTCAGCTCCAGCCGGGGCACCTCCCTCTTGGCCTCGTAAAGCGCCGCGGCTTCGCGGACGCGTAGGTCAAGGGGGAGCAGCCCAGCCAGCAGCAGGGCCGAGTTAAGGGATATCGTGCGGTAGCCTTTGCACAACTTTTGCGCGAAGCCCCTCTGTACAGCGTTTAGTCGCTTGGCCACTCCCAGTTTCCCGGCTGCGGGGGCCCATGCGCTCGCCGCATACATTATTACGGGTTCCACCGCGGCGACGTAGATGGAGCGGATCACCTCGGGGTGAAGCCCCCAACTAGTTTTGGCGGCTCTCCCCAACTGCTTATATAAACCTATAGCCTTCCGACACACTCTTTCGACATGACTGTTGAAGGTAAGTTTCCTATCAACAGTCAATCCTAACAACCTTATTTCATCCTTTGCGTCAATGTCGATCCCGCCCATGACCAGTCGTGGTGTGTCGAATTTAAGCTTCCGCGTCACCACCAAAGCGCTTGTTTTGTTTGGGGCGAATTTCAGCTTATTTTCGACACCCCACTCCAGGACATGTGCGAGAGCGGCATTGGCGCTCCTTTCAATGTCATGAGCTTTTCCGCCATCAAAGAGAGCACCACGTCGTCCGCGAAAGCCTGGCAGTAGACGCCTCTACTCTCCAGGCTCCGCAGCAGTGGGTCGAGGGTCAGGTTCCACAGCAAAGAACCGGCTATAGACCCCTGGATGCAGCCCCTGCTTGTCTCAGTACTACATACCTCACCGCAGTACCTGACGTTAACCGTCCTGTCGGTGAGGTAGTCGTCGAAGACCCGCCTGATATTCACCGGGCATCCCGCTTCCGCCAATCGGGTTCTGATCTTAGGCCACCAGACGCTATCGAAGGCGCCCTCTATGTCCAATGACACGATGGTTACGATTTGCTTGGCATCAAGCTTATCGTAGACCCGCGCCATCAGATCATAGAGAGCGTCCTCCGTGCTCTTCTGGGGCATGAATCCGTATTGACGTGCGCTTATGCCCGGCAAGATGTGATACTTCAGGCGGGCCACGAGCATTTTCTCGTAGACCTTGCCAAGCACGGGCAGCAGTCCAATGGGCCTGAATGACTTTGGGACGGTATAACTATACCTCCCCGGTTTCCGAAGGACTATCACCGCTGCTTCCTTCCATATCCCTGGAAAAATATGGTTGGCCATACAGCTGTTTATTACACACAAAAAATACGGTCCACTTGATGGTAGTTGGCTACCATCTCCTATAACAAGAGCAACGCCATAGGTGCTGCAAGTGTGCTGCCGGTTATAATGGGATTAAGGATAAGAGTTTACGAAATGGAATAGGGAAATTAGCTCTAGCATCACTTACTCACATGCTGTTATATTCTTTCGCCAGACGCGCTACCCAAATTACTGTGAAACGCAGTATTTGCCGCTACTTGTCAGATCCAAACCAGAACCAACTATGAATAGTTAATTTCTAAAGATGGCCCTGCGTGGAATCGAACTTGAGACAGAGCCTTAAAGCAAGCACAGTAACCGCTCGTCAAATCTCAGCCGTAGGACATCCCATTGCCACTTCAGCTTACTAATCCGCCGGGTTATGTCGGTAACCTTCATTCGTCTCCTCGTCTTCTTATTCTTGATACGATCCCGCAGTGTAACCCCGAGCTTAGCCCTTTCCATAGCATCCCATCCCGAGATTCGATGATTGACCTTCTTCAATCATTAATAAAAATGTTTAATTAATTTTGTTGTTATTGTTAATTAAAGATTTATTTGAAACTAGAGACGTCGTGCGTTTTATATTTTTTTTATTAAAAAATAAGAAATATAAAACTATTGATAGCGCCATCTTTTATACTACAATAGAATTAGGTGAAGCGGCGACATCTATCGGATTTAGGTAGAACTTCTTGATGATACATCTTTGCATAATATGCTCTAATTTATTTGGAGTTTTTTATGCGTATGTTTAACTTAACAGTCGATAATGTTAGGATAATATAAGTTTTTTTTTAATTTTAAGAAGAATTATTATTACATACAATAATATGTATTTTAATATAGGTAGTTACATCAAGATTATAACATAGGCTATAAAGGCTTTTGCTTTGTTTTGTGACTATAAGGCTCGAATTATCAAATTCGGCTGTTGAAATTGTATGAAACTGTTTGTGGTATCGCGGTTGCATATAAATTGATCCTAACATACCACGCTAGTCCTCTTCGGGTTGATAAGTATATTCAGTCATGACTATGTTTTTCTTCACCTTTGGAACATGTGATTATCATTTCAAATCCACACATAAAGTAAATAAAAAAATCAAATATTTTTAACGGAACCGACGATTAAAACCGAACTTTCTTTCCGCCGAGCCATACCCGATGACAGATGTTCTAGAATAATATTTGTATTCCCTTCAAAAACATGGGCGACGCTAAAATAACTTCTGCTTAAATGCTACACCAAAAGGGCTGGGTGATTGATGCACAGAGAGCGTGGAGGGGTAAGAGGTGTGAGGGGGTGAAACCATTAATCTTATAGGGGTTAGGTGTGAAACTGCCGTGTACGATTACAGATCGTCTTCTGTTTGCTTGCTATATCATAGAGGTCTTAGTTAATGGTAATATAGGTACAGTTTTTCCTGTCATATCATGTTAATACCATCAACATGATGTGATAGGAATATAGGTACCGCAATTATGCAATTATTATCCCTGCCTATTATACCAAGTTACGAAGCTAATGAAAAACAAATATTAGTTTCAATACTCAAATATCTTCCGATTATCTCCATACAAGAGAGCTATTAGAAGAGCTACTAGAGCTATTTACATATATGTATTTGCTTGTATGTATTTATGTTATTTATTTGGAGTATTTTTAAGTTATACTATGTTACTATGTATATAGGAGGTAATCTTGGAAATTACTCATCCGATTTAAAAAAAAAAACACTATATAGTTAGAATAGAATTTCAGGATGGACATAGGTTAAATATTCCACGCGGGCGAAGCCGCGGGCACCAGCTATTTAAAAATGAAGATCCAATGCTTGGTAAAAGTATAATTTTAGGGGTCAATGTATGTTAGGCGTTATATTGCTTTACATATAAAGTCGCTTCTTCTAAACCGGGCCAAAGGATTTTAATACGGTTTTCACTATTGAAAACAGACATAAACGAACAGGGTTTGTGTACCTATATAATTTGCAATAAAAAAAACATCTATGAGAAGCCGGTTGTTAGTGTTATATTTTATATTACATGATACGGTTTCAATATATAAGGCAATAGCTGTTGTACTTCAGAATGAATATGTTACTCACCGATTTAGCATTATTCCTAATCCTATTTTGATATTATAAAGGCGACAGTTTGTGAGGATGTATAGATGTATGGATATACCATAAGAATCAATAAGAACATATATACATCCATCAATATAACTTAAAGCCTGAGTAACAAACAACAAACAACACTTAAAGACAGAGTAACAAACATTCATATATCCGTACGGATATATAGATGAATGTATGAATATGGATGTATGCATGTTTGTTACTCTGTCATAAACGGCTTAACGAATTAGGATGAAATTTGGCACACAGATATTTTATTATCTAGTTTAATGCAAAGGTTACTTTTTATCCTTGAAAAATGTTAGGTTCCCTAGGAATCGTCTGAAAATATAAAAAAATTGAACGCAACCTATTTTCACCTATTGGTACAATTATAAATAAAAGATCGCAGGCTTCAAGTTATGTAGATTTCTTTTTACCGCTATCACTATTACTAAACAGTATAAAGTTCCCTCTGTTTTAGGTCCTTAAGTTTCGAAAAATTGTGAATGAATTTAGTTTGTGTATGCGTCGATGGTAAGAGCGATTTCACTTTCCCAAGGCTCATCACGCAAGGTCTTCTGTCCTTCTCATCCAGCCGTTTTCTGCGAAGCCCTTCAGGTCGCCTGTCTATTTGGCCTGGAAAAGGAATAGAGGGCACGAATTCATAACTCTTCTACTCGGTTATCCGCTCTGCGACATTAGTGACCAGCCCATTGCCTCTTCAACTCTTGGCTATGTCGACAACTTTGCTTCTTCGACAAATTTCAGAATTTCTGATCCTATCATACGTTCGGCATCACTAGCAGGACGCACTGATTATATATATGTATATGTGACGTAGCTTCTCGAACGCAGTCCAATTCAGCTGGATTCTTCTGTCAACATCTTTGTTAAAGTTGTTCCTGTCTGAGTTGACAGTTTGTACCAAATAAACGTAATCCTGTACAACTTCAAGAGGCATAGCCTCTACGGTAACAGGTCCTGGGAGAATATGCTCGTTGAATACGACTTTCGTCTTGTCTAAATTCATTCCAAGTCCTACGTGCCGAGAGGCGAGTATATTTTGCCGAGTGATAAAGGTTTTTGGTCAAAGAAATAAAGAAGAAATGTCCTTTAGTCACGTGCGGTACCTAAACCGTTTGATGTAAATTGAAACAATGTCGGTCTTAAATAGTTCTAAGAAAAAATACCCCTATAATACAATGTATCTAATGTTATCATGAAAACAATACATTTAATTGATATGACATTAATCTATATCAAAATTATTACATTAATTACCTGAATATTTTTCTTTATCTACACTAATATTATAAAGAGAAAAGATTTGACTTTTTCTATATTTGTATAATATTCGTATGTTTGTCTGTCATGAATAAACTCAAAAACGACTTAACTAATTTTAAAAATTCTTTCTTAAAATGTAGGCTGTATTTTATTTTCAAAAAATTAGAGAAACTCAAAGGTATCAAAAATTTGCTTATAAAAGTCATTCCTTTTATAAGCAAATTTTTGATACTCGCAGTGTGAAAACTAATGATGATACATAAAATAATAATGTGCTATATGTTTATAGTACCCACAAAAAAAGTTCGCGAGCCTATGTGTCTATAAAACTCAAAAAATTCTTAAAAAAAAGTATTCCGGGCGAGCCTGTGTATTTCTTCATGTGTCGAATAGAAATAATTGTCACTTATGTTCCAATGCTGAAAGAAAATATAAAACTTGAAATCGCCGATGACAGGGTAAACTATTCATCCGATTTAAAAATTTCGTGGAACAATAGTTAGAATAGAATTTCAGGATGGACACGGGCTAAATATTCCACGCGGGCCAAATTTTTTTTTCCAAAACTTCTTGTAGAATCTGCACAAAGTTTATTTTTATGGCATGTCGCAATTACAAAAAAAAACTCATTGGTGGCTAATACATAAAGAAACAGACAATAGTTCCATGTATTAAAACGAGTATCTAATAGTGCATTTATTGTAGATTCAATATATAAAATATTCAGAGAAAATATATAAATTAAATGCAAAGTACAAACTGGCGTTTGTCGCATTAAATAGCTCAGAATTATAGGAGCTGTATTTAGTAAGACTCAAAACAAGGCCATTGCTCTACTTATTCAGATCCGTTCTTTCGTGAATGAATTATTTTACCCGTTCGCCTTCAATACTGAAATGTTGTATTTATAAGGAATATGTGCTTGGGATTTTATTATATAAAAATTTTTATTTTAAAATAAAAACAATATTAGATATTTTGATTCAATTTTTGTAATTTTGAAAACAAATGTAAATTATGCCGTGAAAATTCCTTGCCTCGGCTCATTCCTTTTCCACATGTATCAGTAATTCTCTCTCCCACTTTCATTCTGCTTAAAGTTGTCAGCTTAAACTTTGAAGACGCTTTAAAAAATCTACAATAAGCTTTCAAACTATCAAATTGTAATATAAATATAAAGGAAGGGTACGGTGGTGATCAGAACAGAAACTAAGAGATTTCTCGAGATTTATCTACACTAACATTTTGAAGAGGAAAAATTTGATATTTTTTGGTTGTATATTTGTTGGTAATGAATAAACGCAAAAAAATACTTAACTGATTTTAAAAATTCTTTCGACTTTAGAAATTTAAATTATCAGCGAGTAACATGGGCTATAATTTAATTAAAATAAAATTGAAAACATTACGAAAATTACAATAATTTAACTCAAGATATCAAAAATTTGCTTATAAACTGCGAATATATCACTCACCTTCGGTGGTATTACTCCTCTGTGCCTTCGGTTTTGTTTTGTTGACGAAATAATTGTGGTCCTGTCTCGTCTCTCGAGAGCAAAGAAATAAAGAAATTTAATAGAGATGATGGCATTATGATTTTTGCTGACAACACTCATGATTTCTTATTCCATCTGTACTTAAGAATTGAATTAACAAATATATCTTGGAAGAACTTGAATTTCATCTGGTTGTTTGTATACCATGAAGCAACGGTAACCACTTACCATGAAGCTGACCGTCAGCTCAGCATGCCTATCTTTATTATGATATTAAAACTTGAATATTAATATTAAAAAGGGTAGTTTTTAGTAATTACACTCATGTTCATTACATTTAAAATTTCTTAAATGCTGTAAATATATAGATATTTAATTTAAAAAGTAGTAAATAAATCAAATTAAAGACGTTTTTGTGTATGAGCATTCATAATGCAAGTCGGTTTATCAATCGAATATTTATTATGTCGAGGATTTGTCACAATCTGAGTGGTTTTTCTTGTTCGTAACGGCAAATATAAGGTTCGTAAAGGAATCTAGCTTTTAGCGATATTTCAAACGTTAAGACAGACGTATATGGACGTCGAATGTTTTTAAAGAACATTTCGACATATTTTACAGGCGAACCGAACGAATAGAATAATAGTGTTAGAAAAGTATAAATTGTCTTTGACTGAAGGATACAATTCCAGCAGAAACAAAAAAAAATATTTTATATAAATTAGATGAATATTTTATTTTAAGATAGATATATTATAACAACATAGTACCTAACTCGTATACTAGTTGTAAAAATATTGATTGTTATTTGTATGCCGCTATTAATGGCAGAATGTGTATGGGCTATCATATTATATGTTGTTATGACTAACTATGGTACGCTAATACCTACTGTTATTTATTCTGTGACTATGGAAAGTTCTGGAAACGCCCACCCTATCGATGATATCCACGCCTCTTCCCGACGAGTGTCAAAGGAAATTTGTCCTTATGTTTACAACATAGAGTTTACATTTCAACGGAAATAGCAGCCCCGAATTTTCAATGGCTTGTTTACGAGCTTGTTTAAATTTTCTGGAAAATTCGAAATACATCGAGGAGTCTGGCGCCAAGTAAAAATAAGAGAGCAGGCGGGCGAGATGTGTAAGTGGTGCGTCAACCAGCGATACGAAAGCGACTCTTCGGAGCTTTTGCGAAGTTATCTGCGGCAGTGAACCGGTGACACATTAAGGGAATCATTGACGACTTTTGGAATCATCGGACAAGTTTAGTGATTTTGGAAGTCATCCTGTGAATTCCAAAATCACGGTATTTTAACTCACCTCGCACTTAACAGTATAATTAAGATCTTATTTCGTGCTCACATTTTAAGCAAATTCATATTTCTTTCTTTCTTTCAGTCTAACTTGGAATCTTAACATTTTAACATCTTCTCTGAATTTAAACAATTATCTTTTAGGTCTGAATAAGGGAATCTTCTTGGTTTCCTCTAGCAAGTTATCTCCTATTGACGAGATTAATATCATGAGTTAAAATTAGAAGTTGTTTGTATTTATGAATCCATGAAACTATCCGAGCAGTTTCCGACGTATACACAGTCTCTGCTGCTACTGCACTTTTACTTATGATTGTACTGGAGAAATCACAATGGGTTTTACATAGAGTTACGCCAGGAAAGCCTCACAGAGACCCTACTAAGAGACTTTACTGAAAGTAGGGAATGCTAACTGGGACACAACTGTATATTTATGGAGTATCAACATCAATCCCTAATTCAGTTCTTGGCTCTGTTCTTTATCCATTTTTGTTGGAAAGGCGCAATTTTCGCATACCTATCCCAATATTTGAAACACTACGGATATATGTTTTGCTCAGCGCTTTGCTGCTCATGTCATTCAACGGTTTAAAATTACAAATACTTGAATTACAAATACTTGAATTACAAATACTTGAATTACAAATACTTGAATTACAAGGCGAGAGTTCAGGAAGAAGTTACTTGACTTGATTTGACGGTAGATGGGTACCGTTGCCTATAATACAAACTCCACAGATAGGTACTTCAATTGCGCTGCCGACCATAGTAGTACTAAGGGATTAGGAAAAGATGGAGAAATGGGGAAATTCTAAGTATATTCAAAATAACGAACGATTTCCAAAATATATCTATCAGTTCCAAAATTCCAAACAAATATTAAGCATAATATAATATGAAATCACTGTTAATAATTACGATGGATTGCTCGTTTTGACGAGCCCATTGGATGAGTGGTTAGGGTGCTTGCCTTAACGCTCTGTTTTAGGGTTCCTGGGTTCGATTCCCGGCAGAATCAACTTTGAAAAATGAACTTTTCAAATTTGTCTCTGGTCTGGATCTGGAAAGTAGTGGCAGGGCACACTACGTGTTCTCAGTCATTTGGGCAGCCCGTATGGCGGCAGTAACCACCCCCTTACAGAAGACCACCGTGAAATAACAGCACGTGTGCTGTTGTGTTTCGGTGAGTGAAGTAACGGATGCCAGAGCCCATTTCCCTATCCCTTCCCAATCCCTAGTCCCCTAACCACCTACCACCAAGTGGACCGGTCAGCCTGTCTGCCAATCTTAAGTTAAAAATAAAATTAATAATATCTTTCTTACTTAATGATTAATGTCTTCTACTCCTGCATACCTTCTATTTTTTTATTTTTCTATCTACTGTATTGACCTTACCTCAGTCATTTCATATTTAATTGTCGTTGGGAGCATTTCCTTAGTAAGAAACAAATATTCGCACTGAAAAATTCAGTCCCTAATATTCCCTTCTTACATAACTATACAACAAAATACAATTAACGCAACAGTGGCGTATTTAAATGAAAGCCAAACACAACCGAACGAAGAATACAGTTCAATGTTTTCGTTTTATTCGGAACAAAAAATAAGCAAACAATTCCAATTGACTGTTTGTTCCGCCGTGCGCTGCCACAGAACGCGACAAAGAATTCCTTTGCAAACGTCTCACGAAACTCGCAGCGCCCGCGATGTTTCTAAGTGTATTACTTACCCTGCGGAGTTGTGTGCTATTAATACATACTGCGGGTGATCGGGGCTCCTTCGACATCAAAGGAAACCATTTATCCCGAGAACATCTCATTCTGAACGAAAAAGAAAAATTTACCGCTTTGTGTGGAAATATTTATGTATCGTACGTATATTTAGCTTGAAATTCCGTGGATTATCACCACACAAACCTGTCCAGTAAGGAAAAATAGTTCAACTAGTTTCGCGTAAAAACGTCTCAATCTCAAAAAGAGTAAGTAGTGGCAGAGCACAAAGCATTTCGAAGTTATTTGGGCAGCCCATATTGCAGCAGTAACCACTCCCTTACAGAAGACCACCGTGAAATAACAACATGTGTGCTATTGTGTTTTGGTTAGTACGTAAGGGATGCCAGAGTCCCTTATCCTTAATACTGGTAAGGTCGGCAGCGCACTTACAACACCTGTGGCGTTGTCTGTGTTACAGACGACGGTAGCCTCCTACCATCAAGTGGACCATCAGTTTGTCTGTCGACCTTAATATAAAAAAGGAATACACGACAAAATGACCAATTTGTAGAACGATTTAATCTTTGACGATTATATGGGTGCAATGATACTCCGTAGGTAGTATGTACAGGAATGTGTATTTAATTCTTAAATTACCCTATTTATATACATTGGCATACCGATAGGTATTGGGTATGCCTGTTGCCTGATAGCGAAACCGCGGTGTGCACATTATGTTTATTGGTATCGGTGCGCACACACTCAGAAGCAACGCGACAATATAAATATGGGCCGTGTAGGGATTTTGCCCTTTTGCACCATGGCTGACGCCGTGGAGACAGCCATGGTGGAACATCTCGTTGTCTCCACGGCGTCGAAATTCCAAAGCGTTGGCTGTGACGGCTGCTACTGACACCCATTCATCCTCCGTCGTGAATCCAGCAATAGTGGTTAAATAAATATACAAAACCACGCTGATAAACAACAGCTCTTTTCAGAGCGATTCGAATTTGTCTGTTAATGGGTTGTTTATATATTTAGGTCCGGTTATATAAGTCCGGTATAGGTTTATATATATTTTTTGTATATTATATTGTTTTATTTTGCTTTGTTACTATATCTACGATTTTTGTAATATATTTATTAAATTTATTTCTGGTGTTCTTATCCATCATTATTATACTTATATCTGTCTAATTTACTATCAATGTCAAACTCCAACTCCAAACGTACCAGCGCAAACCTAGGGCATTGGAGTAGCAGGTGCTTCACAGTCTCCCGCACCAGGTAAAGAGTTAGGATGTGTGTCTCTGTGTGCGTATGTGTGTGTGTTTGTGCGTGCGTGTATGCGTGTGCGCATGTGTGACTATTTGTTCTTCAGCGTATTCACGACACTGCGCTTAAAGAATGCTCTCGGCAGGTGGAAAATCTCCAAGTTTATAAACTTATCATTGTAAGTTGTGGGTAATCTGTGGTATACCGAGTTAAGACCATAGTTCGAGATAGCGGGACATGGAACAATTTTATCCTTCTTCCACGCCTGGGCCGGGCCTTTTATTTTTATTATAATTTTATTATAATTAAATTAATAATAAATAAAAAAATAAATACTCTAAAGGCAGTACCTACACATAGAAAAAGAGCTACATTGAACATTGAAAAGAGTTAAAGAGTGAATACAAAACACACTCATCCATAAACACTCAACCAACTGGTTCGTCGTAACGTTGGAAATAGAAACTACATTTAACAGAAAATAAAATGAATGTGTAAATACCCTTTGAAGAGCGTTCAAATACCTCACCAGTAAAGTTACCTTTTAACTCTATTAAATTAAAATATCACCTCAATGCACTACGATTTGTTTTCGCCAACTTATTATCATTCAGTCTGAAAAGCCCCAAAACTTTCTCACTACATTATTAGCTCGGATCCACTAATGCCTAAATCGTTTCACCGCAGAGTTAAATAGCTCTTTTTGCCTCTACAAATCTTTTAGGAGCCTCCTAAAACTCACAGTTGAACCAATAAATAGAAGTTAACGAACTCAGCCGTGATCTTGTCCACGCAACAGCGTGAAAAGCAACCTTCGCTCTACACTTACAATTATTTAAAATTTAACAAAAACCACTTCTGCTCCTCCGACATAAGGTCTATGAAAATTTGCACAGGTGTCTACAATTTATTGTTGCCTCAAGTCCATCCAGAGTCCCTCGAGGCGTAAATTGGGTTCGAATACGGCCACAAAATTTACGACCGATATTGTCAAATGATATTTCCATATTATATGTTTTATACGTGTAAATAAGGGCCCGGAATCAAAGCTCCTTACACCATTGTATTAGAGAAAATTTGTAACAGGTGAACAAAAACATGGGTTCTAAACATTTTAGTTAATCTTGATTCAATAAATAATTTTACTTCACCTGTGTAGCTTTTATATACCTCTATGTGTCTGTGTACGTGCGTGTACGTGTGTGTGTGTATGTATGTATATAGGTATATAAAGGCTATAAAGACTATCATAGTGACTTAGTGTACCTATTTGCTTTTTTGTAGTTTACTCCTTAAGAATCGATTATATAAGATCCCCGGTATGAAAACTTTATAAGGAGTACAATTAATACAAGCGTTAACTAAAAAGCGTTACGTTATCTGTCACTTTGACATCTGTGCTACAACAGACGCATGTATATTTAATATATAATATGTTCCTTAATTCTATTCTCTGGGCTTATAATAAAAGCGTAGGTCGAAATCTTGTATATGAGTGTTGTGGAACGGAACGATAGCGCGTTATAACCTGCCGGCACAGCGTCATCTGTAGTCAAAAAATCTGTTCCTTGTGGGTGGACTAAATAGTGAACAAAACAAAATAATAATAAATCTGAAAGTTTATCTAAATATTTGGACTCAATTACACCAGACAGAGTAAGTCCAGGATTAAGGTGCATGATACTCTTTATACCGTAATAATTTTGGTAATACAATATTTTTCTAAGTGGTTTATTATTGGCAAACACTTTCTATAAACATGTAAGACGCCAAAATAGGGTATCAGTATCTGTCTGTGGAATCATAGCACCCAAACATAGGGACCTATTTTGATCCATTTGTTTTTATTTGAAAGTTGACGTGATCGAGATAGTACTTAGAAAAATATTTGTATGTATTTCTAGGAGGAATATTAGACCAAAGACATGTATTAAGAACAGAGGTAGTTAATAGTTATAACTAGCCAAAAGCTAGTTTATGATGAATAGCTGTCACCAATTTGCTTATACCGTGCGCAATAGTGGTGGAATGAACGTGTTTAACGAGCCCGTTGGATGAGTGGTTAGGGTGCTTGCCTTAACGCTCTGTTCTAAGGGTTCCCGGGTTCGATTCCCGCCAGGGTCAACTTTGAAAAATCAACTTTTCAAATTTGGCCCTGGTCTGGATTTGGAAAGCAATGGCAGGTCACACTGCGTTTCGCAGTCATTTGGGCAGCCCGGCGGCAGTAACCACCCCTTTACAGAAGACCACCGTGAAATAACAGTATAGATACGTGTGCTGTTGTGTTTCGGTGAGTGATTAAGGGATGCCAGAGCCCATTTCCCTATCCACTCCTAATCCCTTATCCTTAATCCTACTGCAGTCGGCAGCGCACTTGCAGCAGCTTTGGCGTTGCTTGTGTTATAGGCGACGGTAGCTACCTACCATCAAGTGGACCGTCAGCCTGTCTGCCGATCTTAACATAAAAAATAAAAAATAAACTATTGCAGAGTTCAAAGCATTTAATGAACGTGAAATGTTTATTTTTTTGAAGCAATGTTTTCTCAAAGAGGTAAAAAAAGTTTGTTCTCTAAATAACAATTTGTCTTTTATTTGAGATTTTCTGTCGTCTGAAATGAAATTAAGTGTTAATTAGTTTCTAGTAAAATGGTTCTGTTAAGACTTTGTTTCTACTTGTGTAGATGTTTTTTATTTATTTTTATCAAATCAAATACTAAATACTTATGAGCATAAAAATACTTAAGTACTATAATAAATACTTATGGCCTACTTATGGTTGCGCCAGAAGCTCTCGAACATTTAGAAATGGATAGCTATGTATTTATTTATTTTTTAAGGAAATAGGCACGTTTTAAAGCAAGACCAAGGCTTTGATTGATTAAAAGCTTTATGATCGTCACAATCAATGTAAAAATAATTTTCTGTATATATTTTAAACGTCAAATTGAACTAGCTCACGAGCCAACAGCAGAGTGCACAACGCACGCACACTGAGAAGTGAGATAGATACCTTTGAACACGGACAGTTTACTGACAACGCATAGTTCGAGCCCAAGGTACGCTCGGCCGAGCCAATGTGCGCCCGAGGCACCCCGGGGCAAATCCACACCACCAACCGAGCATTTGCGTCTGGTGTTGATTGCACCATTGCGTAGCCGTTAACTTAACATATAGTTATTTAGCCTAGATACATACATATGTACGAGTATATGCAATTATATAAACACACAAAATGTGCAGACACTAATTGGGCAACAATACACCAAATTATGAAATATTTTATATACCAGTATTAATACAGTTTACAGTTTATTCCAAGCTATGTAAAAGAGAATAGTGTCTTGGCGTGATACTGTTTGATACCGATTAGCAATATAGGCTGCAAATTTATTTTTATGATGAGTATTGTGACTACAGAAGTGTATAAATCCGCATAGTTATACAACAAAGGATGTTTTGTACACATAAAAAAAATCTACACCTATAATAAAATCGTAAACGAGCTGTGTCAGTACATTAAATATTTATTCAAAAAAACAATTCGTACACCTTGTACTTATGTTACCGAGGTAAAAGAAAAATGTTTTTAGAATTTTGTCTGTTTATCTGTATGTTTGTGCACGCTAATCTCAGAAACGGCTTAATCGATTTGAATGCGGTTTTCACTGATGTATTATTGTAGCAAACTTCCCGTAACATTTAGTTCTGTTTTATTCCAATAGGTTTACAGTTCATTCCGAAAGTGTTACGCGCTATACCGTATACCCGTGTATGAAATTGCGGGCTCAGCTAATATAAAATAATAATAATAAAAAACATTATCCTAAAAGTCTTTTCCAGGATTATTTCCAGGCTGTTTCATTATTATTCCTCTTCATAAACTGTCGTCACTGCTACTGCTATCATCTCTAAAGTCAATCTTCTCTTTCATCATAATCTTTAATTCACCATACGTTACCGTTTACCTTCTTATTCTCCTCGTTCTTTTTTTATAAAGGCTTTTACAATAATTTTAACTAATAATAATAATTCACGCAAACTAAAACAAATCGCTAGGGGTTGGTGATCTATCTAAATATTAAATTTACCCCATTTTATCTCGCTTTATCATAGACGTACTTGTACAGGCGTGGCGTAGGTCAGCCATAATTTAATGTAATCTAGTGTAAGCGAGTGAATATCAGATGTCCAAACACAATTATATCGGATACTGTCGGCATTAAATTAATGACGCGTATCCCGTTTCTCGGACGCACTTGCCGGCGAAGCCACAATAAACAGTGGGCGTCGCTCGCCGTGCGAATCACGCGACACTAATGTGTACACAGACAAACACAGCGTCACTCACAGTGTTTCCGATGTTAGGAAATGGGCGTCAAGGTGTCACCGAGCAGGATGCACGAGACAAGATAAATATGTGCCCTTTCGGCGTCACGTCACCCCCTATACAAGTCGTGATGCGGTATCGAGTGAACTATAGGTGTCTAGAGCATTGTCTTTTCACTGTAGCCAGTAAATGTCTTCAAAACATACATCTCTTAGTGCTCAGATATACATATACCAAGATTAATAATTGGTTAATAAAAATATTACTAAATTTAACTTCCATATTTGATGATTATTTTATTCAATTATTTTCTTCGAAAAAGATTCTCCTTATTGGTCAGTCGAACTATTTCAAAAAACTTGCATAACTGAATTTTCAATGCGTTTTCTAGGAAAAATACCAACCGTCCTTGGGTATGAAGGTTGGAGTTTCAGTAAGTGTCTAATATCGAATCCAACTGTAAAATATTAGGACTGTTTTAAAACTGTTGTTCATAACGTTTACATTGGAGAAAAAACTTTGCCCTAATATCGTGTTGCGTTCTCAATATTTTGTCGTTATTCGATATTTTCGTCGGAAAATGGAAAAACCGTTAAAATATATGTAAATTTAAATAAGATATATTTATATTTCTCTTCTATCACAGTAAAAACAAATGCTTGTCATAACAGAGTGAATGCCTCAATTATAAAATGCAAAAAGGTCATTGATTACTCATAACTTTAATTGATTATCCCCACAATAACTTGTACAGGGATAATTGATTAACCTTCGTGAACTTGACGATATTTATTGGCGATATTCTGTTAATTATGACAATCACGACACTGATTTTTATCAACGTCATCACCGTTAACACCCTTCCCAAGATTTCCCCCATAGACCTCTAAGCCTACAAGTTTTCCTACGACTTTTTACTACGTCATTAGACCACCTTTTGAGTTGGAGGTGTTTACGAGCTATGTCACAACAATGCCACGTCCGCTTGCTGATTTCTGGAGCAATTTTAGTAAGTATTTTAGCAAAATTTTGAGAATGTCGTCTCAAACTTGCGCCCTATGTCTGGAACGAGCCTTCCGGTGCGGGAATAGGTCGTCATCCTGCCTTTCGAGTTTAAAAAAGAAATGATTGTGTGCAATTGCGATAATAGGGGATCGGACAAATTTTCAGAAAGTGTTTTAAATTAATCTTCATGGATATTTATTCCCATAAAAAATACTAATTTTTTATGTAAAAATTATGTAAAAATTTTTTATGTAAAATAAAAATATGTAAAAATACTAATCATAACAAAACAGCTGCATTGGCATAAGACAATGATTGCCCACAAATGACGTCACGCACTGTGATTGGTGTTTCGGTATAGATTAAAAATATTGTAAATAATAAAATTTTATTTCTTCATTTAAATATTTTTAAATGAATTATATTAAATTATTATTCGATAAATAATCGTAAAAAATTATATATTTTCTTTCTAAGTACATTTTAGATATTAATCTGATTACTGTCCGATCCCCTATTGTAAAAGTAGCCTTAATTCAAAAATGAATCCAGAAGTTACTATTTTAATGCTTATCTCTGTTTCATACGTCTGTATTTTTTGATAATGAAACCTCTAATGGAGTTCGAATATTTTGACCGAACATCCAATATTTTGACATACAATAAAGTGAGATCTATTCGAACGAAATTCTTTACGGGAACATTTTCTTCGCTACATTTGTATTGATGCGAAATTGTCAATAGAGCGACGTGTCAATAAAGAGCTTGTCTGCCGTCGCATTATTTTTATTCGCTTCGTGTCACGGGACGCACGGGACGTGTCGTGTCGGCCCGGGAGGGCGACGTGACGGACGCTAAACGGACAAAAGAATATGAGTGGCAGAACCTTGGCTTGACATATGTTTCCTATTACTTGATTTTTGGTGGACATTCTAAAAAGCTGATAAAATCAGAAATTTTAGTGAAGCCCTTTCACTTGTCTCTTATACAAACAGAATAAAAATGGCGACATACTTCTGGAAACTAATATGTACAAATGTACATGTTGCCTTGCTTACTTATTGCCTTAAGTTATTAAGGCCTTGGCAACTTGGTTGCAATAGTTGTTGTATTAGAGTCAACTTTTAGGAATGGTTCCGTCTTTTTTGTTTTTGTCAGCTGTTGTGAATCAGCATTATTATTAGACAAATTAAATTAGGTAATTAGGCGAATTAGCATACAAAATATATACATGTTTAAATTACGCATTTGTTAAGAATTATTTCGTCTGTTTATCTAAGTATCTAAGAATTTTGAAAGTTAAGTGAATTAATTGAAATTAAGTGAATTTTGAACAAAAGTTAGTTTATCGTCCACATATAAAAAATTGACATTTTTCAACCAGTATACAGCTATTCATATATTCATATGTTACTCCTCTGAATCTATATTTATTTGAAGTAGGATTATTTGTAGCTAAAAACTACAGATTATTTAAAACTTAAGAAGAAGTATTTCCTAATATGAATTTAGGGAATAAACACAAATTGTATATTCCCCCGCAAAGACTAGAAGTATCTAAAAAAATTCTTATTAAAAATGGCCATAAAAGTCTTTAACCATTTGCCAGATAATATAAAAATCTTGCCTTTCCCTACTTACAAGAAGCGGCTTTTTGAGATTTAACGATTTTTTCAAAGATAAATTATAAAGTTTTTAATAAAACTCAATTTTATATTATTTTATTGAAAATAATTACCAGTAAAAAGTCTTTAAGTCGCACTCTTATAACTTTCGAAGCAAAATACTTCGCATGACTTTCGAAGCAAAACACAACAGCACACGTGCTGTTATTTCACGGTGGTCTTCTGTAAGGGGGTGGTTCCAGATCCAGACCAGAGACAAATTTGAAAAGTTCATTTTTCAAAGTTGACCCTGCCGGCAATCGAACCCGGGAACCCTAGAACAGATCGTTAAGGCAAGCACCCTAACCACTCATCCAATGAAGGAACAAGAAAACTAAATGTCATCTCTGGTATCAGTTACCCATGGTCATCGCAAATAAATTATGATTATATATTATATATTAATCAAATTACAAAATTGAATCAATCCGCTTAGGGTAAGGTTAAAGAAACAATGAACTAAATCAAATAGTTTATACAACGTCATTTTTTGAAGTCGATTAATATTTTACCAGGATTTCTGAAAAAAAAATAGCCCAGATGATGATGTTCCTCAGAAGAAACCCCGAAAGAAACTCCGGATACCATTATTTTTGTTATCTTAAAAATTATATTATTTTTTTATTTAATGCTACTGCTACAGGAGTTCAAAAGCGGAAAACGGTTTCAGATTTCTAGAGGTGGGGTGGGAATTTAATGCATACATGTTGTTGCGTGCACATTGTAGAATGGAAACTAATATTAGTTATCGTTAATTGAGATAATAAACGAGGTAGCAATGCTTATTAAATACACAATCTGAATGCAACCAATGGACAATCAAAGCAATATTGGAGTTGTCACACGCAAATTACACAGTACCCACTGGGCGGTTGCGACGTCGGTACTTATAACTACCTATATGTCAATGCATACACTTCTATAATAAGGTTATTATTATAGAATTATTATTATAGGATAAGGTACTCATTATCGAGCCCTACCATTATACAATTTAAAATATTAGTAGAACAGAAAATATGCACAATAATAAAATTATTAGCAATAAATATTACGAACAGCAAAATATCTATTTGGTCAGCAACTTTTTTTGTCCGACCTAGTACTCGCTGAGCAAATAGGTATTTTGGCTGATCATTAATTTATTGGTTAACTTTGGTTAGTTTTTTTTTTCTGATAAATTAAATAACAGCCATGATTATTTATTCATGGCTGATAATTCGTTCATATTAAACTTGTATAATAAATTGATGTTGACAAGAGCAACGAAACCTCAGTTTCGCGCCAGATATTCCTCCTTTTTTTTATAGGAGGGGAATCATATTTACGGACTATCCCTCGTCGATGATGAGGACGCATCGACAAGGGGGGAGTGTGGGACTCGCCCGGCGAAAGAAATTATCACCGGGAATACCCAGCCAGATATTCCTCCTAGAATATGCATTCCGTACTGGTGACAAATGCAAAAGAATTGAATTGTAAGATACTGACATTTAGTACCATACAATAAATAATATTCTTATTTATTTATTTATAATAATGCTAGATGTTCCCGCAATTTCGGACGCGCTATAATTAGTTTTTTTTTTTTTAAATCTCACAGGAACCTAACATTATTCCAAGATAAAAGTATAATGTCAGGCATTAAATCTTTTATTTTTTAACGCGGATGAAGTCGCGGGCAACAGCTAGTAATATTATAAATGCGAGAGTGTATGTTGTAATGTTGATATGTATCACGCAAAAACGGCTGAACGGATTTGAATGAAATTTAGCACACATATAGTTTATTACTTGTTTATTATCTAAGTTTATACTTGTTTATATAGTTTATTACCTAAGTATAAGTTTAGAATACTTTTATCCAGGAAAAAAGTTCCCGAGGAATCATCTAAAAATATAAAAAGTTCAGGGCAGTTGCGCCAAAGATAGTGATCGTCAATTTTCTATAATATTTTCTTTCTTTTTATTTTAATATTTTTCTTTTTCAACGCGTACGATGTTGCGGGCACAGTTTGGTTATGTATTATGGGAGAAACAAGTGCCAATATTTAATTAAAAGGTTAAGCTAAAAACAATAATAACATAAAGACAAAAACGTAACGAAAATAACTACATATTTTTGCATGTCCTATTATGACATTCAATATAGTTTTTGAAACAGGCTGACGGTGACGGTCCACTTGATGGTTGGTGGCTATCGTCGCCTATAACAGAAGCAACGCCAAAGCTGCTACAAGTGCGCTGCCGACTATAGTAGGATTAAGGATAAGGGATTAGGAGGGAATAGGGAAATTGGCTCAGGCATCCCTTACATTATCACCGAAACAGAACAGCACCCATGCTGTTGTTTAACGGTAGTAAGGTCGCTAGAAGGCCTGCACAAATGACCTGGAAACGCGGTTTGCCCTGCCGCTACTTGCCAGAGCCAACTATGACAAGTTCATTTCCAAAGGTCGAACCCGGAGCCTGTCCGGAATTGAAGCCGAGCCTGTCGGGAATCGAACCCGGGGCCTGTTGGGAATCGAACCCGGGGACCCTAATATACAATTTATAATATGTGTACAAGAAATAATATGAAAAATTTTTCGACCCTCGGGAACTGCATATTTTTTTTTGTTGGTGTATGTAATCCTTAAAAACGTGAATTTAAAATTTCTTGATGATTGGTTGAGTAGTTAAGGCGTGAAGAGCAATTCAATTTCATAATTATAATATTAATTATTAATTATTATTATAATGCAATTATAATATAATAATTATAATATTAGTCCTCGATCTCCAATTGTGCAGGGAAATCTTGACTCAGGGATAACTTGTTCAATTTAAAAAAAAGGTTGAAACGATTGGAAATAGCGACAAAGTATATAGAAGCATTGATTCAATAAAATATACCAATGGTTCCAACTCGGACGCGAAGTACACTTTGCTTTCCAATTCATTTTTTTAAATCATTCACGTCACTCTCACACTCGAGCATAACTCACCAGTGTCCTCCCACCTCATCCGATCCTACTTCGGAGCGGATATTAATTACATTGAGTGTGAAAAATTTTTACATTTCACCTTTCAGAAAGAGATTATCTCTAATTTAAATCGAGCTCAGAAACACGCGAGCTTATATACAAATACTAACTGTAGCACGCGACTTCTTCCGCGTATTTTTATAATATTATATATGTTTATAAAATTATATATGTACGAGTATATATAATTTTATAAACTGAAACTATTATCATAAACTAAACAAAAAATAAAAAGATAGAATAAACCGTAGGGCTGTTCGCTCACATAGCATTTTTTTTTCATTTGGCATTTTTATATCTGTCGTAACTTCTAAACGAAATGTAAGATTCAAATAATTTAAAGAGGAATTTACATGTATACATAATCAGCCTTGATTATTATGAAACTATTTAGTTGGATAAGATTAACATGATATTTAATATCATGATATTGACGTCATCATCTTTCTATTCACCATTTGATTGACTAATTTGAACAAAAAACAGCTATAATAGTTAGAAATATAGCCGCCCAAAATTTTTTGTGGGTAATGAAAACATAAACTCTAAAAAAACGTGTACTATTAACATGGTAGAGTCAGGGTAAGAAAAGGTTCGTTACCTGAAAGTCGACATTTGCTTGCACCAGGACAATTATCAGTCATGCCAAAATTTCATTTCAAACGTCTGTCAGTTGCTTGCTTAGTGCTTTAGTTTCAAAAGGTACTAAGAGTCTACGACTTGATAAAGGAATTAATTTGAAAACTGACATGGTACTATAAACGTGTAGGTAAGTAGTTACAATATTTTATGTATCATCAATAGTTTTCGCAGCGTACGGAAATTTTTTTTTAATGTTAAGATCGGCACAGACAGGCTGACGGTCCACTTGATGGTAGTTGGCTACCGTCGCCTATAACACAAGCAACGCCAAAAGTTGCTGCAAGTGTGCTGCCGACTACAGTAGGATTAGGATAAGGAATTAGGAGGGGATATGGGCTCTGGCATCCCTTACTCACTCACCGAAGTGCAAAAGCACACGTGCTGTTATTTCACGGTGGTCTTCTGTAAGTGGGTGGTTACCGCCGCCAGATCGGCTGCCCAAATGACTGCGAAATGCGATGTGTCCTGCCACTACTTTCCAGATCCAGACCAGATACCCTCAATGTGTTAACAGAAAAATCGTTAGTTTGAATATGGGGATACTCACTTAAACTCTAACGTTGTTAAATGAGGCGGCATAATCAGTTTGGATATTTGTGATCCTTACTTAATACTTTTATTATTATATATAGTTTCATTTAAAATGTTTACACAACAGCACACATGCTGTTATTTCACCGTGTTCTTCTGTAAGGGGGTGGTTACTGCTACCAGACGGGCTGCCCAAATGTCTGCGATACGAAGTGTGCCCTGCCACTACTTTTCAGATCCAGACGAGA
This sequence comes from Bembecia ichneumoniformis, assembly GCA_910589475.2. Lineage (NCBI taxonomy): Eukaryota > Metazoa > Arthropoda > Insecta > Lepidoptera > Sesiidae > Bembecia > Bembecia ichneumoniformis. The sequence continues at coordinate 11,568,725 of OU342533.1, read as the reverse complement.
GCCAAATTTGAAAAGTTCATTTTTCAAAGTTGGTCCTGCGGGGAATCGAACTTCGGAACTCTAGAACACAGCGTTAAGACAAGCACCCTAACTAATCATCCAACGGGCTCATCAAATATTCACTTTTATTGCCAAAGCATTAAAAGTTACAAGTAAGGTATTAAAACGTTACATTATTGTAATTTTCGCAGGGACTTATTTATTCAAAATAAAATACAACCTATGTTAACAATAATAATAATAATAAGCCTTTATTCTGAATTATACATATAACAGTTACAAAGGATTTGTTTGCATTTAAATTTAGATAGTATCTCTTAATTCAGAGTGCCATCGGGCAAAGGCCTCCTCTAGCTCTTTCCAGTATTGTCTATCCAGGGATGCTCTCCTCCAGAAAGGTCCCGCTATTAACTTAATTTCGTCCTCCCATCTTTTATTTTGCCTGCCACGTACCCGCTTTCCTTCTCTGGGGTACTAGTTGGTCACTGTTGTGCTCCATTTGCCGAGCCTGTCCCTAACAGTATGTCCATTGTCCAGTCCATCGCCATTTCTGTAGGTCTATTGCCTTCAAGAATCTGATAACTTTGTTTTGGTTCCAATTGTTTGGCTGTTTATCTGGTCGCTTTTTCTGATAAATAATAGGCCATGGCTCGTTGGCAGCTTTGCAGTCTGTCTCTTTGCTTCTTATTGAGGGCCCAGGTTTCGCAGCCGTACGTTAGGCATGGCCAAATGCAGAAATTGAATATTTTCCTTTTTGTTCTTATGCTACGGTCCCTGCTGTTCATGATTTCTTTCACCTATGTTACTCTGTGATAAAGTCACTTTTCTATAGGAGAAAGAATTTTTAAAATCGTTTAAGTAGTTTTTGTTTTTATCCATTAAAAACAAACATACAAACTTACAAATATACAAAAAGTCAAATCTTTCCAATTTTTAATATTAGTGTAGTCAGTAATCTTATTATTTAGTTTATTTATTTTATTATTAGTAAACTTTCTTGTTACAAGGTTTTATGTATCATTTGGTACATTTTTTTATTTAAATCCCAACATAATATTAGATACAAATGTGAAGTTCAATTTGTTTGTTTCACGCCTTAACTACTCAATAGATCATCATGAAATTTTGCATACACGTAGTCAGGGATACAGAAAAGGATATAGAGTATCTTTCACCAGGAAAAAAGTGGTGTTCCTGAGGGATAATTAAAAATAAAAATAAAAATTCAAAGACTGACAATCTATTAGAAATAAAAAATTAATTAATATTTTCCGTTTTGACACCTAGGGGTTTAATTCATTTAATGAAATAAAGTATTGACATACTTAATTATAAACATTTATTTATTTGTTTATTTATTTATTTCTACGCTTCTTATCTTTTAAAATATCTTTTAAGTATTATAATAATTCTGACAAAATATCAAATGAAATACGCTTATTCGTAAGCTCGTAAATAAATGACGTAAGTAAAAATAGTTCCATAACGGTTGCATACTTTAGCTGAAACGACTCTTACACGCTTAATCACTATTCCAAGAGAGTGTTTCATTGAAATTTAAACTTTATTTTGTAAGCGGCAAAGGTTATTCTATTTTCGATAATTACACGTTAATTTGTTTGAAAAGTAAGAAATAAAATCAAACGGTCCCTTTTTAACGAGAACTTTGTTCGTGATTTACACGAGTTCAAAGCGGACCAGATAAATAAAACTATTACTTATACTTAAGACACGGTGTAAATATAACTTCAGAGAGATGTTCACAGAAGTGTATTCCTAACTAACATCTGATTTGTTAATTTGTCACTTCAAAAGTAAAAGGGATTAAGTGACATATTTATATGGTTGTGTGGAATTTCTTTATCATAATTCCTCATTCACTCTGTTAAGCTGTTGGAGACATTACTGTTTTTTTAGCTTCACTTTGTGAAGCACTTCAACACGTGAAGCCTCTTATGTGAATTATCTCTTAAGTATGTTAAAATCAGTAAACTCGGAAAATTTATAATTTGTTTTAAATTCAATAAATTATTATGTTCTATTTATTTTTCTTAATATAAAAAGAAGTATAAAAATTATTGGTACATTTCCTATAAAAAAAGCTATTCTTTTTTTTTATGTTAACGTCGGCAGACAGGCTGACGGTCCACTTGATGGTAGGTGGCTACCGTCGCCTACAACACAAGCAACGCTGCAGGTACTGCAAGTGCCTGCCGATTACAGTAAGGATTGGGAAGGTTTAGGGAAATGGGCTCTGGCTTCCCTTACTCACTCACCGAAATACAATAGCAAACGTGCTGTTATTACACGGTGGTCTTCTGTAAGGGGGTGGTTACCGCCGCCAGTTCGGCTACCCAAATGACTGCGAAATGCAATGTGCCCTTCCAGATCCAGACCAGATACCCTCAATGTGTTAACAGAAAAATCGTTAGTTTGAGTATGGGCATACTCACTTAAATTCTAACGTTGTTAAATGAGGCGGCATAGTCAGTTTTGATATTTGTAATCCTTACTTAATACTTTTATTATTATATAATTATATAAATAGTTTCATTTAAAATGTTTTTATTTTTTTTATTTTCATATGTCAATTTATGCTTCCAAAAACATTTCAAAATACATAATTGCAGGTAAAATAACCATTTTAGTGAATACAAATTTTCTCTTCATCTATATCTGAAATTACCCATACTTTTTATCTCATAGACCACTTTCAAAATTTAGCTGATTCCGGTGGACCCCCTGGAGCTATGTTTCTACCATTTCCAAAACCCGGCAAAAATGTGAAGATTAGATCTAACTATGGAAATTTGCGTCGCGGTTGAGTTCCAACCACGAATGGGGAGTTTTCTAAGTGAAATAAGTGAGAATTGATTTATTTTTTTGTCACGCCAACCTAGACCCCTGTCGAGTCTCCCGTGGACCCATGGGGGTCCACCTGGAACACTTTGGGAACTAAGCATATAAAGAGAAAAATTTGTATTTTTTGTATTTTTGTTTACAACGGATAAACTCAAAAACTACTGAACTGATTTTAAGAATTCTTTCACCTATAAAAAGCTACATTATCAGGGAGTAACATAGGGTATATTTTATTTAAATTAAATAAATTAAATATTAAAAATCCTTACGAAAATTACAATAATATATCATATTCGTATTATCATCATATTCGTATTATCATATTAATCCTTCTCCAACAAAATAGTTTCATAATCAAGGTTATGTACATGTAAATTCTTCTTTTAAATAATTCCAATGGGATCTGTTTGTTTAGAAGGCTATATAAAAATTTCTTTAGGATTTGTATATATATTAAGATCCATATAAAAATGTCTAGTGAATTTTGATGCTTTTCGTATTTTCATTGTAAATAAATCGCCTCGCATTGGCTTTGATGCCAACTTCACTCTATCCTTTTCTCGTTGTTCGAATGGTGTGTAATATTTTAATTCGATTCAGTTAGTGTAAGGGGCGCAGGGAGTGGCGGGACGATCAAAGCGTCTTTCATTTCACTCCTCCAATTTTAGAACAAACGAACCGTCCGATAGTCGATTAGTCAGCGCGCATTCCTCACTAGTGTGACACCTTTTTTATTCATCGCTTTGATTCAGCATTTTAACTATTTATTCTTATTGTTTATTATTTAGACTTCTTTATTTCTTATTATTTAGACTGTTTTATTATTTGTAATAATTCTCTCTATATTCTTTCTGACTCAGTCTTCAAATCACACAGGCATAAGTGGATGTTCCTTCTGCGGCTAGAAACTCTTTTAACAAGCGCTTACGAAATGGGTAATAACATTTGTTAGCTGCTTCAATTCTTGCCTTTATTTAGAGTTGGTCTTCTTTTTACAGTATTATCTACAGGAGGTTGGCGATCATCATAGTAATTTTGACCTTGTCCGGAGCCGCTGCGAACAACGACGGTGTGCTCATTCTGAACCACTCCCGAAGGATTTTAAGTCAAGAGGTTTTACGCCTGCCTGGTCTACGGAGCCCTTGTATAGTTGTAAAAGTCTATATCTATCGTGTTGTATTATGTCACCCAGATATTGTAATTTACGTCATTTAATTGTGGGCAAAAGAGATTGAGTTATTGTTGGTAAGCGTCTAATGTTAAAATACATAATGTATATTTATTACCCGCACATAGCATCTTGCTTCTATAAAATCAATTTGGTGAAAGACGAAAATAATAGGGTCATTTTCACGAGAGCTAGGGGAAGTAGTAGATATCATTTAGAACATAGAACAGACAGCAAATAGTAGGAGCTAGGAGCAAACTGTAAAAACTAGTAGTTATAAAAACTTATGGTTGCTATCACAACAAAACGTCTAATTCTCCCCTGAGGTGAGTATCAGGCGACGCGAAAACAGAAGCAATTATTTCCATGTAAAGCGTCGATTATTCAAATTGTTAGAGAGAAACGCCGAGTGCCTTAATATTATGTACATACGTAATTGTTAAGATATTTAAATGTGTAAGCGTACATAGACATTATACTGTCAAATGAGATTAGAGACAAACCGCTCACGAAGTTCTAACTCTTTCGGAACGTGTATGAATATAATACTCTCTATTGCGTAAACTTTGAATCTTTGTGAGGCAATATGAGTGTTGAGGCAGACGAGGTAAGAATGTTATATTTTAGCACAGCGATGTTGGCATCTTCACCTACAGCTCGGCGATGAACCGTGATGCATGGATGCATTAGAACAATTTATAACCGACGGCTGGGATCACGGCTGGATTTGGATCGCGACGGGCACACTCAACTCGCTATAACGCAGATATATTTTAAGCATAATCTATATTATATACTAGCATTCCCCCGAGGATGCACCGGTCGTATAATTTAAAACCTTAGTTCCCAAAGTGGTCCAGGTGGACCCACAGGGGTCCACGGGAGACTCGACGGGGGTCACTTTTTTGATTGGCCAAGCTTTTTTGACATCCACTCACAGCGCAATCAATTAATTAATTAACCAATCAATTCTCACTTATTTTCGTGGTTGGAACTCAGCTGCAGCGGAAATTTCCATAGTTATTTCCATAAAAAATCTTCACATTTTTTGTCGAGTTTTGGGAATATGGTAGAAATCTGCAAGAGGTCCACCGGAACCAGCTAAATTTTGAAAGGGCAAAGCGACGGGCATTAGCTTATATTGCATAAATTAAATTCATTAGATCTTCGTTCGCATGGATATCGACCACACAAGGGAGGGTGTAAATAAGATTATGTCTTGATCTTAATGATCTTATGTAAAGGAATGCATTCAGTCGTCAGAGGGACACTCAGTTTGGCCGTCTAAGACAGGAATGGCACAACAACACCAAATCTAATTTTAATGACGTTCTTATGTCCGGAGTGTACAGTATACAAAGCAACGCGGACGCGACAATAGGGAATATGCGTCTAATTCAAAAAAGGCTTAAATATATTTTTTTATCAACATTTTTGATTTAGAATTATGTCTATGTAAATATTTTTTAATATTATTTCTTTTTCGTTAAGAAAATAATTATTAAAAAGTGCATAAAAATGTGGGAAATTCAAAATACTTCAAACGGTCAGATCGAATGTGACGTCAACGTCTATGAAATGTCAACAAGTGTATAGATGTTTGTGATTTTTAACATTTGATTGTATTGTAGACTTTGACGTCACGAGAAGCGCGCCAAAAGGGCGGGTGTTTAAAGTGCCCGTAGCTGTTAGTTAATTTTAACTTTTTTTGTTACCAAATTTCTGTTTTTTGGCGCTGAATATTTTTTTACGGTTATATAAAGATATAACCTATCGTATGAAAATATAAAAAAATAATGTGCATATTCCCTATTACTGACGCGAGACGCGACACGGTTGCGTGACGCACAAATCTTGTGCGACTGATTGTCCTTCGCTGAGATCGCAAAATGTCGTTTTTGCTTTTGCAAATACATAAAGACAAGTAAATACTACTGAAGGAATTCTATACGTACAAGAAAAAGTCATTGTTGGAAAGACAATGTTAAAACCTTGCCCAAATATGAAACAAATAAATATTTCTGAATAAAACTCGCGACAATTACTGACGCGAGACGCGACACGGTTGCGTGACGCACAAATCTTGTGTGATTGTCTTTCGTTGAGATCGCAAAATGTGGTTTTTGCTTTTGCAAATACATAAAGACAAGTAAATTCTATTGAGAAATTTTCTGTACGTACAAGAAAAAGTCATTGTTTGAAAAAAAACCTTGCCAAAATATGAAACAAATAGATATTTCTGAATAAGATTTTAATCAATGTATAATTATTTAAAAAACAGAAACTGTGTATTCTTTTTATTTGAAAGGTGCCACCCACCAACCTGACGTTTAACTTGATGGTAAGTCGCTATTTTCACCTATGACCATTAGCAATGTCGGGGATTGGAAATATACTGCGAACCGTGACAGGACAAAGAATAAAGGGTGCCTTAATCCCCTTTATATCCCTTGTTCCTGCACCGAAATACAGCAGCAGAAGTGCTGTTATTTCACGGTATTCTTATATATGATACGGCATCTAAAGAATTTGGTTACTGGTGTCTGTAGGACTATAGTTATGTATTGTTACTTTTGTGACACTGCTACTTTTGTGATCATATTTTTTGTTCGAATGCGTCCCAGAATCCCCATAGTCATATCTCCAAGTAGGACAGTAATCCTCGGACAGTAAGTTCTACTGACTGAGCGACAGGCTTACAGAAACGTCGCTATACTAATTGCATAATACGGGCTTGTGCATATAAACTTTAATTTGCAGTTCAGAAACCGTTCTTCCATTGATGCTGTAACTGCAAATAATACTGTGAAAACAATAGAATTCTTTACGCCATTAATCTATGTTAACAGGAAATACAGTCATAGGTTCAGAAGACTGAATTTGATTAATTTGATTGCTTTGATTTAGGAAGTCAAAGCGTAACACTTACAAAGGAAGTTTCCAAAGGACCGAATATAGTATACGGTAGTTCAACTGTACTCAGCATGTTTGTACATATTGAAAATATCTAAAAGCCATATAACCCAAATCTTTTCAAGGTTCGAGTGAAGAGGCATCTTCTGGGTGAGCTCGCTCCATCGTCGGCCTCATCCTTCCTACATGGATAGATGCTGGCCAAGAGCGAACCTATCTTTAATAAAAAAAATATATCTAAAAGCCAGTATTAAAATTTATTAAACCAGTATTAAAACAATTTCTGTCAAGAAACGTAATGTATGTTAGCGAATCACTTACTATTAAAATATTCAGAATATCCTTCATACTAATGGTCCTTCGAGCATTAATTTGAGAGAAAAATTCTTCAGTCATGGAAACGTATAGAATAACATACGAACATTAAAATGATCCTTTTAAGTTTCGTATACTTATATATTTTCAGAGATTTATAGTTTTAATAGAGAATATTATAACATTTCATGCTAGAGAGAGAGACAGCATTAATAACGAATACCACCTGGATCGGTAGTCTACTGGATTCATCAATCACAATACAACATAATAAGCCAACGTGAAAAATGACCTGGTTTTAATTGAAACATCGCGTGAGCAGAATTAGCGACTTTTATAGTTTCTTTTCTTTAATTATTTTATTAGAAATTGCGACAGGTGTTTCCGAATTTAAAAATTTTCTGTTTGCGATTTAAAAAAAATGGCTTGGCGGGAAAAGATTTGGCTCCAACGAAGAGGTCATGCACGAAACCAATGCCTATTTTGAAGGGTTGCCTAAGTCGTATTTTTGGAAGGGATCGAAAAGCTAGAGAAACGCTGGGTGAAGTGCATTGAGCTAAACGGAGACTACGTTGAAAAATAAATAACAATAATTTAATTAATTTTACTCCTTGTTTAATTTTTACTAGACTTATTACTCCGCCCTCGTACTAGTATAGCTATGATTTTTAGGTTAATCTTTTTAATATATAAAAATGAATCCCTATTTCCTTTGATCTAGGAAATAGTATATTTATAAATCTTTGCCAGTGATATTAGATTTTGAACTTATGCAGATTTAGAAGTACCTAGTTATATATTTAAAGTGTAACCCAGATATTTGAGTCGTTGTGACTGAAATAAAATAAGGCATGTCGTTTAACTCTAACTAAATGGTGCGATTTACAAGAAAACATTGGGCACAATAACATTATTCTTTGTAACCATTAAAGGTGATAAGCAACCCACCGCGGAATTTAACTGGACCCGCATGGAAACGGGCCCATTACTGCACAACTTACGAACTCAGACAACAATTGCCATTCACCTAGTGTAACCTACTTCGTAGTGATCTATATAAACAGGTAGAAACAATAGAGTTCAGCTGATTTTTCTCATTTGCTTGTGAAACGTTTCTTTAAATGCCCATTTTTAATAATTAAAAATATTAATAATTAAAAAAAAAAAAACAGAAAATACTCGTCGATCAACAATAATCATTTCGAAGGTGAAGGAAAAACTGTTACGATTTGAAATAAAATAAAAAATCGTAACAGTTTTTTCTTCAGCTTCGAAATGATTATTGTTGATCGACGAGTGTTTTCTGTTTTTTCAATTATTAATATAGGAGCATGTTCGACTGTGACTATGACCAGGTTTGTAGGTATGCGGTTTAATCCTACCTTTCAACACAAGAAGTGCGCTGCCTACAATAAACAGAGCTATGTGAAAATATTATATATCTATAGTTAATTTATATATACACGCCTGGACCCTTTTTATCTATCGACTATTGTTAGCGTAACTCATTTGTCGGAAATAGCTACTTGTAAGAATTGTAACAATAAAATTTACTTTTACCGGTGACTCGTCCGTGTTTCTATTAACTTGGTGATATAATATAGCCTATACCTTCCTTAGGAATAAGCTTTCAAATTCAATGTGTTTTTTTTTCTTTTAAACTTTTTTAAACGCATTTTAAAAGTTTTACGCATTCTACCAAACACCAAACTCTAAGGCTTTATTATATTATATTAGTAAAAATTTAAGGGTGCAATATGTTGTATTCGCTCCAACAATTGCCTATCAATTAACATTTAATTCCAGATAATATATTTTAAAAAATCCTATAAATTTTGTTAAACGCACCATTAATTAATAGCAAAGTATCTTGTATATTTTATCAATCTTATACACAGCTCTAATTTTTCGAGGATGAGCTTTTTCACAAGCTTTTTTTTAAACCAATGCTTTTCTTTTTTTAAATTCTACATGACGACCTATATCTATTATGGTAAAATTTTACCCAAAATACAAAATTTATCTTTTTATTTTTCAGGAAAATATTTTGGAAATAAGAGTTTTTTTTTATTTGAGGAAAAAACCCTTAATAGCACAATAGTTTCTAAACCCATCAATTATGATGTATTTCCATAATCTATGATACTCTTTAAACTGTTCTATCTTATATACGAGGGCGGGATGATAAGTAACTAGCCTAATAAGAAAACACTTAACTTTCCGTGATAAAATTAATTTTATTTTTCGACATAGTCTCCGTGAACCTCTACGCACTTATTCCATCTTCGTTCTAAAGCAGTAATGACTTCCATAAAATGATTTCTTTCGAGGCCTGCAAAATACTCCTCTACAGCGGCTATGACTTCATCATTTGTGGCAAATTTCTGTCCGCCCAAAAAAAGTTTTGAGCTTAGGGAATAAGTGGAAGTCTGATGGCGCTAGATCAGGCGAATAAAGTGGGTGGGGCAGCAAATCATACTTCAATTCGTTGATTTTTGCCATAGCTTTAACACATGTGTGAACTCTAGCGTTGTCTTCGTGGAAGATGATTTTTTTTTCGCCAAACCTGGTCGTTTTTGCTGATTACATTGATGAAGCATATCTAGAAGTTTAGCGTAGTATTCTCCATTAATTGTTTGACCTTTAGGAAGGTAATCTATCATCAAGATCCCATCTGCATCCCAAAAGACGGAAGCCATCACTTTTCCAGCCGACTTTACAGCCTTGGCTTTTTTGGAGCCGGGCATCTCGATTGAGTCCACTGTTTTGATTGAATTTTTGATTCTGGCGTGTAATGATGAACCCATGTTTCATCTGTTATTACAAATCAACGTAAAAAATCGGCCTTATTACTCTGAAAACGGTCCAGACATTCTTTTGAGTTTTGCACCCGAATCATTTTTTGATCGTGCGCGGCACCCAACGGGCCGATAACTTTTTCATATTTAATTCCTCACTTAGGATATGATGTACTCGTTCTTTTGAGATACCTGTAGTGTCAGCTATTTCAGATAACTTCAATCGTCGATCTGCTAAAACTTTATCATGTACTTTCACGACCATTTCCGGAGTCGTGACGCTTTTTGGATGTCCGGGGCGGGCTTCATCTTGGACACATGTACGACCGCGTTTAAACTCAGCCACCCAGTTTTTTACTGTGGCATAAGAAGGAGCACATTCACCTAAAACATTCTTTAACTCGTCATAGATATCTTTCCCCTTCATGCCCTTCATATGAAGAAACTTTATCACCGCTCTTTGTTCAATTTTATCCATTTTGAAAACAGTTAACGAAATATATTTTCAAATGACAAAAAATCAATAAAATTTTCACGCCACCAAATTCAAATTTAGAACACAGGTTGCCAGAGATACGAATTTAAAAATGACATATATATTTTTTTAATTTTAACTTTTTAAATAGCAGTGGCTAGTTACTTATCATCCCGCCTACGTATAAATACTAATATATGTAGTAGAGAGACTTAAGCCCTTCTCACATTACAATACTCAAAGACGACTATAAGAATCCTACGCAAATCTCGAGGTTGAGTCTCAGTATCTCACATACATTTGTATTGTGAATCGCTCACTTCGCTTCTACGGGAATCCTGCCTGCATCCTACCTACGCGTCGCGACTAGTTTTGCGATGTGCGTCATGTCTGTCGCCCATGCTTATCGTTTCCAAAAAGTATTTCAAAATCGGGGCAAAGCAACAATTAAATTTAAGTAAAAAATCGGAAATTTTGCATACAAAGTTTTTATTCTTTTCTACTTTATATTATTAGGGTTCCGTAAGTCCGAATAAAAAAACGGAACCCTTATAGGATAACTCGTGTGTCCGTCTGTCCGACCATCCCCCCCCCCTCTTATCTCCGAAACTACTGAACCTAAAATTTTGAAGAAAAAAAAAAAAAAAAAAAAAAAAAAAAAAAAAAAAAAACAGAAATTAGTTTTCTACTTATAGATTATAGGGAAAACCTATAAGAAGTCCATGATATTAAAATAACATGGTAAATCACTCAATATTGTGCGGATAGGTAACATCGTACGGAACCCTCTTCACGTGAGTTCAACGAGTTTTTTTGTTATAAATAAAATTCTACTATTTATATTTCTGTTAATATAAGTATGAGCCCAGCCTTTTCTTTTTTTGAATTCTTCTTCCGTTTAGAATAGATAATACATAAAAGTACTCGTTTTGTAATTAGAAATGATACAATTTGGTTCATTTTCAGTCGCATAATATTACAAACCTCGAGTTGCGAACGAGTACGACTGGTATTCTGCTGTAACATCGTATCTAATGATGTAATATCGTATCTGTGTTCCCACAGACAAATGGTTTGGTAATGGTGAGTCGATGGTGCGACAATGTAATAGCTTAAGGCGTCGATTTTTTTATATTAATTTTAGTCTAAATTAATATAAAAGAGTTAATCGCTCTTTTATATTAATTTAGAGGTTTAATAGTTAAGAGGTCCTCGCCGGGAACCTAAAATTTTTCTAGGATTAAAAGTGTCCTATATGTAATAAATTATCAGTGTGCCAAATTTTAACCAAATCCGTTAAGCCCTTTTTGCGTTATTGAGGAACAAATAGGTATAAATATACAAACTTTCGTATACATAATATTATAAGGCTATTAGGATTAAATAATAACGGCAACATATGTACCGCGGGGAAGATGTTTCAGATTAATTCTGGACATGCATATACAAGACTATCACTTTATTTTATTCGTAATTCAAGAAAGATGGCTTCCACTCCAATTTTGATAAAAGCTCTAACAATTACAGTCCTCAGTCTAACAAATTACTTTCGCTCGCATATATACAGGGTGACCTTCTTTGAATTTTAGTATTTACAACTTAAATCAGATCCAAACACAAACTAACATAACATAAATAACCCGATAAATTGTTGTCGGATAAACAAATTGTTTTAACGAGGTTTTGGGACGACTACGACGAGACCGGGACCGGGGATAGCAAAAACAGAAAACTTCACTTTCAGAGGTTACTTGGGACTATATCGACACAGTATACGCTTGCAGCAGTACATAATCTGGGAAATTCAGAGTTTAATTTTAAACTATTATTATTAACGTAAAGGAGACGATCGGCATTTCTTAATGTCGTCGTTTCAATAAACCGATGCCTTTATTTAATCATCCATACTAATATTATAAATCTGTCTGTCTGTTATATTTTTGCAACTTAACTACTCAACCGATCATAATGGGATACAGATAAGACATGGGATTCATCAAGAAAATAGTAAGTACTGTTCCCTAGTGATCTGAAAAATCAAAGTGAGCTAAAACTAATAATATAAATAAAAATTGAATAAATTATTGGTCATATATTTTGTCAGGCGTTATTAACGCAGACGAAGTCGCAAGCAAAGGCTAGTATAATTATAACTACAGTAAATCACCCGTACTAAATCCCGATTTGTTTCATTTACTCACGCAACCTGGAGTAGTGATAATCACACAAATACCTATTATTATATTACTAGAGGCTCCTCCCCGGCTTCGCATCGATATTTTTCTGCAAATTATTACACAGAAACCTTCCTCATAGATCGCTCTTTCTATTAGTGAAAATCGCATGAAAATCAGCTCAGTAGTTTTTGAGATTATCGCGAACAAACATACATACATACATAAATACCTAAGACGCAGCGGGGCACTAAGTTTTATAATGTAAGGAATAATATATTGAATTTTTTTTAAATAAGTATATTTTTGGGTAAAAAACACAAAAGAATTTATTAATGGATTTTATTTTATTCTATTATTTTAACCATTCCATTCTTCTATTATTTTCATCTATCTTCTATTGTTTTAAAAGTCAAGACCAATTAATTTTTTTAAGTAGGTATTACTTAAATAAATAAAGTTCATATAACACAAATGGTGGTCATAATATATCAAGAATAAATTAAACGAATGGGACAACTGCTCTAAAAAACAAAATATCTAAAAAAATCGTCAACTTCAAAGTTTTGTATTAACCACATTTCGCCCCCAAATCATGACAGATTGTAAAGATAACTCTAGCAACTAAATCATCGTCACCTCAGTCGTAGGACGTCTACCGCTGGATATAGGTCTCTTCCACAATTTTCTAATAGGACCGGTCAGAAGCAGTATCTTGGATCAATAATCAAATAATCAGCCATCAGTAACGTGCAACTCCATCAGTGAAATAATTTATTATAGCAAAAAAACTCTTTTAAAAGTTGACATATAAACTATTTATTGACTTTCGTAAGACCGGACGTTAGGCTGGCGGTCTACTCGATGGTCCTGTAACTATAGCAACCACTGTACCGAGTGATACAAAGGTGGACGCAAGAGAGCTGCAGAATAAAGGGTAAGGGACAAGATAGTTAAATAGGGGAATTCTCCTAACTCATGCCTTGAAAAAACTCTGTAAGAATTTCAATTTGGAACAGTACTTTGGGTTAAGAATTGTTTGTTGCGAACAGTGTTTGGAGCAAGTGGTCGTTAATGTCCGCGAATAAAGTTGTAGGTGCGGTTCGGGTGACAAACAAACAAACATTAGCGCAGTTGGCGGTCGTATCTCGACGCTCGCACAGTTTGTCTTGTAGCCTCGTGCACCTATAACGCGACAAGGATGTGGACACAACGAGACGACACATTTTATTTCAATAATAATGCGACACATTGATGGATTTTTCAAACTTAGAAAATCTATTTAATTTAAAAACTTACGAAACCAAAGGATTGTTCTATCAATATGGTTAATTGCTTGTCGCTTTGTTTACTAGATTATTATTATTGTCCTTATTAAATCTATACATTTAATAAAATCCTAAACGAAAAATTTGGTTGAAAAAAATTAAACATGTTTTATTTGTGTTACCGAAGCAAAAAAATAGTTTTTAGAATTTTCGTCTGTTCGTCTGTTGTGTATGTACGCATTTGTTTACGCTATTCTCAGAAACAGCTTAACCGATTAGAATGCGGTTTCCACTGATGTATTATAGCAAGCTTCCCGTAACATTTAGTGTTTGTTTCATTCCAATCGGTTTACAAACAAAATAGTTATGTAAATTTAAAGAATCACGTCCAACATTTTGTCGATAAAAATGCAATAAAATAACTCTTCGGTTGAATTTGCTGAAACTTTAGTTAACTATATATTATCATCTGTAAAACGATCATGATTGAAAGTTTATATAAAGTTAAAAATGATCTATTTAAGTGATTTTGAACTTTCCAATTTAAGTTGACCTCAGATTAATATGATCAGTCATATTAATAGGGTTCAACTTAGACTGGAAAATTTCATATAAATATAATATAATTTTCAAGCAGTTTTTTTATTTTTTGGATTCGGTATAGTATATCCATGTAGTTGCAGTCATTTGGGCAGCCCGTCTGATGGCAGTAACCACCTCTAACAGAGCATCCTCGTGAAATAACTACATGTGTGCTGTTGTGTTTCTGTGTATGAGTAAGGAATGGCAGAACTCATTCTCCTATCCTTTCCAAATTCCTTATCTTAATCCTACTATTGTCAGCAGCGCAGTTTGCAGCACCTTTTTTTTACGGGGTCGCGGAAACTTTGTTATACAATTTCTGCGACCCGTCACGGCTGTCCAGCGCGGGGAGGACGACGCTCCCTGTTGGACCTTCGGCGTACCCGGAAGTAGAGCTACGCCGGCCATCTCGGGGACCTCACAACGGGCGGTTGTCTCCCCTTGGACTACCACCCGGGTCCCGCGTTTGTAGCAATTGTGGCCTGTTTAGTCGTTGCTAGAGGGGACACGAGCCAACGCCAACAGCATCTTCATAACTGTTGCTGAGAGATATAATCATTCTTCAATTTTTAAACATTTTACGAATGTTCTAATATAATAAGTTTTTCGACATTGTAATACAAATGTAAATTAAATTAAAAATTATAACATCTTATCTGAAAATAAATAGGCTGCGCCAAAAAGTGGACTGTCTGAAGAACTTAAACATAAAAAACTATGATAAAATATGTAAATTGTGTTTAGAATGTAATTAGATGTTATTTAATAAATTAAGATAACTATATGTTTTCCAAATAAAATAAAATTATGTTCATTAATAACATAAAAATAAATGTATGCTTAGATAACCAAAGAATTACTTTTTTCTTGTCTTGTCAATTAATGAACGTACAATATTAAAGCTCATTGTGGCCCATACTTATGAAAACAACCCGAAAATGTCACCGGAATCAGTTAGCAGTGAGGTGACATGAATGAATGATAGCCACCCTGCTGCCCTACGCCCCCACGCCCCCCGCAGCCTGACGGACATAATTTATTGGACCCTGCGTACATCAGACTCACCTCTCCAATTACATATTTACACATGTTGTTTACTAATGCTAAAACGATCTAGCCACTAGAAAAGAAACATTGTGACTTCTACAATTTTAAGATAAACTCGTGCCTCCTACTCCCAGGCTCCATAAAATAAGTATTATTTTTAACTAGCTGAACTCGGCCACGCTTCGCTGCGGCCCATATGGCATGGGGCGCGCTGTACTGGACACTGCTTATATATAATAATAGTAGCGTGATGTTATATAGCCTATAGCCTTCTCGATAAATGGACTATTCAAAACAAAAAGATTTATTCAATTCGAACCAGTAGTTCCTGAGATTAGCGCATTCAAACAAACAAACAAACTCTTCAGCTTTATAATATTAGTATAGATTTAATTTTTACAGTACTACAAGTAGTTACTAAACGATGCCCAGCAATTACGTATCTATAACCAAATTTAAGTCATTTATCAAAAGAAAATTAGGTTCTATAATGTACAGTAACTATTTTTCTGACGAAAATGCGGAATGACTGATTTTTTTTTTTTTTGAAATATTTTGTAACATATATATTATTATATTTTAACGTATCCAAATATATAACTTTAATTAAAAATTCTTAATTATAAAATGTTTAATTAGGGTACATTTATCATGTTTCCCTTTACCTTTACACTCTTTCTCTGACTATAAACGATATTTCTTATAACTAGCTCGGAAAGTACGTTGACGGTAGACTTGATGGTTAATTGTTACCATTGACTATGCAATAGGTGCTGCAATTGTGCTGTCGACCTTTGTAGGATAATACATAGGGGATCAGGAAGGCACAGGTTGACTCTGGCATTCGTTACTCATTGACAGACAGAAACACATCAATATACGTGTTGTTATTTCACGATGGTCTCCATATGGGGATGGTACTGCCGCTATCTGGCTGCACAATTTATGACTGCGAAACGCAATGAGAACATTACTTTATTTTTATTAAAGATGGGTTTGCTCTTGACCAGCACCTAAACATGTAGGAAGATGAGGCCGACGATGGAGCGAGCTCAGAAGATGCCTATTCACTCGAATCTTGAAAAGATTTGGGTTGTATGAGCTCGGAAATAGAGACGCCGGCAGGGAGTTCAATCCTTAACAGTGCGCATTATAAAAGATGTTTTAAAGCGCTTGATCCGAGTTAGAGGGATTTCGACAAGGTGAGGATGGTAACCAGCCATATATACGTCTGCATGTCCGATATAAAAAAGGGGAAGGCGGTCTGATCTCATGCAGCTCCCGAGCACACTCTCCAAAGTACATCTTATGGAATACACACAGACAGGCAATTTTGCGTCTATGTGCCAGGTTCTGCAGCTTAGTTCTTATTAGTGTACCGTCGGCAATGAGCCTCCTAGCTCTGCGATCCACCGCGTCGAGTGCGGCAAGTTGGTATTTTGCTGAGCCATCCCAAAGATGACAGCAATACTCCATGCAAGATCGAACTTGTGCCTTGTACAAAGAGAGGAGTTGTCCAGGCGTGAAGCACCGCTTCACCTTATTAAGGAGCTCCAGCTTTTTGCCCCCCGTTTGGTTTTGGACTCGATAGAAGTACAGCAACTTTTATACGATATCTTTAATATAAATAAGTTTCAAATAAATCTTTCACATTTAATAATTTTTATACTTTACTAGATTTACCTATGATCTTCGCAGTACCAGGTGAAATTCAGAACATTTTTCGCATTCCACATTATCCTTAAAATAGATGAATTTCCGAAAGTGGTGGCAAAATTATCCTATAGTTTCATATTCCATTAATTTTCCGGATATTCTATTGTGCAGCCGCCATAATGAATGGATATTATGTTAAACTCATTATCATTATGCAGTTGTTTGTTCCAGCATAATCATACAAAATGTGGCCTCGGGCCAAATTGTACCTTGCAATATTTGATATAGAGTTTAAAGTCACGAGAATAAATAGCTTGAACGTGGTTTATGGCGTGAAAATTTTAATGTACGTTTGTCAAATTAAAACGCACATAGGCCGAAACACACGGTTATGAGTCGCAAATTATCAAATCAAATGTTATATAAAACTTTGAAAGTAAAGATGTTTTCAATGAAGGACGGCCGAATAATTTTATGAATCAAATTATAAAGTTACTAGCTGTGCCCGCGACTTCGTACGCATGGTACTCGGAATAACGCCTAACTTTTTTGTTTGTAAACAGATTGCAATGAAATTTTACGCTAAATATTACCGGAAGCTTGCGACAATACGTCAGTGGAAACCACATGAAAATCGGTTAAGCCGCTTCTGAAATTTGTGTTAAGGGCTTCACTTGGGCAAATGACATTTACTTTAGAACTCGCTGGCGGCGGAGACAATTCAACAAGCCTAGAAAATGTGTTTTTTTTTTTAATTTTACCATTATTTTGCCATACCATTCAATTTTTAAACTGACATTAACTTATTGATAGGTACAGGATTCATATGCGCGCAATAAGCCGTTTTCGAGAGAAATTTTCAATAAAAGTCAAATTCTTCTTGTGTTCTAACTTTTTTTAGGTAAACAACGATTTCATTGTAGATTAAAATATACCAGCGTAAGCTGAACCCTACTTAATATGATCGATCCTATAGATCTGAGGTCAAATTAGTTTGAACTTTTCAAAATAAAATAAAATAAAATTTCCATTTTTAATATAGAAGATATTAAAGATCGAAATAATATACTTTTTAACTAATTTTTATTGAATATCGATTAATCTTTTTCAGGGCAATAATTAAATTTTTTAGTCTGCAATTCCATATGCAATTCAGGTCTTTACGAAACCAATTTTTTTTTAATATATCAGCCAGACAGTCAAAAAATTTAAACTAATTTTATCGAAATAAAATATGGGATGAGAGTATTACTCGTAGTTACCTGTTGGGGTATTTTTAAACTCTGAATCCGTAACTTCAGAGCAATTCCCTCAAACTGCAAATAAAAAGTAGCGAAATGTAGTAACACATGTTTCCATCTTCTGCAACTATTGCGATACAAGTGCATATATTGTATTATTGTGAGAAAGTTTAGTTGGAACTGCCGCGACGAACACCGGGTGTTTAGTAGGGTACAATGCTTAATTAGACCACCTTACATATTAATGTAAGGTGGTCCTTATCAGGACGTGATCCTTATCAGATCGTCGGTCCACCTTGTGCGTGGACGTCCTAAGCTGCGAATGCCGATCCGTGCTCCACTCGAGAACCTTCGGGCAACTGAACAGCCGTCGGCTCTTCGTAGTATGTGTCCTGCCCACTGCCACTTCAACTTATCCGCTAGCTTACGTTGGTAACTTTCGTTCGTCTACAGATCTCCTCATTTACGCTTCGTGTGATTTTATGGATGAGGAATATTGATGACCTTTCTATCTATAAATCCCACTATTTTTCCATTTGATTTGCGATCTAGATGTGATATCTTACTCCCAGTAAGAAATCCTCTCCTTACTTCCTCGCACTGTCACGATGTTGCCTTTTCTGTCCACACACTGCCCTACTCGCGCAATTAATCGCACTAGGTCGCATGCTTTTGCAACACAATGGATGTTGAAATTGTGTCAGCGCGCGCGCTATGCGTTTATAGTATAAGTAATTATATGAATTATGCTAAATATTATAATACATTATAATTAATATAATTATATTATCTATTTTCCGTTAGACGGCGGCGGCATGATTTAAAAAAGCGTGTTAAAAATGACTCTTGACGTGCTTCTATAACTCTTGACTGACTGCGTCTTATAATGATTATGGGGCCGGCTACTCGCTCTCGTGTTGCCGGTCCTTTGAATCGCGCCCAAAAAACTGACAGGACCATGACGTGCGGCATGACGAGTAATGTTACCTCACCACGTCTCTGCCTCCTTTCCTCGCTACTTCCCATGCCTCTCGACGATTGTATGGTAGCACCATTAAAAGTAGCCAGTAATCATGTTTTATTTTGCTAAAACTCACAAGAGAATTTACAGAGACAATTCTTTTGAAAATAATCGTTCGGAAAATTTAGAAGCTAATAGAAGTCGGTGCTTGGGGTGTATACCTAAACGTTGCTGAGGCTGGACGCTCATACATTTCCGCGCAATATATTTTCCTGGTAAAAATTGTGGTGTCAAGTAGTGTACAGTTTACCCTGCACAAGTGCACACTCGTGCACTACGTGCAGCGTTCGAGAGAAGTAATGGAGTAGTTTAAATGCGCACCGGCTCTAAACAAGTGCAAGCCAATAATCGCGGCTGTACGCCACTCGCTGTTCGCAGGTGGGAGCACATATACGTTGTAAACGGCGACCCGTTGCTTTCTTGCTCCACACACCCGCTCCTTGTGCAATTGCAACAAGGCTAATTAAAACAAAAGCACATTAAAACCAGCAAAGAGTGCCTAATAGTAATTAAAAATAGTTTTTTGGGTATACATTTATGGTGTTTGTTGAAAATAATAAAATGAATATTAAAGGTAAATACTTATTTCAACTTTTTTTTACTGCGTTTAAAATGTCAGTTGTCTATTGTAACTAATTTACAGTAGCAATACCTACATACTAATTAAATTATAGTTTCAACTACTATATTCTATCTATATTATGTCTTAATAACCCTTCTTGCTGTTATTTTAATGTAATTCTATTATCCATTTTGTACCTCAATGAAGAGGTATATAAAAAAAAATTAAACTAAAGAAAGTAGGTAGATATTAAGATACCGTTTCGGCTTAGATTAGGCGTTAATATCAAACACAAAAGGTTTAAAATAAATATTAAAAAAAATGTTTAGAATTAATAAATATATAATATTACTGGCTGGTACCCGTGACTTCGCTTTGATATAGTTAGCTGTGACGACGGATCCCTTGGCAACTTACCATTTTTCCAGGATAAAAAGTATTCTATATTTTAATCCAGTTAATAAGCTATCTGTGTCCCAAATTTCATCCAAATCTGTCAAAGTACAGATATTTTTGCGTGAAAAAGTAACAAACATATGTATATATATCCATACATTCATAGACCGTCACAAACTTTCGCCTTTATAATATTGGTAGGATGCAACACTCAATTGTTATACTTTATTCTTTTAACTGTGAATGTGCAGTAAATTCCTAAAGCAATTTGTATGATATGACAAATAATACATACAATGACAAACGCAGCTGGCTTATGAACAATGCAAAAATAAATACCTTTTCTGGTTTATACGCTTTTATGCCCCACATGCTACTCAAAAGAGTCAAAAGGTGACGTTTAAAAAAGGCCTATGTCCAACAGTAATATGCTGATTATGATTAAATATAATAGGACATAAATTATTCATAGTTACTAATTTTTCCACTAAAATATTATGCTATCTCAATTGCAAATTATGTAGAGAAAATTATTTTAATATAAATAATGTTATCGAACTAAGAACAATAAAAAAAAGAAATAGTATTATAAAAAGATAAAATATTCTAAGATATCATTTAAAATTTCAACAAACAATACTTTGTTAAAACCTAACTAGTCGAGAATTAAGCCGAGTGAAAGTCAGGAGCCACTGATTACAGTCAAGATAGCATCGTTAGCATACAATCTCGGATCAAAAGCACCTGATTTACCTCTTTAACACATCAAAAAGCCCTGATGGAGGAGATATTGGGACTAAATGAGCGTATCTTACGGTATCTTCTTAGGAAAAACATCCAACTTAGCTCGACCCATCTCACTCCCTCCGGCCTCCTATAAAAGTGATAATGTACAAGGTAATTCGCTATGATAGGTGGACCTGTATATAATGGTCACACGGTAAGTTCGTTACACTGCTGGGAGAGTTGTTTTACTTAATTTAAGGTTACTTTGTGGCTAGAGCAGGGAGAGAAAATCCACTGTGGCAATTATTGATCACACTCCCTCGCTTTTATCAGGCTCTTAAGTGCACGATGTTGATTTTGAAATATTTTTTGTCATATATTGCGTTAAAAAATAAATTATTCTTTTATAGTAATATTATAAAGAGATAAGGGTACTATCATACTCAACATTATATAATTTGTTCAATTATTTTTCTTTTTAAAAAAAAAGACTACCAAAATTAAATCAAGATTAAAGGTATTTAAGTGTTGGATTATATTGTACTGTATAATTTACACCCAAGAGAACTTGCAATAGATACAGACTGCGGATTATTAATATTTGAATAAATTAATGGAGTCTAAACACCACAAAATAGGTTTCAGTTTAAATAAGTATGATAAGTTAATGATATATGAAAGCATACTTGTCAGAAATATTGAGGTAATCTAATGGATCTATGGTCTCTTGAAAACTCTCTCTCTTTTAAATAATGTTTGAAAACCTCTCATTCTGCTAGAAATTCTAGAACGGCACTGCTGCGTACACCATCAAGGTGTCTGCAATGCTGTGTCTGCCAGGCTTCCTGGAGGAAATGGTTGGCGGGAGTAGTGTTACCGACCCACAACGCAAAATCTGTCAAACTTGTACTTAAATTATTGTGTAACGCAGACTGACCGCGCATTAGACGAGACATATAGATCTCGGAAACGCCAGAGAGGTTTTAGTGCCTCCTTTGATTAGATGGCAGGGAGAAAGGGAAGCAAAATATAAGAATCTTCCCATAAGAGTTTTCCCGTTGGATGAGTGGTTAGAGGATGAGTGGTTCTAGGGTTGCCAGGTTCGAATCCCGGCAGGGTCAACTTTGAAAAATGAACTTTTCAAATTTGGCTCTGGTCTGGATCTGGAAAGTAGTGGCAGGATACACTGCATTTCGCAGTCATTTGGGCAGCCCGTCTGGCAGCAGTAACCACAGAAGTAACCACAGAACCCCTTACAGAAGACCACCGTGAAATAAAAGCACGTGTGCTGTAGTGTTTCGATGAGTGAGTAAGGGATGCCAGAGCCCATTTCTCTATTCCCCCCTTATCCTAAGAAGAAGATAAGAAATTATCTTATCCTTAATCCTACTGTAGTCGGCAGCGCATTTGCAGCAGCTTTGGCGTTGCTTGTGTTATAGGCGATGATAGCCACCTACCATCAAGTGCACCGTCAGCCTGTCTGCCGATCTTAACATAAAAAAACAAAGATAAGCATTTCGCAAGGAATGTTGCTTAAAAATCTAAAATAAACTTGATATCTTTTTTACCCATTCTGGCCAATTTGTGTAAGTAGGTATGGGAATAAATAAAAAAAAAACACTATTAAATGTTTCTAGGATACATAAAGTTTATTTAGAGAAATGTTTACGAATGCCCGAAGGTTATAGGAAATGAATAAAATATGACCTGCGGGAGGCGATAGCAATCCAGATGGCTCTGAATACCGCTTGTCAATAATAAATTTTGTTGAGTGAATTGTAGATGGAATACAAGATACGACATTATGTTCCTAAACAAGTCGGCACACAATATTACTTTATTTAGATATTCATTGGAATAATATTAAGAGAGGGTTCAATTGTCTAAATTTTTAGCAAGATATAATATTCTTGTTTCTTGTTTCTGGGTAAGGCATTGTTGCTCTACTGCTGGACACTGTACAGCATGTAGCCCACCTATGGCAATCCATAAGAACATCTGCAGGTGTGCAAGTCCACCTGCAAGTCCCGAGCCAGATATGATTCTGGGTAAGAAGCGAGATGAAGACTGTGGAATTGGCACTCGCATCACAACAACGCTTTCCATTGCTGAGTTGTGCAGCTTATGAGAGACTGTGGAATGCGAGCTCTGATACTGCACATCCTTTTCTTGACTCAATCCAACTCGAGTCGAAAATTTCAATCCATTGACTTGCTGACATCACCCTTCTTCATCCTGAAAGACCACTTTTACCATCTATTCTATAATAAAATTATAATAAAATCGTCAACTAACCCAGTCTATAGATTAAACATTAAAAAAAAATTTGCACACGTTGTACTTATGTTACTGAGGTAAAAAAAAAGTTTTAAAATTTATCTCTGTTTGTCTGTACGTTTGTGCACGCTAATCTCAGAAACGGCTTAACCAATTTGAATGAAGTTTTCACTGATGCATTGTAGCAAGTATCCCGTAATATTTAGTGTTTATTTCATTCCAACAAAAAGTTACACGCTATACTGAATACCACGCGTGCGAAGTTGCGGGCTCAGCTAGTTACCAATATAAACTTGTCGGCGCTTTTGATTAACGAGAGTATACAGCAATGACAACTGTCAGTTGTCAACTAGAGAGCGGGAGCGGAATGTCATTGTCGTGGACTCTGACACAACACCGAGCGCTAGCGCAGAGGCATCGTGGCCGAGGATTACCTTACGAGAAGGCAATCGGTTTACATCAAGTGAATTGTGCTACGTGTTTGGTGGAGTGTTATCTGATTTGGTGTGATTGGCCAGTGGACAATGCGATCGAGGACTTATTTTGTGCCGATTATAGCGTTTGGTTTAGAATTACAAAGCATGACGTAATGTTGAATTATATTCTCCGCGCCCGATTATTCGCGCCTATATGTCGTGATCAAATAATATGGAGGACCCTAATAAAATCCCTTCAAACTTTTTTAAATGTAGAGAGTTAACCGTAAATAAACATATCACACATGTATATAAATACATATATAGTCTATATATACATACGTAGGTAAATGTAATATAGTTCAGTAGCGTTTTCTAATTTGTTTCTTTTTGTTTAAAAGCTTTTGAGGAAATATAAAATTGTAAAAACGTAGTGTTTATTTTTTTCGCCACTGGTCGAACTTCGGCCAGTGGTCGAACACTAGTATATAAAATTGGGTAACAAATGTTTTTCACTCATAACGGAAGTATTTTAATTCTTATAAATTTAAATTTGTCTAATATCGGCTAAGTCAGGAATGTCAAATCTAAAATTCTAGTCAGGGTTCAGTGTTGTGTATATTATGTAATAACAATAGCTATTCATAACAGTAGTTTTTCGAGTACTTTGTGTGTCCTAAAAATAAGATAGTGATTTGTGAACGCGTCTCGCCTGTGGAATAGACGCTGATTGTGAACGCCAATCGTCGTTTCTATTAGATTGCATCCCACCATTACACCGTCGGGCCCCTAAAACTCAGAATTTCAATTACGAATTAAAATCTGTTTTTGTAGAAAAATACCTTACGCTTCACCGCGGATTTTTTGGAGTTCAAGTGTTTACAAAAATTTATAATCTTTTAGAATCTGAATAGACTAAGATAAGATAACAAAACATAACGTAGGTATATATATACAACAAAAGGTGTCTTATTTGTTTTTTAATCAACATCTCTGCCATCCAGCTTGAAGCAAGTCCCTTTGCAAAAGACGGGATGTACCTAACCTCAAAAATGCACCTTTCAAATAGTAAATTTTACAGTTATTTTGTAATAACATGAGATTTACATAGGTACAATAGATAACCTAAATCTAGATTTTTTTTCAGACATTCACCACTGCATAGTAAGTAGTAAGTTACAGCATCCTTATCTTAGGCTATTGTTGCTGCTTTTGCTTAACATAGACAATAGCAGGTAGTTTCGTGGCCGTACACAGATCGGCAGCGATTTGCGAACGATTTGCGTCACGGAATCACCGCGCCTCGCATTCTGAATACGATATTCAACTTATATGGTACACTTTTATATTAAGATTTATTTACTATATTTGTTGTTACGAGTGAAAATGTGAAATATTTCCATTTCGAACATGAGATAAATCGTAATACTGAAAAAAAAATAATAGCTGATAATAATAAAAGCAGCTCCGAATTAATTAGTAAATAATTAAATACGAAACAATTATATAAAATTTTATGTTTATTTCGAGGTAACTCGTAACAGGAATATATGTCGGCGCTTTTGATTTACGGGAGTGAACAGCACTGACAACTGTCATTTGTCAACTGGACAGCGGGATCGGAATGTCATTGTCGTTGACTCTGACACAACACCGAGCGCTAGCGCAGAGGGTCGTCGGCCGGGGAGTACCTCACGGGAAGGCAATCGGTTGACATCAAGGGACTGGTGCTACGTGTTTGGTGGAGTGTTATCTGATTTGGTGTGATTGGCTGGTGGACAGTGCGATCGAGGACTTATTTTGAGCCGATTGTGGCGTTTTGTTTGGAATTGCAGCGCGTGACCTAACGTGATCAAATATGGATCAAATATTCGCGCCTATCTGTGATCAAGTGTGGAGACCAATGATACGAAGAATCCTGGTCGTGACCTTTCGGGACCGATGATGCCGGGGACTCTAATCGTGTCCCTACATATAAATCACTCTGTTTTTTAAACAGCTAGTTGACAAATATAATGAATTATATTTGTCAACTAGCTGTGCCCGCGACTTCGTACGCTTGGTATTCACAATAGAGCGTATTTTTTTGTTTGTAAACAGATTGGAATGAAATATACACTAATGTTATGGAAAGCCTCTACAATACATCAATGTAATCCATATGAAAATCGGTTAAGCCGTTTCTGAGATTAGCGTGCACAAACAAAAATTTATTTTTGACCTCGTTTACAATTTTTTTTATTTCATGTACAGACATGGTTCGCTTACAATTTTATTATATTGTTATGACTAACTATTGGAAAAAGCGTTCGCGCCGGCCGAAAGTCTAGAACGTCCGACCCTATCGATGGTAACCACGCCCCTTACCGATTAATGTCAAAGGAAATTGGTCCTTATGTTTACAACATAGAGTTTACATTACAACAGAAAAAGCATTCCCGAACTTTCATTGGCTTGTTTACATTTTCTGGTAAATTCGAAATACATCGAATACATCGAGTTGAGTTAGTGGCGCGAAAACCAGCAATACGAAAGAAATTCTTCGGAGCTTTCGCGAATTTACCTGCGGCAGTGAACCGGCGACACGTTAAGGAAATCGGATATCGGTTTCATCGGACAAGTTTGGCAATTTTGGCAGTCATCTTGGTTTGTGAAAATAAATCGTTCCTTTCGCCCTTAAACTGCATTTTAACTCACCCCGCACCTAACAATATGTATAGATTAAAACATTAAACAGTTTATGCTTAGTAGTTCTAATACTAGGTTCTATCCAAAACTAATGATAATCGGTTATTACCAGTCCAAATTAAAATCCCTAGAAATATATTTGTTTGAACGATTGAAGAGATAAAATAGATGAAAACGAAAAAAAGAGCTCATATCAGGTATCTTCTGTTTGAGAGAAAGAGTGTACTAAGTGGTGGCGTATGCTTATATTATAGTGAAAATGCTTCTTTTTATTCAACATTTTCATGTTGAGCTAAGAAGTTCATGATGGACAGAACATTCATTGAAAATGAACAGGCGAAGGACACCAATCCAGGTCCTACATGAAGATGACGAGAAAAAAGACGAACGTGACGTTATATTGTCAAATAAGGATGTCATATCAAAGAATAACTTGGGCAAATGACATTTACATTAGAACTCTGGCGGCGGAGACAACTCAACAGCCCTAGAATTTTTTTTTTTTTTGTTTTTACCATTAGAACAATACACAAAAAAAAAATTTTATTAATACAATTTTTTAAACTGACATTAACTTATTAATAGGCACAGGATTCATATGCGCGCAATAAGCCGTTTTCGAGAGAATTTTCAATAAAAGTCAAATTCTTCTTGTGTTCTAACTTTTTTTGTGGAGTTTCTATTACTTTAACGAAAATTCTAGTTAATACAATTGGTTCTTCACATGTTTATGTATAATATATCTTTTTTTTTCAAAGCAATTGTGTTGTCTATTTTTTGTAATATCTTCATTAAACAATGGAATTTTTTAGTATTTAGCGTTTTTTCCACCTTAATAGCAGTTGGTAGCCAAACTATGTAGTTAAAAACAAGATAAAACAAGAATTGCTGAACGCAATGTAAGACCGCTCCACGCATAGTTACCGACGCAACAGCAGCGCTCCGTCCCGCAACATCGCTAGTACCTAGGATCATAAAATAACAATAATATTTCCTCCTATTTTGCGTTTAGCTTTAATGAAACGCCTCACGAGGGCGGAAATTAATATCTCAACTATCCCGCGAAGATCGCGTCTCGTCAGGAACTTGTTTGCCTCTACATTAAACTTGTATTGTTTTCGGTAAAAGGGTGATAGTCTCGCGGCTTAATTACTTACATTTGCCTCACAGTGTGGACTCGGGTATTCCAATTCTATATTGCCGTACGAAAATATATCGGTGTATCTCAGGCTATATAGTTATCCCAGGAGTGGTTTTAATTAAAGGGTACAATTTAAAGGCTCACTAAAATAATTTTTATACTCTAAGCCTAACTACCGAGTAAAATAAATTAACTCCAATGTATGAATTCTTACTCTAATACCGAGGTCCCTAAAGTAAAACGTTTTAAGTTCCAAAATATACACATATCGGAATAATTTAACGCTCTGTATATTTATTATTTTTGCTTGCCAAAATGGGTAATTGCTCCCCAAATTTTGTTTTACTGAAACAGTAACTTTGGTACTAAATACTACGGTTCTAATTAGGTTTAATGTAGTCAAATTTTTCAACCTGAATCCAGAATATGGTTTGGATGTTTTATGGATTGTGTGTGCTATATGTTGTGATGTGGGTGATATTGCTTAACTAACACTAATACTGATATTTCTAACAAACAAGGTCTGAAAAGACTTATTTGCACTGGAAACAAATTTAGGTTAAACTTTGGAATCTTTATGAAATTAATAGGTCCTCTCTTGATGTTAACCTGACATTGCCTTAAGAATTCTGAAGAGACCGAAACAGGTGGCATTTTTGACATAAAAATTCCCGGATTAAAAACTCTTAAACCATTTTTATGCTACTCTTACTGACACTGCATTAGGTCCATAAACATCACAAATTTTTTTCGCGGCTTGCGTTGCATTTTTTCCTTTTTTGTAATAAAATTTTAAAATGTATCCAATTTTTTCACTCATTTTGATTGATAGAGAAACAAATGAAAAATAGATGGGGAAAAACATTTTACTAATTCGTTTCTTTTTTTGAAATGTAACCTTTTTAATGTCATCAAAATTAATCAGATACAAATTTATATTAAAGATACAGATACAAAAGAAATTTTATTACAAGTTTATACATACTATATGCGAAACGACTTTTTCCCTGACCTAATAAATGCTAGCGGATCGGACTGACTATGTATTACATGTGTTACAATTATTTGTACTGGAAACAAATAGATTTGGTTGTGAATATGTATAACATTGAGAGTGAAATATTTATTTGGCTACTGTTAACATATGTTTGGGATAAACAATATTATACTAGGCATTAAAAAAATTGTATACGATCGACCGTTACCTTTTTGCCTCAACAAAGAATACTAAAATGAAAAACATAAATAAATATTGATAATATCTATTTAGCGACAATATAAAATATTTGGTCTGAAATTGACTTTTACGGCGGCGTTTATATATTTTTGTGTCCAACAATAAAAGGGAAAACTTTTCTACATTTTTACGATAGTTCATAAAACACAATGACCTACACATTTTGACTGATATTTGAATTCATTGACAGTAAAATAAGTCAATTTCTGGTATCCGTTTAAACACAAGCCTTAATTATGTTCGAAGTGAAATTATTATATAAATATCTTGCATGGCATGCATTATGGTTTATTAATTTTTAATTAATTTCTTCTTTACCTATCAGGATGCCGACCATCAAGCAGGTCGTCAGCTTGCTTGCCACACTAAATACAATAAAAAATCTAAGCTAACATATCTCTGAAATTGTCACCATTATAGCGAAATCCAAGACACACTTCTAGACGAAGAAACTTAGGGGGGCAAGATTGTCGAATGTAGGATTTTACTGATGATCTCTCAATGAAAACCGCATAACTTTAATATCTCGAATAATATACGACATAGTAAATATAAAATGGATCTTCCAGACGCACCAGGCGCAGCTACCGCAAGAACCTACCATCAAAAGGAGGTTGTAATTATGTAAGATGAAACAATGTCACTCAACAGAAATGTTATCGACACAAGAATCATACAACCAACATTTTAACAGTAAGATGTCTTTATAATTTTATACCTTCATTTTTCCTGAAATATTGAAAGTAAAAAATCAATAATAAATAGATGCGCGAGTCCTTTTTTTTAAAAAAAAACAGTGATTTATTCGTATAAAGAGTCTGCTAAAACCAATTAGATACAATTAATAATTCCTGATTTCATAAATTAAAAGTATTGTTGTATGAAAATTCTTATGCTTGATTTTGAGTCTAGTTGAATTGAAATGCGAGTCGACGGTATGAAAGTTTAAAGTAGACTGCCTGATTGTTACAATAATAGATTAATAAATTTGGTATGAACTACATAGGTTACATTGCAAATATTATTATGTATAACTAGGTTTTTATTATTGATTGATAGGTTTTAATCATCGAACTTTAAACTTATTATTTATGTGAGAGTTTTTTACTGATTTTTTTTTTAAATATAAGACTTATGATTGAATTATTATTCAAAATAAAGAGTGATAGATAAGTCAGCAAATTCGGAAACCAATTAATGCCAGATCGCTACAATGTTTGGCTATAAAATTGTGCTACAATAAAATTATAAGAAATCCAGAGACACAACAGTGCGAATAAAGAAATTTACGATATTCCTACTCACCTTCTCTTACATACTGAATCTTTATTTCACTGTTGTGTTTCGAGAAACCGTTTATATAGTTTAAATTATGTGGTGATTTCAACTTACTGTTTTGGTTATTGTAGCCTGTCATTGTCTGTCGCACCGTCCCGCACTCGTCCCGCGTTGACTGAAAATCTCAAACGGCAGCGAACCAATTATTTTATAATGAATTTAATATGTGTAAAACGCTTCACGAAGCTGTTGTCAACAATATTAAATTCGCTCATTTTCACCGCTTTTCAATCCTTTCTTTTTATTTATGCCAACAAAATACAGTGTTGCCCAAATGTTGGTTCTTTTATAATTACTTCATTGAACAAATGAATTTAGTTTTTTAGTTCAGTATCGGTTTCTGTACATATAAGCACCAATACTGTGCATAGGGCATAACTATGGTCCTCATAAAAAAACTCAACGTCGCTCAACGAGCTATGGAAAGGGCTATGCTCGAGGTTATACTGCAAGATCGAATGAGGAATGAGGAGATGAGAGAACGAAAGTTACTGATTTAACCCGGTGGATTAGAAGGTGATGGTAGTGGGCGGAACACAGGAGAGCTGATGGCAGCTGGGGCCCCGAAGTTTTTCAAATGGAGATGACAGACCGACAAACACAGCGCAGATGTTTACCCACAAGGACGACCCCACAGACGACCTGATAAGGACAGCGGATCGACGGTGGGTCCAGATTGCTTCTGACCGGTGTTTTTGAAAAATTAGGAGAAAGGTATTTGTGTAGCAGTGATGATACGGATGATACGGATGACTGGCCAAAAAATTTTTTTTTCTGGAAGTTTAGGCTGTATTATAAGCTTTTAACGACAAAAAAATTCCTCGTTTCTTCGTGGTGTTCTGCTTTACAGACAGAACAATCGATTTAATATTAAATATCTGTTAAATCTAATGAAAAGTATAGGGATTCTACAGCTCCAACCTCAATTAATTCACCATTCAATCTCTCATTCACTGCGATATTTTTTTTGCCGTTTTGTTCAATAACTTCTTGGTATATTGAGGATATCAAAGAATTGTCAAAAGTACTTTTGACCCTCTCTTATTTATGTCAGCTTTGCCCTCGTTCAAGAGCTCTAGGCAAATTCACATGTTTTCATTTTTGTTAGGCAAAATTTCGATTCTTGTTTGTGGTGTCGAAGGTGTGAAGGTGCTGATGATAAGAGCGGGCGTTTGTCGTGAGAACTTAAGCGAGACTAGGGGCTGCGCTGGCGGCTTGCGCGCGCTGCTTTTCAGTTGTCGCGTTACGAATGCGTGCGTATTATGTATGTAGGCATTATATGTGTGCCTCTAAGAGGGAACGAGAGTCCAGCGGAATTTGAAAAATAGGTATTTGAAGAAACTATTGCCATCGCGTTGCGCTCGAACCAGCAAGCTCTCTATGGTGTGTGAAAAGTCTGTGTTTGTGTGCGTGGCAACTCTAGAGTTTCGATAACATTATCGATAAATACCACTTCCTTTGTTATATACGTATTAGAAAGAAAAAGATTTTATTTAAGACGGACACAACACACACAATGACACAATACAAGTTACTTAACAAATTTTACAAGACTATCATAGTTGCCAGTGCATGCAGTAGTGCCTCGTCTCAAATGGGCACCCAACTCAGGATGTGCTGTGTGTGCTACAAGCCACACAGCCCTGATCTTCCGTCGGGGGCCTCACTCTGAGTTCACGGACGTCCGCCAACTCCACATTACTCAATGTACTAGATAAATAAATAAACAAATATGTACAACATACATAGCCTTTAAATAGATTACTTTATACGTATTGTGCTATGCTTTTACATACGTACATAGAATACACAATTAAAATAAAAAATTAAATTATTGAGATCTCGCTTCTTAAATTTTCTTGTTTCTGCTGCTGTTCCTTAAGAAACTCCTTCAATTTGGTTTTAAACCCGTGCAAACTTTGAACCTTCCGAATAGGTGGAGGTATATTATTCCAGATCTTACTGGCCGCGTAACGGAAACTACCTCTATAAGCCGCCGACACATGGCGTGGCGTGCACAGTTCCCGGGAATGCCTACGCGCCTCGCTAGATCTAGAACCCCGAATAAATGCGAGTCGATTATACAAATATCTCGGTGATTCGAATTTTATTAATCCAAAGAGTAAACCTGCCAGATGCAGTTTCTGTCTAGACCTCATTTTTAAAATCACATGTTTATTTAAAAAAGGCGTGACATGGCTTCGAGGAGGTATTTTAAAGCAAAAACGTGCACATGCACTCTGTACTCTCTGGATTAGTCGTTGAGTTCGTTTTAGCAGACGAGGACCAAACACTGTATCCATATAGTTAAGTCTGGACAGAACAAGCGTCTCAACCAACTGTATTCGCAATTCTTCACTCAGATATGCTCTAATTTTGTACAACACTTTAAGTTTATAAAAGCAAGTTCTAACAGATTGGATTATATGCTGTTCAAAAGTTAACTTAGCGTCCATAACAAGCCCTAAGTTTCTAGCCTCATAAACACGCTCAATGGGTTTCTCCATAATTGCGATATTCACACTAAAGTTTAACTTCGAAATTTGATTTTTTGTACCAAAAATTATGTACTTTGTCTTATTTGGATTGAGGACCAGATTATTATCCTGTGACCATTTAGATATATTAGCGAGATCGTGATTAAGTTTATTAATAGCTGAATCGGCCTGCTCCGGGCGAAAAGAAATGTATATCTGTACATCGTCCGCGTATAGGTGGTACTTACAGTGCTGAATGCTACTTATTATATCAGCAGAGAAAATAATATATAAAACTGGTCCCAAAACCGAACCCTGAGGCACCCCACGCTCAACGGGTGCTTCTTCAGAAAGAACACTAGTACCGCTAGCCCTTGACAACCTCACGTACTGCCGTCTACCACGCAAATAACTATCAAACCATTTTATGGCTTTTGCGTCAAACCCGTAGTAACTCAGTTTAGATAATAGTAAAGTAGTGTTAATCGTGTCGAAAGCACGCGAAAAATCAAGAAGAACCAACAGTGTACACATACCCTTATCCTGTGCCTCAAAAATATTGTCAGTGACATCTAACATGGCTGTAGCCGTGCTACGTCCCTTACGAAAACCTGATTGATTTTCAGGGAGTATGGAATTATCTTCCAGGTAACTAATTACTTGGGAACAAACAATTTTTTCCAGTATTTTTGATAGGCATGGTAAAATACTAATTGGCCTAAGCTGCTTTAATTCGATTGGGTTATTTACTTTGGGCAGAGGTTGTACAATAGCAGTTTTCCAAAGATCAGGAAAGGTTGAGGTAGTTATAGACGTATTAGTCTATCGTATTAGTCTGAACCCCCCTTCAGCCTTCCCCCGCAGAGTGCGATAGGGACAAATGCAGCTCAGACCGATTATACCTACTAAATTTTTGACTAAATCGACTAAATCGTATTCCCCTATTTTCTCCTTAAAAATTTAGCCTAACGAATAATTTCTTGCAAAAATATTTTGAAGATGAATGATTCTATGTCCCTATCAATTTTTTTTATCTTAAAAATCTTTCAAATTTGCTTTATAGTCGTCTGATTAGGGTGGTATAAAAGGGCCATTTATTACCATTTCTGAAGAGTCATATTTTCTTGTGTAATTAGTTGGTGGAAAAAAATATATGATAGGGACGTAGCATAGCAGATCTAGACAAAAAATTATTGCTCTAAAAGCATTATCCAGGTAGAAAACAGGGGAATACATTTGTATGGAAAAACGCTGCTAGCGTTCCCTGCTAGCTTGTTTGTCCGTCTAGCACTTGTTACAGAACAGAATTTTTATATTCAAGCGGCCAGGTATTAGACCTCTTCTAAGGAGTTTACACCCGAAAATCTGACGTCATGGTCTGAAAACGGGTGCAAAGTTACTACGGCAACGATGTAAATAAACATAAAAGAAATGTCACAAAAATACATTTTTGTGAATATTTAACAATGTGCTTGGAAATATAACTAAATGTAATTAGTAATTTATAGAAAATGAAAAAGGGCATGTACTCACGTGGTACCCCTATGTCTAATACGTATATTTACAATAGAAAATGTAATTGAAGGTGAGCCATACAAACGAAAAACTCAAAGAAAAACCAGAAAATAATAAGTACTAATCCTGTAACTAATACAATAACTTCTTATAGGAATAAGCTTTCCTACGAAAGCATAGAAGAGTCAATTTTCAAAGAATTATGACATAATGAAGGTCAGAGAAAATGTTAATGAAAAACTCAAAGATCAATAACAACGGAAAGAGAAGAAGAAGGTGGATTATCAACCTATTATACTGTTAGTACCAATATTATAAGTGAACACAAAGTAGATATATAAATATTGATACGAATATTATAGTTAATATTACATATTCCACTACTGATAGAAATATTAATACTACACACTCACAATACAAATATCACGCCACATTGTGTAAAGTTATCATTCTGTATGGAAAGATGATGATAATTCCGCGTGATATAATGCCGCGTTTTGTGTTAGCACGTGCCGTGTTGTGTCGATCCGCAGCACACTGTGGCGAGTAGTGTGACACTCGGATGCGCTGGACGTTGTACCATGTACCATGAATATTGATGCACTGGCGTTGTGCTCCCGTCGATAACTCACTGCAAATGGTGCATGTTATGCACTGTATCAGGGAGAGCACAGGTTATTACCAATATATTTAAGTGACGTGTATGTTTTGTGAGATACACTACTGGTCATATGGGATATAGATTCTATATAAATTTATCTTTATTTGTCTATGTATTATTGAAATATATCAGTACCTACATATATAAGGAATAATAGGGAGATAACTTATTCTGGAATACTCACGCACAAAAAAACAAGCGAATTACTATTACAAAAACATAATAACAGCAAACTATTGATGTCCGCTCAAATATTAGTGTGCACATTATAAAAAACATGTGTAGAAGAGAAAGTCTACATGTTATTTAGTGGCTCTTCAGCGTATTGTTCAATTAAACTTATCAGTTTTCCCGTACAACTATTTTTAATCTCTTGCTTTTTGGCATTCTAATTTAACAAATTTAATTTAATTTGTGATTTTTAGAAATTCATAAATAAATATTCTGGAGTAGTGACCTCGACTGGGCGCCCTGGATGCACAGCATCACTTGTGAATCATTTTAATCGACGGAGCAGAGTCACCATAATATTTATCAAGTTTTTTTTTCGTTTCCGTAATAGTTTATTTCCCCAAAAAAATAATGTTTAATCAAGACACGACATTTACTTTTCTTCATCTTTGCAAAAATTTGTTCAATTATTTTTCTTTAATGGCTGTCACAAAAAAACTAACCGGCGGCACTGGCTGAAAATTATAATCCTTCAAAAGAGTTGTGAATAAGGAGGTTCCGTGCGATTTATGATAATTTTAATCCAAAATAGATTTTTACCAGACTTATCACTCCTCTCTAGTATCATAACATTATAAAAAAACTCATATATACTTACGACGTCTATCTTAGAATAATAATTTGGAGTGATTTCTGCTAATAATATTATATGAGAAGTTCGTAGGACAGCGAAGTTGTCAGACTGTCGGTCTTTGCGTTGTGCTTGTATGTGCAATGTCTGCAGTAATTCTAGACCAATGAGCTGCCGATTAAGCGCGTGTTAGCCTCGACGTGGCTAATGGATGAGACGTTAAACAGCTTGACAGCTTTCAACTTTGTTAAACCAATGGACAGTCGGTATTTATTTTATATCTTTAGACCCTCAATGGACAATTGTCTAATTGAATCGACAGAAAAAAATGAATTAATTCTAATTATTTAATAATAATACACAGTTGAATGTATCTAACCCTTATACGATAGGGATTAAGTAAATGGAGGAGACAGGAAAATGTACTTTAGCGTCCCTAACTTATTCATCAAAATAAAAGAAGACACAGGCATAGGTATATATTTCGCAGTCATTTGGGCAGCCCGCCTGGCGGCAGTGACCACCCCCTTACAGAAGACCACCGTGAAATAACAGTATATACGTGCTGTTGTGTTTCGGTGAGTGAGTAAGGGATGCCAGAGCCCCAGAGATCCAGTCGAATCTCTAAACAAAGCTAATACATACTTCACTTCCATAGGTTCTGAGCTCGCGGATGATATTCTTAAGAAAATTAACAAATCAGAGCACCAACTGACAACTTCTCAAAATAATAGCCCTATTTCTTCCTTTTTAATGTGTCCAACTGATTTTGTGGAAGTGGACAAAATCATTTGTAAATTGAAACAGAACAGCTCTCCAGGAATGGACTTGATAACATCGACAATCTTAAAAAACTCACGTAATACTATCTGCTCACCTATTGCACACTTGTGCAATTTAAGTCTATTCACAGGAATATTCCTTAAATCTTTAAAGAAAGCAATGGTCATACCAATCCATAAAGGGGGTGACGCTGACACGGTGTCGAATTACAGACCAATCTCTTTACTTAGCACAATAAGTAAAGTACTAGATAAAATTGTTAATAGTAGATTAATAAAATTTCTGGAAAGTAAACAGCTACTAAGTAATAATCAGTTTGGATTCAGGGCTGGTAGATCTGTGGAGGATGCTATTGAATCCTTTGCTGGTTTAGCAAAGGATGATAATGTAGATCAAGGAAAGAAATGTATTGGCGTATTTCTTGACCTCAAAAAGGCATTCGATACCGTGTCTACGGCACTTTTACTGCGCAAGCTAGAAGGTTTGGGCGTTCGAGGTGTGCCTCAAAAATGGTTTCAAAGTTACCTGTCAGATCGAGAGCAGACTGTCAGAGTCGATTGTGTAACAAGTGATAGTGCAAAAGCTTATTACGGGATACCACAAGGAAGCACACTCGGCCCTACCCTATTCCTGGTATATGTTAATGACCTTTGCAAACTTCTTGTTGAAAAGGGGCATATAATTGTTTTTGCTGATGACACAGCCGTTTTATTTTATGGTGACTCCTGGAGCGAGGTGCAATTACACACGGAAAGAGGCTTGAGACAAGTTACCAGTTGGTTGGAAAATAACATACTTACATTAAATACCTCAAAAACTAATTACATATGCTTTAATGTCACTAAAGCTTCAAATCCACCACCTACTTTCTCAATACGTGCGCATGTCTACCCCTGTAACATGGAACAGAACATTCCAGCTAACTGTAATTGTGAACCTCTCAAGAAAGTTACAGTCACGAAATATCTAGGTGTAATAATAGATCAGCACCTGAAATGGCAACCTCATATAACAGCACTCAGTGGAAGGGTACGAAGATTGTTGCCTATTTTTAGGAGTCTGCGGGAGGTTGCCGATACGAAACTCATTGTTCAAACTTACGTGGCTTTGTGCCAATCTTTAATAACATACTGCCTACCAATCTGGGGAGGAGCAGCAGCAACGCACTTAATGGAACTAGAGAGAGCTCAAAGGGCGGTTATTAAAGTGATGTTTCGTAAACCAAGGCTCTATTCTACTGATAACCTGTACAAAGAAACTGAGATCCTCACTGTCAGAAAGTTGTATATCCTTGCCTGTACGCTGCGCTTTCACAAATACTACCAGGTCGCACATTATCCCACTCATAAAAGACGTCCGCGCAATGAAGTCCCTAGGGTCAAGACAACTTTTGCCCGCAGACAGTATCTATTTTTAGGCCCCTTCTTGTATAGATACTTTAATAATACCTCCAATCTTACCAATTTAACCAAATACAAACTCAAACAGGAAATAACAGCAAAACTTTTAGAGCTAAATTATCTCCAAGCTGAGTATATACTGCGCTTCCAGGTGTAGATATAATAAAGGAAAAAAAAAAAAAAAAAAAAATTAAATATTAATGCATACTATATTACACATAGACACACACGCATTACA
This sequence comes from Bembecia ichneumoniformis, assembly GCA_910589475.2. Classification (NCBI taxonomy): domain Eukaryota; kingdom Metazoa; phylum Arthropoda; class Insecta; order Lepidoptera; family Sesiidae; genus Bembecia; species Bembecia ichneumoniformis. The sequence continues at coordinate 11,530,548 of OU342533.1, read as the reverse complement.
AACATTGCACCATATGCATCGCACACACACACACACACACACACACACACACACACACACGCACACAAACAACATTTTTTTTTCTTTTGTTTTCATTTTCTTATTTGCTTTCTACCCTTTTTTTTTTCCTTGTTTGTTTATGGTTACCTACAGATATTGTTATCGATCGCATTTCAAGTGTTGCACAAACAATAGAATACAAAGATAGATGCGGTCATCGAAGGTGGAGCCCTGGTGTCCTGAGACACAGGTATTACCTAGTTCAGGCGCCAGTCTCCCACATACAATGTAGCACTGAATACTATAAATGTACCCACTTAAAATTTGTAAATTGTGGAGAAAATAAATAAATATTATTATTATTATTATTATTATTATTATTATTATTATTATTATTATTTCCTTATCCCCTCCTAATCCCTTATCCTTAATCCTATTGTAGTCGGCAGCGCACTTGCAGCACCTGTAGCGTTGCTTGTGTTATAGGCGACGGTAGCCACCTACCATCAAGTGGACCGTCAGCCTGTCTGTCGACATAACATAAAAAAAAATATAAATATCAAATGTGTTATACTGTAAGATACAACAGTGAACGACTACTCGTTACTACAGTAACGAAGACACGTATTAATTTTGGTGTTAATGAGTATTAATTTACAGTAAAAAGTGTAAACTATAGTCAGTCCGTTTGCCAGCAGTGATGATGCCCATAGAGAGAACTGCCGTAATAATAACAGCACTTTTGCTATTGCGAATCAGTGAGTGAATAAGGGTGTCAGAGCCTTTTCCTATCTCCTCCTTATTCCTTACCTTTTATCCTATCAAGGTCAGTAGCTCACATGCAAACTGTATGGCGTTGCTTGTATTGATAGGCGACCGATCGTCAAGTATATTTCATAAAAATATGCTTTCTAATATCTATTATCTTGAAAGTCACAATAAGTAACTTACTAATTGAGTTTTTTTTAAATTAATTAATAAGTTAATTTATTCCCAATTTTTAATTTAAATGTGTTTTTCATGTGAATATATTAAAAAATAGTTACTGTTCCCATTTCATTGGAATGTCCACTATTTTGATGTGGTTGTGTTTAAGAGCGACAAGGTGATATGAGGCGGGTGATGTAGGAGACACTCTGGCGCGATATAATACCACAATCGAGTCCTTACACTTTTACCACAAGAGCTGACATCTGTATACGCTGTATATACTCATAGAGACATATTTATATTCTAAGGAGCGCTATGAAATTCTGAAGATCACATAATTAGATATTAAGACTTTATTTTTAATGCCATTTTAACCTTCCTAGTGAACCAATTTTATTTTTTAATTTAATAGATTGTAGATTTTTGTGGACGAACTTAAGTGTTTTCAATTAAAAAAATAATAAGGAAATTGTTTCTACTTGCGAAACCCAAGGCCATATATTAGAAATTGACTTCCGACCCTCAGAAATGGAAAAGCATTTGAAGAAGAAAAACGGGACAAGTGCGAGTTGAACTCGCGTGAAGAGGGTTCCGTACGATGTTACCTATCCGCACAATATTGAGTGATTTACCATGTTATTTTAATATCATGGACTTCTTATAGGTTTTCTTATAATCTATAAGTAGAAAACTAATTTCTGTATTTTATTTCAAAATTTTAGGTTCAGTAGTTTCGGAGATAAGGGTGGAGGATGGTCAGACAGACGGACACACGAATAATCCTATAAGGGTTCCGTTTTATTATACGGACGTACGGAACCCTAAAAAGTAGACGAAGAAGAAAAGTCCTCGTTGACTTGTTAGTTAACAATAATAGTTTTAAAGTCATTTATAACCATGACTATAACGAAATTAGGCCTATTCTTGACGAATTTATAATAACTCAAAAAAATATTATATGTGGGATGGCGGAGTGTAAATAACCACCATTGTAATGCGTGTGCATGGCTGGGGCTTCACACAAAGTTAAGAGCGATTGAGTAACAGTACCTGCTCAACGGATGCATCCAGGTCCAGGTGTCCTCCAGATGAGCAAGTTCAGCTCAGCGCCAGTTATCCACACAAATTATTGTCCACAATGAAAACACTCCTTTAAAATTATAGTGCGTTGCTAGGTTCATAAAGCGTTTTTAAGTAAATTTTTGTTTATAAGCGAAGCGAACGGGCTCGCGTCCGCAATGGACGGTGACAAGCGAACAACTGCTGCCCTCTCTGGCCGGAAACTGCGAGAAGGCCGGCACAACACACACGCCCAACTAATATGCAAAAGAAATCGCTCTAAAGAGGAATTCACTATCTAAATTTTGAGTGTGAAATAGATTTATCTATGAAGAAATTAAAATAAACGCGACAGTGAGCACTATAATGTTGTATGAAAATCCATACTCAGAAAACTGTTTATTATCGTCTCTTACTTCTAGAATTTTAATACGCTTTCGTGCTGATTTTACGCCCCGCTGTATAGCTTTTCCGCCCCGCCAGAAGCGACTGAATATTGCAAGCTGACGACCAACCTTCAGTAATTGGAGCACAAAAAGATGAATAGGAATGCAGCTTTATCACTAATTAGTGTATAGAGAGTATCTTATATTACACATATATCCCCCACAGCAGGGCTTAAGCCTCCCACCTTTGTGAGACTCCATAGCATAACCATAACACAATGCATCCTGTCATCATAATAGGGAATATGCACATTTTTTTAAAAATATTTTCATACGATTGGTTATATCGTTATATAACCGTATTATTAAATTTAGTAACCAAATAAAATGTTAAAATTAACTAACAGCTACGGGCACTTTAAACACCCGCTCTTTTGGCGCGCTTGTCGTGAGGTCACAGTCTACAATGACAATCAAATGTTAACAAACACAAACATTTACACGCTTGTTGACATTATATGTCAACATTCGAACTGACCGTTTCAAATAAATTAACCGACTTGGCATAACATGGATCTCACAACTTTTGACGGTAGAAGAAGTAGAACTGAGTTGCGTGACTTGGTTTTTTTTACAAGTTATGTTTTTGATGGCATCTTACTTCTTTTTGTAGATAGTCCAATTTTATTTCTTCCTCTTTTTCTTTTCCGGTACTACTTCCTGAGCTTCAGCTACAGCTTTTCTCAAAGCCCACTCCCTGTCTCTATGGATTTTTCTCGGAGGCTTTGATGTTACAATTTTTGTCAAGTCTGGACGATAAATGCTTCTAAGTCTATTGTATTCACAAATTGACGATTCCTGCGCTTTAATACTTCCGAAGTCGAGATTAATTGATTATCTAGATACTTATCTACACCTATCTTATAATATAGTTTCAAAATATTAATAACACATACACTGATTCATTAACTGTAAATGTAACTTTGTATTCCTATACTATTTATATGAGATTACAAAGTTATTTATGCAGTTAGTATATCTAGAAAACTGGGCCGAAATTGCAAAATATTTTAGTTTTTCCTTGATTTATACACTAAACACTGACTGTATTCTAAATTTGAAGCTTCTATGTCTGCTATAAGTGCCTTAGAGTTTTGATGATCGGTCAGTCAGTCAGTCAGTGAGTGACAAAATTAAGAAACTTTGACTAGTTATATTCTTAATAATTCTTAAACTACTGGCTCAAATTCAATGAAATATACCGAGTTTATACAATGCCTACTTGGTTACTGAAAATTCAGGCTTCTAGTTTTATCGCCAACGAAGTTATAGGGGGTTGAAAATGGCCTGAACTGTTTCGAGAAAAGGGTGGTACGGCCATGCCGCTGTCTTTGTTTTGCTCGACTTGGCGGGGGCACTATCGTGCCCCCAGATTTTCTTAACGAAAAAGCAATAATATTTAAAAAATAATTCTAAAGCAAAAATGTTGATAAAAATATTTAAGCCTTTTTAGGGTTCCGTACGTCCGAATAAAAAAACGGAACCCTTATAGGATCACTCGTGTGTCCGTTTGTCCGACCATTCCCCCCCCCCCCCTTATCTCCGAAACTACTGAAAGTAAAATTTTGAAAAAAATACAGAAATTAGTTTTCTACTTATAGATTATAGGAAAACCTATAAGAAGTCCATGATATTAAAATAACATGGTAAATCACTCAATATTGTGCGGATAGGTAACATCGTACGGAACTCTCTTCACGCGAGTTCAACTCGAACTTGTCCCTTTTTTTTTAATCAGACGCATATTGGGATATTTCTTATCTCCAATGAAACCGAAGCTACTTCAGACGTGCAATCAAGATCGGATTTGAAACTTCGTACAACGAGTCAGTTATTATGAAACAATAAAGAACATCATTATCTCGATAATAACATTACGGTGTGAGGCTGTTAAATGATTAGCGACACATCAATATATTCAGGTCACGTGTGAAGCGAGTCGTCAGCGTGTTGTGTGATTTATGCAACGCGGCGTGGCGGCGCGACGGGCTCACTCGGGAGAAGCACTAATGCTAATTTTAGAATATATCACAACGGTGACAAACAAGTAAAAACAAAACCTTGTAACATAGATGATAATGTAGTGCATAATACGAAAACAATTATTCTGGATATTTAATGACTTGTTCTTTGAAGATTTATTAACAAATAATGCACGTACAAATAAACATACAATAAATTTATTTATTTGTAAACAAATAAAGATTATTTCTATAAAATATATGTTTATATATAAATCATATATAACAAAATGTTTTATAACAAAAATAACTGGAAATAACTTAGGTACATACAAACTTGGCTATGACGTTTTTGGCATAAGTATTCTAACTTGAGTTTCTCACCCAAGTATAAGTCTGACACCTTTAAACTTAGTGGTTAATTTGAATGTGCTTTGAGTTTTTTTTTTAATTACCTATACTCTGAAATGGGTATATTAAATAAACTAAATCTATTTTAGTACGAAACATTATTTTTAGATTTATGAATGTACAAAAAATACTTGGAAATATAAATTCTGTTATTTTGCTTAAGTCAATGAAAAAGTGCTTTTTTCGCATTTAACTTGGTTCCATTTAATTAGGTGATGAATTTCTCAAATATCAAGACTCAAGAGCAAATCTCTTATTTTACGGTGGTCTTCTGTAAGGAGTGGTTACTCCCACCAGACGGCCCGCCTAAATTATGAATACGAAATGCAGTGTGCCTTTTTTGAGTGAGAAAAATCTGTGATCCAGATTTCCACCGACTAAACCACAAAAACCCACAGGAATTCCTCGCGGAAGGCGGACGGAGTTTGACCTCAGCGCCGTGAAGAGACTTGCCGGAAACACACAATACGTTTCCCCTCATTGCCAATATGACCCTATGTCCGCCGCCCCCGGGCAAATCGGCAAATCGGCCCATACTCACCTCTCGCAGCGGGTAGTCAGCGAGGAGCTTCATCTCTGAAGCACCCAATAAACTCTTCTCTGTGGCACAACCTACCACAGAGTCGGAGCCCGTTTCCACCTGAAACTCTCTGATAATCCCTGCTCTTGTGGGCGCTCATCTCTACGGCATTAAGGGTGGGCGGTCCGAAGGGGTGTTGATGATCGGAGTCCGCTCGGAGCATGCGCTCTTGTGCCTTCTTTGTTCCCTAGCAAAAAGTCCACCCATCACGACAATGTCCTGGCACACCTTGGAGGGGACCGCACTGTGCCCTGTAACTCCCTGGACTTGAGCGAAATAAAAATACTGTTTTTTTGTCTGCTGTTTTTTTTTATGTCAAGATCGGCAGACAGGCTGACGGTCCACTTGATGGTAGGTGGCTACCGTCGCCTATAACACAAGCAACGCCAAAGCTTCTGCAAGTGCGCTGCCCACTACAATAGGATTAAGGTTAAGGGATTGGGAAGGGATAGGGAAATGGGCTCTGGCATCCCTTACTTCACTAACTTTCAATTACTTTCCGGGTCCAAACCAGAGACAAATTTGAATAGTTCATTTCCAAAGTTGGCCCTGCCGGGAATCGAACCCGTGTTCCCTGTGACAGAGCGTTAATGAAATCACCTTAACCTTACCACCAATGGGCTCTTCATTTTTTTCTAAATAACATAATCTCCATTTATGGGTCTATAGTATTTCTCAATACTATGTTAGTATAGTCTAAACCTGTACGAAGAATAATATCAACCCCTGTTATCAAACTTTGCATTGTACAAAGTAATTAGGTCTAGTCTTATGGTAGTATAGTTATACGAGTAGTGCTTTCTTTGTAAAATTTTAGCTAACCCTTCAAAGTTTCCGTCATTATTTGATTTCCGAGAGATCCTTCCCGAAACTACCGGCGAACAAGTTTTCTCGTTAGAATCTGGAATTGCGTTCGCGAAATTTTACTACATCAGAATACACAGTGACAAGACAAACAAGCTAACAAGGGACGCGGCTTAATGTATCCGAGATCGATACTTTACCAAAACCTATTTGCTAAACATAAATCTTCCTATTTATGTTCGTTTATGGCTGGAATAATATATTGGATTCCTCAGGTACGGTGCACACTTGTGAAAAAATTAATATACATTTTTTAATATACAAGTATATTTTTAATATACAAGTACATTTATACAAGTATATAAGCAAAATTATAGAACTGGCTTTTTGTAACACAAACAACACAATAATAGAAAAATAATTAGCATATATTTTGAAAATGGAATTCCGTGGGAATATTACGTGATTGTCATTTGTTTTTCATTGTCGTATTGTAAATTATCTGTTGTGAAAGATTTTCAACTGTATAGATTGGGTCACGACGAAAGAATCCGTAATGTGACATTTAGAACCACGTGGTACAAAATCGCTCATTCCATCGCCAACTTTACAAGGCTACCTATTTAGCTACGCCATGGCCATCCTGATTACGGCGATAAGGATAAAAAAAAATATAGAAAAAATTTCCCAATGTCCTCTCTATATATTCTACATATTTAATATTTTTTTCTGTTGTCAATGGAATGGATCTTTTATTTCAGGAAAACTGAATTCGAATGTCACTGAAAAAAATAATAGGTATATAATGTTGTCTAGTAGTATATATAAGTATAATATGTTTAGTAAAATTGTTGGAACCAATTTTTAGTTAAAATTGAATTATATTATTATAAGTAGCTACAAAACACAGATTTCAAATTCAAAGCGGGTTTCCCTTTTTAATTTTATTTTTTAAATTTACTTTATCTGTAAAATTTCAGTACAGTAAATTAATTATTACGTTGTTGGCCGTTTTTCATGAATCCGTCTTTCGAGTGAAAGAGGTAGTACTTGAATTAAATCTATTGAAATTAGTTAGTGAACAGGTGAATCCAAGAGGAAATTATAAATAATATGTAAAACAACGTCATAGCCATCCCTAGCAGCCATCTTTGTACAGGGTCGAAAATGACGTCAGTAGATATTTTATTACGTGGGTACCTGATAGTAGGTAACATTGACCAACGTATACGCAAAAAATACTTGCAAGTATGGAATTTTTCACTGCTAGCATTTCGATTGATAAACGATACATATGCGACCCTTTATTGATTGAAATTGAATTATATACGTTCAATTCTTTTATGTGTAAATGTTAAATGTTTTAATTGTAATGAAAAGTAATACTTTCTTTTAATTGTTATAAATAAAATCTAAATAATCACATATTTATTTCTCAAAGAATATGACAAAAAAGAGGCCCCAAAGAGACTAAAAAAATTAAATAACTGTAACACATATTCAATAATAGGTAATATTTCCCTTTAATTCTTTTTTATGGAAAATTATATCAAAAATTTGCACTCGAGTGATGACTGTTGTTTATTTTTTTAGGCAGTTTTATTTGTTTTTTTTTTTATTTGACGGCGCATTTAAAAAAACTTTATTGCAGTTATAGCTTTGCCAGGCGTAAAAAGGTAGCAGACAGACAGACAGAGTTACTTTCACATTTATAATATTATAGTATGGATTAGAAATTTTTGTAACGCAACATAATTTTTTTTTTTATTATTAGAATAAAGGAATATAGGAATAAAAAACAACATGAAGAATTTCATCATTACAAGATATACTTAGGTAGTAATTAAATCTTTCATCTTTTATCCCCTTTTTCTCGTAATTATTTTTGCGGAGAGAGGGAAAAATATTACACGGGTTTCTAATAACCCTAAGCCTTATGCAAGACAAGAAAACAGAACTGTACGACTTAATGTGTTCAAGATTTTATTTTCCCTTACTAATATTGTGCCTTATCAGTTATAACGACGATCTCGAAGATGCACAGGTCTGCACCTGACGGGATGTCAGCATGTCAATTACACTATCTTAAAAAAAAAACTTAAAGCTAGTTGAACTATATGGTATATTTATACACCACAGACTTCTATGCTGATATAAGCATTAGATACTGCTAAAGACATTCCTACTGTGTTAATTTTTCCATAGAACATACCTCATTGTTTCAGAGACCACTGCTTCCGGTTTCAGTTATGCTCAAATAAATGTGTTAAATGGAATTTAATGTGAAAATGTTGAGAATTGTTAGTAAATGCAACACATTCCCGCACCGGCAGACGTACCATGAAATAATGTTATTACAGCTATTTCTCAGGCATTGTAACAGAGGATTATTAAATATACATTTCCGGTAACATGTTGTTTGAGTGCTATCTGCTGAGCATTCTATACGTTATGTTACGTAATTAATTTGTGTTATTAGGTAACAGAATTATATGAAGGACTAGCTGTACCCTCGACTTCGTACGTGTGGTATTTGGAATAGCGATTGGAACGAAACAAAGATTATATGTTACGGGAAGGTTGCTGTAATGCATTAGTGAAAACCGCATTCAAATCGGTTAAGTCTTTTCTGAGATTAGAGCGAACAAACGCACCAACAAACAGACAAACAAACAAAAATTCAAAACTACTTTTTTAACTTCAGTAACATAAGTACAACGTGTATAAAAAGTTTTTTTTTTAAATATTTAATGTACTGACACAGCTCGTTTAGGATTCCATTAGGTATATGTATCGATTATGCTGAATCTAAATATAAGTGTTAGTTGATTTCTAGATCTTCACTCCCAGATAAACTTGCTCACAGTTACAGTCAGTAAGGCTCACCAAGTTGAGGAGATTTGTTATCCTCGACTTGACCTGAACGCTAATTCCATCTTGTATTTCAAGAAATAAAGAATATCAGTGATGTATGGTGAAGTTCTTGTCGAGTAGTATGGACTACCTATTGGCTAGGACTATTTCCTATTTCTCAGTATGGACTTTTGTTACCTACTGCAAATTGGAAGTGCCAAGCGATTATCACTATCAACAGATTAAACTTTCCTACTAAATTCCAATGGTGACTATGGAGATATAAGTTGACAAAGTTAAAACAGTATTAGCAAAAGCAAGATGACCTAATGACGGCGCGAATCAGGATCCTCTCAACGGCATTATATAAAGCTGTTAAAATTTCCGACAAAATGTTTACAAGTAGTGCAGTGTCAAACAATTTCGAGAATTAAAATCAGAGACTCAAAAGCGAGAGGCGTTGAATATTGTTACTGGCCAACAAAATAGAAACTCTAATTATATAGCAAAAATGCCCCCGTTTACGGGTTGTGACAACGGGAGAAAGAGGGGAGGCGGGTCGTATTTTACTGGTCGTGTAGAGCGTACTGCAACAGAAGTAATCAGGATGAGATAGTTTGCGAAATGCAATTAGAAGCCGACGACTGACAGCTCCACAGTGGCTGAAGAAAGACACAGAATGACAATATAAAGTAATACTTACATCGACCATATAATACAAATTGTGTATATTAGTTCAACAATGAAAATATTTTTCTATGAAAAATACACATAATTATAACGGCATAATTAAAAATAGAAAGTTTGCGACGCTAAGAGGCCGTTCCGAAGCTAATGGTATCCGCACAGTAAAAACAATTCTGATGGTAATCATTTTTATAAATAAATTTGTCAGAAATTTTATTTCTATAAGTATATTGATTTTTTTTATTATTAAAGATGGGTTTGCTCTTGACCAGCATATATCCATATAGGAAAGATGAGGCCGACGATGGAGTGAGCTCATCCAGAAGATGCCTATTCACTCGAATCTTGAAAATATTTGAGTTGTATGAGCTCGGAAATACAGACGCCGGCAGGGAATTCCAATCATTAGCAGTGCGCATTATAAAAGATGTTTTAAAGCGCTTGGTCCGAATTAGAGGGATTTAGACATTTAGAGAATCCGAACAAGGTGAGAATGGTAACCAGCCGTACGTTTGCATGTCCGATAGAAGAAAGAGGAAGGCGGTATGATCTCATGCAGCCCCCGACCACACTCTCCGAAGTACATCTTATAGAATACACACAGACAGGCAATTTTGAGTCTATGTGCCAGGCTCCGCAGCTTAGTTCTTAATAGTGTACCGTCGCCAATGAACCTCCTAGGTCTAATTTAATATTATTAATATTTTTAGGATTTGTGGTCTGCAAAACATTAATTCAACTATATTTGTCCACAGGTGTAAAGCGAATGGTCACAAATTGCACCGGAATGTTTAAATTGTAGCACTGTGTTGAATGCTCACAAAGAGTTCGATTTTTTAACATCGTCGTCTTTTTGTTTTTCAACATTATTTCATTATTTTCGTGTCGAAACAGGATGCGAGAGTACATTGCCATGTCCTTGAATTGATTTACTGGAAGTCCTTAAAATCCTGGGCACTTTTTAATCATTTCAGATCACTTTACAGGTAAGATAATAAATCCAATTTGGAATCCAGCACTTGAACGGAGGCCACATATTGATAAACTTGCAGTAAAGCTTTTAACAACCGTTTGAAACCCGTTTGAAAGCGAAGTATCGAATTACTGTTGCGGTCTTACTGATGTAGATACGGCGAACATAGTTTATTTTATAGACATTGTAACAGTGTACTGGTACTGCTACAGATTTAACTGCTATAGTTATTATAATCTGTACTGCAAAAACGGACAAATCGTGCAACGTAAAAGGCTCGGTCAAGAGATTCACCGAGACAAATATAAATTTTCTTAAAATCTATCTTATGTGAAATTCCAGATAACTGATAAGCCCGTTGAATAAGTGGTCAGGGTGCTTGTCTAAACGCTCTGTCTCAGGGGTCCCGGGTTCGATTCCTGGTTTGATTCAACTATTCAAAGTTGGCTCTGGTCTGGATTTGAAAAGTGGCTGGTGGCTGTGCCTAGGTATTGAATTCCGTAGTCATTTGGGCAGCCCATCTGGCGGCAGCAAACACCCCTTTACAGAAGACCATCGTGAAATAACTGCATATGTGCTGTTGTGTTTCAGTGAGTGCGTAAGGGATGCCAGAGCGTAAAATATTTATACGAAATACTGTTAACTGTCAATGTCAAATTGAAATTTATCCATATAAATATTTTACGCTCTCGCTAGCGATTGCGGTCTTTATAACTCATGGTAGAGGTACTGGCCGCGCCTGTGACGTTGCTTGTGTTATAGGCGATGGTAGCCAACTATTATCAAGTGGACCGTCAGCCTGTCTGTTGACCTTAACATAAAAAAAAACGGGACAAGTGCGAGTTGAACTCGCGTGAAGAAGGTTCCGTGCGATGTTACCTATCCGCACAATATTGAGTGATTTACCATGTTATTTCAATATCATGGACTTCTTATAGGTTTTCCTATAATCTATAAGTAGAAAACTAATTTCTGTAGACATTTTATTATTATTCTAACTAAATAATAATAAAATATCTACACACGGAAGAAATTATTTAGTTACTGCCGAAACATTAGCAAGAATATTTCAAAGCGTTTTTAAATAAGGTTCCTAGGACCACCTTAGCAATGGCCGTTAAACTATAAAGAATAAATCATACTTTATATGACAAATTAAAGTGTGGGTGCAACGCTTCCGAGTCGGAACCATTCATCTCTATTGCGATGGCACTGAGATCATTTTTCATTAAACTGGTTACGGCGTTAATTTTGCTCTAGTCCTAGCTGCACAATCAGCTGCAGTCGCCTCAACTTTTGCTACTTTTAAAATAAGTTTTATTCTCGCTTGATTGCGCTGCAGAATTATTGGCGAGACTGTACCGTTTAAGTGGACGTCATAATAATTATGACAAGTGACGTCTGTGTTGAAGCAAAAGTCGCTCTCGTTAGAGAAGGGATTTCCACGACTATTTACTTTAAATACAGGAATCATTTCCGGCATGAGACGTTAAATGTCAACTGTAAAGTTAACTGATAATATTGTTAAGTGCGGGGGTGAGTTAAAATGCCGTGTAAGGGCGGAACGAACTATTTATTTTCACAAACCAAGATGACTTCCAAAATCACTTGTCCGACGAAACCATTAAACTTGCCAAAAGCCATTAAGCCTGTCGTTACTAAACTCTAAATTATATAAATTATATTACCAATAAATATTTTTGGAGTTTACTCCCCGGTATGGAAATTTTTTGAGTAAAATTAATACAAGCGTTAACTAAAAAGCGTTACGTTATCTGTCACTTTGACATCTGTGCGACAGTGGACGCATATATTTATGTCCCCTTATTCTATTTCTATTGTAGTATAACAAGCAACATCAGAGTGTTTCCCTGAGCTTATAAAAACAAACGTCGAAATCTTGTATGAAGAGTGTAGTGCGCGTTGAGGAACGAAACGATAGCGCGTTATAAACTGCCGGCGCAGCGACATCTGTCGTCGAAAAATTAACTATTTGAACTTATAAAACATAACTAACTGGGACACGTGACATCTGAGTATGCAGAATGTAACTAAATAATATAAAGCAATTAGGTATCCAATTATCTATTGAAACTATACGTTTAAAAGAGTATACTGACACACACACTTTTTTTGTAGAATATTGGTAAGTGATTAATTTAAGCCTCCTAGCTCTGTGATCCACCGAATCGAGTGCAGCAAGTTGGTATTTTGCTGAGCCATCCCAAAGGTGACAGCAATACTCCATGCAAGATCGGACTTGTGCCTTGTATAAAGAGAAGAGCTGTCCAGGTGTGAAGCATCGCTTCACTCTATTTAGGATGCCCAACTTTTTGGCCGCTGTTTGGGCTTTGGACTCGATAGAAGTACCGAAGTTGAGATTTGAGCACAACCTCATGCCAAGAAGCTTCATTTTTTTATTGATTTTTTTTATCAATAAAAAAATTGAGCTGATTTTTTTTATCATTGGCCACAGGTACGGATGCACCTCGGAAAGTTGGAGCCAAGTCGAAAGGGCTTCTTTTTGCAGAGAACAAACACGCTTGCGTGTTGGTGGCGTTAAAATCAACCAGATTCTTGTCTCCCCATTGGGATACAAGAATTAAGGTTGAGTCAATTCGCTCAACCATTGCCTCCCTCTCAGAACGAATCTCATCGCGACCGGCCCCCGCGCTGGACAAATTCGTTCTGCACAATTGATATTATTCGTGGAAAACAGCAATTTTGTATGGGAGGGAGATGGAGGAGGTTGAGTAGCCTATGTTACTCGCTGATAATGTAGCTTTCTATAGGTGAAAGAATTTTTAAAATCGGTCCAGTAATCTTTGAGTTTATTCATTACAAACATACAAAATGCATACATAAAAATATTTTGTTTTTATAATATTAGTATAGATATAGACTAGCTGAGCCCGCGGCTTCGTACGCGTTTCTAGAATAGGGCATAACTTTTTTATCTGTAAGCCGATGAGAATGTTATGGGAAGCTTGCTACAATAATACAATAAGTGAAAACCGCATTCAAATCGGTTAAGCCGTTTTTTTTATGTTAAGATCGGCAGACAGGCTGACGGTCCACTTGATGGTAGCTGGCTACCGTCGCCTATAACACAAGCAACGCCAAAGCTGCTGCAAGTCCGCTGCCGACTACAGTAGGATTGAGGATGATTAGGAGGGGGATAGGTAAATGGGCTCTAGCCAACTTTACTCACTCACCGAAACACAACAACATAAGTGCTGTTATTTCACGGTGGTCTTCTGTAAGGGGGTGGTTACTGCCGCCAGACAGGCTGCCGAAAAACAGTGTGCTCTGCCACTACTTTCCGAATCCAGACCAGAGCCAAATTTGAAAAGTTAATTTTTCAAAGTTGACCCTGCCGGGAATCGATCCCGGGAACCTTAGAACAGAGCGTTAAGGCAAGCACCCTAACCACTCATCATGTTTTTTTTTTTTTTGAAAAAATATTTATTGTACAATACAGATCGTTTACGATTTTATTATATTTTATTATATTGATCATATTTATAGATATAAATATATATAATGATAATAGCTTGACAGATGGGTTCGTCATAGATTCGACCCAAATCTAAAGACCAAATTTGAATTTTGTTAGAGGTCGAACCAGGGACTATCATATAAAAAAATACACAAACATCGCTGAATTTATTTAGATTAGCAACCCCGAAAGAAACAAAAAGTATTCCAATTGAGATTCCGAATTTAAATTTCGTACAAAACCATTACGAGTAAATGATATGTTAATTACACTCTGGAATCGTAAGATGTTCGCAAAAAAATCCAATTTTAAAACGGAGCCGTTGATGAATCACTTATTCCAAATTTACTTGTGCCGGTGACGGTGATAAATGGATTTCCAAAGTATTCAGCGTTCAACAAATTTCTTTGTTTACCCTGCTATGGACAGTCCTGACCCTACACACAATGAGTCCTCTTGCCACAGAGCAAACGCAGTGCAAACATGTTATCGCAGAGAGCAGGGTGAGTCGAATTTAAAGTGGGACGGTCGTTTACTCTGTGTCGGGTTGGGTTAGGGTGGTGTACAAATGTGACCCTTCGCCATTGTAGTTCGGTGCTAATGTTTTTGTTTAGTGACGGAGGTCGGGCAGGGGTAAACACTTTTAACGGCGACAAGGAAGAAGGACCAAGGAATCGGTCCATTCAGCCTCCACGAGTTTCGCCGGGTTAGTTCGGTTTGACTTTTTGCTACCGATACAACTTCACTTTGGACGATTTCTCTTCAACTTTGACATCACATTAAGTGTATTGTTTGTGAATAGATTGTTTGTTTATTTTTCACTCAATTTTAAATTGTTTCTGAAAATTGTTCAATCAAATTTGTTTCAAATAATCTCTATTTCTTATAGTGGCAATTTGTTATAAATGTGAGGAATAAAGGCATAAAAGGGTACATAAGTATATACTATATACATATGTTTTATATATGTAAAATATATACAATATACATATGTATATTTTTCTGGTTCATAAAATCTGCTAAAATTGGTACTTACTACTTATATAGAACGTCAAATGTTCTCTTTCTCACCGACTAATACTGACAAATCATAATATCTTTTGAACAGAAAATTTGAAGAAAATTAAATTTACATATTTGGCGTTGTGAATTGACATCGCATTTATTATTTGATATAACCCTCATATTAAAAGGGGGTTATCCTTAAAAGTTTAAACTTATGTAGGTGGCTACTGTCACTTAAGGATAAAAGGCTACACCAGTTTCTACACCAGACCCTGCCAGAATGTTTGTTCTTCAAGAAGTACAGATCTTGAAAAAGATCATATTATAGCGAGGCAACCATATCTCAGAAGGTACTATTAAAATGCTATATTTTTGTCACTTGTCTTCAGTCTAAACTACTATTTGAATAGACAATTATATATGAAAACAAGATGTATATAAAGTAACTTTAAATAGGTGTATTAAAATTCAGTACAATATGACTTTTTTTTAATGTTACGGTCGACAGACAGGCTGACGGTCTACTTGATGGTGGGTGGCTACCGTCGCCTATGACATAAACAACGAAACAACGCCACCGGTGCTGCAAATGCGCTGCCGATTACAGTAGGATTAAGGATAAGGAATTGGGAAGAGATAGCGAAATGGGCTCTGGCATCTCTTACTTACACACCGAAACACAACAACCCTCGTGCTGTTATTTCACGGTGGTCTTCTTCAAGGGTGTGGTTTCCGTCAGACGGGCTGCCCAAATGACTGCGAAACGCAGTGTCCTCTGACGCTACTTGTCAGATTCAGTACCAGAGCCAACTTTGAAAAGTTCATTTCCAAAATTGACCCTGCCGAGAATCGAACAGGGGAAATTTGGAACAGAGCGTTAAGGCAGACACCCTAACCACTCATCCAACGGACTCGTCCAACAACTAATTTGTGATTCCTTTAAATTAAATAGAATTAATCTGTACCTTTTGGTCCTTCACTCCTCTTGTATGCAAGATATATAAAAGATCGTTGAAAGGAAATGAACCTTATTTTATTGCAACGAATTTAATGGAATAAATAAATGATGATCGGTCTTAATTTGATGAAATAAAGAAAATGTTCCCGACATTGCCCTGAGGGATCGTTACCCTAATGAGGTTGAAAGATGATGCAGCTCAAGGGACCAACACCTGTAGCACTACCATGAGTTGCTATCGAATTATTACGTTACGTTACGTTAGTCGATAGCGAGTAAACAAGCATCGAATAGTATTCAATATAAGTCGCACCATGAGTTCCACTAAAGTTTACTTTACTCGCTAACGTTAACTCGATTGTTTATGTGGTTTTCTATCGTCATGTTGGTATAGACGTTGCGTATGTGTCTAGCTTCACACTCAATAAAGCTATCTCTTTTTAACTATACTTGAAAGACAGAGAAGGATAAATTCCAAGATAATAATTTAAAACTCTGTAATAACCCTACTATTTAAAAGCGTCATAGAGCAGTGCTTTTTGAAATGTAGGATGTGAATTTTTAATTTATATACATTATATGTTGTCAATTCAATTTGAATTCACGGAAAGTTGTTGTGTTGCTGTGTCTGTTTTTTCCCGCTAGTGCTTTATTGTTTTATTTTGATTTGATAATTTCTCCTTCTCCTATTAAAATGAGAACAAGTGCTTCGCAGTTCCAGATACTGGTGGAGTATATGGAAAGGTAAGTACAACTATTTCATAAAGATATTTTCTAACCTTGATTTGCGTTCTATATAGAAAGATTGTAAGCCAGTTTTTTGCAGAAATTATTTGTTTCGTGTGGTTAGTGAAAGTGGAACTAAGCGGTTTAGAGTGCCCTTTCTTCAAATATGTTTTTTTTTATAGATACGGGGACCTTAGCAAGCCTACTGAGGGGCCACAGGGACGGATGTGTAACATGCGACGCTGGGCTGAATTAAGTCAATTGTTGAATGCGGATGCCACTGGTGATACGAAGATAGCAGAAAGATGGAGAAAGGTATATTTTACGACCTATACATTTATCATCACTTTCATTAATTAATTATCATCATCATTAATCATTTAATTAATTATACTTTTAGATCAGCTTTTATTAACATCAATTTCTGTTTTCTTTTCATGTACCTAACATTTTTGCTTCAATTGGTTGTGTGTGGGGTCCTTTTTGTGTGTATGCATGTGGTGGCGGAATGAAGGTCTGGAGTGACTTTAAAAACAACTTGAAGAAAAAAGCTGCTCGTATATACCGAGCTGCACAGGGAACTGGTGGTGGTCCTGCTTCAAACTCAAAATTGAGTGACTTAGAACAAAGAGTTCTTACCTTAATGGGCATTCAAGCTGTCACAGGAAATTTTAACATTCCTGAGATTGGCTTAGAGGTATGCTCATGGGTTCTTCCGCTTGTTAGCTTAGTACCAAGGTGTTATAAAAGTATTATTCATTTACAGGTTCAATATACTGACACAGTCCACCCAACTCCATCGGAAACAATTCTCGAGATGGAAGAAACTTGTTGCTGTAAGTTGCATATCTCTTGTCACTGGTATCAGTTTTGAACCACTAAATACAGATTCACTTAGCAACTAAATTACTATTATTAACGATAATAGTAGGAGGTAATATTCGAAACTACTCATCCGATTTAAAAAAATCTTTCATCATTAGTTAGAATAGTATTTCAAGATGGACATAGGCCAAATATTCTATGCAGGTGAAGCCGCGGACACCAGTTATCTACAAATAAAGATCCAACGCTTGGCAAAAGTATAATGTCAGGTGTTATATTGCTTTACATATTTTGTCACGAAATATATATTTTATTTTTGAATTTGCAGTCACGGGCACTAGATAGATATAAATTATGAAAATTGGTTCATTTGTAAATATGTATTAAAAGTGATTTTCACTTTTTTATTTCTTTTAGCAGTAGAAGACTGGAATCAACCAGGCACATCTTCTCTAACACCAGTCTTTCCACCCTTACACGTAGGAGAGAGAAGTGAGGAGAGGCTGGTGGACAGTGAAGCTACTGGAGTTAGCAGCCCAGCCGTCATTGGTAGAGAAGATACAGCGCCACCAGTGGTGCCTGGTGGCAGGCATCACTTATCGCCGGCTCCCACACCTATGCCCCTCACACCTCGTCGGCGGCAGAGAGGCCGTGTGCGGCATGACCCAACATCCCCTTTACGCAGAAGGACACGCACACAAACACAGTCAGATCAAGCAAGGCAAGCCTTTATTAGATCCGACTGTGAATGGCGGGCTTTCCAACAGGAAAACGAGCGGGAGAAAAATAGATTAAGAGAATTAGAATTAAGATTAGAAGAGAGAAGGTTAACTTTATATGAACAAGTATTAGCTTTAGGGAATAGGGTTGTAGATATTTTAGAAAACAAAAAATAAAAAATTAGCTTAGGTTTAGGTTAGCTTTAGGAAGTAAAATTGTAAATATTTTATTAAGAAAAAAAAATATAAATGTTTATAATGTTTTTTATTTTTCACAAATTATGTTCCTCTTGTAGCAAGTCTCCTAGCTAATTGATCCCGTAATACTCTACCCATTATTAAGTTACTGGCACCATCATTTTCCAACACCATTTCATGTCGTTCAAATGGTTCTGCAAAGGGTAGAACATAGCTATTAATACATTTGCTTCACAGAAGTATTTAAAGATATAGTTTAATTCAAAGACAATACCTTGGGGTTCTTCTATAACAATCTCTTCTTCAGGGTCGGGAATGTTATATTTTAAAGCAAGGTTATGTAACACACAGCATCCTATAATAATTCGTGAACATTTCTCTGGCTTATAATGTAATGTCCTATCTTTGTGTAAACAACGCCAACGGTTCTTCAATCGCCCAAAAGTATTTTCAATGACAACTCTTGCAGAAGTGTGTGCAGCATTGAAAGTTTCCTCAGTGGAGTTGTGAGCTGGGTTTAAATAGGGTGTCATCAACCATGGCCTTTGCCCATAACCAGAATCACCTGTTATAATTTGAAGTAACAATACTTTAGCAAAGAATTGTAGAATTTTCAAGTATCTTATATAGTTAGTATAGATAACTACCCAAAAGCCAGACAATTTCATTATGCCTGTGCAAAAATTGCATATAATCGTTAATGCTACTATTTTCCCATATAAAAGAATCATGGGTTGCACCTCCAAATTTAGCATTAACGGATAAAATCGAACAGTTGAGATCACATACCTGCAAATAATATTATTTGAAACTTTCGTTAAATAATCGAATAAGTATACAAAATAAAATCATACCAATACCTAATTATCAACTAACCATTTGCACATTAATTGAGTGATAGTGCTTTCTACAGAAATATAGGTGCTCGGTTTCTTTACATGGTGTAAATATTTTAAAGTGGCTGCCATCAACACATCCTATCACCCCTGGTATTCCATATTTACTGAAGAAGCTAAAATTTGAAACTTACTTTGTCATTTTTAAACAATATACTTAGTAAAATACTTCATTTAAGGAATTTGGGCTCTTGCTTCAGTTTATTTATTACCTTTGCTTAATTCCATTCCTTTCTTGTCTTGTTGTTGGGAATTTAATAAACCTATTCGAAATGTTGGGGTGGTTTAAAGCTGTTGTAACTTCCTCAACATAAACACTCATTGCTTCCTGAGAAAAATGATTTGCTTTGCCCGTAATACGCTGATAACTGCCGTGTGCATAGAAATGTAATGCACATAATACCTGCAATGACATGGCTTATTTTAGATAAATAAAAATACCTACTATGACATAGGTATTCACATGACTAACTATATCAATATTTGTAATGTTTATCTACCTTAGATTTCAATGAGACTCTTTGTGTGGATTTCAAATCCGTAAAATTCCGCAAGCATTGGCACAAATTCTCAAAAGCCTCCTTATTGAGCCTATATTCTTTTATAAAATTGTTTTCACTAATGTGCTCAAGTGGATTTTTAATTGCCTTCCTCATGCTGGCTTGAAAATTCCCTTGTTCGCGTCGTTCGTCTTGATATGCAGCCGTCACTAGCATATCCCATGCCAAATATTTATTTGCCGACATTATTTTGATTTAAAAAAAAAATCTACCAAATCTAAGTTTCGAACCCCTAAATAACTTTTGATTTCAATGCATTCCCGAACTTTCACGCTACATTATGCTAGTGAGTAACGTAACTGCTATAGTTACGGTATTTCTCGAGAGCATCTTTCAAATTTGTGACTCATGGTACCGAGTTTGTATAGCAAATGCTGCAACACGTTACTCGCTAGCGACTACGGTTTCGATAGGTTTTTTACTTGTGGAAGTTGTGCAACTCATACTACCGAATTTAGTTCTTTGAGTGACCGCTAGAGGCGCTGTACATTTTTCCATACAAATGTTTTACGCTCTCGCTAGCGAGTGCGGTCATAATAAACTCATGGTAGTGCTACTGATCACAACACCAATTCAATTAATTACCTCTAACATTACGGAATTGTATCATCATTAACTTGAATGTAGTTTGCTCCGTTAAGTTATGGCCGCTGTACTTGTGTACCAAATTAGTTTATTCACGTGTAATATGTTTCAATTAAGCTACACTTCTTATATTATTACCATCGCGCGTAGCAACCATTTTCATGGATGCTAGAGCTCTCTCTCCTGCCTTATACTATCAGGATCGGCAGCTACAACTGTAAGATGTACAGAAAGATTATGTAATTTAATACAATTATATGTAATATATAATATACCTAATTATAAGATTACAGAAAGAAAGAAGGTGCTCATTCCTTAAAAACGTACGTTTTCATCCTAATTAATATTATAAATGCAAAAGTGAGTTAGTTTGTTGCGCTTATTGCGTCTTATTAACTCTTAGTGGCAGGGCGCACTACGTTTTCACAGTCATTTGGGCAGCCCGTCTGGCGGCAGTAACCACCCCCTTACAGAAGACCACCGTGAAATAACAGCACGTGTGCTGTTGTGTTTGAACCGTGAAATAACCGAATTAAAATCGGTCTACCCGTTCACCCGTGATGCCGTGACCAAGGGAATTAGAGATTCATTTTTATACAATAGATTAATTTTATGTTTATGGAAAACTCACAATATATACAAATTAATAACAATTGTTTTAATTTTTCAATGTATTTTCATTGATGTATAGTTACGGGCTTACGGTAATTCCGCCCGCGTTTCGCAGCACTTACCTGCTTTCATCAAAGTATACATAACGCCAAAAAACGTTGCGAAAAGGCCTTTGTTGAAGACTTATTGCAACCCACTCCAGATTTTGTGCGAAAGATAATCTGAAAAAATCACAACCGTGATGCTGGTAAATTTTCGTTCTAGCGATTTCCTACTTTACCGTTTAGACTGAAGGTTTACTTTCGCTCGCTTTGCCACAGATGAAACTGATATGCGGCAAGCTCACTGTTCCCAGGGGATATTACACCTTTGCAGGCGTCTGAACAAGCCATCAACAGTACATCCATCTTCATTGTGGATTATCCTTAATTTGTCGGACTACGGCGTTGATATCGCGGAAACATACTTAATTTTAATGTAACGAAAATAAGGTTTAATTTGGAGCGCGGATTACTTGACCGTTTCGCTAAGACAATGTTGTGATATTTTTTATCCGGCCATTTATTATTAGGTTTATGAAATATTCATACCATCTGTGAGTAAAAAATCTGCCAAATCTTTTTATTCTTGGGGAGAAATAGTATGAACAATTATATTTAATGCAATATATTTTTCTTTATAATTATTTACCATCCGAATCTAACATATTTAACAGACAGAATAGATTTGTTGAATTATTTTTCTTCCCGCCCTTAAAGAAAACATTCTTAGAAAAATGTTAGTTGTTTAGAAATTAAAAAAAAACTATTTAAGTAACTGTAGTCGCAAAAAAATTTATATTTTGATTCTGCGAAATTAAATGAATGATCTCTCAGTGATGACGAAAAAAATATCACTACCTAGTCTGGTTAATAGTTAATCAATTAATTAATTAAGCCTTTATTTCAAATAAGAGTAAGTAAATTACATTGTTTTCATTAAATTTCTTTTCTTTTTACTGTTACAAGGTTTTAAGAATTTTTTTTAAATAGTAGTTCATTAAAAACATTTATTTTATTTTTATTTTACTTCTACTTATCTGTTTGCCCTTTGGTAAAGGCCTCCTCCAAATCTCCCCGTTCTTTCCTGTTTCTAGTTTTCTTCGTCCACATGTATTCTGCTATTTTTTTTTCAAATCATTTGCTGACCATCGTGTCCTGACCATCTCCATTTTAGTTTCTTTATTTTTGGCGTTACATTTTGCACCTTGGTTAAACTTCTTATTTCCTCGTTCTGACTCTTTCATTTTGATCAAAATACACTTACAGGGTTTCATTGTGTAAACAGACATTAAACTAAAAATCAGGGGAACAGCGTTAGGAGTTAGGGTGTGTTGGTGTGTGTAGTCTCTCACACACACACACACACATATACAAGTATATGAAATTAGGTTACTTAAACATAGTGACATGAATAACTTACCCCTTAATGATTGAACACCAGATCTACTCGAAATTGTTCTATAATTTTCCATTGCAATTATAATTATTTGTGGTTTTGTTAATTTTATCAAGATGTGCCCTCAGTCGGAGAGCATCTAGCGAACAATTTAGCATGGGAGTGTTTTAGTCTGTGAGGGATAATCCTCTCCGTGCGGAAAATCCCACAGAGGGAGTATGCTCGTGCCTTAATCTGATAGCGCTGACAGTGTGTCGCGAGACTAACACACTCTCTGTATCAAATTTAAATTAAGGGCAACCGTGGTTTATAAGGAGCTTGAAAGAAAATCTGTGCTCACTCTTTTCACTTCCATTATAACAATGTATGTCTAAATAACAACTAAGAACCTATCTAAATTTTATTCTATTCAGAAAAGTTATACCTACATATAGTTATTGGCATATGTCGCATATAGGTACGCGCAATTATAATGCAATTATAATATAATTATATGATCTTTTTACATTTTTACTTTAACGTAAATAACTCGTTCATATAAATTTTTAAATTAAATGTTGGATGATAGAGATATTAATCTGTTCAAAAGTTATATATAAAGCTAGAAACGTTCTAACCGACAAAATCGTTCCATAGTCCTTTAAAACCTGATTGTACAAATTGAAATCCTATCCTCAATAAGCAGAAACGGCTGAATGGTATAGGATGCTTTTTATCCTAGATTATGTTGGATTCCCAAGGGATCCTTTTCATTAATGAAGCAAAACCATGTAATTGCGCTGAGGGCGCTTACATCACATTTATACTATTACAAAAATACTACTACGAAATTATCATAAATACCCAGACATTGTTAGATGTGCACTGAGGAAGGAGGGGATATGGTCCAAGATACCCGGTTCTTTGACATTTGGAAAAGCGCCAGGTCGACTGACGCGCCCAAGGAGCAGCAACTAGGCACAAGTTGGAAGCCGTCAGAGCTGAACTTGCCACGCGTAGCCAACTCGACACCAGAAACGTCGTCCTGCCCATGTCATCTCACACGTCAGCATCGAGTAGTGCGTCCGGCTGACTATGTCGCGCGAGGAAGGGCAACTGGTCATAGGACCAAGCTTCTATGAGCTCGATGACCACCGGATGTCAAGCTTAGTCCTTTTCCTTGGTGAGACGACGTGACTTGGCTCGCAACGAGTTTCTCAGACTGCCCCCACATGATCATAATTTTGTCAGCCAATTCCGATTTAATACGACGTGAAGTGGAGATGCCATCGTGTGCGATGGGAGAATTTGCTATTTAAATTCTACATATTGATTATTGGCTACGTGAATTAGGTTTAACATGTCTATTCATACAATACCTTCATCACAGACCACAGAAAATTCCCCACCTAATAGAGGTGTTTGCGTTTGTGACACAGAGTACACACACACACACATTATATATATTGAAAACTACTCCTACAAGAAATTTCTATGAAACCGTAACAGACAGAGATGGATTACATATCACCCGCATTGATAAAAATAATATTTATATAGTTCGTATTTTCTAAAACAATTGAATGACACATGTCACAAACAAGTAAGAAAAGTTCGAAAAGCTCTTATTATTCTCAATATTTTCTGGAAATATTTCAGATATGAGTAATCATCAACAGCCTATTACAGTTCCCCACTGCAGAAACTAAGGCCTACCTTCTCAACAAGACTATATGGTCCACCACGCTGGCCCAGTACGGGTTGGTGGATTTCACATGCGCCTTAGAATTTCTTTTTTGGCGTATGCAGGTTCCCTCACGATGTTTTCCTTTACCATGTAAGAGCAGTCAGTAAATGCACTTAAGTTTTTAGGAAAAAAAAACCATACATGGCATGACCGGGGATCGAACTCGGACCTCTCGACATAATAGGCAGCATCTTTCCCGCTGCTCCACCGACACTCTAGTACGAGTAAGTATATGTTTGATTTATCAAAATAATAGAATGGGTTACCTGCTCCTGCTCACAGACAGTTATAAGTTTTCCCAAAAAATGCGTTAGAAAACGATCGAGGTTTTCTTTTCATGGATTCCAATTGATTAAAAGTTGTCTGCTTTTGTCTAAAATATATACAAAAAATTAACGTGATTTATAAATATATTCACTCAGAACTTGAGAAGGAATTCCCCATCCCTCAAATGTGATAAGTTTTACGCCAATTGAGCAATTGGCGATTGAAGAATTAAGTCCTTGCTGTGAATTAATAATAATTACCAATTTAATAAAAAAAACTGAGCTTAATTAAGCTTACGCGAATTTTGATTTTAAAATAAAGTTTCTCGTGTTATATTAAAAATTAACTAATAAGGATATTAAGTCCGTAGCATTTTTGGGAAATATGTTTTTGACTATAATTACGTTAAAGTTACGCTTTCGTTGTTACATTACATTATTTTTTTGTATTAGTTTTATTGAAACACATTTGTTTTCCAAAATGAAAGATCTCAATATAATTTGTTCAAGGCTGACAAATATGCGACTAAATAAATCATTTTAAAAATATTATATGCGTAAGTGTGTTTAAGTGCATATAATTTTAATGTTTAATTAATTTATTTCTTATTTTACATGTTCTAGAGCTCATGTTGGAAAGTAAAATGGATCTTTAAATAGATTGAAATAAAATAATGTAGAAAATAAATGTTTACTAGTACTAACAAGAATAAAACATATTTTATGTACACGCACAAAAACGACATTTAGGGCCGGTCTTTCAACTGCTACTATTCTTAGGAATAAAATTTAAGTGACGCTTAATACTATATCGTATTTCAATTTGTACTCAACACAAATTCGTTCCTGAGTGGGTCAAATTTTTAGGTGACAGTTCACTCAAGTGATTTAAGTTTAGCTTAAACAGGAATTATTAAAATTGATTTGTATTCTTTTTTAATATTAGTATCAAAAACTCACATAATACTATTTCTATATAAATCGTGCGCGCGCACTTATAAAGACAACGTAAAAAGTAAAACCTTAAATTTTTATTTCATGAACGCGGATAATAAAAAATGCAGCCTTAATTTCACAAATTTGGAGTTGCAACTACTGCAAAGATTATAGGAAATAAATAAAGTGATGCTGTTTCTTGGCAAGACAAAAGCGCCGTGTGGGAAAAAATAGCCCAAGCATTTAATTCGCAAACAACAAATAGGTAGGTAAATATTAAGTAGAAAGGGTCAAATCACCAGTCAACAGCAAGCAATAATCTTAATTTAATTTTTTTTTCGATTTTTTTCAATATGTCGTACATTATTTCTAATAAAAATTAAAATAATATTCAAAGTATTATAACACAACGTTGTTACAAGTTTAATAAACAAATCAATTTCACTTGTCCGCTGTCTGTTAATCTGACAGTTTTGCCATGTAAATGAATGAACTTCGCGCGAAACCACTAAAATGTTGCCAGTTTTTGCTGTTAACTGCAGCTCAGTAAAGCTTCACTTAAAATTGCACTGAAATATGCGTAAGGCCTATAAGCTTAGCTTAATGATAAAGTGAAGCTTTAGTTAAGTGAAAGACTTAAGTAAAGAGTGAAATACGGCCCTTAAGTTCATAATAATGTAAACAACATGTAATACATACCTTACATTTAACCTATTTAAGTATACACTTTAACAGTTCACGACATGGTCTGGTTAATTAAACTGTTTATTTTTCCATGACAATATTTTAAACTTAATTTTAACTTGTAATCAAACTAACCTTTCAACCTAACTTTGAATGACAGAAACGAACTGTTTTCTTGTTGAGTTCATTCAATATCACAACCTTTTATCTACTCATAATTGTTAAATTGTCGTTTTTAATATATAGTTAATCTATATACAAATATGCAGTTTATAGATACTATACATCATACAAATCTATAGTTATCCTATACAAATATATAGTTTTACATCTCATTACTATAACAATTTGATTTGTCGTTAAAATTGAAAGCAATTAATGAAAGTAAATTTACATTGCGAGCTTTCGGTTTGAACTTCGTTTGGTTGCATTCAATAACCTCAATATTTCCATTAAATTAGGTACGAACACATCGCTTATTGAATTTATTTCAGTGGGGCCGTGGAGACTACGAACTACTATCTAAATTGACTACGGAAACTAACGAAACTGGCGTAAAATGCAATATTGTACATTGTTAGGGATTTGTTGGAACAAGACACTGCACGAGCGGTAATGGAACTCAAGTAAAAAGTAACCGTTTATCTGTTCGACATAATTATGTAAAAATAACACGGTTTGCTTTTCCAGTTTCAAGTTATTTATAGAAATAAGAAAAAAATACACTATTTCATTTCAACGATACGCCTATAATACATTACCGTTTTCGCCTATTTTCACGCGTCAATTAAAGGAAGACCACCACTGGGCCTTGCACGTGCGCCTTGTTTTTCTCAACTTGCGCCGGCCTTGTTTTTCTCAACGGCGTACTCGCATTTTACCAAAATTAAATTTTCAAATGGACAAAGAAAAAGCATAATAGCATATTGTTATGTAGTTTCAGGATTAAGAGCAGTTGGAATACCGTTAGTCGTTGACATAGCAGAAAGTTGTAGTGAGAACAAGCCGTGGGCACTCCCCGCGGACTCTGAACTACGTCACAATTCTATTGTACTGGGAATTGCTGTTTTATGACACACAAGTCGAACTCACTTTTCGAATTTTACTTACCTAAAAATACAATAATATCCTACAATATATAATAAACCTGAACGGGCTTGCATTGTAACAGATAAAGAAAGTATGGTGGGATATTTTGGTTTTTGCGATTCAAGTAATGCTTAGTATCACCGAATAGTTATATCTGTAAACTTTAATGAATAATGAATAAATAAATATTTATGTTTGCTGTCAATCAGCAGTGGACTATAATTGATACAGCCTTCCTTATACATACGAGGGACTCGTGTTGGGGCACCGAGACAGTGGGATATAATATAAAACGTAATGTATCCATACTAATATTACAAAGATGTGAAGTTTGTATATTTGTTTGTTTGTTTGTATGTATCTTCGAAATACTCATCCGATTTTAAAAGCACCAATAACCTTTATATTATACCGTTATATTTTTTATTCCTCAACGCGGACAAAGTTGCGGGCACCAGCTAGTATTACATATGTGGCTTATTCCGTTTTTAAAGAAAATATCCTCGGTTAATTTTTTAATGAAAAATTATGAGTTATGGCTATGTTGAAACGTTTTAGCCGATTAATAAAATGAAATTAATTACAGCGGTGTAATATAATATAATACAATAATATTATATTATATTACTATTATTATATTTAACTGTGTTTCTTTTTTTTTTAGCTGGAATTTCATATAAGCTGTATGTAAGATCTATTAATTATTATTATTATTATAAATTATTATATAAATCATAAACTTAATATATATTTAAATCTTTACAACTTTTTAATAATTTTATAAAATTCATTGAGTGCAAACACAAAACCGTGACGTACATCCCGTGCATGCTGAGGTGGCAGAAGCGTGGCGGAAGCTTATTGTACCAAGAAAAACAACTCGTCTAGCTCCGCCGATTCCCCTACCGTGCCCAGGACGCTCGCCGTATTGTAATATAAAAATAGTACAATTATTTGTCACAGTATGTCATTTAAATGCAGGGGGAACAGCGGAATTAAAAAACTTAAACTCGTCCATCTTCGATATAATAATATACTCGTAGGTTCGCCTCTCCAACTCAATTACTTTGTAAATCGGAAAATACTATGTTTTCGCAATGTTAACGAACCGCTATATATATCCCCAAAAATAACATGCTAAAAGTCCATGAGCCATCATTGTATGCTTTTTATGCAAACTATAAAAAGAGAGTGGATTTTTACTTCAATAAAGAAATTATTCTGCAAGTGTATATTCCAAGTTCTCGTGCATAGCGCTCCCAATTTAGCAGCCAGTGACAATATTTATGACATTTGTTTAATTATAAAGTACATTGTTCATTGTAGTGCATTGAAAAATATTATCACAATTATTCGTGAAGGTGTCAAGCAGAGATAAATGAAGCCAAAAAACAATCTCGAATTTCCCTTAGTACAAAAATTGGAAATACAAGTAACAAAATTGAACGTAACCGTCACTCGTAAATGATTAATGAGCGACCCTACAAGAAACAACTTTTACACAATTTCAAATTTCCAACAAAACTGTTGAAACATGATAAACCTCGCGGTCCGATAACTTGGAGAAAGGAACAACGATTTGTCTCTCTCACTCTTATAGACTTGAGCACTATTAATGGGTGGAAAATAGATTTAAGTAAAAAATAAGCTTCTTTTCCATAAACACGTGTCTAAAGAATCTTAATTCAAACAGTACAAAGTAAAAGTGCTTAAGGGAATGTAAATATAGTATGTGAAATTTTCATACGACTAAACATATTTTATTGTAGTAAATAATCTCATATTGTCGTAATTTCATGAATTTGTACAATCCACAGTGACAATAAAATCCTATCCTATATCCTATTCAGTCCTTAGTCTTTCTGTTTCCTATATGATCGAACGCCCCTTGTTCGTCACTCGTCACAAAAAAGTCACAAAATCCAGGAAATAATGCATTTGTACTGGTAAATTGTTTAGTGGGTGAACAAGTGTTGAGCTAATTGTTAAATAGCCAATGATTACAGGGCTTCGGTACTCTGGTACACGCGATCGCCTACATATTGTTTATTGACATTGTACACGGCATACACTCATTTGAACTGTTGTTCCAATAATTTACAAGGTTATTGTTATTAACGAGGTTTCAAAGCCTTTTTAATGGAACACAATGTATGTCGTAGTGACGTGGCAGATTGCGTTCTACTGTCAAATCTGGGAAGCTTCTCTGGCGGTATCCTCCTAGGATCGGCAGCAATTGGATCATCAACGTGTTTGCCGCCTTTTTCATAAAAAAGAATCCTCTTTGAAGAAATTCCATAATTAATAATAATTACTTCCACACTTGGGTATAGGCTTATTAGAGTAAGATCTCTGGCCCGTCAGACATAACTTGGGGGAACGACTTGTGGGAATGTGGGAAAACGACTTGTGTACCTACGTACTTTTAACTTGCCCATGAG
The DNA here is from genome assembly GCA_910589475.2 of Bembecia ichneumoniformis. Lineage (NCBI taxonomy): Eukaryota > Metazoa > Arthropoda > Insecta > Lepidoptera > Sesiidae > Bembecia > Bembecia ichneumoniformis. Next base: position 11,500,682 of record OU342533.1, on the reverse strand, counting down.
GAATTGTCTGGCAGTGTTAAATATTATTTTGTAATAATATTCTACAAAGCATGTTTGGCGACTTTGGCGAGCAATTGAAGGTGAATACTTATATACAATATTTACAGTGGCATACCCATAGGTGTTACATATGCGCCAACGAAGCCTGTCGCCTGAGATAGCAATAAATCGCGGTGTGCACATTATGTTAATTGTTATCCGCGCGCACACACCGAAGCAGCGCGACAATATAGGGCCGCATAGGTATACAACCCTTTTGCACCGCCGACGTCGTGGAGACAACATCTCGTCTAAGAAGACAATCAAAAGCGTCGGACTTCGGAAGCGTTGGCTGTGACGGCTGCTGCTGGCTCCCACTCATCCTCCGTCGTGAATTCAGCGATAGTGGTTAAATAAATATACAAAACCACGCTGATTATCAGCTCTTTTCAAAGCTATTCCAATACGTCCGTTAATGGGTTGTTTATATTTATATTTATTTCCACACCTTCTCTTGGTACGGTAGCTACACATGTATAAAAATCAGCCATTAGAAAATAAGTGAAGTTAGTCCTATTTTTACTTATCTTTCTCACCTGATAGCTCTAAATTGACCGTCTACCCAACTTAGCAGATAACGGATACGTTAAAAGTAGGTAGGAAAACTACTCGATTCCCCACATTTTTTCCTTTAGAAAATAAGTTGTCTCACATGCCCAGGATCTTGAGTTGCCTATATAGTTTGCCTGACGTAAAACCAATGCGAAACGATCATATTTCACATGTCTCTCGATATTGGATAGTAATTTATACGAAATTTTTGTTATTTCAATATTAATAAAATATTTAAAATATTTTTATTTTACTTTACAAAAACCTTATACATTGTTTTACTTGAATGGTTTAATTAAAATTTAATAAACAAATAATTGTGCTGACCTTTGAAAATTTCTAATTAAAATAACTAAATAAGGTATAGTTATAAAATAAAATAAAAATAAATATAGAATTCAAATATTAACGAGCAGCATCGAACCCGATGACAAAGGTTGGCCCCCAGAGAGGCAACCGGCCGGTATCCATTAAAAGTTGAATTAATGTTGCGTCCACTTCTGCGATTCGCTATCTACTCTCCGAGGAGCGGCTTTGACAAAGGTACACCTTTTTCTTTATTGTAAACAGACCTCTTGTCAGGTCACAAGTGTCCGAGGATGAACACGTCCTGGCAACAAGTCTATTGTATATTTATAGTAATAGTTGTAGTGAAACAATGAACAATGCCGGCATTTACATAAAAAACATACGATGTGTTGTCAATCAGCCGTCAGTTATACATGTCAACACTCCTCACACAGATCAGAGAGCGCTGGCCAGGAACTAGGATATAGGACGTAATAATGTAGACTGAAATCCAGTGGTTGGAAGCAGTTAAAATAATCAGGCTGCAGGGAATAACTTTAACGGGGCTTGAATGGCTAATCTCGTGAAACTCGAGCGAAAAAACAAGCAATGGCTTGACTGTCGACAACTTGTACGGAGTTTTGGGTCGGTATTAAGTAATCTCTTCGACATTTTTAACAGCACCAGAAGGATGTATTTGCATTTGCTGTCTACTCTATACAGTGGAGATATTAAGCATAAGGCATTTCTTATTCTTTATTTCGGCTTAAAGAATTTATTCTCAACAAAGAACATTGTATTGTTCATTTGAAACTTTTTACTTAATCAATGCTATATTGAATTTTACCGCCCAAAATCCATTAATTGAATAGAAATTATGTATAAACTAATAGAGCTTTCTTGAATTTTGGGAGAGAACACTCTTTAATTTTCGTTTGGGAGATGATTAAATATTTTATACATAATTTTAAAAAAATCGTTCTGAACACTAAATACCTACACTTTATTTAGCTTAAAATATGCGAATTTTTTATCATTTTTCTAATTAGTATGGAATTTGTGTAACAGTAAATCTTTCTAAATTATTAAATTTAATTTAATGATAAGTGTTAAGTAAACATAATTTAAAAAAAAATTATTATTAAATTTCGTGTTGTTTCAAATATAATGTATTATAGTATTCACAGTTTGACTCCAATAACGGATTATTTCATTATTATTACCCTTTATTATTTTATTCATTAATTCTTAGATTATTAACCATCAGAAGTTACAATATTTCAAATTAAACATATAAGGTAAGTCAAACATATAACATACCAATTATAGGATATTCAATATAAATAAATCAATGATAGGTTCCACTAATTACATTCAATATAATCATGGAGGTAGCTTTATTTAATATTTTTAATTAAATGTTAAGGTTAACTTAGACTTAAGTGGAAAACGTCGACACGTCATTATAGTCTCGTGATAATTGAAGCAGTTGATAGTAATTATTTTGAACAAATCTTAATTTTTATACAACCTACTCTGAAAACGAATACTGTATTGTAATGTCCTTCTGAACGTCCATCTTTTTTGCCCATACTTCATATTTGACAACCTAAGACTACAGCTATTATGTCCATTTCGTAGAAGTCCTTCTCCCACTTGATTGGTTCGCACGCAATTTTCTTACATGTGGCAATAATAAAAAATTAACATAAAAGTTTATACTCTTAAAAGTGAGGTTATTTTTCGCTATAAAACCGGGTACTTGTTTGATAAAATAAACAAAAATATTTGCTTGCGTGATAGTCCCCGAGTCAAAGTAAATTATAAAGAAGTCGCTAACAGCATCACCTCAATTCAATTCACTTCCCCAGCAGAATTAAGTTTTGTGGAGTATGTTCTGAATTAAATATTTCAGTAGTTTTAGAGACAGATGAAACTAATTTCATTCAAATAAATATTATTATATAAAATGAATGGATTAAAATTACAATATGTTACATTATTATACAATTACTTATCCTTACTTTTAATTCAATTTTTTACAGTATTTGTATAAAAGCAATATATTGTTTTGAGTAAAGAGGATTCCGTACGATTGTATTACCTATCATGTTTTTTTAAATCTATGCACAATATTGAGTGATTTACCATGTTATTTTAATATCATGGACTTCTTATAGGTTTTCCTATAATCTATAAGTAGAAAACTAATTTCTGTATTTTTTTTTTCAAAATTTTAGGTTCAGTAGTTTCGGGGATAAGGTGGGGGGAATGGTCAATTTTCGTCTATTTATTTCAAAATTACAAAAAAATACATTTAAGATCTTCACAATTCTATTTGATATGTCACACGATGCAGTTTTCAAAAATTTTTTTTTAATTTTCCACCTTCTCCCCAAAAATGACCTCCCATATACAAATTTCATCTATTCACGTCACACCTCTGCGTTTGGGTCATAGACATTGATATGTGTACCAAACAACTTAATCGGTCTAGTAGATTCGGAGATAATTGACTGTGACGGACGGACAGGCGGACACACGAGTGATCCTATAAGGGTTCCGTTTTTCTATTCGGACGTACGGAACCCTAAAAAAGGCGTAACTCATATAATATTTACATTTTTCAACGTGTACGAAGACGTAGGTAGTAGAAAAGCTAGAAGAAATTAGAAAAACAACTATGTAACCGTGGACATAGACATGGTCTATCTGATTAATGGACTGATGTTATGTTAATATATTTATAAGGCAGGACGCTTTAGGAAGAAGTAATGGAACGCAGCTGTTTTGTAATAGTTATTAATTTTAAATATTAATGCGTATTTCTTGTATTTAATACAATTGGGTGTGAAAAATCATTTTGCATTTTTCCACAGCACTACTAATTAACAAGGATGTTTAGTATAATTTTAACGGACATAAGTGGGCAATTCATTGCGATAATATTCCAAGTTTGGCCCATTCCGCGGAAAATGCTGGCAAGGCGGCTATCGGCGCCAGCCGCGCTACAATTACACGGAACCGACGACACACTCAAGTACAGTTCGCCTAAGTAGCCTATTTTGACAATAATTTGAAAAATAAAATATTGACGTTAGGTGTATTGTGAGTTTTAAAAGCGATTAATATTAGTGAATATAAAAAGTAATTAATTATTTATCTGAAACACAAAAAACAACTATCTCATTTTCTAACTACCTCCATGGCATCAAAACTATTTGGATTGCATGGTATTACTTCGACAGGTATGGCACTCCGAGAGACAGCGACACAAGCTTTGCGTCATCGCTGCTGTGTTGCCAGTTTATATGTTGTCAATCTACCCGAGTCCCATTTGTAACAGGTTTTACCCGAGTAATTAAAATAAGTTTTACTATGTGATTAGTTTAATTAATGTGTAAAATGACCTATTTTATTTGCTAACACAAAACATCCCATAAATATCATAGTTTGTGTGAGTGATGGCGAATAATTTTCCTTAATTTTTTATTTAATACAATAAAGTGGCAATTCGACATTAAATAATTGTGTTACACATAAGCGTTTTCTTTGACCATGCTGGATTGGCTGAATTGACGACGACGTCACAAGCATGTTATGCAGACCAAGCCGAATGTGGCTACAAAGAAACATTATTTTTTTTATTTTATCCGAGTTTTATTTGCACCACCCTCCGGCAGTAACCAAGGTGGTCTTACAGAAGACCACCTTGAAATAACAGCACGTGTGCTCTTGTGTTTCGGTGAGTGAAGTAAGGGATGCCAGAGCCCATTCCCTATCCCTTCCCAATCCCTTATGCCAGGTTCTAGTTAATTTATTAGGAACTTAAGAAATTTTTTAGCCATTTAATGCGATTTAAGCTAAAGAATAATTCTAATTTAATTTATTATGTAAGAGATCGATAAGAGCAACTATGACGGTTTCTTGGTGATTTCTTCTCCATAGAATCTGCGTATAGAACTGTTGGTGATTAAAATATAAACAATAAACTTAGCATACATTTGTCGCCTTTAACCTTTAAAAATAATACATTTGCTGAGATCTAAATGGTCCTCACATTTGTAAGCAGTTGAATGATCCTACATACCATCAGGATTCCAGCGAGCGAGTTGCACCGCATTTAATACACAAACAAATTTATTGTATTTCTTGTGTCTTTATTGATGAATTCGCGCACGCTGTCAATACACACCATTTCTAGTTCATTTTTTTGAACTAATTACATTAATTTTATCTGTGGTTTTCTCACAGGTTTTTGATCTGCCAAATTCAAGCCCGTGGGACGCCATATTGGTCATAGTGTATTGACTGGTTTATATAGAGAGTGCGATCATTTTATTTGTATTTTAAATATTTATATTTTGATGAAATTTATAAAGGAATTAAATATAATATTTTTATTTCATAAACACTATTGAATTATCTGATATGATTTCCAGAAACCAGTGCAATAGTCCATGTCGCCAGGCCTTGTCTAGTTGCAAATGTTTCGTATTCAATTCTATTTCAGAAATCGTAGACGCGAATTTAGAAAACGATTTCGTATTCCAGAAACTGTCAATGTTTTATTTTCTTAGATTTGCCGAGTCTTAGATGAGTGGTTAGGGTGCTTGCCTTATCGCTCGATTCTAGGGTTGCCAGATTCAATTCCCGAAAGGGACCAACTTTGAAAATGAAATTTTCAAATTTGGCTGGATCTGGAAAGTAGTGGCAGGGCACGCTGCGATTTGGGCAGAACGTCTGGCGACAGTACCGTCCCCTTACAGAAGACCACCGTGAAATAACAGCACGTGTGCTGTTGTGTTTCGGTGAGTGAGTAAGGGATGCCAGAGTCCTTCAACAATCCCTTATATATATATATATATGTATATGTGTGTGTGTGTGTGTGTGTGTGTGTGTGTGTGCGTGTGTGTGTCATATTCAGCTTAGTCGTATAACAAGGCTAAATTGCTGGCCGAGGTAAAAGTCTGTTACTTAGGGTTGTTAGTCATGCTTCTAAGGTCTAAGGAACCACTGTGACTTCTTATAAACATCTAGAGGCGATATTGAAAGTAAGGGGCGTTTGCCTTCTTCTAACTATGTGACTTGAATATACTATGCTATTGTGGCGTTAATGGTTTTGTGCTACATGAACTTGCACCTTGCGACTTATTAATATGAACTTATGATCAAAGATGATTTTTGTCAAGGATTAGACAAATCACGGAGGGGAAAGTTTTAGGAAATAGAACGGGAGCCGTAATTACTGACACGGGCCGTGAACAATGAGCGTCGGGACAGAAGTTTTACAAATTTGGGTCCATTACAAAAATATATTTGGGCGAGGCGACGCGGGTACCTATATATTTCCAGACGAGCGAACCGCAAAGGGACAAAGCCTTGGAGGACAAAGGCCGCGCAAAATGGATCCTATGAATGTATATTTAGTGCACAGTACACTTGGGCTCCAAGTAGACAAGCTATAAGCACAGTTATCTCTCTTGAGATTACAAAATAAAACAAAGTTCAAATTTATAGAAGACTAGCTGGTGCCGGCGGCTTCGCCCGCGTTGAAAAGTAAAAAAATAACGCCTGACTAAATATATGAGCAATGTAACGCCTAACATCTTTATTGCAATTATAGTTTTGCCAGGCGTTAGATGATCTTCCGGAAACAGTACTTTTTCTGGATGGAAGGTACCCTATGTCTTTTCCTGCATCCCTGATAACGTGTTTGCATAATTTCATGATGATCGGTTCAGAGGTTTAGGCGTGAAAAGATAACCAACAGACAGAGTTCACATTTCTGCTCCCATCAATATGCACATAGATATCTTGCTGTAAATTTTTCAAGTAAAGATATGCTATATAAGTTCATTCACATGTACATGTCAAGTTCAAGTAAAGTTGAGGTAAGCCATCAAGACAATTTCAATGATAAAGTTCTCCAAGTAAATTTTTAATCATTTCTCATGTCGAGTCATGTCGAGAGAAACTATAGGTACGTAAAATTCGCGGAATATCAATGATGGCGGGACACGCCTAGTCATGTGTTTTGGTGGTCAAAGGGGGGAGTTACTGTTGATGACCAACTCTCTTACTGTCAGTAATTTGTACCACGTTTCGGGTGTTACGAATCCCACATTATTTTGGCGGAATAATTGCGCCCGCGAATGTGATTAACGCAAAGAAAAGAGGGGAATTGAAAACGCGAGATAAGTACGGAATAGTGATTTAATGGGTGCGATTGTGATTCGGCAATTTTCGGTAGGTAGGTACATAGGCGTTTTAGCTTTCGCCAGACGGAATAAAGTCGGCGCAGCGATGTAAATTACATTCTCGGAATGGGATAATAATACCGCTTAGAGTTTAGAGGGAAGACACTTAAAGCATCATCACGTTTATATCATCAAACGCGACTTTGTTACATTTCTATTATACTTTTACGTAGAAAAAGTATAACACAAAAATATAACACAAACTTAACACAAAAGTGTAAAGTTGATTCATACTTTAATTATTTAATTCGAAAGTGACAATGTAACACAACATATTGTTACGTCTGAAATAATTATAAAGTAGCGGCAATTTTTTCTGAAAATTTATACAAAAGCCTTCCTTGTTGGTTACTCTTTCCATTAGTGAAAACTGCATGAAAATCCGTTCAGTAGTTTTAGAGATTATCGCGAACATACGTACAAGATTATCGTCGCCCGTTGGATGAGTGGTTAGGGTGCTTGCCTTAACGCTCTGTTCTAGGGTTCCCGGGTTCGATTCCCGGCAGGGTCAACTTTGAAAAATGAAAGTCTATCCATTTACCTATCCCCTCCTAATCCCTTATCCTTAATCCTACACTTGCACTTGCAGCACCTGTGGCGTTGCTTGTGTTATAGGCGATGGTAGCCTACCATCAAATGGACCGCATATTTTTATTTTTAACAATAATTCTATATTTTTAACAAGAATTATCTTACTCCTTGTAAACCTCCGATCCGTATTTAAAATTATTAATTGTATCTGTATTTAATTGTTTAAAATTTCAAAAACAATCGTTCACACGGAGCTGCAGGACCAAAACAAACTGCGCGGTCTTTATCTTTAGATAACTGGTGCCTGCGGCTTCATCCGCGTGGAATAGTTATCCCAAGTCCATCCTGAAATTATATACTAATTCCATGCTGAAAGATTTTTTTGAAATCGGATGAGTAGTTTCTAAGATTTACCTCCTACATACAAACAAACAAACTACAAACAATACCTCTTTATAACAGTCTAGATAATCGAGTCAAAGAATTTATAACGCCGACAGCCTATTGGTGTTGTGCTTGCTGAATGACATTTCATTTGCGCTTGGACGCTATTGACTTGTAAATATCTTGTACTATACTTAGGGATTCTTTTGTTTGCACATGGACGCTGTGGAGCATATAAATGAAAAAAAAATAAGCATAATGTACCTATAATATTTACACATAATGCTTTATGTGATTCGGATAATTCGGAACTTTGGATTTTATAAATAGACACTTTAGTTGCTTACGAACTAAAGATAAAAACAAAGTATATACGAGTACATATAAACGAAGATCGGTATAAGTCATTTACTTACTCTGGAGAGTATACATTATTTCATTTCATAAAATTATGTTCGTATCAATGATATTATAATATTAGTTGAAGTCCGAGACTTCGTTTGCGTTGAAAAATTAAATAACGCCTGAATTCTTTATCGCTGCAACGACTAACATTCCCTCGGGAACCTAACATTTTTCCATAATGAAAACAAAACCAAAGTATGACGCGTGCCCGGTCTCGTTCGTCAGGCGGTGCATTCGTATGCAGACGCTTGACGAGTGGGGCCGGAGGTACGCAACCAGTGGGACTGCATCGGGGACGAAATTATTCTTCCCCGATGCAGTTACGGCCTTCCGCACAATACGAAAGGTCGGTGTTGACCGCGTCCTCACCCAAATCTTCACGGGGCACGGTGGATTCTCCGAGTATTTGAAACGCTTCAAGTGCAAGGAGAGTTCATCGTGTATTTGTGGTGCGGGCGACGAAACGGTCCCGCACATAATTTTCGAATGTCCTGCGAATGGGAAGGAAAGATCTGACTTAGAAGTAGATTTAGGAATTAAGGTAGATTTAGGAAATGTAAAAGAATTAATGAGCAAAGATTGTATAGATAAGTTTTTGAAATACTGTAAAATAATAGCGAGTAAGACAATAGAAAGGAACAAATAAGAAAATTGTAAATAACTGTGATACTGTATATAGAATGTATAAAAAAGTAAATAAAGTAAATTGGTAATAAATAAAGAACCCCCATCCCTATGGTAAAGGTTTTTGCTAAAAGGTAAAGGAATACGAGGTCAACAACGAACAATGAATAAAAGTAAAAATAGTGAATAAGGAATAGTTAGAATAGTCTTAGATTAGGAAAAAAAAGTATGAATGAGGATGGCTAAAAGAAAGAACTAGTATGTAGAATGAAAGTGCGAGCAGAAAGTGAAAGCGAGAACTGGAATGGCAGAGGAAATTAGTAAATATAGGCACCAGCGCATATGCTGGTGGGAGTTTGTTAAAAAAAAAAAAAAAAAAAAAATTCCATAATAAAATGTATCCTATGTTTTAAAACAGGTATCCTATCTATCCTATGTTTTAAACTATCTGTGTGCTAAATCTTACCCAAATCTGATAAGCCGATTTGCGTGAAAGAGTAATTAGTAGGATAGGTATGGTTACGTTCCTAGTAAAGTGCGAAAAATCATCACAGCTGCATAAAATTACAATAGTTATAGTTATAATTTTCTATTTTTGAAATTTACAATTTTGAAATTATAAAAAATCTTTCGTACTGATATTTTGATTTTCAGGATCAAGAAAAGTTTCGCAATAGTATAATGAGGTAGCAGTCGAGATACAACTGTTGAGTTACCATACAACTGACATGTCTAAATGGTTTTTTTTTTTCATCTGGGCTGGAGAAAGTCGACTGGAGAAGCAAAATAAAAGAAAAAATCAGTCAAAAAAATCAGGCGGAATTACGGGAAAGACCAAAACATCAATCAAATTGTTATTAACGATATTTTGAAACAGAAAAAGAAAAGCAAATATCAAAAACTAAGAAAATATTTTACACTCACATGGACACCATAGTTTTGAAGTAAACGGAATCTTGCGCGCACTAACGAATATCTATCAGTTACAACAACCAATCACCGGGCTTTATTTCTTTCGTTTCGTAAGTACGCAAAGGAAGCTTTTGCAATTTGCATCTTGGCTAGGGCCCCTGATCCATGCGTGTTAAAGAGTAACTGTTATCGTATATGTTATTTTTTGTGTAGTGAAATATAAATAAATAGTAAAAGACTGATTTATTTAATAAAACATAATGTTAAGTCCGAAATAAAGCCATTTTTATTTTTATATTTTCTATTATTTATCTGCCAAAATGGTTATTGCATTTCAGATCAATTAACTTTTCATATAAACTTGTAATTTTTTTTTTTCTTATAGATAAAATATTTTTTTAAAGTTCATAAAAAATTAAATATTTTCCTGTTTCTTATTTTAACAGATTTGTTTGCCTTTATACTAAAAACCAAATTTTGTATAAACATTATAATCATAATGGTCTGTGATATCGTTGTCATTGTTTAAACTCTCGTAGCATCAAAGAATTGTTATATTTCTTCTAAAATTTGTTAATTACTAAAAAAAAATGTTTAAAAGAGGTGGGCGGGCGCCTAATATGTGTTAAAGCTACGCCTTGTACCGAAAATTTTTGTCTTCTATAATCGTCTCATAGAATACATTTTCGTAATATCCAATGACTGGATTGCATGGCGATTTATGTCCTTAAGGAAAACAACATAAATGAAAACATAAATATATCCTGAAAGTAATCCTAACGAAAATGAACGAAGTTTATTTGGGAACGGTACCGTTGCCACTTGAAAAGTTTTACATCGCTTACAAAGTATAATCGGAACGTGTTACCTGTCCTATATCTCTATATATAAAAATGAATCCCCATTTCCCTTGGTCACGGCATCACGCGTGAACGAGTAGACCGATTTTAATTCGATTTTCACTAATGGAAAGAGGGATAAACGGGGAATGTTCATATATATAAAAATTGCACCACGGGCGAAGCCGGGGGCGGGTCGCTAGCGGTTGATAAAAACACATTGTTTCAAAATGCAAATCCCGTCATTTCAGCGATGGTGACGCTTCGTTAGCATCCATTTAAAATGTACGATAAAAAGCAGATTCATTCCAATTGGATAAGCGCTCGGAGTTTCGGAACGACATTCATTCATCGGAGAATAATTCGCGAATTACTGTCGTGTTACTCTCCTGTAAATGGTTGCATGCTTATTCGAGTATTGAAGAGCAATCTATCCAACCACGAGTGCAAATATGACTTATTTATAATATGAGAGTAGACCGGCAGATAAAAGTGAAAATTCACCCGGTAAATAGCTGGGCAGCTTCCGCGGCACATCGTGGGAACCTCAGGCATTACTCCGGGAGGTCCTAAATCAGAGCTGTAGGTATTGTAATAAAATATTATGGAAAGGCTGACACTGATTTGAAATGAGGTAAAATGGAGGTGTGCAAGTTGCGCAGTGCTCACACAATGTGTTTTAGTTAGCAATCTACGCGAGAGATCTCCGGCAATCTCCTTAGATGTCAGCCATCACTCACTGCTCGCACAAATCTTTAGCATTGGCCTAAGTTATAAGAATGTAGGACCATGTGTAACAAAACACAATATAACATAAAGTCAAAAAAATTTGGGTGGAAATTTAAAATGTTTCCAAATTACATACATGCGAAATATATATTTTTTTTGTGAGTGTAAAAATTGATCGAGGTGTTTCTTAAGGATTTTCAAATGTACTGCCACCCTTGTCCCTATAAAGGTTAAGGTACAAAAGGAGAATAGAGGAATGGCCCATTCCTCTATTCTCCTCTCTATTATTCTCTATTCTCTATTATTCTCTATTCTCTATTATTCTCTATTCGGAACGAAATAACCCATTCCGAATGGGTTATTTCGTACTTTAATCACTCGCCGAAACACAACACTTGACGAGCCCATTGGATGAGTGGTTACGGTGCTTGCCTTAACGCTCTGTTCTAGGGTTCCCGGGTTCGATACCCGGCAGGGTCAACTTTGAAAAATCAACTTTTCAAATTTGGCTCTGATCTGGATTTGGAAAGTAGTGGCAGGGGACACCGCGTTTCGCAGTCATTTGGGCAGCCCGTTTGGCGGCAGTAACCACCTCCTTACAGAAGACCACCGTGAAATAATAGCACGTGAGCTGTTGTGTTTCGGTGAGTGAAGTAAGGGACGCCTGAGCCCATTTCCCTATCCCTTCCCAATCCTTTATCCTTAATCCTATTGTAGTGGGCAGCGCACTTGCAGAAGCTTGGGCGTTGCTTGTGTTATAGGCGACGGTAGTCACCTACCATCAAGTGGACCGTCAGCCTGTCTGCCGATCTTAACATTTAAAAAAAACAGCAGACAAAAAAAACAGTATTTTTATTTCACTCAAGTCTTTTGAGACCAGACCAGACGAGCTGCCCATTTTATGAATACATGTATAGTACATGCGACAAGTAATGTATTTTGTTTTTACTTATTCTGAACGAGGTCCTCATATTATAAGCAGCATTTAACAATCATTTGTCGGCCGCGGCCGACTCAGATTCATTGCCTTCTGATTCGAATTAATATCTTTCTTATCTATGGAACGTTAGTAAATAAACAGAAATTCACTAATGTCCGGTCATGTAAGAAGGGTTTATTAAGTGTTATTCCATTGTTCGCTTGTAAGTTTTACCGCAACATGTAGACCCTATCCATGCTCACTTTTAAATGGAATTTTGTAGCATTAGGGATAAGGTTCATTTTACTATGTTATTAAATAAAAAAGGTTTCATTGTCACTGCCGCTATTTGTTACCGCACCGAATGGGGAACACATACTAATAGCGCGTTTTTAGGACTATCGCTTTATTCCCTTTCTAAGGGTACCGAGTTAAGCCTTATTTGTTATTAAACGCAGTACGTAACTCTTTTTCAACCTCATGTTTTCTTAGATTTGTCTAAATCACCTAAATCATCTTATTATTATTTCTTTTTTTGGCGTCTTTTCTTTAATTTTCAATTTATAGTGTACATATTATTTGAATAACAATATATATTTTTTTTTTTAATATACCGGGGCCAGTGGTGTAGTTAAGATGTTGTCATTCCAAAAATTCGATCTCGCTAAGTCACGAGTATATTCTTTTTCTTCTTCTTATTTTGATTATAGCTCCATCAGATTTTCTCCGATGATTTTGCCAGTGTAACTTGTAAAAATAGCAACATAAATAACTCAAAATTCAAAATTTAAATCAAAAGTAGTAGATCCCGAAACTAGCCAGTCAATTACAATTTTTTCCTTTAAATTTTCCAAAACAGGTACGTCAATTCCAAAGCAATCAAGTCAAGTCCAACATATTTTCTTATATGCATAGTTTTCCCGACCACCATGACATTGGCAAATAACTATTATAAGACAAGGACGTTGACATTTAATAAAGTAAAATGGTCACAGACCGCAGGAGATTCCCTACCAGATGAAGATAACACAGTGCATATATTGTTATAATATGTTACAAATTTAATGCTTGATTAATAATTGGGATTATAGAAATGTTTAACTGAGCAAATTGTTTACGTGATAAACTCTGCATAAATAAACAAATAACTTATAATGTATGCGCGGGACTGAAAGTAAGGTGTGGCGCGGGAGCTTTTTCCCCTGTCATCCGCACGCCTACAGCTGCATATTAGTATGCATTTTGTTTTATAATTACTGATCAGACTTCTCGAGAATACGACCTCGAATTTTGTCTCTAAAATACAAATTCATGTTAATTAAAAAAAAGAATTTACAAAAATATGTGCCAATTAACAAAAAATCTGTTCAATCAAATAACATGTAATATCATCGACCTGCTATAGGTGTATGCTTAAGGTGGTTAAAATTTACTGACTGCGATAGTACCTAATTTATCAACATTACTAGCTACCACTATTTTGGTCACAGCACTGTGCATTCCTCAGAGTCCACAAGCGTCGAACGATGGAAATAGGCCTTTTTAATAGAGCATCTGCCAGCCTCTCTCTTGAAGTCATCAGTTCAGGGAAGAAGTCTCCACCCCAAGACTCGTCTATCCCAATGCCCATCCGTTAGTTGTCGTTTCAGCACCGCATATCACAACTGACAATACGCTCTGGGTATAAATAAGATTATATTTAAAAATTAACACACATTTCGTACATAAATAGGTAAAATTTTAACAGAAATTGAGCGGAAAGGGGAAACAAGGATTGAATAGAATAAAAGAACCAAATTTAATAACAAAATAAGAATCACGTTATATTATATTAAACTATACTAATTTATTACATCATGAAAATATAAAACATATGAACATATGAAAAAATGTTATGTTGTAGTATTTATTTTTATTCAAATCCATGATTCAGGTATTTAAATTATATAATAAATTGTATGTTTCTACTTATAGATTATAGGAAAACCTATAAGAAGTCCATGATATTAAAATATCATGGTAAATCACTCAATATTGTGCGGATAGGTAACATCGTACGGAACCCTCTTCACGCGAGTTCAACTCGCAGTTGTCCCGTTTTTTATTTTTGTTATTATTTTTGATAGGGGTTTAATCTTTTCTTATGTTTTTTCTTAGGGTTTCAATTTTTATTTTATTTGTTCTCGTTCTCTTTCTGTTCCTTTTTTTTTATTTTTTATGTTAAGGTCGACAGACAGGCTGACGGTCCACTTGATGGTAGGTGGCTACCGTCGCCTATAACACAACCAACGCGACAGCTGCTGCAAGTGCGCTGCCGACTACAGTAGGATTGGATAAGGGATTAGGAGGGGGATAAGGAAATGGGCTTTGGCATCCCTTACTCACTCACCGAAACACAACAGCACGTATATGCTGTTATTTCACGGCGGTATTCTGTAAGGAGGTGGTTACTGCCGCCAGGCGGGCTGCCCAAATGACTGCGAAACGCAGTGGTGCCCTACCACTCTTTTCAAATCCAGACCAGAGTCAATTTTGAAAATAACATTAAAATTTCCAAAGCTGACCCCGCCGGGAATCGAACCCGGGGCCCCTGAGACCTTAGGCAAGCACTCTTGCCACTCATCCAACGGGTCGTCCTTTATTTGTTGTTGCATTGTACAGCTCCGCAAGGTGTTTTTCAGGCCGCATTATGCTGAGTCAGGGACCTATTTGGGACGCACCATTACGCTTTTTATTTAATATTGTTTTGATGTATATATGTATTTATATATGTATTTCTTGTATGTATGTGTGAATAATTAAATCAACACGACCTGTTATAAACTGTTACTTCTTCTTCTTCTGGTACTTCTCCAACTAGTGAAAGTTGGCCATCAGCCTGGAACAGTCCTCCTTGTCTTTTATTCGCTGGAACATCTCTACTGCGTTAGCTATCCCGGTCCACTCTGATGTTCTTCAGCCACGACTTCCTCCTTCACCCAACTTTCCTCTTTCCAGCGACTTTGTGCAGAATCACTATCTGAAGTAGGTTGGACCGCTCATGTCTAAGAATATGAACCAGGTAGGACTAAAATATTTTAAATTATTATTAAAGTTAAATTTGAATGTTACTACTTACCACGTCCTCGCTCAGAGGGACAACACCTTGTAGTTCTTTTGTTTAGTTCCACTTGCAGCCAGTTAATAATCGGCAGTGTGTGCACTCACACTCTCGACCACATCTCGTACGGTGCATGTTTCGCAATGTTTGAATATTTACACTACTAGCACGGAAAGCGAAATTTTATGCATTGAATGCACAGCAATATAAACTTTATTTATTCTATAAATTATGTTGATTTAGGCATCCACCAATTGCAATAATTCTGTTGGGTAATGTGAAATGTGTATATATTTTAAATTAAATTCATTTTGTTGACATCTCGACAGGAATATTGAAAGGTAGACCCAGCCTGGCTATAATATGGTGGAAAGGCTCCGGTGACGATAGAAGGAGGGGTATAAATGAAAATAATCATATTTGTGCCATTGATTGGTGCTTCGACTCTTTCTAATGTAACAGTGAAAATCTGAGACTTATTATGAACTGTCTAAGTGAAATATGCCATTATTGAATAAAAAAAATCGATCGCAGTGAATCTTAGGACTGCTGATTAGCGATCACTTTATCATTGTCTACGAATTATTTTGGAAAACATAAGAGTCTTCAAAACTACAGGAATTTTTTCTATGTTAAATAACAGTTAAGTGCCCCATAATATTCACCACTGGATTTAGTGTTAATCCTAAATGGTAATATTATAATGGCGAAATTTGTGTGTGTTAGTGGGTGTATGTATGTATGTATGTTAAAAACTACTTAAAGGGTTTGGATGAAATTTTGCACACAGATAGTTTAGTATTTGGATTAACATATATAATACTTTTATCCGAGAAAAATGTTATGTTACCGAGAGATCGTCTAAAAATATTTAAAAAAATCGGCGTCATTGTCGCAATGGCGGCGCCGACGGCCGGCGTCACAGCGATAAAGATGTCAGGTGTAATTTTGGTATTATATTTTTCATTTTTCAATGCCGATGAATTCGCGAGCAACAGCAAATTTTGTAATTAAATAATCTTTTTTCAAATCAACCTCGTAAACACACAAGCATTGTTGTACGGTTTTCGTTTCATAAGTTTTTTTTTTATATATATATAAATAATCACTATGATGATCTTTCAATTTACAAACAAAATAATCGTGGTGTATTATGTTTCGTCTGCTATTGTATATGAAAGTTTGTATCTCCGTCAAACTAACAGTGTGCAATCGCACATTAAAACACATTTTACAAACTCAAAATAACGGATAATTTATCCACATTTTACAACTGCCTTATTGAAAAAAAAAAGTTTAAACTTTTTCGTCGAGCCGGCAAATGAACTTCATTGAGCCACTCGAATTTCTCGAACATGCTACGTGGGGCTCATCGCACACAATACACGTACGACTGCGTAAAATAGCTCCACTTTTTTCCCGAAAAAGTACCCTCCCTGGTTCGCCGCAAAAAATCGTTTGAATTAAACGGACGCCGTCGCGTAAAAACGAGAAAAATACACGACTTTTTAGGCGAAAAAAAAAACTCCACTCGGTACAGCCACTTGTTAACTCTAGGGTAATGTGAAAAAGACGAAAACACAACGGCTCTTTTCGGCCTCGAAAGTACGTAACGACTTCCAATTGTGGTCGAAACGAATTGATTTTCAACTCTGCACCAAGTTTAATTAAAAACCAGCAAACAAAAATGTTGACTCACAATACACGGTGGAATATAACAATGAATTGTCAACGGTGAACAAGTCTGGTGAAAAAGGCAGACTCAAGTCCGGCCGAACAACTGAGTCAGTGAGCAGGACGCTGAACGGAGTTTGGCAGCGTTTGTTCGGTAAATGAATGAAGCTGACGCCACTCTTTGTTCGGCCATCAGCAGCTTTGTTCTCGTTTTATCTGTTACCCACTTATAAAAGATAAAAAACGGGCATGCTGACGGTCCACTTTATGGAAGGTTATAACACGATCAAGAATAGCCTATAATCAAGAATAGGTGTAATTGTTTAATTTGCCTACGATTCTTATAAGGTGTAAAGTTCAGACAGGAAAAGACAGAAGCGAGTGCATTTTTTTTTTTTATTAAAGATGAGTTTGCTCTTGACCAGCATCTATCCTTAAAGGAAATATGAGGCCGACGATGGAGCGAGTTAACCCAGAAGATGCCTATTCACTCGAACCTTGAAAATATTTGGGTTGTATGAGCTCGGAAATACAGACGTGTTGAAACGCCTGAGAAAATATATGAGTGTTATAGAATTTTTTATATTTTTAGACAATGCTTCGGGAAATCAAGTATTGTTCAATATAAAAATATCCTTTATAATATAATCTAGGTAATAAACTATCTGTGTGCAAAATTTCATCCAAATCAGTTCAGCCCTTTTTCGGTGAAATAGTAACAAACATCCATCCTCACAAATTTTCGCATTTATAATGTTAGTAGGACGGCATTGGACACAAAAATCAATCAATCAATCAATCCATTTATTTGTAACTTATAAAACATACATTAAATAAACACAGAGAAAAAATAACAGTAACAGCAAGAAGGAAAGTTATAAAAAAGGCTACTCAGCATTTTGCTGACATCAGCCAACACTGATCTCCCGTAGGAACCCTTAGTTTAACACCCGCACGGTCACACACAATGCATTATATGTTAAAATGAGTACATCAACATTTACAGCACGCAATATATACGTAAGAATGTTCACACCTTTTGGAATTATTGATCTTTAATGACATGACGGCCTTTGCTTCGGATTACTGACTGAACAAATAATGGCGATACACATATACATATTTGTGTTTACTCCCGAAGTAATATGAAATAATGGACGTGGACTATTTTAGAAATTCTAGATTAGATTCTCGAACTCTAGAACTGAAATCGAAAGAATATATATTAGAAAAATATTATTCGATTTTTTTTCGATTTCGAGCGCTTCCTCGCCCTGCGCACACCAGAGTCGCTAAAAACTTATGTTTACTTTATTAATACAACCTACAATAACATTTACAGACTTATTTTCGCAACTTCTTACAACAGATATTTTCAATGGATAATAATCGGGAAAGCAGCGAAAGTGACAAGTGTACGTACGTGTACTGCTTTGAAGACGCCCGGCTTACTGTAGCAAACAAAGAAGAGCGCTCATTGTGCTTTCTTAAAAAATATCTTGTGATTTTTTTTTAAACTGTTACAAAAAAAAGTAGCCACAAAATGTTACATATTTTTGACATTTTTTTTCTCGAGTAAAAGTGTGATATATTTTAATTACGAATTAAGTCATAAAATCAGTCTAAATTATAATTGCTGCTTAGGTAATGAAAGCAGCATATTCTCAATTGAGAGATGTTTATTTCTCAATTATGCAAAAACGGCTAAATGGATTTGGATGAAATTTAGTATACAGACAGGTTATTATTATTTTTATCCCCGAAGAATGATTGATTCGCGAGGGATCGTCTAAAAATATTAAAAATGGCGCCCAATTTTTCAGGATAAAGAGTATCCTATATCTAATTAATCCAGGTAAGAAACTATTATCTATGTTATCTGTGTACCAAATTTCATTCAATTCAAACCAAATTTCACACCTATAACGCCTCGTAATAATTTGAGGATGACAAGGAATCGCTAAGTGGCATTAGTGAATTAGGGCCCTGACATCTTTATCGTTGTGACGACAGTGGCGCCGAATTTTTTATAGTTTTAGACCCTTAATTTCCAAAGTTGTCCAGGTGGACCCCCAGGGGTCCACGTGAAACTCGACGCACACAGCTCACAGCACAATTAATTAATTAATTAACCAATCAATTCTCACTTATTTCATTTAGAAAACTCCCCATTCGTGGTTGGAACTCAACCGCAACGCAAATTTTCATATTTAGATCTAATCTTCATATTTTTTGTCGAGTTTTGGGAGTATGGTAGAAATGTAGCTGCAGGGGGTCCACGACAAAATTTTGAAAGTGGTCTACGAGAAAAAAAGTCTGGAAACCTTTGTTTTAGACGATCCCTGGAGAACATTTGTGCAGGATAAAAAGTATTCCATGTTAATCCACTTTTAGTACCAAACACTTTCGACTTCCAGAAAATATCTAGCGACGAGCCTTATTGTGACAAATTTTGCACTAGACTAGAGCCCGTCGATTAATTTGTATTCAGGTCAAGTTATTATTAACGTGGCGATATATTTTTCGATGAATAAACATTTCGGTCGTTCGCCGGTAAAATATTCAGAAGCTCGTATTTGTAGAGCAAAATGAATTTATTTACTAGACATGCGTTTACACTTAATTTAATTTGCTTTTTGATTTTGCCACATTTTTGCTGATAAGAGATTTTTTTATATCTAATTCGTTTGGAAAATGTGATTTCGGATTAAAGAATTTTATTCTCATAAAAAGAACACATCGTGCGCTTAAACTATGAGATCAATTGCTGCTAACATTACTCGATATATATTCTTTCAATTTATGCTTAAAACTACTTATGGTAACACAGTTTATACTTTCAATATATCTGTTCTTTTTCCATAGAGTGTTCTAACTGTAGGCAATTCAAGCTTATTTCTGTTTCTAGTATTATTCAAAAATATTATATTTTTTTACTTTTTTCAAATTCAAATAATTTCAGCTCAGTCTGTGAACATATGAGTACCTAGTTCTTTATTGTTTTTTTTTTTTTTTTCAACAAAAAAAATAATTCTAACAGCTTTTAATTTCTTAATGCCTACCTACCAACCGTTGATTGGTCGGAAGGGAATAATTTTTCAATATTTACCCCCACGGAACAACTAGTTGGTCGGCGAGTTCGTCCGTGGGTCATAAACGGTAAAATGCTATTGTTAAGTAAATTTAAATGACCCCAAATGGCTAATTAATTCATTTCAATTACAGTCGGGTTACGAAAACCTTCGTCAGTTTTCAAATTAATTCTTTTATCAAATCGTAGACTCTTATTATCTTTTAAAACTAAAGCAACTTATTTGAATTGAAATTTTGGCCGGACTGATAATAGAGTATTACACCCATTTTTAAAAAGTGTCTCAATTAGAACCACTAAAAAAAACACCAAATTTTTATTCAATCGATAAGTTTAATAAAAATGCATTTAAAATTTATATTTTCAAATTTCGCGCGTAATTTGACGAAAACGCTGGAAACCATTTTGCTCTGTGGTCATGACGTCAGTTGACTGTGTAAACTAATGCGCCGGTAATTGACATGACACTGACTGACACTTTTTTGTTTACACAACCGTATGACGTAAACATGGCGGCTACTATTTCATTGTGTTTAAGAACAGACTAAAAATTCTGAAAATTTTGAATTTAATTTTAAAATTTATTTTGTTATTTTACGAACTATCTCAATAATATACTTTTAGATTTTTTTTCATATAGACTAAAATACCCTATTGCCCTGGCAAATGTCGACTTTAAGGTGGCAAGCCTTTTCTTACTTACAAATCAGTACAAGTTGAGCTATAGTGTGTGGTCCGGTCGTCCGTGTAGTTCTTAGCAATTATGATTTAAGGTAGCCATTTTTATTCCATTAGGTAATGTTAAAAGTCCACTTTTCAGATTTTTGTTTTACCTTATGTCTAATATTAATTAATTATTTATTTGTAAAATTAAGAAAACCTGCCTATTAGTTCTTACTACTATTAATTTGCACAAAACATGTTTGCTAATTCCAGATTTTTTTTAGATTATAGTTAGAATAACATTAGAATATGGTTCCTGACACACTAAATATATTTAAAAAGAGAATTTACACGTATTACTTTGTATGCATGAATAAATGAGTGTACTAATAATAGTAGGTATGTCTGTTTGTGTGCTCTTACGAGTGAGTGTTTATTTTAATTCATTTGAAAAATAAGTTGAAAAATATTGATGCTACAAAAAAAGTTTCAGATAAAAAATTTAGAAGGGAAAATGTTTCTACAATTTTTTGTCTAACCGTTTTCGAGATATCGAATTAAACGCGTTTTTAGCGAAATGAGGTACAGCTGACCTTCGGAGAACCCCTCAAATTGAAATGTATGCTCAGAATGCACCCCCCTATCGATCCTTAACAATCGCCAAACTACATAATTTTATGTTTAAAGATTTCGTAATTTGACTGGACTAATATAAATAACAATACATTTTTAACTAATATAAACTATATTTAACTAATATAAATAACAACTTCGTATTTAACTAATATAAATAACAATACATTTTCTATATTAAAATGAAAACTATCAAACATAACTTTCTATTACGGTCTCACAAATCATTCTCATTTTTATTTTCACGTTAAATCAAAATCAACTTATTCTTTTCTAATTCGATATTTTTTGAAAATCAAACCTATTGCAGCCAGTATTTAAGTTCAAAAATTCATTAACAAATAAGTTTAATTATCGCCTATCATCTTCTTGTTAGCTTTTTACAAGCACAAAAGGGTAATCGATTACCAGATATTAAATCGATAATTGTAATCGATACCACTGTAACCTAGCTATGCAGAGATCTATGACATACGATCTTAGAGATCGTTTGCTAATTCAAAAAATAGATAAGAAAGTTATGAAAAAATTAACTAGAAATGTAATAATATAGATATATGTAAATTATAAACCTTTAAAAAAATTCTAAAAGTGATTTAATATGTACAGCTATGTATAAAATAAAGTTATAACTAGTGTATAAAATAAAGTTACAATGTCCACCTTGATACCAATTTTTCCACAGTGAAAACAGGCTTCGTAGACTTCCTCACTCCGAGAAGAGGCCTAGCAGTGTGACATAAAATCATATGAAGGCTGATGTGAATTACAAATTACGTAAAATATTTAAGACAAACGTGAAACATGAGAATAATGATAAAATATTGAATTTGTGAAAAAAATTTTTTAATACATTTTGCACTTACATATATCACTACATTTTTTTAATGATAAACTTTTGCTGTTATTTCTGTTTCCAGGAATATTTGCGCAGGTATTTTTATTCATTTTGGCAGTCGTTATTTTTAGTTTAATTAATCAACATCCCCTCCCCCGCTAGCGTCACACTTGTACCCACCCTGCGTCCCCTCTACCCACTCTTTGTCCCGTTTCTCTGGTTCATTTGGGTCACAGCTAATTACCCACAACGTTGCTTGGGCGGCTTCTCTTCTGTTGGGAATCTACAATAATTACGTTCGTTTCATTATTTCATTTACTTAGTCATTTCGTTTTTTCGACATTTTCGGTGTATCGACCAATGGTTAAGAGGGCACTTTTCAACTCAAACAGCTTACTTGTTCCATCCATACGCATTAATTATAGCTCGTAGCAATACATAAAAAAACATGACATTTATGGGACATAACACATATGAAGGTTTGCATCGTAAGAAAAAATTGAAATTACACATAATTTTATATCTAATATAATTAATTTCTAAAATGTGCAGAATTTGTGACATTCTTGTAATTACTGACTAAAATCCTAAAATGTTTTTCTATGGAAACATGCTACCTATAATGTACATTTGAAATTGGGATGTCAATAGCTACCATCTATAAAGGTTTTTCTAAAACATTGGAATTGCTGGTGTATGTTTTATTATTTTCGCGAGTCGAATAAATGGCGCGAATATATTGCGTCGCATTCTGTCTTCAGTTATTCGCATTATAGTGAGTTGAGACAACAAATTCTCCCAAATACCTATTACTGAGTTTCCACGCTCGTACAGAGCCACCTTAGGAGAGGAATTTAATTTGATTTGATTAAAAAACACTGTCAAACTTGCCATATTAAAACTCCACTAAAATCAAAATTTTAGTAACCATTATAAATTAATATTCATCATCTCAGCCGTAGGACGTACACTCTGTACAAAGACTACCCCCCTTATTTTCCAAAAGGACCGGTAAGAAGCAGAAGCAGCTTGAATCCGCCGTCGACCCGTGGCTCTTATCAGGTCGTCTGTCGACCTTGTACGCTGCGCTTGCAGGTCCGTAGCCTTCACTTGAGAACCTTCCAGCCTCAGCGGCCGTCGGTTCTTCATATTATGTGTCCTGCCCACTGCCACTTTAATTACTAATCCTCCGGGTTATGTCGGTAACTTTCGTTCGTCTACGAATCTCCGCATTCCTGATTCGATCTCGCATAGCTCTCTCCATAGCTCGTTGAGCGACGTTGTGCTTTCTTACGATATCCATACTTAGAGACTACGTTAATTAATATTAATTATTATTATTTTATAATAATAATAAGACATAACGAGCACTATGGAAAGACTGGAAATATTAATCACATATTTCAAGTACTAATATCCGAATTTCTCCCCGTTATCAAATGCAGCCGTTTCTAAATGATACATTTTCAGATCCGTCTGATTATAATAAAAAGTAGCCCCATTAATTAGAGTCTCGTATACAAATTGAGTGAGCAAACGCTAACAGCTACAAAGAAAGTCTCATCTTAATCTTGGCAAATAGAACGGTGGCGTTCTGAGGAAAGATTAAACAATAAAAGTGCGCTCCGACTATCCACTTCATAGAGACGTTTTCGACTTATACCCCTGCACGGTACACCACTGTATGTGCCAACATTTTTTGCCTTATTATTATCATAAGGCTCAATGCTTAAAAACATACAGTTGTGACACACGAAAGAGAGACTTCTTCGCCCATTCGTGCCCTGTTTCGGGACCAACAAAAGAATTATATCTCCTGGTGATAACCAAACATAAATTAGATTAACTCTATTATTAGAAACTTTATCGGTTTTTTGGTTTAATTTATTTATGTACATTATACATGATTTAACCAATGAAAGAACTTAAACAAGTTATAGTCTTTTTACTGATAATCTGCGAAGAAGGAATATGGAAATGGTCTCTGACATCCATTGCTCAATCACAGTAACATAACAGAACATAATTGTATATGCTGTTATTTTCACCGTGCCTTCTGTAAGGAAATGGTTACTGTCAAGTGTCACAATATGAAATACAATGAAGTCTTTGTTTGATATTTGTCAGTTTCTATGTTTTTGTTGACAAGTGTGTGGAGACGAGTGTTTTACAGCTGTCCGCCCGGTGCCGGGCTTTAATTAAACTTGCCCCTCGGTCCTCTAATGAAACGCTCATATTTTGCAGATGATTACACCAGTAGGCATTATTCTGAATCTCCCTACGGTTTGATTGAGGCTTATATTCAGACTTATTGGAGCAAGAAATACCTCCAAATTCCTATGTATTAAATATGTATAATATATAAAATGCACTCAGATCTGGCAGAGGACACTATGTTTCGCAGTCTAGTCTGCTACAGTAATAATATAAGAGCCCATTCCACTTAACCTCCTCGTCTTTTAACCTTTTATCCTATCAGTACTATGAATCTACCAAGTGGGCCATCAGCCTGATTATAGCCGTTCAGGTAAAAGTTAAGTGAAACTGTATACATTTACGAAGTAATAAAACATTTAAAACTTTTTAAAATATCGGTAATAAAAGCGTACTCTTTGAGATTGTTCAGAACAAAACATTCAGTTATTTCATCGCACTTATGATATTTATTATATCATAAGTGAAAAATAACATAGAAATATATTAAATGTTAATCATTTCCTTCCTCGTAGCTTATTTATAATGTTGTACTACACTTAATCCTTCTACAGGCAATTAATCTTGTAGAATCACTCCTTCTACACAACAGAAGATATGTATATGTATGTACACATTGTACACACACATACATCAAAATTTTCCAATTCTAATTAACTATTCCAAAGGAAACTAAAGAAAAATTTAGTGATTTATTGTTTTGCTTGCTCTGATTTGTTAATTGTTTGAAATCGTAAGTAATTAGAAAAATATAATAATCTGTTTCATGCTATCTATTGCCAATTTTTCAGTAAAAATACTTAATTTAAAGCATTTTAATATTACCTACATCGTATTGTAATTGCAAATCTTCTATTATTTTTCTTTGTCAGTCAGATAATTTTTCTTTGTTATTTTTTAAATAAAAAATATACTACAATAATTAAAATAAGGAACAAAGTACGATAGAATTTATTATCAGGGGTGTGAACAATATCTCGCCCCAGAAAGTGCCCCAACGAAAGTGCTAGATGCGAATGTCTCGGAACGCTCGTGACTTGTTCCCCAAATAAAATTTGTGTAAGCACAACAATCGCGATTAGCCCCAACCCTTATTATTTAACAAGGAAACTTACTTAAGACGGAGTAATGATGCCTTAATATTGTTTGTGTTCAGCCTTTGAGAGCTAATTTTTATAAAACTTCACTAAAATTTCTTCTTATAAAATCGTGTTTTCATAATATTTACTTTGTTAAAATTTAATTTCAATTAACTACAACACCTATTTATTCCTACTACGAACTTATTTCCATTTGGTATCATTTCGTATGATTTCGTATGATTTCGTATGATTTCGTATGATTTGGTATCATTATTTTGTGTAGTCGTCCGGCTTTTTGTCACTGTATCTATCACTCTTCAACTCAGCTCACAAATTGAATATGAGCAATATTTTTTAAACTTTTTCTATAAACAACGCGAGCAAAGTCAGCCAGAATATACATCTCATTTTAATAATAAAGAGTGGCAGGCTAGCTGACGTCTACTTGAATTTTATTTAAGGTCGACAGACATGTTAACCAACCACTTGATCGTAGGTGGCTACCGTCGCCTACAACACATAAGCAACGCCGCATAAGCTGCAAGTGCGCTGCCGACTATAGGATTGAGGATAAGTGATAGGGAAATGGGCTCTGGCATCCCTTACTCACTTACCAAAACACAACAAACGCACACGTGCTGTTATTTCACGATGATCTTCTGTAAGGGGGCTGCCCAAATGACTGCGAAACTCTATGTACCAAACTACTACTAAATGGTTACCGTCGCCAATAATCACACATCAGGATATATCACGTATCCTGACAACTATGATATGATACAAGATATCGGACACAATGTGCTCTGTTCTTCTACTGCCACTCTATGACTATATATACATTTTTTCCATCACATGAAACTATATCACCAAATATGTGAGCCAATTTAATATTTATTTATTTTATATTTAATTAATTAATAATAATATTTTATAATAATAATTTTATATTTAACTAGCGGCCCGCCCCCGGCTTCGCCCGGCGTGCAATTTTTATATACCCTAAAACATTCCCCGTTTATCCCTCTTTCCATTAGCGAAAACCGAATTAAAATCGGTCTACCCGTTCACGCGTGATGCCGTGACCAGGAGAAATAGGGATTCATTTTTATATATAAGATAAGATTAAATATAATATTATAATAATTATTATTAATATAATATTATTAGGGCTTGTTTCACAATGTCCGAATAAAGTTACAATTAGGCTATTTGTCGATTAACTGTCCAGTAAAGGCTTTGTGTGCGTTTCACAGACGTTGACTAGCGCTATCCAGCTATTAAACTACTGAATAAGTTATAGGTTAGATCATGTGGCCACTATCATACTTAACCGACGAATAGCACTGACAGTTGACATATTATTTTTACATATTATTCATTAAGTTTGCAATTAAAATGGATATTTACGAGGCGATGGAAGATGAAAACGATAATTTTTTTAATCTCCTTTCACGTTTTCACATTTCTGAGAATTTCTTTTTATAATATTTTGGTATATAATCACTGTTTTTATATTTTCTATAATTCCATTCATTATATAATATACTCTACTTTTTATAATAACGTCTTCAATATTTCATAACCTTTGAAATTTCGAATCACAATAACAATAACAAAACATGAAGGACGTCAATAACACAGAACATAGAAGAAACGTTTCGTTACCTGCAAAATATGCTACGCACCAAAGTATTCTTTTAGTGTTCATGTAGCAAAAATATTCTTTATATAGATTGAAACGATGAAACCGGTAACATTAATAATTTTATCAGAAAAAATATACTTAGTTATTTAATTTGTAAAAAAATTATGGCATAATAATTCGTATAACATTAATCAACGCTCGAAACGGAACGAAAGAATAAGACGTTGCCAACTCGCACTTGTCGACTAAGCTTTAGTTATGAGTTGGATGATTGTGAAACGCAATGCAAGTTATTGGAAGGATTTATCTGACAAGTATTTTATTCGTCGAATTACTATTCGGGACTTTATTAGCACATTGTGAAACAAGCCCTTAATATAATATTATATTTAATATATCCAATATTTGCTATCATTTACAAATGATTTAAAGCCGTTCGATAATATCGAATCAGTTGACTCCATTAACAATGCAAATAGTGCAAGAGACTGTAGCCAGCTAGCTTCGCAAATGCACCATCTAGTTTAACGAATTTAATGTTTGCAGCGGGACAGCACAAATTTAAACCTTAAATACACGAGGATAGAGGTTACGTTGGGTGCTGAGATTTCGCAAGGCTCATCCGCTACAGTTTGCGAATTCGAACTTAATGTAGAAGCGGCTCTGTTTACAGCCATCATTTGTTACAAGCTTAATGCCTGTAGTTTGGATCGTCTGCAGCTTTTATTTGTAACCGAGCTATCGCACGCGCAAATTGTCTCCCTCTTGCGTCACGGGATGTACGAATTTGCCTTGAAATAGATTTAAGTGAAAATTAGACGACATATACACGGTGTGAATTCATTCATACCGCACAACTCAAATAATAAGTATCAGTAGGGAGATGTAGTCTTCTACGTCCAAGTTTTCCTATTGCATTGTTTTATGTCGAGTCGATGGTTTTACGAGAACCATTCGTTCGTGTTTTACGGAAGCATTCTGACGAGTTGTTAACAATAATCATAATCATAATATTTATTGATCAATGGCATATTTATTCATTTATTATGCACTTACTCAAAATCCACAACTCTTAATTACTAAATTATGAAAAAAGAAACATAACTAATAGCCAATTAAGGATTTCACATTTGTATAATGGGAATTATTAAAAGAGAGAAAAACTATTAAATACATTAAGTCATAGATCTAGATCAGTGCATTATACATTATGATGCACAATTGTACATAAATACGTTAATATACATATATGTACATATACAGATACATATACATATACATATACATATACATATACATATACATATACATATACATATACATATACATATACATATACATATACATATACATATACATATACATATACATATACATATACACATACGCATATACATATACATATTATATACACTCGAATATCACAAATCACTTTCTGTAACGATAAAGAAAAGATTAATCAAGTAAACCGTCCGCGAGAAGATTAGCGACTTTAGAAGAAACTGTGTTAAAAATTAAAATTTAAAAAAAGTGCTAAAAATCCGCTATCATACAGAGATGCCGTTCCTTGAGGTCCTCGAAGAGGTAAACACCGAATTATGTGTTAACATGAGTCGATGAGCACAAACCTCATTGACTGAAAAAAAGCTATTCCTGTGTTACTGGCTTCCACGTGTTCGCATTCCTGAAGCAATGTTCGCTCCCTGAAGCGTTTATAAATATCTTTAGTTCCGATATTACATGGTAATTAACAAGCACAATGCAATTGTAAACAGAATCAAATATTTTTCTCGAAAAATTGTTGACAGAACGATTACATAAGCAATTTAAAATTCTAGCAAAACTCCTCTTTCTTTGTTCAAACTGAAGATCTGATTTGCAATCAACGCAATAAGTTTTTCTCATTGTCTGCACCACTAATTACAAAACTTCAAAAATCTATACTAATGTTATAAAGAAATAAAGTTAGTATGTTTGTATGTAGGGGGTAAATTTCGATACTACTTATCCGACTTAAAAAAATCTTTCAGCAATAGTTAGTACATAATTTCAGGATGGATAAATTCAATTTTTCGTGGTAATTGAATTTTCAAAGTAAGTCGACGAAAAAACGAACGAAAGAAAACGTCAAAAGAATTGAACGCTGCTTTAACGGTGAGATATTTATGATTGATTTGTATAGAAAAGTTGACAATGCCCACAAAAAAAGTCAATGTCTAACTTTATATTTAGGACACAAAAACTACTATTTGTATTAAAAAAAATCTTTAGGTGTTGTTTATTGGTCATATTATCAACCAAATTATGAATCCTTATCAAAATCTGGAAAGTTTATCGTCACAAGTATTTAATACACCTGATTTTTGCCTTTTACTGCATAGGTTTTGGACGTATGGTTAAGCAAAGCAAAAAAAATTATAATTTCATCTGGGTGGCCCCATAATTGAATGGACACGATACCAACACAACGGAGTTCCTTTTATTAGCCATATATTTACACAATTTTGTTAAAATAATATGAAACAATTTACAAACAGTCTATACACAACAAACTTATAACAATCTACTCACAAATAAGTATCATTAAAAAAATTACGTCCAAATATTCTTGCGCACAGAAACTTAGTCTTCTATATTCTATCACAGAACATTGATCATGTGAAACAATGCACATTGATGTATGCATGACATGAGAAGGAATATAGCGCATTTCGCGGAATAAAAATGTTATACTTAAGTGCCAAAAGTATTAAATATTAATAACTCGTAAACTATAAAGGAAAAATTAATCCTCAAAAGCCTAGATAATCTGTGAAGTGATAATTTTTTAGGTTTGTAATATGTGTCGTTTTGAAAATAAAACAAAAATCGATAAAAATTAGAGGTAACTTGGTGATTTTGTTCTATAGAGAAAATTTCATTGTATAATATTTACTATCCACATTTCACTTTTCTTTAGAATGTATTAATCTATGTATAAATAGTTTCTTATTTAGACTTTATATACTTAGATAAAATTCAAATCTAGGATTAGCTATTTCTATTTATATACGCGCTCTTAAAGAGATAATATGATATTTATTTAAAGCGCGACCGCGCCATGAGGCAGTGCCAAGCCAAGACGCGTATGCTGCGACTGCGAGGTAGGTAATTGATTTTTACTGATACCGAGAAACAATCTGAATTCCACGCCGGCGAAGCCGTGGGTACAGCTAATATTAAATAATTCTCGATTTTTTTTATATTTGTTTCAAGCAAAAACGGCTGAACGGAATTGGTTGAAATTGGCACACAATTAGTTTATTACCTGGATTAATATATAAGATACTTTTTATCCTGAAAAAAAGTTAGGTTCCCGAGGGATTGTATAAAAATATAAAAATGACGCCCAATCATTTTTAGATGATCCCTCGGGTTTGAAGATTGCGTTATTGAGGGATAAACATCCATATATCCTTCACAAACTTTTGCATTTATATTATGAGTAGGATAGGATATAGGTATCGTGTGTCCTGACCACAAAATTATAATATGTTAGTGAGCTGATGTGGTTTTGCTAATATTGGATATAAGGCCGATACTACTAACCGCAATTTATATTATTATTATGACCCCCGATGGTTGATCTAAATTAAATTAAAAAATAAACTTTTACAAATATGGCCTAATTAGTCTTCCATTACGAAATTAGTCAGGCAATTTCGAAGATTAACCCAAAATAAAATAAGAAACTGTTTAGTGCTAAAACAATACGACCTTGGAAAGCATGGACCATCCAATAATATGATCCTAAGCAACGAAAACTTATTGTATGTATCATTATCACCATTCTCATCATCAGCCTATTATATGTCCCCTCTGCAAGGGAACAGGCCTACCCTTGGTCCACCACGCTGGTGGACTTCTTATTAGCCTTAGCATTTCTTCTTTGGCGTACACAGGTTTCCTCGGAATATTTTCCTTCACCGTTTGAGAGTAGTCAGTAAATGCACTTAAATTTAAATCATTGTTGCATGGCCACTGCGTAACCGACGCTCTTCCTGCAAACGTATTGTATACATATAATATTGAAACGTAATTTTATGATGTGTGAAATTCAAATAGGGAAAAACGATTTTTACCGAGAACGCTTTGTCTACGAAACAAACGCAATGGAATACACAGTGGGATGACGAACAAGGGTTTCTGAGCCATTAACTATTTATATAGCGGTTTATTAGGGCACAAGTAATCCCAATTCGCGGCCGAACGGGATGTTAATTCACGGTACATAAACATTTGATTTCATCCTTTAAGGCTAAGCAATCGCTTTGTGGTACGAGATCATTATTTTGCGGAATGACATTTACTGTATGCGCTCAATGGCACATTCTCGGATTTCAGACCTAAAAAATGAATTTTTTATTTTATTTTTTATGTTAAGGTCGGCAAACAGACTGACCGTCCACTTGATGGTAGGTGGCTACCATCGTCTATAGGTACTGCAAGTGCGCTGCTGACTACAGTAGGATTAAGTATAAGGAATTGGGAAGAGTTAGAGGAATGGGCTCTGGAATCCCTTACTCACTCACCGAACCGCAACAGCACACGTGCTGTTATTTCACGGGGGTATTCTATAAGGGGGTGATTACTGCCGCCAGACGGGCTGTGCAAATGACTGCGAAAGCAGTGCGCCCTGCCACTACTTTCCAGATCCAGACCAGAGCTAAATTTGAAAAGTTCATTTTTCAAAGTTGATCCTGCTGGGAATCGAACCCGGGAATTCTAGAACAGAGTGTTAAGGTAAGCACCCTAACCACTCATCCAACGTGCTCGTCGAGAAGTTTGTTGTAAGTGCATGTAAATTCACTTTTACTTATAATTTGTGTTGCTACTTTTTGGAGACGCATTTTGAGCATTGCTAGATGAACTTTTCTTATTAACTTTATGATTTTTTTTTAATTACAGAAGATGGGTTTGTAAACCTACACAAAATAAAAAATTTCAACTATATCAATCATACTATGAAAATAACTGATTACAAGTTTAAACTGTTGTCTTGTTCTATACATAAGATGGAACAGTTGTGTAAATTAGAATATTACATAACATTGGGCCGGAAACGTTTACAACTCTTAGGTAATACCTACCATTTCTCAATAGTTACCCTTAAAACAAAGATCTAAGTGACAAATGGACTGGACTAAAGAGAACGGCCATTATCTTATGGCTAGAAGAAACGATCTGCGTTGGACAACCACCATTTAAGATGTTAGCAGGTGTAGTCGCCTTGATGCGTAGGTAACATGGTTCGGAATGGCGCGATCGAGAATGTGAGGAGGAAGATTGGCGATCGTAGAAATCAGCCATTACGCGAAACGAGCAGTGGTACGGGCGCCGTGAACACGCCCTGAGGGGTTATCTGCCAGTTTACACTGTTCCGGATAAGGAGTCGGAATGGAATTGATGGACGGAAACGGACCCGGCTTTAACCACCTATGTTCTTACTTATGCTATTGTGATTGTCAATTTAAAGCTACATAGGAAACAAGTTCTGACGATTTGAGAAATTTATCAATTTGGCGACAGATATTTAGATTTATGGAGTACTAAATTTTAAAAAAAGTCTATAAATGCTGCCAATATATATTTTTAAAATTGTTGTGAACCAAAAACAATACCCAGAAAACTTATTTTCTAAGTTGTACATTGTTAGTGACCTTAATTAATTGAATTTGTGATCAATTTGTTCATTTATATCACATTTTATTCATAGTTGAAAAGAGCACATATCACTTTTGATGGTGTATCATAGAAATCACATTCTGAATATGTCTATCCAATTATAACTTGGTACTGCAAAACATTTTTATTTAAACAAAACTATAAAAAAGTAGCGATACGCGGTGTACTCTCCCATTCACTACAAAATTCCGCTTATAAACCAAACGGAAATTTTACCTATAAAATGCTGTCTTTGTACGAACTAAGAAGGCTGAAAACGGGTTGTAAGTATGTAAATAGTAGGGTTTGCTACAAAGTAAGCATTTTTGAAAATAACCGTAAAGACGGAGTTAAAGGCAATTGTTTAGGGTGGCTGTAATGTAGTGCGACGCGAAGTCTTGTTAGGTTCCATTGTTCGCAAATAGAAGATCTCGATGCGCCGGGCTCTAAATTTCACGGTTCGACGGCATTTGGACCGCCGCCGCCGCGGTGACAGATGCCTTTAATATCTTGCTCCGGATTAACTTCCTCTATTCTAAGTTTATATTTCGAATGTCTTCGGCTGTTCGCGTGGAAATGGCATTATAGACAACTTTCATTACTAACTCTTGGCTAACTCTCGGCTCATAGGTATTATAACAAATTTATGGCCAATTTATGGCCAAATATATATATATACTCGTTTTATAGTAACTCAATACAAACACTGGTACATCCGAATTAAGGCTTATATTGGAAAGTACGTGGTCTTTGCAAAATGGAAAAAGATAACCTACCCTGAAGTTAAATATAATTCTACCATCGGGGCTCCTCATATTATTATTACTTACTTATGACCAAGAAGTAATCTGTATATCGCCGTTTATTTGTAATCATAATGATAACATGTAACTTTGCGAGCTAGTTTTTTTTGTCGCGCGTGACTTTTTTCTGAAAATATTCGTTTAAAATATAAAATGGAACGGGCAAACATGTTAGAAAACATTTTCTTGAGAACATGGTCATATTTATTTTTGAGGTAGATTTACGTCGTATCGATTAGAATAGCTTTTCGAAAAAGTATTGTTTTTTAGAACAAAAATTATGAATGTTCGTAAATCCTTGACTTTTTGTGGTCATCAAAAATAAAATTAAATATATAGAATACCCGCTCCGGCCTCCGGTTTCGCCCGGGGTATATATATATTCCCCGTTTATCTCTCTTCCCATTAGTGAAAACCGAATTAAAATCGGTCTACCCGTTCATGCATGATGCCGTGACCCAGGGAAATAGGGATTCATTTTTATATATAGAAGAAGATATAGAGAGGCCATTGGAAAATTTATCCTACAAAAATATTGATCCTGATCGCCGTAATCAGGATGGCCATGGCGTAGCTAAATAGCCTTGTAAACTAAACTATTTTGTACCACGTAGTTCTAAATGTCACATTACGGATTCTTAAGTCTTGTCCGATCTATACAGTTGAAAGTCTTTGTATTTGTCATATTTATATTTTATTAAATTATTGTCAGACGATTTAGAAAGCGCACGCGAAAAACCCGATATTTTTACCGTCTTCATCGAAATCATCAGAAATCACTTTCCATCACCGCTAACAGGAAAAAATCTATTGACAGCTATCCGAGATTAGCACATACATATAAACAGTCAGACCAAAATGGGAACCTGTATACTAGGTAGTGATTGTAATGAATAAGCATAGCTGAATAGAACTTTAATTCCAAGCAATCGAATCTACAAGGAAGTCTTTTATATTGTGAGTATTTGAGAAGCGAGTTCTCCGCTGAAAAATCGACTCTCAGCTGTAAACTTGAAAAGGAGGCAGTGAGCAGTGAACGGTGGACAAAAAAGGCAACTAGTTCAAAAGTTGAGTGATATTTCAGAAGCAGATGTGAATGGCGTCGATCATAATACGCAGAACACACCGAATGCAATCTACAAAAATAAAATAACGTAAATAAAGATGGAAAGCGATACTTAATGAAAATATTGCTTAGTTTTTTAATATTAAAGTGATAATTCATATTTTAAACTGCTGGGCACAAATCTGTGTGTGTATAGCGAGCAGTCCTTTTGAATCATAACATCGTGAGGACATCACGAGACCCTGAGCTGTTCTGAAGACGTTGCCCTACTGTGTCGCACTGTGGTAGTGGAAATGTAAAGGGTGACTCGGGAAGTTTATTTTCACCTAAATTCAGGAACATTATCTACGCGAGTTGAGGTGGTTTTACTGAGTGAACTCAGCTGTGAACCGACTGCGGCACCTGGAAATGATAACCTCAACTTATAATACATGCTGTTATAAAACATGTCGGAGATTTGCGTTTTGATATATTTAGTAGTGTTATTAATGCTCTGGTCGGAGAAACTTAGATAAATGAATTCAATATTTTTTTCTGGTCCATAAAAATAACTTTCGGTGTTTTAAACGAACAGAGAGTCCCCTTGTCGGTAGGCAATCTCATCAACTAATAATCGATTCCAGTGGGTAGTAACTTGCAAGCCTATTGTGACAGAATAAAGGATAAAAGACTAGATCCGGATAGGTAGATAAACTCTGGCAAACCTTTTTGTAATATATCACCAGTGTTGTTATTTAACAGTAGTTTCCTGTAATAAGTAGTGGAATTTATCCTATATTTTTTATGGGATGAACATGTCCTCCGTAAAGGTTTGTTCCACTCCTTACTGAGAGGATTTTGTTGGTAGTTGCTACCCTGTTTCAGAAAATCATTGTGAAGTAACAGCATGTGTGGTCACCGAAACCCTTAATGGGTCTCCAGCACACTTGCATTCCACTTGTGTTCTAATGAGACCATAAACTTCGATTGAGTATGCTATGAAATTTTGTAATAAATATATATGTATTGTGTCACAAATATGAAAACGACTTCTTAAATAGCACCTAAATAGGTATTTAAAGAAGAAACAAAGAAATTTACAAAAACGTAAATATTTTTTGTATTAGGTACGTCATACAAAACGTACGAGTGCCATATTATATAATATATAAATGTAATTGACTCGTTTCCAACAAAGCAATAGCATCTCTCGTATTTTTCTCCAAGTTGGCCGTAAAATTTGGTAACATTTCGCGGTTATTACCTAATTTGTCTGCCGACAGGCGTGCAGACGTGGATCGCTTCCTGACTCACCCAAACGTACCTCCGCTATACATCGTCTGCTGTTCTCGAGACCTTGGACCAAGAATACTGACATCTTACATACATGATACATACGGTTCCTCAAAACGCGCTTCATATTAATTTTTCACTTTAGGTCTAAGGTTAACATAGGTCTAAGGACATTGCCGAACTATATTAACATCTCACTTAAAGAGCCCATTGATGGGACATTGACACCATTTCAAAAAATACTCAATTTCCACTCTAATTCTTGATATTGATCTTTTCAGTATTTAAGATAGTTTATATGTCGCAATGTAAACACAACCAAACGGAAACCAAACTTTATATCTTTATGTAATTTTAAAAACATATATATTCTAGATCTGTGCAACAAATTAATTAAAAGCTGAATGTACCTTAAGCTGCAAAATCATACCTTTACTTGTTCCATAGAATGATATAAAAATGTGCGTTTTTAAGGATGTTAAAATGATATGCAAAAATCGTTCCTGATCGTATTTCATCTGCTATTTTGTAAAAAATGTGACAGGAAGAGATTGAATAACCTTCTTCGTAAATGAACACTCAGCCTGCCTGTGCTGATTTTTACGTAGTAAAAAATCGGGAGACATCGTACATAGGCCGCAAACATTCAAGTGTGATTACATTTTAACTCTAATGTACTAGAGAAGTTATCTTAAGTACAAATTTTCATTTCTTTGTAATAGTTATAATGGTGGATTTATATTACACCGGGCCGTGGCTCGGTGAAGATATTCATAGTATGTTTTTGTATGAACCAATTCATACTTCACCGGGCCGAGGCGCTCCAAACGCGACATGTCGTAAAATGTTTGTTTTCACTGTGCGCTCGAAGACAGCTACGCGATACTCGCTCGCTATTAGCTGTGCTATTAGTATTTACCCGAAGGGGCCGCGTGAGCCAGGCTCGCAAGCCAAAACCGCGAGACTGTCTCAGGGTATTAGTATTAACACTAGGCTGCCGCGCGAGCCAACGAGCCAAAACCGCGAGGCTGCCTCGTGGTATAATATTAATATACGTACATATAGTAATAGTAATACCTAATAGTATAATAATACTTTTAAATGACAAGGCACGGGCACGGCCCGGCGGCGGCACGGTGACGAATGGCAAGCCCGGCCGGATCACGTTGAGAAAAACACGGCTCGGGCACGGCCCGGTGGCGGCACGGTGTAGGTAATATGAATCATCCTTAGTAATGCTACGCTATATCGATGCTGGGATGGGATATAAGTTTCTCGCAAAGAAAAAGTGGTAAGCGTCGTGTTTTCTACGGCTACGCGTTTTGTTCAAAGCCGTACTAAATAAAGTGTACTGAGTACAGTACAGTTCTCTGGAACACAGAGAGTGTTTGGAGTGTGAAATCTAGTTCTTAGTACTTTTTTTAATATAAAATTGCTTAACAAAGTGTAAGTCCGTATGTCTCGAGAGTAATCTTTATAGGCATATATAAGTATTACGTACATCGTAAAAGATCCCATTTCATTGTGAAGGCACGTGAACATTTAAGGTGAAAGGATGAAAACATGATTGGAATACATAAAATAGACTCCATAATGGAATTCTTTCCGGCGCTTATACAATACGTTTGAGCAAATAACTACAAAAATCAGAAACTACGCAATTTACCGTATTTAAACCTTTACAAGAGAGAATTGTACAAACATAATTGAGGTCGCAAAAGGAAACCGGCCTGCCTGTCCGTCGAGTGTTTCATAATTTAATTTCACAGCTATTAATCATACAGATCTGCCGTGCGTGACGGCACTGCCCCGAAAGATACCCGGGGCTATCTCTCCCCCTCTGACCTTTGTTGTTCAGGTGTTAAGGTATTACTTACTGTTGTCTCACTTTTGATTGTCAAGCCTTACACTCTATTCCAATTTGTATCTGATCAATAAATCATTTCCTGTTTCCTTCATAAGTCACCGAGGGTACCATTTATGACAAGGGTCCTTGTAAATTGTAACCTAACTGTCGTACTGCTTAATTACTAAATAAAATGATACTCTATTGTAGCCTCCAATTAGTTTCGAATAGATTTCAAATATGTTTTTGTTTTTAACACCACTTATGTTTTAGTTGTCCACCTTAGAGTCAAGCCTTTGTTAGAATCTTTTCTTACAAAGAAGAAGTCTAATCAACCGATCATAAAATATCCGTTTTTCCTACAAAATAGTAACTCATTATATAAATCATTTGTATGTGCAGCAGAAAGCAACGTGTGAGTATTCTACCGAAATGAGGACACGCAAAGACATAATGGATTTGACAACTTCTAAGTTCGCAGTAGAAAGTCCCTAAACACTGAAACAATCCATCGATATTAACATTAGAAAGTTCCTCGGATCATTCCCGGTGGTATAGGCCCGTAGAACACAGATAAGCAGTCAAAGTCTCTCTGAACTTTTCAAGGCTTCAATCGCTGATAATCCGTACCACCGTTGTCATAGGTATCTATAGTTGCTCAATAGGAAACATAGTGGTCGAATCTATTCGAAAATAAATGACTTGTGTTGTTAATATCCCGCTACTCGTGATACCCTCCCAATACTGAGCGAAAAGAACAACTAACTTCAAGGCCGGAAGGCCTATTTCACCTAAAAAAAACGACCAATTCTAAGTTTTATATTCCCCAGTTTTCTCCTCCGAATCTGAAACGATTTTAAAGATTTTTTAAACAACTCAACGAGAAGAAAATATGTTGTGTCTGTCTTTCTGCTTCTTTAAATAATAATAATAATATTAAATTTGTGTACCGAACTAACAATTAGTGAAATAGAAATAAGTAACCATGTATTTCAATACTATTGTTTTCATATATATGAATATAAAATAAATTCGGTCTATATTTAAAATATGAAATAGCTATATTTAAAATTTTACTACATAATATGTCATCCATAAATGGCCGACGAGGCCAGAATGAACTAATTATTTCATTCAAAGCGCGTCGGCCATGTTGCACGTCCAATGTTTCCCGCCAAATTAAAAAAAAAGAATCCTTAAAATAACCAATTATTGTTCTTAACTTTGATAATAAACGAAATTCAATTTTAGAATAAGTATTCTGTTAAATTTTGTATCATTATGTTGAATAAAGGCTAATAAAAGTACTGAATTTTTGTTTGAATTTTCCTTTTCAACTTCTAGATCAATTTGTGTTCAAAGCAAGAAAATATTCAAGGCGCCAATGACGAAAAGGCAGGCGCTATTGGGCCGCGTCAGATATTTTCATTACAGTTTGCCATATAAGAACAGTGACCGACATCAAAATATTTCATTTTTAAAAACGTTTACATCATTGGTCACATGTGACCGACGTGGCAATATACGTGTTAAGGATCTTTTTAAGTATCCTAACTCCTGTGAGAAGAAGGTGTGGAGAGAAGAAGGTCACTTAACCACCTGTGTTATAGGGCGACGGTAGCCATCTACCATCAAGCAGACTGTTAGCCTATCTGACGACCTTAACATAAAAAAGCAATAGTTACTGAATTGCTGAAATGCTCATTTAGTAAAAGGACGAATAGGGAATATGCACATTTTTTTTATATTTTCTTACGATAGGTTATATCGTTATATAACCGTAAAAAAATATTCAGCGCCAAAAAACAGAAATTTGGTAACAAAAAAAAAAGTTAAAATTAACTAACAGCTACTACGGGCACTTTAAACACCCGCCCTTTTGGCGCCCTTGTCGTGACGTCAAAGTCTACAATACAATCAAATGTTAAAAATCACAAACATCTAGACGCTTGTTGACATTTCATAGACGTTGACGTCACATTCCATAGACTTTGACGTCACATTCGATCTGACCGTTTCAAGTATTTTGAATTTCCTACATTTTTATGCACTTTATAATAATTATTTTCTTATCGAAAAATAACCAAAATAACACAGCTGTGGAGAGACATACAAGTACTAGTGAATATCTATCTACATCACACAAAAAAAATCTACTTTTTCAGGGACAAAACGATGTGGTCCACATTCTTTTTAAAGAGGTATTTAATGATAACACGTCCGAATTTGTACATCAAAAACTGTTTTTACTGTGTGAAAAGTCTGAAAATAAAGTCAAATATTGTCAATCGAGCCCTTGGAATAGGTGGGCCCATGAGTTGAGATGCT
The DNA here is from genome assembly GCA_910589475.2 of Bembecia ichneumoniformis. NCBI lineage: Eukaryota > Metazoa > Arthropoda > Insecta > Lepidoptera > Sesiidae > Bembecia > Bembecia ichneumoniformis. Next base: position 11,460,242 of record OU342533.1, on the reverse strand, counting down.
CCCAGACCAGAGGAAAATTACTTTTTCCTTTGAAATTCAGAAATAATAGGGTATTACACCCATTTTTAAAAAGTGTCTCAATTAGATTCTGTAGTGCTAATGAACCACTAAAAAAAACACCAAATTTTTATTAAATCGATAAGTTTAATAAAAATGCATTTAAAATTTACATTTTCAAATTTCGCGCGTAATTTGACGAAAACGCTTAAAACTATTTTGCTCTATGGTCATGACGTCAGTTGGCTGTGTAAACAAATGCGCCGGTAATTCACATGACACTGACTGACACTTTTTTGTTTACACAACCGTATAACGTAAACGTGGCGGCTACTATTTCATTGTGTTTAAGAACAGACTAAAAATTCTGAAAATTTTTAATTTAATTTTAAAATTTATTTTGTTATTTTACGAACTAAAACTAACATTTTCCGACTGCTTTTTGCCTAAGCTATCTCAATAATATACTTTTAGATTTTTTTTCGATTTTTTTTTCATATAGACTAAAATACCCTATTGTATGGTAATGTATTTTATTTCATAAGCTTCTGTGTAGCAGTGTGCAATCTACATTAAAATGGAGACATTAAAATGGAATAAGAGTATTCAAGAAATTATATACAATTTAGAGAGGCCGTTAACATCGAACGCTGTAATAATGTTATAAAGATATAAAATCGTTATTCCACGATTATTCTATTAGTAAAGCAACAACGCCCACCACAGAAAAAAATGATATCCTACCTCTTATCCTGTACTTGACATATGTCATTCGCAATATTTTATTTCAGTATTTGTGTCGTTTCATTTTGATATTGTAACGGAATAAAATTCCGTACATAATAAATTGTATTAGTAGTTATTCATTTAATTATAATATACCTATATTTGATGGAAATATTTTCCTTTTACCTCCGGTTATTATTCGAACAGGTAAATCGAAATATTTTTAGTGCTTTAGCACGCTCCAAATGACCATATAAGGTAATGTCCATCTTCATTATTTAGATACCCACGAAAGAATCAAAAATTACACGTGCGAGGGGGGCGCCCCGCACCCCCCGCTTCTTCTCAATTAAATACGAGGGCGCGTTGCCGCTCGTGGCACAATGTAGTATCTTTAATCATAGTTTGCGCCTCGCGCCTAATAAATTATAATAGTAATTAACGAATAATAGTAATTTTTAAATTTAAATAAGTAGATGTTATTATTAGTGCCATATCTGCCCCGATTAGGGTAAGTGATTTTATTACATAGCCAAGCGTAGCTTCTGCCCTCTTGCTAGCTTTTGCTTTATTTTATTGTGTGTTTTGTGTGCCCTTCCTTCTTTAGGAAAAGACAGTCGATTGCTCGGACGGGACTATGGACATCGCCGCCGTCCGCACATTTAAATAACGGTTTAATTTTATATTTGCAAAATTGTATTGCTTTCCATTGTAAGGGTCTCACGCCGCCGGCCCGCATTCTTGTTCTTGCTGATGGTGTCGTCGGGCCGGTGAGTAGTGAGACCAACGTATTGAGCGTCCTTTTACGGCGGCACTTTTGTTGGTGAATTCCAGGGTACGAGGTTGCCCCCGAGGAAACCCGCTGACTGCACTGCGAGTTCCACACTCTAGAGTCCCCGCTTCAGGGCGCTACGAGGTTTCCCCCGAGGAGACCCGCTGACTGCACTGCGATTTCCACACCCCAGAGTCCCCGCTTCAGGGCGCTACGAGGTTTCCCCCGAGGAGACCCGCTGACTGCACTGCGAGTTCCACACTCCAGAGTCCCCGCTTGAGGGCGCTACGAGGTTTCTCCCCGAGGAAACCCGCTGACTGCACCGCGAGGTCTACACTCCAAGGTCCCCGCTTCGGAACGCTCCGAGGTTCCCCCCAACGGAGTGGCTGCGAGGTCCCCCTTCAGAAGCACTCCGAGGTCCCGCTTGGGAACCCGTTTCATCAGGCGGCCAAGGACCGTCATCCTCCGGGCATCGCCTCGGTCCCGACGAGCGTCGCCTTCAGCAAGATACGTAGTTTTCATATCCATTGACAAAGGTGTCAAAGAGGTACCCGCCAGAAGATAGATACCGCGACTTTCAATAGCCCATGACCCTGAACCCTAATTAATGTAATTCTTTTACCTTTTAATAAACATTTTGTTCGTGCCTATGTTTTTATTTTTCTTCGCGACCGCGACAATATGATACCTACAAAATTTAATACTGGAATTTCTTTCCATGTTACAGTGAACTATTGTTTACAGTGAAACTAATTTAAATATAATTATATTTTAAATTTAATTGCCGTTTGCACTATTTTGCAGAATGTGTGCTTTTTTTCCTTTGATTCCAAGGACAGCTGACAGTTAAATCGGAGTTGTCTGTATAGCGCTTCGTCAAGTCGTTCGGTGGATTTCGAGTCTGTGTTAGATGAGTGGCTTATTCTGTGCCATTCAACGGGCAACCCTAAGATGTGTCTTTTCGAAATTCACGCCCCGATTTAGTATACTATTTTCACTGTATGATGATATGCGTGACAGTTCTCACTTTTTCACGTCACGCATACTGTTTTCAACTTTAAAAAAAACCGGCACAAAAAAAAACAATTAAACAAACACATGTATGAAAAAAAAATTATCTATTCGAAAAACACAAAAGGAGTTATCACTTTTATTATAAATTTATTATTATAATAGTTAAATGTAATAAAAAACATATATTTTAAAAGTGTCAAACGCGTGGAACGGAACTTGTGTCAATAGGGATTGACACTAGGGATATTTACTTATATTGGATATATCGAAAATACTCTATGTTTGACATTGGATATTCGGATATTTAACAAATATTTTTCTATTCCATATATTTTTAAAAACATCGTATTTTAATAATAAAACTAAAGCTGACTAATAATAACAATAAAACAAAAGTAAATTTTGTTCTGAGTCTGATACGAGTTGTCAAGATTCGAGTTCTGACAGTAATGAATATATAAATTAATATTTTAAACAGACTGCATTGTATTCTGTAATTTATTTAACGTAACCTTTATTCCTAATTACTAGAATTTATTTCTAAATCTGAAAATCTAAAATCGGTAGTTCGATTCCATTTGCTTTGACAACTGATTCGATATTTTCAAACAATCGATTAAATGTCGTTAGGTAACATCACTAAAATTGTCAGTTACGAACTGTCACGCATATCATCATAAAATGAAAATACTATAGTATATTAACCCAAAGATTTTGAATTAGTCTGTACCTATAGATGGAACAATAAAAATTGAAGATTCCTTCGATACTCGATACCCGTCTTTCTAATGGCTGCATGTCGTATGTTAAAAAGAGATAACAATAGCCGAATATGACGTCTTAAAACGCTGCGCGCCATAAAAGAGGCAACGTCATATTTGTTTATATCATGCTGGTTAACAAGTCCGTTTAGCTTTATGTGATTTAAAATACTTAAAAATCTGAAAGTGTAATTTCATAAATCTGTTGCTTGCCAAGAATGGCTTGTACTGTTCCCGTTTGTCCAAGTAGAGTGGGTGTTTTGAAGGAGAATAATGGAAACATATCATTTCACCGGTAAGTCGCACAGCTCGCACTCATTAATTTTGGTGTTTTGTAAACAAATTTTTATAATTGTTTACTAAAAATGAATCGTTGCACATGCATACACAGCTCTAAGGTTGATTTATTTAAAGAAAAGCTGGTGTTTATAACTAAAATTTACAAAAACCAAAGTTAATCGGAATATTTGACATTTGTCTTGCTTTATAGTGCTGTAGTCTGATCTTGATAAGTTTATCGATATCGATAACTAATTTATTTTTAGTAGAGTGTTGACAATTTCTAGCATTCACTGCAGGTTGAAAGTAATTTTTATCAATTTATAACAGATTTCCCACCGACATCGATTTAAAAAAAACGTGGACAAAAAAATGTAAGAAAAGCCGACGATTGGAGAGCTTCGCAATATACCTACAAGAATATGCTCGATGAACTTTGAAGATTCTTGCTTTCGCCAAGGATGTCAGCGTAAAATTCTACACTCGTATGCAGTGCCGACAATATTCCCAAAATTACCACCATCGTGTAAACCAGTAAGTAATATCTATAAGTTATAAAGAAGTTATGCTTCAATCTATGAAAATTATTAAAATCTTTTGAATCATTAATAACCAAAAACTATTTCTTTTCAGAAATTACCCAGAAAAAGAAAACTTACTAATAAATACGTTGATACCCAAGCGTCAACATTAACTGCAAGTCTTTAAATTAAAATGTTGACGAATCACAGATGAATGATATCACAGATTAAAATGAAACGATATCACAGATTATCCAATCTGTGTAATCTGTGATATCGTTTCTAAAAATAAAACTTTAAGATTATCGAGTTTTTTTTCTCTCGTAATAAAAACCTACTCCCGTTCTACCCCTTAAGGATGGATTCTAAATATTTCTACTCAAAAAATAACTATTCTTTTGAAATATTTTGGTGAAATAAATGCGAGAGGTTGCATACAATCTCATACAACCGATTAGCAATGCGGCGAGTACCAGTACGCACCCACATTTTATTTATATTGAATAACCAAACAGTACACCGAAACGCATTTAGCCATACTTTTTATCCGTCATATATTTAAAATCTATATCAACGATATCTAGTTATCAATAAAAATGCACAGCACTATTATACGCTATAACTTTAGCTTGCATTGTATAGTCAAAATGGAGACATTCACTCAACTTCGACCCGACAGATTATATATGTATGTCTCTTTCAATCTTATGACAATTTGAAGGTGTTAGAAAGAATAAAATATTGCTGCATTTTGTGATCCATCTATACACTAATACAATTATCTTTGTATTAACCAATCAACTTTGCGAGTCTCACCGCGAGGTGGCGCAAGAGCCTAGGTTCGGCTATTTCCCCCGACAGGCCCAGAGAAAGAGGTCGATTGATGTGATTGTGGCTGAATAGAAATTGAAATATTTTCATTACGAATCGACAAAAACCAAACGGATCAAACATAGTTTTTAAATTGTAATTAACCGTCGTTGAAGCGATAAGTGGCGCGGTGCGTCAGTCCACAGCTACGATTACGGAGACCCCGAGTTCGATTCCTAAACTTTTCATATTACTTTTTCTTTTATAAAAATGAAATTTGAATGTTGTAAAAATACGACAGATGGAGACACCGGTGCCCTGACTTGTATTAAGTGTAAACACAATTACCATATACAATGCTTATTTCCGACGGAGAAAAAATCTCTCAAGGATTTTAAGAGGACTTGGACTTGTCCGGAATGCACATCAAAACAACCTAAACAGGCGAAAAACGACAACACACCTGTGAGGGGTTCTGCACGACAGCAACAATCTGTGGACGATGTCGTATTGTTACATCAAGATGGGTCTAATATAGGCTCGTCCCCTGCCCTGTCGGTATCGGAATGTGCCTTGTCTGCAGATTTGTTAAAGGATATTGTGGCAAGCGAAATGAGTCATCTGAAAGATAACCTAAGATCTCTAGTACGTAACATAATATCGGAAGAGTTAAAGCCCATCAAGGATGAAATTGGCAGTATTAGGGACTCCTTGAATCTATTTAATCATCAATTTGAATTACTTGCGGGGCGGATTGATAAAGTTGAAACTGACCTTAAATCCTATAAAACTTTTTCATCCGATTTGAAACAGATGAAGTTATCTGTCGCAAAACTAGGAGCCCGAAGTGATATTAGTGAACAGTGGTCGCGACGCTCGAATATTGAGATTTACGGGATTCCGGAGAAGAAGAACGAGAATCTATTTCATATTCTGAAAACAATCTCGGAACGCACAAGCTGTCGGATTGATCCTGCAACGGATATTGACTTCATAACTAGAGTCTCACCGAAACATACGGAAGTTAAAAAAGTCAAGCCTATAATTATACGTTTCCTGGCACGCTATAAAAAGGACGACTTCCTGTCTCAAGTAAGAAAGCTCAAATTGAAAGCCAACGACATAGGCTATCCAAATTGTGAAAATCCGATTTACTTTAATGACCATCTGACCAGCTTTAATAAATCATTGCTGCATCGGGCCAAATCCTTGGCCAGGGAAAAGCATTTTGCTTATATTTGGGTCAAGAATTGTGCTATTTTTGCTCGCCGTAATGATACTAGCCCTGTTTTTGTTATTTCTAGCGAACAAGATTTAAACAATATAAAATAAATGTAGCACCACATCTATGTTACTATCTTGTTAGTGGTAAACATTTAGGTCATTGTTATTTATGTTTATGTTCAAGTTATTGTTGTCTGGATGTTAATTATTTTATTTTGTGCTCATTGTTAGTTATGAGGCGTTCGTTCGACGGCATCAAATTATTTAATTTTTGGAACTGCTTGCACTTTGAGACAATTTCACGTTTGGAGGGCTTGTTATTGTTATTGCGTGGATTGATGAATACATTAACATCAGTAATTTCAACAGAACTGTGTCTTATGTATTTGATGTTTGAGCTTAGAGTATTTATTGATAATGGTTCATGGAATCTTAATTATTTACGTAGGTGGTCTATATTCTTATGTAATATGTTTGTTCGTGTTACCTATGGCTTCATATAGTAAACTGTCTATTTACTATCAAAATGTACGTGGTTTACGCACCAAAACCAGTGCCTTCTATCGAGATCTTTTGTTGAATAATTACGATATAATTTGTTTGACAGAAACTTGGCTTGTATCGGGCATTTATGACACTGAAATTTTTGATGCCCGGTATCTAGTTTATAGATGTGATCGAGAGTATAATATTCGTGGGGGAAAATTTGGGGGAGGTGTGTTGATAGCCGTACGGCGAGAGTTGTCAATACATGGCTCGGCATCCTTACCATTCAGTGACGCTTCCGCTGAAGCGGTTAAACTAGTATTATCTTGTAAAGCTTCCCGCCGTCTTCATATCTTTTGTGGATACTTTCCACAGAATAATAACCATAGCGAGTCTTTGGATCGGTTCTTTGAATACGTTACTGATGTCTTTCTTGACCGACCCGATGATGACTATCTGATTCTCGGTGATTTCAATGTGCCCGCCGCCAGGTGGTCACCTGATAATCACTCACTCTTAATTAACGACTGTAGAAATGATATATTAATTAATCTATTAAATAATTTTTTAAGTGTTACAAATTTTAATCAATATAATTACGTCTTAAACACTAATTCTAGGCAACTTGATCTTATCATTAGTGGACTTTTTTGCGAGGTTGCTCGCTGCGACAAACCTTTAGTCGCGGAGGACGATCATCACCCAGCGCTAGAGGTAGTTGTACAAATTGCACACCAATCTTCCATACAGTGTAAACCACGTCTACTTCGTTTGTTTCACTCTGCTGATTATGGTATTATCAATGACATTTTATCTAAAATTGACTGGTTTTCTGCACTATGCTCTAGCGATATCAATTTGTGTGTTGAGACTTTTTATAAAACCATTAACAATATAATAGTTAATCATATCCCGACCAAATATGTTGGAAGGGAAAATCGTTTCCCAATCTGGTATTCTAGGGCGCTAATAAAAATTACCAAGGAAAAGTTAAAATACCATAAAAAATGGAAAAAGTATGGGAGAGTTGGGGATCGAACTACTTTTCAGCTTTTACGGGATCGGGAGAGACGTGTGCAGCGGATGTGTCACGATAGTTTTATATTTAAGGCGGAGAGTAACATTAGACGGAGTAGTAAATACTTTTGGTCTTTTGTTAAGGCCAAAAAGGGCTGCCCCGACTTGCCCGCGACAATGACACTAAATAACATTTCATCTAGTGATGCCGAGGAAATATGTGAGTTATTCAACAAATGTTTTCACTCTGTCTTCGAACCTGACGTTGATCCCATACTTGCGTTCAACACCTACAGCGCACAACCAAACATTCTACCATCTAATTCTGCCCTCATCAATTCGATTAATGTCTCTGTGGAGACCGTGAAGAACTATTTAAAAAATTTGAACACAAATAAAGGTTCTGGTCCGGACAATATACCTCCAATTTTTCTTAGAAATTGTCGTGAGCATCTTGCTGTGCCCTTGTTTATTCTTTTCAATTTGTCGCTGAGTACCGGTACGATGCCTAAAGTTTGGAAACAATCCCATGTAATTCCTTTATTTAAAAATGGTGACAAACACAACATCGCTAACTATAGACCTATATCGAAACTTAACACTATTGCCAAATTATTTGAAAAAATTATATACGACTATATTTTTCCTCTATTAAGGCCTACAATTATCAACCAACAGCATGGATTTGTCAATAAAAGATCCACTGAAAGTAATGTTTGTGAATTTGTACACCAGACTGCCTCTGTGATGGAAATTGGCTTCCAGATGGACGCTATTTATACCGATAGTTCGAAGGCATTCGACAAAGTAAGGCATTCGGTGTTGGTGCGTAAGCTACAAATAGCCGGTATACACGGGGATCTTTTACGATGGATAACATCCTATCTTCGTGAACGAAGCCAAGCAGTGACAATCAAAGGGTTTTGTTCCTCCTTTCTTCCGGTCACATCTGGTTTGCCTCAGGGCTCGCATTTGGCTCCTCTACTTTTTAACTTATTCATTAATGACATTGCTGATGTTTTTGACCAGTCTAACTTTCTACTATACGCTGATGACATGAAAATTTTTAGAAAAATTAAAACTATATCTGATTGCATGTCCCTGCAAAGGGACCTCGATAAATTCATGAGTTACTGTAAAAATAACTATTTGGACCTTAATATTAAGAAATGCAATGTAATTACTTTCTCTAGAAACCCTAAGCATATTAAATATGAGTACAATTTTAACAATGTCACATTAACGCGCGTTAGAGTTACAAAAGACTTAGGTATACTACTGGATAGTAGGTTGACATTTAACGAGCATCTTAGCTACATAATCTCCAGGGCCAACCGCATGCTTGGATTTGTTCTGAGAGTCAGCAGGGATTTCAAAGCCGGCTCAACCCTCTCTCTCTTATTTGATTCCTACGTCAGACCACTACTCGAGTACGGGTCTACTGTTTGGAACCCGCAATATAAAACTCAAATTAAGAGGTTAGATAGAGTGTTTAACTTGTATTTGAAACATTTTCAATATAGATTTAACAAGGTACCTGCGTTCGTGCCTCTTGTTCATAGACGAGTTCAGAAGGATCAACTGTTTTTATACAAGATTATAAATAATTACATTGATTCACCGCTCTTACTAAGTAATATTGGTTTGAGTTGCCCTCGAATAAATTCGCGCCGTAAGTGTTCATTACATATTCAGTTCTGTAAAAAGAAATATACTAGCAATACATTTTTGCATCGCTCCTGCAAATTTTATAATGAACACTTACTGGATCTGGATATTTTCAGTTGTCCTATAGGAGCCTATAAACGAAGCCTTAAACAGGCCCTCGAAAGTATATTCGTGTAGTTTTCTTTTAGTGGCGACCAGTTTATCTTTTTATTTTTATTTTTTGTTTTTCTCTTTCTTTTGTATGTTTATTTTTGCTTGCTTTTTTACATGTTTTCTCCTAACTCCGATGTTCTGTAGTGTATTGTAAATTATAATATGTTTTAGTAACTTAGTGGAAACTTTGCTGATTTATGTTTTTCTTGTATGTATGTATATAATGTGTATCAAAATATTGTATGTTTCCCAAATATAAATAAAATAAAATAAAAATAAAAAATAAAAAGTTAATAAAAACCTCGTTGAGATTCAGCGAGTTTTTTTTTAATATACAAAATTGGAAAACATTGTGGTCTATCCTTCCCCGTATGCGCCGTGATCTATGTCCGAGCAGTGCATGCAACGCAATTGCTCTATTGCAGAGAAACGCAATTTCAATTCTTTTCAACAATATTATAAAACAACATTTAAGCTTTTATTTCAAAATCTTAATTACTTATTTCAAACTCTTCACGATTATTGATAAAATTATCTTATTCACACGACTCGTTTCTTCCCGATGTAGGTAGCAACTCTTAACGTTATGCATCTACCTACATACCTAATAAAAAGTTAAAACGCCACAAGTTTAAAATAAATGAAGTGAATATGAAACCAAACAAAGTAAACTTCATTTACATATATATCTCTGTCTTCATTCTTACATCTTTTTTGCATAAACAAACTGGTGATTTACAACTCAAATTTTCATAAAAACACCATAAGTAAAAAATATATAATAAAAATAGTTATGAGAATGATATACATATATGTTTTTATACCAATTATATTCCCGTGCTTTTTGTTATAATTTGATGAATCAAAGATATTGTATAAAGAACTATGTATCTTTTGCTTGCGACTTCGCTCGCGTATCTTTATAAAATTAAAAGCTGGAACCAATCATATATCCTGGAAGCTTCCAGTACTTCCTTCCAGGATTCACTGTAACCAGGAAGCTTCCAATAAGTGTGCTTATTGGATAATGGGGGAGGCATATGTTCTGCAGTGAACGTCCTATGGCTTAGAAGACGATGAAGAAATACATTCTATTTGTTTTTAAACAATGAATTTTGCTCGACAAACACAAGCATATGTTGGGAGTGTGGTTTGCGAACAGTCTGCAAATAAAGTAGCCTAGATGAGAAATCGGCATTTCGTTTTACGCAATATGAAGTTGGCTTCATAATTCACCAACTGTAGACAATTTCGCTGCGTTATTTAGAAGGCAGCCGGTGTTCTTAACGATGTCTTACCGTCTTACCCGCCCTTAAGTTGTGTACCTACATAAACAAATATATCTACTGCTTTGTTATTATTAAATATAAATTATGAACGCGAGTTTGTTTGTTCGTTACACATGTATTTGTTTTTCGAGTTGAAACATGAATTATGCTCCATATTAATGACTATAGTATTTTAATACATCAAACATTATTCTCTTTTTTATTTTAAAGTCAGGTTGTCAGCTCATTTGAAGTTTGTTGGCTATATATAGTCTATGGCTCTATAAGCACAAGCTACGTCGAGAAGATGTTCAAGTGATTCACATTCGGTGACATTGGATGAGGTAACACTCTTTTGTAGGCCTGCCCAGTTGGCGAGCAAAGTGTATCCTACCACTATTAAGCTCTTTAGCGTCATCGACTATTTATCGAAGGATTAATAAAAATAAATGTATATAGACCAAAAATCAAGGCCGCTATTTACTTAGAAATCTATTAGCGGCTTTAATTTGAAGGATACTTTATAAATAAGTAGTATGGAAGCGGTGAGTAAACCCATGTCTTCCTCTATTGAATATTCAAATTATAAATGAATATTAAATAATAGCAACTTGTGTAACTTTGTATTAATTTCTTATATTCGAGCACTGGTACGAATTCACTAATATGCCGAGAAGTCCAAACTATTTCGAACGCCATCCCTTTATCAGTCTCATTCCCAAAGGCACGACACTAAAGAATATGCCCTTATACACAAAAAGGTCACTCGATTGTGAAGAAAACGCTTAGATATTCCCCATTTTAGCCAGCATTCTTCTAATTTTTTATATGATATACAATACAACGGGCAGGCAGCCAACCCATCAGATGGAATGTCGTCTATTAGACTGGAGCAACTTTATAGCACAGGTTTTGTCGATAGTATGTTAAAAATTATAATTGTTTTTTATTTAAAAACATGTAAATAATAAATAGCATAATTAGAAATACTACCCTAATTATCCTATCCCTTATCGCGTTGGATGAGTGGTTAGGGTGCTTGCCCTTAACGGTCTGTTCTAGGGTTCCCGGGTTCGATTCCCGGCAGAGTTAACTTTGAAAAACTTACTTTTCATATTTAGCTCTGGTCTGGATCTGGAAAGTAGTGGCAGGGCACACTGCGTTTCGCAGTCATTTGAGCAGCCTATCTGGCGGTAGTAACCATGCTGTGAAAGCATGTGCGCTGTTGTATTTCGTTGAGTGAGTATAAGGGATGCCAGAATCCATTTTCCTATCCAATAATCCCTTATCTTTAATTCTATTGTAGTCGGCAGCGCACTTGCAGCAGCTGTGGTGTTGCTTGTATTATAGGCGACGCCAGCCACCTACCATCAAGTGGACCGTCAACCTGTCTGCCGATTTCAACATAAAAAAAGCACTAAGAATATTTCCTAGGAAGTAGGAATAGAATAATCAGGAATAGCGTTAAGAACTAGGTTAACTAGCAGATCCTTCGTAGAACCAGGTGGTAGACATAACAAAAACAAATTATTAAGCTTTTTTTTATGTTATGTCGACAGACAGGCTGACGGTCCACTTGATGGTAGGTGGCTATCGTCGCCTATAACACAAGCAACGCTACAGGTGCTGCAAGTGCGCTGCCGACTACAGTAGGATTAAGGATAAGGGATTAGGAGGGGATAAGAAAATGGGCTCTGGCATCCCTTACTCACTCACCGAAACACAACAGCACGTATATGCTGTTATTTCACGGTGGTCTTCTGTAAGGGGGTGGTCACTGCCGCCAGGCGGGCTGCCCAAACCACTAGTTGCCTACCACTACTGCCCCAACAAACAGTGTGCCCTACCACTACTTTTCAAATCCAGACCAGAGTCAATTTTGAAAATTACATTAAAATTTCCAAACTTGACCCCGCCGAGAATCGAAACCGGGGCCCCTGAGACGTTAGGCAAGCATCCTTGCCACTCATCCAACGGGCCGTCAATGAACGGGAATGAAGGGAAGCAGATGGGTTTTGAGGTAGAGTCTTAGTGTTGAGATCACTAACCACATGCTCGTTGGATGGGGATCGAGTGTGTGTGAGGAAAAAAACCTCTAGAATCCTCTAATTTCGTATCCAACCACAGTCTTACTGTTACTCTCTTGAGTAGTCTTAAAATTAATATCAACATAAAGCCTTGAATTTCTGGTAGGCTGTTGAACGCTTAGGTACACAAACAACATTATGGAAATATGTACGTATATATGGCGACATTTTATGACTTAATGGAAAAGTCTCTGATGATTACTTTATAAAATTTTCAGCAGAGTATTATAAGCCTATAAACCGCCATGAACGCTTAAATATACTCAATTAAAATGTACTAAAAACATACCAAAGACGCAAGATAAGATAAGAACGTTGATAAAAAATGCGTTCTGTAGCAAAATGAGGGCTGCTAATGTTGAGGCGTTTTTGTGGAGTTTTAAGAGGATTTGAAATGAGTGAAGAGGACGGCTGCTAATTCTTTGAGTGGAAATTGTTTCGCTTTATGATTACGGTTGAGAGCAACTTTTCTGGGAAACTTCTTTTATTTACGCCTCTTGTATACACTTCAAAGCGGTCGCGTCCTCCGTTTAACAATTCATTATTTTACATATTTATTCGAACTCCTTATAAATATATACATAATACCTACTAGGCAGATTCAGAAATTGACAACAATCCTTTAAATTATACTAATGTTTTTTTTTATATATTACTTCCAGTTCGAGTTGTATTATGCTATTGGATTACTTAAAACTAAATTTTATTTATTGGCTAGGTATTTAATTTTAGAATCGGTGGCGCAGTTGGAAAGAAAGCCTGTCATGTCGAGAGGTCCGAATTCGAGCCCCGTTCATGCCAAATGGTTTTTTTTTCTTCTAAAAACTTAAGTGCATATACTGACTCTCAAACGATGAAGGAAAACATCATGAGGAAACCTCCATACGCCTATAAAGAAATTCTAAGACGCATATGAAGTCCACCAACCCGCACTGGGCTAGCTTGGATGTACCATATAGCCTATACACCCTTGTTGAGAGGGAAAGCCTGTGCTCCTACAGTGGGGACATATAATAAAATAGGCTGTTGATGAAGTTTAAGAATTAACTGAGCAGTTTAGATTATTAGCTGATAATATAACATTTTATATATTTACGTAAAGGTGAAAATAATTAATACAGCTTATTAATTTTGATATAACCGTAACTATTGTATTTCATATAGCATATTAATATTCGTTCAAAACATGAACTTTGATTTACATTGAATGTAGCCTTCTCAGACATAGAGATTTTTTATGACGTTCCTCTCCACATATTCATATAATTTATATTACATTCCGCTGTTGGTCACAGGCCTCAGTTCAGTGTGCTAAACATTTATATGTTTTCCTTTACCATCATAGAAAGTGAAAATTGCTTATCGTCCCACACATGAGATCGAAATACCCTCCGAGCTAAATTTTTTTATCCTGGAATCTTTTGTTAAACACCTGGTCGTTGTCTCGTTTACCAAATCAACATTTCCTACTCCGGTGTGTAGAGTGTATAGACTTTTATTACTGATTATATAATAGATTAATTGTAAGGTGACAAATAAGGTTTGCGAATGAGTTGAGTGCCTCTGCTTTCTTCCTAAGCGGGCTATTAGGTGCGGAGACGGAGGTTCACAGTACGCACCCAAGAGCTTAATTAAGTTAATGAAGAGCAACAAACGCGAGTGCTCGCTGAAGGCGGACAAAAGCGCCGAACGATCGCCGACAATGGTTCCCAAATAATGTATGGGATGAATGAAGCGTTATTGGCTGCTCAATTGTTTCCCAACCATTGTTCTAGCCGAATCGCTTTTTTGGCTCATAGCCGTATTTCAAGGAGCTCCTCTCTAAGAGAGGTGTCACTGCAGCAGGCAAGCGTGCCCAAGTTGCGGACATCCCTTGCGATATTTGGAAATAGATTTAATATTTCTTCTTAACGATGTTTTTAACAATAGTATCAAATGGGCAGAAACTGTAATATTGGTTGAAAATTAATAATAATTACTAACATATTATCATAAAGTATACAACGAAGGCAACAGACGTTATCCTACGTCTGCTAAACCTGAAAAAAAGATCGCAACACCACTTACCTGTTCCAATGATGCGTATAAAACATAGCCCACTTTATACGCACAAAAAAATCATTATAATCGGTCCAAATCATTATAATAATCTAACCCTTACATAATTGTAAGTGTAATCAAAACCAAATTCGTTTCACAAAGTTATTATAAAATCGCTGATTATTTAAAAGATTTTGAACTAAACAAGTATTGTATACATATACCACAGTCTAACCACCCATACTTACGTCATACAGTCAGGCAACGAATGTACTTGTGTAGAGCAACGATCGGCGAGAAAAGATGTATAGGTACATATGTATGTATTTTTGTATATTTTAAAAATTCTTTCCGCCATTTCCGCCTTTACCGATCCCTCCATACAAAATTGCCGTTTTCCACGAATTATATTTTATAAAGAGACGCGAACAGAGACAGCCAGTAATAAATAAATAGGGTGGTCGTAAGTTTCCATACTTTTTACATTTTCATATAGGTACGAGTACACTTGATAATTCTAAAAACTGATAAACAGTGAGATAGATATTTTTGTGTTATATAAAACGATTACCTATTTAAAAATTTAATCTTAAAAGTTTATAGGAGAATGTATAAGTTCCTGTTCTTCATGATTTAGTTAATGACATTATCAAAACCGTATTCCAAAGTTTTGTTATATATTGCAATAAGTAATTCACTTAGAATAAACATAATTGAAGAACCAACAGGGAATTAAGGCAGCGAATAGTTCAGAAGCGGATTAACAAACATTACCTTTAAAAGGCGAACTCTAGAGCCCCTGTCTTGCGGATAAATAGGCCGAGCGCTTAAAAAATGTTGTTCCAAATTTTTCCAAGCCGCGCATTGAATTCAGGTTCAACCGTTGTTGGCCCATTCGCCCAACCGCCCAACATAATGTTCAGCTCACAACAAAAGCAACAAAACAAAAGTTCGGAACGCTATTGACCTACAAAAGTGCATTAAAAAGCCAGTGTCTGGTACTTTGAGCTAACTATAGAGAGAACAGTACATTCACTAGAATTCTTTTTATTTTTATACTAAATAATAACACAACAGCAAGTGTTATTATTATTTAGTAGTAAAACATAGGAATTCACTACTTTTATGAGATGAAATGGAGTCACCTTTGTTTGACTCTGACTTATTTCATGATTTAGGGTCATTCCACCTTAAAGATGATATAATAATATATGAAATATAATTTATTTTTATTCACCTATTCATAATTCACCTATTATCCGGCAAAGCCAAATTGACAAAAAGTTGGTGTAAAATTTCAGCAATTTACCCAAAACTTTATAAACTTTGTTTCTAGAAAAGGTTGGTCGAGATTTAAACTCTTTGTTGAAGACAGAGCGAGACTTGGAACCTCTGTTATATTTGGGCTCTGTTTTATCAGCTGTTCACGTCTAGTTAAAACTATAAACAAATGGAATTATAAACAATGTGAATCAACCCATATAGCCATTTCTTTCTTAAATGTACAATTACAAATAGTACATTTAAGAATCTTCCTTTCACAACAGTCAGAGCGTTCAGTGTATTTTTATTGTTTAAACGACAAAAATGGAATACAAATTGTATATTTTTATTTCCGCCATTAAATGGACAACTTTCAACGAAACAAGCACTAATGCGTAAGTTATATTTTGTTAGAAACTTTTAAAATCACTCATTATCGTATAACATATATGTCAATTGCAGGTTTGCGAAATGTAGCAAGCAAATAGTTGTGAAATTAAAGAGAATTTTTTTACTAAATCAAGGTAGCGCTTGACCACTATCTCACCTGATGTGAGGTGCAGATGCGGCCGAAAGTGGACCACGCTTACCTAGTAAAGTGAATATTAAAAAATACATTTTCAATGACTATACATAGTAATTTTTTGATTTGATTATCTAATCATAAGGTATCAATGTACTAACTATCGATGGTGCTAACGTACTGTGGAATGTGGAATTCTGTAAAGAAAGGCAATGTCAAGTATTCTGAAATATCAGTCTCTGTAACTTTTTATCATAATTTAGAGTTAAAATTGTTTAAAAACCACAAGAATTTATTTTATGACTCAAGAGTCATTTCAAGAACCAAACTTATTAACTGAGGGTCAATTTCATCTAAGACTACTGGTAAAAAGAATTGTTTCGTTGTTAGTGTATAAACGACATAACCAGTGATGGGCTATTGGTAGGGTGTATGCGTACATACGTCATTATGTGTTAGATTTGTTAACAATGAAATTAATAAATTATAAAAAAAATTAGGCTACTGTTTGCCTCCAGTAGGTGAGGCGCTAGGCGATTGTTCGGCATCAATCAATCATGGCGCATGACGGGATGAGGTCACCACGTCACTGCTCACTATTTTATCGATAGTAGTGAAGCTTTTTGTACAATGTTGCTTATCGCTTTGTACAAAACATCTTTACAATCTTGACAAATGTTCCAACTCATACATAACCTTCATACAAAGATTGGGCATAGAAAGTGGAAACTCATTCAAATAGAAATAGTATGAAAATTTTATATGTACACAAAAGAAACTTCAATTACAGCTGCTGAATTACAGAATTACAATTAAAAAACTACAGCTGCTTGGGTAGGATGGCTGATTTTTAGGGTTCCGTACGTCCGAATAAAAAAACGGAACCCTTATAGAATCTACTAGACCGATTAAGTTGAAATTTGGTACACATATCAATTTCTGTGACCCAAACGCAAAGGTGTGACGTGAATAGATGAAATCTGTATATGGGAGGTCATTGTTGGGGGAAGGTGGAAAATTAAAAAAAAAATATTTGAAAACTGCATCGTGTGACATATCAAATGGAATCTTAAATGTATTTTTTTTGTAATTTTAAAATAAATAGTTTCCAAGTAATTCAAGAAAATAGACGAAAATTGACCATCCCCTCTTATCTCCGAAACTACTGAACCTAAAGTTTTGAAAAAAATATAGAAATTAGTTTTCTATTTATAGATTATAGGAAAACCTATAAGAAGTCCATGATATTAAAATAACATGGTAAATCACTCAATATTGTGCGGATAGGTAACATCGTACGGAACCCTCTTCAAGCAAATTCAACTCGCGTTGAAATTAGTCCTTTCGGCGGCGCGGGCGGTAAGAGGAGTATGTGAAGTTGGCCCCCCATTATCGTGATAAAAAAAAAATGACGTGAGTTCTAGTTGCCCCCCACATAGTTCTGGAGTTCTCTATACTTTATATCAATAGTTCTATTTATTTTCCAAGAAAAATTGATTATTGAACTTGATGGGGGGCCAACTTCACAAATCGAAAAGTTTGCGTAGTCATACCAACTACAGCATTCGTCGGATCGAAAAAAGTTATAAGGATAAATTGTAGAACTCTTTGGGGGGCAAACAGAACTCCGTGAAAAAACTTCAAATTTTGAAAAAAAATTTTTTTCTTTTTTTGAAATTTTTTTTTTGTTCCCATAGGTATAAAACGCGAATTCAAGTTGCCTTTCATGCAGTTCTGATGTTATGCACACTTTTTATCAATAGTTCTGCTGATTTTTCACTCGAGATTTTTTTTTATTTAATGAGAGGTTAATTTTTACAAATCACAAACTTTGCGTCGTCGTACTAACCAAAGTATTGCTCCTATCAAAAAAAGTTATTAAGATAAATTGTAGAACTCTTCGGGGGGCAAACAGAACTCCGTGAAAAATTTTCAAATTTTGAAAAAAGAAAAAATATTCCTTGAATTTTTTTTTTATCCCATATAACGCGAATTAGATTTTCCTACGATGCAGTTCTGATTTTCTGCACACTTTTCATCAATAGTTCTGCTGATTTTTCACTCGAGATTTTTTTTTTAAATTTAATGAGGTTAATTTTACAAATCACAAATTTGCGTAGTCGTACTGACCAAAGTATTGCTCCTATCAAAAAAAGTTATTAAGATAAATTGTAGAACTCTTCGGGGGGCAAACAGAACTCCGTGAAAAATTTTCAAATTTTGAAAAAAGAAAAAATATTCCTTGAAATTTTTTTTTATCCCATATAACGCGAATTAGATTTTCCTACGATGAAGTTCTGATGTTCTGCTCACCTTTCATCAATAGTTCTGCTGATATTTCACTCGAGATTTTTTTTTTAATTTAATGAGAATTTAATTTTACAAATCACAAACTTTGCGTAGTCGTACTGACCAAAGTATTGCTCCTATCAAAAAAAGTTATTAAGATAAATTGTAGAACTCTTCGGGGGGCAAACAGAACTCCGTGAAAAATTTCCAAATTTTTTTTTTTTTTTTATAATGATAGATCAAGCATTTGACCGCAGTCTCACCTGATGGTAAGTGATGACGCGATCTAAGATGGAGCATGCTTGTCTATTAAGAACCGATTGACTCGCGACTTGAAGAGTCCAGGGTTGTAGTGTTGTGGAAACAAGGGTGCTGGAAGTTGGTTCCACACGCTAGCAGTTCGAATCAAAAAAGTTGACCGGAACCGCAACGTGCGGATTTTAGGTATATCAAATTTTGAAAAAAAAAAAAAATTCCTTGAAATTTTCTCGAATTCTCGAATTTTCCTTGAAAAATTCTCTAGTGAAAAATCAGCAGAACTATTGATGAAAAGTGAGCAGAACATCAGAACTTCATCGCAGGAAAATCTAATTCGCGTTATATGGGATAAAAAAAAATTTCAAGGAATATTTTTTCTTTTTTAAAAATTTGAAAATTTTTCACGGAGTTCTGTTTGCCCCCCGAAGAGTTCTACAATTTATCTTAATAACTTTTTTTGATAGGAGCAATACTTTGGTCAGTACGACTACGCAAAGTTTGTGATTTGTAAAATTAACCTCATTAAATTTAAAAAAAAAATCTCGAGTGAAAAATCAGCAGAACTATTGATGAAAAGTGTGCAGAAAATCAGAACTGCATCGTAGGAAAATCTAATTCGCGTTATATGGGATAAAAAAAAATTTCAAGGAATATTTTTTCTTTTTTCAAAATTTAAAAATTTTTCACGGAGTTCTGTTTGCCCCCCGAAGAGTTCTACAATTTATCTTAATAACTTTTTTTGATAGGAGCAATACTTTGGTCAGTACGACTACGCAAAGTTTGTGATTTGTAAAATTAACCTCATTAAATTTAAAAAAAAAATCTCGAGTGAAAAATCAGCAGAACTATTGATGAAAAGTGTGCAGAAAATCAGAACTGCATCGTAGGAAAATCTAATTCACGTTATATGGGATAAAAAAAAATTTCAAGGAATATTTTTTCTTTTTTCAAAATTTGAAAATGTTTCGCGTAGTTCTGTTTGCCCCCCGAAGAGTTCTACAATTTATCTTAATAACTTTTTTTGATAAGAGCAATACTTTGGTCAGTACGACTACGCAAATTTGTGATTTGTAAAATTAACCTCATTAAATTAAAAAAAAAATCTCGAGTGAAAAATCAGCAGAACTATTGATGAAAAGTGTGCAGAAAATCAGAACTGCATCGTAGGAAAATCTAATTCGCGTTATATGGGATAAAAAAAAATTTCAAGGAATATTTTTTCTTTTTTCAAAATTTGAAAATTTTTCACGGAGTTCTGTTTGCCCCCCGAAGAGTTCTACAATTTATCTTAATAACTTTTTTTGATAGGAGCAATACTTTGGTCAGTACGACTACGCAAAGTTTGTGATTTGTAAAATTAACCTCATTAAATTTAAAAAAAAAATCTCGAGTGAAAAATCAGCAGAACTATTGATGAAAAGTGTGCAGAAAATCAGAACTGCAACGTAGGAAAATCTAATTCGCGTTATATGGGATAAAAAAAAAGCAAGGAATATTTTTTCTTTTTTCAAAATTTGAAAATTTTTCACGGAGTTCTGTTTGCCCCCCGAAGAGTTCTACAATTTATCTTAATAACTTTTTTTGATAGGAGCAATACTTTGGTCAGTACGACTACGCAAAATTTGTGATTTGTAAAATTAACCTCATTAAATTTTAAAAAAAAAATCTCGAGTGAAAAATCAGCAGAACTATTGATGAAAAGTGTGCAGAAAATCAGAACTGCATCGTAGGAAAATCTAATTCGCGTTATATGGGATAAAAAAAAGTTTCAAGGAATATTTTTTCTTTTTTCAAAATTTGAAAATTTTTCACGGAGTTCTGTTTGCCCCCCAAAGAGTTCTATAATTTATCTTAATAACTTTTTTTGATTGGAGCAATACTTTGGTTAGTACGACGACGCAAAGTTTGTGATTTGTAAAAATTAACCTCTCATTAAATAAAAAAAAATCTCGAGTGAAAAATCAGCAGAACTATTGATAAAAAGTGTGCATAACATCAGAACTGCATGAAAGGCAACTTGAATTCGCGTTTTATACCTATGGGAACAAAAAAAAAATTTTTCAAAAAAAGAAAAATTTTTTTTTTCAAAATTTGAAGTTTTTTCACGGAGTTCTGTTTGCCCCCCAAAGAGTTCTACAATTTATCCTTATAACTTTTTTCGATCCGACGAATGCTGTAGTTGGTATGACTACGCAAACTTTTCGATTTGTGAAGTTGGCCCCCCATCAAGTTCAATAATCAATTTTTCTTGGAAAATAAATAGAACTATTGATATAAAGTATAGAGAACTCCAGAACTATGTGGGGGGCAACTAGAACTCACGTCATTTTTTTTTTATCACGATAATGGGGGGCCAACTTCACATACTCCGGTAAGAGCTCGACTGCTACAGGGAGTTTTATTTTATCTTATTTTAATCAGTAACTTGTATTTATTTACTTTATTTGAATTTGTGCCATTTTTGTTATTTGTAATTTGTACAATATTCAAATTTATTAAATTGTGTAACGCTTTAAGTATTTATTTTATTTTATTTATATATTTTTTTTATTTCATTGTTATCAGCCTGTCCGCGCATCCGTGGGGACAAAAAGATATAACAAAATATAAACAATAAAGAATTCAATTTATACGTATATACTTGAGATAAATACAAGTATATTCATTAATTATTGTTATAATGGTTTTGTAGTGTGAAATTAATTTAGACATTAAGATCGGCGAACCGATTAGATACTGTATTAGATTAATTGTAACCTCGTAACTCAACCAAACTTGTTTGCAGAACTCCTGCTTATTGTAACGTTTGCGAATTACCAAACATCTCGCGCGAAGGTCTGTTTTAATTGCCTATATTTTACAATAAGCCTACTTACAGACCATAAAATCTATCACTTCCCTACTTTGGCCTGTGACTCTTTGAACAGTAATTGCTAATATACAATGTCTAGAGAAAACTCTTTAAAAATAGAAAAGAAAATCCAGTTTTTTTTATGACAGGCGCCATCTTTCAGTAGGTAAACTACTAAATCTGAGAGAAAATGTCTAATTACTACACTTAGTCTATAATTTGATTTAGATATAAATTCATCTTCAGGCAATATTCCAGTATCGACAATGATAATTATTGATATCTTCAAATCTGACATATTATATGCTAGAAACAGTCATCCAAAGAATGTGAAATTATGCAAATATTTACGTGAATGTCGAAAAAGTCTAAATACATATTATGAGTAATTTTAAAACCGGCATTATGAAATTATGTACACAAATGTCGTTTCTATTGTAAATGAATGCTTAAAAACTAAGTGGTGACTTATTATTATACTTATAATAACTTATTACATATCATGGTATCGTATAATATTCTTATTTGTTAAAAAATTATATGAAAACTATAATAATTATAAACTATCGGTGGAAGTTCATTTAATTATATATTTTTAACTAGTTCCCGCCCGCGACTTCGTCCGTGCCGTGTCCCATTTTTTGGTCACGGTGTGGTAACCCCCGATGACCCTCTATGACATGCCGCAAACCTCCCGTCTCTAGCCCTCATGGTTTCCGAGATCCCGTCGTCGACTTTTTACCAGGTCCGATAGCGAGGAATCGGGACTTTTCCGGTACTCGTTAGGGAACCCCCTCTACGACCGGCTATAAAGGTGAACCCCCGGCACTCCCGATTGAACAATTGTATCAATCATAAGTCAGCGGTAATTTGTTTCAAATCTATTAAATTTCTGCTCTCACTCAATGTTGCCAAACATAATATTTGTTTATTATAGGAGAAGTAAGGTATAAATGTTTAACGAAATAGTAAATATATAAAAACAAATATCTATATGAAAGAAAGAAAGAAAGAAAGACTTTTATTCACTGCACGAAGGACACATTATGTACAAGAACAGCGAAAAAATTAATAATAATATAAAAAACGTGTGTGTGTGTCCTCGCGGCAGCGAATCGGATACTGGCTCAGCATTGTGCTGAGGTGCTGACAAACACCTACAGCGCTGATTTTCAGCCAGCACAGTATGTGACTCATTGGACACCATACAAACTTACTTTATAAATTACTATATACATACATACACATACATATATATATACATATAAAATTACTTATTTATACATAATGTACTGCTTCTATTGAGAGAAAAGGCGCGAAAAAAAGGAAATTCTACAGTAATCAATTTAGTAATTGCTAAATGTTAAAACTTACATACATATTATGTTGGTGTATTAATGCGGTGATAAATGCTGGAATTTTGGAATTTATGAATTTTGGAGCGCCAACAAATAACCCCTAAGCTCACGCCTAAAGGTGTACATATTAGACGCTCCTTGGATATATAATGAACGTATACATACTAAATGTTATTATGTAATGTCATTATATATGCGTATATAATAACATTCGTGACAAATCCGGGTGATACGCTAGATTGACTACAACTCCTTATCTCATGAATCTCTGAGACATAAAATCCTTTCATCGTCTGAATATTTAATCCCTCAAACTAGCTAGTAAGGACGCCAATTACAAGCGCCATGAATATGCAAGGCATATAAGACGTTCAATTCGTAATCGGCATGTAAGTCGGCATGAGTTTCATCCTGAGTTTGAGCTCGAGCGCCGAGTTAAATCTCTTTTGGAATATAATTTGCCGCACATGCCACTAATGAAATAATTCGGTCCCCTCTAATACGGATCAAGTTTAACAACATAGATTCGTTTCAAACTTCATTTCATCAGAAAGGTAACGTCGTACTAGGCGCGTTGATAACGGTTATTCGCTAAATGGCAGATTCTAGGAACGGCAGATTCTGGAAATAGCAGATTCTGTAGATGGCAGAAATAGGCATGATGACGGTTTAGTAGCCGGCAAACTTCTTGGACAAACGACCTTGAATGCGCAGAAACGAAAAATAGGTCTCTTTGTCTCTCGTGATCTCTTTTCTCTCTATACCACCAACTAAAACGTCATTAGCTCAATCAATAAAAACCCAGTAATAAAAAATAGCGGTTTTTCAATGAAACAATATTTTTGTTCATTTCGCAAACTTTCCCTCACCACCTCACGCGATGGCCAAGAAGTTTGCCGGGTACTATTAAATTAAAGAATCAAAGAATAAATGGTTTTGGAGAAAATATATGTTGAAAGGAGTCTAAAAAATTACTCATTATTTGTATTAAAATTGAGATTAATAAGATTTTCAATAAAACAGAAGCATGAATAACTGCAATCGGCCATGTTAACTGAAATCGTGTTGCTTGACTTTGCTTTGACAGAATGAAAAATCTGATGAGATGTCGGTGACGTCACGGTTCATCAGACGCACACCATGACACCTCAGAGCGTTTTCGCGCGTAATTCAAAATAGATTTAAAAACATTCAATAATTCGCGTTGAAATTTAGTTTTTTGCTGAAATATTATTTTTTTCGGATATAGTAGACGTGTATCTACATTATGGAAGGGAATTTCAAAATCTGTCATCATGCCTATTGTACAGTCCGTTTCAATAAAGGATGATTTATATTACACCGCACCGTGCCCGGTCCGTGGCCCAGTCGGAGCCCGGTGAAGATATTTTTAGTATGCTTCTGTATGAACCAATTCATATTACACCGGGCCGTGCCGACCGGAGCGCTCCAATTGCGAAATTTCATAAAATGTTTGTTTTCACCGTGCGCTCGGAGACAGCTTAGCGAGGCCCGCTCGAGGGTATAGTATTAGTTTTTATAGTGGTATCATTTAATGAATATTTAGTTTCTTTTTTAAATTGTTAAAATTATAAATAAATAAATTAATTAATTAATTAACCCGAGGCTGACTGCCTCGGGGTATAATATTTTTTCAATAATATATATTAATATATTCCTAGTAGGTGTAATATATTTCTGCTTAAATATTTTTTCAAAAAAAGAATTTCAAAAATATCTCGGGAGCGGTGCGTCGCAGACCCTCCGTGTTTGTGCTCATTTAAGAGGTCTTGGCGAGACGAATTTTTCGGTGAAGACGAAATTTCGAAATTCCCATTTTTGGACTTTTTCAAAAATATCTCGGGAGCGGTGCGTCGCAGACCCCCCGTGTTGGTACTCATTTAAGAGGTCTCGGGGAGACGACTTTTTCATTCACGACAAAATTTCGAAATTCACATTTTCGTTGAAAAAAAAAAACATATGTTTAAAAACAAAAAAGTTACGCGTTTTTCCGAATACCACGCATACGAAGTCGTAGGCACAGCTAGCATAGTAATATTAATACAAAATAGTATAATAGTACTTGGAAATGACAAGGCACGGGCAACGCCCGGTGGCGGCCCGTCGGCGGCACGGTGACAAATAGCAAACCCGGCCGGGGCACGTTGAGAAAAACGCAAAAATATGTTTCATCCTTAAAACGGCGAAAGAAGCCTTTCAAGAGCTCACGAAACTTATGGACAAGACAAGACGCGTACGAAGTCGCGACCTGTGCCCACGACTTTGTACGCGTTGAAAAATGAAAATATATGAATTATAACGCCTTTATCGCTGTGATGACAACGAATTTTTCATATATTTATACGGAACCTCGGAACCTCGGGAACCTTTTTCTGGGATAAAATGTAGCCTATATGGTAATCCAGGTATAGTCCGGTCTATTGAGCTGTAAAAATAGGGGTACCCTTGCAAAAATTCCCAGAAAGCTGAAAATTTACATAGATGTTAGGGACACCAATGTTATGAAATTGTGAAAAGTCCCCATCGATCCCTTCAAATTAGGTCCCTTAAAATTTTATAATACAGCGTAAGAAAATTTTGTAATAGTTTTTTCTCAAAAATGGTTAGTGTTATGAAAAAAAGTGTAAGGACAATTTTTGTAGATAATTGCATGATCTACAATTTTTGTCTGACATATTTTTATCATAAAACTAACCCTTTCGCTGAAAAATTCAAAAAACCCATTTTTGCAAACTTTGACCTTGAATAAAAAATTTTGCAGACATGGGATCGATGGGGACTTTTCACAATTTTATAACAATGGTGTCCTTAACATCTATGCAAATTTTCAGCTTTCTGGGAATTTTTGCAAGAGTCTAAATTGACCGGACTTAGTAATAAACTCACAAATTTCATTCAATTCCAATCAGCCGTTTTTTCGTCGTTGAGGAACAAACATACAAGCTTTCGCATTTATAATACCTATTATTAGGATATTAGGATTTATTTATTTATTTACTTGTTTAGTATTAGTTTATATTAGTAATCTTATAAACGACGAGTTCTTTAAAGTAAACGACTTATTTAAAATACATATTTAATTATAATTGTTATGACTAACAATGGAACGTTCTGGAAAAAACGTTCGCGCCGGCCGAAAGTCTCGAACGTCCCAACCTATCGATGGTAGCCACGCCCCTTTCCGATTAGTGTCAAAGGAGATTGGTCCTTATGTTTACAACATAGAGTTTACATTTCAACAGAAATAGCATTCCCGAACTTTCAATGGTTTGTTTACGATCTTGTTTAGATTTTCTGGAAGGTTCGCAATACATCGAGGCGTTTGGTGCCAACTATAAATGGGAAAGCGGGAGGGCGAGTCAGTTAGTAGTAAGACAACCAGCGATACGAAAGCGACTCTTCGGAGCTTTTTGCGAAGTTATCTGCGACAGTGAACCGGCGACACATTAAGGGAATCATTGACGACTTTTGGCAAGTTTAACGGTTTCATCGGACAAGTTTGGTGATTTTGGAAGTTGTCTTGGTTTGTGAAAATAATCGTTCATTTCGCATTTTAACTCACCCCGGCACGTAACAATATCATTTTTGATTCAGTACGTCGACAATCATATTATTTTCTTTTGAATAGTAAATTTACAAAGCAAAGCAACTTATTAGGTAGTTATAGGAATTATAAAAAGATTTGTGAATACATGCATGATTTTTCTATTATGATAAATAAAATTATGTCTATAATGTTATTTACTTTTTAGGATTTCTTTATAACGGTTGTTATAGTTACAAGACAAATAAGTGATTGATTAGAGATATTTTAGATCGAAAACATATTTTATTATATAAACTATATTTGACGCTACAAACTCAACAAAAATTAAAATCTAATTATTATTTATCTGAACGAAAAATTATTGGATTATTTTTCTACTGAAAGTAAAGAAAATTCTTTATTGTTATCTATTTTTTTGGTTATTTCCATGGAATAATTAGCTTTTGAAATAATTGAAAATATTCTACTAATATTGCTAAAACATTTTTTAGGCATATATGTTGTTACTCTTTCACACAAAAATGGCTAAATTGAATTAAATTTGGCACAGAGATAGCTCATTACCTGGATTAACATATAGGATATTTTTATCCTATGGTGAAATGTTGTCAAAATATGAAAAATGGCGCCACTGTTGCCGTGGTGGCGCCACCGTCATGAGTGCAATAAAGATGTCAGGCTGTTTATTAAGTTTTTCAACGCGGACGAAGTCGCGGGCACCAGCTAGTGGCACCATTATATTTTACTAGCTGGTATTTTTAAAATTGAGAATCTACAATTGGCTGTATGCCAATTGTAGATTCTCAATTTTTTATATAATTTTTTTTTAATTAACACTTAGCTGCTATGAACGAAAAGTAAAAAGAAATAGATTACATTAATAAAAGATAAAAAGATAAAAAATATTTGTAGTAATGTGTGGGTATGGTGTTTCGCAGTCATTTGGGCAGCCCGTCTGGCGGCAGTAACCACCCCCTTACAGAAGACCATCGTGAAATAACAGCACGTGTGCTGTTGTGTTTCGGTGAGTGAGTAAGGGATCTCAGAGCCCATTTCCCTATCCACTCCAAATCCCTTATCCTTAATCCTACTGCAGCCGGCAGCGCACTTGCAACAGCTTTGGCGTTGCTTGCGTTATAGGCGACGGTAGCCACCCACCATCAAGTGGACCGTCAGCCTGTCGTATAGGTTTTAATTTAATTGTACATTACTCTTAATCAATGAACAAATTTGCATACAAAAACAGACTTTTCGCGAATTTAATAAGGTTCGAGCGAGTGAATTCCATTTTTAAAAATTTCCATTAAATTTATATCTAGCACTAGCGACCCGCCCCCGACTTCGACAGGCGTGCAATTTTTATATATATGAACATTCCCCGTTTATCCGATCCCTCTTTCCATTAGTGAAAACCGAATTAAAATCGAATCTCCCGTTCACGTTCAAGAGAAATGGGGATTCACTTTATATATAGAGATTTTGATTTAAATATAACCTACATTACACTTTCTCTGTGCTCTTATGCTCTTATTATTTATCGTCATTGAAACATAATAATAATTCCTTACACTACATAAAACTGTCAGGTCTGCACACTGAACTACTCTTTGTAGCTATTCGTGTTAACAGCAGCGGTTCTTCGTAGCCGAAGAGTTCGCATACCCCACATCAACTACATACGCTTCGGAATTATCATTTTACTCACAATTATTACTTATTTCATTTTGACAGTAGCTGAAAAGCATCTTCAGCCTTCTCTGTATGCTCTTGACCCAAACCCTAATCCGAATAATATTATAAAAGCGAAATTTTTTTATGTTTGTATGTTTGAATGTTTTGTTTCTCAATAAAGCAAAAACAACTTAACGGATTTGAATGAAATTTGGCATACAGATATTTTATTATCTGGATTAACACGTAGGATACCATTTATCATGAAAAAATGTTGGGTTCCCGGGGGTACGTCTAAATTCAGCACTGTCGTCAACATTGCTAAACTAGGCATGCCAAGAAGTTAGGCGTTATAACTCATATAAATTCATTTTTCAATGCTTACGAAGTCGCGGGTACAGCTAGTGTTATATAAATTGAAATAAAATCCCTCGAATGAATTCTGGTAACCCTTCTAAATTGTTTCTAGTTTTCCTCAATTATTATATTAGAATTTAACGTACAGATCAAAGTTTATTAAACGCTGGTAACCGGAGAGAAATGTAGGAATTCCCAAGTGTGGTCTCAATTACAACTCGTGGACCAATTATTAATATCTCTTTTTATATTTCTAACCTGTATTCTATGTCCTTTTCTGTATCCCTGATAAGTATGCAAAATTTAATGATGATCTTTTGAGTAGTTAAGGCGCGAAAAGTTACCAGACAGACAGAGTTACTTTCACATTTAGGTATATATTAGTATGGATGGATTATGTATATTATACCTATTTATGAACAACGTCATAATTTATAATAACTTTTAATTTTTAATTCATAGATATTATAAACAATTAAAATGTAAAAATCAAAATTTGACAGAAAATCTGTTATTCATTTTTTATTCAAATATATTGTTTCGTGCGTTGGTCTTTTTGGTGTTGAAAAATGGTTTTTTTATGTATATTATTTATATAATCAAACATTCGCACCGGACTTGTGCACCTTTTTAAATAAATACTCTATAAATTAGAAAGCGAAAAAAAGTTTTAATATAATGTTACCTGTTTTACCCCCACGGGTGCACGGACAGGCTGATAACAATAAAAAAAGTGCTGAAGGCGTAATACAATTTAATTGTTTAGATGCTGAAATTGCAAAATTAACAAATTATAAAAATCTCACAAATTAAATTTAAAAAAATACAATTTACATTTGTTAAAAAAAAAATTAAATTAAACGAGGTCTTCATGGAATAGCAGTCAAGCCCCTACCGCCGCCGAAAAGGCTAATTTAGATCTTTACAAAAAAAACTAATAAAAAATATAGACTAATCGCCCTCTCACACGTAAGGTATTTGCAAATCGCGTCCAGTAAAAAAAAGGTAAACATGTACTGTCCGGGGCGCGTGATCAACGCTGGAAGCGACGCCCTTATAGTCGGAGAGCCGGCCGTATAAAAGTTATATGGATCAGATACATGGTTAATAAAAGTGTCGAACATTATTTTTTATTAATTTTATAGATGTAGAATTAAGTTAAAAAAGAATTATCCATGTATTGGATAAATATATCAAAATAATCAAGTATTGAGGACATTGAGTATATGAGCATAGGCTATTTGATTACTTCAAACCAGTCGACAATTTTATCTGGGTAGAATAAAAGTGTCGACTATTTTTTTTTAATTAATTTTATAGATGTAGAATTAAGATAAAAAAGAATTATCCATGTATTGGATAAATATATAAAAATAATCAAAGATTTAGGGACATTGAATATATGAGCATAGGCTATATAACTCGTTAAAACTAGTTGACAATATTATTTGGGTAAAATAAAAGTGTCGACCATTATTTTTTATTAATTGTATCGATGTAGGATTGATTTAAAAAATAAAATTATTCATGCATTTAGAAATATATGTTAATATTGAAGAATATAAAGCTATTGTACGTATCTGTACAGGCGCTCTGATTCTTCAAACTAGGTCGACAGTCGAATCCGGGTAAATGAAAGGTGTCGACCATTTTTTAAAAGTAATTATAGGGGTTTTAGTTTCAGCAACGCTTAAAAAAATTTATGTATCTGATCACTTAAGAAAAATTACGTAAAAAATACCTTTGATCGTGGTCGACTCACGGTCGCGAATGAATTAAGCTTGTCGACTTTTGTTATTTCGATTCTGATTATCAAAAACTTTATTTTCCCGTTAATTTTTTCCATGTATCTTCTAAGTTATAATAATGTCTGAAATTACAACCGGAAGTGAGGTCATAATTTTGCATGCGGGTAAAATCAGACATTTTTAGGGGTTTTTTGGTCTATCTTCAAAAAATGATCCATGTATCTGATCCATAGGACTTTTATACGGCCGGCTCTCGGACTATTACACGGCGACTTTGTGGACGCTCGGCCTCCGTTGACGCAGCATACCAAGACTCGAATGACTACGGTTGCGCGCGGAGCCGACTTGGCCCTGGCAAGGGTACTTGCCGTACGTAGAAAACCGAAACCCCCAAAACACAACAGAACAGAACGCAACGGAACAGGACACGACGGAACAGGGCACCCCTGAAACACGATGAACAAATGTTTCAGACGCAACCCTAATTAATTCCAATCTTCGGCAGTCGCCGTAAATTAAATTGAAATTAGTTACCGTAGACGGCAAAACTACCATCACTCGATAATGTTGCCACGCACCAACCTGTCTACCTGTCTACCGTCTCAAACCTAAAGAAAAAAAAACGTGTCACGGCCCCTTAAGGCACGTGGCATGCACCTTTGCAAATAAAATATATACCGAAAAGAAAATAATCTAATACCCAAAAGGACAAAAACCCTTTTGGACATTGTTTGCAAAGTAATATGAAATAAAAAATATAAAAACTAAACTCTCGTCTAATTTGACCAAACACAAGCGGCGGTGCCACGAAATAAGCTAAAAAAATTATTAAATTACGTCTAACCAATAAGAAAAGACTTACCGATTCTAATTCAGGGGCGCCGATTCAAGAATTTCAAATGGATTGACTATAGCTCGTAGAAAATCGAGAACAATGACACCCGAATAACTGGGAGTCAATCGGCAATCAAATATCAACGTGGGTCGGCGGCTGTCCTCTCTTGAAAGGAAAGCTGGCGCGCCGACGCCTCACAGGCATAGCCTTGCGTCCCCACCACGCTCCCCATTCACTAGACATCGGTTATGCTAAACCTACTCTTTAATAACAAACTCCTATCGATTATGTCATAGCAAAGAGTTGCAGAAAATTTTAATGTAATAATATTCTCTATATATAAAAATTAATCCCTATTTCTCTTGATCACGGCATTGTGCGTGAACGGGTAGACCGATATTAATTCGGTTTTCACTGATGGAAAGAGGGATAAACGGGGAATGTTTATATATATAAAAAATTACACCCCGGGTGAAGCCGGGGGCGGGTAGTAAGTATAATAATATTTATTGTACAAAACACGGTGCACATGTGTTTCACTAAGATATAGCAATCTACTCCTGTTTATACTGGCATTTAACTAACTACAAATATATACCCACTTATCTAATCTTAAAATCACATTAGTGGCAGATAAGGCTGGTCCCACAAGTGGGCATCGCTTATTTTCTGCAAGCATTGAAGAATCTTACCCTGTTACCCTGAGTACGTTGGTTGGATTATTTGGAATATCCATCGATATTATGTTCGCTACCCACTCGAATCTATTCTGTTGGCTATGGCACAAAGGTGGGCACGTGCGCTGCGCCCGTTTACTCGAATACCTTTTGTGCGTATCGTAAGGGTCTCGTACTTGAACGAATTCATACAAATTTGTCTCCGGAAGTGTTATTTGCAACTTCTACATCTAACTTTCATTATTTCGTTCACTAAACTCGATTATATTTATGCACTTTTGAAATGTCTGAAATAAAAAAACGGACACTCTCCAATGGTTTTTCATTGCGGGATACAGATACAAGTAAGAGAGACCATAACCAATACATTGGTCAGTAATAAGAAAGTACTTACATTATTATGTGAATTCCGGAAAGGGATTTGAGTAACTTAGTACGGATGGTTACTATAATGTTTTTTTTTGTCGCTGCCATTCACAGAACTTATTGTCGTTTATGGTCCTTGCAAAATACGTTACGTACCAAAGATAATCGTATAATGATTATTTGTTTACTTTCTAAGCAAATTGTTCTTGAAAAGAGAAACTATGAGTTTTGTTACCAATTCTTTCTCATAGCTCCGTAAGGTATTTTTCAGGCCTTGACTGAAAATCAGCGCTGGTATGTCCCACTCACCGCATTATGCTTAGTCAGGGACGTATTTCGGACGCAAAATTATTTTGATGTATATGCATATAAATGATGTATGTGTGTGTGTACGAAATAAAATTATTTCTTTCTTTCTTTCTTTATAGTATACAATACTATTAATATCTACAATGTGATAATCCCAGACTAAGTGCAATAAAAATAATTATAGGTCAAAGGGCATTCTTAGTATTTAATATCTATAGATATACCAATAAATAAATAATAAACCTCACCGAATTCAGGGATTATCTCATTGGCAAGTGCAATTATTATTTGTTATGAACTGTTTATTTGCTAGGTGATTTTAACGCTCATCCTGGTGAGCTGTCTTATAGATTTTTGTGATGAATTGGACTGGAGTTTTATAGATATTGAGATGTTAGGTCTACCATCGGATACGTATAGTTTATTAGTAAGGTTACAGGGCTAGACGGCGTCTAGACTATTGTATAACGACTAAATCAGCTGTTTAGACTATTATTGATGTTCATATTGAGTATGATGTCTTTTTTGGTCAGACAACTTTCACCTTGACAATTGAATGCGATCTAAATGTTATCAAATAGAAAAGTTTCTTTGATGAATATGTTATTTTTACAAAAGTGGGTTGGGGGAAAAGAAGTAATGGTCAAATTGACAGATATAGTAAACTATTTAATTATTAATTAAGGGAAATAGATTTTCCGTTAGAATTTAATGTTGTTGTGATTTCATATAATGTATCCTGATATTGTAAAAAAATCATGTCTAGCAGTGGGTTGGAATAAATCAGACTGACAGACTGACAGACCGACAGACTGACTGACAGATAGTGGCAGACTGACAGACGACAGACTGACAGACTGACAGTATGACAGAGATTGACAGACAAAGATTGACAGAGACTGACAGAGATTAACAACCTGACATAGACTGACAGAGATTGATAGAGACTGACAGAGA
Source organism: Bembecia ichneumoniformis (assembly GCA_910589475.2). Taxonomy (NCBI): domain Eukaryota; kingdom Metazoa; phylum Arthropoda; class Insecta; order Lepidoptera; family Sesiidae; genus Bembecia; species Bembecia ichneumoniformis. Next base: position 11,426,389 of record OU342533.1, on the reverse strand, counting down.
TTAACAGAGACTGACAGAGATTGACAGAAACTGACAGAGATTAACAGAGACTAAACCAAGTGGAAATAAACCAGTGAGTGAGGCTCACAAGAGGACTAGGTATGCATTTAAGACGTGGTTACAATATGGAAAACCCAAGAAGGGTCATGTATGGAGTGAGATGCATGAGAGTCGGAAGTTCTTTAAATGTCGGAAAAAAGCCAAGATGTCGGTTAAAATGGTCCAAAGAAATAAAATTAAAATGGACATCTTGGCTTCGCATCACTCCAAATATCATTTTTGGAAACTTTTTTTTTATATTAATTTATACAATACAATATGTAATTTTATGTTAACATTGGTGTAAACACGAACTCATTAGAGTTTTACCGCACACGATATGCTGAAACTCTAGTAAGTAATTAAGTAAACCTTACGTTGACGCCCACGCATACTTTCGACTATTCAATTACGCAACAACCTGGTTGTTAAATACCACATTTATCTATAGTTAATTTTAGTTTATGTGGTGTTTTTGGATGTTATGTCGCTATTTAATGTTATAGGTAATTGATTACCTAATTAAATTCGGTATTACATAAGCCAGACGTCTTTTTCCATGAGGGTTATTTATAATTGGATAGATTAAATTTTAGTTCATCAAATAATCTGGTTGAATAAGTTATTTTTAGAATTAAGTTTACAGTAAAATATTGTTCTTTTAAAAATATACATTTTGTTTTTTCTTCAATGGGTGAATTTTACAAAATGCGAATAATTTGCTATAATCTCCTTTGAAGTTTTCTTTTAAGTTTTTAGGAACAATTTCTTTTAGAATATACAATTGAAGTGAGAAAATTTTGTCCAGGTGGCTTTTAAAAGTTCTTCTATAGCTAGACAGTCCAATCTATGACTAGTCCAAGATATATATATTTATTTACAACCTCGATGGTTTCGCATTTAGTAGTTAGCTAATATGTTTAGGTTCAAACACAGACCTATTTTGACTAGTGCTGATGTGCATTACTTTCGTTTTGTTAGCGTTTAGTGCCAATTCTACAACATGTGACCATTTAGCGAGTATATCAAACTCATCTTGGAGTTCATTAAGGGCCGCTTACATATTACTTACTAATACTAACAGACATGTTGGAGACATCCACAAATTGATATATTTCACAGCGTTTTATATTATTAAAAATACTCGAATATATTATTAAAAATACTTTCCATAGGTAATATAGTGTAACGGAGAAACTTTTTACAATACCGACCCTCACGATACAATCGATCTTGCAGGTAGTCGGCACACCAAGCTAGTATCTTACCTCTGACACCACAGTCCTCTGGACTTTGCAAGAGTTATCATTTCTGAGTATATCAAAGGTTTTACTATAATAAATAAAAACGACACTAATATACTTTTTATATTTAAATGTTGGTACACTATCAGTGAAAATACAACAGACAATAGTTACATGGTGTTCTTATGAGATTGAAAGCCGAACTGGTTGCCCGTTAATGTGCGATTTTTGCTATAAAATTGTTGCATTTACCCACTTTATTTATTATTTCTCCACTATTTTATCAAAGATAGGCTAAATAGTCACAGGTCTGTAATAATCCTGATCCTTCCGGCTCTCCTTTTTATACATTGATCTTACGATACCTTACGATACGTTTTCAATAAAGAAGGGTAAGTGCCGTCAATTACACTTGCGTTTATTAGGTTAGAAATAACCAATTTGATCTTATTACGTAACATTTTTATGTCAATAGCCCTAATTCCGTCCACTTCAGAAGCTTTATTGCTACTAAGTGATGTTATTATTGTTCCTACAGATTTGGGATTTCTAAGCCTAAAATGTATTGTGACATTGATACATATTTTTTTATTCAAGTAATGGTTCCACGAATTTAGATGCTATATGTTTAACACTATTCTCAAACCTGTAGGCAAAATTATCTGCAATAGTTTTATCATTTAAATTACCGAAAGAACGTTTTAGGTCATCGTCAATAGATCTCTTAATTCTACCAGAATTTGTATTTTTTTTATTTTTAGTTTTTCTATTAATTTATTTGCGTAATTTCTAGCTAAATTGTAGCTGTTTTTGTTTAACATATCGTTAGTATTTTTTATCCATGCAAGAAAGAAGCTAACAAGCCTGACAATTTTCTTATTTATATAATCATTGTTACTTCGTTTTTTATTAGGGTTAATTTTAATTAAATACTCCGATCGTTTATAACAGTCTATGAAATTTTTATAAATGTACTTGTAAATATTAATTGGGTTAGTATTATTAGACGCGGGCTCCCAATCTATTTGTTCTAAATAATTATAAGTAATTTTTCATAATTTATGCAAGATTTATTTATATATAAGCGGTACATCCTGTGGTTTTGCGAGAAAAGCTAGTATGGTTTAGGACTTTATTAATTTGCCCCAGGTGACTTTATTAATTTTATTAAAACCTACAATAATTTACCCATTCACCTGTCTCTGTTACCCATTTTACCCATTTCATATTCCCCACTGGCCCGAGGAACGTAAAATCGGTACGATTATTTTTATGTGTTGTGTTTATCAAAATCAATCAAATCAAAATCAAAATATTTATTTATCAATTAGGTTTCTCCAAGAAACTCTTATGATCGTCATTTAAATTTACCAGGGTTTCGGAAAAAAGCCAAGAGGACGAACAACCTATGAAATACAAACCTATGGAAGTTAGAAAAATAAGTATATTATTATACAGTTTAATTTTGCTCAATTTTGCTCACTGGGAACATAGAAACATAATTATACATTCATTTTACAAAATACAATTTAGTAAAAATGTTTCGTTCAAATTATGTTTTAATTTTTGAGATTTCCTATCATTGTTTATTTGTGCTGACGTCAGAGAGAATAAACATTTGTTATTTCACGCCGAACCCACCAACTAAATTGGCATAGTTCAATGGCACAAGTTTCGAAATGTATACAAATTCAGAATGTGTCAGGCGAGCGGCTCTTTCCTCTACTCCACGTCTCCGCCCGTGGCTACTACTAATCTAACTTTTAATGGCCGCAGTGTACCTCCGCTCACCCTCGTCACCCTGGAATCCGTGTCGATAGCGCTCTGGTCAAATGTCAATCTCTACCCACTATATTGGCTGTGGAATTAAAAGGGACTTTAACTTAGACCCGGCAACCACTTCGCTCAGTGTACAAACATTTCTTTGTGTCACCCTAAGCTATTATTCATAGCTTTTCCTCCAATTTCATCTATAAGTTTTATATTTTTTTTTATAATTTTAATAATTTTGGAAGATTTTGGAAATTTAGAGAGAAAAGTCATATTTGGTCCCAATTTTTTTTTTTTTTTCAAATCTTTAGTTGAAATTAATAATTCAGGGCGATAAGGTCTAACCTTCAGTATCACTAGTGACGTTATAGCAATATATTGTATAATTGCGCACGTGTGAGCTGTTACGGTTAATGAGTAAGTGATGCCCTCCCTATCCCCTCCTAATCCCGTATCCTTAATCCTACTGTAGTCAGCAGCGCACTTCCAGCAGCTTTGGCGTTGCTTGTGTTATAGGCGACGGTAGCCACCTACCGTCAGCCTGTATGCCGATCTTAAGACCGCGCTGTCAAGGTCGTTCAAAACCGGGATAGGTCCGTCACTGTTCGCGCACAACGCTGTACTGATCATCCGATATTCAAACCTATACAATTCTAAATAAGGTTGAATATCGAATGTTACGTTTGGCACTGTCTAGGTCCGTCGAAGACCGCGTTAGCGCGCTACTGATCATTCGATATTCAACCTAAAACGTGTTAAAATAAGGTTGAATATCAAATGATCCGTTTGACCGTATTCTTGCACAGAAGTAAAGGACGCAAGTCTCAAATCATATTTGGTTTATTATGAGAATAATAATCGGACTAGGCATTTTTTGTCTTTTATGTAACTAATAAATCGTATTTTATTTCTATGAGTATTCATTTTACATATGTAACTATTAAAGTTTTTTCCGAGAAAAATGAGAAAAATCCTGAAAAAGGTATCATTTAAAAAAAATAAAAGTATCGAATCAATTTCCATTGTGATTCTGTCTTTAAAATGATTAGAAAAAGGTTTTAAAAAACATAATATTTAAGTTTTACATTGATGAGATATTTGGTTTAGTTACAAACTTAAGGCAAACAATCATAATTTTCGGGAGCCGAGCCTTAACATAAAAAAGTGAACTTTTCTTGAAAAAAAGTGGCAAATACTTAGTATATATATATTTTAAGGCGGACAGTGGAAGCATCAGTGATTCTCATGGCTAAGTAACATCAGAGAGTGGACTGGCATTAAAACGATAGAACAATTGTTTCGACTCGCGAAGGACAAGAAAAAATTTAAGAAATTGATTGCCGACCTTCAGTAAGAAGAACAAATGGAAGCATCAAAGTGTTCATCATCATCTTTAACTCACGAGCAACACTGTTGGACATAGGCTTTTTAAATGCACTCTGTCCTCTACCCTCCGCATCCATTAACTATCAGCCATTTTTTTGAAATCATCGGTTCAGCAAGTAATGTTGAGCCTACGGGGCGTTAGGATTGTTGTCTCCACTCTAAAATTCGTTTTCCCTAACAGGCATCCTCATTTTTTGGGATATGTCGACCTTAGTTTTTTTATTTTTATTTATTTACTAGCTGAACTCGGCTACGCTTCGCTGCGGCCCATACGGCGCGGCGTATGGCCATTTATCGGCGTATTCGATAATAACTACTGGTTCGAATTGAAAAATTCTTTTTGTTTTGAATAGTCCATTTATCCAAATAAATGGACTATTCAAAACAAAAAGAATTTTTCAATTCGAACCAGTAGTTCCTGATATTAGAGCGTTCAAACAAACAAACAAACTCTTCAGCTTTATAATATTAGTATAGATTTATTATTATTTATTATTATTGCTCACATATTTATTTATTTTCTTAATTTTAAATTTTTTACAATATAAATATTAAAAAACAACAATATATATTATCATAAAAAACTTTAGTTTATCATTATTTATTATTATTATCCGTTTTCTGACGGATTTCCATGTTTCAGATGTTATACGTTCAAAAATGCCAACTACATAGCTCATTCAAAAATGCCAACTACACTTGTAATTTGTGAACTGGATATTTCGTCAGTGTCCACGTCCATGTCCAGCACAATAATTAAAAATTTACATTGCTATCCACGCCATTTATAGACCTTAATTTTAAGACGTCGTTGAATTGGCGAAGAAAAGATATGATGAGTTTACCGAATGCTGCCCAACCCGACTGTATACTTGTATACAGATTTGTCCACGGTAAATATATCCCTGATCGACATTTTCACTTTCACAGTACTGTGGGGAATAAATGAATTGTGAAAAGAAGATAATAAAGAGAAGTATACAAATGTCGCTTTATTTCTTCGACCTATAGCCACAAGTAGAGACGAAAAAGTCCAACTATCCCTAAGCTAATAAATTTAGCCGAGCTTATGTAATCTATGAAAATGAAAAAATAAAAAGCGGCATCGTAGTGAATGCGAACATTCCTACGGTAGCTTGTTAAACTCGTAGCTTGGTAATTTAAAAGACAGCGTTGTTTCAAAACATTAAACATGGAAGATAGCGCTCGACAATGTTTTAAACCTGGCCACATTCAGCCGTCGCTGCATCGGACAAAAGGCTATACAATACGCAATTATGTCCTCCTCCACGCGAGCTAGCAGTACTAACATTTGTGCTAGCTGCAGGGACAGGCTGCACCTCCTCGAAGCGACGTCGCCCCCGCTGCATTTTGCACGCAGTAGCTAACCTTGCGCAAATTATTCCACTTTTCAACACAGAAGCGTGTGATGGGGCTGCCTTTGTCAGGTGAAAGTCCTTAAAATTAAAAATATTATAAAAAAATACACCGAAACGCAAGGTAACCTTCAGAGAGGCTGTGAACTTCAGTGTCTTGACATTCTATTTAAATGAGCTTATTCAAATCAATTAATGCCCAAGCCTTAATCTATTTTGACGGGCGATTAATGGACAATTAATTCGATTTAATTCTTTATTTCGCGGCACTTGATTCTTGCTGCTAAACTGCTTTCGACATGAATAACTATGCTGGAAAATCTACCGATGAGAAAGAACAACATGTGTACACGTGAAATATAAAATTAAACTTAAAATCTTCAATATAGTTGCCCACTACAATTTCTTTTTTTTTTAATATTTCTTGAAATAATAAAAAAAATGAAATAGTTTTTCGATATCTTCCAATTTCAGGTACTAACCTCATTTCCTTTATTCTCTACTAGTTGGTGTCCACGACTTCGTCCGCGTTGAAAAATGAAAAACACTTTAGAAAACATATGAGTATTATAAAGCCCGACATCTTTATCGCTGTGACAACTGTGACGCCGCCGTTGCGGTGACAGTGGCGCCAATTTTTTTAATTTTTAGACAATCCCACGGGAACTTCACATTTTTCCAGGATAAAAAGTATCCCATATATTAATCCATGTAATAAACAATCTCTGTGTCAAATTTCATACAAATCCGTTAAGCCGTTTTTGCACGAAAGAGTAACAAACATCCATCCTCACAAACTTTATAAAAAACTAGGACTAGGACTAGAACTACTAGGATAAGTAAAAGATCCCATTCTTATGTCATCGTAGGATGGCCAATAGCGCTGCAAGGGAATGTTACATAAATCTACAGGCAACATCTCATTTTTGGGGCCGTAACTACAACGCCAACGCAATCACGAATAAAAACAAAAATAATTTTAAACAATCATGGTGTGTTAGTACATTATAGATCTTACAAAACTATATTTTCTTTTATGTTAAGTTCGGCAGTCAGACTGACGGTTCACTTGATGGTAGGTGGCTACCGTGAACCGTCGCCTATAACACAAGCAACGCCAAAGCTATTGCAAGTGCGCTGCCGACTGCAGTAGGATTAAGGATAAGGGCTCTCTTACTATGGATGTGAACAGTCGACAGTGAATTGGTTCAATAGCTACCTTATGAATCGTTCACAAATGACTGCTGTTCGTGGGAGTGATGGCAGTGATAGATTTTCTAAGGTCTGCTCGATCAATAGGGGAGTTCCGCAGGGTTCAATTTTGGGACCTATTCTTTTTTTAGTATACTGTGCTGATGTTGTCAGTTGTATCAAAAACTGCAAATACCACATGTATGCAGATGATCTGCAGATCTACACCTCATTTCAGGCATCTATGACACTAGATTCTATTAAACTTTTAAATGAGGACCTTAGTAGAATTAGGAGAAATTCTCTTGTTCTCAACCCAATCAAGTCATAATGGTCATAGGTTCTAAAAAACAGCAACAAGATATATTGTCGCATGCGCCTCGCGTTGAAATTTTGAGCCAAGGTATTGATAGAGTTGATGAGGCCCGGAATTTAGGATTAATAATGGACAAGAATCTTCGTTTTGAAAGTCAGATACTTGAGGGATCGCGCAAATGTTTCTATCGTTTGAAGGTGTTATACAAAGTACAACCTTTTGAGCGTGAATCATCGGGTGCAGTTGTGCGAATCATTGGTATTTTCAAGGTTGAACTATGCGGCTCCGCGTGCACATGTGACTCCGTTTCTTAATAAGGCTGGCTTCTTAAAAATGGCGTTAAGACGCAAAATTCACCTAGCCACGTTACTTTATAATATAACTGCGTCTGAGCGTCCGAATTATCTGCGTAAAAGATTGGTCTTAAATCAACCACGCGGGGTAAGGCTGCCTCCCTGCATCTTGTTGCCGAGAATACGGACTGCGGCTTATAGGGGATCTTTTAAATATGCTGCAAGTAAAGTATGGAATACTATACCTCCACCTTATTGGAAGCTTCAAACTGTAGCTACTTTTAGAAAGAACGTTAAAAAACACTTTTTAGGTTTACAGCGTGACGAAACATGACCTGTGGCATTATTTATTTATTATTATTATTATTGTTTTAATCATCTTTTTTAATCATATTTTTGTGTGTGTATGTTCACATATTTGTACCTATATGCCTATGTTTTGGTGTTTCCTTTTTTTATTTTTGTTATTATTTTTGATAGGGGTTTAATCTTTTCTTATATTTTTTCTTACGGTTTCAATTTTTGTCTTATTTGTTCTCTTTCTGTTCCTTTGTTTGTTGTTGCTTTGCACAGCTTTTTTCAGGTATTTTTCAGGCCTTGACTGAAAATCAGCGCTGTGGGTCCCACCCATCGCATTATGCTGAGTCAGGGACCTATTTCGGACGCTTTTTAGTTAATATTGTTTTGATGTATATATATGTATTTCTTGTATGTGTGTGTACGAAATAAAATTCTTTCTTTCTTTCTTTTCTTATTTGGAGTGGATAGGGAAATGGACTTTGGCATTCCTTACTCACTCACCGAAACACAACAGCACACGTGCTGTTATTTCACGGTGGTCTTCTGTAAGAGGGTGGTTACTGCCGCCAGACGGGCTGCCCAAATAACTGCGAAAACGCAGTGTGCCTTGCCACTACTTTCCAAATCCAGACCAGTGCCAAATTTGAAAAGTTCATTTTTCAAAGTTGACCCTGCCGGGAATCGAACCCGGGAACCCTAGAACAGAGCGTTAAGGCAAACACCCTATCCACTCATCCAACGGTCTCGTCAACGTTTTCGGAGGAGAAAAGTCCTCCAAAAATCAATGAATCGTCATAAAATAATAGTATGTTAACTTTAACCTCTTGCAACAGTAACCAGCACCACTCACGGAAGACTGCCATGAATAACAGCATATGCGCTTTTGCTTTCGGTAGTGGCAGAGCCTATTACTCCGTCTTATCTTTTATTCTACAAGTGTCTGACCACGCATCCCACCAGAGATTTTTTGTGTTTATAGGGGACGGTCGCCATCTACCATCAAAACTACCAACAGCCTGTTTATATCATAAAAAAATCCCCCATTGTGTGACAGTTTTAGTATTCCATTTTGAGAATAATTTCAATCAAGATGTCATCAAACGTTTAGTTCAGCTACTGTCTATATCGGACGTCGTGTTTTTAAGCGACATTTAGCTGAGATTGCGCCCGTACCGGCCGATACTAAGCGCATTCTGTATTAGAACGATATCCGCACGAGACTATAAAGGTTTCGCCGCTGATATTAAATTTTGATACACGGCAGATCAGGCATGTGACGCTCACGCTTGCGCTGAAAGATAGCCTACTTGCGGAAATCGAGCTCGATTGACGGAATTTTTTTAATAAAACTTACCCAGTTAGTGAACCCATTAGAGGGAAAGTGAAATGGTTCCTTGTTTACAATAACGCCCCCGATCCGGCCGTGAGTGCCTCTTTATTATCGAATCTAAAACACTTACACTCACTCGACCATTTCACGTACTTTTCCTGCTGCTTCTCGCCACCGAAATTTTGCTACTGATATTTAAAATTGACGTCAAAGGCAAGCATTATACATTAACCGTAACAGAAAATCATTTAAGTATATATTATTTTACCAAAAAAGAAACCAGTTAAAGCCGTCTGTCCTACTGTCTCTCACTTCATATCGTCATACATTTGTTTTTAATTTGACGAGCCCGTTGGTAGGGTTCCCGGGTACCTTAACGCTCTGGGGTTCCCGGGTTCGATACTCAGCAGGGTAAACTTTAAAAATGTACTTTTCAAAATTGACTCTGGTAGTAGTGGCAGGGTTCATTGCGTATTGCAGTTATTTGGGCAACCCGTCTAGCGGCAGTAATCACCCCCTTACAGAAGACCACCATGAAATAACAGCACGTGTGCTGTTGTGTTTCTGTGAGTGAGTAAGGGATGCCAAAGCCCATTTTTTTAAACTTTCCTGTCCCTTATCCTTAATCCTACAGTACCTAATCGGCAGCGAACTTGCAGCATCTGTGGCGTTACTAGTGTTATTAGCCACCTACCATCAAGTGGACCGCCAGCTTGTTTGCTGACCTTAACATTAAAAAAATCTATGCTACTCTGGTTAATATTACTGACTGTGAATAAGATGCATCAACAAAAATTTTACTGGGTGCTCAACAAAAAAACTTTAACGTTTGTATTTGGTGTATCTATAACGTGGTGCATTTGGAATGTGGTATTGTTATTGTTTTACTTCCAATTGAGAATTTCCAAAGATTTCTCAGCTATTTTTATGACATTCTGCTGCTAGACAGACCCATAAGTTTATTTCTGTGGGATAAGTCCTTTACCAGGTGGTTGGGCGTGTATTTAGTGGTCTTCTCGCAGTTTCGGGCGAGGGAAGGCAGCAGAAGTTCGCTTGTCGCCGTCCATAGTGGACGCGACCTCGCTCTCCTCGCTTATAAAAAATAATTTACTTAAATCGCTTTATGAACCTAGCAACGCACTATAATCTTGAAGGAGTGTTTCATTGTGGACAATAGTTTGCTTTGATGACTGGCGCAGAGCTGAAGTTTCTCATCTGGAGGACACCTGGACCTGAATGCATCCGTCGAGCAGGTACTGCTACTCGATTGCTCTTAATTTTGTGTGATTCACAGGAGATCGCAGGGCCCCCTAGGGAGGGGGCAAGCGGGGCAAATGCCCAGAGCGGCAAAAATGAGGGGCGGCAAAATTGAGAGACGGAGTCCTCAATTTTCTCTCTAGGAAAAAAAATCTTATAAAAATTATTAAATCACTCTGCTTGACAGGCCCACAAAAAATTATTCTTTATTTTCTATATTTATTTTTTTTAAATTTTACTTTAGCAGCTGTAAATTCTTATAGGTACTGAAAGATAAGGAAAGAATATATTCTTACATTACGTAGGTATATAGGTAATCGAAAAATGGGCCGCACGGTAAAACTGATGTAAGTATGCGTAAGTACTCGTCTTCACAACTTAAATTCCAAGATCGAACAGGTAAAACAACAGAGAGAGTCGACATAATTATGTATACAAACCGAAGCGTGAATGAGATGACCGTAGGAGTTACTACTTTTAAACATTTTTGCCCGGAGCGGCTAAAATGCGTAAAAGTAGGGCCCGATCCATAGTTGGATCGGGCCCTGAGAAGACCCCAAACTCGCTCACGCACACGCCCCTAGGATGGTCGTTATTTACAATTTTACACACAGCCGCACCAGGAGACCTATGCTGGACTTCTAATAATAATCGTTCGAATACTATAGTAAAATGATACGAAGGATAGCAAAAAATGTATTAACGATATGTGTTATACAGCAATGAACATGTAGCTACCGTACCAAGAGAAGGTGTGGAAATAAATATATAAATAACCCATTAACGGATCAATTGGAATAGCTCTGAAAAGAGCTGTTTATCAGCGTGGTTTTGTATATTTATTTAACCACTATCGCTGGTTTCACGACGGAAGATGAGTGGGAGCCAGCAGCAGCCGTCACAGCCAACGCTTCCGAAGTCCGACGCTGTTGATTGTCTTCTTCGGCGAGATGCCGTCTCTACGGCGGCGTCTACGGTGCAAAAGGGTTGCATACCTACGCGGCCCGTATTTATATACAATAGGCATAATGCGCACACGGTAATTTTGCTATCTCAGGCAACAAGCTAACAGCTATGGGTATGCCACTGTAAATATTGTATTATAAGTAGGGTAATTTTAGAATAAACACATTCCTGTACAATACTGCCTACGGACACCTTCAACTGCTCGCCAAAAACATTAACGAGATGTAACCTATTAAAAGTAACATTAAACAAAAGTGTTTCAATGAAAATGTTTTAGTGGCAATGATACTACAAAATCGGTACCCACTAGTCGTAAATTCTAGGGTCGGATGTGACTTGTTCAATTTTGTCAACAACTTCCACATTTACCGACGTAAATACATCCCTAGAAACAAATTAGTAAGAATTATTTAAGATATATTAATTTAAATTGTCAAAAAAAACTCCATTCGCTAAGTCACCCTTTCTCTGTTCTTTAAATCTTAACCTATGAAATTGCCGTTTTATATAGAAAAAAATCAAACAATTTTTTAATGAGAAAAATTTTGGCATTTTAATGGAAGGTCATTAATGTCTCTGCTATAGAAAACCTGGGGACGGTAATCTATGAACTCATTAAAGGCGTTTTCCACAGCCACATCGGTTTGAATTTTTCCCATGTAAAAAGTTATCCATATTCAAGAAAAAAAATTAAAATCAGTTGGTGCAAGGACGAGCCTGTCCATCATTATTTGCAATTCTTCACAGTACACCTTTGCAGTAATTGTTGTGCCAGGTCTCAAGAAGCTGTAATGGACAATGCCGGCACAGGTCCACCATACATTTTGACGAGCCCGTTGGAGGAGTGGTTAGGGTGTTAGCCTTAACGCTCTGTTTTAGAGTTCCCGGGTTCGAAGGGACCCTTCAGGGTCAACTTTGAGTCAACATAGCGTAGGTATTTTAGCTTTAGTAGGGGAGTGACCAATCTGTTACGACAGTAACTATTCCTTAATCTGAGCTTTTAGCCGGTAACGATTACAATCATTAAACATTGTTAGCATTAAAAAATTATAACAATGTTATTACCACGTCGGAGACATAATTATAATCAAATTTATTAGTATTACAGTTATTTAATTAATTAATAATTAGAATAGATGAAGTTTGTTTGGAAACGCGATTCATCTTGGTTAACTTGAAACAGTAGTGGATATCTAAAAATAGTCTTCGTAAACAAAATTATCGTCAATTCTAAATTTAATAGAGTAATATTAAACTTTGCTTTGTTTAAACATGTTTGTGTGTCGGACGCAGTATAAGATTACATACACAGCAATCAAGTAGGTATAAATATTGAGTTTGGAACATTTTTTTATAATAATTGATACGTGTTCAACTTAAAACTATAAAAGCTAGCTCTTTAATTATATTTGACGAGCCCGTTGGATGAGTGGTTAGGGTGCTTGCCTAACGCTCTGTTCTAGGGTTCCCGGTTTCGATTCCCGGCAGGGTCAACTTTGAAAAATCATCTTTTCAAATTTGGCTCTGGTCTGGATTTGGAAAGTAGTGGCAGGGGCAGGGCCGTGAAATAACAGCACGTGTGCTGTTGTGTTTCGCTGAGTGAGTAAGGGATGCCAGAGCCCATTTCCTATCCACTCCTAATCCCTTATCCTGAATCCTACTGCAGTCGGCAGCGCACTTGCAGCAGCTTTGGCGTTGCTTGTGTTATAGGCGACGGTAGCCACCTACCATCAAGTGGACCGTCGCCTATCTGCCGACCTTAACATAAAAAATAATAATAATAATAATTTTTAGTTCTTATTAGGTCTGAGTCTATGATAAAAAAAGATAAAAATATAAAAAGACCTATCTCTAAAGTAATTTTCTAAGATATTTTAAATAATACTTCAATAGGTTTCACAAGCAGAGTTCTCTTGGCACAGCATTTAAATTAACAACTGTTGGATATTGCACATCATTCTGATATAGAGTGAACAAATATATTTATATTAATAAAGTCAGCTAACTGACGTTGCTACTTTTAGAAGAAAATACTAAAAAAATGTTGATTAGGTACACAAGAGGAATAGAAATTGCGACCAAGAGATATACAAGTGAACAGAGGGCTCTCGAACAAATGCTAATTGAATAAATAAAACATGGGCCGGCGAAGAGCACTCCATTAGTTATAATTGTTTATTTATACGATTTTCTCCTTTGAACGCCTCCAAATCCCACAGGTAGACGAACTTCAGTAATTTTATGGTTCATTGGTACAATTGGCGACCAGTGCACCCGCGACCGCGACCGCGACATCGACTGACTAAAAAATGGTACGAACTTATTTGTTTCATTTAAAGTTTTTTCAGTGTCTTCACAAATATTATCTCGAACAATATTGTCGCGATATGATTTTAGTAGATACCATATCATACAGAGGCGAGCGAGAACTATTTCTGTCAGTAATTCGTCATCTTCTGCAAAAAATTCAGAACGGGTCGCGTGGTCGCGGTCGTGTGTATTATTTTACGCTCCATACAAGTTCATAATAAGCAGTAGGGCGGTCGCTCGTCGCAGTCGCCAAGATCCGAATTGTACCTTTACTTCGAAGTCTTAAAGTTTATTTAATGCCAATAAATAACATTAAATAAATTGCTCTTTAACAGCCTAATCCTGGATCTAATCCAGACCAGATTTGAATGGTTGTGCTTAACACGACGGGTACTTAAACTGCTTACATAAATATTTCTCGATAGAGAAGGGTGTATATTTCAGATTGGCAAGGACATTCGTGTATGTGTGTAGTCTACAATGTATCGCATTGTGATACATTGCGATGTCGTAGCGGTTCACAGAAACCTTATTCTGACATTCTTGTCTAACGTGAATTAACGAAAAACTAAAGCATAGCATTGAGGACCGCAAGAAATGCTTTGGTTAAACCGAAGGTTCGATCTGTGCAGTTGTTATACAGATCTCTGTATAGCTAACGAAGTTATCAAGAGAAGAGAAGTTATCAACTTCCGGTAAAATCACCAGTCGACATTTATCGAACATCCACGGTCGGAAAGAATCTTTGAGACATAAGGTTCCGGTGAGCTATTATGTACTAACGTACTACAAAATAGCTCACTGCTTCAATTACCTAGACAGTATTTGCACAAACAAGGCCCAAAAGTATAAAAATATATATGTAACAATATCAATTTACTAGCAGTCCGTGGACAATGGTTTGGAAGTGAATCGAATCGATGTAAGTGGAACAATCGGCACAAGTGTGTATTACGACAGGACACCCTAAAGTTGGCACCACGTCGCGCGTCGGCCGACGCCTGAATCAATAAATTACTACTATATTACCCATTGCCGTTAACCTCTTCCCGTTAAACACGACACTTCAAATACACAGCACACAAGCTGCAATTTTTTGGTGAGTGACCAATCTCTCGTAATACACATATATAGACAAATCTTCATATCTTCCCGTGATCTCAGAATGGGCAGGAGCGAACTTTACAACGGGAGCCGCTTACCAATTCCATACTACGTAATTCCATGATTACTTGTTAGTTATTGGTCTTATCAATACGTAAAAAAATGACATTTCCGAGATATCATATGAAGGTTTCGATGAAAACAAAAAAGTTCAGTTAATTTCTAAAATGTGCAGAATTTGTGACATTTATGCAGGTTAAATATCCTAGCATAAACTGGGTACATTTAAAACTGGGTTGTCCATAGCTAGGGCTGCCATCCGTCCGGGTTTCCCCGGATTTGTCCTAGTTTGGAGGGCGTCCGGGGAGCGTCCGGGCGGGGTTTTGGAAAGTGTCCGGGTAAACCCGGACACTTTTTAAAGTAGCCCCGCTCCGCGCGCCCCGCCGCCGCGCAACCACCTCAGTGACCTAGGCATAAGCATGGTTGCCATTAGGGTACGCATTAGTATGCATTGCGTATTATTAAATGGTATGGTGTACCGTACTCGCGTACTCTGTGCGTACTTCAATAGATTGCGTACTTCAATAGATTGACGAAACATTAGGACCCAGTTTGGACGGAAAACAAAACAATTAATAGGTGGCAACATTAAAAAATTTACAGCAACAGTGCCATCTGTTGCTGTAGCGCTGCTGTCGCCAGCGTCAATTTATTCCACGAATTGCGCTGCACCATATTGGCAATATTGTAATTATTAAAATTATCCTCGGCCTCGTCTTCAATTTTTAGTACAGAGTGAGAACAAATGAACGGCACATCGAATAAGTGCGAGCGAGGAAGATATGACGTTCCGATTCACAGCAGAGCGAAATTATAAATTTTTCAAGCTTTAGACCGTAGTAGAAGTATTATGCCTAAGTTGTTGAAAAAACTTTAGCCCAATATGAAACTATGATATATACAATATTATTTTAGATTTCAAGTCATCATAGACGTTATTCAAGATTTGTTGAGTAAAATGAAACGCAAGATTGCGAATTCAAGCATGTTTTGTTTGTGGGTGTACAGTAAGTAACTAACTCAGCATCAATGTATAGTCTGTGATCTAACTAAAACAAGGTTCCCAATTTATCGGGTCCTCCCCCCAATTTAGAGGGATGGGATTTTTTTAAGGGCTTTATATGTTTAGGGGTAGGTATTTTTAGTGGCTTTGAAATTTTTGTATTTGTTGAACATTTTTGTATTTCTTTAACATCTAGCACTAAAACTCGTTGCTAAGAATTCGGACTTCTCGTTAATTGGAAACACCCCGTTTCCGCAAGTAAAATTAAGCCCTTAAAATACCTAGTTCCTACCTACTTTTTAGGCACCGTTTCCACGGGTGTATTTCTGACGTTAAAGCGTGACCACTTTTAGTAGATTTCTACTTTTTTAGTAGATTTAAGGGCAAGGGGGCAAATAAATAAATAAATAAATGAAATAAATCTTTATTTGCGCGAACACATGTTTACAGGATTTTAATTTGTATACAGCAGTTACAGTACAAAGTATGTTCTACCCGCCAAGGGCGTGCAATTATTTGTGTTTAATTGTTTGTAGACTATATTAATAAATGAATTAATGTTTCTTATTATCAAATTCTTTAACATCATAATAACAACAATCTACTTAATAAACATTTTGTTAATGTTCTTGTAAATTTAGGATCCGACAATTCCTTTATATTATTAGGTAGTTTATTGTATGTTTTAATTGCCATAACATAAACATTTCTATTAAATAGTTCTAATCTACATTTTGGTCTTTGCAATAAATTACCTTGCCTAGTTATTTTAGTTCCTATTTCGTTATTTTCGACAAAACAATTCGGATATTTTCTAACAAATATACACAACGTCTTTATATATGTAGAAACACGATTAGAGTCCCCGGCATCATCGGTCCCGAAAGGACACGACCAGGATTCTTCGTATCATTGGTCTCCACACTTGATCACAGATAGGCGCGAATATTTGATCCATATTTGATCACGTTAGGTCACGCGCTGCAATTCCAAACAAAACGCCACAATCGGCACAAAATAAGTCCTCGATCGCATTGTCCACCAGCCAATCACACCAAATCAGATAACACTCCACCAAACACGTAGCACCAGTCCCTTGATGTCAACCGATTGCCTTCCCGTGAGGTACTCCCCGGCCGACGTGCCTCCGCGCTAGCGCTCGGTGTTGTGTCCGAGTCAACGACAATGACATTCCGATCCCGCTGTCCAGTTGACAAATGACAGTTGTCAGTGCTGTTCACTCCCGCAAATCAAAAGCGCCGACACGGCCAGACTGACATGCGCACGCCCTCGTGCGCCTCTCGTCTCCGCCTCGATCCACGTTCGGTTAATATGCAAACAAAGAAAACAAACTATCTGGCTCACCACATTCATTGTGCTCGTCCTATCCTGACCAACTAGATACAACTTCACACATATGCACTCACGCGCCATGTTGCGTTGAGGGCTGGTCGAAAGTGCCTAGCACGCGCGGTCCACGCGCCATGCTGTGTTGAGGGTCGGTTGCTGGAGTTAATATGATCCTTACAATCAAAAACCCCATCTGTTTTAAGATTCCACAAGAGTATCACAGCTTGTACACGCTGGTCTAGACCGTCATTTACTAAAAGAAATGAGATCCCCACAGCTGTCTATCACTGAACTAGATCATCGCCCACACAAGCAGGTGAGATCCCTACAGGTTTCATTAAACAACAACTTGCTGGACCAGATCGTCACCCACAAAAGCAGGTGAGATCTCTACAGCTTTCATTAAACAACAACTTGCTGGACCAGATCGTCACCCACAAAAGCAGGTGAGATCTCTACAGCTTTCATTAAACAACAACTTGCTGGACCAGATCGTCACCCACAAAAGCAGGTGAGATCTCTACAGCTTTCATGAAACAACAACTTGCTGGACCAGATCGTCACCCACAAAAGCAGGTGAGATCTCTACAGCTTTCATGAAACAACAACTTGCTGGACCAGATCGTCACCCACAAAAGCAGGTGAGATCTCTACAGCTTTCATTAAACAACAACTTGCTGGACCAGATCGTCACCCACAAAAGCAGGTGAGATCTCTACAGCCTCCATCAAACAACAAATGGAACTCTCTCATAACAGTTAAAAAGAGCAAGCAGATAAAGCTTCCTCGGAATCTATGGATAGGGCCTCTTCGGAATCAACCGATAGTGTTCCCAAACCATTAATTAAAGGTTCCCCAGAATTAGTACGTCGGCAACTGCTACAATGCGAGAGCCCGAAGGCTCTCCAAGTTTCTCTCTCTCTCTCTCTTTTTTTTTTTTTTTTTTCGGTCAAGAAGAAAACGAGTACTGGTAATGACTGATAATATTAACTAAAGCAGGGGTCTCTTAACTCGTAAGTATAGTAACGACAAGCGTTCGATATGAGGTCACTAGAAGTACAGTATTTAAATAAGAAAAACAATCAGGTCGTATTACATCCGCTTGCAATAATTAACGACCCCTGTCCATAACACATTTACATTCCACTACACTGATACGGGATGGGCGTCGCTGAACAATGCGCAATTCATCAAAAAAAGGCGTATTTATAACTGTCCGGTAGCTACACTGCGTTTAGAAACTTCTTTAGCAAGCAACAATACTCTCTGCGGTTATCCAACAATCAGAATTTAGAACTATCGGAGTGCAATTAACAACCACTCTTACAGGACTACTAATCTTTCCAAGTCTAATCTCACTTTTGGGTTCGTTTGGGTGTGATAACTCACATTCTAGTACTTTAAGTCCATCTAGAAACAAAACACGGTCTATCCCCCGCTTCACATTAAAATTTTTAAGAGAATTATTCTCGCATAACAATAACTGGTATGAAAATTTTTAAGATAATTATTCTCGCATAACAATAACTGGGTGGGTAGATCGAATTAGAAGTAACAACAGATCTACATGAAATAAAACCTCAATTAAATAACTCTCATTTAAACAGCTGATAAGATTTTTACTATTTTTTTTTTTGTTCCAGTGTTGTAGGTAGGCTTAGTAAAACTGCGCGATTAGCAAGGCCAGCCAACGTTACAACATCATAATGTCGATTTTCGCCCAACTTATGGGCTGTGCTCTCTACCCCAAAATGAAAACGACTCACCGTTATTATTCACGAGGATCAACCTCACTGCATAGGTTATAGCCATCGAACCAAAAGCGACGACTTCTCGAAGTCGTCATTGCGCTCGGACCCAACAAGCCGCCAACAGGGGTCCCACAGCACCTCCACTCCGAGTCGCGGCCGCCTCGCGACGATCCATTGACCATGCGGGTCTTGTTGCAACAAGAGCAGATCCTGCCCGACTTGTCCAGGATGGGCTGCTGCTGCAACATCTTTATTTTTTTTTTTTGCACGGTCATCTGCAACTCCTTGTAACGGTCCCTCTGAGAGGCACAGGTCCATGGCGCTGCACTAAGCCCACGCATCGACGTCGGCAGCCTCAAGGTTGAAGTCTGACAACTTTAAATTCACTCGTCGTAACCGGATCCTTTATGGCTTCGATAAAACTGACGATTTTCCATCACACTGCACCACATGATTGCGTAGTTTTAATTTTCATAGCAGTGCCCGTGAGACAATCCCACTTCTGATGTAGAAACACGATTAGAGTCCCCGGCATCATCGGTCCCGAAAGACACGACCAGAATTCTTCGTATCATTGGTCTCCACACTTGATCACAGATAGGCGCGAATATTTGATCCATATTTGATCACGTTAGGTCACGCGCTGCAATTCCAAACAAAACGCCACAATCGGCACAAAATAAGTCCTCGATCGCATTGTCCACCAGCCAATCACACCAAATCAGATAACACTCCACCAAACACGTAGCACCAGTCCCTTGATGTCAACCGATTGCCTTCCCGTGAGGTACTCCCCGGCCGACGTGCCTCCGCGCTAGCGCTCGGTGTTGTGTCCGAGTCAACGACAATGACATTCCGATCCCGCTGTCCAGTTGACAAATGACAGTTGTCAGTGCTGTTCACTCCCGCAAATCAAAAGCGCCGACATATACAAGCCATAGAAAAATAACTAAAGCATAGAAACCCTACTAAAATAGCGACAAAGTTACATCAGTTCATACTGTATTCACTTATGGCATTGAAAATGTGTTAGAAAGAGATACATATGCAGTAGTATATTCGTAATTTAGAAGGTTGTCACTAGACAAATGTCAAACGGATGTAATTGGATGTATTTTAATACAACCAAATTAAATATTTTGTCGTTGTTCAGTTGCTGATGTCGTTACATCACTACATAACTTGGTCGCATTATAATGACTGATACTTTTTCTTATGTCTCTCTGCTCCCGTCAGTAGGGATGAGCGATATTGATGAAATATCGGAATCGATATTGACATCGATAGCTTAATATCGATTTTTCGATATTATCGTCCACAAAATATCGATAATATCAATAAAAAATGTGAAATAACCAATTTGCATGTAGTATTAATTTGCAAATCTAAGTTGAGTCTTTGATTTAAAGTGATCAATCATAACCTTTCTTAACACCATTTAGATGGTAGTAGCACAGAATAAATAATATGACTGGCGTACAGAAGTTGCACTCCTTGATGTTCCGTTGATCACGTCGTTTTGTAGCTTTATTCTCTTTTTCGACAGGAGCACAGGTAAAAATATAAGCGGATCTCGTCGACTTAATAAAAGTAAGAGTTGGATTCGTTCAGTATGGATGAGATAAAATTAAAAATCGTCATTAAAATCAAACTATCAAGGGTAAGGGTAACACGATTATTTATATCCGTTTTTCTTTCATCAAAGCTATAACACACTTAGGTGGTAGGTAAAGTCAATTTTTTTTAATGTTTATTCAAAGATTTACGAATTTAGTCAGCAAAAATTTATTAATTTTATTAGCATTATGCACTCCTGTTCACAAAATAGCCCCTTGCAAAACGAAAACACGTCAAAAATATGCCTTTTATAAATTATCAAGTGTGTTCATATAAAATGATTTGATTTTGAAACGTCTCCCAATATTCCTTCCTGCTAAGCGCCAGTTTATCTCAGAATAAAAAAACTCTATGTTAACGCGCTTCGTTGTAAGCCTTTTATCAATCGACATAGTTACATCACTAGCATTATGAAAACTAGTGACAACCTTCTACATTACGAATATACTGCTGCATATGCATCTCTTTCTAACACCTTTTCATTGCCATAAGTGAATACAGTATGAACTGATGTAACTTTGTCGCTATTTTAGTAGGGTTTCTATGCTTTAGTTATTTTTCTATGATACAAGCAAAGATTTAGTAGTGTAAAATTGTATAGTAGATTCGAGTAAAAAATCGATATTTAAGAAAATTTGGTGAAAAATGTATGAATCCAGGCCAAAACAGAACGATTAGAAGCATTGATGGAAGGGGCTTCCCCATACTTCTATTAAGGTTTTGGAAAATAAACTTTATTGATTAACAACTAAGGTTGTTTTATCAAATTAGTTATGGCACTTAAAACATTTTATACTTAGGTATACTCATGTAAGTTGTTGACTGTTGTTGGTAAGTTTGTTTTATTACATTAACAGAAGTCTAGTCGTTTGTTTGACAATTGCGTGCGTTATTAAAATCGTGAAAAGCAAGCAAAAGCGATGCAGATGCTTTGTCTTCCAGTGTCGAACGCAAAATGCGAACGCATATTCTCGGCAATAAACAGGATCAAAAGGGACGATCGCAATAGATTTTATAATCGAAACGTGCGGTCAATTTTACACCTCAAGGAGTGTGTAAGAGGCAAAAAGTATACTCATTTTAAACCCGAATCATTCATGCTAGGTACAAGTTATGAAAAGTGATGTGTTGCATCACTTTTCATAACTTATATAAAAAATGTAAAAAAAAAGTGGATGATAAATATTGATATTAAAATATAAAAACATGTGTGCTGTTTATAAACTATTTTATCTAGAACGACTTAAATATCATTAGTAGAATTTTGAATTAGATTTTGGTAGATTTTAGCAGTGTATTTGGTAGATTATCTGACGAAAAAGTGGTCACGCTGCGCGCTAGTGTCAAAACCAACCAATGAGACAATAGTGTTTTGACATGAGCACCCATTTTCGTATATGTATTATTTTATTCGTTTCGTTATTATTATTTGTATTCGTTATTATTTTATTGTATTTTTTTTCGAGGGAGTCCGGGGAAAATCTTTATTTCACCCAAATGTCCGGGGTTTTCGAAGTTTTTGTCCTGGGTCCGTAATTTAGATGGTGGCAGCCCTATCCATAGCTAACATCTATAACGATTTTTCTAAAATATTGGAATTTTTGGCGTATGTGTTATTTATTTTCGCGATTACGAAAACCGCTGCGAATGTCTCGAGTCGTATTCTGTCTTGCGGTCATTGAAGTCAAGTAAGTTGAGTCAACAAATTCTTCAAAATACCTGTTACTGACTTCACTCTCTCGTACAGTGTGGCCTTTACTGTGATTGCTTGTTCAGGCGACTAGGTCGTGAACCACCGAATTTTTATATATTTATTTATTTTTATATTTTAAAGAAATCGGTTTAGTAGTGTCATAGGTTACAATTTCTCTGACTACACTAATGATATATCCAATAGGAGAGAAATGTTTGTTTCCTTAAAATCATTGGATGAATTATATTGGATTATTAAGATATTAGTTGCACTAATATTTCCAATTCGTTGGTCTCCATTCGATTACGAGCGTCGGTGCGCAGTGGGAAAAACGCGGCCTATCATGTCGAGAGGTACGAGTTTGATCCCCGATCATGACATGTACCAATGGGTTTTTTCTAAAACCTTAAGTGAATTTATTCACTGCTCTCAAACGGTGAAGCAAAACATGGTGATGAAACCTGCATACGTCAAAGAAGAAATTCTAAGACGCATGTGAAGTCCACCAATCCGCACTGGGTCAGCGTGGTGGACCATATAACCCATATGCCCTTATGAGAGGGTAGGCGTGGGCCCCTGCACTGGGCAAATAAATAATAGGCTGTTGAAGATGATGATGATTATTCGTATACCCCGATAACTAAGGTAAAAATCGAAATATCTAGAGAAATTTGCTCTGTTATCCCACACCACAACTTACGTACTTACCGTTTTTTACGTACCTTAACAGTTATCAATCTCTTAATATCTATAATCAACCACTTTTCATCACCAGTTATCGTATAAAGAATCGCAAGTTTGTTTCAGTGAGCTCGCGTGGCACCCAAATATCTGGCTTTTTTGTGTACTTAGCTTTATCAAATGGGTCAAAACTGTTTTATGATCAATTCACAGTTCTTCAGCTATGTCGTAACTACGGATATGCCGATCTTGCTTCACTTTTTCAAAAATGGCGTTCATTTTATGCCTAACAGGGCGACCAGAGCGGGAATTTTGATGTCAAAGATCAATTATTTTAAGATTGAAAACGTACCAACTTTGTGCTACTCTTACTGACACTGCATTAGATCCATAAAAGTCACAAATTTTTTTCGGGACTTGCGTTGTATTTTTTCCTTTTTTGTAATAAAATTTTTAAATGTATCAAATTTCTTCATTAGATTCACTCATTTTGACAGAAAGAAAAACAAATGAAAAATAGCTGGAAACAACATTTTACTAATTTGTTTTTTTTTTAATATAACTGATATAACTGGCTGATTTTAATGTCATCAAAACCAGCCAGATGCAAATAGTACAGTCAAAGATACTTACAAGTTTATACATACTAAATGCGAAAAAACTTTTCCCCGACCTAATATACTTGATTAATGAAACTAATAAGTGACACTCTTATACATGTGTACATTGGAACAACATCTTGGTAACTTTTAATTTATCATTAATTGTACTGAAGTTTACGCAAATGAAGTCTAGACCTAGATAGACACATAGATACAAACAGTACATAACTGATTATTTTCACAAAAAAAAAACTCAAGTGAGATATAATACAATGTGATTATGCAGACAACATATAACTTATTCCAAACGAGTGATGGCAATTTTATCGCCATAAAACCGACAAGGTCACAGAAAAGGGTCTTCTCCCGTGAAATTTGTAGTGTGCTCTCCGAGTGGGGGATAAATGTTAAGAGTGGCACTTACTTGGGCAATAAACAGCCTCTCACACTCTGTGTCCAAAATATTGGAGCGGACGCGGACATCTTTACAGCGTCCTAAAATATATTTCGTCATTCATTACTCTATGTATATCGAATTACCTCTTTATTACTGGTCGTCTAATGAACAAAAAAAGCTAAGGTTACTACAACTGAGAACTACTACAACTGTGTTCTTAGTTTCAAAAACAGATATAATCATTTTAGCCTTTTATATACATATATAAAAGGCGATAAGCATCAATATATTTTATTATGTGCTATAAATTACTATCGGCCACACGCAAATAACTGTTGAGTGCAATGTTAATATTCAATTGTTTTGTTCGTAAATCGACAATAAATATTCATAATCTGCAACAAATGGAAATGAAAATATCGCCTGAATAAAAAAGGCATTGTTCCTCTCGTAGCGCACTGCGTATAAAATTTGGGAAAACGAATCGGGCGATGTTCTCTTCTGTTATAGTCATTTTAATTGCCGTTTATTGGGTGTTGGATGAGTGGTTAAGGTGCTTGCTTTAAAGCTCTGTTCTAGGGTTCCCTGGTTCGATTCCCGGCAAGGTCAACTTTGAAAAATAAACTTTTTAAATTTAGCTGGAAAGTAGTGGCATGGCACACTGAGTTTTCGCAGTCATTTGGGCAGCCCGTCTAGCGGCAGTAACCACCCCCTTACAGAAGACCACCGTGAAATTACAGCACGTGTGCTGTTGTGTTTCGGTGAGTGAGTAAGGGATAGCAGAGCCCATTTCCCTATCTACTCCAAATCCCTTATCCTTAATCCTACTGCAGTCGGCAGCCCACTTGCAGCAGCTTTGGCGTTGCTTGTGTTATAGGCGACGGTAGCCCCCTACCATCAAGTGGACCGTCAGCCTGTCTACCGGACTTAACATTAAAAAAAATCAATTTTAGTGATAGTATAGCGGTACGCACTCATTCCACCAAGAATGACGGAGGTTTGAAAAGAATAACTGCGATGAATGATCAAGAAAAAGAAAAGATAGAATTATGAAGATTTTTCTAAGTTTCCGATATCCACGGATATCCGGATGCCAATAGTAAATTAGTGCTAATGTACAATATTTTCTCGCTATTTGCTATTTCGCTCCCGGATATCAAATGTGCATTTGTTTTTATAATACACACACAAGCCTTACCTACTCGTTTAGCGCTATTTCCATTAGTGAAACCATTATCAAAACCCGTTACGTGGTTTAAGAGGAGTTAGAGAACAGACAGACAGACAGACATACGACTTAAATTTTACTGTTAGGATAAGCAAGCATCCGGTAAGAAAGGATTTTTGAAAATTTCAACTCTGTGCGAAGCCGGCGGCAGGTCGCTAGTTTACAATATTAGTCAGAATGGTCGCCTATTGACCAAGGGACATTCTAAAAAAAGCTCAAAATAAATTCACCACAATGTTGCTTACTGATTTTTTTTTATGTTATGTTAAGATCGGCAGACAGGCTGACGGTCCACTTGATGGTAGGTGGCTACCGTCGCCTATAACACAACTACAGTAGGATTAATAATAAGGGATTAGGAGGGGTTAGGGAAATGGAAATGGTTAGGGAAAGGTCGCCTATAACACAAGCAACGTCAAAGCAGCTGCAAGTGCGCCGATACAGTAGGATTAATACCGACTAATACGATACCGACTACAGTAGGATTAAGGATAAGGGATTAGGAGGGGGATAGGGAAATGTGCTCTGGCATCCCTTACTCACTCACCGAAACACAACAGCACACGTGCAGTTATTTCACGGTGGTCTTCTGTAAGGAGGTGGTTACTGCCGCCAGACGGGCTGCCCAAATGAGTGCGAAACGCTGTGTGCCCTGCCACTACTTCCCAGATCCAGACCAGAGCCTATTTTGAAAAGTTCATTTTCAAAGTTGACCCTGCCGGGAATCGAACCCGGGAACTGTAGAACAGAGCGTTAAGGCAAGCTCCCTAGCGCTCATCCAAAAAACTTACTTTGGTTAAGAAAGGTTTTACAAATAAAGGCATGTAAAAGCCATTTCAGTGACAAAAAATACTGAAATCATGGTCACCGCAACAGAAAAACATCTATTCCGGAGAAGCACTAGTTACTAGTCGCCGATCCACATTTCTAATGCTCTCCCAACTTGACCCCTTTGTCCCACTACATACACTTGTACCGCAGTACTATCCGGAGACGGGACGACTGGGTAAGCCACAGGGAAGTTACCTACTGGATACATCTCATAGTCGCGTGCTGGACTGTCATTTATGACTTTTTCGTTCTCTTGACATTATTTGTGGAGTACACGAAAGGTAGGTAACATTGCTAAAGAGAAAAAGGTCTACTATACTGGCGGCTACGGGGATAGCCTATTTCAGCGACTAAGTTTAGCTAGCTAGGTAATGCAGCCGCCTAGACCTTCTAGGCGTGGTAAATCTGACAAAATTCAAAATTTTTATGGTTAAAATAAGTCACAAATGAACAGATAAAAATTCAAAATATAGGTAAATCTAAGTGGCGACAGCTTTTCATGAATTTCCCATAATTATACTAATCCTAATAATATTATTAATTTGGAAGTTTGTACGTTTGGATGTTTCTTACTCAATCACGCAAAAACGGCTGAACGGATTTGGATGAAATTTGGCACACAGACAGATCTGTATTAACATATAAGATCCTGGAATAATGTTAGGTTCCTGTGGGATTTTCCAAAAACTATACCGTGTATCACGCAGGTACAGATAATCTAGTCATAAATCAAACGATTAGACATTATAGTTTTTTTCATGATGTTATTATTTTTAAGGTCATATGAGAATCATTCTTTAAATTAAAATCGTCCTAATAGGCATGATGATGGAATTAAAGAATAAATTATATTAGAGAAATATATGTTGAAATATTTCTAAAAATTTCCCAATTTTAATATAAAAATTAAAATTAATAACATTTTCAATAAATTAAAAGTATAAAATAATTGCTGCAATCCGCCATGTTATCTGAAACATCGATCAGAGAGAATGACGTCACGCTTTCGCAAATATCATCGTGTCGCCTTGAATTGTGTAAACTGTCAATTTAAATTGTATTACTTAAAACATTAAACTTTCCTTCAAAACCTCTATTTTTAGAAATGAAATTTCTTATTTCATTTTGTTTAAAGAAAATGCTTAGAAACACCGTGGAGTAGGTTGTTAAAATCTAATAAGGCCTATTATGAATCATTTTCAGTGTGAACAGTTAAATTTTCGGTGTAATATTATGGTAAAGCCTTCCACTAACCGTTTTCCGTTATTGAAACAAACTTATTTGGGCTTCTAATTCCATTGTTATTTTATTGCGTTACACAAATTAACTCAGCGCAAATAGCGTTAGCAATTAATTAGGAAACGATTTAATTAACATTTTGTGTTTATCACTAAGGAACAGATAAAGGTAATAATTTGATTCGCGAGAGGGAAATAGAGTGAGAGAAAGAGAGAGAGTCGTGCGATGCTGCAATAAATTAGTGATAATTAACGTTCGTAAAATTAACGACACCCTTTATTAATATTAAGGGCGGACGACACCGCGTAAATGGGGATAAGGTGATTATGTTGATTTACTGGATTCGGATCAGCTATACCTGGTGAGGATTAGATCTAATTAACAAATGGATTTTTTTTCGACTACACCGTGGTCACCATTTCAGGAAAACTGAACTATTTTGTTCGATTGCTAAAAATTGCATTTGACCGAGGTGTGTGTTACTGGAGTCAATAGCTACTTATATACTACCTAGCTGAGCCTGCAACTTCGTACGCGTGGTATTCCGTATAGCGCGTAACGTTTTTATGTATAAACCAATTGGAATGAAACACTTAATGTTACGGGAAGCTTTCTACAATACATCAGTGAAAACCGCATTCAAATCGGTTAAGCCGTTTCTGAGATTAGTGTGCACAAACGCACAATCGAACAGACAAACAGACAAAAATTCTGAAAACTATTTTTTTGACCTCAGTAACATAAATACAATCTGTATAAATTGTTTTTTCAAAAAAAAAAAAAATGTACAGACACGGCTCGTTTACGTTTTTATTAATGTCAGGGGTTTAATATCAAATATTTCAAAGTCCACGATGTTTGATTTATAGTAATTGATAGCAATAGATCGTTTTTGATAGCAATAGATTATAGATTATTAGCAATAGACATCGAAATTGACGTGACTTTGCCGTTTTTGTTACAAAATAAATCGTTCATATTGCAAAGAGTGTGTTGCCTTATATTTTGGTATAATAATGTTTAAATTTAAAAAGTGCGAGTTGAACTCGTGTGGAGAGGGTTCCGTACGATGTTACCTATCCGCACAATATTGAGTGATTTACCATGATATTTTAATATCATGGACTTCTTATAGGTTTTCCTATAATCTATAAGTAGAAAACTAATTTCTGTATTTTTTTTTTCAAAATTTTAGATTCAGTAGTTTCGGAGATAAGGGGGGGGGGGAATGGTCGGACAGATGGACACACGAGTGATCCTATAAGGGTTCCGTTTTTTTATTCGGACGTACGGAATCCCAAAAATTGTGAACTTTGCCGTATTTGATATTAGACCCCTGATTTATAGATTAATTATTAGATAAACGGTGAGTGTATACAATTTTATGTTGTTTTTATTATTATGAGATTAAAATATATTGCTGCTATTTACCAAGCTAGGGCCAGGGAACGCTTAATCGCAGGCCTGTCACACGTACCGACTGTCTTGTCGCAGCGTTGTTCTACTTTGTATGCATTATTTGCTCCTGTGGTCTGACCTACGAAACACCACACTTCCGACACATGTTTCTTTCTTACAATGTTATTCATAAATCTCCAACTGCTAACTCAAGCCCAGGTCTACGGGTTCCTATACGTAGGAATTTTGTTTTGTTGCTATTATTGATTAAAAATCATCAAAAATGCGTCTTCCTACATACTTCAAAAACTGTCCAATTCTGAATATTTTTAGTTAAAGCTACATATAATTAAGTACTCTTTTAAAATCTTTTAAAATATCATTAAAAAAAATCTCTATTTTTAACATTATGGTTACCATTTTACAAAACTTAAAAACTAAACCTCAAGAATCAAATAAATGACGATGCGCGCCTAAAAGGATAGTTTGAAAAATTGTTAGTTGAATAGTGAGAAATTGCCATACCTTCTTTCAGATCGAACACTTTCAATTTGCTATCTATAAAGACAAGCAACACCAGGTAGAATGCAAATGCGTGGGGTGTGGACGCTGCATCATTGAAAATTGTTCTACATTTCCAAGTATAACTGATCTTAATATCCCATAAATTATGGCCCACAAAGGCCATAGAACCTTCTGGAAGGAACACGAGTTGGCGTAAAACCAACTCGTGTTCCTTCTATGCCCTAATACATGGTGACCACGCCCCTTTAAACAAGTGCAAAAGGAAATTGGTCTTTACGGTTTCGACATAGGGTTCACATTCAAGGATCCGAAGCACCGATAGAATAATCGACGCTTCGATGTTTACTTGTTTAAAATTTCGAGTACTTTCAACAACTATCCAGAGTGTTTTTGCGCGAATTTAAAAACGGACATGGGCACCTAAGAGGCAGTGTGCTACGGTACGCCAAACGGAAACGACAGTTTTTACGAAGACATCTGTGATAGTGAGTTAGCGACACATTAAACGAATTAGCGACGACATTGGCGAGTTTAACGGTTTAATCGAAAAGCCTTGTGATGTTTTGCTCACCCTGCAACACAATATCTTTAGTAGGTTTCTGTGAATTTTTTTGTGCGAATTTATGGCACAGGAATGCTTAACTGAAAAGTATGTTTGCCTATAGGTAAAACCTATACTAATGTATTCCTGTGACCATTGGTATAATTATAGTAAGCACATTAATTGAACAGTATGTTTGTATGTTTGGTTCTGCTCAATAAAAGGATCAAAGTAGACATTGAGTGGTTTTACTAATATACACTTAATATTTATCATGACACCGTCAAAAATCATGACACTTCCAACGATATCTTTCAACTTGTCCAATTTGTCAAATTATTATAAGTAGTTTAAAAGTTATGAAGGAACATAATATGAATATACATACATACCCACTTACACGCCGGTCAAAATCATACCACACCTTTTTGATTTGCCGTAATCTGATAAAAGAGACGCTGATAATATTTGAGCGAAGGTACATTTAGAACTTTTTACGATAAACAACAATCATGAGGAGATTCAGTTAATACAGGGTGTGTAGTAGTAGTAAAGTGTAGTGGAAATGGCTCGTGGGTGCAGGCAAGTGTTCAACTTGATAATACTAACTTTAATGACTGTGGCCATGTACGCTCGGCTACACAAGTGACACACTACGTAACACTTTAGCACCAGCGCACTCGATAAGCCATATATAAAACAAATATATTCAGTTCAATCAACAGAGTCAACAGTTGATTCCAAATTAACTTTAAACAGAGATGAAACGCTGTTTAATTGAATAATGCTTAATTTAAATGTAGTGTTGGCCTTCAACGCCCAATTATTCCATCATTTGTGGATTTATGGAGCCCAAATAAGAAACCTCGTGTGAGATATAAAATACAAAATTATTATTGCATTGGATCAAATTGAACTCACTGCAATTGAAAATTTTTCGTGTCTTTCAAATATTTGTTAAATATTTCAATGGTAAGACAAGACAAGACACAAGATTTTAGTTTCCCTAGTTCCAGGCTCCTCTTTGATCAATGCGTACGATACTACAATAATTTATCAGCCGTTGCACATAACTATGACTAAATTTCATTAAACTATATGGCGTGCAGATCACGATAGACCAAAACTATTAAGGCGCGTATATTGTTAATGTATTTTGAACTTAAATACTGGCTGATTTAAAAAGGCTTGATATTCAAACATGGAAAAAGAAAAAGAAGATAACATATATTTTGACGTGAAAATAAAATAGTGTGTTTTTGTACATCTGATGAAATGTTTATGATATATTTTGAATATTTTAATATGCTGTAAAAAATAAACTAAATGTGTGCACCATCATGATGAGTTATTTAGGATGGTTTATTGTATAATATCACAATGAAAGAGTATTAAGATTGAAGTAATCCGAAGAAAACTACAAGATGTTTTATATGACACGGATTATCATATAAATCTTGCCAGAGGCGCAGGGTCACCACGCAGCGATCTGTTTTGGAAAAATAAGCTTTGTTGCAACGGTGTATAGTTGATTCATAAACAATTTTCATTGAAATATTTAAACGAAAGAGCACGCCGACCTATCGCGTTGACACCGTGCGGTTAGGTGATTGCGAAGAATTTGAATGTTATTGCCTAGATAGACAGTAGAGTTTGCTGCAAATGAACACAAGTACGCGGCGCCCGCGTAGTAACGTGAAACAAGCTTATGTTTACAAGTATTCATACAATAAAATAAATTTAGCCCCGGTTTAAAGACGTTTATATGACACTAATCAAGTCGTCAGCCAGCCACGGACAGTAGTAACGGACTTGAGTAGTAAGGGTGCTTGCCTTAACGCTCTGTTCT
Source organism: Bembecia ichneumoniformis (assembly GCA_910589475.2). Taxonomy (NCBI): domain Eukaryota; kingdom Metazoa; phylum Arthropoda; class Insecta; order Lepidoptera; family Sesiidae; genus Bembecia; species Bembecia ichneumoniformis. The sequence goes on along the minus strand of OU342533.1, from coordinate 11,394,742 downwards.
AGGGTTCCCGGGTTCGATTCGCGGCAGGGTCAACTTTGAAAAATTAACTTTTCAAATTTGGCTCTGGTCTAGATTTGAAAAGTAGTGTCAAGGCACACTGCTTTTCGCAGTCATTTTGGGCAGCCCATCTGACGGCAGTAACCATCCCCTTACAGAAACCACCGTGGTCTGTTGTGTTTCGGTGAGCGAGTAAGGGATGCCAGAGCCCATTTTCCTATCCCCTCCTAATCCCTTATCCTTAATCCTACTATAGTCGGCAGTGTTGCTCGTGTTATAGGCGACGGTAGCCACCTACCATCAAGTGGACCGTCAGCCTGTCTGCCGATCTTAACATTTAAGAAAAAGATTAGTAGGTAAATTATACAAAAATTGGAATTTTCATAAAAAGCCTTTAGAGACGAACACTTAAAACCAGAGCCTGAGGTTCTGAGAGGTGGACACTGATGGAATGTCCCGTACATAAATCTTTATAAAGAAGGCCAACATAGAGAATTAGCAAACTAAAGTGGGAATAGGCGCGAACATAATAATCTCACGTGAAGTAAGTAACGCCTACAACCCGCTCGCTGGACCTAATGAGGGCTCTTAGAGAGGACCGCTTTGGTGGCGATCAATCATAAAGGCCGATCTTGGACTGATGGACTGCCTTAGGAAATCTTTATGCCTATGTTTTAAGATGATCATGAAGATATATATTTGAATGTTGCATCAATTGTGACCCTCTAGGCGTAACTGAATAGAACGCAAGATAAACGCATGTACTCGTAGCTCTTCTTACAAACATAAGTTGAGGTTTCTACAAAAATGCAACGATTTACTAAATAATAATTGTCCCACGAAAAATCCGATGGAAACCCTCACACATGTTATTTTCGATTATAAAATAACGGAAAATAATATATTTATACTTAAAGGGAAATACACAGAGCAAGGAATCACCGCACCGCACATACTAGAGACGCCATGGTCAAAGCTTTCTATACAAATTCAGCGTATCAGGGGGTGTTACCGTTTATTCAATACTAGTCCACACAAGGCTTACGCACTTTTTAGGTTTTGCGTTCCAAGACAATCTCAACTCGCATTTTTTACAAGCTAAAAATTGCATTTAATTACTCTCTTGTTTTATTTTTTACTTTGATTATTATACCAAATCATAGCACAGTGAGGTTTTTCTATCGCTTTTTTTAATCATGTTTACTCCACAACGTGCAAATAGAAGCTGGCGGCCAAATGCACTCGGCGCAATTGTGCGGCATGAATATTATTATTACTGCTGGCTCTAGTAAAGGGCCACGTGACAATTCTTTGCTCTATGAACATTATAACCTAACGCAGGGTATCCAATAAACTTAGATTAACCAAGATTAAAAATAAATTCATTAGATCAATTCAAATATCTTAAACAAAAATTTGACTAAAATATTGGAAAATATTGTATTATAAGGCTTTATATCAAAATATTCTGTATATTTCTTTTAGCGTTTTGTTTACATAAACTGATATACAAGACGAACAAGCATAACAAGATTTATAAACGCACGAACTAAACTTGGACTACACCGTTACACTGTTCTATGTAGTATAAGGTAGGTATAGTAGTTCCAAACAATGCTATTGGCGTGAAACTTAAAAACATGGTTTAAGTGGCGTGATACTAGCAAGAATTTCATTAAACTTGCCTCGTTGCCGAGATGGAGAATTACTGGTTGCCTCCGCAGCGACGGCATGCTCTCACACCGAATCTAAATAAATTAATTTCATATATTTAACTTTTTTTTTAATTATAATAAGGACTGAGACTGTAATGGCATACTGAATGTTCACCCAGAAAAAATAATAATAAAAATAAGAAAAAATCGGTACGGCAGAATCAAATTTTGCTATGATAATTGTATGGTTTTTTCGGTTGCCTTTTTTACAATTTAATGTTTTGTTTCTTAGAAAACTAAACCTATACCGTATACACAGAACAACCAACTCTATCACAGACAAACGAAATGACAGTTGTTTTATTATCGAATACGCACAGAACTTCATGCCCACAAGCTTATTACATAATTTTGAAACCAGTATATTTATTCCCCGGATTCCGTTTTCAGTAAATAATTTATATAGAAAACCATTAAAAAGTTAAAGTAGAAAGCAAGAAATTGATAGCACAGTAACCACTACTTTATATCTGATATATTTTGTATTTCGATGCGTGAGTAAGGGATGCAGCTTGACTCCATTTCTCCACCTTAAGGTCAGCTCACACCGAAAAGCGGCGCGACGCGCACTTTTAAAATACCAATAGAGAATATAGATAATAAACTACAGTAAAAGGTACACAGTTCAATATAAGTGAGCATCGACACGCCGAACCATTCACTCACATCCCGCAACGAAACCTTGCGGTCTAAATGCGGCGGAGCGAGGTTTTTGATTTTATAGCGGACACTAATTTTACGTCTAAGCGTTATAGCACTTTGTCATAGCTCGTTCCATGAGATGTAGTGGGAAAGTTTCTATTTGCGAAGCTCCGAGGGTCATCGTCTTCTTGTAACTGTGCAATATTACACAAATCGACGGGCGAAACTAGAACTCGCTGCTTTGAAATACTCTGTTTCAAGGGCCTCCTCATCTCCTCAATGACAATACTATTAAATATTCAACATTCCTCCTCTCACTCAATCTCACGGGAATTTTAATATGTGTGAATGCGTGTTGAATGTTGCATTTGTATTAAACACAAAGAAAAAGCAAAATTGTTTCGTAAGTTTGATGATGAATATTATATTATTGTCTTATAGTTTGGTCTAAAAAGCTATTTAATAATACTAGTTTGGCAGACAGTTTTACAGCCTGTAGTAGGAACAGGCCCATAACTATATATCACAGATCACATTCACATTCAAAAGAAATTTCAAACGAACGTAAGGCCGGTGAAATCGTACCTTTGCACTCTATTTATATTTTGTTGTTTTTTTTTTATAAATTGTTAAACAATAATATTAACTTGGGTTGATAACCATCAGTCATATCTCTCATATCTTTTATCTTTCTTTCGGTAAACTCTTCCTGATGCATGATAGCTTTGAACTTTATAAATAAGAAACGGTACGACTTCCATTTTTTCCGTGAATTCTTTTTATGTTTTTCATCACATCATCATCATCCTAGCCGTAGGACGTCCACTGCTGGATTAAGACCTCCCCCTAATTTTCCAAAATGTTAAGTTTTTAGTTATTAAGTTAAGTTATTATGCCTTATTAAGTTTATTATTAAATCGAATTTTAATTGATTTGTATGAATATAAATAAACATTATAAAATAATGAGGTCATAGAAAAGGAACGATGGGCTCTTGCGGTTAAAGGTAACATGGTAGCTCGTGGGTTTGCACAAGAAGTAAAACTGCGTTTTTCTGCTCTTATTGTATGCCGTTGCACACGTGTGATCTGTGGGCCCGATACACTCAAAAATCGTATGGCGCTCTTAGTATACAGTACAACGATGCATTCTGTAGTGCTTCAGCAGTATTCGCGGAAGCCCGAGTGGATAGTTTCCACACAATACGAAAGAAATGGGCTTCCCTAGTACCCACGGTGTGGGGGCCATCCCCGACAGCACTCCATGGAGGACTGCAAATAGGCATATATGTGAACCGCTGCTGCTGGCTTTCTACGACTATGGGAATCCAGAGTAAGCGGTTCACATAGGCTCATATTGCTATTACTACATACAATTTAGAATTAAGTTTTTATTGTACTGACAAAATGTCAGTAGTTATAATAAGAATGTTTCATTCACATTCTCATTCTTCACATTCAATAATTTCTCTTATACATTTACAAAATACAAAATACCAACTTGCCGCACTCGACTCGGTGGATCGCAGAGCTAGGAGGCTAAGAACTAAGCTGCAGAGCCTGGCACATGGACGTAAAATTGCCTGTCTGTGTATCTTCTGTGTAGGGTGCTCGGGAGCTGCATGATATCATACTACCTTCCCCTTTCTTCTATCGCACATGCAGACGTACGGCTGGTTACCATCCTCACTTTGTCGAAATCCCTCTAATTCGGACCAAGAGCTTTAAAACATATTTTATAATGCGCACTGCTAAGGATTGGAACTCCTTGCCGGCGCGGCCTCTGTATTTCCGAGCTCATACAACCCAAATCTTTTCAAGGTTCTAGTGAATAAGCATCTTCTGGGTGAGTCCGCTCCATCGTCAGCCTCATCTTTCCTAAACAGACAGATACTGGCCAAGAGCAAACCCATTTTTAATAAATAAAGAAATAAAAAATAAAATAAAAAACGATTCAATTGAGTGTTGCCGTTCAATAAAACTGCATTCGATTTATTTTTACCGGTAAAGTACTACGCTTCACATTTGAGTAAACGTCGAAACCACCAATTTAAATCAAACTTTAAGTTAACACTTAGCCACTTGTGAACGAGTTGGAAAATTTTCAACGTTACGGTTTACATGTCGATTTTAAAATTTTCCAGATTTTTTTTACATGATAAAGGCTGGCAGGCAGAGCGACGGTTTATTAGACACAAGTAGAGGATTCGATTTTAGTCCCGAAATTTTCGGGATTAAATTTAATGAATCCCGGGATTTTCCGGATTGATATATTTTTTTATATAAGTCAATAAAAATGTGCGTGAAACGAAACGCACTTACTTTCATTTGACGTTTTGACGGCCATCTTGACTCAATTTTAGCTTTTAAATTGAGGACGCATTTATTGAACCGCATGAAATATCGTCGACGAAATGAGTTAAGTGGAGTATTAAACTATCTACAAAATCGTCATCCTGGGTAAGACTGAGAGTAACAATTTGGATACTGATTGTGATGTAAAGAAGTTATTTTCAAGTCCAAGCATGATGGCAATAAAAATACAGATTATTTCGTTAATTGAAAAGATGAAAATCTATAATAATGAAGAAAATAACATGAAAATTGAACCTACGTATACAACTAGTAAAACTAATTTAACATTGAAAGAAAAGCTTCAGAACGAAATAGAAAACAGCATGAAAACTATAAATCCAGAAGCATATAAATAAACTGATCTTTCTAAGATCATTAAACAAGAAAAGAATCTTTATGAGGCTAGTTACACGAGGTTATAATTTGGAGAAGACTTATAAAAATTTATTGACGATTCCTCCAACTTCCCTCAAGCCTGAACGCGCTTTTTCCGCCTCTTCATATTTGTGCAACAAATTGCGAAGCCTTAGATTTTATTTTCGTGGCTTAAATAAGTAATTTATAAAATTTCTAGTCTATTTAATTTAAAATATGAGTACCTATAAACATCTCTTTAACATGTAGTCTTTTTTATAGTATATAAAAAAGGCTTTTTTTTAAAGTTTATTGTAAAATAAAATAAACAAACTAGGCAATTCTGTAAATTTTTGTTACCACTTTGTATTACCAATACAATCCCGGGATTAACTGTAGATAATCCCGAAATCCCGGAATTAGAAAAATCGGCCGGGATCGAATCCTCTACACAAGTATCACCAAGATGATGACGCTTGTGACACTTGATGATACTTGTGAGAATACTTTAATTTAAGATAGGAGTTACAAATTTTGTATAGAATATACAATTTCTATTCAAAAATTTTTATTTATATAAATAAATTAAAAAAAATACGCCATTACTAATGGCAGATTTGTATCTATTACCAACCGTCAAACCACGCTGTCCACCTGGTTGTCCGTTAGTAAGTTTTTTTTCTTAATTGACAACCTGGTTGATGCATTGACACATTTTTCGCCTTTTTTTTTTTAAGGAGGGGAAATGCATTTCCGCACTGTCCCTCGCCGAAGGGGACAGTCGACGAGGGGGTGTGTGGGAATCACCCGACGGAACGTATCGCCCCGCCGGTCCTACCCACTAAAACCGCCTCCATGTTCCACCATCGGCAGAGATCGTGAGACCCGGAGTCACAGCGAGGCATTATCCCCGGCCCCACGCATCGCCATGTCCTTGCGGACCCGCATCTGTCACGGCAAGCCGTGTAAAAACTCCTCCTGTGGTGACCCGCTGGAACATCTACAGGCTACCACTCCTTCACTGCCCGGTGTTGTGCAGGCAGTGCACTACGCGATTTTTCGCCTGGAAGATTTACGGTTAATTCACCGTGTGCAAGCACGGTCGTCAGTATTGTATGCATCAGTGTGGAAGTTTGTTGTTGTATCGCAGTACATGGGAGTTTGTCTATGGCACTGGACGTTTTCGTGGCGCCAATTTATTTATGCGACTGCTTATCGTCTCTGTTATTTCATAGCAATTTTTTTACGCTCCTTCAAAGGAATAGTGGTCAGTTGGTAATTTGTGTGTAGTTGTAGACTATTTATTTAATTAGGATGTTGATTGTACTCACATTTTATTATTATTATACATTTACTTATTTTTATTCTTAATTTTAATTTTTTTTATAATATTTGTATAAAAACAATAAATATTATTAAAAAAATACATATTATTATTATTACTAAAACCTTTATTTGTACAATAAACATATAAAAAAAGAATAAAAAAAAAAAGAAAGAAAGAACAAGTAATAGTACAAAAGGCGGCCTTATCGCTTCATAGCGATTTCTTCCAGGCAAAACAATGTGGGTGGTAAAAGTGGTCATCATAAACATACATTCTAATAACTAAATACTAGTACATAAATTGAATATACACAAATATTAATAATAAATAAGATAGATTAATAAATATAATATATTCTAAGATAAACCTATATATTAAAATTAAAGAATTAAAGTCGTCTTCAGTTTGACAGAAAATGTATTGTGTCTTGAGTGCTTTTTTGAATATGCATTAATTTTTTGAATTTTTACGCAAATTAATATTACTATTTCTATTTCTAGGTATTCAAGTGCATAAAGAGAAAAATCTTACTCTTTGATAGAATAAAGAGTAAGAGGCAAAGGAAATGGGCTTTGGCATGTCAAGCATCGAAACTCAACAAAACACGTGCTCAATTTCCGCGACGGACTCAATATGCCCACTACAAACGAATGCAGCAAATATATTTAAATTCAACTCGTTTTATTTCTATTGGAATAAACTGCCAGAAATGATAAATGCAGTCAAACGGACAAAATTAAGTGGTACCTACTTTTTTTGTCTCTTTTCTTCAAGGAATAGACTTTTGCAAAGCTGGGATTTTAAAAGTATGTCCGTAAAATGCAAACAAAGGAAGCATTTCGTGTTACCGTAATTTCTACTTTAATACTCTTCCTATAAATATACATTTTATAGAAAGAGCATAACTAAAACTCACACAAACAAAAATAAACAAACACATTTACATTTGCATGGCGGTATTAGTTATTTACTAGTACTAGCTTTTTGTCTGTATTAATTACGAATATTAAAAAAATATTATTAATACATTAGAATCAATTAAATATTGCAATTAATTAAAGCAAGTAATCAATAATTAAATACAAATTAAAAGTACAAATAAGGACGAGAAATAAAGCATGACCTAATATTTAAGTAATTACATAAGTTAAAGTAAAAAAAATGATAATGATATAAATTCGGCATATCTATATCTAATTTAATATCTAATCTAATACATATAATATAATCCTAAAAGCAGTGTTATAAAAACTGTTTTTGTCTGTTTGTCTGTATGTCAGTGCGTTTGTGCACGCTAATCTCAGAAACGCCTTAACCGATTTGAATGCGGTTTTCATTGATGTATTGCACAAAGCTTCCCGTAACATTTAATGTTTGTTTCAGTTTAATTGGTTTACAAACATAAAAGTTACGCGCAATACCGTATACGTTACGTACGAAACGAATTACGGGTAATTTTATGTACGAAGTTGCGGGCTCCGCTAGTGAATAATAAAATTATATTAAAAGCAATGTAATTTGTTAAGCTGTTTAAGCAGATGAAAAGTCATGGAATGTACCTACTCATATTGTGTTGGGCCGTTAGAAGGGATCCAAAGTTAACGAGTCCTCGGGATAATGTTTTTACCAATCGGTACTGCGAACAGTGGCATCTTATCCAAGTAATGAGGATGAACTTCGAATCTATGCCGCGCAGTACGGTGGTAAATAAAAAGGTTTAAAAAGGTAATCTGTAAAAACTGGCAATAAAGTCAATTTATGTTCAAATGTAATTATTGTAATGTAAATAAATCTGCCTTTGTCACATCAGCGTGTGACATAAAATAATTTTATGTCCCCCTTTGGATCTGTTTTGAAAAGGACGTGTTAGAGGATTTATGTGTTAGATATGAGGTTATCTATTACCATGAAGAGTTTATGGAATTATCGCGCTCCATGCTGTTCGCACAACGGCGACACGAGAGGGGCGGAGATCGGGAGGATACTTCCGGCAGGAACCGGAAATGGCTGATATGTGACTTTGTTTTGCGTTGTTTGCCCAGTTTCCTGGCGACATAGTGAACTGCTCCTCTCATTTCAAGATATAAACAAACATTACAAGCAATAGATTACTATAAAAATTATATCCTACTAGCGTTCCGCCCCCGGCTTCGCCCGGCGTGCAATTTTTATATATAAGAACATTCCACGTTTATCCCTCTTTCCACTAGCGAAAACCGAATTAAAATCGGTCAACCCGTTCACGCGTGATGCCGTGACCAAGGGAAATAGGCATTCATTTTTATATTATAGATATTTTACATAAATGTGAAAAAGATATTTTATCCGAATCAAGAACTCAGATACCAAGACTGAGATAGGACTAGATGCTGCAAATGAAGGGCCTCTGTATTTTTACCTATTAGGGGTGACATAATTGGTATACCATGCTAGAGGCAATATGATAAATTTGCCCATTAAAGCACTTTGTAGAATTAATTAAGTTGAACAACATTTTCAGTGTTTTATTGAAATCCGACGCCCATCGTATTTGCAAATAGATTCGAAAACACACGTTCAATCGGAGTTTGTAACAAAAGGATTTCCCCCACCTGTGACGAAGGAATCAGTATCCGTACCCAGAGGGTTATTCTTTTAACTGATAACATCTGACTCTTTTCACTAGCTCACAAAGAGCACCGTAGGGAATCGCCCGCTAATACTTCACCTGCAGCCAGGAGAGTGCGGTGGACTAACTCAAATTTTCCATAAAATGCGGAATATATCTTTCTATAATACCTACATTTATCTTAACATATAATTACGTGTCACGATTTTCATTCGCACTAATGTTCGAATCAGTCAACCTAATCTCAATGAATGTGGGTATATGTAGGTATGGTGTATTGCCGGTTCCATTTTGTAAGATCATATTATAAAACAAAGTCCCCCGCTGCGTCTGTCTGTCTGTATGTTCGCGATAATATCAAAAACTACTGAACGATTTTCATATATTTTTTTATCTAACAGCAGAGTGATTCCTGAGGAATCTATAGGTGCATAATTCGTTAAGGTTTTATCCTTAGGTTCCCGAGGGTTTGTAAATTAGAGCATACTGTTACGACTAACCATGGAACGTTCTGGAAAAAGCGTTCGCGCCGGCAGAAAGTCTCGAAGGCCTCGATAGTGGTTACGCCACTTCCCGGTTAGTGTTAAAGGAAATTGGTTTTTATGTTTACAACATAGAGTTTACATTCAACAGAAATAGCATTTCCGAACTTTCAACGGCTTGTTTACAGTCACGGAATAAAAAAAATTCCATGTTTAATCTTGTTTATGTACTAGTGAATTCGAAATGCGTCGAGACGTTTGGCGCCAAATATAAATAAGAGAGCCGACGAGCGATTTGAAAACGAATCTTCGAACCTTTTGCGAAGTTACCTGCGACAGTGAACCGGCGACTCATTAAGAGAATCATTGACGACTTTTGACAAGTTTAACAGCTTTGTCGGACAAGTTTAATGATTTTGGAAGTCACCTTGGTTAGTGAAAATAAATAATTCGGTTCGCCCTTATGCCGTACTTAACAATACTATTGACAGGTGTATCACCAACCAATTTTAACCAAACCCGATAGATGTCGCCGCTTCACCTAATTCTAAACTTGTTTAATAGATGACGCCGTCAGTAGTGTTATATTTATTATTTTTCCAGACAGTCGCGGCCAACAGCCAGTAGGATATAATTTAAAAGGTACGCGGTCAAAGTCAACATTAAAGTTAGTAATTTTATAAATGCGGATGTAAAGCTTGTAAATGTAAAGCTCTGAACGAGTTCAGGTAGAACTTGGTACACAAACGGGTCACGTTTTTTATTAAATTATGGTATACTAAAAAATTTTGTTGGAGACTCAACCAAGACTACAATTGCGACGTGGCGCCATTTAATAAGCGAATACTACTGCACAGTCATAGCAATAAAGAGAGGATTTTATAAGTGATTACTGCTGTCACGAGTACCGTGTGCTCGATGAACGGATACTAGCGAGTGAGCTTGCGAAATTTAAAATGCTCCCGAAAAAAGGGGATCTTTTTACGAATGACTCGTTCAGCAAAAGTCGGCCATTTCATTTGAGGAATTACCCAGTGGAAGCGATTTGGTGATTTCATCTGGCATTCCTCTCAACAGTCCAACTACAAATTATCCAAATTACGATATCCACCAGATTTGAACAGTCAGTAAAAGTGATAAAATGGACTCGGTTGAGCCATTTGAGTTTGGAGCACATTTGAGTCTTTGCGTTTCAACAATGTCGATTAGATAATAAAAAGCTATAGACCTACATTTTTCCGAAAAGACAAGCAATCTTTGAAGTCATACCAAGGCCATTTCTTACCCACACAGAGGGTCAGTGACGTAGAATATATCGACGACTAGGAATGATAGAAACCGAACAAATAATAAAATAACATTAAATAATAATAAAGAACAAACATATTTTTTGTGATTTAACACGTTGGCAGCGGCACCATTTTTTTATTTTTTCCATTCCTGCGGTACGGGACGTTTAAAACCTCGTATGAAAACTATCATAATGGCGTTACGGGGCTTATTAGATCCCGTGACGTTTAAGAAACTAAAACTTTTTTTTTCGTTAAATCTAAAATAAAATATATGAATTTTTGGTATACTATTATTAATTATGAATTGATTGACCTAATCCTTAAAGCGTACATCGGAGGATTGGTGTATTTAGAATCTGTAGGCAAAAGAAAATGAGGGGTCTTATGAACCTCGTACCGCACTCAATAAAGGAAGTTTTACATAGATTTTAGTGATGGGAAACCGCAATATCGGTAATTGTTTTTTTACTTTATTTTTGTTTTACTTATTATAAATGTTTCTCGTTAAAACAATTTAAACAAAAAAATGTTTAACATCTAACACATTGTCGGACAATTTTTTTAACTTTTTTGTCCACCTCACGGCTCGACAATTCATTACGCAATCAGCACATTTTCTCCTCTTCGAACATCTTCTGAGATGATGTGTTTGATTATTTGATGCCATTTCTAAAAAGATAAAATTTACTATCACTAGGTAGTAGGTACATATCAAACAAAGTTTGATTTCTGTATGCGTGAACGCGATAAACTCAATAAGTTCCAAACTGATTTTCATACGCACCTCATCTTCTTCGGTGTTCAATACAATTTTTTTTTTCAACAACGTCCGCCATTATTATTGGAAAACTGACATGTGTTGTCGCGGTCGGCACATGCACTCATGCACAACACTGGTCGCGCGCGACTGCCGCTGTGTGCGGTACGAGGTCGGCGGGGTACGGGGTCTTCTAAGCCCCGTTTCGCACTGGGATAAAATTTTATTTCTTCAGTGCGGTACGTGGTCAAAATGACCCCTTATTAAAGTAGGTACACCACTGCATTCTGTTTTCAATAGGGATCATATATATATATTTATCTCTTTCCTACAATATATCAAATAGATGTTACGGCCTCCGCACGACAGAGAAGTCTATGTTTTTCCTAGCCGCACCGCAAGGGAGACACATACGAGGCATATTAGACCTCGGTCCGCATTGAACGTGTTAATAAATGTTAACAAGATTAATGAAATTTTTAATTACAAAAAAATTGCAAGAAAGTACCGTGTAGTGATTTTTAAAAAATCACTTACTTTTTAACTTAATAGCTTTAGACTTTTTTGTAATTAACTACAAGACATTATTTAAATTTAGGTTAAAGTAGATAAACTAGTCAGTTAATCGTAAACTAAATAACGAAAATGTAAAAAGTGTAAGAAGTGTAACCACTTACCACTATCTTGAACGATATTCTAAAAAAATATAAATAAATGGAAATGGAAATTATTCAGAAATTAAATGAATAGTAACTCTGTTATAAGAACAAGTTAAATAAAGTAATGTCTTAACCTTAGCTTGATAGAGTTAGGCTGTGTTTTCAAGAACATTACTTTCGCAAAATGCGAATATACCAACAAAGCCAGACACAAGTGAAATTTGCATTGACAGGTAAGATATTCCGGCAGATAGGAAACCGGGGAAGTTAGTTTAGTAACATAATCGCCGTCTTAGAACACTTTATGAGTGAAACACATTTCCATAATGAGTCCCGTGACGTCACAGGCGCTGGGCTTCATGTGTATGCATTAAAGTGGATTCCAGCTAACGCGCCGGCTTAGCGGTTATGCGTTATGAATGGATCTGCAAATTAATTGATCCGTTTTTGTAGATTTCAATTTGTAACATGAATTTGGAATGTAGATTTAATTTGGAACGATTGTTGGGAGATTTGGGTATTCATTAACGATATTACACTCACAATGGAACGAACGTTATTCCATTTTACTTCATACAAATATTTACGTTATGACAAATATTTGCGCCCTAATTTTTTTATGTCATTCATATTTAATTATTGTTGCCTCAAGCCATCTATGAATCACAAATGAAGTACTGTTTTTCATGTGAAAAGATGGCAGACACGCTGATACTTTATAAGTCACTTTATAAAAAGCAATTAATACTCTAGGAGAATGCAGGGTAAAAGCTAATGACAAGATTTCTTGCGAGCTGTAGCAGTACACAAGTTGTTTTTTAAAGTAGTCTTCGGTGAGAGCGTGGTTACTATCACCAGATGCACACAAATCCCAACAAATAACTATTAGCTCAGTATGTGGACTATCTTTTTTTTAATGTTTTAAGATCGGTAGACAGGCTGACGGTCCACTTAATGGTAGGTGGCTACCATCGCCTATAACACAAGCAACGCCACAGCCGCTGCAAGTGCGCTGCCGACTACAGTAGGATTAAGAATAGGAAGGATTATGAGGGGATAGAGAAATATGCTCTGGCATCCTTTATTCACTCCTTACAACAGCACACGTTCATCAACGTACGTACGTGCACTGTGCATCAAATTTTATCTGAAACCTTAAATTGCAATTTCAGTAACATTGAAAAATTGATGAATAAGTATTAAGTTTTTAAAGAAATCATATTAATTAAATATTAGGGTTCGCTGGCTGCTCTTTTTTAGGGTTCCGTAAATTAGTTTTCTACTTATGGATTATAGGAAAACCTATTAGAAGTCCATGATATTAAAATAACATGGTAAATCACTCAATATTGTGCGGATAGGTAACATCGTACGGAACCCTCTTCATGCGAGTTCAACTCGCACTGCATAGCTAGTAAACAATTTTTTTTAAATTTATAGTAAAAAAGAAATAATATATTTAATGTTATATTATTTAGATTATTGGTCAATCGAGATTATGAGTGAAGGAAGAAAAGTTCTGCACTATAGTTAATTCCACGCCAGCAAAAACGCCATAGTCAAAAACCGAGTTTTGGAATCGATTATGCTACTAATCACTAATACTAATGACTGGTATTATAGTGAGAAGATCTGTTTTAGAAAACAGATAGAATGAACAAACTAACAAATTTTCCTTTTTTATGATATTATCTGTGTAGACGAGTAAACTGAGAAAAGCATTAAGACATTTTTTTATATGTAAATGCCGGCAGACAGGTTGAGGTCCTCTTGATGAAGGGTGGTTGCCATCGCAAAAGGGACTCCTTCTCGACTTTTGCCCCTATGATTACATAGAAAATGTAGGCAAGTTGCCCTGGCGACGAGTAGGAAGCGCGCCAAGCGCTATCACTCTGCCGCGCCTTCGCCTCGTAGCTTACAGTGAGCGGACGCTCATATGATGAGAAAGAAAATATAGAAGAGGCGAGCCTCTTGTTCGCCAATTACGTGAGGTGACGCTCTTCTCAAGTGAGCGAGGTCCCTAAGGGTATGACTACTAAAATTTAAATGAACATCACTACAAATATTCCATAGAACATTCTTGCATGTGGGTATGTATTCGGTACTGCTAAAATATTCCCTTAGAATAAGTTAAGTATACGCGACTTGGAAACTTCCGAGGCCTCGACACCCATACGTAGGTATCGCATTGACTGGATTTGGGTCAAACATAGTTGAAGTAAGAAATCGTCGATAGAATACAATTTCCAACAGAAGATTTGTCGTCTACCGAAACGACTTCATACGCCATTAATAATAAATATTGGGGCATTTTGTAAGGCTCACTGCCGCGCACCACAATCCACAATAGGCTATAGTAAAATCTAACAACAGTTGATTTATTCCCCGAGTATTGGCCCATTGTGTCCCTGCCCCACTACACAAAACGGGACATATTCTTGACCCCATTCGATACGTTTTTCATTCACACTCGGTACTGACAAAAAATATATTTTATATTATTTGGAAAACATTTGTTCCATAGCTCACTTTGTACTGGCTAGGCTGCTGTTCCCTTATAAGCAAAGGAAACAGCATATCCTGATTTGGTCTTCTAAATGATCCAAAAGACCTGAGGGATTTCTCCGATCTTCTCCTATCCCTCTGACCTCTAATTGATCTCTACTATAATAATATTCTACTCCAAAAAAACCATTTCATTGCCACTAAATCTATATTGATACCTATTATGAAGAAGTAATGTTTCTGTGTTTGTTTGATTGTATGTATCTTCGAAACGACTTATCCGATTTAAATAATTCTTTCACCAATAGTTAGAATAGAATTTCAGGATGGACATAAGGGGCCCTAGCCAAGATGCAAACGCTTCATTTGCGTACTTACGAAACGAAAGAAATAAAGCCCGGTGATTGGTTGTTGTAACAGTTGTAACTTCAACAACCAATCACCGGGCTTTCTTTCTTTCGTTTCGTAAATACGCAAAGGAAGCGTATGCATCTTGGCTAGGGCCCCACTTATATATTCCATGCGGGCGTAGCCGCGGACACCAACTATATAAAAATAAAGATTCAACGCCTGGAAAAATCTGGAACAGCAATAAAAACGTCAGGAGTTACAACTTACATTGCTTTACACTCTTCGTCAGGCGTTATATCTTTTATTTTTCAACACGGACGAAATCGTGGGCACCAGCTAGTATGATATAAATAGAAACACATATCTTTACTATGACACTTTCAGTAATAGCGACATCAAGCATCTTTTGATTTTAGCGTTAAGACTCAAACATCTCGTGATGAACATGTATTTGCATATAATCTAAACAATTAAAAGAAACTTTCTTCAAACCAAAAAAAAAGTTAACAAAAAAAAGAACGAAACCTTATGAATTATGTACTCATTTGCGATTCTTTATTGAGACGTAATGAAACCGAACCGTCTTGGAAGAGATTGATAACTGGCGACGAAAAGTGATTGATAACTGGCGACGAAATCACGTACGACAAGAACCTGAGAAAAAGGTCGTAGTCAAAGGTCGGTCAGGCTTCACAGACTGTGCCAAAACCTGGGCTAACTCGCATTAAGGTGATGTTGTATATATGGTGGGATTGGAAGAGCATTGTTAATTATGAGCTTTTACCGCCGGGCAGAACCATCGATTCGAATTCGGAGTATGGGGTTGCCATTATTATAATTATTGTTATTTGACACAGCTTTGATCGCTATAAATAGATCTATAAATAGATCTCTAAAACCGAAGATCCAAAATTCATTTTAAGGTTCTGGATAGTATTTTTCATATTATTATACGAGCTGGAGTTTCATAATAGCGCCATAACGTGCAGTGCACTAGAGGCTTCTGTCATTCATCAAGGCTTTCATGTCGAAAAACGTTATTCGTCGCCACACAAGGCTCACGCCGTGGCTCCGCTTATCGTATTCAATATATTTACTATGTGAATTATAGTAGTGGGCTGGACACATTGCGTTCTTACAGAAGCGCCCTTGCAGCACCTATAGCATTCATGTGGTAATAGGAAATACCTCTGTTAAAGCTTTTGGTGAGTCGGTAACAGAATGTGTGTGCGTATAGCCCGAATGAGTTTGTCCGTCGAGGACAAGAGAGTGCCAACATATGCATCAATCATGTAATGAGTTGTCCAATCATGAAGTGTCCCTATAAGATGATCCATCAAATTACAAGATGTAGCGTGAACGGGCAAAGTTTTCGGTTTCTTCGGTCTAGAGTTTTTCATAGTCCAGCTCCGTGTCTATATGTACCTACACATGGACGCTTTTATGCCCCTCAGAAGATTTACGATCTCCATTGTATTACAAACTTTTTTAATTAGTTAACTTTGAAAACATAAATTTTCCAATTTATATTGGAATTTAGAACAGACACGCTGACGGTCCACTCCATGGTAGGTGACTACAATGCATAGCTATGCCACGGGTGCTGCAAGTGAGCTGCCAACCTTAGAATTAAGAATAAGGGATAAGGAAATGGGCTCTGGCATCCCTTACTATTTTTTTTTTGTGTTTGCTCTAGACCAGCATCTATCCATGTTGGAGGGATGAGGCCGACGATGGAGCGAGCTCACCCAGAAGATGCCTATTCACTCGAACCTTGAAAAGATTTGGGTTGTATGAGCTCGGAAATACAGACGCCGGCAGGGAGTTCCAATCCTTAGCAGTGCGCATCATAAAAGGCGTTCCAAAGTGCTTGGTCCGAATTAGAGGGATTTCGACAAGGTGAGGATGGTAACCAGCCGTACGTCTGCATGTCCGATAGCGCAGCAAGTTGGTATTTTGCTGAGCCATCCCAAAGGTGACAGCAATACTGCATCCAAAATCGGTTTTGTGCTTTGTACAAAGAGAGGAGCTGTCTAGGTGTAAAGCATCGCTTCACCCTATTTAGGATGCCCAGCTTTTTGGCCGCTCACTCACCGAAACACAACAACACACGTACTATTATTTCACGGTTCTGCAAGAGGATGGTTACTGGTGGTTACTGCCACCAGAGGATCTGCCCAAATGACTGCGAAACGGAGTGTGCCCTGCCACTATTTTCCAAATCCAGAGCAAAGTCATTGCACCCGTGCGAAGCCGGGAGCGGGTTACTAGTTTATTATAAGATGTCTGCTGCCTCCGTCTATTTCTTCACTAACCTCTGTAACCAACATGATCTGAATGATTTTGATACGGTTTTCACCAATAGGAATTTGATTTGCAGAAAAATGCATCCCTGTGAAGCCGGGGCGGAACGGTAGTTATGTACTTATGTATAAGTAATTAAAATTTTGAAATTATGTGTCATTAAAACAAATAAAATCATAGTATAACAATTGTCTTTATTGCATAGGACCAAGTCTCAGTCACAGTTGTTAATGTTTTGGTCTTGGGTCATGCCACAAGTTGTTGACACCGTTCCATTGGTTTCCCTTGCTATTAGCGAGGGATGTGGATATGGTATATTACTGCTTATAATTATGAAAATAATGTACGTATATTTAAATAAATATTTTAACGCCTAAAAAAATGAGGCGCGGACGAAGTCGCAGGAAAAAGATAGTATCATATTATACACGTGTACGCAGGTACTAGTAAATGGGATGAGTCAATTGGATCAAAGAAACTTTTGAATAATATCTATTTTGCAAGTATGTCGTCGCCGTCACGTATAGAGCAGGTAGCCAGGGGAAAGACTGAGGTAGTTTTGTGGCCTTTTAGAAATCTGTTTGAGACCGAGCAAATCGAATTAGAGTTTTCTCTAAGGAGCGAACGTTCCATCCATCAACGGTTGTACATTAGTCTTTCAGCCACAGAAATAGTTTGCACAACACATAACCGTAATTCTAGGAAAACGGTATTTGCCTGTTTTTTAAAAAGGGTATAGACTCGATTATTGGTCAATTTTAACTTATAATTTTTTTTAAATAATCACCTGATAACTTAACCCGACTAATATATCAATGCAATATGTCAATGAGTGTCCAAGGGATAAAGATTATACTACCAGTTAACTGGATAAAGACTAATTAAACACTAAATAAATAATGCAATATGCAATAATAACTAAATAATTCACTATGACAAATGAGTGTCCAAGAGATGCAGATCAGACCACCAGTTACCTGGTTATAGTCTGATGTTAAATAAATTAATTGGTAACCTTGGTTTAACGCATTATTAATATTTATTTTATTAGTAGTGCGTTTGAGTCAGTGCGTTTGGCAGTCATAAATGAGACAGCAACCTTATAGAACCTTATAGAAGACCACCGTGAAATGACAGCATATTATGTGCTGTTGTGTTGGCTTGTTCCCTTCCGCTCCAAGATTTCGCCGAGTAGATAAGTAAGGTATGCCAGGGATCATTTTTCTATCCCCTCCTAATCCAATATCCTTAATTCTACTAAGGTCAACTTACTCCTTTGGTGGCATACCATCCTCTTACAGAACACTTGCGTCAAAAAAGAAGACCTGTGCTGTTCCCTTCGGCGAGTTAGTAAGAGATATTGAATCATTATCCTGTTTCCTACTTATATGTATATCTTATCATTTATATATTTAAGGTTGCCTGTGTGGTGGGCGACGGTAGCCACCTACCATCAAGTGAACAGTCAGACTGCCCGTCTTAGCATCACATAATTGTTTTAAGTACGAAGATATGTTTTAAATCAGAAGATACATTATGATTGGGTAGAATTCATTCGACATTAATATCGTTAGTGAAAGAAATATAAATGTAAAATTCAAACGATTTCAAACGTCCGATTGTGTTTAAAGTGCAAAGACAATATGAATTAAATTGAATCGGACGGTGCATTTAATCTAGAAATTAAAATCCGTTCTTGTCTGCACCTCCACATTCACGTCCGCATTCAATTACTCTTGCTCCAATATATTTTAAATCTGCATCTTTGGTTTAGTCAATCGAATAGCTTCAGAGAGACGAAATCCACACGCCTATTAAAGGTTTTGAATAATTTTATTTAGAAACGTCTATAAAGTTCAACGTTACAAGATGTGAACTCCTTTACAATAAATTCGTTTTCGCAAGGAACGCGAAACTCCCCTGACGGCGTCACGTCTCGCCTGATTGCGGCGTTTTCACTAAGGCATTTCCAATTCAATGAATGTTCTACTAAATGTAGTATTTTTTTTTCTCTCAAAGCGAACGTTTGATCGAATCTTTCGTGTTTATATTCCATATTAGGGGAAGCTGCGTAAACTTCGGCAGACAGTCGTGTACCTACTGGTGGAACATTCACTCACTTGGTCATAAAAAACGCGCTTACTCCCAAATTTAATATGGTTCTTCAAAAACAACATAAAATTCTTTCTTGGTTTAAAAATAGGTGTTTTCACTCTGGGCACAGATAGATTCTATCGCACACGAAAATAGCACACGGTGCAAATAAGAAAGTTCTATCGAAATAATTCAATAATTAGTGTAACTAATAATTTTGTGTATTTCAGCGCTTAATAATTTAGATTAGATAACATAACTTACAGCTTCATTTAAAAAAAAAAAAAAAAAAAAAAATGTACAGTGGTTGTTAATACAATATATTTCATAGTATGAACAGTCTTCCCAATTAGGTTGTACTCATAAATTAATATAAATTATTCTATTAATAAAATAGTGTTAATGAATATTAACCAGGACTGGTTAGTATTCATTAAACAACCAGCTTAAATTTAAATAATCTAATTTAATCTTGAGTGACTTGATAAATGTTCTGGTAAATCAAGGATTTTCTTTTATTCCCTTTTATTCTTTTTTTTACGAGCCCGTTGGATGAGTGGTTAGGGTGCTTGCCTTAACGCTCTGTTCTAGAGTTCCCGGGTTCAATTCCCGGAAAGATTAACTTTAAAAAATGAACTTATCAAATTTGGCTCTGGTCTGGATCTGGAAAATAGCACACTGTGTTTTACAGTCATTTGGACAGCCCGTCTGGCAGCTGTAACCACCCCATTAAAGTATACGACCCTGAAATAACAGCACGTGTGCTGTTATGTTTCGATGAGTGAATAAGGGATGCCCATTTCCCTATCCCCTCCTAATCCCTTATCCTTAATCCTACCGTAGTCGGCAGCGCTCTTGCAGCAGCTTTGGCGTTGCTTGTGT
The DNA here is from genome assembly GCA_910589475.2 of Bembecia ichneumoniformis. Classification (NCBI taxonomy): domain Eukaryota; kingdom Metazoa; phylum Arthropoda; class Insecta; order Lepidoptera; family Sesiidae; genus Bembecia; species Bembecia ichneumoniformis. The sequence goes on along the minus strand of OU342533.1, from coordinate 11,374,419 downwards.
TATAGGCGACAGTAGCCACCTACCATCAAGTGGACCGTCAGCTTGTCTGCCGATCTTAACAAAAAAAAATCCCGGCACGTAGGTCCTTTTCCCAACAACGATACCAATCTCTATGTATGTCATATTTGTATTATTATCATATATTTCACATCAGTTGACTTTTTACAAAAGAATTTAGAATATCTTTCGCTTTTGCTGGCGACTTCGTGCGCATATCTTTAAAAATTATTACTAGCTAATAATGTAGCTTTCTATAGGTGAAAGAATTTTCAAAATCGGTCCAGTAGTTTTTGAGTTCATTCATTACAAACATTCAAAAATATATGCATATATACAAATCTTTTCTCTTTATAATGTTATTATAAAATATAGATTAGAATTTCCGGAAAACTGCCCGGAAAACAAGTTTAACTTCCTGGAAAACTGTCTAACGCTATCCGTTTTTCAATATTGTAGTCCTTGTTATGTACTGGTGTATCAAGGAGAGGAGTCAAGACAGACTTACCGGTAGATGTAATTGCCTCTTCGCCTGCTCGACTCACGCTGGTTCGTTATCAACCACAATACATGAAGAGTTTTTTGTTCCTTAAAAGCGTTTATCCGGAAAGCCCTTTTTTTACACAGAGTTTAGGTATTTCACACACTACACACAAGATTAGCGGATAGTCTTAATTGCGCGTTGCGAGCGTTGCGACGACTTGGAATTGTCTGTCTTGATTTAGAGGCTAGGAAAGGGTAAGAAAAATAGCTAATATGTAAGTAGTTGAGTCTGATGCGAATGTTTGCATGTGTGTGATGCCTGTTTGGATGTGTGCGGGTTTATAGCAGAAACGGCGCCAACATGTACCTTAATATTAGTTCTTCTCTGGTCCGTGAGGGTACAACAGTGCCTCAGAATACTGTCCACTGTTGTAAAACAAACGCAGCGGCAAAGCGTCCGAGTGCGTGAGGCACATTGCACGCACTGAGTGTTTGATTATGGTAATGCATGTTTACGCACGCGACGTGCTCCTCGCTCTAAATACAATGTTATAGACATTAATGGGCTAACTCAAACTCACCATTATTATACCTTTCCATCACTATTGAAATTTCGTATGTGGGATATGAGCCTGAACTATGATGGACAGGATAGGTGGACAATTTCGAACAAAAAAACAAAACACACATTGCTTATTTCAATTCAGGCTGTTTCCTCAATATAAGATTTTATTAATTTTACTCATAAAATTTCCATACGGAGGGCCTTATATGAAAAATCGATTCTTAAGGAGTAAACTGCAAAAAAACTCTAATTGCCATTAAACTGAATAGGGCATTTGACAGATTTATCTCAAATTGTTAATTATACTACTATAATACACTTGCAATTTGCAATGCAGCTCTCCTGCTCAAATTGACTTGACATTTACTCATAGTTTATTCCAGTTTATTCCAAACAAAAACTTCATGGTTCGAGACATAAGTCTTGATGTTCTTTACTCAATTCTCTCTATTTGACACAAGATCTTTTATCAAAATCGACATTTAATCTATTACATTAATTTCAAAGAAAATATTATATAATCACTTCGGACTTCTTTCTTATTATCTACCAAAAGTGAAAAACAATTTTCAGCTGTGGGAGACTGGTGCCTGTTGAGTCGGACTTATAGAGTCGCACTGATTGGGCCAGACCTATTCGGAATAGTGTGTGCTGTGCGTGCAATCATATCTCGTTTTGCCGTCTGTATAATACTTTCCTACGATAATTATCTGTAGATCATTTTGTTGGCTAAATGACACTATATTATTTATACGAGTCGGGAGGAATCGACCTACGCTTCGCTCCGCTCAATAAAGACGATTTTCAGATGATACCAATGTTTTACGAAACTAAAGTTATTTTTGTGTTTGAGTTTATATGTGCTGACCTAGCAATTTAAAATAATTGCACAGACTGAAAAATGTAAATAAAATAATAATAACAAATAATTGTTTTATTTAAACGTGGTTATGGATAGAGGTAGTCGATAAAATCTAAAACCCGCATTCTGCGGGTCCGTCCCGTGATGCAAGTTGTAATCTATTTATTGCATAGAATTATGAATAGGCGCGCGCCCGGATAGAAGCACCACAAAACGTTTGCCGTCTTACCAAGCATACACTACCAAAAGTAGTGTATGCATGCCCTGCGCGAGCATCAGTCCGCTTACGTACGCTGACAGATTCGCATGATGACGCTGACAGAAGAAAATTAAAAGTTTTCAGTGAAAAAATGCCGAATTGTGCAATTAAGCAATGCAAAAACAATTCTAAGAACCCCAAAATAAAATCTCGTAGGGTTACTTTCCACATGTTAGTACCTAGTTTAAACTTCATATTATTTCAATATTTTACAAATATTGATACGCCATTACTATGTCAAAATATGACGGTCATCCATAGCGTCCTGTCATCGACAGTGCTGTGCTTGCGTCTTCTTTACATATATCGATTAACAAGATTTATTACTACACATAATATCTTAGCAATATATTTATTTAATTAAATTAAGTTTGTGAATCATAAAAATACAGTTTGTTTAGTGTTAAATTATAACCGTTATGTTGTGAACTGTCATTAATTTATTATTACGTAAAAATTATAATTATAGTATTGGAAATAAGTAATTTACCTACAATGTTTATTTATATTTATTATTTTTTGGAGTTCTTTATTTATTTATTATTACTTGCTGCAGTTTTCCTAAGGTTGTTTCAAGGTTGTTTTCTAGCACAGTGTTTTGTAAAATATTTAAAATTTTGGTAAAAAAATAAAAATTAAATACATTTTTTTTACCCTTAATCTCTCATTACTTTTAATCTCTCATCGATATATCGATAATCCAGAATCGACACAGTTACGCTCTATTCTTTCACTACCTCCCGCCTGCACTCCAGACCCCGCGCAGATGGCTCGCACGGTTTCTATGCATTTCATCTATTACGAGACTTCTATTGGTTTAAAGCCGTATTCGTACTTCTATGATATATTGCAATCTATTATATACTACGAGTAATATTATAAAGCTGAAGAGTTTGTTTGTTTGTCCGCTTGGACACGCTATCTACCCATTGTTTCGAATTGAAAAATTCTTTTTGTGTTGGATAGTTCATTTATCGGGGATGGCTATAGGCTATTATAACATCACGCTAGGACCAAAACGGGAAAATTTATCCTTTTTGAGAGCTTTTCAATGAATATCTTAGGAGATATGATAGTTTTAAAAACTCCACAATATTATAATGATCAAGTACCACGCGCACAAGGCGGGCGGTCGTGAGGGGAGAGAGTGCTGGCCGGCCGCCGGTAACTCTGCAAGGTACCAATACGTTAGTTTATTTAACATTTCAAACATATTATAATAGCCCTGTGCACCATACAATTTAAATCTTAGGAATTATTGTAAACTAGCGACCCGCCCCCGGCTTCGCCCGGGGTGCAATTTTTATATAAATTTTTATTAAAAAGTATGCCCGAGAAAATAAATACAAGCGGTCTCGCACCAACGCGACGCGAACGAAGGAACTCGCTTGATAAGGACGCAAGCGTTATGTTACACATATATTTTTCATTTTTCAACGCAGACGAAGTCGCGGGCACCAGCTAGTAGTTAATAAAATCGTCCCACAAAACGTTAAATGCGTCCCGCATGTCCTGCATTACGAGTATTATAATTTTCATTTTCGATTAGATTTTCAAATATGAGATGTGTGTATTTGCACTATGTGTGTGTATAGATATATGGACATCGGAAAAACGGTTATCAACTTGAAACTTTACGGACAAAACTTAGGTAAAATAAACTAAAAAAAAAAACTAAAAAAACGATATTTTTTTATCCGTGGTTCCTACGAGAAATACACTATGAAGTTAAAAAACATAAAATGTCGCTTCGCTTCGACTCTGCTTGTGTGAGTTGAGCCTAACAAATTATAAATATCATTGTATAGTAAGAAATAATATTTCAAAATGTCATCGGTAAAACGAAAACAAACGACTCTACCCGAATTTTCCCGATTTGATCATTATCCGATGAAATTGAGATTTATTTTACTCAGCCACTGGCTAGGGTTCATAATTGTCAACGCCAAAAGCGAGTCTCTTTCCTGCGATATGACAGACAAATTTGTGTGCAGTTAAGTGTGTTGCTGTTTGTACTGTACTAAGACTAAGCATCGACTGTAAACAAAGCAAATGACGCAACTTTACATGCCACCAATCGCGTGCGTTTTTAATCACATGGTCAAACATGAAAATTTAACTATTTTAATAATGATTTCTTATGAAAATTGTACACATTTTTAAATACTGTGTTAGTTAATTTGGTTTAAAAATATATTTACCGTTAGTCTAGTAACAATTTGTTTCATATTTTCATTATAGTCAAATACGGTATTGTATTAATATGTTTGTCCAAATTAAAAGCACTATAGTTTTTTTTTTTCTTCTTAATAATGTTAAAAATAAATAAGTTAAATAATGAAAATCCCGTCTACGAGATTAGATAACTTCTTGCAAATTCAAATTGATGAAAACGATATGAACGTCTAGAAGAAACCTTTCAGCAGTCACACGAGACATTTCAAGAGGACTGGGAATAGACAATGAAAATGGAATTGGATTTCCCATTTGAGTGGTGCACACGATGTCGTCAAAGGGAATTTCAATAACCGCTCGATTTAATTGATATCAGTTAAAATTCAATGTCATTTAATATTTTTGCCCAATTTGGATAGCAGAAAGGCGAAAGAGAAAAAGAGGAGGGGAAAGAGAGCTATTTCAGTTCGACGAACGCTGACGCTCCAATTTACGTTAACGCTTTATAAAATAAAAATCGAGTTAACTTCGTCGAAAACAAATATAAACTCGTAAAATTCATTGAGATCGCCAAGTGATTTTTGTTAGAGCTCTGTGTTTACGGATTTGGAAGAAAATGGAAGATCAAAGTCGTGATTCGCAACTTTAATTAATGTTACATTAAACAAAGATGAAATATACATAAATCTTTTCTTAGCGATTGCTTACTTCTATAAATCTATCATATAATTAATCTTAAAAACATTAAATATTTTTTCAAAAAACAATTTCTTTGTACTTATGTTACCGAAAGAAGTCAAAAAAATTTGTTTCCGATTTTTTTCTCTGTTTATATGTATGTCTGTTTGTCTGTGCGTTTGTGCACACTAATCTTAGAAATGTCTTAACCGATTTGAATGCGGTTTTCACTGATGTATTATAGCGAACTTCCCGTCACATATAGTGTTTATTTCATATAAATAGGTTTACAAACAAAAAAGTTACGCCCTATACCGAATACCACGCGTATGAAGTTGCGGGCTCAGCTAGTATAAAATAAAGCTATCTTCCAAATTTTATTTTTATACTAAGGTCGGCAGACAGCCTGACGGTCCACTTGATGGTAGGTGGCTACAAACGCCTCTAACACGAGCAACGCCACAGGTGCTGCAAGTGCGCTACCGACTACAGTAGGATTAAGGATAAGAAATTAGGAGGTGATAGGGAAATGAGCTCTGGCATCCCTTACTCACTCACAGAAACACAACAGCACACATACTGTTATTTCACGATGGTATTCTGAAGGGGGCGATTACTGCCACCACACGGACTGCCCAAATGACTGCAAAACGCAGTGTGTTCTTCCACTACATTCCAGATCCAGACCAGAGCCAACGTTAAAAAGTTTACTTCCAAAGTTGACACAGCCGGTAATCGAACCCGGGAACCCTAGAACAGAGCGTTAAGGCAAGCACCCTAACCACTCATCCAACGGGCTCATCAAAAATGTCAGATTTCTAGACTTAGTAATTTTGACTGTGGGTTGATAGTCAGGACAAACAGTTCTATAAGTGTAGATAAGTTTTTCTAATCATGTTTAGAAAAAATGCTTACTATATGGTTGTACAAATATATAATCATTTACCCATTACGTTAAAGGAGCTCCGAATAGAATTTTTTTTAAATAAATTACACAAGGGATATTGTACAAATTTTTTTACAAATTAGATGAATATTTTAGTTTAATTGTTATTTACAACAAATAAATATTTGTACGCCCCTTTTAATGGCAGATCTTAAGGATGAGTCATATTACACCGTGCTGCCACCGTGCCGTTCCCGAACCGTATATTTCTCAAAGGCCGAGACACGGCTGGGGCATGGACACGGCCCGGTGAAATATGAATTGGTTATATTAAAGCATACATGAATATCTTGACCGAGCTCGCGCCGCGCCGGAGCACGGCCGGGGCACGGCCCGGTATAATATAAATCCACCTTTATTCTGTGCTCATATTTTAAGCAAATACATGTATATATTTCTTTCTTTCTTTCCATAAAATAATTACCAATTACCTGCTCCCGGGTTTTGATCCCAAAGCAATAAGTGTACATTAAGTAAGTAAGTAATAAAGTGTATATTAAGTGTATACAATAAGTGTACAATAAGAAAAAACAATAAGTGTACATGAAACATGAAAAAATATGTATATTTCAAGGTGAATTTCGTCCAAAACTTTGTATTGTACCAGTAGTACTTATTGTGACTAAAGAAACAAGTAGCGTACTTACTTAGTACTTACTTATTACCTACTATATATAATTTGTATTAGTTTAGTCATTTAGAAATTCACCTTGTAATCATTACCAGTTTAATAATTTAATGGGATCCTCTCGGTTCAAACGTCTATGTTGGCGTAACATAATTATATACAACATTTGATGGCAGATTACTGGAAGGATAAAAGGTGAGGGATAGGGATAGAATCACAAGTGTTGTTTCTACAAGCGGATTGTAAATGATTGTTACTGCAGATCATAATGTTAGTGGCGTCTAAATTGAAGGATAAATCTTTTTTAAGTTTTAAGTCTTCAATGACCTCATAAAAACCTATCTATTAGTGTAACAAAATATACACTATTATAATAAATACGAGTCCATAAGTATACGTTGGTCACTCTGTTTTGTTTATATACTTGACAGCTAAAAATCACTCTACCGATTTTGAAGTAATTTGGTATGTATATAGCGTAAACTGGTTACCTATACTTATTTCAATTCCAGGACTTATTAAGTCCTGAAATGTAGGATTTAGTTAATGCGTGCCACGGGAATCATAGTTTAGGTTTAGTTCTGAAAGCCTCATACATCACTTCACGCAAAATATTAAAAAAAATTATAAAAATATAAAGAACAAATATTGAGAAGAATTTGCAAAAAAATTGCATTCATCTTACTGTCGACAAGTCCGAAAAAATTGTTAGAAATTAAACAGAAATTGGAATGCGACCTCGTAACCAAATTTTTGGTTTCACCGCAATTGTTTAAACGAAACCAATGAATTTGTTCAAGAATAACTTACAAATTAATTTCTGGCGACTTTCAAAGGAGAAGAACTTTTATTTTGTACTTACTCAATTTTCGATAAAGATTTCATTGAAATCTTTATTACATATTGCTATTTAAATATGCAAGGTTTGTGGTTGTTATTGGCATTGGTGTAACATTCGAATGAAGAAAACAAACTTTAAAAGAACAAATCGTGTGATTCCTTAAACATTCGCACGTTCGCAGAAAAAAAATATTAGACGCTACAAGTTTAATTCAAATATTCAATTAAGAACTTACGATGTCTGAAATTGGAGATAACGACTCATAAAACAGATATCTATTCATAAATAAATTCACCATGAACTAGGGGAAAAGATATTCATATGTGATTATATGGTATCTAACACATAATCAGTAATAAAAGCGAAGAAAAATAACTTTACTATCCATTGAAACTTTCGCAATAAAACAACAATAATATTTTATATTTTATTAACGTAAGCTAATTCGTATGGTGATTCATTGGTGATTCTTTGAGCAACAGTTTCATTGATGGATGATGGTAACCAAACAATGAAATGTAACAAATATATAATCGTTTTGCCATTAGGCATAACACGGTCGTTACATAAATTAGCCGAGATCCGGTACAATGAGGTTATGCGACGTATGTGGATGTATATAACCGATAGAGCTGCGGCGCAAAGCCGCTCAACCGACCAATCTAATTTTTCACTTACCTGCTGCCAGTCAGATTACACGCCTATGCATACCGTCCAATTCTATTAACTACGTGATATGTTTGTGAAATTATTTGTGCTATCATAACTCCAACTTTCGATTCCCGGCAGGGTCAACTTTGAAAAATCAACTTTTTAAATTTGGCTCTGGTCTACATTTGGAAAATAGTGGCAGGGCACACTACGTTTTCGCAGTCATTTGGGCAGCCCGTCTGGCAGCAGTAACCACCCCCTTACAGAAGACCACCGTGAAATAACAGCACGTGTGCTGTTGTGTTTCGGTGAGTGAGTAAGGGATGCCAGAGCCCATTTCCCTATCCACTCCTAATCCCTTATCCAGTCGGTAGCGCATTTGCAGCAGCTTTGGCGTTGCTTGTGTTATAGGCGACGGTAGCCACCTACCATCAAGTGGACCGTCTGCCTGTCTGCCGATCTTAACATAAAAAAATAAATAAAAAAAATTATGACTAAAATAAAAATGAGACTACTTAAAAGTAATTACATATTTTGACGAGTCCAGTGGTTAACATGCTTGCCTTAACGCTCAGTCTCGAGGATCCCGGGTTAAATTTCCAACCAGGCCAACTTTGGAAATGAAATTTTCAATGCTCTGGATCTGGCAAGTAGTGTTAGAACTGCGTTTCGTAGTCGCTTGACAGCCCGTCTGGTAGCAATAACCACTCCCTTACAGAAGACCACCGTGAAATAACAGCATGTGTGCTGTTGTATTTCGATTAGTGAGTAAAGAATGCCAGAGCCTTCCCTATCCCTTCCTAATCCCTTGTCTTCAATCCTACTAAGGTTGGCAGAGCACTTTTGGCATTGCTTTTGTTATATGCGACCATCAAGTGGATCGCCAGCCTGTCTTAAAGAGCTTTACATAAAAAAGAGAAAGATATTGCAACCATTGAAAAGAAAAATAAGAGTAAAATTCCTTTTGTATTTATAGCAGGCAATGATTGAATATAAAATTCAATTCACGAACCCCATACTAGCCCAATTCCAGATACAAAATATGACAAAATAAAAATCCCATTCGGCCAATAATAAAGAAAGTATAGCAAGAAATACGCCATAGATATCTCACAGTAGATTAAATAACGCAGATTTATTACGTGCGTTGAATGCCTGAGGGATAAATAGTGGGTGGCGGGCACTGAATACAAACTAGGGGTAGGATCACGAAATTCGGGGAAGGAAGGAAAAAATTAAATTAGTAAGAGTCGGTGTAAGCGCAAGTTGGGAACAAGTTTGGGACAAGCTAAATACTAGTTCAAGTAATCGGCAGTCTTCGGAGAAACCCGATGTTTACTTTACTCACACAATAATTGAGTTAATAATCCGCCGTCGCTTCGGGAGAGGGACACGATCAAAGTCAACACCAGACTAATGTCTTCGTATCAATATCTCACCTCCGTCATTCCAATTACATATTCATTTGTGTTCGATATTCGTGCTGATACGTGCCCTTTCTCTGGTTCATCTTCATTTTCTGTAAATAAAGTTTGCCTTTTCGCAAAATTTCAATAAATTTTACAGGTAATTTTTGGAATTACCTGCTCAGCGAATTTCAAGAATTATTGGAATTTTTTTAGGAATGGTCCTTTGAGGTTAAAATATATTACATCCATATTTCTGTGAGTTAAAATTAATTTCCTTGGTGGCAAAATTTGACTAAAACCGGGTGAGCGAATGAGTTTCTTGCGAATAGGCTTCCTTAACTCATACATTATTAATACAAGAGTTGTATATTTTAAAAAAGACGTATTTCATATAATATGCCTATCTATGAGCCCCTTAATACTTTATTTTTTTTTTCTGAAAAATGTTGTCCAGAAAAAAAATTGCAGACCGCTTCTTTACTTAACCGCTGCAGAACTTTTTGCAGCATATTTTCTCCTAGACTAACGAATGGCTGACGCTACACTTTGTAATCAAATTCAAGATTTGCTGTCAGAAAACCACTCATTTATTGAGAAATGGAGTAAGAAGAAACGTCATTAGACACGAAAAGGTTTAAATTAAAGCTTTTAATTATTCTAATTCATATCTTTCCTAATGAGAAAAATCTTAAAAGCGGATTTTAAAGCTAATTAAAGAGTAAAGTATTTTTACTACAATTCATAGGTTTTTTTATGGGTGGTCATAAAAAATATATACAACATAGTTTTACATACTTTTTTGTGGCTGGCAGGCTGACGGTTTTTCTTGGTAGGTTGTTACCATCGCATTTTAAAATAAACCAAAGGATTCCATCCATTACACACGGCAGTCCTGTAAAGGGATGGTTACTGCCGCTTTAAGGGCTGTTCAGTTAATGAGTTCAGATCTCACTGTTACATATTACAACAATTGTACCGTTTGACGAAAGGAATGGTTGAAATCAAATGTGGTACATGCATCCAGGTGATTGGTACACTTAATATTTTTATACATTAACTCGCGTCACGAGTCGTAAATCATGGCCGAGTTTACAACATGCCTGTAAAGCGAACGTTTACGACCGACCCTGAGTTGTTATCCATAGAATTAAAAATTATTGAAGGCTCCTTCATGTACGTAAATACCTTCTTTAGACGATATCCCAGGTTTAACCAAATCGGAACTCATGTACGTTTATACCGTACACTTCAATTACCCACTTACCCTTCAAAATGGTTCTTCGGCAAGAAGCAGTATTAAATCTGAAGAACCTCCATTTCTAGTTTTTCTATGTAAAATCATTTAATATTTTTTTACGATTATAAAGTTACATTTAAAGCAGAAGCAATCCACCATTTTGGATTAGCCCAGGTAATTAAGGAACAGCTCTGGTATACGAAAAATTCTATTTTTGTCATTCATTCTCTGAAGGTAGGTCACAATTAACTCGAAAAGTGGAATGTGAGTTAATTTGGAAAAGAACGAAAATGTTGCTTACAGAAGACCACCGTGAAATAACAGCACGTGTGCTTTTGTGTTTCGGTGAGTGAGTAAAGTTTGCCAGAGCCCATTTACCTATCCACTCCAAATCCCTTATTCTTAATCCTACTGTAGTTGGCAACACACTTGCAGCACCTATGGCGTGCTTGTGTTATAGGCGACGGTAGCCACCTGCCATCAAGTGGACCGTCAATCTGTTTGCCGACCTTAACATTAAAAAAAACATACATAATCTAGTAAGTCAATTACGATAACATGTTAGGTATTTTACTCAAAGGTAAGGATCATTTATACCCTCCAATTATTAGCTTCCTTACTTGATAAGTATTGCACTTCTAAATAAAATGAAAGGTGTATCTTACTGCAATTTTTCGGTGACTATGTCATTAACTGTAAAATGACATCAATTACAATCATGCACAATTATGCATTTATTTTATTAAATTATTTATTTTATTAAATTGGGAAGAAGTAGAAATAAAGGAAAATATAGAAATTGCAGGTACGATTGAAAGTTATTTGAAGAATTTCAGACAGACCTACTGAACCGTAAACTACAATTGATGTACAGTTCACAGTTTAACACATAATAGGCAGTCGGAATTAGCGTTACAGACCCTTTACACTATGACTAAATTGAGAGCAGCAACAGCTCTCAACTCTAATAGTATAACTAAGTGAGAGAGCATAATGATGAGAAGTCCAGCTGTGGGAAGAAGTGTTTATGTAAATATGTTACATAAATTACATCCAAACATCTTATATGAATGTTGTAGTAATATGTTGCAACAACAAAGTGTGAGCAATTGAGGTCAGCGATGACACAAATCTACATCTTCATATGCAAACATCACTGTAAAAAGCATATTGAGTAATTTTTTATTCTTTTTTTCGGTCTTCCTGGAGCCGTATTCGGAATTCCTCGTAAGTCATCATATCATATCACAAATACTTTCAACTAGGTACTTTTAACTATGTTTAAAAAAACGTTTATTCATTTTTATTAGCGATACAAGTTATATCACGTATAATAGAAAGAAGAAAGAAAGAAACATTTATCAGCGTTTAAAAAAAAGAAAAACATATATGAACAAAAAAATATTATCAATAAATACCAAAAGGACACAACTCAGCTTGGCTGCAACATTGTTACAGGGCTGATTTTCAGTTGGGCCCTTGCCGATGTCTCATGACACACACTAGGACCACGCCAGCAGCATTACAAATATATTTTTATTATTATTATTAAATAGTAAAATAGTAGCACTATACGATAAAAGTGTGCCGCGATCACGTTATACAATCAATAAGGCAATGACACAGGCATACGGAAGTATTCTTTAAAAAAAGGTAAAGTATTCATCAGTGCACTCAATGGCGCCCTTAGTGTTTACAATTGTTTTAGCTACCTCAAAAGATTTAACTTAATTTTTTCACGAAAAACTTTCATTGAACTACACTCTCTTATGGGAGGAGGCAGATCATTCCAACACTTAGAACGGGCTTTATTTCTTTCGTTTTGTAAGTACGCAAAGGAAGCGTTTGCAACAGTTTGCATCTTGGCTAGGGCCCCTGTTATCAACGTTTGATTGTTATTTTATATGTTTACCTACTTACTATTTGTAACGCCTCGTTACAATCTTTATTTTATAAAGTAGACATTCGCTAAGAAAGGATTTTTGAAAATTTCAACTGTGAAGTCAGGGGCTGTCGCTAGTGTTATATAAATTAACAACTTATTAAATAAGTAAAGTAACGACAGGGTGCATGATTATTAGTTAAAAGTTTTAGCTGAAGTGCTTGAACTTGATCTCTTTCAATGTTTCGGATATAAAGGGTTGAAATATCTGATGAAGACCTCAATTCATATTGGGAAAACTTGAATTTAAAGTGTCAGTGAAATCAGTGGATAATGGTGACACTGACACTATTTTCTATGAATGAGAGACTTTATTTTACCGCCGCCTCTGCTTTATTTAGTACGACATTAATGCAAAGTTGAATTGCCTTCCGACAGTTCTTGAAACGTGATCTTGTACGTTCGCTTTTTATAACTAATATGCATAATATATTAGGCCGAGTTGGCACAGTTGGCATTGTGCCGGCTTCCAAAGTTCAGCCGCAATTCTCAGTCAAAAGCCAAGTGGTTGAGGTTGGAGTTAGATCAGCTGTTTTACACTCGAACCACTTTTCACCCAATATTAAAGAGTATCATCTTCTGTTTGAGTCCTATCTATTATTATAGTTTACATCTTCTATTCCTATTTACAAACCTATTCTCACACACACAAACACACATTCACACACTTTCAACACTCATACAAAAGAGAAATAATAGAGTCTTCCTCTTCCGCGGCGATCTTCCTCTTCTTTCGCGTTGTCGGGGTAGCTGCACGTCGTGGTCATCACCAGCAAGCGCCGCGTTTGCTGCAGTGATAGAGTCATGAAACGAGAAAGAGTATTATTAGCATCCAGAGTGTAAATGAGAGAACTCACCACTAGCGGGTTGTGTGGTTTTTAACGGAAATCGGCGGGGTCTAATAGACTGATGGGGCAATTATCCTCACCAAGTTTGACCTACTTTCTATGGTACTTCCCCCTCTCTACCTCAGCCCTCTCTGTGTCTTTTATTTATTTCCATTATTTACAGTTCTTATTTTATACCTTATTCTAATTAGAATCTATTTACAATAATATCTATTCCTATCCTACTAATTTACAATCTTATACACTAGAAATATCTTATTTAGAAATTGTAGTGAGACGACAAAGACAATGTTTAGATCACCCAGATGCTGTCTCTCTCTCATCTATGTCTTTGTCGGACAGCATAAAGGTGGGAATTTGAGGCACTCTGTTGTCGTCTCGCTCTTACCTACATTTTCTTACCGTCACGTACACTTAATTTCAACCCTGTGTTTATTTTGGAAGACTTTTTTGAAAAAATAACACTTATTTATCCAAGTGTTCTTCTGTAGAGGACATTTCTAGTACATTAATATGTTTGTGTAATTATTGGTGTTCACCACATCGACCGCTCCATACTTAATCAGCACTCAACATTGTTAACAGTGTGTACACTGCATGTTGTAGCGGCAAAATGTATCGCATCGACGGCCCTGCCACGTACATTTTACGGCATTGTATTCAGCGTCGTTATAAACAGATTTATCATTGGTAAAGTTCAACATTTTAAATCAGACAAAAACATCGCTTTAATTTTGTCACATTATTATCAAAAATCTTGTATAGATTCTATCCCCACACATCTCACTTCTTATCCTATCGGGATGACAATGAATTTGTATCTTATGCGTTCAGTTGTATTTCAGTTATAGCTTGTGTTCCTGGGATTCGATAGTCACTTAGCAATTTGATTGTTTTTGGGTCGTTCCCGAAATTTCATTAAGCGAATTTTTCAATTCCTGGAAATGTCTAAAATTTCAGAAAACACCTTATCTATTATCGAAACTTAAACAATTTAATTAAACCACAATATTTTCATGCTAATGATTACAAATTCCAATAATGAAATTTGTTTTACACTTTTGACGTTTGTAATTAGTACTAAATTAGTAAATTAAACTTTGCAACTAATTGTTATTATATCAAAATAAAAAGCCAATTGGACGTTATTACGTGCATAGCGTGGGTATCTATTTTATAGTAGCCTATAACCTCGTACATTTTAATAGGCATGATGACGGTATTAAAGAATCAAAGAATTAATGGTTTTGGAGAACAATATATGTTGAAAGGAGTCTAAAAAATTACTCATTTTTTGTATTAAAATTGAGATTAATAAGATTTTCAATAAAATAGAAGCATAAAGAACTGCAATCGGCCATGTTAAGTGAAACACCAATCATAGCGAATGACGTGACACCCAGGTAAGTGCCATCGTGTTGCTTCACTTTGCTTTGACAGAATGAAAAATCTGATGAGATGTCGGTGACGTCACGGTTCATCAGACGCGACGCCATGACACCTAAGAGCGTTTTCGCGCGTAATTCAAAATAGATTTAGAAACATTCATAATTCGCGTTGAAATTTAGTTTTTTGCTGAAATATTGATTTTTTCGGATATGGTAGACGTGTATCTACATTATAGAAGGAAATTTCAAAATCTGTCATCATGCCTATTCCTAATAATATTTACGTATAAAAGGGAAAGTTTAGATTTTTGGATGTTTATTCCTCAATAACGCAAAAACGACTGAACAGATTTGGATGAAATTTGGTATACAAATAGGTAAATATCTGGATTAACATGTAGGATACTTTATATCCTGAAAAAATGTTAACTTCCCGGAGGATCGTTTAATAGTGGCGGCGCCACAGTCGTCACAGCGATAAAGCTGTCAGGCGTTATTTTTCAACGCAGATGAAGTAACTTTATGACGAATTTGTGCACTTTCGCTTTTATTATCCTTCGATAGTAACAAGGCTATCGGAGCACTTGATGGTGGATGGCCACCGTCGCCTAGGAAGAAAACACGAGCAAGTACACCATCATCACAATCAATTTAATACGCGAAGTTATTCTTGTGGCTTATCTGAAACTCTGAAACGCGAAGTTACGTTCATTGTTAATAGGAACGTTTTATAATCGTCAGCGATGTATATTTGGCGACAAAGAGCCGCCGCGCCGCCCGCACACACCTGTGAATAAATTACTCCAATCCCGCTCGACAAATTACTCTATTACCCAAACAAATTACCCTCTCATGCTCTCGTAATAGTTTAATCCCGTACGATACATTACGGAGGACAATCATAACTATTCGCGGGATGCGGCTCATCTCAGGGTCGTCGTTTTTCGCCTCTCTATCTGTTGCTCGATCATTTCATCATCCCCTATTAAAATCGGAATCCATATTTCAACCAGATCCGTAAATTAATAACTACCCTTTGAAGTTTGTCTTTTTTTAATGTTAAGATCGGCAGACAGGCTGACGCTCCACTTGATGGTAGGTGACTACCGTCGCCTATAACACAAACAACGCCAAAGCTGCTGCAAGTGCGCTGCCGACTACAGTAGGATTAAGGATAAGGGATTGGAAGGGGATAGGAAAATGGGCTCTGGCATCCCTTACCCAATCACCGAAACACAACAGCACACGTGCTGTTATTTCACGGTGGTCTTCTGTAAGGTGGTTAGTTACTGCCGCCAGAAGGGCTGCCCAAATGTCTGCGAAACTGCGAACTGTGCACTGTCTCCCTTTCACATTTATCTGTAATATATTTTTACATTTCGAATTCATTTATTAAATGCAAGTTTTGCAATATATTTATCATCTTAAATAAACTTAAGACCTACTCAAATCATTTCAACTAGGTAAGCAATATTCCATTTAATATTAGATATTAAATATTGAGTCGGAATGCTGTTTGATAAGAATCAATCAGCAAAGTGATATTGATAATATTATAATTGATATAATATGAATTGATAATACTTTTAAAATTATTTTATTGGTTTGATAATATTTTATTAATATTGATATTTCAAGTTACCACTAACACTTGCTTACTAGCAAGCAAGTGTTACTAGTATTGACAGAGATCTAATTTTGAACTAACTTTGGAAGTTAAATATTTATCTAACTTCCAAAGTTCACGAAGATCTGTGAACGGTATTATTGCTTAAGCACACCTACGAATTACTTGTAAATTTCGTTTGTTCTACCAAATTCAATAAATATAAACAATACTCACTATTCAAATGAACAATAGGTATTTCCTTGTCTGTTTTTTCTGATTGTGGGTGAAGTGGGTAATACGACTTTGATTAGGAGTTTTCTCAATGGACATAGATATGTTATATAACGGTTAGGATTGACATGGACTGGGGCGTCGTCCTCCTCGGGGAAACCTGGTAATACGTCCCCGGTCTACAAATCACTACTAGTATTGTTGGTCGCGATTCTGTTTACATACCATGTATCTATATGTCGGAGATTGCTGAGGCGGCGACACATGCTGAGAGTTTAAGAATCGGTTCCAGTTTGCATGCATCACCATCTTACCACTTTCCTTGGAAACGTCAAGCAGCAAGCTTGGGTGCGATCGACGTGGGACTAGCAGTCGTGACGTGTATGAGGTTGCGAATAAGAGAGGGCGCCTTTCAATCGATAAGAGAGAAAGAGGGCCATGGACGAGCAGAGTCTAGAAAGAGTGCTCGTAACTTAGAAATTGCCTATTGAATATGACGTAGCCAACTGTATCAGAATTGCCTTTATGAGAATTTGCCGTTTAGAGAATTTGTCCTTATACGAAGTTGCCTTAATGCGAACTTGCCCTTCTGCTAATAAGCCGAAGAAAAGACGTGCCGCTATAAACACACACCACGTTTCCAGTTAAATCCATTTGCGGCTCGTTAATTTTTCGCATTTACATTGTAACTTTAGTAATTATTATAGGATTAGTCTTATATCTTGTTTTCGGCTATTCCTGAGCCCGATGAGGCCTGCGAATCAGAACTGCGATTCGACATTCAGAACTGTTATTCGAGATAAATATATAATGTCAATTCTGTGATTTGAACTTTATTATATACAACCCTCCGCCGTGAGTGGTTGCTTGCTTGCTTGCTGCGTGGAGCCAGAGGTTGGATTCCATGAAGAAGGGCTAATTCATAAATAATCACCGCCGGTGAAAATCTATGTATACGAAGCAACTCAAGATCAGTGAACTTATCACAAATCCTAACATGGTGTGTGCATAAGTTACATTTCATTATGTTATGTTTTCACAATTCCCCAAACCATTTACATAACTTCATTATTGTAGAAAAATGTTTACTCAGAATACAACTGATAACGCCATCTCTTGATGTGTTAGAAAACTAACTATAAGTAAATAAATAACAACCGGCTCTAGAGGGAAAAAATAAAAGTAAAAGCTAATTTAAAATTTCCTTTGGAATGTCTAAAATAAAAAATACATAAATGGGAACATTAAATCAAAAGTACAGACAGCCATTGTGAATATGTGCCGCAACATGTAACATGCAAAACGCTCAGAAACAAGCAAAATAAAATGCTTAAGAGCCGCGTCCATGCCAAAGAGGGTAGTGTGCAAAAAATAATAACGCTCATACGGACGTTGAGGAAACTATTTACAAGATATACTATACACCATCGGAAGCGGGTAAAGGCTCGTTGACACACATTCCGCCTCCCGTCCGAGGACGCCAGCGAACGTGACGAGTTCTCGTCACTCCACAAACGGATAAGTGCTGCAGGGGTGAGGGAAAGGTCTTTTCCCATCGATTGTCCAGGAACGCCACTGTTATGATTTTTTATTTATATTATTATTTATTTATTTATTACACATGAAATAATTAGTAAAATAATTACAATGTCCCATAAAACTGGAAAGCAGTTTGTCTATGGGATCAAGTTAATGATGTCAAACTAATATTATCAAAAATAAAATAAAACTGAATTTAAAAATAAATGTAACCTAAATTAAAAACCTAAACCTAAATTTCATTAATTAATTTAAAGAAAGCAGATAATATTTCATTAATTTATTTTTCTATATAGTTTTATTTTTCTCGTGGACAATGTCTTCAGGCAAACTATTTAGAATATAGGGCAACCGCTATTAAGAAAATTTTGTATTTAATATTTTAAAAATTACATTTTAACGATATTTTCTATTTTTCTTTTAGTTTTAACGCTTTAGACGCATCTTACATATATCGGTGTCTTACATTACTTACTTATATATTATCTTATATGGTTAGCTATTCAAATCCAATTTTAATTTCATTAGAATATAAAGTACTTAAGGTAACAAAATAAAAAATTGAAATTTTTTAGTCAATCGACCGCTGTTTTTGACAACAATCCTGTATTTACAACTACTTAGGTCTCTACCATCGCAGTTCTTACCTGCTATGAATAAATATTGCTAACATACTAGAGGACGGCTGGACTAATTCGGCTTTATTTTTTAATATTCTTTGAAGTCCGTGTTTTTCATTCTTATGAAGAGGAAAATGGGAAAATTTTCCCGGAAAATTGCTACCGTGCGAAGCCGGGCGTGGGTCGTTATTTAATTAAGAAACTTTTTAAATAATTTTCTATGTATTTTAATTTTTTTATGTAAATCTAGATACGCCGACGACGCGACTACGACGACGCGCGACGGTCCGCTCGCTCGATGTTGGGTTTCTAGTATCGCCAGTTAAAAACCAAGGTGTTGCAAGTTCGCAACTGACCTTAGCAGGATAAAAGATAACGGATTATGACACTGCCACCAGACGATCTGCCAAATTTATGAATTGTCAAAAACAGTGTACTATCTCTCCTAAAATTACCACTTTGAACTCAGTATTTGATGACCTTATATAAAATGTCTTTAGTATGCTATAGGATTTTTCGCGGTTCTTTTTTCTTATAATTTTTCATACATTTTTCTCATAATTCTTATACACACATGAAATCAAGTTTTAGCAAAAAAGATTAAAAGAATTAGTGACAACAACGAAGAGTATTAAAAAAAATTCACGTGCCACCTGAAAATGTGGAAAGTCAGCAGTTACAAATGACGACCAACAGAAGAAAGGTTGGACATACAGTTTATTCGCATCTGCACAAAAACGGATTTGGGAGCAGTGATCCATCAGCGAGGATTAGTTGCTTGTCTGTTTACCCCCTTCGCATCCTCACACCCCCAGAGACAGTACGAAAACAGGATCGTAACTGGATCCAAAACAACTTATGTTCAACATTAATCAGTTACTGTTGCAGAGATTAATATACGCATTCCATTATGACAGAGTACACCATATATAAGCACGGTACAAATAAGGCTTTCGCAATACAAAACTTAATCTTTATTCCATACGAAACATAATGTTGTTGAAATGGGGGTAATTTTCCCACAAATAATGGATTACATTCAGAGTTGCTAACGAAAAATGTTTTCGTCCCAAATATTATTTTGAGATATTAGCTCAAAATGTTAGCAAATTAATACTAACATTTTGAGGGCTTTCAATTTTTGTGAAATTTATTTTATTCTTAACTAGCTGGTTCCCGTGACTTTGTCCGCGTTGAATATAACGCCTAACATACATTGATTGTCGCCTGAAATATTTGACGAGCCCGTTGGATGAGCCGATTTGACGAGCCCCTTAACATAAATATAAAAAAAAGAAATTATACTTGTGCCAAGTGTAACATACAAAAGAACAACTCACTTTCACATTTTTAATATTATTTAGGATTACAATCGTATGTTATTTATAGTGTCTGTGTTTTAATTTACGGTAAAATAAAATAACTAAAGATATAATGTAATGATAACATAATAAATTAAAATATGTAAATTAAAAATTAAAAAAAGATTTCGTTTTTACAGTAACATGAAAACTGTTTTGTGTATACCTAAGAGTGTGTATTTTAAATATCTCAAATAGACGCAAAAACCTAGACCTCATAGGAGAGGTATCGAAACCACGTACATTCTTGTAATGTACGGGGATAAAACTTAGGAAAATAATAGGTCAACTGAACACTCTCTATCCTGTGAAGCCAAATAGGTACCCCGCAAATAACAGAACGTGACAACGTCCCGCTTCGGCGCAATTTCGGGATTACGCGTTATGTTGTCAATAATTAGCTTCGTTTCCGGAATTAGATTCGTCGACTTTTTGAAGCTGTCGAGTATTGTGTTTCCCAATTGAAATATTGACATTTTCGCCATCTTTATTCTCTTCCAAAAAACGTACGTACGACGCGTATTATATAAATTGCCATTTTATTTTTAGAAACACATTCTTCACATGTGTGGAAAAAGTTGAATCTCCTTTTTTCATTAATTGACGCAGAAATAAATTGTTTGCTTAATTTTTTTTATATTTGTGTCTTTAAAATAAATTTAAAAAAATAATTTTTTTAAAGTGATTAAGGCATTCCGAGCCCATTTCCCTATCCCCTCCTAGTCCCTTATCCTACTGTAGTCGGTAGCGCACTTGCATAAGCTTTGGCGACGGTAGCCACCTACCATCAAATGGACCGTTAGCCTGTCTGCCGATCTTAAAAAAAAAACATAATTCCCACATTAACTTTTGTCTCTTACAGACAAAACTATAATTTTAAATAGTAGAATTCTTTAATTTCTTTTTTTTTTAGTTTACTAGTTGGTAAACAATAAACGTACATACACTTGTGTTGTTACCTTTATAAATTCAGTATAAATTTAGTAAAAATGTTTCCAAACATATAGAAGATTAAATGTACTTTAGAATCTTCTGTGGATTATGAGTTATAGTAGGTATATCTAAAATAGGTTCAGCTGTTCAAAACTTAGCCGAGACAAACTAAAAAAAATATTTAAAAAACATGTTTAGATTTTCATAACGCAGAAAAAAAAGTGTCATTTAGGATATAATTCCCGGCACTTAATTTGGCAAAAATGGCGAGATGGGCAGAAGTCGTTTTTAAAGCTTTTACAAAGCGACAGAGATGAAGACGCCATATGACAGTATGTTTAATAAATTATTTAATTTAATTTAATTTTAATAGATTTTAATTTTAATTTAAGTATTTCATTTTATAACAAATTTCTTAATTAAGTTTAACTAATTGTTTTTTATACCTCACCCTAAACATTAATTTAAAATATTATTAAAACAACAGTGATCATTTTTATTGTTAGTGAGTGTAGTATGCGCAAACTTTCCCTACGTTAAATTTTAAATACGTTAAATTCTTGCCAAATTACGTGCCGTTATACTGGTATTTACTTTATTAATGAAGATTTCTATTTGAGGACTTCCTTTTACGCCATATATTGTAACATTTCCGCGCCCCAAATATCTGACACAACTAATCATCGTGTTACATAATATTAATTCTCAGCGAGTAGGAAAACAACAAGGAACTTAATCCAACTTAACCAATAGAAACTGTTTTAATACAACATAAAAAGTTGCTTAACTGAAACACTTTGTGAGGCAGTCAAATAAACATCGCCAAGTGAACCAATCCGAGTGGAGTACATTGTCAAACGACTACTTGCGATAGCGGACTTGTTAAAACTTATCAAATAAAATTGATGAGTCGCATTTCACAAGCTGCCTCTCCTTTGTGTGGGGAAGTAGACAGTCCAATGCAGATTAGCATGACGATCATGTTTCCCAAGATACGAGTAGGTGATAATTTCCTTGAACTTTCAAATGTGTGGCAGGGCACACTGCATTCTGCCGTCGTGAGCTAAGCTTAAGACTGTCCGGTAGCATTAACTACCGGTTAACTATCAATTAGGTTTCTCCAAGAAACTCTTATGATCGTCAGGGGCGTAGCGTCGGGGAGCGGGTGGGAGCAGTTGCTCCAGGGCGCCAGGCCCTCGGGGGCGCATTTTTTTTTTTTGTCAATAGCCAATCGAAAATGCCCACCTAATTATAAATATTCATAATTCACTTTTTGGGAACATTTTAGTTTCGAACAAACAAAATCTAAAAATTTAACAAATTGCCGGTAATTAAATGTACTCCAGAAAAGGTAGCGGAAAACGGAACTAAAATCTATTTAAAAGCAAAGAAGCGCCCTTTTAGCGCTCTGGAACATTTTTTGAACGCCTCTCTCTCATATGGGCACGTGAGGAATTATACACAAATCACGAAATGAATCATCTGGAGGTTTGTGTATGATTTTTGTTTTCAGTTTTAATAAATAATGATAATGAATCTGTAATCTTTCAACATATTTTTCTTGATAATAATAATACTTTTATTAGCTACATGCATGCAATGTTTAGTTACAGGTTCGCAAAGTTACAATGTTACAATCGATCGTTCAAAAAATGAGAGAGGGCGCTTTAAAAAATTTTGCTCCAGGGCGCTGAAAGTGTAGCTATGCCACTGATGATCGTCATTTAAATTTACCAGTTAAATTTACCAGGGTTTCGGAAAAAAGCCAAGATGACGATCCTGAGAAGAAACCCCAAAAGAAACTCAGGATACTATTCTTTTTGTCATCTTTAAAATATAAAAATTACAACAATGACGAGTATATACACTTAATACTTAAATCAAAGTACATATACAATACTAAACATAGTATGAGCTCCGAATCCAGGCTTTAATACATCTTTAAATTTATTTATAGATAAGGTTCTGATCATCTTATAACGTGGCAGAACCTTATATTAGCGTAAAATAACGTGGCAGCAGAGCTACGGTGAGTGAGATAGGAATGCAAGAGGCCATTCCTCAACCTCTATGCCGTTGCTTGTTTCAATGAGTGGCCACCTGCCATCAGTAGGTAAATCAGCATGGGCGCCGAACTTTAGACTCTTTTTTTTATATTTGCTCCTATAAGATTAGGATTATTGCATATAAGTTGTTTGGTGACTTTATACTAGGTAGGTATATAAGTTGAACTTTTAAATGAATCGAATAATTCCTGGAAATGGCAGCGTCCGTGTGATATTTCTAGGACATCGTTTATGAGGCGCTCGGCTGAGTGATGGGCCGGAGCAGGTGTTGTCGGTATCGCACAGATTTATTACTCCGATACAGGCGTCGGTTATTCAATACACCTTGCCTAAACAAAAATTTATCTCTTCTTTTTATTTATTTATTATTAACAAAATACATACAGCACTGTTCATTTGAACACAACATATAATATAACGCACCTTATTACCAACTACAGTTTTTCTATAATTAAACATATATTTAACGAAATAATTTAGGAAAATACACTTACCCACATAATAAAATAAAAAAATAAGTGTGCACGTATGTTGGCGTGTGTGTCATTAAATCTATTAAAAGCCTTGTAAGTACTACATATTTTATTTTGGTCATATAATTGGAAAAAAATATTCGGAATCTAAGCAGTTTCTTAATTACAGCATAAATCTCTTTAAAACAATGTGGTATTAGAAGTAATTGAATTTTTTTTTATTTTAATTTTTTTTAGGTCTATTAATACGATTTATGAAACGATTCTTTGTTTTTAAAAAATTATAGACTACCTTTATCGCACAAATGCCTTTATGAATTGTGAAAATTTAAAGGCAATAACGGCACAATTTCCTTTAATAGTAATTTATCTCAATATACTAATATAGTCTTAGATAATAATATTGTATTTTATTACTAGCTGTGCCCGCGACTTCGTATGCGTGGTACTCGGAAAAACGCGTTACTTTTTTTGTTTGTAAACAGATTGGAATGAAATATACACTACATATTACCGGAAGCTTGCTACAATACATCAGTGGAAACCACATGAAAATCGGTTAAGCCATTTCTGAGATTAGCGTGCATAAAGGCATAGTAAGGAAAGAACTATTTTATTATATATGAAGAAGCACCAGCCTTAAATTGTCAACTTTGGAACTCTCAAAATCCCTTAAACTGACTATTTTGAACTTCATAAAAACTTCAGTCATCATCGTTTTACAGATGATAATATATAGTTAACTAAAGTTTCAGCAAATTCAACCGAAGAGTTATTTTGTGACATTTTAACGAAAAAATGTTGGACGTCTAACTTTTTTGTTTGTTAACCGATTGGAATAAAACAAATACTAAATGTATTTGTTATACATTTAGTATTTGTTAACTAATAATGTTACTAATAAACCGCATTCAATTCGGTTAAGCCGTTTCTAAGATTAGCGCTAACAAACGCACAGACAAACAGACAAAAATTCAAAATATTTTTTTTTTTGCTTCGGTAACATAAGTGCAACCTGTACAAATTGTGTTTTTTTTTTTAATATTGTACAGTCACGGCTCGTTTATGATTTTAGATTAACGATAGCAGTTATTTTTAATGGAAAAATTATTAAAGGTGAATGCTAGTTAGAAATAAAATGTTTGCCAATGAACGCTTTCATTAGCACCTAGTTGTGAAGTGAATTCAGATTGAAGCCTATATTGAATCGGCAATGGCCCTCGTACTAGTGCATTCGGTGTAGATGGCCCTCAGCCCACATCAGCCCACGGCCCACAGCCCTCGGCTAATGCGTGCGCCGTGTCGTCCGCTGCTCGAGTATTTGCTCTCACACAATCATGCCTAGCGCTCTATTTCTTAGCATCGCCATGAGTGCTTTATCCTCGTTTCGAAATTAAGATCACATTGTTATTTGCTCTTGCTATTTCATCCGATTTTGCTGAACTTGCAATGGTATTATGGAATTAATAATATATAATATAATATAATTTTCAAAATATTTGTTTGTGGTTGTTTATTTGTTGAAAAGGTTTGGATAAAATAGATGATTTCTTTCTAGATAAGATTCAAAACAAAAGATTAATATCAAGTTATTTTACTCATAAGACCACTTAGGACTTGACTTGACGAGCCCATTGAATGAGTGGTTAGGGTGCTTGCCTTAACGCTCTGTTCTGGCTCATTTCTGGGTTCCCGGATTCGATTCCCGGCAAGGTCTAAGCAGGGCACACTGCGTTTTGTAGTCATTCGGACAACTCGTTTAGCAGCAGTAACCACCCCCTTACAGAAGACTACCGTGAAATAACAGCACGTGTGCTGTTGTGTTTCGGTGAGTCAGTAAGGGATGCCAGAGCCCATTTTCCTAACCTTCCTTACCAATCCCTTATCCTTAATCCTACTGTAGTCGGCAACGCACTTGCAGCACTAGTGGCGTAGCTTGTGTTATAGGCGACGGTAGCCACATACCGCTTAGAGAGGCAACAATAATCCTAACAAATTGTGTTAGGTGTAAGAAGTGATAACATTCCATTATTATTTAGATTTGGTGGTATGACTGATTTGTATAGATTTTTACAGTATATACATATACTATAGAGTTCAGATGAATAGACTAAACACTAAAGTTTAATCTATTAAGGGGGAGACAAACGCTAAATACTAAAAATATCCATTGTTTAATGAAGATGTTACAAGAAATAGAAAAGACAATTGCTTTGAAAAAAATATATATTATACTTAAACATGTAAAGAACCAATTGTATTAATTAGAATTTTCGTTAAAGTAATAG
Source organism: Bembecia ichneumoniformis (assembly GCA_910589475.2). Taxonomy (NCBI): domain Eukaryota; kingdom Metazoa; phylum Arthropoda; class Insecta; order Lepidoptera; family Sesiidae; genus Bembecia; species Bembecia ichneumoniformis. Next base: position 11,348,390 of record OU342533.1, on the reverse strand, counting down.
AAACTCCACAAAAAAAGTTAGAACACAATAAATTTGACCTTTATTGAAAATTCTCTCGAAAACGGCTTATTGCACGCATATGAATCTTGTACCTATTAATAAGTTAATATCAGATTAAAAAATTGTATTAATAAAATTTTTTTTTGTGTGTAATGTTCTAATGGTAAAAACAAAAAAAAACACCATTTCTAGGCCTGTTGAATTGTCTCCGCCGCCACCGAGTTCTATAGTAAATGTCAGTTGCCTCAGTGAATCCCTTAAGGGGTCGGTTTAATTGATAACTAACAACAAAATGTGCCCATCTAATTAAAAAAAACTTAATATAAATGAAAAAGTTTGTGAGAATGCATGCATGTATGGACGTTTGTTACTCTTTAAAGGCTCGACGGATTTGGATGCAATTTGGCATACAGAGAGTTCGTTACCTGGGTTAACAGAAAGGATACATTTTATCCTGGAAAAATGTTAGGTTCCTGGAAAATGGGCGCCACTGTCGCCGTGGCGACACCATGGACGTTACAGCAATAAACATGTAGGACGATATAGGTAATATTCATATAATTATTCTCATGTAGGTATAATATTTTTCATTTTTCAACGAAGTCGCGCGCCTCAGTTAGTGATTCACTGTTGGTGATTCTTATAAAATCTTAAACATGGTCCCAAGATCAACATTGTTCGTGAGAAATTATACTATGTGTTATATAATATACATATGCAACAGTTTACCTAATATAATATAAAAATAACCCATTAATCGGTTTAATTCTAGCAAATAATTTCATTGCTCAATTTTTAATATCACCAATTTTTAACTTATTACTTTATAATGTCGTATCCAACATACAACATTTTACATTAATTTGTTTAATTGCTGTTCGTGTGTTTTCTGTTATTAAACTTAATTGCTATGGATTGTTCAATTTGATTTGAATTATTAAAGTGAGAGTGCCTAATATTAAATTAGTCCGATGGTTGTTTCATTCCAATCGGTTTACAAACAAAAAAGTTACTCGCTATACCGAATACGAGGCGTACGAGGTTGCGGGCTCAGCTAGTGTTTATAATATTTGCAGACTCTTGGATAGCGATTAATGTGATCTGTCAGATTAGTGTCAGAAAATAAAGGTTTTTGTTATTATAACAACGCCACTAGCGGGTCCTTCGCTGTATTTCTGATATAAATGGACATGCGAAGTGCTTGTATCTATCGTTACAACAGAATTAAGAGTAATCCTACCTAATATAAATGCCAATGTTGTGAGTATAAATGTGACGCAAAAACTACAGAACGGATTTCAATTATTATTTTAGACGTGGCGTTAACATGTACAATAACGTATTTATAGTTATGAATGTGTTCTTTAGCAGTTTGTCTAATTATAAGATTAACTACGAAATATGCTTTTTATAGCTCTTTGAATATTCATTGTGGTACACTGTATTTACCAAAGATTTTGAACTGTGTATTCTATATATTATATATATTCTACTAGCTGACCCAGCAGACGTTGTCCTGCCGGAACCCGAAAATAATTCCATAACCCGATTGTGGCGCCACCTATCGGGTCAAATTTTATTTTGCGCGTCACTACACGTGAATGAACGACGGTTAAATTATTTGAATATTTTTCATATAAAAATACTAAAATGGCGATTAAAAAATGGGGGATGGGGGTAGGAGGGTGAAAAATATTTTACGACCTATTCTGATACCTACCAAATATACAAAAAAAGAATCATAAAAATCGGTCCAGCCGTTTCGGAGGAATTATGTTACAAACATTGTGACACGAAAATTTTATATATTAGATTTATTTTGTGAACATGGAATCTAATCATAATAAATAAATGTAGGAGTATTTATTTACATTGTAAAAAAATATTTATTTATGATGACTGGTTTCCTAAAAAAAAAGAGAAAAAATAAATTTAAAAAATATAGTCACAAATAGGTTATAAATTGTAATAATAAAATTCTAATATAAGTCATGTCATGTCTTTTACAAGAGAATTAGGAGTCACTTTACAACTTGGGAATAGTTATCTCCGCTCCTGTACGAGAGGACAGCAAATGCACAGCGTAAAACTTTCCACATACTTGCGAAGCGAGGCCTAAGCGGATAGACACGTGTTGGCAAGTGGTAGGTCGGCATCATAATTACATGACAGCCTCGCATACTTGCCGGAAGTATGCGCTCGAGTTGGCATACACCGTGCATGCTCTGCGGAATAGTTTCACGCTCGGAGCATATTTCCATGACCTCGCGCCGTTGTTTACCATATCGTCAGCGCAATTATAAGCGCAATTATAATTATTAAAGTAATTCCGAAAGCAGCTCTGGTTTTGTTTTACCCATAATATGTCACCGGGAATCCCGGAAGCGGCCGTCTCTCGGAGGTAGCTAAACATTAATAGCCATATAATGCAGTATGAACCGTGACGTCACATGGAATGCTAGGGTTGCCACAATTTCTCGTTGTTGTATTCTGAAAATTGGAATGTACGTAAAATTAGCAGCAGGTGGAAATAAAATTAAAACCAATGTTGATTTCTTTACAGGTTGATTTGAACCGAATATTGCTATGGAGTATTTTTTTTCCTTTGTAATGGCTGCAGAAGTCTTGATTTTTTCTATCACAATACCAGTATAATATAAAATTTTTTGATAAAGTTTTATGTCTGCTCAAGATCACCGTATCTCTCGACGTATCATCGGATCTCGCATAAATATTTTTTATACTTACATTTATTTATTTATTTATTTATTTACATGGCCTCCAACGAGGCAGGCACCGAACAAAAACACTCAGCAAAGGACAAAAAAAATAACATGGCAGATGCCGCCGCAATTAAAGGAGGCACAGCCTACGCCAATAAAGAGTCAAAGTAACATCCCCGCAATAAAACTAGGAAAAAATTAACACAAAAAAATTATACATAGGAATATATATCGGAATAAATGTCAAAAATAATCGAGTGTTAACATGGAAACATTTTAATCATTATCATCTGAGGGATTCTAAAGACTTAGCAGATGGACCGATAAAGTAATGGCTGTTTAAATATATAAAATGTCGCGAAGTTAAGTTAATCTCTGTTCCTAAGTAAAATTTCAAGAAAGCAGTGCTAACAAGTGGCAACCCTATCACGGAGTATCCTTACAAATAAGGCGACGTTTTATCTCCATGCCATTTGTCACCGGGAGCTATCCCGGGTAAAATAATAAGTTTCCTTCCTGTGTGATACATGCGACACTTACTAAGTAATGCAAGTGAATTGAACCCATATCTCTGAAACACTTTCGCGGCAGAGGACACATTACATAGCTTTTTATCCACGATCATTACACGTGTCATTCGGTACATTTGCGATACGAATTCATCAATAACAGGTTAATTATAGGACCTCATATTGTGTTCGGTATACAAGGGAAATTTATTCATAGGATAACTAGCTGGTGAATTCCTTCTGTGAAGATTTCACCAGCTGCCGTCTTCTATGAGGCAGTGACCACCCCCTTACAGAAGAACACCGTGAAATATGTGTGCTGTTCTCTTTCCATGAGTGAGTAGGAGATGCCAGAGCCCATTTCGCTAGGTATCCCTTCCTAATCCTTTATCCTTTTTCCTAAGAAGGTCGGTAGCACACATGTGGCATATCTTGTGTTATAAGTGACGGTAGCCACCTATAATCAAGTGGATCGTCAGTATGTCAACCTTAACCTAAAGAAAATTACCTTATCCTGATTGCCTTATTGTCATTATCAAGATTTGGTGGCGCATCAATATGGATTCATGCCTGGAAATACTTTGAGGACCACAATCGGAACGGTCAGAAGCAGTTACATTTGAATGATACTGTGTTCAAGTTGTACTCACCCATTGATAATGACTATGCGCAGCCACCAATCACAATCCATGTATTCGTATACTACGCAAGATTTCAACCAATAGCAGCAGTCGACAGTTTGTATTAACGTGCAAAAGGGAGCGTTTCTGCCCCGTTTCTGTACCGGGAGTAAGAAGTGCACCAGGCAGTAAGAGTTGTTAGCACCGAATACAAATTTGGGTACTCACTTTTAAGGGGCATATTTATATGTTTTTATTTCATTTAATTTCTAAATATAGTGGCCTCGGCGCCGAATATGGTTTTGTACCATTCGAAGTCGAGACACTCGGTCCGTGGGGCCCTGCAGCAATGAGCTTCTTCAAAGACATCTCGATGAGGCTTATTGATGCGACGGGAGACCGAAGAGCTGGCACTTTCCTCGGCCAACGTACTAGGTCATTTGAAAAGTTCTTAGCCTAACATGGTTAAAGTCATTGGTTTTTTTTATAACTACTCTCATTTTGTAGTTACATTATTTAGCAACAAGTATGCACAGTTTAGTTTATTCACAGTAACTCATTGTTCGTTTACACGTGATACCGTAAGTCAAGTCAGAGCTATTTTTGAAAATGGATAAAATTGAACATCGTGCAGTGATAAAATACCTGAATTTGAAAGGTTTAACTCCAAAAGCTATACATGAAGACATGTCTGCTACTTTGGGTGAGTTCGCTCCTTCGTATGCGACTGTTAAAAACTGGGTGGCAGAGTTTAAACGTGGTCGTAAGACCATTCAAGATGAGCCCCGTAGTGGCCGGCCTTCGACTGCTTCCACTGATCAAAACAAAGAAAAAATCTGTGATTTAATTTTATCTGATCGAAAATTGACTGTCGAGGAGATAGCTAAGACTGTAGGCATCTCATCTGAGCGAACACATCATATAATTACTACTGAACTTGGATTCTCTAAGGTGTCTACGCGGTGGGTACCGCGACTGCTTTCAGTGGAACAAAAACGCAACCGAATCGCAACTTCTCGCGACTGTTTAGAGTTATATGAAGCTGACCCAATAGAATTTGTTGAAAGATTTATAACCATGGATGAAACCTGGGTTCACCACAATACACCCGAGACAAAAGAACAGTCGAAACAATGGAAAAGAGCAGGATCGCCCACCCCAAAGAAGGCAAAGGTGGTTTTATCGGCGGGCAAAGTCATGGCATCCGTTTTTTGGGAAGCAAAGGGTATAATTCTCGTGGATTATTTAAAAAAGGGTGAAACAATAAACTCCGATTACTATTGCAACCTGTTGCGTCGTTTGAGAGAAGAAATCAAAGAAAAACGTCCAGGTTTATTGAGAAGAAAAGTCTTGTTTCATCAGGAAAATGCGCGCGTTCACACCTCTGTGCAATCCATGGCAGAAATCCATCAATGTGGCTTCGAATTGTTACCTCATCCCCCATATTCACCGGATTTAGCACCGTCCGACTTTTATCTGTTCCCAAAGCTGAAAACATTTTTAGGTGGTAAACATTTTTTTACAAATGAAAAGGTCATAGCCGCCGTGGACGCTTATTTTGAGGAGTTAGACGAAGATTTTTTTAAAACGGGTATCGAAGCCTTACCGGGTCGATGGAAAAAGTGTTTTGAGCTCGGAGGAGAGTATGTTTAAAAATAAAAATAAACTCAAAATCGTGTGGTTTCATTAAGTATGTTAGGCTAAGAACTTTCCAAATGACCTAGTATTAGTTTAGCCATTCAACGAGGAAATGCTGCTAGCGTACTTGGTACAATGCCGCAGGGTCCATTTTTATATTATTAGTATTAATCCATTTAGTATTAATTTATTTTTAGATTAGGTAATTTTAGTTTTCATTTTAATTTAATTTTTACTGTTTGTATAATTGTTATTGAGAATAAGATAGATATAATTATAATTATATACATTTAATTAATGAACATTTGTTTGAACACGTAAATCTCTGGAACTAGAGGAAGTAGACTATTGATTTTTTTTCTTTGCATTTGAAGCCAAATTTTACAAGAGGTAACGCTGAAACCCTTAGGATGCAAGCCAATAGAAAAGGCGTTAAAAGAAGTGCGTTTGAGACAATTGAGTATTACCGAGAAAGATAATTTGATTTGTTTTAAATTGAATTGTTAATTCATTAATAAATAAATAATATTTAATAAAAAGTTTACTGTCCGGCGTGTGTGAATAAACGCGGTACATTTTATATATGTACAACGCTGTAAATTTATACAAACGTTTTATAGTATTCGTGGATGAGAAAGCGAGAGGAAGTGGCTCAAACGCTGCCCTAGCTCTATTAAATTATTCCGTTTTGTTGAGTCAAAATGGCGCCATAATGTTGCCAGCGTTCAAAAGAGTTGCCACTAGAAAGGATATTTTTTACTCTTTTCACAAGCCGCGGTCAAGTGCGCCATCAACTCTCGACAAATTGTACGAATCGTCATTGTGAAATTTCCAAATCGCAGTACCTACTTTCGTCGAATTGATATATAATTGAGACATATCACCATTGCAGTTGTTTTTATACATAAATCGCTTCATATCTTTGTTTTATGCCCCACGTGGTGGTTTTGAGTTATATTAATAATTCTTGTTGAAACACATTAGTAAACAATGAGGTCAATTTTTAGCGATTAAGGTGAGTGAATAGTGTAAAACTGAAAATGGTGAAAGAGGGAAAAATACTATTTTAGCAAAAACCAAATAATGATTGAATGAATTGACAAGGATTTTATTTATATAAGAAAAGACAAATAATTTAAAATAAAAACAAACAGCAAAAAAAGGTTATATATGTGAAAAACTATACTGCATATAAAATGTAGATGAATTAATAAATAGAATCAAATCAAAAGTAATACACAATAGAATGGTATAGCGAAAGGCCCCATGCAGCCGTCGCGTCGAGTTATTCGAGACAACACGTTTACTGAAAAGTAATAAAGTGCCGAAAAACATCACATTTGCGACAATTTATGATCGCATTCAACATTTACTGCGATGACTTATGGCCGTGAAACCATGAATCATGCCAACTGAAATTCATGTTGGTACGTATCGTTAATTGCTGTTCAATGCACTGTGAAAGAAGGTAACAGAAGGTGAGACGAGCTTATTATTGTATACTTTACCAAAGGGATACGTTTTTACCATACATTGCTGTCCACTTCATGGTCCACTCCGCTTTTTTATGGGTTTTTTCTTTGCCGCTTCTCAGTTTACGATTGCAAAACCCATTGTGTGAATGATTTTTTTAATATGACTTTAAGATATAAAATAAGCAATTGATGTGGATTTTAAATAATGATCTATTTACTTAATCTAGTGATAAGAAAACATAGAGAAAATGTGTGTGTGTTTGAACACTTGAGCAATCTTCGAAGCACACATAAAAGCGTGCCAATCCGCACCGAAGTCCAACTGGTCGACTTACTTCCACTGATCGGCGGTGGGACTTAATATACAAGAAACATTAAAACCAAAGGAAAATGGGCGAATCAATAATTCAAAGTAGCTTAACGAACTTTGTTAAGGCTTGTTGAAGCCGTTTTAACTGGAGTTCATTTTTTAAAATAAGAAAAAAAAACGATATTTTTGATGCAAGAAAACGAAACGACCAAAGTGCGTGTTAACACGAGATTCATTCGTACAAATCTATATATATACTAATATTATAAAGAGAAAAGGTTTGTATGTATGTATTTTTGTAATGAATAAACTCAAAAACTCAAAAAGTTACGCGGACGAAGTCACGTGAATCAGCTAGTATACATATATAAAAGAAAGGTGTTAGTTACACCATTTATAACTCGAGAACGACCGGACCGACTTTTATGATGTTTGATTTATTGAATTTGTCTCCGCCCCGAAGTAGTAGTAGGAGAGCAACTATTAAAACATCTGAAATATTCACGAAAAATAAAATTGTGAACAAAATTTATTTTCTCATACATTTTCTGTGGAACAGATTTTTGTTCTGAGACGGTAAGAAGGCGGTCGATCAGCTAGTTATACTGTTATGACTAACAATGGAACGTTCTGGAAAAAGCGTTCGCGCCGGCCGTAAGTCTCGAACGTCCCACCCTATCGATGGTAGCCATGCCACTTCCCGACTAGTGTCAAAGGAAATTGGTTAATCCATACGAACAATTTTAAATCCATACGAATTTACATAGGTTTTAATCTTTTTAGAGGAGAGACCTAAATCCAACAGTGATGGGATGATAATGATGATGATGACCTTTAGAATTTAGTTGAAAATATTTATTTGAACTAAAGTTCTTTGTTCCAATACCACACAATGTTACAAGAGCATACCTAACGAGCAGAATGAAGGCAAACAGAGGCATAGAGGCAACATGGCTGTACATTCTGGCGGGAGGCGAGTGGCAGCGGTAGCATGTGTTTTTTCCTGGGAGGGCCATAATCCTTGGGGACTCATCCATCAAGCGGCATTAGCGCGTCAGGTGGCCATCACTTCGCCGAGCCACCGAACCAGCGATTCGTCTCCCTTATTTTATTGTCCCTAAATTGATTTCAAATCCTGTCTATTCTCAATTTGAAATCGAAATAAAATTCTTGTTTATTTTTTTCATCTAACTCCACTTTTGACGCTCTACAAATTTAAAATTTTATTTATCAATAAAATGAATTCAACTTATATAAATTTAAATCTTATCTGTTGAATATTGTGTATTTAAATTTTATATGCATATTTCTGTACAAAGTCATACTCAAAATTATAGCCCGCAACAAAGCTCACCTACCTCGAAGACCTCTTCAGTTTTGAAGGTACTTTTTGATCGAAAGTGAAAGACATAAAAGCGTAGCGGCCTGCCTACGTCGTAGCAAGGGTATAGATCATTTGCAAAATAATAAAAATATTAAAATTACTAGTCAACATTTACTATATGGAAAATACACATAAAAATCATGAATTTACTGTTAAAATGGGATCTATCATACCACCAAATTTCAGTCGCCGATTAAGTGGCCATACTGTTTTATAAATACAAATAAAATACCTTTTTTTCCGTAATATATCTATCAGTTACGATTTTACCATACACATTCAACCTCCTGAAATTGTTTTGTTCTTTTTTTTTTCAATTTCAATATCAACATATTCTTGATAACAAAAAATAGCAGGTACTAACAATGGTAAAAAATTTACAAGAATTTCCAATTACTTACCTCCGCTTCGAAAGGCTGGTTTAATGAGAAGGAACGCGGCCAACAACTCCACAGATGCTCTCTTTATAATTGCCAATTTTAGAATGATCGCTTTACGATAAATTTTACATTTGTCAGTCCTTTACAATTTTATAAGACATTTTTTTTATTTTTTGACTATTTTAAAGGACTTGACTGCTTTGGACTATTTTAAACGGGCCTGTTTTGGAAAAGAAAAATTTTATACTTGACTCGACTGACTAGTTTCGGGATCTGCTACTTTTGATTTTAATTTGAAATTTGAGTAAACACTATTGCTATTTTTACAAGTGACACTGGCAAAATCATCGGATAAGATCTGATGGAGCCATAATTAAAAGAAGAAGAAGATTATTTTAAATTTATAATAATGTTAAGGTATGAAGCGCATCAATGTACCTTTTTTTTTTCATTACCCAGATACTAGCATAAAAATTCCAAGAATATCTTTATATTAAGATCGGCAGACAGGCTGACGGTCCAATTGATGGTAGGTGGCTACCGTCGCCTATAACACAAGCAACGCCAAAGCTGCTGCAAGTGATTAAGGATAAGGGATTGGGATGGGATAGGGAAATTGGCTCTGACATCCCTTTCTCACTCACCGAAACACAAAAGCACACGTGCTATTATTTTACGGTAGTCTTCTGTAAGGGGGTGTTTACTGCCGCCTGACGGGCTGCCCAAATGACTGCAAAATGCAGTTTGCCCTGCCACTACTTTCCAAATCCAAACCAGAGCCAAATTAGAAAAGTTGACCCTGCCGGGAATCGAACCCGGGTACCCTACAACAGAGCGTTAAGGCAACCACCCTAACCACTCATCCAACGGGCTCGTCAAAAACCATCATTAAAGGGAAAAAGTGGATGTGTATATTAATGGGGGTCGTTGTGAAGGTTTTGATTTTTAATTAAAGTTGAGTGTAAACAAGATTCCGATGGGTTTCTTGAAATTGTTAATATTTAATTGGAATTCCCGATAAAGGCGGCGCAACCAAGCGGTGGGAGCGTAAGTCAAACGTTTATAATTTTATAACACTTCTGTTTAAAATGCTGTGAAACTTTCTCGTAGCGATTCCACAACAATTGTTTGTAGGCGTACCGATTCATTTGCAATGCAGAACGAATACAAAATATTCAGCGTCATTTTTGCGGTGTATCTTTCACAAGTGTGTGTAATTTTATTAAACTCATCAAACAATACCTACATACATAACAACAATAAGAACAAAAGGTCGGCAGCGCATTGGCAATCCCCACGCGTTGCTTTTGTTGATAGGTAACAATGAAATGAACCGAAAAAAAAAATATTATATCAAAGAATAAATGTAAAACTGAAAATGGTGGAAGAGGGAAAAAGACTATTTTACAATTTTTAAACACTTTTTATTGAATGAATTAAAAACAAACCTACATTTTATATATAACAATATAAAATGTAGGTGAATTAGGCGTTTAACAGTAACTATCAAAACTTTTATATCATAAAAGCCCGTTGGTTGAGTGATTAGTGTGATTGCCTTATCGCTCTGTTCTAGCGTTCCCGGGTTCGAATCCCGGCAGAATCAACTTTTAAAAATTAACTTTTCAAATTTGCTTCTGGGCTGGAGCTGGAAAGTAGTGGCTGTGCACACTGCGTTTCGCAGTCATTTGGACAGCCCATCTGGCAGCAGTAACCACCAACAGAAGACCACCGTGAAATAACAGCACGTGTGCCATTGTATTTCGGTGAGTGAGTAAGGATTCCCTATCCTCTCCTATTCCCTTATCCTTAATCCTACTGTAGTGCAGCAGCTTTAGCGTTGCTTGTGTTATAGGCAACGGTAACCACCTACCAACAAGTGGACCGTCAGCCTGTCTGCAGAACTTAAAAACAAAAAATGTTAGGTCGACATTAAAAACGACCTCTTGTTAAAATTGATCAAGAAAAAGTGCTTTAGCTTTAACTGGATTTTATCTATACTAATGTCTTTTCTTTGTATTGAATAGTCCATTTATCGAGGAAGGCTATAGGCTATATAACATTACGCTACGATCAATAGTATTATATATAAGCAGTGTCCAGTACCGCGCGCCTCATGCGCACGCTAGCCGCCGCCGCCGAGTTCAGCTAGTTTCTAATAAAATGAGATAATTACAAAATGAATTTATCATCACAACTCAACTTGACCTTTTTTAATGAACATATTAAATTTGGGGATCGTAGTCGGAGCGAATTGAAGTGACTGTCAAACAATTGAAGCAGAGAGTTATTTTAGTTATCAGTCAGCGCAAAAGGTCTCGAATCGTCGGAGCCCCACTGAAAGAGTATTCGCCGCCTCTAATTGGCGGATTCAACTGTCTCTTTCGCTACACAATTACATTGCCTCTCCCCCACTCCCCCACTCGCTGAATTATAACTCGATTTCATTTTAGAATTACACAATTACACTTCAAATTTAAGGTCTCAAATTAGCCGAGACGTATCTATTAAAGCTACGAACGAACTTATATTAATTGTGCTTGCATTAAATAAATATTGAATATAAACATATTTTTAACTAGTTGTTCCCGCGACTTCGTATCCGTGGTATTCGGAATAACGCGTAACTTTTTTGTTTGTAACAGCTTGCTTCAATACATCAGTGGAAACCACATGAAAATCGGTTAAGCCGTTTCTGAGATTAGCAAAAAGGCAAAATAGGCAAGTAACATTTTATTATATGGAAAATTATATGTGAACCCTACTTAATATAACTGATCATATAGATTTGGGGTCAACTAACATTGGAAGCTGTAATATCACCTAAACTGTCTATTTTTAACTTTAATCATCATAGTTTTACAAATTGTAATATATAGTTAACTAAAGTTTCAGCCAATTCAACTGAAGACTTATTTTATTGCATTTTAAATCGAAAAAATGTTGGACGTGATTCTCTAAATTTACATAACTTTTTTATTTGTAAACCGATTGGAATGAAACAAAACTAAATGTTACGGGAAGCTTGCTGTAATACACAAGTGAAAACCTAATTCAAATCGGTTAAACCGTTTCTGAGATTAGCGTGCACAAACGCACAGACCAACAGATAAACAGACAAAAATTCTAAAAACTACTTTCTTGACCTCTGTAAGATAAGTACAACGTGTATCAATTGTTCTTTTTTTAAATATTTAATGTACAGAAACGGCTTGTTTACGATTTAATTGTATGTATAGATTAATTGATGAAAAACATATAAAAACGACTGAAAAAACATCAGACGCAGGTTCCTTGATAATGTGTGATCATAGATTAGAAAGGATGATATAAAGTGAAACTAGCATTTATCTTCTATAACAGTTGCGAAACAGCACACTGAGAGAGAAGAGTGGGTAAAAGCCCAGGAATAGGACGTCAGGATCCCATCTGAAAATATAATAGAAACTATTAATCTATACTTATAATGTCTTTTGTCCTGACTGGCATAGCCAGAAAAGATTAAATTATGTCTAAAAAAATATATAGGAAAAGAATGCCGAAAATGATGTCTAGAAAGATGAAATTCTAGAACATGGGTTTATTTCATAACGTAAGTATCCACGAAGAAAGTATTTTTGAAAATTACTGAAAAGTCTGGGGTAGGGTCGCTAGTGTATAGCACAAAAACAAACGGTAAAATAATGTGTGCTACAAATTAAAGTAAACTTTAAAGAAACGATAATTTGTGACTGAATGCGTGGGGCTCGCCGGGAACTAGGGAGGCGGAGGTTTTCGGTTCGTACTTAGAATTCTAAAGAAATTCGTGGACGTTTACGAGCTCATTTTATAGTGAGTACTTAAAGGCATTATGAGAAATATTGTCGAGACGTACTTCTGCGAAATTTTATGAAAAGCGTCCCCTTAAACGAGAGAATAGAGGCAACATTGTGGACAGATTACGGAGCAGAATGTACCTACTTACTGGAACATGCTTTCGGAAATTTGTCAGCGACGCGGTCGGTACTCACGCGAAATACCGAATAAATCCAACGACATTTGTTTTAGGAAATTTCGCCATATTTCTCTTCTTACAAACCGGAAGAACTGGACATCGATCTAAACAATCTTGGCGTTCTGTTTCGGTTCTAAATGTGTTTTAACTTTATGAGCAAAGGCGATAGGCAGACTGATAGTCCCGAGCAAAACCTGGGGCACATAAACGTGTTCCTACATGATTAAAATGAATCTCTCCTCGCCTCTCTTGTAAATCTAATATGTTCAACCAAAAACCCGATAAAGTGGTTGTGTGTACATTTAATTTAGTTCATTTCATGACAAAGTGAACTCTGATTAACAAACGAAATATTCTGTAGCTGAATGTTAATTAAAATGTCGTTATTACAGAACGCCCGAGGAGATGCGTCAAACAAATTTATATCCAAACAACGTGCGGGTGAGTACAAAAGAGCAAGTTTTGTTTGTCGCCACTGCACCACGCCAACGCCTTCTTACAACATGGAGCACAGATTCTATTTACTGTACTTGTCCATCAGTTTACTGAACGGACCCTCCGTAATCACCCAATTGGACCAACAGATGTCTGCCGCTATGGAGACACAAGTTTGAATGCCGGTCGGGTCTTCTATGCCTGTTATATATGGACTTAAATATTATTATACATGTGTATATTTACAAAAAAAAAAATTTTTTTTACAAAAAATAAAAAATATAGTTTGATCAAAACTCAGAGCACTGCACCCTTTTTTTTTTGACGAGGAGTAATCCGCTTACAGATCTCCTGCCGCTGGCTAGACGGCAGGAGTAAGTGGGGGTCGCCCAGCGCCTGATCATAGCGGCACTGGGAATACCCACTAAAACTCCCCGGTGTCTCCTTGCCCTTTGAGCGGGGTGGACCAAGGTCTGCCGAGGCAACAACTCCGATCCACCCCAGGGCAGAGCACTGCACCCTAAGTATCACCCTAGTATCACCTAATAATAAATAAAAATAAAAAATTCAATGCCTAACGAAAATATACGAAAGAATAAATAAAAGTTTCAACAACTCAGAAAGAGGAGCGCCTACGAAGTCGCGGCATGTCCGAGAACTACATTATAAGCATCTTATTGGCTGGGCTTCTCCCACTACTCCCACTAATGTCGCAACGCATGCGCATAACTCGTCAAGTATCAACGAGTGAGAGAAAATATGTAGTTCCGTCTCGGCAACGCTGCAACTTACGGGGACTAGCAATATAGGAGTATTAAATACATGACCCCAGTCATGCATCGGATATGACACACACACACTTTTTTTTTTCATATATTAATTTCAGAATTTAGTTAGTTTAGAAGATTTTTTCAATCATTCAATTGTTTCTATTGCTTTTATTTCCGTGGTGATATTTCGAAAAAATATGTTAGAAAACTCAAAATACTAACAAATCACCACCAATAGGTATCATAATGATATTTATGTGAGGGTTGAAATAAGTCTAGTTAGAACTAAGGTTATTTTGAGTTGTTTAGTTGTATGTATGGTTATTTATAATTTAGTGGTGTTCTTATAGAAATGGTTCCACATTACATCATTGACGAGCCTAATGGATGGGTGGTTAGGGTGCTTGACTTAATGCTCTGTCTTTAGTGTCCCGGGTTCGATTTCCAACCGGGTCAACTTTGGAAATGAACTTTTCATTTGGGCAGCCTTTCTGACCGCAGTAATCACCTCTTTACAGAAATCTACCGTGAAATAACAGCATCTGTTCTGTTGTATTTTGATGCCAGAGCCCATTTTACTATACCTTCCCAATCCCTTATCCTTAATAATACTGTGGTCGCAATTCACTTGCAGTGCCTGCGCCGTTGCTTGCGTTATAGGCGTCGGTAGCCACCTACCATCAAGTGGACCGTTAGCCTGTCTGATGACCTTAACCAAAAAATTGTAGATAAGAAAAAAATAGATAACAATTAACCAATTTGTCTTACATCACATATACCCATATATGTATATGTATCACATGATACCTAGTACTATTATGGTAGTACAGATGAAAGAATCAGTACTACTAGATAGATACTCAGACCAATTAAAAACTCAAGAAAGAATATTGCGGCAACAAAGTGAAGCCGATTTTATAAACATGTGTGTGTGTAGACCGGTACTTTATAGTGCCTCAATATTCGTCAATCTAATAAAATTACTGGTTAATATTTTTCGTGTATTTATTTAAAAACCTTTTTTGGTACATAAATTTCTAGTAATATTGCTTTTTACTTTCACTTAACGAGCGAACAAACGAACCAGATAACAATCAAATAAACAAATAAATAACTAAAATAAATAAATAATAAGCGTAATTATAACGCTTAATAAAGGTAACACTATGTTGAGGTTCCAAGCTATAAAACCTCAATTATTTACTAATAAAAGTTCCTAAATGTTTTTATTTTTTGAAGATTGCTTTTAGTGAAAGAGTACTACCAACTCGGCATTTTCACCAGTAAATATTTTATTTTAATAAGGCCAAGCGTAGTTTGATTGCAGTTGTATGCGTGTAACCTTATGTACACGGCGAGGCGTAGTTTTACCGGCTTCCCTCTGCCGTCCACAGGGGTTTATCTTTCGTTCTTATTTTATATGAGACTAGATAATTAGAAAATAAATAAGTTTGTGTCGCAATAGATAAACCATGAAGTTGTCGCCCTGTTGGAATTGGTCACGCGTGTGGGTAACGATGTCCGAGCGCAGGTGTTCCGACTATTACCTGTCCAGGCCGCATTACCTCCTATGCAATAACGGGGAAACTGTGTCATTAACACTATAGCGCCTCGAATGGACATTTTGTTTAATAGTACTTCTGTCGAAGCCTGATGGCATACTTGAAGGGGTCGCATAAAATTAAAGCGATGCCAAGGGCATCATTGGTTGTTTCGGCTAAAACTTTATAATACCCTTATTAATTATTTTTTTATAAACCTAAAACAATTATTTTCTATCTATATTAAATATACAAAAATCAATGTGTGTATGTATGTTCCCTATGGACTTCAAAACCGCTCAACCGATCACCGTGAAATTTCAAATACAAGTTGTCAGGGCTTCAGAAAAGGACATAGAGTACCTTACATTCTGCGCGGACGATGTCACGGTCAAGAGCTAGTAGTTTATGAAATCAGTGTTTTTGGTTTATAATATAATCCTTCCGCGTATCACCTAATCGTAGTGATTAGATTAGAACAACTGATCAATATTTCTCGTCCACAAACAGAATCAAAAATTCTTGGAACTAGATTAAAATCTAAGTCTGTCACGTTGGCTAAGAAAACCTTAGCCCATTAGGCTATTGCGTGCCAATCCAGTGTGGAGTATAAAAAATTAGCCACTATTAGAGGAGTTCCAAGATAGGGCCATTCTCCTCATTACCCGAACTATGGTAGCAAACTTCCGGGGATATTACACCAATTAGAAGGCATTAGTGTCGCGGCAAGTTGAGGGAAGTTCGCGGGAGTAGCTCCACTGGATGGTGCGGTATTAGGCTGACAAATCACGGCGCGTTTTTTCAACGCTCGCACAGCTGCGACTGTCAAAACGATGGCTGATACCATGATACCAAGTTTTTCGTACAGATAGACACAACCTATTTTTATGGATATGTAGGTTATTAACACTCACACAGAATAAAACATACACACCATTTTTTTAAATACCTACAGTAGTGAACTATGTTTAACATTTTATTAAGTATGTTAGTATCTAAGTATGATGTCCTAAAGTTACTTCTTTACAAGTTAATTTAAAAAAATACACGCAGTTGCCAATATGCAGCGTTGTATTTAGTTTTTGTCCAAATTAATAGTGTTGTAGTGATTAATAAATAAACAAATAATAAAAATCATGAGACTTTATTGGGAAATTATTTGTTATAGGTTTTATATTTAAGTTAGCTCTTCCTGTGTAAATTGTCAATTTTATGGGTTATATAATTGACTTCTGCCGAATAAAAATATGTCCTGCGATAAAGTCACAAAAATACTCTAGAAAATTGGGTGTTGAGTGCCAATGAGTGACTGTTGCACGGGCGTCGAAGAACCGCCTGGTGTACAGTCAGCCTAATAGACTCGTATAATAAAGCTGACGATGGTTTATGAACATATTATTATCGATAACTAACAACGCGGAACACTTCACTTCTCCTGCTTCCCTCGACTACCGATCGATATACTTTGTTATAAGTACAGTATGCTTATATATTTAATATCTCACGAAACTATTAATAATACGAGTAATAATCCTTTATTGGCTTAAAAAAATACATTATATATTAGTTATTGAGTATTCGCGTAAATAACTAAATAGAGACTGTGTAAAAAGTGTGTTTCCCGTAATCATCTTTTTTCTGTTTACCCTCTGGCGCTACCAGGGTCTGCAACCCACTCGCACCCCGTCTGGTGTTACCAGTATTTTTGCAAGTGAACTGTTAACTTGACTAGGTACAACGCTGTATTATAAAAAGAAGATGAGTGGATAGTAATTGTGTAAAGGTGGTGGGATGCAATAATGCTCCCCTCCACAGAGCTGAACTGTTTTATATTCAACGCGCTACGTGTTTACTTTGCCTTTATTCCACTCACGAAATAAATCTTTCTCTTATTTCATCCTTTTCCACAACTAACCTATTGTTTTTTTTTCTCGATTTACTTTCCTTGGGATTTCCTTCTACATTTCTCATTTCACTGTTGTTCGTATTAAACATACTTTCGATTCAGAAATAACATTCGCTCAATTAGATTTTTTTTTTTTTGTTTTTTTACCATTAGAGGGAACAGAACGCAAACACAATTTTACCGGTTAATTCGATAGCATTGTTAAGTTTATGTGACACATTATTGGACTGATTATGAGGGCGACACCGTTATCAGCGGACTGCGAGTCGCGAACGGCCAACCTGCGCTGTCCGCTAGCTGCAAACATCATATAAACGCAAATAGATTATGTTAAACCGGCCCATATTCAGAGGAACGACGCATTCGTCATTATTTTTTTCTAATAGGACTTCTCAAATACTGGGACCCTATATAGAAAAACAATTACCACACGCGTTTCAGTCATTAAGAGGAAACGTGGGTCCAGCGGAATTTGAAAAATAGGTATTATGAAAAAACTATTGCCATCGCGTTGCGCCCCTCTCTATGTGTGTGTGAATAGTCTGTGTTTGTGTGCGTGGCAACTCTAGAGTATTGATAACATTTTCAATAAATACCACTTCCTTTGTTATATACGTATTAGTATATAACAAAGGATATACTAATATCAGCCTCGCCTTCAGCCTTCCCCCTTAGAGTGCGATAGGGACAAATGCAGCTCAGACCGATTATACCTACTAAATTTTTGACTAAATCGAGGTTTCGTATTCCCCTGTTTTCTCCCTAAAAATTAAGCCCAACGAATAATTTCTTGCAGAAATATTTTGAAGTATATGTCCCTATCAATTTTTTTTTATCTTAAAAACCTTTCAAATTTGTTTCATAGTCGGCTGATTAGGGTGGTATAAAAGGGCCATTTATTACCATTTTTGAAGAGTCATATTTTCTTATGTAATTAGTTGGTGGAAAAAAAGATATGATAGGGACATAGCATTAGCAGACCTAGATTGTATGACAAATAATTATCGCTCTAAAAGCATTATCCAGGGAGAAAATAGGGGAATACATTTGTATGGAAAAACGCTGCTAGCGTTCCCTATTAACCAGCTAGACAGTGTGCTATTGAAATAGCAGTCTTCCTGAATGAGAAATATAACGTAAAATCTACTTACAGTTGTTGGTCACTGCGTGACTGTGAAACGCAGTGTATTCTAACATAGCGATTACACTTTATTTGAACTTAAATACTGGCTGAATTAAAAAGTTTTTGTAATTCAAACATAGAAAAAGAAGATGTTGTTTTTGACGTAGAAAAAAATTGAAGAGAGTCTTTAGAGTTTGATATAAGAGTTGGTTTTGTAATATGAGTTTTTTTTGGTATAGGAGTAAAAATGTTATATAAGTGATTGTGAATATTTTAAGGCATTTTAAAGTAAATAAAAGATGTGTGCACCATCAGAGATGATCAGTTATTTTATTTAGATCACAAAACGCAGTGGAGGCATTATTACAAGAAAAGCCGATAAGAATTTAGTCCTGGATTATAAGTTTCTTTCTTTATAGTTGTACGGGACCAGGAGTGCTTGTCACTGATGCGTTAGATAGGTTAGCATCGGCATAAAATCGTGTCTCATAACTATGGGTGCGTCCGATCATAATGCGTCTGTAGTATCGCAATTAGCATGCTATTGCCAGTTCACCGGCTAAACATACGAGGAAAGGATGAACGCAGCCGATATCCGGGCCACCGTACGCCCGGATTATCGGGATATCCGGTCGCTGTGTGGTTCTAATATTGATTGTTGACACACATCGCACGAATTTTTACGATGTGCAAAAATGGCATGACTTAAATTAATAGTATGCTATGTATAAATACGCTTATGGAGATATATATAAAATGTATAGTTGTAAATATGCTCATGTTAAAAAGGAGGCCATCATAGTATCTTTACTACGTGTGCTAAAATCCTAAAGTCGGAAATAATTTCGTCGCAACAGAAGGTTTCGTGTACTGCTCGTTCCGTTCCTTCACAAGAAAAGAAACAAGTTAAATATTGGAAAATGTAAAGCCTTTTAGCATACGAGTATAATATATGCCAATTTATACAAAGTATTCGCAAAAATACTTCTAAGACTCCAAATAGATGTGGGATATTCGAAAGCTAAATTATATAAACTAAGTTAATTACTAGCTAGTTAAGCTTAATATAGTTAAGAATAGCTAAGCTATAATATGCTCTAAATCTCTTGGTTATTATCTAATAAGATGAAAGCTAACTATTAGAAAAACAGAGTATCAGAGTGAATACGAGGAATAAAACTAAAACTAATTAATTGATTGTTTGATATACTCGTAGAACTAAATATGGGGGGAAATTGTCGATAACATTGATAAAAACAGTTAAGCATGCATAAAATTAGAAAGAAAAGGATAATTCGCTTTATAACTCAGAAAAGGTGACCCAATTTCGGTCAAATTATTCACTGTGGTTCTGGATGAGATATTCAGAGGACGAAACTAGGACAGCTATGGGATCAATGTAGATGAAAGGGTACCTTACGTACTTAAATTTCGCAGTATTTTAGTGTTATTTTATTTCAGATATTTTAGTCAAACTGTGCTCAATAACTACATACACCTTTAACCCGAAAAATTTGGACACCTTATACTTGTGACACCACAGACAGACCAAAACTGAATTATACTATTATATATAAATAATAGTAAGTTTGGTCAACTAATGATTTTGTGACAAGAAATTGAAAAAGTTTAAGAAAATAAAGAAAGATAGATGCTAAACTTTGGCACTCACGAAGAAACGGTCAACAATTTTTAATTCTGACAAAAGCAATGGAAAAAAATTAAGAGAAATAGAAATTGAAGAAAAAATTCAAAAGAACAAGCAAATTTTGACGATACGAGTATGTGAAAACAATATATTATCAAAAATTAAAAACTGGACTAGGAAAACTTTTAACAGAAAGAAAAATGTGGAAATATTTGACCTTTGATCGTACTCTATCAAGAATAAAGTCTTAATAATAAAGAATAATGAGACCCACGTAGCGTGTATTTAAAATTATCTTCGCTCAGTGAGTGAGTGTCTATTGAAATTTGAAGATATTCGGTACTCGAATATTACCGGAAACAAACAAAGTAACATAACACTAATTAATGGAGTTCGTCTTGTTGTAGCATCCTTAGAGCAGTTATGCAAACTGAGAGTTACCCAAACACGATTCATGTTCGATACCCAAACCACCAACTATAATCTCCATCGGGCGAGGTTCAGGTGCGCTTTATTGATTAATTCCATAATTAAAAACACCAGGTAACTTATTTAGTTATTTGTATGAAGATTTATTTATTTATTTATTGAATAGCAAACCTAATAGCATACAAAAAATTACAAATACATTTTAAATTAAATTAAATTTTTACAAAGCCTATTACTAGGTCTGACAAATTTCAATTTAAAAGTACAAATATACAAACAAACATATATACATATAAATATAAATATATATGGGTGATTGCATGTGTGTGAGGGTGAATGATTTACTAATGTTAATTTGTGTGTGTGTTTTGTGTAGTGTGTTTGGTGCCGCTCAATGGAGAAAACAAAGTTACTTTTCAATATGGTGCAGACCATCAAGCACTCGCCCAATAAACGACCTTTGACTCAACAAATAAATATCGACATCGTTAAATTTATTGTCGTAAGATTAAGATCATATTATTATTTTGGATTATTAATTAAGAGGGTAAATTATTATACTTTCTCCAAGTAAAGGCATTTAGAATATTACAGGGAACCGTAAAAAATAACTCAAAGACGAAATCCACGCAAAGCCTGAGTATTGTTTTTAATAAAAAAAATTAGGCAGGCAAGCTAGGCTGCTACTAAATCTGACAGAATGAGAACATCCGCTAACTCAGTGTTTCTGCCATTTTCTTCTATTAATCACACTTGAAACATTTTTCACTTAATTAACATTCAGAGAAATTGTGGACCCTTCGTAATCCATTTGAACTAATCTATTTCAAGGCCTCCTCTTTGAGAGTTTCTCTTAGAGGCAGCAAATTTGGTAAAACGAGAAAACTAACTACATTACAACGAATGAGTCACAAATTCAATGAACAATTTTGAATGTGGACGTTGGTAATAACCGAATGAAATTATTGAGCCATTAGAGATTGTTCATTATGGGAGCGGTAATGGGGGATGCATGAAAACAGTTTATGATCATAATAACCGTTACGTACAGTACAGTCGCGGTTGGAGCCGATCGGGCGCGAAATTTCGATGGCGAAGAGAACGCGTCAGGCCAAAACCGAAACCTCGATAAACTATAACCGAGATATAGGTTACTCTTCTTAGTCTGTAATAGTTATGTATAATATATTGATTTTAACTATGTTCATTTTCACGCACCGTAGGATTCCACCTACAAGGTGGACAGACCTTATATAAGTGGCACCTTATATAAGGGTCGACGGTGAATCCATACTGCTTCTGTCCAGGGATAGACGTCCTACGGCTGAGATGATGATGATAATGACGGGACTTAATCGAATAATAATATATGTAAAAACTGTTAAATTACCTCGAAGTTTTGAAAATATCCCAGTGGTCTCCAAGAGACTGAAGTGGCGGGTATCAGGACGTTCTAAATGCTTGAATATTTCGACTGTAGAAATGTGTGACACGCGAAACGTTGATTTAAATAAATGATTCCTATATTGAGCCATGTATATAATTTTGGCGATTATCAAGGCGTAATAATACTCCATAGGTAGCAAAATTACCCTACTTATTATATACAATATTTACAATGGCATACCCATAGTTACTACGTATGCGACGACGTAAGCTTGTTGCCTGAGATAGCAAAATCGCGGTGTGCGCATTATGTTTAATGGTATCCGCGTACACACTCCGAAGCAACGCGATTATATAAATATGGGCCGCGTAGGTCTTGCCCTTTTGCACCGCTGACGCCGTGGGGATAACATCTCGTCGAAGAAGACAATCAACAGCGTCGGACTTCGGAAGCGTTGGCTATGACGGCTGCTGCTGGCTCCCACTCATCCTCCGTCGTGAATCCAGCAATAGTGGTTAAATAAATATACAAAACCACGCTGATAAAGCTTTTTTCAGAACTATTCCAATTCATCCGTTAATGGGTTATTTATATATTTATTTCCACACCTTCTCTTGGTACGGTGGCTACATGATTATATAATGTCTGATATTAGAAATTAAGAAAGTTAGTTCCAAAATAATCACATTTTAGCCTAAAACCAGCGTGAAATAACACCTGTATACCTACGTAAAACCTGACTTCCAGGATCTATGTATCCACTTGCTTTTTTCCTTAACTCTTTCGACATACTTTACCTACACAATTACCTACGAGATGATACGAGTATCTTGTAAAGCAAATTGTGGCGAGATGACAATTTTTACCCATAGTGACAACTCACTTTTTTATGTTAAGATCGGCAGACAGGCTGACGGTCCACTTGATGGTAGGTGGCTACCGTCGCCTATAACACAAGCAACGCCAAAGCTGCCGCTGCCGACTACACTAGGATTAAGGATGAGAGATTAGGAGTGGATAGGGAAATGGGCTCTGGCATCCCTTACTCACTCACCGAAACACAACAGCACAAGTGTTGTTATTTCACGGTGGTCTTTTGTAAGGTGGTGGTTACTGCCTCCAGACGGGCTGTCCAAATGACTCCGAAAACGCAGTGTGCCCTGCTACTACTTTCCAAATCCAGACCAGAGCCAAATTTGAAAAGTTGATTTTTCAAAGTTGACCCTGCCGGGAATCGAATCCGGGAACCCTAGAACAGAGCGTTAAGGCAAGCACCCTAACCACTCATCCAACGGGCTCGTCAATAAACTACTCCAAACTATAAAATGAATACGTACGCTCTGATTCTGATTGTAGAATGGTTCATAATCCTTCACTAATATAATTAGTTTCCGCATAGAGGCGACAATAGCATAAGAGCAGAGGTCCGTAATAAAGCGAATCGAATAATTCGGTTCGTTACGCGGCCTGTCACGGAAACCCCTAAACACGCGCATTGCGACCGCAAACTGACGGAGCCGGCTGACGAGACATGTCGCCATGTGGTCACAGACCACATCACAATCAGACATTACACACCACCTGTCCAAATTTAGGTACACAATTAGCCGACGTGTTTCATGCAGTCGTTTAATTAATTAATCGTTTATTTTTTAATTACACTTCATCCCCACAAACGCCTCTAATAGTTCTCCCGCGATGAACTACATACGACCAAACAGATCCTTCCCCATCGTTCTTTGATAACTAATTACAGTATAATTATATCAGAACATTACTTAGCAAAAGAAGAAGTGAGACAGATCACCTACGAGGAAAAAACGATTTTATTTTGGCAGTTCGCGATCACCATTAGAAGACATTTCGAGGAGACATACGTAGGTATCTTGAAAGAAAAACATTTTCACTGTTTTCTTTAATACAATAATTCTTTAAACTAATATTCCGAAAAAACAAGTGGCTAGAATCAATTTGCGGACTTATAGATAAAGTCGGGGGGCACGGCAGTGCCCCCGCCAAGTCGAGCGCGAAGCAAAAGCAAACACTGCCGTACCATCCTTTACTGGAACCATTCTCTAAGTAATAATGAATATCGCAACAAATTCTGTAAGTAGTATAAAAGAAGTAAGCGAAAAAAGTAACCAACGCGGATTGCAACTATTCAGTGATACCCAGGGCTACTTGAATGGTCGAAGAGAACATAGCGGTGCGTAGGGATCCGAGGATAAGGCCTCGCTGTGAACCCGGACCCGCACATCACCGCTGATGGTGGAATCCGGGGGGGTTTTAGTGGGTATTCCCGGTGATAAGTCACTTCACCGTGCGAGTCCCACAATCCCCCTCGTCGACTGTCCTCGTCGGCGAGGGATAGTGCGTAAACGTCATTTCCCCTCCTAAAAAAAAATCAACACCGTTTATGTTTTATGTTATAGTTCATCGTTTCGTCTGCTTTCAATAATTATTATCTCTATTTGGAGCAATAGGCAACGTTTCAAGTATAGACAATCCTATCTCTCGGACTTTCACATGAAGGCCTGCCTGCTTGTCTAACACCTGAAACTAGGGCTGAACTAGGGCTGATTACAGTTGATGCAATTTGTAAATAATTATTCAGTGTTTGAATCGGTTTTTCGAATGAGATTCGTTACGCTGAAACGAAAACACGAAAATAGAAAACAAATATAATTTCGTTATTGCAAAAATATGTAAAAACTCTGTGAACACGACTTCAAATCCGATTGGCATATCGCTCGGGGGACGCCACTTGTCAAATACACTCTAGGACAAAAAAAGGGGACATGGGAACATTTTACGGACACTTTTTTATTGATTAAGTAGACTCTGTCGCTCACTTCGATATTTGCACAACTCAATATATACGAAATTTTTTGACTAAACTACAGCCATGATTTCTGATCCGCATTTTAATGTGTAGCTACAATTCCCACAGTGAGCCCATTCACATTTATTCCGGAGTTGCATTCCTTTGCGAATAAAATGGCGGTCACATCAAGGGGTCTCAACACAATTCAATGTTTACTAACACTCATGAGTCGTCAAAGTCTTGGGACAGTGCAACTGATGACTGATGACTCAACAGTAGTTATAAGGTGTAATGACATAAATAAAATAATCTTTGAAATTAACGATCTCTTGTCTTTTAAATCTTCAACTGAAAACAATTTAAAAATTAATTTTCAAAGCCAAAACTTATATCATTTTAAACCTCAATCAAAACTAGGCCATTTTTTTTTAACTTACACTTCAACTCAGCCTGCCACGGATTCGTCTATTCGTTGTTTGGGACAAATCTGTCAATTGCTCCAAACTGTATTAAAGTCCTAAAAAAGTGAAATCGATCAATGTTTGTTATCGATTCTTACAAAATTGTAAACCTTTCTTTAAGGTGACGCTGCGATGAACAATTAATTCGGCTGTAATTGCATATAAAAACGAGAACGCGCTTGCTTATGTCTTAAGGTCGTATGGGAAAAAACGATTTTTATTAAAAAAAAAAACTATAATGTATTTTAAGAAATCCAACTGCAAAATTTAAGTGTATGTTTATACTAATGTACATAGAACATTTGGAGGTATAAATTGGTCCCGTTTGCCTGTAAAATGTAAATCTGTGTTTTAAAAGAGGTTTCTTTAAAAAAAATTTCTCTGTTATAATTGTTTACCAATCATGTAATCCAACTGACAAAATTAAGTCAGTAACTTGAAGAAACAGATTACCAAACATCACTTTCATATGTTTTGTCATTGCTGAGAAAAATCTAAATCCCTGCCAACAAAATTCCAATTCGTCGCCTTTCAAACGTATGTGTTTGTGCAAACATTTATTTTCATTTTAAATAAGTGAAATTGACATTGTTGACATTTAATTTTGATCTATTAACACTACATATTGATATTACACTCATATTTATTGTAACGTATCTATCGAAATTTTATTCATCTTTGACTTTTTTTTTCATAAATACACAAGGTAAAGCATTGATAAAAAAACGGAATAAGTGCGAGTTGAACTCGCGTGAAGAGGGTTCCTTACGATGTTACCTATCCGCACAATATTGAGTGATTTACCATGTTATTTTAATATCATGGACTTCTTATAGGTTTTCCTATAATCTGTAAGTAGAAAACTAATTTCTGTATTTTTTTCAAAATTTTAGGTTTAGTAGTTTCGGAGATAAAGAGCGGGGGGGGGGTATTGGTCGGACAGACGGACACACGAGTGATCCTATAAGGGTTCTGTTTTTTTATTCGGACGTACGGAACCCTAATTACATGTAAATTTGAATGAAAGTAGATTTTATGTAATAAGATAAAATATTTGTATGTCGAACGAAAATTACAAAAATGTATGCACTGTACCATTTCTGGTTTTCTGAGAATCTGTCCTTTTGAGAATAAACCATAAATAATTACTCAGAGTGTGCATAGGATTATATTACATTTGATTTAGGACCTATGCATTATTTTTATTATAAATCATTAATAGTTTTACAAGTACATATTTCATATTTAGCTTTGTTAGCAATTTTTTAGAGTTCGTTGCTTATAGCGTTTTTGTTCATTATTTCATGGGGGCCTTCTGAAAGCTATTCCATAGGTTATCCGGTTTATTGACTGAAGAACCCAAGTAGGTACTGCCAATTCCTATAGCTTTTTCCTAAATTTTGCATATATGATATATGTATATTTTTCATGAACTGCACTGTACCAATATATGATCACGACAAATCCAGATTGACGTCGAACCAGTGTATACTTTTTCGCAGAATTACCAGTCGAGTGCGTTCCACGTTGCTTCGCTTTGACTCCATTGTTTATGGAAAATATTCCTATCGTAATAATGCTTTAATGAAACATTGGCAAAAGATGTTTTTGTATCAAACAGAGAGATTGGGAACTAGTCCTGGTGTAATGATATCCTGATCCCAGATCTCCTCATCGCGTGTTTTTATTAGACGAACAACTGATAAGAAATCGTACCTATAGAGTTAATGAGTTAAGTTTTAAATATATTGCGTAAATGAATCATGGATGGAAAGCGGTGACCCACATCAATCTTCATTGGGCGGCTAGCCAGCCAACACACACAGCTCTCTATGAATATCAACTAAATTGACTGTGCTGAATTGATAATTTCAAAGTGAGGCTAAAAACAATTGCATGATAATAACTGAAACAATTGTGCAGTATTTTCTATCGTCGTTAAAAAATTAAAAAAAAAAATCCAAGCTTGTTAAAATCGATACATTTAATTTTTCAAATTAAAAAAATCTTCAGATATATATTTTTTAATGAAAGTAAAATGAGTACATCGGCGATACCTTAACATTCAGAAAGTGCATCTTGTGTATTTCGTAAAAAATCAAAAAAAGTTTCAGGTTCATCCTAAATTAAAATTTGTATATTGATTTTTCGCAAGTTCATATATTACATAGTAATTAATTTGTCCAATTGTCTCTTTTGCAACTAACTTAGTATCCAACTTAGATGGTTTATCATAAATTTAAACCTACTACAAGATCTTTGGCTGAGCAGAGATGTCGCAAAATAGCACACCAATATTTAGATTGGCTTAGCTTACACGTCCAAGAAGCGTAAGCAACTGGTAGACGAACTTACAATATTTTCAGGGAATTAGTATCAAGTTTTAATTGGTGACATTTATTACACCCTCCTCTTCCTCCACGCTCCATCCCACTCTTGTTACTCAATTGTTTGTGTTTAGAAACTTTGTGGTTAATTTAGATTTAGACAAAGTCACCACCGACCGAGTGGAATTATTTATTAGATATACATGCTCGATACTAATAATAAAGTTAGTAACAAAGGATGAATTTCTAAAAGTTTTTAAAAAACAGGGTCGTTAAAGGCGAATGTTCACGTTTATACACTCCCAATAATATTTCTTCGTCCATCTTTCTTTTATGACGAAGAGCGTATTTTTTTATGATAAACATAACGACTTAAAACGACAGATTATTAACAAAGCAGTTTGACGGTAAGTGGCTACAGTTATTTATTTATTTATTTATTTATTTATTTATTTATTTATTTATTTATAATTTTAACAATTTAAAAAGAAATATACTTTAAATGATATTTAGTTATCATTTAAAGTATATTTTAGTGCTACCTAGCACTAAAAACTACCTAGGTTTAACCTATATGTATGCCACACCAGAGCAACAAACTAAGGAAACATTGTAATGGGCTCTGTCATCACTTACTCATTTTCACTAGACCAACTACCACAAACTTACCACAAACTTGAAACTAATTTGACGAGTCCGTTAGAAGAGTGGTTAGGGTGCTTGCCTTAACGCTCTGTTCTAGGGTTCCCGGGTTCTATTCCCAGCAGGGTCAACTTTGAAAAATTAACTTTTCAAATTTGGCTTAGGTCAGGATCTGGAAAGTAGTGGCAGGGCACACTGCGTTTCGCAGTCATTTGGGCAGCCCGTCTGGCGGCAGTAACCACCCTCTTATAGATGACCACCGTGAAATAACAGCACATGTGCGCTGTTGTGTTTCGGTGAGGGATGCCAGAACCCATTTCCCTATTCCCTCCTAATCCCATATCCTTAATCCTACTGTAGTCGGCAGCGCACTTGCAGCAGCTTTGGCGTTGCTTGTGTTATAGGCAACGGTAGCTACTTTTACCATCAAATGGACCCGCAGCCTGTGTGCTGATCTTAACATAAAACACAATTTACAAAGCACACTGCGTTTCGCGACCACAGATCACAGACCAGTCCATCTGACGGCATTAACTTCCCTCTTACAGAAATTCACCATGAAATAACAGCTTAAGTGCTTTTTTGTTTGTAAGACACCGCACTACAGCACCTAGGCTTTACTTGTGTTTATAAGTGACAATATCCATTTATCATCAGGTGCAATTTACATAAAAAACAAAGTGAACGAATAATAAGCACAAGTGATGCCAGTTCCGCTCATGAATATCTACGAGTACGCTGTATACGTCTAAGCGTGTCTATGGTTACATAGCGAAGCGTACGTAACTGTGTGGGGCATGCGTGTGTGAGAGTAAGAGGATTAGCAACTAGTGTTTGTTTCCAGTTGGTATTTGCTCAGTGTTCCCGCTTTATATACAGTTGGTGTTAAACGTTTAATAAGACACAACTTCAGGGCACCGCACAAACATTATAATGCGAGTCCTTTACATTGCATCGATCCTTTTTCTTTTAAATCTTTTTTAATCCAGTAGTCTAGTTCACAAGTTCAAATTAAGAAATTACATTTTAGAGTTTTTCGTTAATAAAAAAATATATAATAAATTTAAAAAAAAAAACAATTTTCAGAAACTTTTGTTGTGTAATCTTATTAAGTGTCATATAAGAAGAACTTTATTTTTATGTTAAGATCGGCAGACAGGCTGACGGCCCACTTGATGGTAGGTGGCTACCGTCGCCTATAACACAAACAACGCCAAAGCTACTGCAAGTGCGCTGCCGACTACGATAGGATTAAGGATAAGGGATTGGGATTGGGACTACGATAGGATGAGGGGATAGGGAAATCCCTTACTCACTCACCAAAACACAACAGCACACGTGCTGTTATTTCACGGTGGTTATTTTCTGTAAGGGGGTGGTTACTGCCGCCAGTCGAGCTGCCCAAATGACTGCGAAACGCAGTGTGCCCTGCCACTACGCCATTTAAACAACTATGCCATTTTCAATGTAGACCGAAATTCGGTAAAATAATTAATCTTAAAATGTCTAACTTTATATAAAATAAACTTGTAACTATTTATCCAACGGCACTTGATTCTTTAAAGGGTTAGTAATACACTGTAATTATCCAAATTTTTCTATTGTTATTTAATACTATAAAAAAATATTTAAAATATGATGGGCTCTATTTAGAGGCGGCCGCGAAAGTACCTATTTTCAGCGTTAAATTAAAATTATAAAGAACTAGCTGTTGCACGCGACGTCGTCCGCGTCTCTTTATAAAATACTATGTTACTTGTTGATAATGTAGCTTTCTATTGGTGAAAGAATTTTTAAAATCGGTCCAGTAGTTTTTGAGTTTATTCATTACAAACATACGTACATATATACAATTATTTTCTCTTTATAATATTAGTACAAATATAGATATAGATTTCCTCTAACTGGATTCTTAAGAAATAAGAAACAAAATTTTCCATTGGTCCTAGAGCCATGTCGTGCACGAGACGGAATCGTGAACAACGAAACGAGTCTATGAAAATATTTACTTAGCCTATACTTAGCGCAAATATAATGTTTTGTTGTCGTTATTTTGTAAGAGGGCCGACGTTAGAACGAGCGTTACTTTTAAAAGTAACTTATGCGGGACGTCGAAAGTTAAAAATTCATGAACATTCTCGTCACTCGCGCTCAGTATTTGTTGAAATGAGTTTCGAAACTAGACCACTCAAATCTCGCGACTCTTTACAAATTTAAGCGTTGCTCATTCCACATTCCTCGGGAGGGAACCTCGCTTTCTTACTTCGCTCAAAATCATTCCAAATTGTTTGTCTTCCTACTTCCTGTTACACTCGATGTACCCTCGCCCCCATCGCTTCAATGGGACATCATTAAATTATAAGTACCAATTATACTGGTATGTAATCGATTAACGTTTACTAATTTAATGATTGGGTTTTCATTAATAATTTATTATTATTATTGTTACATTTATATTTTTTGTTATGTCAACACTATTTTAATTCCTAAATGGTGCATATTAGCCTCCGTCATTAAGGAACGGTGAGTCTTTTGGAATAATTCAGTTCAGATTGTTAAATTTTCTAACGTAATTTTATTAAATGCTTTATTGACGTGCGGGAATGAATTTTGCTTCAAATAGTTATTTTATTTTATTTTATTTTTATTTTTTTTGTTTCCGGTTGCAACAGTAACATAATACTAGCCAAAACGACCATTGTAGCTTGTACGTACAATAAATATCATTTGGGTAGGCCTTTGCCTTTGGCGTGTACTTACTTCAATTTCATTTTCTTTGTTTGTTAGAAAAATAATTACATTTTAATTTCGCGTTATTATCGTCTAAAGGGATTTCTTGGAGTTAGGCATATTCTAAGGCGTTTGAATGTATCCTATTTCAGGAGGTTTTTTTACACGAAAAAAGCACTTCGGCTTTTTCAGTGCCTCCCTTAAACGTCACTGTGAGCACCCCATCGGTGTCCCGATACAGTTCCACGTGTGTCTTGCAGACTACCACGACTCCTGAACAAAATTTTGGTCACTTTCGTTTTTTTTATTGTTATGAATTTATTTTTTTAGTAATTTTTACATATATCGTGAAACACTAGAGGTCGAGACCCCTTTAGCTATTCCACAGCTCTCCTTCGGGGGTAAGGCTTTATCTCCTCTCAAGAACCCTGAAATTTAATTTGATTTTTTTTTTATTATTATTTTTTTTGCATTGTGTAATTATTAATTATAATTATAATTTTTTTATTTCTCTTTTATATTTAAAATATTTAATGAATATTGTGCCGCCCGACATGCGATTTTTTTTTAAATTCTTTTTACCTTTTTTATTATTGCCACAAAAAGTTACTTTATAAAAGAACTTACAGCACGACAAAACAGTAATAATCGTAAAGTTTTTATAAATGAACATATAACAAATAAAAACTTACGTAGGTACTATATAATATTAAATATTAATAAAGTATGCACGTGTGTGTATGTTTGTATATTTTATTAATATATCTATGGGAGTGAGTGAGTGTTCATAACCATATAGAGTTCATATAGGGTTGTAACTATTTGTACATCATAGCTTATACAATCGTTCAAAGCATAAATTATTTATTATTTTAACATTTATCATATTTGTAGATCTAAAATACCTCGGTTAGTAAGATGACAATGTCTGTATTTTGATATTGCATTTAAGATGCCACAGTTTGTCGCCTCGAAATATACGTTTACTTTTCGGCAATGTTCCAGCGCCCCCTTGGAGTCAGACGGCGGTGTCCGGCTCTCGGGACACTTTGTCTCTAGTGTAATGGCTTTTGTTAGAGCGTTGCGGTCGACATACTTCAGGCGCGACCTTTGACAGTAAGTAATCTCAACGGATGCTGCACCTGTGGTCACCTGACGCTGAGAGTCGCCTCTATCCGAAAGCCTGCTCGTCAACGTCCCCCACGGTTCAATGTCGATGTGATAGCGTACGCAATTTGTTAAGTAGCGAACAGATGACATACTCGATGGCGGTCTGTATTGCGATGGACGCTCCCCTGTAGCTGTGTGGCTCCATTATCTGAATAGGCTTGAAGCCAAGAACTCTCCAGAATGGCGAAACTTTTAAACGAGTATCCGAAACGGTTTACCATAATGGAAAGGGTTAATCAAGTTTTTTCCCCTTCGGTAATTTCGCCGCCACTCGGGCCGATGTTTTCGAACAACTATTATTTTTTAACGAAGCCGAAGTCCCGCTCCGTCCCCGGGGGCAGGTGGGAAAGGATTCGCTTTACTTTTAATTTAACGGATACCGACTCCAATTTGAGATTATGTTTCGTCTTAAGAAATTAATACTTTTCTAAGCTTTTTTATGCGTAAAACGGTTCTTGTCAAGTTCATTATTTTCAAGAAATGGGAATGGAAAGAATTGTCGTAAATGATTAGAATATTTTACCCAGTTAAATTTTTTAAAAATAGACTTGTTAATCTTGTCCGAGTGATTCAATATAATTAATGTGATCTGCTTGCTACAATACCTGTCAATTTACTACAATATTTTTTGTAACAGACTTGCTAAAGTCTCTTTCGTCTCCTGTATCTTTTTATTAGGTACATATTTATTTTCCCATAATAAAATTCGCCATGCAAACTAGCAATCTATTTTAGGACAAGTAACTACAATGCCTAGACACATAAGCAACAAGAGGAGGGTTGCAAGTGGCTCTGACAAGAAAAATGCTATTTGACTTTCTCTCTTCTACATGAAAACAAGTGTATTATCTACTCTACTATTCTGAACAATTTGTATCGCAAGGCTTTGTATGTGTTTGAAACTTGTTTATTACCTTTGTACACTTGGGTTATTTAATAGAGCTCCGGGAAAAATGTATATAAAATGATATTTTTTTTTATTAAAGATGGGTTTTCTCTTGGCCAACATCTATCCGTGTAGGAAAGATGAGGCCGACGATGAAGCGAGCTCATCCAGAAGATGCATTCGAACCTTGAAAAGATTTGGGTTGTATGAGCTCGGAAATACAGACGGGGACAGGCATTTCCAATCCTTAGCAGTGCGCATTATAAAAGATTTTTTAAATCGCTTGGTCCGAATTATAGAGATTTCGACAAGGTTGAGGATGGTAACCAGTCGTACGTCTGCATGTCCGATAGAAGAAAGGCGGTATGATCTCATGCAGCTCCCGAACACACCCTCCGAAGTAGGTACATCTTATAGAATTCAGACAGACAGGCAATTTTGGAAAATGAGATAACAATGAGAGAAAGTAAACCTTGGAATTCTAGTTTATTCAGTAAATAAATTTTCACGTCTATAAAAGAAGTTCTATTAACATTTTAACAATAAAAAACAGAGTCTTGGTAATCCACGAAATTTTGTTTAGAAATAGTACATAAAATCTGGATTTCAATGTGCATAACTTAACTCTGGGAAAGGATTACAGTCGAAGTTGGTGTGGCACTCACCTAAAAAGTTGTATCGTTACCAAAACTTCATAGTGGCGACAAATGCATCTGAAAATAATATTTTTTTTAAATTACCAACCTGCAAAGACAAGTGTCCTAAACGTGGAAATGTCTCTACCAGGGAAGACAATGGTAGAGACAAGTGGACCGTGCGAAAATAACTGCTACAATCACACAATGACAAAGATAGTTGTCGCATGTGACTTGGACCGAACGCTGTGCGCCGACTTAGGAACGCGAGGTCCCGCAACGCACATATGTCTTCGAGTAGACAAAATGCTCATTGAATTTCATAAGGCAGGATTACAAGAGATTTACTAGTGCCCTCACGAAAGCCGCTGACACCGAGCACTTACTATTTCAATAACAAGTAATTGAAAACATTCTAAAGCGTACCTATAAGCACATGTATTCGCACATAAATAGCCTTAATGTTTCCATTCATTTCCGTTATCATTACAAATGAATTCTTCCTCGATCCGCGATGACTGGCCGAAAGAAATCCGGATTGCGGCCCTTTGCAGATATTTATCTTGGCTTGGGAATCGATCACCGTGTTTTGTGTGGAAAACTGCTTACAGAGACAATGTTTAAAAAATTATCAGAGTACCAGGTGGTGCTGATTTAAAACCTCACCAGAATGTCAATAAATTAAGTTAAAATTATTTGATATTTCGATTAAACCGTGAACGTTACTCAGTGCAAACTAATTAATAATGAATTAAGTAAGTGATAAATTCTTGCGAGAAAAGGCAGCAGGCAGGCTATTTTATCATACTGAGCTACTCTACTGAAACGATGCTGATATTTTTGTATCGTGAATTATTTTAAAGGGAACTCAAGACAACTCGTGATTATATTCCTAAAATCGGATATAAAAAATATAGGCCATAGAAGTCGACACTTGACACATACGATACATCACTGGACCTCCTGTTCAGCACGAATTGTAGCGGGGTAGCTGGTTGTGCAATCACAAATGAAAGGCACACAGCGCACACTGGACTCATATTGTGTTTTGCAACACAGTAAGTACACTCACTCTATAAACGTTTCAGATTATATTTGTGAGGGCTGATCGATAAATAACAGCAATTGCGAATTTAGAATTCAAGCAATTTAAAGTAAGAGTTACATCTTCTTCTTGGCTAAGTAACTGATTTTGTTTTAACAAGCTTTTACCAAGCTGCGAGGAGTGAGCGCAAACTTTGACAGGAAATGAGACGCAATTGATGATTCTGCATTCTCACTCACCTAACTTGGCCCCGGACCACCTTTTCTGTTCCTAAAGATGAAGAAAACTATAAACAGAAGTCTCTCAAAAAGGAGTTTTCACAGGCACATGAAAAAATGTGGTTTTAATAACGAAATCAATAAAACAACTGTAAACTTTATTTTTAGTAGCCACTACCTTTTGCCCTCGAGTTCGTCTGATCCCCTTTTTTCTTAGGTGTTAAAACATTTATATATTTAGACTTTATTTCTCATATATTTCTGTCTGTTGTTGATGATTTTTATTTTTAGATGATCCCTCAGGAACACTACTATTTTTCTGGATGAAAGTTACCCCGTTTTATGTATCCCTGAAAATATGTATGCAAATTTTCATCACGATCGACTGAGCAGTTAAAGCGTAAAAGAAATAAATTCATTTTCACATTTATAACTTCAGTTAGAATTTTTTTAGTTCCATTACATAATTATAGAAAAACCTGTCTCGTTATTTTGTCCAATAAATTCTTAGTTCAATTTACTAATGCAACAATAAAACTAGTTACCGCTCCATTAAAGGACACCGTGGACATATTCTAAATAAATTTTGTTATGATTTCATTGTTAGTTATTAGATCAACGAACAGCATCGCAGGAATAAATTAAGACGTCAGGCCTTGGAGCACACTTGGCTTTTGCCAGTTACACTACTGGTGTACCACCGACTCTGTAAAAATGAGAAGTGCACACTCGGTCGTAGAATTACGCGGAATTTAATATAAAACTATGGCCAAAGCCGCCATATTTCAAGCGAGCTGGCGGCGGATAGCAGCGCGGGACACATCTGTGACGCCCCGAACTAGTTCCGAGTACTTACTGCTGTGTTGCATTTTTTAAAGTGCACTGCATATTCCAAATTTGTTTTGTTTGCCAAACTTCATAATATTGTCAGTAGAGCGACTACGAAACTTATAAGAAAAGACGTGCTCGTCTCATAATCATATTGTTTTGCTTCTCATATATTACACGACCGAAAAGTATACGTACATGTATCAAAACATCCATACCAATTCTACAACCACAATGCGAAATTAACTCGGTCTATGTATCTGTTAAGTTAACCCCTGTAGCTCAGACTGGGAATATATTTTGTTGATTTATATTATATTGCACTTGTTATATTTATGAATGAATCTATTTTTTTAAAACCTTTCGTTTAATCTCTGACAAGCAGTTATTTTAACATAATTATTTGCCTACATATTAAAAAGAGCCAGCTACGTACGTAGGTGATATGGGATGCCAAAGTCCTTTTTTTAATCCTCATCTTGTCTCCTCGAATCGTTGGATAGAGCCCTTTTGCACTGACGTACTTCCCATTGAGGTCGCTATTAAGTGACAACCATGTTATAATTACTTTATATGGTCAATGCATACTAACTAATAGCAAGTTTAAATGACGAAACGTTTCGTCTATATTCTGTGTTAATTCTTCTTGTATGTTTTGTTATAGTTATTGCGATTCGAAATTTCAAAGGTTATGAAGTATTGAAGACGTTATTATAAAACGCAGTAGGTACATATTTATATACTGAATGAGATTATATACCCAAATATTATAATATTATTGTCCCAGAAACTTGAAAGAAGCGTGAAAAGTGGAATAATAACAAAATGTAAAAATACTATGATAGTGGCCACATGATCTAACCTATAAAGTATATAACTTATTCAGCAGTTTAATAGCTGAATAGAACTAATTAAGATTTGTGAAACGCATACAAAGAGTTAACTGGACAGTTAGTCGACAAATAGCCTAATCGTAACTTTATTCGGATGTTGTGAAACAAGCCCTTAATCATTATTTTGACGGCCCGTTGGATGAGTGGCAAGGATGCTTGCCTAACGTCTCAGGGGCCCAGGGTTCGATTCCCGGCGGGGTCAAGTTTGGAAATTTTAATGTAATTTTCAAAAATTGACTCTGGTCTGGATTTGAAAAGTAGTGTTACGGCACACTGCGTTTCGCAGTCATTTGGGCAGCCCGCCTGGCGGCAGTGACCACCCCCTTACAGAAGACCACCGTGAAATAACAGCATATACGTGCTGTTGTGTTTTGGTGAGTGAGTAAGGGATGCCAGAGCCCATTTCCTTATCCCCTCCTAATCCCTTATCCTTAATCCTACTGTAGTCGGCAGCGTACTTGCAGCACCTGTAGCGTTGCTTGTGTTATAGGCGACGGTAGCCACCTACCATCAAGTGGACCGTCAGCCTGTCTGTCGACTTAACATTAAAAAAAAATTATTACTTGATTATAACCTTAATTTACGGGGATCTTATTTCGTATGTTACTTGTGTTTAATATCTAATTCACTCAATCTTACCTTGTATACCTCACGCAATTATAACGATCTTTTCCTATATTATGTCCTTCATATTAATACTTCCTATCTCTTATACGTCTACCTATAAGTAAATATCGTATACTTACCTAATCTTGCTCTGAAACTTACTCACCTTACTCACACAATTCTATGAGGAAAACCTTTCTTTTAAAGGTGTACTAAAGGTCGCTAATCAATTTATAAGTATTGGCAGGGCATACTGCGTTTCGCAATCATTTAGACTGCCCGTCTGGCGACAGTAACCACACCCTTATAGTAAACCAACATGAAATATCAGCACCTGTGCTGTTTTCGTTTCGGTTAGTGAGTTTAAGGGATGTCAGAGCCAGAGCCTATTTTCCTTCTCAAGCGGGATTACAACTCGCATCACGAGACAGTCCCGCAGAATACGCAGAATACAGTCCCGCGACTACCTATCCATAATTTTGGTTATGGCTCCATCAGATCTTCTCCGATGATTTTGCCAGTGTCACTTTTGAAAATAACAACATAAAAAACTCAAAATTCAAATTAAAATCAAAAGTAGCAGATCCCGAAACTAGTCAGTCAAGTCAATACTATTTTTTTTTATTTTCCAAAAAGTTTCGTCAAGTCCACCAAACAAATCAATAATATTTCCTTTAATAAGTCAAAGACTAAAATGCACAGACAACTATAAACTTTTGTTAATTACAGACTAAATTAAATAGCATCCCATAATGATCAGTCTAAAAAAGTTGCCACAATATTTTTTCTTATCAATGTTTTAATTGTGACATCTGTGAAAAGCTATTGGTGAGACGGCTTAGGCTGACCCACTGCGCTTGTTGAAATATACCCTCATTTGTCACTGTCGCGTCTCTGCTCCCCTTCGCAGTCAACCTGAGCAACTGAGGGCCGATTGAGAATGTGACGAGGATTTAACCTTTTCCAATATTTCACATAATTACGTTTGTTAAACATCTAGCTCGTATAATATAACATCATTAAAATTACGGACTCATTTAAAAATCCAGCGCCGTCCGTTTCACAAGTCGAGCATAAATTTAAGCTTTAACCTTCGTCAGAGAGAAAGAAGGAAAAATTTCTAGATCGAAATTTGAGCAACTTTTAGGGATCCCTAAACGTTTTCATCAAGTAATTATATGATTAGGTAAGGAGATATTTTAAAATGTTTCACTGTGACGAAAATTTACGAGTATATACGTCGAGATTTCTACTTCTCTCTCACCTAAAGGATAATGTTTCTTTCAGCCAATGAATAATCCTTAGCAATCGAGTGGATCTCGCTGTTCAGAAAGAAATAAAGTGTCCAAAAATCTATATTAGATAGTAAGCTTATCTAAATACTCTTAATTTATTAGAAAGTGGTGAAATGGTGTCCGGAACCCGAAGCCTTTGAGTATATACAACTCATTAGATTTTACGCCTGAGGCGACGTCCGTATTACTGGAGGCCACAAAGTAAAGTAAGGCTAAGTATATTATGAGAGTACGGTTTAAAATGTTAGGTTATAATTAAAAAGTTACAACCGTGGGCACACAACGTCTGTTGAACCATTACCAAAGTTGACTTATAGCAACTTTTATTTTCTACAATACACTATGATTTTTTATTAAATTATAAAGTGTAACATTTCACAAAACTACCCTTTTACGGTAGTTTGTGAATTGATACTACCCTTTTTAGAGGGGTAGATTTTTTTTTAGATTTAGCAAGAGTAAATATGGTAGTAATACACCGGTTTCTTGTGCCTTGCGATTTTATAATGAAATATTTCACAAATGTTACATAGACATTTTTTTCTTATAAAGTTGGACCATTTAAAAGGACTATATACAGTGTATCGTAATAATTATCATAACTTTCTTTTTGTTGTTTTTTTTTTTTGTGTTGCTGTGCTGTGTTTCTTATAATTTTGCTATAATAATGCTATGCTCTCCTGTAATTTAAATTCATACTTGTAATGTTTCTGTGTTGTTGTATGTTATGTCTAAGTATAATATATTTAGTTGGTAAGCATTGTCAAATAAATAAATATATTATACCATGCTAATTGAATATATCTCGTTAGTTTTGTTTTGGTGAATCAAAGAACTCTAAATAATTCTCTACAATCATATCACTAATTATTTAAAATTTATTAACTATTTATTTTGACGAGCCCGTTGGATGAGTGATCAGGGTGCTTGCCGTAATGCTCTGTTCTAGGGTTCCCATTTTCGATTCCCGGCAGGGTCAATTTTGAAAAATTAACTTTTCAAATTTAGCTCTGATCTGGGATCTAGAAAGTAGTGGCAGGGCACACTGCGTTTCGCAGTCATTTGGGCAGCCCGTCTGGCGGCAGTAACTATCCCCTTACAGAAGACCACCGTGAAATAACAGCACGTGAGCTGTTGTGTTTCGGTGAGTGAAGTAAGGGATGCCAGAGCCCATTACCCAATCCAGTCCTTTATCGTTAATCCTACTGTAGTCGGCAGCGCACTTGCAGCACCTGTGGCGTTGCTTGTGTTATATTGTTATCTACTCATATATTGATAATGTTGAATTTTTGTCGAACGAGACCTGATTTTTAGTCTACTTTGATACAGATAATTATATCATTAATCATAATAGAAAAGTGTGTACGAGTATATAAAAGAATGTAGTGAATATTCTGGACATGTAAAGGTTTTTAGGGTTTTAAATGAATTGTTGTTGCGTACAGTTTTCTGCTAAAAGGTAGGTCTTGTAGCCGAAACAGAGGCAAGAAAGACGTCAGCTGTGTTTTATTAGTGGGCTCTCCCCTCGGTTCTTCTCGCGACCAGAAAAAAAATGCTAATTTGAAGGCAAGGAAATGTCGCCTTCGTGTTATAAAGTTTCAGCTATGCCGCCGGAGAAGTGCCGTGATTAATGGCCCAAAAAAATATTCACGCTAATAAATACGTACTCTGTTTCATACTGTAGAATCAATAGAGTCGCCTGTCTGTCTTCAATTACCATCTCTGCAGTCACCGCACCGACCTTAGTTTGTAATGAGGGAAGTGTTACTAAGGGCCATTCTCGGCTAACATCAAGTTTGTTTACTCATTATCCCGTCCATTGAAACATTCGGGAACAATCGTGAACGGCAATCAAGAGTAGATTGATTTCTTTGTAGAAATAATTCTTTATTTCGCTAGTACACTCAAGCGGAAAATGTGATTATATAACTTTGGAACAACTTTGGGTCGAGTCGAGAGTCGTCTATTTTGTAAGTATAAATTTCAATTTTGTTTCCTTGTTGGCATTTCAATACAGGATAGTTTGTTTACTCACATGCAATATACGGAACTAGTCTCGTTCGTAAATTATGCGGGATCCCTTAGACAATTATCGTATTGTGAATGAAAGTAAAAAATAATAATATCGATTTCATACAGGAGGGGATCAATCGTCGAATCCTGCTCGGATTGGCAGCATTTGGGAACCTCCGAGACATCTTCTTATCTGAAATTCCTTATTTTCGACCAAAGTGTGTTGCCATTGATGACATATGGCGCTGAAACGTGATCTCTAACTATGGGCTTCGTGAGAAAGTGTAACGTCGCTCAATGAGTGGCGAGAGCTATGCTCGGGGTTACAATGTAAGATCAAATCAGGAATGAGAGTAGAGTAGTAGACGAACGAAAGTTACCGGTATAAGCCGGCGGATTAGTAAGTTGAAGTGGCAGGAGGCAGTGGCAGAGAGCCGACGGCCGCTGGGACCGGAAAGTTCTCGAGTGGAGGCCACGGACCGGCAAGTGCAGAGTAGGAGGTCTCACAAGGTGGACAGACGACCTGACAAGGGCCGCAGTTCGACGGTGGATCCGGGTTATAGGTTACTCTGACCTGTTCTTTTGGAAAATTAGGGGGAATTCTTTTGGAAATTGCGTTTATCTAGCAGTGGACCTCGTAGGGCTTGGATGCTGATGATGCTGATGATGATGCTGCTGCTGCTGCTGATGATGATGATGATGATGATGATGATGATGATGATGATGATGATGATGATGATGATGATGATGATGATGATGATGAAAAAACAAAATTTGCAATCGGCGACAAAAATTACATTACTAAATGTAATATAATAACTACATATTATATTCAGAATATATTCGGAGCATTGTATGTATCGACCCTCCCGCGTAGCAATTTAGTAATGCGGGATGAGAACTACAAGTTCCATGAGAACAGAGATTTAAATAAGGTAATAGGATAGACGAACAGACAACATTACATAGGATAGATACATCCTCTTGTACTGTTTATGGTAGATTAAGAGATTACGTCGTAGCACAGCTGTTGGTTGTGATAAGTGTACGTAAACATTTTCGAGACGAGTGTACGGAGAGACGTCGCAATGTTCAGCTACGATTCGAACACGTACCACTTAATCATTTCTTGCTAGTCCACAAACACCACACATAATGGCTGATTTTATCCTACTTACTTCAGTACGATCTGCCGTAACGTAAGTATGTGGTCTTTGGCAGTGAAGAATTTCCGAAATCCGACTTTTACGAATGCTGTAAACTGTAAGTTGTCCTCCAAACACACGAGTCGATTCGTAATAACCTTTGAAAAAACTTATAAAAGTGGTTAAAAGTTGGATATTATCACTCTTCCTAAAGAAGAGCATAGCTAATTCTTCTCCAAGTCTCTGGTGCTAAACCGGTGTCGGGTTAATCTACGCTTTGGGTCTTTGGCAGAACACTGCAGCCACGTTTCATGTCGTGTTTATGAATAACGAAATGGTTTTCAAGTGTTTTTATGAATCGGGACCTTGGAGAACTTAGATCCAGCCGCATGGACGGTTTCCCTCAACCTGCTAATTATACTGTCCATAACAAAGAGGAAAAATAAAGAAAAAATAATAATCAAGATGTAGGTATATTATATCTTAGTTAACACTAGTAATCATAAAATCTACATCTAATTTAATTCATCCTACTTTTCAAGATATTTAGACAGCAGAAAGCCAAGAGTCTGATTTCTACTTTAAGTATATATGATATCTTTACTCGTCATATTTGTGGCAACTAGTCGGACAGTTATAAACTGAGCAATCCGTCTAGCGGCAATGAGCATTCTCTACAGAACAGAATAAGACTAGTCTTCTGAGTCTTGGTATGCGAGTAAGGAGTATGCATAAACCCCTATACCTTCAAAGTTCCATTTCTAATGAGAAAAGAAAAATCTCCTTATATCAGTCATTGATCCGGTGAAAGGATCTAGTGAGAGTGAACCCTCGTTCCATTCCTGTTTCGCTATTTTTGGGAGATTGACGGCACTGCTACGACTCAGTATAAGTCT
The DNA here is from genome assembly GCA_910589475.2 of Bembecia ichneumoniformis. Taxonomy (NCBI): domain Eukaryota; kingdom Metazoa; phylum Arthropoda; class Insecta; order Lepidoptera; family Sesiidae; genus Bembecia; species Bembecia ichneumoniformis. The sequence goes on along the minus strand of OU342533.1, from coordinate 11,305,504 downwards.
AAGTCTATAGAAAAAATTGCATCTATTGAATAATTCTGAAAAGTCAAATAAAATTCACTATAAACTTTTACAATAGCACTCACCGTTATGTTTATATATACAAATAAAACTTTAGAATCGGTATCTGGCAGTGCCAAGTGAGAGAGAGAGAGAGAGAGAGAGAGAGGTGCAAATTGTTTCTCAATTTATATAAGTAGTGGCAGGGCACACTGCGTTTCGCAGTCATTTGGGCAGCCCGTCTGACGGCAGTAACCACCCCCTTATAGAAGATCACAGAGAAATAACAGCACGTGTGCTGTTGTGTTTCGGTGAGTGAGTAATGGATGCCAGAGCCCATTTCCCTGTCCCCTCCTAATCCCTTGTCCTTAATCCTACTGTAGCCGGCAGCGCTCTTGCAGCAGCTTTGGCGTTGCTTGTGTTATAGGCGTCGGTAGCCACCTACCATCAAGTAAAATGTCAGCCTGTCTGCCGATCTTAACATAAAAAAAATACAAATAGGTTTTAGCTCTTTATTTTAGCTGTGATTAGAGATGGAGACTAAACGAGGTCACCGTCTATTTGTTAGCTAATATACAACTAGAAAACTGACGAAAATAAGAGAGTATGAATGACGAAATTCATACTCTCTTATTTTGGATAAAAGTTGATGGGTAAAAGTTCACTCCTAAGTGACTTTTTTATTTGTTCTTTGCTTCCGCCAACAACTTACCAATTTAACGGTTTTTTGGCATGAAACTACCAATGTACTGTGCTTACATTGTTATTTGATTAATAAGGATAATGTTCGCATAAGTAGTTGATGTTCACAGATATCCCTTGTTGGCTCGTCAGTATTATTACATTCAGGGTAAATGCGACGTAGGTACTCTGAGCGAAACATGGAGACGTTTTTAACGAAGCAAATCTCCTTTACGTACGTTTCAGTGACCCGTTTCCCATTCAACGGCCGCCACTCTCTAGTAACTTTTACATAAAATCATTCAAATATGTTTTTATTTCAACCCCTTTTAATAAAACGCTGCCTTTAATATACTTCTAACCGGGTTCTAGTGATTTCTGTCGCTAAGCAATTTTCAAAGCGGACTTTTAATATTATACTCAACAAATATTATATGTGTGCATCTGGTGTGCTTAATGTATGTGTTTTAACATGTTTTAAAACGAATCAACAATGCCGTCTACTGTTCAACCTCGAGCTCGAAACTCTTTATGTCTGGCAATACGGAAAATCTTTTTAATATTACACGGCAACACGTTTTATTTTCAATCTTCTAATGCAGGATATCTGTATCTGCCTGAAAAATGAGCGACTTGGTCAAGAAAATTTTGAATCCATTCACGGCTTACTATATAAATACTAAATTTCATTTGATGAAACTATATAAATGTATTGTTACGTGCGGGGTGTAAGGGCGAAACGAAAGATTTATTTTCACAAACCAAGATGACTTCCAAAATCACTAAACTCGTCCAATGAAACCGTTAAACTTGCCACAATGATTCCCTTAATGTGTCGCCGGTTCACTGTCGCAATGGCTCCGAAAAGTCACTTTCGTATCGCTGGTTGTCGCACCACTAACTCATCTCGCCCGCCAGCTCTCTTATTTATACTTGGCGCCAAACGCCTCGGTGTATTTCGAATTTTGCAGAAAATATAAACAAGATCGTAAACAAGCCATCTGTTGAAATGTAAACTCTATGTTGTAAACATAAGGACCAATTTCCTTTGACACTAGTCGGGAAGGGGCGTGGAAGGGACGTGAACGCTTTTTACAGAACGTTCCATAGTTAGTCGAACAGTATAGAATAGATATACATATACTAGAAACAAAAACGAAACAAAATCTGTAAAGCGACAAGCAGATTTTTTCTTTTAATGCGACCTATGTGAATACACATTATATAGGTAGACTCTGGATCGAGAGATTCTGGCTGCTTCTGGCCCGTCCTTATTGGAAAATACTGACCGCTTTTGCCCGCGAATTTCATGATGATCGATTGAGTAGTTAGACCGTGAAAGCGTAATAAACAAACAAACCCAGTTTCGCATTTCTAATATTGCTTAGGTAAGATGTCCTACGGCTGACGTCTCCTTGCTGGACACATTCTTTTTTTCTTTATGACAGGTCCATGGTCCATGGTAACTAGTAATTGACTAGTAATATTAGTCAATTATTTTCCCACACTAAAAAGCTACACAGGGTTCGAGACTTGCCTGTTTTGTGGTTCTATCTGTGCTATTAAAAGACATAGTGAATTGAAATAGAATTTAGTCTAAAGGAGCACTGGAATGAGCGTTTAAGTAAAAATGGGCGAACAAAACGAAGGCTTTGTTTGAGGACGTGGAATCGCTTTACATTTCAAATTTGGAACACTTGTAATAGAAGGTTCCAGTTGAATTCAACGACGCGAGGGGCCGAAAGCAAGAACATTCTCTATGGAAATGAATGCCGACCGGCCGCAGGTAATTCTATTCAAGCCAAAGCGCCATGCCAAAGTGTCTACTAAAAACAATATTTAAACAAATAAACAGGCTAAAACTTTACAGATATATATATATATATATATATATATATATATATATATATATATATATATATTATAAATGGACGTTATAGAGATCTAACATGAGTACTTAAGTTTGTATTTCGGTTGTTAACATAAACCACGGTGTCATATGCACATAATTATGGTAGAGAAATGCTCTGCAGCGACGGATCGTAAAGGTTTACGTTCTGAAACCTAAAAGCACATTCGTTACTTCGCATAATAATATTTTAAGAGGGATAAAAATAAAACTAAATAGTGCCGATGTGATGCAAGAACAATAGCTGTTTCTCCTTGTTATTTTTGCAATGGCAAAATTATATATTAATTACATATACGTATGTATGTACATATACATTCCAAACTTTTGTAACAGAAATTTTTCAAGTTGTAATAAAACGCTGCAGCTTAGACGGCGCACTTATTTCTTTCTTGACGTAAGCTGTGTTCAGGCAGTGATAGCTTCTTGACGTAAGCTGTGTGTGAGGCAGAGACAGCTTCTTGACAAAAGCTGTGTGTGAGGCAGAGACAGCTTCTTGACGTAAGCTGTGTGCGAGGAAGTGATAGCTTCTTGACGTACGCTGTGTGCGACGTAGTGATAGTATCAAAAGTGATAGCAACAGACGTAGTGATAGGCTCAGATTCAAAAGATAAACTGTAAAGTTAAACTCTATAAGCAGATATGCTTATCCGAAAACACTAAAAATCTCGAATACATGTGAATTCCCACCGATTTTATTACCAGACGACCTTAAATACTCAAACTAAGAAATACTCAAGTCTAATTATTTTCTTCAAACACTCTTTGCCAATGTTAAAATGGGAAATCTGTTACTGACAAGAAAGTAAACAGTTCTGTTCAACGTAACAAGTTACGTCATAATAATATGAGGCGAGGGCGAGGGGGCATCAGGGACGAGTAATTAAAATAAAAATCCGGAGGCCCGACGTAATGGAATGAGAGATCAAAGAGCCTCTCTCTAATGAAGTAATTGAATTCTTCTTTTTATCACATCTTTCCTCTTCTCTTGGTGACGTCTCAGTCAGCTGTGGGGAAATTGCAAAAACAACCAAAGAGTGACGTTATTTGTTAATGTTTGTGTATTAAGTGAGTGGACAAACAAAAAGCATTTATAATGAAGGAACTCATTACTTCTCCCGCTAACGGCTATGAAATATTTAAAAATGTGATATATTTTAGTATCGTCCGGGGAGTTTTAACGAGTTCTCATACTGTCGTTCGGGTAATGACCGCCACCGCTATCGTCATACGTGCAATCGTCTTAATTGCTTCTGTATTTATTACACATTTAACTCCTTCTTTAAAACTTCCATGTGTTGATATTTTGTCTTGTCTCTTTCTGAGAGATCTCACGTAATGGGAACAATGTTAAATTTGGTAGCAGAGATGTCCGAACAGCCCTGACTGAAATAATGATCACTTGAGAAGGCTTGATATTTTCGCATGTATGTAAAGTTGCAATGGTCTTAGGTGGTAAACTATTTGATAGCCCAAACTCTTTATTCAGCAAAAACAGTTTCATACCACACCATGATGGTGTAAACGCTAAAAGAAAGAGCCAAATATGAAAGCTTCTTTCGAGTATTGTATGTTGTACGGCCTTATTATAATTACAATGTGTTCCATTAGGTACAGACTAATACAACATCTTTGTGTTCCATAATTTGAAAGATTAATTTGACAGATCCTAATGTCAATTTTTAAAATAATGTTACCAGCGTTATTTCCGTAGTGCTGTACTAATATCGGTTTTATTTGAATAGTTTTAATGTTTTACGGTAAAAATTTTACAGTCTTTTACAGTCTTGTATTTTACAGTCTTGTACATTTTGAATTTCGTCTTAAAGCGTTACTCGATAAAAATACCCGTATAAAAGTTATTTAGAATTAAGATTAAAAAAATTTAAGTGTTGTTTCAATCATCCCACTCTTTATCAAATTCTATGAATAATATTTCTAAAATTCTGATTCATCAAAATCACTAAAATCAATACCAACTTCTATAATAAATTTTTCGGTAATATCGTCCACTATACGTCCCAGTTGGCACATTTTATCCTCTGTTTTTATCACATATGAGATGCAGTGTTTTTACCGATGCGGGGTTAACTGCTTTATACCCTCTGATAAAAGGCTTCTTACCTCCGCTATTTTAAATATTTCAGGGAAAATATATATATTTCTTTAACAGTTTTTTTACATTATTTGACTCCGCACAAAATAAAACAATCGAAACTGATTTGTTCACACAAATACATCATCCATTTCGAAGGGCATCTCATAATACATAAAACATGAAGTCGTACATAATACGTAGAGTGCACAGACCACCAAAGATTAGGTCGATTTGGAATGAAAATAAAAACAAATATTCGAATTTTTTGTGTGAAGTTAAAAAAAATTGTATAATTTTATTTCAGCTGTAAAAATATTGTTATCGAAAAAGTATAAAATTCGAAAAGAATCTCAACTTATTGAACAGACTTTGCAAAAAATATATTTATACATTTAAATATATTTATATTAGTTAAGCTATTAATTCTAAACTAACTAATTTTCTAAAGAGAATTAAGCACGGTTCTATAAAACCGAAAGTTTCTTTAATAAATCCGATTAGGTAATATCACTATTTTTAGTGATGAAAAACTTGCAACCCGGGAAATGTCAAATTACTCCTTCGAATTACGGAACATGCTATACATACAATCTAACCAATCTAACATAGTGATATTATTAAAACAAAAAATCTATCTAATTTTGAGTGAAATGTTGTTTTTTAGTTTCTTTCTGTTAAAGCTAAGAGACACTTGTTCACGTAATTCATATATAACCATTATATTTAATGTCATATGAATTACAACACATGTTATATATGAACATGTTATATGTGAGTTATATTTCACTAACACTTCACTACCCTAACTTGAAAAGATTTTTTTGTTTTAGTCTTTCTCACTATATATATATGCCGTAGAAAAGTTGCATTGCCTGTGTTGAAGCAGACAGATATGAAAGTAATTTATAATAGAGATTCTACGGCGTGTGATCTGTCGGACGGTTCGCTTCTGGTGTCCTAAATAAACATAAACAAAGTTGACGTAACAACACGTCCACACCCCACACATGTACAGTTCTACATGACGTACAATCTACATGCACTGATGAATCGGGTTCAACCCTATCATAGCAACAAAATGTGGATGTTTTAAATACATTCCACACTGAAATACAGTATGAGTTTATTAAAAATTTGTTTCCGGACGTCCATTAACTCCCATACTTTCTAATTATTATTATTTTATACATTTATTCATTTTTATTCTTAATTCTAATTATACAATATATAATACAATAAATATTATAAAAAACTTAAAATTAGATATCCGCTAATAGCGGGGCAAGGCCCAAGCTACCGGTGGTTAGGGCTGCAGAGTGAGGAACCTCCTGACAATTCGTGCCGTGTCAAGAAGTACCGCGTTCTGTATCTGTCCCTTGATCCAGCCATAAGACCGTTCGCAGAAATGACGGGGCGATAATTGTCGAAACGACATCCCATTTATTATTGTAATAATGATTATTATTACATCTACATCTGAGATTTTAAAAATGGGGACTAACTTGAACCTACTCGTTTTCTCAATGACGGTCTAATGCTGCGTACTCCGGAAATAAATTATTTCAAATTTAACCAAAGTAGCTCCTAAATAAATTAAAATTCCAGGAACATATTCCGTTCATATTAACTATTCTCCAACCCCTGACAATATATTTAAGGTGGGTTATATATTGTTCGGCATATGTGCTGGAGACAGCGGTCTTTGCAAACAGGCAGAAGTGTTTCTGTTGAAATATCGTCTCGCAACCGACCAGCCATAGACCGGTGATTTACAGAAGATTGGTTGGTAAGCCGTAAGGGATCAGTCGTACCGTGCCGCTAACCGCAGCGAGTACACGCGAGCTAGTGGGACCATATTTAAGGATTGACTGCGGACAATGATGCTACGCAATGAAGCTCGATCGGTATCATAACCGGGGTATTGTGCTGGAGATTTCATAGCGCATGCGGCCGCGAGTAGTTTGTGTTTTATAAGACCCGTAAAAGAGATTAAGAGAGGATGTCCCGAATGCGGTGCGCTATGTCATGGTCACTGTAGTCGAGTGCAATTTGATTCAATCGCCGGGAGTAGTGTTACCGGGCGGCGGTAATTACGCGTCCAACGCCGCGCGCCGTCCGCAAACTGCGATGCTCCAGGAAATTGGTTCACACTTGCTTTTTGCAATTCTCCACTTTGTACGGCAACGAACTTTCCTCAAACCTAACCCCGAAGAGCGGTTTCCACATTCAGCTTGCATTCCGTCTCAGTAAACGTGATATAGCGAAATAAGAATTATGACCGACTTCGAAACTCCTGAACAAGAAAGGCGCGATAAATTAACTTGCGAGTTAACAAAAGAGCAGTGAATGGGTGCTCCCATATTGTTCTGTCAGTTGGCAGACAATGAGATACTGCGATTAAACGACATGCCTTACTAATATTACGCGTTGGAAATGAGAAAGGTGGCGACTACATAAGAGCATATATTATTAGGGAAATTGGTTTCTGGAAAGATCATGTGCCTGAAAGAAAAACAACCATGTATCTCATCATAAACATCAATATATTGATATTAATCAGTAAAGAATGTTACACGAAGCGTAATCGAGTGGCGTAAGATTTTATTAATTTATAAGCTCCGAAACGCGAAGATGCTGAGAGTCGGAATCGAAAGAGAGAATAAATCTGAAGGAGCTCTCCGAGGATTATACTGAACGCGCATTTTCATAATTAGGTCACGCAATTTTCATGTTTCTTTCCGCGTATCAATAAGTCGAGCGGAACTTCGTACTGTCTCATTATGGCGTTGTTAGTTTCGCATGTGAGCTGTAACAAGTTAGAAAAAGCCAACTTTGGAAAATGTCCGATCGAGTGGAAATAAAAAGTAGAAAGTTTCACTTAAAAACAGGAAGCCATGTCGAGCCAACAGCGAACAAACAATTGTAGAAAGAATCAAGGATCCTTAATGGATAGAAAATGGATGGTACATCGGAGCGCGCAGGGAAAACATTGGAGCAAATTTTGCATAGTCAGGCTGCTCTAGATGTACAGCACACTTGCAAGAAGTGAACACTTTTAAAATGAGAACACTCACTGCTGTTTCTGTATTTACAATTCACTAACGACCCGCCCCCAGCTTCGCCCGGGGTGCAATTTTTATATATGTGAATATTCCCCGTTTATCCCTCTTTCCATTAGTGAAAACCGAATTAAAATCGGTCTACCCGTTCACGCGTGATGCCGTGACCAAGGGAAATGGGGATTCATTCTTATATATAGAGATTTGTGTGTTTTTTATTTCGACTAAAGACTACGATATCTACTTGATTATGCTTTGGTATGTATATATACATATTATTATTATTATTATTTTATTTTAAGATCGGCAGACAGGCTAACGGTCATCTTGATGGTAGGTGGCTACCGTCGCCTATAACACAAGCAACGCCTAAGCTGCTGCAAGTGCGCTGCCGACTACAATAGGATTAAGAATAAGTGATTGGGAAAGGATAGGGAAATGGGCTCTGGCACTCACCGAAACATAACAGCAAACGTGCTGTTATTTCACGGTGGTCTTCTGTAAGGGGGTGGTTACTGCCGCCAGACGGGCTGCCCAAATGACTGTGAAACGCAGTGTGCCCTGCCACTACTTTCCAGATCCAGACCAGAGACAAATTTGAAAAGTTCATTTTTCAAAGATGACCCTGCCGGGAATCGAACCCGGGAACCCGAGAACAGAGCGTTAAGGCAAGCACCCTAACCACTCATCCAATGCATACTAATGCCCGGTTCGTCCTAGGTCACAGGACAACAGGTCTTGTGCAGTTTTCAAAGCGATAATGTAAGTTTGACACTTCTTGATATGAAGTTATTCGCGATCCTCGTCTCAGGCAATCGTGGCCTTTGGATGGCGGCCAAGTACCACAGTGCGGGATGAAATTTAATACGCCACGCCACTGAATATTTATTTATGATAATACCTACATAATGATTTATATTTGGATTCGTTTCGGCTAATAACTTCTCTCCACGTACTCTGTTTGATCACAGACAGTGTTTCAAATATTGTAACTTATTAGGGACATATTTTCATTACGATTAACATTTTGTTACCAACACATTGCACTATGTCCCAGAATATTATATTCGTTTATCCAAAGTGAACGCAGTTGTGCTGCTTAAAAGCTCAAAGTCACTATAAACTAAAAAGGTAAATAACGAATGGTACAAAATTTATATAAAATAACAAGGTACAGATATGACTCAGAACGAGCACAGGATGGTTGAATCTATTAAATTTATAAGCGACTATTCCGCGAATAAAATTAGTTATTATATTTGCAATATGTAAATTTTTAAGTGTCATGAATCCTACAACATAAAACCCTTTTTTGTTGTTTCATTATTGGCCCTATTAACCTCTCTCAATTTACCAAACGGTAGCGTAGTTACATTTCAGAGTCTCCTAAAATATGAACGGACGGTAATTAAAAACTGGTAAATTATTTTCAAATATGTATAGGCAAAATATGAATGGTACCGTGAAACCGTCCAATTTCGCCCACTTTTTAATAATATTCTTCGTTTTCGTAAAAAAAATGTATGGTTTGATATATTTTTTTATGTGCAAATATAGACTATCTACTCATAGAATTGTGTTACGATAAAGAAATAGTTCTTAAAAGTTCTTAAGAGGCCTATGGTGATTTTGCAACGATTTCAGTCAACTCATTTTCGTGATTTTTCATAAAATAAACAGAGTTGAATACTTTGTAATATGTCATTAGAAAGATTATTTCAATAGTAATGGAATAAATGAGCCACATTTTTGATTTATTTCTGTAATTTCGATTTATCCACCATGTTCTAACACCCGTTTCAGAAAATTTGATGTTCGGGGACTCAATTTTTTTGCTGTTTTCAGTCGACATCTCAGTTTAAACTTAACGGAAAAAATACTGTGCATTGGCATAGAAGTCTTCTAAGGAATGAATGAAACAATTTTTTATTTTCGTACAAAATTTTCGAAAAATAAAATATAAAACACAGTGAAATTTTCGAAAATATCCACCCAAAACTGATGCTTTTTCTGAATAGACTAAATATTATTTGCTAGAAATAAAAATACCACTATAAACTTCACATCATCAACTACCCAAGTAGCACAACTGGGTGGGAAATAGCTCGTATATCATATCTATTTACATACTTAAGTGAAATATATAGCCATGATTAAGTTCTATATAGGTGGAAAGAACCCTTAGGCAACCAATATAGAACCACGGGGAGAAAAATTACAGCCTATTTTTGGTTCTAAATTGAATCCATAAGAGATCTCACGATTACCTTAAGTGTCTATTAGAACTATGGGTGAACGTTATGCGCAGTGAACTATTTATTCACTCATTGACCGAATTAATAATTTCAGTTCGGTCAATGAGTGATAAATGAGACGCCAAAGTTCCTTTGAGTGGTGTGGCAACTTGTCAATAAGTTGTTTTTTAAAAGTGAATGTTATCTGCCATTTTAATTTTAGATTTATACCTCTGTTTGGGTAAATGATTAAAACTTCACGTTATACAAGCAATGAAACAAGCACGAAAGTCCTGCGAATTTTTTGTTACTGTGAAACTATAGTATGGTTTCTTTGTAAATTTCGATGCGCCTTTGATTTGATCAGGAATATTTAAAAAGAGAGTGCTAAATCAAATAAGGAATTGATACTGATAAGAAATAAAACTGTTAAAAACCTGACCTAATGATTGTAGGTTACGTACAATGTTAAAGTAACATCATCACAACTATCAAAAGTCTGTGATTATGCGCAAGTGTGATAAAATTCTGTTTAAAATAATTCATTTTCAAGGACTCCAATTTGTAAACATGGCGAAACAAAAAAGATCTTACAGTGTTTATTTTCACTTATTTGTTCTCTATTTGGAACTATCAGGTCTGAAAATCACTTATTTGTATCTTGCGAGTGGCAAAGCAGTGAATGCTATTACCAATACTAAAGTAGGGCCAATTTAATAGATCACATTTGACATCTGTCAGCTTAGGTTCATAGTAAAGCTTCATTGACAGCTTCTGTCATTATTTCAATAAACGTTCAATAAACATTGAACGCTATTCTTCAATTATAGCGTTCAATGTTGCACAGTAATTTTTTCAGATAAAAATAGACGTTTATTGAAATAATGACAGAAGCTGTCAGTGAAGCTTCACTATGAAGCTAAGCTGAAATATGTCAAATGTGATCTATTAAATTGGCCCTATTTTAATTATTTGCTCTTTTGTAGGACGAATAATGTTATTTTGACAAGGGCAATAGAAATAATAAAATACTATGTCCTAATTTTCGAACTGTTAGATCGTTAGTGGTTTGAAATAAGTGAAAATAACTGCTTTTGGTTTTAAAAACCACCTATTGAGACTTTTATGAGTCTATTGAGACTCCTATTTATGCGTTGGAGTGGCAATAAGGTACTTCTAGGCCTTAAAAGTTGCAATCACTTAGGGTTCCAAAAGAGCCGTAAAATTATCTTTTTAGCCACTATTGGTGATATACTACTATATTATACTTGTCATTTGGAATTAAAAGTTCCAAATAAGGGTATGTTCCCACTTATATGTAAACGTTGCTTATAAGTGACTTTAGGGCCTTATATAGCACTATTGCTTCTTATATAGTGACAATTAAAACCTGCATGCAACTTTAAGAAGCAAAATCTACTTTACCCAACCATAAGTAATAAAACAGAAACAAAAAACGTTCCTAAGCAACTACAAGTGAGAGAATGAACTTATATACAATTTTGAGTTGTATTTAAAGTTATAAGTTTTATCAAACACTGTTAACCCACTCATTTAGAACATAAAGCTATAAGATAAGCTGCAAAATTCACTAATGTGCTGCTTGGGTACTTGTATGCAAAAAATTAAAGAAATAGATTTACAAAAAATACTTTAAAAAAATTCCTAAAAACACGCAAATCTTGCAATATATTAGAAGACACATTCCCCCGGCCGGTCAGTCAAGCGCTGCTAGAGGGAGGACGTATCGCTTTTCGTTGTGCGCCCACGTGACTACATCGAGCGATCTGACTGCGAATCGAGCAAACAATATAGCGCAACCAAGAAGTATTGACAGTTTGTTATTTTATTTTATTTTTTTGTGTTGTCTACTAAACATTGATGAAAACTATGTTTTTAAAGGGTACTTAATTACGATGTACTCGTCTTTAGTATGTAATTTGTATTTCAGATATTCCTTGTTTTGTCTTTATTACGGAGATACTACATATCGAAAAAAATTAAATAGAATTATAAGTAATCCAATATCCAATAATCTAAAAATGACGCGTTACAGAAAAAACCGCGCCTTTGGCGTTGTGAAACGCAAAAAAATATTTCATGGATTCAGAAGGTAGGTAGGCACAAAAAATATTTAATGGACATAATTTTTACTACCTTTATTCTTGTACTGTCTGTCTGTCTGTCTGCAAACAAAATTTTGACTCGATTTTTTCACCCACTTCCCGTAATCCTACCGATCTGAAACTTGGCCAATATACTTATTCCCAAGTTACATTTAAAAAATAAAAAAATATATGAAAAAGAGTGATTTTTTTACTACATTTATTGTAACTTGTACTGTCTGTGTCTCTAACTGTCTGTCTATCTATCTGTCTGTAAACAAGTCATTGGATCGATTTTTCATCCACTTCCCGCAAGCCTAGCGATCTGAAACTTGGCCAACATACTTGTTTAAAAATACTAAATACTAAGATTGTAGGTGGAACGAGAAAAATTATAAGCGCGAAAAAGCTACGATAGCTCAGTGAACATCGGCACGGATTTTGTCGTGGATAGTGGGTTCAATTCCCGGTCGTGGATTTTTTTTTATTACTACTTTACTATTATACCACTGACAAGGTTCTCCGGGAAAGAGTCGCCTGGGGATTCCCCTTTATGGCGGATCATAGAGTACAATCAATTTCATACCGTAGGCCTTCTTCACGAAGGCTGTACTCAATGTTATGTGTCGGAACGATTTTGTGTTAGTCGTTCTACTGTTCAGAGGACCTGAACAAGGTTTCAAGAAACCGGTTCTTTGAAAAGAAAAACGGGATCAGGAAGAAAACGATATACTGAGCCCAGGGACGATCGATATATTATGAGTCAAGCTTTACGAAATCGGAAGTTTACCTACAATAACATAAAAGACAATGTTGAAGATGTTAGAAATGTGAGTGTTAGCGTATGGACCGTCAGGACTTCTAAAAGTCGATATACACAGTCGAAGACCAGCTAGGGGTCCTAAATTACCCCGTGAGATCCATATTGCAAGGTTAAGATTTTATAAAAAAATCACAACAAAAACGTTTTATTTTCTGGTAAATTGATTTGTAACAGAACTTATGGCTGTACTAGGTATAACTAATTCATTATTATAAATATCTTTTAATTAGGTACCTTCCTTGAATTTTATTAATGGTTTCGGGTTTCCGGCATTATGAAATCTTTATACTCGTATTTAATACTATATAGCCTTTTGTCCATACGACTTCGTACGCATGGATTTCGGATTTTTAACAGTTTTTTGGACATCCTATTGGAGCCTTACACCTTTCCGGGATAAGTTATTTACTATTGACCCGGCTCATAAGGCCAAATTTCTAGGAAATCAGTCGAGTAATTTTTGCGTAATGCTGGTATCAGGGAAATAGACAGACAGACAAAAAATTATAATGTTTGCTGATTCGTCAGCTTCTTATATCGATAGTTATTATACCCAACATAGTAAAAAAAAAAACAAACAATACTAAATAAATAATAATAAACGATAAATAAAAAATCAATAATAAATAATGAATTGGCTTTCTCTACGATTTTATTATTAGAGATTTACTCTTTCACACATATGTATCAGTAATGGAGGTACAAACCCAAAAATATTTAATACTTATAAAGTAACTATCATTGTATTACTTTTTAATAAATATGAAAGAAAAAATATTGAAAAAACATAATTTATTACTTACTATCAAAAATATATGGAAAGGATCAAAACCGTTTACACCGACTCGACCGCTGTCCGTAGTTTAGTTCACGAAAATATCACTTGGCAGCGCCACCGCCGCGCGTCAAATACCTATTGTCGAGCGGCGCGATATCACTATAGGGGCCTTAAATCTTTAAAGAATTTCGAGAAATTTGATATTTTCATGGTGGGCAAAATTACCTTCACTTTCGTCCATCTTTGCCCAAGCCCATTATTTGCTAAACTATAGCTCTTAGAGCATTCATGTATAAAGACCACAAAGAGTGTTGGGCAAAATTGGTCTAAAAACATTAAAACCAATAAGCTAATAATAATAGATTCGTCTAGAAAGAACTGGGCAAATTTACCCACCAATTTACAATTGTTTTCATACAACCAACTTGTAAGTGTTAGGGTTGTCAAAAACTGTTTGATAATGTTTGAAAATTAATAAATCACTTTAGTGGTACAATTTTTTTTAATACAGTACTTATAAGTTCAATTACAAAACTTTTATCTAACTTGTTCTTGGTACAAAACGTACAGATAGTGTTTATAACATATCTTAGTATATTATCAATAAATGAAAAAAAAAATTTAATCTTAAAGGGAAAACCCTTATTTCGAGTATTTTTACTTATACTATTGGTACTTTGAAATTAACGTTTGACATTGAGATCAATATATTTCTATCAATTTAAAATCAGTCATATCTTAAGCAATTACTTAATTTTTGGTCATTCATTAACATTAACATTTGTCCAATGGCCGTCCTGTGCTTTCATTTCATGTGCTGTTGACGTTCAGGCATCTCTTGTTGTTATTGGTTTTGCAGCAACTGCTTCACATGCTAGTTGCAGCATTTCGCTTGAGTAATTTCTATACTCTGTGAACCCAGACGTCTCGTTGATTTTCGCTCTCGAATTCGAGGTTTGCAATACACGTTTTCCTAAAAATAAAAGATAAAATGGCAATGGAAGATGATTATGAGAATAAGAAAATAATTTGTACCTTTCGGATTTTTAATTAATTCGGTCATTAGACCTCCAATTTAATATGTATTTACATATTCGAACTCAAAAAATGTAGTTATAAAAGATACCAGAAATTTTACAAATAAAAAAATATAAAAAAATTTTGCAGCTATAAAAACATCAGACCCAAATTAATAATTTAAATTTAAAAAAAAAACGATTATAGTTAGTTCAAAATCTTTGATCATACTCTTAGCCAATGTGAAATGAAAAAGTGACAACCCCAGCACATATTTTAGAGCGGGCAAAATTGGCAGATACGAGATGCTACGGTTGCGGTTTAAATTGCCCACCATCATAATTCACGATTTAAGCTACTTACTGCATAGAAAGCATTAAGTAAATGTTCTGATAACCTTTGTATACATTATGTAAAAACGAACACTTACCTTTGTCGTCGTCATTTTTCAATATTTTAAAATCACTGGAGTCACATTTCGCCCGCAACAAAACACCTTCGACAAGCTGTTACAGCCAACTGAATGAAGTTGGAACCAAAAGCAATTCGTAGTTTTACCATTAGTATAACCTGCTTTCTATTAATCCATCCAAAATTTACTGAAAGACTTTATTTTTTTTTTAATTCAAATTTTAGCTTATTTTTGACTCAGCGGGCAAAATATCCATTAAGGGCAAAGTTGGACGGTTTCACCGTATCAACAATTTATTTAGTTTGCTTTTTCTGTCTTTTCATCTTCTATATATAAAAATTAATCCCTATTTCTCCTGGTCATGGCATCGCGCGTGAACGGGTAGACCGATTTTAATTCGGTTTTCGCTAATGGAAAGAGGGATAAACGGGGAATGTTTTAGGGTATATAAAAATTGCACGCCGGGCGAAGCCGGGGGCGGAACGCTGGTCTTATATATAAAAATGAGTCCCCATTTCTCCTGGTCACGGCATCACGCGCGAACGGGTAGACCGATTTTAATTCGGTTTTCGCTAACGGAAAGAGGGATAAACGGGGAATGTTTTAGGGTATATAAAAATTGCACGCCGGGCAAACCCGGGGGCGGGCCGCTGGTAATATATAAAAATGAATCCCTATTTCCTTTGGTCACGGCATCACGCGTGAACGGGTAGACCGATTTTAATTCGGTTTTCACTAATGGAAAGAGGGAAAAACGGGGAATGTTCTTATATATAAAAATTGCATCCCGGGTGAAGCCGGGGGCGGAACGCTGGTAATATATAAAAATGAATCCCTATTTTCCTATCTCCCGCGTGAACGGGTAGACCGATTTTAATTCGGTTGAACCAACATCCTCACTTTAAAATTTTAAAAAGAATACACATTCGTTCAAAGTCGCTAATAGATTTTCGTTTTTTGACCTAATAGAAAGATTTAAAGTTTTGTGTTTTGTATATTCTAGACGTAGTTATAATTTTTAAGTGAAGTTTTGTTAGACTCGAAGGACATATAAAGTACTATTAGCCGGTGTTCACTCGCATTGAGGAGCGCCGTTATGATTTCGCAATGGTGTGATAAATATTATTATTCGTCAAGGCAACAAATAAGCTAAAAATCAATGTTAGAACAAAAAAATCTTGTTCTAACATTGATAAGAATGTTAATGTTGTGTTTGTTTATTTGTAAGTTCTGAGTGACCTGAGTGAGACCCATATTGCTTTAAACATACTTATCTCTAGATATAATACCCTTATCTTTTTTTTATGTTACAGAAAATAAAATAATTTCATAATTTCAAATTAATTCTTATTTTAAATTACTGCCTATAAATTATTTTGTTAAAAATTAAAATTTATAAATGCACATTTTCCGGAAGCATGATTCAGAAGCATCAACAGTAGATTGTGGTTGTCTATAACGCCGATTATGAGTCGTATAGCGTTCCCAAGATGAATCGCGAATGAATTATATAAAAATGGAAATTAAAAATCCTCAGCCAGGCTGACGGTCCACTTTGAGTAGCTACAAGGAACACCACTGGTGCCGTGCAAATGTGATGCTAATCTCTAGGATTACACTCACACCGAAACGCAACAGCACACATGCTGTTATTTCACGGTAGTCTTCTGTAAAGGGGTTAATGCCTCCAGAAGGGCTGCCCAATTTATGACTGCGAAACGCAGTATGGCCTGCCACTAGAAAATGGATACTAAATGAGTTGTAGAATATAGAATAGAATTTGTCATAATGTTTTAAAGCGCTTCTGTCTATTGGCACACCGCTACCTAACAGCAGACTATGTTTGGGACCACAGAACGCAATGTCAGAACAATAAATTGTAAACACTAAAGTGGTGGGAGCTAAGAAAATGTTACTGACACAAAAATTGTAATCTCTATTTTTACTCTGCGTGTCGTGTACATTTAATATTGCAGCTCGAAACGAGGTTGGAGCGCACGACCATCGGCCGGATATTAAAGAATCAGGAAATACAAGAAAATTATTAGTCCCGATAACTTAGTAACGTATCATTTTGCTAAACCCGCCTTCGGCTATTGATAGATGGTATAGCCGTTCTATTTCAGCGACGCCATGAGGCTGCGGCCATTTTGAAACGAAATAACACACGTTTGTAAAAATTCACTTGTGTCCTCTACACTTTGCATAAGAAGCCTATTTCATGGATTATGTAAATTACAACCCTTACTTTTACAATAAAGCATGTTCGTAATACGGGAAGTCCTTATCAACAATGGGAGGCTGTAAATAAACCAACATAAATAAACCAGGAGCATTCACCAAATCAACGTGTCCACGATTACAAATTTTACGACGAAATCCCTTCACTTATCGACCTGATGCCTATTGCTTTTTGAATTATGAGTACTTTTCCGTTTTTATATATCCTACTTTGCTGCTGATATAAAACCCTGACACTGCATCGAGCAACTGCAGAAGGAAATCTTCTTGCTAAAGTAATAGCTAACACGCTCAGAAGTCACCCGTGAACACCATCTAACAGAAGACCATAGGAAGTAACAGAACGTATACTGTGGTGCTTCGGTGCAATACTCATTAGTCTATGTAGTTCAATTAATTTGAACTATTAGAGTCGGCAGGGCACAACACCTGATGTCGCTTGTATTCTAAGGCGACGGTTGGCACTTAGAAACACAACGGCAATTCACTTGATGGTAGTTAACACAAAAAACGCCATAGAGATATGCAAGTATACAGTCGACCTTAACAGGATGTAGGGTAAGGGTAATGAGCCCTAGCACTCCTCACCCATTCACTGAAACACATCAGTGGCTCTAGCATGAGTTTACGATACTACACTCGCTAGCGAGAGCGTAAAACATTTATATGGAAAATTGATAATTTGACATTGACAGTTCACGATTTTCCATACTAAATTTTTATGTAGTATCGTCATGGAAGTAATAAGTACTATATATCGTAAACTCATACTAGAGCCTCTGGACATTGACGTTATTGCATGGTAGTGTTCTGTGAGAAGTAGACTACGACGCTGTGAGCCCATTAAGGATATTCATTCTATAACGGTATATATTATATTGATATGTAGCGGAATAGGACTGTCTGCTTTTTGTATTGTGAAGCAAACAATACAAAAAAATTTCACATAGAGTCCTACTTTTTTGATCGATCCCATAAAATAATTAAATATTTAACGTTGCTATATTTTCCTATTTTCCTATTAGAAATCATGGACGAGATCTATGTCCTCAAGTCAATGAAAGATGAAAGATGAATGAAAGATGAGTTTCCCAACCCTTAAACTTATATATAATGTGGCGAACACTAGTTTTTTGCGCAAAAAGGTTTTTATTGGCGCAGCATACGGCTCTATAAAGTTTTATTACAAACGTAAAGGTTCGCAGGGATGTGAGTCGGTACTATTTTAAAAGTCACCATCTGGCCCTAGGATAGAAGTCTTGATCGCGTGTGAGATGCATCCACTGACTTACTGAATATCTGACCTACTTTATACACAGATCCTTAAAGAGTAATCTTACAACCTAATGAACTTGACTTTAGAATCGATTCACATATGCTAATGGTTCGCTTACTGATAAGTTGACTCCTATATTCAGAAACACGAGCAGTACCAGAGAGGATGAACGGTGCGCTTGAAGTGGGAACATCTACTGACATTCCTTACTCGTGTATCAAAATATTCACCTATTAGCACACGTGCTAATTCACTTAAGACCTGTCGAATGTGCTTCAATAGTTATCTCCCCGCTTCGAAAGTGCTATGAATGAATAATGAACACTGAGGGGACGCTTCGGTCCGGAAGACGATTCATAATTGATGCTATTTAACACAACAATCAGTGGGCGAAAATTTCATTGCTGATTAATGGAAAATGGCGAATTTCATGTAGAATAATCGCAAACCCATCTCCGATTGTTCAACCTCAATCACAATTCAATCAGGCCTGTTTTCATATCGACCAATCGAAATATCATTGGAAATGTCGCGAACAGAACAACCGTGATCGGAACATTCAACAGACACCTCACGAGCCTCTCTTACAGACGGAATAGTCGCGCCCTTTAACGCGTTCCTACTTTCTATACGTAAATATTTCTTTACTAGCTGTGCCCGCGACTTCGTACGCGTGGTATTCGGAATAACGCGTAACTTTTTTGTTTGTAAACAGATTGGAATTTTGTGTACAAATATTACCGGAAGCTTGCTACAATACATCTGTGGAAACCACATGAAAATCGATTGAGCCTTTTCTGAGATTAGCGTGCACAAAGGCATAATAGGCAAACAACGATTTTAGTATAGATTATAAAAATACCTTCGCAAATAATGCATTATTTTAGAACAAATTTGATTATCATAAAAAAATTTACTTTTTTTAGAACTTTTAAAGGGCTGAGTGAGACTTACTTTTAACGCAAAAATCACGTATGACGAACAATACCGTCACACGTGATTTTTGCGTAACTTTAACTGTTTACGCAGCGCACGCAACGGAAGCTCTCAAAAGGGATTCCCGTTTTTTCAGCATTTTTCATTGAATCTCCGCTCCTATTGATCGTTGCGTGATATTATATAACACAAAAAGAATTTTTCAATTCGAACCAGTAGTTCCTGAGATTAGCCTGTTCAACCAAACAAACAAACAAATTCTTCAGCTTTATAATATTAGTATAGATTTATCTGTATGTCCTTGTCTGTACTTTTTTTTTTCAAAAATTCCACTGCGTGCTGATTAAAGTTGGAAAGCAGCGGGAATAAATTATCAAACAGAACCAAAAAAATTTTTTTTTTTCGAAATGACAGTGAGTCATTATAATTTACTAATGTTGGCCCAATCGTTTTGAAGATGGGGAAAAACTAAAACGTTTCCAGTTTTTATTGACAATGCTATAGATAGCTCATTGTAAGTAGATGCCAAAAAAAGATATGAATGAAAGATAATGAAGAAAGATAATGATTCAAAAATGAGAATGAAAGATTCATTTGTATGAAGTAAAATATGAAATATTAAACGCTCTGCTGTCATGTAGTGTTGACGCGACGTGCGTTTATTTACCGCTATCGAGAGCGACTTGAGTATTCCCGTGTGTTTTCACCATGAATGCTTCCCAGAAAACGATTTTCCGTATCGGTTGGTGACGTAAAGGTTTTCTTCAATAAATACATTTGGTAGGTGCTCCGATAAAGCAGAATTAATTTCAGGGTTAAACAAAATCCAGTTGACGAGGAATTATTGCGATGCCTCTTGGTTTTTCCCAGCAATCATCAATACAAAGCTTCATTACTTTCTCTTATTCGCAGAATTTAATTTTATAACTTTTCTATCTATAATAATAAATAAAATTGAAGTATCTGTCTGTAATGTCACAACGACTGTGTTTTGTTTTGTTCCGGCTATGTTTTGTTCCGGCTAATCTCGTAAACGACTGGTCCTATTTTGACGGAACTTTCACTAGCAGATAGCTATTGTTTAAGGAGTAAGTTAGACTACTTTTATTTTAGAAAAATGACAAAAAAATAATACCGCGCGCGCCCAATGCGCATGCCGCAGCGAAACATTCAAG
Source organism: Bembecia ichneumoniformis (assembly GCA_910589475.2). Classification (NCBI taxonomy): domain Eukaryota; kingdom Metazoa; phylum Arthropoda; class Insecta; order Lepidoptera; family Sesiidae; genus Bembecia; species Bembecia ichneumoniformis. The sequence continues at coordinate 11,284,763 of OU342533.1, read as the reverse complement.
TAGTCGTCAATAAACTTCTAAATTGGTAATTCATGCAAAAGACGGTTCGGACTTTACGATTTGTTGAAATTAAGCACAATTAATCAACTTAAAATAATAAAATAACGTTACCCTTTCACTTTTTTTGTAAATGTACTAGCGGACAATATCAAGGCCACGAAATGACCTTATGTAAATTCTCGCTTTAATTGAAAGATATTTTTTTTTCCAAAAGATATTTTTTTTTAAATCGAAAGATCCAGTACTAACGTTCAGTGTCCTGTATCCTTAGCAGGACAAAGTCATGTCATTAGCGAAATAATATTAATAAAACCTATTGTTCCTGTAACGTTTGAAGAGAACCATAAATTGGTAAAAAATTGACACCGCTGGCAGAACGAAATAAAAATAAAAGATTTTGCGAGTTTGTGTTGTAGGTGGGTTGAATCGTTTGCTCCGTCACAGTCGTCGACCGCTCGATTTATTGTAAAACTTGTCCAATAAATACGGGTAGGAGGAGCGAGCGTCTCTAGGACGAACGAAAAATTTGATACTTGAGTAAGCAGACGTTACTAAACAATTGAGCAATTGTGCTTCTTGTACCCAATTAATTTATCTACTAACTATGCCCGCGATTTCGTACGCGTTGAAAAATTAAAATATTCGACGGTGGCGCCGCCACTGATGACGATAGTGGCGCCGTTTTATTTAAATATTTTTAAACGATCCCTCGGAAACCTAACTTTTTTAGCAGCCCCTTGTCGTGGGATGAATCACAGGCTCGAGCACGCACTCAATGGGCGGACGACTGACACGTCGACTCTCGCCTATGGCTTTTGTCTACTAACGTGGTGCGCACGAGAGACGAGACAGTATTGCCCGCGCGAGGAAGAGAGTAAATAAACGCATACACTACAAAAAGTATCCTACAATCTAGGTAATAAACTATATGTGTGCCAAATTTCATCCAAATCCGATAAGGTATTTTTGCTGATATTGAGGAACATATAAAGATTATAAGTATAAAATTTTCCTAGTGTCAGTAGATAACTGGATACCTAATTACTTTATATATTATTAAGTTACATTCTGCATACTCAGTTGTCACATGTTACAACAAAAGTTATGTTAGTTGCGTTCGGTATACACAGATGTCACTACATTTTATAAATTCAAAGAGTTCATTTTTTCGAATACTACAGATGTCGCTGCGCCGGCAAGTTATAACGCGCTATCGTTTCGTTCCTCAGCGCGGACTACACTTTTCATACAAAATTTCGACGTTTGCTTTTATAAGTCCAAAGAATAGAATTGGGGAACATAAATACATGCGTTACCTGTCGCACACAGGGGCGGATCTACTTCAGGGATTTTTGGGCTGTAGCCCAGGGCATCGTGGATACAAAGGGCCCCCAGCCCCCACTTAAAACAATGCGATATCTACATCACTATCGAAAACAGTTTTTTGACAAAATGGCTATAAGTTGAGTAATTTGGTAGGCCCCTAAATTGTTTCAGCCCAGGTCCCCACAAATTCACGATCCGCCCATGGTCGCACAAATGTCAAAGGACAGATGACGTAACGCTTATAAAATAAAATTTACTCCTCATAAAATTTCCCTACCGGGGGCTTTATATGAAAATCAATTCTAAAGGTGTAAACTCCAAAAAAGAACAATTCAACAAATCCTAAACTTGTTCTTTTCTAAGTTTAATCCGCTCTAGTTGTTTGAAATTTAAATTTCACGATCCACTGGACATCTTAAGGTGTCCAAGTTGTTGAGACGAAAAGGTTCAGTGTAAAAAAGTTGAGTCTATCCCGTCTTTTAAATTTTTTAAACCATTAATAAACCATCCGAACACACAACACGTACCAAGTTGTAAGCCGTTACGTAAACGGTATCCCGACATTAGTCGCAAGCCAGTATTTAGCTACAAGACAAGCTTACGTTCGCCTACCACTGCTCCCTATGGTGTCGGCGAAAGGTCGCTTTTCGCCCATACGGGTGTCCGCCTACATTTGCAGGTGGCTAGAGGGTCACAGCTGCGAAGCGCTAGGTCTACTCGTTTGCGGTTTCTCCGCCCAAATACTCTGAAACTGACACCCGCACTGTAAGCGCAATGTGCGTGCTTATATTAAACGATACGGAGACGGTCAAGCGGTCGCCAACCTTCAATTGAGCAAATATTAGGTATGCATTGAAACGATAGCACCTGACGCATTAGCGGCGCCTCAAACAGTAATGTATGGAGGAATTCGTACACTATGCATATTTCATAAGGAACGGGCTCCACCTATTGATTTGTTGGCGCAGTACAAGCGACAAGCAGTAGCGATCAATCATTATATCACCCTCGCGGTAAGGTGAAAAAAGCAGAGTTTATTTTTTGTATGTCACGGAAATTGAATGAAGAGAATCGAATGAGCGTATATTATTGTACATAACTTATATTTTACACTGGCTGGTCACCGCGACTTCGTCCGCGTTGAAAAATGAAAAATACATGTATATGTGTAAGCGAGTCTCGTCGCGTCGCGTTGGTGCGTGACCGCTTGAATTTATTTTCTCGCGCGTACTTTTTCATTTACGATAACTCCTAAGATATTCATTTAAATTGTATGGTGCACAGCGCTATTATAATGTGTATGAAATGCTTAAGATAACTAACTAAACTAACGTATTGGTACCTCGCAGAGCTACCGGCGACGGCCAGAGTGCGCCCTTCCCCCTGACGACGACGCCGTGCACCCTTCCCCCTGACGACGACGCCGTGCACATCATAAATTTGTGGAGTTATTTTAAAACTATGATATCTCCTAAGATATTCATTGAAATCAAATGATGCAAGGGCAATTTCGTTCAAAATTAAATACTTGTGATGAATAACGTATTTATTATTTGGATAAGGATTAATATCATGTTAATAAAAACAGCTTCGCAAATAATATATTATTTTAGAACAAATTCGTTTACGATAAAAAAAGGTTATAGTGAGTCAACTTTAAAAGATGCTGTCGCGGACTTTTTTTACAAATAGAACTTTTAAAGGAGAACAATTCGGTCATGCGTGATTTTTGTGTAACTTTAACCGTTTACGCAGCGCACGCAACGGAAGCGGGAAATGTCGCAAAAACGGGAAAATTGGTCTTCGCGTAATGTTATATAGCCTATAGCCATCTTTCTATCCAACACAAAAGATTTTTTCAATTCGAATTAGTAATTCCTGAGATTAGAGCGTTCACCCAAACAAACTCTTAAGCTTTATAAAATTAGTAAATATAGATTGTCAATATTTATAAACTTTTATCTATTTTTAAGTGTGCATTTATTCGTTTACTGTTAAAATTGTGTATTAAGATTTAAGTTTAAATTTACATATATATATTTTATTAAAGCCAAAAAAGTATAAATTCTTATGTGCACACAAGTTACAAACACTGTTTTTTTTATTAACAAAATATATATTACTGGGTATCTGATATATAGAAAAATAAATTTTAGTCACATTTAGTTGTTAAATCTATTTTTTCCGTCCATCATTTGTGTGACTAAAAATTATAATTATATTACAGTAAGCATCAGGTACTGTTTACACGATATTGGGAACACTCGTACCTTCCTACTCGCCTATGGTCGACATCCGACATCCGACTAAGGTCTCCGGTTCCGTACAACATTGCGACTTGTCATTAAAGCCTTGCTGCCACATTTGAGCAAAGGCACAAAACCATTTTTATTTTTATTTCTATATCAGTCTGTCGTAATTCTGCGTTTTATTATTAATTTTACAAATTTATTACAAACAAATCCGTTTTGATATAGTGCGACTAAATTCGCTTCGAAAGTCATTCAAAGCTATTTAGATAAATGCTTTTGGATACAGCTTCAAATCTATTATAGCGCTCCCAAAACTTTCAACTTTGCACAATATTTTTTAATGAGAAGGGCTGGTTGAAGTTTATTTGACAAGGATCTACTCGTTTGCTGTAAATGTACGAACGAGAGTTGATAAACCTTAGTCACGCACCAACACACAGCATCACACGTTCTTGGTCGTACTGCAAGGGGTGGTTGTTGGTCTCAGATGGTCTAACTCAGTTTATAACTAGAGCTCACAGCGTGTTTCGCTACAGAGAATTGTAATCCACACTAATGTTATAAAACATTCATGTGCTACCTTTACATGCTTTAACTACTCAACCGATCATCGTAAAATTTGTCATACACATTATCAGGGATTCAGAAAAGGACATAGGGTACCATTAATTCAGAAAAAAGTACTGTTATTTATATTATTAGGTTTTTTTTAACGAGTACGAAGTTACTAGAATTCAAAATTCATTACAAGTAAGTCATTAATAAATTATTATATAACTTTATACTTACCACAAGTGTTCATTAACATATCCATCTTCTTTCTAACCGAAATCCTTGGACAACCTAACATAAAAAATATATTCACTGTGTTGCTTCCATCTGGTGAGGAATCCTCTGTGGTCTATGACCAATTTACTATATTAAATGTCAACGTCCTTGTCTAAAATGGACATGTGTTAGTTGTCAATGTCATGGTGGTCGAAATAAAGTAAATAAGAATTGTTAGGGATACACTCGAGGTCTAAAATGCAGCCACAGCAGCCTCCATAATTCTTCGCTGAACGAATTCTTCGCCGCCGTCGAGCCCGACGCGGACCCTTTCGCCATCATTCTGAGCGGCATCGCTCGTCTGTGCCAGCTCGATGACTAACCTGCTCCCCGTCTGTGTCCATGTCCACATCCTGATCCCTCTTTCAATCCTTGTCCATCGCGATTCCCTGATTGTTAATATTACTGGTCAACTTTTCTTGGGTCCTCCTTGACATACGATCGCTCCTTGAGTTGCGGATCTCACCCGGAGCGCTTTGCCGCGAGAGAGGCACAGAAACAGCCAGCTCGTTAAACGGACACTCATCGACCTGTCAGTATTGGCGGTCAGTGGCGGCAATTATGGCAAAGGGTCTCCTTCGCGGTGAACGGCTGGAGCCAAGCCGCTTGTCGCACCGCGGCAAGTGGAGACCAGATAATCTCGACTCGAGATCTAGAGAGTAATATATTGTTTGCTTGAGGTTCAGCGCGATTCAATTTGAGAGAAATAATACTTTCGATACAGCTAATCCCCGGCAAAGTTAAATAATCCAAATAGTGAAAAAAAAAAATAACTTATTCAAACGTTTCCAACAACGCTGGCTGTCAAGATTAAATAAATGGATTAGAATAGGGTAGTCTGTGATGGCGTCGAGGGGAGTGTCCCGTCGCATTACATCGGAAGCGACACTAAACTTGGCGTCTGGCTCGTCATCAAGCGGCAGGCGCATGCCCATGGCAGCCCGCTCCTGTATCCAGTTCGTGGTTCTCTCGCGAGGTGTTCAGCCAGATCACATGTGAGGCGAAGAAGGACGTAGCTACTCCGTTTGCCCACGAATCAGGTCTCGTGAGCAGTATCTTCGCCACCCCTCATCACTTCCATATATATAATGATCTAGCATAATGGTATTTTGTATATCTTAGTGTACTTGTTACAGTCAGCGCCTTCAGCGCAAATGTATAACGGTGTTTCATATAATTAAAGTGTTGTATGACAAGCAAAGTGTTATCATTTACCACCCCTTCTGACAGCTGGCGCCTTGGGATAGTTAGAGTCTTGTGCAAACCGTCTGACTGTCGGTGGTAACTTTACGGTACAAGTTGGCATTCCAACTTGACAACTTGTTGCGAAACAATTATTTTTATTATTAAAACACTTTATTTGTACCATAAATATTTAAAAAAAGAAATTAAAAAAAAGAAACATCAAGTAATAGTACAAAAAAATTAGTTGTTTTTGGATCCACAGTCAACAATATTAAAGACACTTTTATAAATTCCTTAAAGTTAACCCGTTTTTTTTTACAAACACGGGTCAATTAAATGTACAGAGCACGCGTGTCAGAAGTTAAACTTCTATAGAGATCAAATTATAATAAGCGGTAGATCTCATGCAGAAACTTTACAAGAAGCGTCAACGATCGTTACACGAAATTTGGCATTGAAATTTTACTCCTATCCCACGCAAAAAAGTTTCACTTCAAAAACTAGTTCCATAATGAAAAAATGCCTCCATTTCGAAGAAATGCCCCCAAGCCTACCAAAAGGGTTGCCATAGCAATAGGGGGAGGTTTTAGTCCGTTAGGTCCTTACCCCCTACGCTGAAGAAAATATTGGCTGCTGCAAAAACGGATTTGAATTTTCCAGGTAAGTGTCTTTCTCTAATATTATTTTTTTATCCTACCTACGCCAGTAACATCGTATATTATTATGTGTCAAGGTGGTCTTAAATTTGTTTTCCTTAGAATTTTTACGGTTGACTCGCTTTAACTCGGTTATGCTATGCAGTTCTCGGAAATATTATACAATATGAAAAATTAAAACTTGTACATCCAACTAACAAACACACTAGATGGGCTGATACTGTAAGATACCTTACTCCTAAGTATGTAAATTTGTATGGCAGAAATCGTTTAGAATATATAGTACCTAAATTAATTAACAGTTTGCCGACAGAACTTAAAAATGGATTAAATGAAAATAATATTAAATATAAACTTCGAAAATATTTTTTAGAACAATTATTGAAGTAACACATGGTAACACGTATATTTTAATTGTTCGGTAGGTACATAGACAAACTTAGTGTAGTTTATAATGTACCGTATACCTGGTTTCCTCTTTATGTATTTTTTTTAGTAAATAATAAATGAAAAAAAAAACAGATAGTGATGGTTAATATAACGTATATTTTTTATTTTATTTATTATTTATTAATACAATAATGTTTCATTTGACTTAACATTGGTGTAAACAAAAACTCATTAGAGTTTCACTGGGCATAGCTCGGGGCACCAGTATCCATGATAGATTTCCTCCTCCTACGCAAAAAACAATAATAATGAAAAAAGAGCTCAATACTTATTATCCTATTACATCACTGCGTAATTTTCTGAATCCCTGCCGTCGAAAAATCTATAGGCAATCTGTTATTCTAACCGTTAGACATTTTCATTGTAAAAATATTACAATATTCATCTCAAGTCCCAATATTATGCGATGTAACCTACTCAGGTTGGAAATTCGCCAAAATACAGGCGCTATGGACAAGGCGCCCACTTCGATTCTCTATAATACAGATTCTACGTAGATGTTTGTTTAATATTGCATTGCATTTTTGTGCGTACAGTGGCAAAACTTCACCTGAGCGAAACGGTAACTTACGAGGTTCTATCCACGAGTACTTAGATATAACTTAGCCAACTCGCGGAGAGGGTTAACGAAATTCACCCCAACTGTTTTTTTTTTTTTTTTTTTTTATTATTTCCCCCGGGGGTTACACCACCCTCGTGGGCCGTTTATTGCATAATTGTACATAATTGTTATTTAAAATATATGAAATCTGAGCGTTTACAATACAATGACGTTGCTACGTCAGTAAAATTTATAATTTAATCTCGACCAATGCCCATAGGATGGAGAGGGGGGGGGGTGATCCGATACCCCTAACTAAATCAGGGTCTTTATTTATCATTTTTTGTTTTTTATATTATATTGTTTTATTTTGCTTTATTACTATTTTTATGATTTTTGTAATATATTTAATTAAAATAAATCTGGTATTCTTATTCATCATAATTTTACTTATCATATGTCTGTCTAATTTGATGTCAATCTCAAACTCCAACTCTAAACGTGCCAGCGCAAACCTAGGGCACTGGAGTAGCAGGTGCTCCACCGTCTCCCGTACCCCAGGCTCACACAGGCAGTCCGGAGATGGTTTCTTTTTATATTTATAGAGATAATCTGAGAACCCACCGTGACCCGTTAGCGCCTGCACCAGGATCTGCGACATTTGGATTTTTTGAACTACACTGTATGCCGCCTCCGCGTCAGGAAAAAACAATTTTGTAACTCCGGCCGTCTCGCCGTCGGCATACATTTGCTTCCATTTGGCGACAGTCTCACCCCTTACCAGGCGCTTTATATATGAGATGGGGCACTTATCATAGCTTAATTTTAGCTTTGATTTTAGTGCCCCATCCTTAGCTAGGAGGTCAGCTCTCTCGTTACCCCGTATCCCCGCATGAGCCTTAACCCAGAAGAGTCGTACAGTCCTGCCCTCTGACTTGATGTCGCGCAAGTTTGTTTTTATCGCACAAGCCAGAGGGTGGTATGCATTGCGACTCCTCAGCAACTCAAGCGAGGACCGTGAGTCACACAAGATGCTGACCAAACAGTCCCTGGCATTTTTGGCAATGACTGTCGCCTCATGGAGCGCATATAGCTCGGCCTGGAATACCGTGCAGAAGGGCTCCAGTCGGTATTTTTTCGCTTGAGTCTCCAAACCGTCCCTCCAGCAGGAAAGGGCTGCGCCGACGCTGCCGTCGATCTTGCTACCATCGGTATATATTTCAAGTCCGACATGGTCTATTTCCGACTCTTTTTCGATGGTTCCAAAATCGACAACAACCTCGGTCGCTGGGTGAGGAATGTCCCTAATGGACACCCTCCCCTCCACTTCCCTGCCCTTTAAATCCCGCCGCAGTTTACCTCTCTTTGCCTCATAGACTCGTGCCGCTTCCACGACGCGCATATCCAGTGGCAAGAGGCCAGATAAAATCAAGGCGGCATTTAGGGAGACGGTCCGGTAGGCCTTGCAAATTTTCTGAGCGAAGCCCCTCTGCACGGCATACAGCTGTTTTTTAATATATAATATTTCGGTCGAAGGAGACCAAACACTTGCGGCATACAGCATGATGGGTTCAATTACCGATATGTACATCGTCCTGACCACCCCAACTGTTGGTATGTTCTCAAATTAACTTACCCATTAAGTTCCTTTACCAACACTCCGACAAACTTATTGAGAACTAGTAATCGCCCGCGACTTTATCGCACATTGCTAATTTTTTATTTATGAGCTTTCTTTTTATTTATAAAGTAACTAGCGTTCCGTCCCCGGCTTCGCCCGGCGTGCAATTTTTATATATATGAACATTCCCCGTTTATCCCTCTTTCCATTAGTGAAAACCTAATCAAAATCGGTCTACCCGTTCACGTGTGATGCCGTGACCAAGGGAAATGGGGATTCATTTTTATATATAAAGAAGGATATCTATATTGGCTAAGATTTTCTACTTCGGCGTTATGGGATAAGAAGAACAATATTTTGAAAAAAATGTGTCGTTTTTTGTTTGCATATGAATTGCGATGGAACTCTTCGAATTTACAGACAGAATTTTCTTTTTTATATGATACTAGCTGTGCCCGCGACTTCGTACGCTTGATTCTAGAATAGCATATATTATTTTAATGAATTTAACTTTTTTGTTTGTAAACTGATTGGAATGAAACAAAAACTAAACGTTACGGGAAGCTTGCTATAATACGTATTTATCAGTGAAAACCGCATTCAAATCTGTTAAGCCGTTTGTGAGATTGGCGTGCACAAACACGCAGACAAACAGACAGAAATTCTAAAAACTGTTTTTTCACCTCTGTAACATTAGTAAAACGTGTATAAATAGTTTTTTGAAAAATAATTAATGTAACACTGCTTGTTTACGTTTTTATTATGTATTAGATAGACTTCGTACGCGTGGTATTCGGTATAGTGCGTAACTAGCACGAAACAAACACTAAATGGTATGGGAAGCTTGCTACAATACAGCAGTGAAAACCGCATTCAAATTGGTTAAGCCGTTTCTGAGATTAGCTTGCACAAACGAACAGACAAACAGACAAGAATTCTAAAAAACTTAAGCACAACGTGTGCAAATTGTTGTTTTTTTTTAATATTTAATGTATCACGGCTTATTTGCGATTTTATTGTATGTATTGATGTACGTTACATACAAAAAAGTGTAGAATGTACATTTATTTTCCCTATTGAGTCACAGCAATTTGGCTTCTCTTCCACGCTACACTGACGCGCGGACATTTGACCGATAATGCAATCAGGGTTGAGGGCGAGGAATGTCGCCCGATCATCCTCACCTGCCTGGGAGGTGCTCGGCCTCTAATAACAACAATTTTTGTGGATACAACAGCCTACGATGAGCTCTTTGGAGAGCTTTAAAAGAGCATCTCGCGTGGTGCGATACAATCTCTTATTATATAGGCTTCAATTTCCTCACAACCTCAAGCGAAACTTTCATGTCCGGATCCCAACACCGATACCTTTAACGAAAGCATTTGTCGCACATTTTTTCTTAGCTACGTACCTGTTTTCTGCAGCCGAGCTGCAAAAATATCTTATTTCATCTTTTACGTTTCACTATTGAGCCACCCCGGCTTCGTATGGATGCCTTTTTTAAATGTAACATATAGACAAACCATCCTCGTTTATCGCTCTTTCTACTAATCAAAAAAATATCATAAACCGTTGGATGACTTAGAAGAAGTTAGCGGAGAGAGACAAAAGCGTACAATGACATAATATATACATATAATAAAATCGTAAACGAGCCATTAAAGATTTAAAAAAAAAAACATTTTGTACCTACTTATGTTACCGAGGTCAAAAAAATAGTTTTTAGATTTTTTGTCTGTTTGTGTCCGTTAATCTCAGACATGGCTTAACCGATTTGAATGAAGTTTTCACTGTTGTATTGTAGCAAGCTTCCTGTAACATTTAGTGTTTGTTTCATTCCAATCAGTTTAAAAACAAAAAAGTTACGCGCTATACCGATTACCACGCATACGAAGTTGCGAGCTCAGCTAGTTTTATAATATGTATCTATAGATGTAGATATTGTACATTTTTTAATAAGTCAAACTAAAAGTTAATTTAAAAAAAAATGAAAGCAGTGTCTTTTATAATGCAAGAATCGTTAAGGCGATTTTTGAAAAACTCCCTTATCAAATAAAAATATAATGAAATATATTGGATTCTGTAAACAAAAAAAATAAGAAACAACCAATGCAAAAATTTACGATGAACTATCTGGTGCCTGCGACTTCGTCGGCGTTGAAATGTATCACCTGAGATATAATATGAGTGTTATAAGTATTATATATAACGCCAGACATCTTTGTCGCTGTGAAGCCCATGCTTTATATTTTTAGACGATCCCTCAGGAACCTTACAATTTTTTTTTTCAGGATAAAAAGTATCCTATATGTTAATCTAGGTAATAAACTATCTGTATTCCAAATTTCTTCAAAATCCGTTCAACCGTTTTTGCGTGAAAGAGTAATAAACATCCATCCTGGCAAACATTCGCATTTATAATATTTGTACGATATTTTAATAAAACTCTCTGTCTTGGCATTGCACTAATGCATGCATGGGTGAACATGCAGATAAGTAGTTTATCTGTAGCAATTCACGTTAAAAATACGTCGTTTAAAACGAATACTTGTAGCAATAGTACCTACTTAGTTTATTTTAGTTATTGTCACAGTATTGTATCTTATACTATTGTGGTGCCGCTTTAAGGAAAATAGTGACTTTTCCATGAAATAAATAATTATTTTAAATGTAAATGTACAAGTTATTACAATAAGTTACTAAACTCTATAACTAAATTTAAATTATTTGTCAAAAGAATATTTTGTTCTAAGGATTATACTAAAGCGTAGCAAACTATCTTGCTCACAAAAGTCCGATTCACATCGAATGCTAATCTTTTTCTTCATCTTTTGTGATGCGCACTGCTAAGGATTGGAACTCCCTGCCGGCGTCTGTATTTCCGAGCTCATATAACCCAAATCTTTTCAAGGTTCGAGTGAATAGGCATCTTCTGGGTGAGCTCGCTCCATCTTCGGCCTCATCCTTCCTACATGGATAGATGCTGGTCAAAAGCAAACCCATCTATAATAAAAAAAAAAAATCTATTATATACATATAATAAAATCGTAAAGGAGCCGTGTCTGTACATTCAATATTTTTTCAAAAAAATAAACCATTTCAACAAGTTGGAGGTTAACAAAATCTACAACTTGTAGAGTTTGGCTTAGTGGACAATTACATACTATTAAGTGTTTAATGTTAAAAGGTGTTTATCGGAGAGTTTATTTCATAATAAGTCTACGTAATCCACTGGCGAAGGTCAGGCCTCCTTTAGAAGCTGTTAAACACCTCTTAATGAGCGGCGCTCGTTAAGACGAAAGGTTTCGGCCGTTCTTGAAAATGAACAGTAACTGCGTTACTGGAGGCCAGCGTTGTTTGACCTGCCCTCCTTCTCTCGCTCCAAACTTCAGGGGAGCGAGTTATTTTTGACGGAGGTACTGAGGGGCGTATAAAGTTTTATGCATTCGAAATAGGCCGAAAATTACTCTTTTGACGTTTCCATTTCTAAACGCTCGCCGGTAGGGATCGTAATTTCAAGATTAAAATACATTTTATCGCTTACAACGAGAACCCATAGATACGTGTAAGTTATTGTGAAGCCATAATTGATCAGACGAACCGAATGTAGGTGGATCGGAAATGAAAGCACACACCGGCGCGAGCAGAATACAACCTCCATTATACAAAGCAGACTTTATAAAGTGAAATACAGCGAGTCACAGCCGCAAATAATATTAGGTGTTTGACGTGAATAACGTGATTTATGATGGTCTGAAGGAGCGCGCCGCAACCCCTTCACAAAAGACGATACACAACCCGATGACGTCACTCGGGGATCATTTTAAGACCAGTGTTTCAGTATATGAATACTCACAACACACGACATTCCACCTCGGATACGTGTTTTAGACCTACAGGCACAGAATAAATAATAGTACTAGCGTACAGAATTTGCACTCCATGCACATTCAATGTGAGCGACGACAGTATAGGCAATTATATCACGGCACACACGGCGTGACAGAGGCCTGCTACAGGCGCCGTTTTAGAACGATTCGCGATTCTTATTGAATTTGTAGGTAAATTTGTTCTTGCCAGTTAGTGACCGGCGAATCCATTTACCGACAGATTAGTAAAGCAATTCCCTCTTACAGGACAACGGTGAACTGAAACCGGAGACTGTTTTATTTTTAATTAAATTCAAAGAATATAAAATAAGTTCTATATCCCGCCAGTTAACTACCTATATTTTTATTAAAGCTTTGGACAGAAACCCAATTAAATCAGTTAATTGAAAATCCTTTATAATTTCATTTAAGAGCCATTTCACAAAATCACGCTGCGCAAGTGTAGCTAAAGGCGCAGTACTAGTCAGTGCGCACGAATGCATCCGAATATAACTAAATAATGTAGTATTGTAAATTAAAAAACTATATTTTTTTATTAGTATCCTGATTGGGCAAGATTCCAATTTCATTTGGGGCATGTTTTCATTGGAAATAACGTTCAGTATAATTGTAAAATGTCAAGGTAAAATCGTAGAAATTTATACCTCATATCTATTTTTTTTTTGGTGTTCTAAACTAGGTATCAAAAATCTGTTTTATTATGTGTCAATGGATTTATATTTGTGACCAATGGGTATTTTTTTTTTCAGTTTAATTTAATAATTTCAACGGTACAAAAACGTCTCTGAACTTACCTCTGCGCGTGTTTTTGTCAAAATTAGCCGTAGCATTTTGGCTACTACTCAAAAAATAGAATAATATTTCAAAATCTGTTTTATTAAATGTCAATACGAAGAATTGAGCTATTTGGAACAATACTTCAATATCATTTATTTCTTTTATAGGTTGGAAAATTTAACACTCGAAATTGTATAAATCAAGCGAATTATGTAAAATGGCTCTTAAACCTATCCTTGTTTTTCTTTTCTAAATATTTTTACTGTCTAATGGTATTAATGTTTAATCCCATTGTTAGGCACAGGCTTTTCTATCAATGTTTTAAATCAATGTGAGCTTATATTTCTCTCCCATGTGGGATAGCAGATAATTGTTTCTAAGTCACGGGTGAAACAATGACTCGTAGATACACTACCGACCGGAATTCTAACCTACGTATAATGTGGTGTACTATGACAGATAAACATTCCACTCGAAGAAATCTTTGCTGTTAGTTTCACTCGCTGGTATTTTTTTATGAAAAAATATCAAACGGTTCAAAGGTTACTTATAAGTTCGAACAAAGTTCTCAAAATGTTACGCACTCCATCAACTATTCATCAGATAACATCTACCATCAACTCTCAACGAATGTGATTCGCCCTAAACTTCATTCTTTTTCGATAAAACAAAGTAACGGACGTTAAATTATCTTCACAGTGTCTGACATTTGTTATATCTGAAAAGTATGTATCGATCGAACAAATCGGTAACGCCTGGCTGCCTGCCTGAAGGTGCCTTTATTTAAAGAAGGATTATACAAACAAGGATAAACAAGGATTATACAAATCCTTGTGATATTGCAAATTGGTATCAAGTGAAGTGAGTGATGCGAAAGTTACTAGGTTATACCTAAAGCCAGCCCGGCCAGTCCCTAATTACGAATCAAAGTAAGGGCACTTCCTGCCCTAATTGCCAATTAGTCACATAGAAATCCTTCGGAAATCCTTGCCGTTGTCTTCTTGCGTCCTCCAGGTGACACAAATAATTGCTTCTTCATCCAGCTTGTGACAGCCTCTAAACAAATTTCTAAAAAAATAGCAAGATAATTCGTACAGAATCGCGAGAATTACTTAATAGTAATTCTCGCAAAAATAGAGCCTGCAATCTAGCTGGTCGATTAAGCTGTAATCGGCCGTTCTTATTCCAACGATGCCATATTAGTACATATGTTCCCACCTTTACCCTGGGTATCGTATCTGCGGACATAAATCGACACCGAACATTTTTCGACGTGATATTATATTCAAACGGTATAGGCGGCGGTGGGGCATATTTCATTTTAACCAGCGTCGATAGCTGCGATGAAATATGGCTCCACTGCTGTCTCTCGCCCCTCGCTTGCCTCTCCCCACCAAAGGAAAGTGGAAATTTCGAATTCACTTCCCAGACATTCTTATTGCTTTTACATTAGTTATATTATTTCACAGTAAAGGTCTGACCGCCTACTTGCAGATAGGTTCTGCCTTCGCCTCAACAGCTTTATTTGTTATGTTGTAACTTGTGCTAGAGAGTCGTGGAAGGAGAGTTACGGACTCTGGTGGTGACGTAATAGCTCCTAGAATTAAGGTGTCGAATGGAAGTAGGCACTAAGAGGCACTACCCTGGTGGCTGAACTACTTAGAGTGAGCAACTTAGATGTATAATTGCTGGTACAGGAGAACCTCTTTAATTCGAACTTCGATAAGTCGAAAACTTCCAAAATTCGAAAAAATAAATTGGACCTCTCTATCTCGAACATAGCAATGTTTGACTATATACAACCTTTACAACTCGATCGTTAGAATATGAATCTAACATATTTCCTTACAAAATCCGACAAGTCGAAATCCTTCATAAGACGAAAACTCTATAACTTGAATATTTTGGTTGTATGCATATTCAAAATATTCTATATCCTAAACAATTTCCTTATTAGCGACTTTTGACAGTCAAAAAATTGACTTTTAATGAACATTAAAAGTTAGCATCAAATTAGATTTGCTGCAATAGAAAACATAAGATAATGGAGCATTATAAATTTAATGTCGGCATTAAAATTAAATGATAGCTTCTTGCAACTGACTGTAAATTTGTTAATATGTAACGGTGGCCACCTACCTACTATAGAGTGGGCCGTCAGCCAGCCTGCCAACCGTTACATAAAAGAATCCTACAAACCTAGTTCCAAAAGGAAAGAAGTGGGGAGGCATTTCAGTTAAAATATAAAGAACTGCTTGACCCTTTCGAGAGTGGACGCAAAGAAGCCGGCGAAGGATTTTATAGCTTATTTAGTTCTCTATAAATTATTCACAAACCAAATTACAGTGGACGGCAAAAAAAACACTTCCCAGAATTTACCTTCCGCATAAAACGGAACGCTTAGTTTAAAATTCAAATTCGGAATGTGTAGGACGGCGCTCAGTCGATCTAAGTGCAAATACGGCCGAGTGCGCAAGTGGCCGAGCCGAACCGTTTGCTTTGGTAATGAGGCACACCCGCTCGCGGCCGCCTAATTCCATTCGCGGCGATACAACGAACCTACAATGGACGAATGCACTGTACAAATAGCGAATTATTTTGCCTCCGAATAAAGAAGAGTGCACACTTGCACACTTTTTTCTTCTACAATCTGCGCCGACTCATTTGCATAAACTAACTTGGAATATGTAAACGGACGGACTAGTTTTAAATTGTACGGATTAAGAGACTGTCGGATGCCGCGCACGTCTCGATACAAGTCAATCAAACTTAACTCAACTTCATTATTGGAAAACAAAGGGTCCTGATCTTTGTCTTAAGTCCCTTTTCAATGAAAGTCAGTCTTGGTCGCGGTCTAAAGACGATTTATAATATCTACATTCGCAATTGAGAATCTCCACAATTAGGGCCTATTATAAGGACGTACATCGAACAGGTAGACGGCCTATTATATGCCTATTCAACTTGAAGATTAATATATTTCAACTCAAGATTAGTTAAGAACAAATTAATTAGAAAATGAAAAAGGTCTTACCTACTCTGAACTGAAGTATTTTGAACCGCTCAGGCCTCGTCGGAGATAACCTAATTCTTATACATATACTTCTTACAATCTGCATACGATTATACTACTCATCACAATCGAGGTTCTTATCTGTGTCTGCATCGTACTTAATTCGATTCAGACAATGATATTCACTAAGTACTTGAATCCATATTCATTATAATACAGTTACAACCCAAACGGGTCAGTGAGGACAAATATGAAACCATCAGAGGTATGAGAATTAGTTCTTAGGAACTAAGACTTTGATTTTTTAATTAATAAAAACTGCATTCAAACTTTTTAAATACCAAGAAATCGAACCCGGTCAAACTTCTGTAAGAAATAGCAATTCAATTATTTTTATTACGTAGATCATTATTTAGTAGGTCATAAAGAATAAGTTTAGCTATGGATCTTTGTACAAATAATAAACGATACAATTTTAATAATTGGCGAAATGCTAATAGTAAGTCAGTTCATAATGAATCATTTATTTCAAAAAGCCACTTATGTGCCTTGAATTCTTATCAATTTTAAAATAAGCTTCCAATAACCGCTCGTCTGGCGGCAGTAACCAACCCCTTACAGAAGACCGCCGTGAAATAATAGCATGTGTACTGTTGTGTTTCGGTGAGTGAGTAAGGGATACCAGAGCCCATTTCCCTATCCACTCCCAATGGCATTGCTTGTATTATAGGCGACGTTAGTTACCTACCTTCAAGTGGACCATCAGCCTGTCTATCGATCTTAACATATATAAAAATACTTGAATTTAACATTACAACGTAAAAAAAATAATTTAATTTTAATATAAAAAAATACTGTGATAACTTTTGAGTTTTTCAACCAAAATTATGGCTATGTCTTTCACAAATATTGATACTCTGAAAATGAGGTCTAAAACAATTCACCGCCGCCGATTCATCGCCGCCCTTTCACTGCTGCCATTTCATCGCTGGCCGTTTCATCGCCGATCGATTCGACGCCGGACAAAATATTAGCATCAGCATGAGTTAAAAAAATAAATGTTACACACATTTCTAGTACAATAAATATTATAATACATTTTGTAATAGACGTTCTATTTGACAAAACCAGTATTCTGGATATTCTCGCTCTACTCACGTTTAATTTCATATAGATTCTAAAACCTAACCTAACTTTGATTTCAGTACAAACAGTTTTTTTGTCAAAATAAGTACTCCATTTATTCCCAAATCACTTTTATTAAAATTAATATGATTAAAATACATAAAATTTCATGAAAATTTACGTCATTTCTGACGATAAACATCTGGTAGTAATTATTTTGCTTTCTGTATTACTGCGCATGATAAACAATAAACCAAAACGAACGGCGATGAATCGGCGGCGATGATTCGTCCCATATTTTGCATTTGACATGCTCCATAAACGAATCACAACACTGCATAATTTAAGAAACTGGCTACGACAATAATATTGTATTGGCGATTTAATTTAAGGATACTAGTCGATAATTTAAGATTTTAAGATACACAGATTCAGTAGTATTTGACTCAAAGTATAATTAGTTCCCTTTAATTAATTTTGTTGTTTCCTTGAAATTCGGCCACACAACGCACCCCACGCCCGACGTTCAATAGCTTAGCGTCGAACAAGGTTCGAAGTTTTAAATTCAATTTACGGCGAAAACTCTAAATTTTCATCACTTCAAAAAACATAACCGAGCGTTATTAAGCCGGGTGTGGGAAACGAGGGAAGGGAAGGGAGAGGACCAACAAAAAGTGTTCTATTCCAACTTTTTTGAAAAGATTAATCACGCCTGGACGTTTCAGGATTAAACACTCGGAAAAGTTTATTGGCTTTAAATTTACGGTCTAATTAGGTGTCATTAAAGTTTGGAAGGTCGACGCTCGAAGGGCGCTCTTGATATTACGCACGGTTCCTATGTGGAAACTAAGAATTTAGACATCGAGCCTTACTACTAATCTACTATATATTGGATTAACTCGAAAACCTAGTTGTTTGTTTAGCAGAGCATAGGGGCTTCAAACAGAAGATATCGTAGAGCGACTCTTTCGATGGTTAAGTTTCAGTTAGTGACAACAAAAAAAATATACATGTAACTATTTATTTATTTATTTATTTATTTATTATCTCATACATGATTCAATACACAATGTTTACAATGTCTGTAAACCATTATTGGTTTGTCTAGACATTTACTTCACGCCAATACACATTACACTATAAATCATATATACAAGAAATTACAATAACAATGTTACAACTCAATTTAAAAGATGCAAAACCGGCCGACCGAATCATCGACACACATCGGTATGCTTTGTGCGTGTGCAACTCGCTACACAGATGTCCCATTCTATGCAGTCATGTGTTTTTATAGAATAATTATTTAATTTAGTTATATAAATATAATTTTTAATTATATTATTCAATCCAGTAAATATAATCTTATTATATTTAATTTAGGTAATATTTTTTTTAATGTACTCTTTAAGTTTCTTTGTGCTATTTCATTTTTTATATTGATAGGTAAATTGTTAATTAGATGGGGAATTATATATTGCGAGATTCTTTTGCCATACTCATTAATAAATTTTGGTTTATGTAATAACTTCCTAGTGGCCCTTCTAGTGACTATTTTGTGACTTTTGACTACCTGAATTTCCTCGCGAAAGTACTGTTCCACGAGTAACGTTTATAATTTAATATTATAAAGGAAAAATATTTGTATTTTAGTACTCAAAAACTACTGGACCGATTTTAAAAATTCTTTCACCTATAGAAAGCTACATTATCAGCGAGAAACATAGGCTACTCTCCCTTCCCCCCATCTCCCACCCTCTAGCCCTTCCATACAAATGTATGTTTGTAATGAATAAACTCAAAGACGACTGGACCGATTTTAAAAATTCTTTCGCTGATAGCTACATTATCAGCGACATAGACTAAACACCCTCCCCCGATCTCCTCCATACAAAATTGCCGCTTTTCTACAAATCATTTTTTATAAAGAGATACGGACGAAGTCGCGTGCAACAGCTAGTTTTAGATATAGGAGTTTGCACTATATTGAAAAATTAGTGATATAAGTTGCATTTTTACATAAATAAACGTGTCCGTCTGTTGTAACGTGTTTTAACTTGTGTACTTGGAAGCCTTAAAAATCTGCAATAATAACATACACTATATTATTCCTTTGATATGAAAATATATAGTTTTAAATTTGTGTTCAAAATTAAAAAGAATTAACAAAAATGAAAAAATTGCGTAAGGGCTTTCGCACCTTTATTCGGTGCGGCCATCGTTATAACTATTATAATGAAATTATAAAATATAAAACTAGTAAGAAACAATAATCACATAAGAACAGCCTGTGAAGGTTAAAAAGTGGATAAAATTGATATTTGAATAAATAGTTTTTGTGCAACAACATGATCATTGATCTTATGACCTCTTTGACCCAAGATAAACTCGTGATGGACAGATAAACGCCAAGGTCCATTTTTTACACACTTTGTATTTCCACACTTGTACGAAATATATCATTTCTTGACATGATAGTTGAATCAGTCCATGGCGCTATATCAAATCGGAACTAGTTAAAAACTCAACTTGAATGCAATCCCAGCAGGCGATAGAATGCTTGCACTTTCCCTTTTCTGATTAGAGGGTTCCTTATTTGTGATGTCACAATTATCAAACGTGCTTCAACATTCCTTTTAGTCATCATCGTCATCATAATCATCTCCAATGTAGGACGTCTGGACAAAACTGCTGGACAAAAGCCAAAAGACAAAAGACAAACCATGCTGACAAACTAATTCTCCAAAAGGACCGATCTGAAGCAGCCTGGATCCAAATATTAAATTAGTATTAAATCTTAATACAAAGTTAAAATTTTAACAAATCACGAAGAATATGGATAAAACAAGATATTGAAATAAGAATAATTTTATTTCAGCCACAATAACAATTATACAAACAGTAAAAATTAAATTAAAATAAAAACTAAAATTACCTAATCTAAAAATAAATTAATACTAAATAGATTAATACTAATAATATAAAAATGGACCCTGCGGCATCGTACCAAGTACGCTGGCAGCATTTCCTCGTTGAATGGCCAAACTAATACGTTGGCCGAGGAAAGTGCCAGCTCTTCGGTCTCCCGTCGCATCAATAAGCCTCTTCGAGATGTCTTTGAAGAGGCTCATTCATTGCTGCAGGGCCCCACGGACCGAGTGTCTCGACTCCGAATGGTACAAAACCATATTCGGCGCCGAAGCCACTATATTTAGAAATTTTATTTTTTTCCGCCGGCTCTGCTGCGGCTGCTGCCTTAGTGGATGTTCCACGGAGATGCGAAGGGGCTAGTGTGTCTACACAGGTAGCATCCCACACCAGCACTCTACACAATCTCCAGGAAATCAGGGACATCCCATCCGGTGTCCTGCCATCGTTTCTCGAAATGCCTGCAGGCTCTAATATAGCTGGTACATTGGCATGCTGCCTTGAAAAGCGGCCAGCACTACTAATGTTTACTCAAAATTCATCTAAAGTACATTTGTACGTTTGATCTAGCAAGAACAAAGTGAAAATGTAAAAAAACTGTGCTTGCTAACGAACAATAAATCATATGGATACATGTACAGCACGCGTGTCGGTCTGTTCCGATGGCTACCAAACGTCGCCAATGGACTTTAATTTATTTTCCAATTCCTGCCTCCCGCCGAGACCGGGAATATGAAAATATCCTCCGGCGGGATTCCGTTACAGACGAGCTGTCGAAACACGCCGCGTTTTCATTCAAATTCGGAATTTAATTAGGCGGAATTTAAGTAGGCAACCCAAATATTCTATGAAGAGACGTTTGAAATGTTGGCGTGTGGACACATGCCAGCTACAGTAGCAGAGTCGGTTGTCGGAAGAAGCGCTGCGAAGCTTTTAGCCTTTCTTTTAGGCTTTCCAGCAATCAAAGATAACTTTGACTAGTTGAAGAGGCACTCCAAGAGGAACAGCATGTGTTCTCAATAGAGATAGCTAATGAAATGTGTGATATATGCCCGTGTGCGACGTCCGTTCGCCGTCTGGGTGGGTTTAATTGGTACGCAGTAATTTATCGCCGGATCTTCGCTATCGGATTACGGCCAGATAGAAATTATATTTTAACAGCTAAATTAATTGACAATACAAATAATTTGCAAACGGAACGGCGGGAAGTGAATACTCTACGATATAATATCCACTTCTAGAACAGTTTCAATAAACTTGATTTTATTGTTTAACTCATTAATAGTTACCATCTTAACAACAAGTATTCTGAGTATTCTGAGAATACGTTGTTTTCTGAGAATCGCTATAATCGTAGATCATGCAAAAAGGTGTACCACGTGCTATTATATACCATGTGATATTACCACGTGCTTTACTTTTCAGCAGTATTTTGTAAGCGAATAGTTACTGCCGCTAAACAGACTTCTTAAAACGTAGGGTTAAAATACATTTAAGTAAGTTATTCTTATTAAATTACTAGTTGATTCCCGCGACTTCGTCCGCGTTGATAAATGAAAAATGTAACACCTGAGAAAACATATTTTATGAGTAATGCCTTATTGCTATGACAACGGTGGCGCCGATTTTTTTATGTTTTTAGACTATCCCTCGGGAACTTAATAGTTTTCCAGCATAAAAGTATCCTATATGTTAATTCTGGTAATAAGCTATCGTGTACCAAATTTCATCCAAATTCGTTTAGCCGTTTTGCCGTGATTGAGTTTCAACATTCGTGATTCAACAACAAACATTCAAACACACAAACATACAAACTTTCGCATTTACAAGTATAATATTATAGCAGTGGGATTTAACTGAATTTCACTGAAATTTAATTTATACTATCATATTATTTTTAAAAAATCAATGACAAAATTGGGCAACACGTCTAGCGAAAATAACCACCGCCTTACAGAAGACCACCGTGAAATAGCACGTGTGATGTGTTTGTATCCACTTCCCTGTCCTTTTCTCTACTACTGCGTTGCAGCACCTACTATAAGGTGAACCATCAGGTTGCCTGCCTCCCTTAACATAAAATAGGTGAAATTATTAGTCGTAATGTTTATGAACTCTCATTCTAACATGTAACTAAGCGTCAAGCCAATGAAAAACGCAATCGATTTATTTTGAAAGTTTTATTTTCAAATGTGTTGCACTAAAAATGCTTCCCTCTAAGAAGGAGATAGTGCAAAGAGAGAGGTGTAAATGTAGAGAACATAGTAAAGTCGTTCAAAATTCCTTCGATGAAAAGCAAACCAAATTTAATTCATTGAATGAAATGTTTTTGAGATAATTCGCTCGTCCTTGAGACTGTTTTTGACAAGACCTTTTTACCTTTTTTTATTTTAATACTTCTACCCATTACATGAAAGTGACCTCCACCGACGCTTTAACCACAGTCTAACCATACTTACGTCATACAGTCAGGCAACGAATGTACTTGCTTAGAGCAACGTTCGGCGAACTCGCTTCAGTTTGCAGGCTCGAACATTGAGCGTCTGCCGACTGTATGACGTAAGTATGGTTAGATTGTGCTTTAACTTTCTTGAAGCCAGTTCGTTACTGGCTTTCTTGAAGCCAATACCACAGTCTAACCATACTAACGTCATACATTCCGGCAACGCTCAATGTTCGAACATGAAAACTGCTCTACGCAAGTACATTCGTTGCCTGACTGTATGACGTATGGTTAGACTGTGCCAATACCTACATAAATGTAAATTTAGAGTTTCTGCCACATCCATTAGCTAATTAAATAACACAAATTAATATAAACCAAATTAATCTAATAGTAATAATAAAAAATTCTACGCAAATTTAGTAGTGGAACTTGCGTTTCAAAGTTATATTGAGCAGCAGTATGGCAGCAGTAACTTATTTAAGAGCGATCTGATACACATAACTTAGTGGGTTTTATCAACTTTTTCAGGTATTTCAGAATATATTTTTCTTAAGTGAAAATTTCTTTAGGCATGTGTATGTGTGTGTGTGTTACCTATATAGTTTGTGAAGCTAAAAAGTTTTCGCTTTTCTAACGTGCAGTCCTAGGAACAATGACTTGTTCCAAGGTGCAGTCCTACGAATGACATTTTCTTTTTGTGACATTCGATTTACAGCCGTTCAAGGTAAATTTAAAATCTAACTAGGTTATTTACTTTCTTCATAACTATACATATAATAAAATCGTAAACGAGCCGTGTCTGGACATTAAATATTTAAAAAAAAATAACACAATTTGTACACGTTGTTCTTGTTGTTTTCGAGATCAAAAAATAGAAACGGCTTAATCGATTTGAATGCGGTTTTCACTGATATATTGTATCAAGCTTCCTGTAACATGTAGAGTTTATTTCATTCCAATCGGTTTACAAATAAAAAAGTTACGCGCTATACCGAATACCACGCGTACGAAGTTGCGGGCTCAACGAGTAAGCTAATAAATTACCCACTCGTTCAACTATTTAAATGAAAATACCTATTCCGCCTCATTATATTTTATTACCTTGTGTTTTATTTTTATTAATAATATATTATGTCATTTTCGCTTTTGTGATAAGAATTGCATATACTAAATAAAATGTTTTTACACAGGAAATTTCGATAACAAAAGCTTTATCTTTTTAACTGTGAATGTTTGTAACGTAAAAATTACACATTTTTTACTTGTTCGTACGAGTGAGTGTTTCACTCGGGTGTAAGGGTGTAAATGATCAACTGCAACCTTTGATAGCTCACTTACCTCTCTTGCATACTATGAAACGTTCTGGAAAAAGCGAAGTCGGCCGAAAGTCTCAAATATCTCACACTATCGATGGTAGCCACGCCCCTTCCCAACTAGTATCAAAGAAGATTGGTCCTTATGTTTACAACATAGACTTTACATTTCAACAGAAATAGCATTCCCGAACTTTCAATGGCTTGTTTACGATCTTGTTTAGATTATCTGGAAAATTCGAAATGCATCGAGGCGTTGGCGCCAAGTATAAATAAGAGAGCAGGCGGGCGAGATGAGTTAGTGGTAGACAACCAGCGACACGAAGCGATTTTGCTAAGTTATCTGCGACAGTGAACGGGCGACATATTAAGGGAATTATTGACGACTTTTGGCAAGTTTAACGGTTTCATCGGACAAGTTTAGTAATTTTGGAAGTTATCTTGGTTTGTGAAAATAAATCGATCGTTTCGCCCTTACTTAACTCACTCCGCGCGTAACATTATTAAGTTAGTGGGACAGTTACTAACATAAAAGAAACTCTGTGGACCCACGAATTAATCACCTTATGTTGGTTAAAAATACTATAAATTGTGTTGTAAAAACAATGCCTAGTTTTTATAATTATAAGATATGATGTCGATGAATTTAAATTCTGGATTCCCCGAAGTGTAGGTACTGCTCGAAAGATTGAAACTCTGCTCGGGCCGGAGCAGAGTTTCAATCTTCGCGATCGCCATTGATGATGATTTGATTAGTACATAACAGATACTCATTCACTGACTTAACATGCTTTATCTTTAATTTCATTCTAATCTTAAACTCAATTTTTAAACAATAAAGAAAAACAACTCTCGAACAGTTTTAGTCTTTAATTATTTACTAATTAAATTAATTTTTTTTTTTTTGAAACGGACATGTTTTGCAAACAATACAAGTTTAACAGAAAAGAAAATACAATATTTGCCAGTACATGCACTCAACTCCGCATGTGCTATGCGTGTTACAGGCTTACAAACCGCACAGCGCTGATCTGCCGTTGGAGACCTTTCTTTGGCCTTACGGATATCCGCCATTATTCTTAAAATACATTTAAGAATATAACAATCTAAGAGTGGACAACAGTATACAGTTATATACAAGATATAAATTTAATATAAATAAATATAATAATTTAAGATATTCAATTCAAAAAGCCTTTATTTCTGACATAACAATACAATTATCTACATAGTATATAATATTATTTCATTTATTTCTATTACATATAACATTGATTGTTATTATTACTATATATTTACTCAATCATTATTTTTATATATTTTTTCTGTAATTGTGGTTGTTCCTCCTATTTAATTCATTAAATAGGATCTCATTTATTTAGGATTTCGTTTGTTATCTTGTCGTCTCCAGGAGCTGGAATACTGTTCCCACTTGTGGGGCGGTTCCGCTAAGTATCAGCTTGAGGCCTTGGACGCTGTTCAGAAGCGAGCCATAAGACTCATTGGCGATGACTCCCTTACCGGGGCTGGCTTGCAGAGTCTTGAGCACAGGCGCTTGGTAGCCAGCCTTTCGGTGTTCTACAGGATTTACTTCGGAGAGTGTGCGTTAGACTTGCACCAGCTAGTCCCCCCTAGCCCCTTCTACCATCGGACAACAAGGCGCACATTTAAATGTCACCCTTATATGGTTGATATACCTAAAATCCGCACGTTGCGGTTCGGGTCAACTTTTTTGATTCGAACTGCTTTATAATTTTTTTGGGAAAGTATTGCATTTCTTAATTCCGACTCTAATATCGGAGGAACCTGAGTAACAGGAACAGAGTCCTCATTCTCTTTTGATAGAAAATGTGTGTCTGTATATTCATTGTCATCATATAGGTTGCTGTAGAACTTTGTAGCTATTTCGGTAATTTGAGGCCTCCTTCTTTCTTTCTTTTTTTCTTTATTCCTGATATTTGGAATCCAGCAAGAATGTTCCCTTAATTCCTTCAGAGCTTTTTAATTCCTCCCGTTTTTTCTATGTGGTATTGTAAGGTCTTCCTTCTTTCTTCTCTTCTGTGTGTTCTGATTTGTTCGTTAATTTGCTTACTTATTACGGCCAACTGTTTTTTATTTTGTTTTCTCTCCTCTAGTAGTGTTTTCCTTATTTTACATTAGAGTTCTTGCTTCTTCTCCGATCTTGTCTTTTTGTTTTTTGAGGTACACAATTTCTTCGATATAATTTGAAGAACTTCTTCTAGGTGGTTGTATTTTTTTTGTGTAGTGTTTCTGCTTTCCATAATTCCCATTACATTTTCTCTCAGAATTTGTAGTAAATTCTCTGGAATGGGATGTGGTATCTGGTTTGGTTGGACTATTTTATTTATATGCTTTCTTTTGTTTTTTTGTTTGCAGGCATAGAGTTCTCCTCTTACCATTCGATGATTTGTATTGAAATTGAATCGGTTTAGAACGTTAATATCTTTAAAAAAATGGGGTTTGTTACAGAGTATAAAATCTATCTCGTTTTTCACTCGTCCATCAGGGGATATCAGAATAAATCTTTTATATGCTGTGCCGCTAGCTCTGTTGGTGCATATATTTGAATTATTGATATTGTTTCTTAGTTAGGTATATTAACATTTAATTGAGCGATTCGTTCAGAAACTCCAACAAATTCCACTATGTCATGGCATTTTTTTTACTATGAAGCCAACTCCATGTAATTTTTGGTGTTCTTCTATTCTTTCTCCCAATCTTCTCACTTCGCTTACGCCAATTATGTCCCAGTTGATTGAATCTAAAGCATATTCTAGCTCTTGTAGGGACTCTTCTGTCCTTAGAGTTCTAGTGTTCAGGGTTGATATGAATAAGCCTTTCTTTTTATTTTCTTTTGAGGTTTGTTGCTTTTTGTTCTTGTTATGTTGTTCTTTAAATGTGGTGTCCTTGTTCTTTGGCAAACCTTGGGGGTTATGGTCTACGACCCCACGGTGACCAACCGGGTTGGGCAAGTGGGTATTTTTATCATATTTTTCATTTTTTGGTGTTGTTTTACTTTGGTTACCGATGTCTTGTGAATGCTATTCTTTAGATGCAGTTCCTTCTGTCAAGGAATGAGATCTGGATCTCATATATACGAACGGATCTATTTTGTGTAGTTTTGCTGGAGCTAGAATAGTTTTTCCCTTTGTTTGTCGTTGTTCAGTTGAGATGGAGAGGTCGATGTTTCTCTTTTTCTTTTCTTATTTTCTTTGGATTTCACTATAACTTTATTGTTTCTGATGAAGACTTCTTTCCCCTTCTCCCTTTCCTGCTTGAGCTCTTGTTGTAGTTCCTTACGCTTTAGTAGTGTTTCTTTGGAAAAATCCTCTGTAATGTATGTGTTTTCGGGGATCTTCTTCTTATTTTTTAGTATTTCAATCTTTTTGTTGTACGTTGTGAGAGAGATCAACACTGGTCTTATTTTCCCTTCGTTATGTTTACCAATTCTTTGTAGTTTATTTATGTCCGAATTTTCTATTTTTACATTCAATTTTTGAGTTATTAGTTGTGTGATATTCTCGTATAGTTTTGTATAATTTGTATCCGTTTCCCTTACTCCGTGAAATATGATGTTGTTCTTCTTAATTATGTTCTCTAAAACTGTAATTCTTTTGTTTAAAGTTTCGATTTCTGATTTAAGGGTTTTATTTTCTTCTACTAGCGGTTTGATTCTCTCATCAATACTTATCATAATTTTTTCTGTATTTTGAGTAATTAAATTCGCTTGTTTTTCTAATTCTTGTTTCATCATGTTATACAACATTGTAATTGAAATTTCTTCGGACTTCTCCATAGTCGGTATTTAGTAGGAATCGCAATAATAGAACGTTTTGTAGGTGTTTGCAATCTGCTTGAAATGGAAAACAATTATAATTTTTAAGTTATCGGCACTGCTGGAATGTCCACTATCCGCAATTTTGTACTGGCAACACTGCGTAGTTATGTTCCTTAGGTTGGTAGTTCGGTTGTTCCTTTCTTGTTTATGGTCTTGTGATGTTTGCTTGGGGGTTATGTTTACAAATGTTGATTTTATAAATCTCAAAACTTACAATTATCACGCCGCAAAAAACCCTGGTGTTTTCATTTAATTGCACAATTTTTAGTCTTTCTTTCTTTTTTATTTCCACAGTTCAGTTGGTTTTCTGTAGTTTACACGAAATTAAGTAGGTATTATTTATTTTGAGAATACTGAACATGTTTTGACAGTTAAATCGTATTCTTCACAGTTGCAATTATGTTAAATACTAAATTCATATTTCGATTATAACACAATAAAATTATAAAAGATGTAATGGATCGTTTTTGCTTGTTGGGTTTCGAACTCTCAGACCCTTGTCTGTTAAATTGCAACGCAGACCTAACACCGATATATCCGAGTAACTAATCAAATATACCGACTATCACTTTTTCGAATAACTTATACTATCTGTTTATAAACATAACTTTTTTTTAGTTATAAAATATTGTTCTAACACTTTGCAGGATTAATTTTCTTTTATTATGTGAGTAAAATTTAATCCCGATGTCAGTTTATGCACTTTAATAAAAACTTATTAAACACTTTGATAACAGTCTCAATTTCGATAAATTAGCACTGGATAACACTGTCCCACGTTATTGAAGTCTTTTGTTACATTTTTCCATGATTTTCACTATAACATATTTATTTTATTATTTTTAAAACTATTTAAAACACAGAGCTTTCTTCACATCGGCAAATCGGACTTGATGTTTTAATTGGTAGTCTAGACGGCTATATCTG
The DNA here is from genome assembly GCA_910589475.2 of Bembecia ichneumoniformis. Lineage (NCBI taxonomy): Eukaryota > Metazoa > Arthropoda > Insecta > Lepidoptera > Sesiidae > Bembecia > Bembecia ichneumoniformis. The sequence goes on along the minus strand of OU342533.1, from coordinate 11,255,626 downwards.
TCCCCAGTCGCCAGAAATCGCAATGTTAATGCCAATTTTATTTTTGTTAATCCATTAATCCATCTTGAGTGTTTTCTTCTCCTCGTGAGTATACTAGTGAGTAAATAGTGTTCTTTTGTATATTGCAAAGTACTTTGTGAGTGTTTCACTAGGCGGCATGAGTCATGCGCATATGTTATAAAAATATTGACACAACTACTTCTGAAATTTCCATTTTTTTTCATTTTCCGTTTGGATTGAACTTTAAAAGCATATCACACCTCTCGCTCGGCCAAGTCACACTTGACATCTGTCACGAAACCCTCTTTCGATTTTAACATAATAGGACAGAAAGTCGATAACTTCTCATTATAGACGCAGGCCTTGGACGTTGTTAAGAAAGAGCTTGGGAAAACTACTTCCCGAATACAAATTACTTCATTAAGGTACGAGTGTCTAATACCATCAACGCAAACCACTTACGTAAATATCATTGAGGAAAAACAATAATTAAGGTAAGTTCAAATTTATTTTGATACATAAGTACGAGTATCAGGTTGAAACATATTAATGCTACACAAAAGAGACGTTAAAGTAAGTTTATTTGTTACGCTTTTCTTAACTTAACTACTCAATCGATCATCATGAAATTTTGTACCTACCTTTCATCTATAACAAAAATATTGTTTCCGAGGGAAATTAAAATTAAAATAAAAAATTCACCGCTTGACAAAACTATATCTATTCTACATGTATATATATAGCACAGAAAAACAATATATATATTGTTTGTCTGTGCGTTTGTGCACGCTAATCTCAGAAACGGATTAACCAATTAGAATGCGATTTTTACTAGATAGGCAAGCTTGTGAGCAATAAAGATTGAACAAATTATTTTAACAAGTAATTATTTTAACTAGTTTGGCATAATTTGTATCATACAAACCTATTTACAACAAGTAAGTATTTAATATAAAAAATTATCAAATTACATCTATGGAATAAATATGTTTTTTAATTTTTATTTGCAGAAATCTCGGAATAAAATAAAGAGATAAAAAGGAAATTAATTTACTGTCCACGGCCGGGCTAAAATATGGGGATTATTTTATATTTACAAAAATTTACTCTTTTCATTAACCCACGGGATACCCAAAGCTTACGCATATAGGTATCATGGATCAATCCATTATAATTTAGATTTAAATTTTAAGTTTAATTCGTGTAACTCTTAAATAATTCTCTTAATGGCTTAAAACTTAGGAGTTAAATCAAAGGATGGTAGACGGGCCGACGACGTTTCACTTAATGGCAGGTGTTTAATATATACTATGTGTCATTGTTAAGGTGCGTACACACCGAGCCAACGAAGGCCAACGAATGATAATTAGCGTTGGCTGCCGTTGGTCTCCGGAAGTACGAGCCAATTAGCCAACGCAATTCAGTGTTGCCGTTTTGCCAATTCAGTGTTAGATATAATATACCACACTGCCACCGGATGGGCTGCCAAATCACTGCGAAACGCAGTGTGCTCTGCCTCTCACACAAGAAATATTAATTAAAGATATTTCGAATAATGAGTATGTTTGTATGTTTTGAATAAAGCCCTGAAAAAAAAATTATAAATAAAGCACAGGCAACCCTATATTTAAACACTAATCTCGATTTGAAAATGGTCACACTGGGGTATCCGTTTGTTGACCTTCCGGGAATGTGGAGGACATTGAGCTCGATTCCAGTGTTTTCATTTTTAGGGATTTCGCCCTTTTTTAGGGCGAAACCACTAATTTAAAGTATAGCTTAGGGCTATTTTATATTTTTTAGGGATTTGGGGATATTTTGGGTAAAATTAAATATAAAATGACGGTAACACTATTTTATCATAGACTTCGATGTTTGTATGTGATCTGTTATCAGCCGAAGTCTACTGGAATAAATTAAAGTTTTAAGCTTGAAAGATCATCACGGAAACGACTGACACCAAAACCTAGAAGGTGTGATAACACTTCTGTTAACACTGCCATCGTCGCACATTGAGGTGGAAAAATATTCAGTGTACTAAAAAACTTAAAATCCATCAGGAGAAATTGGCTTCATAACGAAACCCTCTGTCTACGACAACAACCAGCGGGGCGAGGAGGGGGCGCATCCAAGCGCACGCGATGGATGAGCGGCGAGCCCCCTCCCGCCACACACACACACCGAATGAAGAGAGCGTGGTTCGGGCGCGCAGCCGCGAGCGCGCCGCCATTTTTTATAAGTCTTTAAATTTTGTAATTTTCATCAGTAAAATAGTTTTGTACAACGCAATTTATATGTTTTCTTTAATCAAAAACATTAGTGGCGACCGTGACTGGACTTGTACCAATAACAGTGACGAATCAAATCAGAAAGACGCAGTCAAGAAATTCAATCAAACTACAAGCAACGTACGACGCCATTACGGACCGGAGAACAAGGAAAAGGCCTGCTGCGCACAAGCACGCCAAGTGGCGCGCACTACAAAATATATGACGCCAGGGGAGTACCTTTTCTTGTTTCCTATCTTTCTCCACCTCAGATTGTGTAAGTCAGTTGCTTGCTCAGATTACGTTAAATTTGGGTGCTTTGTAGGGGCCGCGGGCCGGAAGCTATTCCCCCCCCCCCCCGTGGAGACCTGCAGTAGCTAGTTCCAGATTTGTCTTTCGAGTACTTTAAATCTCACTAAACAAAAATATCATTGCAATTCGCGCTTTCTTAAATCTGAAACGCTTACAATCACATGCCTATTACTAACCTACATGCTAAGTAGGTGGAATAGGTACCCGTCCAATATTATCAATGTGTTTTCTTTATGCATAAACATTTAATATTCATTACTTATTATCAACATACTTAATCGTCGTGTATAAACACTAAAGTCATTAAAACAAGTGTGCTTGTAAATATAAAGCGCTTACCTATCTCTAATTTCACATAATCACTTCGTGCTAATTATTCAGAAGCACTGACAATTACCTACCTACTTCATAAAAATAAAAATAAAATTTCTATATTTAATTTAACCGATTGGCCAAACGCTTCCAGGGTTGGGTGCGAGTTTGAAGCTCTCCGGACGCATTGTTCCTGCATGGCCTATAGCTTCTGCTGCCTTACTTCTGCCGATTGGTGCTGAGGCCTACCTATCTTCGTGTTGGGTTCGATGCACATTGAGGCAATCAACCAGCTAAGTAAACTTAGCTGGTTGATTGCCTCAACTTATTGTATCGAATAGTACCTATATCTATTTACTTTATTATAAAACATGTCTGAATTTAAGGAGTTGAATAAGCTTCGTAGTTCAATTAAGGGTAGACTAACAAACTTTAACAATTATTTGGAAAAATTTAAAAATACCCCTATACAAAATGTATCTGATTCAAAATTCAAGGAATTAAAGCTGCGAGTAGAAAGACTTCAGGTGTTGTTTTCTAATTTTGATAAATGTCAAACCGATATAGAAAAAATTAGTGAAACTTTAGAAGAACAATTACAAGAAAGAGAATGCATTGAAAGTATTTTTACACAAGCTTATCCATCGCCCAATCTATAATTGAATCACACCCTTCCAATCAGAAGCGTGAAAGTTTATCCTTGGGTACTACTGGTTTACATGATAATCAGTCAATTATCAAATTACCTACAATTAGACTTCCATGTTTCGACGGAAGCTATTTTAAATGGTTAGAGTATAGAGATACTTTTGAATCATTAATACATAACAATGAATCAATTCCGGACATAAGCAAATATCACTACTTAAGATCATCCTTAGAGTGAAATGCATCTCAAGTCATAAAGTATCTCGAGTTCACTTCAGATAACTACAGGGTGGCTTGGGACTTATTGTGTAATCGATACAATAATAAAAAAATATTAACAAACAACCACTTAAAGGCTTTATTCAATATCGTTTCCTTGTCGAGAGAGTCATAGATCCTTACGCTATGTTATCGATTTTGTAACAAAACATTTAAAGTCTTTAGAAACCTTAGGGCAGCCAGTTGAGCAATGGGACACTATCGTCATATACATGGTGTCCACCAAGCTTGACCCTATAACTGGTAGAAAATGGGAAGAATATAGAAACAACTTATCAGAATTACCGTCCTTATCTGGATTTATTGAATTCTTACGTAATAGGGCCGACGTATTGGAAACTGTTCAAGGGAGCGGTGACAAACCTGATCGTAGGTTTTCTATTCAAAAGGATCAAAGCAAAAATGATCACAAGGCACCATTTCATAATAATACACATTCAAAAAGTTTTGTCACTTCCACTCCATCGAAGAATGGCCCGAGAACTTCATGTGCTTATTGCAGTCAGTCTCATAGGATCTTTGATTGTACAACATTCAATTCCTTACCTCTTGAAAACAAGTTGAGTGAAGTCTTAAAGTTAAAACTTTGCAAAAACTGTCTAAGAAGGAATCACGACAGTCATGATTGCCGCATGGGCAACTGTCGTTTGTGTAATGAAAAACATAATACATTATTGCATAAAGATAATGACCCTAAGACACTAATACCTAAGTCACCAGTATCATTGTCTGCTCGCTCCGAAGGGCAGGTTTTACTTGGTACTGCTTTAGTGAAAGTTGTTAACCCTGAAACAAAAAATACTTACGTGGCACGAGCGCTGCTCGATGCAGGCAGCCAGTCCTCTTTCATGACCGAAAATCTAAAACAAAAAATTGGGTTAGTTAAGGGAGGTTCCGATTCTTTAATAATATCGGGCATAAATAATGTTCAAGTCAGTGTGTCAGATAGATGTGATGTAAGGATGACTTCCTTAGTAAACAATGCGTTTAATACAAACCTCAATTGTTTGGTTGTGCCGGTTATTACAGGGCAGCTTCCTAATATACCGGTGGACTTTTCAGAATTAAACTTACCTAGTAATCTTCAACTAGCCGATCCTTATTTTCATCAGCCTGCTGATATTGACCTATTGTTAGGTGCCGAAGTGTTTTTTGATAACCTGTGCCCTGGAAAAATCCCTCTGGGTACTAATAAGCCCATACTCCAAAACACAAAGTTAGGATGGGTCATCGCCGGTCCCTTCTGTCCCTCACATTTTTCATCAAATAAACAACATGAAAAAAATTATTGTAACTTTACAAAGGAAATTCATGATTGCCTTACAAAATTTTGGAGTCTTGAGGAAATTCCATCTTCAAAATTAACAATGCCAGTCGACAATGAGCTGTGTGAGGAATTTTTTCTTAAAAATACTACCCGTGTAAACAGTGGTAGGTTCTCAGTATTAATGCCCCTTAAAGAGCCCCCCGAAACAATGCTGGGTGACTCATATAAAATGGCAGCCAAGCGATTTTATAATCTTGAAAAAAGATTAGACACAGATCCAGAACTTAAACAAAAGTATTGTGACTTTATTAAAGAATATAACGACTTAGGTCACTTATCTAAAATTGATAAACCTGACTTCGGCTACTATATGCCACACCACGCTGTCATACGTGATAGTAGCGAAACCACGAAACTAAGGGTGGTATTCGATGCATCAGCAAAAACCAGTTCAAAAAAGTCTCTTAACGACATTCAGTATGTAGGACCTGTTGTACAAGACGAATTATTCAATATATTAATACGCTTTCGCCAACATAGGTACGTCATTACGGGTGATATACAAAAAATGTATCGTCAAATTCTTATTGACCAATCTCAGCGCAACCTACAATTAATACTGTGGCGAGAAGATCGATCTAAACCTCTTCAAGTATTGCAGTTAAATACCCTAACATATGAGACAGCTTCAGCGCCATACTTAAGTACACGTTGTCTGTTAAAGTTAGCAAGTGAATGCTCTGATCAGTTGATTGCAGAAGTCATTAAAAAGGATTTCTACTACTATGATATGTTAACGGGTTCTGACAGTGAAGAAGAACTAGCACATATTAAAAATGGAGTCATTGCTACACTAATTTCAGCTTGCTTTCCTATTCATAAGTTTCGTACAAATTGTCCTGGAATATTCGAAAATTCTACTTTAACTCATACTCTTGATTTAAATAAATAATCGAACGTTCTTGGTGTATTGTGGGCACCTGACACCGATACGTTAACATTTGCTATAAATATTGATCAAAATATAAAAAAGGTAACAAAGAGATCTATTTTATCTAATACTTGTAAAATTTTTGATCTTCTTGGCCTTCTTAGTGCTTGCACTATAAAACTTAAAATTCTATTACAAAAGCTGTGGCTCATTAAATCAAACTGGGATGACCCAGTACCAGGTGACATCGAGAACACTTGGCAAAAAATGATCAGTAAATTATCAGTATTACTTTCAGTGGCAGTGCCGAGACACGCGTTATGCACGGCACCAGCTACATGCGAGATGCACTGCTTCGTGGACGCTTCACAGGATGCGTATGCGGCCTGTGTATACCTGCGTACACTGGATCACTCTGCCCATGTAAACATTAAACTTTTATGTGCAAAAACCCGAGTGGCGCCCCTGAAGCCAACCACGATCCCGCGTCTTGAACTATGTGCGGCTTTATTAGGCGCACGCCTTGTCGCTAAGGTCAGTGAAGCCCTACGCTGCAACATACATAAACATTTCTTTTGGTCAGATTCTACCATTACATTAAGTTGGATTAAAATGCAACCTAAGCTTCTTAAAACATTCGTTTGCAATCGAATAAACGAAATACATGAACTAACGTCTAGAAGTTCATGGAGACATGTACCTACTAATCTTAATCCTGCTGACTTGGCTTCTAGACGAGTAGAGCCAAGTTTTCTCCTTAATTCTTCTATGTGGTGGGATGGCCCTCATTTCTTAAAATATGATGAGTCACAATGGCCTAAAAACCCCAACACAAATGAAAGTTTACCTGAAATAAAAGTATTAAAAACAGTAATTAATCCTAAAGATAATTCATTAATTGATTTTGAAAAATATTCAAATTCAACAAAATTAACAAAAATATTTGCTTATGTCATTCTCTTTCTTAATAACTGTAAGAATAAAAAGCATAATAAAAATTATGTTGGTCCCTTAAAACAAGTTGAACTTAATCAGTCACTTACATACCTTATAAAATTCGCTCAATCAGAATCTTTCATAGCGAAATTAATTTACTTAATAAATCAAAACCCCTTAACTCGGCTACTTTATTACAGCTTTCCCCATTCCTTGACAGTAGCGGCGTGCTGAGAGTAGGTGGACGGCTCGATAACACTCATTCCACATTTGAAAAGAAACACCCAGTGCTGTTGGGCGGGAAGCATTACTTCACCAAGCTACTGATGAGAGCCGAGCACCTGCGCTTACTGCATGCTGGTCTGCAACTGCTTCTTGCTGCTTGTAGGGAACGGTTTTGGCCTCTGGGGGGAAGAACGTTGGCACGTAAAGTGACACGTCAATGTGTAACATGCACACGGTTTCGAGGTAGAACTACAGAACCGTTGATGGGTCACCTGCCGACAAGCCGAGTAACAAAAAATTATCCCTTCCAAATATGTGGAACAGATTTTGCTGGACCTTTTTTAATCTCAAGTAAAAAAGGGCGCGGTAATAAAATTTCAAAATGCTACCTTTGTATATTTATATGTTTTTGTACCAAAGCAGTCCATTTGGAAATTGTAAGCGATCTCAGTACTAACGCCTTTATCTCCTGCCTTCGCAGATTTATTTCACGAAGAGGAAAGCCTAGTCAGATTCATTGCGACAATGGTACTAATTTTGTGGGGGCAAACAACGAGTTAGGTAGAGTATTACAATCAGGCATCAAGTCCATTTATCAATTCACAGCAGATGAGGGGATTCAATTTAATTCATTTTATATTTGATTCCCATAGCCCACATTTGGTGGGCTATGGGAATCAAATATAAAAAGCGCCAAATTCCACCTAAAACGCACATTGGGGAACTCTAGTCTAACGTATGAGGAGTTGAGCACACTCTTTGCGCAAATCGAGGCTGTCCTCAACTCCCGACCCCTAACTCCATTATCAACTGACCCACACGATCCTTCTCCTCTAACTCCAGGGCACTTCATCATCGGGCGGCCGCTGACGTCACTGCCATCGCCTCCTGCTCCACTAGAAAAAAGGATCAAGACCAGATACCAACTTATAGAAGCTCTCCGAGAGTCGTTTTGGAAACGATGGCATAAGGAGTACCTCTCGGAGCTACAGACGAAAACAAAATGGAAGCGTCCCAACACAGGGCTGAAAGAAGGCGCCCTAGTAGTCTTCAAAAAAGAAAATCTACCACCCATGAGATGGAGATTGGGACGCGTACATCGACAGTGCCCTGGAAGAGACGGAGTTTGCCGTGTTGCCGACTTCCGCACGTCAAGGGGCATAGAACGCCGTGCTTTGAACCGAGTCTGCCCATTACTGGCAGAAGATGTCTTGGAATCAGCGCCTGCTTCTTCCGACGGGGCCCAGGATGTCTACGACAACAACCAGCGGGACGAGGAGGGGGCGCATCCAAGCGCACGCGATGGATGAGCGGCGAGCCCTCTCCCGCCACACACACACACACCGAATGAAGAGAGCGTGGATCGGGCGCGCAGCCGCGAGCGCGCCGCCATTTTTTATAAGTCTTTAAATTTTGTAATTTTCATCAGTAAAATAGTTTTGTACAACGCAATTTATATGTTTTCTTTAATCAAAAACACCCTCAATGGTTTGTTGTACACCAAACTCGGCATGAAAGACTTTATTTTGGAACCCGACTGTGCTATGACGAATACAGCTAAAAAATTAAAATCCAGTGCTTTAGCTTCAGTTTCATATTGTCCACCGTCTACTTCATTTCATGATTAATTGCTAACTACAAGTGGTGTTGCTCCGTTGCAACCATTAAGTTGATATGAAAGGGACGATACTACAATACTGTCACTTTTTAATTTCTTGACTAATTTGCCAAGCTGTACCTGATTAATATAGTACCCGTTTTTCTACGTCCTTATTGTATCCTTCATTAAAATAAAAAATTAAAAGATAAAGTTTTTATTCCATTTCTAAGTTCTTAAATTTTGCGCCCTAAATCAAGAATTTTCGGAGACTAATTTAAGGTATTTAGGGCATTAAATTTTTTTTAGAGCAAAACTAAAATTCCATAGTGGAAACACTGCTCGATTCCTTTGATGTTACCGACACGCTTCGGATCGCCGGCAAACGCCAACGAACGTTCGTTGGCGTTCGCTAAGCCGTCCACACCGGACCAAAGAACGCCAGCGAAACCCATTCGTTGGCGTTCGTTGGGCCGGTGTGTACGCAGGACTCGCCAACGAACGTTCGTTGGCGTTCGTTAAACCGTCCACACCGGACCAACGAACGCTAGCCAACCCATTCGTTGGCCTTCGTTGGCCCGGTGTGGACGCAGCTTTAGTTGCATACCTACAGACTATACAATTTACTCTATGCGTCTATAGCTTGTGGGATGTGGCAACTCTCTGTCTGCGTCTGTTGTATATTTTGAATAAAAATTGGTGTAACGTTTTAAAGTTGCAAGACTTTGCAAAGACGATGATCCAAAAAAAATCTGTACATATCTATCAAGTATTGAACAGCTCAGCTCCGATTTCCAAATCTGTCAGGTCTGCAAATAGCTATTTACATATACAAACTTCACTTATTTACATTGATGTTCAAATGAATAAAGAACATCGTTCAAAACCAAGCCATATTTTTTTAACTTACACTTTGGAGATTTTGATAATAAAAGTCTTTCTTAATTTTAGTAATTTCCTGTGAATATTTCAGATTTTATAACATTCCAAAATTAAATATTTTTATTACTTAATTGGGACAATTGGATTCTTTAATATTTTCAAACTCAGACATCTATGGAATCCCATTACCAAATTACACGATATTTTCCCAGTAAAATCTATAATTTCTTCTCAAATGATACAAGTTTCAACTGTCTGATGGCCTAATGTCCTTTTGTAAGCAAAATGTCGTGTAGTATTTTGCCAAAATGAGTCACATAAAATGAGAGGCTAGAGTCCATTTCCATATTCCCTCCTAATCTCTTGCCCTTTATCCTATTGAAATCGGCAGCGCACCTGCAAAACCTACAGAGTTGCTTGTGTTAAAACGGTAGTGATTAACCATCAAGTTGGCCATCATCCTGTCCGCCAACCTTTATATAAGAAACACAAATTATCACAATTCATCATCGATAGCATCGCTGCTGATTTAAATATTTTAAATTCAAGTAGATATATAACTTTATGTATAAATGAGATTGTATAGAAAAGAGCTTCCATTAATTTGTGCAAAAGAATTGAACCAAAGCACAAAAATTCCTTCAGAGCGCAGAGACGCAGAGAGCTGGTAGTTCTAATGACTTCCTGCTAATTTAAAATCTATACATATTATAATAAAATCGTAACGAGTACATTACATTTTTTTTTTTTTTTCAAAAAAAATAACAATTTGTACACGTTGTACTTTTGTTACCGAGGTCAAAAAAATAGTTTTTAGAATTTTTGTCTGTCGTTTTGCCTGTTTGTATGTGCGTTTGTGCACACTTAACTGAATTGAATGCTGTTTTCACTGGTGTATTGTAGGAAGCATCCCGTAATATTTAGTTTTGTTTAATTCTAATCGGCGGTCTGCAAAGAAAAAAGTTGCACGCTATACCGAATACCACGCGTACGAAATTGAGTGCTCAGCTAATAAAATATATAAGTTCATTTTTACTCACTTCCGTTCGACAGTCTAATTGTTCTAATACAATTCACCACTTCAGGTCATGCCAGTTCTTCAACTTATGTAGGTATAATCGATGCAAGTATTTTTTTGAAAAGTTACAAGATTACGAGAGAAAATTTGTTCCTTGAATGGACAGTAATTTCTTATGCACTCCTAAACTGGCCACCCGTCAACCTATAACCCTATAGCTAGCATTTATCCAGTGGATCGTAAACTTGCCTGCCAAACTTTATTGTAAAAGAGTAATCGCGCGGTTCTGATCAGTCTTGATGACTTCAAAGCCATTCCAACACGCGTCACACAGCACACAACCCTAACCCTCTGATTTTATTTTTACGATCACATTGAATATTCAAAGGAAGAAATAAGCGGGAATAAAACCACCCCCGCGGCCGAGAGCGGGATCCCATGTTCCCCAGCCATGTTTACTTATTTACACGTAATGATTTATCGTCGCATTTCGCTCCTCAGTGGCTAAAGCCTCTTCCTCTGCCCTATCGCAAGGGTGAAGCGTCTGATAGCGAGTGCTCTGCTATCTGCTATAATTTCGTGTCCATACATAACCAACAGTCCCTGGTAAATTAGCTAAGCTATGCATACATTCCTTAAGCATAGGTTAACTTACATTACGTTGCGGTAAAATAGTTGTAGAGAATACTTGATGTGGCCAGGCACTAATAAAATTTTACAATTTAATTGAATATTTTAGAAAATGAAAGCTACTTGAGAATGCGGGATGCATACTGAAATTATGTTGCTTCTGTCTTTAGGCGACAGTAACCACCTACCATCAAGTGGATCAAAGATGTTCTAACATTAAATAAACTTAAAATAAATTAAGCAAGTTTAAGCGGTTTAAACCTCAATTTTCAAAAAATGACACCATTGTAACATTGAATTAAAGTCTTGAAATTTAAGAGCAGACTCTTAAGAGCTAGTAACAGTGCAGGGACATACTGTTGGTATAATATTCATCGTGACAGTCCCTCGTGGTACGAAAGATGCGACGTTGTAAAGAACTTTTCGGCCGCGTGACAAATTGCCGAAAGAGTCCGTCTTTCTTAATGCCACCTCGTCAAATATAAAACGAGGGTAAAAATCTTAACTTTCCTTTATAATTATAATTCAGGACAGAAATGAAATAAGTAAAAATACATTGGGTGACTTTTTTCTACATTTATAATTACTGAGACATGAATTCATCAATTTTAAATAATAATCAAATATCAAATTTTGAAACGGTGAAATGAAAGGGTCTGGTTTTTTTTTTTTATTTCATCGATTAAACTAAGATAGATTAAAAATATATATGTCATATATGTATTTATCTAAAAAATATTTAAAGATAAACCAAATGTATCCAAACTTTTATATTTAATAAATTAATTTATTTTTGCACAGTGGTTGACGTATCAAGACGCTATTCCCTGAGAACAAACTGTACAGACATGGGATCGGATGGCATGAATAACAACCCCCTCTTATCTGGCACGCAGCTGTTTGGCAGTGGAGAGTCTGGCAACGGCCGGAACTGGAAAGCGTAGACGACGTGCGCCAACGCGCTGCGCACTGTCTGGTAGGCGAAACGCATGCCGATGCAGTGACGCGGCCCTTCGCCGAAAGGCATGAAAGAGTAGGGTTGCAGATTGTGCTCGTTCTCGGGCAGGAATCGGCTCGGGTCGTATTCGTCCGGCTTCGGAAACAGCTCCGGGTCGTAGTGAAGTCCGATGGCGTTTACGTATATCGGCGTCCCGGCTTTTATCTTTAACTTCTCGTCTATTTGGTAGTCACTTTTCGCGACGCGATCCAACCAACCCAACGGAGGATATTTTCTGAGAGTTTCTAAGTATATACACACTCACATTTAGTAGGTGAATAAAGTCACACAGGCGACGGCAAACAGATGTCTATTCCACTTACCTTTTATGACGGCGTTAAGATACGGCAGATCGGCCAGAGTTTTATCGTCAAAATAAGTGACGCCCAGCTTCCGTTTCGTTTCTTGCAGTTCAGAGTAGAGCCTCTCCTTAACGAATAAAGAGTGATTAAATTAAATACATAAAATGTCGCGGCTAATAGAAGTGTGCTATGGTTGCCACGACCACACTCAATTCACTTAATTTAGCAATCGTATACAGAGTCCTGTTTCATATAGTTTCATAAAAGAATTTGCCGAGATACATTTTTAATTTAGCTATTGTGAATTCTTAGCATTTGTACCGCACCCCAATTTTCTATAATTATTATCAATTTAAAATAAGGATAATTTCTTCTCCTTAATCCTACTAAGGTTGGTAGCGCACTTTCAGCAACTCTGGCGTTGCTTGTAAGTTGACGGTAGCTACTTACTACCAAGTGGACCGACAGCCTATGTCGACAGTTACATACAAGAATTAACTTGTCTATTTTCTTATATTGACTCTTAAAGGCATCTTTTGTTCTAACAGTACCTACTAAGTGGAAAAGATTGATAAATCTTAGAGTTGATTAATAGAACTAATGATTACCTGTATGAGCGGTTGAAAAGCAAGCTCGTATGTGGTGTAGGTAAGAGTAACTGCACTCGTATCGAAGCCAGCCTGAATGAAGACTACAGCCTGCGCCACCAACATCTCCTCGGAGATATCTACTAAACAAAATATAGCTGTGAATACCTGCAGCATAAAATGTAATGCCTGGGAATGTGGACTAACCTTGGCCTGATTTGTTTGCCTCTTGCTTTATCTTTATCAGACAATCCAACAGATCTCTCGTATTTGCTATGTGAGCATCATATCCTCCTCTCTGTGCCACCATTTGCTTCCACAATTTCTCGAAGTAATCTGTTGTCACTTTAGGGAAAAAACTGAACCTGCATAGGAAAGTATTTTCAAGGTCAACTGGTTAATACTAAACATCATTCATCATTAATGCAATTCATTCATTAGTAATTCAGGTTTGCACCTAAAAACTTTCACCAATTCTGGAAGGAAAAATATGGTAGACCACGCCAAGCCCCTGATCACATCAAACTTCATGAACTCTTTCGTCATGAGCCGAATGGGACTGTCACCGGTGCGAGTTGCGTCGTTCTTCAGTCCGAACGAGGACGTGCCGATCACGTCCGTGGAGAAGTCCGAATACACACTCTGTAAATATTATAGTTGTAGCTCTAGCTGGATTTTGTTCATTTCTGACGCTTAAATAATACTTCCGTAAAAATATGGGTACCCTTAGATCAATGAATTTTCCAGATTTCATCTCGACTATGAGTCGCTCAACGAGTTCTTGGGATTTGCTCGCGACGAAGGCGTGCATCGCTCTCAGCTTGGCCCCCGTGAACACTGCGGTGAGTGGACGCCGAATGACAGTCCACGTGGGATCCTGTCAGATACAGAGGAAAATGCGCATAAAGGGTTTCAAGTTCACCGAGAGACGTCACGTAGGTCGCATTGCCCGTACTCACGTTGAGAGTGAACACGTTGAGACCTCCGACAGAGTCGTGGCTCCCCGAACTGATAAGTCGGTTCCTGAAGTTGTCAGAGTCCTTGACGAGCACACGGCGCGCGATATCCTGCGAGTTGATGATGAGAGCCGGGCGCCAGAATAGCCAAATACCGACGTACGGGTAACGAAACCTGTCGTACATCTCCCGAAACCAAAGAGCCTGTACAAACATATTATCTATTAAGATTTGATTTCATTTATTTATTGTTATTAAGATTATACAATAGGTAATAAAGATCTTATCAATTGTTGAATGCAAAGCAATATGCTGGAGGACGCCAAAATATGACCAAACAAGCGACTAGAACTCCTTCAAGATTGTACTTGTATCTAAGGTTATCAAAAAGCATTTTAAAAAATTTACATTGCAACTTCTTAAAGAGTGAAGCTCATTTACTTATTACTGCTGAAGTCTACTCTCGCCGCGCCGGTTAGAATGGATAGATGATCAAACAATCAGAGCCTTGTTTGATCAGTTGATGTAAGCCAGTTTGGTACTTGACCACACAAAAGTAAAATATCCTTCTCCGGAAATGGCTCCTTCATCTTGACAACGTTTATACAAATTAACTCGTCGATTCCCCCTTAAATCACGTTAAAAGTGGGATGGACGTGTTACCGTCAAAATGGCATTGTGTATGAACCCCGCACAGCTCTCACAATGCGAGAGCTGTGCGTGAAGCGGTTGGAATAATGGCTTACCGCCATGGGGGTAAATCGCGATGTTGGACCGCGATAAGCAGTTGTACCGCCCTAAGGCGGAAGATCGCTCCATAAACAAAATTATCCCTATTTTTCTCCTCTTTTCCAAAAATATCTACTAATTCTTCTCATGATCTTCGTTTTAAATCTATATTCTTATATGCTACTCCTTCAGAGTTCAAAAGACCTTCTCTTTGTTGAATTTCAACAATAAATTTCTCTGTGTCGAAGCCATGAAGGCTGAGCAATGACAAATCCACGTGCAAACTCCCCGGCGACCGCGCCAATGAACCGCTTAGTGTGTATGCAGTGGCGGCGCTAGGCGTCGGCGACCGCTGACGGCCTCGCACCTGAGGGGGCCTCGCAAAAGTTTTACAAATTATTTAGGTAAAATTTATTTATTTATTCTTATTTATTTTCATACACTTGCATGAGTGAAGTGAGTGAGTAGTACTTAGTCTGCGGGTACGAAACGGGCGACGGCGGAGCGGCGCGACGGCGATGTAATCAAATGCTAAAAACATTAAGCGCTGTGTACGAAACGGGCGACGGCGGAGCGGCGCGATCGAGCGATGCACGGGCGGCGGGCGGCGCGGAGCGACGGGAACAAACTAGTTTGGTTTTCCCGCTCGCGCGGGTACATAGTGTTGCATTTTTATCACAGTAATTTCGTACACACGCAAGACACCGCTATCTCTTCGTGTGCGGGTACGAAACTTGCGACGGCTGGAGCGACGGCGGGGCGGTGCGGTGCGGCGCGGGGCGAAGAGATAGCGGTGTCTTGCGTGTGTACGAGACAAGATAGCGGGTAGCCGCGGTTGAAATATTGTGTGCGAACAATCATAAGCGGTTGCATATAAAAATGAAAAAGCGACTGACCACGCGGTTAACCGGTAGTTTTTTTTTTTTTTTATGTTATGTCGACAGACAGGCTGACAGTCCACTTGATGGTAGGTGGCTACCGTCGCCTATAACACAAGCAACGTTACAGGTGCTGCAAGTGCGCTGCCGACTACAGTAGGATTAAGGATAAGGGATTAGGAGGGGATAAGGAAATGAGCTCTGGCATCCCTTACTCACTCACCGAAACACAACAGCACGTATATGCTGTTATTTCACGGTGGTCTTCTGTAAGGGGGTGGTCACTGCCGCCAGGCGGGCTGCCCAAATGACTGCGAAACGCAGTGTGCCCTACCACTACTTTTCAAATCCAGACCAGAGACAATTTTGAAAATTACATTAAAATTTCCAAACTTGACCCCGCCGGGAATCGAACCCGGGGCCCCTGAGACGTTAGGCAAGCATTCTTGCCACTCATCCAACGGGCCGTACAAAAGGGCCGTAGTGCTTAAAAGGCCTTAAATTTATAAAATGAAACGTATCATTAGTGCTTGCATTATTACATTAGGCCTGTAAAATAGTTGTAAGAGGGCAAATAAGTAGTTAATTTAAAAAAAAAATTATAGTTAAAAAAACTTTTACCTTCCATAATCACAAACATTATGGTATGGTAACCAACTTACCTACCTACCTACCAAAATTATAATCATTATTTTATGCATAATAAAATCGTAAACGAGCCGTGTCTGTACTACTTGTATACGTTGTACTTGTTACCGAGGTCAAAAAAATTGTTTTTAGATTTTTTCGGTTTGTCTATGCGTTTGTGCACGCAAATCTCAGAAACGGCTTAAGCAAACCAATGCGATTTTCACTGATATATTTTACCAAGCTTCCCGTAAAATTTATTGTTTGTTTCATTCCAATCGGTTTACAAACAAAAAAGTTATGCGCTATGCAGAATACCACGCGTACGAAGTTGTGGGCTCAGCAAGTACGGTAATATTTTCACGGGACCAAAATTTTACCACGTTTGGTCCTTATTCATTCAAGATTATTCGATTTCGTTACATATTTCTTTAGAGTTTTTGTTAATTGCTTTTGGCTAACTATATTCGCTTTTGCCTTTTTGTTTTCTAAATAGGTTGATTTTGTATAAGTATTTTTATAAAATTGTCTAATAAAAAACGCTTTTTTTTTGTCAATTAAATAAACTAAATATGATTCCACTTAATTTCATCCCAAGTTAATAAGGACACTTTTCTGAGATTCGCAATCGGAACGACACAAGACGGCATAATTTAAATCAAATGTAGTTCATGTAAACTTCAAATAAGAGTAGGTAAACCCCAAGTGATATTATAGCTTGGAGCTCTCGTTGAGCCGGTCCCGAGTATAGCTTTGATGAGCAGAGTTTGTCCGTCTACCCCTGTCGAGGTAGTGTGGCAGTGAGTG
The DNA here is from genome assembly GCA_910589475.2 of Bembecia ichneumoniformis. Lineage (NCBI taxonomy): Eukaryota > Metazoa > Arthropoda > Insecta > Lepidoptera > Sesiidae > Bembecia > Bembecia ichneumoniformis. The sequence goes on along the minus strand of OU342533.1, from coordinate 11,238,439 downwards.
ATTACCGCATTCTTCTTTTGCAGCCAAGTGAGACTGCCCAAGAGGGGATGCGGCTTCAGGTGTGGAACTCCTCGCCGCGCCCAGTAGCCGCCGCGGTACACCACTCGCCACCACCACTCGCCCAAATAAGCGCACAGGCAAGCGCACAGCACCGACAGCACCAACCACAACATTCTTATTTACGACTTGTCTTTTCTGTAGATCACTAAACACTACGACTCGTTTGAAATAATCGTTTTATCAAGCATTTAATTACATAAGGCGCTGTCGCAAACTTAGTCGCATTTCAGTATATTCAAGAACTTTCTAGGTAGCCGATAGTAGATGTTTGAAATTTCGTCAACAAAAACTGTCTTAGGGAGTGTTATCCAATCATTTACAATCGCCATACTGAAAAGTTCTCCATTGAACCAAGATGTGCCTATCAGAAACGAAATAGGTTTTTAAGTAATCCTCTAGGAGAATAAGATAATAAATTAAGGAAAATAGGAGAATAAGGAAATCCGTATTCACATGATATAAATGTAGTTTAATATTGAACTTGATGTTTTGAGTGTGCCCCTCGTAGAAGATTAACGAATATTGATCGATGGACGATTTACAAGACACTAATTTATATTTTATAGAAATATTGAATTCGTCAATGCATTTATACATGGAATTATTGTATTATAGACATGTAATAGGCATGTCCCATTTTACAATTTCCTTAAATTCACACCAGGTGCTTAAAACTGGTTTTAGTGCGTAGGTACAGTACTTATTTCCTACTAAAAGTGAAAAAAGTCTTTTAAATAATTCTTTAAAATTAAATGATACAACCGTAAATATAGTCAATTTAACTTCAAATAGCTTTTAAATTTCAATTTACTGCAAATCATGTTCTATACAAAAGAATAGCTTTTTACACACACATAAAAAGAAAGATTTAAGATTTATTATTTAATTTTTAGTTGGATTTTTCAAAACCCAATAATTTAGACTATTTTAACGGTATACAGATATTTAGGTCTTGTCGTATTATATTTTTTACCGAAACGTCTACAACACAATTATCACTATAACTGTAAATGTACGATATTTTATGATAAAAATATAACATGACGAAAATTAAGTTTGTAAAATGGGAATACCTAATGATCACTGTTTGAGACTGAGTAGTAATCACAATTATTATACATGCCGCAAATCATCTTGGACTCTAGCGATATCACGTGTCAAAATAAACATACTCATTACTGGCAATGTTTTGACACACATGTCTAAGTAGCAATTGCTCAATAATAGATAATAGCATGCTTTCGTGCTAGTAATAAGCATGTCTGTCTGAAGCTATATGCGCAGAAACCGATCTTGGAACTGGTTGTGGCTGTTGCGACGCAGGAGGGAGTCACAGAGATAAAGCAGTTGCGCTGTATTGCTTATTCGGACAAGTCTATGCGTTCAAACAGTACAGTTGTGTATAAAATTACTGTTACTATAGGTATAACGTTTTTCATATTTTATTTTAAGATTTTAAGACTTCGTACGCGTGGTATTCGGAATACCGCGTAGCTTTTTGTTTGTAAACAGATTAGAATTAAATATACACTAAATATTACCGGAAGCTTACTACAATACATCAGTGGAAACCACATGAAAATCGGTTAAGTTATTTCTGAGACTAGCGTGCACAAAAGCATAATAGGGAAACAGCAATTGTATTATAGCATAAATAAAATACTACTCTGGTTAAGTAGTATTTTATTTTATTGGTTAAGTGGGTCGCTAGTCTTCTTTCTTCTCTATATATAAAAATGAATCCCCATTTCCCTTGGTCGCGTCATCACGCGTGAACGGGTAGACCGATTTTAATTCGGTTTTCACTAATGGAAAGAGGGATAAACGGGGAATGTTCATATATTATATAAAAATTGCACGCCGGGAGAATCCGAGGGCGGGTCGCTAGTACATCATAATTATCACATTAAACAATATAATATTGCCCCAACATCGGCCTCAATCTCACCGAAAAAGGAATACAGTTTGATCCGCGAATGTTAAAGCCTCAATTATATAATTATTTAATTTAAAACAATAAAGACAGCTACAAAAGTTTTAACATAGATAGCATTTTAGCCCAACACAACCACAGTGTACACCGTCTTCCGCCATACCACCCAGACTTTCATACCATAAAATAGTCCCTTAGTTCCCAAAGTGGTCCACCAGGGGTCCACGGGAGGCTCGACGGGGGTCTACGTTGGGAATCACTTTTTTGATTGGCCATCGACTATTTTTGACCCTTTTTTGACATCCACTCACAGCTCAATCAACTAATTAATTAACCAATCAATTCTCACTTATTTCATTTAGAAAACTCCACATTCGTGGTTGGAACTCAGCCGCAACGCAAATTTCCATAGTTAGGTCTAATCTTCACATTTTTTGTTGAGTTTTGGGAATATGGTAGAAATGTAGGTAGCTGCAGGGAGTCCACCGGAACCAGCTAAATTTTGAAGGTGGTCTATGAGAAAAATGTCTGAGAACCTTTGCTCTACACTCATGACAGCCGTCCCCTTAGTTCATGGACACATTTTAATGCGGTATAGTTACTAATCTACCCAAAGATTTATGTGTTACATTTTGAAAAGTCAGAATGTTATTTGGCTTAACAGACCAAACAAACATTGCTGCACCCAATTTTGCCCCATACCTATAAGCACCATAATTAGATGTTAATCCATTTGTATTCATTATGTTATTACTTCTGACCTTCGTCGGTTTACGATAATGGTGATATTACGACCACTCACTGTGACTTTGAGAATTGTTCTCATAGTAATTTAACTAAACAACAAAAGATATCCATGTAACAATATACAGTTACATGAAAACATCATAATTATAAAAGGAATATTATGTACAGTAAAAACAAATTGTACTTACTAAGCCCTGAGGCCGTGTGAAAAAACTGAGGCCACAAGGAAAACACCATCGATTCCACGAGACCTTAGGAGGACTGTTATTTTATTTCGATATTTTATTTGATAACTTAAGACTCGGCTTGAGCCGCGGTTGACGGAGTCATCTCATCAATGTAAATTGCACAGTCATATCAATATAACCAACCCATGATTCGCAACCGGTCTTACAATCAGCCACTGATCTATGGGGCAAAGCGGGACACCTGCCCTGGGCGGCAGTTTCAGGGGGCGCCAAAATCATAATACGAGGGGCACACTGAAATGATCGGTAATAAAAAAAGCCACATGCACGGTATAGCTAAATTGTATTTTATTGTTTTTCGAAGTATTCTCCGTTCAAATTAATGCACTTTTCCATTCGTGCAAACCAATCATTAAAACAGTAATTCCAGTCTGAAGTTGATGTTGACAAAATGGCTGATTTGTACACTTCCACAGCTGCTTCGGGGTCTTCAAACCGTTAACCGCGTAATAAATCTTTCATTCTAGGGAATGTAAAGAAATCGTTTGGGCTCAGGTCAGGACTGTACGGAGGATGGCTCATCAGCTCGACGTTTTTCTGCTTCAAAAAATCATTTGTCTTCCGAGCCGTATAGGAGCTCGCATTATCGTGATGTAAGATGATGCGACGTTTCGGGTTATTTTTTCAGAGTTCGGCTATCATTTCTGGCAAACAAACTGTGATATACCACTCAGCGATAACCGTTCTGCGTTCCTGTAAAGGAATTGTAGCAACATGCCCCTTTTTCGAGACAAACGTAGCGACCATTTTCTTTGACACGCTGCCGGAGCGAACCACTTTCGTTGGCTTGACCTCGTCTTCGAAGACCCAAACTGTTGACTGATGTTTTCTTTCAGGTTCGTATGAATAAATCCATGATTCATGACTTCCATGACTTCCCTCCGTTGAAGCGTTGCAGAGTATTCCGGCACCGATCTACACGAGTCGCCTTTTGCTCTTCGGACAAATTGTGGGGAACCCAGCGGGAAACTAGCTTTCTTACACACAGCTCATTATGTAATATCGACTGAATTGCAGTCATTCCGATACTGATAACAGCCCGAATCTGCTCGTATGTCACATGACGGTCATCTAATATAAACTAGTTCGCACAGCTGCGATGTTTTCAGGCGTGACCGCTGTTCTTGGTCGACCTGCAGAAGAAACAGTGCTGAGCGACACACGACCGCGTCGGAACTCGGCATACCAGCGGTATATTGTCGTTTGACTCGGTGCTTCAACATCATAAATCGAAACAAGTTCGCTTAGACATTTATCTTGAGATAAGCCGCGACGAAAATTGTGATAAATTATGGCACGGAAATATTCACGCGTGAGCGCCATTTCTGTTAACGACGTGTCAACTTTAAACCAACATAGTTTTTGTTTTTAATAAATTTTTTTAATTGTTTCAATGCCATTAAGATTCTAAGAGGCCAGTATTCAAATTCTAAAAAAGATTTTATTGTAACTCAATCCGAAATATTCTATTCCCGATCATTTCAGTGTGCCCCTTGTATACCTATTTGAACATTTATAACAGATTGAGTAACTATTTAAAAATATACAAAAAAAACTTTCTAAAATAATCTGTTATTCATTTTAGTTATTCATAAATTCATAAAATTTATAAAGCATTTAAATTCAAATTTCTGCGATTGGATGGCGCCAATAATGCGATTACATAGCCTGCGGCGCTGCACCTGCTCGCAGCGCATTTCGAATTGCACCCTGTCGATTTTTTATTTTGCTTGATGTCTTTTCCCAGAGGAATCCTTGTCGCCTTAGCCCGCAGAGACTATAAGGGCACATTTGAAAAGATTTCCGTAGTTGAACTTGCCACGAATCGAACTCGAGACTTAAACAAGAATAACAAAAACTGTAACCACCTAGTATGTTTTTTTTTTTCTAAATTCGTGTATCTAAATAAACAAAAGGGATCGTTTCTATGTTTCTAAGCGCAAAACTCAAGAACGGCCACATAAATTCTCTAATCCGGTTAAGACCGACGAAGGTTTTTATGAAGAGAAAAATTGGCAAGATTGTCCGTGCGAAGCCCGAGTTGAGTCAGTATTTTTATAATAAAATGGACAGCAGTTCTTACAACTATGTTACGTCATTCCCTCCGCGGACCCGTCGTACCATCGATGCCAACGGCCCCAGATCCAGGAGTTGAGAGAATTTTATAGAAACTTTCCTGCTATTTAAGTATCTTTTTTCCAATTTTCGTTATCGCTTATAGTTTTGAGGTATTAATGAAAAACAAAATTTCTGTTTTCTTATTACAATTTGCCTTTAAATTTTGCAATTTTTTGTGTGCTGGTAAAACATTTTAATACATTATTCTAGACATCATGTCGAATCCAACGAGCTATCGATTTTATTTTTAAGAGCTTTATCAAAAATTAACACCAACTTGAACTTGTGAGCTAAAGACTGAAGCAATGTCTTGATTGTCTGTTGTGTTTCCGGGTTAAATTTTCTATATGTAGATATATTATGTAACACAAATGAAAAAAAATTAAGTAGCTAATTAGCAAATTAAAAAAAAGCAAATTTATTAAAGGGTTCTTATTCTATATTCCTCTCCCAGTCACAAAAAATGCCACCCATTATATTTTATGTTTATGATTTTTGTTAAACACTTTATCTCAAATGCTGGTGAAAGGGGGCGCCACTATCAAATTTCTACCCCGGTTCGAAAAAATCGTAGATCCGGGGCTGCCTACAATGTGGCTTTATCGAAAGCTTCCTTCCTATCCCTTATCCTGTTGTATAGTATGCTCATATGCTCACTTGTAGAAGGGGTAGTCATTGTTGGCGTGACCACCATGTCGGGGAGCGAGCGCCAGATGCCTCGAGGAGGGTTAAACCTTTCTCTCGAAAGAGGACACCGTTAATACTATTAAAAGTTATTAAACGCGACCTCAGAGATCCTCGAAAGGGGCAAAATATTGAATATTCATCATATTCTAATATTCCCAAAGGAACATCTGCTCCATAAAAAACTTAATTGAATTTTTACCCAAGAATTTAAGCTTCTTTAAGATTTAACCGAGTAATAAAATGGCCCCCGTTCACACAGCACCGAGACTCAGCCCAGTAGGTAAAGTAGGTGCTTCAACTCGAAGACTAACAACTTTGTTTCATTGCGAGTCAGGTCTGTGCGCAATTGTGTTTTTTTTTTTAATAATTTGCAAAACAAAATAAGATAAGGTTATTATCGAGACAAAATTTTACAACCGCTGGTGCTCTAGTCATGTTACATTGTTGAATTGTGAAATGCGAACTGTAGAAAATGCCTACTTAGATCTAGCTCCATTGTTGCTACTCGTAACATACGATATGTAAAATTGCACACTAAAAGGAGAGCGCCATTTATTTATTCTCGACAACTTATATTTTTTGAAAATAAGGAAAGTATTATTAAATTGTTATCAATTCCTCTAATTACGAATTAGCATTGTATGTATACGCACTACCAAAGTAGGTAAGTACAGCACTATATAATGGTATCTATAATTATTACCAATTCACGAGCACTATTTTGAGTTCCTAATCTCTTTAATTAATAAGTGTTTTGTACTCAAACTGTACACTATACAAATACATACAATACCCACTATGGATAATTTAAATCCATGTAATCATAAAAATCCCGTCCAAGAGGATCGTTGGCCAATAACCTGGTAAACCGATTATAGGTAATTAAGGGCGCATCTAAGACTAAGACTAAGGATATCCAGCACACTGACACAGCCAAGCGTCTCTATAATGCCTATTCTGACAGTGTCAATTCCTTCTTCCAGTTGTGTGAAAATTATTCACAATTCCTTTAGGAACAGGATTTAAAAATCAATAATTCTAAGTGGTGAATACCTACACAGAATTATATAGCCTACTTCACCGTTATTTGTAAATTATTTGATGAAATATTTAAAAATCTAAAAAAATTATATGATTTTATAACGCCACTAGAAAGTCCCCTTTGATATGTTTTAGCTCATCCCATTCATAAAATTTGAAGTTATACTTTAATTTGAGGTCATCCTCATCGATAATTATTTATTATAATAAAAGACATTGACGAGCCCGTTGGAAGGATTGGTAGGGAGCTTGCCTCGTGCTCTTAGGGGGTCCCAGGTTCGATTCCCGGCAGGGTTAATTTGGAAATAAACTTTCAAAGTTGGCTTTGGTCCGAATTCGAAAAGTATAGTGGCAGCGCGCGCCAGCAGCCCGTCTGGCGATAGTAACCACCCCCTTACAGAAGACCACAGTGAAATAATAGCATGTGTTCGGTGAGTGAGTAAGGGATGCCAGAGCCTATTTCCTTATAACTACCTAATCTCTATCCAGCGCACTGTTCAGCACCTGTAGCGCTGCTTATATTATAACGAGGGATCAAGTGGACTGTCAGCCTGTCTGTGCAGCTTAACATTTAAAAAAATATCGGTCGTAGGACTGCACGTCAGATGTGAAAGTCCTAAAGTGAACTCAGTTGATGTAACGCCATATAACGCACGAATTAAGATTCATAATAATAAATGTTATTAAAGCGCCATCTAGTTTAATATTTTGTCATCAACATGAGGCTCGACATTTAGCATAAATACTAGCGCCACGGTGCCCGCGGTACGAAGTTGCAAATCGAAGCGTCATTCTTTCACTTAATGGTCTGTGCTTTTGCCCAACGTGCCTAAACAAATTAGAACAAAAAAAAAACAATCAGGGCCACAGACACAGATCAGGGCTATATGGTCTGTGTAAACATTGCCATGATGATTACTTATGATATTTATAACATTACTTATGATTTCTCAATTTTTGCTGAATGATCAAACATATGTGTAGTCTGGCGTTCTCGTAATAATAATCCATACTTTGTTTTGTCTCAATTTCTTGCTTTAGTTCCTCAACTGTTGGTAGCAGAGATCCGAATCGATGGGTTCGCCTTCGCTCATAATGTATGATGTCCTTCCAATTCCACCATACACACATCACCTTATTTTGTGTTAATGTGGCTTTCGTCAGCCTGTGAAGCTTGACCGCATTTTGACCATGATATTTTCCCCAATGCATGACTTTAGCCGACCTGTTAGTTCTCGGATGACAGATGGTGTGTTGTTTACTGGCAACATATAGCCACATAGCTTTGGGCACATATAAAACAGATTATACACGATATACCGTGAATGGGGATGAGATTTAGCGAGTGAGTAATCACGTCATTCGTATGTGGCTTGCTCCCAAATCCCTTTACAGATGGCTGCCTTCCACTAATGTAATTGGTAGGGTCTGGTTTGCATGAACCAGCGCAGGAGTGATGTGTTCCGAGTAGGTAATTGTTAATTATTTGTTAGAATTAGGCTACGTAGGTCAAGAAGTGGCGTTTATAAAGTTGAGGAACGACATGACGTGTTTAAAATGTAAACTTCTCCTGAAATATTGGTTTTTATGGAACAAACCATCCATTTGGATGTCTACTACCGAAGACATCAAAAAGTGTAGAATGCTAGACCACACTTTGCTCACTCAACAAAAATTAGGGAATATGAATGGGAAGAGCCTTTGCGATCTCAGGCTGCGATTACGAAACCAACGGAGCGGGACGGGCGACAGTGATCAAACAAATGTATGGAACTTAGGCTTGGTGGTTTCGAACAGAGAGGAGCGGGAAGGCAGGAGACACCCTGCCAGAGCGTGTAGCAAGCTCCGCTCCGCCCCGCTCCACTCTTTCCTAACCGCAACTTCAGACTTCCACAGGTCTCTTCAGAAATCTCTAAGTATGTAATATTGACATGTCAAAACAATTTTTTAATCAAAACATCCATAATTTCTACAGCAACAGAATCTCATCACCATCTACAAATGTACAAAAAAGCATGTTTAAATTCTAATTTAGTTTAATGAAACTCCATAAAAAAATCTATTCAATTTTAAAGAAATACAAAGATTTTTTTCTTGACCACACTTTCATTGTAATTTAGTTGGTTAATACTTGAAAACAAAAATTATTGAGATTTGAATTTGTTTGAAACAGTGTGGCCACAGTAGCCAGAGCTAGGAGAGATGGCGAATGAGGGAATGACGAAGGCGCTTCAGGGTCGGTATGGTTTATTGGACATCAGGCGCGATAGATGTCGGTGTGCTTGTAGTTGACCTTCTTGTCGATGCCCATGAGCTGGCGGATGATGAAGGGCGGCAGGCGTCGATGGCGCCAGGTGGTGGGCAGCGGCTTGTGGTTGACGCGTCGCAGCATCTCCTCCACGTACGCTTCGGCGCTGAACTCCTCCGCAGCCTTCACCATCGCGATCATCTCATTCTGGAATACCTTTTCCTTTATCTGCTTCCGTCGCTGCCTCACCTATTAACAAGAAAAAGCTCATAAAATATTCTACTATGGATTCTCAAATTCACTAAATTAATACGTTGTCGAATGGTAATTTCTACTAAAAATGAAAAAAATATATACTAAACTAAGAAAAGGAAAATGAAATAAATAAATGAACATAAAAAAAGAATGAAAGAAAAGGTGAGTCAAAGAAAGGAATGGGAAAAGCCATGAAAGAGTAAACATTTAAGATTTTATGTGACAAAGTAGTTAAGCTTTTTTAGCCAGTCTGAAACTATGGTCAAATTGTCTAAATCTGGTAGATTTCCCCAAGACGAATTAGGAAATTTTTTCAGTTTTTTAATTAATATTGCTTCAATTTTCTACTAAAAGTTTGATTACTTAAAAAAATTATTAAAATGATAAATTTTATCATTTATTTCTGCATTAAAAATTAAATCTATTAAAAAAAACTTAAAATTTGCATTCATGGATTTTGAAAATTTTGCATCTGTCTGAAATATTAATAAGGCAGTATTAATTTTGTTACATAGTGATACACTGAGGAAATAATAGTCTATGAGACATCGGTCTCTAGGAAGAAAGTCTTGAGGGGCAAACAAGGGCTTTTCTACAGCTGTAACTCACTGTGTCAGGATTGTAAATAGAACCCCAACCCCATATAATTCAGTGGTGCTCTCTCCCCATTGTGTAATGCAATAGTTGTTATAAAGCAAAATATACAATTTTGAATATGGATTGCTTCATTATACTAAAAACATAAATCAGTTTGGTGCAAAACTATCAATATGAGATTTAAGATGAGTTTGTCAGGTAGAGAACTAGGAGAGTGAACTCAGATTAGAAAGATGTATGTAATCCAATATACTCGTATGTTGTTATCAGGAATGTAGCTACCTATATTTATATTGCATTACAATCCCGTTTATTCATAGCAAACTTAAATCCTTCCAACAGACATGCCTTTATAAATGGTAAGTGAAGTACTCACTAAGTGTACTAAGTGAAGTATAAAGCATGCTTTTCTAAAAGGAATATACTGTCCTAGTAGAAAATTCTTTTATAAGTTTTTATTTTCTTTTATAAGTTAATCAGAATTGCACGATTTATAAATAGATCTGAGGAGCATACTTCTCCTATCCTAATGGTGTGAGTAAATTTGATTGAACTAAGGTTGATTTGGCTCTTCAAACTACAAATGCGACTTAGCACTGAATGACAGAAAAAAAACAAATAGATATGCAGTTAATTATTTCCCTTATCAATCAAAATTAAGTTATATTAACCATTTACCATAAAGATGTTAAATCTGAAATCTCAAAGTATAAAAAAAAAAACAAACTAAGTCACCTAAGATTGTCAGAGCATATCTTGATATCATGGTTCAACCAAAGAACAACCTGCCTAATGCCCGCTTTTCATTGATCCAGTAATGAATCCAGAGGTACTGGAGTCCAGCGCTGGATAGGCACTGGCATAATGTAAATGAGTTTCTTATGAGTTCTTATGTAAATGAGCTTCCAGTATCCAGCGCTGGATTGGAATAGAGCATGTTCCAGTGACTGCCACCTGCACCCCGTACAGTTCCAAGGGCACTGGAACCATATAAACGGCACGCGTCTGTCCCTGTTGTGTAATTGTCAATATAATAAAGAGAAATGAAACAGTGTTGATGCAGGGGTGCCTTGTTAATGGAGTGTACCGAATGGCATACTTATATAATCAAAATGTATTATATAATGTTCACCCGAGCCCAGCGGTGGCGCATCCTCTTCCACAGCTTCCGACGTTGATGCTTCTTCATCTTCTTGCGTCTAATAACGATCAGTCTGACCGCCTGCTTCTCTTCGGTGCTTGTACCCGGCATCACTATGGGGCCATCATTGCGCCACTCGTTTTCCACCACTGGTAAGATACTACGAGGATTCACTATGGGAATATACGGAAGAGGGTCCCGTTTTGTCTTTTCGACGATACCTCGGGGGCCGATCTCTACGGCCACACTTCTCGGACTAAAGTTAATATTAAATGTATCCAATTTAGCCTTCGGGGACGCCGAAGGGTTCTCCAGTTTAGCCACATTCAAACATTTCAGTGCAGTCCTTGCGTGCACCACTCGCAAGTCTGAAATTTGCACACATTCATTGGAAAGATGAAAAAGAGATATATGAAAAGGAAGAATAAACACCTCACTTAACCTAAAAACACTTACAATTGACCGTACTGCAGACACCCTTCAACATTTTGTTGTATTTTAATTTAGAATTGTATCATAGTTCCTTATAATAGTTGTACTACTTATTTATAGTTCTCATTATATATTAAGGCGCAAAAAATTATGCTGCTTTGGTTATGTATGTACAATAAAATATACACATAACATACTTAATTACTTATCTATGAAAAAATATTTAGTTAGATAGAATATAATGAAATGTCAGACTCAGACTCGGACACAGTGTTGCCATCAGGTTTTGATAGAGTTGCCGTATTAGATACTTCAGATTGCCGTAATTATAAATAAAAATCATGAAATTGCCCTATTGCTAATTTTTTTTATTGATTTTTCAATCAATAGGCTATTTGATTATTTTAAACCAGTCGAAAATTTTATCTGGGTAGAATAAAAGTGTCGACTATTATTTTTTATTAATTTTATAGATGTAGAATTAAGTTAAAAAAAGAATTATCCATGTATTGGATAAATATATAAAGATGATCAAAGATTTAGGGACATTGACTATATGAGCATAGGCTATTTGATTATTTTAAACCAGTCGACAATTTTATCTGGGTAGAATAAAAGTGTCGACTATTTTTTTTATTAATTTTATAGATGTAGAATTAAGTTAAAAAAAGAATTATCCATGTATTAGGTAAATATATAAAAATAATCAAAGATTTAGGGACATTGAATATATGAGCATAGGCTATATAACTGCTTAAAACTAGTCGACAATATTATTTGGGTAAAATAAAAGTGTCGACCATTATTTTTTATTAATTGTATCGATGTACAATTGATTTAAAAAAATAATTATTCATGCATCTAGAAATATATGTTAATATTGAAGGATATAAAGCTATTGTACATATCTGTACAGGCGCTCTGATTCTTCAAACTAGGTCGAAGGTCGAATCCGGGTAAATGACAGGTGTCGACCATTTTTTTTTAGTAATTAAAGGGGTTTTAGTTTCAGAACCGCTTAAAAAATTCATGTATCTGATCACTTAAGAAAAATTAGGTACATAAAAAATACCTTTGATCGTGGTCGACTCACGGTCGCGAATGAATTGAGCTTGTCGACCTTTGTTTTCTTGATTCTGATTATCAAAAACTTTATTTTCCCCTTAATTTTTCCATGTACCTATCTTCTAAGTTATAATAATGTCTGAAATTACAACCGGAAGTGAGGTCATAATTTTGCATGCGGGCAAAATCAGACATTTTTAGGGGTGTCGACCTTTAGTCCTATGGTTTTTTGGTCTATCTTCAAAAAAATATCCATGTATCTGATCCATAGGACTTTTATACGGCTGGCTCTCGGACTATTAGAGATTGACACCTCAATTGAACATGGCACATATTAATAAATCTGAGGAACAAACCAAGCCAATATATATGTATGTTATATGTATACTCTTTGGCCAGTGTGAGCGCCCACGTTTACGACCACAGAACATATTATATACTCTAGCGAGAGTTTACGACGCAACAGAAACTACCCCTATTTAGATTAGTTTTCGTCAAATCTTTGGTTTTCGTACTAGGCCCATTAAATGAACTACAGTCAATCAGGAGACTTGCAAATAAATAGAGTGGCATTAGATTTTTCAAGCAGTATGAGTAGTTCATTTAGGTGAATCTACAATTAATTTTAGTAGGTACCTTAATAAATAATTTTTGTTATTTTCATCTTTAATGAACACCTTACAATCGACGACTGGATTTAGTACCTACATTATTCCGTTTTTCATATTTTATTGACGAAAACAGAATTTCACATTTAGTTTAGGTACGTTCGTCAGTTTCCACTTTCGCCAGGAAAGGTAGGTACTCAAACATCTGATATCATATCCTGCGGTATATACGGTAATGCCTGGCATAAATTCTTTCTTTTTTGCATTTTTTATTTAGACCCAATAAATTGAATCTTTTTTGGAATGATTGTTTATAATAACAATATTTGTGTCATGATAAATAGGTACTTTTCATGACGTTCCATGTAGCTTCCTAGTTAATTTTGGACGTTGAAGAGAAATAAATTTTCATTTACTTTGATACTATTACTAGATTAATTTTATCATTACTGGGATAAAAGTAAATCTTAAAGTAGGTAACATATTTTGTAAAATAATCAATCCAAAATAAATTTTCTCACGCCTACCTTTTATTTTTGTAATATTAGTAGGTAATTAAAATTACAAAACTATGTGTCCTACTCGTAATACTAAACTGGTAATTAGTTCTTCTTTCTCTTAATATCAAAAATCACAAAAGTAAATCGCGCTAAACATGTTATACGCCATGTCTCGCGGCACATTTCGAACCGACTGGAATGGGGCGCTGCCGACTGTTAGCCGTCTGTACACAACATGTAGTTGCAGCAAGACACGGCAACGCGTCGCCTTGACCTCTTCCCCAGGGAGAAAGCCCGAGAACCTGTTCTGCCTTTTTCATACCCACTGTTCTGGACCTCTATAACCGAAGCCATTTTAAAATAAGCAAGCAAATAACTCAGTTGGAACTAACCAACACCATCAAAAAGTTTTGTGTATGCAAATTGCAAAAGGTGCTAAAGGCTGAGGAGACAGACACGGCTCACACTGAACATCTACAACTGAAAAATAAGATTGAACTTTCCACAATTCTCAGATTTTTCACAGGTTTTCCGGAATTTTCAGGTTCAAGATATTTCCGAAACTATCTGGAATTGATAATAAAAAAGGGTGTATTACACTCTTTCCATTCTGTATTTTCATTTATGGAAATACTGGAACCATTTCCATTACAATTTATCCCTGAGATCTATGCGTCAAACGAAAATTACCAGTGTGATTACGGAAATTTTAATTTGCGATTTATTGTCGTCAATGAATATAATGGGACATAATTAGGACATAATACGAAATAGTGAGATACTGGCATAAAAAATACAATGAGTGGTCAGAAATTAATTTATTGTTGCTCAAAGTTTTCTCCGTCGGCGTTATGGTTTTTTTGCGCCCGAATAAAGCAACATTCATGACACTCTTTCGTGGTGACTATGAACTTCGGAATGAACACCATTCTTCGACCGTCCTCCTCTGACGATGATTCTTACTTTTGGGAAGAAAAGGAAATAAGTGGAATTGATAATAAAAAAGGGTGTATCCCACTCTTTCCATTCTGTATTTTCATTTATGGAAATACTGGAACCATTTCCATTACAATTTATCCCTGCGATCTATGCGTCAAACGAAAATTACCAGTGTGATTACGGAAATTTTAATTTGCGATTTATTGTCGTCAATGAATATAATGGGACATAATTAGGACATAATACGAAATAGTGAGATACTGGCATAAAAAATACAATGAGTGGTCAGAAATTAATTTATTGTTGCTCAAAGTTTTCTCCGTCGGCGTTATGGTTTTTTTGCGCCCGAATAAAGCAACTTTCATGACACTCTTTCGTGGTGACTATGAACTTCGGAATGAACACCATTCTTCGACCGTCCTCCTCTGACGATGATTCTTACTTTTGGGAAGAAAAGGAAATAAGTGGAATTGATAATAAAAAAGGGTGTATCCCACTCTTTCCATTCTGTATTTTCATTTATGGAAATACTGGAACCATTTCCATTACAATTTATCCCTGCGATCTATGCGTCAAACGAAAATTACCAGTGTGATTACGGAAATTTTAATTTGCGATTTATTGTCGTCAATGAATATAATGGGACATAATTAGGACATAATACGAAATAGTGAGATACTGGCATAAAAAATACAATGAGTGGTCAGAAATTAATTTATTGTTGCTCAAAGTTTTCTCCGTCGGCGTTATGGTTTTTTTGCGCCCGAATAAAGCAACTTTCATGACACTCTTTCGTGGTGACTATGAACTTCGGAATGAACACCATTCTTCGTCCTCTGACGATGATTCTTACTTTTGGGAAGAAAAGGAAATAAGTTAATAGGAGCTTTAAGAGTAAGCTCCGGCAAACAGACAGTCGTGTGCCAATAAACGTTCACAGTAAGAGTATTTAGTAAAAGCACAGTCAGGTGGAGGAGGTGAGGTCGAGGGAGTGATGGGAGACGAGCAGCGTGAGCGCCGAGCCGAGCAGCCGGCGGTGGTGCGAGCCGAACGGCGCCCAGCCCTGCCGTTGCAGCAGCAAGCGCGCCTCGCCCTGCAGCTCACTGACGGCCGCGGCCAACGTCGGCCAGCCGGCTGCAGTCGCGCCGCGCGCGGTCGCCGCCAGCAGCTCGGTCCCGCAGCCGCGCCCGCGCCACCCGCGACCCACGTGCAGCGCCTGCATACGCCCGTCCCGCACACTCACCGTACCCACCACCTGCAAACAACTATCGCGCTCATCACCCGCCACAACTCGACCGTAGTGTGTGTTGTGTGTTAAGTGTAATTTATGGATGACAGATGGCGCTAGGTGTAGCTTCATATGTTTAGTTTATTTATTTATTTATTTATTTATTTATTATTACATGGCCTCCAACGAGGCAGGCACCAAAAAAAAACATACAGCAAGAGACGGAAAAAAAATAACATGGCAGATGCCGCCGCAATTATAGGAGGCACAGCCTACGCCAATAAAAGTCAAAGTAGCATCCAGCAATGAATTTAGAAAAAAAAATTAAACATAGAAATATAATTAAATTGGAAATTTGGAATAAATGTCAAAAATAAACTAAAGTTAATTATCTGAACCACGGACTTTTAATTTTGGAAAATGCGTCGTTAAAAAGGTCAACATCGTGACTCAGGGAGTTGGCAACATCCATAAAACGATTTAATAGGGAAAAACGGCCCAAGTTGGTTCTGAAATAATTTAGTCGAAATGGTGTGTATCTGCCCGGTCTGGGCGCTCGACTAGGAACCCCAAAGTTTATACGCGACAAGAGCTCGAGCGAATCAACTCCGCCTCTCAGCAGTTTGCAGAAAAACAAAACATCGAGCAATGCCTCCGGGACTGCAGTGAATCAACATTGAAGTGATTCATTCTGACTGGGTAGCTAGAAAGTGCCTTAGCCTTGCGTTGGATGAGTGGCAAGAATGCTTGCCTAACGTCTCAGGGCCCCCGGGTTCGATTCCCGGCGGGGTCAAGTTTGGAAATTTTAATGTAATTTTCAAAATTGACTCTGGTCTGGATTTGAAAAGTAGTGGTACGGCACACTGCGTTTCGCAGTCATTTGGGCAGCCCGCCTGGCGGCAGTGACCACTCCCTTACAGAAAACCACCGTGAAATAACAGCATATACGTGCTGTTGTGTTTCGGTGAGTGAGTAAGGGATGCCAGAGCCCATTTCCTTATCCCCTCCTAATCCCTTATCCTTAATCCTATTGTAGTCGGCAGCGCACTTGCAGCACCTGTAGCGTTGCTTGTGTTATAGGCGACGGTAGCCACCTACCATCAAGTGGACCGTCAGCCTGTCTGTCGACATAACATAAAAAAACCCCCGTAAGACAAATCCAAAGGAATCGCTTTTGCACTGACTCTAGGCGTTTGATGTAAACGTTATAATGTGGATTCCATATAACTGAGAAGTATTCCAGACCAGAGCGTACGTAAGCATTATAAAGAGCTATCGATGTGGATGGGTTTTTGAACTCCTTGCAACTTCTGATAATAAAACCAAGGGACCTGAACGCTTTTTTCACAATATTATCAATTTGGACATTAAAGCGAAGTTTTGAATCTATCATAACTCCAAGATCCCTTGCAGAAGCCATGCTCTGCAAGTAAGTGCCATCAAAGTGGTAGGACTGTCCCGGAGGGAATCTCCCCCTAGAAAAATGCAAATGGAAGCATTTATCAATGTTTAGTGACATATCATTAAACCGACACCAGTCTGCTAGTCTATTGAGATCAAGGTGAGAGGGCCAAGGTGAGATCCTTGGGGTACACCCGAGTGCACTGCAAAGGAGTCAGATAGATAACCCTTGAGAACCACTCTCGATACCCTACCATCCAGATATGACCGACACCAACTCAAGACATTGCCAGAAACACCATATCGTTTAAGTTTACGTAACAATACATGGTGTTGAACCCTGTCGAACGCTTTGGCGAAATCTGTATATATATGGTGTCAACTGGTCGTCGAGAATCCACCGAACTACTTACCCTATCGATAAAAGAGCAAAGATTTGTAGATGTCGAGCGACCCCTCATAAAACCATGCTGACAGGAAGAGAACAACTGCCCAAAGTGACTGTTAAAAAGTGGGTAAAGAAGTCTTTCGAACACCTTAGCAAAGACCGGCAAGATTGCTATGGGCCTATAATTTTTCACTTCGGCACTATCACCGGCCTTATAAAGAGGGAGTATAAATGCCTCTTTCCAAATAGAGGGAAAGACTCCTTCGTTTATGGATGCATTGAAGATTATTGACAGAGGCAAACCCAAGGCGCCAGCACATCTGACAGCAAACACTGAAGGGATGCCATCGGAACCAGCCGCTTTATGAGAGTCAAGCCGTTTTAGGGTCGCGCTCACCGAAGCAGGAGACAAAGCAGCAGAGCAGAACGAAACGCCGGTCAGAGCATTCCAAGCTTCGTAGGTTTCAGAAAAGGAGAAACTCGAGGAGCTCGAAGGGCAATTATATACCGTTGCGAAGTGAGCAGAAAAGAGGTTACTGATGTGTCGGCCGTCCGTAGCAGTTACTCCCTCAAAGGACATCTGTGCTGGGTAAGACCCGCTAGTATGCCTTTTACTCTTTACGAAAGACCAAAACAATCTTGGGTTGGATCTAAGTGATAACTCCATTTTGTGCAAATATTCTTTATAACAGATTTTCTGCAACCTGATGCATCTACTCCTCAATAGGTCATGGTGCCAAACATCGCGTTAAATTATTGTTAAATTTTTTCAGTTTCATGCGTACTTTAAATTTTTTTCGTTTATAAGACCTATGAGATCATTAGAGAACCAGGGAGGAAAGTTCTTTCTTAGAGGCTTAGATTTTGGGACCCGTAAGTTAATAATTTCGCGGATTTTAATGTAAAAGAGATCTAGCATCTCATTATTAGTTGAAATAATAATTAAAATGTACCCAGATGAAACACGCCATTATTACATTAAAACACGCGAATGAAATGTCTATGCAGTAGTTTTAAGACCAAGTGAGAAAATTAAACATTAACTTCCGCCAGGGCTCGTTGTTTCATTTTTAAAGTAAATCCACGTAAATCACCAGTTTAGTTGGTGAAGCTTTCCATGTGAGCATAGATTTGAAGCACGATTGCAACGGCAATGCATTCATTTGTTAACATCTCTTAATATACAAATGCAACACTGTTTACTCAACATCACAATATTTATTCGCCATTTAAATGACGTTGTTCGTCCCGCGCCCCTCAGTGTGTTTTTACTAAAATGTTGACTACTATATACTTAACAATTCTTGAGCCACATAACAGAACAGTTTACTTCGAGATCACGGTATCTGTTTACTGAGACAGACAAAGATAAATGGGTGGTACATATCTGGCTCAGAGTGAAAATTGCATCACTATTAAAAGGGTTTAAGAGTTTCAACGCTAGTCGTGTCGTATTACACGAATTTCTGAACTTGTTCGTGATTCACGTAAGAATACTACAAACAAAACAAAAAGGGAACATGATAGCTCAATTATTCTATTTCTATTTTTTGTTGCAATTAAGAGGTTTATCTTCTTAGAAATATGTTTTGAAACATATTTCAATTTAAAAAATATTCTATTTTTTATTTGTACATAGTAATTGATATTTATAATTTAAAAATCCAACAATAGCGTTAAAAATAAAATGAAACGGTGCAATTTGGTCATTATATTTTGTGCTATTTCTACAAATTCAGACTGTTCTTTGAAAAAACGATAGGTGTACATGAAGTTTCAATGTTTAATATGTAAGAAAATAAATAAATATTATTATAAAATACTAGTGTATGATGTATCTTTTATACACTATAAATGCTCGGAGCAAATGCTAAGGTCATTACGCGCGCAGCGCTCACGAATATTTTGACTTGCGTTAGTAGAACTGTTAAGCGCTCTTAATATTTATATAGAGTACGATTATACATGTAATGACTTTGAAAGCAAACAACTCGGTTAACTTCTGTTTACTCCAGGGGCGGATATACTTAAAGGCTTTTTGGGCTGTAGCTCAGGGCCCCGTGGATACAAAGGGCCCCCAGCCCCCACCAAAAACAATAGGCAATATTTTGAATTAAAAATATGTTTAAAATTACAGGATTTTTTTAAAAAATCCTATCATAAGGTTGGTAACTCTGATATCAATCAACTCACGTGTGCGTCTATCGTACCTACGGAACGGCGAATTCCCTTAAATAAATCAAATTATTTTATTGTCCTATTTTTTCTATATACCTACCTATCTACATCTTCGTTCACCGTCTACATCACTATCGAAAACAATTTTTTGACAAAATGGCTATTAGTTGAGTAATTTGGTAGGCCCCTAAATTGTTTCAGACCAGGGCCCCACAAATTCACGATCCGCCCATGGTTTACTCTAATTACGTATCATCATCAAATTAAATTCGTAAATTAATTTCAGTGATCGAGTACTAAAACCGCTGAAGAGTGACATCTATTGAAGATAGTTGATACCAGTTAAAATTGCTAAAAGTTTTAAAATCGTATGGAATGCAAGACAAGTAAGGGTAAACGTTAGATGTCGCCACAAATTACATCTTATGATTGTGTAAAAACTCTGTCGACTCCATTCGCGTTTCGCTGGACCATTTTGGTTACACTTTATAGTTCCGCTTCTATAAGCCGCGTACGGCCATCATAGCGTGCTGTCTTCACTGAAACGCTGAATTTGAATTTGGTGGAGTTACGGTTGGATATGTGGCGCATAAAAGCGGATCAATCTAAGTCAGCTTATATTATATTTGCACTCAGGAGACCAAAATGCATACACCTTGGCAGCCGTCTGGCTTGGCGCAAACACATTCGGAAAAAGAGAATACAACTTGACACCAGGTTAAGAAGATGTAGGGCGTTAATCACAATAGGGTAGGTATTTGCTTATTTTTCAAAAATTGTTTAAACTTAATTATTGATCAATTTAAGCTATAAAATTTTTGTTTCGCATAAGTAATAACCGGGTAACAATGATAAAACACAATAAAAATCACATTAAAATTTTGCCGCCAAAACGCCCACACGTCGTTACGTTTTTTTTAATGTTAAGATCGGCAGACAGGCTGACGGTCCACTTGATGATAGGTGGCTGCCGTCGCCTATAACACAAGCAACGCCAAAGCTGCTGCAAGTGCGCTGCCGACTATAGTAGGATTAAGGATAGGATAAGGATAAGGATAGGAGGGGATAGGATAAGGATAGGAGGGGATAGGGTAATGGGCTCTGGCATCCCTCACTCACTCATTGTGCTGTTATTTCACGGTGGTCTTCTGTAAGGTGGTGGTTACTGCCGCCAGACGGGCTGCCCAAATGACTGCGAAACGCAGTGTGCCCTGCCACTACTTTCCAGTTCCAGACCAGAGTCAAATTTGAAAAGTTCATTTGTCAAAGCTGACCCTGCCGGGAATCGAATCTGGGAACCTTAGAACAAAGCGTTAAGGCAAGAACCCTAACTACTCATCCAACGGGCTCGTAAAAACGTGGTCTGCTGTATGACGTCATATTACAACAAGGACTGAGGAGACTGAAAAAATATTACCAAATACAACAACATACTTTTGTGAAGATTATTTCAATTTGTGTTCCTCTTGAAGTAACGATATATTTAATATTAAAATTAACTAAATGATTTGTTTTGTTTGAGTAATTTCACGTCATACAGACCACGTGACGACATATCATGGGTATTTAGGCGTCAAAATTTCAGTGAGTTTTTTTTTTCGTGTTTTATTATTGTTTTCCGGTTATTATTTATTCAAAACAAAAAAAAATAAAGCTTAAAATTGATAGGCAACAATAGGCAAACACCCTATTGTCCCAAATTGGCAAACTGGCCATTTACAAGGTTATTCTCAAGCCTATTTGGACTTACGGCACTTACGGTATAGAGCTTTGGGGTATAGCGTGTAACAGTAACGTGGAGATACTGGAAAGATTTCAAAATAAAACCCTCAGAACCATGTTAAATATCTCATATTGCATAAGTAATAAATACATAAACATGAATTTCAAAATGAAAACAGTCAAAGATGAGATTGCAATCTATAGCAAGTAGTATCAATACAGACTTTCTAACCACGTTTAACTTTGGTGGCAGAGCTGGAGGGCGCTGGAAGCATATCGCACACTCGACTTTTAAAAAAGGCACAGTGTTCCCATATTGGGTATCAGGTTCTCTACAAAGCTGTGGGAGTGGAAATAGTCGATGAACCTATTTCTCTTTCAAATAAAAACAGTATCACATCGAACCAGCAGAGTGGCTCATTATTGTTTTTGGAACAGTCGCCATGTCACAGAATAGGAAAAAAATATTGGGGAAAATTATAAAATGCATAATGTGCATACATACATTTAATACCAAAATATAAGCACAATCTATTTCGAAGAAATTTCTTATTAATAGTTGTCTACCAATAATATTTTTTATAATATATCTCTGAAAAAAATTATACATAACCATGGGAACTTAGAATAATTTTTAAAATAATTTCTGTATCCCTAGTATTTTTTGCGTGGCTTGGATTACTTTTAGCAACAAATTATGCAAAAATAAAATTATTACAGGATGTGATGTGATAATATTGTATATGTCGGCGGCCGATCGTATAATCCGGCAGTTCGTGATGTGCCTAGGCAGAACGTTAAATATAGCGCCGTTTCATGAGTTTCTGCTTAATACCCAGCCAATTCATGAAATAGCTAATTAAAATTCATGAAATGGCAGATTGACGATTTATTCGAAATATATATTACGAACGATCTGACTGATATTAAGCAGAAACTTCATGAAACGGCGCCATATGTAACGATCTGCCAAGGCACATCACGAACTGCCAAATTAATAATATTACTATTATTTTATCACCATGTTGTAATAAGTCATTGATTGGTCGTTACCATTAGACGAGCCCATCAGTCAACTGGTAAAGGTACTTGCCTTAGCGCTTTGACTCAGAAGTCCCGGATTCGATTCCCGGCAATCTCTGGTTCTGGATCTGGCAAGTAGTGGCAGGGGCACATTGCATTTCACAGTCATATGGGTAGCCCATATAGCTGAAAGAGTAACCGCCAGAAAAATTTTCCAGTTGTATTTCAGTGAATGATGTCAAAGCCCACTTTGCTATCACTTCTTAATCCCTTATCCTACTATGGTCCGCAGCGCACTTGCACTACCTGTGGGTTTACTTGTGGTATAGGCAAAGATTAAACCCACCATTGAGTGGATCGTAAACGTGTCTGACGACCTTTACATGTAAGATAAATAAATCTTAGATTCAAGTGAATTGAGCCTTTGGTACTAATGTTGCCATTAAAATGCGACGATAAGCAATCTCACTTGACTGTGCATGGGTCTCCCGAAGTCCACTTGTTGCAGTTCCTCTTCTGCTATAATTCTATGTGTACAGCTGGCTGGGTCAATCAGCAGTGGCCCGTACACTTCTGCCACGTAACCCATTGTCTCCATCCGCATATTCTGAAATTTTTAAACAACAGCTGTTTCACCGAAATACAAACAATAAATTAACCTAAGGCCTTCCCCAAGAACAAAATAAATTTTGATAAATCATACGTTTAATTTCATTTCATTCTGGATTTCAATATATGGTATTGTTCAAATTAAAAGAAGAAATAGTGTACGCGACCAAACAAACATAGCGCCTGAGCCCGCGCCTGAATATGCCATAGAATTTTATGGCGTGGCAGTGATGGACTTCACTAATTCTTGGTCGGCGGCTGATCGTATAATCTGGCAGTTCGTGATGTGCTTAGGCAGAATCGTGATGGCGCCGTTTCATTTCTAATTCCTAACAGTCAGATCGTTCAAGTAATCTTTTAATTTTGAAAAATGAATATTGTAATTGAACAAATTAATAACAATGGGCAGCCTGGCAGCTGTCGAACGATCTGATATTAGTATTATTATTAATTAATAACTAGCGACCTGCCCCCGGCTTAGCAGGGGTTCACGCGTGATGTCGTGACCAGGGGAAATAGGGATGCATTTTTATATATAGAGATTAACGTAAATTTATAATGAAGTCTTTTTTTTATTTCGCCCCCCCAAACCTCTTAAATGCTCCCCCGATTCAAATTGTCTGAAAGACAATATAAGTGCCAAAAGTATTAAATATTAATTACTCGTAAACTATAATGTCAAATGAAAAATTAATACACAAAGGCCTACATAATCTGTGAAAAGAGATTACTGATAAATTTTTAGGGTTGTAATATGTGTCATTTTGAATATAAAACAAAAATCGATAAAAATGAGAGGTAACTTTGTGATTTTATTCTATTGAGAAAATTTCATTGTACAATGTTTTCTGTCCACATTTCACTTTTATTTACAATGTATTAGTCTACATATAAATATTTTCTTCTTTGGACTTTATATACTTAAATAAAATTCAAATTTTGGATAAGCTATTTCCTCCTGGTTTGTTCAGTATACTGAGATACAGTGTGTCACAGATCAACAACGACCACAATAATTTCTGTACTGTACTGAGAAGTTTCATCTTTGTGTTCAAGAAAAATTATAGTGACAACTCAAGTTTCCATACTTGTATTTGTTTGTCGGCAATGATGTGATGTGCAAACACAACGGCAACCGTTATGACAGCCACAGCAACCGGAATGACACAACAGCAACCAACAGCAGACACTCCCATAAAAATAAACAGCACGGCACCACTCAGCACACAACATTCCAGGGTCAGCTGCAATCATTACAGTTGGTAAACTTCATAACTTGCCAAAACAATGCCCTGCTGACCTTGGTGGGGCAAAGGATAAAGACAAGAAGGTCTCTGGCATCCCTTACTCACTCACTGAAATACACTGTGTCCAAGTACTACAAATTTGTCTTAATAAATCAAATTCATACTTATACATGAAAGCAGTCTTACTCATTAGTAGTTTCTGTTTCGACTTTTTATATGATAGCTATTTTGTTCAGTATTCTGAGACAATTAGTTACTTGTTCTTGCCACCTCTTGGTCATGTCGGTTTTTTAATTAGGAGTCAAAGGCAATCTTAGGTATCATTTTAGTTAATAAACTACAGTCAAGTAAAATGAGACCTAATATGTAATAAAACTAATTTTATTATTTATTTCATTTTCTACTAAATTTTTTTTCTGGCAAATATGTAAAAATATATATTTAATCTAAATCCATTATAGTAGGTGTCTTCACTCAACTGACAAACAAGTGTGTAGGAAGGATGTAGGATGTGCTTTCGACGAAGGTGTGCAATCGCCATTCAAGTAAGATTTATCAGTAAAGTGGTGAATGCACCAAGTACGTATGTTATTTAATGAATATGATTTGATTCAATAATCTGTACAAGTCTCCTGTGAAATTTAGAAACATTTTGACAAATTTACATAATGAAAAATGTGTTTACTTCTTGGAAAAAGAAGAAAACGAAAGCATCCCAGTGATAAGAGGAAAGCCCTTCTCGGATGAGAGATTCGCGCGCCGTCCGATCGCGAGTCTCTGCCCGGCGTATTACCATTGTTACTTTATTATCACAACCCATATTATTCAGTTATTTAAACTTTTAATCACAAAATAAATATGTTTAATATCATTTGAATGGATATCATTTGCTAGTAAAATGTAAGAAACAAATAATCACAGATCATTAGAAACATAGATTGAGATTATTCGAATCAAAGAGAATGTATCACTACGTTTTTAACTCGAATAATTAAGTTATTTTCAACTTTGAAAAATAAAAACAATTCTCCTCTATATAACATAATAATCTATGCACTAATTGCACTATACTATACAATACATACAATATGCAAACTTGTGAAACAACAATAGTCTTTATAATCTGTGATGCAAAGTTGCAAACCAAACAACCGACAAGACAACTTGTCAATTGTCTTGTCTTGTCAAATTAAACTAGTGATGAGCTCGGGTCATGTTTCACTCGAGTGAGTTTGTCTAACTCGGTTCTCGAGTAAAAATAAATAATGTGACTCGAGTCCGCTTCCACTCGAGTTACCGATACAACTTGGAGCAACGAGTAAGTTCGGTGAGCGCAAGATAGATACACTATGACAGTATGACAGAAAGCCGGGTGCACGGCTTGCTGGCAGGGTCCAGCAAGCCGTGCAAATGCCCAGAGTGGCAAAATTGAGAGACGGAGTCCTCAATTTCCTCTCTAGGAAAAAATATCCTTTTTTGACACTTTATTAAATTTATATATTTCTATCAAGCCATTTTCAAAATTCTAACTTTAATATTTTACCAAAGACAATTTTAAGAATAAAATTCACCTCTTTAACAACAGTCACATTCACAGTGTGTATGTATGTATAATAGTAGTCTGTCTTTGGGTTAATTAATGAGAATGTGATGAGGTCGAGGTTAGAAACTAGTTTAACAAACTTCCGTCTTGCAATTTAAATTATATAAAATGTGTAAATTAATCTTATGACTTTTCTTTCTTAATTTTTTAAATTATTAAGAATAAATATTTGTATTTTATTTCATACTAGCTGACCCGGCGAATTTCGTAACGCATCAGAATAAAAATTCGTTTCATACAAAGTATATGGGAAATTGTTTTTTACAGATTTTTTTTCGTGAATATTTCGTTGGTTTTAATAGTTATTCTGCTATTCAGGCTGCATGAATTCAACAAATCAATAATCATAAAAATCGATCCAGCCATTCTTGAGTTACAAATGGTGTTACTAAAACGACTAAATTTATATATTTCATGTATTGTATATTATCATATGTTACTTGTTCAATAAAGGTATCTATGTAAATAAAATCTTTAAGTAATGTAACATGTAACCGAAACTCAACTCGAGTGATAAACTAACTCCAGTTGCATTGTTGTAACTTGAGTTGCTCAAAAACTCGAGAGTTACTCGAAAGTACAAGAGTACAACTCGAGTAACGTAATAAAATAACCCGAGTGAATCGATCCATCACTAATCTGTGTATATAGTCTAATAGTCTATATTGGTCTACAATAGTGTCGAAGTGTGAAGTTTTTCGATTTTTGGGTGTTTTTGTTTGTGTTTAGCGTGCTTTTATTGATTATCTTATCCAAGTTCAATTTATTTATTTTTTATTAGTAGTTAAACCCGCCTGCAACGCGATCGTGGTCATCGATAATTCATTCAAAGTCGCATACAACAAATCGTTTTCGTGCTGAGAGGTAAGTGATTCTAACTTCCACATGTTTGCGTATATTCTAAAATTCTGAGACTCAAAAATACATCTTTTAAATACAACAAAATTAATATGATTTATGGAAGCCATATAATTGGAGACTTGCAACATTGCTTTCTAGCAAACAAATCGCACCTT
This sequence comes from Bembecia ichneumoniformis, assembly GCA_910589475.2. NCBI lineage: Eukaryota > Metazoa > Arthropoda > Insecta > Lepidoptera > Sesiidae > Bembecia > Bembecia ichneumoniformis. The sequence continues at coordinate 11,211,405 of OU342533.1, read as the reverse complement.
TAGGACGAAAACGACCTAATCCAAAAAAGTCACTTTTGAGAAAATCGCAAAAGAAGAATGTAAAATAAGACCCTTTCGTATTCTTTTGATAAATGTTCAATAATTATTCATGTGATTGCTATAGTTAAAGTTGCAAATTGGAGTGAACATATTAAGCTATTATTTGTTTAAAAAAAAGATCAAAATCAGTGTGTATTTTTGAAAATAACGAAATATATATTTAATGTGTCGTTATGTGACCGAAAAAAAAAAAAAAAATTAGCTGTTTAAGACTTATGCCTTTTTTTTACCTAATAAATTTCTGGATCTTTGACCGTTGAAGTTTTGTGTCTTTTTCTTATTTATATTATGGAGTACGTTTTTAACATTTTCATCAATAAGTCTATTCTCCAGGTACATTGTTTACCTACTTTTAACAGTTAGGTCACATAAGTAAAAAAAAAAACAAACAAAATCGTTTATAAAAAGCGCATAATAGCGGTTTTTACATCATAAGAATATCTCCTTATAACATTAAGAAAAATTAAACATCTTAAACATTATTATTCATCAGTAACGATTGAAATATGAATAATTAATAATATAATTATTGTAAATCATAATTATTAATAAAAAATAACCCTATTATTATGATTATTAAAGGCATTATATTTATTATATATTTGTTATAGCATTATATTTTCTTAAAATTAAACTTGCAATATTATCTTATCTTATAGACACCCAAAAATAGCAACAATAATATAAATTGTCTTCATTATTTGCAACTATACCGTAATTTATAATATTTTTTAAAATTTAAACTTAATATTTATTTATTATTTATTTATTTAAATCGACTTAATTTTATATTGGGAAGATTTCTTTGGGTAAAGTTATTCTAACAAAGAAATCCCAAGGACACCCCAGCAGTACCCAAAAGAAGCAACAAATCAACAATTCTTGAATAAAGTATTTCTGTAAGTGCAAACTATACTCAACTTGCAATTGCAATTGAATAAAGTGAAAAACTGCACTCAACTCGCAATTGAGCATCATTTCTTAATAAATGATACAGTCTTAATCATTTAAAAGAGATTTATAATAAACTGTATAGAAACTAGGTACTTTTTATTTTCACTTAATTCAATTTTATTTTTGAATGCTTTAGGAATTGAAACCTCTTCTAAGCTTGGCATTTTTTTTCTTTACTTCTCATTTATGATCCAATCTTATTCGCTCCTCCTTTCCCCTATGTCTCATCCCAAAAATAATTGAACACGTCATCATAAGCGCTTACTTCCATTATCCCTTATTACTTTTATTATCCCTCTTTTCTGATATCTGAGCCAGCTTAGTCATAGTTTTGAAATGTAATAAAAAGAACTTGATTCTCCAACTGGACATTGTATGACTGCTTGTAAATTGTACACTATGTAAATATTACCTCATCAATATTCTGGCGGTTATTCTTTTTTTCTAGACTAGATACGTTTTTCTCCTTCAAATGATTATCGTATTATTCCGTTACTTTTTGTGATCCGTTAATACAGATAACATAGATCTTTTTTTGGTTGAAAAAACCCTAATTAAAGTTATTATTAAATACGTATAATTGGTTGTACAGCCAGTACTGAACTTGGACTTTGTTTGGATCTCTTGTTTCTGTAAAGTCTCTCCAAAGATCTTTTACAGTTTTGCCTCCATCAATGAACTCTGTAGAACTGGATGCTCTAACATAATGTGATTCAATCCTTGGAATTGAATTTAAATAGTTGTCGATGTATTTTATAATAGCATCATCTATTTTTTTTCCGGAATTATTGATCTTTTCTTTTACAGTTCTAATTTGCCTGTCTATTATATCTAAGTCCTAATGAAATACGTTTTGCAAACGTGGATCCTCAGATTTTCAACAGAAAAAAATGTATTATTTGGTACTCTAAATTTAATAGCATTGGTATATTTGTATTTTTATGAAACTTCCATCATACATTTTTTATTGATCTGCCTCCATGTAGCTGGGTTACGCTATCGTTTTCTAGAGATTCTATTAGCTTTATTAAATTCTTTAGCGTTCCTTTTCTCTGGATGAAGTATGGATTGCGGTATGGAAGCTTCTATTAAAGAAGAGAACTTCCAGAACAACTCAGAATTTGGTTTTAATCTTGAAATGAGGGGTCGTCATCACTTCTGTCTGGGTCGCTTTCAGGTGCATTGACAGATGATATGCAATAATTAGGCCGCCCGTTCATATTACCTCTACCACTTCTCGTACTTAATTGGTGGACAACGGCATCGTTAGCAATAGTTTGACTGAACTTAGAAACCGAATTATCTTCGACAGTATCAGTAGATGATGAACTTGTGCTTGAGCTTGAACTTCTGGAACTGGAACATGAACTTGATAAAGATGAACTACTAGAAGATGATCTTTTTTTTTGCTACTTAGTCTACTGGTGTATCTATATTTCGTAAGTTGAGTTGACGCATCTAAAACTCCTTGTGGAAATTCTGCCTCGTAGTTGTCCTGGTTGTCAATTAGTTGTTGCCAAAAAAAGTAGAGGATGTTCACTGAAATATTAGTGAGATATAAGCTGAACTACCTGCGAAATTATTCAGATTTGACATATTGTTCCTCACCATTGAACCATTGAAGTTGCTATTATTGGTATCAATATTTGATGGGTCTTCAATGATGGAGGAATTTAATAAATTATTCTCTTACTCTTTTATTTTACTTTTGTTTCTACTTGGCAATTTCGTATAGACCTTTTCGTTTTGATTTTTCATTGTCCTGAGAAAATACGAAATATATTTATTTATTTATCAGCACACCTAAAGCTTAACAATACTTTAGTTATGTACATTGAAGTAACAGATATGGATTGGTTATATAAAATTTGGATACAGAAAAAATTTAGAAATGCTAAGTTATCACTTACTATTGAAACCTCTTTGCTGCTGTTGAGCTCTCTGCATAGTAAACATTTATTTTCTAAAGAATTAGGAGACAAATTCTCTTTCATTTTACTGCCCAGTTATTCCTATAAAAAAGTAAGGCTTTCCAAGTGAAAATTTAAATTTATGCAATTCAAATATATTTAGAAAATAAAAAAAATCTGAGTTAGGTATAAAGACTATTAATATGCGCTTTATTACCTCCTTCGTTGTCTGTTTAAAAGCATGAAATAATATAATTGTCCCTTCTTTTTAACATTTTTTAATTTTCAAATTACTTTTTCTTCAAATATTCTGGTAGTAGGAAAGTACTCATAAAATGACACATTTACTATTAAATCAGCTTCTTTGCCAAGCAACAAACTAAAAAAAACAGACCCAATAATTAATAAGACAGAAACAACAAAGATTCGATTAATATGGTAAAGGCAAAACTCTCAATCGGTTAGATCATATAACCAAATTTGTTTTTTTATTCATTAATGAAATGACATAAACATAAATCGGTTTCTAAATTATCGGAAATTTCAATAATAAAATAACATAATTTTGAATATGTCGTTAAAGATATTGGTATTGTCGAAATAAAAGAATCACAAAACTAAATTGGTCGGATTAGTTCTAAAGTAACTAAAGGAAACGTACCGTTGATATCAGAATGAAAACGACCGAATCAGAAATCGGTCACTACTTTTTTGTCTGTTCAAAGTACTCTCCAAAGCAATGCCAACACAATACTGATTGCGTCGCTTTCGCACTAACACATGTCTAAATTTCTTCAAGAGTAAAAGAGACCAATATAACCGTTACGTCCCGTTCCCGCCCGAATCTGACGTTCTTTTAACTACAGAAAGATAGATAAAGTTATTTTAAGTCGTTTCTCAACCATAACTCATTTCTTGAATTTTTTGAGATGAGTCGTTTTCGTCCTAAAGGTGCGAAATGGTCATAAATAATTAAGTTAATTTGAAGGATATAATTAGTTTTTGTCGGTCTGAGATGCCTACATTTATTTAACTTGTAATGCAATGATTGTTCTGTCACAACCTAGATAGGTATAAAACTCGCGAAATTTAATCTTAAGTAAACAATAGGTCGTATCAGCATAAAACACATGATAAGAGAAACCAATGGCCTCTATCTAGTTATGGATTTTTTATTGCCACACATTGCCTGGTGGAATCAGGCCTAGTAAATGAGTTCTGTGTAATTTATTTATCTCAATATCTGTTTACAGACGTCATATATATTTTGTAATACCATATATTTATAAATTAAAATATCTATAAAGTAATCTACCAAAGAGCTGTAATATTCATCTTTAAATTCTGTAAATCCACTCAAATAAATTTACTAATCCCACACTTATTTTATCGTTTCAAATTATTTTATTAAATAATTAGAAGTTAGAATATAACACAAACACCAAAAAATTAAAATAGTAATTGATTTGAACTTAAAATTGCATGAATATTCTATGTGAATCTAATTACAATCCCTTTTTAATCACCCTACAAACTGCAGGGTTTGACTGCAGATTAAAAGTCTAATAATAAATATACATATTTAACTAAGCATAATAATAAATATACATATTTAAACTAAATTAATTCCTCTTCAATCCAAAGTAACTAATGTAATAGCAGTTGATCAATGATATTATTTACCTAAGTATATAGGTCATTAGCACATGTTTGTTTAGGTGAGTGAGTAAGGGGTGCCAGAGCCCATTCTCCTATATCCTTATTCCTTATTCTATCAAGGTCTCCAGTGCTTGTGTTAATAGATCACAGTAGCTGTCTACCCTCCAGTGGACTGTCAGGCTATCAACCAAATTACATAATAAAAATGGGACAAGTGCGAGTTGAACTAGCGTGAAGAGGGTTCCGTACGATGTTACCTATCTGCACAAAATTGAGTGATTTACCATGTTATTTTAATATCATGAGCTTCTTATAAGTTTTCCTTAAATCTATAAGTATAAAACTAATTTCAGTATTATTTTTTTTTAAATCTTAGGTTCAGTAGTTTCAGAGATACCGAGGGGGGGGGGGGGTACAATGGTCAGACAGACGGACACACAAATGATCCTAGGGTTCCCTTTTTTATTTAAACGTAAGGAACCCTAAAAAAGTAATTAATATAGTTAATAAGAGTAATTTTTAGGAAAGCAATTATCTAAATTTTTTAAACTAGTTTATAATAATATACTTAATTTTGGAAAGAAAAATAAATTGAAAATAAAATGCTAGACGGTAAGGAAAGTTAGTAATGACCTAAAAAGGTTAAAGGTAGAATATTCTAAGACAACCTATTTTTGATTCAGTGTTGATAAACAATTAAAAATTCTTGATTTTGCTGGGAAACAAACAAATGTTACAGTTTAATAAACATCCTTGTTTAATAAACATGATATTTGAAACAGGGAAATTTTGGTTGTTTTTCAGGTTGTAATTGAAATAATATATATATCACAATTTTAATAATGAAAAAAAGAATTTTTTATCACTACTTTTTCTTTTTTTTTTTTTCACAAAGTATTGTTTAACAAATATAAAATATGAACGCTTCCAAACATTCGTATTTTATATCCATCTGATGAACTAACCTAGTTCAATTATGTCCACAACAACGCTCGCATTCACACAGCTCATATCGTAATTGAGTGGTTCCATCGATACGTTGAAGTAATAGTAATTCCTCGGCCTGCAAAATCAGCGGGATATGAACCCCATCGAAAATCTATGGGGTTTGATGGTGCAGCGATGGCGAAATACTAATGAAAGAACAGAAGCAGCTGTTGTAGAGCATTGCCGAAGTGTTTGGGAGAGTTTCCGGGGAATGGACATTTTATGCTCTCGCTTGTAGGTTCAATGCAAACACGATTATAGGTGGTGCGTGAGGTGGTGGGGGAAAGTTTTCACATGGTAAAAAAATATTGTTTCATTGAAAAACGCTATTTTTTTATTACTGGGTTTTTATTGATTGAGCTAATAACGTTTTAGTTGGTGGTATAGAGAGAAAAGAGATCACGAGAGACAAAGAGACCTATTTTTCGTTTCTGCGCATTCAAGGTCGTTTGTCCAAGAAGTTTGCCGGCTACTATACAATCTGTGATTGATGCGAATGGCGGATATACACGTTTTTGATTTAGTTTTGTTTATTTAAATAAATTTTACCATGATTCATTTTACTTCTTTAAAAAACAATATTAAATAGTTTTATATAAAAAGTCATTCCGTTTTATCTCTTTTTCTACAAGTGAAACCGAATTAAAATCGGTCTATTCATTCTCGACTTTTATCATTTTATATTACATAATATAAAAAAGATGGAATAACACAGCAATAATTTAATACCATAATTGATTGACATTTCGTAGTTTCCTAGTTTTCCCGATGACAAAACATATTCACCCCCTTGTGAGTATATAGTGTTCTGTGTTATTCACTATCTACATAAGACTTATCAGTCAACCTATTGCAAACGTCAATTCGTTTTTCTTTTGATATAATTGCCCTTCTGCAAGCAAATGTCGATTTTAAGGTGACGAACCTATTATTACCGTGACTTTACTATTTTATTTGTAATATGAAGTTTTTCTAACACTACATTAATAATTACCATTACAAAATGCATACTGTATTGATTTTTGATAACATTTGATTGTTTATCAATAGCAGTATGCATTTAAATATAGTAACCTCACACCACTCAAGTCAGTGTTTTGGTTTTTAATTTCATCTGGTTGCATAAGTCCATAAATGCACTCGACTCGATGCAGAGAGATGATGCGACGTGGGGGTCAGTTTATTTAAAGTATGCTCCCCAGGACAGTTCAATTGACGGGCGGCCTTTAGACAACAGTACCTATATAAGTTATTTAAAAAATATATGCGGGTGACATTATGTCGTCGTAGGATCAGGATCCGTACCTCGTATTTTCGCTCAAATTTTCTCCTCAAATTGTCAATTTGGCCTCTGTGGCACTCCAGCGGTCTATCAGAGACGCAATAAAAAGGTATTAGGAAACTTGCGCAACGCCTTCGGACTCGCAAGGTATTTTAGAAAAAAAATTTCCTTTTCAGAGTTAATGGCGCCCTTGTCGCTTAAGATTTAACATCGGCACTTTTGTTAACGATAAAGTGCAGACAAATGTTAGTTCACCCGGCTATGGCGCGATACTCTTACATAAATTCAATGATCAGCAAACTTATCGAGTACTAGTCAGAAAACTACTGAAGTCGAGAGTTCGTATTGTAGTTATTAGCTGGAGAGTTTAAGGTCGTTTGTCACAGTTAGACCGAGATTAGGCCCCACACGGAATACTGCTCTCACTTCTGGGCTGGCGCGCCTAAGTACCGGGCAGCGTCGAATTGTTGGAGTTGTTGCGATCCAATGTTCACACAGCAACTATTAGAACCACTTAGTTTAAGAGGAGCCTCTCTTTGCGTGTTTAACGGCTTTACAATGGTGAGTGCTACGGTAAGATTTTCCAATTAATGCCTACCTCAAAGCTTTTACCACCGTACTGCGCGTAATAGATGCGGAGTTCATCCTTGTGTCGTTATTTGGGACTCCAAAAATTATTATTGCGGATATGTGTAGGGAGTGGTGTATCGAGTTCCATGAAATTGTAAGCGGCGTCAGTCGTGCGAACTGGCGGGTAGAAGGATTTATGTCTGTTCTCATGAACTGCTACACTCTTGCCAAAAACCAAGAACGCAGACCAAGGAAACCTGTGCTGGGTGAATTTTAACTTACCCTGAATAATTACAGGAAAAGTCCGTTGCGGACATACATACGCTCTTATAGATACTTAAAAACGCCCTTTGGACATGCCTATTGGTAGAGCGAGTAAGGTGCTCTCTGAGCCGGACCCGGCAGGGTCAATTTTGGAAATAAACTTTTCGAAGTTGACTTTGGTCTGGGTCGGCAGGGATCTATCCGTTGTGTGGTTATAAATTTTTTGATATTCCAAGTGTTATGGATATTTTATAAACCGGTTCTAAAAAATTTGCAAATAGTTCAAACGACTTCCTTATTCCACTGGTTTATTAACATCGATGACCGTTTTAGTTTGCTCAACATCACCGCAATTAGCAATTTATAGAGCCGCTTAAATATTTTTGCAAACAAAGATGCCTAACAATGTTTAGCTTGCGCCGCAGATGTCGATAGCACACCCAGATACAAATACCTATGTGTTATAGGCGACGGTAGCTACCTACCATCAAGTGGACAGTCAGCCTATCAGTGACGATCTTTACAGATACTTTTATTTATTTTGGTTTCAATTGGTCATTCATGTGAGATCTGATTCCAGTTAAGTCTTTATTTTAGGTTACATTTAGTTCCAATTTAAATTTTGACTTAAATGTACCTACTTTCTTTATTTATGCACTGATAATAATTTTTGAATAATTATGGAGTACGTTTAAAAAATCCTAAATAATTTTGATAACAATGGCTAAAAGTAATCTATACAATATAATAAAATCGTAAATGAGCCAAGTATGTACCCATTAAATATTTAAAAAAAACCAATTTGTACACGTTGTACACTTGTTACCGAGATCAAAAATTAAGTTTTTAGAATTTTTGTCTGTTCTTCTGTGCGTTTTTGCATGCTAATCTCAGGAACGCCTTAACCGATTTGAATGCAGTTTTCACAGATGTATTGAAGCAAGCTTCCCCTAACATTTAAGTGTTTGTTTCATTCCAATCGGTGTGAAAACAAAAAATTTACGCGCTGTACCGAATACCCCGCATACAAAGTTGCGAGCTCAGCTAGTGATAAATAAAAGTATCTGGATACGTAATTAGAGAAACACTAGATGTAACTAAATTAAATTGTGTAGATACTTCCTACACAAGATTAATGTCCTAAATGAGTACCATGCTGTGAGTAGGCTCTTTTGATGTGTTTGTGGCGTTGTTCTTGTCCCGATAACAATAATGTAATTTGTGTCGGCGTCGTTCATTATCTCCGCACATTAGTACCTTTTCTGCTGTCGCAGACATCTCCATTTAATTATTATTATTTTGTGTAAAGATCGTCACTGATAGGCTGACTGTCCACTTGATGGTAGGTGGCTACCGTCGCCTCAACCAACGCCACAGGTGTTGCAAAAGTCGAGAATGAATGAAGTAGACACATGCTGTTATATCACGGTGGTCTTCTGTAAGGGGGTGGTTAGTGCTGCCAGACGGGTTGCTCAAATGCCTGCCACTACTCGCCAGATCCAGATCAGAATCGACTATGAAAAGTTCATTTGCAAAGTTGGCCCTGCCGGGTATCGAACTCCTGAATCAGGGCTCATATATTTTATCATTTGCTTAAGAAGTTGTTTCTTTTTACCTAAATTGTGAATTCAGTACTACAACTGCCTAGTTGGTCGCTCCTGGGTAATCTATATTTGGTCGCGCTTTAAAATTGTCCAGCATAGCTATTATTGTCCTCTTGGACATTGCCGGCATGCGAAAAGAAAAGAATCGATTGGTGTATTCTTTTTTTTTTAATGAAGCCATTTCCGCGCAAGTGGGAGAAAAGAAAATTCTTATTTATTTACTAAAGTTCAAACCTTTCATTTCTCTATTTATAGATTTTTTTATTTCGTTTGCGATTTATTTTTCTATCCAACAAAAGAGTATTTCTTTCTTTGTTTGAAGATTAGTTATTTTATATGTACATATATAGCACGCGAGTTGTACCCGAATATCCTTACACAGTATAATTAAAGTCGCTGCCTGCATCTGTCTGTATATCCGCTAACTCCACTCATTTTTATGCGGTTTACATTATCAGTTAGATAATTTTTCATAATAAAACATAATTGCATCCGTACGAAGCTGGAGGCGAGCCGCTAGTATGTTACAATTACATTACTATCACAACAGTAATAATATAACAACCGTAATTTCGAATTTAAATGAATGTACATTCATTTAAATATTAAAATTAATTCATTATTAAATTTCATATATCATTTTGCAAACACACGTAAAATTTTGTTTACAAAATATCGTTGTTTTTTGTTTTCCTAACTGTACAAAGTAGTAATGATAAGTATCGTTATTTATATTAGAGCTAAAGTATAAAGAAATACATGCCAATGATGTATTTCAGGACTTGCCTTGACTGCTTGAGGAGCCATAACCAAAATAATAATAAGAAGAAGATTAATATATATTCGTGACAATGGAATATTATCACATTTTAATCACAAATTTTAAGTGGACTTGGTACAGTTCAATTAAGTCACATTCATAGAGTAGGTATATTATGTTAACATTTTATTTCTTGGTAATTTGATATAAAAAGTAATTCGTTGATAAAAAGTTTGTGTATGTATGTGTATTATATAAAACTTACATAAGTGTAGGTACATAAACTTTGTTCTTTGTTGAGTTCACTGCATTGCAGGCCCATTTTCCGCAATTCACTTGAAGTGGCATTTCTGTTCTTCGGTTTTCTGTGATGTGTTTTTGGCAAAGCCAGCCGTCGAATTAACGTTTTAACATTGTTAATTTTAAATAAACATAGTATAGCATAGGAGAAACTGTCTTTGGCATCACTAGGTCAATTTTCATGGGAAGGATTTCAGCATACCTTAATAATTCTTTGTATGTCTCAAATCAAACAACTGGAAGAGCAAAAATTTGTGAAAATTTTTGAATTCAATCGATCACTTGGACTGTGACTAATTGGTTCAAACAGCCAACATTGAAGTACGCATGACGTGAGACGGAAGATAGCGCATTTCGCGGAATAAAAATGTTATAAGTGCCAAAAGTTAAATACTAGCTGAGCCCGCAACTTTGTACGCGTGGTATTCGGTATAGCGCGTAACTTTTTTGTTTGTAAACCGATTGGAATGAAACAACTAAATGTTCTACTATACATCAGTGAAAACCACATTCAAATTGGTTAAACCGTTTCTGAGATTAGCGCGTCACAATTATTTATTTGAAAAAATATTTAATGTACATACACGGCTCGTTTCCAATTTTATCATATACTAATAGCTGACCCAGCAGACGTTGTCCTGCCCGAACACGAAAATAATTCCGTAACCCAATTGTGGCGCCATCTATCGGGTCTAATTTTATTTTCAAACCATTTATGTAAAGTGACGCGTCACTTCATGTCCATGAACGACGGTTATATTATTTGAATATTCTTATATGTGCCATTTTGAAAATCGACAACAAATAGAGCTTCTCTTTGTGACTTTTTTCCTCGAGAAAATATCATAGTGTTTTGTTTTTAGCCAATATCAGCACTTTTAATTGTAATTTATTTATCTATTTAAAAATAAAGTGACTGCTGACGGAATTACTCATCGACTTTAAATACCTAGTTGTATATATAGACAATCACGTTTACATAACGTCCTTGTAATATTAAAAAAAAAACTACATTGCGGGTTACGTAATTACGTAATTTACATTATTGTGATCGGCATCGAAATAACTGAAGGCCGCCAAATTCTGAGACGGTCTCTGATTGGTCCGGTTTCACGACATATCGATGCCTAGATGTCTCTATTACAAAGAATTAGTGAATTTTGTCTGCATTTAATTCGTATTTGCGGCAATCAACGATAGTTCAGATCAATTGATTTTTATCTCTGTTAAGATCAAGTTGTTTTGTTTTTTTTGTCGTGTCATGTATTGTCTTGTCCCCGGGTCTTGTTCTGTCAAGATTTCTTTTAGATCAGGACACTCTTGATCAACCGAGTCCAATAAAAAGTGAGCTATCGAACACTAGTGAAATTATAATTTCACGGCTTTCTATTACCCTGCGACATTAACAAATGAACCTTTCTATCAGATCTTAAAGTCAATGTCATGTCTGATGATGTTGTAAACTTGTAATTAATGTTGACCCAACCTAAATAAATGTTTTGTTGCTGCTTTTCTTTACGATGCCTTTTAGTGCTCTTAGTATGTGGTCAAGGCTATATCTGTTTGATAATCTAACGGAAACGTTTCTTGGAACTTTGCCAGGGTCCACCTGAAAAGTTTGCTCTTCAATGCTTTACTTAAAATTTTAACCTGAATAGGGTTCCGTACGTCTCCGAATAAAAAACGGAACCTACAGAATTAAAAATTACAGAATTAAAAACCTGTAAAAAAAATTACAGAAATTAGTTTTCTACTTACAGATTATAGGAAAACCTATAAGAAGTCCATGATATTAAAATAAGATGGTAAATCACTCAATATTGTGCGGATAGGTAACATCGTACGGAACCCTCTTTTACCTATTACTAGGTCTGACAAATTACAATTTAAAAGTACAAATATATATATACACAAATATATATACATACATACGTTATAAATAAACACATCAAAAAAGTCTAAGCAACACATACAAATTTCAATTTTACAATGTGTTTTTGCATTAAATCCTCAGTGTTTTCTTATTTATATTAATTTTTAATGCTTAAAGTTATACTTGATATTAAACCTCAATTGTTTTTTTTATATTTATTTTTTAATAATCTTAATTAACAATAATTTCAGTAAGTACTGTATGTACGTAGTACAAAGTAAGGTGCCTAATCAACTAAACTTAAACTAAAATTGCATAAATTAATACAAAGTGTGGCCTCCTCTGTTATTGAGTACTTGCTGGCACCGGTTATTCATAGAATCGATGTGACTGTTAATGTTATCCTGCGGCAATTGTTCCCAATGAACTTTTAGTAAGTCCATCAGTTGTTCAGTATTCGCACCTCAGTCTTTCAGTATTTCCAGGAAGACGGTACACTCTTACCCTTCTAGTATCAGGCTTGAACCCAAATCGAGACTCATCGCAAAATAAAATTTTATCCCATTGTTCCCGGGTCCATGTAATGTGTTCCCTAAAACCATTCATTCCGACGAGCGCGATTCCCGTGACGTATCGGTGGGCACCTATTTGGACGTCGTGCTCGTAGCCCATACTCATGCAGTCGATTTCGCACAGTTTGGCAGCTAACAACAAAATCCGTTCAGCCGTTTTTGCGTTAAAGAAGAACAAATATCCAAACATACAAACTTTCGCTTTTATAATGTATTACTGAAAAAAAAAGGTATATAATAATATTTAATTTTCTAAAACTCAGTTACTTTCACATGCATGTTACTTTTCTGTTTAACCGATAAAATCGTTGATCAGGAAATTTTTCCACTTGGCCTGCTCTATTGCGTACTTTCATTTGCATCTCTTTATAACTACCTAGTTCAATGTTGTATGTTCGTGTAGATCTAGAGTTCTGGTATATGGAGGTGGGTTGTACTGGTATATAATATTATCCATCCTGACTAATATAAATGCGAGGTTGTATTATAAATATTGTAGGCTTCCAAATTGCTCGAATATCAGACTATTTTTTGACAAAATTATACGTCTCGCAATAACTCGAAGTATAGTAGCCGGCAAACTTCTTGGACAAACGACCTTGAATGCGCAGAAACGAAAAATAGGTGTCTTTGTCTCTCGTGATCTCTTTTCTCTCTATACCACCAACTAAAACGTTATTAGCTCAATCAATAAAAACCCAGTAATAAAAAAATACCGGTTTTTCAATGAAACAATATTTTTGTTTATTTCGCAAACTTTCCCTCACCACCTCACGCGATGGCCAAGAAGTTTGCCGGGTACTATACGAATAAGACTTTCTGCACACAAATTAAATTTCACCTGGCTTCTGTATAACTGTGAGGCTTCCTGCAGTTCAAATAAATTCTTGCAGGGTCGTCATCGTGGCTGCATGTCTGCAGTCCTTAGGCGACTGTGACTACTTACCGTCAACCTGCCTGCCACATATATAATACATATAAAAAAAATAAGGGACCTTTTTGCAGAGGAACGATCTATTAACATAAACTTCAATAAATATTTTAAATATAATTTAAGAATTTAATTGTAGATAATTAGAAGCTTCATTTTTAGCAGTACGTATATAGACTTAAGTTTATTTTTGTAAGTCAAAATGTTGTAAATAATTAATTAATTGCAATTAAATGATATTCCGCTAGCTTTTTACCGCAACGTCGTCCGCGTCCCTCGGGAACAGTACTTTTTTCTAGATTTAAACGTCTTAGAAAAATGAATGAGCAATGAATACTGAATAATTGTTTATTTAATTTTGTTTTTAGATAATCCCTGAAAAACGTACCAAATACGCTTGTCATTGTCGGGTGAGCAGTTAAGGTAACTTCTCACTTTCCAATTTATAATAGTAAAGATTTCCTATAGGAAAGCAAATTAATTTGCTTTCGATGTTATTATTAATAATAGAACTTTTTGTTAGTTTTGAAAATGAAATGAAGGTTGTCGGCCTTAAGATTCCACTCTTGTCTGCAAGGTCTAGTGGCGGACGGCAGACTGTCGGGCGCCGAAAGCCTCATCCAACTCGACACATACTCGAGTCGACTTGCTCGTGTCGTTACGCCTACGTTTCCGACTAAAATAGCACATCTTGAGGCTTTCGCCCCTTTATTACCGGGGTTTAGAAATATTACTTTTAGAGATACGTGTGGGACGTACATCAGAAATTTATTATAACTTGTTTGGAACCAAGGGGTTATTTTTAATGATAAAAATACATAAGCACCAAGGGAAATGGGGATTCATTTTTATATAATAATAATAATAATAATAATCGTTTATTTGACATAACCATATTTAACAGCAAACATCATTACCAGGGGTCCCCGCACTAGGCTTGGCCTGTATCGCGGGGAACCAGTTGAAATTACAAATCAGAATCAAGAAAAGCCCGAATAAAACAAACTAAGACATAACATTATACAAATTAAATTTAAATTTAAGACATGACAATAGTTGGGTTACTTAGCTAGGAAATTCTCTGTCTCTGCGTAGTTTAGAGAGAGAAGCACATCAAAGATTAGTTTTTTTGCTTCATACATAGTGCAATCCTTAAGGTCACAGTGTTTGAGAAAGGCATTATACATTGAAGCCCTTGTGTAATCCCCGAAACGCTTACCAAAAGCGGATAATGTTCGTGGGACCGGTAATTTAAAAATGCGTTTATTATGCATGGAATTAATACAAGAAATGGAATTTAATGACTTATGGGCTAATAAAGCAGTTCTAAACAAAAACAACTTACGAATAGATAAAACCTTAGCCTCTGTATACAGGGTGGCCGTTGGAAATCGAAAGGGTTTTTTTAACATCACTTTCAACACAGACCTTTGCGCTCTTTCGATCTCCAACATAGTTGTTTTTGCCGCGCTGCCCCATATTGTGATACAATAGTTAATCACTGACTGACACAGCGCGGTGTAAATAATTTTTAGTAGTGACTCATCAGCACAGTTGCGGAGTTTTTTGAAAATAAAAATAGATTTTCTAACTCTCGTAGAGAGCTTATGTATGTGATGATTAAAGTTTAATTTTTCGTCAACTATCAATCCCAGGTACCTGATTACGTCAGTGCGCTGAATGGTGTCACAGTCGCAAGGATTGATAGGATAGTTTTTACAGGAATGAATTCTTATAACAGGATTAAAGGATGGTTTCGACGAAGCAGTTTTATGGAAACAGAGGAATTTAGTTTTATTACTATTAAGGGTCAATAAATTAGCACGGAACCAGTCTGATGCCACTTTCATGCCTTTTTCTGTTGTATCGACAGTACTATCCCAGTCTTTGCCATTAAAAAGGATCACTGTGTCATCTGCATAACAGATGATTTCAGCATTTTGTATTTGGAGGTTCATAATGTCATTCATATAGATTATGAAGAGGGTTGGGCCAAGAATACTACCCTGCGGTACGCCAAATTTTATTAGTTCTGTGGTACTTTTGTATGAACCCACCCTAACAAGTTGTGACCTCCCGGAGAGGTAACTCTTGAACCACAACCACGGAAGACCCCGAATGCCTAGGTTTTTCAGTTTTTGAAGTAGAATTGGGGTTGACACAGTATCAAAAGCCTTGGCCAGATCTAAGAAAACGCCTAAGCAACTGGTGTTACTGTCTAAATAAGAAGAAATGAGGTTAACTAAAAGAGAGGTAGCATCTTCTGTTGATCTGTTTTGCCTAAATCCGAATTGTCTGTCACCCAAAAGACCGAAATGCTCCAAATATTTCACTAGTCGTGTGTTGACGAGTTTTTCTAGAATTTTGGAAAAAGCACTGAGTAGAGATATTGGTCTATAGTTTTCAGGAACGTCTTTAGGACCGTCTTTGTGGATGGGGGTTACGGATGCTACCTTCCAGATCTCTGGAAAGCAGCCGGAGCTCAGACTAAGATTGAAAATATGAGTGATTGGTTCTATGATACAGTTATTAACATATTTAATGAATTTATTGTTTATTCCGTCAAGACCCGGTGCGCTATCAGGTTTAAGCTGCATGATAATGGCTTCAATCTCTCTATAGTCCGTCGGGTGCATGAAAAAAGACCTATCTGTACCATGGTTGTCAAGCGACTTACTCGCTAAACTCTCTTCAGTTTCTTCAGTTTGTGAAAGTATACAACCAGCTAATTTTCTGCCGACAGATGTAAAGAATCTGTTACAGTTATTTAAAGACTCTTCTGATGAGATGAGTTCGAAAGGTGGGGCGTCTCGTTTTCTCATGTTGCAAATGTCTTTAACAACATTCCAAAGTCTCTTTGGGTTATGGGTGTTAGAGGAGAGTTCCTGTTTTTCATGTTGTGATTTGAGCTTTTTTAGAAGATTGTTACAAAAATTTTTATATCTACTGTAAGTTAGTTGAAGGACTGCGTCGTTTGGGAATTGTTTAGATTTCAAATGTAGTCTGTCACGGTGCCGAATACAGCGAAACAGTCCAGGTGTCATCCAGGACTTTAATGTGAATCTAGAACGAGGAATCTTTACTATTTTCGAGTATTTGTCAATGGTTTTTTGGATTATAGCCATGAAGTTATGAGTAGCAACGTTCACGTCCGATTCACCCATAACCCCGCACCAGTCAAATGATGAAAGCTCCAACGCGACACTCTCGAAATCAATCACTGTTTTTGTTCTGTTTGGCTTAGGATGGTTCAATAAGCTGTTAGAAATCTCAATAGCGGCAGCTTTGTGATCTGTCACATTGAAATCACAAACTAAACCTATCACTGTGCGATTCGTCTTTACAAATATATGATCCAAACAGGCTTCCTCGCGTGTTGGCATGGTAATGGCCGGTATCAGTCCATTTTCAGCAAGCAGACAAAGATATTCGGTGACGTTAGTTCGTTGGTTATGGGAGGAGAGTATGTCTATATTTATGTCACCAGTAATAATTAACTGATTCACCGATGTGAGTGAGTTGAGTGTAGCCTCTAGTTCTGAGAGGAAGCATGTTGTAGTAAAAGAGGGAGATCTATAAAAGCTAAGAATTGTAATTTGGTTGGGGATATCAACCCGTAGGCAGCATGCTTCATTAAATAATGGTTCCGTTACAGATGCTTTCCAATGATCTCTAATATACACCACTACACCGCCGTTTTGATTTATATTATGAGTAGTGTAGTATGAACAGTAGCCCGGTATTTCTTCTATCGAAGAAGTATTTTGTAGTCTACATTCAGTCAGCACTAGGACATCAATGTCCACCTGTGTTCTGTGCAAGTTTAGTAGAAAGAGATCCAAGTTTCTAATAATGCTGCGAATGTTAAAGGTTAAAAGTTTAAAATTCTTCTCTTGTTTAAAAACTGTTTTGTAAAGGTCAGGGGTGGGGATTTCATGGCATGCTATTTTGAGAGCAGAATCTATATCATTTGCCACTTCTACACTGTTCATTTTGGAAAAAGAGGAAAATTTGTACCAGCAATGTATGTGAAGCGTTTATTGTTAAGTGCGTTAAAATGATGACAAAGGCTAAAATATTGTGAGATTGGGATTCTCTTGCGACTGCGTTTATGTACAAAACAGTTAAAATTAGACAAATATTATGGCCAGATATATAGCTGTAAAGTAACCCATTCAGACTCAACGCAAATGGTTCTCTAAATCGTACACAGCTAAATGCGCCGCTCACCATAAAAGACACAGTTTTTTGAGATATATATGGCAACAGCGAGACTGCGTACATATAAAAATCTAAGTTAAAATATATATCTAAGACAGTAGGAACTATAGGTAATATCACAAATAAAGCTTCTGGAATGAGCAAAAACAACCACAATTCCGCTTTTAATCGGCAATCTCTCGAAAAGACTCAGTCTGGTTTTTGGGAGCAGGGTCTTTGCGAAGGCCTTCCAAAATTGCTAGCGATGTGATCCGGACTACCGAGCTTGTCTCAGTACGACGCATGTAGATGTTTCCATTGGAGGTCCAGACAAACTTAAACTTGAGTTCAGACCCTACAGCTCGGGCCTTACTAAAAAGTACTCTGTTTGCCTTAGTCAGATGTTCGTTAAAATACACCCGGCGAGGGTTCCCAGGAATCTCCAACATGTCGGTGGTAAACCCACGGCGCACTTTGGCGGCGTGCAAAATTTGGTCACGTGGTTCACGACGCGCAAGCGTCAGCACAACAGGGCGCGGCCGCTCCACGCCGCCTGCACCACCGCCGCGCAGCCCGACGCGCCGCACATCGTCGACGTCTCTGGGGTCTAGTGGAATACCTAATTTATTACAAATTACGTTCACTACTTGGTGTAAATTTTCGCCTTTATACTCAGATATACCAGTTATTTCAACGTTTTTCAGTAGGTGACGCTGTTCTTTCGCCCCAAGTTCCTGGCGCAGCTGGGCGACCTCGGCGCGAAGGTTCTTTACTTCGGATTTGTAGAAGTCAAGCTCCTTCAGCTGCCCCTTCATTTCAGAAACTTCGTTTCGAAACACAACGACATCCTCTGTTGTGTGATTGAGCGATGCTGTGAATTCGGTCATCTCCCGCTTCATTGCTTCAAAAGCGCACTGCATTTGCTGAAGGGTTGTAGTGAATGACGATAAAACCTCGCCAGGGACATTCATTGAAGCCAGGTTCTTGGCGGAGTCGATGAAATCTCTCGACAGGTCGATGAAATCTCTCTATATAGGTATAGAGATAATGGCAAATTTCGTATGTTACTCGAATAGAGAAAAAAAACTTGCGGGTTCGTTGCGTAAGTTCTATTGAGTTGTACGTCAACTCGCGGGCAATTAATTCGCATATCAAATAAAACAAATTATTCTCAGAATAAATTGTAAATCAATAACATTTACAATATTTAACAAAAACGAAATATCACCTCAAAGAAATATAAAGGGTGTTTGGAATACTAACTAATCAATAATATCGGTATACATAAATCATCTGGTTTACATCATTTACCATAATAATTATTTGTTAGACAAAAAGTTTTTCACAATTTCGAAGAAAAATACTATTAAGAAGCTTTACTTAACATAATATGTAAGTATTCTTTATTTTAAAAAAAGGTACTCATGAAATCGATAATAGGGGAATATGCGTCTAATTCAAAAAACCGGTTTTCCACGCTGTGATGTTATGATTTCAAATTCCAGTTGATCCCGAGATCCAGATGGACCTACAAGCGGTAATTAGAGCAATTTAAAAAGATATGTATGGATGCATGTCACAAATAACCTTCCGCGGAGGTGGCACTTTTATCGTAAACTAGCTGTGCTCGCGACTTCGTACGCGTGGTAAACGGAAGCTATCAAAAGGGATAATTTTCCCGTTTTTGCAATTATTAAGCAAAATATACCTACAACAAGGTATGAATATTTTTTTCCTGAAAAATTAAAAAGAATGTTTGTTACTCTTTTATTGAGACTTTATTGACATCAAATGACTGTAGCTTCGTACGACGTACTCTATACAATTTTCATTAGTCTCTTTTTAATTGTTTATTTTAATATGAACGTCTTCGTCACAGCGATAAAGATGTCGGGCGTTATTATTACTCATATTATTTTCTTTTTCGTAATAATTTTTCGTAATTGAATAGTAGTAATAGTAGTAACAACAATACGTTATTAAGGGCCACAAATACTCTTCATACCCTAACTTAGTTGTATCGAATTTAATAAAAGTATTACTTTACATTACTTTGAACTGTTTGTAAATAGCAAATGTCACCCGCGCCGCGCGTATTGTACGTATTTATATTATAATTTTGAACAATGATTACCTATTAGTTCATTAAATTTTATAATCGATTCAATAGTTCAATAGATTGTTCAATCCTCAATAACATTATAAAAGTGAAGCGGAAAGCAAAGCTCTTTCAGTTTTGAAGGTGATTACAATTCAGTAAAAAGTTTCCAAACGAAGAAGACCGCCAAAAACTAATTACATACAAAGAAAGAAAGAAATTTTATCTTTTTTTTTAATATTAGTATAAATGGAAATGAGCCAATCCATTGGCAAAATACCTATATACAATCTTATAGAGGAGATTGAAAAATGCAATGGCATGAAAAGCAATCGATTATCGAGATGAACCAATAATGGGAGGCCAAGTGGCTAAGGGCAGAGTGAGCGGGGCACCTGACTGAGAGCGGTACGCGACCCACATATTTGAAAATCAAAAGAATAGACTTGCGCCCCTGACACATTGACTCACATTTACCCTTCTGCTCGCACTTTGCTTTTTATTACGTTCTATGATATGTTAATGTGATTATTAAACAATGCGTGATTCGACCAGATATTATTTTCGACAGCTTAGAAGTAAGTGTAAGAAGTTAAACTGTTTTTTTTTTCTTCAAAATCTGTAACATCTGTAAGCAAGCAATAAAAACGATTTAATACAGTAAAGGACATCATTCAAAACCAGGCCATTGTTTTTTTTTTAACTTACACCTTGGAGAATTCGGTAATAAAAGTATTTCAGTAATTTCCTGTGAATATATTTCAGATTTAGCGCGAAGCACGTACTCGATACGTTGTTGTAGTCAGTGCGCAGTTCAAAAAGATTTTTTAATACTTGTGAACTTAAATATTTATGAAACCCTATTTTACCAAATTACACGATGTTTCCCAGCAAAATCTATAATTTCTTCTTAAACAACCAAGTTTGTCTTTAAAACAAAAATAATCAAAACCATAAAAATCATGGCCTGATTTCCATACAAAACTCCTTTAAAATTATTGATCTCCTTTAAAAAATGTAAACTCATTGCCACACTAAAAGGCCCACGAAATAAACTCATTGTCATTTCATTAATTTTACTACAGCAAATATATATGAATATTTTTTTAGCGCAGTCGCTCTTAAATCCATTTAAAAATGAAGGATTTTCTAATAATTTAATAAAAATAAATAAATAAATGTTTGTGTGCGTTCTTAATAGTCGCAATTTATAAACAAAAGACTTGACTACTATAAATTATTTTGCTAGTGCTAATGAAAAATATAACACATGAGAAAATATATGAGTATTATAACGCCGACATCTTTATGGCGGTGACGAGGGTGGTGCCCAATTTTTTATATTTTTGGAGGATCCCTGAGGAACTTATTAAATTTTCTAGAATAAAAAGTATCCTATATGTTAGTCCAGGTAAGCCGCTTTTGCGTGATAGAGTAACAAACATCCTTGCATATATGTATACTCCATTCATTAATACATCACAAACTTTTGCATTTATAATAATAGTGGGATTGTTACCGCAATAAGCAATCTATACATTTTATGTCCACTTCATTTCAACAGTTAACGTAAAAATTTATCACATTAATTTGTTTAGAGAGATATTAAGTAGTAATTATTGACGTAGTTAAAAGCGGTTACAAAAAGTAATCTAACGATGGGTATTAAAGCTAAAATAGTCGTAGTGGATGGCAGAAGGTCACCAGCCAGTTTATCAGAGAACATCAACTGCAAAGGATTCGTCCTTCAAATGTGTGGAAGTCGCGGGGGCGGGCTATGATTGCGCGCGCACTCGCTTCGATCGCGTTTCTAGTCAAATCTACTTGTTTCAATGAATCCGCTGGCCAATCGCTAAACCTTCAACGTCATTTTTACAAGTTTAATAATCTATGTAATGTGGAGCGATATATTTATACGTAATGCAAATAAATTTTAAGGTCATAAAGATGAACATTACCTACTTCTGAAAAGCTCAGATACTCGAGATTCGTAAAGCGATTTAAATTCTAATGAATAATTGTTATACATAAAACCCGTCTCCATGAGATTAGCAGATAATTCTTTCATAGTATAAGATTTTATATTAAACTTCTCGGCATAATTGAAGATTTACCTACAAAAACAAATTAAAATGTAATGAAAATTAAACTCTGTTCGATAGAAGCGCTGATTATTTAAGCGATAGTGAAGCCTAGATTCAAACGATTCTGAGCTCAATTTATGTTTAGTATCATAAATACTATAATTTGTTTAGAATAGTCGTAAAGAAAATTGTTGTTGTTTATTTCATTTTAAAGTTGACAAAAAGAACGGTATCCTGAGTTTCTTTCGGAGTATGAAACTGTGATATTGTGTATAATAATTGTAATTTTTTTAATTGTCATATATAATTTGAACAGTGTGAAGCCGGGAGAGCGTTAAACGAGGAAGGTTTTCATATATTATATGAAAACCTTCCTCGTTTAACGCTCTTTTTATTAGTGAAAACCGGATCAAAACCCGTTCAGTAGTTTTTGAGATCATCGTGAACATACATACATATGTGGCGGGGGACTTTGTTTTATAAAGTAATCTAGGCTAGCCTTTTTTTTTTTTCGAAAATCTGGTATAATATACAATATAATCGACTATTAAAAAGTGATCTTGTTATCCTATTTTGAAAAATAAACGATTTGATTGGATTTGGTGGTATTTCCATGACATGGTAGCCTTGATCTGATGCTGTAGCATCAAGTAGTCTGCGTGACAGGCCAACTCCTCAGCAACTTACAGCAGATACAGCAGCCTGCTGGACAAAGGCCTCCCTTTAATTTTCCGAAAGGGCCGATCAGAAGCAGCCTGGATTCACCGTTGACCCGCGGCCCTTATCAAGTCGTCCACCTTGTGGGTGGACGTCCTAGCTGCGCTAGTTTATTCTGAAAGCCTGGTAAAAATAGATGACGATAAAAAAATAAATCATAGTTTTAACGAGTTCTAGTGGAGCAATTAAATTGAGATCCTAAAATAAAACCAGACATAGATTAGAGCTGCTTCGCTTCTCAAAGCAATCCCTTTAGGAATTTAATAACAGAGTCGGTGTAACGCAAAAGAATGCGAGACTCGCCAATGCGGGAAAGATGTTTTGTTGTTTTTCTTTATACATTAGTTTGTTATTGTGGTCATCGAATTCTTTCATTTTCTTTTTTACTGTGTGAACGTTATAACGCTCAAATAACGATTTCATTATGATAGTTATCATTAAAGTCGTTGACCGACAATATATGTAGTAAAAATGTGTCTTCAATCTTAATGCCCTTACTTTCATTTAGGCTTATCTCACAAGCTCCCTGTCTTTGTATTTGATGAGCATAAATTCAATTCTAGTGCTGTTTAAATTTAATTAATTTATTATATTTATGTATATTAACCAAAGATTTTCGGAAAAGACAAAAGAATGTGGAATGTGACATTTGTCGGTCTGAGTGTGACATTTAGAACCACGTGATACAAAATCGTTCATTCCATCGCCAACTTTACAAGGCTATTTAACTACGCCATGGCCATCCTGATTACGGCGATAAGGATGCATTTTTGTAGGAATATTTTCCCAATGTCCTCTATATATTCTATATTTTTAATCTTTTTGATATTAACTGACCTTATTCCCATGCCATCGTTTTTTCTACGATTTCCAGAATGCAATGGATAGACCTTGGATCTTAGCAAGTGCCATTGCTGGAAGTTGGAAAACTTGTGCCTGTCCTGGACCAGACGGAACAGATGTTCTACACTGGGATGCCGGTCCATTCCCTGTTGTTACGTAGCCAGGATTTCTTTCGCCTTCCAAGCGCTTCTAGTTTACCTTTTAACGGATAATGCAAAAAAATGCAATTGGTCCATTAAGGTGGTCATTAAGACCATTAAGACTAGGGGCTTGCTTACCTAATATTTCGAACGCCAACTCGTCACAGTAAACGGACCGTACCAAGTAGTCAATCAATATGTACTTAATATTTCATTAAAATTTACGTCTAGGAAATATCATTAAAATTTTATAAAATAAATTTTGGTTGAGTGAAAATACTTAAACCTAATTTTGTGTTAAAATTTAGAATTTACAGTTACAAAAATGATGGGTTTAACAGCATTGACAATGTGTCTGACTATTTTTAGATTTGAATTTAAAGTACAATAGTTGTCGCCAAAAATATTGAGGTCACTGCTGTACCTCACTGTTTAAGACAGGCATTATAAGAGGAGCACATAATATGAGATTAGCCGAACGAACATTGTTTCCTTTTAAATCAATCACTCTCATTAAAGACAGTTAAAAGACTATTACAGCAATTATAACTTAATGCCTGCAAATATATTTAAATATCAGCAAATATTACTAATTTTCGAAAAAAATTTACTGATATGAGATTTTGTTCTGTTATGTTTATAAAATATGGCCATTGCATTACCGCCTACTTAAATCAATAAACTTAATCTTAAATATCCAACTATAAATCCAGTATGTATATACATTAAGTAATATTAAATGTAAAGACGTTCACGGTGTCTGCTTCGTGTACAAGACAAACAGTTTTTTTCTGGCCGTTGTTGTGGCAGTCTGCCTAATTTAAACAGTCGGGGATTCTAGCACATATTTGCGAATGAGCAAAAAAATACTGCATCTTCATTGAGCTCTTCAATAAAACTACAAATTAACTACTTGACACCATATATTTTGTTATATATGGCGGTATACTATCTTACTTCGATACGTAAGTATTCTCATTTCGAGCTAAGCTATACAATTGACTCTTTTGTGAGCATGACAATAATAATGAAATTTTGAGTTTTATATTGAGCGGAATAAACGTAATGTGCAACGAAATAAACCATTTAAGGATACACGCTAGCACTGTTCTCCACCTTCAACAACTTTGGGCTTATTTTCTATACAATCTTCGGACACTAGATTAGCTTGAAAATACATTATTTGATTTATAATAAACGCATCAAAACAATGCATTGCATAACTTCGGCCTACAAATTATTGATGTCATAACAAATTACCAGATCAGCAACAATTACGTCATCTTAAATACATTTACAGTGGAGTTTTTTCTTTTTCAACCTTGTCTAGTAATTCATCGCCGCTTAGAGAGAACGTCACTAGTGTTAATTAATTCATATTGGTTAATTGACTTACAACGTTTCATATTAATACAATACTATGTATTAGGGCCGCGGGTCGGCGCTAGATCTAGACTGTTCAGACCTGTCCTATTGGATATTTATTGTGGAGGTCTATGTCTAGCAGTGGACGTCATCCGGCTGAGATTGACTTTTTTGTTTTAACTTCCATTTAAACGTGATCTCTGAAGAACTAAATATGTCAAAAATTTTTTGTGGTATTTTATCACATTTAGCCACTACAGCGTAAACTAAGTTGCCTTTCACAATTGTCTGCTTTGTTCCTTTAAACTACGCATCGGAGTTTTTATATGTTTTTATTATAGTATTTTGAAATACTCTTTGAATAAAAGTATTATAAACTTTTTTTTTTTTTTTCTTTTTTTTTTATTATAGATGGGTTTGCTCTTGACCAGCATCTATCCATGTAGGAAGGATGAGGCCGAAGATGGAGCGAGCTTACCCAGAAGATGCCTATTCACTCGAACCTTGAAAAGATTTGGGTTATATGAGCTCGGAAATACAGACGCCGGCAGGGAGTTCCAATCCTTAGCAGTGCGCATCACGAAAGATGTTTTAAAGCGCTTGGTCCGAATTAGAGGGATATAGATTTATTTCTCTTTATCATTTAATTATGTCCCTGTCTTAGATACAGATCTCTCCTTTGTGTATGGAGATATGAGCTAATAGTTACACCACGCTAACTCACTGTAAATTGACATAATAAATTACAAATTAATAATTCTTTATTGCAAAGCAGAAAAATTGTACGAGTAATAATACTGTGTCGGTTACACCTTCGCATTCGCTCATAATATGCACCCTTATTCTATATCTAATTGCAGAAGCTCTTAATTAGATAAATAAATAAACATATTCTTTATTGCATGCAACAAAATATCAGTCACTTAGGTCTACGATTAGTCTCCCTGCGATTCTTTAGAGAGCAGTAAATTATCTTTATTTCTAATCTGCGTTCGTGCCCCTAAGGATTTCACTGCTCCTATTGTCATCTCCATTTTGTAGAATGCTTTCAGACTGATGATAACCTTACGCCCTTAATGTAGATGACCATATGTAAATTAGACTAATTCGAAAATGGACCGGGTAATTATTAGTGTCAGTAGATTACATGACATCTTGCTTGCATGTGCTACGATTCACCGGCTCGTCCGTCCGTCTTCAAATTGGGGCGCCCACGCCCGTGTGGCGGCAGTAACCACCTCACAAAAGACCACCGTGAAATAATAACATATGTGCTGTTGTATTTTGGTGAGAGTGTAAGAGATGCCAGAGCCCATTTCTCTGTACCTAAGGTTTATTAATCCTACTAAGGTGTATTTGCTGCACCTGTGACATTGCTTGTGTTAATTGGTGACGGCAGTCAAGTGGACCGTCGGCCACTTTTACTGTAAGGTTATCGTTGTAACATTATATATAAAAAAACATAAATACAAATTTAACTGATTTACAAATTAAGAATTATGACAATAGATAATCCTATGAATTAGAAGTTCCGTTAAATCCTAAATCCGTTCATCCGGAGTTAGTGCGGTTTTACCGTGAATTGTGGCTCGCGCTGTTCTCGTAAATTGTTATGAAAATTTATTTCAGATTTTTAGGGATCTGGTTTGCATTGCGAATGTTGGAAAGTTTTGTATTATTAAAAAAATGCCCTACACTTTCCCTGCTTGACCTGTGAGTTTATTCTTTCAATATTTTTGTGATTTTTTTTTATCCTTTTTAGGGTTCCGTACGTCCGAATAAAAAAACGGTGTGTCCGTCTGTCCATCGCTCACAGTCAATTATCTTGGAAACTAATAGACCGATTAAATTAAAATTTGGTACACATATCAATTTCTGTGACCCAAACGCAGAGGTGTGACGTGAATAGATGAAATCTGTATATGGGAGGTGGAAAAAAAATATTGAAAACTGCTTCGTGTGACATATTCAAATGGAAAGGTCTTGATCTTAAATGTATTTTTTTGTAATTTTAAAATAAATAGTTTCCAAGTTATTCAAGAAAATAGACAAAAATTGACCATTCCCCCTTATCTCCGAAATTACTGAACCTAAAATTTTGAAAAAAATACAGAAATTAGTTTTATACTTATAGATTATAGGAACACCTATAAGAAGACCATGATATTAAAATAACATGGTGAATCACTCAATATTGTGCGGATAGGTAACATCGTACGGAACCCTCTTCACGTTTAGTTCAGCTCGCACTTGTCCCGTTTTTTTTAATACTACTACAAAAAAATGTACTTTAAAGGATTTGTTACACTGAATTCGTTTTGCGTCCTACGGTCCGGTCAAATCGTCCGCATCCCACACCTTGTGTAAAAACCGCAACAGGAGAATTGTTCAACGGGCGAGCCAAGCAGCAGCCATATTATTTTCAATTTTCTTGTAACGTTTCGTTTGAGAAGACCAGTATAGAAGAAGGATTTATTGGTTTCCACTCGCCCGCACGGTCAGCTCGCATGTTATCCTTACATATTATAAAACAAAATCTCCCGCCACGCCTATCTGTATGTATGTTCGCGATAATCTCAAAAACTACTGAACTGATTTTTATGCAGTTTTCATCTATCAACAGAGTTATTCCTGAGGAATCTATATGTTTATGATTAGCTTAGGTTTTATCGTTAGGTTCCCGAGGGTTTACAAATTGGATGCACATGTATATCATCAAGCAGTTCTACCCAATATAGATGTCGCCGCTTCACCTATTTCTATTGTAGTATAATAGATGGCGCCATCGATAGTGTAATATTTTTTATTTTTCAAAGCGGATCGAGTCGCGGGCATCAGCTAGTACAAAATATATAGAAAACACAAGTAGTGTTCACACACGCAGCTGCGTTTACTTTGACCACACCGGACTTCGATCAATAAGTATTATATACAATTTGGTCATTTGGATATTTATTGCTTAGACCTTTATGGTATTAAGTTAATTTAACAGAAATAGCTTTAAGTATAATCAACAACAGATCAACACGGACTGTTTTTCGCTTTGATTTTGTATGACCCCTTTAATCTAGGTATATTGTTGATCGAAGGCACTGGAGGACGCAGAACGCATTTGATTGTTCACCTCCCAGCTAGCAGCACAGGTTCGTCTAGCACCGTTGCTCAGCCATCACTGTCACATTTTGCGAGTTTGAATAAGTAAGAACGCAAAAAACCGCAAAATTTTTATGGTTTTTGATTATTCATTTATAACTAGCGGCCCGCCCCTGGCTTCGCCCGTGGAGCAATTTTTATACATATGAACATTCCACGTTTATCCCTCTTTCCATTAGTCAAAATCGAATTAAAATCGGTCTACCCATTCGAAAGTTATGGACGTACATTACATTTCGAAGATTCATTTTTATTTATATAGATTATATGCATAATCATTATTCATTTCATAGTACCTAAATTCTAAAGCTCTCAAAATAATTTTACGTTCATTGTCGATATTTTACATTTTTTTTTTAATTTACATGCTGAAAATAAGAGCAAAATTTCTGAAGGTCCGTGTTAGAGGTTATTTTCGGATTTAATTATATCGAGTGAAGTATTATAAATCGTGTATTGGAAGCTGTGTTTTTAGAGATGATATCCTCAATATTCACATTTATTTTTTTCACATCTACAAATATTAGCGTTTCTTTAGACAAACATGACGTTTCGTATGACGAATTTTTGGAGGGAACCGCCTTAACCCTATTTGCGTTGGCGTTATTGCCGTGGGTAGTATTCAATTCAATTACCTTTACCTTGTACATTCTCGATTCTACTAAAATAACCCGGTCTTATTAATTAAATTGTTATCAGTTACGTCATTAATTAAACATCATGAAACATAAAAGTAAAGAAAACTTTTCTGTGTATTTTTTTTTTTTAAATTTTGTTTAACTGTGCTTTTTTTATTTTAATTTAGTCATTTCCTTTAAAAATTGGATAGGTACTTAACGAATAGAACGAAAGCCCATGAATTGGCCGCGACTTCTTCCGTGTCCAACGGGAATCATAATTTTTTTTATCTGGAATGCCTTGAAAATAAATGTTTATTGCTCATTTATTTGAAGGCTTTTAATTTTTTTAGATGATCTCTCGTGAATAGTAATTTTTTTCTGGATAAAAGGTGCCTTTAATAGTGATTGGTTGAGTAGCTAGAACGTGGAATAGTAACAAACAACATATCTATTTTTACTCAATAGTGAAATAGTCGCGGGTCCAAAAACGCTTTTAATCAAAAACCACCATTTTTCACTTGCGACTTGGTGTGATTTTACACGCCTTAAAAATATATATTTACGATTGAGCGTTTAAGATGGAAAAAAGTTCCACCTTAAGAGCCTCTACCCGTGTGAAACCGGCTCAATAATACTAGCATCATCTGTTAAATAACTTAATGCCGTGAATTAAAAATAACCTCCATTTAACAAATAAAATTTTGATTCAAGCAGTAATAATGTGATCGGATCCAACTCGTTTCTAAACATCATTTGATGTGGAATGAATTAATGTTTATTTAGACACATTTGACTTTAAATGAAGCCCAATGTATCGGCATATGCTTTCAATATCTCTCTTGATTTCATCTCTATTATTATTCCATTCACATACACGTGTCGTATATGTGTGGGCGTAAGTGATTGCTAAAAGGCGGAACGTAAAAGTCAATTTCTGTTCAGAAAATATTTTTATAGGCTTTTAAAAAAGTGAGAGATTTTTCGATATAGAACAGCAATTTAAAAATAAGCCTTGAAATGACTATTAGGCATTACCTAATGGTGTAATAATTAGATTTTCTCCAATGACACTTATGAGTATGCGTAAAAAATTATTGTCTTTATCAGAAAATCTTTAGATTTACCGATCAGAATTAGATAAAAGCTTCTTTGCTTATAGCAAATGATATTAGAGCTTCTGAGCCAAATGATATTAGAGAATTGCGGCGCCATGCGTGTATACATAATGTAAATTAGTTTTTTTATATATATATATTTTATTATGTAACGATATGTATTATGTAATTATTGATGATGTAATTATTAATGATTTATTATGTAACCTTATGTAACGAGCTATGAAGAGAGCTATTCTCGGGGTTACATTGCGAGATCGAATCAGGGATGCGGAGATTCGTAGACGAACGAAAGTTACCGACATAACCCGGAGGATTAGTAATTAAAGTGGCAGTGGGCAGGACACATAGTATGTAGAGCCGACGGCCGCTGGGGCTGGAAGGTTCTCAAGTGAAGGCAACGGACCGAAAAACACGGCGTAGACATCTACCCACAAGGTGGACAGATGCCCTGATAGGGACAACGGGTCGACAGTGGATCCAGGCTGCTTTTGACCGGTACTTTTGAAAATTTAGGGGGGAGGCCTTTAGCAGTGGCCTGAGATGATGATGAGAAGCTACTTCTCCGAGTGGTCCGCTTTAGATATATAACTATTGTCGATTCTTAGAAAATTGTTTGCCGGTGACTAATCTATCAGCGCACAGCAAGAAGTTTATAAAGAAAATAAATAATATTAGAGTTTTGCAAAAGATAGTAAAAAATCCTTAAAAATTAAAATTAATAAATGTTTTTTTTCTTTTACCAACCATACTAGGACATGTGCGAATATGTACAGCAATATTTTGTTAGCGAGACAAAATTCAATTGACTTAAGACATACATACTGCAATTTTCCATTGCAGTATTGACGGCGTCTTGAATAAGAGGCGCTTCGATCACAGACAATGTATTTAAAACGATGGTTTAGGTAGGCCATATTTAAATTTAATAAATTTATTGTATTTATATGTATCATAGGTACTTCTTGTGTGTGAATCTCTCGGCGGTCACAATAAACCTGTTTGGTGTAAAAGTTTAAAATTAAAAAGTTTCCACCGCGCTGGAAACGAAAATGAATCTACTTAGTTGTGGACAAAGTTAGCGAAACAGCGAATGGGATCGTACGAACGAGCACGCTGCGGGGCAAACTAAACTCACGATCCAATGTAAAAAATGTAAAAATTCACACACGTTCATTTATTTATTTATTTATAATTTTGACAATTTAAAAAGAAACTAAATATACGTTAAATGATAGCACTAAAAACCACCTTTGTAGGTTTAACCTTGTTATCACGTTATGCTTTATAACTATTATTAAAATATTTAATATCTAACTATATACAAAAAACTACTATATTGATATATTTAAATATAATTTAATTTTTTTTGCCTTATATTGATTTTAATTATTATACTGTTAAAACTAATTAAAACTTAATTCTCCATGTACACAGGTTCACTGCGAATTTCGCACTTTTTACCTGTTTTTTCGGCTTCAAAAAATTTACTACATCGCGTACGAAGTCTCCGGCACAGCTAGTTACTAATAATTTTAATATTATAAATGGTCCAGTACTGTAGCTAGAGTGATTTAGGTAGTTGCCAGAGGCATTCTCACTCAAAATTACCATCCTGTATGAGCTGGGACTAAACTTTTATAAAATTGTATCCACTAATAAAATTTTAGTAAAACAAGTGATTATATTTAAATTTAATGTTTTCAGTGACATATTTTCCGGCCAATTTGCATAAGCCACAAAAAAACAATCTGGTCATATAAAATTGTTAATAATGAACCAGTATCTAATTTTATAAATTACTTACAGTCTTTTTATTAAATTACTTATATTAACTTGAAAAAAGGATACATAATCTTGTACACATACAATATTAGCTATTCATGTGACATTATATAACTAGAGCGTCGGTGGCGCAGTGGGAAAGACGTGGCCTATCATGTCGAAAGGGCCAAGTTCGATCCTCAGTCATGCCATGTACCCATCGTTTTTTTTTTTTTTTTTTTTTTTTTTTTTCTAAAAACTTAAGTGCATTTACTGACTGTTCTCGAACGGTGAAGAAACACATAGCGAGGAAACGTGCATAAACGTGCGAAAGAAGAAATTGTAAGGCGCCTGTGAATCCACCATGCCGCACTGGGCCAGCGTGGTGGACCATATTAGTCTATATGCCCTTTTTGAGAGGGTAGGACTGTACTCCTTCAGTGGGTACATATAATAGGCTGTTGATGAATATGAATATGATGATTCGTGTGACCATTATTTAGTTTACCGAGCAAGCATCTCTCGAGACTTCTTAGCAGTTTTCATAAAATGGATTGTGATATTTGCAGAATTCGTCTGTGACGTCAAAATGTGACGTAATGACTTGCTAGCCGTAGCCAACCATTTGAAAAATATCGACTCATCAGTTACGCATTTACTCAGTGATCTATTAGGACAAAGTAATGATTTAACTCTACATTCTACTGTCGTTTTTACTCTACGAATGTTGTATATATAACGAATGTATTTGTAGTGTTATTTAAATATACATTAAAATGGAATCGTTTAAAAATGTAAGGAGAAACGTGGATTGATATCGGGTTCACGTGTCGATGGGGCGAGGCTGCGCGCGCAAGTCCACGCTAAGTAACTGCTACAAAGCGCCTTTCAGTCGGTTCTCGGCTACGAGAAGTCGCCGAATGTAAGTGCTACGCTAACGTAGCGCGACATTATCATAATTGATATTTTGCAACCATTACCGTAGTGTTTTTTTTTAGTGTGAAATTAAGTGTTCAGTATTCTTGGAAATTAATATTATTCGAGGTAAATATGTGTATAGTTTAGCTCCGTGTATAAAAATATAAGAAGTTTACGAAATGTTAAATCAATATTTTACACAAATTTTATTAATGATTAATAATCATCGTTTCTCTCAATTGTGTCCATATGAAGATTTAATTATATTTTTGTATTATTGTGTAATGACAATCGCATACAATTTTTCAAGACTATGATGATAATTTAATGACTGGCTTTAATTAATTACTTGTCCTATTTTCCTTAGACACCTATGAATATATAATCAATATATTTGTGTATATTGACTGGTACATATTTGGACTACTTCTTCGTGTATTGCGTGTAGCTAATATGATTAAATTTTAATCGCCTGTTCTTTTAGGAAATATATTTATCGCTTTTATGATTATTAACGTATTAGCGATAGTAACTGTAGACGTTGGTTCATTGATAATAATATTAATTAATATTATTAACTTTTAAAGATTTTCAACCATTAGTAGTTTTTTAGGGAATTATATACTTTATGTATAACAATATGGTTGAGCATTATGGGGCAGATTTATACAAAAATAATTATTTTCTGAGAAAAAATAGTAAATGCCATAAAAAAGCTTTCTCGTCACAGTAATAAAATTTTCAGCGCCAATTATATTATTTTTTAAACTTATTAAGTAACTTAAGTTTTGTACTAAAGTTTTAATCGCCTACTTTTATTTCTTTTTTCATATTTTACACAATACATAAGAAAAAATTTCCGATTTTAAATCTATTTGGTTATCTCCGAGAAGCCACAAAAATTTGTTGTGCAATATGACACCTTAATTCATAGGTCTAACCTAATATAATATTATATTTGTATTATATTGTAGGTTGCGCTTACTTTGGTAAAAATTGTGTTCGATCCGAGGTTAGTCGTTGTCAATCTATTGAGCGGTATTTTGACCTTTTTAGGATTTGCAGTTTCTGCAGTGAAGTCAAGATGAAGTGCCTAACAAAATATAAAAATCCATCTGGTCAAAAATCAGCTAAGAAACAGACAGAAGCGGACAATGACTTTATTTCATAATGTGTATAGATATATAGATGATAGATTTTTCTGATGAAATTGTATAGGGCTTCGCCTAACTAAAGCGTTCGCTAGTCTAACAATGACACAGTTCTCTATACACTGTCTACATAGTACGTATTCTTGACGTTTAAACTGGAGGTTTACCGGGTTTATAATGAGTGCCAGGTTGCGTTTACATTGCGTCACGTGTTTCTTGCGCCTCGAGTGTGACTCGAGGTAAATCCTCATTAATCTCACAGAAGAACATCATTTTAAGTTTTATCAACATTGGAACGCTCGCTTAGATTCAATCTAAAAATAGAAATGCTAACAAAGTTGACTTACTTGCAATAAATGAAAATAAATACATTTCAATATTATATTATAATAAATACTTGCAATAAGTTGAATTCCTTGGTTTTTAGGGTACCGCACGTCCGAATAAAAAAACGGAACCCTTATAGGATCACTCGTGTGTCCGTCTGTCCGACCTTTCCCCCCCCCCCCTTCGAAACTACTGACCCCAAAATTTTAAGAAAATAATACAGAAATTAGTTTTCTACTTATAGATTATAGGAAAACCTATAAGAAGTCCATGATATTAAAATAACATGGTAAATCACTCAATATTGTGCGGATAGGTAACATCGTACGGAACCCTCTTCACGCGAGTTCAACTCGCACTTGTTAAGTTTTTTTTTTTTAAATTGGGTTTTGGTTCATAAGACAGCTAACGTTGTTGTCCCTGAAAGTCAAATACGATTTTAACCAAGATGACTTGGCCTTTTGTGTTGTGTTGATGTTGTGGTAGTAATTGATGACCGTTCCGATTCTCATAAGATAAAGGGTAAAGGACAATGTGGGGAATAGACTGTGGCATCCCTTACGCATCGGAATTTCACGGATGTCTTCTGTAAGGGGGTGATTTCTGGCGTCAAACGAGCTCTCTGGTTTATTATAGCGAAACGCTGTGTTCCTTGCCACCATATTTGATCACGTTTGTATTTTATATGACTGTTTGAACGCAAAAGTATAAAATCAATGTAATTTTAATTTAGACTTACATTAATTTAATTAGTGTTATTGAAACCACGTAATTAAATTTCAATTGAAATCCATCTCTGATCATGACTAAGTTGGTGTCTTAAGACAGGGACTAACCTCAAACCGAACACAATTTCTAATAAAATGAGCGCAAACTAATAACCTATTAATTAAGGTGCAATATTGCAACAAATGTTTATAATCGAACATATTTAAAATTGAAAGGTTTTTCTTAAATATTGTGTAAAATATGAAAAAAAGTAGCCAATTAAAACTTTTGTACAGAACTTAAGTTAATTAGTAAGCTTAAAACAAATATAGTTGTCGCTGAAAATTTTTATTACTGTGACGAGAAAGCTTTTTGGGCAGTAATTTACTTTTTTTAACAGAAAATAATTTTTTTTGTATAATCTACCTTTTTGAATATAGTCAATTATGCACTGCATTTTTATCTAAGTTTTAATTTTCTCACAAAAAGATCAAATTAAGCGACGAAAATAACGCTTTTCTGCAAAGTCCTCGCCTTAAAACTTCCAACAAACCTACTTGAGAATGAAAAATACAACAGCCCAGCCAGTGAGGTCAATCGGTCTGCCACTATTACAATACTCGGGGGTAATTTGGGTTTATTGTTGACCGGTTATTACATAATGTTACTCACGGTCTCGCGAGCGTATCGATCGTACCTCGTGGCGCGCAGCCAAAATAAAACTACTTTGCACAGTGCAAGAGAGCTGAGAGATGTATGATGATGAAAATAAATGATCACAAATCTCGATTCCAATCAAAGGCTTTTTAAGATTACCTTCTGTACCCCTTTTAGCATCATTATCTTTGCTTTTCCTCGAAAAGCTCGTTAATTACAACTGAAATTTTAAATCAGTTGTCAATTTAATTAATTAATAGTTATTGATATACTTTTTGTAACGTAATTTGTCCGCTTGTCACAGCCGTTTTCTTGAAAAGTGTGTATAAAATACGATATTTTTGTACTTATCTTGTAAAATATTAATTTTCTGTAAAATACGAATAAATTTTCTGCAACAATTTTCTGTAAGATGTTAATGTTTCTATATTATGTATTGCGATTGATCTTGCATTAAAGTTTTACTTAAAAAAATAATATGTATATATTTTTATTTCCAGGTCATAAATAACCTGCAACATGGCATTCGCTGGACTCAAGAAACAAATTAACAAAGCCAACCAAGTAAGTCTCCTAAAATAGTCTAACGATACTAAAACATCTGATGAATTTATTACCTAAATGTACAGTCGACAGCAGCGAAAGCTATACCGTACCACCCGCTCTTGGTAGTCCAAGTACAATTTACAAATAGTATCCGATTGCATAACCGTTTTGATATGATTACATGGAAGTGATGGTGAGGATCTCTGTGAATTGGAAATTTTAAGTTTAATGTTTTAAATTAATTTAGAAAATATTTTTTATTTCATACCGAAGATAGAGTAATTTAAGATATTACTCTAAAAATTACGGAATTAAATTAAACATTAAGAATATTGTCATAACAAACCATAATAATAATATAACTCATTTTATTTATTTATATATTTACCAGCTTCCTTCGTCCGCGCCCCGTTTCTTAGGGTGTTAAAACTTTTATTCAGTCGTTATTGCTCATATATTTTTGATAAGCTTTAGATTTTTTTTATTTAAAAACTTTTTGTTTTTAAATAAAAAAATCTAATTTTGTATTAATTTGTAGAGAAAACATGACACAAAATTTCCAAAAAGAAAAAACTGGTTATCCGACCGCTGGGCTAATCTGAATAGTGCCTGGAAATTTCATTAAAGTCGATTTAGCGGTTTCGAAGTCCATAGGGAACATACATATACACACATCGAATTTTACATATAAAGAAAGATTAAGAATATCTTTTATGATTTTTTTAATATCATTAATTTGTATCCACTAGCAAGAACAGATGGCATAGTATACAGCTTTCTCTTCTTTCGACTGTACTTACAGATAATTACAGACTGTAATATTCATCCTTCACATAAAACTTTGGACGCTGTTAAAAGAAAGATGTGTAATAGTCGGAAAGCAATCCTTAATAATCAAACCCATAAATGATTTGTGAAACAATTAAGTCTAATAACTTTGTTCGTTAAAGTATAGGTATAGTAATGTATAGGTACACCAATAATAAAATTACTTATATCTAGTCGAAATCCGCCGATCGTATTAGATATTAATAGCTTACTCCGTAGTCAACGACAAGGCTTGTCAATTTATTTGAAGTGAATTCTAATTTTAGAGGTAAATCATCTAAAATTAGCCATACAAGGACACAATTTCCATCGCCTAACTGCAACGTACTATACAAGGACTGTAAGGGCGCGTTTATATGACACGAATTATTTCGTCAGCGAGCCGCGCTGTCACCACGCGGCGATCTGTTGTTATG
This sequence comes from Bembecia ichneumoniformis, assembly GCA_910589475.2. Classification (NCBI taxonomy): domain Eukaryota; kingdom Metazoa; phylum Arthropoda; class Insecta; order Lepidoptera; family Sesiidae; genus Bembecia; species Bembecia ichneumoniformis. The sequence continues at coordinate 11,174,029 of OU342533.1, read as the reverse complement.
AAAAAATAAGCTTTGTTGTAACTATGTAAATTGGAATTATAATTTTCATCGGGATATTTGAACGGGTGAGAGCGCCCGACTGCCGCGTTTGACACCTTGCGGTTGGATGATTACGAATAATTTGAATTTTGTTGCCTAGACAGCAAAGTTTAAATTTGCTTAATACTTAAGCTTTAATGAACGCAAGTACGCGGCTACGGCGGCCGCAAGGAATTTTCGCGTCCGTCTAACTGCCGCCTAAACATTTTCGAAAGAATTCCGAGGGAATTTATCATCACTTCTATACATGGTATAAAGTCTACCTTTTCTTTGTCCAACTGTATGTATCGCGGACAGTTGTGATCGCATAAAAGAAATATTACTTATTTCAAAAGTCTTACTTATTTTAAAAACACACAACAAAAGTCTTAAAGCTGCCTGAAAATTTCATCAAAATCGGTTAATATCGATTTTTATATGTATATAAAAGATTTAAACTATTCTAACCATGAAACTTTGTTATTTAAAATGCACATATAAAGCTTTCAAATCTACAGAAATTGAGCGTGCCAGACACGTGGCGTGACAGACAAAATAATATTCTTTTATACACTTTATAAAGATATATTCACATCTAGCGCACACGCGGCTACTATGGATGTGATCGCCGACACAGACAGATACCGTTTGGTTATAATTCATTCAACGGCTTGATGGAGAATCATGAACCACGAAAAATTAATTGAATTGGTTCGGGAATGTACATTTTTGTATGATATTCCATTCGTACCGGGTGCGCCGCGCCGTAGATGTGATAACTGTTGTCTGTGCGGTTGCGTGCTGGGCACGCTACGTGCTGGTAGATCTGAACGAAGCATTATATATCTTTTTTCGTAGAGAAACTTTCGTAGAGTTCTTATGAAGGTTTGTAAAATTTTAGGACTGACAAAGCCACGGGGCACAGCTAATATTAAAGAAAATATTAGTTTTAAAATTGTACAAAACTCATAAAAAATTAATTTGTTATTATGTTTCATATTATAATTCTTAAAAATTTTCTTCTCTCTTTAAAATAGTTTGACGCTCAAGAGTCGGCGTGAATCTCTAAAAGTTTGCTCGAAGATAAGAATGTAAGCCCTATTATCAGAGTTGCTTATCAATTTTAATTACCCAGAAGGATTTGAAGATTATCTGGAACTTATTAGTTTTCTTTAAATTTAATTTCACTGTGACTTTTATTTTATCTACAATCAAATATTTTATTACCGAAGGATGTGATTTCACCACATTTCTGCTATGTTCCATCAAAAGAGGAAACAAATCAATTTCTAGCAGAAGAAATGATGAAGGATTATTCTCGCTCAGTGATTTCTTTAACTTGGCTTATTTGAATCGGGTGTTCGATGCCTGTCGGATTTAAATTGCACATTATCTATTTAATAAACCATTAAGAAGTAAAGCAATTGTTTTAGTGTCAAATCGCTACACAGCCTTGTCTCCTTTTTTAACAATACAATGGAAAATTTTTACTTTTTTACAGCCAACTTCTATTTTTAGTACCCGTGTCATAACAGTTGACAATTCTCCTCCAAAAAAACCTCCTCCAAAGGCAATAAATATTGCCATTATTAACTACATTTCACTTAGAAATGTTTAGAAACTTCGACGGTTCGGATGCCATGAAGTCAAAAGGACTATAGTCCAGGAAAATTTACTAGCAATTCAAAATTTGAGTCCATCAAAATCAAATTTTGATATAGAAGGTCTAGAAGGTATACAATATCGATGGGTGAAAGAAATTTTCGATTCCATCCTGTATAAGTATACAAAAAAGGTAAGAATTAGAAAAAAGTTTCAGGCAAATATTGTATAGTGAATTTAATTTAACATGAAAATGTTTATGTAAATTTTTGTTAAAATTAAAATTAACAAAGTTAGGGAGGTTAGAAGATATAAAGGGTTGATAGGTACATTTTTAAAAAATCACAGTATATGAACATATTTATGTAAAATTAAAATCTCTAAAATATTTGTCTGATCCACTCGTACGAAGTTGCGGGCGTAGCTAGGGAATAAATAAATAAAGTTGTGTCAGCCATGGCGCCTGTTTGAGCGAGGAACTAATAGATCGCAGCCGTGATTGATGCCTCAGTAATGGCATAAATCTATTGCTCCCTATATGTCTTCCCAGATCTCCTTGCCAACCAACCTTTTTGGTCATAATTTACTACGGTCAATCGCGTTATTTATATAACATGTTGGAAGTAATTCATTTAAAATGAAAATCTTACTTTTCTTGAATAAAGTTTACTATTACTAGTTATTTCGCACGATGTCTTCCACATTGAAAAATAAAAATATGTAACACTATTGAAGGCGCCATCTAATATACTACAATAGAATTAAATGACGCGGCGACATCTATCGGATTTGGGTAGAACTGTTTGGTGATACACCACATGAAAATCCGTTCAGTAATATTTGAGGTTATCGCGAACATACATACAGACAGACGCGGCGAGGCACTTTGTTTTATAATATTTATTTAGGATTCATTGATTAGCAAACCTACCAGCATACAAAAATTACAAATACATTTTAAATAGTATTAAATTTTTACAAAGCCTATTCCTAGGTCTGACAAATTACAATTTATAAGTACAAAAAGAAAATAATAATAATAATATATACGCATATATTATAAACATATATAGGTACATATCGTACATATTAACACATATGGGTGATTGAATGCGTATGAGGGTGGGTGAGTTCGTAATAAAGTTTATTAAATTTGAAACCGTACAACAAGTAAGTAGACAGAATTCTTTTTCTTTATTGTTAAGTGCGCTTCTCAATAGTTGTGTGTGATAATTTTGAAATATTACCTCAACTATGAACGTAAGCAACGTCACAGGTTCTGCAAGTAGGATTGAGGATAAGGGATTAGGATAGGCTCTGTCGTCGCTTACTTGCTTATGGAAACACAACAGCACACATGATATTATTTCACGGTGGTCTTCTGTAAGGGGTCTGTCATATATTGGTTACTGCCGTCAAACGGGCAGCCCAATTTATGGCTTCGAAAAATAGCCACTATTGAAACATCCAGACTAGAACAACTTTGAAAATTTCATTTCAAAAGTTCGCCCTGCTGGGAGACTCCTCAGAGGCAGTTTAGGCGGCGGCGCCAGGGCAAGCATCTTAATCAAGCGTGGGTATTTATTATATTTTTTATGGATTTTCCGTAATTTAAGTTACAATATCGCGTCTGACAATTTATGTAAGTTGTTGACTCACGTTCAGGTTTGAATCTTAGGTTGAATGTATGGAAGTAGTTTTTTTGCGATTTTTGATCTAGTACTCTAACCTCAGGTGGTCCCATAGGGTCAATTGATCCTTATAAGTAACAGAATCGATTGGCGCTATAAAAACAAAACGTGAAAATTGACCCTTTTCCCGCTGACTGTACCATTTTTCCAAAATCTTTGAATGCTAATGGGATTACTTATTAAAATTATGGATAGTCTCCGAAGAGTGTTTTGTTCTAGCTACAATGGTTTAGGTAGCTGCCCATACTGACCCGTCTCAAATTACCACCCTGCGTACTGTGACCAAATTAATACGATTTGTCTTAATAATAATAATAATAGGTCTGTCACCAGAATCGAATATCAAAATCAAATCGCATTTCTAAAAATTAATTAAAAATCGTCGGGACATAATATCAATTCTCAAATAATTATTAGATTAGTAATTAATAATCGCAGATTTGTTTTCTTTAGTATATGACCTAATTAAAATAATATTCTTACCAAATATCAAATATAAATAATATAAATAGTACAAATAAATGAAATGCCTTATAAAAATTATATTTTATTAATTTAATTATAAATTTAGTTAATTAAAAACTGTTACGAACCTCCGCCCCTAATGTGTATTTGTGACAAATTTTATTATTTTGATGACTATTGCGTTTATTTTGAGACAAAATTAATAGATTGTTGAGAATAACGAATGAAATCATATTACATTTAATAGGTGATAAATCTAATATTTAAGTCTTATTATTGGTAATGTATAATGTATATGCACCTTATTTTTTTGGGGTCAAAGCTTTTATTCAATCAACAGAAAATAGTGATGGAACTTTTATTTTAGATTCAAATTTATATTTATTTGTCGATTAAGTTCTGATTAATTTAATCTATATGGATAGTATGATTTGGGGATATAATTTGGTGACAAATATAAACAGTGGTGACAGAAAATACTAAAATACTCTTTCCATTTGGGACACCGTTACGATTTCTGAAAAAAAAACCATTCCAACGTAAAAATATGAGATAATATACTAGTATGATCTTAACTTACATAATATATAATATAGGCGATAGCGGCTATCCTTGATAAAGAGATGGGGAACCGAGGACGCAGGCGAACACGGCCATGACCTAAACACCGTGACCTACATATTGTCGATGTGTCCCAATTTTATCAGCCTTCACACTATGCTTGTTGATCCTTGCAATAATTGAATATTGGATATCAATATTTCATAATAAATGTGCAATATGCGAAAAAACCTACGTTTCGATTTAGTATTTTTTTTTAACTTTTATGTAAAGAAAACTGAAATAACTTTTTTGTTTGTCAACCGATTGCAATGAAACTAAACACAAAATGTTACGGAAAGATTGCTGCAATACATCCGTGAAAACCGCATTCAAATCGATTAAGCCGTTTCTGAGATTAGCGTGCACAAACGCACAGACAAACGGTCAAAAATTCTAAAACTATTTTTTGGCGTCGGTAACATAAGTACAACGTGTACAAATTGTTTCTTTGAAAAAATATTTAATCTAGTGACACAGTTAGTTTAAGATTTATTAAATGTATAGATTACGGGTTCTTATTAAAGAATTCTGAAATCTAATAGCTCAGTTCGCTTTCAAACAATGACACCCAGGTCTAGCGGTCCTGGGTGTGATGGAAAGATTCCATTTTGTTAACGGGAAGAATAAAAAAACTAGGTCAATTTAGCATTAGAGCGAGCTAAATTGACTTTCACAGAGTTAGAGCTAATGTCATCAATCAAGCCTTGTTTTGGTCTGTTTGTTGTTTTAAAACATCAAACTTGTAATGTGGTTATCTCGCAAATCCATAGTGTGATAAACACTTTTGTGATAAAGAAAGTCGGCAGGATAAGTCCCTTTTGATAAATGATCACCTTAACACAAATCACTTCCTGGGAGATGGAAATGATAGGATAAAGGATAAAGTAATAATAATAATCGAAGTAAAGGTGGGTACCCTTTACTTCGATTATTACACTAAATCTCAGCACAATGAGGCATTTCTATCGCTTTTTTGAATAATAGTAGGGGAGCCCAGAGGGAATTTTGGGATTTACTCAATTGCGGCAGATTAAGGTATGGTGGATTAGTTACATGCTGAAAGTGTGCATTTTAATAATCTGACGACATCCTCGAGCTTTTTTTTTAATTTTAAAGGAAATAATTCAAGGATAACGGGAAAATTTACTCTGCCGATTTCCGCAAGTCGAAGTAACAAAAATCCTCAATAAGGCAGTTGTCCCACCAACGACGAGAAAACGACTAACTATCGGCTATTTTCTCGCTCAAGAAACGTACAATAGATATACTTTATGTGTGAACAAAAGAGATGCATATACAAACAGTTGATCGCTGACTGTTCACACTGCCGGCGAGCACTCGCTTCACTAGTTTGTCGCTGAGCGACAAGAGCTATGAAAGATAACACTCGCTCGGCGATACTCGCCAAGCGATTAGAACTCACGCCGAACCACCGCCAACCAGTGGTCATTTCTCTACAGAGCGAGTGATGCGAGTAATCGCCCGCCTCACTCGCACACTCGCTTATAGCCGAGCTACACAAATATCGGAACTACGCACTCGCTCCCCGCGTCTCGCTAAACTCGTTTCTAGTTCTAGCTCTACTCGTTACTCGTTAATCGTTGCCGGTGAGACAAGTGCCTAAAGCTTAGCGCGTACAGCTGCAGGGAAATATGTATTTCCTACTCCGCGCCTCTCTCTCCCTTTCCGTATTTGTCTTTCTTTAACTCTCTCGCACTATCACCACACACCAGCCATGACGCCATCACAGCTGAACACAATAGCACTCGTGGTATTGTATGTACAATGCTCTGGCCGGTTTGTTGTATTTTAAATTCTATGAATTAAATTTTGTAAATTGCGGGAGGCAGAGGACCGTGCGTGGTGGCGAGCCTTAATTGGGAGAGGCCTACATCCAGCAGTGGAGAGACACGGCCTAATAATGATGATGATGAAGTGTGTTTTGTGAACAAAACTCACCTCTAATATCGAAAACAATAAAAAAAATTTAAACTTTGTTATTTGTTTTTATTTGCATGCTATATTTCTTTTTTTTTTCAAACCGTCAGATTAAGAAAAATCCTCCAAATAATCGTCAGATTATGAATCGGCACGATCAGGGCATCAATCTGAACCGTCTGTGTGAAAATCTGACGCGCTCGAGTAATTTTTTTTTAACTTCGGCCGTACCTACCATCCAAAGCGGCAAATTAATATGTATCTGTCATCACAGACACGTGGGGCATATACATTACCAAAGCCCAAACAGCGGCCAAAAAGCTGGGCATCCTAAATAGGGTGAAACGATGCGTCACACCTGAACAGCTTCTCTCTTTTTACAAGGCACAAGTCCGATCTTGCATGGAGTATTGCTGTCACCTTTGGGATGGCTCAGCAAAATTACCTGTCTGTGTGTATTCTATAAGATGTACTTCGAAGAGTGTACTCGGGAGCTGCATGATATCAGCTCCGGAGCACACTCTTGTTCTATCTTAACTCTAGTATGTTCTATCGGACATACAGATGTACGGCTGGTTACCATCCTCATTTTGTCGAAATCGCTCTAATTCGGAGACCAAGAGCTTTAAAACATCTTTTATAATGCGCACTGCTAAGGATTGGAACTCCTTGCCGGCGCGGCGTCTGTATTTCCGAACTGATACAACCCAAATCTTTTCAAGGTTCGAGTGAATAGGCATCTTCTGGGTGAGCTGGCTCCATCGTCGGCCTCATCTTTCCTACATGGATAGATGCTGGTCAAGAGCAAACCCATCTTTAATTAAAAAAAATAATTAAAGATGGTTTAATGGTTTTAATTTAATGGAATATTATTATTACTGCCGTCTCTAGAGCGTGACGAACAGAAAAGACGGAGCGGTCTGCTTTACACCTCCGCCTCGTCGCGCACGTACTTAGACGTGTTTATATGTTATTTGTTTCCTAAAATTTCTGATAAAGTGATATTGCCTTTGATATTGTAATTGAATAAGTTTAGGTGAACGAAATCGTTAAGATGAAAGCGTTGCACGAAATTTCACTCATACGGAAGAGCGCAATCCGGCCAAGGTTAAGCCTCGACCTGTGTACCTTTGTTCCCGCGGCTTCCAATACTACTGTCCCGTCTTGTTGACTTTGCGGCTTAAGTGCACAATTTTTGCTCGTTTTGCGGTTCACTAAACCACGTAAACCGAATGAACCACGTTCAATGTATTATCGCTAATTTAACCATTGCAGAAAGACCAACTCGATCCACATTATATTTGACGAAAATAATATCTGTTACAGTATGTCACGGAGAAGATGGGAGGTGCCGAGGGCACTAAACTGGATCTGGACTTCGTGGAAATGGAAAGAGTAAGTATAATTGAATGATTTTGCGTCAAACTTTATAATTCCAATCCAACGTTATAAATTCCAATTATAAGTCATACATGCATCCCGGAACAGTTATCTGGGAGTAAGCTGGACTATCCGTCGTGTTGAAATATACATAATTTTGTAATTTCTTTTTGAAACATTTGCCAATAATCCGTAAATATGCTTACCTGTGTAAAATGTTGTCGCCGTTTTCAGAAAACCGACGTTACATGCGAACTGGTAGAAGAGTTACAAGCAAAGACAAAAGAATTTCTCCAGCCAAACCCGACTGCGCGAGCCAAGATGGCAGCGGTGAAAGGAATCAGCAAACTGAGTGGGCAAGCGAAGAGCAATACGTACCCACAGCCCGAGGGCGTGTTAGGCGATTGTATGCTCATGTATGGCAAGAAACTTGGAGAGGATACGGGATTCTGTGAGTAAATTACTCTTTATTCTCCTTTTATGTAAAGGTTGACAGACAACGTCTATCTTGTTAGGATAAAGGATAAGGTGGGGGAGTAGATGAATGGACTCCGGCGTCCCTCATTGAATTACAACAGCTCACGTGCTGTATATTTCACGATAGACCTCTTTGAGGAGTTGGTTACTGCCACCAGACGGGCTGCCAAACTGAACAAATATTCCCCGTCACTGTTTTAAATGGTCAATAAGAGGAATGACACTTTTTTTTAATCTTAAAGACATATTAATTGTTAGCCATATATTATCACCTTTTTCGTTTTTACAACCAAGATATAAAAGGATGTAAGTACTAGTCTGCCAGTCCAATTAGGTAAAACCAGCTTCGAGAAGGAGATCAATCATCGAATCCAGCTAGGGATGGGCAACGTTCGAGAAGCTCCCGGACATCCTCTCGTCCAAAATTCCTCGGTGTCTTTTCGATCAATGTGTGTTGCCAGTGATGATACATGGCGCTGAAACGCTATCTCTAATTATGGGCCTCGTAAGAAAGGTCAACGTCACGAGCTATAGAGAGAGATCTATGCTCGGGGTTACACTGCGAGATCGAATCAGGAATAAAAAGATTCGTAGACGAACGAAAGTTACCGACATAACCCAGAGGATTAGTAAGTTGAAGTGGCAGTGGGCAGGACACATAGTACGGAGAACCGACGGTCACTGGGGCCGGAAGGTTCTCGAGTGGAGGCCACAGACCGGCAAGCACAGCTTAGGACCGTCCACCCACAAGGTGGACAGACGACCTCATAAGGGCCGCGGGTCGACGGTGGATCCAGGCTGCTTCTGATCGGTCCTTTTGGAGAATTAGGGAGAGGGGGGTAGCTTTTGTCCAGCAATGGACGTCCTACGGCTGAGATGATGATGAGATGACTAGTCTGTTGACTTATTAGTACGTACTTATAAGCTATGTACCAATTTCAGCTCAATGTTTAATCGAAATGGGTGAAGCCTTGAAAATGATGGCCGACGTGAAATATTCCCTCGACGACAACATCAAGCAGAGCTTCCTTGAACCACTACACCATCTGCAGACAAAAGATCTCAAGGAAGTTATGGTAAGAGTTGGTACATTTATACGTAACATAACTCTAATTCACTTTTTATTTATCTTAAGTAACCAATGGCTAAAATATTTAAAAAAAAAACATTTAACATCACTACTACTTTTAGTATGGCAGACTGGTTTTAGGAAAATATATTGAATTGCTCATTTACAATTTGATGTAAATGAGTTGATCGATGTAAACAATTACAATTTGATGTACATGATACATTTACAATTTGATTAACATTAATTTGAAAAAAAGTTAATTTTAACTATTCAAAGAACTTTTAATTATACTGTAGTAAAAAAAATGTTTTCGTATATTTTGATTATTAAAAAATATACGATATTAAAAAAATGGTTATATCTTTACAGCACCACCGAAAGAAACTACAAGGACGTAGGCTTGATTTTGATTGCAAGCGACGGAGACAAGCAAAAGGTGATTGTTATTTTTTTAAATTTAATTTTATGTTTATAGGGTAATCAATTAATTTATATACGTATTTATATACGTGCAACGGTGCAAATTTAATGAATTGACAATGAACAAGACTATTAGATTTTTAATTAACATTAAGATAAAAATATGTACTTTTTAAATCCCGATTTTTTTTACTACTGACGTACATCAAGTACATAGAATTATAGTGTTAATGCTGAATTTCCTTTTTTTACTATGGATAAGGCAAAGTACTCGGACCATATGCGAGTCCAAGTCGCAGTGTATCACCAAGGCCGGGTATGTGTGATGGGTGAATAGATAACTAAGCTAGATTACTAATCAAATGTACAGTAGTGAATTTCGACTTAACTCATGCTGATTTATATTTACTATAATCATCGTCATTTTGTTTGTACATTTTTAAATTGTTTATTAAATTTAATGGGCGCGCCCCCTCGCCATCCCTTCCCACCGTTTGGTCCTATGACAATCGACACAAGTCATGGGAAATCAAGTGATCTTGTGTTTTGATAATAATCTATGGAAATAGGTATATATAGGTCCATAAGTGGGCGTCTGTTTGCTGTTGTTGGGCACCCTGTACGAGTGAGTGAAGTCAGTAATAGGTAGAGAATTTGTTGTCTCAACTTATTGACTCCAATGATCGCGAGACAGAATGCGAGGCAAGACATTCGCAGCGCTTTTCGTATTCGCATAAATAATAAAAGATACGCCAGCAATTCCAATATTTTAGAAAAATCTTTATAGATGGCAGCTGTTGACAACCCAATTTTAAATGTACGTAATAGCTAGGATGTTTTCATTGAAAAACATTATTGGTTTTTAGACAGTAATCACAAAATTTTAACTAGCAAAAATATCAGATTCTGCACATTTTAGAAATTAAATTGTACTAGATATGAAATTAATTTCAGTTTTTTGTTTACATCGAAACCTTCATTTAATATCTCAGAAATGTCATGTCTTTTTTATGTATTGCTACGACTAATAAATTAACGAGTAATCATTGAATTACCTATTATGGAAATAATAAACGGCTCCCGTTGGAAAGTGAGGTCTAAGTGTTAAAATATACTTATACAAGTTTTTTTATACTTTTAAAATACTTGCGACCCGCTCCTGGCTTCGCACAGGTGAAAATATATATAAAAACGTTTCTCGTTTAACGCTCTTTCCATTAGTGAAAACCGTATCAAAATCCGTTCAGTAGTTCTTGAGATCATCGCGAACAACCCCAGCGGACAGTCCCAGGGAGACTTGTTTTGTAAAGTAGTATGAAGTATGATAGTATAATGTCGCATACATTATATCTAAGTACTTATAGAGGGAATCTTTAAAATTGACATATTCAATTAACAAAATAAATCAGTAAGTAAGTTGCAATAAATCACTTTGATTTAGTTTATCTAACCTTATAAAATTGTTCTGACTTGACTTTCGGCGCATAGCCAAAATTAATGAGTCTAAAATGCTGAAATTTGGAACATAGGTTGTTAGTTTAGAAAGAAAGAATTTTTGAAAGATTTCAACTCATTGCGAAGCCGGGGGAAGGTCGCTATATAACGTTTCAGTCAGAAATAACATAGATATTGATTTTATTAAGGTATAATCTCAAATATTACATTATATTACTTTTTGCTATGATTCCAATTTGAAATATGTACTCCAATGATGACAGTTTTTGCTTTCCATCAGGTATCTGAAAAAACTTTAGTGCCTTCGTCGTAAAGGTCACATTCAATTGTAAAGTTATATACCGAGTGACAAATCCTTTAATAAAAGCTCGTTTCTTCCATGATGTGTTCCTGTCCTGCGCCCGCGACGATCATTATCCTCGACGTTGTATTGCTTGAGTAATATCGGTCACGTTTTGGTCTGTATGTTTTATTTTATTTCTTTTTTCTTTTATTTTTTAATATTCACATTTCTTTATTATTTGTTGTGGCTAAAACACATGCATATTTTTTTTCGTCTACGTTGTGGCTAAACTCAAGTGTATTTGTAAAATAAAATAATTATGTTGTCGCCTTATGTTGTTATGTTGTGTTTGTGGATGTTTTATGTGTATTGAGAGTACAGGCTCTCACATTCCAGATGAGGAGATTCGACAGGCGGAGGAGAAGTTCGCGGAGTCCCTTCAGCTCGCGCAGATTGGCATGTTCAATCTCCTCGATAACGACGTAAGACGCTTTTCTTTATTATCCATTCTAATATTAATGTGAAAGTAACTCTGTCTGTCTGTTACCTTTTCACGCCTCAACTACTCAACCGACCATCGTGAAATTTTCATACACATTGTCGCGGATACACAAAAAGGACATAGGCTACCTTTCATCTAGAAAAAAATACTGCTTCCAAAGGCATTATCTAAAAATAGAAATTCAACGCCTGGCAAATATATAACAGTAATGGAGTTTTAATAAATTATTGCTCATATATTTTGTTAGGCGTTATATTTTTTATTTTTCAATGCGGTTTGACAAAAGCTAGTATTCAATGTTAGAGTTTTATTTTTAATAGTTTTCTAAAGAGGTCCTGGTCAAACTAGGTTCAATCGTTTCCGAGATTAGCCTTTTTTTTGGGCAGTAATTTACTGTTTTTATTTTTCTCATTTATTATTTATTTACTTTTTTTTATATTAATTTGCCTGATTCAAAAAAAAAAAATTCATATACATAGTTATTATGCTCTGTATTTTTATCTAAGTTTTAGTTTTAGTCTAACAATACAAATTAGACAGCGAAAATTACGCTTTTCTACTAAGTCCTCGTCTGTTAGTCTGTTAAACAAATGACATTATTCATATTAGTTCTTATTCTTACAAAATAGTGATGTGTAGTGAATTAATGCTTCTTGTAAAGAACACGATAACAAAATGTCTTCCCCTTAGTAGAGAATAAGAATCGTCTTATGGACACATTCTTAGTTAATAATCAATTTAGTAAATCTAGGTTAGATTAAAATTGCTCACTAGTCTTACGACTAGACTGTAATTCTGAAAGGATTTACTTTCCTAGCCACATTCTTATAAAAAGTGGTTATTCTGATCATTTTGCAAATGTTGATTTCCATCACGGACACATGCCTCTCTTCTAATCGGTGTGTAGTCATTAGTCTGTAGGACTTCAAATGAGATAGGGGTTTATTCGCAATATTTGCCTTAACCGTTAGAGCAAGAGGTCATTAAACCATAAGCATCGCAGCAACTTCTTTACAGATTATTCTGATTATTTCTTTTTAAATTAATTTGTGTTGATATCTGTTTTCAGGTGGAACAGGTTGCACAATTAACATTCTTTGCCGAAGGACTCTTGGAGTATCATCAACAATGCACAGAAATTCTTAAAGGACTTGTATCCACGCTCATGGAGAAGTAAGTAAAAATTATCTCAAAATATTTCCCGTAAGAAATATCTCATTGTTCATTATGCTTTAAACTCAAACTTATTATATTTTTTTACTTTTTTAATTGTACTGCAGTATAAACAAAGAATTGTCCTTGTTTATAATGCAGCACAATATTACTTTAGAAATATTACTCTCTATTGTAGTCACTATTGTAGTCCTTCCCTTTAGAAGTTTTATTGTCACCTGCATATCAAAATATTCAGTATTTCTAGTACTGAGCTAGTAGACAATTTAGATACAACAAAACGTTTTTAATGAAAATTAAATAATTTCATAATTAGACACCATATTCAGGTGTATTTCATTGGTCAATCGTTTAATTGTCCTCACGCTTAATGACTGGTGACTATTTTCTCTGACTATTCATGCCAAAATAAAAGACCATGAAAAACAATTTGGACGTGCTACATTAAATTTATTTGAGTAAAATCTGTTATACTCTATAGTAGAACCACTTGCACTTTTTTGTCCAATTTGTTCTATCCTAGAACAAACTAGTTGGATTAAACCAAATTAATCGCATTGGCGTTTAACTAGTGCACTAAGCATTTAATTATTAATTTATCCTTAACTGCATTTTCCGATATTTGAAAACGTATATTGATAAGAAAACATAGAAAATATTCATTAAAATAATGTTTTTCACCTGATATTATTGGAAATGAATTACAGCAGTTTAATTACAATGTTTCGTGTTATATAAAATAAAATCGATTTGTCCTAAAAGTCACATTCATATGAGAGTAACGTTTAATTTTGTTAGGAAGGAAAGTTCTCAAACAAATAAGGCGTTAAGGTCCTTCGCACATTATGATACTTAAAGACGACTATATGTTAATCCAAGTAATAAACTATATGTGTTTCAAATTTCATCCAAATCCGTTGAGCCGTTTTTGCATGAAAGAGTAACAAACGTCCATACATCTATACATCCTCACAAACTTTCGCCTTTATAATATTAGTGAGATAGCCTTTATAATAATAAATGATACAGTTTGGTTCATTTTCAATAGCGTAATGTACGAACATGTAGTCGCGAACGAGTTCTCGACTGGTATTCTACTGGAGTATTGTATGTGATCGGTATGAATGCCTTATGTGTTAGTCTCGCCCGTTAAGCGATGAATTGTTCGGCGTTTCCAGGAAGGAGGAGGCGGCGAGTCGGCCCAAGCTGGAGTTCGTGCCGAAGACGCTGGCCGACCTGCAGATCGAGGGAGTGCACGACCTGAACAACGGTAGGCGGTACGGTTCCTCCCAGAGCCTATCCCGACCCCGCCACCCTCTGCCTCCCTCCTCCTCAGTCGGCGACCTGTCCGCCAGCGGGGACCCGCTGCACGCCTGGGACTCCCCCGCCCCAATAGGCTTCGCAGTGCCCCGACCCCAGCCCCACTTCAGACCCCACCCCGCACCCAGGCACTTCAACGGCAAGGACCCCTGGTCAGGTGATTCACTTTTTATTTTGCTCCTCGGGGTGTATTGCGTTCTCTTAATCTCAGCCTGATTGCAGCCAGCCAGTTTTCATAATTTATAAGTGTTGTTGCGTTGCGACATAGGAAGTAAATTGCGTTTTTTATCAATATACCAGATCTTCTATCAAATATACCTAATAGATGATATTAAATCATATGAAAGAAAATTCGCAATCCTTTACAAGAATAAGTCCAAATGTTCTCGTATAAATGGTGGCCTCTTCATTTTCTTAGAAAAAGACCTGAAATGTGACATAAATATTAATTGTCGATTTCAATAAATCTGTGTTAGTTTAAAATCGGATAAATGAGAGCGTAACAAGACATCTTTTCGTTTATTCGATCGGGCTATCAGACAATTAATTTTCGCCGTATATAACACGAATAACTTGACTGGCTGAAATCATACTGGAATCAAGGATAATAAAAATGCACCCCCTTATGTCTTGTGTTCGTTTTGATTGTGGATTGCTTCGCGTTTCGCTGCGGTGGTGGTTCGGATGGCACTTTTCCCCAAAAGGGCCGATTATACGATACGTCACGTCAAATATTACGACCGTCTAGCAAAAAGTAAGCCATGAGAGCATACAGTATCACGTTTTGGAATTGCTAAAAACGGGACGAAATAAAGGGAGAAAATTTGTTTCAGGTTTAGACCGATCATAAAATTTGACGCGACCTAATTAAAAGTATTAGTAATTAATTAAACTGTTCATATATTGAGAAAAATGTAAATAATAGAGATTATTTTTGCACCTCCCCCACTACGCGCATTCATGAACATAGATCGGATCAGATCCATTATAAAGGAACTGCAGGGTACATTAAACACGAAATGGATCCTTTCATGAAACGAAACCCTTTACTAGAAAGCACTAAGATATATTTAGTTTATCACTTATCTGTTTATTCGTGTAAATGACACATTTGACAAAATATGGAAAAGACTTCGTACCTACATGACATTGTCTTGAAATATGAAAAAGTAAAAGCACTTTTATAACAACTGAAATATTCAATTGATAAATAAATTCGCGCATATTCAGTTAAGAAAATCGTTTGCAAAAATGATAAGAATTTGTATAAATTTGTATTTGGATAATACAAATTTATACATATTCTTCGTGATTTGATCCTGGGGGGGAGACAAATACACAAAAGGAATGCAGTTTGTTTGTGCAGTAAGTTTCAATAGCTCCTGAATTAATGTCTTAATACCATTTGCCCAGGTTGTATTTTATGAAGAATTGTAAAGGAGTAACAAAAAATTATATTCCAATTATAAGAAAGTATAAGAAATTCTCGAATTACAACATGCGAGATGCATTTTCAAACTAAAAATTAACGGATTAGGACCAGTCTGTTATGTCTTAAGAAGTCAACTTAATTTAGAGATTTTAATGTTTGCAATCCACGATTGAAATCTTTTTTTTTATTTATTTTTTATTTATTGACATCACATTGACAAGCAAGGCACGCTTACCACGGGATCTATGTTCGGTGCTAAAGTCACGGGTTGGGTTCTCATATGTGTTTCGTTTCATTCACATCACCGACAACACACTATGTTACTAACAATATTACACAAACGACGCACTTTTCTCTTTAATAAATATTTTGATTGCAGGTTTTGTTCTGTTATCTGTTATGTATACTATCTTAGACAATTCTACTATGACTTCTATTCTTAGAAGGAAGCTCAATATTAGACATCTGAAATTGTGATATTCTTTAATAGTATGGTTTGAAGAAATTTTTGATGAAATAAAATGTATTTATTTATTTATTTAAAAGATTATTAATACAGTAATAACAGTGAAACAACAAAGTTGTAGTAATAATATAACTTAAAAGAACAATTGAAAAGTATTCAGAGAAAACAAAATTAGTAAGTAACTTTTAAAATTCAAAAACAAAGTTGCGACTATTCTGTGTTATCGAAAAAAAAATAAAAAATCAGTAATCCTGTTAATATAATTTTGCTCACTGAGGCTAGTAGTAAAATATGGAGGAAAATGAAACGTATCAACAGAACAGACTGTAGACAAATTTATATTGCTTGGGTTGCATCTGCGTCGCCTTGGATCGATCGTCTTAAAAGATTTTTTTTTAATCTGAATTACAATTACAAAATATAATCTCTTTTTATTTGGCTACAAAAATATATGTAGTGGGTTTCAAGTTCCCTCAATTTTGAATTAATCGATTTTGATATGCTATACAATTCTACATTTTTTTTAATAACATGCACCAATAATGTGAAATGCGCAATGTCCATGAAGTGGACGAAAGAAATGATTATAAATTTAAATTGAATCATACGAGGGCCTGAAAAATATCGGTCCTAAATATGGCAAATTATAGCTCAAATTACAGCTGAAAGTTATAACGCAGATTCAATCTTAGTATCCGATAGAAATGCACTTTAAAATCCATTCACGTTTTACTTACACGTCTAACTCTTATTTTTTTTTATGGGTATACTCCTTTGTTTATTTTAATTTGAGCTTCTTATTGAGATGGACAGGAACACTTGGTACTTTAACTGTTGTGTATAGCAATAGATGAAATTTGTATTACAGGTTGCCGAATATTCCCATTTCCACTCCAATCCCAATTATATTCAATTTAGAATAAGATACAAATTTATTTACTGTTAATCCTACTTGCAAAGTATTTTTCATTTAATTTATTTTAAATTTGGATCCATGTATTTTTTTAATTGTGGCATAATCCCTACAATGTAAATACGGTATGATCTTGTTCAGAAAACTTTAAATGAAAGAAAAATGTAAAAAACTTTGCATGTAAGAAAAATGAGTGTCCAACTTTTAAATGTTTCCTTTTTAAAATTAATGGACTATTGAAACTCTTCGTTATAACTAAAGCTATTGCTGATAGAGATTACATTATGACATTTTGCCAAAATTATCGTATCATTGGGTTAATATTATATATGAATTTAATATGCTATTAAATTATATTTTAGAGATATATATAGTTATTTTATTTAATTAGTGTATAATCATAAAGTATATAATATAAAGAAATTGTGGGATATGAATTTTTCTCACCTGAATAGACTTTACTGAAGAGTAATCTCTGCTCAGCAATTTCGATTTTGTTGTATCTGAAAGTGTTGTTTATTTGATTAAGTAGAAGATATTCGATGTATATCTATACTCTTCTCTTTCTAAAAATGGCGTTAAATAATTCACAGACGAACAAAATGACATTCAAACCTTTACATAATACACTTGCGTTCCGAGTTTAGTAACTTCTTTAGCAGAGTGATGTGATATTAATTTGTAGTCTTCACTTTTGTTGTCAAAAATAACGCCAAAGGCTATTTGCCTTGAAGTTTACAGCATACAAGCTGTTTTTATTTAACATCACTCAAGTGAAAAGTTTCTAATTGTTCGTAACTTATGTGACCAGTATGTATACAAAGCAATATGTCGTGGAAGAAATGTATCTGCCGGGGCTGTATTTGCGTCTATTACACTAAAATCCGCATAATGACAGTTCACATAAATGCAATCAACCTTTGTCGGCGAATGTTACGACTGTATCCTAGAAACCATAAACTACCAAATAATTTGTAGTGCCCTAATTAAACGAACTCGTCTGACAAACGTTTTCATTTAACTTTTTGGGGACAGTTGTTTCTGAATGCATCATTTAATGTGGCATCAAATCGTGGTTCAGAACTACACGCTCTGATAAAAATACCATTAACAGATGTTTTCAATAGATGCCTATAAAATAGTTAGTAAAAACTTTTTTTTTATCAGACTAACTAATTTATTCTCTTAAAAAAACTGGCTTTTTGCGAAGAATACATACTATGGTTGATATACCTAAAATCCGCACGTTGCGGTTCGGGTCAATTTTTTTGATTCGAACTGCTACTTCCAGCACCCTTATTTCCACAAACCTACAACACTGGACTTTTCAAGTCGCGAGTGAATCGGTTCTTAATAGACAAGCATGCTCCATCTTAGATCGCGTCATCACTTACCATCAGGTGAGACTGCGGTCAAATGCTTGATCTAAGTATCATTATAAAAAAAAAGATTAGGGCTTTGCTTCGCGGGGATAGACTCGGATCCCGCCACAGATACTAGTCTGTTTATCCTATCAATTTTAATCAGAGACTAGGCTGAGGTGTAGAATAAAGTTGGTAGCAGTGAGATAGGCTATGGTTCGACACGGGTACACTGAGTATTGGGTTGTTTGGTGAAGGCGGTTCGCACGCCGGCTCGCCCGAGCACAAGCCGCCCTCGAACCTCGAGCTGTTCCCTGGCGGCGCCGCCGGCGGGCAGCGCTCCAACAACGGTAACACGCACACATACCCACTACACACAACAAACTAACATACCATTTGCGCAATTGTCAAACGATGACATTTCTTAATGTTCTATGTATAACAGTTCGTTGAGTGCCGTTGATTGGCATTATGAAAAATATTAAAATTCTATCCATACAATAATACGCAAAATATTATTTAACCAACGTTCGTTAAATTAAGTTTACCTGTAAAAATTACTTCCATTTAAAACCACCTGTATTTTTAAATGTGAATTTTACAAACCTATATTTTTTGAAGTTAAATTATTAATTAACCAATGATTTATCAATAAATTTTCAATCATCAGTAACTTTATTTAAATATTAGATGCATTAGTCAGTTAAAATCAATGTAAATGTCTAATGTCTCAAGTAGAAAGTATTTTCACAAACCAAGTTGTTAACTAATACAGTTTAAAAATTACCTATATTAAATACTTTCGAGTACATTCATATACACATACATAACACACTAGTTGGATCTCAGTTTTGTTTTGGTTGATCTTCTTCCTGAGTTTGCAGTTGCTTCTTCTGGCGAATTTAAAGTAGCGTTTTTGCAGTGATTTGTTATGATTTTACACTTTTTTTTTGAGCCATCTTGTTCATCGTGCATGAGTTTCCATTCTTATAAATGTGATAGTAAACTATTCATCGCATGTTTCACGCCAAAAATCTGCTACGAGCCCTTTAAGGCCGTTACCGTATAGTCTGGATCATTTGCATTTACAAACACAGCTTTCATGTGTACTGTGTGTACCATCGTGCTTTTATATTCATACTAAAACTTTTCATTATATTTTGGACCATCCGTCAGTTTTGATCATGGGATTTTCAGAAATTTTATCGACAACACGGTATAATTAGCTGCCAAAAAAAAATTTTTTTTTAGCTTTTAATATTCATTAAGTCTTACTATGTCGTGCTGCGCGACTATGGCGTTGTTGTCTATATAACCTTGTCGATAAAAAGAAGTAGAATTCCGAGGTTTTGTATAGTTTTTAGTTGGCGAAAAAAAAGCAATTGAACACCAACTAAATTGCATACAAAATTTGTCTTAACTTTATTCCCTAAATTAATTGTTTAAAAAGTGACTTTATTATTATGATATTACTACGTATATTATAATGCTAATAAGTGAGTGTTCTTTTGTATTTGGACGCCCTTAAAATTTTATAAAGATTTGCATGTGCATATGTCCAAGTTTCAATTGTTTGTTTTTGCAAATAACCAGTGTTTAAAAGCACTCGTTTTCGCTAAGTACCATTTAATTTTAGTTTGAGGTTACACTTGACGCTATGATAGTTGGGTTACCTACTAGTCGCAGCAAGTTCTCGCATTTTTTTAATGTTTTCCTATGTATTTTTCATTATTTTTGTGTTTTATATCAGAGTTTTATAATGTATAACCTAGTCAGTGAAAGAAAGGGATTTAAAATGGCACCGCTTTGCAGGCGTACTGTTAGCATGTAAATGAGTTTTTTTTAATAATACTTTTTTAATACCTATTCGTATTAGTTTTAAGATTTAGAACATATTTATCAGATTTTTAATGCTTTTTTTTATACTTCTCTAGTAAGTTATGGAGTCATTTTGTAAAAAAAAGTAGCAAAATGCAATTATTACATCACATGTAGTTTGCATGGTCTTGTAGCCGATTTAACGCGGCTTGTTTTATCAATGCATCGAATACCAGTTAAGTGCAACCTCAAGCTAGAAAGTAAATGCGATCGTAAAACAATACATAGGTAATGTGTGGAAAAATAAAATTGTGTGCAATTGGTGTGTAGCTTCGCCTCTGCCGTCTCCCGTTAAGTCTCCGGCGCGGACGCCGATTGCGCCAAACAAGGCACCGTGCTGCACCGCTCTCTATGACTTTGAACCGGAAAATCAAGGCGAACTCGGATTTAAGGTATAAATTGCAATTTTAAATATTAAAACATTGTCTCTCTTCATACCATGTATGGCAGGCTGTAGTCGCAGGCCACACTGCGTTTCGCAGTCATTTCGGCAGCCCGTCTGGAGGCAGTATCCACCCCCTTACAAAAGACTACCGTGAAATAAGACCATGTTCTGTTGCGTTGTTTCTTGGGAGTAAGAGCCCATTTCCCTATCCCTATTAAGGGATTAGCCCTTATCCTCAATCCTACTATGGTCGGCAGCGCACTTGCAACACCTATGTGGCGTTGCTTGTGTTATCGGCGACGGTAGCCGCTCACCATCAAGTGGAACGTCTTTCTGTCTGTCTGTCAACCTTAACATTGAAAAAACTTTGTGTTTACCACGTAGTTGGGCTGCTTGTATTTAAAACGGTAGCAAAAATACAGTTGAGTGGAAACTGTCAGCTAAAACAGAAGAAGAAAGTTCTGCATTTATTGTAACCGTTTCTGTAGCTAATTGTTGCCTGTGACTCCGCTTACACAAGTTTTTTAGATTTTTGTTAAATCTAAAAACGCACACTGCGTTGCGTAGAATAGGAGAATGTTTCCGAGCGTAACTGATGGCATAGCATAGAGCATTCCCTTATCCTTTATCTTATTAAATGTGTGCAGACTTAAATTAAGTAAAATTACGAGTTACGCAATACCAAATTTAAAAGTATCATATGTTCTACCTGTATGCCGAATCTGTTTGTGCCTAATTATATGACAATTCACTACTTTTCAAAGAAAAATATATTTCCATGAAATTTTTATATGATTTAAAGATGAGTCAATTTTGGGTGATGGCTGATTTGTCTGCTTGATGTGTTACAACAGACCGTATTGATGCTTGAATGTTCTTGAGATTTATTGGCCAAAAGAAGATTGTGCGAGAGTGTCGTATGGACGGTTTAATTCGTAACATTTAATGTGTTTAAAAATGTTTCAGGAGAACGACGTTATTACACTAGTGAACAAAATTGACGAGAATTGGTTCGAAGGCTCAGTGAACGGCAAGACCGGCTACTTCCCGATCAGCTACGTGCAGGTGACTGTGCCGCTGCCCAACATGTAAACACACAGCACCCAAATGACTATCACCGAAACCGACCCCCGTCCCCTCTCACCACCACCGAAGTCTTCATTGCCCTACCTTCGTTGGGTGACGCAATTTTTTTTTTATTAAAATAAAAATATATTTATATTTAATTAATCAATTGTAAATACATCTACAAATTTTATGAAATTATTTCGAATGAAATTGATGTAATCACTAACGTGTATACACTTTAATTCTCTTCTAAAATGGCATTACGCGTGTAATAATTTCTTGTGACAAAAAGGAATTGTGCCATTCAACTGATCGTATTGTTGACATATTACCCAGTATTATATTAATTATTCGTATGATTTTAACATGAACGTGTCAAAAGCTCAATATTGTATCGGATCAGTTTGTAACGGTTACTCTATTTTAGTCTTCCAAGTTTCTGTTGATCCTAACATAGAAAAGAAGCCAGTCGATCATTTGAACCATTGATACTCCAAACTATGGCGGCTATACGAACATACTGTTTGTTCGTTTTGAAATCTGAACGCATTTTCTCATAACACGAGCGGTTCGTTGTGAGGTGTTCGATCTCTTAGTTAAGACAGATAGGAGTAGGTTTAGGTACGGGTACACAGTTTGTACGTAGCTTTGTACTCGCTCAATCGAGTGGTACTCAATAATGCTGTACTCGGCAGACAAATGATTTGTGTTTGGCAGAAGATGATTCATTTTCTTTCATCTATGATGGATATACTGAAAAGTGATTGGAAGCTAGGAAATTTTCAATACAGACAAAAACATTCTCGATTGAAAATTGTTACAATATTTAAGTGGCATGTTTTTATTTATTCTTTAGTAAGAGACTTAAGGGTATAATCCTACCTTGACGCCCAAGAGCAATCACACAATTTTATAAACAAACAAATTCAGTGTCACAAACTAAAAGGTATTTACTTATTTTAAAAACGAACCAGATTTATCATTAGTTCGCCATGGTCCGACACATTAGTATAAATGTTAGCTGGAACTAATATAAGTTGTCGATACATCACTTTTTTGTGATTAGTTATTTCGATCATTTACGCGGAATTAATTGGAATAAGCCACAAGTACAATATCGCCTCGATAAGAATTTCCCATAAATGAAAATAAAAGCGGATGGGATTCCTTTTTTATTATGGTTTACTAAGGTAATCAATACTTAATCATTTATAATCATTCTTAGTATCATATCCATTTATTTTCACAAAGGTACTGTCATCGGCATATGTAGAAAGAAGCAATACGATTAATAGATAGCGTTTATTCGTTAGATTTGGAAGTACCTATTTAAAAGATTAATTTATCGCAAGTACTTCTGCTGAACGATGATTATTGTCTGTCGTGGACTTGGAACATTGAGGTGCAGAAAGTGCTCAGTGGTAGACGGCAAGCCACACTTGAACACCAGTCGAAAGGGATGTTATTGACGCATTATTGTATGACTTATATTCGGTTGTCCCAAAAACACTATGGGACAACATCAATTCAGCAAAGTGATATTTTGAAATAATATTGATAAATTAGTTAAACTTATTATTATTCTCTATTTTTGTAGATGCGCTCTCCGACTTAACTGTAGTATTATTTCCTCGTAATTGTTCTGTTTTATTCTATTATTATTTTTTATACAACCCGTAATTATAGAACAGGTTCATAATGTTTTAAGGATATGTAAATTAGTTAAAACATAAATTATGAGATTAGATTTTATAGTTATGTCTCTGCAGGTATTGATTTATCTATATAGACAAATGTATACAATTTAAACGTATTTACACGTAATATTAACGAGTAAAGGATATCTAAGAATTGTTGAAATCTTGCCAGAAATTTGTGGCGTTTTGATGTTCGATGTATTATGGGAAAAATATTAATAATTATTATAAAATTAATTAATGTAATTATAAAGTCAATGTGATAACTTTTAGATATCATGCAGTTCATAAAAAGCCCAATGATATTATTGTTATTATTTTTTCAAATATTTTAGATTAATTTGAATCGATCATTGCATAATGTTTTACTGACTTTTTTTTAAATTTTAATGCGTGTTAATAATCGTTATCTTAATTTATGATTGTATACTTCATGGCCTCGTATTCAATAGTGATGTAATGTTATTGTACTAAATAATGCACTCTTATTAATGTCAATAATATCTAAAATTGTCATCACACTCTGTCCTATATCGATGTTGCATACTTTTCATTGTGCCGTATTTTATAATAGGACCCCATTCAAATCACTTTTCTGGCATACAAAAGACAATACCTAGATCTAACATTAGCTATAAAATGTAAGTTAATTAATTGTTCTATCTTCAAGTGTCTCTAAATATAAGTATTTCGAGAATTTAAATCCGTTAATCACTTGTGGAATATCTAAATTATCTTTACATTGTGTTTCGACGTTTTTTCACATATTGCCAAGTGTTTAAGACCAAATGACGATTTATTGTTAATATATTCTTCGTAACGCCTCGTTTTATGTAAGTCTTGTGTTTATGGCAGGCATATTCACTCTGAAAATGTTTCAGAGATTGGTCTATACGATTTTGAGTATGTCACTAGCCCGTGCAACTCAATAATAATAGTAGACTCAATGGTGAGTGAGTAAAAAGTATTATCAACAAACAATAAACAGAAAAAGATACCCTATCTTTTTCTGTATAGCTACTCACTTCCTCTGTTTTGTTTGACTCAGACCTTTGGGTAATGTTTCATCGAATGTGTCGTCTGCCACTCCATTACATATTAACTTTAAAAAAGGATATAAAAGGAATCTTAAAACCTCATTTGGTCTTTTATCATCAATGGATCAATGTACTGAGTACAAGTTGACTTATTTGTTGCATACTGACCTATTTGATGACGAGAAATGTTCAATGGTTGATTAAGATAAAGTGGTTTTAATGTTCGGCTTAAGTTTGCTCAAGCCGAAGTTTAAAGTATACAACATTCATTTCAACATTGCTTTCAGTACTCGCTTCTCCAATTCTAATTTTTTCTATATAAATATCCATATATTTGAAATTGAAAGTTAAAAGATTGACTCAAAAACTTCTCCTAAAAAATGAGTTAAAACTATTGTTGTATTTTAAAATTCTATTGACTTATTGAATTGTCGAAACTATGTAGTTAATAATTGTGATGATAATATTGTTCTACGGTTATATACCCTGTCATATGTTGGATCAGTGTTGCTTTCATAACGCCTCGGCGGAGTGCCATTTGGAAACTTGGTACTTGTTAAAAAACGATGTAGCAAAGATACATGGTAATTAGCTATTTTAGCCGAATTGTATTGGCTAAAAGCTAAATTAGTTTAGGAACGGACTCACTAAAACGAGTACCATTTTTTTAAATGGCGGTGCTCGCTCACTGGATAGTAAAAGTTGGTGGGCGAATTTTGTCTGTTATGGTGTATTCTTGTTCATGTTACTGTAATCTTATATGCTGTAATTCGATAGATTTTAACTTGACGATTTACGAGATGTAATACAAATAAAGAAATATTACTTATTGGTTTGTATTAAAATTATCCCCGAATCTTATTGTTCGTTTTCGCCTCCTAATAAAATGTTAACAATAAATTGTTGTTTGGTTTTAAAATATATTCCCTTTCGTTTGTGTCTAGGTGTCTAGCTATATTCGATCAATTAGATAAAGTCTGTTCATTCTTACTTGAGAGAAAAGGTAAACAAACCTTACACGATCACAAATCACGTCATTACGGAAGAATCGCACAATGCAAGTTACCACAACAAACCGTAGTTACTGGTTCAAACATTAACGCATTGATTTTGTCTAAAAACCGCTTTAAATTCACTTGAAAAATACAATTATTTATCAAATATCGGAATTTCTGACTATTGACAACTTGTCAGAGAGACATTTTATGTAGGGATGGGACTAAGTGTACGAAAGAACGATTGGGAACGGTTGTGATATTCATTGTTATCTACTCTATGTTTTCCATGGAAACATAAACTGTTTTGGTTTCATATGACAATACTTGACATTAATCATTCGTATTGACGCGTAATAGGGTTAGGTACGAGTGCTCACTTACTTTTTTTTGCAATTTGGGCTGGTTTATTTATCTTATACTTATATATCTTACTATATATATCTTATACTGACGACCTATTGGCTACTCTTCTAGGACATTGATTTTGCACACGATTGGAGTTTTTTAATTTACCGATTTTTAAAAGTTACGCCTTTTTATTTATTTTCATCATTATTTTAATACTATATATTTAAGTTAAAAATATTTATTTCAATATGAACGATATATCGTATCCAGAACAAGACTAAAATTCGAAGAAAATGCCCGTCGTTCACTGTGAGCTAACAAAAGGTACTTAATAAAAATTTGCGTGATTTTAAAATTGCGTTGTGATATATGTTAGTACAAATTAAATAAATTACACCTTCCTCAATAGCATATAAAACACAATTAGTATGTTTTAATCAATTTCTATCATTCACCGAATGAAGTTCATTCAATGACTCCCCATCACTAAATTGTGTGGGTACGCCATATTTGTTTACCTTTTTTATCAAGTAAGAATGAACAGACTTTACATTGTTATAGACTGAATACACAAACTAGCGGCAATTAATTAATTAATTATTGCAAGACTCGGTTGCACACAAAACATTTTAGTACAAAATTTGCTCTGCTTTGAAGTTTCAACGCTAATTAGAGTGACGAACTTTACCCAAACGTATTGGCTTGTATACAACGCGTCTAAAAGATTTATCGGTAATAAACATTGGTCCTACTAAATTCAAATTTACTTCGCAGTAGACTTAATTCAACTAGGTGAAATCGTCCCTGCCAGACGTTTCAAATTTATCTATTAACAGCAGCGAACTGAAATGTCGGTGGCGCAGTGGGAGAGACGCGGACTATCATGTCGAGAGGTCCGAGTTCGATTCCCGGTCAGACTTAAATTTGTAACAGGTTTGTATTCAAAATCGGTGGCACATTTTGAATAAGCTTAACATGAGAATCTATGTTTTAGTAAGTTTTTATCTATATACTAATATTATAAAGTGGAAGAGTTTGTTTAGTTGAACGCGCTAATCTCAGAAACTACTGGTTCGAATTGAAAAATTCTTTTTGTGTTGGATAGTCCATTTATCCAGGAAGGCTACATAACATCACGTTTTTATAAACATATTAATCCTTATCCAAATAAATACGTTATTCATCAAAAGTATTTTAATTTTCAACAATATTGCCCTTGACATCATTTGATTTCAATGAATATCTTAGGAGATTCCATTGTTTTAAAATAACTCCACAACAATATAATGATCAAGTAGCAAATGATGTGCAAGGCGGGCGATCGTGAACTCGTGAGGGGGGGGCTCCTGCCTGCCGCGCGGCTCAGACGCGTGGTCATGTTCTTTTAAATATTTTAGATATTTGCAATATCATCGTAAAATACTTACATCTAGAAGAACTCTGCAGTCTGCTACAGCAAAACGGCTGCGACTTTTGTCCATAATACAATTGTTGTTCGCCTAATATACTTTTGTGCACGCTAATCTCAGAAACGGCTTAACGGATTTTTATATGGTTTCCACTGATGTATTGTGGCAAGCTTCCGGTAATATTTAGTGTATATTTAATTCCAATCTGTTTACAAACAAAAAAGGTACGCATTATTCCGAATACCACGCGTACGAAGTCGCGGGCACAGCTAGTTAACATATAAATGGTTACTATAAAAACAAACGTGTGACAGAACTTGTGGCCCTAATTAGGTATCTATTTATTTATTTTAAAATTTATGAATATTGCTATGTAAACTACCTCAATGAATTAATTAAACAAAATAATAGATAGTGCCTTTATTAAAAATACATATTTTAACTGGAATGATCCATCAAACGATATTTTATTTTATTGTGATGTACCTTCAGATATACAATTTAAAAATATTGGTTAAATGAAATTAGTCAATCAGTT
The DNA here is from genome assembly GCA_910589475.2 of Bembecia ichneumoniformis. Classification (NCBI taxonomy): domain Eukaryota; kingdom Metazoa; phylum Arthropoda; class Insecta; order Lepidoptera; family Sesiidae; genus Bembecia; species Bembecia ichneumoniformis. The sequence continues at coordinate 11,146,100 of OU342533.1, read as the reverse complement.
TTAATTGCCACCGCGCAGACGAAGCACGAGGTGAAGTGTAGACTCTTTCTGGATATTGTAGTCGGAGAGAGTGCGGCCATCTTCCAATTGTTTGCCGGCAAAGATGAGTCGTTGCTGGTCTGGTGGGATGCCTTCTTTGTCCTGAATCTTTGCCTTAACGTTCTCAATGGTATCGGAAGGCTCAACTTCAAGAGTGATAGTCTTACCAGTTAGCGTTTTGACAAAAATTTGCATGCCGCCGCGGAGACGAAGCACGAGGTGAAGTGTAGACTCTTTCTGGATATTGTAGTCGGAGAGAGTGCGGCCATCTTCCAATTGTTTGCCGGCAAAGATGAGTCGTTGCTGGTCTGGTGGGATGCCTTCTTTGTCCTGAATCTTTGCCTTAACGTTCTCAATGGTATCGGAAGGCTCAACTTCAAGAGTGATAGTCTTGCCAGTAAGCGTTTTGACAAAGATTTGCATGCCGCCGCGCAGACGAAGCACTAAGTGAAGTGTGGACTCTTTCTGGATATTGTAGTCGGAGAGAGTGCGGCCATCTTCCAATTGTTTGCCGGCAAAGATGAGTCGTTGCTGGTCTGGTGGGATGCCTTCTTTGTCCTGAATCTTTGCCTTAACGTTTTCAATGGTATCGGAAGGCTCAACTTCAAGAGTGATAGTCTTACCGGTTAGCGTTTTGACAAAAATTTGCATGCCGCCGCGGAGACGAAGCACGAGGTGAAGTGTAGACTCTTTCTGGATATTGTAGTCGGAGAGAGTGCGGCCATCTTCCAATTGTTTGCCGGCAAAGATGAGTCGTTGCTGGTCTGGTGGGATGCCTTCTTTGTCCTGAATCTTTGCCTTAACGTTCTCAATGGTATCGGAAGGCTCAACTTCAAGAGTGATAGTCTTGCCAGTAAGCGTTTTGACAAAGATTTGCATGCCGCCGCGCAGACGAAGCACTAAGTGAAGTGTGGACTCTTTCTGGATATTGTAGTCGGAGAGAGTGCGGCCATCTTCCAATTGTTTGCCGGCAAAGATGAGTCGTTGCTGGTCTGGTGGGATGCCTTCTTTGTCCTGAATCTTTGCCTTAACGTTTTCAATGGTATCGGAAGGCTCAACTTCAAGAGTGATAGTCTTACCAGTTAGCGTTTTGACAAAAATTTGCATGCCGCCGCGGAGACGAAGCACGAGGTGAAGTGTAGACTCTTTCTGGATATTGTAGTCGGAGAGAGTGCGGCCATCTTCCAATTGTTTGCCGGCAAAGATGAGTCGTTGCTGGTCTGGTGGGATGCCTTCTTTGTCCTGAATCTTTGCCTTAACGTTCTCAATGGTATCGGAAGGCTCAACTTCAAGAGTGATAGTCTTGCCAGTAAGCGTTTTGACAAAGATTTGCATGCCGCCGCGCAGACGAAGCACTAAGTGAAGTGTGGACTCTTTCTGGATATTGTAGTCGGAGAGAGTGCGGCCATCTTCCAATTGTTTGCCGGCAAAGATGAGTCGTTGCTGGTCTGGTGGGATGCCTTCTTTGTCCTGAATCTTTGCCTTAACGTTTTCAATGGTATCGGAAGGCTCAACTTCAAGAGTGATAGTCTTGCCAGTAAGAGTTTTGACAAAGATTTGCATGCCGCCGCGCAGACGAAGCACTAAGTGAAGTGTGGACTCTTTCTGGATATTGTAGTCGGAGAGAGTGCGGCCATCTTCCAATTGTTTGCCGGCAAAGATGAGTCGTTGCTGGTCTGGTGGGATGCCTTCTTTGTCCTGAATCTTTGCCTTAACGTTTTCAATGGTATCGGAAGGCTCAACTTCAAGAGTGATAGTTTTGCCAGTAAGCGTTTTGACAAAGATTTGCATGCCGCCGCGCAGACGAAGCACTAAGTGAAGTGTGGACTCTTTCTGGATATTGTAGTCGGAGAGAGTGCGGCCATCTTCCAATTGTTTGCCGGCAAAGATGAGTCGTTGCTGGTCTGGTGGGATGCCTTCTTTGTCCTGAATCTTTGCTTTAACGTTTTCAATGGTATCGGAAGGCTCAACTTCAAGAGTGATAGTCTTACCAGTTAGCGTTTTGACAAAAATTTGCATGCCGCCGCGGAGACGAAGCACGAGGTGAAGTGTAGACTCTTTCTGGATATTGTAGTCGGAGAGAGTGCGGCCATCTTCCAATTGTTTGCCGGCAAAGATGAGTCGTTGCTGGTCTGGTGGGATGCCTTCTTTGTCCTGAATCTTTGCCTTAACGTTTTCAATGGTATCGGAAGGCTCAACTTCAAGAGTGATAGTCTTGCCAGTAAGCGTTTTGACAAAGATTTGCATGCCGCCGCGCAGACGAAGCACTAAGTGAAGTGTGGACTCTTTCTGGATATTGTAGTCGGAGAGAGTGCGGCCATCTTCCAATTGTTTGCCGGCAAAGATGAGTCGTTGCTGGTCTGGTGGGATGCCTTCTTTGTCCTGAATCTTTGCTTTAACGTTTTCAATGGTATCGGAAGGCTCAACTTCAAGAGTGATAGTCTTACCAGTTAGCGTTTTGACAAAAATTTGCATGCCGCCGCGGAGACGAAGCACGAGGTGAAGTGTAGACTCTTTCTGGATATTGTAGTCGGAGAGAGTGCGGCCATCTTCCAATTGTTTGCCGGCAAAGATGAGTCGTTGCTGGTCTGGTGGGATGCCTTCTTTGTCCTGAATCTTTGCCTTAACGTTCTCAATGGTATCGGAAGGCTCAACTTCAAGAGTGATAGTCTTGCCAGTAAGCGTTTTGACAAAGATTTGCATGCCGCCGCGCAGACGAAGCACTAAGTGAAGTGTGGACTCTTTCTGGATATTGTAGTCGGAGAGAGTGCGGCCATCTTCCAATTGTTTGCCGGCAAAGATGAGTCGTTGCTGGTCTGGTGGGATGCCTTCTTTGTCCTGAATCTTTGCCTTAACGTTTTCAATTGTATCGGAAGGCTCAACTTCAAGAGTGATAGTCTTGCCAGTAAGAGTTTTGACAAAAATTTGCATACCGCCACGGAGACGAAGCACGAGGTGAAGGGTGGACTCTTTCTGGATGTTGTAGTCAGAAAGAGTTCTGCCGTCTTCCAGCTGCTTGCCGGCGAATATTAAGCGCTGCTGATCTGGTGGGATGCCCTCTTTATCTTGTATTTTAGCCTTCACATTCTCAATAGTGTCTGATGGCTCAACTTCTAAAGTGATTGTTTTGCCCGTTAAAGTCTTAACGAAAATCTGCATTTTGGTATCTGAAACAAAGTTAAATGTCCGGATAAACTAAAAAAAATATTATATGCACATTTGCACAAAACGCTTTTTTAATGCAAAGATAGGACAAAGAAAGTTTTGCACAACAAAATGGCGGTGCGTCATCATAGTATCGAATTCGAAATAATGACAAAACATATTTCATAATCCAATCCTGTGATGCAGTATCAATATCAGTGCAATTATGAAACATTGTTCTAAAAAGTCTGCTTACTTACCAAATATTTATGAAAAAGTACTCGGCTTAGTGGAATTATTTCCTTTTTGTAAGAATATAACGCAAAATTAGAATTACAATACAATTATTTATTAGTATTAAACCAGTGTTGCCAACTTTGAAAACGTAATTCTAAATTACTCTTGACGTAATTACAGTGTTCCCTTATCAAAAATACAGTAGATCTACAGAAAATGTGTAGCACCTGTATGTAAAATATTGGTAAAATTAAAGTGCTAAAAAAAGAACAAATTACATTTAAAAAATATATAAACTTTGATTTATTTAATCGGAATCGGACAAAGTAACAATAGATACATTTGTGTTAAAATTATTTATCATAGTTTGTGTAGGTTGAAAATCAACACACGATGATCCATTTCTATGAATAGCTTGATCACTCAGAAGATTTTCGTTAATTTTGCCAAAATTATATTAATTGCTTTATTACTTTAAGTCATTTAACTTTAAATATTTGCTAGTCTATATAGGTATATTTAAAATTAATATCTTGGTTTTTAGTAGAATAATTGTCAGGACCATGGAGAACAGAGGACAAATATGAATTTGAGTATAAGGGTGAGTACGCACCTATCCACGCCGAAAGAATCGACCGAGCCGAAAGAAACGAATTTCGGCCAAAAAAATGTCACATGAAAAGGAGTTTTTCATGCCTTTGGTGACATTTTTTTGGTAATCTAGAGACAAGGTCGACAACACTGGATTGCCAAAACGGAAATACTGAATTTTGTTGGCTCATACCTCCGACCACGTCATTATCTATGCCTTGGTGTTCGTTGGGCCCAAAGATGTTGTATTAGTCTGTACCTATAGATGGATCACAAAATGCAGCAATATTTTATTCTTTCTAACACCTTCAAATTGTCATAAGATTGAAAGAGACATACATATATAATCTGTCGGGTCGAAGTTGAGTGAATGTCTCCATTTTGACTATACAATGCAAGCTAAAGTTATAGCGTATAATAGTGCTGTGCATTTTTATTGATAACTAGATATCGTTGATATAGATTTTAAATGTATGACGGATAAAAAGTATGGCTAAATGCGTTTCAGTGTACTGTTTGGTTATTCAATATAAATAAAATGTGGGTGCGTACTGGTACTCGCCGCATTGCTAATCGGTTGTATGAGATTGTATGCAACCTCTCGCATTTATTTCACCAAAATATTTCAAAAGAATAGTTATTTTTTGAGTAGAAATATTTAGAATCCATCCTTAAGGGGTAGAACGGGAGTAGGTTTTTATTACGAGAGAAAAAAAACTCGATAATCTTAAAGTTTTATTTTTAGAAACGATATCACAGATTGGATAATCTGTGATATCGTTCATCTGTGATTAGTCAACATTTTAATTTAAAGACTTGCAGTTAATGTTGACGCTTGGGTATCCACGTATTTATTAGTAAGTTTTCTTTTTCTGTGTAATTTCTGAAAAGAAATAGTTTTTGGTTATTAATGATTCAAAAGATTTTCATAATTTTCATAGAATGAAGCATAACTTCTTTATAACTTATAGATATTACTTACTGGTTTACACGATGGTGGTAATTTTGGGAATATTGTCGGCACTGCATACGAGTGTAGAATTTTACGCTGATATCCTTGGCGAAAGCAAGAATCTTCAAAGTTCATCGAGCATATTCTTGTATATTGCGAAGCTCTCCAATCGTCGGCTTTCTTACATTTTTTGTCCACGTTTTTTTTTAAATCGATGTCGGTGGGAAATCTGTTATAAATTGATAAAAATTACTTTCAACCTGCAGTGAATGCTAGAAATTGTCAACACTCTACTAAAAATAAATTAGTTATCGATAAACTTATCAAGATCAGACTACAGCACTATAAAGCAAGACAAATGTCAAATATTCCGATTAACTTTGGTTTTTGTAAATTTTAGTTATAAACACCAGCTTTTCTTTAAATAACTCAACCTTAGAGTTGTGTATGCATGTACAATGATTCATTTTTAGTAAATAATTATAAAAATTTGTTTACAAAACACCAAAATTAATGAGTGCGAGCTGTGCGACTTACCGGTGAAATGATATGTTTCCATTATTCTTCTTCAAAACACCCACTCTACTTGGACAAACGGGAACAGTACAAGCCATTCTTGGCAAGCAACAGATTTATGAAATCACACTTTCAGATTTTTAAGTATTTTAAATCACATAAAGCTAAACGCGCTTGTTAACCAGCATGATATAAACAAATATGAAGTTGCCTCTTTTATGGCGCGCAGCGTTTTAAGACGTCATATTCGGCTATTGTTATCTCTTTTTAACATACGACATGCAGCCATTAGAAAGACAGGTATCGAGTATCGAAGGAATCTTCAATTTTTATTGTTCCATCTATACACTAATACAATTATCTTTGGTTGGGCCGGTGTGTACGCAGCAGACTCATTGTTTCGGAAGTGGGCGGTTTCTCTGCTAGGAACCAATGTTACTATATTAAATTTCACCTGAATAAAAGTTAGTAATTTTATGATTTGCTTGGTTACAGCAAAATACATCATTAAGCATGGAGCGAATATTCGATGATAAATCAATTCGGTTCATCATTGACTTTCCTCAAAGGTTTGGCTCACACTTTGTATCTCTTAGATTAGAAATAATGATAACTTGCTTTACTAGGGAAAGAAAATATGGCAAGTAAACAGTAAGCTTTCAGTTAATTTTTACTTTTTACTTAATACTTACTTTTTACAGTAAACACGAATCTTAAATCACTGAAAGGTCTTAAAGGATTGTTTTAACACTTTGTTAGGTTACATGTCTATTTTGAAGAGCCCGTTGGATGAGTGGTTAGGGTGCTTGCTTTAACGCTTTGTTCTAGGCTTCCCGGGTTCGATTCCCGGCAGGGTCAACTTTGAGAATTAACTTTTCAAAGTTGGCTCTGGTCTGGATCTGGAAAGTAGTGGCAGGGCACACTGCGTTTCGCAGTCATTTGAGCAGCCCGTCTGGCGACAGTAACCACCCCCTTACAGAAAACCACTTTGAAGTAACAGTCGCGTGCTGTTGTGTTTCGGTGAGTGACTAAGGGATGCCAGAACCCATTTCCTTAACCCTTCCCAATCGAGTCTCATCCTTAATCCTGCTGATGTAGTCGGCAGCGCACTTGCAGCACCTGTAGCGTTGCTTGTGTTATAGGCGACGGTAGCCACCTACCATCAAGTGGACTGTCAGCCTGTCTGCCGATCTAACATAAAGAAAAAATCTCCATGATTACAAAAACGTCCAACATATGCTTCGCTCGAACGGCGCATCAGCCACCGCCGGTCGAGCAAGGTCTGTCTGAAAGTTATTACACTATACCCACTATATGCATAATTTTCCCTAAAAATAAGAGAAATTGTGAACGCTTTATTTCTCTTTAATGTGACATCACAAGACTTGCACGAAAACCATTGCAGGTAATAAGCATATAATTTATTTTTTTAAATAAGCGATATACTCTACATTAACTTAATATATAATATGGTCTGTTATTCGTAGTGGCCAAATTGACAATTTGTTAGCTAACTGACTATTTGATAATGACAAATATGACAATTGACAACATTGACAACTACAATACAATGCATAAAAATATACGGGCGTATCAAAATTCTATCAGACAGAATTTCGGAATTTCGTTTCGGAATTGAGCCTCAGTTTTAGTTTAGCCCAAGAATAACGAACGCTTTCATTTCAATTACTTTTTAATTTAATGTAAATATCGTGTATCAAGTCCTATATGAAAATATTGAAGGAGTTATGAATCCTCCTTGTCTATTTTTTACTATTTTAATTCTTAATTTTTTCGTGTGGAAACAGAATTGAAGTATACTTTGTTTTCATAGTAAACAAATTGTGTTTGAATTTATTGTTGTAAAATTTTTATATAATTCGCGATTTGTCTATAATGTCATAATATAAGTCATTAATTGTCATTCAATTTTGAAATAGTGAGATACATAAAGACAATGTCGGATTTAATTCGCACTATGGGGGCACCCATAGGACCCCCAGTGAAGGATAAACTCGGTTCTCCTTCAACTGAGTCGGAAGATGGTGGCGGGGATCTCGCTGAGCTGGCTGCAGATCTAGAACTAGATGAAGCTGATGGACCAAGCACAAATGGTAATTTATTTATTTTTTTCTACACTGGTAAAATATTCCTAATAAAATTATATACCTATTATTTCATTATCTATTAATCATAAATATCTGTGTAATTCAACTCTTGAATTTACCTTATATTTATTTTGATTGAATTTTAAATTCATATATATTTTTTTACTTTATGATTCTGTTATTCATTATAAAAGGTGAACGTCAGATGCTTGCACCTCCTGAGACAGAATGGTATCATGGCCGCCTAGACAGATATACTTCAGAAGAACGTCTGTGGGCTGCAGATAAACTTGGCAGCTATTTGGGTATGTTTTTTTTTATTTTGTAAGATTTATTAAGACAGAAGGAAACTAACTTTGTGTCTTAATTAAAAGTTACTACTGCTTGGGGAATAGTAGGTAAAAAATTTTGGAGATATGTATACGAAAAATCATTCTGTCTATTTTAATTGCAAATAATAACAGAAAGTAGTTTCCTTCATTGTAGTGGTCTCAGTACAAAGTGTACGGTTTCATAATGTTTGTACCCATAATAGACAATAGATGATATTAGAATGTAACACTTTTCCCATAGTGTGGTATGGTACTTGTGTTATGCATCATACATATAACAAAATTGTAGTTTGTGTGTTTGTGCATGCTAATCTTAGAAACTGCTTAACTTATTTGATTGTAGTTGCAGTTTTCACTGATGTGCAAGCTATCCAAATACAACGTGTATGATGTCTCAGGCACAGCTAGTAGAAAATAAAGCTAAACACCAGTACATTTTCAGTAATGTATGCTATTGTTAGCCATGCCATGCAATAGTTGTCAAGCAGGTTGATGTCCACTTGGTTGGTGGCTATAGTGGTGCTTGTGTTTATAGTCACCCAATGTTTATAGTGGATGCACTAGAAAGAATCAAGTGCATTGGTGACTGACTGGTGCCTAACACAACAGCTGACGTGTTGCTCAGTTTATGAATGTGTAATCCAGTACACCCTGCCATTACGAAATCTTTGTTACAATTACTTTCCTATATTATATTTTGTTTTGTTCCATTTATTGTTTTGACTCATCAAATGTTATCTTTTTTTATTATCAAATCATATAATCTATTTTCATGCTGTTGCTACTTGTTAATTTACTTTAAACTTTTTAAAGTGATATAATTTATTGGCAACATTGCTGACTTTTTGAAGTAATAGTTTAATTACATAAGTTTAAAGTAATATAATTTTTCAGCATATTAATTTTTATTGGGCTACTAGGTATGTAACGCGATTTTACCCGCCTCGGATTCTAAGAGTCATCACGTGATGATACTCTATAATATTTGTTAATTAAAATTTCACCCAGACAGAGTAATAATGTATGTGTAGTCGTGATGTGGGACACTGCATTTCACAATCAGAAGTTGGGCTTTTGGTGGCTAGTGGCAGTAAGAGGATGACCTCTTAGGAGTAAAACAAACTGGGTGGTAAGCAGTCGGGGGAGCAGGAAAGTGGAAGCTAATGTTTTTCGTGGTGCCGCCGCGGGAAAGCAGCGCGATATTCCCCACAAATTGACCAGCAAACTGCCCAACTCCCGCCTATTTGTGAAACTGCTTCGTGCCATGCCACCTCGCTGGCGCTGGCGGTTTCTATGTGGCACACTGCATAAGTACTTGTACATTACAAAAATTCCCATCCCTGGAACGCTCCTGATACTATTTCAGTGCGTAAAGACTGAGAGTCACTTACTCACTCATTTGCAATTTGCAAATGTTACTATCATTTAAAAGATTATATGTCTGATAACTTAGTGGATACTAGTGATTGATTATTATACTTACATTGTTATGTAGCATCAAAATATCAAAATATTTGCACACCCCAAAGGGTAGAATGTAGCGAGCCTTATACATTTTAAAACCATTGTTGTAATCACCTATATTCAGCAAATAAATAAATTATTATTATTATTATTATTATTATTATTATACTCATTTGCACATTTGCAAGTGTTATGGGTGAGGGTAGCCACCTTATATAAAGTTAAAAATCACCTTAATAACTTTTTATATTATATATAGAAATCTTATTAGGGTCAGAAACATACTTGCATCCTGTCTGGTATTGCTTGTGTTTCTAGACAGTTGTAGTTACCTACCATCATGTGGACTGTAAAAGCCTGCCTACTGCTCATTATCACAAAGAACTTTTACTAATACAATTTCTATTATGATTGTTGAAATCCATAAATTTCAAAATAAATGAGCAATAAAGATTAAACAAATTTTTCAACACTTTGCATAAGAAGGCGCAGACGAAGTCACTGCCAAAATTTAGTGGAATATATTGCTAGTATCACTGAAATCAATTTTATACCATTTTTATTTTCTCCTTAGGCTAACCCTGCTCGCCCTCTCAGTATGTTGCCATTCAATATGACTATGTTGTGCCAGAACATCTGTGCATGTATGTGAAACCCATGTTCTTCCTTTTCAGTTCGAGAAAGTGATCGCAAACCAGGATCATACGTCTTGAGTTACTTAGGACGTACAGGGATTAATCATTTCAGGTAAATTACTTTTCAAATGAGACTGCTTGTACAATTTAATAGGAAATATAGTGTAAAGCTTGCAAGATTAACGAAAGTTTTTTGGTGAGACCTTGCACCATTTGGAATATACATATAAGTAAACAAACAGATAATCATCAATAAATTGTATAGTTATGGGGTTATTACATGAATATTAAAATTTTAATAAAAAATAACCAGGCTTTGTGTAAGACATTTATTCTAAATTATCTAGTTCTCATGCTTCAGGACTTTAAAATGAAATTCTTGGGTCCAAACTTGTAAATATGCCATTCCAAATTTCAATCATATACTCCAAAGCTAACAATGCCAAAGATTTAATGTATTGCTTAAAAGAAATTAGTTCAACTATTTAATGGTTCCAAAAGAAAGTGCTTAGGGAACCTGCAAAGGTAGTCCTTAAATAAAATAATTATTAAAAGTTTAAGTTAAAATAAAGTTACTTAGAAATCTTTAGCGAGATTATAGTATTAAACATGGTGTTTTGGATGTTTATCATTAAAAAAATTAAGCAAGTCAACTCCTTATCATCATCATCATCATCATCAGCCTGTGTCTTTCCACTCCCAAGGCCAGCCACCACACACGGCCTTCTGTTCTTCGTATCCAGCCGCCTATTACACAATAATTTACTCAAAAAGAATAAATAATTCAATAAAGGACAATTATTGCGTAACTCATAGGAATCCATTGGAGCGTTGAATCCATTGTATCCTATCCTTACATAGTATAAATTGAAGTCTCTGCCCAGTCTGTTTGTCTGTCTGTCTGTATATCCGATAACTCCTAAACCACACAACGGATTTTGATGCATTTTTCACCATCAGTTAGGTAATTTTTTCGGAAGATTTATATGTGAAAACCTAAGTGCATCCGTGCGAAGTCGGAGGCGGACCGCTAGTATTAAAATGATTTGAAAATATTTTGTACAGGATAACAGCTGTATGCGGTGACTATTACATCGGCGGTCGACAATTCGACTCATTGTCCAAATTGGTTGGCTTTTACAGCCATTGTTCGGACCTTTTGAAGCGCGAACGTTTGGTTGAACCAGTTCCTCCGCCCGAACCAGTTAACGATAAAAAGGTAAATTTTCCTATTTTATCACAGAAATATTATTAATAGAATCCTCGTTGTTATGGTAATTTTACATCAGATGGTGTATGTTATAAGTCTTGTATTCTTTTCATAAGCCCATGTCGTTTTTAAACATGCCTTTGTTTACCTGTTATTTTTGAAATCGTACGATTTATTCCTTTGTTTGAATCTACTATTCATACAATCTAACTAATATGAATTATATTATTATCGTTTTTCAGTATAAAATTTAATGTAACTTTAGTGAGATAAAAGTAACTTTTAATTTTAAACAACAATCTTTTTAGATGGACATAGAATACAGTCGCTTTCAACCTCTTTATATTTTTAAATAAATGTATAAAATAAAAATTCATAATCTCACTAATATTATAAATGCGAAAATTTGTATGTTTGTTCCTCAATAATGCAAAAACGGCTAAACGGAATTGGATGAAATTTGGCACACAGATAGTTTATTACCTGGATTAACATTTAGGATACCTTATCTCCTAGAAAAATATTAGCTTCCCGATGGATCATCTAAAAATATAAAAAATTGGCTGGCATTGTCGCTACGGTCGATTGTCACAGCGATAAAGATGTCGGGTTATATTGCTCATAATATTATATATTTTTCTTTTTCGACGCGGACGAATTCACGGGCACCAGCTAGTATAATATAAAATAAATTAACTTTTGATATGGTTTGCATTGACACATGCAAAGCTGGAGTGAGTCACTAGATACATTTAGTTCATTAAAATGACTTATTAGTTTATATGTGCATACAGATTTTATTGTCTAGATAAATAAATTATTGTGTCATTAATTTTTGATATAATTAATCAAGAATCAAATTAAATAGTTTCAGATCAGATTGTATACACATATTTGGTCAATTCAGTTGTAAAATGTGAATGGGTTCATTAATGAAGTGTTATTTTTTAGCGAGTAGTGGCGATCCTTCCATACGTGAAGATGCGAGACACAGATGAGTTGACTTTCCAGAAGGGTGACATTTTCTTTGTGCACAATGATATGGGCGACGGCTGGCTTTGGGTCACAGCGCACAGGTAACGTTTTTACATTACTATTATCTTAAAAGAAATAATTTTCAAATTATATTGTAGTTTTTGACTACAATATATTACCAGCAACCACTAGCCACCAACTACCGGGCTAACTATGGTCACTGGTCTCTAACTATGGGCCTTGTAAGAAAGCTCAACGTCGTTCAACGAGTTATGGGGGAACTATGCGCGCTGTTACTCTGCGAGATAGAATCAGGAATGAGGAGATCCATAGACAAACGAAAGTTACCGACATAAGCTGGCGAATCAGTAAGTAGAAGTGACAATGGGTACATAGTATCGAGAGCCGATGGCCGCTGGGGGTGGAAGGTTTTCGAGTGGAGACCACGGACCTGCAACATACATAGGTGGACAGATTACCTGATAAGAGCTTCTGGTCAAAGGTGGTTCTGATCGGTCTTAGTGAAAAATGATGGGGGAGGTTTATGTCCAGCAGCGGACTTCCTACAGCTGACATGATGATAATGATGACCAGAAAAATGCAAATAGAACAAATAATTTTTTTTTTACGAAATCTGCTTTGAAGAACTTAACGGTAATAAATTGTTATAATTGCGAGGCTAAATATTGCAATGCGAAGTTGTTATGATAACAAATGATTTTGTAATTTCTAGAGTGTAATTAATAATAATTAATTATACGTCCATTTGGATTTCGTGTTACAACAGTTGAGTGAGTCTATTGCAACAGGTGTAAATTTGAGTCTTAATTAATTGAGTATATAAAAATAAATATTAAATTCTGTCTGAATAAATTATAACTTTTAATGCAATCTGGATCCTATTAAAAGCTAATAGGATTTCAAATTACTTTTAATTATTTTAATTATTTTAATCTATTTAGCTCTTTTTCTTAAATCCTGCATTATGTAGACATTTTTATTTGGATCAGTGGCTCTAGCGTAAGTTTACGATACTACACTCGCTAGCGAGAGCGTAAAACATTTATATAGAAAATTGATAATTTGACATTGACAGTTCACGATTTTCCATACAAAAGTTTTACGTACTCGCTAGCGAGTGTAAAATTGGTGTAGTATCGTAAACTCATACTAAAGCCTCAGTTGAGTGTACACTAGTAATTTAAGGTTTTGTATTTTAATCAAACCTCAAAAGTTGAGTAATTGTGGTCACTCATTCGTTTAGCGTATCTAATAAGACTTGTTTTATAATTTCCGCTACTAATTTAGCGTGAAAGGATGTGGGAATGCATAGTTAAATTATTTGTATTTGCAGTAAACGAAAAGACAATGAGTAATATACTTACAACTAATACAACTCATTATCATAGTTCAAACATATTTGACCTGATTTTTTGTCTTACATTATCGTTAATTATGAATTTTAACTTGAGTTCTATCATTAAAGGAGATCAATCAATTTTGTGTGAAGATCAGGCCATCAGTTTGTTTTGATTTTCGTTGTAACGGTTGAAACTTGTACCATTAGGTAAGAATAAATTATAGGTTTTACTGGGGAAATATCTTGTAATTTTGGTAATGGGGTTTCATAGATAGATATTTAATTAAGTTTGAAAGTATTAAAAAAATCGGAACTGTGCACTGCGTTGAAATATTCCCTGGAAATTACTGAAATTAAGAAAGACTATTATTACTAAATTCTCCAAAAAGTAAGTTAAAAAAAACAATGACCTGGTTTCGATTGTTGCCTTTTTTTCCTAAGATATTTTTAACTTTGAACTTGGTTTTTTTTAAATGTTAAGCTCATTAGATAGGCTACTTGATGATAGGTAGCTACCGTCTCCTATAACACAAGCAACACTAAAGGTGCTGCAAGTTCGCTGCCGACCATAGTAGGATTAAGGATCAGAGATTAGGAAGGAATAGGGGGAATGGGCTTGTAATGATTTGAGTTAGAATCAATGAAAAATTTTTTTTTTCATCCAGAACTGGCGAACAAGGAATGATCTTCAGAGAGCTGGTTGAAGACTTAGACCCTTCCATCGATCCAAACACAGTGTTCTCTTGGTTCCACCCAAACTGTACTAAAAGCGAAGCTGTGGACATGCTAGTGAAGGCGGGACCGGGAAGCTTCCTCGTCCGACCCTCTGACAATTCACCGGGCGATTACTCGTTGTTCTTTCACATAAACAATCAGATACAGAGGTTCAGGATTGAGAAGAAAGGCGTAAGGTATCTTATGGGCGGGAGGACCTTTGAGTGTTTGGATGCAGTCATTAATAGATACAGGAAGGAACAAATAGTTGAAGGTCACACTTTGGGACAGCCGGTGAGTTATTTAGTGAAAATTTATGTAGAAGTAGCGTTAGTATCATTTTGACAGATATATATTGTTTAATTAATTATTCATTAACATGAAAATGAAGGACAAAATATACAAAACAATTAATATGACGTGTTCCGTAAAGTAAATTAATTTTTTTAATGTCAAAATTCCTTTGACAAGCTGGCGGTCCACTTGATGGTGGGTGGCTACCATCGCCTATAATACAAGCATCGCTATGGTTGCTTCAAGTTGGCAGCGACCTTAGTGAGATAAGGATGAGGAAGTGATAGAAAAATGGTGGGCTCTAATATTGATAAATTGAATGATATTTGATAACACAGATTAATTTTACTTCAAATACTTATTATTTTTCCTTAGGTTGAAGCTCTTCTTCATTTTCAGAATTTATTTTAGAACATGGGCATTATTTTTATTCTGTTTATATAGACAAAAATAATATGCAATTTGTTCATGATTTCTAGGACAATTAGCAATATTATAAGGCTGGTCCTTATAATATTGCTAATTGAAGTTTAGAACAATCCCCTGATACAATGAGAATTCATATGCACAATGCTAGCCAGCAGGCGTCAGAAATTAATGAATAAACCCAAAACCAAGTGTTCACTTTAATTTTCGAAAGTTATAATTTAAAACAAACAAACGTAAATATACTTCACGGTAAATTATGTCCAAATAAAAAATTTGGTTGCAGTTGATTGCGGAAGGTCATCAAATTGAACCACAACAGAGCACCACTGGGGCTGCAGCTGAAAAGATATATGCAACTTTACGTGAATGCAGAGATCAAATAGGTCTGAAGAAGATGAAGGGCATAAAACATCAGGGCTACTTGCATAAGAAGTCCGATAAGGCCGCCAAGAAATGGAAGGCCCTGTACTTTGTGCTGCTCCAAGAGGGGACGGATACCCATTTGTATTTCTACGAATCACCGAAAAGGACTAAGCCAAAGGGCCTTATCGATCTGTCCTGTGCATACTTGTATCAGGTAAGTCGCTTAATTATTCATGCTTAGGTTTAGAACGGTTTTTAATTTTGTATTTATATAGTGCCTAGCTACCCGCTCTCTGCTTCGCACGGTTGCAATTTTTTTCTGCAAATTATATATAAAAACCTTCCTCATTTAATGCTCTTTCTATTAGTGAAAACCGCATAAAAAAGCATTGCGTGGTTTAGGAGGAGTTAGAGAACAAACAGACAGACACGGGCAGCGTCTTCAATTTATACTATGCAAGGAACTTTGAGTTATGGAGAACTATGGTGATGTTGGTTTCTGTTTGGTTGAAACAGGCTGAGATTGAATAGATTATAAAATAATAAAAAAACTTTAGACTATTTATACATAATTTTAACTTGATTACACAAGCAATTAACAATACAGATTTAAATTAATTAAAGTAATTGTAAATGGTACCTATATTGTTTTATGAGTCAAAAATTTTAATTATTTGAGAGAGTGATTGCTATGATAGAGATCGAGCACGGGTTTCAAGAGGGCATATAAAGCGAAATAGCCAATCCTAGATTATCCCTAGTAAACAGAGTATAAATAAAAAAAATAGATCAATGCGTTATAAGTAATTAAAAGTGCTGGCATTGGCTAAAAACATAATACAATGATATTTTCTCAACAGAAAAAATCACAAAGAGAACTCTTGTATGTTGTCGATTTGTGATTTAATTTCAAAATAACACATGTTATAAAACTTAAATTGTATCAATAATATCACTCCACCCATTATCTAGGAATGATTTTTTTGATTTTTTTTATGGACATCATATAGTTTACTAGTAATTAATATTTAACACTAGGCACTTATAATATTTTATTTCCGCGAAATACACTGTCTTCCCTCTAATTTCATGCGTACTTCAATATACGCTGTTTCACCAAATCAGTGACAATCGCTCCTACGGGCTTGCGCCTAGTTACTATTACAAAATTTAAAAAACGAGACCTGACCTGACGTGTGCAGTTGCAGGACAAACGGGTGAAATTAGAAATTTAGTTAGCTTGACCTAACTTCAAACGCCTATTGTTAGTATTATAGGTAAATCACTATTTTAAATTTTCCTTCACTGAGAGTGACAGCATAGTATGTGCATATTATGCACGAGATGTCTGAGCTTGCCAATACGATGTTAAAATGTTTGGTCTCTTCTTTATACTAATATTAGAAAAAGTGTAACAGTTTTCTTTCTTATCTATATTTATAAAGTCGTTTGTCTTAACTGATATAGTTATTGTAATTGAGAAAATAGCTGTGTGAATATCGCAAACTTATCATTCGGGCAATATACCACAACCAAACAAGAAGTGTTGAGATTGTATTTTTAACTGTGTCAGGTGCACGAGTCGCTGTGGGAGCGGGAGTTCTGCTTCCAGCTGGTGGAGCGTGCGCTGCCGTGCCTGTCGACGCACACATTTCTGAGCGCGAAGAGCGCGGGCGAGGAGCGCGCTTGGCTGGAGGCGCTGCGGCCGCTGTGCGCGCCGCAGCAGGCGCGCCAGCAGTGTCAGGTGGCACGCGTCGTGTGGTTGCGCGCGCTGCGCGTGCGCTGTCTTACAGCGCACCGCCTGCCCGCGCGCCTCGCGCCACGACCCCACCTGCGCCTTGCCCTTGGTGCCGCACCAGTTGCGCGAACGCGACCCCGCCCTTCCCCAGACCCCCACTGGGACGACGAATTCGTCTTCGAGTCAGTATCACCTTTAGGTTTTTTTATAGTATTTATTGTGTACCTTAAGTGCTTTTAATATAATTTAAATTTCATTATATTATGCTAGGGCAACAATCGGTGTGCCTGCAAAGTGCTGCGGAATTCCGCCGCAGCATAATACAATGAAGTAAATTACTCCCTTATTGCATCAACACAATTATATCAACTCTCGTACATTTTCAGTCTCGTCTTTAGACATGTCTGCCCAGCTCGCTCATTCGCATTTTCTGGATGTCTGTATTAGTTGTGCAATAGCATTTCGTTAATGCTAGGATTCCAGTTACCAAGAATTTTATCAATAGTTAATAAAATCATACAATGCAGTAAGCGTAATTTGACACAACAGCACAACAGACAAAAACATTTCTACAGCATATTTGCTATTATGTTTCGATGAACGAGAGAAGATGCCAGAACTAGGGCAATACCAATCTTGTCTTTTACTCCTCAATTTATCGGGAATAATAACTAACTTTCATCCCCTAGTGATAGTTTTATTATTTACTAACATTCATATATGATGTATAACCATAAGAATATATAAGAACAAGTAGAAGAGAAACTCACGCTCCGGACGCGCTCAAGGTCACTATATTAGCCTACACGTTAAACGGGATACTCAATCGGGCTGTCACGACCGGAGTCTCCGCCGCGCGTTTCCCTGTTTGTGCGTTACCAGTCAACATGTTTTACTGACACTAAGTATTAGCCATGATAATGTTTATTTCATTTTATTCTACTAGCTTTTCATTTTGTTTAGATATCCATTATGGTTTTTAACTCTCGGACTATACTGCGGTGGTGACCATTATTATTATTATTAGCTCTCAGACTATACCATAGCTCACCCAACGCTGAATAAACATATAGTTTTACGTGAGCATATATATTTTTATTTTATATTTGTAGATAAGTAATACTTACTTAAGTGGCTTCTTTTGGTATGGTACTGTCATATAATAACTTATTATTTATAAGTATATTTAATGTAGGTACGTAACATAATAATGAAGGTAAGTATTTATAAATCTCATATTTTATAAAACTAGAATAAAATAATGGTTTTTAAGTAAAGAAAAACTTATATTTTAGCGATATTATCTTTATTCGTAAGCAATATTTAACAGTAAGCAACCCTGGCGACAAGTCTGGGCGACAGAGGGGCGTAACGACGTGAAGGGGGAAGTAGTTATATAAATGGCGGCATTTGGGACTCGGACAAAGAAGATTCAGTTCTACTTGTTTTATGTATTCTTATGGTATATAACCTTATATGTCTATAATATCTCAGAATATTTCCAAAAAAAAAACTTCAAAAACGAACATAAAGTTTTATGGCTTGCTTAAAGTCTATCGTATGTACATATCTATATGCCTTCGGGCGCCATAATTTGAAAGATTCCTTTGTCGTTACTGTCATCACAAACCAATTTGTATGAAAAAAGTAGTGATATATGACATTTTTCCTTTTAGTGATGTCCCTCCGGATGTAACCGCCTTTACTATCACCGTTCACAACACTGGAAAGAGAGGCAAGGAGTCTGAGGTGCGTATGTCTTTTATAATGGATTAAATAAATGTTACTTTATTTCAAAAAATTTATCTCCCACAAATGCAAAAGTTAAGGGCCACGTTAGTAACAATAATAAGGAAAGACAATGAACTATTTCATACAATTAATTATTGAATTGTCAAGATTTCATTAAATACAAACTGTTTTCAGGTAGCCGAGCTGACAATAGAGCTTGCGAATCTCGCGAACGGCGAGGAAATAGAGGAGTGGTACCCGCTCGCAGGCATGACGCCCATAGGGGAATGGGGTTCCTTAAGGTTGCGGATAAGGTATATACTCTTGTAAAGTTACAATAAGCCCTACATGCCTTATTAATTATAACCTAGCAATAGACAATTGTAACCAACCTTACTTGGTTGGTAGAATTGTACAATCTGTACTCGTAAAATCGTTTGTCCTGATTGAGTATCAACGCATAGACAATAGACAAAACTACTAAGGGTGAAACTACTATGAAATTTGAAGCAGAGCTTTATTTTATAACGTTAGTAAGTCGGTAATAAGTGATATACAAACAATACGGTATTTGCCTATTTTTCAGAAAGTGTTTAATCTTAACTTGTTTTATCATTGGTCAATTTGAATTTTTTTTCTTATTGTAAAAAAATATAAGCCGGATAACATACAGACCACGTGACGACATGTGGGTGTTTACATAGGCGGTCAAATTTAATTTAGATTTATTATGTTATCCGGTTATTATTTATGAAAAACAAAAAAAGAATTGTTAAAATAGTTTAATAATGAAATTTAAACACTTTAAAGTTAATTATTGAAAAATAGGCAAATACCCTATTGAACCAAAGTTATAAACACCAGGATCAAGACAGAAAAAGAGAGACTGTTCAAACGTAATAGTAACACACAATTTTGAATGTAGAAAAATTAAAAAATATTTGAAGACTTTAACTTTGCAATGCAAGTCACACAAATTTTTTGCCCCATTGTTCTATCAAAAGTAATAATATTAGCTAATTATTAATAATAGCACAGTGTAAAAATATAACAGTGAGCCGACGCCTTTGATGTTTGCATAAATGCTGACACCGCAAGGGCAAAGTCCCGGCACCTAGGGTTGTCACAGGTTCTTTATAATTTAAATAATTCACAATTTTATTATTCAGTGTTTAATAATTTACTGATTCAATTTCCGTTCAATCATTTATTAATTAATCCTTATATATAAAAGAAGAAACTGACCGACTGATCGACCTATCAACACCCACGCGTCAGGTGTCCCGAGCTACTACGGCCGTGGCGTATGCAGTTCGGGCTCGCCCTACCTACGTCGCGCTCCTCACGCCCCGCACGATTGCCCTGTCTAGACGGCTATGTCGGACGACTGTATTGGTTCATAGACTGTGATAATAGTATGTTTCGTAAAACCGTTGTTTCAAAAATCACTCATACGAACATGTCTCTCAAATAAATTGAAACAACACTAACACGTTTATTTCATCTAATTATACGTAATAGTGAAGATGAAAACAATATACTTATTTTATTTTATTTTTTTAAAAAGGGAACCATTTTTTTCGCTTCATGCATTAATATATAGATAATTGTTGTTTCGTGTATTAATTCGTATTATAATGAGAAAGAGCGGGTTTTGTAAGTTTGTTTATATGTAAGGATAATATGTGGAATTTTTGAAAAACTCGTATCACTATTTGAAAGGTATATTATTCCAGATGCACACACGCTGACTCTAACTTTCCTAATTGCATTCGGGCGAAGCCGGGGTGCATCGGTTTAGTACTATATATGAGAATTAATTATAATAATCACGCTTGCCAAGGCTTAGGAAAACTTCTCCAATACTTGTTATAATAACGATAGAAATTTGTAAATGATCCAGTAACACTTTGGCTATTGATTTATATCGATTATTAAACTGTCTAAAAGATTGATATCAATGGAAAAATAAAGTAAAGAAGTTTGTTACCCTTCGTCGTATAATCATCACCACCATCACCATTACATTAACGATATGAACTACTTGGAACACTAAAAAGAACGTTTTATAAAACTTAATCATTTCTTATTAATCAACTTAATCAATTTCACCATTTCTTATTTATTTTTTAATATTTTTCATAAAGTTCTCCTGGCAGACTGACAGTCCACTTGGTGGTAGGTGGCTACATCGCCTAGTAAAAGCACACAAGCTACACCTGGGGGATATGCGGCGTAACATATTTTCTATTGTGATACAAAATAAACGATTATGTTATCTTTTTATCTTATCTACATCTCTGTTTTTCTTCAATATTTTGTCATATGGACCAACTTTCAATAATGAGTCACACTCGTTCAAAATCAGTGCTTTTCTTATCTATACTAATATTATAAAGCTGAAGAGTTTGTTTGTTTGTTTGAACGCACTAATCTCAGGAATTACTGGTTCGAATTGAAAAATTATTTTTGTTTTGAATAGTCCATTTATCGAGGAAGGCTATAGGCTATATAACATCACGCTACGATAAATAATATTATATATAAGCAGTTTCCAGTACCGCGCGCCCCATGTGCACACCGGCCGCCGCCGTATGGGCCGCAGCGAAGCGTGGCCGAGTTCAGTTAGTTAACTATAAAGTTGGTCTATAGAATAATGCGTTTTGGAAGGTATATGCAGGAGTTGGTGATGCCTCGCGAGGAGTACAACCCGCTTCGTCAACTACTGCTGGAGCCCGGACTGCCGGCCGTCAAGGCCCTCGCCGACCTCTGTCGCACCGATAGACAACCGCTCGCTACGTGTGAGTATTGCAATGTAAAAGTTGTGCGCTATTTGAGAAGCAGATAAAAATGGTGCGTTTGGCATTGCAGCGCTGGTGCACGCGTTCACGGAGTGCTCGCGCGGCGCGGAGCTAGCTCGCGAGCTGGTGGCGGCGGAGGTGGGCCGCGAGACCGACCACCGCGCCATGTTCCGCGCCGCCTCCCTCGCCACCGCCGTCGTCGACCACTTCATGCACACGCACTGCAAGCCCTTCCTCCAGGTACTTTTTGCCTCAGGTAGCGTTCCTATCTTGGCACTCGCTACACGGGACATTCCAGTCGAAATAGGTATAAAATTACACAGTACTTACTTGTCTTATTCAATGTTTTTGGGTTATTATCTCCTAAATATTATCACGAACAAAATTGTCTTTTTAAGATTTGAGTCGAGCATTAAAAATGGGGCAGAGTACTATGGAGGATTTTTACAGTTTTAGCACTCTACTAAACATTCGTCTTTTTGGTAACTGAACGAAGCCTTATCTTATATTTTTCGCGTTTTAAAATTGATTGTGAATTAAGAATACATTCGGAAGACGTTATAGATTAAGCTAATCCAGTCCGTTTTTAAAGTTAAACATTTTTTTTTCTGGGGCCATTTTGAGAAATGATAATTTTTTTATAATATGCTTGTTTCTTAAAACCAATAATCTATGCAGATACATTTTTTAAATAACCTGTTTTGACAATTGTAAAAAAAAACTTTCATAATTATTACAAAAGTGACATAATATGTCACTTTTGTAATATCACAAAAGTGACTATATATTATATAGTCACTTTTGTGATATTAATTGTTAAAAATGATTATAATCTCTTATATTTCTGAATTGCAGGCTGCAATTTCTGAAACCGTACAAAAATTGATAGATTCTAAACAGTCCGCTGAATTGAATCCCACCAAAATGGATTCCCCGGATGATGCTTGCAATAATGCTGAATTTCTGCTCATGATTCTCGATCAGGTAATATAAATCTTTAAATATTTTTATGAATATTAATTGAATGGTTTTACAGTTTTACAAAGTTTTTAGAAATATTATTAATATACAAAGCTAAAAATAGCCTTTTTGGCATTTAAACATCAAAGTTCTAGTACAAATCTCAGCCTAGTCTAGATTGTGAATAATCCTGTGCTGGAAATACACTGCTTTTAGGACTCGTCGACTTACAGTCAGTTGCAAGAAAGAAATCATTAATGAGACATTTACTAATGCCTAATTAAATATAATGTCACCATTAAATTAATGGGCATTGCAGGAACGTTCATTAGATCAACGGTAGGTTTTCATTTACTAATGTACTCGTAATGAAAGCATTAGGCAAAAAGAGTGAATGATCTCAAAAATGAATGTATGGTTGCGTTTGCTTATCAATAAAAATAAGTGCTGCAAGACAAACGAAACGCTATTTGATATTTCTGATAAATAGAACTGGACTTACTATTATTTTATTTATTAATTTAATGTTATTTCGTTATTCGTGAATTGTTTTCAATAAATGAAAATGTCTTCGAAAAAGAAACGTGGTGCTAATTATACTTACTCCTCAAGAATCGGAAAAAAATTTGGAATTGGTGCCATATTGAGTACCTATACTGCTTACGGTCAATAAATACTTACCTACAACTCAAAAAAATGTATTGCAAAAGTACCCGATACTTTTACAGATACCCTTTCATAGAAGACAAAAGAAGTAGTGGCATATATTTGGCCCGTAAAAAGGAAGCGTGGGAGAATATTATAAATATTATAAATCATACTAATATAATATTATAAATGTGAAAGTTACTCTGTCAGTCTGTCTGTTACCTTTTCACGCCTAAACTGCTGAATCGATTATCATGAAATTTTGCATACACGTTGTATGATATAGATACAAAAAAAAGTTCCGTTCCCGAGGGATCACTTAACACCCTGGCAAAGCTATAACTGCAATAAAGATGTTAGGCGTTACATTGTTCATATATTTAGGCGGGCGAAGCCGCGGGCACCAGCTAGTTATTTATAAAACAGGAAATTATATCAATATTCCACATGTCAATTACCTATATGGAAAAACTGAACTTATATTGGTGAAGTGATTATATTTTATTAATTAATATAAAGAGAATTCATTCTTCTTCATTTAAAATAGGAAATTATAACAATATTCCACATGTATATCTCAAGAAAAACTGAACTTACATTGGTGAGGTGATTGTATTTACTTAAATAAAACCTTAATGGGCCGATAATGGCACGTATACGGCTCATTAAAAATAATTAATGAAATGTCAAAATAAATCCTCCATTAGCTATGAAAATTGTTTCTTGCAACAAATATGATGACTTTTGACAGTCAAAAAATTAACTTTTAATGAACATTAAAAGTTAGCATCAGATCAGAGTTGCTGCAATAGAAAACATAAGATAATGGAGCATTATAAATTTAATGTTGGCATTAAAATTAAATGATAGCTTCTTGCAACTGACTGTTAATAACATAAGACATCTTTGATTGAGCTAGTCTCGTAAGGGTTCCTTAACAGATATATTAATAATTTTCATGCAAAAACTTTCGTTTCCATCTACATAATAATCTTATAGTAGATGGAAACTTCAAAAAAGAGAACTGTGACTACTTTTTGAACCAACGAGCTATAATTAAAATTATAAACTGACCCCGAACTTTCTGTTGAGACAAACACGCTATATCTGCAGTAAGTTGTTGAAGAGTTGACTGTCCCGTAGGCTACTTCATGCTGCAGCAGCAGATCAATGTTACCATGTCATGGAAATACCACCGAAATAACAGTATACCACATTTCACATCAATTGAACCTATGGACATTAATGAAATCCCTTCGGAAATGGGTTGATGATCTTCAAACGCCTGAACAGATCTTCATAAACTATAGCTAAGAATCACTTTGATTGCGTAAGCTTTCGAATAAATAAAAAAACTGATAATCGGTCCATCCGTTTAGGGGCTACAACTCCACAGTCAGATACATCCATACACACATACAAGGACACACAAGTCGGCGTGGGACTTAAAAATACCAATTGATTAAAAATGACAGAAATAAGTTGTTGAATAAATTTTGCTAATCAGTCCACTTAATTAAATCTCTCTGCCACTTAACGCTCCAACTCCAAATACGATATTGTGTGACCGCAGATAACGCTGTCGATATTCACGTCGCCCGAGGCGTGTCCTCGACCGGTGCGTTACCTATGCGGTTGCTTGCAGCGAGCAGCCGTCGCCAAGTGGCCCAACGAGAGGTTCGTGCGCACGCGTGTCGTCTCAGGTGCGTCCTTTTCTTTTTTCAATCGGTCTCTTAAGGCCGTGAATATATTGAACGCTACCGACGTCAGGTACAGCACATTTTCTAGTTTTTTCTGGCAATAAAAGCACATCCAAACCAGAACAAATGTTTACCTAATGCTCTAACGGCGATAACTTGTCACCGTTGGCATACCACTATTAGTTGCTTACGATAGGCGATATTGGGCTTTGCATCCTTTGCAACCTCCCACATCGCCTTCCTCTCATTGCGCGTCAGTAAATCAAATGTTGAGGAATACAAATACACATGCAAGAAACTGGTATGCAAACGTGCAACGCATTCCTGACTATAGTCGGAAATGGAAAAAAATGTGAACAAAGAAATGTCATTGTCAAAGTAACGTTTCAGGGGTAGTCAATATTTCCTTAGACATTCTGATTATTTGATTTTATTAAATTTCGCGCTTTTGAAAAGACGCTAGAGCGGCGTGTTGAAATGAAACTTATTATAGCCTAAGATTCCGTCATAGGGAAAAATGCTCATGTTTTGCAATTGCACTTGTTTCAATATGATTGAAGAAATTATTTAAAATTGCGCAACTACGCTAGGTGAGGGACAATATGCCTTATATAATGAAAGCAACAAATGACAAATGCCACGTTTACCCTAAGAGGTATTTTAACGAATTACCTGTAAGATTGCCTTGTCTGCTTTGTTTTAAAAAGTACATATGTGTCTCTAGTGGAAAGTGTAATTTCACGGACACATTATAACAAACATTGTTTTGAAATGGTATGGTATGTGGTGATGCGTTTAGGGTTCATATTCCTGCGGCTCATCTGCCCGGCCCTGGTGGAGCCTCGCGCGTGGGGTCTCGTGTCGGGTGCTCCGCCGCCTCACGCGCAGCGGTCTCTGCTGATGGTCGCTAAGTGTCTGCAGAACCTCGCCAACCTTGTGGAGTTTGGTGCAAAGGTAATACTTAATTTTCATATTTTTAACGTTGTCCACGTGACACGATACTGACCATCCAAGTGGTAGTCGCTTGCTGTCAAGCAATACATAGCGTCAGTCCACACCGAAACTCGACAGATTTTAAGATAGCAATACAATATAGAATTTTTTAACTACACTTCATTAAGTACGCTACTTAGGTAACGCGGTGTCGCAGCGTCACTCGAACTCGAACGTTACTTTATATAGCTTCAAGATGCGGCTTACTGCGTCACGATGTGTCTCGCATACGAATCGACAAGGATCTTGTCTCTTCAAGCATCTTCGCGTACCGTCACGTTTCGGTGTGAACTCACCCTTAGTCTCACATGCATTATTAAATGTATGCTTACCTGCTCTTAGGTCCCTATGGACTTGTTAGGTAGTTTTTATCGCCGCCCCCTTACAAATGTTATTATCAACAAGGTTTTTCCATGCGTTCATTTTTTGCCAATAAATAAAAAGTTTCAGTTTATCAAATTCCAAGTTTTGATCAATAAATTAGCACCATCTGCTATTATTACCTTTTAAATATTAACGTAGCTATTTTTAAAAGTTTCTATGTTTGGGGAATTCGTCAGTGCCTCTACTCCCACTTGTGTGGGTAACTTAACTAAAACTACCGTGTTGATTCATTGCCGTGTCTTCGGATTATTTTTCTAGATATCGTGTAATGTAATTTCATTCAAGTAACGAAAGTACTTTCAGGAATTGGCTCAAAGGCCTACTACACTACACGGTATTCAGGACCCCTAACCCTTATTTAGGGCAGTTTAATAGAATTCCTGGAGTAAGGTCCCTAACTAGGGCGAACGGACGGTCCCGGCAGCCTTGCTCCCTAATCGCCCTTTCGATCGAGTAGTGTAATAACACAATCTTAATGTGACAACCAGTTTTTGTCTAGCACTTACACTCTGTCTTAAAATTGTATCTTCTTTTTTCATATACGGAGCTACTAAATTTAATAACTATTCAAATTCCTCCTCTTTCATTCTCAAATAATTTTTAAAATCCACTGGTTCCAGAGCACTGAGTATCCGCATATTGTTTCCTTGACTCCTTATTAATCCTTGACCCAGATCCTTCTCCTTCTCTTTTTTCTTTTATAATATTCATGGATGAAACTACCAAAGCCACGGCAATCGCTTCTTTTTTTAATGGTTTAGATAAAACAAGTGCCATGAGGGGGCCGGTGTTCAGTGCAGTGTAATAATCGACGCCCTTGCAAGGGGCCACTCCCTCCCTGACTACCGAGCCCTGAATACCGCGTAGTGTAATACCACTTCTATGGACAAAAGCTGAGTCAGTGTAGTTAGTCCCTATATAAGTAAAATAGTTTTCAATACTAACATGAAAACAATTGAAAAAGTATGTAACTCAAAAATATTCAATTTAGAGGTTTTCAATCTCTTGGTTTCCGTACGTTTCCGAAGGCGAACACTGCAAAACTAACTCAATTGTTAATCTAATTGAAATTCAATTCTACTGTCAATTAGGTCAATTTAATAAAGTGTGAAGGCTACAGAACAGAAGTTTGTTACAATGAGTAATGCTCAAGTAAGTAATGTAGACAAATCACCTTCAACTGCTTTTACAGGAGCCGTACATGGAAGTGGTGAATCCATTCATATTAAAGAATAAGGAACGTATGGTTGTGTTTTTGGATCAGCTGAGCAACGTGCAAGAGCCGGGGAATGTGCCAGTTACCAACAATAACTACGACATAGGTATCCTATATATTCAGATATTGGTGTCACAACTGTTTGGATTACTCTCTTCAAATATTATTGTTCTAAAATTTCATTTCAAACACAACAAACTGCTACTTGTCGAACACATATGCACAAGTTTTCTCTATAAATTGTCTATAAAGTATGTGTTTTAGCGCCACTCATCTGTAGTTCTTTATGTATTTATGTCTATATTAATGTCTAACTTTTTTAAAAACTTATATAAAAAAAAAAAACAATTTGTACACGTTATATTGCCGTGGTCAAAAAGGTAGTTTT
Source organism: Bembecia ichneumoniformis (assembly GCA_910589475.2). NCBI lineage: Eukaryota > Metazoa > Arthropoda > Insecta > Lepidoptera > Sesiidae > Bembecia > Bembecia ichneumoniformis. The sequence goes on along the minus strand of OU342533.1, from coordinate 11,118,178 downwards.
TAGAATTTTTGTTCGTTTGTCTATGCGTTTGTGCACGCTAATCTCAGAAACGGCTTAACCGATTTGAATGCGGTTTTCGCTGATGTATTGTAGCAAGCTTCCCGTAACATTTAGTGTTTGTTTCATTCCAATCGGTTTACAAACAAAAAAGTTACGCGCTATACCGAATACCACGCGTACGAAGTCGTGGGCTCAGCTAGTTATAAATATGAAAGTAACTCTATATGTTACCTTTTCACGCCTTAGCTACTCAAACGATCATCATGAAAGAACAAGGGCGAACTCCCATACAAGTTTTTGTTGACTTTATTACTAAGAAAGGTCTGGAATTAAGGTATTTTAGTTTTAAGATTTTACGGTTAACCTATCATTTCGATTAAAATATATATTTAGGGTATTTTTAGATTAAAATAAACTAACTACTTAAAACTGAGTTCAGAATAAAATAATTTAGGAAGCAATAAAGACATCGGGCCTTATTGCTCATATATTCTGTCATGCATTATATTTCTTATTTTTCAACGCGGACGAAGTCGCGGGCACTAGCTAGTAATAAAAATAAAAATTTCTTTTATGATGTAATGAAAAAATCTTTAGTCCATCATATGTATATTATCTATTCATTTCGGTCTGTTTCTCCGCTAATTTCTTTGATATCTTCAAGCGCGTCCAATCTTCCTTTGAACAATCGCGTTATGTGGAAAACCTTAAGTTGTGTGGTTACATGTTGAAATAACAAAAAATGTTTACTTAGCCAAAGAGCTGGCAACCCTCCATCATATCTGCGTGTCGCACCTGACGGAGCTTCAGAACCTTGCGAAGACTCAGCCGGCGATCCGCAAGCTGGTCACCGTCACGGAGATGCTCACCAAGCATAAGCACAAGTACTTGGAGATGATCAGATAGGACACGTCTACTGTCAACACAGGTATTTATTTACTTACATTTAGTACATACATTTTTATTCGCCACCTTCGCCCATATACGCAAGCAACAAAAAGGGGATGCAAATGCAAATGCGTTAAATGTAGGCAGTGCCATCAGTTTATAAAACTAAGGAACTTATAAAACCAAGATGCAGTACCACAGAGGAAGGAATCGCCGCACTGCCCGCTACTAGAGACGGCATGGTCACACTTTCCATTCAAATTCAGCGTGTCAGGGGGTGTTACCGTTTATTCCCGTGAAGAACCGTTACCGTTAACGCACCGGCTTACGCATTGTTTAGGTTTTGTGTTCCACGACAATCTCGACAAGCTAAAAATTGCATTTAATTACAAAATTTTGTTTATTCACGTTTTTACTTTGATTATTACAGCACAATAATACGCTCTTTCGCTTTTTTTGGATAATGTTCACTCCATAACGTGTAAATAGAAACTAGTGACCAAATGCGCCCTGAGTTGCGCTCAGCGCAATTGCGCGGCACGAAAATTATATTTTTCGTGCCGCTGTGCTCGGTTCCATGCTCCATGCTTTGCTGCTCTGCTCTGCTGTGGACCTATTGTGAAATTCCAACTAAACGATTTTAATTAAGGGGCTTGTAGAAGTCAAATCAGTATTTTTAAGCAGATTTTTGGCACGAAATCTTATAAAAATATCTAGTGGTGGTATCCTAAAATCCATATAAATAAAAATCATTTGCCGTCATTTGAGAACGGCACGACCGATTTTGCTGATTTTTCTTTTGTTGTGTTCGTAATGGTCAGGACAAGGTTGTATGAGAATTTTTTTTTGAAATTTCACGAGAAAAGTCGGCTATAGCAGAAGCAATGCCACAGGTGCTGCAAGTACGCTGCCAACGTTAGTAGGATTAAGGATAGAGGATAGGATAGGATATAAGTGGTTACTGCCGCAAAGCGGGCTGTCCAATGTATGACTGCGAAACGCAGTGTGCCCCACTACTGTACTGCGGTGTTATTAAGACATGCTTACTAAGTTGCGTGCAAAAGCTAATAGACAATATACTTTATGTAATTATTGTGTATATAAAACCTCTATTAATTTATAGTTCATTATTTAAGAAATTATTTGATAAATTAAAACTTTTTTTTCAAATATTACAAATCTGTGTTTCTTTTTCAGGGTAAAATAAAATCGTGTACTTCAAGATGAAAAGTAGAGTTGTGGAAAAATGTCGATTCAGTAGTCGCAACGCTCACAACAGTCGTAGACTTAGTCGCAGTTAGCCGTAGTCTTATGAGTCGTCAGTTGCGAGTGTCAGGAGGTGAGATTCTCATTGCTTCAGACACGGTACTAAATTCGACTCTTTTTTTGTAATGATAATTGGTTACTATGATGCTGTGACCATAGGTACGATGATAACACGAAATGTGCAATTCTTTTTAAAAAAATCTTCCATCGGAGCGATGAGTTCCACGCTTGAATAGTTTGGTCTGTGTAACTTGTATTAACAATTCTTTTTAATGGTCAACTTATTGTGCTATTAATTTATGCAAGCAAAAATTATTAAAAAGCTCTCTAGTTGTGTAAGACGTATTTATTGATAAAACGAATGTTAATTATATTATTAAATTAATATTGAAAAACGCCAAGAGGGAATATGCATTGTTTCAACTTTCAATTATGCAATGACTCAACGAGTATTACATTAATTTTTAAATGGCAACATTTGTACATCCGAAACCGAGGTCCGCTATACTGTCAGAAGTAAAGCTGCGATAAGTTTTTTTTCCCCAAAACGATTATTTTGAAACTTTTGTACGGTTGCAAATAATACTTTGCAATTTTGCTGCAATTAATATTCAAAAATTTTTCCTCGTTTGGCACTCTTTCCGTTTGGTTGTTTGAAAGAAGTTAGCGGAGAAACAGAGACAGACATTATTTGTTTAATAATGTAAAGAAGATCACACCTTGCTATGTCTTAATTTTCTGTAAGAATCTTAAATATATACACTGTTTTTAACAGGTTTAAAATATGATCATTTTAGCAAAGAAACGAACTCTTGTCACGAGGCCATAGCGTTATTTTAATTTTCTTTCAGAGCATGTGTCGGTAACGAAAAACAAATAAGTTTTCTAACTTTTTTCAAATCCAAAAATAATGAAAAATGCGGATAGCTATCGTAGTGCCATTAAAAAAACTTACTGGCTAGTCTCAATAGCAATAAAAATGTGTGGTTATAACGCAAGTAATAACAAATTCTGTTTTTTTTTTTTTCATTTGTTAAAATTTAGCCTATTCTAGCGTTGTACAATATGTTATAATATAAAGAAGTAAAAAGTTGTTTCCTATAAGAAGAAAAAAGGCACAATTTTTTTTTTGTAGTTACAGTAGGGTGATAATTTTTTTATTTCTTCCAAATTAGAATATAATTCCTATAAAAGTGGCAACACACAATTTAGCTAGAATAAGTTTATTTAACTCTGACTTTTTGTCATTTCAATAATGCATATTCCCCGTAATTGTCACGCAAAAACTGCACCGGTTTTTGTAAATGACTGTTTCAATTCAAAGAATTATTATTAATTTCTAAGAATCTATTTAATCATTTTGTATACCTATGTTTAGCGTTTTGTACTTGACTATTAGCTCGTGCTATATCTAGGTAGAATAAGTTTTAGGAGTCATATTTTTAAATTAATCCATCGTCACTTTTATAACACCAAATATTATGGAGGTTGTATGTGATAGATAGATATGTGTGGAAATATACAAGTGATGTGTTTTAAAATCGTCTACCCCATTGTGTAAGATTGCACATTAGGTATTCTTAAGTGCACCTCACATTTGATTCTCTGTGATAAAACCTTTTTTTCTGTGATTCTATGAACACAAAAACTATTAACGTCTACACTCCTGCAATAAGGTATTACACCCATTTTTAAAAAGTGTCTCAATTAGATTCTGTAGTGCTAATGAACCACTAAAAAAACACCAAATTTTTATTCAATCGATAAGTTTAATAAAAACGCATTTAAAATTTACATTTTCAAATTTCGCGCGTAATTTGACGAAAACGCTGAAAACCATTTTGTTCTGTGGTCATGACGTCAGTTGGCTGTGTAAACAAATGCGCCGGTAATTGACATGACACTGACTGACACTTTTTTGTTTACACAACCGTATGACGTAAACATGGCGGCTACTATTTCATTGTGTTTAAGAACAGACTAAAAATTCTGAAAACTTTGAATTTAATTTTAAAATTTATTTTGTTATTTTACGAACTAAAACTAAAATTTTCCGACTGCTTTTTGCCTAAGCTATCTCAATAATATACTTTTAGTTTTTTTTTTTCATATAGACTAAAATACCCTATTATTCTTCACCTGCTCATAAATATAGGAGATAACTCTATCAAAAGACTTCTATTGTAACTGAAGTAGACGTGGTGTACTCACCACGTCTACTTCAGCGTGGAAAACTATCACGTGTGAAAACTACACATTGATACTATCAACAAAAAGTATCTCTACATAAAGAGCGCGAGATGGAAATATTAATTGTCAAGAAAAGCGAAAAAGATGACCTTTGGGGCGTTGGACTACTCGCACGTACAATCGAACGCAGCCGAAATTTCACGATCGGAGCTGATACGGAAACAAACGCTCGCTAGTATAGACCGATACATTCTTCTATACATATAATAAAATCGTAAATGAGCCGTTCAAAAAAACAATTTGTACACGTTGTACTTATGTTAACGAGGTTAAAAAAAATAGGTTTTAAAATTTATGTCTGTCTGTGCCTTTGTGCACGCTAATTTCAGTAACAGCATAACCGATTTGAATGCAGCTTTCAGTGATGTATTGTAGTAGGTAAGCTTCCCGTAACATTTAGTGTTTGTTTTATTCCAATCGGTTTACAAACAAAAAAGTTAGGCACTATATTGAATACTCTGTTTAAACGATTCAAGATTAATTTATTATTGTTGGTGCGTATGCCACGTCTATCTCACTTATAATAGAAGTCGGACCTCTACCACGAGTTTTGTAAAACCTACAGACTTTTAGCTAGTTTAAATAGTAATATAATTTCCATAATGCGAAATTTCATTACGATTTACTTCAACATTAGACTTTTTTCGTAACATGTAAAAAATTGTAATCGTTAAATCAATACACTCCCAATAAAACAATTACAAGCAATTCCTATTATCTTCTTGTGCTGTTATAATCAGAGTTTGGTGATAGTAATGTCTTGCATTGTAGTGAACTCTTGGTAGAGTTAGCTCACGAGCGCTCAGGTTAGGAGGAAAAATAAATATTAAGTTTAATAATAATATTGGAATTGCTATAGAAGTTGCTATAGAATTTGCTACATGGGAAAGAAAACTCTTTTCCAAATTTGGTACACTTTTACAGAAATCGTTTGTTTCGCTACCAATTAAAATGTCATCTGATTTGTTTATTTTTCTTTTTATCAGTTAAAATTTGTCAAAGTGGAATTGTAAAGACTTGTGTACAGTGAAGTTAGAAACCGTTGGATTAGTGCTTAGGGTGCTTGCCTTAACGCTCTGTTCTAGGGATCCCGGGTTCGATTCCCGGCAGGGTCAACTTTGAAAAATCAACTTTTCAAATTTGGCTCTGGTCTGGATTTGGAAAGTAGTGGCAGGGCACACATTTTCGCAGTAATTTGGGCAGCCCGTCTGGCGGCAGTAACCACCCCCTTACAGAAGACCACCGTGAAATAACAGCACGTGTGCTGTTGTGTTTCGGTGAGTGAGTAAGGGATGCCAGAGCCCATTTCCCTATCCACTCCTAATCCGCTATTCTTAATCCTACTGCAGTCGGCAGCGCACTTGCAGCAGCTTTGGCGTTGCTTGTGTTATAGGTGACGGTAGCCACCTACCATCAAGTGGACCGTCTGCCTGTCTGCCAACCTTAACATCTTTTATCAGACAGGATATAAATTATGGTGTAAATTGACTTTTGTCTGCAGCTCAATCTAGATCAGGGGTTTAGTTTTGGAAGTGTTAGAAACACATTCGCACTTTCTACATTCCAATTCCATACAACGGGGCATTTTTTCCAACATAAAAAATAGCTTAAATCACTTCCCGCGTATGTATAAAAGTTTCCAACCCTGCGATAATCAAGAGTAAAATCCAGCCAGGCTGACTGGATAACGAAAATCCGCACAAAAAAATCATGTAAATCGGGTCAGTCTCATTAAGGCCGGTTTAAAATGGTCAAATTTTTAATCAAGTAGCGGTGATTTGACATGTGGCGAAATTCGCGTGACACTTCGCACTAAAACACTATTAAATTGTTATGAAGCATATAGAAGTTTTATATCAATTAGAAAAACGAAAACTTTGAAATGTATCTGGCGGCATTGAGCAACTTGACGAATTCGAATTTGGTAAATGACCTATTCAAAGAACATTTTTATCTATTTTTGAGATAACCCTTTTCTTAAAAACTCAGGTTATAAACCGGTTCCTATCTGAGAATTTGTCATAGATATAAATATCAGCAACATTCCATTTCTTTGCAGCGATGCAAGTCTTACTGGGATTGTCTATTTCGGAGTACCGCGAAGATAAATTGTAGAATTAGAATTACTCACAGAGCTGAGATCGCCGCACCGCCCCCTACTAGAGACGGCAGTGTTAAAAATGTCCGTGCCGCGCAAAAGCGTTAAGCGCACATTTGGACGTTGTGGCACGCCAGTTTCTATTTACACGTAGTGGACTAAACATTAATCAAAAAAACGATAGAAATGTGCCTCATTGTTCTGTGTTTTTGTGTAATAATCAAAGCAAAAACGTGAATAAGCAAAATTCTGTTGTATCATTGATATAAGTAATTAAATGCAATTTTTAGCTTTTAAAAAATGTGGGTCGAGATTGTCTTTGAACACAAAACCTGAATAGTGCGGAAGCCGTGCATGTACTTGTATTGAATAAACGGTCCCTTGACACGGTGGATTTGTATGGAAATCGTTGACCATACCGTCTCTAAATACGTCTTTTAGAATAACTGTTACGATACTGAACTGTTTTTAGTGCCATAATGTAATGCTTTGCACAGCGTTTACTTCACATCACAATTTATTGGTATTTATTAAGAGAGAAATGCAGAGATATGTAGTGTGTTGTTTATTGCTTCGGTGTGGTTTATATGGACATTGCTTGATGTAGTTACAATGGAGAAATTTCGCAAGTCTGAATAAATGAATTAAATGTAACTTCTATTATGATATCTTCTTTTTAAATTAGGCAAGAAGTCATTCCAGCAATACCTCGATAAGTAGGTATTATTTTAAAAGAAGTTTAAAAACTACTAAAAAAATATTTGCACATAAATTCCATTGTTTGCACAGTACTTTTTTTTAATTTTACGTCACAATTTTGAAACTTAATGTTACTTATTTGTATGCATAGATAACTAAATTCGCTTATTTATTTTCTCACTAAAATTGTGCCTAGGTATAGATTGCACATGAAACATGTAAAATCTGTTTACAGATCAACATATGTTGGAACTTCAAACGATGTTGTGCATCGGCAAATATAAACTGATCTCTATACTAGTATTGACATTTCCTTTTCGCTATCATACATAGGTTCGTTGAGACCTATTGTTATTTATATGATTGATTATTGATTTTGATTGATCATGATAATTCTCCTAACGAACTCCAGAAAAATCTCAAATCTTGTACCCTGGTAAAAAATCGGCGACAGGATCTCGGAAAGGCGGGGTTTGCGGTATGTCATAGAGGGTCATCCGTGGTTACCACAACGCGACCTAAAAGAAAGAGACGCGGGCAAAAAAGCTAGTTTTATATATATTTTTAATTAGTTAAAATTTTTCAATATTCCATCTCATGAGATAGAAATAAATAAGCGGATTTTTTAACTAAGTTAATTTCTGATAATTCTGAAATATGGAGAGTCAATCTGTATTCACATCAAGTTAGTATGATTCTTAGCCAGTAAAGGGTGTTAAATCGTCAATGTTCATTGGCCTTTGTAATACCCCAACACTTGAGTTGAAATGCTTTACGTGTTTAAGAACCTTTTTTTATTCAGACAGTGTTGACATTTTATACATTGATGTATAAAATGTTAACTGAGCTAATTTCAACTTTGATTGTTGAGCATAAAGTCGATTTACATTTGTTTTAATGTTAGCTGTGTCAACTAACACGACAATGCATCGAAGTTCTTTTCGTTATAAAAATAGGTAATAGATAGGGTCTAGATGTGTGTTGCTGTATTTAGTGTTTGTTTTAGCATATGTCCAGGTGTCGATAAATATTTGGCAGAACATTTTTTTTATGATGAAAGAAGCGTGCCAAAGTTTATTAGAAATCTTTAAAATATCTAATGGACACCTGGACATGATTTTTAGCTTGATAGGAGAATGTCTAGACTGATGTACGCTCCAATTAACTAGGTTCATTAGTGTACCACATGATTAGATTAATATAAAGAAGTGATAAATCATTGCAATATTCGGCCCATTTGATAAAAAAATTATATAGTACTGAAATTCAGAAACATTTATGTCTTTACGTGAAACAATATTTAGAAATAAGAACGAAGAAAAAGAAAATCTTAAAAAATCCAAATGCAGTAGAAAATTTCCAAGATCTTAGCTCTAGACTATTATACATATTAAAATTACTTGTTTGCTGTTTTCTTCAAATGTGCCAGTAATATAAAATAGTATAAATGTATTGAAAAGTTTTGTTTAACTTCTGATAATTTCTAAACATCTAAAATCTTGTGGACGGCAAGAGATCATTTAATTTGTGTAACACTAATTATTTATTATTATTGTTTAATAGAAGTTAATAATATTTTATAAAGGTACTACCTATTTTATTTTAATGCCTTATGACCTATTTTCGACTAATATCTTGTATAGGTTTGGCTTAAAATATCACTTGATAAAAACGTGCATTTACAACATCACCACTGCCTATACATATTGCCAAATTTGTTTTTTTTGCAATGTTGAGAAATTCAATTAACATGATTAGTTACAGTGTATTTAATATAATGACTGTAGATTTGTATTAGATCTTGTCACTGTTTTGTAATCTCTTTATATTCTATATCCCTTAGTGTGTACTGTTTTCTATGAAATTTTTATCTGTGCTAGAAATGCAGTCTCATATACAAATAAATAAAAGTACAAAAATATGTTGTTTTATTTTTATAATTAGGAATGATAAAAAAGACACAGGCTTGTCACGGAATTATTTTTAGTAATCTTATAACAAATCAAGTGTTAAGGTGGAGCTATACTAGTTCGCAGTAGCAATAAATTCATAAAGATGGAATTATATTTGCCGACAGTTGTGTCATGATGTGTACTCTTCAGAGCCTTCATACCTTGATTCAATACAGTCATTACTTATTTCCTTGATTCGAGCAACATAACACGTCCAACAAATGGAAATCAACTTAAAATCTCATAATAAAGTATTCTTGTAGTTGTATGGTATATGGTTAACGCTGATTTGCATCAACAATGCACCAATTTACTGTCTATACATTTTTGTTATATAGGTATATGTGCTTATAACAAAATATCTCATACATTAGTATAGAATTATTTACAAACACTCTGCTGACAAGTATAGCTTGAAACTTAAATAAAGTTATTATGTTAAGAATAATATTGTAAATGCCATTGTTAGACAACAAATTGCCACATATGGAGACTTTCTTTCACCAATCCTTGCACATTTCCAGAATGTTCCCAAAAATCTGTAAGGAAAATAATTCTTTATTATTTTTAAGTATTTCTTTTTCATATAAAGGTTATCTTAGGCTGACGAACCCTATAAGACAACGACTTGAGTGTTGCAAGTGCAGGGAAATGGGATATGGCATCCCTTACTCACTTACTGAAACACAACAGCACTTCTAATATTATTTGACGGTGGTCTTCTGTCTTATTCCCTCCAGAAAGGCTGCCCAAAAAATGACTGCATGGTGTGCCCCCCGCCACTTTTTGTTTTTGTTAAGTATTTAGAAAAAGCAGTTATATCGATGACTAGGAAAACGCTCTGCATTCAAGCTGTGGTCGAAACGTCCCCTGACTTCTATAGGGAAAAAAACCATTACAGACTTTACAGAGAATAGAATGACTCTGATGGTGAAAAAATTCCAATGAAAACTTACCCTGTTTTATTACGATCCATAATACTCGGAAAAAATGATCTTAAATATGCACACGTACATATTAGTAATAAAATTACTGAAAGCAAACTTTGAAAATTAAATATCGCGCTCTGAAAAACAATAAAAATATTACTTCATTGTTATTGTCTGTATAGGTTTTACAAAAAGTTATTAAAATATTATTATACCATAGCTATTTCAAAGGGCCATATATTCCATATAAATAAGTTGTAAAATTCAATAAAAATTAAAATAATCACTCGTGATTATACTTTTGTTATTCCAAAATCTTGCATATCAATGACATTAACAATTTGAGTTAATTTGACATGACACATGACTGAAATTTGACTTGGCAGTTGGCACAGAGATTAAATTTTTAGCTTTTGGCATATGTTGCCATAATTAAATTACAAACACACATTATGTTATCTGTTTACCATGCGCAATGTCCTATAAGTTAGAAAGAGATAAACAGATATTTGATTCGACTCATTTTTACTACATCGATTTCAGAAATAAATGTATAAGCACAAACTAAATAGTGTAGATACTAACGTATTGTTTATGCGCATGTATGTATAGTAACCACAAACTAAATAGTAGATACTGATTGTAACTATGAACCTCAGATTAATAACAAATCATTGTCATTAATCTGTGCTATGAACAATGTTGTACATAGACTAGGGTTTACTCCAAAGGTTCTTCTTCTTCTTCTTCTATTTTAAAAGATGGCGATTCGGCTCATCTTGAGGATGGCCATTGTCCGCCAGTGTCAAGTAAAAAGACAACTCTTCTGTTGGACTCCGCCACGAGCTCCGTTTAACGGAGCCCGCTCGGAGTCCACGTCGTGTGGGCATTCTTTGTCCCCAAAACCAATCCGGTCAGTCGAGCAAAGGTCGGTGAGGAAAAAAGTACCGACCCCTGCAACCGCCCGGATTGCCAAGGGTGAGCCCCCCCACCACGACAAGGTCCTGGCCCACCTAGGGGGGGTACTCCCATAGAAAAATAACTAAAGCATAGAAACCCTACTAAAATAGCGACAAAGTTACATCAATTCATACTGTATTCTCTTATGGCAATGAAAAGGTGTTAGAAAGAGATGCATATGCAGCAGTATATTCGTAATGTAGAAGGTTGTCACTAGTTTTCATAATGCTAGTGATGTAACTGTGTCGATTGATAAAAGGCTTACAACGAAGCGCTTTAACATAGAGTTTTTTTTATTCTGAGATAAACTGGCGCTTAGCTGGAAGGAATATTGGGAGATGTTTCAAAATCAAATCATTTTATATGAACACACTTGGTAATTTATAAAAGGCATATTTTTGACGTGTTTTCGTTTTGCAAGGGGTTATTTTGTGAACAGGAGTGCATAATGCTATTAAAATCAATAAATTTTTGCTGACTAAATTCGTAAATCTTTGAATAAATATAAAAAAAAAATTGACTTTACCTACCACCAGTGTGTTATAGCTTTGACGAAAGAAAAACGGATATAAATAATCGTGTTACCCTTACCCTTGATAGTTTGATTTCAAAACGAGTAACTAGTCTTGTTTTCTGTTTACCGATATACATACAATTCGACATATTACATGAATCTCAAAGTTCACTGTAGACATAGACATAGACCTTACTCAATGCGCGTCACCACATTCGGTGCTCTGCGTTTCATAATTCTAATTTTTTGGTGTGCATACATGTCTAGTCCAGTCATAAGTTCTGTTACAAATGAAAATGGATTTATTTTTATGAGAAGTAAGGTAATCTTAATAAAATTATTTAAAAATATAATATTTATTGAAGTCTCAGCAAAAGTATAAAAAATAATTCTATTGAAAATGGCCATCTTTAGCTTTAATACAGGCCTTTAATTTGTTTGACCACGAATTTATGGCTTTACGCACTTTTGCATGGGAAATTTAGCCACTGTCTACTCCAGAGATTTCTTAAGGAGATTGTAGGATTCATCATCATTCGCTTTTCCCATTCATTATAAAACTTTTTGTTTCCTTTTTATAATGTACGTAACCTTTTTATCTACTTATATTACATATACACTGGCCGGCGGGATTTCAAATGAAAATAAGAACAACAGAATCGAAGTAAAGAGAAAAGGGAGATTGACAGGGTTTTCTCACGGGAGAGAGCATTCTAGAGAGAGAGCCTTAAAGAGAAGATGTACGGAATATATATACAATAATAGAGATTCAGATTTTTAAAAAAGGAATAAGAAAGGCGGTCGAGCTGACGATTTTTAATTTTATCTCATCCATACTGAACGAATCCAACTCTTACTTTTATTAAGTCGACGAGATCCGCTTATACCCTATCTTTACCTGTGCTCCTGTCGAAAAAGAGAATAAAGCTACAAAACGACGTGATCAACGGAAGATCAGGGAGTGCAACTTCTGTACGCCAGTACTATTATTTATTCTGTGCTACTACCATCTAAATGGTGTTAAGAAAGGTTATGATTGATCACTTTAAATCAAAGACTCAACTTAGATTTGCAAATTAATACTACATGCAAATTGGTTATTTGACATTTTTTATTGATATTATCGATATTTTGTGGACGATAATATCGAAATATCGATATTAAGCTATCGATGTCAATATCGATTCCGATATTTCATCAATATCGCTCATCCCTACTGACGGGAGCAGTGAGACATAACAAAAAGTATCAGTCATTATAATGCGACCAAGTTATGTAGTGACGTAACGACACCAGCAACGGAACAACGACAAAATATTTAATTTGGTTGTATTAAAATACATCCAATTACATCCGTTTGACATTTTGTCTAGTGACAACCTTCTACATTACGAATATACTACTGCATATGTATCTCTTTCTAACACATTTTCAATGCCATAAGTGAATACAGTATGAACTGATGTAACTTTGTCGCTATTTTAGTAGGGTTTCTATGCTTTAGTTATTTTTCTATGGGTACTCCAAAGATGTTGTATTAGTCTGGTTTTCTCCATGCTCCTCAACCCTCAATCAGTTGTCACTCAATGTCAATTGACATGACAGTCTCATCCTCATCTGTCATCTGATTGTTGTCATGTCAACAATCAACATTTTTTCCTTTGAGTTTTTTATAAAAATCAATAAAAAAAACTAATATAATATAAAAAATATAATTTGTATAATATTGACAAATGTGATACGCAATGGCTGGAGATAAATTCGCTTTAGTAGAGAAAATACTAAGAGATGTCGATAATATTATGTCCAAAAATGCTGAGTTGTATGTGATTATTGGCAAAATACCAACATTATTATTGTATTACTTCTAACAGGCACTAATATAAATTATAATTTCAGGTGCGCATTTGATATTGTACCAGTTGAGATTAATTTCCAAAACAAATCACCGGTTTTGCATTTAGAGAATTGCATCGGTCTAGAATCATGGTGTGTAAAACACGTTTACATGTATTGTTATTCAGAATTGATGGACAAGTACTTTTCTAAACCTAAACAAAAGGCAGTTAAGGTGACGTCTTTTAATGGAGACAGACTTACAAAACTACTTAATGTTACTCTACTGTTAAATCCTGAGCTAAGCTCTTTTTGGAATAAAAGACGGGAGATTATGTTAAAGTCATTCTTGAACAAATCGACAGAATTGCAATTTACCAAGTTGGTTTTGTCACGAAAGCCAAAATGTAATGATGCTTTCATTCATAGAAGATGGGTTCTTAATGAAATATTTCAAGGTAAGACATATTGAAAGCCAAATGTTTCATAGGCTTTCTTCACTTATTTCTATAAATAAATGTCTTCAATGGTACACCATTTTCATATTTTTTTTTAATCACAACTTCAATTTCCTTCTTTAAAAACCTAAATCTAATTCTTATAATATAATTTTCCACTGATTAATTTATCGTTACTGATTCTAAAATATCTGTTGTGGCTAGAAAGTAAATTGTTAATATTAAGTTTTGTTAAAAGTATTTTTCAAAATTACGTTACAAAAATTGCATTTTTTGAGTTATTGCAATATTTAGATTACACTCCTATTCTAAAAATATCGTTTTACGTTAATGTTATTTTTAAAGAATATTGAAACGGTTAAAATTAGTAATGAATTGTTGTGACAAGTTGAAATAGTATCATCCATTATGTGTTTTTTTAAGTTCATAGTTTTAAAACCTCAAAGAAATAATTAGTAAGATTGTAAAAGTTGGTCAACATGACAAATTGTAACACAGTTTAGCATTACTTGGCAACTTTGGAAAATGCCTCATGGTAGAGTTAGAGTTCCTATTGTTTCATGGATTTATTTCATTTACAGACACAACACTTCAGGGCAACTTCATAGAAAACCTAACCAGTGAAGAACTCCACATTTGTGAATTGGCTTCTGACAAGAAACCAAATAACTATCACAGTTGGAATCATCGCATGTGGCTGATTAGGAGACTCAAGAGTTTTGAAAAACAATTTGATTTAAATAGTTTGTATATAAGAGAATATAGATTTTCCGAACAGTGGACGGCCCGACACATTTCAGACTTCAGTTGCTTCCATTATAGGCAGTTTTGTATTAAAAATGTTCTTACGCTAGGTAACGATAGTTGGAAGAATTTCGTAAACTCTGTAGACATCGATTTACGTAAAAGTTTTGTTAGAATAATTGCAACAAACTTTCCCAAAGACAGTTCTACTGTACAAGCCTCCGAAGAAGACCTTATATTGTATACAGAGGACAGTTTAATCAATTTATTACTGTGTTACGTATTGAAATCGTGCAATTGCGTTAAAAACAATGCATTGATATGTCGTAAATTGGAAGTTATGTTTTATGAGTTGGCTTTGAATAATGAATTGTTGAGATTTTATAAACATCACGAAACACTGTGGTATCACAGGAGATTTATTGTGCATGGAATTATTTCTGTTATGTATGATTACTATAGTTTGACTAAATTGAATGGTGTTCTAGTCAGAAATGTGTGTAGAAAGTGTAATGTTGAAGATTTGACACAGAAACAACCGAAGGTAGTACGGTATGACTGTAATCGCATTTACTGCAGTGTGCTGTTTAAAGTGTTATCAACTCACGAAAAGAAGTTTATTGATGAAAGACGAGCAGACGATGATAATTATGCTGATAGGCATGAGAAGTATTTGAGGTTTGTTCAAGGACTTAATAATGTCTTGTAATCATAAGCAATACATAATTATTTAAGATACCTAAGGTATTAATTTTAAAAATTATTTTATTCAATAAATATTTTAATCTCTATTATGTTTTTAATTTTTTCATGTTGCCACAATATTTATTTGGAAGTTGCAAGTCAATCGTCGATCTTGCGTTCAGATAGTTTGAGAATAAATAACAGAAGACGCAATATTCTTCAAAAACGCTGTTTGTGCTTTTGGATTTAAAATGAGGGTAATTAACATTTTTAATTTTAAATACTGTCTCATTTATAAAATACAGGTTACATTTTATATCACAGGTGCTACAAGTCCGCTGCCGACCCTAGTAAGATTAAGAACCAATCCCTTGATTGGGAGGATTGGGGATAGGTAAGTGGGCTCTGGCAAGACTAACCAAAACACACCAGCACAGATACTGTTATTTCACTGTGGTCTTCTGTAAGGGTGTGTGTACTGCAGAATTTGTGCTTGCGAAACGCAGTGTCCCATTCCAAAGTTGGCTCTGCCAGAATCGAACCTGGGACCCCTGAGACAGAGCGTTTAAGCAAGCTTCTTAAGGCTGCGTACAAAGCAAAAAATATTTCTAATTTCACCTGCGTGGCCCCATAAGCGATTGTGACTGATCATGTGAAACAATGCGCATTGAAGTATGCATAACATGAGACGGAAGATAGCGCATTTCGCGCAATAAAAATGTTATAAGTGCCGAAAGTATTAAATATTAATTACTCGTAAACTACAATGTCAAATGAAAAATTAATCCTCAAAGCCCTAAACAATCTAGGAAGTGAGATTACTGATAATTTTTTAGGTTTGTAATATGTGTCATTTTGAAAATAAAACAAAAAACGATAAAAATGAGAGGTAATTTGGTGATTTTTCCTATCGAGAAAATTTCATCGTATAGAAATTTCTTTTCCACATTTCACTTTTATTTATAATGTATTAATCTATATATAAATATTTTCTTATTTGGACTTTACAAACTTAGATAAAATTCAATTCTAGGATTAGCTATTTCTCTTTATACGCGCTCTTAACCACTCGACTATTTGAAACACATTAATCTATTCGAAATCAAATAAGGTAATCTTTGGATTACTTTTTGAACTATCTTCAAAGATAAAATCTTTAGTACTTACATATTACTTATTATTTACACGTGTTTTTTACATTAGATGTACTTTTTCAATCGTCAGTTTTCATATTTTAACAAATAATTCTGCCTTTGCCTGATTTTATCGAATTATTTATTTTTATCTCATTATTTTTTTCCGTCGCGGCGTTTACTTCCTTCACTTATAATTTACCAATATACTATAATATAATGTTAGTGCTTCCTAAACACTATTTGTAAATGCCTTGTGTGCTGTAAATATACCTAAGTACTTTTAGTAAAGTTTCGTTTCAAGACTAAACACACCAATTATATGGCCAACCAAAGTAAGCACTGTTAGGCTTTTGTTATGGGATAACAAAAGCCTAACAGTGCTTACTTTGGATGCAGCCGTTTATAATGTAAAATAATTATCAAAAATATAAAAAAATAGCTAATTTAAATATATGTGTATGCCGGAGAGGTGTGATGCATTATATAATGTTATATTAAATACTAGCTGAGAGACCACAACTTTGTACGCGTCGTATTCGATATAGACATTGGGCCATTAGTCACGCTGATTCACATCGAAAATCAGAGAAAGTAATTTGCGCCATCTGTGCCCCATCCCGTGAACCACTAATGGACTATCAATAAAGGGAGGTAATAACTTTTGAATTGGGTAAAGATAAAGCGACTTCGCGCGGATGCAATTTTTTTCTGCAAATTATATGTACCTACACAAGTCTTACTTGTTTATCGCTCCATCCATTAGTGAAAACCGTATCGAAATCCGTTGGGTGGTTTAGAAGTTAACGGAGATGCAGAGCAGAGGTGGAGAGCGACTTTATTCTACACTATTATGCATATAAAATATGTAGATTATAAAATAATAGGTGCTCTTTGAGTTTGAACATTTCGAACTTGAACTTCATCTGAAAATAAAAATGCTGGAAGTGTCTGGAACGATGATTTGATATCCCACGAGAATTCCCTCATTTATATTCTAAGTCACCATACGAACTTGACCCAACATTGATGCCCAGGGTAGCGCTGTGCATGACACACCGTTGCACCGTCTGTGCTAAGACCAGAAGATCTAGTGGCTGTCCGTTTGGGGTCACCACATCTGATTTGGGTCTGACATCGACTCCTACAGTTTTATATCAGCGAAAAATTGATCACAGCCATCAAATTTGGATCACCCGTGGAAACCTCACACCTCCGATGGAGGCATGTGTGAACGCGAGACGGACACATTTATGCTAGGAAAAAGCATGAGTACGAGTTTATATTTACTTGTGTTCCCCACACATCAAATACAGTATTAGGTAAATTTCTACTCGTATATGTGTCCCAAAATACAGTAGGTATAATTGTTTATATTCTTTAATATAGCTTGGTCCCGCTGTCACTATGTGTATCCAAAGCTCCTTTTTTCTCTTGTAGAACACGTATATTTTGTTTCAAATTTGAGTAAGGATCCATTTGCTCCAATTTGAATTATATTTAATTTAGTAACGATCTAACAGAAATTTTTCTGTCTCTTTAACGCAAGGTCTTTGAAAGTGTGCACATGACTCATATACATATGTGTGTAGTATGTAATTTATATTACCCGGGCGCGGGGGACCGAGCCTATCATATTTTTATCTCGCAAAATGTTGAAGTAACAGTCATCTATCGGCAGCAATACAAGCGCCATCGCCCCAGTCCAGACTGCCTGTGCGAGCCTGGGGTACAGGAAACGGTAGAACATCTACTGCTCCAGTGCCCCAGGTTTGCGCTGGCATGTCTGGAACTGAAAATAGAAGTTAGGAAAAATTGGCAAAATTTATGTAAAATGTAATAGTAGAGAAAAAAGAGAATTACACTCTCCACCCTCTATTTAATGATTGGTTGAGATTAAAGAATTGGTTAAATAAATCAATATATTGTAATATAGGTAATCAATGTATAATAATATTCAAACTACAATATTGTAAAAGAAAAAGTAAATAAACGGCTCGTGAGATTAACTCTTGGGTAAAACAAAAAAAAGGCGTAAAATTGCGTTTTTTACGTTCACTTTCTGATATAACTTACTTACTTTGTTGTTTGTTAAACTTTCACATTACAAAATTACTGAACGGATTTTGATGAAACTTTACAATTACAAAGTGTATAGACAGATTAACGCATAAGCTGTAATTTATAAGGATACGCGGATGAGGTTGTAGACGAAAATCAGTCAATCATGAAACCAGATATCAAATTGTAAACGTCACTGATTTGTTTATCGATGTTGCTTCCTTCACTATTATCAATGACGAGGTCCCACTGTAGATAGTCATCCAAGTCACACTCCGAAGCGACATTATCAACGCCATCGCGAAATCTATACCCTCTTCTCATTCTTGTTTCCTCATCAGCCAGAATCCTTATAGTTTTAACTAGATCTCCATATTTCTCTTTAAACCATTTTATGTCAGTTTTTCTTCTAATATCACTCACCATCCATATCTGTTTAACTTGAGCTAAAATGAAAATTTAAAATTAATGCAAATATAGTTACTTTATTTCAAAAGTCTTATGTTTAAAAGGATACGATATTAAAATTAACACCACCATTACATTTGCGTGGGATTATTTTTATTTTTATTACAAGGATTAACCATTAACCAATAAGAAAATTTAATATACAATAAATGACTAAGGACACTATTATTATTTATAAAAATGTTCCAAATGAAAAATTCTCATTAATTAATTTATTAAGTAACACAAACAGGACATTACACTAATGACGTATTGCGTAATGAAACCGAGCCGTTTTTGAAGAGATTGATGAAAAGTGGATCACAAACGACAAGAAAGTGCAAAAAAGTCAAGGTGGTCGTGGTCAAAGGTCGGTCAGGCTTCACAGATTGCGCCAAAAGCCGGGTTAACTCGCAATGAGGTGATGCTGTGTGTATGGTGGGATTGGAAGGACATTGTTCATTATGAGCTTTTACCGCCGGACGATTCAGATCTCTATTGTCAACAACTGATGAGATTAAAGCAAGAAGTTGAGAGAAAGCCGCCGGAATTGATCAATAGAAAAGGTGTGGTCTTTCATCACAACGCTAGACCACACACATCTTTAGCCACTCAGCAAAAATTAAGAGAGTTTGGCTGGGAGGTGTTAATGCATGCGCCATATAGCTCTGATCTTGCACCTTCAGATTTCCACCTGTTTTGGTCTCTTCAGAATTCTTTAGGCAGTGTCGGGTTAACATCAAGGGTTAACATCTGCCAAAACTACTTGTCGCATTTTTTTGATCAGAAATCCCAATATTTTTACAGCAACGGGATCATGTCACTACCTACAAGATGGCAAATGGTCATCGAACAAATTGGCACATAATTATGTACTTTAATTAAATGTAAATAAACTTTGAAAAAAATATATCTTGAGTTTTCATACAAAATGTGAAGAAACTTCATCCCCAACCTATTAGATTGGATTGTATAAAATATTAATTTTTCATTATTTTAACGTACATATAGATTGAATTTATTTGCGTTATTTTATTAGCATTGCATTTGATTCATCATAAGGAATCTTTTGAATGGAGGGGATTGTATGTAGGTCATAAGTATATATTATGTGAAGTGAAATGAATTATCTAGGATAAAGGGCGTTTTCCTAGGAAAGCATTAGGAAAGAGACTAGGTAAAACCTGTACAAAAGGCAATTTATAACAGCGATTTATGTAGGTATAGAAGCTATTTAAAGAAAGTTCAAATACAGAAAGGAGTCACATATTTGAATAATATTAGTATACCATTGTCACAGGCCGCTCTACAAAAATATCCATAATCTTGTGCTCTCATCTCGTCACTCCACTTTATCATCTCCTGCCTGTATTGTTCCTTGTATTCACTGTCACTCAGTAGTTCTTTCAGATTTAAATTCTTTTCTATTGCCCAATAACTTTTTATTGGCTGAGATATTTTCAATACTTCTATTTTATTTTCCAGTGCTGGACTGAAAAATAAAACACAAATTTAGAGGATATGTTAAAAATAGAAATAAAAATTAAATTATCAAAAAAATCATTAATGTATGGCTGATTTGTACTTTGATAACTACACCTACTGACGTATAATTCAATAGTATATTCGATTTTATTTTACATAATAAAACATGATCTACTATTCCAAATATAATACAATAGGTATATTGCAATAGCATCTTATTTTCTGTTGTTATTGTTCTTTATAAAAAATGAAGTAGTTTTTTTGTTTTTGAGTATATACTTACCTATCCAATCTTTCTAAAAATCTTACTAAATAAGAAACCGACCAAGTGAGATTCTGGCCTTCATCTCTCTCTTCCTAGAATGCTCTTTAATTTATTCCCCAAATGCGCGAATTTTGAAACAAACTCTTACCTCCAAAATGTTTTCACCTAGATACAATATTGGGGTTCTTGAAACATAATAATGCAGAAGCACACCTGCATACACCTGGTGTTGCTTGTGTTGTTAGTCAGCAGTAGCCCTCACCGTCAACTGCACCATCAACTTGTCACCCTTTTCAAATAAAAAAGATTTCCATTAGACTCAATACAACTCAGTTTTCTATTGAAATATTAACTTTCTTCTTGAGATAATTAACCACACTAATAGAATCTTTTAGAAACTCAATATTATCATGGCAGTCAGAATGTACTATACCATCAAAAAGAAAAATAATTGTAGAGCAGATTAAGAGACTGGGACTATATGACGGCCAAACTTCAGATCCAATGGAATTTGAAACTTCTTTTCAGCCACATTTGTGTGTAATGAGCTTTGTTTTTAAAACAAGGTATTGTAAAGAGGCTTTACCACTATTTTTGAATTAATGATGCGACTTATAATTAATTACTTAGCTGAATTTTAAAATTTTTGTAAATGTCAACAGCATTTACAAAAATTAATGTAGCTACAGATTTTATCGGGTAAAGTTTGATTACCCGGTAGAAACAAGACTTGAGTGTACAAAAGTAAATTCTAATATTTATGTTAATAAAAATGTGAAATTTTAAGAAACTTACAATTTTAGTAGTTCATTTGTGAAGTAATCCTTTCCAGATTTCCTTTTGCCACTAAATAATAAAATAATACGTGGTCGTGACTCCATGTTTAGAAAGGAAATAAAAGTAGAATACTATTTTTCCTAGCAAGTGCAAGGTGTTTATAATATATTCAATATGTATGCAAAGGTATGTTTAAATTAATACCTAAATTTAAATATAAAGTGCTCCTGCTCATAAGCAATAATAAACTGTTTTAAAACTAGAAACCGTACATACATTTTGCAACATACATTTTTATTCTAAACTTAAAAATAATCAACAAACAAACAACAACAATTATCAGTTATTTACTCTCTGTCACTTTCTGCTTTCTGTGCAAAGAGTATATAATCACTACGTTTCTGTGTTTCTAAAATTCAATTCTGTCTGTCTGTCAAATAGTGTTCTGTGTTCTGTCTGTCTTTCACCGTTCACAGCAAAGATGTTGTATTAGTCTGTACCTATAGATGTATCACAAAATGCAGCAATATTTTATTCTTTCTAACACCTTCAAATTGCCATAAGATTGAAAGAGACATACATATATAATCTGTCGGGTCGAAGTTGAGTGAATGTCTCCATTTTGACTATACAATGCAAGCTAAAGTTATAGCGTATAATAGTGCTGTGCATTTTTATTGATAACTAGATATCGTTGATATAGATTTTAAATATATGACGGATAAAAAGTATGGCTAAATGCGTTTCGGTGTACTGTTTGGTTATTCAATATAAATAAAATGTGGGTGCGTACTGGTACTCGCCGCATTGCTAATCGGTTGTATGAGATTGTATGCAACCTCTCGCATTTATTTCACCAAAATATTTCAAAAGAATAGTTATTTTTTGAGTAGAAATATTTAGAATCCATCCTTAAGGGGTAGAACGGGAGTAGGATTTTATTACGAGAGAAAAAAAATTCGATAATCTTAAAGTTTTATTTTTAGAAACGATATCACAGATTGGATAATCTGTGATATCGTTTCATTTTAATCTGTGATATCGTTCATCTGTGATTCGTCAACATTTTAATTTAAAGACTTGCAGTTAATGTTGACGCTTGGGTATCCACGCATTTATTAGTAAGTTTTCTTTTTCTGAGTAATTTCTGAAAAGAAATAGTTTTTGGTTATAATTGATTCAAAAGATTTTCATGATTTTCATAGATTGAAGCATAACTTCTTTATAACTTATAGATATTACTTACTGGTTTACACGATGGTGGTAATTTTGGGAATATTGTCGGCACTGCATACGACTGTAGAATTTTACGCTGATATCCTTGGCGAAAGCAAGAATCTTCAAAGTTCATCCAGCATATTCTTGTATATTGCGAAGCTCTCCAATCGTCGGCTTTTCTTACATTTTTTGTCCACGTTTTTTTTTAAATCGATGTCGGTGGGAAATCTGTTATAAATTGATAAAAATTACTTTCAACCTGCAATGAATGCTAGAAATTGTCAACACTCTTCTAAAAATAAATTAGTTATCGATATCGATAAACTTATCAAGATCAGACTACAGCACTATAAAGCAAGACAAATGTCAAAAATTCCGATTAACTTTGGTTTTTGTAAATTTTAGTTATAAACACCAGCTTTTCTTTAAATAAATCAACCTTAGAGCTGTGTATGCATGTACAATGATTCATTTTTAGTAAATAATTATAAAAAATTGTTTACAAAACACCAAAATTAATGAGTGCGAGCTGTGCGACTTACCGGTGAAATGATATGTTTCCATTATTCTCCTTCAAAACACCCACTCTACTTGGACAAACGGGAACAGTATAAGCCATTCTTGGCAAGCAACAGATTTATGAAATCACACTTTCAGATTTTTAAGTATTTTAAATCACATAAAGCTAAACGCGCTTGTTAACCAGCATGATATAAAAAAATATGACGTTGCCTCTTTTATGGCGCGCAGCGTTTTTAGACGTCATATTCGGCTATTGTTATCTCTTTTTAACATATGACATGCAGCCATTAGAAAGACGGGTATCGAGTATCGAAGGAATCTTCAATTTTTATTGTTCCATCTATACACTAATACAATTATCTTATCTGCCACTCTGGATGCCAATGTCACTTTATTGACGGATCTATGATTCATCCTCTATCTACGATTATCAAATGAATTTTTGTAAATCATTAACTTTCAGCCTCTACGGATTAGCCCCAAAAAATTCAAAAAATACAAATTTTAAAATTTTGCTTTGATCAATCGTTTGTGAATCGTTTGTGAAAACACCTTTCGTTTCGTTTGTGACTACGTAGTTAATTAGAAATTTATGGAAATTTAATTGTTAATTAAGGCATACGGATAGACAACGATCTATGGCTGTAGCGTTGTCTATGGTTTCTTGTCTATGGCTGTTTATATTTCTGTACATATTAATTATTTCTTGGAAACAACGTTGTCACAAACATTTTTATCGATATATTCGGAATTCACAAACGATTTCCGATCGATTGACTACCCGAAAGCCTATCTTAAACGCATTTTTGATATTTTTAATAGAAAAAAAATACTATTGTATAATATTTATTATTTATTGCTTTATCTATGGTTCAGCGGTTTGCTAACTGCAAACTTGTGTGTGACATTGACACTCATGAGAATATATAGTACTTATTACTTCCATGCTACCAGTATTCTAGTACGTAGTGATTTAATAAGGTATAGTGATAGTGATTATATCACAGAACACTATTACTCCTAGTGGAGATTATATTCTCTTTGATACCTACCTACTGATGAGCCTAGCCTACTGATTTGTATTTTTATGAATAAATACAAAGTGTTACTACTTTTCGGCTTCAACCAGAAACTTTTATTTAAGCATACATAGCTAATGAATGTCTAATCAAACATTTTCTAGATAAAACTATATATCATATCCAACGCCATAACCTCGTGGAATGTACCTGGATGTGGAACCTTTTGTTCCTTTCCTTCTATGAGTGGGTACCTATGTTAAGTAACCCATCAACTGGAACAGAATCGGTCATTTCAAAAACCTCATAAGTCACTTAATTAAAATTTTTCAGAAATCAATAAAAACTGTTTTATACACAAACAAATGAGTTTTAAAGGACTATTTTATGTTCAAAAAATGAACATAAATAGCAAAAAATAAATAGCAACATAATTTGAGTGGCAAAAAATTAAAATAGCAAATAACCTTTACAGCTTATTAATAGAAATAATGAAAAAAACCTGAAAAACTGTTCTTGACTTATGTTTTAGCGTGAAATAGGGTTAGTGGTATATAATTTAACCAAAAAATTAGTAGTAATCATATTTTTTATTGCTTATAATTGAAAATTACATTTAAAAATAATCTTAATATCATTTTACATGTATTAATTTGTCATGTTTTAATATCGTTATGGTACATAGTCATATTCTCCATCATTCTCATCTGGGATTATCTTCAACATTTGCAGTTGGCCATCTAAAAATGTTGTTATAAAATGGCATATGCTCTTCCAGAATGCTATCTTGATACGCAAAACCATTTCCAGCAAAAAAAGCATGTTGGAAACCGTATACCCCGGCCATTATAAGAGTGCTGTTCTGACAGGTGTCAATTCCATACATTTTCTGTATCGTTTATTCGGAAATGAACTTTATGCAATGGACATAAAGAAATGTCAAAAACGCATTCATAGAATGACCTATGACTATAACCAAAGATGTTGTATTAATCTGTACTATAACTATCTACGATGATATGATTATGAAAAGCTGACAATATGGCGCCATCTGTTACTGCAGATTTTCGTAATTTCAAATTTGCTACCTACCTAAGAAAAGGTAATCTTTGTTAATTTTATGATCAACAGAGGGTACGATTTGGTAAAATATTTTTGTTAAACTACACAAAGTTGATTACAGATATCGCTACTTGTGAAATTAAGAGTTCGTCTTTATTAATAACACAAAACGAACTAGAAAATGTATGTTGATAATAATTAATAAAAATTTATGTCATAAATACCTAAATGTAAGAACTTATAAAAACTTTTTAATCGAATTTGGCACAGATTTCTTGTGGAAAATTTCATAGTCTGCCAATAGTCAAGTGACTGGTACTTAAATTACCTCGTTTTAAAGAAAAGCAAGAACAGGGTTTTATGGTGTTTACATAATTCATAACTAATACTTTACATATTGGTTATTAATTACTATTTGTGGCTATTCTCTTTATTTTAGCTAGGTATGTCGATCTAGGATCGTAGTTTATTAGATTAGATTTTAGTTATATCGATTAGATTAGAAGTTGGGTGGAAGGTAGGTATACATTTGGCAAAAGTTTATAGCATTCAAGCTTAGCAAACTCCTAGGAGTTAACATCCAACTAGGTATGTATTTATTTATTATCTAATATGCATAAATGATAAACCCCAAATTAATAAGTAGGTATATACCATGGCCATTAATTTTTAGTAATTGTGCTATGCCAACACTAATACTAATGTCTAGATGGGTAATTCAGGTAAATATAATACCTAGTATAGGTAAATCTTTAATTAATCCGGCCGGTCAATAAAATAAAATGTTCACTACTAAACAGATATCCGTGACTAAGTGAATGAATATTCGATACGCGCCGTATCGTATCGCCCACCGCATTATTGTACTCGCCATAACATATAACTATAAATAAAATGGTGCCGACACGAAAAAAATGGCGTTATTTGAATGCCGGCCGATAATTTAAATGTAGCAACAACCGCTTTTAGCTTACAACCTTAATTGACTTAAAAAATGCTTATCAATATTCGATACGCACTCAAACGGAGTAAACGCGTCGACAGCAAAGTAGGGAATACAACGTTAGCGACATACAACTCCGTACAAATTCACTAGTGAACTAGTGGCACTTGAGATGTTTCGGAATGTAAATGAAATTCGAAGCACGATGCACGCTCACGACTTTCAGAACAACTCCGGACATGACATTCCACGTTTCGTTGTAGATTAGAACGGGACGGATAGCGAGTCGGTCGACGAAAAAAACGAGACGAGAGACCGCGGAGCCAGTCCACGTGGACTACTTAATATCAACACAGGAGCAACGACCAATAGAAAACGGTACCACTAATGTATTTCTCACCTCCGCACTCACACCAACGGCGGCTACCATTCGCAATCACTTTAAACGAATATCATCTTTACGACGTACCCAGTAGGGTTTAGAATCTTACGGTGCTGTGACTCCTTGTTCTATTTTAGAAATGACTTACGGAAACGTGCCAATGTTAATTTATCGCTTATCGTGTGTACGTATAGTTTAATTTTGAATGTTCGACGATCTGCGGTTCTTGAATTTAAAACGATTCCCAAGAACACGGGCGCAACTTGGCGAAGGTTGGAGGAGTCCGCGGTGCAAACTGCATCGTCACAGTGCCCCCTCCCGTCCTCTCACCCCGGTACTCCCTCACCCCACTCCCCCTGTCCTATTGTACTAAGTGTGTGTGTGTGTGTGTGTGTGTTCAGTGTGTTCTGTCCGAGTCAACTGTTATGCTGAGGCATGAGGTTTTCATAGCGCTCAAAGAGGTGTAGCCGCTACACTCGACATTCGCAATATTTTGTTGCAATATGTATCTAGATATTATCTTAGATCTTAGTCTTAGTCTTAGATAGATCTTAGTCTTAGATAGAAGTCAAACAGAGTAGGAATGTAACCTACACACTGGATATTAAGTAGATACTGGTATTATTTTTCAATGGTTAGGTTAATGTTAACAAAGACCGAAAAAAATCTTTAGTTGACTTGGTGCAGGCACTATTATTTATTCTGTGGTGCAGGTAGGTAATAGAAGTAGGTAAGTGGCTTTTTGTAAATTCGCCACAAAGTAAATTCGCCCACTTTTCTATAATTAAATAAACAGGTAAACTACCTACCTAGGTACAGATACATACCTAAACCAGGTTTTTCTATAAATAAGTCCAGGTATATGTATTTAGATTTTTCCGTAGGTAAGCCTGTAGAGACCTAGGTTTATCTGTAGGTAAACCTAATAGATATAGGCGCCTATTTAAGCCTACATCTACCTATACCTAGAGGCGACTCTAGCTCATGTAGCGCCGTGTGCAATCAATACCCTGGCGCCTTCTCAATCAGCATGTTAAAACTCATTTAATATGTCTTAGATATTTTTGGTTTTATAACATTTTAAATGCTAAAAACTGTTGGCCGCTCGTGGCGCGCCTGGCTTTGCTACCACACCCGGCGTTGGTCATAACATGGTGACAGTCTTTGAGAGCGTCGTTCCCGCGAACGACACAAGCGTTGCGAGCGGAAAAGGCACTTGCTCGGCGCCCCCTAAGACCCTATGCCCGTATGCACGGCACACCCTGCATTATAGGTAAGCATATCTCGTCCTTTTCTTAATGTTACCTTCATAAAACATTGGCATTGCATAAAACATTGGTAAAATAACTGTCAGAAATTAAAATTTGTTTTTTGTCAGTGTTATTTTGAAATGGATTCTGTTTGAGTCAGTTTGAGTGGCTTGCTAAATTATTCATAGGTAGATTAAAAAAAGATTGGTGTAAAAAATCAATCTGTATCTTATTGTTATTGTGTATATTCTTTGTTTTTATTATTATTAATGAGTCTATAAAATCGGCTGGTAACCAAAGATTACTAATATTATAAGCATAATACCTTAATGTGAAAGCAAGTTTGTTTGTTAGATACTCTTTATTTATTCAAGTAGATACCACTCAACAGAATGTCATGAAATTTTGTACCTACATGTAGGTACTTAGAGGTACAGAAAAGGATATTACCTATGATATACCTTTTATGCAGAAAACACTACCTACTGCGTAGGACGAATTCTAGTTATAAATAATAAACAAAGTCAACGCAAAACGTTGACTATCTACGTAAGTGGAGAGGTATGTTCTGTTATTGCAATAAATAGGTATTTAATTTGATTGAACAAAAAAGCAAATTTAAAGAAGCAGGCTATCATCTAGAAAAATGAAACGAGCACAAGCAGCCAGCCAGCCACTAGCTTGTTTTACACGTCTGTAGTTATTTGATTTATGGTCGGGTTATTTGTCCGGGACCTCCCTCTGCGATAGAAAAAAAACAACAAAAGGCGAAACAGACTTTTATATTAGGATCCTACAGATGTTGGATGGATATATTTATTTGAATACGTGCTCATGTCGATATCTTTACGATTATACAAAACGTATTAACATTTTTATCATTAAAAAAAAGTTCTTTAAACATTGAAATGAATTATGTAATTAACTACCACTTTTCTATTAGGTAGGTAGGTACCCCTAACTCGTATACCTACCTGTGCCCGTACCTACCCTAACTAAAATTAAACTACGTCACATATTATAAATTGTTAAAATTGTTGTTGACGGTTGACGGTATAAAAAACTCTTTAAATTCTTAATTTGACTTTTTTGTCAATCAAAATCTATAATCTATAAAAAAATAGGACACTTACATTGCTTTACATATTTCGTCAGGTGTTATGTTATATCTTTTATATTTCAACTCGGGCACCAGCTGGTAAATTATAAAAAACTTGTAAGTTTGGATAAACTTAATCGTAATCTCCGAAAGCATCTACCTACTTCAGAATGAAGAGATTTAGCGTGCATTAACGCACAGACAAACAGATAAATCGACAAACAGACAAAAACTCTAAAAACTAATATTTTTTTTACCCGACGGTAACATAAGTATAGGTACCTACGACGTGTACAAATAGTTTTTTTTTTCTATTTTGAAAAAATATTTGATGTAGATACAGGACACGACTCGTTTACGATTTTATTATAATTATATAGATGAACCAATACAGGTAACAAATATGGAACAAATAGAAAGACAAGATTCAAGTGGGGATGATCTGATCAGCGTAGGCGCGTATCAGTATCAACTCATAATCTATTCATATTTGGCGAACGGGTTTTCGACACCCGACACGGCACGCGGCAGATATACGCATGCATTATTCATCACAAACAAAAGGGAATTAATGCCGGAATAAAATACTTTTAATTTCCCTATGGGCGCCGCTAATCGGACCGGCGTCGATGGAGGGCACCAAATCTCCCTTTTTATTTTACCTATGCGAACGCAAATCCGGCAGGAAAACGCCGGGAACGATCGGGGGGCGTGCGGTCACGCGCTCCGAATTAGCACCCCGCACCCCGCATCGCGCCCCGAATGCACCCCGCGCCCCGCGCGCACATCGTCCTCACTTGACCCGCGAGGTGTCACCGAACACGTTACCTAACTCCGAAAAAAAATAACAGGGGGTGAGGGAAGTGCTGGCACACCGAACCGATACAGACAGCGCCAACACACCGCGACCCCAGGGAAATGGATTTGTTTTTCAATCTCCAACCCTCTAAGTACATTTCAAATATATTTTCTGCGTAAGCGACTAACATACCTCACTATAATTAACTACCTACTAGCCTATCTATAGATAGTTAGATATCAACCTACTACAGCGGACGACAGTATTGACGTGCCTCTTGGTTGAGTAGTTAAAATGTTCGCTTTAACGCTCCGTCTCAGGGGTCCTGGTTCGATTCCCGACTGAGCCAACTTTGGAAATGAACCTTTCATAGTTGGCTTTGGTCTGGATCTAGCAAGTAGTGGCAGGGCACACTGCGTTCACAGTCATTCAGGTAGCCCGTAGGCTTGCCAAATGGAAAAACTGAATTATCTGGGCAAAATTTCAAAAAGTCGAGATCTTGGGGTTATCGTCGAGACAAATAATATATCAAAATTATTAAATAATGCCAAAAAAACTTAAATTTTTTGCGAATAGCACCTACTCTGATAAATTTTAAAATAACAGTTTACATCAAAATTCAGTCTTATTATTAACTCGGCTTTTATTTAATTAATGGAAATGTGATTTCTCTCTTTGGTGTACAAGTTATTCAACAGACACTAACAGCTTGTAGGAAGTGATTTAGAAACTGCGCGGTCATTTTTAATTTATTATTTGTTAACGATTTTACTAGAAACTGTTTGTCGGGACATTTTGTATTTTCTCGGGAGTTTGGACATCAAATAAAATGTCGGGACAATCCAGACGAATTCTGACCATCTGGGCAACCCTAGTAGCGCGTCAGGCGGCACATAATGTTATGCTATGACACAATAATTGTGTGCTGTTGTGTTTCGTTGAATGAGTGAGGAATGCCAGAGCCCATTTCCCTATCTCTCTAATCCATTATCCTTAACGCACTTGCAGCACCTAGTGACGTTGCTCTTGCTTGTGTTATAGATGACGGTTGCTACCAAACCATTGTCTGACGAACTTAACATAAAAAAGCGATGATAGCTCTGCCGGGGTGAACCCGATTCTGAATATTTCAAATTCATTTTAAAATTAGGCCTTTGGAGGAGTAGTTAGGGTGCTTGCTTTAACGCTCTGTTCTAGGGTTCTCGGGTTCGATTCCCGGCAGCGTCAACTTTGAAAAATAACTTTTCAAATTTGGCTCTGGTCTGAATTTGGAAAGTAGTGGCAGAGCACACTGCGTTTCGCAGTCATTTGAGCAGCCCGTTTGGCGGCAGTAAGTAATCACACCCCCTTACAGAAGACCACCGTGAAATAACAGCACTTGTCCTGTTGTGTTTCGGTGATTTAGTAAGGGATTCCAGAGTCCATTTTCCTATATAATTTCTTATCCTTAATTCTACTGTAGTCGGCAGCGTAGGTACTTGCAGCAGCTGTGGCGTTGCTTGTGTTATCGGCGAGGGTATAGCCACTTACCATCCAGTGGACCGTCAGCCTGTCTGCCGATCTTAACATAAAATAAGCATTTTTATCAACTCAAAATCTAAAAGACATTAGTTCCTAAACTAAAATTTGTAAATCAATTGGAGTTATAGCAGTGGCTTAAACCGCTTAATTTGGCCGAATAATAAACATCCTTATTGAGTCTATTTTATAGTGACATAAGCCCACCAGACCGTCAGTCTGTCTGACGATCTTTACATAAAAAAGCGATGATAGTTCATACTTAAATACCTAAGACATTTTTATCAACTCGTTAGATGTTAAGATATCGGTACTTAGTATAATCTTTAAGTCAATTGGAGTTATAGCAGTGGCTTAAACCGCTTAATTAGGCCGAATGCAGTATAATAAACATCCTTATTGCGTTTATAGTGACATAAGCCCATCGCACGTTTACACTTCCGTCGAACAACCGCGAGTAGATAAATGCGAACCACTAATTGCCTCACAAACAGCCATAGGATGGACCGCAAACACTAATTGGTCTGTTCTGTACAAGGCAGTGCAGCTGGCGAGCGGCGGAGCGGACGGTTTTAGCATAAAAACAATGACTCACATTGTACTAACACTTATCAAGTTATCATCGCGCAAATTGCCACTCCGCAACGTTTCCTTACGACTAACCGTTAATTTACTAACAATGGTTAACTCTTCAGGCGCTTTGTCTAAACTGTTATTGACATTTTGTTAATTCCTTCGTCAGTGCAGAGATTATTTATTTATTTATTTGTTTAAGAGTTGTCGCATTATACTAGCTGCTGCTCGCGAATTCCACACGAGCATAACTTTTTTATGAAGACAAGTTTGACAAATTAAATTTTTCAAAATGAATTGAAAAGGTTGAATTGAAAGGTATATAGGTATCTACAATGAAAAATCTTATCTATTTAAAAAAAGTATTTTAATTAGGTAAGCCATAAACAAAAAAATACATAATTCTGACAATATTCTGTTTATCCTAATTGAGAGTTTACTTCATTCTGAAGTAGGTCCTAATTGAGAGTAAATGTGTGTATGTACCTACCTATATATTGATTATTAGGTAAATTGTCCGTATGTTTCTGCTCATTACAAATGTAATCATTAATTAGTAATATCTACTCAATGAGACTATAATATAGTCCATTATCATTAATCGCAATTAGAATTTGTAGAGTGGAAGACTAACAAAGCCGTTATGCGACTTTGTTAGGTCGTTGAGCTTTTGTCGTCAATTATGATTCTGTTTTTGCTATCACTTAACGGATTAATTTTGAGACGTTCAATAAGCAATTAGAAGGAAATTAGCTAAATCATTTTGCAATTGCAATCAGCGGAGCAAGATGTTGTGTATTTAATAAATCGAAGAAAAGTATTTTTGCTCGCTTGTCTATCATGGGTGCTTATTAATAAATGAAATACTTTGAAGTAGGTACATTAAAATTACCTTTTAAGGCAAGGACTGACGTCATACCGAGCACACTTTTACTAAAATATAAGCGCAACCAAATAACCTATGAATTAGGACCCAATTAGGTATTGCACAACAAACTTTTTTGCCACGCCACAGGTGCTGCAGCGCTGCCGCCCTTAGTAGGATAAAGAATAAGGAAATAGGCTCTGACATCTTAGGTACTCACTCACCGATAAAAAGGAGCTAAGGTACTCGACCAATGGGCTGGCACCTAGTGTAAAATTGGTGGGCTCAAATTGCCTAAAATGCAGCAATGTCGATGCAGCTATTTTTGAAAATCTAGTACATGATCGTTGACGTTCTAAGGTCCTAAGACCAAAACTGTTCGAAAAAAAAAAACACTAGTAATTTCGCTCTATACCCTCTTGTTTCCTTTTTTACGAGACCAAAATATTTCTTTCAATACCCGATTGCGTTATACAAGAAAAAAAAATCCGAAGGCTTTTTTCTGATGCTTCTGAGAATTTTACACGGTTGATTTTGAAATTACCAGTTTTTTTAAACATCTCATTCTTGAGGTCTTTGACAGTAAATTTTAATTGTTAACAACGTATTTTTGTGTAGCTAGATATTTTATTGTTAACTACGTTAACTAGATGTAGCTGAGTCCGCAACGTCGTACGCGTTGGTATTCGGTATAGCGTGTAACTTTTTTGTTTGTAAACCAATTGGAATGAAACAAACACTAAGTGATACGGGAGGCTTGCTACAATATCTACATCTGTGGAAACCGCATGCAAATCGGTTAAGCCGTTTCTAAGATTAGCGTGCACAAACGCACAGATAAACAGACAAAAATTCTAAACTCTATTTTTTGACCTCGTTAACATGAGTTGTGTACAATTTTTTTTTTTTTGAAAAAATTACTTAACACGGCTCGTTTACGATTATATTATATGTTGGCACCTATAGATTTAATTGACTTTTCATTTAATTGACTTGACTACAACGTGGAGAATTAATTGGAGATAGGTACCTACCTATACGTGTATTATACATAGCTAAATTAGTAGGTAACCAACGCTGAATAAAAACCTATGGAATATGGTGATGGTCTTTCCAGCAACTTCTTTCGCGTATCTTTATTAATAAGTGTTATTCTGATGTATAAACATGCATCAGAATAACACTATAGATAGTTTATTCCTTAAAGAGTATCTAACAAATATCTTATTCTCAAAAAGTTTCGTATTTATAGTACTAGCTTTTGCCCGAGTATGTGAAGTTGGCCCCCCATCCAGTTCAATAATCAATTTTTCTTGGAAAATAAATAGAACTATTGATATAAAGTATAGAGAACTACAGAACTATGTGGGGGGCAACTAGAACTCACGTCATTTTATTTTATCACGATATTGGGGCGCCAACTTCACATACTCCTTTTGCCCGCACTTTCTTCCGAATAGCCAATGAGTTATCTCGGTGTATTCACTTAAAGTTTCATCAAAATTTTTGTGTAAAAAAACTAACAAACATCCACCCATCCTCACAATCTTTTACATTTATAATATTAGTAGGTTTAATAGAATTGTAAGTTAATAATGTAATAAAGTATAAGAGAGTCTTTGGTGAGTACCTACCTACGTGGAGACGTAAAATTGTAAGTTGGAAATTTTCACGCCCCTCGAGAGATGTCGCTAGTAATTGCGGGCGCCTGGGCGGTAAAAATACGTGCGGGTATTTCCTGTCTCCGCCGCGGCGGAGGGAGGTAGCGATAAATAACTCAGTTTGCGGCCGGAGGGCAGAAGGGGTGGGGGTGCGACGTTATTTGTAGGGCTCGCGTGTGAATTATTCGTGGGTTCACGCGCGCTGTTTGCCCGCATCTCGTGGAGTGCGAGCGCCGACCCTAGTTAATGAAATTTCATATCACTCTCCGCCGTCTCGGCTCCATTGTTGCTGCAGTGGTTCACCACTACACCACCCCTAACTCTGAATAGCCGACACCTTATCAGCTCGATTGTTAAATTGTTATGTCATGCGATGCGAGCTATTGTTCACTCTACGCATAGACACGTATGTAGGTAGCGCCACGACTATTAAGGCCAAGAACACACATTTGCAACTAATCGTGTAGAAAGGCATTGCGTTGACACGTTGTATAAGATGCCGGATCTAAAAATGGCGGTGGTCTACGCAATTACATAATCAATCCTAATATTTATAAAATCCTTTGTCCTGACTGACTACCTATATCGTGCTGGTCGCCCGTCCACCGTTATTAGAAAGAAAGAAAGAAACATATTTTTATTGAAACGGACACATCATCATGCACACAATACAAGTTTAACAGAAAATAAAATATAATATTTGCCAGTGCATGCATAAATGCCCCGCCTCAAACGGGCACCTAACTCAGCACATTGGTGCTGTGCGTGTTACAGGCCACATAGATCTTCCGTTGGGAACCTAACTTTGGCCTCACGGACGTCACGGCGGGTCGCTAGTCATAAATAAAATAGGTCCCAAAACTGATCCCTCGTTCAACGACTGCCTCACCAGCACAAACACTATTAGCGTCAAACCAGTTATTTTTACATATTGACGCCGGCCCCTTAAATTAAACAACAAAAACATCTGAGGTGCGTCGTATGATTGAAACGGACAGGCACGTGACTTACCATGAGATTCGGGCATCCTTAGGCATAGGCATGAGTCAAATATAATCGATCCTACACAAACATTTAGCTGGGAAAAGCTGCACACAATTTAAGATTGGTGCAATGCCATGTTTACCAGATTCAACGAAGGGGCGTTAAATTTGGTGTGGTGGGACCAGTGGCGTGCGTTTCATAAAGACAAAAAGACACTGCCTACCCTACGTAACTCTGATATAAATGTTTTTAATCTTGTTCTGATACATACCTAATAATAGTAATAATATTTTATCTACGTGTTTTTACTTACTCTTAAATTATCGATAATTATTAAAAATTAGCTCCACCTGTCGAGTGTTGGTGGTATCATCACAGTATCATGTATAAATTGACACTACACTTTCGTTTCGCATTGCGCAGCACTAGCGCCGCTAACGGGAAAGACACAAACTACAGTGGTATTACAAAAAAAAAATACTAAACTATGTCTCAACACGTGTTTTGTCAAACAGCGTCTAATGACATTTGTATACAATTTCACAGTTTAAACCCTGCCTCAAATAATGTTTAACCTTCGCTATTACAAAATAGTGTTTGTCCTTTGACTTACCAAAACATCGCTAGGCAACCTATAGGCAACCAAATGTTGCTATTTTAAAATTATAATATAGCAAATAGTAACAATAAAATAGCAACATTACAAAACGTTCGTTCAACTTCATTTGGTTCAATCCGAAACGTTCCTTTCTATGCAAATTTGTTATGTGCTAATAGAATATCCTACGCAGAAAATATTTTAAAATTATCTATATATAAATAAAACAGTGACGTGTGTGATTATAAATTAATTATTGCTCTAAATACACCGCCACAAGTATGTTTTGGAACCAAAACTTAAGTGTATAATGAGTACATTGTACACATAGAACAGTGATCGGTTGAAAGAATAGAATGTGTTTATCGAGACTTGTCAATCGTCATTACTCATTGTCAAAAGAGAATAATATAAATAAAAATTATGGAAAAAAATGGACAATTGCAATATTAAAATAAAAATTCGTGAACGTGAAGAAAATTGGGTTCAAGAATAAAAGGTAAAACAACCCGATATTTCATCATAATCATAACCACACCACTAAATACAACTTACGAAAATTAGAGACAAAGCAGTAGACTAACTTTGAGTCTTCGACAAGTATTGACATGTATTTAAATATGAAAACTATTATTTAAACCGTGCCTAACTCTAACTGCTTAAACACGCTTTTGTAATAAAAAAATTTTTAGACACATGTTCAATGTATGTTTATCTTTTTTGTAATAACACTCGCGTGTCTAAATGTTTATATGTGTGCTCTCGTATCAAACGCTTTTAATGGGTGTGTGTTCCTATTAATACGTAGTACACAATGTCACAAATAACGCAACAAACGCACACACAGAGTAGACAGTGCCTTTTCACGACGAAATACGTCGCTTACCGAACTCTTCTGATCGCTGGGCTTATAAGGCGACTGTTTTAAAAAGTAACATTGTTTCGTATAAATTTTCGTTAAATAAGGCACAACACCAATTAGTACTATTACCTTTTCTCGTATTATTTTTTTTAAATTGAGAAAGTCGCCATTGTTTGTTTGTTTTGGTTGTGATCTATGACAACAGGTATTTTAAGATTCTAATATTGATAGTAAGTAGTACTTATAAAAATGGATAAGACCGATAATATTCACTGTGAAAGTTGTTGAGGTGGTGTGTGATACAATGAAATTAAAAAATGATACGTTTTCAAAACTATCTTTCTGTGAAAAAATTAATGAAAAAATGAAACGCCTTCCCAACTTTTACGCAGACATATTTACTGAAAGATAGACGTGTAGATTTAATATATAAATAATAAAAAAAAACTATAGATCCGTATATTCACACCACAATCTTTTCACTGCTATTTAACTACATATATTATATTTTGCAATTTTAAAAACATCAAACAAACGCGCCGAAACATCTGTAAATTGATATGTCTATAAAATCAGTCACTCTATGGATTTTTGAGGTGGAAATGGCAAATTACCTTCATCATTATTTAATAGACAAAACTACGAATCAAAACCAACAGCAGCATTTTTGGTAAGTTTAATAGCTTTAAAAAAAATTCTGCCTACCCTGTCTAAAAACTCTGTGCACGCCACTGGGTGGGACATAGGTAATGACAGGGTGACGAAACATGGATTTATTTCTACAATTCCAAAACAAATCAGCTATAGAGCGTATATTATATGGCTCTTTCAAGATGAGCCGAAATCAACCAATCCACCATTATTGTTTAAATTTTTGTAAAAAAATCTAAAAAAGCGATAGGTAATAATAATATTCGACTAGGTATTTTGCAGACATTTTGTTTAATTTACGTGTTTAATTAAATAGTTTTTTTTTTTTCAGTAAATGAATATTAAATTATCTATTGTATTAGTGATAAAAAATTATATCACAAGTTAAGGAGACATTCAGATTAAGTTTCTTTTGTTTTTAAAATACTTGCTTACAATAACATAATAATTCATCAATTGATCTGTCGAGATAACTTGAAATTTATGATAATAACAGATAACAGTTTTAGAGTAGATAAGGTAATTTTAACATTTATTAGTCATCACAAGTCTCAAAGTTGCAATTCATAGTGTGTTCTGGCCCTTGACTATTGTAATTTTGATTTTTTACAGCTTGATATTTTCATTAAATGATTGTCATTAAATGACCTATTGCAAAGTTACACAATTTAGGGCAGTTACTTCTGAAACCCTACTTTTTTTCTGCATAAAAGGTAGGTAGGTACCCCCTATGTGCTCCTTACAAGATGTAATGCAAAATTTCCTAATTATCAGTTGAGCCTATCATCATATTTGAGCGTAAGAATTGGTTAAGATAGAATTGCAAAAAATTGCAATATTAGGAAAAAAATAGTAGCGATAGGTGTCGACTAGGGTTTTAATTTTTTTTTTTTACTTTTAACCTAGTTCTTGGATTTTATGCAACCGTGCCCAAACACGTGGGTAGGTATTGTAACCAATAATAAATCAAATCTGGGATTGGGAAAGGGACGAAACAATAATTCTACACAAGTACATATAATATAAGATATAGTTGCAGCAGTTACAGGCAACAGAATAGGTGTGCGCGAGTGCACAACAACAGCCCAATTGACACAGTTGGAGCGTGTGGCCGTTCACGCATTGCTGGCCAAATATTTACTCCACGGTTCGGTTCTATTGTGGAGGAGACGTGGGACTGTCTGCGTCACTATCTCGTTATGTTACTCATGTAACACTCGCTCAAATAACTTCTCGGTAAATAGTTGCGGCTGCAATAAATTAAGCACATTGTCGCATGGTTAACACACTATTGTTTGCTTTCTTACGGAGTTTTATTCTCTACACTACACTACAAGTATACATTGGCAAACGTGACATGAGATTTTGTGGGCGTAAACATCTGTATGATTAAAAGCTGTATTTTAAAAGCTAATTATTTCCGACGGATTCGCTCGAGTTCATTTACTTATTGACAGAATTCGAAACTAATTTTTTGTATGATATAAAACGTATCAACCGAATGTGTTAATATTTATATCCACAGTTAAATGCCCGTCTGGCGGCAGTAACCAACCCCTCACTAGACCACCCTGAAACAACTCGGCTGAACATAGGTACCTACCTATAACCTACCTAACTGCACAATCTCACCGGGAGTTTGTTGGGATGCCAGAACTCATTTCCCTATCCCATTTCAATTCATTATCCTCAGACCAACTGACGTCTGCGCAGCCCTGGATTTGTCAATAGGCCGTATAGGCCATGGCCTAGGGGCGGCGGATTTTAGAGGGTTTTCGCACGCTTTCAGAAGCCATCAAATTCTTGTGCGATAATAAATGCAATAATAATAATAATTACCTAATAAAGGCCTAGGTCTACCTAGGCCACGAGGAAGAGGCGGCACAAAGTGAAGGGGCCTATACTCAAGCAAAGTATAAATCCGGCACTGCGTCTGCGACGCCACTGTCAGTAGGTAGGTACTTGTGTGAAGTTGCTTTGTGTTAATAAGCAGCCACCTACCATCACATAGATAAACGAAAAACTTAACCATCGTACCTAATACCTACTTAAATTGGCAAGTCAGCTAACTCCAATTTCAATAAACTTTTCAGGCGACACAATATACTTTATAATTTTTATAGACTAACTTATAAGGAAATCTAAAATCACGGTAAATAATACCTACTTCTACTTTTGCTGTTAAGTATTTTTGATAATGTGCAATTTTTTTATATTATTAGGTAAGTATTTCCGAGCTCATATAACCCAAATCTTTTCAACGTTCGAGTGAATAGGCATCTTCTGGGTGATCTCGCTCCATCTTCGGCCTCATCCTTCCTACATGGATAGATGCTGGTCAAGAGCAAACCCATCTATAATAAAAAAAAAAAAAAAAAGTTTAGTCAATAAAAAAATAACGTAGGTAAGTGTTTATTCAAATGGAATTAGCTGAATTGCCAATCAAAGTTATTATTACAACCAATGTCTACATATTATTGCATCACTTAAAGTCAATAAGTCTTAAGTGATGCAAGGCATTTAAAGTGTTCTCAAAGAAACCTATTAAAGCCTACCTATCATATAGGTACTTATTATTAAACCATCTTAAGTCGAGTCTATAAATGTACCCAGAACCAAATAGGATCAGATGAGAGTTAGTTACGAACTCATTTAGCTAATGACGTGAGAACGCCACATGAAGGTGCAAATCAGTGTTCTAACGCGAAGAGAAACCCGCCAATCCGCCACACATCGCACGACAACTTGTTCAGCGGCTATGGACACGCGGCCTGTGAAAAACTTACCTTACCCAACTGCTCAACAACCATTATATTGAAACCTTTTTTAAATGTAAGCCTTCCATTAAAATCATTACCCCATATAGGTACGTTTCTGACAGTCACAATATTACCTTATCGTTATAATAGGTGGATGTGTATGTACACGGTGTGTTTATGGCTTATAAATCCCAAAAGGGAATTAGAAGCCGCTAATACGAACAATTACCTACACTTTAAACATATTACTAAAATTGTGATATTATTATGTGTTTTGTTAAAGTTAAGTATGTAAACATTACCTATAGTGCCACATAAAGTTAGGTATAGGTACCTATATTTACTTTTGTCTTAACTACAGATAATTGGCAAAATGTGGCACTAGGTATCTAATGATAACCATGTTGCCATTATAAGGTTAAGTAAGTTTATTAAATATGTATAATCGTGTCACACTTTGCCAATAATTGCCAATATATGTTATTTTTCTATTAACGAAATGTCTATGTTAGGTATGTCTATAATGTTTACTTACTTGACATTAACTTGGTGTTAAGGTTAAGTAAGTTTAAATTACAATGCCACACTTTGGCATTAATTTCCTATATGTGGCATTTTGATATAAACAAAGTGTAGTGTTATAGCTAAGTTTACTTACTTAAAATTAAATTTAGGTTAATGTTAAGTAAACATAGTAGGTATCACACGTTGCCATTAATTACCTGTAATATGGTATTTGGCCATTAATTTATTAAAGTGTGGCATTAGGTACCCTATATCTATAATGTTTATTTACTTAACATTAATTTTGTGTTAAGGTTAAGTAAGAAACCTAAGTGAGTTAAGTGGGATTTTGTCATTAATAAAATATGGTATTACCTACCTATATCTATTTTTCTCACTTAACCTAATCTTTCTGTTAAGTATTTGCCTACCTAAGATAACATCATGGTGCCATAAACAAATTATTAATTTATTACAAATTACCTACTTACAATAATTCATGGCAATCACCATACTTATTTGAACTATGTTCTCATAAGTTAGTAGATAAAATTATATTTTTTAATTGCATAATAATGGTTTTTAATAAAATAGTAAATAGGTATTTATTTATTTCCTTTTTTATTATTAGTGTGGTAGGCAGGCTAACCGTCCACTCGATACCTAATAGATGATTGGCGTTGCTCATGTCGAGCAACAACAAAGAAGGGTGCAAAAATTTGTTTAAAGCTCGCTTGAAGAATCAATATCAATACCAATTATTTATCGGTGAAACGTTGGTATACGTAATTGTATTAATGAATATCTATACATTTGTGTAGGTATTTTTAATATTTAAAAAGGAAAATTATAGTACCTAAGTATTTCAAGAATAATATGGCACCTCTAATATGATTTGCCTTTATTCCAAAATGTTTAAAAAAATGAGTAGGTCAGACCAAGAAAGCTGTGCATAGTGCGCTGCTATTAGCCGCGAGTGATTCTAATTGAGTTTGTGGGAACACTTCCGCGAGACAGACCGCGGCCGCAAGCGCACGGCAGTGACGGCAGCGCTACATGGCTACATCTCGCGGGCGCTTTGTTTGTTTACACACCGCATCGCGTCCTCTCCGCCACTATTAACGATGAATCAATATGGCAGTCGATAGCAACTTTAATAGAGTGAGCGAACCGAGTCGAGCGCCCTCATTACCCCCGCAATTAGCGCACGGTGCGCTCCCGCCGACGACGCACCCCGCGCCAAAAACGAATAAAAAGAGCTGCCCTCAAAATGGCCGCCGCCCTGCCCTCCACCCCCGCGCCGCTTCGTGATTGCATCCCCGCAGCTCTTATAAATATGGCCGTATTCCTCCCGCCTTTACTGATTGCCCGTATACCCCCCGGTCTCCCCCCGCGACCGCGCCGCCGGCGTCTGAATAGATAAACGAGTCCACGTGGACTGCCGCGCTTATAAAAATCCACTCGACCAATCGGGCTCGTTCCGCGCGCCGCTGCGGCCAATCGCGGTGGGGAAACGCGTGTAACTCCGCCCTTAATAAGCGATCTCGCCGGGTGGGCCAATGGCGCGGCCCGATTCGAGCGACAGTGTTCACGACGTCGAAGCGGTCCACGTGGACCGACGCACACATGGGCGCGTATAATGGGCTCGAGTGGAAATAGCTATGACGGCGAAATGTGCGACAGCGAAAAAATAAAATGCGGTCGGTCGGTGCGGCGCGGAGCGAGCGAGCGAGTGGGTGTAAACAGGGGATATTTCGGTGAAGCTCGTTCATTATTATTGAATGCGCGGCGCTAATGGCGAGTCTCGGGTCGCGGGTCGCATCGCGATGCCACTATGCCCACCGGCCGAGCGAGTAGCCACCGATCGAGGCTACATAAACACCCGCGCATCTCCGCAACAAATATTTGAGTGCACATTAAATTCGACTTGTTTGTTTGCGATATGTAATTTTCAGTGTCACTGAACACGCGCTACCTGGCGGCGATATATAGATAAACAGATCGTTCCGACGTGTTCCGACCTAAAGGCTTGGACAGTCGGCCGCATATAACTTTAAAAAAAATCCCAATAAAATGTCTATCATTTGATTCATAAAATAACGAGCATGATATAAAATAAAATCCATTCATATCTTTACGGGTTACATTTAACCATTTAAAGGTAAGTATAGACAGACAGACATGAGGCATTCGTTCCGAGTATGTTGTATAGCTACAAAAAATGCCATTGTTCAACAGGTAGGCAAAGTAATCAATTCTCATAAATAACTCACAAAAACTAACTGTGAATAATAACGCAACTCGCTTTAAGAAAAGGGTATAAACCTATATAAAAAGGTATAATTGCTATTATATAAGCTATTACCTAAGTAGGTACGTACTGAGACAATTTGACGCCTCTCAATAAACCTATTACTATTT
Organism: Bembecia ichneumoniformis; assembly: GCA_910589475.2. Lineage (NCBI taxonomy): Eukaryota > Metazoa > Arthropoda > Insecta > Lepidoptera > Sesiidae > Bembecia > Bembecia ichneumoniformis. The sequence continues at coordinate 11,075,042 of OU342533.1, read as the reverse complement.
ACCTATACATATTACCTATACATACATATAAGAGGTATTTTATTTAATTACCTAGATATAGGTAACTAAAGTAGATAAGTAGGATCTATCTATACATACGTACCGTGAACAAAGATCGTATCTTGGTAATTTTGGTGACATTCGCAAACTGTGGAAGCAACGAGCCGCAACAAAAACCCGACGGCCGTTTCGTTTCATTGTGCTTTTTGCTTCTTTTTAATTCATAATCGCGCCGTTTTGTACCAGGTTCACATGTCTTTACTTTGTTTTGCTCTACTTTATTCAGTTAGGTAGGTACTTAGCTATAAGTAGGAGGTACCACGAGATACCTAAGGTTATATATGGTAATAAATAAACATAAGGCACTTATTAACATTTCACACCAAACGCAACTAAGCCAGATGCAGAGAAAGGAAGAGATGTAGGTATTAGGTATGCAATGCAACATTAATATATTAGGTATATATATAGTAAGTATCTACCACTAGCTTTTGAACGTGACTTCGTCCGCGTCTCTTTATAAAATATTATTCCTAGAAAACGGCAATTTTGTATGGAGGGGAGGGTGTGATAGCCTATGTTACTCGCTGATAATGTAGCTTTCTATAGGTGAAAGAATTTATAAAATCGGTCCAGAGTCTTTGAGTTTGTTCATTACAAACATACAAAAATACATTACCTAACAAATCTTTTCTCTTTATATTAGTATAGATTACTATATATAGATAATATCTAGGTACCTACCTAAGCTATAAAAACATATACATAGTAGGTACTAATAAATATAATTTTCTGTAGTGTCTGTAAAAACTCTGTAGTGTCATGTTGCACTGATAATTCAATATTCTTAGTATCCTTTTGCAGTGCTTAGTCAGCTACGAGTAAGTATTCATTATTTAGTGGCTTTGCTTTAATTTCTTATTCTATATAAGGTACCTACGATTACCTATAAGATTTATAAAACATGATATAATTATGTATCTTGCTTGACCTAGGTACTCGTATAATAATATCTTAGGAAAAAACTAAAATGAAATAGGTAGGTACATATCTCAATAATTTTGTTTTATAATTTTATTGCTATTTGTGCCCATTCATACTTATAGGAACTTAAAGATAGGTTCATACATACTTTTTTACGTAGCTTCTGTATTGATGTAACTTACGTAACCTACCTATTATAAATATTTTAATATTTATAATAAATATATATTTATATATATTAGGTATATTATATTTATATAATTTTCATGAAAAAAAAAAATTACACACGTATTGCACTTACGGAGATCAAAAAAATAATTTTTAGAATTTTTGTTTGTTTGTGCGTTTGAGCACACTAATCTCAGAAACGGCTTAACCGATTTGAGTGCGGTTTTCACTGATGCATTGTAGCAAGCTTCCCGTAACATTTAGTGTTTGTTTCATTCCAATCGGTTTACAAACAAAAAAAGTTTAAAAAAAGTCGCGGACACAGATACTAGGTACCTAGGTACTTAATATTACGAACACAAGCCATATAGTTCTTAAATTAAGGTGAAAACGCAATTGGGGTTCGATTAACTCCGCAAGAATACTTTTAATTAATAAATATTATTATGCTTATTTCTCTGGTATACGACATCGGCGCTATGGGATCATGAAACTCTCATAGTAGGTAAGTACTTGAGGAGGAACTAGGAACATAAACATACAGTCGTAGGTGGTGCGGTGATGTCGCAGAGATAGGTATCGTTGATTGTTATTTATAAATGTTTATCGGCCGCCGGATCCTCGCAGCCAACACCCGAACAAGTCTCCATCTGATCTTTTAATGCTTCAAAATAAATAATTGGAATAACATTTTCATAGATCGGCATTGAGATAAAGCCAGGTTTAAGAAATACCGAAGCGGATGCCTCAACTTTACAGATAAAACAGCGAAATGTAGGTATGTGATTTATCACAGATACGAGATCAATGGGAAAATAGGTTGGGGAAAAAGTTTTTTCGCATTTTATATGAAAATTGCAAAAAAAAATTTTTTTAAGTTTATTTATATTTAATTACAGTATTAAATATAAATAAAATACAAAATGGCACATATATGAGTATATATGTGCCATTTTGTTCGATGACTTTTTGCCATCTTGTATAGGGACATGATCTCGTTGCTGTAGAAATTTTGGGACTTCTGATCAAAGTATTAGGTAATAAAAGCAACAAGTAGTTTTGGCAGTCCTCTGTTAATGTTAATCTGACACTACCTAAATAATTCTGAAGAGACCGTAACAGATGTAAATCTGAAGGTGCAAGGTCAGGGCTATTGGCGGATGCACCTCCCAGACAAACTCTCTTAATTTTTGCTGAGTGGCTAAAGATGTGTGTGGTCTAGCGTTGTCGTGATGAAAGGCCGCTTTTTCTCAATTTCTTGCTTTAATCTCACCAGTTGTTGGCAGTAGAGATCCGAATCGATTGTTCTGACCTGCGGTAAAAGCTCATGATGAACAATGCCCTTCCAGTCCCACCATACACACAGCATCACCTTATTGCGAGTTAACTCGGGTTTTGGCACAGTCTGTGAAGCCTAACCGACCTTTGACCACGACCTTTTTCGCACATTCTTGTCGTACGTGCTGATCAATACGTCTCAATAAAGAAAAGCAAATGAGTATACGATTCATAAGTTTTCTTTCAGTGAGCTCGTGTGGCACCCAAATATCGATTTTTTTTGTGTACCTACCAGATTTTTTTCAAATTTTGTGGTCAACTCCCAGTTCTTCAGCTATGTCGTAAACTGGTATGCCGATCTTGCTCCACTTTTTCAAAAATGACGTCCATTTTACCCGAAACTGGGCGAACAGAGCGAGGTGCATCTTTGACATCAAAATTCCGGATTGAAAACGCTTAAACTAACTTTGTGCGACTTTTACTGACACTGCATTAGGTCCATAAACGTCACAAATTTTTTTCACGGCTTGAGATGCATTTTTCCTTTTTTGTAATGAAATTTTAAAATGAATCGAATTTCTTCATTTAGATTCACACATTTTGACTGAAAGAAAAACAAATGAAAAATAGCTGGAAACAACATTTTACTAATTTTAATATTATAGAATATATAGAGAGGGCATTGAGAATATTTTCCTACAAAAATTTGGCGATAACTAAATAGCCTTGTAAATTTGGCGATAGACTGAGCGGATTTTGTACCACGTGGTTCTAAATGTCACATTACGGATTCTTTCGTCTTGGCCGATCTATACAGTTGAAAATCGTTGCCTAAAATACATAGGTATAATAAATTATCAGGCTAAATTATCAACTTCGAGAATCATGCTCAATATGTTCGACTAAACATGTAAAGTGTTCAGTTTACACAGGATTCGAGTTTGTTCAAGATAAATAAACAAGCAAGTAGGTATTACAGATAGACGATAAGGTCGGTGATGACAAAGCGCCCAAAGAGGGCATTAAATAAACAGAGCGAGTATTAATTGTAGAGTCAATGGTCAACGAAACGGACGTCTGCGAGGTCGCGCTATCTCCGCACCGCACTTCGCTGTCCAAACAGCCGAGCGGACAGACTAACAAACAAAACGAGCTGCATAATTAACCGGCGCGAACAATTAGTTGTATAACTGACCATTGTGTCGCTTTAAAGCGACTATTGAAAAAAAAAAGCCACACCGTTTCCCAGAAGGCTTCGACTCGAAACTCGTCCATTCCCGACCCTAAGGTTTTTTGCTCCGGCATTATTATAACGACCGCAGTTAAAATTGCACGCGATCGGCGCTATAGATTAAAAGTTCCTTACTTGCGTTTGGTGTGAATTATTAACAGTTATTCTGTTTACGGCTGGCGTCAATAAAATGGCGAGCGTCGTTATTATAAATAATAAAAGAAGCACATGTTTCATGCGGAATTTTAAAACGTCTTCTGGTTTTTTATGTGGCTCATTTTGCCAACTGGACTAGATGACACTATGTCAAAACATAGTTGGTCAATTATAATTAGTATAATGACTAAAGAACGCATAAATTATTTTAATATAATCATTGTAATATTCCTATATATTAGGTAATTATAATCATAGATAAAATACTACTTTAAGTAGTATTTTATCTATGTTATAATGTATAATATAAGTACCTAGGATTAATATAGGTAATAATTGTCTAATTATCTAATAAGACGACTCTATATTTTTAATTTGTTAATTATAGTCCTAATCTTTAATTCTTAGTTTCTTATTAAAATCAGCTGAATTAACTATAGCTATGCCCGTGACTTCGTGCGCGTTGAAAAGTGAAAATAACACCTGAGAAAATATATGAGTAGGTATTATAACGACCGACATCTTTATCTCTGTGTCGATGGCACCGTAACTAGGTATAATTGACGACAGTGGCGTCGAATTTTTTATATTTTTAAAAAGTCGATCGATTTTTTGTTTTTTTTTTTTACATGATAAAAAGTACATGAACCCTAGGTATATGTTAATTCAGGTAATAAACTGTCTGGTATACGCTAAATTTCAGCAAAAGCCGTTCAGCCGTTTTGCGTTATTGAGGAACAAACATCCAAACTTACAAACTTTCGCATTTATAATATTATTAGATACCTACAAATATAATGAATCATCTGGGTACCTACAATATTCAAAATTTTGAATATATTTATTTTGTTTGCAATGTTTATTTGCTTACCTGTCAAGGCGAAATAGGTACCTATAACATGGTGTAACATTATAAAAGCGTTTTTTTCTCAAATTCCCCCCAAAAAGCCCATGCCAAATTTCACACACGAGCATTTTAAAACGACTAAAATATTTTTACTGAGTAATAATTAGATTCTTCTAACTTACCTAGATATTCAATGAAATAATTTGTAAAACGAGAACACTTTACAATAATAGGTATATATAAACCGTAATCTAATTCTTTAATTTACAAAACCTTTTATTTTTTAAAACAATTTTAAAGTTAATTTATTCAATAATCATACATAGCATAGAGGTATACTGCCATTAATATTTTTTTAAAAGAGAAGCGATTTTGAATTTGTTTTGGAAGGTAAAAAAAAACAGCTATTTTTTTACATTATTTAGGTACAACATCGCTAACATATGAAGCTGTGCATTGTTCTAAGTAGTAAAAATATAATGAAAGAAGAAATTACTAAACTTAAATCTAATTGTGTAAAAAGGCGTTTAAATTAATTGAACGAAACGATATACCTAAAGCTACAACAGTAGAGGTAGTAATGTAAGATGGTGATGTGGTGCCGGCGATGTTATCTTCCCATACCATACGTAAGTAGATTGAACAGCGCGACACGAGAAGCCATTTAGCTTCATTTAGTGAGGCACTCTCGCCCGATCACCGGACGAACAGTAATAGACATATCAATTACCGACTTAAACGTTAAAACGTCTAGTACACGTCGGACCAATTCCGCGCACAGAAGCAGCGGAATTTTAAACAACACCCCCCCATGAGCACTTTAAATGTTACATCTCGTTTGCCAAAATAACGTCAAGTCACGCCGCATCCGGGGTCGCAAAACCACGATACTAAACACCCGCCACCCCATTCTAACCCCCTAAAGAATCCTCGAATAATACGCATCTATTAGAGCGTATATCTCCGATTCGGCTAAGTATTCCTCAAACATGAAGATAGTCGACGAAAAATTCGAGTGGAGAAAATATGTATGGCAGGCAGCGGTATGCGAGGGTCGGGTCGCATGGGAGGTGGGGTGTGGGGTGGGGTATGAAGAGATCGCGTCCCCCCGCGGGCGGTGCGGTGCGATGCCAGTGCTGCCAACTTGGGCCGTTGAATCCGAATTTTAGGTAAAAAAATTACAAGTACAAATTAAATAGAGCATTTAATGTGATTCTTCTGTTGTGTGAACTATTAATTATTCCAATAAGCCATTCGATTATTAAGCATTACATTGTAAATAAAGTAGATTAGCTTGCAGAATCAATTCTAAATACAAATGCCATAATAAATTATTTTAAAAAGAAATTTATTTTACCTGCTATAAAATTTTAATATATTGAATGATCCAAAGTTCGGTATTAAATTAAAGAAAGCGTGGAATATTGCGACACGTGCAATGGCAACACCGGCGGGCGCGTCAGTCGGTTCAGTTTGGCCACAGCTGTCGCGAGTGCTGTATGTGCTCTGTGTTGTAGTGTACTGTTTACTTACTTGTGGACCGCGTGTGACTGACCGCGCGGAATACGTGCTAACCCCTTGTGTTGTTTTAGTGGCTTAAGTGAAGTGTGTGTTTTGTGTCTTGCGTTTTTTTTTAGTGTATATACTGAAAATTATGAAGGCGTGTGTTTGACGCTGGGATGTATCCAAGTGCGGGCGCTATGAACGCCGCCGCCGCAGCCGCTGCCGTGGCGGCCGCTAGGCATCCGGTGAGAGAAACATTTCTTGGCAATTATTTTTCATTATAGCAACATTCTGTAAACATAGAGAATTTGCTTAACTACTTTATTATATTGTACACGGAAATGTATATGTAAATAAGGATATAATATAAAAACGGATAAAAATAAAAATAAAAATACAGACTAGATAATATATTAGCATAGTTTTTACTACATAGCAAAATTAATAAATATAAAGAATAAATCTTTTTTGATACTACCTACATACCTTTTTATGTAGTCAGGTAATTGATTACTGTGATTTTATTGGAATTCAGTCGTTGTGAAAGGAATTAGCATACCTACCATTCATTCAGTTTTTAGTATTATTTTATTAGTATATCTACTTACAGCTATGAATATCTTAACACAGATTTGAAATTAAAAGTAAAGTAGGAAATTCAAAAACTATTTAAAAAACTTTCATGTAAATAAATGGTTATTATATTTATGTATTTATTTTCTGTTTTCTTTTTCAGTTACGCGAATCATTTGTAAGTTTTTAGTTTTATCTTAGTATTCTCTAAAGACAGAATTTTGGGAACAACATAGTGAAGCCGGTTTTATAAATGTGTGTGTAGGCCGGTGTTGCCATAATAATTCACAGTACCCCAATATTCGTCGAACAATTAAAATTACTGGGTAATATTCTTTTGTATATTAAAATCCCAATACTCTTTCACTACGCAATTTGGCATTTTCACTAGTAAATATTTTAATTTATTATTACGTCAAGCTCCACGCGCTGAAGTTGCTCAAAAAGGCGAGGCGTAGTTTGATTGCATTTGTGTGCGTGTAACCGCGTATATAAATGGCGAAACATGGTTTTACCACCGCTTCACTCTGTCGTCCACAGGGCTCTATCTATAGTCTTATTTTATGTTAAATTTTATATAAACACTTTGTATGTAGGAACCTAGATAGGTCTATTTATTATCTAGGGATAAAAAAATTAAAGTGGGGTACTACCTAAGTATAATATTACATAAATACTTACTTACATGATTTTTTTATGACTTTATCATTTAGTGGATTTTCCAATGTAGGTGACTATTTCGCGAAATAAAGAGTTGTGTTTTACGACATTCGGCTCGCTGTTTTATGACTGTCATAGTGCGAGGTGTTGAGGGGTGTCGCGGGTGTGAGGCAGGGGGGAGGACGGTGTTAATGTAAATGCCTATTTGTCTGTTTACTTAAAATCCGTGTCGCGTCCCACTCGGTCAATATTTGACTGACGGAATTACCGCTACGAACAAATGAGATGGCGTCTCCGTCATATTCAACGTTTCTTCAAACACAAACGTCAAACATTGAACATGATTCTCGCTCATGTTTGTCACAATTTTTTTTATCAAAATTACAGCGGAGCACATGAAATGAATAATAATTTAAAACCGGAATATACACTGTGCCAGTTGTTGTTAGTTGTAAACATTGATAAGGTGAAGTGGTTCGTCGAGTCAATGTTGTCCGAAATAATTCTTGACATTTACCTACGGTGAGATAATGCGTTATCTGTGCACAAACAGTGCATCTAGTACAGAACCAACCAAACAGTGCTGCGTCAAAATTATCAGTTGAAATATAAACTAATTTATATTAAAAACATATTTTTTTAAATAGTACATATTTATTATACTTAGATAAATTGTTCGGCTAATTCCATCACATTTGAAATTCGATTTATAAAAAAAATCGTTTTTTTTTATTTCCGGTCAGATCATGATCCAATCTACATTAAATCTTTCCCGAATAGGACATCAGCCGGACATCAGCTGTTGAAATACATTGTAATCACTCTGTAGCCATTTTTATTTAAGTAGGATTTTTAATCTCACAGTTTTTAAAATTTATTGACAACAGCTGTAAACTTGAAAAAATCTCAATAATAACAGTTTCTATGATTAAACGTTGCACTTTATCTCAAAAATTTTCCACGAAATCTTTTTCGACTGTACATGATTAATCTGAGGAAAATAACGCAAACACAATTTTCAAATGAATCTGTTTTGAGAAAATTGTATTATCCGGTTTATGTTAGGTAAAAATGTATTTGTGTAAAACTTGTACATACTTTAAACATATTGTTTAACCTATAACTACATTACCCGTCTTACTACAAAAGATTAAATAAGCACTGTCTAAACACGTGCTTACGTAGACAATGTATAACTATTTAAACATTGTTAGGCGAGCGCTTAAAATATCCTTACCACAAAACCGTGTTTAGCGCTTGTTTTTGTAGATAGTGTTAAAGTACGAGAATGATATTGCATTATGGCAACCCTGACAAACATTCATTCAGTCACTCGCCCTGAATTCACGTCGTTTTCATTTTACGCAGATTTTGGTTTTCACAAGCTATTATTACGGACTATAGTAACGATATAAGTAAATTATCAAATTGGAATAAGGCACAAATTACAACAAATACGTTAGATTGTTTATAAAATTTTGTTATATCAAAAAAAATTGCGCTTAATGGAACGTAACTGACACGGGAGTAATTGTCAAATGTCAAGTTTGATTTGTTAATTTAATATTCTTATTTTCATAAATTCCAATTATTATTATTAACATGGATAAAAAACGTGAGCGCGGCGTTGCGTCATCGTAATATTCGAATGGATTAATTCGCTCGCGATGTATCCTATCTCACAAAATTATATATCCTTATAAATAATTCATATCCTCCATACGTAATCAATTAAATTTAAAATATCCATAGTCATTTCAAAAATCAAAAGAAATCTTTAATATTACGCAAAACGATTACAAATTTGACAGCACGTCCAAGGAGAAGCCGCTAAGTAGATAGACACTTGTTAATCAAGCATCTGGCGGTATTTAAATTTAAATAATGCTCAAGCATTGTCTAACCCTAAACAATGCCTAGACACTCTTTTGTAGTAAAGTTTTATTTAACCACGTGTACAAAGCCTGTTTAAAGTATGTTTAATGTTTTTGTAGTAAGACGGTGAATGTTTAACCTAATGTTGCTAACTACATTAACATATTTAACACACTATATTCACATATGAAGATTAAATATATATACAATAAATAGAAAGGGCATTGGGAGATTTTTCCTACAAAAATATTGATCTTGATCGCCGTAATCAGGATGGTCATGGCGTAACTAAATAGCCTTGTAAAGTTAGTGATGGACTGAGCGATTTTGTACCACGTGGTTCTAAATGTCACGTTACGGATTCTTTCATCTTGCCCGATCTATACAGTTGAAAATCTTTGGTACAAATATTTGGATAATCTCCTGTTCTTCACTTTTGTATTTCTTTATGTAAAGTTCGTCGGACAGTCTGACGGTCAAATTGATGGTAGGTGGCTATCATCGCCTCTTAACACAAGCAAGGCCACAAGTGCTGTTAGTGCACTGCCGACCTTAGTATAGGGAAATTTGCTCCGGCATCTCTTACTAATTCACCGAACCGGGTGATTATTGGCACTAGTTGGACTGACCAATTTACATTGCTAAACGCAGTGTGCCCTGTCACTACTAAAACACCCAGTCCAGAGCCAACTTTGATCGAACCCTGGATCCCTGAGTCAGAGAAGGTACAATCATATACCACTCCACCAATACACCTAACTGTCTGCTGATAACACATTAAATCTAAATATTTGGTTAAATAATTTAAGAGATTGCCATAGAGTAAAATGAAATATGAACACAATACGGGGTACCTACAGGTGGAGTGAGCCTGTCAGACGGTATTCAAAAAAATTGGAGATAAGAATGCGTATGTTTTGTTATATCCGTTTGAAAGCGTTCTTGTTGAGTTTTGTTTTTGTGTGAGCAGTCCCCGCTGGCTGTCGGGATCTCGGGACTTCCACACAATACTGCCACTCAAAAACTGTTCATTGTATTTTAATTTGACCTTTTCGGCGATAATTTATGGGAACCTTTTTTTTTTCTTAAGTTAGGGGAAGTTTATTCATTCTATTATATTCGTTCCCTTTATCGTTTACTGGTATTTGATGTAATCGGAGCCAGGGGGCGTAGCGTTAGTTTATTCGATTGTGCGTGTGAAACTTGTTCGAAACTATCAAGCCGATTTGATTATATTATATTGAAGTTAGTATACTTACACATTATATGTATATTATGCGTCTATGTCCACCTGGAATAATGTACCTTTGAAATATATAAGTAAAGAAAGATTTTTGCAAGCATTGGTTACGGAGATTGTTCCCCCGACATAATTAATAAATTGAAAATTCTGTTCACTCTTTTTATAATTAGTGGATATAGATAGGATAATTTATAAATTTTCCTATTAATTTATTAATATTAATTAATCTCATAAATGTTTTATAAATTCAAAAATTAATATAATTAAAATACAAGAGCAAAGTAAGAACAATGATTGTTACTCACTGAAAATGTTTTACATAATTTAATATCTACCTATATATATAATTATAAGCCTATACGTTTCAAATAGTGAAAAAACATTTGACCTCCAAGTCACGTAAACAAACTTACCAAACCCAGTGTCTGATGTCTCTTTTTATGGCCCAAGACGTCTGGCATGCCAGACATAAATTATTTTCTAAAGGACAAAATGTGGGGTATCGAGTAGTGTTCCTAACCTAAGTACCACTAGTGTTCTAGTGTTCCTAAAATCAGCCTTTAGAAAATAAATGAAGTTAGTCCTATTTTTTGTATTTTTACTCACCTTTCCTCATATGATAGCTCTAAATTGGCCGTCTTAGCAGATATACACATACGTTAAAAGTACATAGGAATCTACTAGTTAGATTCCTCACATTTTGTCCTTTAGAAAATTAGTTATGTCTGGCATGATTGGGAGATATATTAGTATGGATTAATATAGATTAATATATAATAGTATGGATTTATCAAATAAGTATACCTACCTATATTTCTACTAAATAAAAAAAAATCTTTAGACGCACAATTTTATATTGAGGTATACTTATTAATTATCCTATCCTACTAGTCATACTAAAGAAAGTTTTCATCAGATACCTACTCATTGTTACAAGCTTTCTCCTGAGACTTTGTTCGCGTATCTTTATAAAATTGTATCTCTATCTTATTGTAAATTTCATTAAAATTCGTTCAGTAATTTTTGCGTGAGAAAGTGACAAACATTCATAAATCCATCCTAACAAACTTCCACATTATGACATACTTGTATCTTTTCTGGCCCATATCAAGAGGATTAAATTTGCAAATAATAATGATTAAGTTGGCCCCAATTTGTAATGTTTGCTTATACGTCAAGTGCTTAGTCAAATACGACAAACCCACGAAGAGCCAAGTGGAGTGTCACAATAACATTATCTCAATAACATTTTACAACTAGTATTAAAAGCCGTGGGAGGCACGCGACGCACGGTCGTCCTGTCGGTGGCGATGCGGTTACATTCCCGAAATTCCCGGCCACATTTTCCCCTGGCCGATTGTCCCCGGCTCCATTTACAACGTCTACACGCCGCGCCAGTTCCTTTTACGTTTTTATTATTTTTACAAGTCCGTTTGTTCCTCGGGCTCCGCTCGGAGCGTTCGTGGTTATTTATTTTTTTGCCTCCCGGCGACCGTGTGTTCTTGCGCTCGCTTTATTTTTATTTTCTTGCTTCTTATTATGGACTTGGCTCTTTTTTAAATGTTTTGTTTTGCTTTATTATTACGTGCTCGCGTGTAACGCATTACTTTATTTGTGTTAAGAGGCGAGTTGTTGCCTTTTTTCTCTTTCATTAATCGAGACTCGCGTCGAATTACGGTCATTAAAGGATAATTTGTATTATGGGGTATGTGGGATGCGTGTAATTCTTGTTTCGTGATAGGTATAACGTTTTTGTATCGAGATGATGATTTATGAGCTTTATGCTTTGAATTTTAGCACAAATTTTGTGATGTTTCATTTGTCTTGTTTTAACAATAGTGTTTATTTTTTAATACCTGGATGTATCTCCAACGAAACGTATTATTAGAACAAGATTTTTACCCCCGTGTAAATTAATGGTAGTTTATTTCCGTTACAACAAGTTCAGGCGTAAAAAAGGACGGACAGAGCAGGCGACTTTAATATGAATTAGTATAGTTTAGATTAAGACAAATGTTTTAATTAAAATAATAAGTAATACAAACATTACAGGGCCCTCCTCAGCCCGGCCAACCAATCAAGTTCACGGTAGGAGAATCTTGCGATCGGATAAAGGAGGAGTTCAACTTCCTCCAGGCGCAATACCACAAGTAAGTAATTCAGAGACCATCGCGGTGTGATTGGGTGTGAGGTCCATAACGCTAACTCTAGCGAAGTTGCATTGAATTTAAATATAACAGGCAAAACCTGGTCTAAATCTTTTAAATGTAAAGGTCGTCAGATAGGCTGTCGGTCCACTTGATAGTGGGTGTCTGCTGTTGCTATTACATAAACAATGCTAGAGGTGCTTCAAGTACACTGCCGACTTTAGTAGGATAAAGGATAAGAAATTACTAGAAGGGAATAAGGAACTGAGCTCTGGCCATCCCTCACTGAAACACAACAGTACAGAAATACCTACTTACTGTTGTATCACAGTGGTCTTCTGTGAGGGGAATGGTTACTGTCACCAGTACCAGTTGGGAGTCTACGCAAACGTGGCCAAACCTTGTAACCAATAAGGAATTAAATGTAATATGGCCTAACAAGAAAATTAATGTTTTGTATAGACAATAAGTTATTTCTATCTTTTATGTTTTTAGTATAAAAAAGGTTAAGTAAACTCTTATTGCTTATTTTTTATGTTCAAAATGAAACGCATCGCCTTTTTTATAATCAAAATTAAAAAAAAAAAACGCGGCTAATAAACATAAAATTAGTCCAAATTGAATAAGGTACTAACCGGTAAAATAACCATCAGTTTGTTAAATTGACAATTTTTTATCATAACTTTTGTGACAGCTAATTTGTTTCTTTTTATTCATAACATTTTTTGTTCGCAATCATAAACTGAATGGGTGTGACACTTAACCACACACTTGCAGAAGACCATGGTGACCATTAACCATGGCTCCCCTTTAGGTAGGCCAGCTTTATACTTTAAAATATAGTCAAATTTGTTTATAAAATACGGGATAGAAGGGGGGGGGGGGGGGTGAAAAACTATTTGTTTGTGTAAAATTTAAATTAAAAAAGGTAGATAAAATAAATTGTTTGTTATAGTTAAAATGAGCATAGAATAGAAGAATAAGAGGTAATATAAATGTACATCAGTTGGTAAAGAAAGTGTGGGTTTTAATAGATATACAATAAAAATAAAGTAGCTTTGTGGGGACTCAAAACAACAAAAAGCGTAAAGCCACTTGACCTACAATAAACACAATAGGTACCAGCTGTTATTTATCAAAGTAGGTAACAATACAAGTAAATTTCTGATTCTATGTTATGCTAAGATGTTATTTAAAAATTGAGGTGTTTCCTGTGTGAACGCATCTTTATGTTTTTATATGCTTTTGTTATCCAAAAAAAATCTAAAAATGATTTTTTAGATAATAAAAGCATAAAAAAATCTAAAAAATCTAAAAAAATGATACCAGGCTCTGTGAAGAAATTCAATTAATTTTATATTAAACAAATTACCTTTATATTAAACATTAGGTTTTATAAATTGATTATACATATAATAATTATTTACCTCAATTAATTAATTTTTAGGTTATTTTAATTATACATTTACGTTTATTTTATATAATTATTGCATTATTATTATTTATGCACTTATTTATATTTTTAAATATTTTTCTTTTAAGAAGCATATAATAGAATATACATAAACGTACTTCTTTTGTAATTGTGTGTCTTTGTTCCAGTTTAAAATTAGAATGTGAAAAGCTGGCTAGTGAAAAAATTGAAATCCAAAGGCATTATGTTATGGTAAGTTAAAAAAATCCAACTTAACTTTGTGTTACTTCTCTAAGTATTTTGTAGTGAGCTGCTTACTTATCGTGAACGTTTAATTTAAGAGTTTAATCGTTCCAAAGAACCGGTGATGTTCATTTCACGGTTGAATAGAAATGTTTATCGAAATGTAGTTTTGTTATGTCGTCGTGTTGTATACATAATTACTAATATGATGTTATTAATACTCAACCAATTAATTAGACTAAATGTCAGCTTTTTGATTGAACCAAAGGTTTCAACTTTTATGTTTGGACCCTAATGTCAATAACAATGAATTAAACTTTTTTTATTTAATATAAAAAATAGGTATTATTTTCTCTATACAATTCCTTGGGTATGAGTTAAAAATTCATTCGTATTTTTATCGACTCTTGAGACAAAATTATTGACATATAAAGTGTTACTTTCAAGTGTACATAATTGTGAGCGAATTGACTAACGAAATAATAGATAAAAAACAAACATGATAACTCGCGGGCTCACGCGAGTTAATTGCCCGCGAGTAGTCTAGTACCTCGTGACGTGACAACATCGCTCAAAGACGTCACAATCTCTGTTATTCGAATTCGAAGTGAGATACGAATGAGGATTAAGTGTTGCCAAATCGTTTGCAATTTATTTTAATACGCTCGGGAGTAAATGTTCGCGAGCATTTTTATGTGTCGAAAACACTTCTGGCGGTCGTCCAAGCCGAGCCGCGCTTCTGCGGATGTAAACTCACTCGCCGCTACCCTCATTTCAGGAAACTTGTCTGTGCCAAACCATTTCAATGCTATTAAAACATTACAATCTCCTTACATTCTGTTTTTGTCTTGTGTTTCAGTACTATGAAATGTCATATGGCCTCAACGTCGAAATGCACAAGCAGGTATGTGTTTTTTTTACCTATCCACCTATTAGCAATAAATAAGCCAACATTATTATCTCATATTATTGGACCAAAAATTTGATTGAGACACGCCTACTTCTACTTAATCGAGTTATATATTATATATAATATTAAACTATACAATTAAAGTGGAACTATTCTACCATATATCTACCATATATGCTCACAAGTTCATATAATTTTATAAACAAAATATGTACTAGAAAAGGTTAATATGGAGCAGATAAAGTCAATGTCAAAAAATATTAACAATAAGCTTAATTTTTTTAAAGTTTTTCTAATATACGAAAATCAATATTCAATATCAATCAAGCCCATTGATCGAATGGCTAGCCTTATTAGCGCTTTGTCTCAGAGGCCCTGAGTTCGATTCCCGACAGGGTTAACTTTGGAAATTAATTTTTCAAAGTTAACTCTGGTCTGGGTGTTTAAGGTTTTACGCCCTTTGTCCTTTGTATGGTTATCCCATGACACGAGCCTAATAGTGCTTACTTTGGGGGAATACCTACAATTAGTGTGTTTAGTGTTAAAAAATTTCATTCAACACTGTAGCAAGCTGTCTCGACTTTGTAAATATTACTTTCATTGAAAATAAACAAACAGTAACAGTGGGCGGATAGAGAATTTGTATTCATGTATTAAAAATATTTTTAGAAATTTAATTGGCATATTCATTGACACATAGTATGGAGCTGATGTTGTAATATATAAAAAACGTGTTGTTCTCTGTGCCAGCTTGTTGAATAAACGTTGTTTGACAGCCGCCGCGGGCGGGCAGGGTGTTGCGCCAGGGGGCGGTCGACCGCCAAGAGGGGGGTCGACATGGCACATGGTCATGCCACTTTGTTGACGTTTGGTTTTTTTAATTTTCCTTCACTTTTTGCTAAACGATGTTCATTAAACGCTCCATTTGTTTTGCCAACTCATTATTTGCCTCGTTGAATATCTACCTAGGTAGTAGGTACCTACAAAAGTGATATTTAAAAAGAAATCAAATTCACCCTCAACTAAAGCGGCGGTTGAGTTAATATTTAAATTACTTTTATTTCTGTTCACATACGCACTCACTAGTTATTATTGTCTATGGAAATATTGTTAGGGGATGTTTTGTACATTGAACAGGCTCCCCTAATGTGTGTAACTAAATTGGAGACAGTATTATGTCTGCTATAAGTTACAGACGCTTAGCAGAATTCACAAAAAGGGAATCCAGTTAGGGTTGTCTCTAATCATATTATCGCGAGATTTATTCCGATTCGAGTAGATAATTTATTCCAATTTATAAAATGGTTATACATGGTTGCTGCCTTCGACATCAGAAGCCCTAGAACTAAAACTGAAGTGATGATAAACGTATTCTAAAAATCATTGCAAAATATTGTCACGAGTGATGACGGCATGATGACCGTATTTAAAAATTAAAAAATAAATGATATTAAAGAAATATATATTATGTTGAAAATTTCTAAAAAAAAAGGTCCATACTTAATATAAACATTAAGATTTAATAAGACTTTCAAATACTGCAATCCGCTATGTTAACTGAAACACCGATTAGATCTAATGGCGTCATGCTTTCGCAAATATCATCGTGTCGCTTGAATTGTGTAAACAGTCAAACTGTTCCCGAGTTAAGAAAGCGTGACGTCCCAACAGACGCCAAACTGCAGTCTCCAATCTTATATAGAATACCTACTAGATTGTACCTTAGGTGGTTGATTATAATATATTTAATAAACTCTAAGTAATTATGATTTTTTAAAAAAATTTAAAATGAAATACCTAAGCTGAGATTGTAAAGGTTGTTGAAGTAAAAAGTGTTGTTTGAATAGTTGTATTGACTGACAACCCTTACCTCCTGCAGAGATAGCTATTCAAGCGTATATAATGTATTACAGCAGGGGTTCCTTTAGGCAGAGGGCGACGGGCGACCCCAGGCAGCGGGTTGCTGGGGGTCCCTTATAATCTGTTGATTTTACGCTCGGCGTGTCCGCGGGGCTCGAGATCTCCCCGCTTTTTAATAACAACTACAGTGCTTTAACACGTCTTCAATAGGATAGGGTACCTGAATCAATTTACGACGCCGTAGAATATCTAATAAGAAACACACGTTAGGTTCACACATTTAATATTGCCTATGTAGGTGTAGGTAAACATACAACAGGTGTTTCTTTAATTTAATTGCTTGTAATTTTCCCACACTTAAAGTACCGGATTGTTTTTTTTTTTAGGTAATTATTGGATTTTGCTCTATTGATTTTTACATAAGCGACGTTTAAATGGAATCGAACTAGTCACTCGCCACGGCTTCGCATATACACGCGAAAATAAATGACAAAATAAATTTTATACACAGTGCAATCACTCTGTGCAGACTTTATAATGTCTTATGATTTAAGACTTATTAAGTGTGAGTGAACATGCAATATATTCTGGGTCTGCAGCGAGTATTTGCACGTCTTCTAATTTACAGAATCAATAAATATAAACGGAGACTATTATTATTATTTAAAAGAATTGAACACACAGACTCACTCCTTTATTGGTTACATTTTATTGTGGGAGACCACACAAAGGATCGGTAAAACCAGAAGTTGTTTTGAAAAGTTCATTTCTAGTTTACTGTTGGAAATGAGTCATTACAGAATTAATTATTAGTGGATGCAGCCTAAACGTTAGATGGTACCGGGCCTTAATATCAAGTTCTCAGTTGGTAGAGCCAAAGGCGACGTAAAATATTTGTTTAGGGTCTGCCGACGAGGGTTATTGGGTAGGGTCGCATTGTTTGTCTGAGCGGCGGACAGATGGCGGCATCCACTGGCTCTGAATGCTTGAATGCGCTATTTAGCGTACACTGCTCCGCTTCATTGTAATGGATTATTACATTAGCACTTAATACGCTCGGTGGAGCGAGAACCAGAATACCCCTCCGACTTTGTTAAGCTTTTACAACAATTGCTCGCAAACGTAATATAATAACGCGTTGTTTTTTTGTTCCACACGGCCGTGCTTTGCTTGTTCCGCCGTTGCGTGACGGTTTCGGGTTAAACACTTAATAAAGCGAGAACCAAATAAATTTTTGAAAAGGGCAATAAAGTTTTTAAACTTTTTTTTATTGAAATCACATTGAACTTGTGACGTTTCAAGGCTGCGGTGTTAGGTTGATTGTGATCTGGTTTTTGTGACTGAATTACCGATTGTCAATTGCCGAATTAAATGTGACTCTGTTGCGAGCGGCTTAAGGTTGTTTTTGTCTCCTAAGAAAGAGAGCGAAGCTCGTCGTGACCGCATCGCGTCTCCCGCTCCGGCGTGACCGCTTCTAACGCACGTTTTCCGCTCTTTCTGACGGCGACTAATTGCTTAGATTTTCTTTTGTTAGTCGCGGAGCTAGACCGTAGTAAAACCGTGCCGAATCACACCTACTTACGCCGTGAATTGATTGTTGCGTCTTTGTGTAGCTATATCGAAACGGAGACGTATTGTTCTGCGCTGCGAGCTATTATTCACGCCCGAGCTGACTTTCACACTGTCGAATTATTGTTGTAAGTTTCCGTATACATAATCGGCCGTTATATACGCAAATCCTTGTGATATCAAAGGAATATATTGCGGGCTTACCCGCCGATACAATGAGTTTATTGATCGTAACATTATCGTGGCGGAGCGATAAAGAGACCGTCGAAAGTCGTAGTTGAAGAGCTATAAATTAATAACAGTGAAGTGATTTCATGAAGTGTCACGGGTTGGCGGGTGTGAGACAATAGGGTTGCGCTATGCGGGTGTCTGCGCGGCGGGTTGTCGATAAAATACTTTGTCGAGGTTTACGAGCGTCGACACCCCTGCAGAGCTCGCTTCGCTTCGGTACACACATTTTCCACCCTCCACTGACACTCGCTTGTTATGAAATATCAACGACTTGAACAAACTCGACGCTCGCTGCGTTCAAAATACACGCTTATGTCCCCCATACTATAACTATAGGTATGTAGTTATTTCACAACTGCATTGCTATTTTATTTACATCTTTGTGAAAGAGTTTAAAGGAACATTTCTCATATCTATTACCTACTGTGAAAATACCAATGAAGACTTTATTTCTTGTAACACAAAATTTTGCAGATAATTATCGTAAAATATGCATGGCGATTTTATATCGGTAGTAAATACTTAAATAGACAAATTCATTTAGTAATTAGATAGCGTGGGTCCTCTTAAAGATAATGTTAATTTTATATTAACACAAAATCATAATGGTAACATTAATAGGTATATAATTGTTTGCAAGTTTTGCTTAAGACATAGCTGTTTAATTACTTGTTAATTTATCGTGAACATTTGATTCATCCAGGATTTACCTGTCAGTGTGACATTTTATACTCAATTATAAATTCCTGGTGTCCCGGTATCAATGACGCTATCCTACTTCGAAGCAAAGTATGTAATAATAGTAATTAAAGGAACCTTTAATAATGGGGTAGACAGGGATCTTTACAATCATGAAACATTATAGCTGTTTAAATTAGGGGACTTTTAAGGAATATTATGGGGCATCGAACGACCCGTACAGACAGACGGGAAACATCGCCTCTGTGTAGAAAGTATCATATTAATGGATGATTTTAAATAATAAAACTAAATGAACTATATTAAGATTAACAAGTTTACCTATTTTAAAATTTGAAAGCAGCCAGTTTGCTAGGAATCTCGCTACTGAACGAAGCCTGTAAGACTGTAAAATTAGTATTCTTTTTATGATATTTAAACCCAATTTCACACATAATTACAATATGCTAAATGATTATTTATTTTATATCTGTCAAAGGGACCCAAGTTAAAGAAATTATGTTAGAATGTACCTAAGTATAGTTATTAGGTATACTTATATAAAACGGTGAAATCGGATTTTTACGAGTTTATTTTATTAATAAGTGAAGAACAACTTCTGGAATCACTACCCCCTACATATTTGAAAAAAATCTTCAATAAAGATTATTCCAGGTGGACATTGGCTCTAGATGACAGATGACAGGTATACCTACTAACTGATATGGTATTCTTGTTCTGTAAATGTTTTTCATATACTATCCAAGAGTATGCCTCATTAAATGGAACTGTCAAGCAATAGTTATAAACATTAGTGTTTTTATTGAAGGAAATATATAATCCCATATTATCTTTTTCGCTGCGGAGCGTGTCCGTGTAATTCAATAATTGAAGAGTTATTCCGATTCCGAACCAGTGGTTGCCAATGCCGACCCTAGGGGCTTTCAAATTATTCATACGCGGGGCGGAGGAGTGTTTACCCTTGCATTAGGGTGCGTCCACAGAACGCCGGCTCTTACAGATAAAAACATTGCACGTGCCCGATCCGCTTACCTACTATTTATAATGAAACAACTGGGGCTGATTTGTGCAATGTCTCTAATCCTCTTGTGTTCCGAACGGCTTTGTTATGGCTCGTTCAAACAGTAGGTACGCCAACTAAGTAGTTCATTTATAAGGTCCCTTACATGCTTTGTTTGGTGAAACACGTTAATTATTATTGGCCCACACAAAAACACATTATTTATGTAGTACCCTTAAGTGAGTAAATAAAAAAAGTCAGGTTTCATACAATTTGAGAACGCAGTGTGTGTTGCGTTCATATTATATTATACATATACTGGGCGTTCATACGTACCTGCCTGTAATCTGTTGTGGTAATTCCTCTAAACACAATTTTGATACAAGAGATAAGAAAATTAGAAAATTAGAGAAGTTACAAAAATTAAAAAAATTAAAAACCAAGTAGAACAAAAATTAAAAAAAAATCGTTTAAACGTGATTACAGTTAGCATTATTTCCCTTAAATGTATAAACAATGTGAAGTTTTATCTCAATATTAGGAAATATAGATGTTCCTACTTATTAATTTTAAAAAAAGGCTCTTAAGTAATTTAAGAGTAATCTTAAATTTAAACAGCTATAATTTAAGTAATTTTAGAGGCTCTTAAGTAATCTTTAGTAATTTTAAAATTTGTTTACCAAATTTTCAAAGAAATATGCCTACACTTACCGTCTAAATTAATAGAGAACAAGAAAATATCTTGAATAAGCTTATTTATTATTTTTTTAATATTAAATTGAAAGTTAAAAAATATCTAAGTTTTTCCCAGTTTGCACAAGTGTATTATAGAGGCTACATACCTAAGTTATATTTCTTCTAATGGGCTCTGTAGCTGGAATCCATAACGAGTGAATTCATTATTTGATTAAGTATAAATCTTTTTTTTTTTCAATTAACAGTCAATTACACTTCTTATTTTTTATTTTCCCTAATAACTTTTAAAGTAGATATCCCATTACACTCGCTGTCAAGTAATTGTGGAAATGTTTTTATGATTTCAAATTGAGCTATCTACAGGTCATTATATAAGTAGGTATATAAAAAAAGGTGTGTGTGTCTTATCAAATTACGGCCGTTAAACGAGCGCGTCAACATGCAAGCACTCGTCAAAGGGTCCCCGCATAAAGGCGCGCTATCTGATGCATCTACGGTCCAATAGAGTATTTGTGAATTGTTTAAATGAACGCAACAACATAACAACGAACGCTCCGTCGCGTCGCCCTCCGCTATAAAAGCGAAATTATCTCTCCATCTACAGGGTGCGTCGAGCGGCAGATGGCGCTTGCAATAAAACCACTAAACGCGATATCGCTCGCTGCCCCTCAGCTTTATTATTTGATCGGGGAGCCAAATTAAAGGATTTGCCGTAACCCTCGGCTGCTACCCCCGCCTGCCAACAATCACCTCTGTATTAAGTCTAATTGTGTTTTCAAATTCGGCCCCTATAATGTCAGGACGAGATGTGTGCGTCACGAGAAAAAAAATAGGGTTTGCACCCTCGTGACTTTATTGAATTTTCTTTACAGCCTGTTCTGTTGTGTTGTGTATGGAGGATATAAATTATAATAAAGCTAATAAATTGTTCTTTCAATATACACTTTTTTTTGTTGATTCGTGCGGTGTAGATGGATATTATGGATTGCTTTGATTCGTTTTGATTTTGTTAATTTGTGTTAGATTCGATTGTTAAATTGGAAATGAAATTTATAAAATGACTTATTTTGTGGAATATTTAATGGGGAACGAAAATAATGTTTATTTATTTACTTATTTTATTTTAGAAAAATTTACAGGTAGGTACAAATATTACATTTAAACAATTTAAATAGAAACATACACCAAATGAAAAAAGTGTGTGTTGTCGCACGACTGGAGTTCACTCCTTGAAATTGACTTCCATGACTGGAGTTCATTTTTTCAGCTGGCATTTTAATGCGCTATCGTTTCGCGGACTACACTTTTCATACAAAATTTCGACGTTTACCTGCTTTTGTAAGCCCAGAGAATAGAATTAGGGAACATAAATACATGCGTTAGTGTAATAAATGTGACAGATAACGTAACGATTTTTGGTTAACGCTTGTGTTAATTTTACTCATAAAATTTCCATACCGGGTGCCTGATATGAAAAGTGATTCTTAAGGAGTAAACTCCAAAGAATTTGAAAAATTAATTCTCAATGAGGATTTTCTATAAGACGTATCGATAAATAAATTAATAACAGTGAAGTTTGAAAGAAGTTAGGGGAGAAAGTATGGATATAGATATCAATAGATTTAAGCTAACTCAAACATTAATGTTTATACTGTCAATATTCGCGTTTGGTTAAAAAAAGTAGGTCGTACAGATGTCCTTTATTCATTGAGCAATAATCTCGTAAAAGGTATTCGTAATAACTTGATATATTAAAGTGGAAGCGAACTCGTGTAGTGTGCAGGGGCACCCTCCGCCGACTTGTTTAACGTTATTCGAGTCATTTATTTATCGCCCCTCGCTGCCGGCGCGAAACTAATTACACTGGCTACGGGCCGGCCTAATTGCACTGATTGAGACACGGATATTGATTCGGAGACACTCTGTGAAACTGTCCTCATGCATAATGGAATCGCTGTCCGCTCCTTGACTCCAAATTCAAAACGAACGATTTCTATTCGCCTCATAACAAGACGCATGTGACTCATTCATTCTTTATTCACTGTTTAAAATACTGCAGTGTGCCCAACAAGTGGCGATGACAGAATTTTAAGGAGCGACCTTAACTTCTTTGAATACAAAAAAGTCATGATTCGGCACATATCCGACGGGTTAAGACGGTGGGACATGGGGAAGCAATTAAACGATTACCTATTAGTCTCAGTAGTGCTTAAAAAGGCCCCTACAAATAACCCAAATGTTAATTTAAATTGAAGGACCACGGCGGGCGGAGGTCTGAAATAATAAGAAAGTTGCTGCATTTCGGTGAGTGTCTAATTCTTCTAAGGTTTACAGCGTACCTACTTGTAGCACTTAGCGTTGCTTCTGTTAATAGGCCCTTGCAGTAAATAAAAAAGGTTTAATATCGCTCGATATTGTAGATATCCCTCAATATCATATTAAAAATCACATCAACGAATCGTCCAACCGCCATAGGTACACTTAAAACCAATCGCCTCCGATTCACGATATCGCACGCAATGCGATTTGTCGATAGCGGAACGATATTATCACAGCTGTGCAAGATTACTTACAAAATGTTGCTAAGAATCATGATCGAGAATTGCGGTATGTTAATATCGAACGATAATTCGCGGTATTAATGTAGAAAAATTATCGCGGTCGTTTCGTAGCAATAAAGTGTTCAGAGATTGCGTCATTAAATCTCGCTTACATATAATGAAAACGGTAACAGTTGTACGGTGCGGTGGGTCGTCGCGGCGTGCTCTCTCTATACAAATAGAATGAAACAGAAGGGGTAAGGTACAAATAAAGTGGGGTGGCGACCCTCCGAGAGCTATTGACGGCTGAATCCCTCACAGACACTTGTGCCACACAATACACTTTTCGTATTGAAGTGCAACTTTATGAGTGCCATAAAATACTGTTCAACTGAAACAACAAAATATCGCGACTACACTTTGCTCAACATTTTTATAAAATTGCTCTAAATATTATAGTCATTAGAAAAGCTTAGATATAATTCTATATACCTATACAATGATTATATAATCTCTATTTTTTAATATTATAAATGTGAAAATAACTCTGTTTGTCTGTTTGTATGTCATGACATTTTGCTTGTCAGGAATACAGAAAAGTACATAAGTACCATTTCATCCAGAAAAAAAAACTGCTCCCGAGGGAAAGAAATCCAACGCCTTGCAAAAATATAACAGAAAATAAGATTGCTCATATACCTATATTTTTATTTTTCAACGCGAACGAAGACGCGGCCACCAGCTAGTATTCTATACATACGATAATAAAATATTGAAATGGGAGAAATGAGTTTCCGTTTCGAATTAACATTAATAAAAGCCAACATTATTCGAACGATGAATATTAAAAGCAGGATACGTATATATTTGACAATAATTACATCGGCGATGTGCGGAATTATAAACAAGCTGTCGTCTGCGTTTAATGGCCGGATATTATAATAGAACCTGCGATGGAGTTAGAAATAGACATTCTGTCTGCTCCTTTACAATTTATTAATTTATTATTGTATATTAAGCATATAATTACACACACTCACTTCATACATGTGTCACTGGAATTGACCAAATACACATTTGACCTACAGCAATATATTATGTTCATTATAGGTATACCTAACAATTAACTATTTAAAATAGGCTTAGGCAGAGTTCGTTAAAAAATTTTAATGAAACTTAATTACAGTTATTAAATGAACTAAGTGATATTCAACTTCCGTATCGTTCCGCGGAATCTAAACACGTGTTTCCTGCGATTGTTATCAGTTAGCAGAAGTAGCTGTTTGTCGACAGCCTATAGGCACATAGTATCATTATTTTGTTATTAAATCTTTTTTTAAATAGGTTGTATCATTCATGACATATAGTTTCATAATTTTTTTAACAATACTTTTAATGGCCTATAGCCTTACTTATAAACGATACTTAAAATTTCATGAATACTTAGTAGCCATTTAGGAATATTTCTTACTTATAAACGTTATTTAACCTTA
The DNA here is from genome assembly GCA_910589475.2 of Bembecia ichneumoniformis. Classification (NCBI taxonomy): domain Eukaryota; kingdom Metazoa; phylum Arthropoda; class Insecta; order Lepidoptera; family Sesiidae; genus Bembecia; species Bembecia ichneumoniformis. The sequence continues at coordinate 11,049,722 of OU342533.1, read as the reverse complement.
ATCAGTTGCTTAGTAACGTACTTAAATAGCTGTCAAATTAATGAACGGCGATTCCTTGTTTAAGACACTAGTAACAAAATGGTGGTTGTGTATCAGCTGACGACAATAGGATTCAGTTAATTTCAGTTAGCTCGAGTTTATTGTTTCAAATTTTGTAGTTGCGTTTGAGTTTATTTTGTGGATTGTGGATAGAGAAAGTTGTCGTTTTTTTTAAATAAATGAATATTTTATTAAATAAACATCTTGCCAAACAGATTTCTTCATAATGTTGGTATTAAGGAATTTAATCACAGACCGATATTCGAATGGTAAAAATATTAGTGGGCACTACTCCAGATCCAAACCATAAATAATTTAAAATCTCCGGGTTCGATTCCCGGCAGGGTCACCTTTGAAAAAGGAACTTTTCAAATTTGTTTCTGGTCTGGATCTGGAAAATAGTGGCAGGGCACACTGCGTTTCGCAGTCATTTGGGCAGCCCGTCTGGCGGCAGTAACCACCCCCTTACAGAAGACCACCGTGAAATAACAGCACGTGTGCTGTTGTGTTTCGGTGAGTGAAGTAAGGGATGCCAGAGCCCATTTCCCTATCCCTTATCCTTTATCCTTAATCCTATTGTAGTCGACAGTGCACTTGCAGCAGCTTTGGCGTTGCTTATGTTATAGGCGACGGTAGCCACCTACCATCAAGTGGACCGTCAGCCTGTCTGCCGATCTTAACATAGAAAAAAAAAGTTAAGTAGGTTTTAAAAAGAGAACTATTCATGACCTACGTCCGTGGTATTTTTATTTGGCCATCAAATAAAATAACACGCTGCGCTGCAATAAAATAGTGTAATAATTAAAAATGCCTTTTCTTGTTCATCCTAATTCGTATTCTTTTTTGTCGAATTTTCCATTATAAATACAAACCCAAAACTCCCACAATCATAACGTTAAAAACTTTCTTTGAATAATTAAAAAAAAGCTTTGAAACCCGAGCACATAAAAACAACAGTGAAATGTTATTACTTACTATTAGTAACTAAAATGTTCCCTTGTTTGAACGCCATCAACTTCCTTACTTAGGCGACTGTGTTGTTTGTTTGTAAATGATTGCGTGCAACTCTTGTTCAGAACCGTTTACGAGGATCGCTATACTAGTTATAGTTATGTGTTTACATGTTGTTTGCGTGCAACCCCTGTGTTACCATTATTTTAAATAACACGACACACGCCGCGTGCCTCGCTCAACCGCTAATGACTAATTTTACCGCCAAACCAAGCGGATTGGTATCGAATTTAACATGCTTAGCACCCATGTTAGTTATTAGTTTGATGTCCACTTTTACCTATAAATTTTTCGAGCTAAAGAGTTACAGAAAAGCTGTTAGAATAAGGTACATTTGATAATATAGAAATGTGTAAATGAGCTCTGGTATGCCTTACGTATTGAAATACAAACAGAACACATGCTTTAATTTCACTGTGTTATTTAATAAAAGTTGCCCGATTTGTTCCCAACGTTTCTATTATTAAATTAAATTAATTCAAAGGGACTTAAAAATATTTTACACATATTAAACTATTAGATTCTAATAATCTAATAATTAAATTTTACACATATTAGTGAGATTCAGATATATTTGTTTGTATACTTACACTAGTGGATATTGTTAACATAACATCATAATCTTGGATAGATATCTGTAAATCCTTATTTAAGATCTCAATTTTTATAATAAACTTTTTGTGATCTCATTCTTAAATTTATCTTAGTAGGTACCTAGTTTAAAATTAGCTGTAAGTTTCTCCTTCAATTTTGTATGCCAACAGGCAGAATGTACTGGGATTGAATATATTTTATACTAAGACCATACTTGTACCTGCATTCTATACAAATAAAGAAATTATTATTATTATCCTTTCGAAATATTTCTTTAACCTTCAGAATGAGTTATGAGGCAGAATTCTCTCCTTCTTTTAAACCGAAAATTACACTCTACCTTTCAGCTCCTTTTCTCTCTTTTCAGGTAGGAATCGATTTCTTACCCCAAGCTTACTAATTTTGTTTCAAATTTTCATTTTCTTCTCTAATTGGTTTTAGCTTTTCTTCCAGCTTATGCATAATCTTATCAATAATGGTTTTGGTAACCCAACTGTTTAATTTTTTATTTCGATTTTCATTTTACCTAACAACATTTGGAATTCTTGGTCCATTTTCTATTCTATTTGTTTAACCAAACCAAAATTTTTAATTTGCGATTTGCGAGTGCACACAGTCCAATTTAAACAACAAGTCTATCTATGGAGTTAATAATTGTTACCCTGGGTGATTCTCAGGCGAGTGCTATTTCCCGTTCAAACGTCAAGTTTCTTGTTGATTTTTCTTACATAGACCTATTTTTCACTTGGTTGTTTTGTGTCACTGTAATACTTTGGTTGGCAGATATTTTATGAAAAACCAACGTGTCAAATTATTTACGGTACTATTGCTTTAAATATGTATAATTATTATGATAGTTATTCTCACAATAACTGATTTATTTATGTTATGTTGTACCAGTATACTCACTATATCCGACTTTTGTTTCACTTTCCACTAACAAGGTATTTTGATTTTAGGTTTTCTTTAGACCGCTCTTATCAACAGTTTACTATTTGACAACGGAAACGGACTAACTTACGCTGGTATCAATAAAATTTCCCTTTTTCTCTTGCTGCTAATACTAATTAGATTTCGACACTATATATGTTTGTTAAGTACACAATAAATCAATGACCAGAGGCAGCAGAGTCTCTCAGACACAATAGAACAATAATATAATAATATAAAGTAAGTAATATAAGTGCGGTTTATATAAAGTAAGTCGCTTCCAGCGTTGAGCATTAGAGCAGGGTCTGTGGGTTGCGGGAGTATGGATAGCCGCACGCTGCGGTCTTGGTTGCTCGCACACCGTACCCCTGCGCGCTTAGCCACCTTTTACTATTATTTTATAAAATGTTTTCTGTTTGTTCACTACTTTATTTAAGGTGCCTGATATTATTTAATATTGTGTAACATTCAACCTTTCAAAGTCAGGCTGGCGGAAGCGGGATGCCCGGTGAGTCTGAGGCGAGTCTTTGACAGCTACCTCACCGACAGGACGGTCAGCATTAGGTACTGCGGTGAGGTACATAGTACTGAGACGAGCAGGGGTTGCATCTAGGGGTCTATAGCCGGCCCTTTGCTCTGAAACCTGACCCTCGATCCGTTGCTGCGGAGCCTGGAGAATAGAGGCGTCTACTGCCAGGCTTTCGCGGACGATGTGGTTCTCGCCTTTGATGGGGACAGGGCAATGCAGATAGAAGAAATTGCCAATGTCACTCTCGCGCATGTTTTGGAGTGGAGTGTCAAAAATAAGCTGAGGTTTGCACCAGGCAAAACCAATGCTATATGGTGCTAACCAAGATGCTTAAGTTTGACACGCCACGCCTCAGCATGGGCGGGATTTTTTTTTTTTTTTTTTTTAAGGAGGGGAAATGCATTTACGCACTATCCCTCGTCGACGGGGACGATCGACGAGGGGGTGTGTGGGACTCACCCGACGGAACGAATCGCCCCGCCGGTCCTACTCCACTAAAACCGCCTCCATGTTCCACCATCGGCAGCGATAATGGGACCCGGAGTCACAGCCAGGCCCTATCCCCGGGCCCCACGCACCGCCATGTCCTTGCGGACCCGCCCCTGTTTTTACACGGCAAGCCGTGTAAAAAACTCCTCCTGTGGTGGCCCGCTGGAACATCTGCAGACCACCACACCTACACTGCCCGGTGTTGTGCGGGCGGCGGACCTCCCCGCGTCCGCCGCCCCCGAACGAAACGGCTACAGCCGCCCAAGTTCCTCTCATCAGTCGCAGCGAGCAGTCAGCGAGGGGATTCGTAACCGAATCAACCCCTTACCTCTTCTCCGCGGCACAACCATCCGCGGAGTCGGAGGCCGCTTCCACCTTCATCCCCCGGACGACCCCCGCTCGTGTGGCCGCTCATCTCATACGACATTATGGGTGGGCGGCCCATAGGGGTGTCCCCCTGACATTTCCCCAACAATCGCGGCAGCCCGAGACGGGCTCCACCTCGTGTTGTCGTCGCGGAAGAGCTACTAAGCCGGGTGGCAAGGCCGGGTCTTCACTCTTCCGGACGACTGCGGAGGGTAGTACTAAGCCGGTGCCCGGTCACCGGGTGTTCCACACCCCCCACATGCCACGATTGCAGGTACTATGCCAGTTGGTCCTTCCCAGTCGCATGAGCTCCGTCTTCGCGTAAGTTGCCCGACTACCACTGAGCGCCAGAGCCGTCCAAGAGAATGCACTCGCTGCGACTCACCCGCTGATCCTCATCCGCAGTACCGAGTCCCATTCCTCGGTCTGACGAACAAGGACCGGGGTGCCCTCTCTCTCACCGGCCACCAATCGCGCGGGCCGAGTACGGATTCTCGGCCCGCGCGAGCGATGACCGGTGAAGCCCCAACGGAAGGTTGGAGCCTCCAAATTGCAGCTCCGCCACGAGCTCCGCTGAGCGGAGCTCGCTCGGAGCCCACCTCGGTGTGGGCCTTCTTTGTCCCCAAAACCAATCCGATCGGTCGAGCAAAGGCCGGTGACCCCACCGACCCCTGCAACCGCCCGGATTGCCAAGGGTAAGCCCCCCCACCACGACAAGGTCATGGCCCACCTAGGGGGGGAGCATGGGCGGGATTGACATTGCCATGAAAAATAGTGTGAAACTGTTAGGGGTAACAATAGACAAGTGTCTCACGTTCAAGGAGCACGTGACAAACGTCACCAAAAAAAGTCATCGAGGTATATAAGCAGCCCAGGAGGGCGGGGGCCTCCATCCCGAGGTGATCCGCTCCATTTATGTCGCCGCGGTGGAACCAATAATTACCTGCTCTGCGAGTGTGTGGGCATCCGCGACTCGCAGAGTGGGTATTATTAGGACCTACCACACGGTGTCTCTTAACTCCTGTTACTGGCTGGGCTGCTCCCCCTTGACCTGCGAGTTCGCGAAGCGGCCTCGCTATGTGAGGCCAAGAGGGGAGTACCGCAGCCTGGGTTGGGGGACAGAGTCGTCGAGCGGATGGCCCTTGCGGCCTAGGCGCCCCAACCCGCTGAGCTCGTCAGACTCGAGTTCGACTGCCTGGTGGACGAGGACGATGTTACTAATAATAGCGACTACCAACCACGCATATATACGGACGGCAGCAAGATTGACGGTCGGGTGGCAGCAAGATTGACGGTCGGGTTGAGGCGGCGCTATCCTTATGGTATCGCGACGCCGAAACCAGTGCCGTCAAGCTTGGTCTGCCGTCGTACTGCACCGTCTACCAGGCGGAACTCTTGGCTGTGTGCGAAGCGACGAGGGTGATCCTCCGCCGTAGCGAAACTTCCTTTGCAATTTACAGTGATTCAAGTTCCGCCCTTCAGTCCATCGTGGCGAATAAATGTCCTCTAGCAGCTGCACCCTCTAGCAGCTGAAACAAGGAGTAATTTAACATCAGGTATAAGGAGTGGAAAAATAATCAAGTTATTTTGGATTAAAGCCCACGCTGGACTAGAGGGGAATGAACGAGCGGATTACCTCGTCCCAAGCCGAAGTATGACCTGTGTCCGATGTCATTCGTCAAGCAAAGCATTCGAATGTGATCGCTTGACGAATGGGACCAAGGATACAGGGAGGGCGCTTCGGCGGCGGTCACGAAGCTGTTCTTTCCTGGAGCCATAACAGCTTAAGGTAGGTACTTTGAGGAAAATCGTGCCTTGTAACGTGATGACCCAAGTCTTGACAGGGCACGGTGGGTTCTCCTAGTACTTGCATCGTTTCAAGTGCAGGAGAGCCCATCTTGCACCTGTTCAGCAGATGCACCTGAAAGTGTCACCCATATTCTGGTGGATTGCCCTGTCTTCGCCAGGGAACGGCTAGAAACAGAGTACGAGATGGGAGAGGATATAAGGTTAGAGAGCTTAAAAGAACTAATAAAAGTTATAAGAGAAAGGTTTTTAAGATTTTGCAGAGAAACAGCTAGGAGAGTAATAGAAAGAAATAAAAAATGATTAGTAACTTTAGTGTAATTTCAAAAAAATATTAATTATATTCTATTTTAAAATTTTCTCAGTTTTTGATTGTTTATGTAAATTATATAATAATGTATAAATTCGCAATGTGAAAAATTACAATAAGAATTTAATGTATTAAAAATATTAAAGCAATGTACTCGATCTTGGTAATAAAGAAATAAAATAAAAGGTAAGGTTAATGGAAGGTAAATGAGTAAAGAAAAACAGAAACCCTAAATTAGATGGTAAGATTAGTTAGTAAGAAAAGATATAGGCGGGAATCCCACCCGCAAGGAATGAAAGATGATGAATGCGAGAAAGCTTTAATAATATTTAAAAAAAAAAAAGTACGAGGAGAAGTGATTGCGAACTGGCATGGAAGAGGATTGTTAATATAGGCTTCAATTATGTTGGAGAGATTCGCTTTAAAAAAAAAACATTCAACCTTACCCTATCTAGATTTAACTTACCCCGGTACGTTAAACTACATGTAAACTAAAAAAATATTATTTGTCGCTGCTCCCTAAGTGTTTCACCCCTCAGCCGGTCTTTCTGAGCACTTATAATATATTATCAGACACTGCCATTCATCATTGCATCCGGATATCGCATCAAAGATTATTTTCTCTAATACCTACATATCTTTCAGTTTCGTAATAAAATGTTAAGATTTTTTTAAAGCATTACTTGCACCTAGGGTGTTCACCATTTATTTTATACTAATTAATACTTGGTCATAAACCGACAAATAAGTGGTAAGTATCAAAAATTATGTCTGGTGCCCGCGATTTCGTCCATAAAAATGTAACACTATTGATGGCGCCATCTATACGATAGATTTATAATTTACGCGCATAAAAATATTAGTCAATTTAATAAAAAATGTGATGTACACAATATAGGTACTAGGTTTAAAAATAATTTAGATTTACATAAGACGCGACTCCACAAGATAAGTAATTCTTTTATGGGTCAGTGTTTATTATAAAACCGTATACACTGTATACGGTTTTATGATAAACTGCCTGAGATGATCGGAACCTTATCTATAAATAAATTTAAAGAATTAAAGCCTGGATTCGGAGCTCATACTATGCTTAGTATTGTATATTTAATTTAAGTATTAAGTGTATGATTATAATTGTTGTAATTTTTATATTATAAAGATGACAAAAAGAATAATATCTTGAGTTTCTTTCGGGGTTTCTTCTCAGGATCTTCATCTTGGCTTTTTTCCGAAACCCTGGTAAATTTAAATTTAACTGGTAAATCTAAATGACGATAATAAGAGTTTCTTGGAGAAACCTAATTGATAAATAAATATTTTGATTTTGATATTAACAATAATAATTAGGTGAAGCGGCGAAATCAATCGGATTTGGGTAAAACTGCTTGGTGATAGATCTGTGCATGGTATGCTCCAATTTTCAACCCTCGGGGACCTGTGAATAAAACTTTAACAAATTATACACCTATAGATGCCTCAGGAAACATTCTCTTTATAGATGAAAACCGCATGAAAATCCGTTCAGTAGTTTTGAGATATCGCGAAGATACATACAGACAGACGCGGCGGGGGACTTTATTTTATATGCAGAATATTCAAATATAAAATTTAAAAAAATACCTACGTATATATGTAAAACGTATATATATAAAAAATATGTAAAACTGTCAAAAAAGGGGTAGGTAGATCGTTGGTCGTGTGATCAAATATGGGCACGTATAAATAAAGTTATGAGGTATACCGAATCAAAGTTGTAAGGGTTAGGTTCTAATCCGATTTATGAGTAGCGTTTGTGAAGAAAAATACAGTTTTATAACCAAACGACTAGGTAATGACACAACATTGGTTTTTAGAAACGAAAGAATTCTTGTGTACGTTATGATATAATAGGCATTATTCATTGAACGAACGTAAACATTTTCGTATATAGAAGTGCACAGATTGCGGGGCTTGTCTGTTAGTCGTTCACAATAAGCATCGAACAGGCAAACAGCCCGAGTAAACATACTGTGCAAACGCCGAACCTTTGCTCTGCGCCCGACTCCTCCGTTTTTACTTATCTACATTTCTATATCTAGTTACTCATTTTATTTATCTCAAACTAAAAGATAGGCTCTCCGTTTTTTCTATCATTATTTTTTTTCTATCGTTCATTTAGAATGCTCTTATAAATAAGAAATCAGCAGCAAATTTACTGACTTAATAATTTTTTGTTGGATTTTTTTTTATAAATTGGAGGTTTATACGCAGACGAACTCGGGAGTAAAAGTTAGTAAAGTAGGTATAATACGGTAGATAAAGTGTCTACAGAGTAGATACAATCATAAAAGATTAAAACTACAATATCACCTATCAAGAGATAGATAACACAATACCTAAAGTCATACCTATAATTAATTAGTCTAATAACACGGTTAGGGAATTCAATTCAAACTAATAATATTGTAGGTATAAAACAGTATATCTAGATGTCTTTTATTTAAAAAAAATAAAGTATTTGCTAACATATTTTTATATCTACGCACCAGGATTTACATAGCTTTGTTTTATCTTTGATGGTGTCGCCGTCATACACTTGAATATGATGAATGATGTGTTCACGTTGAGAACTGAATTCGTTATCTCGGAATGTATCTACATAGTAGTTGATATTGTTGGGATTTGTGCTGTTCTACAATCGTAGGCAGGGAATACAATATTACGATAGCGGAATATGGAAATACCGGGATCCCGCATGCATATGCGGGACTGATCTCACTTATAAATTGAGCTGGATCCCGTGACAATTAACGCCATTTACAATCACCTATCAGACGGGACGACAAGGACGTCTAAGTCGACCCCGTTGGCAATCAGTAAAAGACAGTATGCATAGAGTATAGATATATGAACAGATTTATCAAACGTGGTAAATAACTTTACAACATAGACGCGCATCGGCCTCGCTGGAGTGCAAATGCTATGTCTATCTGCATTGTTTTCCTTTTAAATAATTACAGTATTATTTAAATGGAGCGCCCATTTAATTATACACCAAAATTTGCTATCTCTTATAATAACTATACATGTATATTTGCTAAGTCTTACAGAAACGGGGGATCCCGCTAATAAGTTGGCACTTCCGGATTCTGGGGGAATGACAGTGTTCAGTCTCGCAAATATAGGGATTGGAATTATTATTAAAACGGGTGCAGTGTTTCCGGAGATTACGCTACGAAAGACATAAAAATACAAAAGCTATGTCTTATAATAAGTATAGGATATTTACCAAGTCTAACAGAAACGGGAGATCCCGCTAATAATTACTTGTGGATTCAGCCTCGCAAATATAGGGATTGGAATTATTATTAAAACTGTTGCAGTGCTTCCAGAGAATTAAACTCTTATAATTAGTATAGATTTTCCAAGTCTTTGGAATTCCGCTAAAAAGCACCTGCGGATTCTGCGGGATTGACAATGTTCAGTTTCGCAAATATATCTTACTGGATTGCTTGGAATTATCTTACTGGATTGCATTCACTACCTTTAGTAGGTATACATGATTGTGTCTATTTCGTTAGATGAGGCAGCAAATAGTACACGGCAAACGTTCATAGTAAACACGCCGGCTCCATCGCAACTGGACACACTGCTCTTCCGTTGTTTCATTCAAACGATGCTCCGTGTACCGAACCGACTCTGACGAGGTGGCTTTGTGGAATCTATTTAACATGTTTCACAAGAGAAATAAATATCCACTCACGTCCACCGGTTTTATAATCTAATCTCAGATATTCCCAAAATACTTAACACTTGACAAAACATTTATCAGCAAGCTTTAAATAATATTGATGTCATTTTATCTCTAGACACACTCGCGATTTATCGAAATGATACCAATCAATTTTAGGACTTAATCCGATGCTAAAGCCCGTCTATCGCGTATCGCTATCAGCAAGTCAACGGAACAACAAAATCATGAGAATTACGATATGAATAATTCATATTTTTTACCTATTAGATATTAGAATTTATTGCCATTATCGTAAATGCCAAAGAATAATACTAATTAATTAATTGGAATCAGTAACGTATCAACTTATCTTATATAACAGTACCTACAGTGACTTTTTCGCACAAAATTACATTTAATTACCCCTAGATATTTACATCATACAGGGTTACCGGTAAGTTGACTTACATATTTGTAAGGGCTTGTAGTTTCGATATCATTACAGACTGATTTGGCTGAAACACCATAACCCAAACCTAACCGTTTTCAAGATATTGGACTTAATTGTAGTAGCAGGGCACACTACGTTTCGCAGTCATTTGGGCAGCCCGTCTGACGGCAGTAACCACCCCTTTGCAGAAGACCACCGTGGAATAACAGCACGTGTGCTGTTGTGTTTCGGTGAGTGAGTAAGGGATGCCAGAGCCCATTTCCCTATTCCCTCCTAATCCCTTATACTTAATCCTACATAGTCGGCAGCCACTTGCAGCAGCTTTGGCGTTGCTTGTGTCATAGGCGACGGTAGCCACCAACCATCAAGTGGACCTGATCGCCTGTCTGCTGATCTTAACAAAAAAAAAAACTGTACAAACTGGTTGATACTTGAATGAAGAAATAAATTTTTACAAGGTACCTACTTTTTTAACTATGGCAGTTATGTTGCAGATGTGCTTAAAAATATCTAAAATATGTTTGGGTAATACCTACATGAAGTTATATTGTGACTTTGTAAGAGACTGTTGTATTTTTTTTTCAATACTACTTTAAACACTAGGTACATTAATTAAATATATGAATATCTTTTTATGAATAAGATCAAATTGTTAGGTAGGTATATTTTTTACATTTTCCACATTTTCGAAATAAACGCAGAGAATTATTAATTTAATTTAATAAGAATTTAAAATGTTTATACATTTTAAAATTACGCAAAGCACGTGGAATGTATTGTTAAACCTATTCCTCGTTTTTATTAATCGTGAGGAATAATAATACACTTCTCGAATATACAAGACCAAATTATACTTTTATTTATCCGGTGCATTCGAGCTTGAGCTATCTGAATTTCCTTATTTTTTCGCCTTAAACAAACACTTAATCATCTGATACGAGGTATTTTAATGTGTAAATGTGTGTAGATGCACACGATAGCGTGTCGGAAATCAACATTGCGAAACTAAAAATAATCTACGCGCGTCGAGCCGTGAATAATTTGACGCGAACACGAAAAACGCTATTAAACTGCCTCACCTTTGGAAACCCCTTTCGCAACAGCGCGTGAAGCGATCGAATTTGAAGACGTTATACTATGTACTTTAAATATCGCGCTAATTGATGTGCTCATAACGCCGCCAAATTGATTTGTAATTTAATAGCGTTAGGTACGTTCTTATATATGTTTATACATTAATTGTAGCGTCGACCACCGAAACGCGGAGTCATTACGAACTGGCTCGTTGAAGTCAGCAAAAAACGCAACGTGCACACAGATGATTGATACGTCTATAAGCACGCCTTGTGAAACTGTCTACAAATTGGTCGATATACCCTACACATATACGTCGAGAAACAAGTTTGTGTTGGGTTCCTTAAAGACTCAGCACATATCCGACGGTGCGGGACGTTTCTACTCACTTCATCCACTGTATTAATATTAACGCCCCACGGAAAAACGAGGTGTTAAACGTTTTATGTGTGTGTTTGAAAGATGACATGACCGAAATTGTTCTTAGCTATGAAGTACTTTCAAGCTTTTGTAGATCATCAGCCCATTTCCTAGTTGACGAAGGGATTTCACTAACTTCTACAGATTCGATTGATGTGAAATTTTGTATACTGTTACTTCGGTGGTGTTTCCATGGCATGGTAACTTTGATCTGCTGCTGCAGCATTAACTAGTCCGACGGACAACCAACTCCTCAACAACTTACAGCAGATATAGCGTGTTTGTCTCAAAAGAAAGTTGGGGGTTAGTTTATTATTTTAATTATAGCTTTTATCTACTGTAGTTTGTAGCTAAAATTGATGTTTAGAGGATACTAAGAAAAGCTAGCTTAACTTCTTCGAACGGGTAGGTACTAAAAAGTAAAAGGTTTACCCCCAAAAGATGTGTGGGAATAGTAGGTAGTTGTAATTTAGTACTTATACTGCAATATCACATAGCAAACTGCCGCTGAATGTGTGGATAAGCCTTTAAAGGTAAAATAGCAGCGATAGATATTTTTGGAGCCCAAAATCGCTTCACCCCGTCGGATATGTGCTTGAGCTTTTATTCTCGTCCATGTCGATGCCATTCTACAGCGAATATCAACCTGTGAAGCATCAATTCGCGTACGTTACTTGCCAATATCCCGCCAATATTCCTATGTATCTTAAGTAGGTACCTACATTCTATCTAATACGAATCCATAAATACATAGTATGTAGATATTTGTGTGTACTGTTTAAACACCTACATATTAAGTCACTGTTTAAACACTCACTTGAATTCTTGTACAAATACGGCGCGAGTTTTCTTTAGGTGTAAATAACGCTAAAGGTTGTTTTAGGGCCGTCAAGTAATCCACACGATTATAAGCGCCCTCGTAAAAAGTGCCGAGTCAAAAAGGCTTCACACGCTTTAGCGAGGCAAGATACACAAGGGCCAATAAACGTTTGGTGTGGACCTAAACAAACAAGGGTAGCTAGGAAGCTGGCTCTTTGTTTAGCGAGAAACATGCGAGTCAACATAGTCCGCTGTACCCTTATACGGGCTGACGCCGTATTGTGAAACTCGCCTCTCGATAACTACGTATACGTCGACGCTAATCTGTCAATCAGAGAACCGGCTGTACGTGATCCTATTGCATTGAACCAATTTATAACTTCGACAACAACATTATTAAATAAATGAATACTTGGACAAGATATTGCAGATTAAATTAAGTAAGTGGCTTTACCGTTTCCCGTATGTACTAATATTATCTTCGGGGACAGGATTTTATTTTATACAGCTGAGCTCGCAACTTCGTGCGCGTAACTTTTTTGTTTGAAAACCAATTAGAATAAAACAAACACTAAATGTTGTGGGAAGCTTGCCACAATACATTAATGAAAACTGCATTAAAATCGGTTAAACCGTTTCTGCGATTAGCGTGCACAAACGCACAGACAAAAATTCAAATAAATAAGTTTTTTTTTTACTTCGGTAACATAAGTAAGTACAACATGTAAGTACGTACAAATTGTTGTTTTGAAAAAATATTTAATGTACAGAAACAGCTCGTTTATGATTTTATTATTATTACATATTTATGTATAGATATTATGTAGAACACGTAATGTGCCTACCTATGTATGTACCTATATCTTTTTATTTATCTTTGATACCGCACGAACTTTTTGGACAACCCTTTCATTTAAAAAAGCAGCGTTCCCTTTATCAAGGAGTAACCTCACTATTACTATTGACAACAATTACCCGTTCGCACATTACGTTGGTATACTGATACACTTAGCAGTACACCTATTATCTTAAAACTAGTGTACACTGTACAAGTCCGCCTCGACTCAACGTTCTGATTACTACCGACGACCAACGTCTATTTACTCTTCATGACTCACTGTATATCTTTGTGAACTACTGTATAATTCAATCGCGTACTGAATACTGAAATTATAACCTGTTTTTTTTTATGATAGACTGATAGTGAATTGCACTTGAATTGCAGTGTTTATTTTTCCCTAAATAGGTAAATTAAACTTCAGTGTGTTACCATAATTATTATGAGATAATTATTTTATAATTATCTATTAATAAACGCTTATTAGCTATAAAGCTAGGGAGGAAATTACAAGTTACAGTTGTAATAAGGAAAATAATGTCTAATTTTATCTGAACCTAAAAGAGATCTTCATCCAAGCAAAAGTCGTGAAATGTTAATAACTGCGCCATCTATTAATTAATTCCAGAATTAAATTTAAATTGTTTTTTATTTTAATCCGTTGTATGGTTTCACATGAGTGTTTAGTTAAAAAAAAAACACCATGATTCTTTCCAAACTTCATATCATCAAATAATTAATTAATTCAGTGATTAATTTTTGTTACTAAAATCTGTAAAGCACCATTTAGACAGTCGCCTGAATATCCTCATCGTCCTATTGAATAATATGACATAGCAATTAGAAAGTTAAATAGCGCGATGATGGCGTGGACAGCAAAGTAGGTGATTATTTTGCATTATCGATGCACCACCACTAATGTTCCGCGGGAGGCTATGTTTAAACAATTATTGCTCCGCGAATGCGATACGAATCGATGATAATGTTGGCCTCTGTCTGCTGCAATAATAGGCCATTTATCGAGTCGACTGCCATTTCGCCGAGGGGAATTATTTATTGCCTCGCCATAAGAGCCGCGTCGCGCTTCGATACAATGGGCCGACGATTGGCGACTGTTTTGTTTAATAAAGTGGAAACTCGTACCGAGCAAGATAAGCAGATAAGCGAGCCAGACACAGAATAAATAATTCATAAAGAGTTAAAGGACAAAACCGCAGTAGACTGACGCGTCCGTTCACTTTAATTTCGCAAAACACAATCGCGGTAAAAGTTCATCGGGCGGAGTGCTCCGGGAGGTCGGGCGTAACTTATTACCGAGAGGTTACCGCTAACCGCGTCACGGACCCCTTTTTGTTTCCGTGTGTCTTGTTTGTGATACTAAACACCTATCATACTGGTCTGTATTTTCTCTTACATAAAAAACTTTCTAAAAAACAGCCCGTTACAGTTTTTCTTATAAACTACGCATGGCAGCTTCTAACGGTAATTTAGACTATTACTTCCAAATGGTTTACATGTAGGTACCACACAATATAAAATTTTAAGTATGTGGACATTTTAGTTATGCATTTTAATTCTAATTTGCGCTATTCTAAATGGCTTATTGTAAATTCGCCACAAAGTAAATTCGCCCACTTTTCTATGATTCCACAAGATGGCGCGATCAGTCGCACGCAACAGTTGTTAATTCATAAATCAGTTTTGTTATTTTTTTTTTATGTTATGTCGACAGACAGGCTGACGGTCCACTTGATGGTAGGTGGCTACCGTCGCCTATAACACAAGCAACGCTACAGGTGCTGCAAGTGCGCTGCCGACTACAGTAGGATTAAGGATAAGGGATTAGGAGGGGGATAAGGAGATGGGCTCTGGCATCCCTTACTCACTCACCGAAACACAACAGCACGTATATGCTGTTATTTCACGGTGGTCTTCTGTAAGGGGGTGGTCACTGCCGCCAGGCGGGCTGCCCAAATGACTGCGAAACGCAGTGTGCCCTACCACTACTTTTCAAATCCAGACCAGAGTCAATTTTGAAAATTACATTAAAATTTCCAAACTTGACCCCGCCGGGAATCGAACCCGGGGCCCCTGAGACGTTAGGCAAGCATCCTTGCCACTCATCCAACGGGCCGTCAAACTATACCTACACTATTGTAGCAAGCCTCCCGTAACATTTAGTGTTTGTTTCATTCCAATCGGTTTACAAACAAAAAATAGTGTTGATTAAGTTCATTAAAGGCTTTATCTCTGTATCTACCACGGTTTATCCAAATCTGTGCAATCGTTTAAGCCCAAAATAATTTCAATAAATTGATACAATACAGACACTAGGGGCCGTGGGTCGACAGTGGATCTAGGCTGCTTCAGATCGGTCCTTTTGGAGAATTAGGGGGGAGACCTTTGTCCAGCAGTGGACGTCCTACGACTGAGATGATGATGATACTTGAAATCGTATCGTAGAGATTGAACCCCATTCAAAACTGTGGCATCTGATACAATTTACAAATGTGCGCCCAAAATAAATACCACCATGAATGATCTAGTTCATTGTTCGAGTTCTACGTTCGATGAATGAGGACCATCTAGTCCTCATTCATCGAACGTAGCTGGTTGTTAAAATGTCGCGATTTAACATTATGAAAGAAAGAATAGACCAGTGCAAGTGTGGTGATCTAACCGCGATAAAAGTCGATGCTATCGTAACGAAGCGCGTGCATTGTACGAAAAAAGACAATATAAACTGCGGTGTCTGGCGTGCCACCACGAACGCGACCCACGCCCACATCTAGGTCAGAGTCGCGCTCTCGCCTTATACAGCTTATGCACTCTCCGCGGGGAGGCTCACTGTCAGTGCACGAGTTTACCGACGTTGAATTACTTCAAATTGCAAATGCAAGCTTTCAACGTTGCTCATCGTCAACTCTCTTCTATTATTTTTGCTCTACCTATAAAAGCTCCGTGTGTAGGTTAATCACCGTTCACACTTTTGTATAAAATCTCTAACTTTTATATGAAACAAAACAATTTTATTATTTAATTTGAGCAGTCCGTCCGGTGATAGTAACCACTCCCTTACAGAAGACCACCGTGAAATAACAGCATGTGTGCATGCTATTGTGATTCGTTTAGTTGGTAATGGACGACAGAGCCCATTTCCCTATCTCCTCCTAATGCCTTATCTATGATTGGATTTGTTGAATTTGTCTCCACCCCTAATAGCAAAATAACTATTAAAACATCTGAAATATTCAGGAAAAGACAAATTCATTTTCTCATATATTTTGCATGGAACGGTTTTTTGTTGATAATAATATGTTGAGGACGGATTGACAGATTTCGATGATTTTTTTTAGTTCATCTCGGCTTCGAGAAGTTTCCTCGCGCATTGGAAAGTTCTTTTAATGTTAAGGTCGTCAGACAGTCTGACGGTTTATGACACTCCACAGGTGCTCCAAATGCGCTGCCGACCATAGCAGGATTAAAGATAGGCAAGCGATAGGGCAATGGGCTCTGACATCCCTTACTTACTCATACACAACAGCATACGTGTTGTTATTTCACGAAGAGGGTGGTTACTGCCGCCAGACGGGCTGCCCAAATGACTGCGAAACGCATTGTGGCCTTTTTTTGCGTGGGAAAATCTCGAACCAGGCCCCCGCGTTATCACGATATGGTGATCGTGATCTCATATATGATCCCATATGTGGGATTCTACCTACTAAAAATGTGGGATTTCACTCTTTGAGATACGGCAACCTTAAACCCCTGCCAAACGCAGTTTGCCCTGTCAATACTTAGAGTAAGTACCTAAATCATTTAAAAAAATGGTATACAACGCTGATACATAACAGATATAAAAATAATAATACACGAATTATTTCGATTCGCTTCAATAGAGAATTACATTCATTTCAATGTAATTATTATTCTATTCTATTTATTTTTTATTTTTGTATAATTTCCTCTTGATACATTTATTATGGAACTGAATTCATTTTGACTATTCATTTATTAAGGAATTTAATTTCAGCTAATATGTTAATATCTACCACATTTATTGATTCTGAGGCGGTACGAAGTTCGCCGGGTCAGCTAGTATTCTATAAAAGATTTCTATGTAAATTCATTAAATTTAATTTAACTCAACTTAATATCTCTTATTGGGGAGCAGGAGATTTTGATGGATATACCCTGATTGTTTTAATTCACTGTTTTATTGACTTTGAACACTTCTGTATATAAATTATTTCCATCTGTTAAAGCTGTGATGACAACGTCTGTGTAACAGACTTACTTAAACTCTGCGGCTTGCCCACAGATCAAACCTTCGTCTAAGACATTTAGGGCGTGGTTTCATTGCTAATTCAACAATTTGTTAAATTGAAATGAAAATTGTACACACAATACAACTGTTTCGCTGATTTCCTTGTAAAAGTTGCAAGTATAGAATAACATTTATAAACGGATATCGAGTGTCGTGCTCGCCTGTGGCTTGTGGATAATTGAATATAAGATATCGCACATAAAGTTTAATCGTCAGAGCGGTTCGGTTACGCAACCGTACGGGGGAGAGATAGGAGAACAAATGGAGCGTCACCGCGGGCAAGATGCAACTCCAGATTAAAAGCTCGAGCGACTAAACCACGTGAAAATCGAGCAAAAAGAGGAGTCACCCGCGGCATTAGCGGATGAGTGTCGGAGCCATTAGTGCTGCCCCCGCCTCCCACACACACCCCCACACCCCCGGCGCACCCTCACCCCGAAACCCGACTTTCCTCTTTTATTTCTCGCGCGGGGATGAACTCCTTAATGACAAACCGTACTATATCTTTTGTGGAGAGCTCGCAAAAGTACGTATTTTTGCGGCTCTTTTGTGCGCCCGCTTTTTATTCCACCGCTCCCGTCTGCCGACCTACAGGGCGCAGATGGGAACGGATTGTTCGACTCGTGGCCTCAACGAGAAAAACTGCTTTAATCCGAGAGCTCTTTGTCGATCTTGCTCCATATTACTACCATATTTTATTTTATGAACCGCGTACACGCCATTTACAAATGCAGTGAGGCCTTCAATTACACGAATAATAACTCGCTCTCATAATAGCAAAGTAATATATATATATATATATATATATATATATATATATATATATATATATATATATATATATATATAAATATATCTTTGGGCACTTTGTGGCTCAGACGTGCCGTATAGGTAGTTATTCTTTGATCCATTTTCACTTTTTGATCCGGGCGCCTTTTCTTGATCCAGTGCCAGCTGACCATAAATATGTAGCTCCGTTCGGAGCCACAAGTGTCACGATGAGCAATAATAATAATTAAGGGTTTTTTATACAAATCTACCTTTTTGGCGTATAAACAGTTGTAGATCCAATTCAAATGGGCCAATCAGGGTGCAGCATTTGCCATTGGGCTTCCTCATTGGCACGTTTGGGACTACTCGAATGTTCTTGCGTGCTATTGTGCTTTTAAATTGATTTGTTTGTTTTTGGGTATTTCGACATATTTTATATGTTGTGTTTATGAAATACAAATGCAAGTTACAAAAATTAAATAGATAGGTATACAATTCACTTTCGATATAGATGCTTATTGCTTGGAAAAAAATTGTAATTTGACTAGATGTTACCTATAATAATAATTATTGTAATATTTATTTGTTCCGGCAAATTACAGGGAGTAAATATTAAGTCTAAGATCTTAAATTTTAAATCTTGTTATTTCAAAATCTATCTATCCTTACATATAAACTAGGCTGAGCCTGTAAATGTAAGCCACATCCGATGACATAATATTTTAATATTTGGATATTATGCTTGCTTTAACATGATTACACCTTAACAACGCAAATAAAAAATAGGTAATTTAAAATTTAAAAGTGTTCGTAGTTTTAGCTCCACCCCAACGTTACAGTTTTTTATCTTCAGTTGTTCATTTCATTTGAACTTAAGATTAGTTTTTTTTTTTAAATTTTCTTGTAATTTTTCATTTACATTTTTGATAGTTAGAATAATTTCGAAATAAAAGACTAAATGTAATCATTAGTAATTATATTATTAAAAAATATGTCAAGTTGTAGTCTTTTATTTTATTTTTTTATTTTATTTATATTTGGGAAACATACAATATTTTGATACACATTATATACATACATACAAGAAAAACATAAATCAGCAAAGTTTCCACTAAGTTACTAAAACATATTATAATTTACAATACACTACAGAACATCGGAGTTAGGAGAAAACATGTAAAAAAGCAAGCAAAAATAAACATACAAAAGAAAGAGAAAAACAAAAAATAAAAATAAAAAGATAAACTGGTCGCCACTAAAAGAAAACTACACGAATATACTTTCGAGGGCCTGTTTAAGGCTTCGTTTATAGGCTCCTATAGGACAACTGAAAATATCCAGATCCAGTAAGTGTTCATTATAAAATTTGCAGGAGCGATGCAAAAATGTATTGCTAGTATATTTCTTTTTACAGAACTGAATATGTAATGAACACTTACGGCGCGAATTTATTCGAGGGCAACTCAAACCAATATTACTTAGTAAGAGCGGTGAATCAATGTAATTGTTTATAATCTTGTATAAAAACAGTTGATCCTTCTGAACTCGTCTATGAACAAGAGGCACGAACGCAGGTACCTTGTTAAATCTATATTGAAAATGTTTCAAATACAAGTTAAACACTCTATCTAACCTCTTAATTTGAGATCTTATAGATGGTAGGTGTAAGCAACTGCGGACATGTACATAAAACATCTGATTAAATCTTATTATTATTGTCGTCATTAGGTTTACGATTTCTTCATTTGCTTTATTTTTCAGCCACGCAACAATTATTTTTTTAACATCGGGTTTGTTACATGGGTATAATCCTAGAATTTTATTTAGTTTGTTATAAAGCATAAGGGGCATGTATAACGTTGGAATTTATTAATAGAATAAACACAGTAACTGGACAGACCCTATCTTTACGCCTCTTTAATGTTAGGTTATTGTCATAGGGAAGTTTTATATGTTGAGGCAATATGGTATCTTTATTGAAAAGTTGTCTAACAGTTAAAACGTCATACTCAGAATATAGTTTAAGGATTTTATTACTTTTATAAAAGGAGGTCACTTCTACAGATCCCTTTACAGAAAAGAAGAGAAAACAACCTTGGTGGACACGACCGTTACTATGAAAAGCGCGGGACACTGAAGGACGAGACTTAGATAATAGTCCAACGTATTTTCGCATTGGCGACGCGGAGACGACTGAAATGCGCGCGGGGAAATCCGTTACTTTCCAATGCCATATATCAACGTATATCCGCGTGATCGGTTAGTTTTGCCGCGCGTCGTTTCGGAGCCCTGGGGCGCGCGTGTCGCAGTATGACCAAGACGGCGCGTTACACTTTGGATTTTTGAATGTATGGACAATTGAAATTGGAAGTTGTTTGGACATCTAACTTGACAAGTGTGTATTTGGATTTTCAATTCCAGTTCACTATGCAGTGAACGTTCAGTATTTGCAAATTGCATACATTTGGTTTTATACCTACTTTAAAATTATGCAACATTGTCGATAATTTTTCATTTTTCCTTATACGGTGTACCTACAGTGAACCGTATATTTGTTTGTTTTTTACTATTTACGTAGGTTTGTAAATAAAGAAAAATGTCCAAATTAATAAAATATTTGAAAATACTTATTTCACGTTTTATTTTTTCTAAGAATATATTTAATTATAATATGTGTCACAGCATTTTAACCTGCGAAATTACTTGCTTAAGTCGATTGTTACTATATTATATTTACCTACTGATAAATAAATATTTTGAAAAATGAGTGTTTACAAAAAGAAACACAAACATACTTTTGCTAGCATTTTTTTTGTTTTTGTTTTACTTAGTGTTAGGTCTGAATTCCTCAGGGTGGTTGTTGTTGTTGCAACTTTTCTCTTGGATTGCTTCGGTGTCTATGGGGGAAAGTTGCGTCTCGCCGAGACCTACATTTTGATAGGTCGAACAGTATGGTTTTCACCATCAGTTTGGGAGTTGTAGATTTTAATGTGTTTTTTGGAATTTTTGGATTGGAGTTTTTCGTTTGGTTTTTCGTTGTGGATTTGCTTCCAGTTTGAAAGGGCCCTTCTCAGGGCCACTGCGGAGCACTCCTTACTGCTGCCTCTTGTTGTTTCCTTTGTTAAACTGTCGTTATTAATTGTTATTGTTGTTGATTGTTTTCTTTGTTATTTATTATTGTTGTAACCCAACCAGAGCTGGATTCTCCGACTGACTCAGTGGTCGGCAGGGCTGTCTACTGGTCAATGTCTGAGGAATCAGGGGCTGGCGAGACCCGTCCATCGGGGAGGGGGGGGCGTAAGCTCTCTTACTCCTCGGCTGTGACGAGGCCAGTACCGCGGAGGCTAGGTGAGGCGAGTGGATCAAGCGACAAGGGCACTGTGGAGCCCAAAATGGGCGCGGAAGCGGTCCGGTAAAATGGGCGCGGAAGCGGCGAATATAGTCGAGGAGCCGGTCCCTCTGAAGGTGACAAAAGCCAAGACCGGCTGTGGTAAACCGTTCAGTCATGATGTTGGCCTTTCGCGTGCTAAACGCGAACTAAGGGAGTACGACAAGTACGAGTCCGACTCGAACCTGTCGGACATGGGAGCCCTCTCGGACGATTCTCAATCGTACAAGGGACTCACCGATAGAATCCTGTCCAAGTTTGATTTTGACGGAGAATCGGAGTCAAGCCAGAAGGACCGGTCCGAAGGCTATAAACGGCTGCGGGAGGAAAATGGGCGCCTCCGCGGTCAGATAGAAAAGCTTGAAGCAGAAATATCGTCACTCAAACGAGCACTTATTGAAAGGCCCAGCCCAGTTGTGTAATCGGGAGAGCCACCATCGACCATGGCCGCTACCCAGATGTTAACCAGGGCGGAGTTCCTGGAGACATTTGGGTCCTTGCAGGAAGAGCTGGTCTCTCACATAGACAGCATCCTGATCTCCCGCTCCGCGAATCAGGAGTCTGAAGTGAGACCCCTTCCGGAGCGACGGCCATCAAATGAGATGACGACGCACAGCGGCACTACCATGGAGAAGGCACAAACCTCCCAAAATACGACACTCGCTCCGCCGGCTAACTTGCCCAAGGCGGTGAGAGCGGCCAAAGTGGCCAGGAAGACCGAGCCCAGAGCAACGAACCCTGCTAGGGAGACTGAGGATGGCCCCTCCGGCACTACTGAAATGTGGTCGGAGGTGGTGCGGGGCAGAAAGAAGCGGCCCATCACTGTAGCGGCGCCAAATACCAAGAAAACCAAGCTCCCTAAAGAGCCAAAGTCACTTGCGGTGGTGGTGTCCTTAAAACCTGAGGCGGTTGCCAAGGGCGCCACCTACGGGGAGGCGATCACTAGGGCTAAAGCCTTGGTATCCCTGGACGCCCTTGGCATAGGGCCACCCAGATTCCGCGTGGGCATCACGGGAGCCCGTATAATGGAGTTGCCAAAGGACACCACTGCCGCGCAAGCAGACAGTTTAGCGGCAGGAATTGGTACCGTCCTAGGTGATACCGCAAAGGTCACCCGACCTGCAAAATCAGCCGACATCCGAGTCAACGGGCTCTATGACAGGGTGTCGGCTGAGGAGCTCAGAGCCAAGTTGGCATCAAGTTCGGGCTGCACTCCCGAACAAATCAAGGTTAGTGCCGTCCAAGTGAGTCCCAACAAACCAAACTCGGCGTTTACGTCCTGTCCGGTGGAGGCGGCTAGGAAGCTGGCGAGCGCTGGTCGGATAGCAGTAGGATGGAGCCTTGCCTCCATCCAGATAATGGAACAGCGCCCCATGCGCTGCTTCAAGTGTATGGGGCTCGGGCATCCAGCGGTCCGATGTCCGTCCACCAAGGACCGCAGTGGATTGTGCCACCGCTGCGGAATGGACGGGCATAAAGCCAGCAGATGTGAGGCTACTTTTAAGTGTGCCATCTGTAGTGACGCAGTCCTTCCAGCAACCCACAGAATGGGGGGGTTAAGCTGCAAACCCCCATCGGTAAGAGGTCGGCTCATCGCGGCCGCACCAGCCGAATGCATACGGGCTCCACCGGCAGCAAGGGAGGAGCCCATGGACTTGGCCCAGGGCCAATAATCTCAGATTAGAGGGAGCGGGCGGAGGAAGCTCCAGCCGCTCCTAACGCAGATGAGTGGGCAGGCGAAGACGGGCGTGTGACGCCCTCCTTCAAATGCCCAGGACCTGCGCGCATGGCCTGGCCGCTGTGCGCGCGTCCAAAGGTCCTCTCGTCTGGGGATTGTCTCGGTGCCCCGGGCAATCTCCCCCTTGGCGTCAGCTTGGCTAACAGGCTGAGCTGTCCGGAGTTGGATCGGAGTAGTTGGTTCGCCAGAGCCCGGTCCAACTCACACAAGGGCTTCAAGGGGTCACCGGGGAGTTTTAGTGGGTAGGGCCAGTCCCTTTAGGACTGGGTGAGTCCCACATACCCCTATCGCCTAGCCAGCGGTAGGGCATCCGTAAATGGATTTCTCCTCGACAAAAAAAAAAAAAAAAAAAGGTCTGAATTCCTCAACCATTAATATTCAAATTAAGCTTAAATACGTACGATGTTTCTGCTATCGCTATTAAAATATATACGCGGGTGAGTGGGACCTATTAATTCGGGTGAGTCGGGAAAATTAGTCATCAATTTAATTTTCGGGTGAATGGGACATACTTTTCCGGGACAGTTGGGAAAAATAATAATTCGGGTGAATCTTGCGGGCGAATGGGACCTAAACCCTACCTGCTACGGTTACCCACGGTCTACTGAGTACTGAAAAATTTTGATATTTGGTCTATTGCAAAAAATTCGTCTCCCCGAGACCCCTTAAATGAGTTCCGACACGGGCGTATGCGACGCACCGCTTCCGAGATATTTTCAAAAATGTCAATTTTCAAATTTCGTCGTAACAGAAAAATTGGTCTCCCCGAGACCTCTTAAATGAGTACCAACACGGGGGGTCTGCGACGCGCCGTTGTTGAGATATTACCGATAAAAAATTGGCGCCGCGTCATTGCCGAGTAACGACTGAGGTGGTTCGAGGGGGGGTGGCAAAATTTTCGCTTTTCATCGCTCCGGCAGACCCCGTGCCGTAACCCGGCTTGCGAAGCCGGGGTTGCGAATTCCTCTCTTGGGTGGGAGGAGGGAGACGGTACCGGACGACGGATCTCGGTGGGCGATGGTTATCCGACAAAGTGACCGCAGCGATAGCTGTCACCGTTGAGGAGCTACGAGCTTTCAAAGATCCTGGACGGTTGTATGGGAGTGTAAAAAACATGTATGTGGGGAGGGGCGCGATTTGGTAACCCCCGATGGTCCTCTAACCCCTCTGCCACACTATGCTCCTCGCGCTGCTCATCGCTCTGCTCCTCGCGCTGCCGCGATGTTGCCCTTCTGTCCACACGCTTCTCTACTCGCGCGATTAATCGCGACGCGCCGCACTAGGTCATTTGCTTTTGCAACAGAATGGACGTGGAAATTGAGAGAGCGTGCGCGCTATGCATTTTTAGCTAATTTTATAAATGTTATAGAAATATACGTCGTCGTCGTCGTCCTCGACAAATTATTACATTTTATTATCAACAAAATTATGAATCCTTATCAAAATCAGCAAGTTTATCGTCATAAGTATTTATACGTGTGATTTTTACTGCATTTGTTTTGCATTTATCGTTAAAGATATTACGATATAATTGTAAAGCACGACTGCGCCGGGTACCACAGATGCAGTGCAACATCAAGACACGCTACGCTACGCTTTTATTGTTAACTAGCTGTGCCCGCGGCTACGCCTGCGTGGAATCCAGATTGTTTCTCGGTGGTAGCGTATGTGTCTTGATCTTGCACTGCCTCTGTAGTTACACGGCGCGGTCAATATATCAATATTGGCGAAAGATTTTTTAAATCGGATATAGTTTCGAAGATTACCTCATACATACAAACTTTACTTATTTATAATATTAGAATTTTATATATTAGTGCTTGCCTTAACGCTCTGTTCTACGGTTCCCGGGTTCGATTCTCGGCAGGGTCAACTTTGAAAAATGAACTTTTCAAATTTAGCTCTTGTCTGGATTTGGAAAGTAGTGGCAGGGCACACTGCGTTTTTCGCAGTCATTTGGGCAACCCGTCTGGCGGCAGTAACCACCCCCTTACAGAAGACCACCGTGAAACAACAGCACGTGTGCTGTTGTGTTTCGGTGAGTGAGTAAGGGATCCCAGAGCCCATTTCTCTATCTCCTTGGCACATTATTTGTTAAAGTAGGTTGATTACTGACATACTACTTCACTTTCAATAGACAATATAATATATAAAATAAAAAAGGAAAAAATAAGTGTCAGTTGCTATGGTGTTGTTAGAGAGTGAAAAATAAAAAAATATAAAAAAGTATTAGTGTTGTGTAAATAAATAAATAATACGTGTTAACCAAATAAATTATAACTAACTATTTAGACTTCTTCTAATATTTATAATTATTAATAAATAACAATTATAAACGAACAATTCAATAACTATAGCCGAAACTTTCACTGACTTTGGTGAGTGCACAAACATTTATTCTTCCACTGTGAAATAGTTTCAAGAATATTGGCGTTGCTTGTGTTATAGGCGACGGTAGCCACCTACCATCAAGTGGACCGTCGGCCTGTGTGCCGATCTTTACATAAAAAAAAAAAAGATAATTTCTTTTTATTTTAGAATTCGCGTCGCACGACAAAACTTTTTTTTTGCAATAAACATTTATATAATTAGTTAATACTAATTATATAGTTAGTTGTTTTATACTTTTATTTATTCATTCGTTACAGAAGCAGTATGAACAATTTTACTACAATTTAAAAAAGCCGTCGGCGCGGCGGCCGGCGGCATGATTAAGCGTATGCGTGAAGTGTTTCCATAGCGAGCGCTCGATTCGGAGTGCGTCTGCCCGCGATTATGTGGCCGGTGACTCGCGTTCATATTGCCGCTCTTTGAATCGCGCTTAAAAACCGACAAAGCATGGATCGGTGGGCAAGACGAGGAGCATGACGTGCGGCATGACGAGTAACGTTGCCACACTACGTCTCTGCCTCCTTTCCTCGCTACTTCCCATGCCACTCGACGAGTGTGTGGCAGTGGCAGGGGCATAAGACATTCCGCAAACCCCCCTGTCCTAGCTCTCAGCACGTCAGATTAATTATACTCTCTTGCAACTCTTTTCTTTATCATGAAAAACGGTCTATGTATGCGACTTCACCGCTCGTGCAAAGTAGTAAGCAATAGGTGGCTTGATAAACTTCATAGACATCGTGGTACAATCATTAGTATATTAGTAAGAAAGAAAGAAAACTAAGTAGGAAAGAAAGAAAAATAACCAAATTTCACCTATTATGATTTCTATATGTAATTAAATTATATTCATTAGGTAATTTAATTAGTCTAAGCACAAATTGTCTTTAGTGCTCGGTGTCTTTTAAGTTTGCATGACGTTTTTTGCCGTAGTTTTTTGCTATGTCTATATTTCTTTGTTCACAACCTCAGATAACTTTCTTAGAATTTAGGCACATAATATTAATTAAACTCTCAACTTGTCTGTAACTCTTTATCATAAAAAATGGCCGATGTATACGACCTCGCCTCTCATGCAATAGGAGTAGTAGGTAATAGCACAGTCTAACCTAACCATACTTACGTAGGTATTTTAAGAAAACCACGATTCTTTATAATAAGTATATTATAAGCAACGACACGACAAAACGTAAGTGTTGTAATCCGGTCGTGAAGCGCACGCGTTTTTCTAAAAGCGTAGTTGGAATTCACTGAGGCCCGCCGAGGTGCCCGCTGACATCATCGCTGCGCGAGCGACGGCGACGCATGCGGCAGGGGCGAGGAAACACGGCACGTGTAAGTGGATGCCTACAGCTTACAGTATTTAATGTAAAAAATGTAATAAAAAAATGTTAAAGCTCAATTAATTTGTTTTCTACTGTTTACCATAAATAATTCCAATTTGTTTTACTTATATGTGGATCTCTTAATTAAACGGTCAACTTGTTTTGTACCTACCACTTGTAACTCTTCTTTATCATAAAAATGGACGTAGGTATAATAACGTGGCCATACAATACCTACCATAAATAGTAAGTATATTTAATTTGATAAATCTATTTTTTTAAAAATTGATCCGGCGAAATTATTTGTTTTTAAAGATCGTAGGTATTTTAAATAGCTATAGCGAGGTTTTGTGATTTTGTACTAAATAAAATGTCAACTTGTCTGTCAACGTTTATCATAAAAAATTATTTGTTCGAGTCACAATGATGCTCGGTTCGAAGTGTGTATACCCACCTGTGTCAATACTCCACAACTAATTAAGTACTAATTAGCAATCATTCAAACCTGTTCAAATGATTTCAAACGATTAACATGATTTTGTAAAAATATACCTACATGCGTTCAATCAACATTGATATTGTTTAATGTTATAAATACTTATTATATTACATTTTATAAAAGTACCGACTTATTTTAATCCCTTGTATCTATTTTATCAACTACAATATTTTTTTAAAGTATTATTTTGATGTATTTTGAATAGACTCGAAAATATTTTTTTCGTAATTTTGAGAATTTTTTAAAATTAAACAAAAAAAGATCAAGTTTTTAGCTTAAAAATTGAAAAAGATGTATGTTTTGTAAAAAAAATGTGTGGTAGGGGGTGAAGGTTAGTAAAGTTGTGGAGACCACCAGAGACCCTCTATAAAACGCTGAAAACCCGACTCTGCTAGCTGTAATAGTTTTCGAGATCCTCTCACCATTTTTTTACCAGATCAAAAAGACCAAGTCTTCGGAAACTCCTGGAACTGCACATCTAATGGACTCTTCTCTTTCTATGAGAAAAGTTTCTTTGAAGAAAAAAGAAAAAAAATATATGGGAGGGGTGTCAACCGAGAGGAATATCCCCCATTCGAGTAGACCATCAAAAGCAACCCCGAAAATGATGACAACCCACCCTAATGACCGTCGCCGTAGCTCGTACCGTCTGGCCGCTGGCCTACTTTAAAAATTATAGCTTCTCGCGCCGGGACTTCAGATAGAAAAAATCGTTTAACTAGGTACTAAATGTAAAACACATACCTTGACCTTCACTTTTGTCTTCATTCAAAAACAAATTCAAATGACGACTTTAAAATAATGTCGATGTGCGCACAGTTCAACTAGCGCATTCAAACAACCGAGGCGGATCTACAATGTATGGAGCATTGCGAATATACAATATCTAGATTAGGTATAATAAATTCATAATTGATCGACCGTTACAGTATCGGTACCTATTCGGATCAAAACAAGTATTACTGGAAGTACGAGTATATAAAGTGATCAACATAAGTAATTGATTTTTGAAATATATACGGAGCCAAAAAGTCTTCGTGCATTTAGAAAATTTAGCCTTGACGGATCCCACCGTTGCATGAAATCGTTGAAAAAATATTTATCGAATAATAGGTACTATCGACGAATATATTTGGCAACATCGCATAATAGAATGCTAGGATGCCGTATTACCTATTCGGATCAAAACAAGTATTACTGGAAGTACGAGTATATAAAGTGATCAACACAAGTAATTGATTTTTGAAATATAATCGGAGCCTAAAAGTCTTCGTGCATATAGAAAATTTAGCCGTTACGGATCCACTGTTGCATGGAATCGATGTAAAAATATTTGTCGAATATATCGACTATGGACGAATATGTTTGGCAACATCGCATAGTAGAATGCTACGACGCCATCTCGCCCGAGAAATACGCAACTAGATTAAAGTTATTCGGGTCAAAAGGTGGAGTCAACAATGTACGGGCTCGTGGCATGATCAACAAAGTGCCCAAAGATATGTTTATATATATATATATATATATATATATATATATATATATATATATATATATATATATATATATATACATATACGAGTGGTCCTAATTGCGGCGTTTAAACATTTTTGTTTCATTACGAGTAAGTGTAATTGGATAATGTAATCTCTTAATATAGTTTTAATGCCGATATTTACGAGACTGAACGAACAATATCATTTCCAATTAGAAATTAATCTAGTAACACTTTGAAGTTTAAATTAAATTAGTTTTAGTTTAACTTGAAATTATAAAGGCTCCGATACATATTTATCCGACGAGTCCGTTGGAGTGGTTAGGGTGCTTTCATTGACGCTCTGTTCTAGAGTTCATGGGTTCGATTCTCGGCAGGGTCAACTTTGGAAATGAACTTTTCAAAGTTGGCTCTGTTCTGGATCTGGAAAGTAGTGGCAGGGCACATTGCGTTTTGCAGACATTTTGGGCAGCTCGTATGGCGACAGTAAGCATCTCCTTACAGAAAACCGCCATAAAATAACAGCACGTGTGCTGTTGTGTTTTGGTGAGTGAGTAAGGGATGCCAGAGCCCATTTCCCTAACCCTTTCCAATTTCTGTAGCCTGTCCTTATTATTTCTGTTCAATTTCGTACGTAGGTACAAGCGATCTAAATATCGTGTTTAAACATTTTCATAACGTGTAGTAGGTACCTACACTGTTTTAATTGTTCGAAAACAACTTGTACCGTTTCACCAAAAGTGAGCAAAATTAAGGCAAATTGGTGTACAAAAATTGTGTTTTGCGGATAGCGGCTCGGAATTCAATTATGAATAATAACTTCCGCGAACCCGTCACGACATTTAACAAATTTGAAAATTTAACAGCTTGTAATTTTATGTAATGTTTATTTCCATTTTGCTTAATAACGCTTGTGAATGATAATCATTGCCAAGGGAGACGATTAAATTTTTAGTGGCAAGTCATGTAGTGTTTCTCAATCATATAATAGGCAGTCCGTTTGGCGGCAGTAAACACCCCTTTACAGAAGACCACTCTGAAATAACAGCATGTGCTGTTCACAGTGTTTCGGTGAGTAAGGGATGCCCAATCTTTTTTTAATAAAATCGGCAGCGTACTTGCGTATAATCAAGTATACCGTCCGTCAGTCTGCCTACATTAATCAGGAATATAGGTATTAATCTATACTCGTACATATAACAAAATCGTAAACGAGCCGTGTTTATACATTAACCGTCTTACTACAAAAGATTAAATAAGCACTGTCTAAACACGTGCTTACGTAGACAATGTATAACTATTTAAACATTGTTAGGCGAGCGCTTAAAATGTCCTTACCACAAAACCTTGTTTAGCGCTTGTTTTTGTAGATAGTGTTAAAGTACGAGAATGATATTGCATTATGGCAACCCTGACAAACATTCATTCAGTCACGCGCCCTGAATTCATGTCGTTTTCAATTTACGCAGATTTTGGTTTTCACAAGCTATTATTACGGACTATAGTAACGATATAAGTAAATTATCAAATTGAAATAAGGCACAAATTACAACAAATACGTTAGATTGTTTATAAAATTTTGTTATATCAAAAAACATTGCGCTTAATGGAACGTAACTGACACGGGCGTAATTGTCAAATGTCAAGTTGGATTTGTTAATTTAATATTCTTATTTTCATAAATTCCAATTATTATTATTAACATGGATAAAAAACGTGAGCGCGGCGTTGCGTCATCGTAATATTCGAATGGATTAATTCGCTCGCGATGTATCCTATCTCACAAAATTATATATCCTTATAAATAATTCATATCCTCCATACGTAATCAATTAAATTTAAAATATCCATAGTCATTTCAAAAATCAAAAGAAATCTTTAATATTACGCAAAACAATTTACAAATTTGACAGCACGTCCAAGGAGAAGCCGCTAACTAGATAGACACTCGTTAATGTATGTTTAATGTTTAAGTATGTTTAATGTTTTTGTAGTAAGACGGTAACCGTCTTACTACAAAAACATTAAACATACTTTAAACAGGCTTTGTACACGTGGTTAAATAAAACTTTACTACAAAAGAGTGTCTAGGCATTGTTTAGGGTTAGACAATGCTTGAGCATTATTTAAATTTAAATACCGCCAGATGCTTGATTAACAAGTGTCTATCTAGTTAGCGGCTTCTCCTTGGACGTGCTGTCAAATTTATAATCGTTTTGCGTAATATTAAAGATTTCTTTTGATTTTTGAAATGACTATGGATATTTTAAATTTAATTGATTACGTATGGAGGATATGAATTATTTATAAGGATATATAATTTTGTGAGATAGGATACATCGCGAGCGAATTAATCCATTCGAATATTACGATGACGCAACGCCGCGCTCACGTTTTTTATCCATGTTAATAATAATAATTGGAATTTATGAAAATAAGAATATTAAATTAACAAATCCAACTTGACATTTGACAATTACGCCCGTGTCAGTTACGTTCCATTAAGCGCAATGTTTTTTGATATAACAAAATTTTATAAACAATCTAACGTATTTGTTGTAATTTGTGCCTTATTCCAATTTGATAATTTACTTATATCGTTACTATAGTCCGTAATAATAGCTTGTGAAAACCAAAATCTGCGTAAAATGAAAGCGACATGAATTCAGGGCGAGTGACTGAATGAATGTTTGTCAGGGTTGCCATAATGCAATATCATTCTCGTACTTTAACACTATCTACAAAAACAAGCGCTAAACAAGGTTTTGTGGTAAGGACATTTTAAGCGCTCGCCTAACAATGTTTAAATAGTTATACATTGTCTACGTAAGCACGTGTTTAGACAGTGCTTATTTAATCTTTTGTAGTAAGACGGTTACCGTCTTACTACAAAAACATTAAACATACTTTAAACAGGCTTTGTACACGTGGTTAAATAAAACTTTACTACAAAAGAGTGTCTAGGCATTGTTTAGGGTTAGACAATGCTTGAGCATTATTTAAATTTAAATACCGCCAGATGCTTGATTAACAAGTGTCTATCTAGTTAGCGGCTTCTCCTTGGACGTGCTGTCAAATTTGTAATCGTTTTGCGTAATATTAAAGATTTCTTTTGATTTTTGAAATGACTATGGGTATTTTAAATTTAATTGATTACGTATGGAGGATATGAATTATTTATAAGGATATATAATTTTGTGAGATAGGATACATCGCGAGCGAATTAATCCATTCGAATATTACGATGACGCAACGCCGCGCTCACGTTTTTTATCCATGTTAATAATAATAATTGGAATTTATGAAAATAAGAATATTAAATTAACAAATCCAACTTGACATTTGACAATTACGCCCGTGTCAGTTACGTTCCATTAAGCGCAATGTTTTTTGATATAACAAAATTTTATAAACAATCTAACGTATTTGTTGTAATTTGTGCCTTATTCCAATTTGATAATTTACTTATATCGTTACTATAGTCCGTAATAATAGCTTGTGAAAACCAAAATCTGCGTAAAATGAAAACGACATGAATTCAGGGCGAGTGACTGAATGAATGTTTGTCAGGGTTGCCATAATGCAATATCATTCTCGTACTTTAACACTATCTACAAAAACAAGCGCTAAACAAGGTTTTGTGGTAAGGACATTTTAAGCGCTCGCCTAACAATGTTTAAATAGTTATACATTGTCTACGTAAGCACGTGTTTAGACAGTGCTTATTTAATCTTTTGTAGTAAGACGGTTAATATTTAGCAAAAAATTTATTAATTGTACTTATTTTACCGAGGTCAAATTCTTTTATAATTTTGTCCGTTTGTCGGTTTGTCTATTTGTGTACGTTTGTGCACGCGAATTTAAGAAACGGCTTAACCGATTGGAATGCGGTTTTCACTGTAGCAAGCTTCCCGTAACATTTACCGTCTTACTACAAAAACATTAAACACACTTTATACAGGCTTTGGACACGTGTTTAAATAAATCTTTACTACAAAAGAGTGTCTAGGCATTGTTTGGGATTAGACAATGCTTGAGCATTATTTAAATTTAAACACCGCCAGATGCTTGTTTAACGAGTGTCTATCTAATTAGCGGCTTCTCTTCCTTGGACGTGTTCTGTCTTTATAATAGTTTTGCATAATATTAAACATTTCGTTTGATTTTTGAAATGAATATAGATATTTTAAATTTAATTGATTACATCGACATGGAGGATATGGATTATATGGATAATTTTCGAGATAGGATACATCGCGAGCGAATTAATCCATTCGAATATTACGATGACGCAAAATTTAGAACCAGATATCGCTTGAACATATTTTCATTTTTACGATGACGCAAAAAGTGAGTACATATTTATCCACGATATTTTGGATAAATATGTACTCACATTTTTTGCACGTTAATCCACTCAAGACTTTTTCGTTTGTTGGTGTTGGTGTCCGTCTTTTTATTTTCTATGATTGCGCCAGACTGACTCATTTGCAGGAAGAGGTCCTAAAATAATTTCAACATGTCCAGTACATAGAAGTTATGATCTCGTAGTATTTTATGAATGCTCATTGCGTAATGAAAGCTAAGATTACAAACATTTTCTTCCTGACTCCAGTTGTCGCCGCGCTCATTTTCTATCCATGTTGATATTAGTTGATAATGATAGATAATTGTAATTATGTTGTTGTTTAGTCATTGGGATTTATGAAAATTAAATTTGACATTTGTCAAGTTACGTTACGCCCGTGTCATTTACGTTCCATTAAGCGCAATGTTTTTTGGTATAACAAAATTTTATAAATAATCTAACGTATTTGTTGTAATTTATGCCTTATTCCAATTTTATAATTTGCTTATATTATCATTACTATAGTCCGTAATAATAGCTTGTGAAAACCAAAATTCTTCATTATACGCCTATCATATCTGCGTAAAATGAAAACGACATGAATGCAGGGCGAGTGACTGAATGAATGATTGCCAGAGTTGCCATAATTGAATACCATTCACGTACTTTAACACTGTCTACAAAAACAAGCGCTATACAAGGTTTTGTGGTAAGGACATTTTAAGCGCTCGCCTAACAATGTTTAAATAGTTATACATTGTCTACGTAAGCATGTGTTTAAACAGTGCTTATTTAATTTTTTGTAGTAAGACGGTTAGTGTTTGATTGATTCCTGTCGGTTTAAAAACAAAAACGTTACGCACTATACCGAATACCACGCGTACGAAGTTGCGGGCTCAGCTAGTCAGGAATATAGGTATATATATACCTAGTGATTATATGAAAACTTCAATTTATATTCAGTTAAATCTCTATTTCTTCTTTTATAATTTTTTTTAATAAAAGTGAACACACACGATATAGTACACACATTACTTATCTATATTGACAAAGACCTAGACAACTTTCTACTCAATAACGATATATTTATTTTTTCCAACGAGACAGGCATCAAACAAAATTGTTGACTTGTAACCACTGTAACAGATGGCAAATGTCGTCGCAATTACAGAAGGCAATCTTTTCATAGGGTTATCATAAGCTTATCACACAATACACCTCCAAATAAAAAAATATATATCTATAGCAAACAACAATACACAAATATAAAACAACTTTAGTTCAAAATTTTTCAAAAGATGGCGCGAGCGCGTCGCTCACGAAACTGGGGCCCTAGCCAAGATGCAAACTATTGCAAACGCTTCCTTTGCGTACTTACGAAACGAAAGAAATAAAGCCCGGTGATTGGTTGCTGAAGTTACAACTATTACAACAACCAATCACCGGGCTTTATTTCTTTCGTTTCGTAAGTACGCAAAGGAAGCGTTTGCAATAGTTTGCATCTTGGCTAGGGCCCCAGCGATAGTCCTTACGCTCTTGCGGTGGTCTTTGGTAAGGGTATTGTTCCTCCAGTGTGCCCTGCCAAGTCAAACTTATTTAGCACTGAATGAAGTGTATTTCACGACAGCTTGCACATACACATAACGATATTAGCAATTGTGTACATAATAATAGGTACGAAAGCAGGCATGTTGGCAACAATCAGGCGGATGGAGGAGGCGAATGAAAATGTAATTTGTGGTAATTCGGCAGGGTTTGCGGCGCGCGGTTTGTACGCGTCGCTACCCCGTGTCGGTTTACAACCAACGATACTTTTATGTTTACATTTTACCCTCACGTTGTTGTTATATCTATTCGTTGGCGCGTTCCAATAGACACGATGACGGTATTAAAGAATCAAAGAATAAATGGTTTTGGAAAAAAATATATATGTTGAAAGGAGTCTAAAAAATTACTCATTTTTTGTATTAAAATTGAGATTAATAAGATTTCAAACAAAATAGAAGTATAAATAACTGCAAGCGAATGGCGTCACGCCCAGGCAAGTCCATCGTGTTGCTTGACTTTGCTTTGACAGAATGAAAAATCTGATGAGATGTCGGTGACGTCACGGTTCATCAGACGCGACGCCATGACACCGAGCGTTTTCGCGCGTAATTCAAAATAAGATTTAACAACATTCAATAATTCGCGTTGAAATTTAGTTTTTTGCTGAAATATTATTTTTTTCGGATATGGTAGACGTGTATCTACATTATGGAAGGGAATTTCCAAATCTGTCATCATGCCTATTGTCATTTCTGTTTTAATATTGCTACTAACAATGAGGGCCGCAGTAAATTATATTTCTGATGTATAAACTGTTTTACCTACTGTTTAAATTCTCACAAACTCGCATTTATAACATTAAGAAAATCTCCATTGAAATCTTAACTGATTTTGTAATAAACTTTTTGTTTTGTCATAAAAGAAAAGAAATTAAACATGTATGAATAATCATTACGCTGAATGTCAGCGAGTCAAGGGAACTTGACATGTTTCGCGAGACCTTCCTTTTGCCTCTTTCTGTATGCAAAGAGTGCCTTACTATGCTTGCTTGAAGTTTCATGTATATAGGTATATGCATACGTAAACGCGGATACAGTGCAGTTACGCGGATACATGTTAGAAAGATGCTTTAAAAATATTTAATAGGTACAGTTAGAAAACAAAAAGACTTTTATTTTGCTTCTACTAGTGTCGATCAAGTTACATGCATAGTTATAGTTCCCAGTCAATTAAAGAA
Organism: Bembecia ichneumoniformis; assembly: GCA_910589475.2. Lineage (NCBI taxonomy): Eukaryota > Metazoa > Arthropoda > Insecta > Lepidoptera > Sesiidae > Bembecia > Bembecia ichneumoniformis. Next base: position 11,013,267 of record OU342533.1, on the reverse strand, counting down.
TTAGATTGAAAATCGCTGCGCTCCTATTTGTTTCCATTTAAAAAAAAAATTTGACTTGCAACTTAATTTATTCTTTAGGTAAGGGCTTCACTTTGACAAATGACATTTACATCCAACAGCCTAAAAATTGTGTTTTTTGTTTTTACCATTAGAACAATACACAAAAAAGAATTATTTATACTATTTTTTAAACTGACATTAACTTATTAATAGGTACAGGACTCATATGCGCGCAATAAGCCGTTTTCCAGAGAATTTTCAATAAAGTCAAATTCTTCTTGTGTTCTAACTTTTTTTGTGGAGTTTCTATTACTTTAACGAAAATTCTATTTAATTTGATGGCGCCATCTATTATATTATAATAGAATTAAGTTAAGCGGCGACATCTATCGGATTTGGATAGAACTGCTTGTTACTTGGGTGTATAACACTTGTACACAGTATGCTTTAATTTGGGAACTTAAGGATATAACCGTAACGAATTATAGATTCCTCTGGAATCACTCTGTTTGCGATTATCACGAACATACATACAGACGGACGCGGCGGGGCGGACTTTGTTTTATAATATATAAAGATCAATATCTAATATTATTAGATATTGATTCTCTATCCAAACTTAAAATTTCGGCTGAGCGTTGATAGATCAGATATTTTCTAAGAATATATAATAGGTATACATATATTTTAGTTAATAGTAGAAAGAAAATTGTCCAGTACTATTGAATGATATAAAAGGAGATGGAAATATAGTTCAAAATTGCACGTACCTAAGGTAGATTTATATTTAATAATAAAAAATAACAAAAACTAATTTACATGCTAACAGCAAGTACCTACTATACACTTTAATTGACCAAGTTATACATCATACCTACTTATAACCGACTTACTACGCAAAAGTATAATAAATGTAGTTCTGTCTGAACTTATTAATTGCTATCCTTGAATGAATTTGTAAGCATCAATTTCTGTTACTTTTTTTGTGATTTTTGGGACTTTACCTTACAAAGGCAAGTTAGCCCATATCATCCCTGAGCTAAGTAACAACATATATACATATTATGATGCTTAAAAGCTTCATTGAAGCATAAACATTGCTACGTTTGGATTCTATAAACTGCAGATATTAACCATTAATAAATCGACAAGATTACAAAAAAAGTAATATAAATAGGACGGGAATATTTTTTCTTTCCGTAAAGTACCTATGTCAAGAAAATACCAAGAAATTGGAACATGTTGTAGCTTTTATACATGTGGAACTATGTATAAAAGCTACAACCGACTGGAGTTACTAAAGTAAATTGAATAAACCACAAAACAATGTTAGATATCGGTATGTAATTTAATATCGTAACTAAACATTAATAACAACATGTTATTGCGGCACCTGACGGGTCGATCTATCGATACAATTTCGTATAAAACATACCAACTACGTATCGAATGACGATGCGAGTAATTTCTGTTCTCCTCGTGGCTCCACGGTTCATTACTGTCACAAAGCAGTTTAAGCTACACGGACGCTGAATGTATAAGCAACGCACATTGTGTCGGGCGTGATAGTTTGACCGCAGCTCGCAACGCGGCTCCCTGTGGCTCCATACCGCATCGCCACAAATTGCACTTTCATACTGCATCGCTAAATAGCTGGACGCAGCGGACTGTTTGTCGCACCGCACTGCACACGTACGAACCAATTCTGCCGGCTTGCACCTAAATTAGGAACCCAAAGTTTTATAGTTTGATGAACACGTTGGATGCCTTAGCGCTCTCAACTCGGCGTAATTTTGGAAATGTGCTTTATAAAGCTGACACCTTCTTTGGCGTGTTTTAATAGTGATAGCTAAGGTATACTTACTGCGTTTCACAATCATAAATGAGCTACCCGTCTTTTTTTAATGTTAAGATAGGCATACAGGCTGACATCTTTTATAATGCGCACTGCTAAGGATTGGAACTCCCTGCCGGCGGCGTCTGTATTTCCGAGCTCATACAACCCAAATCTTTTCAAGGTTCGAGTGAATCGGCATCTTCTGAGGAGCTCGCTCCATTGTCGGCCTCATCTTTCCTACGTGGATAGATGCTGGCCAAGAGCAAACTCATCTTTAAGAAGAAAAAAAACGGTCCACTTGATGGTAGGTGACTACCGTCGCCTATAACACAAGCAACGCCACAGCTGCTGCAAGTGCGCTGTCGACTACAGTAGGATTAAGGATAAAGGATTAGGGAAATGGGCTCTGATAACCCTTACTCACTTTCCGAAACACAACAGCACTTGCGCTGTTATTTCACGGTGGTCTTCTGTAAGGGGGTGGTTAATTACTACCACCAGAAAGGCTGCCCAAATGACTGCGAAATGCAGCTGCCACTACTTTTTAGATCCATTTGAAAAGTTCATTTTTCAAAGTTGACCCTGCCGGGAATCGAACCCGGGAATCCTAGAACAGAGCTTTAAGGCAAGCACTCATTCAACGGTCTCGTCTGGCGTCAATAATCTCCCACTCACAGAGCACCGTAAAATAATTGTGTTTCGGTGAGTGAGTAAGTGGACAATCAGCCTGTCTGACGACCTAAACGTTAAAAAGAGAGTTTGATCACGCGTTCATTATGCCGTATACTGAGCCCAAAAATGGATGCGTTTATTTACGAAAATAATTGGGGATCAGTTATATGCCTACATATTTTTTTTGTGAAAAATATAATTAAATATTATACTGAATAATTTAATCTCTTAAAGTAACTATTACTGAGTTTAATTTAACGCAGTTAAGGACCACTCAGTTCAATCATATTGTGGGTAATACCTAAGTATTGTTACTACATAATATCTAGATCTTAGATGGCTCACTTCTAGAAACTAACTATATCTTGTATTTATTTCGTCTAAGTATTTATTATTTATTGCACTCATTAAAAACGTGTTTGGAAATCGATATCAAACATCAATAAAAACTTATCTATCTAACTAAGCTATAAAGTTTATTGCGTGTTATGCTTCTTGGAAACCTTGACATGCGAGCGTCCTTCCTTAGCAAACAATTGGGCGCAATTATGTATTTTAAATCCCACACACTATGCTATTTATTTGAGTATCGATAAAACATTTCAAATGGAACGAATGTCGTAAGCCTCGAGACCGCAAATAAACTAACCTCAAACTAGACACGTTTTGAAGTCAACCAAACGCTTTCACAGAAACCAAAGTAATGCCGTTTAACATACCATAAAATAACTTAATTAATACAACACTTAAGGGAACATTAACTTAATAAGCTACGTTACAGAAAAAAGTAAATAATAAACACAATATGAAAGACTTAATGCGATGAATTAATTAAAAGACAAAGAGCTCCTTAGTAGAAGAACCAACAACGAATGCCAATAGTAAGCGTGGCATTTAAAACACTCATTATGATAATTCGTCCGCGATCCACTGTGAATCAGTGAATAAAATTAATGTGCATTTAAACGGAAAATAACGTACAAAGCCAATAAATACGAGTAGCCCCGTAACACGGCGATTTATCATTTCATTCCGCCGCATGCATATTGTTTATCGTGTTAATTTTATTTGTTGCCTGGCCGGCTTATCGACGAGAACGTAAACGTTGTTATTGAATTAAACCAGCTTTGGAATGTGGAATTTCGGTTGTCTATTTGTATGTAAAACGGGCCGCGTTAGCGAGCTTTATGACCGCCACGCATTCATTACACCTTTTATTGAATGCTAATGTTCCTTTTTATACCGTCAATACTAGATCGCTGAATTTGAATTGCTCTCGATAAAACCGTCTGTTTTAATAGGGTCTCGTGTTTTTGTTAAGACTGCTGTGACCTTCGTTTGTAGTTGCAAATCAGTTTTAATAGTGGCTATTCTAAACTATTCTAATAGTAGCTGTTGCACGCGTTCGTCCGTGTCTCTTTATAAAAGACTATGTTACTCGTTGATAATGTAGCTTTCTATAAGTGAAAGAATTTTTAAAATCGGTCCAATAGTTTTTGAGTTTATTCATTAAAAACATACATACAAATGTTTTCTCTTTATAATACACTAGCTACCAGCCCCCGACTTCGCCCGGGATGCAATTTTTATATATAAGAACATTCCTCGTTTATCCTTCTTTCCATTAGTGAAAACCGAATCAAAATCGGTCTACCCCTTCACGCGTGAGTGAGGGTTGTTAGAGTCCATTTCTTTATCTTCTTAAACCCTTATCTTGCACCATCTATTGTGGCGACGGTAGCCACCTACCATAGAGTGAACTGTCAGCCCGTCTTTAATCCAGTATCCAACTTTAAACTAGTTGTACCCCGCGACTTAGATTTAGATTTCCATTGTGCGATTAGTTGTTCAATTAGTGTTGGTTTGATGGCGCTCACTAAGTGGCTGTGTTAAATTATAGACCGTATTGCTCCAGCCATAGTACCGCCGCTTTGGGATACTACCGCCGCGGGGGATGCAAGATGATTAATTTTCTAAAATTATCTTTACTCATTTTACACTAAATCTCAAACAAATGAACTTGCCAAAAAGTCAGTAACGAGCCGTGTCTGGCATATTAAATATTTAAAAAAATAAATAAATATTGTTCACGTTGTACTTAGTGTACCTACCGAGGTCAAAAAAATAGTTTTTAGAATTTTTGTCTGTTTATCTGTGCGTTGTGCGAAACGGCTTAATGATTTGAATGCGGTTTTCACTTTCAAGCTTCCCGTAACATTTAGCGTTTGTTTTATTCCAATCAGTTTACAAACAAAAAAGTCCGTACTAACTATATCGAATACCACGCGTACGAAGTTGCGGGCTCAGCTAGTCATTAATATTACTACATCTCTATATCCTTTCTTACAATAATAAATAGGTAAGTAATTATTAAACCATCAATACCAATGCGCGTTTCTTATTTGTATAATAAGGAACTGAGAAGAATTTGCATCTAAATATATAGTTTTTATGTTACTTAATCACAAAGAAGCTTTATTAGATGAAAGAAGAATATCGATTTGGTGATACCAGAATTTACTCATTGATTTAAAAAAATTAACATATTTTTTTACATCTAAGTGTTATGCTCGCTTTCTTCCATGTGTAGAATAAGCGCTATATTGTCCATCACGTCAATCCACTGCGGACTGGTAGGACATATGCAGGTTTTCTCACGATGTGTTCATTCACCACATGAAGACCGAAAGGCTAGATCCACTGGGCATACTTTGTGTTCCTTTTATATTAAAAATTTAAATTAAATCTATATTCTAAATTTATTTTATAAATAATTTTCATTATTTTTATTAAAATTTTTATTTTTATTTAATAATATTTCACATAAAATAAAAATGTAATTAATTGTTGTTTTTCTTTGTTACAGACGGAGATAGCGAAAAGGCTGAACGCGATAATAGCACAGATTCTGCCGTTTCTTTCCCAAGAGCACCAGCAGCAAGTGGCCTCGGCTGTGGAACGTGCGAAACAGGTCACGATGACGGAATTAAATGCAATCATTGGGGTGAGTTTAGAACATTAGAATATAAGTGAGGTGTTAGCAAGCCTCTTTATGTCAGCTGTGTTTGAACAACTTTTGTTTCACCTACTATCTAGGAAATTTGCAATACTAAATAGACTTTACACCTACTGAATCGGACCTTTACCCGCGTCTTCGTCCGCGTACCCCGAGAACAGTTCTTTTTCGGGTGAAAGGTTTTGTCTTTTTTTGTATACCTGACAACTTGTTATTGCAGAATTTCAAGACGATAGTACGATTAGTTAATCCGTGAAAGAGTAATTAATAAACACACTTTCTCATTTAAAATAATATATCCTAACTGAAAACTACATTTAAGTGTCCTTTAACTTTATAATAAAATGAAATACCTAATTGTATTTTGTTTTCTAACTATAAGTTTTGTATGAATAATTTCATTTTTATTTTCGTTTTAACGATTGAAACTTGTACTAAATAATTTACAGATTTTACTGTAAAAATATCGTGTAATTTGGTTTTGGGGTTTCATAGATATTTTAGTTTGAAAGTATTAAAAAATCTGCGCACTGACTTCGCGCTTGATGTGTTAATTTTCGAATGTTGCGATGTGTTTAATTCAAACAAAATCTGAAATATTCATAGGAAATTACTGAAATTAAGAAGATTTTAATTATCAAGTTCTTCAAAATGTAACTTAAAAAAAAACAATGGCCTGATTTTGATCTCATCAATCCTTTCTCACTTTTTTTGCTGAATACATAGCAGGGTATATATTTTTATCGAATTAGGCTGAATTTTTATTAGTCCCCGCATAATTCAAAATAAATATTTTGTCAGATCATTGAAATAACATTAAAGTTAAACTGTTGTCAGGATTAAAAAGTATGTGTCAATCTATCGCATGGTTTTTGTAGTAGGAGGCTGCGTTAATCACCCTCATAGAGAAGACCAATCGTGAAATAACACCATTTGTAGGTACTGATGTGTTTGGGTACGGGAGTAAGGGACGCAAGGATCCCCTAACCTGTCCCTATCTTATAGATTTTGCTTCTTATCTTATACAAAGAAGCGTTATAAAGAGATCCTCTACAGCGTTTTTTGATTCACTCCTGGTGTTGCTTGATTTTATAGGCGACCAACGTCAAATGAATGGTCATTATTTCAACTTAGTTTTTTTACAAATGTGCCCCGAAAAGATTTCGTTTAAATTCATCCAATAGTTAAATTATTATTCAACAACAAACACAAACTTTTACACAATTTAATTAGTAGCGAAAGTAATTAAAGGCACAGAACTAAAGCTAAATGGCCCTACTCCGTTATACCTAACATGACACAAATGTGCTTTTTGAATAGTTAAACAAGTCGGCGGTACTATTCGCCCCATTTCCAGGTAAGAAAATTAATTTGGTTCGTGTAATGTTTCACGCTAAACCTATTTGCAAGACACGTGTTTTGTTTGCACAGCAGCCGCATTATTATAAAGGTACCTTGGAATGTCAAGCAATGGTGGAGCTTGTGGCATCTGTCCAAATAATTCGCAATGCGTGTCGCATGTCATACCGTAACCGTTCGTCCATCACAAAGGCGATATCACGAGGCCATCACCACTAAATACTCATATTAGTACTTACAATAATGGTTAGGTAATTATGTTCTCACAACTCTACCGATGTGAAAGCGTTGGGAAGATATTTGTTTGTTCAATCGTACGTGAATGGATTTGGATATTTTTTGCTGCTAAAACAGGTTTTCTATAATTAGTTAAACAATGTTAGTTTAATTAAAGCTAGTAACTTTTTAAAAGACAAGAAAATTCAAGTTAGGTTCAGTGGGATTTTACAAAAACTGATTTGTATTTGAATTTACAGAAATCACGAAATATAACCAATAGCCAGTCCTTTTGCCAGTCTAGTAAAAAAAATTAAAATTTATAGTATTTCTTAAATAAAAGCAATAATTTTAAAAACAATAATTTTTATAGTTTATCCACTTTTTTGATAGTTTTCTACAATACGTATAATGTCTAGAAATTATATATCTACTTAGATACTTATTTATCTGTCTGATTTATGAGTGGTAATTTTCAAATTTCATGAGACCTCTTACTCTTAACAATACTGTAACTATGAGCCCTTTTTTTATTAGCCTATAACACAAGCAACGCCACAGCTTTTGCAAGTGCGCTGCCGACTACAGTGGGATTAAGGATAAGAGGTCGGATAGGAAAATGGGCTCTGGCATCCCTTATTCACCGAAACACAACAGCACACGTGCTGTGTTATTTCACGGTGGTCATCTGTGAGGGGGTGGTTACTGCCGCCAGGCGAGCTGCCCAAATGACTGCGAAAAGCAGTGTGCGTTATTGCCACTACTTTCCAGATCCAGAGCCTAATTTGAAAAGGTTCATCATTTTTCAAAGTTGACCTTGCCGGGAATCAAACCCGGGAACCCTAGGACAGAGCGTTAAGGCAAGCACCCTAACCACTCATCCAACGGGCTCGTCAAAAAATTGCCCGATGGTTAAAGCTTAGTTTTCTATAATGAGTGAGTGTTAATACTTGTGTCTATTTAAACTTGTTCCAAGTAAGTTTGTAAATATAGTTGCGAGTTCAAGCTTGAATATCAACAGCGGAAATAGTTGTTATAGCAAGCAGCGTGAAGTAAGTTGATAGCCTAAAAGCGAAGCTTTCAACAGGTCGAAAGTTCGACGGTCGTTAATTAAACGTTCTAAGCCGAGCAAGACTCCGTTGGCTGCAATCCAACGAGGAGAGAACTGATAAAATCGCTACAAACTAGGAACTGTTTAAAATAGAAAATAATGTGTCATTCGTTTAAGTCGATTGCCTGTACATTATCGCGGCGCGTTCGTGGCGAATTAGCATGTTTTATATGCTCGCGAGGCATCCATTTGTCACTAGCGTGGGCGAGCCGTAAATATATACCTAATGGCTACACTATTAGCATTCAATTCAATTTACATATGTGATGTTTACCGCACCTTTCGTACCCGCGAATTAGGATCTCTCCACTAATTGCTTATCCAACTAATTTTACACAAGCTAATTATATTTTTTCCCTCAGTGTTCATCGCTTGACAGTTTGAAGACATTATGGCTGTTTAACCAGTGGTAACATATACAATAATAAAATAGTAAACGAGCCGTGTCTGTACATTAAATATTTTTTCAAAGATACAATTTATACACATTGTAGGTATTTATGTTACCGAGGTCAAAAAAATAGTTTTTAGAACTTGTATCGGTTTGTTTGTGCGTGTTTATATGCAATAAAGAATATTAATTTCTTATTAATTGATTCAAAGAAAAAAATGCGTGATACCACTTTGTATTGTTAATCGTATAGGTATCGACTGAAAGAAGATGGCTCCCGTCGTTTAACACCAAGGGGGATGTGTGTTGCCGATCCACAGAGCAAATGAGAATCGACCCGCTCATAGAGACGATTCTCATTTGCTCATGGTCAACGTTTTCCAAACAAATCCAGCGTGTCAGGGGCTTTATCGTTTATTCAACACAAGTACACCCACGGCTTACGCATTGTTTAGACAAACAAGCTCGACTCGCATTTTTTAAAGGTTAAAAATGCATTCAATTACTTGTGATACATTTTACTAATTTGTTTCTTTTTTCGAAATGTAATCTTTTTAATGCCATCAAAACCAGCCAGATACGAGTACAAATAGTACCTACAGCCAAAGAGATTTTATTGCTTACTATTAGGGACACGACCCCGGCTTCGCCCGGCTTGCAATTTTTATAAAGTGAACATTCCCCGTTTATCCCTGTTTTCATTAGTGAAAACCGAATTAAAATCAGTCTACCCGTTCACGCGTGATGCTGTGACCAAGGGAAATGGGGATTAATTTTTATATATAGAGAATAAATGCGAAAAGACTTTTTCCCCGACCTAATATTACGTATTATTACTGTTGTCTCTAGTAGCTCACGGCGCCGGCGCAGCGATTCTTCACTTTGCGTGCCGATCTATAAAAGTGGTATTATTCCAAAGTTTGCCCGTCCGCGTACCTACATCAATATAAAAATATCGAACGACTTCATCGATTTATAATACTAAGCGGTGCTTCTACTTTTTCGCTACTGTCGAAAAAGTAGAAAACCGCGGCTACGAAGTCGCATTTACGAAAAGCTGTCATATCGCAAGTACCTATGTTTACTGTTTGTCGTCGCAAAAGGATTTTAAAAGTAATATAGCGATTCTTTAATATCGAGCGATAAATCGCGGCCGTTAGGGGGAGCCTTATTATTTTAGTAGCATCATTATGCGCGGTCGGTGCCAAGTGATTATGTGCGCCCTACACTAGCGATGTGTTAACACTTGGCTAGTAAAATTGTGAAAGGTAGATAAACACGAGACTAAAATAAATCACTTTAAAAGATAATGAGGACAAAAATAAAGCGTTGGAAGTTGCTGGCCGTTCGTCTATCTGCGGCCGATGGACTGACCGGTTGTGTATTGTCTGGCCAGTCGCCAACTCGATCATACCATACACACGCTACAATGTTTTCACACACACGCACATTTATCAACGGAACACGAATACCAACAATTCGAAATAATTTGAAAATAGTTGGCAATAATTTGGAGTGTTTGATGATTAACTCGTCTTAGCACAGGTTGCTAGTTTGGCAGAGATTCAAAAATTTACAAATTTATTTACACGCGATCAAACATTTAGTTGCCATTAATCCAAACGGTGTAGCTGGCATTAATAAACGTCGCAACAGATTGAATTTAATTAATACGCGACACGAGAGTAACTTATTTCGACGAGTCGGCGGCGGTACGTGAAGTAAATTATTACCGAATATGCATTACGCACCCTCTGTGTAATCTTAATGGCGGAAAACACCTCGAGGGGTAAAAAAAGATCTCAATACCCTCAAAAGATTTGGCAAAAGTTCATCGCCCTGAACTTCGGAGACGTTTACTTTTATACGTAAGTATAGAGGAACGGTCTCCGAGACACTGGCAAAACGCAATATCGCTTTCCCCCTATAAAATACTCTAATTTAAATAAAAAAGCGGCGCCACCTTCCGTATGTCGGTCCTTTTTTATTAGGAACCTTTTTTATTTTCGGGTCAGCTGGGGATCAAAGGGGCTCTCCCCTGAGAGCTTGCCCGCCCGCTGCGTGCCCACGTCTGATTTGCGACAGTGCCGCTGCGCGCCGATTTGTGAACAGAGAAATACTTTTCAAATTGGATACTTTGTCTGCGTGATATTTATAATCGCTTACCGGCTATACTTACTGAATTTCTCTTTTCATAAATTTGCACCAGTAAATAATTTTAATCGCATTAGAAACGCCCGATATACCTAGTGTAACAATCGTTTTAGATACCTACATCACCCTCCAAGGAACAAATGAAATCTGGGGGTGTATTTTGAGAACCTAATTCTAGCCACTTAGCAAAAAAAAATAAACTGACTGGAATAAATAAACACGTAGCTTAATATGTATATCATTTTGTTAAAATCCATTCAAGGCTGCATTCCCGCCATCTTTTCATAAACTTTGAAACTGAAAATCGAGCCATTAGACTAAAAACTAGAAATTTGCTTATTATAATATTATTATGGGATCGTCTAATCAAGTCGGATCTTTCGTGAATTTATTAGGTTTTCAAATTTGTAAAAGTAGGTAAATAAACTTAATTATGTTCTTAATGAAAACAAATTACGAAATCTACATACATTCGAACTATATTTATTACAACTTGTTAATTTATACAATAAACAAGCTGAGTTGTTAATTAACAAGCTGAGCCCGCAACTTTGTACACGTAGTATTCGGTATAGCGCGTAACTTTTTTATTTGTAAACCAATTGGAATGAAACAAGCACTAAATGTTACGGGAAGCTTGTTACAATACATCACTACAAAACCGCATCCAAATCGGTTAAGCTGTTTCAGAGATTAGCGTGCACAAACACACAGACAAACAAACAAAAATTCTAAAAACTATTTTTTTACCCCTGTGACATAAGTACAACATGTACAAATTGTTTTTTTTTTTAATATTTAATGAAGACACTGCTCGTTTACGATTTTATTATATGTATCTAGACTACCTATTATTTTGGTAACAAAACGCGTTTATTACATTGAAAAGGGTTAAAGTTAAGTTTATTTTCTTGCGAAAATGGAAAAATCACACGATCCATTGGATGATTTACTGATAAACGTTTATTAGAAATACCTATCTTCATTATATTTTATATATACATATTGTATTCCAAAATATATTTCTAGTTTTCTGTTTTTATAAATAATACCTAAGTATACTTAAAATTAAAATTGTCGTATTTTAAATCTGTAACAAATATTAAGTATACCTAATTACCTTCATAGTTTTATAGCAATTTTTAATGACAGCTCATAAAACGAAATATTTACGTTAAAATGATAGACATCAAAATTTCGCGTTCTAACTAAACTGTTTGTGTTGAATCACGCTGGGATTAAGATCTCGTAATACACCCCCAGAGACAGTACATAAACGCGACAATATTGTTCGTCGTAGTGAGAGGCAGTGCGCGTGAATTGTTCGACATAGAGAAAGTAACATTTTGATGAGATGTTCGCAATGTTATCAGAGGGTACATCATTTCTCGTTGTGATTTTATTCCGCTTCGACGACTCCGTGGGGTGGTCCCGTGCCCTCTCCCCTCGCCGCCTGAGGTAATGGCTTCCAGAGTCGAAACCCCTCTCATATTCACCGATACATGACACAAAATGTTCGCATTGAAACAATATTCACGTAAGTTATTCCAGATCGATAGTGTGGACGTGAGTCCTCGAGTCACAGATACGCGCATGGAATCCGATAGTAAATCTCTTGTAATGTTTATTAAACGGCTCACTACATGAGGCGGTCCGTAATTGAAAAGCAGCACGGCCGACGACGCCAGTGTCTGTATGAACGAGTGTTTGGTGTATCGCGTTTATGCAACATTATCTCGAGAGATAGGTGCGCAAACACTAGCGCTCGCTGTGCAAATAGAGCGTATCTGTTTCCCGTCGATAGCTCTATAAACAAGCGAGTCGTGAAAACATTTCTATCTAGTTTACGTCGGGTCTCGCGCCCTTTGATAAAAATTACGACAGGAATAAATCGGGGGCGCGCAGCTCGCCGCCGCCTCGCGGAGGAACATGAATTTGTCATTTTTCCCAGGCACGTTCGCTGGCGGGTGATAAATATTGCATGGGATCGTGCGAGCCCTCGGCGTTTCTTGCGCCTCCTCGTCGAGTCGCATTAACTTTTCCCTGTCGCTTAGGCGAAACTGCTTGTTTTTCATCGCGAGGAAGTGAGTTAGGGGCCATTCTGTCGTCGCTTCCAATGAAATTATGCAATCAGTTTTACGACTCATCCGGCCCGCGAGATTTTCTTATTTATATTTATTCCGTTCGGGATTTTCGCCGTATTCGCTTTGTACATCTTTTGTGTGCCGTTTTTATAACGTGTCGCGACGTCACCGTTACTTTACACTTTATTGATTATTTACTTAGTATCGCGATAAAAATTTAATGGACGCGGTGAAGTACTGATACTTTGTGGCACATTCTCTAATTAAATATTCGACGTTAGTCTCTGATTTAGAAGTGCCAGTGTTGCCCACTTAATAGATACACAGCCTACATGGTTTAGTTTGACAGTGGCTTACGTCATTCGGTTTCAGTATACTCCATATTGACAAATGGCATAAGTGTACAAATAGATTAGATACACGATAAACAAACATAGTATTTGAATTAGTTATGACGGTCCATTAATGGCGATAGCTTTATTGCTTTGTCTGATTATTTCATTGTGTGTTTGTAGATATGGTGTGTGATTAGAAGCAATTATGTTGAAAGTGTAACACATGTGTTGGCGTCGCGTGTCGATCCGCCTCGGGGCTTCCTGCCTAATGGTGCGTGAGCTGCACTCCCCTCCACCCACCGCACACCCCAACCACCCTATCTAGATATACCCGCTTTCTATCTCACATTGCGGTCCTATCGTTTTATATCCTTTAATGACTGTAACTTACTCTCTCCATAGAAAATATCAGTAGTCATAATACTGACTTGCATTTTACGAGTGCTTTTACTTGTGTAGGTACCAACAGCTTCACAATATCTTAGTAAAGTAGCAGTCAGGATGTCAAAATATCTATCCTCTATCTTTTACCTTGTACCTTACTTACTATTCTTTACGTTATCAAGGTCGAGACTATACACTTTGTACATCACCTGGTCTTTACGGCAAAAGTAGCCTAGGTACCTAATATTATCTAATAACGATGGCTTCTTATAGCTAATATAATTATTATACAATGACATTATTATACATTATAAGCAGTTTCGATAGCCAAGCGTTCCACCCTATAGACCTACGGACTTTACATCCATAGGTCGCTTGTTCAAATCCGGCTCGAAGGACCACTTTTATACCGGCGTATGATGTAATTAAAGATATTTCTTTATTAATTCAAGAAACTTAATTTATTGTATTTTAGGTCAAAGTTACAGAAATATTCAACGTAAGTATATGTAAAATTGTACACAAAGTAAGATCGCGACATTAGTTCTGTACTCAAGTGAAATCTATGTTGCAATTTTGTACCTAATAATCTAAACTTGGGCTCTGCTAAGTTTGTCACTTAATCACTTTATGTTTTTAAATATTTAGTCATCCTGACTGTAGTATCATAATTATGCTGAGTATGTTTTTTTTCTTTTTTCTATAACACAATCAACGCCAAAGCTGCTACAAGTGCGCTGCCGACTACAGTTAGGATAAGGGATTGGGAGGGGGGATAGGGAAATGGGCTCTGACATCCCTTACTCACTCACCGAAACACAACAGCACGGTGGTCTTCTGTAAGAGGTGGTTACTGCCGCCAGACGGGCTGTCCAAATGACTGCGAAAGTGTGCCCTGCCCTGCTACTACTTTCCAGATCCAGACTAGAGCCAAATTTAAAAAGTTCATTTTTCAAAGTTGACCCTGCCGGGAATCGAACCCGGGATCCCTAGAACAGAGCGTTAAGGCAAGCACCCTAACCACTCATTCAATGGGCTCGTCAAATGTACAATGTACAAGCGACAAGGAATTTTCATGTCTGTGTATGTCAGTCAATTGTCAAATCGACTAACGCGTATACTTAACTACTTAGTGGCTTATATGACTATAATAAGTAAGCGAAACTCACGCGATTTCGCAAAATTCGTAACTAATAAATAGTAGATCGACGCTGTGTCGGCCAGTAGCAGCGGACAAGCAATCACTGCGGATACCTAATAACACTTTAATGCCCTGTAACCGCAAACTAACTACTCTTAATTATTTAAGTGTGTTAGAGTGGAAACTTTCCTCCTCTCTCGATCGGTTCAATTAAAACCCGACTAATTGTAGGTTAATGCCGTAGATTACGCGCCCACTTATTTCTAATTTAACTTCCCTAATTGCTTGCCTAATAAAAATGTGTTTAGATAATTATTTCATGTTAGATTAGGCGCTTATTAAGTAGTTTCTTTTGTGTTTTATCATCTTTTTAATATTAGTTGTTCCTAAAAGCTCACTATACGAATTACGAAAATTGTTTAGAGATTAATTGCTATGTAGTTCGTACCTACTAGGTTTTATTTATAACAATCGTGGGTAGTAGGTACCTGTGTGAGGTCATCGCCTTTTTTTCTTTTGGGATATTTTTGACTCAAACGAAACTTTAGACTTCAATTATTAAAAATTTAGGCCTTCATTAATTTGTGAGTAATTATGTTTTTTTAAGTACTTACCTATATGGTTATTCTTAAAACTTGTGTTATTTTTAAAACTAATGTATTATTTTTATTATTATTATTATCTATACATATAATAAAATCGGTACCTAAACGAGCCGTGTCTGTACATTAAATATTTTTTCAAAAAAACAATTTGTACATGTTGTACTTATGTTATAGAGATCAAAAAAATATTTTTTAGAATTTTTGTCTGTGCGTTTGTGCATGCTAATCTCAGAAACGACTTAACCGATGTGAATGCAGTTTTTACTGCAAATTATATACCTATACAAACCATGCTCGTTTATAGCTCTTTCTACAAATGAAAACTGTATCAAAAAATTCGTCGGGTGGTATAGAAGCACTTAGCGGAGATACAGAGAGACGCGGACAGCGACTTCAATTTGTAATATGTAGAGAAGTAGGTAAATTATATTTGACATTATAAAATTCTTCCGGATATATTTAACCTACTAAGCTCTCTAAGAAGAGAATAGCAGGGTGTATGTGTAGTAAGTGCCCACATCACTGTATTCTTACAATATTAATAATAATTATTAATCCAATTATATTAAAAGATATTACAAGTATTTGTTAAAAAGAAAAGAGTAATATCTTTGATAGATGTTCGACAAAATATCGTCAGATAATCTTTGTACGTCGTCGGTCTCTTAAATGTGTATTTTATCTGTTTTTCTAGACATGTATTAATGTTTGCCATAAAAAAGTATATCGTTTGCAAAGCGGGGTGGATATATTTTTGGGTAAAAATCCGTGTTCCCTGTGGCGTGCTCTATCCTTTTATAAATCGAGAATAATCCGTCGGCGTATAGACAGTGGTAAATGTGCCGTGAAAACCCTAACTCGCGCAGCATTTTTCGCGCGACAAAAGCTTTCGAGACAGCGGACGTCTGCTCGCTCAGATTTTCTTCTCGCTTATAATAATATTTTGCCTTTTTTACAAGAAATTTTATTAAGGAGATCATGTTTCAATTCATAACATTATTATTATACCTAATACATCTATAAGTATAAGATTTACTTCGGAGAGTGTGTTCGGGAGCTGCATGAGATCAGACCGCCTTCCCCTTTCTTCTATTGGACATTCAGACGTGCTGGATAGCTGGTTACAATCCCTCTAATTTGTCTAATCTAATCTAATCTTGTCGAAATCCCTCTAATTCGGACCAAGCGATTTAAAATATCTTTTATAATGCGCACTGCTAAAGGATTTGAACTTCCTCCAGCTCTGTATTTTCGAGCTCTACAACCCTACTTTTCAAGGTCCGAGTGAATAGGCATCATTCTGGGTGGACTCGCTCCATTGTCGGCCTCATCTTTCCTACAAGGCTAGATGCTGGCCAAGAGCAAACCTATACATATGATAAAATCGTAAACGAGCCGTGTCTGTACATTAAATATTTTTTCAAAAAACAATTTGTACACGTTCTACTTATGTTACCAAGTTCAAAAAAATAGTTTTTAAAATTATTAAAAACTATTTTTAAAATTATAAAAAATTATTAAAAGCTAGTTCAGCATAAATTATTTTTATTTTAGAAAGAAACATATTTTTATTGAAACGGACACATTATGCACACAATACAAGTTTTACAGAAAAGAAAATATAATATTTGCCAGTACATGTAGCCCCACCTCAAACGGGTACACACCTGTTAAACACTAATAATAAAAATATTGAATAACTACATCTGAAATTAAAAGGCATTAACTATAATATAATACATACTTTATAAGTAGATTGTTTTGCTATTAGATATAGATTTTAAATATAATACAGGAGTTAATTTATAAATTTTTGTTTATGCCACGAATCATATTCACAAATTTTATGTTATTTTAATATCCACTTCAAGTAACATAATACTTAAATTGTAAGTTAAGTCAACTTTATGGCTTTAACGAACTTTGAACGGTTTAATGAGTATTATTTTATTAAGTTACCTACAGACGTTCATAAAAACATATCGCTGGTAAGTGCTTTTAAATCGTTTACAACTGACTTTTTATCACATTACGATAAATAAAGGATCGATTGTAGGTACATAGTACCTAACTGGTTTTATTTTGAATTATCAATAATAATTCACATTAGGTACTTAAAAGCAGTTACGAATAATCAACAAAATACAAAATGTTTTGCTAGAATCCTTGTGGATATTGAAAAATAATCTCAAAACCCCCCGTGTTGTCTCAAAGGAAACTTAATCAAACTTCAATTTGGTTGATAATATAAACTCGCTAACAAACACCAAAGTTCGCCCAGAGATAAGTAAACGGATGGGAAAGTCGTTAGGGGGGGGGGAGTGAGTTTTAATCCCGGGAGAGTCTATCGCTGCTATTTAATCACGTCTAATAATATGCGCGCCGGAGAAAAAATATCACGCGGAGGTATCAACGGAGCGTTATTGTCATTCATAACAATCAGGCAGCGGGTGGTGACGCTACCGCTGGGGACTCGGAGGGTGGGTATACCCCTTAACAAACGTTAGGTGAGAGGCGAGAGGGCTCTCGATGGCGTAGGGATCACGTCACCAGCGAGAGACGGGACTCGAAATCTCTGACACCATGAACTGTAATTACTGGCGGGTATACCTATACTCGGCGCTGCGCTGGCGGCTCTGACTCTGATGTATAATTTAGCTTCCATAGGGCCTGCACACGCTGACGCGTCGCTTATTTCACTGCTAGGAGGCTATGTATGTACACACTTTCTATCACAAATCAAGCTTCAGGGGGTCTAGACGTCTACTCTTTCGCCATTAGGTACGTAGGCTTGACTTATGGTATTCGAGTATACGTAGGTACTAAAGTAACATTTGATTGAGTAATCTTTGTGAAACTGGCCCTGGCTTTGATGAAAAAAAAATGACCTACGTTTTAGAGAAAAAACGTTTTGATTTGTGAATTGTTAGTCTATATGGTTAAATAAAGTGTCCAACGTGGACACATTACTAGGATAAAAGTATCCTATTTGTTAATCAAAGACATGGTCTATCTATTATAAGCATACATATTTATCATGTTAGTATTGCAAGTGTATAACCTACAGCCATACCTATGTATTAATTCAGTAATGGAACTTGTCTAGACCATTACTAAATTCATAATTAACATTGAAATATCGTTGGTGATTTTACACAGCCTTAAATGTTCATTTGAATATAACTAGGGAAGTGTTCCCTAACAACAAATTAAGAATTAAAAAAAAAAACATTTGTAAAAAGCACTCGATCTAAGTGGCGCTCGCCACCTTTTGACGCACAATAAATCACAGCCGTGAGCGGCCAATAAAAAATATGTTCCACCCTCGGCGAAAATCCAATTAATTTTCGGCTGCTAAAAAAGAACGCGCTCGTCCGAGCGGAAAAAGCTCGGTGTGACGGCGCGAAGAAGGAGCGAGTAGCGGATGTGCAGTGGCGGAGCGGGTACGGACGCTCACGGACGCTCATCATATACACTATGTATAAGTGTACCATTTGCCTTTTATTGGACGATTTCGTTACACTTGAAGAGTACGCATCTCCATACAAAATTGCTGATTTCTATGGTTAAAAGCTGCTGAATGAATAAATGTATTTCAAATTAAATGAAATAGTTTTTTTTCCTCAATAAATAGGATAACAGTATCACTTTTTTGAAGTCTAATTTCGAGTACCTTACATGTCTTTATTACGTATAAATAGCGATTTCGCATGGAGTTGTTAATTTTGAAAAATCCTTTCTTAACAGATGACGCTTACGTTTTAACATAACCCTATGTTCCGAATTTCAACCTTTTAGACTTAGTTTTGCGTTGATAGTCAGTCAGGTTAAACGGTTTTATAATTATGGAAGAAAACAGGCGGCTGATAAAAACTGTATGTAACAAAAATCGTCCAGCGAAACGCGAATGAAGTGTAGTTCCTCTCTAATAATAACGTTAAACGAGAGGAGATAGGTACCGCGGGAGCGGAGAGCAGGAAAAGTGGAAAAAAGGGGAATAATGGAGAAGGAGTAATCAATTTCGCTCAGTCGCCGCCGCCGGCGGAGCTCTCATTTAAAATTTAAAATATAGAGGCACGGAGGGGGCCCGTGGAGGACTTTTTAATTTGGCTCGGCAGCTCCATTTTAAAAATGCACGGAGCTTTGCGGTGACACATCAATTCACTTTGACTGTCGCCACTCGAATTCAAAACCGCTTTGTTTTATTTGCGCCTCGGAACTGTGGAAAGGATAATCATTTCAGGGCTCGCATAAAGTGCGGGTTCCTTTAATTGCTTATATATAAGCCTATGGTATGTTTTGTTATAGCAACAAAGGCCAGACCTGCCGAGGCTGCTTCAACAGATGCATGCGGCTCACCTACCGGCTCACGGGGCTCCTCCGCTACCGTTACTGAGCCAGGGGGCTCTGCCTCCGGCGGGGCTACTCGGCCTCGGGGTCCCCCATCACCCTCTCTCAGTACTCGCCAAACCGCCAGAGCTACACAGACCAGATGACAAAGGAAATGGTAAGTTAATAAAACATCGCGATATTTTTAAATTAAGTTTGGGAAATTAATTAATTATATAAATATTTTATTTGGATGTTAAATACTAAGTTGTATTTCGTTTTTATCCCCATTTTAAATCTACTATTACTACTAGGTCTTTATAAGGCCTCATTGGTGCTATTCTTTCATATTTGTGATAATTATGGTGAATAAAAAAGTAGCCCATATTTTTTCCTAGTGACTGCTTTTCTCTATGTAAAATTACATCAAAATCGTTTCAGCGCTTTAGCTATGAAAACGTACATATATTTTAAAAATAGATAGCGGTTTATTATAAATATCGTAAAAGTTAGAACTAAATAACGATATAAAATAAAGAGGAATTATTGAAGAAGTGTAATGCGTGTTCTTGTGGTTAGTGGTGTTTGCTGTTTGCCACAAGAGACTATTAGTATCTCTCGTCGAGTCCTCCCGGCCTCCCCACCTCCCCACCTACCCACCTCCCTAGTCGTGGCAGACGTCTCCGACCGATCCCACTTCTGTTTCAATATTTACCAGCTTCGAGAGGCTTTTTGAACTCAATGTTTGCGTGTTTTCGGATCGCTGACGGCTACGACTCCTCTGATATTATTTCTTTGAGAGTATGAGTGACTCACTCACGGAGAGCTATCGATACTATGTATATAGCCACTGAAATACCTACAGATGTTTGGATAGAATCATAAACAGACCGTATCACAAATTATAACCGTATCTTCTCAAGTACCTACAATAAAACATTTAGTCTTAAAAATATTTCAAGCTCCTTAAAAAGATCCCTTAAGACAATTAATTAAGAGTTAAAGAGTTCTTGGATTTGATTGCTTACAAAACTTGCAAATTGTAGTTTGCTATTAAAAATCATAAGTTATAAGTTGTGCCTGGGTGACCGACTACGCGCGGTATTTTTTTTTCTCCAACGTGGATACGTTCAGATCGTCGCTTTACAATTTGCAACCGACGCCGGTTTAATTGTATTGTTACTATTTGATGTAGCCGAACATATTCGTATTCATATAGCGCCATCTCACAAATTTTTGGGGTAACTTGTTTGTCACCTATCGATAACGATGCAAGTAGGTGTACCTATCACAAAAAACTGTTTTCAAAAGAAAAACAACTATATAGGTAGAGTTAAAAAGCAAAACCTTATCTAAAAACAAAATTTCATTCAAATCGTTGGAGCCGTTTCCGAGATATACGCGAAATAAACTTATAACTTATTGCTTGTTTAAAATTATTAGATAAATAGATTATTATCTATATACTTTTTTAGAAATTAATTTGTAAACTCATGAAATTTCTTACGTAGGTACTGTTACGTAAGGACAATTGTAACGCGTAGTAGGTAACGGATAGATCTCTAGTGGAACTTAAATGTGTATTTGGATTTATTGGAATAAGAGCTCGTCCTAAACGGCATAGTTGTATAAATGTTAGCGCTGTCGCCGTGCAATCTATTCGTGTACAAACACGGGCGGGTTAAAGGTGCGGTTTCACCGTAGCGCAAGTAATCCGGGAGCTGCGGGGCGAGGAGCGAAGCGCGCGCCACAAATGAAAATGTAACACAGAAATGGATTTGGAAGCCGCCCGTCGCTCCGGTTAATTACAAAAGCAAGCGGTAATCTGCGCTCCGGGATGTTCCGGCTTAGCGCCCCCCTCTGCCACCGCCCTCCGACCCGACTCCTCCGCCTGCCACTTCCCTGGCTAATTTGTGCCATTATCGGTGTACTGATGTAAGAGTTACCGCGCAGGTGGCCTCCACTTCCCCCCCGCGCTCAATTAATTATTCGTTGCTGGTGTGAGCGTCGCGTGTTTTACTCAATTAGTAACGTAATTTTGCGGGTGACTTGAGTGTGTGCGGTCGCGAACCGACTCAACCGCCTCGCTTTAATACTCCTTATTATACTCGGATTAAAATAAACAATGGGCTAATCTAAGTTGGCGAAGTGCTCCGATATGTTGCCGCTGTGTGAATTACAAAGGCGTTATCGAACGGTCGCTCGTTATACAATAATTAATGTTCGATTAGGTTTACGTTCCAATGAGCGAACACGAGTCCGTATGTCGGTGTTATGTTTGTGGGTAGATATGCGAAATAGCGCCGGCCAATAATTGAGGCTATTGCATTTAAATTAATTGTAGCAACGCATGCAGTGCTAATATCGTCTGTGGTCTACATAACCTACACATGTATTATGCGTGTATGGTAATAGGATTACTTTGCCAATTGCTCACAAACTTGGAGGGAATTGCGAACTAGATTATGCCTTTGATGTTTGCGTGCATTCTCTGCTCCACCGATTTAATCATATTCGCATCATATTACAGCAGTTTTATTAAATGCCATTTCAACAACAATAATGTCTGTCATTATCAATTATTTGATATATATTATATACCTAACATAAATAAATAATTTCTGTTTTGATTTTCGAATAAAAATTTTGAACTATACGTTTATATATCTACTTAATTTCATTTTGACTGCAAATAAACCGAGTTTGCTCGATGGCCTCAACCGAGTTTCCCAAAGGGTGGGCCTTAAAGTGAATATGGGACAAGACGAAAGTTATGTCTATTGCCCACCTCAGTAATAGTTGAAAATTCAACTCTCGAAGTCCTTGGTTAGTACCTACTTCCACTTGGGACAATTAGATAGAGCCAACTTCGAGTAGGAGGTCAATCGACGTATCCAGCTCGAGAAGCTCCGAGACATCATCTCGTCCACAATTCCTCAGTGCCTTAAAATAAAAGTTTTCGACCAATGTGTTTTGCCAGTGATGATATATGGCCCTGAAACGTGGTCTCTAAATATGGGCTTCAAAGAAAGCCCAACGTAATTCAACGAGCTTTGGAGGAGAATTATGTTCGGGGCTGCCGGGTCGACAGTGGATTCAGGCTGCTTCTGATCGATCGTTTTGGAATATTATGGGGGAGGCCTATGCCCAGCATTTTGATTTGATTTGATATAACTCCTGACTAACACACCACGTACCTACTGACATAATAATAATTGTCTGTCGGATGGAGTGCCGGGGAGTTCCCCTTTATAGCCAGTCGTAGAGGGGGTTCCCTAATGAGCACCAGAAAAATCCCAAATCTTGAAGATTGTAATCTGGTATAAAATCGGCGACGGGATCTAGGAAACCGTGAGAGCTGGAAGAGAGGGTTATGCGGTATGCATAGGGGGCCATCGGGGGTTACCAGACCGCGACCTAAGAAAAAGGGATGCGGACAAATTCGCGGCCAAAAAGCTATTGATATACGATAAAGCTGAATAAATATTTATATAATGATATTATAAATAAAGTCAGTAAGTACATAAACATAACGATTCCTATTCACACCGCATCAGACGTATCTACATGTCGTTTATGTGTGTGGGGAAGGTTAATTCGACAAGTTGACGTAGATGGTTCGAAGTGCCGGTTCACTTGTGGGAATAGTACTGATTCGGTGTCTGTACATACCTAACTTAGGTACCTACTTATGAAAGTAAGCAAGTTACATTTTTTATTTATTTTATACTATATAAATTCATTCATTTTATTAATTTAATGACTTATGGTGCCGAAACGCGGCCTTTCACAGCAGTACTGATCCAAAAGTCGCTCAGGGAGGATAGGATCAGAAATTCTGAAATTTGCTAATTACTAAGTTTGTCGACATATTATAGCCAGGAGAATTAGCAAGTTGAAGTGGCAATGCGTCGATCACATCGCTGAGCGACCAGGTGGACAGACGGCCTGAAAGACTTCGCGGGAGCGGCTAGATGCGAAGTACAGAAGACCGTGCGTGGTGACGAGCTTTGGCAGAGGCCTACATCCATCAGTGAAAAGACAGGCTTATGATGATATAAATCGAGTTTTTATAATGTTTTATCACGTTCGCGCTATTTTAATAGATCTTAGATAAGTCCTATTAGAAATGTAGGTATACCTACCACTTTGCTTTTATAAGGTGCACGTGGTCTTGTAGGTAGACTACAGTAGTCCACGACCACCCTATTTATTAACACAAAAATACTACCAAAAATATTACCAGAAAAATACTTCCTCATTTTGTGAAATGAAAAAAATAATAATTCAAATATTGTCAATTAATACCTATCAATGTGAAATAATCATAACTAATATTATAGAAACGAAAGTGAGTTTGTTTGTTTGTTTTAACGCTTTCACGCCATAACTACACAACCGATCATCGGGACCTTTTGCGTACATATAACACGTTGACCTCCGTGAAAACCTTTCGTGAAAATTTATCTAACTAATAGTGAAAACCGCATCAAAATCGGAGGAGTTAGCGGATATATAGACAGACAAACATACGGACGTGGACAGCGACTTCGATTTATACTAATGTAAGGATAAACTAGTTGTTAACTTGAAAGAATTTAGTCTGTTTAATACAATACATTTTGCAATCTTTAAAATTTTATTTCATTCAAACGAGTAGTGGAAAACTCGCGGCAGCAAAATAAACAAGTTAGTTATCGCTGCTGCAACAAAGAGTCAATAGTTATAATAGCGTGAAACAATTCCCGCGGTTAACTTTAATTGTAGTACTCAGTTAACTTCACGTGTACACACCTAGAGTGGGCGACGCCGGGGTGGGGCGGAAGTGGGGGGAGGGGAGGGCTAGAGGGATGCGTGACGCGACACCGACACCTTCTGCAATATTCATCAACCACTTTACACCCGTCCCTACCGTAGACCCACACCTCAATTATATAACGACCTACATACTACGTGTCATCGCTGAGATTCTCTCGGCAATTCAAAGTCTTATGTACTTAAAATTATTTAGCTACCCGCATTGTCAACCATTACTTACATATTTTAAATTTATTTTCAGGTATCAGTTCAGCAGAAGAGCGGCATGTGAGTATAAGAACTTTTTTCTGAAAAAAAAAATCGCCGAGTTGTTAAAATTTTCAACGACAAATTTCGCTTTGAAAAATTCCCCAACAGGCGTAGTAGGTGCCTTTTCCATTTGGGAATGCGAACGTGGAGAGGAGTGTTGCGCTCGAACACGTTGATTTCATAACACGGCCCTGACTGAAACAAGTGGGTGGTGCAAGTGGCACACACCCCATTCCGCAGGGCTGACGCCTTCACACTTCACCAATAATAAAATTACATATAATTTTCGATAGAATTCGTTTTGCAGATGAAATGTTAAAATTAAAATAAAACAAGATAATTATTTTGTATTGCGCGCTAGAGATGCGGAGTTCGTCTGATTAAGCTGCGTTTACACTAAAGCTCGCGCCTCGTGACGCCACGCGTGGGAAGGCAATGGGTGTCTGCATCGCCCTGCGTCAGCTCACTCGGCTCTAGTGTAATAACTTGTGGGCACGAGCAGTAATGGGGCGTGGCTGCGACGTTAGCTCAAAATGACGAATTAGGTGAAGTTGTGAGAAGTTACTAATTATCGTACATAAAATACACTAAAAAATAAAAGGATTACAAAGACTAATCAAAAGGAACTGTAAGACCAATCAAAGGGATTTTTTAATATCGTTTTCAATTGTAGAATGTATGTAGTCGAACTGTTTTTTTTTATCATTCTGAAATACATATTTCTGAAATTTTGTTCATTCGGGTTTTAGTCCATACACCAACAAATTCGGTGAACCTATATCCCTTCGGTTTTCTCTTAAGGATGTACCCAATATCTCCTCTTCTTTCTTTCGTTTTTAAGTACCTTTTAATTCCTTTAACATAAGGAACATTCCTTTAACAACCTATGCAAGAATTTCTTCAAATCCGTATCTGCATATCCTCAGGTGTTGTTGTGTCTTTAACCGACTACCATCAAATGCGCCATTGTACCACACTTTAAGGGGGAGACAAACCCTAAATACTAAAAATATCCATTGTTTAATGAAGATGTTACAAGAAATGCACAAGACAATTACTTTGAAAAAATATATATTATACTTAAACATGTGAAGAACCAATTGTATTAATTAGAATTTTCGTTAAAGTAATAGAAACTCCACAAAAAAGTTAGAACACAAGAAGAATTTGACTTTTATTGAAAATTCTCTCGAAAACGGCTTATTGCACGCATATGAATCCTGTACCTATTAATAAGTTAATATCAGATTAAAAAATTGTATTAATAATTTTTTTTATTTTGTGCATTGTTCTAATGGTAAAAACAAAAAAACACCATTTCTAGGCCTGTTGAATTGGATCCGCCGCCAGCGAGTTCTATAGTAAATGTCATTTGCCTCAGTGAAACCCTTAAGTGAAATAAATAATAAATCTGCAGAAAAAAGTAAGAAACGAGCTTTAGAAAAATTTGATGAACATTTTAGATCTGTTTTTAAAGGCTATTAAATTGTAAGTGCTTTTGCCTTCTAATTGACCTCACAATTTCTTTTCCGAAAAATTTCTGACTTGATTATTACAAAGTAATTGGGATTATTCTGTTAAAATTTAATTCAAACAGTATTCTTAGAACTACGTTGACCAGTAATACAGTTTCCAATATGCCTTTGAATGTTTTATTACATGCTATAAAGATATCTTTATAAGCTATAAGGATCGGCTGATGTGGTTGGTATGGTATGGTAGATGCATTAGCAACTGAGTTGTCAGCTGCTAATAAATCATTTTTATCAGTCTATCTCGCTCGCACTTACAGGTCTTATGGAGTGGTATAGTGATGATCGGAATGTTTTGCATTACGTTGCACATTCCTATCGTCATTGACATTTATTTCTCGACGACTCAGTTCATAATGCGTCTACTATGATAAAATCGCGAAGAAAAATTAACTTTTGATTATCAATTCGGGGTCGGAATTGTTTCCAATACTAAAAGTGTAATAAATATCTTCGAATATTAATACAACGTGGTTAGTGACAACCCTGGGATGAAGTAAGCTCGCGACCGAGTGCGGTGCGCTCGCGAGGTGTTGCGAATGTCGGCTATCGTGCTACCGTGGTGAGGTGGCGGACGGGCGGGCGAGGGTGTGAGGGCCACCTTCCTTGTTGTTGTGCTCGGCTGAACGCAGTGGCGCACCGCACAGATGTGCCACCGCCGTCGCTTGCTGCAAGCGAAATGCATACGAATCGATACCGTGCCCTGGCTGCTTTATAACATTGTTCTTGTTGCATTAACCTACTTCACTCATAACATTTCATAGGCGACGTTTTCAAATGACATGCCATATTTTTGTCGTCCGTTACTCATTTCGATTGTAACATATATTCAACTCCACTTTATTCGTCGAATATTCTATTTTAGTACATCAACTTTGATTCAGTCATTTTAGCTGTATCTTGCAGTTTTGCAGAGGTTTTAAAACCACATTAAAAACTATAAATTCCTGTTTTGGCTTGTGAATAATTATGGTGACTTCACATTAATTATTTTTATATTGGTCTATTAATAATTATTTTATTATTGAATATGAGTCTAATTTTAATTAGACCGGTTTGGATTGGCTAGATAATTAATTTGGATTGCATATGATTTATTTTTATAAACTTAAGATATCCTACCACTTTTACAGCAAAGTGCAGCAAAGTTACTTTGCTTGCTGTAAAAGTGCTGTCAAAATCGTTTGAGACAAGGAAAAAACCTGACAGACAAAATTTTGAACATTAGATCCTCGACAAACTAACAAAGCAACAGAAAAATATAATTGGATTTTTAATCATATTATATTGTGTGTAAATTCCAAAATTTACACCAAAATTCACCGTATACATTATTATTATTAAAAAAAAACTCTTTATTTGTACCATAAACATAGAAGGTAGGTATTAAAAAAAGGAAAGAAAGTAGTACCTACAAAAGGCGGCCTTATCCTTTCATAGCGATTTCTTCCAGGCAACCTTAGGGTAAGGAAAATTATAAAATTAAAGTTGGGGTGGTAAAAGTGGTCATCATAAACTTACATTCTAATAACTAAATACTAGTACATAAATTGAATATACACAAATTTAATTAATAATTAATTCAAATATAGTTAACAGATGTATATAATCTTGATAATGGCAGAACGAGTTAGGGTAGCATCGTATACTGCCCACGGTTACGCGGGGCTTGATGTTTTAAATATGATAATATAGATAAAAGTGTTGTTAAAAAGTTGTAGTTGTTAAGTGCACGTGAAGTGTTTACAGCGGAGAGCGTGACCCCGATACGAGGGAGGCGGTACCTACACCGTTGTCGGCAGTCCGCTCACGGAACCGTCGATCTGTGCAAACACGCGGCGAGCTGAGTAATGCATGGACGCGCCTTACAATTTCAACGAGACCACTTGATGTACAGCGTCGAGGGGAGGCCGGGGTGGTAACGGAGAGTTGGAGAGCTGCAATTGCGCGCCATAATAAAGTTTACCTACGTAATCCGAGCGCGTCTTGGCCACGGATGCCGATATGAGGCGAAGGACGCCGTGAGGTTACACCTTAACATTACAGTCAGGGTTCGCACCGCGCGCTTTAGTCGGGCATATGTTTTTACGGCGAATCACAGCAATTCTACACTGTTGCAGCCGACTCATGTTTATTTGCAAACACTGCGCGCCGTGTATTTGATTTTCCGATACGTACATTTCTCTGTTTATTTTATAAAGTAGAGTTGTATGTTGCCAAACAATAATACGGTGCTTTTATATAACGAAAGTCATTACGCTCATGTTTATTTCAAACTAGCGAACCTTATTTAATACAGTAGAAAAATTTATTTTGTTAATTTATTTACAGCAAGAAACAGTCTTAAACTAATACTTATCTAATCTATACCTATTTACATATAATAAAATCGTAAACGAGCCGTGTCTGTAAATTACATTTTTTTTTCAAAAAAACAATTTGTACACGTTGTACTTATGTTACCGAGGTCATAAATAGGTAGTTTTTAGAATTTTTGTCTGTGCGTTTGTGCACGCTAATCTCAGAAAGGGCTTAACCGTTTTGAATGCGGTTTTCGCTTATGTATTGTAGCAAGCTTCCGGTAACATTTAGTGTTTGTTTCATTCCAATCGGTTAACTAACAAAAAAGTTACGCGTTATGCCGAACACCACGCTACGAAGATGTGGGCTCAGCTAGTACCTAGCTAATAAAATTTACTAAAAAATCTTCGCAAATATTTTTTGTATTTTAATCTTAATTTTTCCCGGGGTTATTATTAGCGCTTAACAACATTGATTTTTTATTTAAAAAAAATGAGAATTTATGTAGGTATTGCAGATACGCATTCTAATTATTGATATGTGATGCATTATAATCAATGTACATAATGTGTAATGTATATGGTGCCCATACTTATACATAAAAAAACATTTAGTCATGGTTGTTTAAATGTTATATCTGTCGACTTACACCGACTACAAAATGAAACGGCGACGTTGAACTTAACAAGACAAACTCTTCCACAATCTCATTTGGGTAATATAATAACCGCGGATTTATATCCGACGCCCGCTCATTCGCTCCGAAAACGCTAATATTCAATTTGGGCACCCGAAGCACACAAAAACTGCTCAGAGCCGGTTCATTACGCGGCACATCTCGCCTCTTCATCCTCCTTACCTTATCTAAGCCACTCGGAATAACACCCCTACCCGACCCCTGCCCGGCCGCTACACGCCACCCCGAAACAGCACACCACTTCGAGTGGAAAACTCGCAGGGCGAGGGCCGCTCAACCTTGTTTAGCATTCTCCGCGACTTCTTTATTTAATAGATGCTGAAAAAACCCCGGTCGGAATAAATTTGCGTTTGTACCTACTTCCAATTGGATATACGGCGATTCTGCTCAATATTTTTGTAACAATTTTAAAGCAATTTTACCAACATGAAAAGACGTTCTAATATCCGTAGATACTTATTTTTTAAATGAAAATTAAACTGTGTGTATACAATTACTGCTTAGTAGTTTTTCAGTGCATTCTGCATGTCTTCTTTGATTGAAGACTAACTGATACCTCTTTCTTTTTTTCTTAAGTGTTGAAAAATATATCGCCTGACAATTAATATTTCCTATTATTTAATCTTTGCTCATACATTTTTGTCGGGCGTTAATTTTTATTTTTATTTTAGATAATCCCTCTAGAACAGTTTTTTTTTTGGATGAAAGTTACCCTATGTCTTTTTCTGTATTACTGACAACGTGTAATGCAAAATTTCATGATGTAGAGTTTGTAGTAATGCATGAAAGCATAACAAACAAACAAACTCACTTTCGCATTTATAATATTAGGATCATAATGTAACAACAAAATTATTGCTGTTACTTTTTGGTAAGGAATGCGATATAGATTATCCGCTTCACCCTATTCTTTATCCTTATCCTTTACTCCAGGATTTTATAAAAAAATCATATCCACATTTTTAGTAACCCACATTTTGCACCCACACCGACACCACATTTTGCAGACTGAAAATGAGCTGACCGTTTATCGACAGTAAACACCTTTTTATAGAAAATAAGATTTTAGTTAAAAACCTTTCTTTTTAAAGATGACGGTAGCCATCTACCATCACAACATAGATGTTTTTAAAAACCCTTTGAATAGTGTAATATAGAGGATAATAGTTACTATGTAAATAATAAATAGTATTTTCATAATTATTGGACATAGAAACATGAAATTAGATATAAATAATAAATAAAATTTTAGTATCTATTTTATTGCATTAGACCTATAGGACTCTACTTTATTCGTCATTCGTCTATAGTGGGAACCTATAGCAGTAAGACTAGACTAGTCTTACTGCTTTACAAATATCAAAAAGTGATTTCTTTTCGGCAAAAGCGATTTCAAGGTTTCTACAAAAATACCTAGATTTTAGTCATACACAAAATTTCACACGAGCATCAATGATCAATGATGTCAGTTTAATTAGTTTAGTTAGTGACTAAATATTTAGTTATAGTTGACAACCCTTGGCTAAGCGTGTTTACTTGCAATACAAGAAGCAGAGCTGTCCGCGGAGCACGGTCGCGACAGCGCGCACGATTTATCGCCCGACACTTTTCTTAATTGGAAGGAATGGCCACTTGTAATTATTAAGACGCCCTAAAGTGAAACAGATTGCGCGCCACTCGCTCCCGCACTTTAACTCGCCTCTTACTTTTCTTCTAAACATTTATATGCAACATCTTACAAATAATGTTTATTTATTTTCATTGACTTAAAAAAGCATTCTCACGTTACTGTTACAATGACAGTATTTATGTGTCAATAACTGTGTGCATTGCGTTTATTAGGTTTTTGTAAAAAAATCTCACAGGGGGAATCCGTGAAAAATCTTCGCTAAATAAAGTGAACTTTGACCAGATGTGGAATATAGGTAACCTAGTGGATTAAATTTCATTTATTTTATGTATTTGGAAAACATTCAGTGAAATTAAATACTTAAGTAAGAACTAATTAATTTCTAAATACCATAATATATATCGTTTATAGATTTAATAAGAAAATTGCGGAAATAATAAAAAGTATGAAGCAGAGCGGGTGCCATAGAACCATGTTTTGCAGATACATATATTCACAGACGTAGATAGTACATATACATATTAATAAATAATGCTTTGATTTTGCATATCTTTGAATTAAATAGATCAATCTCGGGAAACTTAGTGAGGTCATTAAAGTTATTCAGATATTAAGGTCTAGAAAAAGAAGACTTTTTCTATAAATATAGATGTGCACCACTTAGACATAACGCTTTCTTAAAAGTCCTGTTGGGAACTTCAAAAATTTTCATTGTTTTAAAAGTATTTTAGTATGAGTTTAACCGAACGAATCTGATAAAGATGGAGGTACCGTTTACAGAGATACATATCTGGCAATAACCCCCGGGTTACAGCAGATGTATCTAACGTCTAACCGTACCGCTAACTTATCGATGATTTCTATCATAAATCTTAAAAACAGAAAATCTATATAATATCATTTGTTACGCGACTTTTACCAAATTAACAGTTTTTAGTTTTTATTTATTAGAATTTAAGTTTATTAGAATTCTACCGAAATGAAAACTTAAAAATATGGTCTCACATTTTATTCAAATCACAAAAATGTTTTGTTTTTGAATTGACACCTAATTATGGTCCTATAATATGAAGTTATACATATCCTATTAATATTAAGTATTAAAATATAATACAGGAATATTTGTGAAAATAAATTTGGGAAATAACTATGCAAGTTTTTATTACTTAGTCACGCGGAAACAGATGAAGAGATTTCAATTATTAAATTTGTCACATTTGAATATAGGATACTTTTTAACCCGATAAAAAGATAATTACTGTCGCATCCTAATACTGCAACTACTTGGAACTTCCTTCTCTATCAAGTTAAAACACATCATAAAGTTAAAAGTCTTCAAGCTTTATTCATGATTAGTGTATGATTATTCTCTGAAAGTGTTAAACTGACATACTAACGTAGACGAATTTTATCTAACCACGCTGGCTAAAATTAATACCTAATAATTATATAAAAAATCTATACTAATATTATAAAACTGAAGAGTTTGTTTGACCGCGCTAATCTCAGGAACTACTGGTTCGAATTGAAAAATTCTTTTTGTTTTGAATAGTTCATTTATCGAAGAAGGCTATATAACATCACGCTACGATAAATAGTATTATATATAAGCAGTGTCCAGTACCGCGTGCCCCATGCGCACGCCGCCGCCGTATGGGCTGCAGCGAAGCGTGGCCGAGTTCAGCTAATGTGTTAATATATCTAATTTAAAAAGATAACTTCATAAGTTATTTTAGTGTTCAATAAAAATAGTAAGTCGGGCTTGAAAATTTTGCTGCATCTGTGAGATGTACCTACGTACGTCCGAACGCGCGAACGTTTCCGTGCAATCACTATCTTGTCCTGTCAAAGTACATTACTGAGAGTTAATAGGAGTGTGTACAGAGAGCAGCTAATGCCACAACTGCTCGGATGTTGCCGTTAATCTTCTTACTCCTCGGCTGCAGAGCAGAATTACTATATACGTGCACAACAGACGGATTAAGTTATTATCTCTGTCGCGTAGCGAGCTCCACTAGTGTTTAGCGATTGTGCGCTTAATCATTTTAATTAATCATCATTTACGAGTAGTTGGAGAGAATTGAAACTAATGTGTTTTTTCATAACAATGTCCGCTTTGTTTGTTTCAAATGTGTTTTGTTTGGGAATCCATTTATTCATACGCCATCATCATTTATATTCAACGGGCGTTTGAGCATTAGTCAAACCTAATTGCCTTATAATTTAGCCGCAGTCTGTATTTACTGTTTTCCTGCGTCTATTACTAAGTATTCTCCTGATACGTGGGCTTTATTCCCCAAATGTTGTAGATTCTAGAATATATATCTTCCAGTACCTATTCACAATACATTAATTCTATGAATTTTACTTCCAGTATCCACGGCTTGATAATTCTATGTACTTTAGTTCTCCTACTGATTTCCGCGAATATCAAGAGTGTCTTATTGAGACTTCTCATCAGAGCAATAGGCCACGTAAATTCTCTTCCATAAAAACTTTACATTTTAGGTATGTCGGGCAACAAAATGCATTACGAATAATATCATAAACAACATTCATTATTTCTTGTTATTATTGTATAATTCATTTCATTATTGTAAACTCATAATACGTAGATATTTGCAAAATGCAGAGGAGTAGGTATATGTGCGAAGGTATGCGAGGGTAGGTATTGCTTGTCTCGGATTTGGCTTGTGGCTTTGTTCTCGATCCGAGCGTATCGCATCGATTTATGCAAGCTTGATCGAATCGCACCCCCTCCCTCTCCCTGACCTCGTCGCGTATGCCCTCTCTCACAACAATGCCTGCGCCTGTCGGCGCACTGTGCAATACGTGAGGGAATTGAATATTAATCTTGTTTGCTTAATGCATGTAAATTTTTTCGCAGCCACAAGAACACGTTTGATTCCGTGTCGAGTGATGCAATAACGAATCAATTATAAAGTGGGCGATTGTAATAACGCGATCGCGGCTTATTGAAGCATTGTTGTTATGTATGTACGTCGCTCGCAACGGGAGATCGCGTAGACGCGACGAGCCGTGTCGCAACTGCGGGGCGTACTACTCCCACCGATTCAATATACCAAATGAAATATTCAATACGTATTGCATTCTCCGATTCGTATCGAAAGTGCAATATTTTGTAGGTGCCGCTCGTAAACAAAACGATTTCAACGTTTGATGCTCCCCTTTCTCGCGAACGCGTTTCATTTCCATTGCAAATTAATATACAAATTCTCTTACGATTCTAATTCAACTCGATCAATCGTGTAGCGAGTGGGCTTTCTGGTAGTCACGTTTAGGGATTCACTGAATGCACTTAATTATATGAAGGAAAGCGAATCTTGTTTTGTTTTCTTTCAAATGAATTAGAATATATTAGTCTAACGAACAGAACGATGATTCTGTGCATGCGTTTGCATTTGTATTATTTACTACTAGCGGCCCGCCCCCGGCTTCGCCCGTGGTGCAATTTTTATATACATAAATATTCCTCGTTTATCCCTCTTTCCATTAGTCAAAACCGAATTAAAATCGGTCTACCCGTTCGAAAGTCATGGGCGTACATACATTTCGAAGCTCCATTTTTATTTATATAGAAGATAGTAACAAGCTCCGTCTTCGCATGGATATAATTTTATAAACACAAACCTTCCTCTTTTATCACTCTTCGTTATTGACAATCGATTAAAATCCCTTGCGTTGTCTTGAAGAAGTACCTACTTAATCGGAGGAATAGACAGCGGACAGCGACTTCCTCGTATAAGCTCTTTCCATTAGTGAAAACCGCAACAAACCGCAAGTTAGCGGATATACAGACAGACAGACGCGGGCAGCGACTTCAATTTATATTATGTAAGGATATGTACGTACCTATATATGTAAGATATAACATAATATGTATGTAAAATATATTATTGAAACATCCCTCTAAGTAACGCTATTACTCGCAAAACCCCCCCTCCTCGGCTTGGCATGCATGTGAAATTTTCAAAAACTCATTGTTGAAAATGAAATAAAAAAATTCATGTTTGTTATTCACATTCACTAGATGGCGGTATAGCAGTAATAATTAAAAGTCGCTAAGCGTTGTGTTTACGTTTAGTGATATTATAATCTGAGCTTGTTTTGAGGCAAGAAGTGTTCTTAAAATAAAAAGTGTTTCTCGCAAAGAAGTGTTCATTACCAGTGTTAATAAAAGTTAAAGTATAGTGTGAGTGTTTAATTAATCACTTACATATTATATTAGCGAATGCTTTCAGGACAAACGATTTTATAAATAAGTGTACCTAATATGGGTAATTTATAAAAATTGCCAATTGCGAATTATTGGGTAATTTATAAAAATTTGTAGTAAGTGATATTACTTAATTGTCACGATTTAGTTTAGCAGAAAGGTGTGTTCGTATTCACGTGAGGCTTTTGTATGAAACAAAGAGCTTTTTGTAATAAACTTAATGTTTATATGTGTGAAGAAGAAAGACTCTCAATCTATTTGTTAAAGTGAGGTGTATGAAAGCTTGAAGCATTTCTTAAGAAAGGCTGACGGTCCATTTGATAGTAGTTTACTTCTTTCGCCCATGAACATGAGCATAATCGGAGTTTCTCGGTTTATGACTGGCCCATCACTATTCTAAATACGTCAATGTTATGTGTATTCGAAGTCTGGCGATGGCATTAAACAGGAATATTCGTATCGCAGTGTATGTTTGTGTCGCGTAACCACAAAAGCGGGCTTGCACTGTATGTACGCCGTTCGGTCCGCCCACGCACGATATGGACGCTCTGCGGTCGTCGCACATGCTGCGCTCTGTTGCGGTTGCGCCGACGCCATTGCACTCTGCTATGTGCTTACGAACGTCGCGACGACGTGTGGGGCCCTCCACTTAACTCCACAATTAGGTATATGCACACGCACTTAACTACATGCCTCGGATTCGCGCGAGTGCAATTGATAACTTATCCAAGTTAATTAGGCGTGAGCAGCTTAAGACATATTCGTATTACAGGAAATCGGTGTTTCGCCGTCTTAATGACTAAACACCGACCTTTATGCACTAATAGCGACCGCCGCTTTCGGATTCGCAAGGTTTCATTTTTTTATTCCAAATTGTTTACACAAACCTTTCTCATTTATCACTCTTCATTATTGACAATC
The DNA here is from genome assembly GCA_910589475.2 of Bembecia ichneumoniformis. Lineage (NCBI taxonomy): Eukaryota > Metazoa > Arthropoda > Insecta > Lepidoptera > Sesiidae > Bembecia > Bembecia ichneumoniformis. Next base: position 10,977,248 of record OU342533.1, on the reverse strand, counting down.
GTATCAAAATCCGTTGGGTGGTTTAGAATAAGTTAGCGGAGGAACAGACACAGCGACTTTATTTTATGTATAAGTAAACTATAGCTAAGCCCGCATCTTCGCACGCGGTCGCGTTGTATTCGGTAGGTATAGCGCGTAACTTTTTTGTTTGTAAACAGATTGGAATGAAACAAACACTAAATGTTACGGGAAGCTTGCTGAATAGGTACATGAGTAAAAACCGCATCCAAATCGGTTAAGCCGTTTCAGAGCTTAGCGGACACGAAAGCACAGATATACAGACAAAAATTCTAAAAACATAATTTTTGACTCTGTAACAGAAGTACAACGATAAAAAAATACACATCAGACACGGCTGTTTACGATTTTATATGTATAGATATGTGTAGATACATAATGACGTCATAATTTTATTAGCCTTAGGAAGTCCACTGCTGAGCTGCTGCTTACCAGATTTACAGTAGAACAGGCAGTATGGATCCAGCGTCGGATATTTTGGTCTATTATTATGTAATAAGTAATTTTAAATGAAACTTAGGAAAGAAATTCAAAGTATCCTGCAACGAATTCTGTCACGGAATCAATTATTAGTTTTTAAATTATTTAGTAATTAAAAAGAAAAACGTGTTTATATTTACATAAAATATTTATGTACTAGCTTTCTTTATATGTATATATACCACAATGATATACTATAGGTAGGTACTTATTTACATTAAGTAAAAATATAAAAAGTAAAGTAAAGTAAAGATAAATTTTCGTAAATAAAAAAAAAACTAGCTCGCGTTCGTACATAAGGTTAAAACAGTCGAATACAAATTGTTGTTAAACAAACAAGAATCGAGTTTGTTATGTTTTAGCGCGCCAGCGTCTGGGTAATTGAAATGGCTGCATGTAATTAGCAGGTGGGTGGGTGCGATAGCTCGCGGCTCGGTGCACGTCTTCATAATTTATCTCAATTAGTCGCCGACTTAATGAGCGGAAGGGCGGCCGGCGTTCACTACTGTATTTGCTCTACTGCACTTTACTCCACGCTTCACTCGTTTTTTACTAACTCGACATAAGTATTTAGAACATTATTAACTTTACCAATATCAACATGTCGTCCTCTTAATGCAATAAGTAAGGTACTGTTGCAACTTGCAGCTCAAAATTCTTCACTTTTGTGAATAGTAGTGGCGTTTCGCTGTGGTACTACTAATCCCTTATCCTTAACTGGTATCCGCGTTGAAAAAAAAATAATAACACTATTGATGGCGCCATCTTTTATACCTAGTACAATAGATTTGGGTGAAGCGACGACATTTATCGGATTTGGGTAGAACTGCTTGTTGCTTGGGTGTAACACCTGATGTGCATAGTAAGCTCCAATTTGCAAACCCTCGGGAACCTAAGGATAAAATCTTAACGAATTATACACATATGGATTCCTCAGGAACGCTGTTGATTAATGGAAACCGCATGAAAATCAGTTCAGTAGTTTTTGAGATTATCGCGAACATACACACAGACAAAGGCGGCGGGGTACTTTGTTTTATAATAATGTAAAGAAGGATCATATTAAAATCAGCAGGGGAAATGCGGCACCTATGTTGTTGCTAGTGTTATGGGCGACGGTAGCCACTTACCATCAAGTGGACTGTCAGCCTTCCGCAGCATTCCTGCCGACCTTTACAAAAAAAATACTTATTAGGTACTTAATATTATTTTCTAATCGATGACCCTTTCTTTAGGCGGGAAAAAATTGTAAATGCATTTTCCATAGTTTCTTGCCTGTATAGCGTAGGAGTACAATAGCTTAGGAGTAAGTAAATTTAAGTTAATACGTTAACAATATATTTTGATTTATTATTTTAAATAGCTGACTTGAGTGAATATGATTTCTTGCAAATAACCAGTATTATTTAACTTAAAAATCAACAGTTTTATTTTTGGTTAACTTCCGTACCTATTTATTGACTTATTGTAAAAAAAAACCATTTTCCATGCCATAATTTACAAATTAACGATATCATGGTAGCTAAAAATATATTGTATTTAATAGATAAGATCTTTTGTACAGAAACTTATAAACGAAATTTTCATTAGTTTCTAAAAAGAAGTTATTTGTAAACTGAAACACTTATTATGGATTTAGTTGTTTATATTTAGAAGACACTTCGTGACGGTAGTAGCGCTTTCGAGTGGTATCTAAATTAGGCAATGTTAGTCGATAGAGGAAGACAACGTAGTGCCGCCATTGTCGGACGGCATGTTTAACAATGCGGTCAGCTTGTGGCGTGCGGTGTGTGTCGGTGCATTGCTTCGACAAGTCTTGTACTCGATGTCGGAACACGGTCGCAGCTAGCGGTTAGCCGTCTCCATGCGCCGCACGTCCTGCGTCCGTGCTTATCACACATTTACATATGCTTCGCCTGTTCCCTGCCGTGTGCTAGCATCGAAAATGTTTCATGAATAAATTTGTAATCCAATTTGATGCTTAACTTTGTCTCGACGGCACGAAACAAATATCACCACGGTCGTCCCACTTCGCCGAATGAACGGTGCTTGTTTGAAAACAAATAAAAAGGATCGAATCAAAATCTCCGGTTCGTTTGAAGCGATTAATCATAAAAAACGGAGCGGGGTCGCAGCCCTTTTTCGAGTTTCCTCGTTACGGGCTAAGACGAGAATCATTAGGAATTAAATTTCCCCTTTCATTAGTCCCTCAACCCTCGTATAATTCCGGACGCGGAGCAATAACAATATAAATCCCCCGTCGCGCCGAGCGGGGGATTACGGCTTGTCTCGACCCTAATTTAGGGCTGCCCCCGCCCCGGATTAACGAAGTGGCGGAATCCGCTAGGGTTGTCGCTGCGCATAAACTTGTTACGTGTTTAATGTTTTATTGACGGGTGGTGAGGGAGCTTTCATTTAAATAACCGTGCGCCCGCTACAACCCTTCCGCTCTCACCGAGGCCAGCGATCGTGACTATCATGCAAGATTTCGACCCTTGACCGCATCGCATCTACCCCGCTATCCATACCGTTTTATGCGAAACGAGCTATAGATAGACCGTTTAAATGAGTCTTCGCCCGCGCGGTACAGGGGCGCGGGGGTATGATGACAAAGGGGACCGAGCCCACACCTCTCTCCGCCCCTGTACCGCGCGGGCGAGGACTCATTTAAACGTTCTATCTATACGTCAATTATTACTCTATCTATACTACTATACTAATATTATAAAGGAAAAAGATTAGTATGTATGTATTTTTGTATGTTTGTATTGAATAAACTCAAAAACTACTGGAGCAATTTCAAAAATTCTTTCAACTATAGAATTTTGAATACATTATCAGCGAGTAATAATTTCTAAAGATATGCGGACGAAGTCGCGAGCAAAAACTAGTAGCTAATAAATCTTAAACTCAAGACACATTCGAGAGACTCCCAAATTAGAATAATATATTCCATACTAGTTTGTGACAGTTTTATTTCGGTTCATTAGTAGATCGACAACATAAAAGTGTACAGTGTAACACAGTAGAGCGACGCATTAATATTTTATAGCGACTTGGAAATGTCGGATAGCGACCTTAACGAATGAATATTTAAAATATCATGTCACCGAATCGAATGGATTGTGAAGGCGAAACAAATTGTTTATCGCCGGATTAAGCTGTACCGAGTGTCGACACACATATTGCGGACCGAGGCGTCTCGGCGAGGGATTCACGGCCTTCCGCCAGCCCTTCGCCAGCCCTCCGCACCCTCTCTGATTTAAGTAAAGGGATCACAATTAAAGGAGTCGGCGTTTGCTAACACGTACGACAATATGTTATTGCCTCTAATAATGCTTTATTATTGAGACGCGCAATTGAATGTTAATATTTAAAGTTTACCCGACTGAGCGTTATTATGATTCTCCGCGTTCGTAAGATTTTAACGTTTGAAATGGAGCTGTAAATAAGTTAATATTATACCGAAGCAAATACACTTTAATATTTCTTTGGTGCGAATTGTCTTTCAGCACAGCGACGGAACTCGATTTGAAGTAATTTATTTAAGTAATTTCACAAAGTGCGGGGTACACCGTATTAAAATTTGCCCCGAGACCGCAAAGTAGACGCTAACACAAAATTAAAGTCGTCGACACTTGCACGAGGGCTTCGTAGTTTCGAGGGGGGTGTTTCCGTGAAATTTCTCTCGGAATGTCGAAATGGCGGACGAGTTTCTCAAGTCAACTCAATTATCGTTTTAATTAAGGCGCCGTGCCACGTGACATTTGTTTGCGTTGCGTGAAAACGATCACGCCCCGCGAACCACCCCTCCTTCGCCCCCTCTGCTCCTGTTAATTGTGCTAATTACTGCTGTAATGGAGCAAAGAGAGGGGTGAGATTGCTTATCGACGGCTTTCGTGGAATTTATGTGTTAACTACATTCGATTTAAAAAGCGAACAACACTGCGGCCACATTTGAGAATAACAAACGGTGCAATAATGAACATGAATTGTATCGGGCAAGGTTCCAAGCGTTGCGTTGCGACTGTGAGTGGCGGAGGGTAGAATTTCCGTCGAAGTGCGCTCATAATGTGAAGTGGCAGCGGCGGGCGTAATGGGCGTATACTAGTGGAGCAAAGTGGAGCAGATTGTCGAAGAGCGAGCTCTGAAGAGCGGGGTGGCTGGCTCTGGAGCACGTCAGCACCGCAACGAGCGCCGGCCAATTTGGTTATTTGGGGTCGGCCATAAACCGATAGCGCGAGCAGTAAACGCAATCCTCCACTCGCGACCATAAACTTTACGAGTCACGTAAAAACGCGCTCGGAACGCGAGCTCGCTACCATAAATTTATGCTAATGTATTCTTTATAGGAATTTAATGTGTATTCAGAAATTCTCCATTATTTATGTATACGAATGAACCGGTAAAGTTAATTTTAAAGACGCGCTGCGCCCGCAGTTTACGCGCGATTCATTTTTTCTAGTGTTCCCGTGAAGCGCGTTTCCGACGAGCGCGGATTCTCGTTTCCGAGTGATTATCGTTTTGTTTTTACGGACGTTTGGTTAGCGACGGATTTAATAAAGCGCGAGTCCTTATCCAGTATGAATGAGCTCCTTTCGTGCGGAACCGGTTTTATCGCCTCATAAACATTCACGATCGGCGCTGCCGATACAAAGTTATAAATTGACAGTATAATGGAATTAAAAGTAAACGCTGCGTAATAAAACTTTTCGATTACAATAGGTATATCGTAAAGAATAGTCGTTAAAAGCGAAGGGTGTATCCGCGATAAGTTCGATAAAATCGGAAAACGTCGCGTGTAAATCAAGTAACTTTTCAAAACTATTATGCCTGAAATATAGTCCGAACTCAATCCGTACATTTCCGAGCGGCGGGAGGTCTATTTATCTATTTCCCCCGCTTCCGCCCCCGGGCGTCCGGTTAACCGCCCCCCTTCCGGTTAACCGGGCGGCGGCACGGCGCGGCTAAACGGCTCGTCGCGTGACCGCAGACAATAAGCCCGGGCGGCGTTAACAGCGCGCCTGTGTGTTGCCACTTTATATGTTACGTCACAGCGCGCCTCGCCTCGCCTCGCACCTCCCTCGCCTCACTCGGCCTCAGCTTTCACACATGCACGAGGGCTCATAGCAGATAAGTTGCGTTGTAGAAGCGTTCATTGTTTAGCGCTACCCGTAGGTACCCAACGGAGCAGTCCTCGTCTCCGCCTCAATTGCTTTTTTCTTTTTGCCGATATAAAAGGATGGAAAAGATTAGCCCTGTTGAGTATTTCTATTTGAAAAAGTAAACGTCTTTCAAATATCAATAGATATAACGGAAATCTTTTGGGTCACTTGATAGTTCCTAGAATTCTAGAATATCTGGTAGCGCAAATGTGGACATTCGTTGGATGATTTCTTAATCACAAGGAGAAAATTATCACTGTCATTTCGCCATACATAATTTCGTCTTTAAATTGTTACTCTGTGACCTTATTTTGGATTTGTATTTTTTATATATTTTATCCTCATGTATTCAGCTATACATTATACATTACTTACATTAGGTACTTGCACCCTAGACCTTTTAATGTGTTATTAGTACATCTAGAATGATGAGATGTATTTAACTATTGCTGAACCTATAAATATGTATTGTAAATCTAAACAATAAACAAATGTTTAGTATTTTATAGTTTTAAATCCATTGGGTTTCAAAACAATAAAATTTAATATAACAAATTAAATAGAAAATACACATGATCACCACCAAGCCGACGATGTTGGAATATATTGTGAGTAATGCCAACAGCAAAACCACAATTCAATCTATTAAATTTACGAGCAACCACAAACGGTCTACCCTCGAGCTAATATTTCGTGTGTCGGTGGGTAGGTAATATAAAATCCGTCCAATCGAATCCGACACGTCACATTACGGCATTCGCCGCCGTAGGTCTCTCGAAATAGCCTCGCATGAAACTCGATATCAAACGTTGTGAGCGCGGGGAGATCGTAAAATTAGGGTCTCGAGAACATTTTCGGGCCTTCACCGTCGCCGTCAGCTGTACGACATTCGCGTTACTTTAACTTCTCTCCTTACATGAATTGGCACAATAAAAAAACTTTTATGTTATACTTACCTATCGACCATCAAATATCCGCTGTGGACTTATTCTTTTTATGTTTTCTTCTCCCATTTCAATTTTATTGTTTTCACTGTTTTCAACCGCGACATTGTCTGTGTAGACTCCAGAATTCATACTATCCTACTTAATATAATTAATACATCGATGGATTAATAATAATAAGGGCAGAGGTTCGAAGCTGGATTCGGACTGCTTCTGACTTCTGACTAATCGTGGGGGAGGCCTATATCCAAAAGTAATGCTACTGCTGAGACGACCATTTAATTACTAAATTTAATCCATTTCAATTGAACCGTTTAGATGTTTAGTTATTCAGTTACAAACAAACTGCATCCATTGCGAAACTAAATGAAGACTTGACTAATGAAGATTGTTGTGATGGATGTACAATGTACATATTTATGTATTTACATAAAAACAATTTCATACAACGCACATTACATTATTTTTACTTAAGAATAATCGGTTTCTGTAATATAATTTGTATCGTAATATATTTACAAAAGAGACAAAATTTGCCTTAAAATGTCACCGTAATTGTTCAATCTACCTTAAACCTTGCAACTTGTCATTAAATAGGGTGAACGTGTTAGACTTATCTTTATTGTGATAAATAGAGGATGAATCTGAAGTGTTATTGTGTTTGTGAAGTTGTGGGCAGTGGGCAGTAAGTCACAGCGGGCGGCGACAGGTCGGCGAGGCGGGCAAATTAACAGGCGCTTGCTTGCCGCTCGACTCTAACTTATAGTGGCTCCTCGTAAAATTAGGCTCCGTTAAACCCCTCCAGGCGCAAGTGAGCCATGTTCTCTCTCCGAGAACGTCTCTTTCGTCGTCCCCATTCAAAAACCATTTCAACTACATTATATTTATTAATGATTGCCCACTGAAGGGAATCCATACTTACCTACCTGCTTACTTAATATTATAAATGCGGAACTAATCTCTGTTGCAATTTTAAGGCTAAATCACTCAATTGAATTTTTATGTTATTTTCTATGAAAATCGCTTGACTCTTGCGGATTGATATAGAACTTTTATTTCAACCCCTCAAAGGTGTTTATAATTATGTAATTTTGATACATGTCTACCTACGGTATGAGAGCTGGTATGGGGTAATTTTTGAAAATAGCAATGTGTAGATATTATATACTAGCGACCCGCCCCCGGCTTCGCCCGGCGTGCAATTTTTATATATATGAACATTCCCCATTTATCCCTCTTTCCATTAGTGAAAACCGAATTAAAATCGTTCTACCCGTTCACGCGTGATGCCGTGACCAAGGGAAATCGGGATTCATTTTTATATAAACACATCAAAAAAGTCTAAGCAACATATACCAATTTTACAATGTGTTTTCGCATTAAATCCTTGGTGTTTTCTTATTTATATTAATTTTTAATGCTTTTTTGATATTAAACCTCAATTGTTTTTTAATTTTTTTTAATGATCTTAATAAACAATAATTACGAGTAAGTAGATACTGTATGTACGTAGTACAAAGTAAGGTGCCTAATCAACTAAACTTAAACTAAAATTGCATAAATTAATACAAAGTGTGGCCTCCTCTGTTATTGAGAACTTGCTGGCACCGATTATTCATAGAATCGTTGAGACAGTTAATGTTATCCTGCGGCAATTGTTCCCAATGAAATTTTAGTAAGTCCATCAGTTGTTGGGTTGTTGTCACTCCATCCAAGTCCTTTAAAACACGTCTCGTGAGCATGTCCCATGCATGCTCGATGGGGTTGAGGTCTGGCGATTGTGCAGGTCAAGGCAATACCAGGATGTTTTCCCTTGCCAAGTACTCCCGTGTGTCCAAAGCTGTATGCGAACGCGCATTGTCATGCATCAACGTGAAATCGGAGCCAAGCGTTTATGCGAATGGACGAACATAAGGCCTTAGAACATCCTCAACGTAATTTACAGCGTTCATGTTACCATTTACAAAAACGAGCTCGTTCGTCTGTTCTTCATAATACCCGCCCATACCATAACCGTTGTATGGATGCACTTCCTGAACGCACCTCAGTCTTTCAGTATTTCCAGGACGACGGTACACTCTTACCCTTCTAGTATCAGGCTTGAACCCAAATCGAGACTCATCGCAAAATAAAATTTTATCCCATTGTTCCCGGCTCCATGTAATATGTTCCCTACACCATTCATTTCGACGAGCGCGATTCCCGTGACGTATCGGTGGGCACCTAATTGGCCGTCGTGCTCGTAGGCCATACTCATGCAGTCGATTTCGCACAGTTTGGCAGCTAACAACAACACCACTTGAATTTTGTAGCCTTAAACCTATCTCTCGTGTGGTTAACATGGGCTGGCGTCTTGCAATCAGTTGTATGTATCAATCTTGCGGTGTGGTTGTACACTTTTCTCGACCTGGGTGCTGCTCAGCAGGATCTCCCGTATTAGTGTAACGCTGATGAAGACGGCAAATAACGCGTCTGTTGACACCAAAATACCGAGATACCTGAGATTGACTTCTTCCCGCTTGCAACATCCCTACAGCTCTTTGATTTCATCTGCGTTCAAATGACGTCGTTCCATGACGTAAAAAATGTCTCAAAATCCAAATTTGTTCAAAACCTTTTTCAAATTATTGTTTAAATCATAAAATCGATACAGAATACTAAATTTTAATAAGCAAAGAAAACGGACAAATGCATTCGCTTTTGAATTTGTGAAAAAAAAAAAAACAAATGAGTACTCGAATTTTTTTTTTACAACCAGCCAGTATGTCCTCTAGATCAAAAAAGTTTACATAGGTATTACCTACTTGGTAAGAAATGATATAATAATTGATTAATAAGTAATTTGAAATAGTATGTGTTGCTTAGACTTTTTTGATGTGTTTATTAAGATTATCATTAATAATTTCGAAATTCGTTTCTATCGTTCAAACGACTTTAAATTCGTACGTGAGAAGTTATATTCTTTAGCGTGAAGAAAAAAAAATACATAAAGTATAATTTATCACTATCAACAGCATATTATATGTCCCCACTGCAGGGGCACAGGCCTACCCTCTCAACAAGGGCGTTTGGGCTATATGGTCTACCTGGCCCAGTGTGGGTTAGTGGACTTCACATTACGCCTTAGAATTTCTTCTTTGGCGTATGCAGGTTTCCTCTCGATGTTTTCCTTCACCGTGTGAGAGCCGTCAGTAAAGACAATTAAGTTTCTTTTAGAAAAAACACATTGGTACATCAAATTTCCGGGGATCGAACTCGGACCTCTCGATATTCCCACTGCGCCACCGACGCTAAGTAGGTATAACTTTAGATCTTTATAAACAATTTTAAAAGTATAAACATATTACATATTCCCAATATTACCTTACACTATTAAATATCAGCCATTTAATAAACTCTTATTCGTAACTAATTTCATGATGTCTTATATCGGCGTGAGCAAGTTTCGTAACACACCAAAACTAATTCTTATCTTTTTATCTTACTTCTCATCTACTTAGCTTAATGTGACAATAGAACCAATAACTTAATTAATGTAACATATGAATACAATAATTAATAATAATATAGAAATTGATATACCTAACATATAAATAATTAGAAATGAACTCTTAATTCGAAACTAACGTCACGATGTTTTACATCGGCGCGAGCAACTTCCGCAAAATAGGTTGGTACTAAAAATACATTATTGATATTTTACCCTAACGCACCAAAAAAAACAAAATAATTATAATTTCAACAAAAATCTGATAACAACTTTTTTTTATCAAAAACCGAATAACCACGAGTGCGAACCGCTGCCGCATTTCTTGATTTATAACTTTAATAAGATAAACGAGGCGGGATTGTTATAAAAACTCGTATTCATCGCCAGCGCCCGTACACAAAAACCGCACACATTGTCAGAACGGAAAGCGTAAGCCTTTTCACCTGAACAGACACACTTGGATGGCCGCACTTGAAATAGCATCCGTCTAACGTACGTGTGTGTAGCCAACGCGTTGCGAGTTGTTGCGAGCACTCGACCGAATATTGATAATACCGACATGTTGTGTCTAGATCATGAATAGGTGTATACAGCAGTAGGTCTGTGCGCCATGTGCTAATGTCAACACAAACGGAATCAGTGAACGCGGCGGTCGTTCGTCACGTATATGATTATTTCATTAGTCCGTATTTGCGCGCTCATCCAAATGTTGCGGCCAGTCCTCTCCCCCTCCCCGGTGGCGTGGGGTGAGAGGGAGCGATGACCACTCCCGGAGCTAATCATGCGGTCAGTTTGTTCTGCCTCAGCGTGTTTTGATATTGATATTGACTGTACCACTCGCCGATTTATTTGCAAACAATGATCGATTGATTGCTATGTGTGTTGCACCACCTACGTATGCGATGCGATAATAGTTTCATTTTAACTTTGTCCGTTTCACAGTTAGTGTTGGTATTGACACGTCAAAACTGAGTCAAAATACGACAAAATTGAGTCAAAACACGTCTAAACCGTTCATTTTTTCCTAAAAACTCATTCTACGAAAATTTTATGATTTTCTACGAAATACGAAATAAAAACAATACCATGTAACTTCTTGATACAGCGACATCTATTGTTAATCTTAAGTCCGTTCTAAGCAGTGGAAATACACAAATTTAATCTGAATTTTATTTTCATCGAAAAATCAGATTATGTTACCTATATTGTTTATTATTTAATACCTAAGCTTTTTTAATTACGAAAATTTATTTTATTGTTTACATTTTAAAAAATCTAATTTTTTGTAATAGGTACTCTTGAAATAAACATTTTGGAAACCTGCATATTTTATGCGCCTTTCTTTTTGTTACAGAGAAATTCTATCTCACCTGGAGAGAGGGAAAAGTATAGGACGCGGAGTCCAGCAGAACCCGATCATAAGAAACTAAAGAAAGAAGAGAAAGACATGGGTCATGTATGTATAATATATCTTAATTATTCTTTCCTATATTTTAAAGGCTATATAGTTGTAGACGATTTTTATTCGATTGCCAAGCAGTAGCTAGGTAGGACTTTTTCGGATTTAATATGGTGTTTAATTTTTCAATTATAAAAAATATTTTTTTTAGTTTAAAAAAGACTTTTATAAACTAATAATTAAAGCTTACCGTAATAAATTAAGGCGAAATAGATTCAGATGCGGTTTAGTAAAAGTTATCAAGCAACTTTTTTTTTAATACAAGTACTTACCACATGAAAGTAAAAAAAAATGAAATCATGTGTTTGACAATTTCAGGAGTTAGTGGTGGACGATGCGAGTGAAGAGCCGACGTCGCCCCACAACGGAGCACCCTCGCCCCGTGAGAACGGGCTCGACAAATTACAACCCAAGAAGGAACACCCTCCTCACAGCCCGAGGTATTTCAACGCGCACTTTATTAATAAATTGAAATCGCTGTCCGCGTCCGTCTTTTTCTCCGCTAACTCCTCCTAAACGCAACTGATTTTGACATGGCTTTCACCGATGGAAAAAGCGATAAGCGAGGAAGGATTGTGTATATAATTGCAGAAAAAAATATTGCCTCCGAGCAAAGTCGGGGGCGGGCCGCTTGTAAAATTTAGATGGCAAGCCGATGAATTGATAGTTCGGATAGTTTAACGACTTCTTTTAGTTGCGGTGGACCCACACATAGATTTAAATTTAGTGTTGTCTATTTATAGCTAATGGAGGAGCATAAATTATTTGTATTGAATTCGTAATTGCCTCATCAACATACTATTATAACTTAAGTGTATTTACCTACTGTAGGACGAAAACTGTGGCTAAACATATTTAATGATAGTTGATTGAGTATTTACGTTTAAATCGGAATAGGTACCTACTATTGGTTAAATAATAAAAAACTTTGAAGATATTATGTCTATAATTTTATTCAAAGACGGGCGTCTATCTATATTCAGTCGTCAAGACTAAATTTAGAAATACATAGGTATCTACTATAATGACTGTAAGATATAACGTAAACATATTTCACAAATCTTGTGTTAACTTTACTCTGTGTTACAAAAACAGTTTTAGACAAATATAATAAAACATATTTGATAAAAAAGATAGTGATGCAAAGGTTGCAGAGGATAATTTCATTATCCTCTGTTATGGATCAGTGAGAAGAAATTTGAATCTTTAAGGGATAGAGAAAATTGTTTTTAGGAATCAAGGCTTCGTTCGGTATTAATTACCGGTAAGATCTGTACACTTAGCCCTCGAAAACTTTTAGCTTTCCGCCACGCCGGCCGTTATAGTATAATTAAGAGTTATCGAAATAATTCGCGTTTTTAGGTACCAATAAATGGCTAATATGTTCTGTAGGTAAATAGTTTCATGGGTGGTTACACATTTCAACTTCCAACTATTCAAAGGACATCAATCAAAACCAGGTCATTGTTTTTTTTAACTTATAGGTACTTATAGGTTTAGTCAGTAATTTTCTGTGAATATTCCAGATTTTGTAAATGGGGGTAACATTCGAAAATGAATACATATTTGAAGCGCGAAGCACGTAACAGATACGTTGTTAGAGTCAGTGCGCAGTTCAAACAGATTTTTTTAATACTTTCGAACTTAGATATCTATGCGAGTATGAAATCCCATTACCAAATTACACGATAGATATCTATGCGAGTATGAAATCCCATTACCAAATTACACGATATTTTCCCAGTAAAATCTATAATTTCTTCTTACTAATGGTATAAGTTTCTATTAAAATCTATTCACGTGTGGAAGCCTCCATTTTATTTTATTTATCATTTAAAATAACATATTTCTTGTCCGTACACCAAAAACCTTTAAAATGAAAATAAAAATAAACTGTGATGGCCTGATCCCCATACAAAACTGATTTATCTCCTATAGTTACTTAAGTTCAAGCAAGCGGTAGTAACCAGTGAAATCATATTAGATATATAGATATTTATGTATAACTGATACGTTATATGATATTGATAGGCATCACCTGCTGATTACATTATAGTAAATGGCGTTGTAGACTACTTAATACTAATAACATTGGGCCAGTCAGCAATGAGTACTGTTGAATATTTGCATAGACTACGAGTTCGTATAGAATGCTATTTCACAAATGAATTCAACAAACGTGCAAAGTTGATTTAAAAAGGGTCTCCATAAACCACTGACAATTTTTTTAGTTCAGTTACTAAAAAAATGTCAGTGGTTATATACTAGACTTTTCTCACAAAAAATATTTAGGTATTAAGGGTTTCAGTTCAACATAAACAAAGTTTTGTAGTTTTCTCGGTGATTTCTTCAGAATCGCTGACATTGAATAATATGTAGGTAGGTACATTATTATTCCTATAGTAGGTAATACTAATACTAAACTGACGAAATTTTAGATGTTAATTTATTAGTTAACCGGACCCTATTATCTAGTTAACACGTGTTTAAAGTTATTAAAACTTATTTTTTATGTTTAATCAAAATGACTATTTAAAACAACTGTTTAATTATAATTCAAAGTTATTTAAACACAGTAAATGCCTAGTTAAAAAATACATTATTAACATGTAAAGCTGGCCACCGATCAGTTAAAACGGATTTACGGAGTACCCGTCAGTTAAAAATTTCAACTAAGAATTCACGGTCAGTTTTTTGAATATATGTCAGTTCAACTGATTAGTTTAACTGACATTGTGTGTCGCCACTAACATACAACGATCGCTAGTATATTTGTTCATTTGTAAGCATAATAATTCAAACTGAATGGCTGGTCTAAGTTTTATTTATATTATTTTTTATAAATTTCCTTCGTAAACTTGCCATTAGCCTCTTGAAAAATTTAGTAATGCACACTGTCAGCTTTCCCCATTAGAAAAGACGAAAAGCGTTATTGGTTTTAGAGAAGCGGCAAATATTTGTGTTGGTCATTTATAGTGGTTAGTGTTCGTGTCTTTGCGTTTCACACCTACTGTCGGCTTAGAGTCCGCGTCGCACATAAATATACATGTAATGCTTTTATCCATTTAAAAGAAACCCTAACAGTGAAAGCTATTACTCCCGCCACTATTGAGGTCAGTAGCGGAACAAATGTCGGATTATTTGCATTAAATCAATTATGGACATTTACTATACTTACCTACGTGTGGGACTGTTATATAACTATAGCAAATATCCGCAACTGCTATATTCCTTTATTATTCGGATTAATAGAAGTTTTTCTGGAATTATCAATTATTTATCTTTATAATAGAAAGTTTCTATTATAGTTAAAGTGTATCATAGAAACTTTTAGCGTAGTCTTCGAGCGTACCTACTTCGTGATTTGATTCTTTAACTGTTTTGCGTACGAAGATTGTATAGATGGCGTTGTTAGGATATTATTAGGTAGGTACCTACACAAATACCTATAATATTACGAATGTATTTTCGAGTAGCAGTACAAAATAAAATAAAACAAAGATTATGAAATGGCTAGATGAAGGTACATAGTAAAATAGTGTTTGTATCATTTAATAATAATAGGCCACTGTAGTAGGATCTAGTTTTAATAACAATAGAATAGAAAAAAAAGATTATTCTATAGGTAATCTAGACTAGAAAACAGTTCTTTGAGGCACAATGGAGGAAATAGTGCATCTGTAGGTATTAAGCAGACCAATTGAGAGCACTTGGATCGCCTAGGAAGTCTAAACTTCTATAAGGGGTTAAATTCGATAAATCAATGGAAAATATTGAAATTTTCCAGATCGGGCACGTCCAGCAACGCATCGACGCCGTCAGCAAAAAAGCTGGATGAGAAACCAAGTACCCCCATATCGAAACCTGTGACACCCACCTCGGGCGCTAGCGGGGCGGGTAGCGCGGGCGCACCGTTGAAGGCGGCGGTGAAGCCTCCCGCCCTACAGTACCCCTATCTGGGTAACGGGGCCCACGACGCGTACGGACTGGCCGGGTACTCGGCGCGGGCAGCATTGGCCTACGAACCTCTACGTCCGCCCATCGGACCGGCCTCCTTAGCACCTATCCCCGGCGGAAAACCGTAAGTATTAATTGTAGTTAGTCACTGCGTTCCATTCCTTTACAGCAGACCACCGTGAAATATCAACACTTTTAGCTTACATGACAACCTTTATCGCACCTGACAACTTCAATCATTAAATAGATATTACCAAAAATATGTAGGACTTAATTGTACTTAGGTTGAGTTTAAATGACAAAATACATAAATAAAAATACATAATTTATCGTCTGAAAAAGTCTCAGTTTTAGTGGCATCTAACATAATCTTATCATATTTAACAATAAGATAACATCTAACACTAACAACTCTCTCCCAGCTTCGCACGGATGCAATTTTTTTCTGTAAATTATATACACAACCCTTCCTAGTTTATCGCTGTTTCGGTCTTTCCATTAAATCCGATGGGCGGTTTAGAAGAAGTTAAAAAAGATATTTTTTATTGTGTACTTAGTATTTTTAAAAATATAAGATAACTTCATAAGATAATTACCTAAATGTTAAATCTGATACATTTTTAAATTATATATTCTACACTAGCTGGACGCGCGACTTCGTCTGCATTGAAAAATAAAAATATATAACGGTCGACTAAATATATCAATAATTTATTCAATTTTTATTGCTGCTAGTTTTGCCAGACGTTAGATTTATATTTTTAGATGATTCCTCGGGAACAGTATTTTTTTCTGAATGAAAGATACCCTGTATCCTTTTTTTATCCCTGACAATGTGTATGCAAAATTTCATGATGATCAGTAGTTGAGTAGTTAAGGCGTGAAAATAAGGTAACAGACCGAGTTACTTTCACATTTACATATAATATTAGAATGGACTCTAAATTTTTATAAAAAAATATGCATACTGCGCTTATGCATGACTACCCACTTTGATAATGTTGCCTTGTTAGAATGAAAATTTGATGATAAATAATTTTAATTTTCAGCGCATATTCATTCCACGTATCAGCCGAAGGCCAAATGCAACCGGTGCCGTTTCCTCCGGACGCGCTCATGGGCCCCGGTATTCCCCGGCATGCGAGACAGGTCTCTGCGCTAGCCCACGGAGAGGTAAAAGTCTCGTTTCGAATATCGAATAAATATCTATAATACAGAATATACAGTAAAAAATGTGATGCGACAGTTGCGTCATTGTAAGACTAGATTATGACAATTTTGATACACCGCATGTAATTATAATAAAATATATAGAAAAAAATTAAATTAAAATAATACTAAAAATATCTAATATATTGATTTTAACAACTATTTTGTTTATGTATATTCACTTCGTTTTTTTAAATGTTAAGATCGGCAGACAGGCTGACCATCGCCTATACCACAAGCAACGCCACAGCTGCTGCAAGTGCATACTACAGTAGGATTAAGGATAAGGGATTGGATAAGAAAATGGGCTCTGGCATCCCTTACCGAAACACAGCAGCACACGTGCTGTTATTTCACGGTGGTCTTCTGTAAGGGGGTGGTTAGGTACTGCCGCCAGATGGCATTTCCTACATTTCTTAGTTAGTCCTCATTTAAAATAAGAACTTATTGCATTATATCATTGTTTGTCATAAAAAATTTAAAATTTTGTTGAATACTTTCTTTTCATCTTCTATCTATGTACATAAAAGTCGATGTGTATGTTCCCCTATTGACTACAAAACCTCCCGATTTTGATGAAATCTTCAGGCAATCTTGTAGTACGCCCAGCGGGTGATCCTATAAAGTTTATTAGGATCGAATAAACATTTTTTTTGTTGTTAATTTTGTGTCATGTTTTCCCTAAAAAACAAAAATGGATTTTTTTCTATATAATATAAAAAAAATAAATTAATAAGCAATAAATGTACAAAAGACTGAATAAATGTTTTAACACGTAAGCATAAAGGGCGCAAACGAAGTCGCAGGCATAATAAAGTAGTTATATAAAACGATAGAAATCACAATAAAGTCATTGTTGGAAGAATTCTTCACCATTCTTTTATTTTGATTTTGTGTCGTGCAACTTATTTCGATAATTATTGTTCTTTTAAAATGCATATTTTATTAAAATTCTTATATCTACTAGCCACTGAATCTGTTTAACTGATTAGTTAAAATGCATTTACGGTGCGCCCGAAAAATGCTGATAGTGAGAGTTAAAAATTTCAACATAAGATTTCACATTCACGGTTAGTTTTTTCGATTTACGTCAATACCACTGATCAGTTTAACTGACCGTGTGTGTTGACACTTAGGTTACCTGGTAAATTAACCGAAATTAACACAAAATCAGTACCTATTATACCTTTATTGAGTCTATATTGAATACTTTATCATTATATATCTTTGTACCTATATACCTATGTATATTGAATTTTTAGCTATCCTCTGAGAAAAAAAAGTTTTGTGGCAGGTGGTGTGCGCAGTGACAGTATCTTCACCGACGAAGTACGTATACACCGGAGGCAAAGGCTGCGTTAAAGTGTGGGACATCAGCCAACCTAGCAAGGCGCCAGTCAGCCAACTTGACTGTTTGGTGAGTGGGTAACTGTCCACGACTTAACTGTTCATCGTCGTCGTCTCGTTAGATACAATGCAGACACACTCCCTCAAACACTCCACACACACTCCCTCAAATGAAGTATTCCCATATTCATTTAAGTATTCCCGGCCTAGATTTTACCTCCATATCGGCCTTAATGGCCCTATATATAGATAATATTTATAGATACATTAGATATCCATGTAACTTTACACGATTAAATTAACCATGACATTAAAAAAAAAATTAATAATTATTTTGCTGGCGAAAACTGTCATTATTAATAAAAAAAAACTATTGCTTAACGTTTCCATTTATTTTTCTTTTTCTTAAGTTACGGCGTTACTTTCAATATTTCGTTTTGTCTGTTCACAAGCACGTCACTGATATATACCTAATATCTACAGTTAAAAATATTATTAATTTTAATCATGATTATTGTAAATTCCCTTTAACAAGCCTGGCTACAGTAAAGTAATAATTAGATTACTCGATAAATAACAGTAAATAATTGCTGATCTCAATAAATGTTTAAATAGTGATGTATTTTCGATATAATAATAAGTTATTGTGTTGCAGCAAAGGGACAACTACATCCGCTCGGTGAAGCTGTTGCCTGACGGGCGCACGCTAATAGTGGGAGGCGAGGCGTCCAATCTGTCCATTTGGGACCTGGCCTCTCCCACGCCGCGAATTAAGGCCGAGCTCACATCTTCTGCGCCCGCTTGCTACGCGCTCGCCATCAGCCCTGACTCCAAGGTAACTAATTTTTTTTGTGTGCCAGGGCTACTGTGGTTAAAGCAATGCCTATCATTCTATGTTATTAGTTTCTTTATAATTTTTCGTCTTGAATAATCGGCAGTTATAATATTTTGACAAGATTTAGCATACTTTTCACTTTGATGCTGAATATGTCGTTGGTGAAGTTAGTGATAAGAAATAGTTGTTTGCAGGTGTGCTTTAGCTGCTGTTCAGACGGTAACATAGCAGTGTGGGACCTACACAACCAGACACTCGTGCGCCAGTTCCAGGGGCACACAGATGGCGCTTCCTGCATCGACATCTCCGCTGATGGCACCAAGCTCTGGACGGGCGGCCTCGACAATACCGTCAGGTACCTACACTTTTTGTTTTGTTGTATCGAAACTTGATATTTTTAATTTTATTCGTAAAGATCCACACCCAGAACCGTAACTTTTGTGTAGCAAGCGCGATAGTCTTAAAGAGTTAAATTAGAACTGACAATATTTGTTAAGGACGGACAGACAGCTAGAAATTGAATAAGTTTTCAAAGTTTTTGCATCATGCAACAATGATTTCTCAAATGTTCTGACATGTTATTACTATTAAGACGACGCTGTCGCCACACCTACAAATCTACAATTCCGAATAAGGTTGAATATCGAATGATCCGTTTGACCGTATTCTTGCACAGAATTGAAGGACGTATCTAATTATTATGAGAATAATAATCGGTAATTTTTGTCTAGCTAGTAACTATTGTATTTTGCATAATTATGTAACTAAAGTTGTTTCCGAGAAAAACGAAATTCTATTAATTGTGTGTCTGTCTTAAAGAAAAAGACTAGAAAAAGAAAAAGATTTACATTGATGAGATATTTATTTGGTTTACTTACAATCATAATTTTCAGGAAACTTGGCCTTAATTAAAGAGCACCACTCTGATGGGTTTTTTTATAATTGTTCATAATAACTGTGTTAAATGGTATTTGTCATTAAATTTCACAAAATTTTTGTTTGTTTTCAGATCGTGGGATCTCAGAGAAGGCAGACAATTACAACAACATGATTTCAGTTCACAAATATTCTCTTTGGGCTACTGTCCAACAGGTAAATACTTATTTCTTTTCTATATAATTCATAATCATCAATTAAGATCCAATACCTACTTCATTTAAAATATTTCAATTTGAACGTTTTAAATAAAGTCGCATTAGATTTACTGGGTAGTATTATGGAGTATATTATTTTCTACAAGTAATAGCAATTTTCTTTAGAAAATAATATTTCTTATTAAATATTTAGAATTTCGATAATAATATTTTCAGTGCGTAAGGTTTCTCTTAAAAAGTTCATACAGTATGTTTTTCTATATTAAAATTTTAAGTCTTAAAATAAAGGATCATTTAATACAAACCCCTTAAATTTATAAAATAGAGTTTGTCCTAACTGACGAAGTCTAGAAAGCTGTAATTTGGAACATATCTTTATTTTATAACGTTAGCATCCGCTAAAAAAGAATCTTTGAAAATTATTAACTCCGTGCGGAGCCAGGGGCGCAAGTAATTTTTTTATGAACGGTTATTTGAATAAAAAAGAGATAAAAAAAATGTTGTGCGCAGGCGAGTGGTTGGCCGTGGGCATGGAGAACAGCAACGTGGAGGTGCTGCACGCCGTGAAGCCGGACAAGTACCAGCTGCACCTGCATGAGTCGTGCGTGCTTTCGCTGCGCTTCGCCTCCTGCGGCAAGTGGTTCGTCTCCACCGGCAAGGACAACCTGCTCAACGCCTGGCGCACACCCTACGGCGCCAGCATCTTCCAGGTACACACCCATTCCCTCACCCTACATTCGTAATTATACAGTGCAATCAATCATATAGACTTTTGAAAAATTGTATAAGTAGATTAACGTCTGGCGGCAGTAACCACCCCCCTTACAGAAGACCATCGTGAAATAACAGCACGCGTGTTGTTGTGTTTCGGTGAGTGAGTAAGGGATGCCAGAGCCCATTTTCCTATCCCCCTAATCCCTTATCCTTAATCCTACTGCAGTCGGCAGCGCACTTGCAGCAGCTTTGGCGTTGCTTGTGTTATAGGCGACGGTAGCCACCTACCATCAAGTGGACCGTCAGCCTGTCTGCCGACCTTAACATTAAAAAAAATTATAAAAGCCGTTAGGTGTCACACTAAATAAAAAAAAAAAATTTTGGTAGGTTAATCAGTCAATTAAAAAAAGGGATTGAAAATCGATGTTGTTTAATATTTAAATTTATAACTAAAAAATTAGATAGAACACTTTAAATATGTCACTAATTTATTAGAGAATCGTTTGTATTGTAAATTTAGAAGGAGAATCAATAACATTATAGATTAATTCTAAAATACTAGCTGTGCCCGTGGCTTCGCCCGCGTGGATTTCTTTCAGATTGTTCTCTGTATCAGTAAAAACCAATTACTTACCTATCTCGTAGTCGTAGCGTACGTGTCTTGACTGCACATGCATCTGGTTTCACGGCGCGGGCGCGCTTTAATGTACATATTATATTATCTCTTTAACCATACCTGCGTCCAAAACATATGCAATAAAAAGCAAAAATCATGCGTATTAAACTTGCTGATTTTGATAAGAATTTTATTGATAATATGACCAATAATCATCACCTAACGATTTTAATGACTGACCTGACTTTTCTATAGAAATCAATCGTATATCTCTCACCGTTAAAGCAGCGTTCGAAAGCAAAGTTTTCGTTCGACTATTTTTTCGCTAACTTTGTAAATTCTGACTTCCACGAAATAGCCTTTTCTTTTTACAGGATAATTGGTATTTTTTGGTTTGGTAAAAGATTTTTTAAATTGGACATTGTCTCCTTCATACAAACTTTAAATCATTATAATATTAGTAAGGATTGTGCACGACATATTAAGAAAACTTTGTAACAATGCCGACATGTGCGATAATAGCCGGCATTTTTTTTTTGTGAGCGAGAGGCAAATAGATTTTCTTTGTTTGATTGACTGGGTTAGGTAGGTATACTAATTTCCCATTCTGCACCCGTTGTAATTGAGTAAAATGGAATGAATGAATGTTAGCGTTTGCTTTCAGTCCAAGGAGTCGTCGTCGGTACTGAGCTGTGACATTTCGTCCGACGACAAGTACATAGTGACCGGTTCCGGTGACAAGAAGGCGACAGTGTACGAAGTGATCTACTAAGTGACAAAGACGTTTTATCGACAAGGACACAGTGAAGTGAGGCAGTGGTGATATAGCTTTAGTGTATGTATAGATATATCGGGAAGCCTGTATGTACTTATGCGACATGTTTATATAGATTAGTGTGCGCGTCTTATGTTTATTTGTTGAGCGCCCGTAGTGTATGTTGGCAGCAGATCTCAAACTGATTGATTTCGTATCAATATTGTTGTAAAATGCTCGTATTAAAGAATAATATGCGCAAATTATATGTGTGACACTTATTTATTTACCTTCTTAGCTGTCTCACCTCATAACTAACCCTTATTTACTAAAAATTCCTAGTTCATCTATACAAATACTCCAAGAATGGGTTATACAGTAGGATTTTTTTGCAGCAGCCGTGGTGTTGCTTGTGTTATAGGCAACGGTAGCCACCTATCATCAAGTGGACCGTCAGCCTGTCTGCCGAACTTAACATTAAAAAAAAGAATGTAAAATCACATTTGGCCATTTTTTTTAAAATATATGTATATGTCGCAATCGGATTGTAGATTCCGACGTATGTATTACATTACGGCTAGCTGTTTTAAAAAACGCAGCCGTTTTGTAATACGGCGGATCAACGACCATACTAACGAAACGAAACAGTGTAACTTTAAATACGTTTTAATAAGGAAAATGGTATTTGTAAGTATCTAGACATTTTTTTAACTTAACAACTTATTTATTATAAGTGATTCATAATCAACTCGGGCTACTTATTTAATAGTAGAGATTAAAAGACACTGTAAAACTCTCGTCGAAGATCAACTGTGATTATTATTTTGTGAGGCTGGAAATTAAGAATTTAGGTTTACAAATGTTAAAAAATATACTTGGAAATTACTACCGAAGGAATATAGTACAGCCATATGTTTAATAACGATATTTTAAATCAATTTTAATAAGTCTCTTAATTCCGTTTTAATTGTTTAGTAAGTATGGACTTTCCTTTCGTATTTAAGATTGATAATTAATTAAAACATTAATTAGCAGTTTACAGTAAAATTTAGAATTTACTAATTTACTGATTTTATGTCATGTTCAAAGGAAATAAAGGAGATGAATGAAAATAGTGAAAGGGTTAACTAACGACTACTTTTACTTTTCACCCAACAAGTACAATTAATAAAAATGTTTATGAGTATTTCTTTTTTTTATTAGGTTTTTTACAAGTGACATTAAAATGTACCTATACATTTATTTGTACAATAACAAATTGATATGTGACACCCAATTTCTTTAGTCTGTGGCCTGTTTCGCGAGTGCAGCCTTCATTTTCTTACGTCTCTGACTTCGTTTTCTATTTATTGGTATGCTACCCATTAATTGGCCGGACTTTTGCATCGCAATCAGCTTGGCCGATTTACCCTGAAATATTAATAACATTTATAATAACTGTCACGTTATCAATTCATTATTATCCTCTCGACACTTTTTTAAATTATTCATCAAAATAATTTGAGAAAAAATGCAATGAGTTTCTTCTGCTGCAAACTAAGGAAATGAGTTTTTTTGTTATTTTCATGAAAGCTTACAAATAATAATATTTTGAAAATGGTCATGCCACGCTCTATCGGGACTAGTTTACTATAATTACGGACATAGATATCGTAGTTATCGATCGATCCTAACGTCGGATAATGCTTGTCGATATCGCAATCCCTATTTGACGAAAATCACGTGAAAGCTGAGAAGGATAAACCAAGTAAGTACATAGAGGTGACCGCCATGTGGGTCGTTGATTCGTTCGACAATCATTGTCCAGATACTCGTCTCGGCAAGCGGTCTTATAGCGAGAAGCCTCGACCAAGAGACTCAAGAGGCTCTTACTAGATAGCAGGATCAAGAGGCAGATACACAAGGCGGTACTTCTTGACACGGCACTTATCGTCAGGAGAGTTGCTCACTCTGCAACCTTAATTTTGGACTTGCCGCACAACAAAGCGGATAGCTAATTTTAAGTTTTTTATAGAACAACTTTCTCCGAGTTAAAAAAAACTATTGATGTCGCCATCTATTATACTACAATATATTAGGTGAAGCGGCGACATCTATCGGATTTGGGTAGAACTGCTTGATGATACATCTGTGCATAGTATGCTCCAACTTGCTAACTTCCTTCGGGAACCTAAGGATAAAACCCTAAAGAATTATACAGCTATATATTCCTCAGGAATCATTCTGTTTATAGCTGAAAATCGCTTGAAAATCCGTTGACTAGTTTTTGAGATTATCGTGTAAATAGGTACAGATAGACGTGGTGGAGGATCAGTCACGGGTGACTGACAAGGGATACTCCAAAAAACTTGTTGGTGTTAAATGTGTTAAGAATGAAATTACTATAAGAAAAAAAAATTTACTGAGTAGGTACGCTTTCAAAATAATACTTAATTAATCATTAAAACCAAAAGTATAAATAGTGATACCTAACAAATTGTTTCTACATTTGAATTAAACATACCTTTGCGATAGTTTTGGTAATTTTCCCTTTTTTCTGTGTAGTATATAACACATTTATCCGTTTATTTCCCAACATCGAATGGTGTTTGGACAACGCCAGCTGCAATGTAAAATAACCTTTATAATTTATATTAGTGTGAGATATTATTGGGATATCTTTCAAAAGCATTAAATCATTACTACAAGCTGGTGCCAGTGCCTCATTTAGAGTCCTGAGAGAGTCCTAGGCTAACTATAAATAAGAGCCCCCGCTAATTCACGTGTAATACTGACTTGTGCAACTATTATTTGTTGAGTTAAAAATACAACCTCACTCAATCATTAAACGAGGAGTCATCGGTAAGTCAAAAATTATAATAAAAAACTTGTTATTCATAAAAATGCGTCAAAAAATTATAAATTCCAGATACTAAGGATACTGAGCATATCGTTACAAAAAAACATACATTGCTTGGTACGAAACACCCATACTCATTGCCATGTGTATGACGGCTCGCAATGAATTGGGTTTGAAAAATAATACATGGCATATTAAACCCTATCTCCACAAATTAGTGCACATATCTCTATCTTGACCTAATAATCGCATTCGCGCGCCCTTTTTTTATCACTATAGAAATATGTGCCCTAAATTGGCTTCGATGCGCTTCAGTATGCGCTGATCCTTATAGATTCGCCTGTTAGGACAGTATGTTTTCAATACTGTTATTTACAAGAGTTTGCACTAGTGTGGGAACTAATTAATAGCTCGAGCTTTATGCGTGAGAGGTGGGCAGAGTCAAGCCGTAGTCACACTTGCTCTAATACAAAATATGACCGATGGCATTTCCATCTTTAATTTTATCTGTTCAGTGAGTTTGTACCGACGACGTTAGATAAATAATATTTCATTTATGCAGGTAGCTAATACAGAGCTGCAGGTTTACCTGATAGCTTGGCTCATTGGCGACTTCTAAATAAGCGATACCGCCTTTCTTCTCCTCGCCTGTTTTCGGTATCCGCACATCCTTAATATAATTTTTCAGTTCAGCAAAATGGTTCATTATCTAAAAAAAAGAAACATTATTGAAATATGAGCCCATTGGCCAACTGGTTTATTAGCCTTAGCTACAAGCGCATTGGTAGAAAAAAAAATGTACATAACAACGTAGAATGTAAGACGCTGTAAAAGTAAGGATATTTTGTTTCTGACTTTAAACCAAGCTATCAAACTTATCGAGGATATCTTAACAGAGAATATCAAGATCATTTGGATTACCTCTGAGGCGGACTGATGAAGCCGGGATGGTCGTAGGAAGTTCCATTATGTATGTGTGCATCAGTAAGTGGCTTTTGAGAAAAATTGCCTCATGTGAAAATTGGATTATTTTATTACTCACTCTAAATCAAAATCAAAAATCAAAATATTTATTTATCAATTAGGTTTCTCCAAGAAACTCTTATGATCGTCATTTAGATTTCGTTTAGATTTCATTTAGTTTCGGAAAAAAGCCAAGAAATTCAGGATACTATTCTTTTTGTCATCTTTACAATGAAAAAACCACAACAATTATAATCATACACTTAATACTTAAAGTAAATATACAATACTAAGCATAGTATGAGCTACGAATCCAGGCTTTAATTCAGGCTTCATTGTCACTTAAATAATCAGTAACCTTATAATAGCCTTTCGAGAGGAGTTTGGTTTTAATGACATCTTTAAATTTATTTATAGATAAGGTTCTGATCATCTCAGGCAGTTTATTATAAAACCGTATACAGTGTATACGGTTTTATAATAAACACTGACCCATAAAAGAATTACTTATCTTGTGGAGTCGCGTCTTATGTAAATCTAATTATTTTTAAACCTAGTACCTATATTGTGTACATCACATTTTTTATTAAATTGACTAATATTTTTATGCGTGTAAATTAAATTTTCATAAATATACTGACATGTACCAGTTAAAATCTTAATTTCTTTGAACTTTTCTCTGAGGGAAGACTGCGGATGTAGTTGATAGATGGCTCTTTTTTGTAAAATGAAAATAGTATTTATGTCCGCAGCGCCACCCCAAAGAAAGATCCCATAACTCATTACATTGTGAAAGCAACTAAAATAGACAATCCTAGCTGTTTCGACATCCGTTAGGCGTCAACGGGGTCACGAAACTGTTCTTTCCCAACGCTATTGAAGCATATAAGACCATAAGGTCAATTGGACCCGATCGCCTTCTGACACAACTGTTCACGGGGCATGGTGGGTTCTCTGAGTACTTAAACAGGTTCAAGTGCAAGGAGAGCTCATCGTGCATCTGTGAACCCACGCAAGATGAGACCGTCCCGCACCTTATACTAGACTGTCCCTCTTCGGAGGCGGACAATTGAGACAATAATCAAAAGGACAATTGAGAGGAATAAAACCTAAGAAAATCTTATTATACTTGTAATTATTATTTATAGAATTGTATTGTATTTTTAAAATTTTATTTAAATTATTCACTGTCATATGAATCTTACCATGTACTGTATTTTATTATTGTTGTCATTATTGTAATTACTTTAAGGATTGAATTTTATTATTTTTATTAACATTGCTGTAAAATCTTAAAAACTCCAAATGGAAAATTGTGTATGTATATTGATTAATAAAACACAAAGATGTTGATTCATTTCCCTGGGAATATAAAATAGAAACGAATATCAGAATAGCTAGAGTAGGATTAGGCGGGAATCCCACCCGCATGGTATGAAAGAGATTGAATGCAAGAAAGATATAGTATGAAGAATGGAAGTGCGAGAAGAATACAAACGAGAACTGGTATGCAAGAGTTATGTAGAAACAGGCTTCAGGGCATGATGCTGGAGGGATTTGTATGCAAAAAAAAAAAATATGTGGAACCTATTGTAATGTAGGATCTACAGTAATGCCTAAGAATACTGTCGATTCCACGGGCTCCAATTTCTCACTACCCAAAATCACATTAGTTCCAATTTAACATTCGGGGTACTGAATTTAACAAGTTTAGTTTTCGTGGCATTTAAAAGGAGATTATTAACACTAAACCAATGCACTACGTTAGAAAGTACATAATTTACCTCATTATAGCACCCAAGTTGCCTTTTAACCTTAAATATTAATGATGTGTCATCAGCAAACAATACAATATTGTGTTTACTCACAGAATGAGATAAATCATTAATATAAACTAGGAATAAAAACGGACCGAGAATCGATCCTTGAGGGATGCCAATTTTCACTAGAGAACCCAGAGATTTCCTACCATTAACATCAACCTTCTGAATTCTATGGCTGAGATAAGTCAGAAGACGATCAATGCCTGACAAAAATATATAATTATGTGAGAAATAAAGATTAATAAGATGTTTTAATATTTAAGATGAGGGGGTGCGAATGAAGTCGCGAGCAAAAGCTAGTTATAAATATTTGTAAGTTGTGGGTGAGTTTGTGATTGTGGATGGATGTTTGTTACTCTTTCATACAAAAACTACTCAACCTATTTTGATGAGACTACAGTAATATGGTTTGTACGTCGAGTCGGCACAAGGCACAGGCTGTTATTTATAAACATAAGCGGACGTAGTCGCGGGTAAAAGCTAGGTAAAAGCGGGTTTGGTACTCTTTATCTAAATAAAGAGATTTGGATCCAAATCTCGATTTGGATTTTATGAGATACTAGCTGGTGCCCTTGACTTGGTCCGCATTCAAAAATATAACACCTGAAAAAATATCTGATATACTTCCAGGATGAAAAGTATCCTAAATCTTAATCCAGGTAACAAACTATCTGTGTGCCAAATTTCATCCAAATCCGTTGAGCCGTTTTTGCATGAAAGAGTAACAAACATTCATCCTCATAAACTTTCGCATCTATAATATTAGTAGGATTTGATCAAACACCCAATTCATATGACAAACCTATTCTCAATGTCACTAGGAATTAAGAAAGTGATAAAAGCATGTGTGCTGTTTTGTTTTGGTGACTAAGTAAGGGATGCCAGAGCCCTACTATGATCTGCAACGCACTTGCAGCACCTGTGGCTTTGCTTGTTTTATAGGCCACGATAGCCACTTACCATAGAGTAGACTGTCAGCCTGCCTGATAACCTGATAAAAAGCAAAAGGCAATAGTCTCACCTTTTCCTTGCTAATATCTGATGGTAAATTACCAACAAATGCCACATATCTTTTGGGTCCCCTCACTTTTTTATCAACATTTGACTCTTCATCCACTGCTTTTTCCTTTTTTATTTCTTTTCCCTTGTCGTCTATATCCCTCTCTTTATCTTCCCTTTTCTTTCCTTCTTCACTTTTCAATTTTTTAGCTCTCTCTTTCAATAGATTAGATGGAGGAATTTCTTCAATTTTGATGGCAGTTTTCAACATATTATACAATACTCTAATCTTTCTCAAATCAGCATCTGTCAGATTTGGTGAATTCTTCAACATTGTTTGAATTCGATTATGTATCACATCAGGCAGAAGCAGTTTAGAAGTACCTTTCAAATTATCTTTGAGAAGTTGTCTTATGCGACCTGCAATAGTTGAAATAGGTATATGTACTTTACTATGACTTTACATGTCTCTGAATATGCCTTCCGTTGATTTTCTTAGAAGATTTGATAAGTGATAAGTAATTATTTTACTACATAACTTACAAAATGTATTTATTTGAAGAAAATATTCAAGGGCACAATAATTGTTGGATCCTAAATTTACAATAACTTTAACAGAATGGTTATAAGACTGCTGCTATTGTGACTTTAAAGAATTTTATAGTGAAATACATTATTTTTTTAATTATTACAATAAAACATAATATTTAGTGTATAGAAAATAAGAAAATTTACAATAGATTTAAATACAAATATTAAGCATGCCCTTGTTGCCGGGTAGAACTTTGTACTGTAACTGCTATGTATGAATTAATATCTTCAGATAATATGCATTTGTGCATATAAAGATTTATTGATTTTATTCATTAGCAAGTTATTATCGATATAGGTATTATTATACACATTTATATTAAGTAGTGACAGGGCACACTGTGTCTTGCAGTCATTTGGGCAGCCCATTTGAAGCACATGTCCATGTGGCATTGCTTGTATTGTAGACGGCAACAATAATACATTGTTGCCAATAGACTGTAGTCTTTACACAAAACTATTGTAAAGTCAGGGTAAGAAAAGGTTCATCACCTGAAAGTCAACTTTGCTTGTACCAGGAAAATTATCAGTCATGCCAAAATTTCATTTTAAACGTCTGTCAGTTGTCTGCTTTAGTGCTTTAGTTTCAAAAGGTACTAAGAGTCCACGACTTGATAAGAAATTTGAAAACTGACGAAGGTTTTCGTATCCCGACTGTACATATGATATAACTAAATTGTATAGAAATTTATAATAATAACTAAAGCATTTTTATGTGAAGGTCAGAAGACAGACAGACTTACACTCAATAGGAGGTGGCTATTGTCACCAATAAACACAATGTCAGTGTGTTGTCAACCTTAACGAAAAGAACATTAAGAATGGTCTTTTATCCTTTATGTCCTTTAACATAAAAAATAAAAAACAAGGTGGTGAAAGAGGTATAGGCTCTCACATCAATTACTCCAGTGATGCTCAGACTTGAACTGCTGAGGATCTACCTCAAAATTGTTAGACTACAATTGATTGACTTCAGTAGATCTTGTTACTATGTCTGATGCACATACTTAAGTAGTGTATTTGGCTAGGGTCTATCATGATGTCTGTCACTGGCAGAACTTAGCAGAAGCATTTGCGAGAATCAAAGACTTTTCTTTAACAAATACCTCGTGTTCTTTTCACAGACTCACCCTTTGCCACTAGAGAGCATTTATTTCCATATAAAAAAATAAAAAGGGGTTTATTCTAGTTTAAGTATGAATCAACTTAAATTCATGTCATGTCAAAAATTGTGAATCAACTGATATCTGATGTTTTGGTGAATACTAGTCTCTTTACTATAGTAAAAGTTGTCTAATTACCTTTCTGATTGTTGTTCATGGGCACTTTTTGAAATTGCTCAACCAAATTGGAATTTTTAAAAATGGGATACCTTTCTTCTAAAGACATTCCAGTATTTAAATCAGTTGCTTTATGCACACCGCTTTGGTCTTGTATCTTCGTGTCATCTTGCTGGAGATCAGGTTCATTGTTGAGTAAAGGTTTTTTATTTTTTACAGTCAATTCAGAATCAATTTTCCTGTTTTTCGGTTGAGATGATTTTACCGTGGCCTTGTGTTTGCGTTTTTTGGAGGCCTTTTTTTGTGTACTCTCAATACTGAAATCAAATACATTTTTAACAAGATTAGTACAATGTTTGTACAAATTTTAAATTTTCAAAATTTTTTTAATACAATTATTATTTTGATGTATATTATGAAACTTATTAAGATTTTAAAATTAGTATGGAAAATAGATACAATTATGCGCCTCTGGACTTATTAGCAAATTTTTCAAATATACTCTTCTTCCTTATACTAATATATAATATAATATAATTATATATAATACACTAATATGTAATATAATCCTCCCCAAAGATGAAGAGTTAGCCATAGATTTACAAAAAATTCCTATAACAATTACATCTCTCGAGAATTAAAAAACACTGGCAAATCCGCAGAAGACAAACCTATTAGACAAATAAAAAAATTTTTTTAACAAAATGTCACTTCAAATTGTAAACGAAAAATATTTTAAATACCTCTTCATTTCCACCATCAGGCTGAAATAATGGTTATAAGATTATCTTTGACTGCAATACAAGAAACTGTAACAAATCGTAATGTCATGCACTTTTAGGATTTCACGTGTTCCCACTTCCCGGTATGACTTTACTCACTTCACATAATAAGCATACACATGATTTACTGTTTTTAAATTATTTTTTTATGATTTACTATTTCTAGTAATTAGTTATTTACAATAATTTAGATTAAAAATGGATGATTCTTGCTACTTTTTTTTATTTATATTATATTACATTACAAAAAAAAATTTAAAATGTGGTGTTGACCGTGTTGATGACATGGTCATTGACACAAACTATATAGAAGATACTATACTGTCATTGACAAAGAGTATATAATCACTACGTTTCATTGATTTGTGAAACAACATAGTCTTTATAATCTGTGGTCATTGATAGATAGATTGACTGCCTGCATAACAATTGGCATTTGGCATTGACATTTCATTAAACTGGAAAAAAATAAGGACAAAAGTTAATGGACTTGACTGTTTTGGTTTTGACTCGACTGACTAGTTTTTGGAAAAAAATGTCTCGGGATCGTTAATTTTGCGTTTTTTATATTGCAATTTTTACAACTGACAGTGGCAAAATCAACGGAGGAGATCTAATAGAGCCAAAACATTTGTAAAGAAGAAGAAGATAGGAAATTATTTTTTCATAATTTTAACTTGGTCTCTTGAATTAAACCGATTGTTCTAAAATCTTTACTGTATCCTTCTATCTTCCATTCCTGATCCAGATTTTTTTGCACTGATTGCCTGATCCACTGATTGAGGCGTCCATAAAACATAGCCATAGTTAGCGCGGCCTTATTTATATATGTATATACCTTTTATTCATGTGTAGGATACATATTATGTAGACAACCCGGTGACGGTTCCAAAGTCCCCTATGGAGTATGGACTAGAACCACACCCATCTCGAGGGTTGCTTTGGTGTGGCAAAAGTCCGATATAACCATAAATGCGCAATAGAGGATCGGACAGTAATCAGATTAAAACCTAAAATGTACTTAGAAAGAAAATATATAATTTTTTACGATTATTTATCGAACAATAATTTAATATAATTAATTTAAATATTTTTAATAATATAGATCTTTGTCTATGGCTGTAGCGTTGTCTATGGTTCCTTGTCTATGGCTATAGCGTTGTCTATGATTTCTTGTCTATGGCTGTTTATATTTGTGTACATATTTAATTATTTCTTGGAAACAACGTTGTCACAAACGTTTTATCAATATATTCGGAATTCACAAACGATTTCCGATCGATTGACTACCCGGAAGCCTATCTTAAACGAATTTTTAATATTTTGTGGCTAATTCGTATGCCTTAATTAACAATTAAATTTCTAATTAACTACGTAGTCACAAACGAAACGTCACAAATGTTCACAAACGATTCACAAACGATTGATCAAAGCAAAATTTTAAAATTTGAATTTTTTGATTTTTTGGGGCTAATCCGTAGGGGCTATGGAGCTGTGCATGGATGGCTGTCTATGGCTGTAGCGTTGTCTATGGTTTCTTGTCTATGGCTGTTTATATTTCTGCACATATTTCATTATTTCTTGGAAACAACGTTGTCACAAACGTTTTTATCAATATATTCGGAATTCACAAACGATTCCCGATCGATTGACTACCCGGAAGCCTATCTTACACGAATTTTTAATATTTTGTGGCTAATCCGTATGCCTTAATTAACAATTAAATTTCTAATTAACTATGTAGTCACAAACGAAATGAAAGGCGTCACAAACGTTCACAAACGATTCACAAACCATTGATCAAAGCAAAATTTTAAAATTTGAATTTTTTCAATTTTTTGGGGCTAATCCGTAGAGGCTCTCAGACACAGAACACTATTACTCCTAGGCGGAGCTCTCAGATGAACTATCGTGGCGTTTTGGCGGCATTTTCAAACAAACAATATTAAAACATGATTTTGAGTACCTAAAAGGCTATAAATAAATAAAATAGTATTTTTTATGGGAATAAATATCCATGAAGATTAATTTAAAACTGAAAATTTGTCCGATCCCCTATTGTAATGAATACGGCGCTTTTGTTCATATGGTATCTTTCTCTGAAGATTTCTCTCCTAGTAAAAAAAGAATTTATTCTTGCTCTTCTTGCTGTATACTTACCGTGTACCTACCGGTTAAGTTTCTCTGGCTGATCTAGCTAGATCCTGAACACAATAGTCACACTGGTATCTTGTTATCTGATTAAAACTTGATTTATGTACCTACATATTTTCGTTTTAGGAAATAAACTAAATGGAACTCTTGTTTGCAAAATCAATATCTTCAAAAAATGTGGAACGCTTCACGATTTTGCGTGTCATCCTTGCGCAGGGGCCATGCTAATCTTCTCTGTATCGTTCCAATTTTAGTATATGTACTGCCGAAGCAAGTACAGTTGTCATTCGTAACGTTTGCTATATATGCTACCAAGAGAAAATACTTCGTTAGTGCGATCTAGGATTCCATATAAAAATTGGTTCTTATATGAAAGTCATCAACAGCGCCATCTTACAAATATAATGGCAAATGATTTATGATGCCATCTAATATTGTTTATACCTGTAAACATAGATAAAATACTACGTAGTATTTTATCTATGCTGTAAATTAATGTAGATTAATTTGATTGGTATAGATGGCAGCACATTTGATTTTTTTTCCGTGTTTTATTCTTCATATTTATTACGCAAAGAAAGATATAATAATGCAAACACTGAAACTTGACCAATAGAAAACTGACCGTGCCAGGAAATATTAGAATCTTATCCTTTCGTATACCTACCTACCTAGTAATTAATTCGCAAATAACTTCCATCTTTGTATTAAATTGTGTTATTAAAAAAGCTTAAATCATTATGATATTAAAATAATAATATCCAATAATACCTTAAACTAATACAAAAAAATATAGTTCTTGGTTGTGCTTGGCTGGCAGCTAAAAAACAATTTGGGCTTGTTCATCAGTTGTTCATCAACAAATTGGAAGTATTGAAACTATCTTTTTTTTCTGATTCAACTTAGTTACAAAGGCAAGAAAGTAGAGATTTTATGCTGGTTTCGGAAATATATGAAATAATATTTGGCAATAAATGGAAGTTACGCCCTTTCTTCATGACGGCAGTAGGTTTAAGTATATCGGAAACATAAATAATAATAAAAAAAAGATTATAACGCTAAAGAAAATTATCTTTCTCGTAGTTGTAGGTCACGAAAATTAATTAAGAATGTGGCGTCTATCCATAGAACATATTGCATCCCTAAGTTTATTCAGCAGATAGCCGTGTCATCGAAATATCTTCCTAAACATTCATCTATAATATCTAGATACCTATACAATGAAATCGTAAACGAGCCATGTCTATACATAAAATATTTTTTCAATAAAACAATTTGTACACGTTGTACTTATGTTACCGAGGTCAAAAAAATAGTTTTTAGAATTTTTCTCTGTGCGTTTGTGCACGCTAATGATTTGAATGCGGTTTTCAGTGATGTATTGCAGTAAGCTTCCCGCAAGTTTGTTTCATTTCAATCGGTTTACAAACAAAAAGTTACACGCTATACCGAATACCACGCGTACGAAGTTGCGGGATCAGCTAGACTTAACTAATATTATAAATGCGAAAATGAGCTTGTTTGTTTGTTACTCCTTCAAATCTTAATTACTCAACCGATCACCATGGATTTTTGTACACACGTTGTCAGGAGAGAAAAAAACAACCCTCATATAAGCAACTGGCTATCCGCCCCCGGCTTCACACGTAGTTGAAATTTTCAAAAATCCTTTCTTAGCGAATGCTTATACGTTATAAAGTAAACCTATGTTTCAAATTTCAGTTTTTTAGAGTAATTTCGGCTGTGCGTTGATAGTTAAGTTAGGACAAACGATTTTATAAGTTAGAGAAGTTTGAATAAATGTTTTAACACTTAAGAGAAAAGGTCAAGATTGAAGTCGCGTACCAGAGCTAGTATTTATATAACTAGTAGAGATTACATGGATTCCAAACAAAAATTTTATCAGCAGATATCCTATTTCACTTTTATTTTGAACGTTGATACACGTGAACGCCACATGAGATCCCACCTAATGAGGTTTTTATCGTATCTAAAATAATACGCATAAAAGCAACGTTATTGACAATCATCCATAAATTAACCGAAGCACAGCTATTGTTATGTTTTACTTATGATACTTCAATGGTCTGCTTAATTTTAAATTACTGCAGCAATCCAGGTTAAATATCTTTATTTGCATTGGTAGGTAGGTACACATAATGCATGTATGAACTCATTAGGCTCACAATGTATGAATTTGTAATCCCTCGGGAATAGTACTTTTTTCTGGATGAATGATATATTCTGAACCCCTGACAACGTGTATGCAAAATTTCATGACGATCGTAATACCTTGAGTATCGTGAGTTGGCGTAGTTAAGGCGTAACAAACAAACAAGCTCATTTTTACATTTATAATATCAGTGAGAATATCCAATGCTTTTAAAATCCAAGCATTTCCAATGCTAATAAAATTAATTTTTTGATTAAAATTAATTATAATTAACTTTTTGATTAATTTTTGGATCAACTATTCAGATCATAAGAGTTTAATTGAATTGTACCTAGTGATGATTGGTAATTAAGGTACGCTTCATCAATATTGGGAATGCAATCTGCGTCGATAGCCTACATTTTGCCTAGCCGCAAAATATAAGTACGAATTTATGGAGATCGGTACCGTCTACATTTTTATACCCTTCGGCGTCGAATCTTTGGGTCCGTCCGTGTATAGAAGTAAGTAACAGTTTCTATTTCTATGGCCCGTTGGTCTCAACGCGCTTAAATTCTACAACATTTTGGCAAAACACTTGCTCGACGTCACTGTCGACCCCAGAGCTGACCATTGCACCAGTCAGCAAATTATAGCTTTGCAATACAAGGAGATAATGCAGCCAGCACGCTTGAAACCCTCTAAGTACCCAAGAGCCTTAACTGCCCTCACATTACAATAATTTGTAAATATACGTATTTGAGAATATTAATTAAAAACTTAATAAATTGTATATTTTAACAATTATCTAAATTAGGATATCAAATGGCACTGTAAGAAGACAAAGACCCAATTTATTTTGTACCTTTCTAATAAACACAAAGATTTAGGAGAGATTAGTATAAAATAGATATATTATAAGGCAGGCCCCTCTTTTCCATTGGGCACTCTGGGCAAGTGCCCAAGGGCCTCGTCATCAAGGCTCCCCCTTTTCCGCCTAACTGCACTGAGGAACGTTCAAATTGAAAAGAATAAAAAAAAATTAAGAAGAATAATGCTTTAAGAATGACTGACGGTTTGTCGCTGATTTTCATGGAATATGTAATGTACTCCATGACATAGACCAGCTTGAAGGGTACCTTCAATGAAAATGGATTTTTAAGAACTAACCTGCATAATAGTGAATGCTGAAAGAGTTAGACTTACCATATATTAATTTTGCCTATCTATTGTTAAATATTATTTTATTAATAATCCTTTGTCATAGTCATGGGGTCCCCATTATTCTAAATAAGTGCCCAGGACCTGCAAAAGGTTAAAGGCTGCTCTGTTGTAAGGCGCTTTGCAATTGGGCATAAAGAATACTTTTTCCCAATGATGTTAGGTAACGTGTTATCGAGGAAATCCTTTTATTTATTAAATAAAAAACAAACGTACTGAATGGCAATAAAGACGGAGGCCGTTGTAATTTGAGCATGGTACGTATATCGGGCATCGGGCACCAGATGTTGGTACCGCCAGCCACCGCCAACGATAGCAGGGAATGCGCGACAAAAACTACATCATAATGGAATAAGTACCTACTTAAATACAATAATACATTACGTTTCGGTGATGCAATTGCGAGTTACGTCTGCATATAGTTATAATCTATATCTATATCCATACATATTATAAAATAAAGTGACTCTCCGCGTCTGACTGTTTCTAAATTATCCAACATATTTTAATGTGGCTTTCACTTATAGAAAGAGCAATAAACGAGGAATTTTTTCTTATTCGTTGCAAATATATAATAAAAATATAATATGTAATGTGTTATTTGTAGGTAATTGTTCATTTTGTACACAGGATGTCTAGACGTCAAAGAAAAAGTGAAAGAAGTCTTTGCACTCCAGAGCAGTGGCTCAATGCTAAGACACGCGTCGAGGCAGGCGAGTCAAAGAGGGCAGTTGCCAAATCATTGGGGATGCATGAAGCCACTTTGCGGAAGAGATTGAGAAGATCGTCCCCAGCTTCAAGCTTGGGCAGATACTACCAAACATTCTCACTTAAAATGGAAATAGAGCTGTGTAATTATATAAAAAAAAGTGGATAATATGTTCTATGGATTAACTACTCAAAAAATACGATAAATTGCTTATAATTTTGCTGAAAGGAATGGATTAGTAGAATAGAACATCGTTTCAACAAGGGAAAAAAAATGGCTGGTACAGAGTGGCTCCGGCTTTTTTAAAACGGCACCAAGATTTGTCGTTGCGTATAGGGTTTGCATTATCCGTTCACATCTGGATAGGAATCTGAGTATCCGGATATCCGGATATTATCCGGATATTTAGAAAAATTAATAAAACAAGGAAATACGTATTTATTGTAGTGTTTTATTATACATAATCAATGAAGTGAGATCACAAATTATAAATCACAGATTTAGATAGATAGATAGATAGATACTCTTTATTGTACACATAAAAACTAAAGAAAAAATAATATAAAATGTACAATGGGCGGTCTTATCGCTAAAAGCGATATCTTCCAGACAACCTTTGGATGGACAGGATTAGAAGAAATAGAACGAGGAGAAATTAGCGGTGTACTTCCGGAGATAAATACATATACATACATATATATACATACATACAATAATATATTATTATTACATACGTATGCAATTTGAAAAGTTTTAAAAATACATATCTCTAAATAAGACGAAATATTAAAATTGTATAATAAAATATTTAAAATGACATGCAAAATCAACAAAAATGTAGTTCTTTTTATTATGAATAACAAGTACCTACCTAAATAAAGTCTTAATTTTAAATACTTCTTAACAAAATGAGTATTATAATATTATTTCTTAAATAATTAAAAAGAATATTCCAAATTAACAACAAAGATAGGTAGGTAACGCTATCATCAGAATAGTTTGATAAGTAAGTAGTAAGTATGTCGGCTGTCCGTATCGTAACGTAACGTAAATTTGTAAAGCGTCTACAATCAAAAAACTCCTCAAACACTGTCAGTTTCACAGAAAACGAATGCACGGCCGCACGGCACGAATAAAGTAAGCGTACTACCAAATACTATATATATTTTTTTTTTTTACGAACTATGGATGTGTATTTGTAAATATTTTTTATCACTCTGAAATGTCTAGACATACTCGTATTTGGATTAAAACATATAAAATAACATTATTTCAATTTTATAATTGGAAAGGAGATATTATTAATGCTCGTGGGTTGTTTTTGTGCGATTAATACATTTTCAATTATCCGGATATCCGGATTTTGTGGTACAAATTAACCGGATCCAAAATACGGCGGATATCCGGATAAAACGGATATCCGGATTGCAAACCCTAGTTGCGTACACCAACCTCCACCAGCGTTGCTCGTGCAATAGGCTTTAATAAGCCTCAATGCGATGGCTATTTCGAAAATCTGGCGAATTTGTTAGACACTTACAAGTTCCCTCCTCATGCAATTTATAACATGGACGAGACCGCGCGGAATCTCCACAGTGCCAAATAAAGCTCCGAAGGTGATATCTACAAAAGGGAAGCATTGCGTCAACAAGATTTCCAGTGCTGAACGTGGCGTCAATGTGACACTCGTGAATGTGGTCAACGCTGCAGGGAATTTTATTCCACCAGCCTTCATCTTTCGCACGCAAACGTACGAAAGCCGAGCTTTTGGATGGATCCCCACCTTCCTCTATAGGAATGGTGTCAGACTCCAGTTACATCAATAGTTCTTTATTTGTTGACTGGTTATCTCATTTTAAAGACCACGCAAAGCCTGCACCTTAGACGCGGTCCATTTCTTCCGGGAAAACTACATTCACGCCTTGACAATCCCACCTCACAGTAGTCACAAAACTCAGCCACTCGGTCGCTGCATTCATAACAGCCTCAAGATTTTTATGCATCAAAGTGTGAAAAATGGATGCGTAACCATCCTGGTCGAGTGATAACCGTTTATCAAATTGACTTCGGCTTACTTAAAGCAGCTACTCCCGCAAATACCATACAAAGCTTCAAGATATCCGGAATTCAACCGTTAAACCCGGACATTTTTGGAGAAGAAGATTTCTTAGCTAGAGTAGTAACTGAAAAGCCACTGACAGAATCTCATGAAACACAGATTTCCCAATCAGCTGTTGATCTACCAGAAAATATACCTTTGACAGAATCTCGTGAAGAACAGATTGCCCAATCGGTTGATAACCTAGCACAAAATCTATCTTGAACCGAATCTTGTGAAGAACAGATTGCCCAATCGGCTGACAACCTAGCACAAAGTGTACCTTTGGCAAAATCTAATAAAGTACAGATTTCCCAACCGACTAATGATTTGGTACAAAATGTTGACCATGAGAATAATGCTTCCGGCAATTCTCCGCAGCCCTCGTGCTCAACAAATTATACATCTGTTCGGCCGTTGGTTCAGACAGATAGAACGCGTACGCCACTTGCCTGTCTTCATTTTCAAAGCATCAAATTGCCTCATATATCCCTTGAAGATGTAGCCCCCTACCACGAGCTGAATATCTTTCAAGATCTAATCGCAAAAGAACAAAGTCAGATATTTTGAGTGGGTCTCCATACAAGCTAGCTCTCGAAGAGTCTTTGGCTTCAAAGAAAGTACCAAATAATTTACTAAGGTAATGTACCAAAGAGTGTTCCTAAAATCAAGTGGACCGTCAGCCTGTCTGCCGATCTTAACATTAAAAAATATCCCCTACATATTATATTAAATATATAAACATTCCCCGTTTATCCCTCTTTCCATTAGTGAAAACCGAATTAAAATCGGTCCACCCGTTCATGCGTGATGCCGTGACCAAGGGAAATGGGGATTCATTTTTAATCTACCTATCTATGAAGCGGACGAAGCCGCGAGCACCACTAATAAAATTAAATCTGACTAATTGGCGATATATTTCATTCATTAAAATCGTTGTTTGAGTTATCTACTCTCGTAATTCAAACTTTTGGTTTGATCGCTTCATAAAACATTTATCTATTACTAGCTTCGACTTCGTCCGCGCTTCTTTTTTTTAGGTGTTGATACATTTATTCGGTCATTATTGCTCATATATTTTTTGGCAGGCATTGAATATTTCATTTATGTTTTTAAATAGGAAAAAACAACCGTATTGATTTATAGGATTTGTAGGAAAATTCAAACAAATGTGATTATCGTCGAATAAATAATCACATGCTGGAATTGTGTTAATTATGGGAAAATAAAAAAAATAAAATAAAAAGAATATAAACGAAGAAAAGAAAAAACACATCTTTGAAACCTTATTGTAGTGAATTGCAATTGAAAATAAAGTTAAAATTGATACAAAAAAGCTTTGTAAGTGTTTATTTACATAGTAGTATTTATTACATATCTTGTGGAGGACCAACCTATTATTAAAAATGTAATATTCTTTTTCTTCGTTTATTTAAAAAATAATATATCAGTTATTTTTAATTATTTCAATTTTTTGCATAATTAACACAATTTTAGTGAGTGAATGCTTTTTAAACAAGTTCCATA
The DNA here is from genome assembly GCA_910589475.2 of Bembecia ichneumoniformis. NCBI lineage: Eukaryota > Metazoa > Arthropoda > Insecta > Lepidoptera > Sesiidae > Bembecia > Bembecia ichneumoniformis. The sequence continues at coordinate 10,936,028 of OU342533.1, read as the reverse complement.
CATTTTATAGATTCATATAATATTATCTGTCGAAAATATATGAAAAAACAAATAAGTAGAATTGTTTAGCGCTATCTATTGGCAATTTGCAGTTAAATCTCTGTAGCCTTCGAATTCATATATATAGGTAAGGTAAATGGATTGAATCATACATGGGTTTAAAGATTTTCTTTAAAAAAAATAAAGAATTTGTTTGTTGAATAGGAGTTCCCCATTTTATTGTTAGATACTTTTGTAATTTCATTTGAAAATCATCAATACAGTCATAATAAATTGCTGTCATCAATTGACGTAGACGGGTTTGTATGCTATTTCCGATGGACGTTGTCAGTTGCGGCAGCTTATCAAGGGATGTAGATTTGCAAAAACATTACAAAATAAAACATGTTACCTACCTAACTTAGTTGTGGTACAGCTGCACCACATCGGACTTTGAGTTGTTTGCATTTTTGCTTTAATTCTGATGACGACCTTCAATTGTAATATTGTGTTCATTTTTAAATAAAAAATATATATTTTGGTCTTTTTATGTTAATTACAAACAAAAACAATTTCGCATAATTATATTAGTTTTGGATATCTCTGAATAGACGGACACATAGACGAAATTTAGACAACTTTGTTCTTTGCACGAGTCTCTCTCAGACTCATCTTAGGTGTGTTTGCTTAGCTCTTCGAAACTATTCAACGGGTTTTGATACAATTTAATGCTAATTATATTTAAAAATAGTAGCAAATAGTTGACGATGACCGTTCTTTAGGCTTATAATAAATTGTACAAGAGGAATATAACAAGAAATAACGAATAACGACTGAAGGAAACAGTAATTTTAAGAAATATATTTGCTGTCAATAATGTCGCATTATTGAACTGTGAAAGTGTTTATACAATACAGCCACCATGTCGTTTCGAGGACAGGAGCTGAGCACACAGTCAATTACATTGCGAAGAGGTGTGAGACAGGGAGATGTACCTACTTTCTCCGAAATGATTCACTGCCGCTTTGGAAGATCCATTTAAGCTCCTGGAATGGCAAGGACTTGACATCAACTTAACGTCGAGAATATCACTCACCTCGTTTTGCCGACGATATTGCGGTCCTAGCGAAGTAGATAAGAGACCTCAATACGATGCTCGAAAGCCTCAATCGAGTTTCTCAATAAGGATAAAGATGAACTCAAAGGACAAGACGAAAGTTATGTATACTATACCTATCTACATGTATGTATGTTGTGCCCACCCCAGAAATAGTTGGGAATAGAATAGTTGAAGTTGTTGAGGAGTAAAAGGGACAAACAGTTCAAATAGATAGCGTACGGGAAGCTCTGCTAATCTAAAATTCCTCAATGTCTCAAAACAAAAGTTTTCGACAAATGTGTGTCACTGCGACCAGAAATAGACTGCGTTATAGGTGATGACAATGGCGCTGAAACGTGGCCTCTAACTATGAGCACCATAAGAAAGCTCAACGTCGCTCAATCTATAGCTATGGAGAGGGGTTACCTAGTGAGATCGAATCAGGAATGAGGAGATCCGTAGACGAACGAAACTTAGATGCCTAGATGTCATTTTATTATATAAGGCTCATCAGACAGGCTGACGGTCAACTTGATTGTAGGTGCCCATAACACAAGCAACGCCACAGGTGCTGTAAGTGCCCTGAAGACCTTAGTAGGATAAAGAGTTAGTGATTAGGAGAGGATAGAAAAATGGGTATCGCTTACTCACTAACCGAAACAACAACACACGTGCTGTTATTTCACCATGGTCTTCTGTAACGGGGTGGTTTTTGCTGTCAGATGGAAATTTATGACTGCGAAATGTATTAGGCAGTGTGCCCGGAGACTAAAACATGAACTTGACACAGCTAAATTTTATTTAAGAATAATGATTTAACTCCTTAATGTAAATAAACATCTTTTAGATTTTTATTTTACTTTGTTCCACAGGACACACTGTGTTCCCAAATCATACGCTAGACAGTCCGTGGACAGTAACCACATATTTACACCGTGTAATTAACATTCCCTATTCCCATCGTCTTACTATTTTCCTTACCTTTCAAAATTAAATACCACAGACTAAACCCGCCTACTAGATTTCTTCCTTGAAAGTACATACATAAAAGTCCTCGTATAATACTACTTTTATAGTTCTTTGTTATACCTTTTAGTATGTTTAGGTATAAATAGTACGTATACCTAGACCTACCTTATAAGTATGCAAGATTCTGTAGTGTAAGTTAGCTAGCTAAATTTCTTAATTCTGATGGATTTTTATTTTTCTGAAAATTATATCAACAAACTTTCTTCGTTTATGATTCTTTCCATTAGTAAAAACCGTACCAAAATCCGTTTAGTGGTTTAGAATAAGTTAGCAGAGAAAAGGAGATAAGCGGATAGCGACTTCTTATTGTAATATTTATCTAGGTTTACGAAAAAATAATTTTTTAGTATTAATTCGCGACAGGAGACTACAAAAGCAAGACTTGGCTAGGCTGGGCAATCATAAAGAAAATATACCTATAGAATTGTACTTATTTTTGTTGAAAGAACTGTCGGGTAGGTCAGCTAACAAGATAAGAAAAGAGAAAGTGAATGATCGCGGTAACATTATGCGAAATAAATAGCGCCGTTAATTGATATATCCATCGCTTTTTTATCATTTTATGTGCGCAAAAGTTTAACGTAAACAATGTAATGCTTACTGTGAAATGTCTATGAGAATTTTTTTAACATTGTCTGAATTCGTTTAAGTTGAGACCTACAAGAGAACGTCATTGCATTGATGCTGTGATTATGTATAGTTGGAAATGTTTTGATATTGATTGGGTTTCATACGCATACGCAACGACATCAGCATGTGTTCTGCGGATCCATTGCTAATCGCCGATGGTCCTTATCGCGCGTCCGTCCCCGTGTCCGGCGGACTCTGGCGTCAATTCACTGCCACTCCAGCAACGGGACTCATCAAATGCGGCTGTCTCCTGCTAAGCCGTTCATCCTAAATAGATAACGTGCTTGTTTGCCGAATTAACAACAATAATTGAATTGACAGAGGAAACCGTAACGATAAACAAATTCTTTCGAGAATAACCGACTCAATAATTCAAGAATCTAAGTCTATTTGTAAGTAATTTATTGTGAATTTTATTGTTCACAGTCTCATTAAGTACTTTTACCTATAGAAAAATTTTATATCTAATAAATTTATTGTTTTTTACAGAGCATGTATCGAGATGCGACTGATGGTTCTATCACCGACGATGTTTTTCTCGACCAACAACTGTTCGAATATTCTCCGGTCGAAAGCCTTATTAACTTCGAGCTGCCATCGACGTTCGGCTCTGAAGTAAACGACCTACAATTGAACGATTTCGATTTTTATTGTGATGCATTCATGAGTGACAACAGCGACAATAACAAGGACGACGTTGTTTTCTCGAATTCGGCAGTTCTGTTCGATTTCTCCGACATAGACAAGAACATTGATTTGGACAAGTATTTGGAAGGTTTGAAGAGTGACTCCGACGATGTCCTGCCGTCGGAATCTAGTTTAGAATCCGCCGAGATTAGCGATTCGACAGGTCTGGAAAGGCTTTCTGTTTTAGGAATAGATCTGGAATCTATGTGCGAGAAGGAACCGCAGGCGAAAACTTATAAGAGAGACGGAAGTAAAAAAGAAAGTTTGCACGAAGTGATAAAAGCTGATGACAAAGCGCGCTCGTGGGGTGAACCGATGTTTGTTCACGAGTTTGGCGCTTTTCGTTGTCCTGTGGATAATTGTGGTAAATTATATGCGAAGGTATCTCACGTTAGAGCACACCTCCGAAGGCATAGTGGTGAGAAACCGTATCAGTGTCAATGGGCGGGATGTTCCTGGAAATTCGCCCGTTCCGACGAATTGGCGCGTCATCAACGAAGTCATTCGGGCGATAAGCCGTACAGTTGCAGGGAGTGCAATAAGAGATTCGCACGATCGGACCACTTGGCGAAACACGGTCGCGTCCACGCGCGCCGTGCTGCCGCGGCCCTTGCTGCTGCAAGGCGCGTAAACACCATTTCCTGTGCTGCTAGACGAACAAGACGCCATCTGTGAATCTATTTCTTTTGAAGTCTAAATACTTTATATTTAACTTGCATTTCACGAGTGTGCGTTGGCATTACTTGAGTGCGCTGAAGCCATCACTTCTGATGTCACAAGTACCCACTTACGTTACATTTTATGAGTGCCCATCGAAATTACTTGTTTTTATTATGTAGATATACGTCACAAAATAATGCCTGCTATCAGCCAGTGCCATCAATCCAGACGTTATCCATCCACAGGAGTAAGGGCACCATGCTTATTAAGAACCTGATTGTACAATAATTAAAAGTCATAAAAAAGAGCTATAGGCTCGTGCATTCGTGAAATGCTAAAATGTAGCATAGAATGTTTACATACGCGCGGGCGCAATTGTAGTCGTATAAGTAGAATAGGTAACTACATTTTTATATTCAGATTAGTTATATATCTATGCATATTTTATATATATATGAGTAAGTGAGACAGATTAACCCTGGCTCAGTATGTAATTGGATTAAACCATACAAATTAAGCATTTATTATTTACATTATTTAACCACCAATGTAGGTTTATTATTTAATCTATGCCGACAATTTTACCTTTCTAGAAACTTTGTATCTATAATGACGACGTAAACATAATACCGTTTTTAGGACAAATATACCTATCGTAATTACTAAGTATTGCAATACCTACGTATTCGATTCCCCACCTCTTTGATAATTGGGAATCTAGACAACGTGAAAAGCGTTAGAGTGTATGTGATGATCGGTGATGTTTATCACTGTAAAGAGTGCCAAGAGAAAAATAAGTGATTTGAGTTACCTATGTTTATTGCTACGATATAATTAAAATTTTCAATTTAGTGATATGAGGCAATTGAAATTGGGTCTAGAACCCCATTAGGTAAATACCTACCTACTTAGTTAAATAAAACACATCGCGACGCAGTTGATATTTTTAGAAATAGACAGAGATTTGAGATCTTAGGTAGTAGGTAGTCATATTTTTTCCAAAGGGATTATTCTCAACCAGTTTTGTGACTTGTCTTTGACAGCCGAGCTTTTATTTATTCCAGTAGGTTATCACTACCTTATTATTAGCACTAATCTCATACATAGAATACGAGAAAGATGCATTGCTTGATAAAGTGTCATTGAATCACGTCAATAGGTACAGACTAATACAACATCTTTGACGTCAACCATACCATCCAGCTCAAAGATGTTGTATTAGTCTGTACCTAATACAATTATCTTTGATCCCAAAGATAATTGTATTAGTGTATAGATGGAACAATAAAAATTGAAGATTCCTTCGATACTCGATACCCGTCTTTCTAATGGCTGCATGTCGTATGTTAAAAAGAGATAACAATAGCCGAATATGACGTCTTAAAACGCTGCGCGCCATAAAAGGGGCAACGTCATATTTGTTTATATCATGCTGGTTAACAAGCGCGTTTAGCTTTATGTGATTTAAAATACTTAAAAATGTGAAAGTGTGATTTCATAAATCTGTTGCTTGCCAAGAATGGCTTGTACTGTTCCCGTTTGTCCAAGTAGAGTGGGTGTTTTGAAGGAAAATAATGGAAACATATCATTTCACCGGTAAGTCACACAGCTCGCACTCATTAATTTTGGTGTTTTGTAAACAAATTTTTTTAATTATTTACTAAAAATGAATCATTGTACATGCATACACAGCTCTAAGGTTGATTTATGTAAAGAAAAGCTGGTGTTTATAACTAAAATTTACAAAAACCAAAGTTAATCGGAATTTTTGACATTTGTCTTGCTTTAAAGTGCTGTAGTCTGATCTTGATAAGTTTATCGATAATTTATTTTTAGTAGAGTGTTGACAATTTCTAGCATTCACTGCAGGTTGAAAGTAATTTTTATCAATTTATAACAGATTTCCCACCGACATCGGTTTAAACAAAACATGGACAAAAAATGTAAGAAAAGGCGATGATTGGAGAGCTTCGCAATATACAAGAATATGCTCGATGCACACTAGATTCTTGCTTTCGCCAAGGATTTCAGCGTAAAATTCTACACTCGTATGCAGTGCCGACAATATTCCCAAAATTACCACCATCGTGTAAACCAGTAAGTAATATCTATAAGTTATAAAGAAGTTATGCTTCAATCTATGAAAATTATGAAAATCTTTTGAATCATTAATAACCAAAAACTATTTCTTTTCAGAAATTACCCAGAAAAAGAAAACTTACTAATAAATACGTGGATACCCAAGCGTCAACATTAACTGCAAGTCTTTAAATTAAAATGTTGACGAATCACAGATGAACGATATCACAGATTAAAATGAAACGATATCACAGATTATCCAATCTGTGATATCGTTTCTAAAAATAAAACTTTAAGATTATCGAGTTTTTTTTTCTCTCGTAATAAAAACCTACTCCCGTTCTACCCCTTAAGGATGGATTCTAAATATTTCTACTCAAAAAATAACTATTCTTTTGAAATATTTTGGTGAAATAAATGCGAGAGGTTGCATACAATCTCATACAACCGATTAGCAATGCGGCGAGTACCAGTACGCACCCACATTTTATTTATATTGAATAACCAAACAGTACACTCAAACGTATTTAGCCATTCTTTTTATCCGTCATATATTTAAAATCTATATCAACGATATCTAGTTATCAATAAAAATGCACAGCACTATTATACGCTATAACTTTAGCTTGCATTGTATAGTCAAAATGGAGACATTCACTCAACTTCGACCCGACAGATTATATATGTATGTCTCTTTCAATCTTATGACAATTTGAAGGTGTTAGAAAGAATAAAATATTGCTGCATTTTGTGATCCATCTATAGGTACAGACTAATACAACATCTTTGTTTGATCCAGCTACATAATGATGTCTGACCACATTGCAATTTAAAGAACACGTCATTTTCTTCACCTTAAGATATTACAACCGCTTAAAAATTATGACCAGAAATGTTACCTATAACGCAGTCTGCGTTATAGGTAACATTATATACTACTGTTACTATTTTAAAAATTGTGGATTTGTTTGTAAAATTAGACTATGTTTTAACAAAATACCTAGTTAAAACATGTTAAGATATGCAACCTCATATCTTATGTCAGACCTAATCTGAGATCTGCTCTATGGACCGTTGCTTAGGAACGGTTGGTTTCATGGTTTGTTTTATTATATAAAAAATTGACAATTATGTCAAGTGCCAATCGGTGTATCTTACGTTCTTTACCAGTTTGTTGTACATATTAAACTATCGTAATATTTATCGCTTTCCATCTGATTTTTCCTTGAAACATCCTCGGACAACACGAACGGAAACACAATCGTTCACAAAACAGCTTAAGTATGTTGTTCACGAGACAAGCCATTTTAATTATAAAGTTAATTGGGAAGGCTGACGGTCTTGATGGTAAATGGCTATTCTCGTTTATAAACACAACCAACGCCAGAAGGGTGAAAATGCGCGCCTAAACTCCATAAGATAAAGGATAGGTAATATACAGAATAGGGTAAGGGGAGTAGGTTCTGGCATTTATTACTCATGCATGCACAACATCACAATTCACATGATTGTGTGCACAGAACACATATACTCTCTAGCGATTGTGTGTGGGCGATGGTATTTTGAGTCAGCGCTTGCTTATGTATGCTTGAATGTCCAGCGCTGACCCTTTGTCTCTACAGCGCCATCTCTAAAGTTCCAAAATAATTAATGCAAATTATAAGTAAAATAGGTCCTCTCGTACTTTTTTTATGTTTCAGTAATAACAAATAAGTGGACTATAAAAATTATTATCCTAAATATTTTTAAGTATTTCTATTGTTTAATTAAAAAGTTAACTAACCTTTATTGCATATTTTCAGATCAATGATTGATGATTCAAACGTGGTTACTTCAATGATTCAAAAACCCAAAAACCTCTCGCTAGAGAGGTCAAAGAAATATTCTATATTTCGAATTTTTTCTATATTTCGAATATCAGAGAATGATTACAGTTATAAATAATTATATAGTTTATTCACCATTATATAAATGAAATGTAAAAAAGAAATTAAAAAGAACAAATTCTAATAACCTACACTACGATTATGTTTTGATTATAGTAAGTTAAGTAAAGTACGATTCCATCCCGTTGTCAGTTCATAGACTACAATAAATTGATAAAGAAATAAAACCCAAACTGTCTATGGTATTATACGATAAATTTGTGAAGGCGCTTTTTATTCACCATTTCTGAATAATATAAGTATTTTTAAAAACATTACGTTGTAATTCAACTTGGACACAAATAAAAATGGTGGTTCAATTTGGGCCAGAGTACAATAAAATACGATTCTAAGACTATAAATTATCTTTTTGTTGTAATCATTTACAAAGATTTAACAAATTATTATATATTTTATCAGAATAGCAACCATACATAACGTTTGTTCGGTGCGATTACGTGGTGCATTAAATGAACAGTTGTATTTGACAAATAACAGGTTGTTGGAGACACCGACTTCGCTGCAGTTTTGTATTATTTTAGTGCTTTATTTGTATTACATTTGTGTTACAAGATTGTGCATATCTTTATCTACTATAGATTATTCAAAAGTGATAACAGTTGACCGTTACTAAAAATTGAAAATAATTTATTAGCAAACAAGTTTAAAAAGTTACTATACGTTCGATCAACATGTGACCCACATCGGTGATTTCTCTTCTTTGTGTTTCCGTGGATTGTTCATTTAAAGCAACTTCAGAATAATCCAGCAACGCAAAACCGCCACCTTAAAATTATGACATTTCATCAACTTGTCACGGTTGAATACAACTCAGAGGGTCAGGTGCGTCAAATAGTATAAACCAAAACCAAAGACCTTTCCGAATACAACCAAGAGTAGGACGATTGGGATGAGAAGTGTCATGTATTTGAAGACGATTTGGTGATTAAGGATAGGAAAATGACAATGCAGTACACCTATCCAAGAGTAACCCTAATGTTGAATTGCATGACAAAATGAAATACAAATTGCTCATCTGTTTAACCACCAAGAAATAGAACAATGTCCCAGAATGGCTCATTCTGAAAATCACAGATATATTGTACAGGTATACTTACTTTTGTTTATTCACATAATTATATTATCTGAAGTATAAACTTGAATAACATTGAATGTTTATGAATTATAATACATAGTAATCGCTCATTTGTAAATAAGGATGTTTGATTTCATACAGTAAATAGAATTTGGTTTATTGAACATATAGTCTAACAAAATTGCTCCTATCTCAATGATTTCATTTGAGATTTTGAAACTAAATAATTTTTATATACTAAGTCCACATTTACGGTGAAGTGCCAATACCACTTTTTTTTACTCTTTTCATTGCAATCAGTCATAATTGTCATCATTCAGTGATGTATGTGGATTATTCAGTTGACATGCCGTAATTCACTCCATCATACTTCCCTCTAAGTAATGTAGTTGTATAAGTAGTATAATACCTATCTCGCATTTTTGGAGAAATTGACTTTTTTATTTCAATGACTAAGATCGATTTTTGCATATTTTGTTGAAGCCTAAATGTGGATCTAATATTTTTAACTGCAACTTCCTTCTTATTATATTTTCAATAAGAATAGATTGAAACTAAATCTGCTTTTTTTAATTTGTGTAAAATTTCCTCTATATTAGAAGGGATTGGCACTTCCCTGTTGATATACTAATTTGATTCCCGAGTATACATAAATGTAAACACGATTCTTCCATCTCTTAACTGAATGTTACACAGGTGTTTGTGGGTGCCCTCTCAGCTCAATATGAAGCTCTCTCTGTAGAGGCTTCTAAGCAAACTAACTCTGAAGAAATAGTTAGCTGCATAGCAGATAAACTTAATTTGGGAAATGGATCGGGAGGCCCTTATGAGCTGGCTGAGGTAAGGAAATTATAGATATGTAATGCCAATAGCACTATTGTGCTTAGGTACAATAATTAATGAAATTAAAAAGAATTGCAGAAACATTGAACAAATGTTTTGAATATTTAAAATAATCAAATTATTGCACAAGTATGATTGATATTATTGGCATTGATCATTAAATTAGTCTACTAATTCTAGTACTTAATCATTCCTATTATTCCTATCCTACTTAATCATATCTATATGACTACTAAAGTGTGCTATTATGGATTAGAAGAGTTAATTTTCATTATAGTTCATTAGAGTAACTTGTAAAATGAAAACTAAGAAGATTTAATCATAATTTGTGCCCAAATCCATATTAAATCGGCATCCTCACTGCAATGAGAGACTTTTGGCAAACAGTGTTACATGATATGTGTAATAATAATATTACACATATCATGTAACACTGTTTGCAAAAAGCCATTTACATTGGATCCCATAGTATGGGATCCAATGTAAATGGCTCTGAAATTTTCTTAAGATGTCCTAACAGATAAGTTCAAAGGAATTTCATCAGTTTTAATTTATTATTTGGCATAGATAAAATATAAAATTGAATACCTGTAATGAGTTATAGTAAATTTTGCACCCTCTATGCTCTTTAAAAGTACCACAAGCCCTAAATAAGTATTAAATTTTTGACATGTTAGTCATTGATGGGCTTGTTGATAAAATGTTTGTCATCAATTATTTTTTTACTCATAGTAAGTACATTGTTGAATGATTTGTATGACTCACATTCTAAGATCACACATCACTTCCTTTGCAATTGTCTGTTTTTGCAACTTAACAGTTATAATTAGAACTATTTTTTTAACTAAAAGCATTGTTTTTGAGGCATTTTACACTTGTGGAATGAAATATATTTATTGAATATGCCTTAAATGAAGATATAATTAAATTAATTCTTCCAAACAAGTGGCAATCTATTAAAACATCAGTATTAAATTTCCGTTAAAACTTTGTTCTTTTCAAGCTCATATATCACATTATATTATAAATCCAATATGTTTGCACATAGTTATTGCATTTACAATTCTAAAATATTGACCTATTTATCGCTAATGTTACACATAAATAGAATGATTTCGATTTGCAGTGGCGTAGCTTACCCTAGATGGGCCCTGTATCAAATTTTGTTGAGGGGCCTTTACTACCTATCTGTTGCATATACACAGATGTAGTTTAATTTTTTTTTTACATAAGAAACAAAAAGGCTTGCATGTTTTCAAATACAATGAATTTAGACTCCAAACTTAAAAGCTAAACCTTAAAATTTAGAGTTTAGCATACAGCCTAAAAAATTTTGTGTATCCCTGGTGCCAATGAAACATTAGTAGTGTCCTTAAGTTAAATTATATTTCTTTGATAAGAAACAATTAACAATTACTAGATTGTGGGGTTTAATATAATATGTTGAAATTATATTTATTCAAAGTTTGTTCAAAACTAATACAAATTTTGCTCCTTAGTTGTAATGCACTTCACACTTTTTTGTGAATATTGACATTGCTGCAGTAACATTATGTTCTTTGTTTTTTTTTTTTCATTCCTTTGTTAGCTCTTAGCTGTTTTTATTAATTGAAGAAGATAAATTAAATGATATTAAATCAATAATTACATAAGATAATTATAAAATTATATTAATTGTGGTTTAGTGGTGTTTTATTGCAGTATTATATCCATGCAATGTTTCGTTCATAAAAAAAAATTTTTTTTGAAATGTGTCAAAAATCTCGTTAATAATGGTGAAAATGACAGTGGAATCTGTTGCTTACTTTAAGTCGGCCACTGATGGTCACTTCAACTGATCAGTTAAAACGGATTCTGTAAATGCGTCAGTTATTCATTTAATGAACTGACCGTTTCTCTACACTTAAGAAGTTCTTCTTAAGTGTAGACAAACGGGAAATATATTTCCCACAATATCCATTAATAAGGACTTATTAAATTAAAACACTGCAAGGCACTAATATTATTATCGTGCATGAAAGTCTAAACATTTTTAAAAAATAGGGTTTAATTTAATATTTATTTTTCCATCAGTCAGTGTGTTATGTGTAATACAATTTTAATTTTATGAGTTTTATGGTAATAAATGCAAATAATTGTTAGGTGGTGGGCGACGTGGTTAGTGGAGAATGTAAAGAGAGACGATTGGGTCCAAACGAATCTCCGGTCGCCGTCATGTTGCTCTGGCCTAACAACACTTCAGGCCAGTATTACAGGTAAAAAAATGTTTATTTAATGTTTAACTAAATTTGATTGTTGCTTAACAACAATTGCTTAACACGTGAGCCTCGATGAATCTTTAGGAATGTTGAGACTAAAGATGTAGTGCATGTTATCTATATTAATTAATCATGAAATTATTCTAGAAGGTATATTTTTTATTTTTTTCGTGGTTTCTAACTCGGCCACACGGTCACTGGTGGACATAGGTCATAAGGTTACTATCATAATTTTCTAGTAGGACTCATCAGAAACATCTTGTGATAGGATGAGCTACTCTGCACTTTTCGGTACGTGGTCTTAATTCGAGAATTTTCCGTCCTAGCAGCCGGATATCTATACTATATCTATATACATATAATAAAATCATAAACGAGCCGTATCTGTACATTAAATATTTTTTCAAAAAAAAAAAAAATTGTACACATACTTATGTTATCATGCTCTTTTGACTATATTACATGAATATGAATAGTTTTTAGAATTTTTGTCTGTTCGTGTGTGCGTTTGTGCACGCTAATCTCAGGAACGGTTTAACCGATTTTAAAGCGGTTTTCACTGATGTATTGTAGCAAACTTCCCGTAACATTTAGTGTTCGTTTCTTTTCCAACAGTCCAACAACAACAAAAAAGTTACGAGCTATTGCGAAAACCACGCGTACGAAGTTGCGGGTTCAGCTAGTTTTTTTATATAATAATAGCTTTTACCCGCGAGTGCCCGCTTTTCTCCGGAACTGTACTTTTTTCTGCATGGAAAGTACTATATCGTCCTTGTCAAACCAAAATCTGCTATGTGCAAAAAGTATTCTTTGGAGAAATTTACAAAAAACGTTTTTGTTGAAAAATTTTACATTAAGTTTTTTTTTTAAGTATTTTATTTGAAGCTTTGGTATTTTAAACATGAAAATTTAATATGTTAATAATAGAGTAAATTTAAAATATAATAGATTCTAGCTGGTCGGAGTTAGTTTGACAAATAGTGCGCATAAGCACTTGGCAGTTTTTTTATACTGTATGTACTTATTCACTAAGTTGGAAATTTTGGAATTTAAAAAAAAGTGCACATGGCAGATTTTGGTTTGACAACGACGATAATATGTACCATTCCTGTATCCCCGAAAACGTGTACCAATATTTAATGATGATCGGTTGAGTAGTTAAGGCGTAAAAGCTTAACAAATAAACAAACTTACTTTCGTGTTTATAATACGCGTAATAAATTTTTTAATTGACAACGTTTCAATTAGTGCAAAAATATGAATACAAGGCAAACCAATTGTGGCATATTTTCCTCTATATTAGTATTAAGATTATATTTAAATAATTCCAACTACGTAATTGTAACAGCCCTGTAATCGTAAAGCCCACAAGAAATTTGACCTTGTCGCGCTTGGATATTAATTGTTGCAAGTATTTGAAAATTGAATTACATAATTGTTGTTGTATCATCGCGCTACTATTTGTATGCAAAGAATCTCGTTGCAACTGACGTTTTCGTATGAATCATTTGCATCATTATAATGTGTTAAGATTATTGCTAAGGATACTCTCGTATCCTTTTATGTATGTGTGTGTGTGTGTGTAAACGCACGTAATTGTCGACTAATAATAACTTACAAACAGTACAGGAAATTATAATACTCGGTATCACAATTTAATGCCGCACGCAACAATTTTAAATGCGAAAATGATAATTTGTCCAGTGGCGTTTATAGAATTCTTAAGTAAGTCGTTATGAATGTTGTTTAATGAAGGGCTAAAACAGTGATCTGGGGATAATTTTGAATTGTTTCTCGTCGCGTGAGTCACTCTTCCTGCGACGTGATAACGCCGGCTTCATCCTGCCAATCAAACTAAAACATTGTCCCAACAGTGCAACTAACATTTAATGTAGACCAAAATATCAATCATTATTATGTTCCTAATATGACACAAAAGTATTTATTTCAATTGTCTATTAACAATATTAAGCAATGTTATTTTTTTTTATATTATAAAATATATTTGTTGAATTACAGATTTTATCTGCGCGAGAAAATACCCGATGAACCGTGGATGGAGAACTTTTCGGTGGATCCGCAGCTGATTAAGGATTATTTTCAAAGATTTCTGTACCAACCGAAGGATCGCGAGTACCCTGACCTCTGTCAGCTGCCCGAACTAAATGAGCAGACTCTGCTGGACAATTTGAGAGCGAGATTTGCCGCTGGCTACATTTATACATATGTTGGATCAATATTGATTGCTCTTAATCCTTTTAAATTCTTTCCAATCTATAATCCAAAGTATGTGAAGCTGTATCAGAATAAGAGGATAGGATCGAGCTTACCCCCGCATATATTTGCGGTAGCCGATGCTGCGTACCATTGCATGCTGCGGGAACGAACGAATCAATGCATTGTGATCAGTGGCGAAAGTGGTTCCGGAAAGACAGAAAGCACGAATTTCCTTCTACATCATCTGACCGCACTGAGTCAGAAGGGATCCCATGGAAGCGGAGTCGAACAGACAATACTCAGTGCGGGTCCCGTGTTAGAAGCATTTGGTAATGCGAAGACGGCACACAATAACAACTCGAGTCGCTTTGGGAAGTTCATTCAAGTTAATTACAAGGAGAATGGCATGGTCCACGGTGCAGTCGTACAGAAATACTTGCTGGAAAAGTCTAGAATATGCAGTCAGGGTCGCAACGAGAGGAACTATCATGTATTCTATTATTTGTTGGCCGGTGCTTCAGATGCAGAAAGAAACCAGTTACATCTTCTCAGTGTTGACAAGTACAATTACTTGTCGAGAACTGGTTCTAGTGTAGTGCCAAGTGTTGATGAGCAGTATGAGTTTTCTAGATTGAAACAGTCCATGGAAATGGTGGGCTTCACTATGGATAAACAGCGGAGGCTGTTTGCGGTGTTGTCTGCTGTACTGCTTCTAGGTAAGTTTTATGTGTTTCACTTTTAAAGGCAATTGTTTATATTGGTGCCTCTATCTTATCTAGATCTCAAGTGACTAAAATTTAATGTAGCTAATTTAATGTCTCAATTTGTTTGCTTGTATTTTGAAATGGTTACAAAAGATTGGTTTATGATTGTTAATCTTTTGATAATTTGTTAATCTTTTGATTCAAAACTATTGCAAGAAATTTTTTTTTGAGTTTTAAGGTCTTTAAATTTTATCTTATGCAGTCTTTTAACATTAATTAATAATGCAGTCAGATATTTCATTCATTAAATCTTTAATTCTTGCCTACATATTTCAATTGGTTAGAATTTGGATAATGAACTTTTGTATGAATGCTTGCTTTACAATTTTTAGTTCTATAGTCATTATTCCTTATCTAACGATATATGTCAATCATAAAGTTGCCTCTAAAAAAGCTAAAGTTTGTTTTAATTTCTTTTACTAAAGCTAAGTTTTACTAAAGCTTTTGTAGAAGGATTAAGAAATGTTAAGTACAATATTTAAAAATATTTATACATACATATAATAAAATTTATACATACATATAACATACATATAATAAATAATATTGTATGTACGTTTGTTCGCGCTAATCTCAGAAATGGCTTAACCGATTTGAATGCGATTTTCATTGATGTGTTATAGCAAGCTTTTATTCCAATCGGTTTACAAACAAAAAATTGTGTAAATTTAAAGAATCACGTCCAACATTTTGTCTATAAAAATGCAATAAAATAACACTTGAATTGGCTGAAACTTTAGTTAACTATATATTATCATCTGTAAAACTATGATGATTGAAAGTTTATATAAAGTTAAAAATAGTTAGTTTAGGTAATTTTGAGAGTTCCAATGTAAGTTGACCTCAGATCTATATGATCTATATTAAGTAGGGTTCAGCTTAGGCTAGTGAATCATGTGGTTTCCACTGATGTGTTGTAGCAAGCTTCTGGTAATATTTAATGTATTATATATTTCATTCCAATCTGTTTACATACAGAAAAGTTACACGTTATTCCAAATACCACGCGTACATAGTTGCGGGCACAGCTAGTTTTTAATAAAACTATTACTTCACATTTAACGTAATTTTAGTTTTTTCTTTAAAGGTCGTCAGATAAGCTGACGGTCCACTCGATGGTAGGTGCTTCCTATCGCCTATCAACATAAAAGAACAGATGATATAAGGATTATGGATTTGTTTAATGATAAGTTTTTTATTCGCACATATAAGAGTGGTTTAGTAGTCATCTCGCACGATTTTATTTCGCACGAAATGTGCGAAACGCCAACTTTAAAAATAAATATTTTTAGTAGTCATTTCGCACACAAATTATTTCCTTGCATGCGACACGAACCTTCAGCAAAATTGTAGTAGGCGATCGGCATACATTATATTTTACTTAAGAAACTTCAAATAAAAGTACAGTACCATACAAAAGTGATACCTATGAGGAGTATTAATAGTATATTTTTAATGAAGTAAAGGCACACAAATAAATGACAAATATCTTTATTAAAAATTTAAAAACTGTAATCAAAATGCCTTAATGTATTTTATATTAGTTGTGGCAAGAAACAACACTCGCCAAAATTCATGAATTTTGCATTGCCTTAATTTTTACAGTCTGCATTCCGCATGCTCTTCACTAAAAAGGCCAATAATAAAAATCAACACAGCAATTGTATAATTGTACAAATTACAGCTGTTCTGTCTAATCTTGTAACCTATTGTTCATTAAAAGTATTTATTGTACAATGATAACGCAACTTCGATAAAATTTCACAATCAATTTGTCTCTACTTGTTTGTTTTTTAAAATTTAATGATAATGTTTTATTGATTGATTATAGTACTTATGCTAATATGGCAGAAAAAATAGGTTTAAAAAGAAGTCACTTATTTGTTGGTCAATCATACCAATCTCATGATCAAAACTTTTTGCAGTGTCTTGACTTTATCCCATAAAAGACCTCTGTGAATTCATGAATTTGAAAGATATGTTAATTGTATTGCAATATATTACAGGTAATGTGGAGTTTCAACCTCAACGTAAATCATATCATCACGACGAAGCAGTGGGTGTGAAGAATCCAGAGATAGTGGCTTTGATATCAACACTGCTAAGGGTTAAACAGGAAACATTGCTGGCTGCACTAACCTCCAAGCGAGCCAGAGCTTCCGGGGAAACGCTTGTTATTAATTACAGGTATTAATATATAACATGATTATTTATCAATCAGAACCAAAATCGAATATTTGTCTCTTAAGCCATTCGAGTTATTAGCCATATTTATATTATATATACATGCATATAGTTACAATAATATTTTTTATAATAAAAAACCTACGAAATACCAGTTCATGAGTGTCAGATAAATAAATTGCGAAGATGCACACTAGACACAAAGATAGGTTAGAAAAATTTTCCTTGGATGTAAAACCCTTACTTTTGTTAGGTTACTAATGACAATGATAAAACAATAAAATCTTAATAGTAGAATGTAGGTTTTCTCGGCCGGTATCCATATGAGTTGTAGGTTCCGGGATGATGGCCCAGGTCTGTTGGAAATTCTTCCAAACGTTTCGTCAACAACTGCGGTTGACATCCTCAGTGGTGTAGTCCGTATTAGCAGAAAAAGTACATCACATCACTGCACCGCAATGCATCAAACTGTGACACACTGCACTGCAGTTCACTTCTGCACTTTTCGACTTCTCGAGCGAGACTGATTCGTCGACTGGAATGTTTCTATATTTAAATCCCCACCCTGTGGTTGAATGGTTGAATCCCCAACTCAATAAGATCTTAATTTAGTAACATCTAGCTAGGCTATTTTACTTTGTTAAACTGATGCATATGTAAGTAATCTAACAAATTGGTCAAGTGGAACATGATTGCCTTAGCACTCTAACTCAGGGGTTTGATTTCTGTCAGGGCCAATTTTGCAAATGGACTTTTCGAAATTGGCTCTGGTCTGTGCTGCGTTTCGTCCTTGTCCATTTTGTGGTAATTCCATAGCACAAGCCTAATAGTGCTTACTTTTGGGAGCTACGCAATTACAGTTACTATTAAAAAAAATGCAATTGACAGATTTTAGGAAAATATTGCAAATTGTTCATTATACTATAATACACTTGCAATTTGATTCATTCTTTGTGAATTGGTTTATTTTCTATGAAAATTACAATCAAAGTTTAAATGATAAATAAGACCGCAAAAAAAATACATGTGTGTCACGTGATATCAATATGTCACTTGCTTGCAAACATTCGTCAAATCGTAGTACGCTCATGTACTGTACTAAGCATCGACTGTAAACAAAGCAAATGACGCAACTCTATGTGCCACCAATCGCGTGCGTTTTTAATCACGTGGTCAAACATGAAAATTTAATTATTTTAATAATGATTTCTTATGAAAATTGTACCTATTTTTAAATACTGTGTTAGTTAATTTGGTTTAAAAATGTATTTACAGTTAGTCCAGTGAGAATTTGTTTCATATTTTACGTGTGGGGTGAGTCAATCTGCCGTGTAAGGGCGAAAATCAACTATTTATTTCCACAAACCAGAATGACTTCCAACAGGGCTAAACGAAAGGTCCGATAAACCGTTAAACTTGCCAAGAGTCGTCAATGAGTTTTTGCGTATTTTCCCTTCTTTATAATATATACTTTCACCACTATACTGCAACATTTACTAATATATGAAAATCGTTTGTCCTGGCTGATTATTCTATAACGTAAGCTGGGAAAGGATTTTCGTAAATTTTAACTCCATGCGAAGCCTGGGGTGTTTGCTAGTCCTACGCTGCACTTACTGGTTCGTGGCCTCCATTCGAAAACCTTCTG
Source organism: Bembecia ichneumoniformis (assembly GCA_910589475.2). Taxonomy (NCBI): domain Eukaryota; kingdom Metazoa; phylum Arthropoda; class Insecta; order Lepidoptera; family Sesiidae; genus Bembecia; species Bembecia ichneumoniformis. Next base: position 10,916,930 of record OU342533.1, on the reverse strand, counting down.
GCCCCAGTGACCATTGGCACTCCGTACATGTTTTCCTGCCCATTGCCACTTCAACTTACTAATCCACCGGATTATGTCCGATAACTTTCGTTCTTCTACGGATCTCCTCATTCCTGATTCGATCTCACAGTGTAACCCCAACAGTGTGTGTCCCTCTCCATAGCTTGTTGAGCTACATTGAGCTTTCTTACGAGACCCATTATAGTTAGAGAGCACACATTGGTTGAAAATTTTTGTTTCAAGACACTGAGGAATTTTGGACGAGAAGATGTCTTCCTAAACAGTGCCTAATGTTGAATATAGCTAATTGATATTTACTGTCTCATAATAACAATGTTGCATACATTTTATTACAGACTACCGGAGGCAATAGCGACTCGTGATGCGATGGCCAAGTGTTTGTATGGTGCTCTGTTCGATTGGATAGTGATGCAAGTCAATCACGCATTGCTCTCTAAAAAGGACACCCTTAGGGAGCACCAAGGACACAGCATAGGTATGCCTTATCACCTCTTTAATTTCTTCTTAAAATGACATGAGTGGTTTTTGGCACTTAATACCCTTCTGTGTTATTATACACATGTTGCATACACATTGTAAAGGATAAAAAAAGGACTCCTTCCAGAAAAAAGTACTGTTTTTGAGAGATCATCTAAAAATAAAAATGAAAAAGTCAATGTGTGACAGAATAAATATTAAATTCAATAAATTGAATTAAACACCTAAGAAAAAGGGGCGCTAACGAAGTCGCGGGTAAAAACTAGATATCCAATACTTTAGAAAGAAATTTAAGATTTTTTAGTGGTCAATTATATGTATTTCGAGTCTTGTCACCCTACTAGCTATTAATTAGTTTTTGAATACTCTAGCAACATTATGTGGAGGCATCTAGATTTTTTTTACATTTAATGGGTATATCAGTTCATTTTTCTTTCTTTCTTGAAACTGTTAAAAATTTACACATTTTTGAACTTATTAGATGGTAGTGGAATGTTGTTTTGCCAACATCATAATTATTTCCAAGTATGTCATATCTATGGATGAATCAATTCGCAGTAAAAAATTTAAAATTAATAGTCTGTCATTTGACTTGTAGCATTGATACTTGGATGCTATAATTTATAATTTCAAAACATTATTATTTAATTAAATATACAAGGAAAACTATAATGTTTCTTGTTTTGAATGCTACATTATTTATTTTTAAAAGGATATTTTTTCATTGCAATACAGAAGGTTGATCAAATCTTCTAAGAAAATGGTCCTTTGACGCCCTTTGCTTTTTATTAAGTTTATATTTAAAAATTACTCACAATTTTTATTTTGTTAAAAATGTGTAACATAATCATTTGAAAGTTTTATCGCAGAGCCTAATATGTCACATACTCTGAGATGAATAACTCAATTTAGAACCTAATTATAACCTAATTAGAACCTATAAATAAAATATATTTTTTGTTTTATTTCCCCAATAGATAACTTCGGTTCCTAGACAAGTCTGTCTATACATATAATAAAACAAAGTCCCCCCGTTGCGTCTGTTTTGTATGTTCACGATAATCTTAAAAAATCTATAGGTGTGTGATTTGTTGATATTTCGTTCCCGAGGGTTTGCAAATTAGAGCATAATGCACAGGTATATCACCAAGCAGTTCTACCCAAATCCGTTAGATGTCGCCGCTTCACCTAATTCTATTGTAGTATAATTTAAGCACCAGTTAGTTAAAATATTTTTGGATTATTTGTTTACCTACTACAACTTTATTATTTTATTAACACTGCTCTTCTCCATGTAATAAATTAATTTAATTTTTAATGATCAATTCGCGTTAAGAATGCAGTGAGTCATCGTTGTCCATCAGCCTTGCCACGCCCCCTAACCAATCAGGTCGCTCGAAAATTAGAAAGTCAAGTTCACAATGACTAGTTGAAGGCAAACCTATGAGCGAAACGGTTGTATCGTTTGTGCGTTACCATCAATTTAAAAATTTAAAAAATGAATATCTCACCCATTCGTAAGAATGAAAGTGGCGTCATAATTCATAGTGGAGAAAGACGAGTAATTTACAATGTTTTTAAATACTTTAAACAGTGTGAATGTGGAGAGTACAGTACTAAAAACAGCAACTGCATGCGTTGTGTCCGACAGAACAGTTTATAAAATTATTAGTGAACAAAAGGAAACTAACACATTAAAATCGCCAGTGAAAATTTTTATGCATTAAACTTAACCTTTTAAAATGTATGCGTAATTCTGTTGATTTTTAACTCCACTGTGAATACACCTTTACCCTACCGTTGCACTGATGACTCACTGCATTCTTAACGCAAATAGACTATAATTTGAGACTAGGGTAGAAGAATTGACAACTAGTAAAGACGCTTTTGTGCATTTTACAGGTGTCCTTGACATATTTGGCTTTGAGGACTTTGGTCTGAATAACAGTTTTGAACAGCTCTGCATCAACTATGCAAACGAACACCTGCAGTACTATTTCAACCAACACGTTTTCAAATATGAACAAGAAGAATACAGAAGAGAAGGCATCCGGTGGACTGATATCGGCTTTTCAGATAATACAGGCTGTTTACAGTTAATCGAAGGCAAGCCTGGGGGTTTGTTGTGCGTTCTGGACGACCAATGCAAGTGAGTTGACTTTTTAGATTTTTTTGTGAGATGGGCAGGTTGACGGTCCACTTCATGGTTGGTGACTACACAAGGAACACCTGAAGTGTGCAAGTTCGTTGCCGAGACTATAGGATAATCTTAACCTAGGGGTGTAAGGAACAGAACTTACTATAGTAAATAGAAATGTTAATATTAGTGTTTTCTTAGAGAAGTAATATGTCGCAGCTTTGTTCTATCTCCATTTTATTCATTCGCACACACAAAAATAAACAATAGCGTAAAGACGCAATTACGCACAGAACTAATTATACAAGGTTACAGGGAAAGTCATTATTATTCAGGTCATTTCTGATGGATTTGATTATGTAATATAGTGTCCGAAACTTAACCGTTTTGGTGAAATTTTTTAAGTGTTTTTAACTTTATTTTAAACATAAAAGCGCTTCAGCTTTTTCTTAATGTATGGAAATTATTCTGCAAATGACTTTAAAAACTTTGATGTCTCTTTAGCTATTCAAAAGTGCATTAGCTCTTTAGCTATTCAAAAGTAGCTCTTTAGCTATTGGCAAAACAGTTAACAGAGGGTACATTTTATTTTTAAGTAAAAATAGCGAAAATACGTAAAAAAAATAAAAAAAGATCGCAATTATAATTCATGTTCGACATAGCCGCCGTTATTTCTAACACAAGTCCTCATTCTTTTTCTTTATTATTCTTCGCGACAGAAGTTCGCAGGTTATCTGGAATATTTTGATAATTATTGGTTTTTATCGTATTTTAATTAAAAACACTGATGTTACTAAATGATCAATTACTTTTTCCTGGAGAGTTTACACATTTTGATATGCTACAGTAGCCCATCTTAACACGACGGTGCTGGTGGTTCGTTGCTGACTGAACAGGAAAGACGAACATGTGGCTTTTTAGTCAGATGGGTTTTTTGCACTTTTGCCTCTATTTTAAGTTCTGTGGGTTAAGGTTACTAACAGTGAGTTATTCTATTGTTGATATGGTAGGGAATAGACTCACACATTACCTATATAAATGTTCTGTTGCAGCTTCTAAAAGATGATGTCACCTAATCTCTGTTTGTTTCTTTTGCCTTCTTCTAGGATTATTGTGACACTTGTAATAATATCTTCTTCAACATTAATGTATCGCTTTTGTCTATGTGTAAACGTTTTAATGGGTTTGTTTGTTATCTTTATTTTATTTAGCATTATTATGTTAAATAACCCATCTTATGCCCCTACCTATATTTTCCATTATCTGTAAGGTGGGAAGAAAATGCCTGTAGTCACTTATGGTTTCTTTTTTCATAATTAACATTTTCGCAATGATTATTAGTGACCTAACGCGGGTATACTATATCTTTTTAATAGTTTCCCGTGGGCATCGAACGACACATTGTTGCAAAAATTTAATTCTGTGCACGAAGACAATCCCTTCTACGAGAAGCCACAGAGGCGGGAACCTGCGTTTGTGGTGAGACATTATGCTGGCAGAGTTAAGTATCAGGTATGCAATCAATTTCTGTATTTATTGTTTTGTAACGACTCGCTTTATCGATAGTGACGTGCATGGTTGCCTTTGGCCAGTTTAATCCACGTAAGACCCTTCCAAAAATTTGGACAAACTTGATTACAAAACATCAACCTCGTTTCATTGTTTTTAAATTTAATTTGATTGTATTTCTTCTTAAAAATCTTCCACAAGAAATTATCATGTAGCATAAAAGAACGGTAGAACAAATGACTGACAGTACATGCCGAGATATCTCGAGCCAGGCCATCTCCTTGGTTTCACTCATAGGGATGATAAAAACTACTCGTATATTATATGAATTCCAAAATGCTTTTCCGAATTATTTATCCTGTAACTGTTTTCTTGTAATTTTACAGGATTGTCAAATTGTAATTTAAAAAAGAGAAACATTGTTTTTAAATGAAATTGCTTTCAATGTAACTTATATATAAAAACGTGAGGAAAAAATATTAATAATGTATACTTAATTTAGTACTTAATAAAGATGTTAACGGTTTTATTGTAATTTTTTTTACCTATTTTACATTTGTGGACGCAGGTTACAAATATGCGAGAGAAGAATCTAGATCTTATGCGTCAAGACATAGTGAGTGTGCTTAAGAACTCTTCGCTTGCCTTCGTTCGGGAGTTGGTGGGTGTTGATCCAGTAGCTGTCTTCCGCTGGGCCATAGTTCGAGCTTTCTTCAGGTAACTTTTCTATTTTCTATGCAAATCAGATTCTTGCCACATTTCTCTAAAGCCGCCTGACTATTGTTGCTTTGCTCGGATTACTTTTTATTACCTAACAAAAAGCAAAAGTAAACTTTTTTCTATGTATTAACTTTTGTTTACAGGCTTAAAATAAACAATTACTTATAATTAGTTAATTCTGTACACTATAATTGCTAATAGATTTTGTCGTTTTGAGTTTGAGTATTCAGCCTCTCTGTAAACCTGTTCATAGGTCTGTTGGCTATGGTGGCCAACGACCACTAGAAAGCTTTTAAGAAGGGCGTAGCTCCAGCCGTATCGATTATATGGAAGGCCCAGGCTACAGGGGTCCTGACGTGTTTAAATAAAAATTCGTAAAAAGTTATCCACAATCTCACTTACACTTACATTTTAAAGTTAGGGCTTAACATACGGCCTGCAAGTTTAGCGTTTAAAGAGTTTTAAAAATGTGAGCTTTTGTAAAAAATCTTTTACCCTGCATTTGATACCGGATCCATCTATGGCAAATTGAATCTATGCTCCCACTATTTAACATTAAATGGATACCTTGAAACATTCGAACTTATAATGAGAATTTCCGACCTATTCACAGAGGTTATTTCGCATTTCTCGAGGCGGGCAGGAGACATCGTGTTAGCAGAGTGGACGGCGCGTCTAGAGTGCCACGACCTTCCATACATGCGCCTAACGACTCCATTATAAGGTCAGATGCGATACGTTGCATATCTATGTACACTGTGCATTTAAATGGAAAAATATACGACTAACTTTGTATATTATTCGACCTCTTTTAACACGAGGCATGGATTAAAACTTGAGATGAAAATGTGATATATCATTATGTAATTGGTTGGTTTAAAAGTTTGTGCGGTTTTGTCAGTTTTATGAGATTTGTTTTTCTATTAAACCTTTTAGCGCGCTTTTTAGAACATGTTTCTAATTATTGTTCTAATTGTTTCTTTATTTGAAGAAACATTGAAAGGCAGAATATACTTGATGAAAGTTATTGTGTGATGTATACAACAGCTTTATTAACAACTAGCTGTGCCCGCGACTTCGTAGTCGTGGTACTCAGAATGATGTCCAGTCATAGTTTTACAAACTACAGTTAACAAAAGTTTCAGCTAAATCGACCGAAGCGCGTTTCTGAAATATAGCTTTTATCTGAATATACAATTAACTTTTATGTTTGTAAACTGATTGGAATGAAAAAAACACTGAATATTACTGAAATTCTGAGATTAGCGTACCCAAACACAGACAAACAGACGAAAATTCTGAAAACATTATTTTTGAAACGGTTTGTTTACGATTTTATTATATGTATTGAAGAATGTATAACAAAAAGACACCGCACAGACTGTTTGGCTAAACCAATATTATACGAAGCTTATGCGAGAGTTTGTGTGACGTAATGAATTGTCTTATTGCTCAGCCAACTGGTGACAGTATCGTCAATCAATCTCGCAATCAACCGAATTGCGTAAGTCACCGATTGTATGGCATGCTTGTATTGTTCTATGTGCACTCAATGCATGCACACGTTTTTGATTTCCGTCACCGGTTCACCGCTGTAACTGCTAAAGAGGCAGCATATGGACAAGCATTTGAAAAGACATCGGTTATCCAATCGTACATTTTAAAGCTCTTCATGGATTGCCTTGAGGTTTACATACAACTTGTGAGTTACATAGTACTAGCGACTCATACTAGTAAGTAGCATATACTACTTACTAGTTATATTACTATAGTAGACGCATTATCAACTGAGTCGTCGAGAAATAAACCTCAATGGTGAAAGGAATGTCAACGAAATGCAGATTGCTATCTATAAGTGGGTACGAAAACCGGCCGTGTGGACAGATTCGATATAATCGACTAGCAAATTTTGGAAAACTAATGATGTACTCGAACTTTACTACCTAATGCTATACTTTTTTGTTATGTACATTTTTTCCATAAAGCCAGTCCATGTATCAGGGAAAAATTATTTGTCAACTAATAACTGTTAGTTGACAAACAAACGTCTTAAAGAACATCAAGGAGTGGACTTGTGTTGTAACCGATGTCTTTTTAAATCTACACATGATTTTTCTTTATTTTTCTCACTATTAGCGTATTCACGACTATTAATTAGACAGTTTCAAAAAGTAACGTACAGGGATAATCGCACTTCGTGCATGCGTCTCACAAATCTTTGAGTTTCGTTTTTTTGTTTCTTTTGAATAATTTATGTTGTCCTCATTTCCTTTCTCACCCGACCTACGGACCTTATTAACCGCGAGCAGAACGCCGCACCGAACGCCCGGTAAGGTGACGGCGGCATCGGGCCGGACTCACGCCGACGCTAAACAGAGAGAGACTTCGAGCGCCACTCGCGTCGGTGGGAAAGGGACAAAAAATTACAGAATCGCCGAGACGCGCACCCGCAGAGTCGAACGCGAGACGTTCGACGACACGGACGTAATGCAGCGCGCCAGCCAGATCGTCATGTATGTGCGACACAAACAAGACTATGCCAATCAAAAGCTCTCTCTCTTTCGCACTTCTGCATTCATCAAACAAACAAACCACGCCAATGGAATGTGTTCACAAATGACACTAATAAATTATTAAAGTTCGGCTTCGGGATTCTGCTGAGTCAATTTTTTTTTCATATTTCACATGTATGCTTATTGGAATTATTTTTAATACTGAATTATTGGGCTATAAAATAGTGAACCTTAATGGTTTAGTCATATGATCGATATTCTATTTACGCCACCAGCTTCAATGTACTTTCACACAAATACTATTTTTATTAAAAAAAAAATGCTCATTCCAATAAGTTTTCTTTGAATTTTGTTTGATGAATTTCCATTCTTTCGGTTGTGGATGTCTCTTGTCAGGTGTTGGTTGTGGGGGTGTTTATTTTTCTTGCAATTTCTTTTTTGTTTTGTTTGTTTTATGTGTTATTACAATATTTACACGGCACTCTCCTGGCTATGAAATCACTATGGTATTTTTTTTAATATTTAATTTTGATAAAATTTATAATAATATAGACTCATTTTCTTTCTGTGGTGTATTTGCACATTTACATTTAAAATATTTAAGTCGGCTTAATGAGTATCGCTTTTAAATCTGTAAAATAGGCAAGGTATTCATAGTGAGCATGTTAATTCAATAATTTTTGAATAGTCTCCAGCAAAAGAAAGCGATTGGTGCCGCACAACAATCAATGTAGTATACACTAATAAGGGCTTTATAGTTCTTAGACAAGGAATGAAACTCTTGTTAATCGAGATAATTGAGGAATTGAAATTGGGTCGATTAGCGAATGTGACATTCTCTTAGAGCACAGATTTCTAAACAATAGCAGACACAACATTATTGTTTATAACTTGTTTTTATTTATCTTTTAATCGAAATTCATTATTGTCTTAAACAAACTTAAAAATATATATAAAAAGATGACTAAATATAAATCTTTTCATGTCATCCATGGATAACACTCCATAACTCATAGTGTGCTCTCTGTGCATGCTTAACTATTACGTTCTAATCGATTTTATGTTTTGTCTGCCACTGTAAATCTGTGGCCAGAGGCTTAAAGGTTCTGTTGTCGTTCACGTAGCCTTGCTCGAAACCCAAGTAAATGTATATTGGCTTGACGGACTTTAACAGGAAGAACAAGTCGTTTCGTCCCCGGGAACGCGCCAAGAAAGGCCTGAAGAACCTGCAAAGCGTAAAGACACTTGCGGGACGAACAGCAGCCCCTGCTGGTAAACGGAAACAGCCGCTAACTGTGGCCGCGCAATTTCAACACTCGCTGGCAGCCCTCATGGAGACATTGAACCAGGCCAACCCGTTTTTTATCAGGTGAATTTATTATCGTAATTTTTCATTTCAAAAAGGGCTTCAGTCCATTAAACAACACTTTCTGGGAACAACAAAAATATGTATGCTGTAAAAAAAGTGTGGTACAGATGAAACTGAATAAAGTATATATACAATATTTAAGACATACATACATTTAAAAAAAATTAATTCACTTATTTATTAAGATGATGTAGGAAAGTAATTTTAAAATAAAAAGTAACTCGGGCCCTTTTCCAAATGACAGGTTCAATTGTTTTTTAGATAATATTTGTCTACCAGTTGGAATGTGGTTTCGAATCCCGGTTGGAATTAGACCTTGTAGTATTTCCGATTTAATGTATATATTTACATTAGAAATGATAACTCGCTGTAACAATAAAACGAAAATGTTGCTGGAAAATCTGCAAGAGGAATATATTATATAGCTCATTTTTTTTATGTTAAGATCGGCAGACAGGCTGACGGTCCACTTGATGGTAGGTGGCTACCGTCGCCTATGACACAAGCAACGTCAAAGTTGCTGCAAGTGCGCTGCCGACTATATATTTGCACATGGCCTGTACCCAGAATTGGAGTATATTATGGAGTAATTTATACTTCCTGATTCAAAGCTCAACGTCAAGAGTGACGCTGGTGACATTAAAATGAATTCATCATATAGTTGTCATAATATAAAACCTATTACATCATACAAGAGCAATTTAATGTATTTTAGCGTCTTTTTTTATAATATTGATACGTAAGTATCTGAATGCCCGTGTCTGTTTCTCCGCTAATTTTGTTTTAAACCACCAGGACAGACATAGATGCCTATAATCTTTACATAATATATAACAAAGTCCCCCCCACCGCGTCTGTATGTATGTTCGCGATAATCTCTAAAACTATTAAACGGATTTTCATGCGGTTTTTATCTATCAACAGAATGATTCCTGAGGAATCTATAGGTGTATAATTCATTAAGGTTTTATTTTAGGTTCCCGAGGGTTTGCAAATGGAGCATACTATATGCATATAAAATATATGCACAGGTGTTATACACCCAAGAAACAAGCAGTTCTATCCAAATATACAACGTGTCCCAAAATTCAACGATAAGCGGGCACCAAAAAAATCTTGTGTTTTTTTAAATGACAAGATAAAAATGTGAAATCCTTAGAAAATTGACACCCCTTATGTCGATTAAAAAATGTCGCCGCTTCACCTAATTCTATAGTACTGTAATAGATGGCGCCATCAATAGTGTTTTATTTTTCAACGCAGAGAAAGTCACGGGCACTTCATATGGATTATTTAGACCTCGAAGTCAGATGCTCTTGTTTCAAACTATACTATAGCTAGTCAATTGACCTATCCACAGATGTATAAAGTCGAACAGTGACAAAGTGCCAAGTGTATTCGACGAGGAGACGGTACAGCGTCAGCTGCGGTACACGGGCATGTTGGAGACAGTGCGCATTCGTCAAGCGGGCTACAATGTGCGGCTTACCTATGAAGAGTTCATACAATTGTACAGAATACTACTGCCCAAGGGGCTGCTCAGTTCTCAGTCCGACGTCAGACACTTCCTCGCTACCCTCAATCTGGACAGAGACAACTACCAGCTCGGTGAGATCTTTTGGTTTTTTAACTATTATGAAAACTAGCCGATGTCCGCGACTTTGTTCGCGTGGACTACATTTTAAGAAATTAATGTATAATTTTATGAACATTATTGTTATTTTCATAGGGATCTCTTTTTTTTTTAATGAAATACATTCCATGTTACAATGTAGCTTTCTATAGGAAAAGTTTCTTTTTTAAATCAACTGATTTAACTAGTACTGAGTAATAACTCAGATTTAACTGAGTACTGAACTTAACTAACTCGCGAAAACTGAACTTAACTAAGTAAGCAGTTCGTTTTTGAGTTTATCCATTACAAACAAACATACAAAAAATCTAATATTTTCTCTTTATAATATTAGTATAGATTAAGGGTCTGGGAGCACAATTAGAATACAGTTTATCTGAAGCCTCAGGCAATTTCGTTTCCATTTTTCACCTTGCAGGAATCGAAACATGGTCCCTCTAGCCAGGATTTAGTGACCTAATTTAATTTGGTTTTTTAATTGCAGGTGCAACCAAGATTTATATGCGTGAGAGTGAACAAACGAAATTGGAGTATCGGCTGCACCAACAAATAATGGCGTCGATCATCACCATACAGAGGTGGTTCCGTGCCGTTCTTGAAAGGAGACGCTTCCTGGCGTTGCGCCGGGCTTCGCACGTGATACAGACCTACTGCAGGTATTTAACAAACTTAACATTGCCAGTGAGGGCCTGACGTTAAGAGTCTCTTCTCAGTACTTTTATCTGTGGTGAAAAGTTATCTTTGTCAAACGGGAGCAAAGTTATTTATTGCTTGTGTCCTTTAATTCCTCATGATTCCCTGAATATGCTCATTACTGATAACAAAAACAAAATTTTCTCTCTTGTTGCAGAAATTGCTTTTTCCACTAGTGTGATACTGATATACTGTTCTTAAAACATTATTTTCACTATAGGACTATTTTCGAGCGACTATATTAATTTTTTTTCTGCAGACAATGGATACAGAGTCGTCAAGAAGCCGCTGTAAGGGTACAAGCCTGGTTTAGAGGTAGTCGCGTCCGGCGCTGGTATATACGTTTCAGAGACAGCGCCATTGCATTCCAGGCCATAGCGAGGGGCTATCTACTCAGAAAGACCTTACCCACACTACGGGGTAAGGTGGCATTACACGCCAACAACTCTAAGGTCAGTCCTCTATGTGATATCATGTGCGCTTGATGTGTATTGAACATTCATTGTGGACCTATCTCTAAAGTTGGGGGTGTATTACTTTGAATTCCAATTAATCGAGTCTATTAATAAAATAATATCCATTATATCTTTCAAAGTTATTTTTGTTAGCTCGTTGGAATCGCGCTGTTATCGTAATACACCACCTAAACCTCATGTAGTATTTCATGTAAAATTGTCGGATGCATTTGATAAAATATTAAATTGAAGTTACACTTTTTTGATACCACGTCACTTAAGTAAAGATGTGTTTAGTCCACAATTCTATTATGTAATACCAGTTGTCCTATACATGCGCATGTAAAGTAATGGTAACTTTATATTTCCTAGTTATAATTCCACTGAGTAATTTGACGTTAACATTTTATTAAAAAAAAAGTGATAAATCAATTGTTATATTACAATAATGTTGTTGGAACAATACTTTTTAAATATTTATAAAAATTTAAAAAAGTTTATAAATATAGATAAATAATATTTACAAGAAAACATTACGTTCAATTTGCAGTGTAATCATAAAATTATAAACCTAAACTGCAACTCAATAGCCGCGTCCACACCAGCCGCACGGGCTCGCGAGGCAGCCTCGCGGTTTTGGCTCGTGAACCAACAATGGCTCGCGCGGTAGCCTCAAGTAAATACTAATACACCGAGACTGCCCTCGCGAGGCAGGCTGAGCCAGAAGCTTTCGAACATTCAGAAATAGACGGCCATGTATTGTTAAAAAAAGAAAAAAAGGCACGTTTTAAAGCAAGACCAAGACTTTGGTGAATTAAAAAACATTATAAACTTTGCAATCAATACGCCAATATTTGGAAATTAGCCTGCGAGCTAAAACAGCAGCGTCCCCACCGCACGCACAGAGCACACCGAGACACCTTTGAGCACGATCAATTTACTGACAACGCATGGCTCGGGCCCGAGGCACGCTCAACCGAGCCAATGTTCGCCCGAGGCACGGCCATACCTACCGAACATTTGATTCGCGAGCCCGCGCGACGGTTGAACGCAGCTAATGGATAATTTTAAAAATCACGTGTGAATTTTATGAATGAATACGACACAAGTTTTCCCCCAATGCATTTGTTGTTTTAACGAGTAGTGTGTATCAGCGCGTACGATCAGATTAACAATATTAACACGATCATAAATAAAGTGTTGTAGAGCACACGCCCACAAACTCAGTGTAAATACAGTCCATGGTACGTGTTGTGTTGACAGCATGACAGTGCAGCCAATGATCAGCCATACACTGCGCCAGATTACGACGACGATACACTCACTGAGAACTTTAGGGACTTCCTCAAAACTAAGCTGTAAGTACACCATATTAACATTCCCATGACTACGGTGTTTTTTTTCTTTATTACCAACACCTCCCAGACCTTCTCTACAGAGCTCTCGTGTAACACTGTTAAATTGTTGACACTTTTGAGTGTCGTCGAAGTAGCGTAAATTGGAATTATGAACATAAGTAATGTAAATAGGAAATCTTTTTCGGGAATCAAGGATGAAAAGTTTTGCGAATTAAATATGTGTATTTAAATATATATTGAATATACGTATTTATTTAAATGTATGTTTAATTAGCACCAGATTGCCTAAGGGGATTTTACACCCAAAAAGTTGCACATTTTATTTTAAGTACTAGATAGGTGAACTCAAGTCGAACAATGAGGTTCCCAAACTAGTTTATTAAGTAACATTATTTCTAGGTGATGCTGGAATTATTTGACCTGTGAGATTACTTGTTTACTAAATAAATAATAAATTGATAGTAATAGTAAAAACAGTAATGCAAAAGTGTCAGAAATCGAAATATGGCATCTTGTACAAAGTCAAAGTCAAAATATTTATTTATCAATTAGGTTTCTCCAAGAAACTGTTATGATCGTCATTTACCAGTTAAATTTAAATTTACCATTTACCAGGGTTTCGGAAAAAAGCCAAGATGGCGATCCTGAGAAGAAACCCCGAAAGAAACTCAGTATACTATTCTTTTTGTCATCTTTAAAAAATATAAAAATTACAACAAATATAATTATACACTTAATACTTAAAGTACATATACAATACTAAACATAGTATGAGCTCCGAATCCAGGCTTTAATTCCAGGCTTCAGTAACCTTATAATAGCCTTTCGAGAGGAGTTTGGTTTTAATGACATCTTTAAATTTATTTATAGATAAGGCTCTGATCATCTCTGGCAGTTTATTATAAAACCGTATACACTGACCCATAAAAGAATTACTTATCTTGTGGAGTCGCGTCTTATGTAAATCTAAATTATTTTTAAACCTAGTACCTATATTGTGTACATCACATTTTTTATTAAATTGACTAATATTTTTATGCGCGTAAATTAAATTTTCATAAATATACTGACATGTAACAGTTAAAATCTTAATTTCTTTGAACTTTTCTCTGAGGGAAGACTGCGGATCTAGTTGATAGATTGCTCTAATGGCCTTTTTTTGTAAAATGAAAATAGTATTTATGTCCGCAGCGCCACCCCAAAGAAGGATCCCATAACTCATTACACTGTGAAAGCAACTAAAATAGACAATCCTAGCTGTTTCGACATTCGTTAGGCGTCGAATCTGCTTAACTGCATAAACCACAGAGTTATACTTAGTTTCTCAATATGTGGAGCCCATTGTAATTTAGAATCTACGGTAATGCCTAAAAATACTGTCGATTCCACGGGCTCCAATTTCTCACTACCCAAAATCACATTCGTTCCAATATTTTTAACATTCGGGGTACTGAATTTAACAAGTTTAGTTTTCGTGGCATTTAAAAGGAGATTATTAACACTAAACCAATGCACTACGTTAGAAAGTACATGATTTACCTCATTATAGCACCCAAGTTGCCTTTTAACCTTAAATATTAATGATGTGTCATCAGCAAACAATACAATATTGTGTTAACTCACAGAATGAGGTAAATCATTAATATAAACTAGGAATAAAAACGGACCGAGAATCGATCCATGAGGGACGCCCATTTTAACTAGAGAACCCAGAGATTTCCTACCATTAACATCAACCTTCTGAATTCTATGGCTGAGATAAGAAGTCAGAAGATCGAGAGCCTTATTCTTAATTCCATAGTGCACAATTTCCTTATTAAAGTGTCGTGCTGGACACAGTCAAAGGCTTTGGACAAATCGCAAAAAATACCAAGAGCATCCTGCGAGTTTTCCCATGCCTCAAATATATTTTTCAATAGTTCAACACCTGCGTCCGTAGTAGAACGCCCCTTAGTGAAACCAAACTGTTTATTTAAAAGTAAATTATGATCATTGAAATGTTTAAGCAATTGACTCAAAATAATTTTTTCAAAAATTTTACTAAGGGTCGGAAGTATTGAAATCGGTCTATAATTAGCGGGATTAGTTGCATCATTCGATTTAAATAAAGGCACAACATATTTTTACATGAATAGATTTTGCCATGTAACAGACTTTTTTAAACAATTTTGAATATTTTTTTACATATTCTCTAAACTCTGGATTATGATTATATTGTTTCTGACCATACAACTCATAAAGCCTATTTCTATTTGTGTAGATGCCATGAGTTGCCCACTCATTAAATGCCATAAAATTGCTAATTAAATGAGATTTTTTGGTAAAGACTTTACTAAATTCATCACTAATTAATTTAAATTATGAAAGCCATACATTTCATTAAGACTATCATGATAAGGCAATCCAGGTAATTTATTATTTAAGTTAGTCCTAAATTTTTGAATGCGATTTTGAGTAATTGGAATAAAATTAACGTGTTTTCTTTGAGACTGACTTATATTTGAATGTAATGACAAACAAACCACAGTGGTCAGAGTCTAGTACATTCAGGACTGATTTGTTATAAGATTTTACATTACAAAATATGTTATCAAACAATTGCATCTAAATTATCAATAATACTCTAATCTTGTATCCATATAAAATTTATAGTTTTTATAGGATAGTTTTTTTAGACACCAACCTCGTCACATCTAATTATTAATATAATTTATGTTTTTCGTGAAAACTGATTTCATTAAAAAAAGTCAACATCAAATTAAAAGTCGCCTGACTGAGACGAGACTTATGATACCACCAACAAATTAAATGTAGTTTTAAAATGTATTTTTTAGAACGGAATACTTACAAGAAACAACGGATAAGAAGAGGCAACTACGAGCCACGATGTCACTACCCATTGGCAGGTTAGTTTAGAAAATGTTGAAATTAGTTAGTTGCAGTTGTTGTGAACTTGTCACTGAACTTTATCATCATCATCATCAGCCTTTGCCTCTCGACTGCTGGATGTAGGCCTCTCCCAAGCCTCGCCAACAACGTACGGTCTTCTGTCACGGTTGATTCTCAATGCTCTATATTAGTGTATTGAAGCTGTGTATGAACCTATCATGTAGTTATATTTAACGACAAATCTGGTTATATTTGATCAGTGAATATATGTAGTATAAAATCACATGATATTTTATTTTGAAATTATCAACTCATTATAAACAATTTACCTCGAACATAATCAAAATTGATCAAGACGATCAATTCTTCTTGGGGTCTATTGGGAAGTCTACCTATTTGAAAGTCAATATAAAAACATAATTCATAGCTTTTAATATTGACTTTCCAATATTTTTCAAAAATGCCAATAACTCAAAAAAAAAAGGTGATTTTTCGCAACCTCATAAAATCTACGTAGTAAATGTACTAATTCATTACGTAATGAAAATTTTCAGAATCAGTTAGTTTTCAAGGTTTTTGCTATATCTCAAACCATAAGAGATACGAAAATGTGTTTTAGGAACACATTTTTTTTATTTTAGAAAAATAAAAACTGCATTTAATTATTTTTTTTAAATTACGCTCATACGCGACCAAGAATCGAATCTGGTCAAACAGTAAAAAAATTGCAATTATTTTTATTACCGCCGTTGATAGTGTAAGGAATATCTCTTAGTGTGGGTCATAACAATTTTTCGTATCTCTTATGATTTGAAATTTGCCCTCACTGATCCATTTGGATAGATCACCCCTGTATTTAGCTAATTTTTTATTTTGTGGCCATTTTCAATGTCTAAAATTTTATAAACTTTAAATCATCTATTTTTATTAGCGCAACATTAATAACTAGAATGTTTTAAAATTTCAGTGCTGAGAAATTAGCCGACGACATAATGTTAAGAGGTAGTGAGATTTCAAAGAAATATCCGAGCCAGAGGCAGGCTCTAGAGAAGTACATCAAGGATGAACTCTGCGCATATAGAGACGAACTTGAAAAGGATTCCTCCATCAAATGGCTCGACGATAAAAATAAGGACAATTCCGAATCCACCGACATACTCAAGTTGCTCAATAAAGTTAACTCAATCTATCAACATAATCATTAGTGAGTATTTTTCTAGTACACATTTTTTGCAAACAGAATGGAGCCATGGAGGCAACCCAAATATACTGAGTTTTACAACATCGGTTCAAAATGAAAGACATCAAAAGGAGCCATCTGTGTGAAGGGTTGGCTCTCTTAACATACTCATTAACGGTAGTCGACTATAATAGAATTAAAACTGCTTCTAGACGGTCGTGTCCAACTTACAGCAGCACGGTGGCTTTCATGTTAATAATTCTTTGTTTTCAGTCCAAAGACGAAGTTAGTAAATCAAAAATTAAACGAAGCAGACGAAAACTGGAAAGGCAACGCGAGCAAATATCCCCAGCCCGGCGTCGCGCTACCAAATAAAATCACACCTGAAGATCTCGCCAATGAAATGCTTTGGTTGAGGATAGATCAGAACTATATCATGTCCGAAAAGAAAAAGGTAAAATTATCTCGTGATTTTATACTGTCACATATTATAGAAATTCCGAAAGCTGTTAGAAAATATATCCGAGAGCCGATGTCTGCGTTCTTGACGTCGGTAGTAATGGCCGTCGATCCAGCACCAATAGGAAAGTAGCGTCGCGTGGTCGCGATGCCTTGTGATTTGCACATCACTGAATTTGTCATTTAAGAAAACAAAAAAAAAATGAGTGTTGCTTGAGTTAATTTACACCAAAAATATCTTACTAAGATATTCCAATAGATTACCTAATAATAAACACTAAAATGTTACAAATTTTGTTGCGAGTTAACTAAAGTATCGAATTTAATATTTTATTGCCATTAAAATTACAGATGCGTGAGAAAGAATTAGCAGAATCGATAGCGAGTAGTAGTGAAGAATATTTGCGGCAAGCCGGTGACTGGAGTTCTACCGACAGTGCAGAGACCAGGAGCAGTTTCTCAAGTTCTAGGTAATATTATCGTGTTCCAGGTAATTCGACGTAAAAAAATATTTTATGACGCAATACGCTTAATAGACGCTAATCAATGGAAGAAATGCTGAGACCACGTAATACCTAATATAATTTCTTTGATTTTTAACTCCATTGTGAATACACCTTTACCCTACCGTCGCACTGATGACTCACTGCATTCTTAACGCGAATAGATTGTAAGTAAAATTTGTACAACAATCTTGTGATCCAAATGATGTGGTCTATTCTATTATATATGATCGTTTATTCATTTACAGACACGGCTCGCCGCAAGTGTACCAGCGCAGTTTGTCTAGCACGACGCTGGAGCCGCGTGCGCTACACAGTCTGCCGCCGGTTCGTCGCGACCCACGACACCCGCCGCCTGCGCACCCCGAGCACGCAACGCACACGCCCCATCCGCACCCCACGCACGCACAGCTCGCGCCCCGTTCGCACCATCCACACCACGCCGCGCCCCGGGACGCCACAGGTAACGCTACTTTGAATAAAATCCTGAAAGAAAAGGAATTCCACATAATGCCAATTATCTATAGTAATAAATAAAATTGAAGTGTCTATTTGTAATGCCAAAATAACTGTTTTTTACTAAATGTATATACAAGGGGCACACTGAAATGATCGGGAATAGAATATTTCGGATTGAGTTACAATAAAACCTTTTTTAGAATTTGAATACTAGCCTCTTAGAATCTTAATGACATTCAAACAATTAAAAAAATATATTAAAAACAAAAACTATGTTGGTTAATGGAGCTCACGCGTGAACATTTCCGTGCCATAATTTATCAAAATTTTCGTCGCGGCTTATCTCAAGATAAATGTCTCAGCGAACTTGTTTCGATTTATGATGTTGAAGCACCGAGTCAAACGACAATATACCGCTGGTATGCAGAGTTCCGACGCGGTCGTGTGTCGCTCAGCACTGTTTCTTCTGCAGGTCGACCGAGAACAGCGGTCACGCCTGAAAACATCGCAGCTGTGCGAACTATTATATTAGATGACCGTCATGTGACATACGAGCAGATTCGGGCTGTTATCAGTATCGGAATGACTGCAATTCAGTCGATATTACATAATGAGCTGTGTGTAAGAAAGCTAGTTTCCCGCTGGGTTCCTCACAATTTGTCCGAAGAGCAAAAGGCGGCTCGTGTAGATCGGTGCCGGAATACTCTGCAACGCTTCAACGGAGGGAAGTCATGAATCATGGATTTATCCATACGAACCTGAAAGAAAACATCAGTCAGCAGTTTGGGTCTTCGAAGACGAGGTCAAGCCAACGAAAGTGGTTCGCTCTCGCAGCGTGTCAAAGAAAATGGTCGCTACGTTTGTCTCGAAAAAGGGGCATGTTGCTACAATTCCTTTACAGGAACGCAGAACGGTTACCGCCGAGTGGTATATCACGGTTTGTTTGCCAGAAATGATAGCCGAACTCCGAAAAAATAACCCGAAACGTCGCATCATCTTACATCACGATAATGCGAGCTCCCATACGGCTCGGAAGACAAATGATTTTTTGAAGCAGGAAAATGTTGAGCTGATGAGCCATCCTCCGTACAGTCCTGACCTGAGCCCAAACGATTTCTTTACATTCCCTAGAATGAAAGATTTATTACGCGGTCAACGGTTTGGAGACCCCGAAGCAGCTGTGGAAGCGTACAAATCAGCCATTTTGTCAACATCAACTTCAGACTGGAATTACTGTTTTAATGATTGGTTTGCACGAATGGAAAAGTGCATTAAGTTGAACGGAGAATACTTCGAAAAACAATAAAATACAATTTAGCTATACCGTGCATGTGGTTTTTCTTATTCCCGATCATTTCAGTGTGCCCCTCGTACGGTATTACTTTTCGAAGTACATGTAAAACAAAATATTTTTTTTGCATATCTGTCTGTTCCGGCTAATCTCCGAAACGACTGGGCTGATTTTGACGGGATTTTCACTGGCAGGTAGCTGATGTTATAAGGAGTAACTTAGTGGTTTCACGACGTGGTTGCGCTTTACATATATCGTATTATCTCTTTAACCATACGTTCAAAAAATATGCAGTAAAAAGCAAAAATCACCTGTATTAAATACTTATGGCGATAAACTTGCTGATTTTGATAAGGATTCATAATTTTGTTGACCAATAAACATCACCTAACGATTTTAATTTTTTTTTAATACAAAAAGTAGTTTTTATGGCTTAAATATAAAAGTTAGACATATGCTGTCCCTGATTTTTTCGTAGACATTATCAAGCTTTACAACTTTTTTTATAGAAAAATCTCGCCGTTAAAGCCAGCCTTTGAAAGAAATTTTTCGTTCGACCGTTTTTTCGTCGACTTACTTTGCAAATTCAATTACCAAGCCTTTTTAAGCCTTTTCATTTTAAGGGATAATATATAGCCTATGTACATCCTGCAATTCTATTCTAACTATTGGTGAAACTTTACTTAGTCATTGACAACGCCAATATGACAAATATATATGACACCAAAAATGAGTTACATATTATTTCATGAATAGATCTAAAGAAAACTTGATAATACCTTCGTTTATAATGAAACTCAGGGCCCATTATCTCGTTTAAAATAAAAATCTAAATTACAAATTAAATGCTTATATTTTTGTTCTCTTGTCGACCGTACTTTAGTGAGTGAAACAGGCACAACATGACGCCCGGTCCTATTGTTATTCTATTCACATTGTAAATGTATGAATTTGTCTCGCTGAAGCATGCCTGGCACCCCCCGCGCCCCCTGCGCCCCCCGCTCGCTCGGCCCGTCGCTCCCCGCGTCGTGTCGCCGCCGACTCCACCGATGCTGCGCCCGCGCATCAGGACATTAAAAGGTGCCTTTTTCATCTTATTTCAATCAAATGAATTATATTGTTATTTCTAACCATTCCTATGACTACGGCTACTGCAGAGCAATCTTTTTAAAAAATTAAAAAATAAATAAACATATTAGACATGTTCTGTGTAGCAAGAATGGTTACATCATTAACTGTACTACTGCAAACGTTTTCGAAGATTTATAGTTTTATGGTTTCTTTGCGGTAGTTTCCTTCCCTCTTAAAGGCAGTTAATATTCTTTTCTAACAAGCCATTTATTGGGCTATCAATGTTTACTTCTGCATATTAAGCGTAACGGAATTTATTAGAGAAAAATACTAACGTTGCTCTTGGAAAGGCTTGTGATACACATAAACGAGCTATATGGTAGTGTATACTTTTATAGACACAAATAATAACTTCACACTATCTGTTCAGAACTAGCTCCGAAATGATGCCGCTAGCGGAGACCCCGGCGCCTTTGGTCACGCGGCGCGCGGACGCGCTAAGGCGTCGTAACTCGGACCCGGCGCCCGGAGCGCCATTAGCGCCGACCGACGTCCGACCGCCCGACCCTCGCTCCACAGACTATATCGGACAGACTGGCAACGGCCTCTTTCGGATAGCGGGCCACAGGTTTCGTAAGGGGACTCGTTTCGCCAAAGGAGACAAATGCGTATATTGCCACCAAGCTATTGACGCGTTCGTGACGCAGGGACAGAGGTGTATCGACTGCAAACAACTTTACCACACTAAGTGCATACAGAATAAAGGGGTGATAACGATGCCTTGCTCTAGTCCGGTGACTGCGGCCACTAGGGGGCGTATGAAATATAGGAAACCGCACGCGGTTGCAGATCCGAAGGGCTCGAACTTCAGTTTGACGGGCACGTCCGAGTTTATGGATAGAACTGACAAAATTATATCTGACGCGACCGAGTTGCAAGCTATGCAGAGTTTCATCACGAAAAAGATCTGTCAAATGGAAATGGAATCTAATGAAAAACAATCTGAAGTAAGTACATTTAAATGTAGTAAAATATCAGCAGACAGGCTGATGCCCTACTTAATTGTAGGTGGCTGTCGTCTCCCGTACACATAAGAAACACAAGGGGTGTGATAAGGAAGAACATGGGGTAAAGAAAAAGGAGAACATGGGTATAGGGAAATGCGTAATGTCCGCACATTATAAAAATTTATGTATTAGTTATAGATACAAAATTTGCGAGATTTACTTTTGACCCCTAAAAATGACCCCTATTGAACTTCTAAAAATGTTGATGAAAATATCACGTAAATATTTTTATTGTTTTGGGATCTTATTTACACTTAAACATCTTTATTGTTTAAGAATGTGAATTGTAAAGGAAACTAACATCTTAGGTCTGAATTTAGGCGATTTAAAATAATTTAGAATATAATTGTAATCATAATAATTTTATTTGTATTTTTTATATGTCTTTAAATAAGTTGACGTTGCCCTTGATGTGCTACAGTCGCCTTTTAACATAAGCAAAGCCATCAAGGTTTGCTAAAGCCCTGGCGACCTTGGTAGAATAAATGATTAAGGATAAGAAAAGCATGGGCGAATGGCATCTGGTATCACTGAGTGCTGTTCTTCAGTCCATTTTAGCATAAATTAAAAATGTTCCTGAATCCCTGGCTTATGTGGCTATTGGTAGTTTTAGTATAGACAGTTAACGTCCAAATGTGCGTCAGGTGGACAGGATATTCAAGTACGCGTTGCGAGAGTTCAAAGACAACCTGGTGGCAACATACAGCGTGGTGGAGACGCGCGGTTCGGCCCTCAAGTACAAGGACCTTATCGGCAACTTCCTGCACGTGATGGAAACCGTGTGCGCCCGCGAGGGCTCCACGCTGTCCATCACGATGGGCGTTAACGCCTTCCGCGGCTTCATGGACGAGTTCATGAACCAACACGATACCGAAAAGGCACGAACCAAGCGGAAAAAGGACAAAAAGCGCAAGGTGAGGAGCATTTTATGTTTGTTTTTATTTATTACGTCGGGAAGACTTTCGAAAGACGGGATTCTTTGCGAAAATCCTTGGAGTTTTGCAGTATTTACATTCTAGAACAAAATTTCTCAATCTTCGTAGTTATTCTTAAAAATATTGTCTCCGAATTTGACAAACTAATCTGTTTGATTTTGTAGTGACTTATCAATTAATAAATTGTTATGCTGCATGGAAATGCCTTAATTTTGATTTTTTTTTGCTGTGTTCAATTTAGTCGTCAAAAAATCTATAAAGATTTTAAGTAACAAGGAACACTTTATTGTAACTTTTTGGTACAAAATGCTTGTACCAAAAAATGCTTGTGCAAAACTGACAGATACTGTTGTGGAATTCAAGCACTAAAATACTGGTTCGCACTTGAATCCCATTAAATTCACCATGTCATTTCATATAACTCTGTGGTACACTTTATAAAAAAACAAGGATCAGAAATTAAAATATCTCAATAGTATTGTAGGTTTTATTGCGGAAATCCAGATGGTAATGGGCAATTGCAGCACGATATTCTAATAGTATGAAAAGAGATTTGTAATATGCAAAAAATATATGGAAATATCACTTTTGAAATCACCTTTCTTAAAAATACTTCGATATTCCTTTGTATGAGGAGGTATCCACCATCTGGAATGGATGTACTTAATAGAAAAGGTCGCTGGTCTTCTGGAAAACCTTCACATGGTGTACACAAACACATAAATAGAAACAAAACCAATAATAAAAATTTTAAAGCACACATAATAGTATTATAGTATTATAGGAAAATAGTATTTATAGGAAAATTTCCAGGAATTTTATTTCCAGGAAAATTTAATTACAAATCAGAATCTGTGATTTATAAAAATGTACCTATCAACCTTTATATCTTCTAACCTCCCTAACTCTGTTAATTTTAATTTAAGCAAAAAAAGTTATATGAACATTTTTATGTAAAAAAAAATCTCTACAATATTTATCTGATTTTTTTTCTAACTTACCGTTTTTTTTATAATTTGAAAAAAAAAAACCATTTTATTTTTTCACACTTCTACAGCGTGGAATTTCTGTCATCCATCGATATTTCATATTTTCTGGAAATTTATTTCAGAAATGACCCTGAGGGACTCAAATTTCATTTGGTAGTAAATTTTCCTGTACGGATCGCGGCGCCCGCCGTGTGAGCCTTCGACACCACTTTCGCGTGCTCACTGAACTGCGTAGTAAATAAGTTCTATATTGTAATTCTAACATAAAACGTGCCCGCCGATGTGAACTGACGTAGTATTAATTATGGAGACAGTACTTCAGCCCGTCAGGGAATCTATTGGAAGATTGGGGAATTGATTTGCAATTAGTATTTATGGATTGAGACAATAAATGCGCGCTGTTTTTTTTTGCACTTTCAAAGTAATTATAAATAATTTGTAGGTTGACGACCCGATCCAGTATAAGGGGCACACGTTCATACTATCCATGATCAATATACCAACGGAATGCGAAATTTGCAAAACCTTCTTCATGTGGCCGATAGAACGCTCACTTATATGCCAAACGTGCAAGTTGGCCTCGCACAAGAAATGCTATATGAAGGTAAGGAAACTTCGTCGGTTTTATTAGTTCTTTTAATTTATTTTGTAAAAACTACCTGAAACCGGTCACGCCTTGTTGCGGCGTGTGCGTGGGATGCGCGCATTACTAAACACTGCTTAAGAATAATATTATTTTTGATTTTTCTAAAATTAAAATACCTTAAGTTACTCCTTGTATGATCACCTATCTGCCAGTGAAAGTCCCGTTAAAATCGGTCCAGCCGTTTCGGAGATTAGCCGGAATAAACAGACAGAAATTTTAAAAATAGTTATTTTGTTATAAGTAAATACATACTTTGATATATGTACATTCAGACAGACAGACAAACTCTTTATTACTCACACAACATAAATGAAAATAACAAATAAATAAATACTACAACTAAGTGAGTACAGGCGGTCTTATCATTAATAATTTTATTAGTTATTTTGACATTACAGTTTAATTTTATTTATTTGTATGTATAGATGTGATCCCGCTGGCGCTGATTGGCTGTTAAAACTCTAAAGTTTAGAGTCTAAACAAAATACTGTGCGTTAAGTTTAAGGGAAATTTTTAGACATTTTGATCTTTATGGATATCAAAACACAAATATCAAGAAAGCAGTAATAATAACAACATTGAAAAAATCAAGTGCTCTAGGATAGTGTGGAAGCAGATTTTTTTCCACGTAAAGATTCCGATCTTTAAATATATAAAAGTAGATATCTATAGATAGACCATTTAAATGGTCTACCTAAAGGGTAAAGATTATAAAGAGCGAATGAGATTAGTTTTATTACCTCGGCTGATACAGTATGTGATTGTTTTATTTTATTTGTATTTTTTTTTCAAAGTTTAAAAAACTAGAGGCGTTGCTACCGCCGTATAATTTATATTGCCCCCTGGGCTATAGGTGTGTTCACAGTGGGCAAGCTAGCCCACTGTGAAGTAGAATCCATTTTTGTCTCAATGTAATCGCTAAAATGCAATTGTATACTGTTAATTTGCATTATTGTGTAGGTGTCGACTCAGTGTCGTAAGGATACGGTGACGTCATCGGCGGCCATCGTGGGAGCCGTCGACGCCGGCGGTCACGAGCAGATAGGCGTGTTGCCCAGAGGAAAGGTAATTGAACTTGTTTTATACTGATATGAATATATTATATACTTATGAAAAAAGTTATGTTTAATTAAAATGATCCACAAACTATAGTCTGATATCGGTTAGCGTCATTTATTGCCATTTACCGTCAAGTGTGTGTCCTGGGTTATAACGTATCGCGGAAGCGGAAACCGTCGCGCACGAAATAAAACTCGATATGTTTGAACCTATCCGGACTGCAGAGCGGACCGAGTGCTTGTTTCGTGCGAGGCGGATTCCGCATTCGCGATAAGCCGTCACTGAACAAACATATTAAAGTCAAAGGTTTGAGTGATTGCGTCCCGCAAGTGGAAAGTAACCATCTTTCAGAAGACCATTGGGACATAACAGCGACTGTGCTGTTGTTGTTTTGGTGCGTAAGTAAGATCAGAGCCCTTATTCCCCTTTATTCACTTTGAACTGTTGATATTCCTTGCACAATTATGTCGTGATAGTGGTCACTGGCCTTATAATGCTCAGTTATGTAAATTACATTATGTCTAAATAGATTGTGAATCTTATTGCTTCACGTTCTCCATGAAAAATATCATTGGTTTCTTTGAGGTTCGGTTACAACACTACAAACTCTATTGCAAGGATTGCATACAAACACTATTAAAATAATGTACTGTTCGTTTGTGTGTTAGTGACTCGGACTCGGCAGCGCTCTTACTTTATCCCGGGTGTCTCTTGTGCTCGCAGATGATGGTAGCCATTTGAAAACGTAGACCGTTCGGCCAGTCTTGCAACCTTTTATAAAAAAAAAACCAAAGAAGTAAATAATATGTTTCTGCCATAGGTGTTCGGAATGCCGCTTACCGAGTTGCCAACGGGTGAAAGCAATATTCCCATAGTGGTGGACAGACTCATCACCACCATAGAGATGACTGGCCTCTACACGGAAGGACTTTACAGAAAGAGTGGACTCAGTTCGAAGGTCAGTTGTCGATGTCTGTACGTAACATTGTTCGCCTTTGTATGTCTTTACCGATCCTTAGTTAAGCACGCTATTTCAACATTTTTACTTTTTTTTAACAGTTCATTATTTGCATATACAATTTGTCATCTTAATATACTTAGTAATAGCTATTGATTCAACGAAGTTTAATAATTGTTTGGTCCGGTTGACATAATGTTGGCTGATTGTCTGTTTCTAGCTACCAATGTATTATTTTATTAGCTAGTGAGTAAAGAGTAGTGCGTACCAGTAAAACTATCCTAAGTGAAAATTTTACTCCATTTATGGTAAGATTTTTTTAGTTAACTGCAGTGCTAGAGCATAGGAATCTTTGTGACTAAAGTGGCCAACCCAAACTGTTCAGTGTTCTTGCAGTGTCTAAACAGTTATTCCAAGCATTATTTGGGATTTTTTAACTACGAATCATATTAGAATATAATAAAGAAGAAGGTGATATCATATTAATGCTTATGCCTCTGAAAAAGAGGATTAAGATCGTCTTAATTTTCATTTCGCAAGGAGAAGACAAGAATTATCAACTAATTTTACCAATATCTCGTCCTCGTGCGAAGAAAACGCCGTCATTTTGATGTGCTTCTCTGCTTCGTCGCTGCTCTCTGGCCACGCTCACTTGACGCGCGACGCGGTCACCCGCATCCGTCAGTGTTTCATATTATTTTATGTAAAGCAGTGGGTCGTGGTCACAAAAAACTGAGATCTGCCTTAGGTGCCTTAGGTAACACTATACGTGTTAAGCTTATAGCTAAGCTAGGAGCTATGCTTGTGTTCAAGATACAAATGGTATACAAGGTGCCTAGCTTGGTGACACACAATTCACTTTCGCGCCGTCTTTTGGAGAGAACAGAACAAATATGTCACTCTAAGAAAATATATTGATTGAAAACTCAATGCTTAAATTTAATGTAATTCAAAATAATTTATCTTGCTTATTTGGTGGGTTCCATAGTGGTTTTCTATTCAAAATAGCAGCGACTTGAAATTGTTTCATTCTAAATTGTAAAGTCAATAGGCGATTTTACCAAGGGTCACGCTACGCGACTCGCTTGGTGACTACGTTGGCACGTCGCTTGCAATGTGGTCAACGCGATATTATGCAATATTATCTAGTCTATTCACTATGATCAGTCACTAAGCAAGTGGCTTAGCTTTTAGCAAGAAACGAGGCTCTCTGTAGTGTGGCCCTAGCCTTAAGGTTTAGTTTTCTAGTGGCCAAAAGTTCGATTACAGACCTTCTCTCAGTGTCATTCTCCTATTGGAGGGCAGCTATCATCATGGCTGTCTTAACCCTTGAGGCGGCGGCTCGAAACAGCGATCTGGTACTTCGGCCATACTACTCGAGCCATAATATACATTACATTGATTACAGACCACATACGTTTTATTCATCTTTAGTGAAATGATTAATAATGTGTAGGTGCGCGAGCTACGAAGACTGCTGGACGAGCGGCCGGAGGAGGGCGTTGAGCGGTTGGACTCGTATGCTGTGCATGTGAGGGCCTCCGTGCTTAAGGGCTTCTTCCGCGAACTTCCGGAGCCCCTGCTCACCTTCGACCTCTACGACGACTTCATCAGAGCCGCGGAGATCACCGACCCCCAGGAGCGCGTCTCAACTATATTCACAATACTTAAGAAACTACCGAAACCCAACTTTGATCTCGTGGAGAGGTTGATATTTCATCTGGCGAGGGTTGCGTTGAGAGAAGACCACAACAGGATGGGTCCGAACGCGCTGGCGATAGTGTTCGCGCCTTGCATCCTGCGCACGCACAAGGTGCAGCCCGCACAGGACTCGCTGCATGACATCGCGCGCCAGACGGCCTGCCTCGAGGCCATCCTGCAGGACAAGATGAGGGCGGTCAGTACTGCTGCCTCAATAGCTATTTGTTACCACTTCACAACCTTACCGACCATACTATAACTGTTTATATAGGGTTGAGTTTTATTAAATCTCATTTACTTTCCATGCAAACAAACAGATAGACAAAAATGTATTTTTTTTGTTATAAGCATTGTACATATACGTTAATATACATTTAGGAAAAATCTCTTATTTTGACATTACAGACACTTAAATTTTATTTATTAGTATAAATAACTTCATTCATATTCTTAATTTCCCATTGAATATCTTGTTGAAAATCCGTTGGAATCTCGGCAACTTCATTAGTTTGATAATTAATTAATTAAGTTTGATAATTTTTATACTCATTCATAGTTTAGGTAGATTTTTATCGAAAAAATAATAACAAGTCTGTTGAATTTAATATACAAATATCCTTTTTTTTATCATCATATTTGCAAACACGGGATTTGGTAGGAGCGTTTATGGTAGCATTACCGTCAGAGACTCAGAGCAGCTCTCCGATTAACTGCTGCCTTCCTGTATAGACAAAGGACAACTATATATTATGTTAATGGCTGTGCAACGCATGCGCTTCGAAGATGTGGTTGAAATATGAAGTGTGCTTGCGCAGGTTCGCGGCATGTTACAAGACATAGCGACCCTGGACTCGGCGTGCCACACGGCCACGCACCGACTGTCGTTCCTACGCGCGAACAACGCCCCGCCCAGGCAGGAGGAGCAGATTCTCGTCGGGCACATCGTCGATATCGAAAAGGAGAAGGCCATCCTCACCTCCAACCTGCCCACGCTCATCAGGTCAGCAGTCCTACTTACTCATCCATCTCTTAAAAAGCTTTTATCCCATCTTCGGCGGTTAGTAAAAATTGATAATGCTTATTAAATGACATTTTTCAGAGCCACATCGGACGACGATTTGCTGTCGACGACCGATCACGACGGTGAGTTTGGCAGTACCGACGACTTGAGTACCGGTGGCGCTTCGCTTCGCTCGCAACGATTGCTGCATCGACAGCTCTCTTCCGACGACCCCATCATGGTGTGACTTCATTCGCATTCGTCGCACCCTCCGCATCGTCAGTGAGCTCTGAATCCGATCACTTGGACTAATGCAGCCGTCCAGTGGTGAATTGGTAATAGATGTCAGTGTCGGTAATCACCAAATCGTATCCATTAAGAGTTCTATTTGCAATAGATTATTCGACTAGTTTAGATTGCTTAACCTTACTACTTTACTGATTGACACCAACAAGACGAAAAACTTCCTTTCAAACCATATACTTAATGAGCGAATCAATATATCTAATTCAAAGTTCCCCAAATATGTTTTTTTTTTTCAAGTTTGTGCTTCATATATATAATCCACTGGAACCTTTTCGTTTAAATTGTTTTGAATAACTGTATACAATACACATAAAAAAAACTTTTGTACCTAATAAATGTTAGTATAATACATTTATCCAGTCAAATAATCTATTGCGCTTGAGCGATTCCTGCGAATCGGCTTTCGGTTTGGCTACCCAGTGTTAAATTAACTAATTAGTTGAAAATCTAATTAGAATCACTTCAGTACTAATTAGTAAACCCTTAAATAATAGGTACTATCTTACATCGATGTACTATGTATGCGCTTTGAAAATAATTTATCAAGAAAGCAGACGTTGCGACAAATAACTGAATCTGGAACATAATATTAAATATATATACATATAATTGAATCTTATTGCATGTGTGATTTGTATATTAGAAAAATATATTATTTAAATGGAAAAAAGATACACATGAAAGAATTAATGTAAGATCAAAAGGTCTGATGCCAAGCAAAATCAATTATACAGAAAGCTATAGTGACAAACACTTGAGTAAATATTAAATTCATATTTGTAAAAATTGTGTCATATGATTATCTTATTAAATGTGAAGTTGCTGCGCTGAAGATGAAGCTTATTAACGCTGTAATGAAAGCGCAGGCGTAGAATTAAAATATCAGTAATCCATCGCTCAGAATTATCTTGCCAATCAATCTGAATAGTAGCTGTAAACTATTATGTTATTATTATCTAAAACAACTCTAAATTCATTTTATCGCACCATAACTAAGTGTACTTCGCCATTTTTAAACCGATAGTGTAGTTACTGATCAATCAAAACAATTTGATTTGATTGAACTTGTTAATTAAAACTAAAATCGAAACAAATCCCAATTTTAATTAAATTAAAAGTATGTAAATTCTGTTGCTTTTTTTTAAATGGTCTCTATGCCAGAGTTAACTTTTTATTGTTTAACATATTATATGTTAAGTAACATTTAGGCTGTGATCTCCTGTAAACTCCATCGCTCGATGTCTGTAGAAATGCAGTATTGCTGTCTCTTTCATACGTTGATGTCGGAGTTTGGCCGTCGTAGGCGGCGTTCAAACGCTTTGCGCTGCGTCTCTAATTATTTCGAACCATTGCAGCAGCGTTAGTGTCAGTACAAAATGACATATGAAAACGTCGCTTATGCTGGGTCGCGTTCATACATGGCGTTTAATAGGAGACCGCAGCCTTTAGCTAATGATTGAAAAGAAAGGCGCTTTATATGATTTTATATATATGTAAAAAAAATATGTAAAATTACCTGAGAGAGCCAACTATTGCATCTTCCTCGTTGAACTTGATTCAATAAGTAATTTCGATATTGGTAAATTAGATTAGATTTTCATATAAAACTCTTCACTCGCATGTACTAGAAAAGGTCGTATTAGCGTCATAATAAATCTATGAGTTCCGCATCGTCACAACTGTAGAGACGATGCGGAACCAAAAATATATTGTTGATTTATATCTTATTTTAACGTTGTCACATTTCGAGTGCAGATCTATCTATCAGCAAATATTAATCGAATTTGAATACGGAATTATCTACGTGTAGTTGTATTTTTTTATTCTGTGACACTGACATTTTTTTACACTGCGATACTTTTTTTATCTGTAAATATGTAAATGTAAAACTGATTGTAATTAAATATACCTTAGCGTTATATTTTTTCCATAAAGGTGTGTACTCCGTTAAAATTGATCTGGAGTTTCATCTCTTTTTTTTTAAACATGACTATATTGTGATGCTAAGCTGTTGACTAGATGTAACGATAAATTTAATGTGGTCAATAAAATGGTGACCAGTTTAATAAGTTTTTCTGAATTAAAGTTCGTTTCAATTAAATGCGTTAATTTAAAAAAAAAAGTCGTTTTCGTATTTCTTTTCTGTTGCCGCTAGCAAAGACGATCTGCATATATTACTTGTACTATTTACAATTTACGATAAGGTGCTATAATAAATGCTCTTTGAAACCATTTATCTTTTCTCACAATATTTTTAGATACATCTTTTTTGAAAAACAAGCCCCCTCGAGGGTTTCCTTTTCGAAAGTTTTTTGACGTATGGCGAGTCTTTGCGTGCATTTTTTATGTATATATACATATATATATTTTAATTATTACGGAGAAAAGAAATATGTAAAATTAGATTTCTGTCAATTTTTCACTTAGAAATTGATTTATTATAATGTCAATATATTGGTTTATTAGTGCCAGGTGTCTATTTTAGAGATTATTAAAAGTGTACATGACTCGACAACAATAGAGCAACAAGGGAAAACATTTCATTACATTACTCTATGCTAATATTTTTGTTCGATAATCTAAAAGACTGTCTATTGATAAGCTTTTGAATTTATTGTTAAGTCACAAATATACCAGGTTTCCTTTAAAATTAGCTCATAACTATTTCATACAACGAAAATGATTTGAGTCAGACTGCGCTGTATTTTTAGCTCAACTTTTTTAATCGGCTCATGCATTTGTGATCACTTTTTTTTTATAATATAGCTATTTTAACGCCACAAAGCTGTCGAGAATCTCGCGCGGATTGCCTTCGTTTTTATTCCTATAGATAGATAGACCGTGCGGTACACTCGCGGTACGGTACAGGGGCGCGGGACTTCGTAAAATTGAGTTTCATCATTGAATTTTTCTGCGTTGCCTTTCAAATAGAAAGAAATGTATGGAGCACTTTGATAACTGCTCCATACTAAATTAAAATTTGGAGAGCAAATTTTAATCAACATCAACTTCATAGACTTTTCATTTCAATGTTACAATTCTTATAGAGTTGAATATGGTCTTTTATTATATGATTCCTATTACGGACGGCGGTCTAGAGATAGGTATTCTATTTGTTATTTTAGATATGTTAAATCTAATACCGTTAGATACAAGACACTGTTTCCAAAGTAAAGCCATAACCAGGTGTTAATTAGAATTTGCATAAGATACTTTGTTAATGTAATTTGTTTGTACCTAATAAAAATCTTACCCAAAATAAGACGAAGAGCATTTGCCGTACGTAATATAATAGGTTAGAAACTTTTATTGATTTACTTGTTTATTTTTGCTGTGAACAATTTGTTAAGGTTATTGTGAGGTTTTTTTTATATGGACACCACCGTGAGAATGATCGGGAACCCCGAAGTCAGAATCCTAGATCCAGAAGTAGTCAGAATGCGCCCGCACCTCTCTCGGTCCCCTTTGTCGTCATACCTCCGCGCCCCTGTACCGCGCGGGCGAAGACTCATTTAAACGGTCTATCTATAATTTTGTGGAAAGATGCACGCCGTGGCCCGTTTTATACACGCAATCGGTTAAATGAATAGCGTTTTTAAAGATATTTTGTATGTTTAGGTGCCCAAATCTGTCTTTTATTTCTATGTGTAAATGTTTCTATTTTATTGGGGTTGTGCTGCAGTGACATACTGTATTTTCTGTGCCTTCAAATAGTTAGCTCTCGACAGTCCATATAAATCTATATTAGTTGTCGCCGTTGTGGTCTGTTCGTTAGAGAATTTGTATAGTTAATTACTGTTAAGGTTACTAAGGAAATGAAACAGATTTGTCCGTTTGACCGTACTTTTTGCAATCTAAATAGGTATTTCACATTTCGGAATCGGTCATCCCCTAAAGACAATTGTAGTAAGCGGATGGCGGAATATGTTTCACGCTTCGAAGGCGATACGGATGAACGGACAAAATCTTCAGTGCCCCAATACTTATTATACTCATAGTCGTTAAACTTGATATAACTTAATTATATGAAGAGTACGTGCAATGTGGTTACATTAGACTTAGACTTGTCTGTAGATATAATATTACCCAACATTCATAAGTTTTTTATTTGTAAATAGTCTCCCGTGAATTTGTAATCTATAAGCCAGTTCCAAGTCTGTAAGTTTGATCACACTAATTATTATGACCTGCGGCGGTTTTTAACGTTTTTTTTTTAATTTTTTTTATTTATTAAGTGCCTATCTCACGCCTGCTTTACCATGTAGTACTTGGTGTAACTTTTTTGGTGCCTGTATAAATTATTGTGAATTGTTGAAATGTTATCTAAATTGCATTTCAAGTTGATGCTGTTTTGTGCGTACTTACGTTCCCTTTGAACTAACCTATGTTAAAAGGTACTATTATTTGACATATAAAGATAAAATACTATATGTAATAGTGTATTTTTAAAGGTATCAATTAAGGACCAAGCACACTTACTCCTATTGATTGTTATCGACTTTGGGGAATATCCGTCGCGAATAAATGTAATATAGAGGTACATTCTAATATAACACATGTATATTGTTCGATTTTATTGCTAGGCCTCCTATAATGTGTCAATAAATGTAACCAAAATGTTATACTCTATACAAAATATAAAAAATAAACAATTTCTGTGGAAGATTTGGTTTTATTTAACACCTTGTTCGTAATTGGATTAGCCAGGTCGAGCCAAACGCCAGCACGCCGCAATATCCATTTCTCGAAGCAACTTACGACACTTTATGACCCCGTAACTTCATTGTGGATAAAACAAGAAGTTTGATTGAATTTTTAGTGATCAAGAGACCTTATATATTATATTAGATCAAGAGACCTTAAGAGGGCGGAAGTAACCACCCTCTTACAGAAGACCACCGTGAAATAAGGGCACATGTGCTGTTGTGTTTCTGTGAGTAAGGGATGCCAGAGTTCCCTTATCCTTAATCCTACTGTAGTCGGCATCGCACTTGCAGCAGCTGGCAGCTTGCTAGTGTTATAGGCGACGGTAGCAACTTACTATCAAGTGGACCGTCAGCATACAGATTTCTATAAATGTTAATGTTAGGTGTTAATCAAGTTAATTCTGTGTTTAATCAAGTTTATTTCTTTTAAAAGAGAATGTTGTGGGTGCAGTGTAGCTACACTTTCAGCGCTCTGGAGCAAAATTTTTCAAGCGCCCTCCCTCATTTTTTGAACGATCCATTATAATATTGTAACTTTGCGAACTTGTAACTAAAAATTGCATGCATGCATATAGCTAATAAAAGTATTATCATTATTAAGAAAAATATGCTGAAAGATTCATTATCATTATTTAAAACTGAAAAAAAATCATACACAAAAAAAACTCCAGATGATTCATTTCGAGGTTTGTGTATAATTCCTCACGTGCCCATATGAGAGAGGCGTTTGAAAAATTTTGCTCCAGGGCGCTAAAAGTAAAGCTCATAATACGCTTCTTTGCTTTGAAATTGATTTTAGTTCCGTTTTCCGCTACCTTTTCCGGAGTACATGTAATTACCGGCTATTTATTTCATTTATAAAATCTGTTCGAAACTAAAATGTTCCGAAAAAGTGAATTATGAATTTTTATAATTATGGGCATTTTCGATTGGCTATTGACAAAAATTTAAGAAAAAAAAAATTGCGCTACCCAGGCCCCGGCGCTCTGGAGCAACTGCTCCCACCCGCTCCCCGGCGCTACGCCCGTGTGGGTGGCATTGTAAAAATAACAATGCCGAATGTTGGGTAATTTTATATTTGGTTTAAAAATAAACTATTGTCATCGCTACCGATTTTCAGTAGTTACATTAGTTTTGACAGAGAAAACGAGATGGTGGTGTGGTTCAATGGCGACCGTCACGATGGCGGTCACCATCGCGGTCAGCCGGCGGAGGGTCGCGGTACCGTCCCTCGTGGTAAGGAGCTACCGAAGATAGGCTTTTGGCAGCGCTCACATCGCCAGCACATGTTTCCACTGTCGCCTCCGTTGTTAACTTTTGCGCTCTGCGAAAATTAAATGTCTTATGTTAGATTACGTAATTATCATGAGTAGACGCTAGATGTCGCCACTATGAACAGTTATATCCACGGAGCATATACAAAGAGGAGATGGCCTAAACAACTGTGCACTGATTTCAAACTAGGTCCTGACGTCATTTTTGTGGGCGTGGTCTTGGTCAGTCTGCTGTCGGCACTGGTCACGGTGTGGCGGCGCTTGTTTGTTGTAGACTACAGTCAATTTTCATTGGCAATTTAAGATAATTGGGCGGGGTCTAACTTCCTCCTTGCCCCGCGCAGTAGTCACGCGCCGCTCTATAGAAAAATTCAATAACAACATCTCCTCTTTGTATATGCTCCGTGGTTATATCACACTAACGTTACGTCCTAGCCTAGTCAAAACTCCTCATGTTTTTGGGAAAATCAGTGCAGTATTTTATTTATTAATGTGTGTTATCTTAAAACGGATTGTTATCCAAAACCGCAGTTTTTGGATCTTAATCTGTTTCTTCACTTATCCTATTTTGTAAATAAACATGGCATCTTGACTTCATTCAAAATTTAAATTAAATTTAGTTACTAAAATAATTAGTACCTATTTACCTAAATAGAAACAAATTTACTTCGATGATTTCATATAGCAAAATAGTTCGAACAACACTTTGCACTGAATTCTATTATTATGGACAAACCTCGGAAAATTCTGGAGAAATAAAAGCTAACATTGTCTGTCAGTACACGTAAAAAAACCTTCATACGGGATTGCTATACAAGGGAAAATGACCTTTGTGAGCACGACATAGAATTAAAGATTTGAACTAGATAACGAAATGGTGAAACATTTTGAAACTTAATAAAATGTTAGTGACGCTTCCAAGTAAACAACCATATCGCGGTCTTACTAGACATTTCTACCTTTCTATTAAACTACGACTAGTAGTTGTAGACTTGTAGTGCTAGTCGTACTAGTAGACTAGTACGACTAGTACTGGTAGTCGAGTACTACGACAGGTTAGCGGTGTGTTTACTCAGTAATAATGGTTTCCGATATCTATTGTTTTCTGCTATTCCCCATATATACGTAGTATTAGAATAGACTAAGCACACTTGTAAAATGCGCCCTATATCAATACGCTATATTTACTTAAAAATATATTTCTTTTACTTAATTTTACTCTCTTCGCGACTGACGCCTCTATTGTAGTTGTCTGTGCGCTCGCGTTCGCGAGACCTAGACCTGTCTCGTTCACGCTCTCGGTAGTCTCTGTAATATCTGGTAACAAATTAACACATTAATAAGGGCGAGAAGTCATTTGGACAGCCCGTCTGGCGGCAGTAACCACCCCCTTACAGAAGACCACCGTGAAATAACAGTACGTGTGCTGTTGTGTTTCGGTGAGTGAGTAAGGGATGCCAGAGCCCATTTCCCTATCCACTCCTAATCCCTTATCCTTAATCCTACTACAGTCGGCAGCGCACTTGCAGCAGCTTCGGCGTTGCTTGTGTTATAGGCGACGGTAGCCACCTACTATCAAGTGGACCGTCTGCCTGTCTGCCGACCTTAACATAAATATAAAAAAAAGCCCGTGCCACGAAAGTATATCCATGTATCGTTATGCTGATCCTCCACACTTTACTTGGAGCTTCAGAATGTATTTAATCAGATCAGAAGCATTTCATCAGTATATTATTTTAGTGAATATAACCCAATCTAGCACGAATCGCACGCTGTATCGACTAGTGTTGGGAGTTGCCAATGTGCGTTCAGGTTAACTCGATGGAGTGAGAACATCTATCACTTTCATTCAATTTTTCCGCGTACCTAAAAGGGTGTTCTGTAAGGGGGTGGTTACTGCCACCAGACAGGTTTTATGACTGCGGAACTATATCTCTGCCTGGAATTCTTAGCACCCCTTGCCCTTCGATTACCATGGCCGCTACCGTACCCAGAAATAAAGTCCACCAGGGAGTAGAGGCCGTGATTTTGTGGTTCTCACCAAGGTAGGGTTTGCTATAATCACCACGCTTGGCAGGCGGGTTGTTGATCGCACATGTATAAAGTTTCAGAGAAGACACTGCTGCCCATCTCATGATATGATTTCAAGATTAGTCGCCTTTTACGACACGCTACTCGATGGCGGCGGGGAAGGGGAGAGGATCTTGTTTGGTGGCGAACCATGCGAGAAATTTATATCCAACACAGGCTTTGATGAAACTTTACAATAACACGCAGGCTTTAATTTATAAAGAAACGCGGTCTGGGCCGCGGATAAAAGCTAGTATTAATATAACAATACAATATAATAAAGTCGTGTTAACATAAAATGTTGTCTACTGGACAAGTCGTCGCAGAGAAAACCAAAATCCCAATATGAAAACCAGAACTTACGCGTCACGGTCGCGCTCACGATCGCGATCCCTCGAGCGTTCCCTATATCTGGAACCAGAGTGTATCATATAGTTACTTCAAAATTAAATTTAACACAAAAAATATGCAGGTATATATTAATGAAGCAAAATAACAGGACCAAAATCAGTCCATCCGTTCAGGAGCTATGATGCCACAGACACCCCTCTTATGCGTCGGACGTCGGAATTTAAAAGTAACAAGATGTATGACCTGTCGCGGTCGTCGCGGTCGCGGGAGCGGTAGCGGGAGGCGGAGCATTCTCGACGCCTCGGCGCGCGCTGCTGACGCTCTCGACTGCGACTGCGATGCCTCTCGCCGCTGTACGACTTGCCTTCGACGCCGCGCATCGTGTCTTGCAGCGACGAGATCAGGATCTGGCAGCGGTCGTCGTGTGCCACCTAAATTAGCATCACCCCTCAGCTTTTGTTTAGATTTCAAGCCTTTTTCAGTCACACAAAAATTCCGCTACTAATACTTCCATTGATCGCACAATTACTTACTAGCTATATTCTGCCCGCACCTCTTTTTCTTAGGTGTAGAGGATTTGTTCAGTATTTATTGCTCATACAATTTTAGTCAGGCATTGAATATTTCATTTTGTTTATAAATAGAAAAAATTTAATTTCGTATTAATTTGTAGGGAAAACGTGACACAAAACTACCAAAAAACAAGAAAAAAGTGTGTGTCAGTGTTTACTCATTTAAACGTATAAAATTAAATGTATAAAACTTTCCTCGTGTCAATAGATAACTGAATACCTAATTAATTTATATTATTTAGTTATATTCTGCATATTTAGATGTCACGTGTCTCAACAAAAGTTATATTTGTCGCGTTCGGACTACAAAGATGTCTCAAAAAGTTCGTTCTTTGTCGATAGATGTCGTTGCGCCGGCAGGTCATAACGCGCTATCGTTACGTTACTCAACAAGATTTCGACGTTTGTTTTTATAACACAAATAACATGCATCAGCTGTCGGACAAATGTCAAAGTGACAGAAAACGTAAGCTTATTTGATAACGCTTGTATCACTATCAATTTTACTCCTCGTAAAATTTCCAAGGCCTCATTATATGAAAATCGAATTTTAAGGAATAAGCTCCAAAAATAAATTACATTTATCCGATCGTTACTAAAATTGCCTGAAAATTTCACCAAAATCGGTTAGGCTGTTTTGGAGTACATAGGAAATATACATACACACATCAGTTTTTTAAATATAAGATTACAAATGATATTTAAAAATGTGTAGTGTTCGTTTTATTAATAATGGTTATAGTTGCGCGTCTAAAAGTAGCAAACTTCTTTAGCTGAAACAGTAACCATTGATGAGACTGTCGCAATTCAGTGTCTCCAGATCTAATGACAAATTTCTTGGTTAACTTTTTTTCTTGGTTAACTTAAAAACTTTTTTTATAACAAAAACGCTGCGTACATTTAGTTTAAAAGTTACCGAGATTTTACTGAGACAATGTTTGTTTAAAAACAATGGATGTGAAAGAATTTCGTGTGTTGATTATAAACATTGCTTTTGGGAAAAATACTGTACAAGCAAAGCAACGGATCGACTGAATTAAATAAAATAAATAACTGTAGGGAAGAAAATAATTATTATATTAATTGTAAATAGGTAACCTAATAGATATTTAAGTTATATATGTATATAAAAATATTTATGTTTATTATTATTTTATTTATAATTAGATAAGGATGGTACTATGCAATCGTCTTGGATAGCCCTATAATGATAGCCGAAATTATGAAATAAATAAATAAAAATAATCAAATTGAAGAAACTGCGCTTCAAATTCCTTTGCCACCCACAGTATAGTTCAGATATTGTCTGCAGACCTCAAAAAAATGCTCTAGTGAAAGAAGTTTAGCTCAAAAGAAGAAGTTATTGCTGAGTTGAAGCCAAAGATTTTCAACTGTATAGATTGGGCAAGACGAAAGAATCCGTAATGTGACATTTAGAACCACGTGGTAAAAAATCGCTCAGTCCATCGCCAACTTTATAAGGCTATTTAGCTACGCCATGATTACGGTGATCAGGATCAATATTTTTGTAGGAAAATTTTCCTAATGCCCTATATTTAACATTTACCCCCAGCACTACGGTGGTATTGAAGGGAAAACCCACCGTACCACTGAGGGTATGGTCGGTGGTATGGTGGGTTAGAAGCGTTTTTGGTTGAAGCCTACTTTGAAATAGCAAAAACAAATATCAATCTACAAAAAAGACATAAAAGATTAAAGGAGCGCTGGATCACTCTTGATAGAGAATTTCTTGATGATCAAGTTCAATTTTGCCTAAAAGTTGTTGTTTTCTTAGTTAGATCCGAGACTTATCGAGTGACCTACATATGTACATAATATTATGGCTATACCGTTTCAAAATGGTATTTACATAAATATTGTAAAATTTCAATAAAAACATTTTGTTTTAATTTGTTTTGAGAAGCAGCATTAAATATGCTTTACCGAAAATCATTAGATAAAGAATAACTACTTCACAACAAATCTTTTTGAGTAAAAGAATACCTAAATGTTTTAATAGATCCATTACTTATGAAGTACTTATACTTATGAAGACATTTTACTTTACGAGTCACTGAAATTTAGTTCCCTACAATATTTTTAATTTTATATTTATAAGTGTTTTTGTTATAATAAATATTTGTAAGGTAATTTGCAATTTTTGTATAAGTGATTGTAATTAAATAAATATTTATTTGGAATTAAAGTAATGAATATCTCATAATTAAAATCATCATGGCTCATTATTGTGAGCCAAAAGAAGTCTTAGTAAAACTCTTACTTCGTCCACGTTGAAAAATAAAATACATAACGCCTGACATATTCATTACTGTTATACTTTTAACAGGTGTTTATTATGTTAAGAATGGCAGACAGGCTGACGGTCCACTTGATAACACAAGCAACGCCGCAGCTGCTACAAGTGCGCTGCCGACTTCAGTGGGATTAAGGATATGGGATTGGAAAGGGTTAGGGAAATGGGCTCTGGCATCCCTTACTCACTTACCGAAACACAACAACACTCGTACCTACTGTTATTTCACGGTGGTATTCTGTAGGGAGGTGGTTACTGCCGCCAGACGGGGTGCCCAAATGACTGCGAAACGCAGTGTTTTTTTTAATTTTTATTTAAGGTATCTGTGTCCATTTGTGTATCCCCGATTTCATGATGTTCGGTTGAGTAGCTAAAGCGGGAAAAGGTAACAGACAAAAAGAGTTACTTTCACATTTACAATAACAGATAGTATGAGTAAGTAAGTATATTGATAAGCTGTGTAGTCAAGGTTTCGCATCATACTAAAAATAGCATTTAAGCCCAATTTGGCTCCAACGAATGAGCAACATACCTTACTCTGCTTGATGAGCGAGATGGCTGTGACGAGGGTCTCAATGGCGGAGGCGTATTCGCCGGCGGCTGCGTCGCTGACGGCGCGCGCGATGGCACTAGAAGAGACCGTGCGGTTGCGACTTATCACCTCCTCCAACTCCGCCTCGCTAATGGCCGGCATCGCCACGCCCGGCTGGTGCGCATCCGGGTAGCTCTGATCAACAAACACTCTCTTAAACTAAGGCCTCAGCACAAAGAGGCTCGCTTAGTGCTAAGAGCCAAGCTACTCGCTTAGTGACTTTCAATTTATATCTCAAGATTAAATATTTATTAGATTTAGTTTGAACAGCTTTAGTAGAAAAGACAGCTTTAGTTTGAATTATTATTACTCTATGACTCTACAGCGGAACATTCATGCTCTATAACAATGTTCACCCATTAGTATAAATACATAGTTCAAAAATGAAAATATTTCGCAAACTGAGATCACAGGAGACCGAAGAGCTGGCAGCTACCTCGGACAAAGAATCAGTCTAGCTATTCAAAGGGGGAACGCTGCCAGTATCTTCGGAACCTTGCCTAAAGGGACTCCTTTTAATAATATATTTTAGTTATTATATTAAAATTAGGACTGTACTATAATAGTTATGATTTTCGCAAACTAAAAGAATTTGGTGAATCACTGATGGTATTCTTCAAAACTAGTTGATAATAATTGACCATATATTTATTTGCACAAAGAGCTGAAGATATACTGGCGCGTGTGTATGCTAAGCGAGGACACGATAAGCACTGCAGTGCTTATGAATATTATTATGTTCTCTAGACACTACCACAAAAGAGCTAGAATGTAGATAAATAAGCTATAATAATAAATAGGCCTAGATACCTGGGGTGGTCGTCCATACGGTGGTCTAGACCCTGGAGGAAGACCTTGGTTCGGTGGTGGTGCACTGTGGACTGGATGGCCATATGGTGTTCCGGGACCTTGGAACATTAAATACATTTAAAAACAAGCTTTTTAGAATATTATCCAATGTTAATATATTAATATATTATCATAGATAAAATACTACTTAACCAGTATAGATGGTCAACCTCCATATAACGATCTGAAGCCAATTTCATATTGGGATTTCCACTCACTAGATGTCACTAATAGTCTCGAATTTAACATTAATGTGTATATACCACCTATTTTGTTAAAAATTATAACCAACAAATTCAATCACGCAGTTATAGTTCCTTATTATCGTGGTAATAACTAGAGGGCGACGGCGATGTTGCTGGGAGTACTTTTATGAATGATATTGTTCCATTTCATGCATATTTTAATGAAAATGATAGAAATTTTTTAATTAGATATTTAATATTATTATATCAGAAAACATTATGTTATTAATTTGTTTTACAATTATAATGCATAATGACCATAGTACAAAAATAACAAATTAAAATGTGTGAGTTATCATTTTTTTCTTCGTAACACAATCGACAAAAACTGGTTAATTTTTATCTATGTTATAACTAACTCAACCTGGCCACGCTTTGCTGTAAGCTCATTTTTATTTTCGTTTCCGCTGAAACTTCGGAATAGAAAGTATATATATATATACACTCTTGCGATAAAATGCATTGTTTTGCAAAAAAATTAAGTTAATCCATCACCCAGTTTTTCAGCTTTCTGAAAACAAACATACGCACCTAAGCAAAATTATATAGAAGTATGTAAAGATTATGAATACAAATAACAAAAAACATAATTAATAATATTTTATCGATTGACAAGACGTTTTTCTATTATAGGATATAATCAGTCAGTAATTAAAGTTTTAATTCCTTATTTTTTAGAACAGAACCTATACCGTTCATACGGCCCTTTTATCGTTGTTCGTGCCCACTTCTTTTATACTATTTTAAATAAATTTTAGTAGTGCCATCTCTTGTACATGAGAATTGACTGAATGGTCGACTGCAGCGACTCTAGCGGATTTTTAATGACAACAAATAAGCGACAAACTACACAGGCGGCATCTAGATATAAGCGAAATTAGATAGGGTACGGATTCAATGTACGTGAGTGACCATCTATACTGGTTAAGTAGTATTTTATCTATGATATTATTAATATATTAACATGTTAAATGTTAATATATTTAGAATACATTAACAACAATATACAACCTATGCGAGAGCATTTCACATAATATAAGTGTAAATTTATCATGTAACACGTTATTATATAATAATATAAATCATTTATATTACATATATTTATTTATTAACCGAAGGCTATTGAACACTCAGGCTTAATAAGAACTAAAGACAGAATGTTACGGACAACCATCATAGTGAAACCACTTTTATTAAAAAATTGTGTACGTAGACAGGCTATAACCGCCATTTTTATTTATTTTATTGAAAATATTGGTTTCCAAGTTTACTTACTCGTGAAATTTGATTTTATTTTTGGAAGACTGGTATTCACTATGCAATTCGGCCCTTTTACTAGTACATATTATAATTTATTATTATGTCAAGCTCCACGCGCTGATGTTGCTGAACTAAAGGCAAGGTGTAGTTTGATTGCATGTGTGTGTGTGTAATCGTGTATTAAACGGCGAGGCATAGTTTTACCGGCTTCACTCCGCCATTTACAGGGCTCTATCTTTAATTCTTATTTTATCTGAGCTTGAATACAATAAACATTAAAGACGTAAACATACAAACCAATAACAATTACACCAATAGACTACAAACACCATATTCAACAAACATATTATCCAATCTTAAGTAACTTAAAGGTAAATGAAGGAAATAATTCGAACGTTCATATATCTTCGAATCCTTTTTTAAAACACCTTAAGAAAGATTTTTCTATATTATTATATAGCCTTATAATTACTCATTATGAGTAACTTTTATTAATAGGTACGAGATGAAAGCTCTTTGACTAAGTACCTATTAATTCAACATTATGTATCGGAAAATTCAAATTTTCCGATACATAATGTTGGCAAGTAAAAAATACATTTTTGAAATAGGTTATTTTACCAATTTTTATCATGAGGGATTTGTATAGACAGAAGGTCTCTTTAACCAGAATAGGGAATACGGAATGCTTTTATACAAATTTTAACGTGAATCCTGATTTAATATTATAAATGCACAAGTTTGCGAAGATGTACTTATTGATACTTTTTACTCTTCTAAGAAAAAAATTACTTTTACGATAAAAACAGATTTTGATAAAAATTTACATTAATATAGTAAATACATCTTAATAACACGTAGCCTATAATTTATAAAAATACGAGGAGGAAGTTGACAAAATCT
The DNA here is from genome assembly GCA_910589475.2 of Bembecia ichneumoniformis. Lineage (NCBI taxonomy): Eukaryota > Metazoa > Arthropoda > Insecta > Lepidoptera > Sesiidae > Bembecia > Bembecia ichneumoniformis. The sequence goes on along the minus strand of OU342533.1, from coordinate 10,872,396 downwards.
AGTTACCTGGAGAGGATTTCACGCAAAAAATTATTAAGAAATATTTATTAAAACAAGTAAATTACTTAAAATAACTGTTATAGTTATTTTCCATAGCATTTAAAACCTAATAAAATTGATCAAAATGATATAGTATAAAATATTATAAGCATAGTAAATAGTCAGAGAACGATTTTACAGCTTTCATACCGTAATGAATTGCAGTGAGGTACCAACCTCACGCTAATGCTCTTGATCTTTTTTAAAACGTTTGAAAATATGTAGAGGATAAAATAAAAAAATCAATGATGTAGTTTTTTTTATGATTAATTCAAAACCCAATGAACAATAGAACACTAAAAAATTATCGTGTGAAAAAATAAGAAATTGTGAAACGATACAAACTTTCTAGCTAAAACTAAAAGCAAGGAAACCATTAAAACAAAGATATCTAAGTTGTTTAATAAGTCCTTAGAATATCACGTTGATTAAAGACCAAATCAACGCTGAATTCATTATTAGTCGGCAGTTGCTAAGAAGTTCGCTATTTTTAAAACTAATCGCCAATAGATAAATCTAGCGGTTAATTGTGACGATTATCTTGATTTGAGTAACGTAAAAATATAATTCATCAATTTAATATATCCTTTAAGAATAAAACATCCAAAACAAAAGACGGTCAAACCTAAAAATGATACTATAGGTACCTTACTGTTTTCCAATAACACCCAAAAACAACGAGCCATCTAAAGTACACGATCACATAACTGTTAAACCGAAAAGAATAACCATACCATATTATTCCACAGTAAATAATAAAAAGCAGCATAAATCTCAACAGTGCAACTACGAGTAATAGGAGTAAATTTTTTCGGCCGTAAAGACATGTCTGATTTTACTCTGATTCACCAAAGCATTGCGGTAGCAATCAAAGAATTCTATATAACTTGGGCAGATGTGGTGTATTTGAAGGAATCTGAAAACTACACTTTGGATAAAATTACACACACCAACAGAAAATATCTCTGCGTAAACGAGCGCAAGATAGAAATATTAATTGGCAACATTCAAAAACTTTGCAATTGTATGAGTTCCTTATGAAACATACGAAAATCGTAAGTTAAATGAGGCCTTCGAGACACTACATCACTTGTTGATACTCTTTTTTCTTCTCTGTTTTCCTTACATCAAAGAAATAAATAAAAGAAAAAAAAAATATCAAAAATAAATGGGGCATTAAAACGTCATGTTAAAAAAAGATGTATGTATTTATCACGCAAACTATTAAAAACAAATACTCTTACAGAGATAATACAAAAAGTTCATTAAAATATAAAAAAAACGTATACTCGTAATACAAAGGAAACCAAATATATATTAATAATAACGATAACAAATTTAAGGCAGGTTGGCAAGTAATAAACGAGAACATAAAACCTGAGCCCGCTTCTAACTAAACAAACTTAATAAATTTTAATAATACTGACTATGAGAATACTGACATCATTTGCGATATATTTAACAATTACTTTATTGATATAATAGGGAATATGCACATTTTTTTTTATATTTTCATACGATAGGTTATATCGTTATATAACCGTAAAAAAATATTCAGCGCCAAAAAACAGAAATTTGGTAACAAAAAAAAAGTTAAAATTAACTAACAGCTACGGGCACTTTAAACACCCGCCCTTTTGGCGCGCTTGTCGTGACGTCAAAGTCTACAATACAATCAAATGTTAAAAATCACAAACATCTACACGCTTGTTGACATTTCATAGAGGTTGACGTCACATTCCATAGACTTTGACGTCACATTCAATCTGACCGTTTCAAGTATTTTGAATTTCCCACATTTTTATGCACTTTTTAATAATTATTTTCTTGACGAAAAAGAAATAATATTAAAAAATATTTACATAGACATAATTCTAAAGCAAAAATGTTGATAAAAAAATATATTTAATCCTTTTTTGAATTAGACGCATATTCCCTATTAATGATAATAGAAAACATAGTACACTCTACACCGCAGATGTTGACATAGCAATCTTGACATAATTTAATATTATTAGATCCCTAAATAATATTAAGTCTATAGGTTAAGGCGAGTTAAGACAGTTAATTAACATAAAATTGATAAAACTCATAAATTTATCTTTTGAGCATGGCATTTCCAACGGCCTTAAAAGAATCAATAATCAAACCCTTATTTAAAAAGGGAGACCAAAAGAAAATTACTATTGGCCTGTGACGCTGATTCCAATAATTTCAATAATCTTTAAGTTAAAGAGCTTAAACGACTTAAAGATTTCGTTGAAAAAAAAATATTAAGTCCAAAGTAGTTTGGTTTTAATAGCTCTTTTACCAAAATAGTTGGTAAAAATAGCTGTACCAATAAACAAAACAATAACTCAGGGATTAAATAAATACACAAATGTTGCTGCCCTATTTCTCGATATTATGTCCAAAGCATTTGATTTTGTCGAACATAAAATTTTAGAAGATATAGTAGTTTCAAAAATAGTCCATATAAGTGCATCTATATTAGGTGTTAAAATAACAAGTACATTTATTCTTAAGTTAGAATGAGTTAAGTCTAACTCATTAGAGTAGAGTTAAGTCAACTTAAGAATAAATGAGTCGGGAGTCACTCAAAGCATAATAATGCGCTAATAATACGCATCATAGCACATTTCTGTATACACTGATGACACTACGATTGTATAAAAAATAAAAAAACTAGATGATATAAGTACCGTTTATACTTTGTTATACATTTACTAAAAAGCAGTTAGGTACTTTGACATTACAGACACTTCAATTTTATTTATATGTATATCCATACATATTTATTAATTTTAATTTTATTTATATGTATGGCTAAGGATAGAAAGGAACAAAAGTAAAATTATAGAAGAAGTTGAAGTGTAAATATCTAGGAGTAATTCTAGATAAAAATTGGGCTCGTCAACCAAGGTTGAACAAAATATGTATAAAATAGTAATATTGTGAGTTGTGTTTATATCAGATATAAACTGTGCATAGGAAAAGTTGGAAAAATAAACGAAGTCCTCTAATAACATTTTTTTAAGTTGAGCATAAACCAAAAGACAGTTACAAAGAAAGGATTGATATAGGGTCACCCCAGCAGAATCAGAGTAACCCCCTGGCGCTGATGACAGCAGCGCCAGGGGGTTACTCTGAAAAATCAATAATATGTATTATTGATTTTTTGTTGACATTTAAAAAGACCCAATACGGTCTAGCTGGGATGTTTTAATTCGGATTAGCTGAGGTGATAGAACTTTATATTGTCCCAGTATGTATTCTGACACACCATATGAGTAGTATAAATCACGGTAGACTACAGTAATTGGTCAACTATCTAATATCGAGAAATGCACTCTTCTTGTCTAGTAAGAGAGCAAAATACAGACTAAGGCCGCGATCCCACGGCCTGTTAACCGACGGGCCGCGCCTCTACTGATCGGGACGGGCGACGACGGGTCACCGCAGGCCTCAACGAATGCAACGACTCCCACGACCTGTCGGCCTGGCTCGACGCAGTCTAGCCCACGAGAAAGCAGGCCGTGAGACCGCAGCATAAAATACAATAGGGGATCGGACAGTAATCAGATTAAAATCTAAAATGTACTTAGAAAGAAAATATATAATTTTTTACGATTATTTATCGAATAATAATTTAATATAATTCATTTAAATATTTTTAAATGAAGAAATAAAATTTTATTATTTACAATATTTTTAATCTATACTGAAACACCAATCACAGTGCGTGACGTCATTTGTGGGCATTCATTGTCTTTTGTTATGATATGACCACAAATGACGTTACGCGCTCTCAGATGAACCACCGTGGCGTTTTGGCGGCATTTTCAAACAAACAATATTAAAACATGATTTTGAGTACCTAAAAGGCTATAAATAAATAAAATAGTATTTTTTATGGGAATAAATATCCATGAAGATTAATTTAAAACACTTTCTGAAAATTTGTCCGATCCCCTATTGTGCAAAACTGATTGAGCGAAAATCGTCCAATTGTGGACAATGACTACAAGATACAACATTTCACTGAAACATTAATTTATTTTTTTTCTATCTCAAAAAATAAACCAAAAAAACTAATACTTCTGCGGAATCCGTGAAATTATCGCCAATAAGAATATGTTGTTACCGGGTCCAAGTTGCGGAGGCGGTTGCACCCCGAGTGTAGGCTGCACTGGAGGCTGCTGGTTGAAAAACGCTGGATTCATGTGGGGTGATGGTCCACCCTGACCCAAGCCTGTAACAATAATTCAAACAGTAAATGACTAGCTCTATGATCCACTCTTCTCGCGACCTTTACTATTTAATATCTTCAGAGCTTACAAGTTAGGGTCTGCCTATTGCAACTTAAGCTTGTTAATTAAACAAGCTATTTTAGAGATACTAGTTTCCACAGCATGCTGAACAAACCTGAGCTTATTCTCTAGGTTTTTTTTTTTTTTTTGTTTTGTTAATTTGCCATCAGTCGCAAGACTATAATCAAATTTGCTGAAGTGGATTTGACGTTTGGATAGAAATAGGCCAGTGCCTTATTCTAAAGGAAGTTAAGTCTGCAATAGAACTTTGGCAAGTGGATTCGGATGGAAGCAAAGACGATCCTTGTAACTTCTTCTATAGCGTTCTATTTCTTCCGCAATTGTTGGAATCTCAAGATATGAGTGGATCTCACTGTTCCGAGCATACCAAGGCGCCCCAGCAATCACTCTTAGTATGTTATTTTGAACTCTCTGCAGGCGCTCGATATTTGACTTGCTAGCAATGGACCACATTTGGATTCCATAAGTCCATATGGGTTTAAGAATAGAGCTATAAATCAGCAGTTTATTATGCAAGGATAGCGCAGACTGCCTTCCCAAAAGCCACAACAAGTTTCTGAATTTGATGTTGATCTCGTCCCTTTTCTTGTTTATGTGAACACTCCACGTTAGTCGCTGGTCCAAGTGAAAACCCAAGTATTTAATGCAACTGGATTGGGGAAGTTGATCCTCGCCTAATTTGACAGTTGAGCATGTGCCTTTTCTCAAAGCAAACGTTATGTGGCTTGATTTAGTTGCACTCGCCTTTATTCGCCACTTTTTCAGCCAGAGATGTGTGCAATCAAGCTGCTTTTGCAATCGGGTACTCGCTTCATGGGGATCATCGCTGCAGGAAAGAAATGCAGTGTCATCAGCGAAAGTGGCAATGGATACCATTGAGGTTAGTTCTGGGAGGTCACATGTAAATATGTTGTACAGGACGGTACCAAGCACAGAACCCTGGGGCACTCCAGCCAGGCACTTGTAAAGAGATGATCTTTCGTTCCCCTGCCTCACTTGGAAGAGTCTATCAGTAAGATAGGACTTGACCAAAGGAAAAATTGAGTGGGGAAGAAGTGATTTTATTTTACACAACAAGCCCTTGTGCCACACCCTGTCAAAGGCCTGCTGCACATCCAAGAAGGCAGCAGAACAATATTGCCTCCTCTCGAAACATTGGCGAATTGTTGAATATACCCTATGCATCTGCTCAGTCGTAGAGTGATATTTACGAAAACCAAACTGGTGATGAGGAATTATAGCCGCTTCATCCAAGAACCTGTTTAGCCTTTTCAAGAATATCCGCTCCCAGAGCTTGGAGAGCACAGGGGTAAGACTAATAGGTCTGTAGGAAGATGCTTCGCTGGGGGGTTTCCCCGGTTTATGAATCATAATAATCTGTGAGATCTTCCACAAGTCCGGAAAGTGATTTAGCCTAAAGGTGGCATTAATATTTGCCAGGAACACGAGACATTTTTTAGGTAACTGCTTAAGAACTTGTGGGGTAATAAGATCATATCCCGGAGCTTTTTTAGAGTCCATTTTTGCTATCTCTTCAGTTATTTCACCAGGAGTCGTAGTTGGTAAGGGGAAGCACAACTGAAAATCCTGATTTAGAATTTTATCAATTTCTGGGTCTTCGTCGCCAATTAGGTCATTGGGTTGAAAGACAGTTGATAAATAGGCAGCAAACACTTCTGATTTATGGGCATCTGTTTGCGCCCATGTAGAGCCCGTCTTTATGGGGTGAGCAAACTGCTGAGACTGATTCAGGTTTTTTGTTTTTTGTTCCAACTTTTGCTTCATAGTTTTATTTGAGGAGTTAACAAGCAATTTCTTAAGGTCCTTGACAGCTCGGTTGAGAATGGTTTTATCTGAAGAGCAGCGTGACTGTTGCCAGAATCTTCTCAGTCTGCGTTTCTCTGCGATTTTACGCCTTATTTCTAGAGGTAGGCAGGATCTCGATTGAGTCGGTTGTAGCTCTGGAGTGCTAGACCATGCAGCTGATTGGATCAGATTGGTGAAATAGACTGATGCATCCTCTACATCAAGAATGTCCTTCAGTGGGACCTTGACGTTAATTGTTTCTTCAAGGCATTCTCGAAAAGATTCCCAGTCCGTTTTGAAGTTGTAGAGCGATTCACAATCACCTTTATCTGATAAGATTGTATGACTGATAGTCAGAATAATAGGAGTGTGGTCCGAGGATCCATCCAAACTTGACTCAACCGAAGAGTACAACTTTCCTATGTTCTTAGTAATAAAGAAATCTAGTAGATCAGGTATTTTGCAAGGATCTGTAGGCCAGTATGATGGCTCACCAGTTGAGATAGTGAGTAGGCGATGTTTGTCAACACTTTTCTTCAGTTCACGCCCACGAGTAACGGTAACTCTTGAGCCCCAGAATTCATGCTTGGCATTCCAGTCACCGCCAGCAATAAATCGGTTGCCAAGTGATAACAAATAATTTGAGAACATAGCTTCACTAATTCTGTGTTTAGGTGGACAGTATACGGCTGACAGATTAATGACACCAGATCTGTCTTCAACTCTTACCGTAGTGGCTTGCAGGTAGTCTGTAACATAAGGTCTAAGAACACTGTGTTTTATATAGTTTTTTATTACCACAGCCGTGCCTGCATGAGCTCTCCCATTCTCTAGGTAGTTATATTTTTTATGAACTATTGATGTACCTGAGAAAGTACATCCGTTTAGTATTACAATCTAAACCGTATTGACGAGCCCGTTGGGTGAGTGGTTAGGGTGCTTACCTTAACCGGCGAATTCTTAACGGATTACCGGCGGAGTCAACTATGGAAATAAACTTTTCAAAGCTGGCTCTAGTCTGGATCTGGTAAGTAGTGACAGGACACAATGCGTTTCGCAGTCATTTGCGCAGCCCGTCTGGCGGCAGTAACCACCTCCATACAGAAAACCACCTTGAAGTAACAGTCGCGTGTTTTATTTCGGTGGGTGAGTAAGGGATGCCAGAACCCATTTCCCTAATCCTTCCAAATCGAGCCTCATCCTTAATCCTGCTGATGTATTCGGCAGCGCACTTGCAGCAACTGTAGCGTTGCTTGTGTCCTTAGGCGAAGGTAGCCACCTACCATCAAGTGGACCGTCAGCCTGACTGCCACCTTTAATAATTAAAAAAATATTGGTGTGTCAAAGGGACAAGAAAATAAAATAAATCGTGTGAGGATATGTGTTGTTGATTTTTCATCTCTATATGTATATAAAAATAAATCCCCATTTCCCTTGGTCACGGCATCACGCGTGAACGGGTAGACCGATTTTAATTCGGTTTTCACTAATGGAAAGAGGGATAAACGGGGAATGTTCATATATATAAAAATTGCACGCCGGGCGAAGCCGGGGGCGGGTCGCTAGTTTTATAAAAAACAGAGGTAAAGCAATATATATATATATATATAAAACGTAACGAAAGCTATTGTTCTCTCGGTGGTAAAAAACTACCAAGTATACTGCTGACCTGATGTGATAAAAGGTTTTTTTTTTGTAAGTTAATTCAATAAGCAATATTATTAGTACATTCCAAGCCAGATTTATTAGCATGTCTAATAGTTTAAAATATTCATACCTGAATAACTGTTCACACCTTGATGCTGCGGCACCGGCGCCGGCCCGCTTAGAGGGCTTTGCTGGTGGAGAGGCAACTGATGGTAGGTAGGAGGTAGGCCTTGGGCAGGAGCCTGGACGACCACCACCAAGGAAAAATCATGATAATTTTGGAACATGCTCGAATGTTGTTTTAGTAGAATATTGATTAGTTTACGTGCAAGTATAGTCCCTTTTTATAATTATCTCTTTCATATCAGTTTTTATATTTTTCTACTAAATAACTGTTTATTTAAAAAATATACAAATCGTTAGCTCCATTATTAATACACAATAAATACGTCTATTGAACCTCTTATGGTATAAAGTTTTGTTTCTTTTAAATTAAGAATACAGTTCGGAAGGAAATAATGAAAATTGGGTTATTTATTATTTTAGATAATGATAAATAACATAAAATAAACAATGAACAGTTTCATGACCTTATGAGGAATGGTGCGTGCGAGCCATAACAAGTCTTAGCCATAGCGAGACTTGCAAAGTCCAAATTATCTCCCAGCTTATTTGCGAATTTACAGAATATCGAAGAAAACAGACTACAAAAGTTAGTACTGTTTCCATTAGAAAAACAGTATCAAAATCCGTTGGGTGGTTTAGAAATTATTGTACAAACAGACAAAGGCGAACAGCGACTATTTTAAATACTAGGCTGTACCCACAACTTTGTACGCCTGGTTTTCGAAATAGCGCCTAACTTTTTTATTTGTAAACCGATCAGAACCAAGCAATTACTAAATGTTACAGGAAACTTGCTACAATACATCAGTGAAAACCGCATTCAAATTTTTAGTGGTAGTACTTTTAATACGTTATTTTTAATAAGCCTGCTGCACGTAACAATGTACAAGATTTTAAGGGCACTTACAGCGTGTGGCGGTGGCACTTGGTACTGTGGCATTCCGTACTGGGGGACCGGCTGCGGTTGCATGTGATGCGGAGGGACACGAGAGCCCCGCTCGGGGCTTCGACGTAGGTTGGGGGACCGCTGCATTTGAGGCGGACCATGGTACTGGAATGTTAATACAATATTTGACAAACATATTATGTCTTTGATACACTTTTTTATATTATTAAGGGTAGCAGGCAGGCTGACCATCCACTTGATGGTTGGTGGCTACCGTCGCCTATAAGACAACCAACGGCACAGGTGCTGCGATTACGCTGCAGACCGTCAGCCTACCTGTCTACATTAACATTTAAAAAAAGTTCCAAAGTTTGCGTGTTCCCGGGATAAAGTTTCTCCTTAGCACCTTATCCAAGTAATGCGGATGAAGTCCGCATCTTAAATTGTAACAATTGGCATTAAATTGTAACAACTCACATAGGGTCAATTATGCTTAAGTGATGTAATGCTAATGTGATGTCAATATGATGTTGATGCTAAGTTGATATTGTTTTTAAATGGTATTATGATAGTTTCCTATGTCACATCAAGATCATATCAAGATCATATCACAGTAGTAACCTGTGTCGCATTTTAGTATTGCCATCCAATTTACTCGATTGACTCAATGCATAATCGAGCAATGATTTTCTTTAGTTACGACCACTAATTATGCATATTGTTTTAATATTCGACGAAGTAAAATTATTACGAAGATAAAAATACCAATAATAATAAATTTAGAGCCGGTTTGGGTTAAAACCTATTTAGATTCTAAAGTAACTGAGAAATAATCGGGCAACACTTCTCCCGGCTGTAATCTGTTGAGGTTATGTTATTTGTACACAATAGCTTTTATTTTGATTGAAAAGGCTAATTTATTGGATTACTTAAAAATGTGTATTAAAAGTCCCCTATTTTAATAAAAGATGATGATGACTTCGATGTTGAAATTAAAAAACTGTACCGACTTACTTACTACAAACTGGAGCAGGGCCATCTAATACTTTAACAAAGGTTTTAATTCTTCTATTAAATCCCGTGCAAGAGGTTTAATGAGGCGATACCTATCTTCAAATGCCTTGTCGGGAAGGTTAAATGCATCACATAAATCTCTTAGCATTTTGCGTTTTCTTCTCAACCTACGCATATCCTCGGCACGAGCACCCGAAACGAGCCATTTTACACTTTTAAAATATAAAAAAGAGGAAATTGATACAGAAAAACCACCTTTCAAACTTGATAACTCTGTATCACGTCTGTATCACATTTTTGACGTTTATGCGATACTGGTTTATGTCAAAAAGTTGACTATAATACGCATCTAAATTGATTACAGTTGATATCACTTTGAGAAGGTGAGCATAATACGCAGAAGTTGATGTCAATTTGATATCGCATTTTTCGGAGAGCATAATACGAAATAGTCTGTAATGTAGAGTTGACATCAAAGCAACATCATAATTTATAAGCATAATTGGCCGGCTGACCACTCATCATTGTACAGCGGGTAGAACACATGAAGAGATCACAGTCTAACCATACTTATGTCATACAGTCAGGCAACGCTCAATGTTCGAACCTGCAAACTGAAGCGAGTTCGCCGAACATTGCTCTACGCAAGTACATTCGTTGCCTGACTGTAAGTGTGGTTAGACTGTGAAGAGATGCTACATCCCTTCTTAAACTAAGTGGTTCTAATCGTTTCAGTGTGAGCGATGGATTACTACATTTCCATCAGATGTTTATGTAGATATTTTAAAGATGATAAACTAAACTAACTATATTTCGTTATCTTGAAAGTACCTAGGTTCCATAGTATGTAGATTAGAAATAATTAAGACTTATTTTAATGGTGTATGTGTGTGATGGGTGTAAATATTTTCACAATAAGAAAATATTTAGTCATCACAAAAACCATGGGACTTTCGTATAACTGAATAGTCTTAAAGCCTGTTATATCTTAAAGCTACTTTAAGTTGGAATGAGTTATCTATATCTATACCTACATATTATTAAATAGTCACTGTTCGCTTCTGTCTGTTTCTCCGCTAACTTCTTCTAAACCACCCAACGGATTTTGATATGGTTTTCACTGGTGGAAAGAGCGATAAACGAAAAAGGTTTGTGTATATAATTTGCAGAAGAAAAATGCATATTTTCATTTAATACTATCATAAATACACACTCAAATTTATCAACAAACACTAATACGAAGAAGTGAAATCTGATCTGTGGTATTGATGAGAAACTTACCTCCATTGGAGACCTGTGCAGTGATAGACCCTGATGCGGTGGTGGGCCCTGATGCTGTGGATGGCCCTGATGCGGTGGAAGACCCTGATGCAGCGGAGAGCCTTGGTGAGGCGGGTGGCCTTGTCGCTGCATGTGTTGTGAAGGCGGAGGACCCTGATGCTGCAGGTGGTGAGGGGGGCCACATATTTGGTGATGCGAACCAGGTGGGCCAGGCATCATCCGTGGACCGTTGGCCGCGTTCGGCCCGGGTCCATTGGAGCCACAGAAATCTTGCAATAATAAAAATATCAAAGTATATATTTAAAATCTTGAGTATAGGTAACTGTTAAGTTGAATTTAGAATTATAATTTTAGTAGTGGCAGGGCACGTTGCGCTTCGCAGTCATTTGAGCGGCCCGTCTGGCGGCAGTAACCACCACCTTACAGAAGACCACAGTGACATAACAGCATGTGTGCCGTTGTGTTTCGGTGAGTGAGCAATGGATGCCAGAGTCCATTACCCTATACCATCAAGTGGCTTGACGGCCCACTTGATGGTAAGTGGCTACATACGCCTATAACACACGCATCGCCACAGGTGGTTCAAGTGCGCTGCCGACTATAGTAGGATTAAGGATAAGCAAGGGATAGGATAATGTGCTCTGGCATCCCTTACTCACTCACTGAAACACAAATGGAACACGTCCTATTATTTCACGGTGGTCTTCTCTAAGGGGGTGATTACTGCCGCCAGATAGGCTGCCCAAATGAATAAGAAACACTCTGTGCCCTGCCACTGCTTTCCAGATCCAGACCAGAGCCAAATTCGAAAAGTCGAAATTCAAAGTTGACCCTGCCGGGAATCGAACCCGGGAACCCTAAAACAGAGCGTTACGGCAAGCTCCCTAACCACTCATCCAATACGTTTATGTTGAATCAATGCAGTACCTACTTTCCTTTCCACCTTTAAAGAAATATAAACAATAAACTAGCTACATATTTTTAAAGAGTTTGGAAAAAGCTTTAGTATTTTTAGGTCATTCCAACAGATAGTTCACAAAGATTCTTTATTAAAGAGTGATGTACCTATGGCACAAAAAGACATTATTTTAACAATGGGCATTGTTATCCGTAGACATGTTTTATTCATATTTACCGCCATGATGTGGGGGTTCTTGAGGTCCACCCATGCCGAAATGAGGTCCTCTCATACTGGTATTCGATCCGAGCGGAGCAGAACGCATTTGAGATTGATTCTCAAATTGACTCAGCGCCTGATAATAAATAATCGATTCATTGCAGTAATATTCTTTTTTTTTTAATACTAAAAATGCAGGTGATCAATAAAAATGGATCAGCGAGGGCAAATCTGAAACCACAAGAGGTACGAAAATTTGTTTTCGTACCTCTTATGGTTGTTTTTACGAGAACGAAAGCAACCCGGACAATCTCTGTAAAAATCACAATAAATTTATTACCGTAGTTGATGGTGTGGGTCATAAGTAACAAATTTTGCTATGGTCTTTGTAAATAATAAACAGGTTTCAGATTTGCCTTCACTGAACCATTTGGATTGATCAGCCTGTATAAAATGCAAGAATATTAAAGCTACATTGATGTTAATGTCATAAATTTTATGTGTTGATTTAAATAGTTTATTATCCAAAACTAAATTTCTTCTTTATTTATAAAAACTCAAAAGTAACGCTATTTTTTTTTCAAAGCCACCTTTTGTCCTGTGTTATCAGTGATTAACGAATTTAAATTACAAATAATACAATTAATTAAAGGTGTTGGTTAATAGTTAGTCGATGGTTAAGTTCATTGCATAAGCATTCTGACTCAAGTTCGATTCCCGGCAAGGCCAACTTTGAATATGATTTCTTTTTTAAATTTTTGGCTGGGATTTTTTAAAAACCTCCCTAAATCTGTTAATTTTAACAAAAAATTTAGATTTTTTTTTTTTTTTTTTCCTCTTTTCTGTTCTGTAACATGGCGATCTGTTTCAGAAACAACAATAAGCCACTCTGTTGGTTTCTTTCGATGTTATGTTGATTTTATTTGAATGAAAGTAGGTTCATCGGTTATTCTCATTCCTACATCTGTGTAGTGAACCTAGTACCCAATGTAGGAACACTGTGCCTTTTTAGTCGGGAGTGCGATACGCTTCCTGCGCCCCTCAGCCCCGATGCTAATTCATTAACATGATTAAAAAGTCTGTTTTGATATTTCCTACTATAGATTGCGATCTCTTCCTTTACTGTTTTTATCTTCAAATCCATATTGATGTATTTATTACTTATGTAATATGGGATGTTTAACATGATTCTGAGGGTTTTACTCTGAAATCTTTCCAGTATCTCCACGTTACTGTTACACGCAGTACCCCAAAGCTCTATACCGTAAGTCCAAATAGGCTTGAGGATAACTTTGTAAATGGCCAGTTTGCTAGATTGGGATAATTGTGATTGACGCCCTGTCAGCCAGTACATGCCTCTTAGCTTGGTATCAAGTTGTTTTCTTTTTGTCCATATGTGCTTGCGCCAAGTCAGACGTCTGTCAAGGTGCATACCAAGATACTTAGCATCATCAGCCTGTGGAATTGCTTCGTTATACAGAGTCACCTGTGTGCATGTTTGTCTCCTGAGCGTAAATGTAACATGAACTGACTTAGATTGGTTCGCTTTTATGCGCCACTTATTCAACCATACTTCCAGTAAATTCAGATGTTGCTGTAATTTTGTCGAAGCTTCTTTCGGATCATTGTGGACTGACAATAGCGCCGTATCGTCTGCATATGTTGCAGTTACAATGTCAGCATGTGTTGGCAGATCTGCAGTGTAGATCAGATAGAGCACAGGACCCAGGATACTGCCCTGAGGAACTCCCGACCTGATTTCGCACAGTTCAGAAATCTCGGTATGACATAAAACTTCGTAGCATCTAGAGGTCAAATATGAGTTTATGATGCTGAAGAATGAATGCGGAAGCACTTTCTTAACTTTGTAAAGTAGGCCTTCATGCCACACTTTATCAAAAGCCTGACCAATGTCCAGAAAAACAGCCGAACAGTACTTTTTATCCTCTAAAGCTCTGCTTATGACATCAACCAGCCGGTGAATCTGTTCTGTCGTACCGTGGAGCTCACGAAATCCAAATTGATGGGCAGGTATAATGTCATTTAGATATTTACGCATTCTATTTAGCACTATTCTTTCAAAGAGCTTCCCGCATACAGGTAAGAGGCTGATTGGTCTGTACGAGCCGGCTTCACACGGTGGTTTACTCGGTTTTTGTATCATAATTACCTGTGCAATTTTCCACTGGCCAGGGAAGAAAGATAACATTAAGCAGGAGTTAAATATTTTTGTCAAGAAGAGGACTCCTTTTTTAGGCAAGTTCTTCAGCAAGGTAGCATCAATCATATCATAGCCAGGAGTTTTACCTTCTTTTAAATACGTAATTTCTCGTTGCACTTCTTTGGGAGAAGTACTTTCTATTGGAAGGCACATCTGTAATGGCGTGTTCAAATACTCGTTGACATCCTTGTCATGGTCCAAGTATACACTAGGGTGTGGTTGAAATACCAACTTAAGATGTTCTGAAAATCTTATCGCTTTGTCGAGATCGGATCTTGCCCAACCGCGAGTTAAAGTTCTAATTGGCGGTACCTGCATTTTCGGACTTTTAATGTGTTTCGTAGCTCTCCAAAGGGCGTAATTAGTATCTTTAGTGGGAGTCAGATTTGCCAGGTAAAATTGAAGATTGTCATTATTAGCTCGTTTGATCATCCGTTTTAATTCTTCAGATGCCCTGTTGAACGCCTTCTTATCGGATGGGTAACCAGTGGTGTGCCAAACTTTACGTAGCTTACGCCTTTCATTGACTTTATTTTTAATATCTTTCGGGTATTGATGATATGGTTGTTTCTTGTGGTTAGTTTTCGGCGTGGAGACATGAATAGCCTTATGCAGTAATTTAATGAAAAATTCTATTGCCTCTTCAACCATTTCAGAGTCTCTTATTTGAGCATTTAAATTAATTTCACTTGTAATCACTTCTCTATAGTGGTCCCAATTTGTACCCCTGTTGTACATTTTAGATAAGGTTTCTAAGAATATAGCCCTGCAACTCACATTGAGTATGACAGGGGTATGGTCTGAAGATAAATCTGTGCAAGATTCAATGCTCATATTTGTCATCGGGATATTTTTAACAACAAAGAAGTCAAGCAAATCCGGTATTTTTGTCTGATCAGTTGGCCAATGTGTTGGTTCTCCGTGGGATATGCATTCTAAGTTAAGATCTTTAAGAGTAGCATACAGCTGTCTTCCCCTTGTTGTTGTGAGTCTAGAACCCCAGAACACGTGCTTGGCATTCCAATCACCCCCGGAAATAAAACGATTTCCAAGCATCGAGAAATATTCTTTGAAGTCGATTGAGGATATGGCATGTCTTGGTGGACAATATACAGCGGACAAAGTGGTTTCGATTCTGTTGTCCTGGATTTTTATTGAAGTTGCTTGAATTTTCTCAGTACAGTATTCAGCAAGCACATAGTGTTTAATGTTCTCCTTTATTATAATGGCAGTTCCACCGTGTGTGTTTCCTGAAGGATGATTTGTGGTGTAGATAATATAGTTTTTAATAGCCATATGAGTTTTTGGGGTAAATCTAGTTTCTGATATTAAGATAATGTCGATTTTCTCAGTTATGAGGTAAATTTCAAGTTCCTGACGACGTTCCGTCAGCCCGTTGGCATTCCAGGTAGCTATTCGTAAATTTAGCGGGCCTGTGGAATTAGGTGTGTGATAAGTTGGATCATACGATCCATCATGTTGTCTAGCATGTTGCTCATAATATTTTGTAATCTACTAAACATTATGTCTAGTAAATCCGACGTATTATTCATATTGTTCAGTTCGGGTTGGCAATCCATAGTAGTTTTATTTTTTGTGGCTTGTGCATACGTTTTGTATGCAGTGTGGGGCTTTGGATGCACGGGGTTTTGATTTTGTGATGAGTCCTGTTTGTTATGTTCCAGCTTTGGTTTTTCTATCTTTTTTGATTTTGTCTTGAGGATTATTAGTTCGTAGTACTGTTTAAATTTTTTGCATCCTTTATAACTTGCCGGATGCTTCTCCTGGCAGTTTGCACAAGTAGCTTCAGTGTCTCTCCTCTTAAGACATGTAGATGTCGGATGTTCCTCGCCACATTTCACGCATCTAAATGGTCTAAAGCATTGGTTTTTTGTGTGACCAAATCTTTGACACCTTTTGCATTGAAGTATTTCTTTTTTCATATATGGCTTCAAAGCTAACTTTCATATTGTTCAATTTATATATTTTAAATATGTCCTTATTATTGTGCTTTGGCTCCAAATCGATATAGAAAATTGGCAATGGTTGTTTTGTTGATTTGTGTAATATATTCACCATATTCCTGACTTCATGACCTAGAGTGTTAAGTTCTTCTTTGATGGATCGTGTATCTTCAGATGCATGAAGGCCACGCAGGACGACCCTGTAAGCTCTTTCACTTTTTAACTTGTATGTGTAGTGACTAATGTTTTCGCTAATGAACTTTTCCCTTATTTTCTTATAAGTCTCGATGTCAGCAGGCATGACTTTTACAATGTGGCCCGATCTTAAAGTTGTCAGCGTGTAAGTTTCCGGTTCTGTGATATTGGCTAAAACTTCCTTTAGTGTTACAATATTAATAACTCCTGTAACAAATATGGGTTCTGGTTTTGGTGGTCGTTTTACGGCATCAGTCTTAGGTTGATCATCATTGAGGTCTGTCTCCAGCATAGCAAATTGATTATGTGTTGGGATGGAGTAATCAGACTTTGGCATCTTTTTTTGATTTCCCTTAGTTCCTTTAGTTCCCGGGCTACTTTCTGGTCTTTTCCTCTTTGATGGAGGCACTTGGTCTTTTTGCCATGTTTTCTTGTTAGTCTGTGCTATTGTGGTATTAGTGATGTTCGTCTGTGAGGCTGAATCATTCCCATGAAATGAGTGTCTACGTTCTCTGGAGAACATGCTTTCGTGGAACAGCTGTTGGGTGTATTTAACTTGCTTCGACACTGTAATTGACGTGGAAGCTAATCTTACATTTTTATTTTGACCAGTAGCATGTACTAACGAGGAGGCCTGGGTGCCTACCCCCTCGCAGTCTTCGGTAGTCAATTTCACACTTGAGGGCCCGGTTACCCCCAAGCGCCGGTTACTAGCCGGTGCGCATGGTTGGCTGCATTCGTTGAGCAAAACTTTGCCCCCCCCAGAGTACGTGGGGCAGTCTGAGCTTTGCTCAGGAAGGGATTCTCCGGCGTTGCCGGTACCCTCCTGGGGTAATTTCACTTTAAGTATTGCTTCCATTATTTTAGTTTTATTTTTATTTCAGGGTTGATTTCCCCTAGCCAGGTATTCGTTTATGGCGCCGAAAACTCGCCTGTGCCCTTCATACTTAGCTATTACAGTCACGAGGTAGGTGTTATGTGTGGGGCTCGCTTGAGGGACTGTAACATTGCCCAGGGGGTACGACTCACGGAATTTGTGAGTCCATCATTAGACCGCGGCGGCAGTCTAACGATGGCGGGGACGTTGTATGATAGGACTGGTCAGTGCGCGCCTAATAGTCCAGCTCCACACACCTGGACGTACGCAATCGGTATTCTCAGCTTTTTTTAAATACTTAAAAAAAGCTGAGAATATAGCTGAACATATACTATGTTCCCTAGCAAAAACACATACCACCAAGACCTACACTGACTTACCCCCCAAAAAATTTAGATGAAAATTTTTACATAAAACAAAATTCTCTACAATATTTGTCTGAAACTTTTTTTCTAACTTTTACCATATTTATATAATTGGGCAAAACACCAATGTTTTTTTTTCACTCCTTCTTCATGATGAAATCAAATATTTCTTCCACCCATCTATCGATGGGTCATGTCTTCTAGAAACATATATAAAAAATGCGCCTGAGGGACTCAAATTTTGATTTGTAAGTGAATTTTCCTAGACTATAATGTTACTGAAAATTTTGTAAATATTTTCAATACATTTTTTTAAATTTATAACCAATTTATTTTAAATCACGACTGTTTCTTGTCAAACGTATAACACGTATTACTAATAAATAAACATTATTTGTTTTCATACTTCGTCATTTAAACGTATAATTCAGCGAAATCTAATAACTAGGTATATGTGATTAAAGTTTATCTCACTGACTAGATATACTACAAGATACCTCACCTTATGAGGGAGTCTGGAATATAAATGGGATACAATAGATCTGGGATCTATTAATAAATATAATAGGTTAGGGAAAAAGTTTCTTCGTATTTTATATGAGTTTACATTTAATTACAGTGTGTGTTTGCGCAAATATAGACTTTTTTATTTATTTATTTAATTATTTGAAAAAAAAAATCCATGTAGTAATTTTCTTATGGAAACATTTAATGTTAGTTCCCATCCATAGACGATCTCATGCACAACATATCCCGTTAGTACGTTCGACGCTAACCGCTGTCTGCTTCTGTCGGCGAAAGACGTACGTACCTCCTACCCTTTGATGTCACGAATGTAACGCAATGTTGTTCTCGTCAACAACCGTTGATGAAATACGGATTTTGTGTTTTAAGTATTTCAAATTAATATTATGAGTGTTGTCTTAATGATTCAATTCAGTCAGATGCAAAATTGCCTATCTGTGTGTATTCTATAAGATGTACTTCGGAGAGTGTGCTCGGGAAATGCATGAGATCATAACGCCTTACCCTTTCTTCTATTGAACATGCAGACGTACAGCTGATGAACTGATTACTATCCTCACCTTGTCGAAATTTCTCTAATTCAGACCAAGCGGTTTAAAGCATCTTTTATAATACGCACTCTTTATAGTGCAACATTTCTCGTGCAACGATATCGTTTCTTTTCACGTTTAGTTTTAATAGCCTAAGTTTGATTTCTGACACGCGTACTCTGTACACGCTCATGTTTTTTTCTTTTCTAGAATTATGTCAACTGACAGGGTTTTATAAAAAGAATGATTTATAATAAAAAATTACAAATATATATTAATAATTTTATTTATCGACATATCGATTTACACATCTCTATTCACTGTAGGTATTCATTTGCTGTTTTATGAGTCAAGCGCTAGGGGCTTGGCAATTGCTACAAAGCCAAGCGGTTAAGGGTTAATTGGTTTAAAATATTTTTAATTTCATAAAGTCGTGTTCAACACAGTTTCAAATAGGTAACATTAATTTTACATCAATTAAAAACTTTTCATTGGTTCCTTTTGTTTTGTTAAATGTTACGATGTTATTTAATCTAATCTAAATGATCTTTTTGTGAATTTTGACGCGAATACGTCTTTAAATTTGCTTCCATAGTGGGGGGCAATTCAGAAAAGTGATGATAACAAATCGGGATATACAATTTGATACTTCACAAATATAAATTCACAAATACAGAGATATCGGCACCGGCTGCATATTCATTCCTTTTGGTGTCGAATCTCTGGGTCCGTGGGGCCCCAACGCGCTTAAATTTTTTAACAATTTGTCAAAACGTTTGGTCGACATAACCGGGGATTATAGAGCTGGCCATTACCCCGGGCAACAGATTAGCATTGCCATACAACGAGGTAATGCAGCCAGCATGCTCGGGACTCTGCCTAGGGGACCGAAACTTTATAATTTATAATATTATTATGTTAATGTTTACTTAGATTGATATTTAGAGTGTATTTTATTCGGTAATCTTAGTTTTTACTTTAATGGTTATAAAAAATAATTATATGATTATATAAAATTTGATACTGTATCTACATATCTATCATCTACATCCAAAAATTATTACACCACTTGATAGCTAAGGATTGGTATATATGGCATTCGAATTCGTTGAATATCTAATTTATAAAATTCTCCTGTCATAGTGTTGGACCGATTTTAAGGATATTTTTTTTTGTACATTTGGTAGGTATGAGAATAGGTCCCCCCTAGGTGGGCCATGACCTTGTCGTGGTGGGGGGGCTTACCCTTGGCAATCCGGGCGGTTGCAGGGGTCGGTGGGGTCACCGGCCTTTGCTCGATCGATCGGATTGGTTTTGGGGACTAAGAAGGCCCACACCGAGGTGGGCTCCGAGCGAGCTCCGCCCAGCGGAGCTCGTGGCGGAGCTGTTATTTGGAGGCTCCAACCTTCTGTTGGAGCTTCACCGGTCATCGCTCCCCCGGGCCGAGAATCCGTACTCGGCCCGCGCGATTGGTGGCCGGTGAGAGAGAGGTCACCCCGGTCCTTGTTCGTCAGACTGAGGTATGGGACTCGGTACTGCGGATGAGGATCGGCAGGTGAGTCGCAGCGGGTGGATTCTCTCGGACGGCTCCGACGCTCAGTGGTAGTCGGGCAACTTACGCGAAGACGGAGCTCATGCGACTGGGAAGGACCAACTGGCATAGTACCTGCAATCGTGGCATGTGGGGGGTGGGGAACACCCGGTGGGTGGGCACCGGCTTAATACTACCCCCCGCAGTCGTCCGGAAGAGTGAAGACCCGGCCTCGCCACCCGGCTTAGTAGCTCTTCCGCGACGACAACATGAGGTGGAGCCCGTCTCGGGCTGCCGCGATTGTTGAGGAAATGTCATTGCCCCGTTACACGACACCCCTATGGGCCGCCCACCCATAATGTCGTATGAGATGAGCGGCCACACGAGCGGGGGTCGTTCGGGGGATGAAGGTGGAAGCGGCCTCCGACTCCGCGGATGCTTGTGCCGCGGAGAAGAGGTAAAGGGTTGATTCAATTACGAATCCCCTCGCTGACTGCTCGCTGCGACGGATAAGATGATCACGGGCGGCTGGTGCCGCTTCGCTCGGGGGCGGTGGACGTGGGGAGGTGCGCCGCCCGCACAACACCGGGCAGTGAGGTGTGGTGGCCTGCAGATGTTCCAGCGGGTCACCACAGGAGGAGTTACACGGCATGCCGTGATGGATGCGGGTCCGCAAGGACATGGCGGTGCGTGGGGCCCGGGGATAAGGCCTCGCTGTGACTCCGGGTCTCACGATCACTGCCGATGGTGGAACATGGAGGCGGTTTTAGTGGAGTAGGACCGGCGGGGCGATACGTTCCGTCGGGTGAGTCCCACACACCCCCTCGTCGACCGTAGTGCGTAAATGCATTTCCCCTCCTAAAAAAAAAAAAAAAAAAAAAGGTATGACAATAGGTCGTAAAGTATTTTTACCCTCCTACCCCCACCTCCCATTTTTTAATCGCGATTTTAGTATTTTTGTATGAAGAATATTCAAATAATTTAACCGTCGTCGTTCATTGACGTGAAGTGACGTGTCACTTTAACATATGGTTTGAAAATAAAATTTGACCCCATAGGTGGCGCACAATCGGGTTACGGAATTATTTTCGGGTTCTGGCAAGACAAAGTCTGCTGGGTTATATAATATGCTCAAAGAAAATATTATTCGTAACGTACACGTATTCACGTAAAACACACGGACGTTTTTATTGTATTATATGCAGTTTGGTAACATAAAATAGATATTACAAAATAAATTAACGATCGTTAAATTTTAATATCTACAAAATATACGCCCCAATCTATCGATAACGCTTTATCAACAGTTTTCAAACACTAAACACCAAGTGAAATCTGTCAGTGGAGTTCTAACTCCTAACACGAACATACAGTATAATCGCATATCGCTGTCTTTCTCGTTGCATACTGTACTGTAGGTACAGTATGTCAATGTGAACAACGTAGCAATGTGAGTAAATGGTTAATATATTATTTTACCCCCTGCCCCCCGTAAAAAGTGGCAATTAATTTTGTATCACACATAACCGCTATGCCACCGTTCCCTCCAAGTCACGTCATGACCGGTATGCTTTATGGCGAAAATACGCCAGTCATAAGCAGAATAATTTGCTTAATAAGCTATTGTAAAATGCTCACAAATTAAATAAAACCTCTTTTAGAAGTTTTTCCTTAGAGACATGTTCATGAACAATGTCTAGAGCTATGGGGGAGAGGGTGTTACCTGTTTCGTGGGTGGGGTGACTATTGGCATTTGACCATGGATCTTCCTCTTTGGTAAACGTTCCAACGCCATGTATCGGGACTTTTCAGAGCCGACAGAGATCATGCAGAATCCCTTCGACTGTCCATTAGATCTCTTCTCGAAGAATTTGACATCTTCTAAGTCGGTGACGCCAATATCAGCGATGGCGTTAATAATGTCCTCATCTGTAGTCCACTGAAAAATGTGTATTAGAATACTCAACGAGGAGCAAATGCAAGGAGATAGAAATAACATACATCATTGCTCATAGACGTACGATTTGAATTTTTTTTTAATTACTCAGATATCCGCCGACTTGATATTACACATTTTTTTAAAATGTATACTATGTAACTCCTTGATGTTTAATTATCCTTAAAACAGCGACATAATAATATATCGCTAAATAAATTCCCCTAAATCGATTTAAAAATTTTACTGAAAGCGATGCTTGTAATTTTTAAGGAATTGTAATTAGGATAAAGGAAACAGTTTTACTTATTTTCCATTCTTTTATTTCATTATCACAAATTTTTCTCATTTTCACTGGCGATTGAATAATTAATTCTGAACTCTTGACTAAAACATTGCAATCAATACCTTTACTTACATTGAAAGAAAATTTTCAATTGCAAGAAAAGTTTGTAAACCGGGTTTCTTTTAGAACTTAAAAATATAAATATATACAACATTATATTTTTATAACATTATACTCGTATAAAGTAGAATCCAATATAAAATTAATTATTATATGTCATCAGAAAACTTCAATTGATTTGTACAAAGAAAGCTAATGAAAAATATATAAAAAATATTTTAAGTACTTACATTAATTTCATGTATTTTAAAGAGAATTGTACAAAGGATTTTAAAAAAATAAGCAATTACAAATGGATACTTACGAAATAAATTTAAGCCAATAACTTTACAGTCTTAAATCTACCGCAAAAGAGATGCACCATTTTTAGCTACATAGGAGATTATAGATAAGTCCCTAATAGAAATTGGGATAAGGATGGGAATTTGGGTTGTCTTTTCATCTACCGAGATCTCTTACGAGAATGAGAAAACTCCTAGATGAGAAATAGCTACGAAAACACATTCACAGTTAAAAATATAATAAAACGATTATTACGAAATCGCACCTTGAAATCTTCATCTCAGCCGTAGCAGGTCCATTTCTGTAGCTCTAGTATGAGTTTAGATAGTTGATTCGAGTGACACGAAGAGTGCAGTAAGCGAGCGAACGCCATTCGTATAGTCGGATTTAATATACCTACCACGAGTCACCCTGTAGTTAACTACAGTCACTACAGTCAACTCGATAGAGTGTGTAGTTATAATGGCATCCGTGCGCGCTTCACACTCATTCATCGTCTCTTTCTAACGTTAGACGAAAGACAAAGACGTGATGATTGATTATTATGCGGAAAATTAACGAGCGCGCAATACAATATAACAGAAGTTTTAAATTTGTTGGTTTAAACGTTTACAAGTACATACGTTTGAGGTTGTGACTGCATGATTATTAAAATTTTGGAAAAATATTTAATATGCTTAGAACTAGCGCCACACAGTTCATCTTAATGGTAGAATATATGGAGAGGTAAGTTTTAACTTAATTTATGTTGAAAAGTTATTGCATTATTCGTATAATCACAAAGACCAAAAAATAAAATGTTTACCATTGAAATGTCAACGCTTTTTTTCCATAATTTCCAACGCTATTAAAAAAATAATTTCTAGGACTTCAATGATAATAACAACTACAATATAGAGTATATTAAAAGTGAATGTAGACTATATTTGCAATAGATTTAGCTTTCTCACGTTGAAAACATAGGTGAGTGCCGCACTCTCGAAAGAGTCTGTCGAATTTTTGACTCATGGTACCGAATTTGTACAGCAAAAGTGCAACAAGTTACTCGCTAGCGACTACGGTGACGGTGTCGATATATTTTTTACTTGTGCAACTCATACTGCCGATTTTAGTTCTTTGAGTGACCGCTAGAGGCGCTGTAGGATTTTCCATATAATTTTTTTACGCTCTCGCTAACGAGTGCGGTCACCGTAAACTCATGCTAGAGCTACTGGACATAGGCCTCCCTCATAGTTTACTCTAATCAACTAGACACTATAAAATCTAGTGGTATACATCTCAAGTTAGATGTACCACAGATTGTCAAACATTACCGAGTGCATAAGCGTCAGCTCACACCGAAATCGGACGCGACTCGACGTTGAGGGCACATTTTAAGGTAATATAGAATTTTAAGGTGTACTATACAATATAGAACTAGTGTACTATACAAATAGGTATACAATTTCAGTGAGTACGCAAAAGTGGTGTCTGCGGCTTCAGTGAACTACGTACCTTTTTTATAGTAAATTATAGTTCTATATTTCATTGCTACCTTAAAATGAGCCCGCCACGCCGCGTTCCGTCTGGAGTATAGAGTTTGACAACCTCTGGTAAATTTACTTCAATTATTGTAAAAAGCCAACAAGTCACATGTGTCGAGTAATGTTATTACTTCACTACACATGTAAAATTATTAATTTCACATAGAACGTACCAAGAATATAAAACATTAATACATATTGCACACAATAATATATTTACTCATCAACATCATAAATAAATTACTGTGGACCCCCGGTAATCCGGCCCCTGTCTATTCCGGCACCCCCTGTAATCCGACATGACTATGTCTGTTATGTATTGAATATTTTTTTGACAGTCTTTGCTAATGCATGATTATTTTAGTATACTTATACATTTATTTGTACACAATTATTTCCTAATGTAAAGTTATTATTTTTTGTAAATTATATAGCATTAATGATATTAATTTTATAATAAAACGTAAGCTCTCTATTGTGTTGTTAAATTTACTAAATTTTACATATGTACATAATGAAGTATCATTTGCACTTCAGAGTATATACTTATCATTGGATCTGTAATTTGTCGGATTACAAGGTACTCGTCTGTAAAAAATTTCGGACTATAGGGGGGTCTTAGGCAGTAGATACTCAATAATCCGACAAATTCGATAGTTCGTCACTGCCCTGCAAAACTTTTGTCGGATTACCGGGGGTACACTGTATATGTACAAATTCACATAATTATATATTTTTATTCGAACAAACACGCAATTTATTATTATACTAGCTGTGCCCGCGACTTCGTACGCGTGGTATTCGGAATAACGCGTAATTTTTTTGTTTGTATATAAACCGATTGGAACGAAACAAAGATTACACGTTACGGGAAGCTTGCTACAATACATCAGTGAAAACCACATTCAAATCGGTTAAGCCGTTTCCGAAATTAGAGTGCACAAACGCACAAATAGACAAAAATTCCAAAAACTATATTTTTGACCTCGGTAACATAAGTACAACGTGTATAAATAGTTTTTTTAAATTTTTAATGGATGAGCTCGTTACGTGAGCCCGCGACTTCGTACGCGTGGTATTCGGAATAATGCCTAACTTTTTTGTTTGTATACCGATTGGAATGAAACAAACTCTAAATATTACCGGAAGCTTGCTACAATACCTCATGAAAAACGGTTAAGCCGTTTCTGAGATTAGCGTGCACAAAGGCATAGTAGGTAAAGAACGATTTTATTACATATGAGAATTAACCAACAGACTGATCATATAGATCTGAGATCAACTTAAATTAGAACACTGAAAATCATCTAAAATTACTATTTTTACCTTTTATAAACTTTCAATCATCATCGTTTTACAGATGATAATATAGTTAACTAAAGTTTCAGCGAATTCAACCGAAGAGTTATTTTATTGCATTTTTATCGAAAAAATGTTAGACGTTCGTATGTACATTCTTTAAATTTATATAACTTTTTTATTTGTAAACCGACTGGAATGAAACAAACACTAAATGTTACGGGAAAATTTCTGTAATACATCAGTGAAAACCGCATTCAAATCGGTTAAGCCGTTTCTAAGATTAGAGCGAACAAACGCATAGACAAACAGACAAAACTTCTAAAAACTACTTTTTTGACTTCGGTAACATAAGTACAACGTGTATTAAATATGAAAAATAAAAAATAAAAACAATTGATACACGCGGTACTTTATGTTACCGAGGTCAAAAAAATTGTTATTAGAATTTTGTCTGTGTGTGTTTATGCACGCTAATTTCAGAAAACGTAGCAAGCTTGTATTGTAGCAAGCTTCCTGTAACATTTAGTGTTTATTTCATTCCAATCGATTTACACAAAAAAGTTACGCGCTATAAAGTGCTATTGTTGTATTCTATAGCTATACAGAATATCACGCGTACGAAGTTGCAAGCTCAGCTAGTTCTAAATACAGATACAGACTATGTTGCATTCATTGACATGTTTGGAACAAATCACATAGAAAATAAATCCCAAGTAAATATCTCTAAAAAATTTATATTTTAAAATAAACTTATATAAAAAATATATTTGTAAAATTATATTATGAAAAAAGATAAACAATTACAGATTTTGCAAATAGGAGAAACAAACCTTTTAGTCTTTATGTAAGGGAATAACTACATTTATTTAGCTCAATTTAATTTTTGTTCATAGAAAACGGCAGTTTGGTATGGTGATGCGTACGCGTCCATTCAGCTTTCCAAAGAGAAAGAGTGCGTATTTTATAATTAAAATACGCGACTGATAGAATCGGAACTGTGTGTGAAAGCAACCAAAATCGTCTAGCGAAACACGAATGGAGCTGAATAAGTGTTAGTTACTCCCAAAAGAGATATCACACTAGCGACTTGCGAGCGAGTCAACGGTCAACGGGCTTGCCGCGAGTCCGCAGAGAACACGGGGCGGAGCGCGTAGAGAACATCGCACACGCTGACTCTTGTATATGACGGCGTGTGCCGCCCCCTTTAGGGCCGGTATCCACCAAAGCGGAGATGCCTACGGAAGCCTTCAAACACATCTCCGCTGCGCGTCATCGTGTCGCCGGCTTGTGAGTTATAGTTTATCATACAAATATGGCACATCTTCTCTCTGCTCCACACAGCTTCGGTGGAGATGAGTAAATAACGAAATCCTACTAGTTGTTTCTAACGCATCTCCGCGCCGCTCGTCTCGTCTTCGCTTTGCTGGAGACCGGCCCTTACAAAACGTGTACAAGCAGAGGAAAAGATGCGCCCCTAAGGTGTGTTCTTGGCGAGACCGCTGGCTTCTAGCCACGCTTTCAACTCTCTCGCTAATCGTCAGTTAACAATATATAATTCTCCTAAACTCCCATAGAATCCATGTAACTTTTGAATGACGTGAGAAATTTTTACAACAAAATATAAAGAAATTTTCAGTAATTTACACAATATTTTAAAATAAAATAAAATTTTGAAATTATTCTTTATGCATTAGTTTTGCATAAAAACGTATGTTAACTTGGAAAAGTTTGTTTCTGCTAAATAAACTTAAATCAGCAGTTTTTAGTTGAAAATAACTTTGCCGATTTTGAATAATATATACTTCACATTATTGCAAGTCTTGTGCTGTTTCGTGTTATTTAGCTACTTTTATTGCAAGATAATATGTGATACGATTGAAAATAATTAGGTAAATTTCTATATATAATATAGAACTTTATGTAAGTTTTAAGATTCTTAATTTCATAATCATAATAAGAAAAATTATTTATCACTGTGATTAATTCTGATTACCAAATGCTGTTCTCATATTTTGTAAACATCGGATGTATTTATGATTTATAAAATGCATATTAACATTGCAATATATTAAGTGATACTAAGTATTCATTGACGTAATTCATTGAATTTCATTGATATTTTCAGAATCAATAATTTATACAAAAATATGTAAAAAAAAATAATTACTGACAGAAATGAATCTTTAAATCTATATCCTAAGATTACAAAACTTCACTCTCAGTCTATTTCCACTACCGTCTATTTAATTACCATTAGGGTCTGATTTCTGGAATGTTATTTTAACGTGAATAGTAATTTCCATTTTCACATTACCACTCCTTATAAACTATAGTTTCATCTTCAATAGTTTATAGTGCCTTTGGGTGTGAAAATTTCAAAAAAACTTTCTCTCTCCTATCTAACTAAAGGATTTTATACTTTACAAACTACCATTAAATAAAAACATATTATTTATTATTTGTACTCACAAGCATAAATAAT
The DNA here is from genome assembly GCA_910589475.2 of Bembecia ichneumoniformis. Lineage (NCBI taxonomy): Eukaryota > Metazoa > Arthropoda > Insecta > Lepidoptera > Sesiidae > Bembecia > Bembecia ichneumoniformis. The sequence goes on along the minus strand of OU342533.1, from coordinate 10,844,010 downwards.
GTTCACATTTTTATCTTTAAAAAAATATAGAAACTCTAGGGAACCCCTCGCCATTTGCTATCTAACTATCTATTGTTATTGTCTGAGAATAATAATAAAAAAAGAAGGCGAAATCAATATAAATTTGGTAAAAGTCAACTAGTTTATTGACACAGCACTATCTAGATACAAGGAGTAAATAATTTTATTTAAGTTATATTATAGTCTTGTGTTGTTCAGACATGTGAACACTATAGTATTTTCATTGTATGATTCGTAACTGACAATTTTAGTGATGCAACCTAACGACATTTAATCGATTGTTTGAAAATATCGAATCAGTTGTCAAAGCAAATGAAATCGAACTAGCGATTTTAGATTTTCAGATTTAGAAATAAATTCTACTAATTAGGAATAAAGGTTACGTTAAATAAATTATAGAATAGCTGTTAAATGCAATGCAGTCTGTTTAAAATATTAATTTATATATTCATTACTGTCAGAACTCAAACTTAACAACTCGTATCAGACTCGGAACAATATAAAATTTACTGTCGAATACAAAAAAAAAATTAATATCCGCGATGACGGTAAAACATTTTTCTATTTTTTTAATAATTTTTTTTTTCACATTGTTTCGGCAATAGGAATCCACGCATACCGAGCTTAATCTATTCCTATACTTACGTTCTATTTATTTAAATAAAAATTTTTTGATTCCGCTATGACGGGACTTTCAGTGTTACCGGCTCCTGGACTAATATATCAAGTTTGACACAAGTTCCATTCCAAGCGTTTGACACTTTTTAAATATATGTTTTTTATTACATTTACCTATTATAATAATAAATTAATAATAAAAGTGATAATTTCTTTTGTGTTTTTTGAATAGACGAATTTTTTTCTTACATGTGTTTGTTTAATTGTTATTTTTTTGTGCTGGTTTTTTTTTTAGTTGAAAACAGTATGCGTGACATGAAAAGTGAGAACTGTCACACATATCATCATATAGTGAAACTGAAAATACTATAAAATGTGTTCCTGTGAAGATACATTATTTGTATAAGTGTAATCCATTTACAATTTGTGTTATTTTTTATCACAAAATGTTACCATAAATGACAATACCTATCCTCTACTTTTTAGACACAGAATACAGCATGCAATTTCGATGGAATGTGCCTTCTTGTTATTTTCAGTATTAAAGGCATATATTTATGGAATGTGCCTTCTTGTTATTTTCAGTATTAAAGGCATATATTTATAATCACCCTTAGATTGTCAAAATTACGACAAAAAGTAACTTATGTCCCTTCTATCTAAATAAATGAAAGTACACATAATTAGTGAAATAAAATCTATTTAAATAAAAATGAACTGTTGCTTAAAAAAGAACAGCTGAATGAATTTGGCTAAAGGCGGAATCAGATTATTGTATCGGGGTGTGTCATGTCGCTTATCTGGCGGGACAGACTGTGTTCACATTGATGAATTGTGTTGAGGCGCAATCTGACTTCTTTTCAAATCATTCTTTTGTTATGCTTCATGAAGTGACCACGTGCACAATGTCTTCTGATAGCGATAGTGATTTTGACAAAGGTATTCGATTCCTTATATTAGTAAGTCTTTCAAAAAAAATAAAAAGAAGGAGACACTGGGGTCATCCCAGTAATACTTTCTTTTTCAATTTTTTTAAAAATTTATTTAATACAGTAAAAGCTCCTTATTCACGCTTCCTTCATTCGCATTTTCACTATTCGCAGATCTAATCGGTACACACATAAACATATTAATAAAAATATTCCAGTAGGCATCCAACCCAATCCTTTAAAATAGACCTTAAATAAAATTATATAAAAAAATAAAATAGACCTTATTACAACTAAGCTGTTGTTACTGTACTTTATATCTCAATAAATTTGGCTGACATGCTTGAAACGCATGAGCTGCCACTTCTAAGCTCGAATTATATGCATCCGAAGCGGCCGAGCCTCTTCACTGTAAATTTATGTGGACGCTACGACACAAGGCATCAAAACACACCATGCCATAATAATGTGAATACAGTCATCTATTTGTATGGATCACATACCATTATGGCGTGACACGACACACTCCGACACAGTAAAATGATTCTTACTTTAATCTTTGAATTCTGAGGAAGTTTTTATGAAGAGAAAAATTGGAATTGGAAAATTGCATCTTATGAAGCCAAAATCAGGAAGCTATTTTTTTAAAATAAAAAGGGTCCCACACAAATTTCATCTTATATTATATCCTCTTAAAAGTAGATTATAATTATCATGATCGGCAGACAGGCTGACAGTTCACTTGATAGTAGGTGGCTACTGTCGCCTATAAAACAAGCAACGCCAAAGCTGCTGCAAGTGCGCTGCCGACTACAGTAGGATTAAGGATAAGGGACTGGAAGGGGATAGGAAAATGAGCTTCCTCTAATCACTCACCAAAACACAACAGCAATCTTAGTGCTGTTATTTCACTGTGGTCTTCAGTAAAGGGTGGTTACTGTCCCCAGACCGGCTGCCCAAATGGCCTGCCACTATTAAAGAGTTCCTGAGTCACTATCCTGAGAGTCCATTTCTTTAAAATTGTTTAGATATGAAATCTACATTTTTACTTTATCTTGCAGTTTTAAAGTTACTTACTTTCACAATTAAAATTAATTAAACAGTACAAACCCTAATTCAACTCTGAAGACTTAATTTACTTAATTAATTAACATGGAATACATTAGTAGTTTTTTGTAAAATCCTATGTAAAATTGTAAACCTACTTGTTTAACAGTCTTAATTGACAAGATATAAAAAAGAATACGAAAGAGCACAAGGACTTTATATTGAATAACCACTTGAAGTTATGTTACATTTAAAATCTGAACAAAAAGAATTCATTTATTAGAGGTAACAAGTGAAGATCAAAGCAAAAATGCCCCAAAATGTAGGCAATTTTCAAGTGATCATTTAGTACTTTTCGGAATAACAGATGCCGAAATGTACCTCTATTGGTAAAACATTCAATTCTATTTATATTTACAAATATATTCAAATGATTACAAATGGAGGAATACAAACCCATGTTAGATTTCCGATATAAACAAAGAAGCGGCGGCCATGGTGTCCGTGGTTCTGGTTGTTGTGGAAATTAAAGTTGCCATTCGTCTCCTCGGCAGAATGAGGTCCGGAGTTGGAATGTCCCTCTCCATCTTCAATTTTCAGCGATGGTGCAGCAATCACGTCGTCGTAAATATCGAAATTTTCTCCATGAAATTCGCCCTGCAAAAGCCGGGCCCGCAAAAAGGCATATTAGTGTGTGACGTAAAAATCACTGGTTGGAAATATTGTAACAGCCAAATTGATTACCTCTTCGTTTTTAAAGAATAGGTACGGTTTTGTACTTACTTGTCTGTTAAAGTCAGATTCTATATCGACCGCGTACAAATCTATATCTACTACACTTCTATCCGACATTTTAGGAAAATTATTATTTTAATATAATCAATGAAATACAAACAATTAACAAATACATAACATAACTCCCAAAGAGAATGTAAAATGTAATCCTAATCCTATATAAAAAGATACTCTGTGATCTGTGATCCTAATCAGTGCGATGCATGGAAGTAATAAGTACTATATTCCATGCTGCGATGTCACTGCGTTTTAACCATAGAAAAATAACTAAAGCATAGAAACCCTACTAAAATAGCGACAAAGTTACATAAGTTCATACTGTATTCTCTTATGGCAATGAAAAGGTGTTAGAAAGAGATGCATATGCAGCAGTAATGTAGAAGGTTGTCACTAGTTTTCATAATGCTAGTGATGTAACTGTGTCGATTGATAAAAGGCTATAACGAACCGCGTTAGAGTTTTTTTTATTCTGAGATAAACTGGCGCTTAGCAGGAAGGAATATTGGGAGACGTTTCAAAATCAAATCATTTTATATGAACACACTTGGTAATTTATAAAAGGCATATTTTTGACGTGTTTTCGTTTTGCAAGGGGTTATTTTGTGAACAGGAGTGCATAATGCTAATAAAATCAATAAATTTTTGCTAACTAAATTCGTAAATCTTTGAATAAATATTAAAAAAAATTGACTTTACCTACCACCTAAGTGTGTTATAGCTTTGACGAAAGAAAAACGGATATAAATAATCGTGTTACCCTTACCCTTGATAGTTTGATTTCAAATCGAGTAACTAGTCTTGTTTTCTGTTTACCGATATACATACAATTCGACATATTACATGAATCTCAAAGTTCACTGTAGACCTTACTCAATGCGCGCCACCACATTCGGTGCTCTGCGTTTCATAATTCTAATTTTTTGGTGTGCATACATGTCTAGTCCAGTCATAAGTTCTGTTACAAATGAAAATGGATTTATTTTTATGTGAAGTAAAATTATTTAAAAATATAATATTTATTGAAGTCTCAGCAAAAGTATAAAAAATAATTCTATTCAAATTTATGGATTTACGCACTTTTCCATGGGAAATTTAGCCACTGCCTATTCCAGAGATTTCTTAAGGAGATTGTAGAGTTCATCATCATTCGCTTTTCCCATTCATTATAAACCTTTTTGTTTCCTTTTTATAATGTACGTAACCTTTTTATCTACTTATATTACATATACATACACTGGCCGGCGGGATTTCAAATGAAAATAAGAACAACAGAATCGAAGTAAAGAGAAAAGGGAGATTGACAGGGTTTTTTCACGGGAGAGAGCATTCTAGAGAGAGAGCCTTAAAGAGAAGATGTACGGAATATAGGTATATACAATAAAAGAGATTCATATTTTTAAAAAAGGAATAAGAAAGGCGATCGAGCTGAAGAATTTTAATTTTATCTCATCCATACTGAACGAATCCAACTCTTACTTTTATTAAGTCGACGAGATCCGCTTATATCTTTACCTGTGCTCCTGTCGAAAAAGAGAATAAAGCTACAAAACGACGTGATCAACGGAAGATCAAGGAGTGCAACTTCTGTACGCGTCATATTATTTATTCTGTGCTACTGCCATCTAAATGGTGTTAAGAAAGGTTATGATTGATCACTTTAAATCAAAGACTCAACTTAGATTTGCAAATTAATACTACATGCAAATTGGTTATTTGACATTTTTTATTGATATTATCGATATTTTGTGGACGATAATATCGAAATATCGATATTAAGCTATCGATGTCAATATCGATTCCGATATTTCATCAATATCGCTCATCCCTACTGACGGGAGCAGTGAGACATAACAAAAAGTATCAGTCATTATAATGCGACCAAGTTATGTAGTGACGTAACGACACCAGCAACGGAACGACAAAATATTTAATTTGGTTGTATTAAAATACATCCAATTACATCCGTTTGACATTTGTGACCTTCTACATTACGAATATACTACTGCATATGTATCTCTTTCTAACACATTTTCAATGCCATAAGTGAATACAGTATGAACTGATGTAACTTTGTCGCTATTTTAGTAGGGTTTCTATGCTTTAGTTATTTTTCTATGGTTTTAACCAATTATTAACTCCTTACTAGTCTGTGCTCCTTACTTACTCCTTTGATATCACAGACTATCATTAGATGCTAGATTTGATATCTTGATCTTGATGATGATCTTTGATATCTTATCCTAGTATTATATTATATTTATCTCAAAGATATCTTATCACAGACCATTTAGTAGATGCTAACGCATTATCTATTTATTCTTGCGCCAGCATCAATTTATAGTCTGTGGTGCTCTCACTCGCTAGAGAGTATATATGTTCTGTGATTCTATGTCTTAAACATGTCTTAAATTATTTAGACACAAAGATGTTGTATTAGTCTTGTTTAGACATATTAGACAATATTAGACATTTGGGTTTTTGTAGAGTTTTTGGCAGTTTTTAGTGCTTTAGTTATAGTTCTATGATTTTGGGTTTGCGACGGGTTTGCGTTGCGACAATAGGGTATTTTAGTCAATATGAAAAAAAATCTAAAAGTATATTATTGAGATAGCTTAGCCAAAAAGCAGTCGGAAAATGTTAGCTTTAGTTCGTAAAATAACAAAATAAATTTTAAAATTAAATTCAAAGATAATTTTTAGTCTGTCTGTTTAAAGATAATTTAAACACAATGAAATAGTAGCCGCCATGTTTACGTCATACGGTTGTGTATACAAAAAAGTGTCAGTCAGTGCGCATTTGTTTACACAGCCTTTAGTTATTTTTCTATGACACAGCCAACCATGCCAACTTACGTCATGACCACAGAGCAAAATGGTTTCCAGCGTTTTCGTCAAATTACGCGCGAAATTTGAAAATGTAAATTTTAAATGCATTTTTATTAAACTTATCGATTGAATAAAAATTTGGTGTTTTTTAGTGGTTCATTAGCACTACAGAATCTAATTGAGACACTTTTTAAAAATGGGTGTAATACCCTATTTTACTAACGCGCTAATCTCAGGAACTACTGGTTCGAATTGAAAAATTCTTTTTGTGTTGGATAGTCCATTTATCAAGGATGGCTATAGGCTATATAACATCACGCTAAGACCAATAGGAGCGGAGCTTCAATGAAAAATGTTGCAAAATCGGGAAAATTATCCCTTTTTGTCAGATAATAACCAAGCGATTCTTGATAAATAATTGGCTTTATTCAGCTAAAATAGTAGTTCTATACAAGACAATTGATTCAGTGACAATACGTTATTTACATAGACAGCATAGACTTGTAGCAACCGTACCAAGAGAAGGTGTGGAAACAAATCTTTAAACAAACCATTAACGGATGTAGTGGAATAGCTCTGAAAAGAACTGTTTATCCGTGTGGTTTTCTATTTTTATTTAACCATGCTGGATTCACAACGGAAGATGAATGGGAGCCAGCAGCCAGTAGCAGTAGCAGCCGTCACAGTCGCAGCCAACCCTTCCGAAGTCTGTTGGTAGTTAAATGTTCAAGGCTTTCGTTAATTATTCTCATAAATTGAAACAATCTTTGATACACCATATTCGTATATTTTTCGTTACTTCATAATGACAACATCCCTTTTTCTACTTTTCATTTTCAAAACTTTCTTTTCTTACTTTCTCCAATTCTTAAAAGTATGTATACTAAAAAGTAATTACTCTTCAAAGTCCGACGCTATTGTTTTCATAGACGAGATGTTGTCTCCACGGCATCGGCGGTGCAAATGGGTTGCCTACTTACGTTTTTTTTTTTTTTTTTTTTTTTTTTTTTACGAGGGGAGAAATCTTCAAAAGATACCTTATGAACCCATGCCGCATGCAATGCAAGTGTCCATAGAGGTTATGTGGGACTTTTACCGCACTAAAACTACCCTCGAGATGGGTGTGGTTCAGTCCATAGGGGACTTTGGAACCGTCACCGGGCGTCGGGGGGGCGAGAAGCGCCCGGCCCTTACAAATAAGAACTTAACTAAAGCTTAAGCTATAGGGGACCGGCTAGCCCTGGAGGGCCACTTGCGACGGCCACGGCGACAGCCGCGACCGGTACAAGTGGTCCCCGGGCCGGGAGGTCCCTCGCAGGCGCTGCCAGGTCGCGCCTCGGAGGTTACTTACGAGTTACGCCAACGCGGCCCGTATTTATATTATCGCACTGTTTCAGAATGTGTGCGCGCGAATACAATACGCATAGGCATGCGCCAATCACAATTAATTTTGCTATTTCGCGCAACAGGCTTCCGTCGCATTCTTAAGGGATCACTGAGGCAAATGACATTTACTATAGAACTCGCTGGCGGCGGATCCAATTCAACAGGCCTAGAAATGGTGTTTTTTTGTTTTTACCATTAGAACATTACACAAAAAAATTTTTTTATTAATACAATTTTTTAATCTGATATTAATTTATTAATAGGTACAGGATTCACATGCGTGCAATAAGCCGTTTTCAAGAGAATTTTCAATAAAAGTCAAATTCTTCTTGTGTTCTAACTTTTTTTGTGGTGTTTCTATTACTTTAATGAAAATTCTAATTAATACAATTGGTTCTTCACATGTTGAAATATAATATATATTTTTTTCAAAGCAATTGTCTTGTCTATTTCTTGTAACATCTTCACTAAACAATGGATATTTTTAATATTTAGCGTTTGTCTCCCCCTTAAGCACCTATCGGTATGCCACTGTAAATATAGTATATAAGTAGTGTAAATTCAAAATAAAGATTATTCCTATTCAGCCCTGCATTTGTCAATAGGCCGTATAGGCCGCGGCCTATGGGCGGTAGAGGCCTAGGGGCGGCGGATTTTAGATGGTTTTCGCACGCTTTCGGAAGCCATCAAATTCTTGTGCAATAATAAATATGCAACAATAATAATAATTACCCAATAAAGGCGGCACAAAGTGAAGTTCCTATTCTAGATTCCTGTACATAGCACCTTTGGAGTACCATTTTACCTTCAAGGTCACGCGAAAGACTATTGTCATAGACAATCGATACATTATCACCTAATACAACATCTTTGATTATCACACTTTTGAAAACTTCCGTTGCGTGCGCTGCGTAAACCAAAGATGTTGTATTAGTCTGTACCTACGGTTAAAGTTACGTAAAAATGATGTATGACGGAATTGTTCCCCTTTAGAAGTTCTAAAAAAAAGCCCGCGGCAGCATGTCTATCTTTTAAGGTTGACACACTATATGTAACCTTTTTTGTGTAATCAAATTTGTTCTAAAATAATGCATTATTTGCGAAGGTGTTTTTATAAACATGATATTAATCCTTATCCAAATAAATACGTTATTCATCAAAAGTATTTAATTTTGAACAATATTGCCCTGGATATCATCTGATTTCAGTGAATATCTTAGGAGATATCATAGTATTAAAATAACTCCACAACAAAATAATGACCGAAACAACTTGCGCGCGCGCGAGTGTACCACACACAAACAAAACCACAGCACAAAACGGGCGGTCTGGAGCGGGGAGGGCGCTGGCCGGCCGTTCCGTTCGCCGGTAGCTCTGAGTCTGAGGCCCAAAGAGTATATAATCACTACGTTTTACTGAGGCCCATCTGAGGCCTGAGGTACCAATACGTTCGAATTTAGTTAGTTATCTTAAGCATTTCAAACACATTATAATTAACTAATACATAATCTGTGATTATAATAGCCCTGACCATACAATTTAAATTAATATCTTAGGAGTTATCGTAAATTAAAAAGTACGCGCGAAAAAATAAATTCAAGCGGTCTCGCACCAACGCGACGCGAATGACGGGACTCGCTTGATGCAGACGCAAGCGTTGTTACACTTATATTTTTCATTTTTCAACGCGGGCGAAGTCGTGGACACCAGTGATTTTATAAAAAAAAATCTATTAACAAACTATAAAGCCGAAATACCACTCACTGACTCACTGATTGGGTGACATTTCTTTCCGGGAAGGAGCCGCGGGGGCGTTCGCCTCTCTGGCCGGTCGCGGAGTACGAATAAAGTTGTCGAGAAATTAATTCAAAGACCTCGCCACCTCGACCTGGTAAAAAGTCGGCGAAGGGATCTCGGAAAGTAAGAGAGCTAGAAGAGATCGGAATGCGGAACGTCACAGAGCGTCATCGGGGGTTACCGAATCGCGACCCATCCCCGTCCCGCCCATACATTTTTTTTACACTCCATACAACTTTTTTGAAATTTCCAATCCCCGTAGCTCCAAAACCGTAAGGAATAGTGATATCGCGTCTTTGGCGGATAACCGTTTCTCCCCGAGGTCCATCGGCTGGGACCGTCGCCCTTGCCCTACCTCCCCCCATTCACCCCCCCTCCATACAAAATTGCCGCTTTTGACGAAAGGGATGGCACTATCCGCTAAACGGTGCGAGATATCCCGACGGTCACTACGGCGGGTTTCCATCTCACCGCGAGCCGCTTCCTGGGGGTCAACCAGATTTTCGATTTCTCCCCCCCTTCTGCACCCCTCCATACAAATTTTTCGTTTTCTGGAACGGCCAATTTTTCACCGAGAAGGGGTCGACTCGCGACGCTCGTTCGCACCCGATCGGATAGACGGTGAAGTCGCGGGGATCGGAAGTTTCTCGAAGCCCCGATATGACGACCTGGTAAAAAGTCGACGGGAGGTACTCGGGAACGATGAGTCGCCGAGGGGTAGCGTTTACGGAATGTCGTAGAGGGTCATCGGGGGTTACCAAATCGCGACCCATCCCCGTCCCGCCCATACATTTTTTTTACACTCCATACAACTTTTTTGAAATTTCCAATCCCCGTAGCTCCAAAACCATAGGGAATAGTGATATCGTGTCTTTGGCGGATAACCGTTTCTCCCCGAGGTCCATCGGAGGGGACCACTATTCTTGCCCCATCTCCCCCCATTCACCCCCCCTCCATACAAAATTTCCGCTTTTGACGAAACGGATGGCACTGTCCGCTAAACGGTGCGAGATATCCCGACGGTCACTATGGCGGGTTTCCATCTCACCGCGAAGTGCTTCCTAGGGGTCAACCAGATTTTTGATTTCGCCCCCCCTTCTGCACCCCTCCATACAAATTTTTCGTTTTCTGGAACGGCCAATTTTTCACCGAGAAGGGGTCGACTTGCGACGCTCTTTCGCAACCGATCGGATAGACGGTGAAGTCACGCGGATCAGAAGTTTCTCGAAGCTCCGATATGACTACCTGGTAAAAAGTTGACGGGAAGTACTCGGGAACGATGAGTCGCCGAGGGACAGCGTTTGCGGAATGTCATAGAGGGTCATCGGGGGTTACCAAATCGCGACCCATCCCCGTCCCGCCCATACATTTTTTTTACACTCCATACAACTTTTTTGAAACCATAGGGAATAGTGATATCGTGTCTTTGGCGGATAACCATTTCTTCTCGAAGTCCATATTGACAGGGACGATCATCCTTGCTCCGTGAATGTCCAACCAACACCTACTCATACTACTAAAAAGAGAGCTCTCTAGGTCACACAAGGGGTTACGTCATCAACATGAGCCCGACCGAACCGAACGTTCGCATAGACGCTAGCGCCACAGTTTGGCCGCGGTACATTTATACTATTTGGATTTGAAGCGTCATTAAGCGTCATTCTTTTTCAAAAGTTAGAAAAAATGCTGTCACAGTTTAAAATCGTGTATTTTAAATTATAACTAAATATGTATTTAAAAAAAAAACGATGAAACGCGCCATTAATTAAATGGACAACTTTCAACCAAACAAGCACTAATGCGAACGTAAGATATATTTTTTATTAACTTTTAAAATAACATAACCTCTTTTTATCGTATAACATCTCTGTTTGTTATCAATTATTGCAGGTTTGCGAACATCATTTTACAGAAAAGTACATTTTCCAGCTGAGAAGTATGAAGAGAAATATTGCAAGAAAGTAGTTGTGAACTTATAATAAGGATGCAAGTGAATATTTAAAAAATACATGTTCAGTGACTATAGTGATTTTTTATTTGTTTATTTAATCATAATTCATAAGGTATGTGGAATCAGTGAGCTATTATGTACTAACGTACTGTGGAATATAAATAACTGTAAAGAAAGGTAATGTAGTCATAGCAATGTCAAATATTCTGAAATATCAGTCTCTGTAACTTTTCATCATAATTTGGGGTTCAAATTGTTTAAAAACCACAATGAATTGAAAAGGATCCATAAGGAAACTTATCCAAAAAGATAAATAATATCAGACATAGTTATTTGCATTTTCAATCGAATTTGAGGTTGGGGTATAGTAAAGGGCGGCACTTTTTTTTTACAATAATTTTTTTTTGCCAATGGAATAAGCAACAATTGCAAAGATATTGTATTCATTTACAAAATGTGTTTTTACAAGACTTATTTGTGATGAAAAGAAATTGGTTAGGTTCTGGAATGTATATGAAATAAGTGTGAGTGGAGCGAGCCAGAATACTGATGTTGGCAAAAAGACTGTATACTTATTACAAAATGTGCATTACGATACTCGCCCCATACAAAAACATATATTATTATGTTGTTGTAATAGGAATACTCTTATAATTGGTTTATTATATTTAATTGGCTTTAATATTGTGATGTGTATGATATTATGCCATATTTCAATTCACTGCCTAAATTTAATATAGTATATAAATATCCTGCAGATCAATATAAACCATAAATTTTTGTTTTTGGTACAGTTCATATAGGTACTGAAATGCATTGGAAATAATTGGCTTATCTGAATTTATTCGAATATTGGCCAACTTCAGCCTACCTATACCTAGCTATACAAAATGCCATACTTTCTGTTAATTCACAGAATAAATTTTAACACTGTTTTTTATGGAAACCATTTTAAAGTAGTGGAATACAGTTAAGAATAAAGATAAGTGACTAAGGGATAATTACATATCGCCTCTCTCACCTAACCAGAAAAATTATAACTATTTAAATAAATGTCATGCTTAGATCATTGGAAAATACTTACTACTATTATACTCATGCTACATGTACCCTAATACAATTAACAAATTAGGTAGGTAGTGTATTAATGAATTAAATTTTAATTGCCTGGTTAAATTCACATATAGAGGTATGGCTGGATCTCAGTCCTATGTAATTTCAATGAAACAATATTTGAAATTGAATCAAAGCTCCAGAGTACCTACAATCTTTGTTTCCCTTAACTATAAAATCTCATACTTTTGGACAATGTAAGATATACGCATTACAGACAATCTTTCCAATGATCAAAGTAATACCTACATAGTTGTAGCTCAGAAACAGAAAACTTGAGTTTTAACATCGGTGTCTCTGAACAATATAGGTATTAAGTATTATCATAAATAACCATATCCAGTTACCCATTCTCACTTAACATTGTACAAAAGTTAATAAAAATAGGCACAAATATCATTAAGTAGGTACTTAGTGGTACTTATCCAATGAAGAAATTAATGTAGATATAAATTGTAATCATGAACTAATTAAAAGTTTAGATATGAGGAGGATTACTACTGCCACACAATGATGATGTTAATTTATTTCTGTTTATTTAGTTATTATTGTAGTGAATAAAATAAATTGTGAGGAATTTTTAAATTTTCAAAATATTACATATTATATTTTATTTTATTGCATCATCAGCTGTGGACACTGAACGCGAAACGACATAGAGAATACAATGGATAAGACTTAGAACACTTAGTATGAAAGACAAGGAGTAAGAAGGGAATTGAGCACACTCGTAATAATATAATACTTGTAAGAATTTTATGAAAATTTATTAAGACTATTGTTTACGACTTATAATCAAGACTAAAGACTAATTATGCTCAAGACTCGGCGTAATAAGACGAAAGACTTATTAACTGACGAAAATATTGTCGAAATGCCTAGGTACTGAAGATTTCGAAGGTACAAAGACCAAAAATGAACCCCGAAGCGCCGCAGAAGTGCGTCCCTTGAATTTTAACCCGTCACCCCGGCTTGCAGCCCTCGGCATCGAGCAACCTACCACTTCACACACCCTCGACTTAGTTGCGATAACCCTCCGCGGGCTGCTTGCAGCCCTCGGCATCGAGCAACCTACCACTTCACACACCCTCGACTTAGTTGCGATAACCCTCCGCGGGCTGCTTGCAGCCCTCGGCATCGAGCAACCTACCACTTCACACACCCTCGACTTAGTTGCGATAACCCTCCGCGGGCTGCTTGCAGCCCTCGGCATCGAGCAACCTACCACTTCACACACCCTCGACTTAGTTGCGATAACCTTCCGCGGGCTGCTTGCAGCCCTCGGCATCGAGCAACCTACCACTTCACACACTTCCTCGACTTAGTTGCGATAACCCTCCGCGGGCTGCTTGCAGCCCTCGGCATCGAGCAACCTACCACTTCACACACCCTCGACTTAGTTGCGATAACCCTCCGCGGGCTGCTTGCAGCCCTCGGCATCGAGCAACCTACCACTTCACACACCCTCGACTTAGTTGCGATAACCCTCCGCGGGCTGCTTGCAGCCCTCGGCATCGAGCAACCTACCACTTCACACACCCTCGACTTAGTTGCGATAACCTTCCGCGGGCTGCTTGCAGCCCTCGGCATCGAGCAACCTACCACTTCACACACTTCCTCGACTTAGTTGCGATAACCCTCCGCGGGCTGCTTGCAGCCCTCGGCATCGAGCAACCTACCACTTCACACACCCTCGACTTAGTTGCGATAACCCTCCGCGGGCTGCTTGCAGCCCTCGGCATCGAGCAACCTACCACTTCACACACCCTCGACTTAGTTGCGATAACCTTCCGCGGGCTGCTTGCAGCCCTCGGCATCGAGCAACCTACCACTTCACACACTTCCTCGACTTAGTTGCGATAACCCTCCGCGGGCTGCTTGCAGCCCTCGGCATCGAGCAACCTACCACTTCACACACCCTCGACTTAGTTGCGATAACCCTCCGCGGGCTGCTTGCAGCCCTCGGCATCGAGCAACCTACCACTTCACACACCCTCGACTTAGTTGCGATAACCCTCCGCGGGCTGCTTGCAGCCCTCGGCATCGAGCAACCTACCACTTCACACACCCTCGACTTAGTTGCGATAACCCTCCGCGGGCTGCTTGCAGCCCTCGGCATCGAGCAACCTACCACTTCACACACCCTCGACTTAGTTGCGATAACCCTCCGCGGGCTGCTTGCAGCCCTCGGCATCGAGCAACCTACCACTTCACACACCCTCGACTTAGTTGCGATAACCCTCCGCGGGCTGCTTGCAGCCCTCGGCATCGAGCAACCTACCACTTCACACACCCTCGACTTAGTTGCGATAACCCTCTGCGGGCTGCTTGCAGCCCGCAGCATCGAGCAACCTACAACTTCCGCGGGCTGCTTGCAGCCCGCGGCATCGAGCAACCTACCCTGGTTGCGAAAACCCTCTGCGGGCTGCTTGCAGCCCGCAGCATCGAGCAACCTACTAGTTAACAAACTATAAAGCCGAAATACCACTCACTGACTCACTGATTGGGTGACATTTCTTTCCGGGAAGGAGCCGCGGGGGCGTTCGCCTCTCTGGCCGGTCGCGGAGTACGAATAAAGTTGTCGAGAAATTAATTCAAAGACCTCGCCACCTCGACCTGGTAAAAAGTCGGCGAAGGGATCTCGGAAAGTACGAGAGCTAGAAGAGATCGGAATACGGAACGTCACAGAGCGTCATCGGGGGTTACCGAATCGCGACCCATCCCCGTCCCGCCCATACATTTTTTTTAAACTCCATACAACTTTTTTGAAATTTCCAATCCCCGTAGCTCCAGAACCATAAGGAATAGTGATATCGTGTCTTCGGCGGATAACCGTTTCTCCCCGAGGTCCATCGGCTGGGACCGTCGCCCTTGCCCTACCTCCCCCCATTCACCCCCCCTCCATACAAAATTGCCGCCTTTGACGAAAGGGATGGCACTATCCGCTAAACGGTGCGAGATATCCCGACGGTCACTACGGCGGGTTTCCATCTCACCGCGAGCCGCTTCCTGGGGGTCAACCAGATTTTCGATTTCTCCCCCCCTTCTGCACCCCTCCATACAAATTTTTCGTTTTCTGGAACGGCCAATTTTTCACCGAGAAGGGGTCGACTCGCGACGCTCGTTCGCACCCGATCGGATAGACGGTGAAGTCGCGGGGATCAGAAGTTTCTCGAAGCCCCGATACGACGACCTGGTAAAAAGTTGACGGGAGGTACTCGGGAACGATGAGTCGCCGAGGGGTAGCGTTTACGGAATGTCATAGAGGGTCATCGGGGGTTACCAAATCGCGACCCATTCCCGTCCCGCCCATACATTTTTTTTACACTCCATACAACTTTTTTGAAATTTCCAATCCCCGTAGCTCCAAAACCATAGGGAATAGTGATATCGTGTCTTTGGCGGATAACCGTTTCTCCCCGAGGTCCATCGGAGGGGACCACTATTCTTGCCCCATCTCCCCCCATTCACCCCCCCTCCATACAAAATTTCCCCTTTTGACGAAAGGGATGGCACTGTCCGCTAAACGGTGCGAGATATCCCGACGGTCACTACGGCGGGTTTCCATCTCACCGCGAGCCGCTTCCTGGGGGTCAACCAGATTTTCGATTTCTCCCCCCCTTCTGCACCCCTCCATACAAATTTTTCGTTTTCTGGAACGGCCAATTTTTCACCGAGAAGGGGTCGACTTGCGACGCTCGTTCGCACCCGATCGGATAGACGGTGAAGTCACGCGGATCAGAAGTTTCTCGAAGCTCCGATATGACTACCTGGTAAAAAGTTGACGGGAGGTACTCGGAAACGATGAGTCGCCGAGGGACAGCGTTTGCGGAATGTCATAGAGGGTCATCGGGGGTTACCAAATCGCGACCCATCCCCGTCCCGCCCATACATTTTTTTTACACTCCATACAACTTTTTTGAAACCATAGGGAATAGTGATATCGTGTCTTTGGCGGATAACCATTTCTTCTCGAAGTCCATATTGACAGGGACGATCATCCTTGCTCCGTGAATGTCCAACCAACACCTACTCATACTACTAAAAAGAGAGCTCTCTAGGTCACACAAGGGGTTACGTCATCAACATGAGGCCGACCGAACCGAACGTTCGCATAGACGCTAGCGCCACAGTTTGGCCGCGGTACATTTATACTATTTGGATTTGAAGCGTCATTAAGCGTCATTCTTTGTCAAAAGTTATAAAAAATGCTGTCACAGTTTAAAATCGTGTATTTTAAACTATAACTAAGTATGTATTTAAAAAAAAAAAACAATGAAACGCCCCATTAATTAAATGGACAACTTTCAACCAAACAAGCACTAATGCGAACGTAAGATATATTTTTTATTAACTTTTAAAATAACATAACCTCTTTTTATCGTATAACATCTCTGTTTGTTATCAATTATTGCAGGTTTGCGAACATCATTTTACAGAAAAGTACATTTTCCAGCTGAGAAGTATGAAGAGAAATATTGCAAGAAAGTAGTTGTGAACTTATAATAAGGATGCAAGTGGATATTTAAAAAAATACATGTTCAGTGACTATAGTGATTTTTTATTTGTTTATTTAATCATAAGGTATGTGGAATCAGTGAGCTATTATGTACTAACGTACTGTGGAATATAAATAACTGTAAAGAAAGGTAATGTAGTCATAGCAATGTCAAGTATTCTGAAATATCAGTCTCTGTAACTTTTCATCATAATTTGGGGTTCAAATTGTTTAAAAACCACAATGAATTGAAAAGGATCCATAAGGAAACTTATCCAAAAAGATAAATAATATCAGACATAGTTATTTGCATTTTCAATCGAATTTGAGGTTGGGGTATAGTAAAGGGCGGCAATTTTTTTTTACAATAATTTTTTTTGCCAATGGAATGAGCAACAATTGCAAAGATATTGTATTCATTTACAAAATGTGTTTTTACAAGACCTATTTTTGTGATGAAAAGAAAAGGGTTAGGTTCTGGAATGTATATGAAATAAGTGTGAGTGGAGCGAGCCAGAATACTGATGTTGGCAAAAAGACTGTATACTTATTACAAAATGTGCATTACGATACTCGCCCCATACAAAAACATATATTATTATGTTGTTGTAATAGGAATACTCTTATAATTGGTTTATTACATTTAATTGGCTTTAATATTGTGATGTGTGTGATATTATGCCATACTTCAATTCACTACCTAAATTTAATATAGTATATAAATATCCTGCAGATCAATATAAACCATAAATTTTTGTTTTTGGTACAGTTCATATAGGTACTGAAATGCATTGGAAATAATTGGCTTATCTGAATTTATTCGAATATTGGCCAACTTCAGCCTATCTATACCTAGCTATACAAAATGCCATACTTTCTGTTAATTCACAGAATAAATTTTAACACTGTTTTTTATGGAAACCATTTTAAAGTAGTGGAATACAGTTAAGAATAAAGATAAGTGACTAAGGGATAATTACATATCGCCTCTCTCACCTAACCAGAAAAATTATAACTATTTAAATAAATGTCATGCTTAGATCATTGGAAAATACTTACTACTATTATACTCATGCTACATGTACCCTAATACAATTAACAAATTAGGTAGGTAGTGTATTAATGAATTAAATTTTAATTGCCTGGTTAAATTCACACTAATAGTTAAGAAGACTGCATTGGGAAATAAATATAGAGGTATGGCTGGATCTCAGTCCTATGTAATTTCAATGAAACAATATTTGAAATTGAATCAAAGCTCCAGAGTACCTACAATCTTTGTTTCCTTTAACTATAAAATCTCATACTTTTGGACAATGTAAGATATACGCATTACAGACAATCTTTCCAATGATCAAAGTAATACCTACATAGTTGTAGCTCAGAAACAGAAAACTTGAGTTTTAACATAGGTGTCTCTGAACAATATAGGTATTAAGTATTATCATAAATAACCATATCCAGTTACCCATTCTCACTTAACATTGTACAAAAGTTAATAAAAATAGGCACAAATATCATTAAGTAGGTACCTACTTAGTGGTACTTATCCAATGAAGAAATTAATGTAGATATAAATTGTAATCATGAACTAATTAAAAGTTTAGATATGAGGAGGATTATTACTGCCACACAATGATGATGTTAATTTATTTCTGTTTATTTAGTTATTATTGTAGTGAATAAAATAAATTGTGAGGAATTTTTAAATTGTCAAATTATTACATATATTTTATTTTATTGCATCATCAACTGTGGACACTGAACGCGAAACGACATAGAGAATACAATGGATAAGACTTTGAACACTTAGTATGAAAGACAAGGAGTAAGAAGGGAATTGAGCACACTCGTAATAATATAATACTTGTAAGAATTTTATGAAAATTTATTAAGACTATTGTTTACGACTTATAATCAAGACTACAGACTAATTATGCTCAAGACTTGGCGTAATAAGACGAAAGACTTATTAACTGACGAAAATATTGTCGAAATGCCTACTGAAGATTTCCAAGGTACACAGACCAAAAATGACCCCCGAAGCGCCGCAGAAGTGCGTCCCTTGAATTTTAACCCGTCACCCCGGCTTGCAGCCCTCTGCATCGAGCAACCTACCACTTCACACACCCTCGACTTAGTTGCGATAACCCTCCGCGGGCTGCTTGCAGCCCTCGGCATCGAGCAACCTACCACGTCACACACTCTCGACTTAGTTGCGATAACCCTCCGCGGGCTGCTTGCAGCCCTCGGCATCGAGCAACCTATCACTTCACACACCCTCGACTTAGTTGCGATAACCCTCCGCGGGCTGCTTGCAGCCCTCGGCATCGAGCAACCTACCACTTCACACACCCTCGACTTAGTTGCGATAACCCTCCGCGGGCTGCTTGCAGCCCTCGGCATCGAGCAACCTACCACTTCACACACCCTCGACTTAGTTGCGATAACCCTCCGCGGGCTGCTTGCAGCCCTCGGCATCGAGCAACCTACCACGTCACACACTCTCGACTTAGTTGCGATAACCCTCCGCGGGCTGCTTGCAGCCCTCGGCATCGAGCAACCTAGCACTTCACACACCCTCGACTTAGTTGCGATAACCCTCCGCGGGCTGCTTGCAGCCCTCGGCATCGAGCAACCTACCACTTCACACACCCTCGACTTAGTTGCGATAACCCTCCGCGGGCTGCTTGCAGCCCTCGGCATCGAGCAACCTACCACTTCACACACCCTCGACTTAGTTGCGATAACCCTCCGCGGGCTGCTTGCAGCCCTCGGCATCGAGCAACCTACCACGTCACACACTCTCGACTTAGTTGCGATAACCCTCCGCGGGCTGCTTGCAGCCCTCGGCATCGAGCAACCTATCACTTCACACACCCTCGACTTAGTTGCGATAACCCTCCGCGGGCTGCTTGCAGCCCTCGGCATCGAGCAACCTACCACTTCACACACCCTCGACTTAGTTGCGATAACCCTCCGCGGGCTGCTTGCAGCCCTCGGCATCGAGCAACCTACCACTTCACACACCCTCGACTTAGTTGCGATAACCCTCCGCGGGCTGCTTGCAGCCCTCGGCATCGAGCAACCTACCACTTCACACACCCTCGACTTAGTTGCGAAAACCCTCTGCGGGCTGCTTGCAGCCCGCAGCATCGAGCAACCTACAACTTCCGCGGGCTGCTTGCAGCCCGCGGCATCGAGCAACCTACCCTGGTTGCGAAAACCCTCTGCGGGCTGCTTGCAGCCCGCAGCATCGAGCAACCTACTAGTTAACAAACTATAAAGCCGAAATACCACTCACTGACTCACTGATTGGGTGACATTTCTTTCCGGGAAGGAGCCGCGGGGGCGTTCGCCTCTCTGGCCGGTCGCGGAGTACGAATAAAGTTGTCGAGAAATTAATTCAAAGACCTCGCCACCTCGACCTGGTAAAAAGTCGGCGAAGGGATCTCGGAAAGTACGAGAGCTAGAAGAGATCGGAATACGGAACGTCACAGAGCGTCATCGGGGTTACCGAATCGCGACCCATCCCCGTCCCGCCCATACATTTTTTTTAAACTCCATACAACTTTTTTGAAATTTCCAATCCCGCGTAGCTCCAGAACCATAAGGAATAGTGATATCGTGTCTTCGGCGGATAACCGTTTCTCCCCGAGGTCCATCGGCTGGGACCGTCGCCCTTGCCCTACCTCCCCCCATTCACCCCCCCTCCATACAAAATTGCCGCCTTTGACGAAAGGGATGGCACTATCCGCTAAACGGTGCGAGATATCCCGACGGTCACTACGGCGGGTTTCCATCTCACCGCGAGCCGCTTCCTGGGGGTCAACCAGATTTTCGATTTCTCCCCCCCTTCTGCACCCCTCCATACAAATTTTTCGTTTTCTGGAACGGCCAATTTTTCACCGAGAAGGGGTCGACTCGCGACGCTCGTTCGCACCCGATCGGATAGACGGTGAAGTCGCGGGGATCAGAAGTTTCTCGAAGCCCCGATACGACGACCTGGTAAAAAGTTGACGGGAGGTACTCGGGAACGATGAGTCGCCGAGGGGTAGCGTTTACGGAATGTCATAGAGGGTCATCGGGGGTTACCAAATCGCGACCCATTCCCGTCCCGCCCATACATTTTTTTTACACTCCATACAACTTTTTTGAAATTTCCAATCCCCGTAGCTCCAAAACCATAGGGAATAGTGATATCGTGTCTTTGGCGGATAACCGTTTCTCCCCGAGGTCCATCGGAGGGGACCACTATTCTTGCCCCATCTCCCCCCATTCACCCCCCCTCCATACAAAATTTCCCCTTTTGACGAAAGGGATGGCACTGTCCGCTAAACGGTGCGAGATATCCCGACGGTCACTACGGCGGGTTTCCATCTCACCGCGAGCCGCTTCCTGGGGGTCAACCAGATTTTCGATTTCTCCCCCCCTTCTGCACCCCTCCATACAAATTTTTCGTTTTCTGGAACGGCCAATTTTTCACCGAGAAGGGGTCGACTCGCGACGCTCGTTCGCACCCGATCGGATAGACGGTGAAGTCGCGGGGATCAGAAGTTTCTCGAAGCCCCGATACGACGACCTGGTAAAAAGTTGACGGGAGGTACTCGGGAACGATGAGTCGCCGAGGGACAGCGTTTGCGGAATGTCATAGAGGGTCATCGGGGGTTACCAAATCGCGACCCATCCCCGTTCCGCCCATACATTTTTTTTACACTCCATACAACTTTTTTGAAACCATAGGGAATAGTGATATCGTGTCTTTGGCGGATAACCATTTCTTCTCGAAGTCCATATTGACAGGGACGATCATCCTTGCTC
Source organism: Bembecia ichneumoniformis (assembly GCA_910589475.2). Classification (NCBI taxonomy): domain Eukaryota; kingdom Metazoa; phylum Arthropoda; class Insecta; order Lepidoptera; family Sesiidae; genus Bembecia; species Bembecia ichneumoniformis. Next base: position 10,822,209 of record OU342533.1, on the reverse strand, counting down.
CGTGAATGTCCAACCAACACCTACTCATACTACTAAAAAGAGAGCTCTCTAGGTCACACAAGGGGTTACGTCATCAACATGAGGCCGACCGAACCGAACATTCGCATAGACGCTAGCGCCACAGTTTGGCCGCGGTACATTAAATACTATTTGGATTTGAATGAAGCGTCATTGCGTCATTCTTTGTCAAACAAAAGTTAGAAAAAATGCTGTCACAGTTTAAAATCGTGTATTTTAAACTATAACTAAGTATGTATTTAAAAAAAAACAATGAAACGCGCCATTAATTAAATGGACAACTTTCAACCAAAGAAGCACTAATGCGAACGTAAGATATATTTTTTATTAACTTTTAAAATAACATAACCTCTTTTTATCGTATAACATCTCTGTTTGTTATCAATTATTGCAGGTTTGCGAACATCATTTTACAGAAAAGTACATTTTCCAGCTGAGAAGTATGAAGAGAAATATTGCAAGAAAGTAGTTGTGAACTTATAATAAGGATGCAAGTGAATATTTAAAAAAATACATGTTCAGTGACTATAGTGATTTTTTATTTATTTATTTAATCATAAGGTATGTGGATTCAGTGAGCTATTATGTACTAACGTACTGTGGAATATAAATAACTGTAAAGAAAGGTAATGTAGTCATAGCAATGTCAAGTATTCTGAAATATCAGTCTCTGTAACTTTTCATCATAATTTGGGGTTCAAATTGTTTAAAAACCACAATGAATTGAAAAGGATCCATAAGGAAACTTATCCAAAAAGATAAATAATATCAGACATAGTTATTTGCATTTTCAATCGAATTTGAGGTTGGGGTATAGTAAAGGGCGGCACTTTTTTTTACAATAATTTTTTTTTTCCAATGGAATGAGCAACAATTGCAAAGATATTGTATTCATTTACAAAATGTGTTTTTACAAGACTTATTTGTGATGAAAAGAAAAGGGTTAGGTTCTGGAATGTATATGAAATAAGTGTGAGTGGAGCGAGCCAGAATACTGATGTTGGCAAAAAGACTGTATACTTATTACAAAATGTGCATTACGATACTCGCCCCATACAAAAACATATATTATTATGTTGTTGTAATAGGAATACTCTTATAATTGGTTTATTACATTTAATTGGCTTTAATATTGTGATGTGTGTGATATTATGCCATATTTCAATTCACTGCCTAAATTTAATATAGTATATTTATGGTTTATATTGATCCTGCAGATCAATATAAACCATAAATTTTTGTTTTTGGTACAGTTCATATAGGTACTGAAATGCATTGGAAATAATTGGCTTATCTGAATTTATTCGAATATTGGCCAACTTCAGCCTATCTATACCTAGCTATACAAAATGCCATACTTTCTGTTAATTCACAGAATAAATTTTAACACTGTTTTTTATGGAAACCATTTTAAAGTAGTGGAATACAGAACGTTAAGAATAAAGATAAGTGACTAAGGGATAATTACATATCGCCTCTCTCACCTAACCAGAAAAATCATAACTATTTAAATAAATGTCATGCTTAGATCATTGGAAAATACTTACTACTATTATACTCATGCTACATGTACCCTAATACAATTAACAAATTAGGTAGGTAGTGTATTAATGAATTAAATTTTAATTGCCTGGTTAAATTCACACTAATAGTTAAGAAGACTGCTTTGGGAAATATAGAGGTATGGCTGGATCTCAGTCCTATGTAATTTCAATGAAACAATATTTGAAATTGAATCAAAGCTCCAGAGTACCTACAATCTTTGTTTCCTTTAACTATAAAATCTCATACTTTTGGACAATGTAAGATATACGCATTACAGACAATCTTTCCAATGATCAAAGTAATACCTACATAGTTGTAGCTCAGAAACAGAAAACTTGAGTTTTAACATCGGTGTCTCTGAACAATATAGGTATTAAGTATTATCATAAATAACCATATCCAGTTACCCATTCTCACTTAACATTGTACAAAAGTTAATAAAAATAGGCACAAATATCATTAAGTAGGTACTTAGTGGTACTTATCCAATGAAGAAATTAATGTAGATATAAATTGTAATGATGAACTAATTAAAAGTTTAGATATGAGGAGGATTATTACTGCCACACAATGATGATGTTAATTTATTTCTGTTTATTTAGTTATTATTGTAGTGAATAAAATAAATTGTGAGGAATTTTTAAATTGTCAAATTATTACATTTATTTTATTTTATTGCATCATCAGCTGTGGACACTGAACGCGAAACGACATAGAGAATACAATGGATAAGACTTAGAACACTTAGTATGAAAGACAAGGAGTAAGAAGGGAATTGAGCACACTCGTAATAATATAATACTTGTAAGAATTTTATGAAAATTTATTAAGACTATTGTTTACGACTTATAATCAAGACTAAAGACTAATAATGCTCAAGACTCGGCGTAATAAGACGAAAGACTTATTAACTGACGAAAATATTGTCGAAATGCCTACTGAAGATTTCCAAGGTACACAGACCAAAAATGACCCCCGAAGCGCCGCAGAAGTGCGTCCCTTGAATTTTAACCCGTCACCCCGGCTTGTAGCCCTCGGCATCGAGCAACCTACCACTTCACACACCCTCGACTTAGTTGCGATAACTCTCCGCGGGCTGCTTGCAGGCCTCGGCATCGAGCAACCTACCACGTCACACACCCTCGACTAAGTTGCGATAACCCTCCGCGGGCTGCTTGCAGCCCGCGGCATCGAGCAACCTAACCCTGGTTGCGAAAACCCTCTGCGGGCTGCTTGCAGCCCGCAGCATCGAGCAACCTACAACTTCCGCGGGCTGCTTGCAGCCCGCGGCATCGAGCAACCTAACCCTGGTTGCGAAAACCCTCTGCGGGCTGCTTGCAGCCCGCAGCATCGAGCAACCTACAACTTCCGCGGGCTGCTTGCAGCCCGCGGCATCGAGCAACCTACCCTGGTTGCGAAAACCCTCTGCGGGCTGCTTGCAGCCCGCAGCATCGAGCAACCTACTAGTTAACAACTATAAAGCCGAAATACCACTCACTGACATATATGATGACAAAGTTCTCCGGGAAGGAGTCACCGGGGGATTCCCCTTTGTGGCGGATCGTGGTCTACGGATAAAGTTGTCGAGAAATTAATTCAAAGACCTCGGTACACCGTCCTGGTAAAAAGTCGGCGACGGGATCTCGGAAGGTAGAAGAGCTGGAAAGTGGAAATTTGCGGAACGTCATAGAGGGTCACCGGGGGTTACCAAATCGCGACTCATCCCTATCCCGTCCATACATTTTTTTTACACTCCATACAACTTCTTCGATGGCGGATATCTCCGAAAGTGTCGAGGATAGGGAGGCGGTCTCTTCGGCGGACGGTCATCGTTCCTCGAGTTCCAACGGCCTGGACCTTCATCCTCCCCCCACCTGCCCCCCTTCACCCCCCCTCCATACGAAATTGCCGCTTTTGGCCAAAGGGATGGGGATACCAGCTAAACGATAGGAGCTATCCCGGAGGTCTCTATGGCGGGTTTCCATCCTACCGTGAGGTGCTTCCTGGGGGTCAACCAGGTTTTCGGATTTCCCCCCCCTTCATCCCCCCTCCATACAACGTGGTCTTTTTTTGGAACAGCTACCTTTTAGCCCTTAAGGAGTCCACCCGAGCCAGACTCTTGCACCTCGTTGGAGAGAGGATGAGTTTCCGCATTTCAGGAAGCCATCGAACCCTCGGTGTACCGACCTGGTATGAAGTCGGTGAGAGGTCCTCGGAAACCGTGAGGCGCAGAGGGGCGTGGTTTACGGAATGTCATAGAGGGTCATCGGGGGTTACCAAATCGAGTCTCATTCCCATCCCGTCCATACATTTTTTTTACACTCCATACGAATTTTTTGGATTTTTCAAAGCGGGATATCTCCAAAACGGTCGAGGATAGGGAGGCGGTCTCTTCGGCGGACGACCATCGCTCCTCGAGGTCCAACGGCCTGGACCTTCACCCTCCCCCCACCTGTCCCCCTTCACCCCCCCTCCGTACTAAATTACCGCTTTCGGCCAATGGGATGGGGATACCGGCTAAACGGTAGGAGGTATCCCGACGGTCTCTATGGCGGGCTTCCATCTCTCCGTGGGATGTTTCCTCGGAGCTATCCCGCTTATCCGTTTTCTCACCCCTTCATCCCACCTCCATACAAATTTTTAGTTTTCTGGAACGGCTGCCTTTATCCCAGGAAGCAGTCGACTCGGGGTGGTCGCTTCTATCCCACGTTATAGGGGGTGACGTCGTGAGTTCCTGAGACGACCTGAACCCTCGGTACACCGACCTGGTATAAAGTCGGTGGGAGGTCCTCGGAAACTACGAGTCGCAGAGGGGCGCGGTTTACGGAATGTCATAGAGGGCCATCGGGGGTCACCAAATTGTCGCCCATCCTTATCCCGCCCGTACATTTTTTTTACACTCCATACAACCTTTTCGAAATTTCCAATCCACTTAAATCCCAAACGGTGCGACCTATCCCTGCCATCGCTTCGGAGGATAGGGATCGCTCCCCGAGCTCCACCGGCCGGGACCGTCACCCTCCCCCCACCTGCCCCCCTTCACCCCCCTCCATACAAAATTACCACTTTTTCAGAAAGGGATGGGGATATCCGCCAAACGGTAGGAGGTATCCCGACGGTCTCTATGGCGGGATTCCATCCCTCCGTGAAATGGTTCCTCGGGGCTATCCCGCTTTTCCGGATTATCCCCCCTTCATCCCACCTCCATACAAATTTTTAGTTTTTTTTGGAACGGCTACCTTTTCACCCGGAAGGAGTCACCGGAAGAATCCCCATTGTAGCGGACCGGAGAGGGGGTGGCTCACTGAGTACCAGGACAGTACCAAAGGTTGAGGATCGCGACCTGGTAAAAATTCGGCGACGGGATCTCGGAAACTGTAAATCGCAGAGGAGCGGGGTTTGCGGGATGTCATAGAGGACCATCGGGGGTCACCACGTCGCGACCCCCCCCCCCCCCCCCCCCCCCCCCCCCCCCCCCCCTTCGGACCCCCTCCATACGAAATCCCACTATGTTAGGGATCTTTCGCCCTTAAGAGACGGCGGTCGACGCGTCGCGGAGGGCCACGAGGTCGGGGTGCGCGAAAGACGAGGAGGGGGGAGCCGCGGGGGGAAAGGGGAGCGCGCAGCGCGACCCTCCCCCCCGGCCCTCCCTCCGAGGATTTCGCGCACCCCGACCTCGTGGCCCGGAGCGGCGCTGAGGGTCTGCCGGGGCGCCGAAAAAGTAAAAATTTTGATCCCCCCCTCGAACCCCCCGGCCGTATCTCGGAAACGGCGCGCCGCAGCCGGGTCGCGTTTGGGGTCGTCGGAGACGTCTCGGCGAGACGAATTTTTTGGTCGCGACAAAATTTCGAAATTCGCATTTTTGGACTTTTTCGAAAATATCTCGGGAGCGGTGCGTCGCCGACCACCCGTGTTGGTACTCATTTGAGAGGTCTCGGGGAGACGGATTTTTTGCAATAGACCAAATATCACAATTTGACAATTGCGGTCTACTCGGTAGACCGTCGGTAACCGTGGCAGGCAGACCCCCCGTGTTGGGTATCATTTGAAAGGTCTCGACGAGGACAATCCATTTACACCACCTTCTACCACCCCCCACCTTCCTACTATTCTCCCACCCCCGAAACGTCACGAAATACAAAACATATATCCCAATCCTTACCAAAACAATTCAAAAGACCAACAGCAACACCCAAACCAAAACAATTTAAAAGAGCAAACACAATACCACTCCAGAACCGGTCGAGGGGCTCCCCCCCCGCGGGCTGCTTGCAGTCCGCGGCCGCACGCAAAAACTAGTTACAAACTATAAAGCCGAAATACCACTCACTGACTCACTGATTGGGTGACATTTCTTTCCGGGAAGGAGCCGCGGGGGCGTTCGCCTCTCTGGCCGGTCGCGGAGTACGAATAAAGTTGTCGAGAAATTAATTCAAAGACCTCGCCACCTCGACCTGGTAAAAAGTCGGCGAAGGGATCTCGGAAAGTACGAGAGCTAGAAGAGATCGGAATACGGAACGTCACAGAGCGTCATCGGGGGTTACCGAATCGCGACCCATCCCCGTCCCGCCCATACATTTTTTTTAAACTCCATACAACTTTTTTGAAATTTCCAATCCCCGTAGCTCCAGAACCATAAGGAATAGTGATATCGTGTCTTCGGCGGATAACCGTTTCTCCCCGAGGTCCATCGGCTGGGACCGTCGCCCTTGCCCTACCTCCCCCCATTCACCCCCCCTCCATACAAAATTGCCGCCTTTGACGAAAGGGATGGCACTATCCGCTAAACGGTGCGAGATATCCCGACGGTCACTACGGCGGGTTTCCATCTCACCGCGAGCCGCTTCCTGGGGGTCAACCAGATTTTCGATTTCTCCCCCCCTTCTGCACCCCTCCATACAAATTTTTCGTTTTCTGGAACGGCCAATTTTTCACCGAGAAGGGGTCGACTCGCGACGCTCGTTCGCACCCGATCGGATAGACGGTGAAGTCGCGGGGATCAGAAGTTTCTCGAAGCCCCGATACGACGACCTGGTAAAAAGTTGACGGGAGGTACTCGGGAACGATGAGTCGCCGAGGGGTAGCGTTTACGGAATGTCATAGAGGGTCATCGGGGGTTACCAAATCGCGACCCATTCCCGTCCCGCCCATACATTTTTTTTACACTCCATACAACTTTTTTGAAATTTCCAATCCCCGTAGCTCCAAAACCATAGGGAATAGTGATATCGTGTCTTTGGCGGATAACCGTTTCTCCCCGAGGTCCATCGGAGGGGACCACTATTCTTGCCCCATCTCCCCCCATTCACCCCCCCTCCATACAAAATTTCCCCTTTTGACGAAAGGGATGGCACTGTCCGCTAAACGGTGCGAGATATCCCGACGGTCACTACGGCGGGTTTCCATCTCACCGCGAGCCGCTTCCTGGGGGTCAACCAGATTTTCGATTTCTCCCCCCCTTCTGCACCCCTCCATACAAATTTTTCGTTTTCTGGAACGGCCAATTTTTCACCGAGAAGGGGTCGACTTGCGACGCTCGTTCGCACCCGATCGGATAGACGGTGAAGTCACGCGGATCAGAAGTTTCTCGAAGCTCCGATATGACTACCTGGTAAAAAGTTGACGGGAGGTACTCGGAAACGATGAGTCGCCGAGGGACAGCGTTTGCGGAATGTCATAGAGGGTCATCGGGGGTTACCAAATCGCGACCCATCCCCGTCCCGCCCATACATTTTTTTTACACTCCATACAACTTTTTTGAAACCATAGGGAATAGTGATATCGTGTCTTTGGCGGATAACCATTTCTTCTCGAAGTCCATATTGACAGGGACGATCATCCTTGCTCCGTGAATGTCCAACCAACACCTACTCATACTACTAAAAAGAGAGCTCTCTAGGTCACACAAGGGGTTACGTCATCAACATGAGGCCGACCGAACCGAACGTTCGCATAGACGCTAGCGCCACAGTTTGGCCGCGGTACATTTATACTATTTGGATTTGAAGCGTCATTAAGCGTCATTCTTTGTCAAAAGTTATAAAAAATGCTGTCACAGTTTAAAATCGTGTATTTTAAACTATAACTAAGTATGTATTTAAAAAAAAAAAACAATGAAACGCCCCATTAATTAAATGGACAACTTTCAACCAAACAAGCACTAATGCGAACGTAAGATATATTTTTTATTAACTTTTAAAATAACATAACCTCTTTTTATCGTATAACATCTCTGTTTGTTATCAATTATTGCAGGTTTGCGAACATCATTTTACAGAAAAGTACATTTTCCAGCTGAGAAGTATGAAGAGAAATATTGCAAGAAAGTAGTTGTGAACTTATAATAAGGATGCAAGTGGATATTTAAAAAAATACATGTTCAGTGACTATAGTGATTTTTTATTTGTTTATTTAATCATAAGGTATGTGGAATCAGTGAGCTATTATGTACTAACGTACTGTGGAATATAAATAACTGTAAAGAAAGGTAATGTAGTCATAGCAATGTCAAGTATTCTGAAATATCAGTCTCTGTAACTTTTCATCATAATTTGGGGTTCAAATTGTTTAAAAACCACAATGAATTGAAAAGGATCCATAAGGAAACTTATCCAAAAAGATAAATAATATCAGACATAGTTATTTGCATTTTCAATCGAATTTGAGGTTGGGGTATAGTAAAGGGCGGCAATTTTTTTTTACAATAATTTTTTTTGCCAATGGAATGAGCAACAATTGCAAAGATATTGTATTCATTTACAAAATGTGTTTTTACAAGACCTATTTTTGTGATGAAAAGAAAAGGGTTAGGTTCTGGAATGTATATGAAATAAGTGTGAGTGGAGCGAGCCAGAATACTGATGTTGGCAAAAAGACTGTATACTTATTACAAAATGTGCATTACGATACTCGCCCCATACAAAAACATATATTATTATGTTGTTGTAATAGGAATACTCTTATAATTGGTTTATTACATTTAATTGGCTTTAATATTGTGATGTGTGTGATATTATGCCATACTTCAATTCACTACCTAAATTTAATATAGTATATAAATATCCTGCAGATCAATATAAACCATAAATTTTTGTTTTTGGTACAGTTCATATAGGTACTGAAATGCATTGGAAATAATTGGCTTATCTGAATTTATTCGAATATTGGCCAACTTCAGCCTATCTATACCTAGCTATACAAAATGCCATACTTTCTGTTAATTCACAGAATAAATTTTAACACTGTTTTTTATGGAAACCATTTTAAAGTAGTGGAATACAGTTAAGAATAAAGATAAGTGACTAAGGGATAATTACATATCGCCTCTCTCACCTAACCAGAAAAATTATAACTATTTAAATAAATGTCATGCTTAGATCATTGGAAAATACTTACTACTATTATACTCATGCTACATGTACCCTAATACAATTAACAAATTAGGTAGGTAGTGTATTAATGAATTAAATTTTAATTGCCTGGTTAAATTCACACTAATAGTTAAGAAGACTGCATTGGGAAATAAATATAGAGGTATGGCTGGATCTCAGTCCTATGTAATTTCAATGAAACAATATTTGAAATTGAATCAAAGCTCCAGAGTACCTACAATCTTTGTTTCCTTTAACTATAAAATCTCATACTTTTGGACAATGTAAGATATACGCATTACAGACAATCTTTCCAATGATCAAAGTAATACCTACATAGTTGTAGCTCAGAAACAGAAAACTTGAGTTTTAACATAGGTGTCTCTGAACAATATAGGTATTAAGTATTATCATAAATAACCATATCCAGTTACCCATTCTCACTTAACATTGTACAAAAGTTAATAAAAATAGGCACAAATATCATTAAGTAGGTACCTACTTAGTGGTACTTATCCAATGAAGAAATTAATGTAGATATAAATTGTAATCATGAACTAATTAAAAGTTTAGATATGAGGAGGATTATTACTGCCACACAATGATGATGTTAATTTATTTCTGTTTATTTAGTTATTATTGTAGTGAATAAAATAAATTGTGAGGAATTTTTAAATTGTCAAATTATTACATATATTTTATTTTATTGCATCATCAACTGTGGACACTGAACGCGAAACGACATAGAGAATACAATGGATAAGACTTTGAACACTTAGTATGAAAGACAAGGAGTAAGAAGGGAATTGAGCACACTCGTAATAATATAATACTTGTAAGAATTTTATGAAAATTTATTAAGACTATTGTTTACGACTTATAATCAAGACTACAGACTAATTATGCTCAAGACTTGGCGTAATAAGACGAAAGACTTATTAACTGACGAAAATATTGTCGAAATGCCTACTGAAGATTTCCAAGGTACACAGACCAAAAATGACCCCCGAAGCGCCGCAGAAGTGCGTCCCTTGAATTTTAACCCGTCACCCCGGCTTGCAGCCCTCTGCATCGAGCAACCTACCACTTCACACACCCTCGACTTAGTTGCGATAACCCTCCGCGGGCTGCTTGCAGCCCTCGGCATCGAGCAACCTACCACGTCACACACTCTCGACTTAGTTGCGATAACCCTCCGCGGGCTGCTTGCAGCCCTCGGCATCGAGCAACCTATCACTTCACACACCCTCGACTTAGTTGCGATAACCCTCCGCGGGCTGCTTGCAGCCCTCGGCATCGAGCAACCTACCACTTCACACACCCTCGACTTAGTTGCGATAACCCTCCGCGGGCTGCTTGCAGCCCTCGGCATCGAGCAACCTACCACTTCACACACCCTCGACTTAGTTGCGATAACCCTCCGCGGGCTGCTTGCAGCCCTCGGCATCGAGCAACCTACCACGTCACACACTCTCGACTTAGTTGCGATAACCCTCCGCGGGCTGCTTGCAGCCCTCGGCATCGAGCAACCTATCACTTCACACACCCTCGACTTAGTTGCGATAACCCTCCGCGGGCTGCTTGCAGCCCTCGGCATCGAGCAACCTACCACTTCACACACCCTCGACTTAGTTGCGATAACCCTCCGCGGGCTGCTTGCAGCCCTCGGCATCGAGCAACCTACCACTTCACACACCCTCGACTTAGTTGCGATAACCCTCCGCGGGCTGCTTGCAGCCCTCGGCATCGAGCAACCTACCACGTCACACACTCTCGACTTAGTTGCGATAACCCTCCGCGGGCTGCTTGCAGCCCTCGGCATCGAGCAACCTATCACTTCACACACCCTCGACTTAGTTGCGATAACCCTCCGCGGGCTGCTTGCAGCCCTCGGCATCGAGCAACCTACCACTTCACACACCCTCGACTTAGTTGCGATAACCCTCCGCGGGCTGCTTGCAGCCCTCGGCATCGAGCAACCTACCACTTCACACACCCTCGACTTAGTTGCGATAACCCTCCGCGGGCTGCTTGCAGCCCTCGGCATCGAGCAACCTACCACTTCACACACCCTCGACTTAGTTGCGAAAACCCTCTGCGGGCTGCTTGCAGCCCGCAGCATCGAGCAACCTACAACTTCCGCGGGCTGCTTGCAGCCCGCGGCATCGAGCAACCTACCCTGGTTGCGAAAACCCTCTGCGGGCTGCTTGCAGCCCGCAGCATCGAGCAACCTACTAGTTAACAACTATAAAGCTGAAATACCACTCACTCATTCATAAAGTTCTCCGGGAAGGAGTCACCTGGGGATTCCCCTTTGTGGCGGATCGTAGTCTACGAGGAAAATTATCGACAAATTAATTCAAAGACCTCGGTACACCTCCCTGGTAAAAAGTCGGCGACGGGATCTCGGAAGGTGTGAGGGCTAGAAAGTGGAAATTTGCGGATCGTCATAGAGGGTCATCGGGGGTTACCAAATCGCGTCTCATCCCCATCCCGTCCATACATTTTTTTTATACTCCATACGAATTTTTTGGATTTTTCAAAGCGGGATATCTCCGAAAGTGTCGAGGATAGGGAGGCGGTCTCTTCGGCGGACGACCATCGCTCCTCGAGGTCCAACGGCCTGGACCTTCACCCTCACCCCACCTGCCCCCCTTCACCCCCCCTCCATACGAAATTGCCACTTTCGGCCAAAGGGATGGGGATACCAGCTAAACGGTCGGAGCTATCCCGACGGTCTCTATGGCGGGTTTCCATCCTACCGTGAGGTGCTTCCTGGGGGTCAACCAGGTTTTCGGATTTCCCCCCCCTTCATCCCCCCTCCATACAACGTGGTCTTTTTTTGGAACAGCCACCTTTTCGCCCGGAAGGAGTCCACCCGGGCCAGACTCTTGCACCTCGTTGGAGAGAGGATGAGTTTCCGCATTTCAGGAAGGCATCGAACCCTCGGTGTACCGACCTGGTACGAAGTCGGCGAGAGGTCCTCGGAAACCGTGAGGGATAGAAGGATGACGTTTACGGAATGTCATAGGGGGTCATCGGGGGTTACCAAATTTAGTCTCATCCCCATCCCGTTCATACATTTTTTTTACACTCCATACAAATTTTTTGGATTTTTCAAAGCGGGATACCTCCACAACGGTCGAGGATAGGGAGGCGGTCTCTTCGGCGGACGATCATCGCTCCTCGAGGTCCAACGGCCTGGACCTTCGTCCTCCCCCCACCAGTCCACCTTCACCCCCCCTCCATACAAAACTACCACTTTTGGCCAAAGGGATGGGGATACCGGCTAAACGGTCGGAGCTATCCCGGCGGTCTCTATGGCGGGCTTCCATCTCTCCGTGGGATGTTTCCTCGGAGCTATCCCGCTTATCCGGTTTCTCACCCCTTCATCCCACCTCCATACAAATTTTTAGTTTTCTGGAACGGCTGCCTTTATCCCAGGAAGCAGTCGACTCGGGGTGGTCGCTTCTATCCCACGTTATAGGGGGTGACGTCGTGAGTTCCTGAGACGACCTGAACCCTCGGTACACCGACCTGGTATAAAGTCGGTGGGAGGTCCTCGGAAACTACGAGTCGCAGAGGGGCGCGGTTTACGGAATGTCATAGAGGGCCATCGGGGGTCACCAAATTGTCGCCCATCCTTATCCCGCCCGTACATTTTTTTTACACTCCATACAACCTTTTCGAAATTTCCAATCCACTTAAATCCCAAACGGTGCGACCCATCCCGGCGATCGCTTCGGAGGATAGGGACCGCTCCCCGAGCCCCATCGGCAGGGACCCTTATCCTCCCACTATCCCCATCCCTTCACCTCCCCTCCATACAAAATTACCACCTTTTCAGAAAGGGATGGGGATATCCGCCAAACGGTAGGAGGTATCCCGACGGTCTCTATGGCGGGATTCCATCCCTCCGTGAAATGGTTCCTCGGGGCTATCCCGCTTTTCCGGTTTCTCCCCCCTTCATCCCACCTCCATACAAATTTTTAGTTTCTTTTTGGAACGGCTACCTTTTCACCCGGAAGGAGTCGCCGGAGGAATCCCCATTGTAGCGGATCGGAGAGGGGGTGGCTCACTGAGTACCAGAACAGTACCAAAGGTTGAGGATCGCGACCTGGTGAAAATTCGGCGACGGGATCTCGGAAACTGTAAATCGCAGAGGAGCGGGGTTTGCGGGATGTCATAGAGGACCATCGGGGGTCACCACGTCGCGACCCCCCACTCCCCCCCCCCCCTTCGGACCCCCTCCATACGAAATCCCACTATGTTAGGGATCTTTCGCCCTTAAGAGACGGCGGTCGACGCGTCGCGGAGGGCCACGAGGTCGGGGTGCGCGAAAGACGAGGAGGGGGGAGCCGCGGGGGGAAGGGGAGCGCGCAGCGCGACCCTCCCCCCCCCGGCCTTCCCTCCGAGGATTTCGCGCACCCCGACCTCGTGGCCCGGAGCGGCGCTAAGGGTCTGCCGGGGCGCCGAAAAAGTAAAAATTTTGATCCCCCCTCGAACCCCCCCGGCCGTATCTCGGAAACGGCGCGCCGCAGCCGGGTCGTGTTTGGGGTCGTCGGAGACGTCTCGGCGAGACGAATTTTTTGGTCGCGACAAAATTTCGAAATTCCCATTTTTGGACTTTTTCGAAAATATCTCGGGAGCGGTGCGTCGCGGACCACCCGTGTCGGTACTCATTTGAGAGGTCTCGGGGAGACGGATTTTTTGCAATAGACCAAATATCACAATTTGACATTTGCGGTCTACTCGGTAGAGAGTCGGTAACCGTGGCAGGCAGACCCCCCGTGTTGGGTATCATTTGAAAGGTCTCGACGAGGACAATCCATTTACACCATCCCCCTTCACCCTCTCCCCCCCACTCACCCCCGAAACGTCACGAAATACAAAACATATATCCAAATCCTTACCAAACCAATTAAAAGACCCAATACCACACCAAAACATGTAAAAGATCAATTGGAATACCGTTGCAACACCACTCGAGGGGCTCCCCCCCCGCGGGCTGCTTGCAGTCCGCGGCCGCACGCAAAAACTAGTTAACAACTATAAAGCTGAAATACCACTCACTCATTCATAAAGTTCTCCGGGAAGCAGTCACCTGGGGATTCCCCTTTGTGGCGGATCGTAGTCTACAAGGAAAATTATCGACAAATTAATTCAAAGACCTCGGTACACCTCCCTGGTAAAAAGTCGGCGACGGGATCTCGGAAGGTACGAGAGCTAGGGATGGGAGGTTTACGGAACGTCATAGAGGGCCATCAGGGGTTACCAAATCGAGTCTCATCCCCATCCCGTTCATACATTTTTTTTATACTCCATACAAATTTTTTGAATTTTTCGAAGACGGATAACTCCAAAAGTGGTGAGGATAGGGAGGCGGTCACTTCGCCGGATAGTCATGGTCCCTCGAGGTCCAACGGCCTGGACCATCATCCTCCTCCCACCTGTACTCCTTCACCCCCCCTCCGTACGAAATTACCGCTTTCGGCCAAAGGGATGGGGATACCCGCTAAACGGTCGGAGCCATCCCGACGGTCTCTATGGCGGATTTCCATCCCACCGTGAGGAGCTTCCTGGGGGTCAACCAGGTTTTCGGATTTCCCCCCCCTTCATCCCCCCTCCATACAACGTGGTCTTTTCTTGGAACAGCTACCTTTTCGCCAGGAAGGAGTCCACCCGGACCAGACTCTTGCACCTCGTTGGAGAGAGGATGAGTTTCCGCATTTCAGGAAGGCATCGAACCCTCGGTGTACCGACCTGGTATGAAGTCGGCGAGAGGTCCTCGGAAACCGTGAGGGATAGAAGGATGCGGTTTACGGAACGTCATAGAGGGTCATCGGGGGTTACCAAATTGAGTCTCATCCCCATCCCGTTCATACATTTTTTTTACACTCCATACAACTTTTCTGGATTTTTCAAAGCGGGATAACTCCAAACGTGTCGAGGATAGGGAGGCGGTCTCTTCGGCGGACGACCATCGCTCCTCGAGGTCCAACGGCCTGGACCTTCACCCTCCCCCCACCTGTCCCCCTTCACCCCCCCTCCATACTAAATTACCGCTTTCGGCCAAAGGGATGGGGATACCCGCTAAACGGTCGGAGCTATCCCGGCGGTCTCTATGGCGGGTTTCCATCCCTCCATGGGATGCTTCCTCGGGCCTATCCCGGTTTTCCGGTTTCTCCCCCCTTCATCCCGCCTCCATACAAAATTTTATTTTTTTGGAACGGCTGCCATTTTACCAAGAAGCAGTCGACCAGGGGTGGTCGTTTCTATCCCACGTTATAGGAGGTGACGTCACAAGTTCCTCTGACCACCTGGTCCCTCGGTATACCGACCTGGTATAAATTCGGTGGGAGGTCCTCGGAAACTACGAGTCGCAGAGGGGCGGGGTTTACGGAATGTCATAGAGGGTCATCGGGGGTCACCAAATTTTCCCCCATCCTCATCCCGCCCGTACATTATTTTTACACTCCATACAACTTTTTCGAAATTTCCAATCCACTTAAATCCCAAACGGTGCGACCCATCCCGGCGATCGCTTCGGAGGATAGGGACCGCTCCCCGAGCCCCATCGGCAGGGACCCTTATCCTCCCACTATCCCCATCTCTTCACCCCCCCTCCATACAAAATTACCACCTTTTCAGAAAGGGATGGGGATATCCGCCAAACGGTAGGAGGTATCCCGACGGTCTCTATGGCGGGATTCCATCCCTCCGTGAAATGGTTCCTCGGGGCTATCCCGCTTTTCCGGTTTCTCCCCCCTTCATCCCACCTCCATACAAATTTTTAGTTTCTTTTTGGAACGGCTACCTTTTCACCCGGAAGGAGTCGCCGGAGGAATCCCCATTGTAGCGGATCGGAGAGGGGGTGGCTCATTGAGTACCAGAACAGTACCAAAGGTTGAGGATCGCGACCTGGTGAAAATTCGGCGACGGGATATCGGAAACTGTAAATCGCAGAGGAGCGGGGTTTGCGGGATGTCATAGAGGACCATCGGGGGTCACCACGTCGCGACCCCCCCACTCCCCCTCCCCTTCGGACCACCTCCATACGAAATCCCACTATGTTAGGGATCTTTCGCCCTTAAGAGACGGCGGTCGACGCGTCGCGGAGGGCCACGAGGTCGGGGTGCGCGAAAGACGAGGAGGGGGGAGCCGCGGGGGGAAAGGGGAGCGCGCAGCGCGACCCTCCCCCCCGGCCCTCCCTCCGAGGATTTCGCGCACCCCGACCTCGTGGCCCGGAGCGGCGCTGAGGGTCTGCCGGGGCGCCGAAAAAGTAAAAATTTTGATCCCCCCCTCGAACCCCCCGGCCGTGTCTCGGAAACGGCGCGCCGCAGCCGAGTCGCGTTTGGGGTCGTCGGAGACGTCTCGGCGAGACGAATTTTTTGGTCGTGACAAAATTTCGAAATTCGCATTTTTGGACTTTTTCGAAAATATCTCGGGAGCGGTGCGTCGCGGACCATCCGTGTTGGTACTCGTTTGAGAGGTCTCGGGGAGACGGATTTTTTGCAATAGACCAAACATCACAATTTGACATTTGCGGTCTACTCGGTAGACCGTCGGTAACCGTGGCAGGCAGACGCCCCGTGTTGGGTATCATTTGAAAGGTCTCGACGAGGACAATCCATTGGACACCATCCACCTCCCCCCCCCTCTCCCCCTCCCCACCTCCGAAACGTCACGAAATACAAAACAATTATCCAAATCCTTACCAAACCAATTAAAAGACCCAATACCACACCAAAACAATTTACAAGAGCGACTCCAAAACCACAGCAAAACCACTCGAGGGGCTCCCCCCCCGCGGGCTGCTTGCAGTCCGCGGCCGCACGCAAAAACTAGTACTAATATATAAAGCTGAAGAGTTTTATTGAACGCGCTAATCTCAGGAACTACAGGGGCCTTAGACAAAGTAACATTTTAAAAACGATAACGGAAGTTCGCAAGAATAAAATGTATGGGATGTATCACGTGGTTTAGCGATGGCGTAATGTCAATCCCATACATTTTATTGTTTTCAAACTTCGTTATCGTTTTTAAATTGTTAAGGCCACTGGTTCGAATTGAAAAATTATTTTTGTATTAAATAGTCCATTTATCTAGGAAGGCTATGGGCTATATAACATTACGCTACGATCAATAGCAATATATAAGCAGCGTCCAGTACGGCGCGGCGCGCCTCACGCGCACTCCACCGCCGTATGGGCCGCAGCGAAGCGTGGCCGATTTAAGCTAGTTAATTATATGTATCTAAGTCAAGTTATAGTTTCATACAAGTAACTGTGTATAAGTAACTATTTATTGTATAAATAATCTTTCATTCTTTCACAACACACGTTAGTAAGTAGATAATTCCTGCTAATACTCAAATGCGGAATTAGTGATGTTGGATGTATGATCATAATTATGATTACTATATCACGCAAAATACGAAATTTGAACAATACCCAATACCGTTCATACATCAACATGAGATCATATCATTAGTGCGAAGTCGTGAGCAAAAAGTGATCATTAAAACTGACGCTTTTGGCATAATAAGAGAGAGTATAAAAGACTCATGATTATCAAATTTTGATAGTTATTTCGTAATAGCAGTGTTTGTGGCAATGATTTGTAAAAGTGTAGCTCTTGTATATATAGATTCATATCAAAAATCTTAAATGCATAGGTAGTAAAGCATTTTTTTATTTTGAAATTGTTAACATTTTCTTCTTATTAATATATGTATTTTACAAATGTTGGGAAATAGAAAATGTCAAATAATTACTAACAAAACAACATTGGCCAAGTTATTGTTTCACCTTCAAGACCTTATGAAAATAGGCCTGCATTACTTTCTATTCTATTTTCCTCATATTTTGTACCATTGTTATAATGCAGTGTTCTATTTGCCATGAAACATTTATAACTTAAAAAAAGTAAAAAAAAAAGCAATTTTAAATTAAGTTTCCATTGCTGAGTGATAATTATTTTCAAATTGCCAGGGCAAAATGCCAATAGGACACGTGGACCAACTATGATTATGTGAAGACAACTGCCAAATGCTGTTATTTAAATACTCTAGTTTTCCTTTAATATTATCACTTTCTTGATTCACTGGTAGATTACAAATATCCAAACAATCTGAATCCATTTCTTCATCTTCATTATGAGAACCACATTCACTTTGCAAAATTTTAAGATCTTCAATTGTGTATACCTTGGATGGTTCAAAAGAAAACTTTCCCGATGATGAAATCAATCTTGCTAAATCACATATCTGGGAACACGTAGACTTTGGCAATGGTGGTTCCAATAAATTTAGAAGTTCCTTTATATAGTAAGTAATATAAGAATTATATGTTGAAATAATTGGTTTAATAAAATTTATGTCTTGCAATTTTTCTGGAACAGATTTACCAAAATCCAATAGCAGTATATTTCTGTTTTTATTTGGAAACCAATGGTAATATAGATCTTTTAACTCTTTTCTGGGTCTCAAAATTATTGTTTCATAATTTGTTCTGAAAAAAGTATTATATAATTTAAAAAAAAAATGCAAACAATATTCACTACCTATTAATAAAGTAAATAGAAGAAATATTACACTTACGCAGAAAGTTTGCTTTTAAAATTTACAGATCTTTTTAAAGCACGTAAAATCTCAGATATCCATAGAGCAGCTAGTTCGCAATTTTGACTATTACCATTATTTTGTGTTATGAATATTAGTTCCATTATGAAATCAAATAACAAATCATTGGTGTGTAGAAACGTTAGTAATGTTTCATAAATTTGCACAAATTTTGAATTTAATTTATACTTTTCAAATGTTTTGCTATCTATAAATTCTGCAACTTCCACCGAAAGAAACAATGACTTATTAAGCAAGGCCTCGTTAACATATTTACTTATATTTTTGCCTTTTAATAATGCTTTAGATTGAACTTTTATTGTTGTTGTTAATGACTTCAATAAATCTTTTGTCAAGGTAGACAAGTCACTTAGAGAGTTCTTTGTCAAATTAGACAAGTCGATATTATAATCGGATAAATCTTTAGCATCATATAAAGCTATCGGTGATTCACAAGTTTTATAATCTTTGATGAAGTGTTTGTATTTATTCCAATAGTTTTCCTGTAGCCAATGAAAAGCTATACATGTAGCTTCTCTGAGGATTTCAAGCGATGGCAATTTACTGCTATGTGCTGTATCATGCCTCAAATCAATTAGCCAGTCGGGAATATCTAAATTCTTTGCAGCACTGTAGAAACTGGCACCTTTGGATCTTTCCTTGTCGATCATATTATTTACAAAACGCATTACTGCCGACGAATAGGCTAATCGAAGTAATTGATCGTTTGCTGTATTTGTAGAGAATTGTTCATCTTGGATGTGTACTTCTAGCAGTAATAATGTAGACTCTATACCAGAAGGCAGAGAGGGACACCTCGCTTTCCATATACACAACGTATTAAGCGCTCTTTGCTTTTTATCCAGAGTTGATTCAACGAATAATTCTTCATATACTTGGCGCCATTCATCGCTGTTATACCAAGGTACGATATGATACGATTCTGTCATTTTTCTGCTATAAATCCCACAAAATATATGTACCTACTTCAATTACTTCAAGCCGGCACGTTTTGGTCAAATATAATAAATAAATATTCTATTATCTATACTTCTGTAATTCTGGTAATATTTAATAAGTTTTGAGGTTACTTCGCTCCTATTGTAGAATTTGTGGGAATGGAAATGGCAGTGTTGCCAGTGGCAGATAGTCAAATGTAACATGAGAGAGTTCAAAAAGTAACATTTTCCCGAGAAAAGTAACATTGCCTTATTTTATGTAGAAAACGACACTAATATAATATGGCTTTTTATTATACCTAAACTAAAAAAGTTACATAACTAAACATAAACTAAAAAAGCGACACCATATTTGTTTACCTTTTTTTAACATTCTTAAAAAAATGGAATATAGGGATTAGCAAAGAGATCGACGAAGACAAAAACAAATTCTAGGTCACCGGCCAATATCAGCCCACTCTAGTTTCTGTAAACAAACAAAACCAAAGTTACTATTACTAGTTAAGTAATAAATAATTTCTTGAAGCTAATGTGCAGTGCACAGTGCATAATAATATGACTTGATAGTTAGATGACAATTAATATAAATAAAATTATTTCAGTTGCATAAACGACTTTATGTTGAATTTCCTACTGATTCCCTAAATACTGCCTTGTTAAATTAAAACTACAATAATACTACGATTTATAATATAATAAAACTTACGACTTCGAAAATTAAAAGACTCATCCTTGTCCGTAGTTCAGACAGTTGATTTAATTCAAAATAATTCAAATAATTTATTAAAGACCATAACACATTACACTTTCTAGAATAAACCCCGGTCCCCACACTAGGCAAGCCTGTATCGTGGGGTCCCGTAGTATAGAATTACGATTTTAAAACAAAGGACTTGTGATCCAAGTAACAGTTCTTATAAGTACAATTGCTCGATTAAATGTGTTAGTGTGAGTGCGTAGTGCTTACAAAACAATGAATCAGTGTACGTTGGTTAGGAGTTCCTCAGTGGATTATTGCTGATATTGTATTTCAAATTATTATTATTTTTTCATTTTAGCCCATCCCCTCCTCCAAAAGCCAAAATGACGGGGGGGGGGGGGACGGTGTTACCTCCGACAGAAGCATAGTCAGTCGGGGTTGAACTGACTGACGGCGCTCGCTCGCTCTTGCCTACTACTAACAATATTCAACAGTGGTAGGTTATGAATATACGCGAGAGATGCGATACGTACGACGAAATTATAGATTTTCGGGTGGTCGTCACAGCGCCAACAAAACGAACGATGTTACAAAAGTAACATTGTAAGCCGTGTAACATGGAGGTAACATGAGAGGGTCAAAAGTAACGTAAAATGTTACAAAAGTAACATTCCGGCAACGCTGGGAAATGGATGCAAGAGTGTTGCCGTTTCGGGAAAAAGAAAGTCCCCAGATCTTGATGAAAAAGTCCCTAGATTTTGAAATAAAATTACTTAAAAAATCCGCTAGAAGTCGCTAAATTTTTCAAAATATTCTATAGTAAAAAATATGCTGTAAACAAAACAAATTTGTATAATCAAGGCTTTATTCATAGTAATCAAATCCCTAGGCTTATATAAACAAACATTCGACTTCGAGTAGTCATTTATGGCTGCTCCTCGGACCTCATGGCAATTGATGCCGGTGTTCCTCAGGAATCTGTTCTCTCTGTGACTCTTTTCCTGCTTCATATTAATGACTTACTTCTTTCAAAAGTAGTTGCATACGCAGATGACAGTATGGTCGTGGAGAGATGTTTGTCCAGCGCGAGGGCCGGTCGCGATGTGATTCGTTCTGAGAGAGAGGCAATAGTTGAGCGAATTAACTCAACCTTAAATCTTGTATCCCAATGGGGAGACAAGAATCTGGTTGATTTTAACGCCACCAAAACGCAAGCGTGTTTGTTCTCTGCAAAAAGGAGCCCTTTCGACTTGGCTCCAACTTGGCATTCCAAAGCCCAAACAGCTGCCAAAAAGTTGGGCATCCTAAATAGAATGAAGCGATGCTTCACACCTGGACAGCTCCTCTCTTTATACAAGGCACAAGTCCGATCTTGCATGGAGTATTGCTGTCACATTCGACTTGGTGGATCGCAGAGCTAGGAGGCTCATTGGCGATGATACACTAATAAGAACTAAGCTGCAGAGGTTGGCACATAGACGCAAAGTTGCCTGTCTATGTGTATTCTATAAGATGTACTTCGGAGAGTGTGCTCGAGAGCTGCATGAGATCATACCGTCTTCCCCTTTCTTCTATCGGACATGCAGACGTACGGCTGATTACCATTCTCACTTTGTCGAAATTCCCCTAATTCGGACCAAGCGATTAAAAACACCTTTTATAATGCGCACTCTTTATAGTGCAACATTTCTCGTGTAACGGATATAAAAAAAAAGACCGAACATCGAACGTCATTTTTGTATAGATCATGCAAAGATGTTGTATTAGCTAATACAATTATCTTTGAGATCATGCAATTCACGAAGGCGAGCGGGATTTACTTGTAGTAAACACGTGTCTGTATATGTGTCACAGTGTGCGTGAGATCGAAAGCGGGTATGGTTAGCATAAAAAAAATAGAATCCTACAATTTATTCTAATTTTTTTTTTGCAATTAATGAATAAAGAAATTACAGTGTAAACTTTATCTAACAACATTCGATTTAACGACAAACACTTCAAAATGTCGAAATTACTTGAGTTTGGTTGGATTGTCTTATTATTTATACAATGATACACTATATTATAGCATCACAGTTACTCTATATAAATGACGACAACAATACGGCATTATTAAAAATTAAGCAGTACTTTCTGAGTTGGCAAAATTAGCAAGAACTGCAGCTGTGTACGTTCTTTTGTTTGTTGTTTTATGGCTTTATTATGTAGCACCTATTTATCTGGACTGAGGTACCGAAGATTCTAAGAAATTCTGTCTTATGTTTGTGTTGAACTTGCACATGTTTACGTCGGCTATATCATGATCTTAGTTGCTTACAGCGTTGTTATTTATATGAGGTTTTGTCTACATTGGTTAAAATATGACGATAACAGGTCGGGGAAAAAGTTTCTTCGCATTTTATATGAAAATTCAAAACTTTTTTTTTTTTTCAAAGTTTATTTACATTTAATTACAGTATATAATTATATACCATTTTGTTCGATGACTTTGCCATCTTATATGTGACATGATCCCGTTGCTGTAGAAATTTCCTAGTAGAAAGGGATCATTGCATCTATGCGAAGCCGGATAAATATTAGAACAGTAATCAATACTTTCAATACTTAGTCATCTTCGTGTAAACTATCGGTGTCACTTTCAACCTCATTGGTATCGCTGTCACTTGATTCACCTACATTAATGACAAACTCAAAGTTATAATCATAATACTTCATGTATTCTTTTTCTAACTTTTCTACATAATCATGTAGAAAAGTTAGAAAAAGAAAAAGAAAAGAAAAAGAAGGTGTTAAGCCAGGTGTTGCTATCAATGCTGTTCAAGCCCTCAAATATTAAATTTTGTATTTCAGTTATGTTTTGCCCTATGTTTTTCGAGGCAGTTCGATTTTTTAAAATACCCCATATGTTTTCGATCGCGTTCAGCTCTGGATGATATGGAGGCAGTCGCAATATTTCGAAACCCTTGCTTCTTATCATCTCGTCAATTTTAAATGTTACGAAACGCTCTTTATTCTTTCTTATTAAATCGTACAATCTTAGATGAATGATTGGTCTCGCTGCGCTCGACTAGATACCGCCGGCGTACTTGTCAAATGCGACAAAAAATACTACGCCGAAGTCGGCGTACCCGAGCCAGTCCACAGCCAGTCACACTGCAAGCTATCTCTAACGTGTACGTGCCGATTGTTTTATTAAATTTTGGGCGTAATCAGAAGAAAAATGCCAGTTTGCGTAGTGAAACTGTGTAAAAATAATACTACAAGAAATAAGAAGGACACTGGGATCACATACCATCAGTAAATATCCTATAATTTCGAAATTTCAACATAAAATAACGTGAACCCTAAACGCCATTCAGTGTTGCCGCGTACAAGAATCAAGTTCCCTATGGTTGAGATTTTTATAATGTGAATTTTTTGTTTTTGTATTTTATTATATAACGTATTTCATTTATCTAACCTAGTTATTGTATATTTAACCTAGTTCTATAAATTATTTAATGTTTATCTTTCTAATCTATACATGGTGTAAAAATGTATTATTCTTTATATGTATAATGTGATTATTGTTTTATTCAAAATATTGGTGTGTACACGACTCACTCTTTATGATTATTTTTAATAATAATTTGTAAATATTACATGTAAATAAAAAAAACTATTAAAAATGAGGCCTAATCATTGATATACATACCTTCCATATTTCTACCTACGCCTAACCTATACACAAATATATTTATACATTCGCTTTTAATTTATTGTTCATTTTTAATATTTTCTGAGATATATTTATAACATAAACTAATAGACCACAGAATAAAATATATTTCCCATTAATTCGGGTAACATTTAAGCAACTGGTAACACAATTCTTCACGCACACTAGTTGTTAATGTCAACCGACACAGTAAAGTGTCGATGTCTTACACACACTACAATAATGAGTTGCCGCATTCATAGAGCTATTGTGTTTAGATAGCGCGCAGCGATGCCAGATCTCCTGATTTTTCGGGGGATTTACTGATTTTCCCAGAATTCTACTGATCTACTGATTTGAACTGAAAGTCTACTGATTTTTTTTTTTTCAAATACTAGCTTTAAAACATTATAAGTAATAGCAAATCAGAACCACCGTGAAATGAAACACAGAATTATCATGGTTAGGTTGGCACTACAAAACTGTCATCGTAAAATGGACTTAAAGTGATGGACACATAGTTGAATATTGAAACTTGAATCTCGCTCCACAGTTAGCCAACATCAGCGAAATAAACAGGTTTGAAACACAACCCGCTAAGATTCAATATTAATTAATAGGATTAACGGATTAACCACGGAGAAAACAATATCTATTTAATTTATGTGTACCTATTATTTCAATAATATTTTATGAATTTGTTTTGTTAAGTGAGTTGTTGTTGTGATATCAAAATGTCTTGTTCGGAATCAGAAAATGAAAAATACGGATATACGACGCCTCCAAAGAGAAAAAAATATAGTGCTACTTATAAACCAGAATGGGAAAAGAAAAAAGAATTTAAATCATGGCTATCCAAAAGCACTAAAGGTTAGTGAATAGTTCTAGTTATTAACAGAAACTCGCTAGCGGTTCTTATTGTTATCCATATTCTCTATTAAATGTAATATTTATCTGTGGATACGCTTGTGGAATATGTGTTGATTTTTTTATCTTTGTTATAATATTTTTGTTTTTATTACTGTTTGTGTCCCAAGATTAATAAAAAAAAAACATTTTTCTGCCGTCGCATCACCACTGTCGTTTGGGAAGGGAATCAATTTAAATATTATGTGCCGGACCGTATGTACTGTATTGTACCCATGGATGTAATAAGTACTATACTGTACCGGACTTGAAATTTGGCGCTCCAAATTCTAAATTCAAAACATATTCCACAATGTCTATGTTCCACAAGCGTGTCCACAGATAAATCTAACATTTAAGAGAGAACAGAGCCAAACATCAATATAAAAAAAATGTTGCCAGCATCAGGGTAAATTTCTAAATTATTGGTAAATTATTGCAGGTGTGGAGTTTGCCTATTGTAAAGTGTGTACATGTGACTTGAATATTGCAAAAGGAGGAAAAACTGACTTAGAAAAACACGAAAAGACCAACAAGCACATCAAAAATAAATTGAAACTTCAGGGACAGAGGAGCATATATCAAATGCCGATTTTACAAAAATCGACTTCAGTGCAAACAAAAGCAAAAGAAGGCGAAATCAGGATTGCTGCTTTTTCAGCTGAGCATAACATTGCACTCAATGTGATGGACCACCTCGTGAATCTCATAAAGTCAGTATGCCCAGATTCAGAAATTGGAAAAAATATTACGTGTGGAAGGACAAAAACCACCAAACTGGTTACTGAAGTACTGGGAAGTTCTGATATCAACATCATGGCTGAAGCAATGAGGAATAATAAGTTCTCATTATCGATAGATGAAAGTACTGATAAGAGTACGAAAAAACATTTGGCGGTAATCGCGAGAGTTTGTCGAAGTAGTAACAAGGTAACATTTTTTTTTTCATTTCCATACTTATGGTTTTTAATATCAAAATAGCTATAGCCGGGTTTTTGGCGAGGGGCGTTTGTTTATTCTATTCTATTCTATTTTTTTTTCTTTTTTCCCAGATTGAAGATTATTTCTTCGAATTGTTCGAAATTCAAGAAGGGACTGCAGAAAAGTTACACGAAGTAATTACAAAAAAAATGATTGAATTGAAAATTCCATATAAAACAAATATGATAGGCCTGGCTTCAGACGGTGCAAATGTGATGATGGGGAGAACGAATTCTGTTGCTGCAAAATTTAAAGAAGAGATACCACAGCTCTTCATAATGAAATGTGTTTGTCATTCCGTAGCTCTCGTCGCATCCAACGCTTGTCTAAAATTACCCAGAGAGCCAGAAGACTTAGCACGAGACATATACAATTATTTAAATGGCAGCCCGAAACGCGCTGGATCATTAAAAGAGTTTCAAGATTTTCTAGAGCTCAAGCCACACAAGATATTACAACCGTCACAGACAAGGTGGCTTTCTCTAGAATTAGTAGTGAAGAGACTCTTAGAGCAATATGCAGCTCTAAAATTATATTTTCGTGATGCCATATATAGTGACCGTCTCAAATCGGCAGAAAATATAATGATCATGTTGGACAATCCTATGAACAAATTATATTTCGAATTTATGGAGTATTCCTTGCAAATATTTAATACATTGAACAAAACCATGCAATCGGAATACACAAACGTTCATTGCATTTATAAAAATGTTTTAACTGTAGTTAATACCATACTAGGGAACTATATAAAGGAAGAATACATAACTCAAAACACTTACGACAAAATCGATTATAAAAATCCTCGAAAATATTTACCAATAGAGGACTGGTATTTCGGAGCCAAAGTGGCGGCAACTATATCTTCAAATAACTTTAACGCTGAACATGTGAAACATTTCAAGCTACGTTGCCTAGACTTTTACATTGAGGCAATCACACAATTGTTAATGAGGTTCCCTCACAATGATGATATGGCTATTTTACGGAAAATGGGGTTCATTGCTCCTGAAGCTGTCAGAAATCGTAAAATAATGTCTATCGCTGACATATTAGGAAGATTTCCGAATATTGTGCCCCCAGATAATATACAAGCAGTGGATACAGAATGGCGCCTTCTAAGAAATACACCTCTAGATCAAAATGTAGATAAAAATGAGACGGCCGAATCATTTTGGCAAATGATTGCAAAGATGACAACGTTCCCAAATTTGACTGCTGCTGTATTCACTTTTATGTGTTTACCTCATTCCAGCGCATCTGTAGAAAGACTTTTCTCGCAAATCAATTTAACAAAAACAAAGCTACGTAATAAAATGTCCACCGAAGTAATTTCCGGAATGCTGCATACCAAAAACCTTCTGAAAAATTCAAATTGTTATGATCTCATAAGCCCTGAAATGTTAGCCAAGCACAACAGTAAAATTTATCGCAACGACAATAACCAATAAAATGTAATGTTAGTTCATTGCGTCATTGTTTTATTTAACAAAAATTGGATCTACTGATTTTTTGAAAAATTTCCCCATACATCTCCTGATTTTTCTAGTCGCATCCTCTGATTTTATAAAAATGGACCTGGCAACACTGATAGCGCGGTATCTAGTCGAGCGCAGCGAGACCAATCATTTATCTATGCGTACAATTCTATATTGCGCGACATTTCATTGAATGGAATACCGTTTTCCGTCAGCCATTTTTTCATGTCAGAATTTGACGTAGGTATTTTATTGCTTCGGGTGTTGTGATAAGATACGTTATCCATCACAATAACTGATTTTTCTGGCAAATTCGGCAGAAGCTTCTCATTCAGCCACTTGCTGTAATTTTTAAAATTCATGTTGGAGTGATAATCTCCACTTTTGGATACTAAAGAAGCATCTTTAATAAAACCACTACTATCACCTGCATGTACAATGATGAAACGACTGCCCGTACTTAATTTCTTTAAAAATGATGTGTCGTTTTTTCTTGTTTCTTTTTCTTTCAGACGCCAGGTATTTTGTCGTACGTGAGAAGTTAGTACGTATGTCTCATCTGTATGTACAATGGGACGGCCTTCTGAACGGTACTGATGAATTTTTTTCAAAAAATTAAAACACCATAGTTGTATTTCGTGCCTTTCCTGTAATAACTTGCGATTGTTATCAATTTTTTTCCATTTGTAACCCATATTTATGAGTAAAGAGCGTAAAGTGCTCAAACATCCGTTTAAACCAATTTTTCCCTCTCAAAACTGATTGCAATTTTGTTAAAGTTGGTAATTGTTCGTGTTCCATGTGAAAATTCTGAATTGTAGTTCGAACAACCTCTCTGTTCATGTTGTCCAACATCTCTTTTACGTCGTTTCTTCATTGGTGAAGTGAACTTGGAGGAAGGTGATGGCAAATCCTTTTCTTCTTTCAAGATTCTAGATACAGTGCGTTCAGAGACGCCTGTTGCTTCCGCGGTACGCTTTAGTACATTAGCCAAAGGACTCAAATCACATTCATCACTATTATTTGCTTTCATAAAATTATATTACTTTTGAAGAAAGTGAAACACTTTGGCGATAATTGCTCGTCCCTGCAAACAATAAAACATAGAAAACAATTAACAATTAATCATTTGTAAAAAATAACAATTATATAAAATCTAACTTAGAAAATTGTTGAATGTCAAAAGTTTTTTACATCTAGAAATATAAAAAAATGAACAATTTCAAAATTTAAAAAAAATTACTTACTCCGCTTTCAATAACTTTGCGCTTTGACATGCTGACAACTGACAGTACTTCGTTGCATTGAGCGTCGTGGAACAAAGATGTTGTATTATCTTGTCGTGGAAACAATAATAAACACATGTGACCTAAGCGACGGCTCGCCAAACTGACTGACCATGACTGATCGCTCCGTCAGACACGCAGACTATCGCAATGTGCATGTACACGTTCAACCACGAGTAAAGCTCACTCGCCTTCGTGAATTGCATGAACCAAAGATGTTGTATTAGTCTTTGAACCAAAGATAATTGTATTGGTGTATAGATGGAACAATAAAAATTGAAGATTCCTTCGATACTCGATACCTGTCTTTCTAATGACTGCATGTCGTATGTTAAAAAGAGATAACAATAGCCGAATATGACGTCTTAAAACGCTGCGCGCCATAAAGAGGCCACGTCATATTTGTTTATATCATGCTGGTTAACAAGCGCGTTTAGCTTTATGTGATTTAAAATACTTAAAAATCTGAAAGTTTGATTTCATAAATCTGTTGCTTGCCAAGAATGGCTTGTACTGTTCCCGTTTGTCCAAGTAGAGTGGGTGTTTTGAAGGAGAATAATGGAAACATATCATTTCACCGGTAAGTCGCACAGCTCGCACTCATTAATTTTGGTGTTTTGTAAACAAATTTTTATAATTATTTACTAAAAATGAATCATTGTACATGCATACACAGCTCTAAGGTTGATTTATTTAAAGAAAAGCTGGTGTTTATAACTAAAATTTACAAAAACCAAAGTTAATCGGAATATTTGACATTTGTCTTGCTTTATAGTGCTGTAGTTAGAGGTGAAGCCGATATATTAGTATTCGTTAAGATATTCCTAATATTACATGTATTCATGTATCAGTAATCCGTCGAATTCAGATATCCTAATATTTCATATTCACTTTATTCACTTCACTGGCTTTTATCATCGGTCGATTAATATATTCATCATTATTTTATTAGTGTAAATTTATGGCCTGGTAGCTAGACCTTTAAGCCAAGTCTTTATTTTATATAGAAAACAACATTATTAAAGTTTAGGATTCTTTCGAATCTTAACTTTTTCAAAAATACACGTTTCGTACGTGAGTCAATCCGCCATTTTTTTATATATTCATCAAATATTCATATCAATCCACAGAGAGAAAATATCATTTAACTTGGTCACAGAACATACTTAGATCGTTAATATTTGTCTAATATTTGTGTATTTCTACGCTCATACTACGTAGTAATCTGTGGTTGATATTTGTTTAGATTCTAGCTCGGAACAACATTAGATATTGTTCTTTGGATTTTTCTCTCGATTCCACATAATAATATTTTTTTACATTACACAAGTTTTTTTTAATGTTAAGATCGGCAGACAGGCTTATCATACCTAATAAAATTCATATTTACATTTTCTTTATTGAGTTTTTAAATAATAAATAAATGTTCGTTTTATTGTCATGATATTTTTTATTTATCTTTTATATTATCGTTTTTAATCTTTACCCCAACCTTGTGAGGTTTTCTCAAAATCTAAGGCATTAATTTCCGATCGACGTACCTACATCAAACAAAGTAAAAAAGCTGATGTTCCTAAACACCAATAATAAATTTTTGCATGAATATGTAGTTTAACCGCAAAGTACTTATTTGATATTGATATCAGTCATGTTCACATAATAGTTAAAAGTTGTCAAATATCGTTTATTCATGAAACTATTGCACGAATACCATATTATGTTTAACTGCAAGATAATAAGATATCAGTTATATTCATATAATAGATAAAAGTTGTCAAATATCGTTTATTCATTACTATTGCACGAATACCGTATTATGTTTAACTGCAAGACAATAAGATATCAGTTATATTCACGTATTCGTTAAAATATTCTAATATTACTTGAGGAATATATTCATATTACCTAATACTGGCAAATATCGGTATTAACCCATCTCTAGCTGTAGTCTGATCTTGATAAGTTTATCGAAATCGATAACTAATTTATTTTTAGTAGAGTGTTGACAATTTCTAGCATTCACTGCAGGTTGAAAGTAATTTTTATCAATTTATAACAGATTTCCCACCGACATCGATTTAAAAAAAAACGTGGACAAAAAATGTAAGAAAAGCCGACGATTGGAGAGCTTCGCAATATACAAGAATATGCTCGATGAACTTTGAAGATTCTTGCTTTCGCCAAGGATATCAGCGTAAAATTCTACACTCGTATGCAGTGCCGACAATATTCCCAAAATTACCGCCATCGTGTAAACCAGTAAGTAATATCTATAAGTTATAAAGAAGTTATGCTTCAATCTATGAAAATTATGAAAATCTTTTGAATCATTAATAACCAAAAACTATTTCTTTTCAGAAATTTCCCAGAAAAAGAAAACTTACTAATAAATACGTGGATACCCAAGCGTCAACATTAAGTGCAAGTCTTTAAATTAAAATGTTGACGAATCACAGATGAACGATATCACAGATTAAAATGAAACGGACAATCTGTGATATCGTTTCTAAAAATAAAACTTTAAGATTATCGAGTTTTTTTTCTCTCGTAATAAAAACCTACTCCCGTTCTACCCCTTAAGGATGGATTCTAAATATTTCTACTCAAAAAATAACTATTCTTTTGAAATATTTTGGTGAAATAAATGCGAGAGGTTGCATACAATCTCATACAACCGATTAGCAATGCGGCGAGTACCAGTACGCACCCACATTTTATTTATATTGAATAACCAAACAGTACACCGAAACGCATTTAGCCGTACTTTTTATCCGTCATATACCTAATATATGACGGATAAAAAGTATGGCTAAAAAAGTTTTAAAATCTATATCAACGATATCTAGTTATCAATAAAAATGCACAGCACTATTATGCGCTATAACTTTAGCTTGCATTGTATAGTCAAAATGGAGACATTCACTCAACTTCGACCCGACAGATTATATATGTATGTCTCTTTCAATCTTATGGCAATTTGAAGGTGTTAGAAAGAATAAAATATTGCTGCATTTTGTGATCCATCTATAGGTACAGACTAATACAACATCTTTGGTCCCGACAGAAAATCGAACAAAAAAACAAAACGTAATGACAATGTCGAGATTTAAATGTGTATATAAAAAATACTTAATAAGTATAATCGGCGCAAATTTTCTTGGCTCTGGCACAGCCTTCTCTATTCTCTAGCCCTGCTATTGAAGTTTGGCAACGTCGCGCGTGAGTCGATCCGGCGAACCTGCGAGTATTATACTATCGATTTGAGATGGTCAAATAAGCACCATGAACTACTAGTAAACGGCTTCTTTTTAATTTGTCGTAGTTGCTATAAATCAAAATGTAAAATATGTATGGCGGATTTGTGACGAGTAAAAATTGCTGCTGCAGTGAATATTTAATAAAGAATTCATTTTCGGTATTAATTATAATCAAATATCTTTAAAGTTCAACGTTCGTACTTCATGTTCAAGATAAATAGTAATTATTTTTTGAAACATTTTCACATAAAAGTTTAATCTAACCACAAACTGTGGTAGGTACATTTCTCTTGATGTTCTCGATTTTTTCTTTCAAGTTACATACATTTCACAGACAATAATAAGTAAGTAGTAAGTGCCTCGACGCTGCTGCATCTTTGGGTGTAAAAGTCAAATTAGACTCGACACTGAAGAATGGAGGTAAAGCAGTTTCAACATTTTCATTCCCGCGAGATGAAGACCGTAGAAGAACTTGGATTCGTGCATTTTAACGCTAATAAATAGAAACACTTAGAAACCCCAAATTAGTAATTAGTGGAGTGTCTTACCTGGGTACTTAAGTAAATCTGTTACTCAAAGAACCGACCCTTCATTGAGAAGAGGAAAATGTGAAAAACATCCGGAATAATTATGTGAGGATACGAAACATGACTTGATAACAAGATTTGTTAACCTTGTCGGTGAGTTAAAAAGTAATTGTACATTTGTCATGTATACTCTGGTTGGAATGTACAATTTTTTGAGAAT
This sequence comes from Bembecia ichneumoniformis, assembly GCA_910589475.2. Lineage (NCBI taxonomy): Eukaryota > Metazoa > Arthropoda > Insecta > Lepidoptera > Sesiidae > Bembecia > Bembecia ichneumoniformis. The sequence continues at coordinate 10,789,643 of OU342533.1, read as the reverse complement.
CACCTTTATTTATTTTTACACTCTTAATGTACACTCAATTCAAAGTTACGAATTCAAAGTCCTCTTAAGGACAGGACTGAAACCATACCCATTTCCAGGGGTTTTTTCTACAAAACCTATGCACATTTGCATTGCATGCGGCATTTGTTCATCGAAAATTTCTCACATCGTAAAAAAAAAGAGAAAAAAATTGAAAATTTCAATAGTAACATATCATCTACTGTATATTTCATTATTCTACACAAGTTTTGTATGTACTTGAAAATAATGACCTAGAAACTAGAATACAAATAATTACTTTAATCATTATTATTGGGTTCTTTGCTTAAAACTCTTTATAATTTTTCTGTAAAATAAAATGTTAATTCTCAATCAGGATAGAATTTCCATGATTAGAATATATATTTACAGGTATAATCCGCGCCAAACTTCTAGTCCCCTTTGAAGTTGCTTCGCGCAGAGGTACAGTCACGCACAAATAAATTATATTGTTTTGAAACACAAAACTCTTCGTGTCTCTTAACACGAAACACAAACACACACTCTTTTCTGCACGTGCTTAATGTTTATTTTTATGCCTTCGTCCGCTTCTTTTTGCATAAATTTCAAAACATTGTACACAATTTTTCTTGCTTGACGACGTAAAACCGTATTCCGGTTAGGCATGTTTAAACTTATGTTATTAAAAGAACAACAAAAAAACTAAACAAATAACGGAATAACGAAAACAATAGACAACGAAAACAAGCGTATGTGCTATTCGGAAGAATTCTGAACCAGGGTTGCCATTTCGAAATTTTAAGTTGCCGTGTTTTGAGATCTGGATTGCCGTGTTTTGGAATAAAAAACTACAAAATTGCCGTGTACATTTTTATTTATTCGAAATTAACACAACATGAGATTAAATATGAAATAAAAAAACATTATTCTTCACAGTCATCATACAAATTTCTTATCGAATCCAAAATTTCTTCTTCATTGTTGTTCAATTTATATTTATTTGTTTCCTTCATATTGTCTAACATTTGTTTTGTCGGTTTGAAATTTACACAATTTCCTTGGGATCGGTTAAAGTGCTTAGCTAGTAAAGTGATAGTAAATATGATTGAATTGATTTAAACTTGCTTAAACCGGATTTATGTTTCTGATGCTGTTTATTTTCGTTGTGTCGCTTTAAAGTTGACAATTCACAGCTCAATTTTACATCACATAATTTACATTTTGCTTTATATACATCGTTATCCACGGGTTGAATCCAATATTTAAAATTATCATCTTGCTCCCATTGTGATCGGTATTTTTGGGGTAAATGTGTTCGTTTCTTTACCTTTTTTGGAGTACACGGCCCTTCCTCCTCACTATCCATATTAATACTTTACTCACACAACACACTAAATAAAGTAAATAACAGCAGTATATCTTTTTAATGTACTTTCCAAAAAATGAATGCATGAAATGAATACCATTAACAATGAAGTGTGCGCGAATCTATGTCGAATATGCGTCGGGATTTCCCCGCTCATTATAACTACGTCTAGTGTAGTCTAGTGATGTGCGTTATAATAACTTATCGACTATCTATAAAATTATCGGAAAAAATTAGTAACCATTGGATTGCCGTGTTTTAGAACACGGCAATTAATATACTGCCGTGTACCGTGTTTTATTGCTGAATAGACCCAAATTGCCGTGTAACACGGCAATTGCCGTGTAAATGGCAACGCTGTTCTGAACGCACACAAACACGCACGCACAGGTGAGTTGGGTGTGGGGGTGGGGAAGTGGAGTGGGCCCTACCGCCGCCGCCTCCTGCCGCTCCCCGCTGATACCTATTTTTTTGCTACTGCGACGCGGTTCGCCCTGTGTTCAGAGCGGACTAGAAGCACAGTTTTACAATACATACAGTTGAGAAACGCCTTTGTAGTTGGCCGATGCCGCCGCCCGTGCAAGTACTTACGCTGTCACACTCCGATATGCTAGGGTTGGCACAAAATTGAAAATAAAATAAATGTGATTATTATTATGTGATCATTTATTTACAAGTATGTTAGGATTGTAACACATTGCGCCATCAACACAGGTGGCTCATCATAATGCACCTGCTTAGAAAATATACAAAATATAAAATATTCGTTGTGGATAAAGCAAGAAGTTTGATTTAATTTTTAGTGATCAAGACTGGCTATATTATTTAATGATCTAATTATGGTCGTGATTTACAAGTGTTAAAGATGCACTGGGATATACATTTACAAGTGTCGCACTGCCAGATATTTACGTGACACTTTATTTTTTAATGTTTTAAGGTTTCTATTATTAAATTTAACTATGTAGTGTATCTTATCATAGGATCAAATCTTATCAAGGATGAACAATCATAAAAGTTTGAGGGAAACATGAGAATGGTCGTGATTTAAATTCTACTTTGTCAAAAAGTCATTCTACTAGTCAAAAGAATATTCATTTTTACATTGTTTGTTATTATTAGTACTATTATTGGTTTATTCTATAATAGTATTATATGAAGAATATGAATATGAACATTTTATAACACACGTTGTATCTAATGATGTCTATAACTAATAACAACAAATTACTAATAAACACGTAAAACTATCTAATAAAAAATGAAAAAGTAACAAAAAGATTCAAACAACTGTAAACATTTTAACAAAAAAATAATAATAACACATAAACGCGCACTAACACATAGAAGCATCACAAAGTGACGAAGCGTAGGAGAGCGCGTTGTGAGTTCGTGAGGTTCCCTTCCCGCGCGTGCGATCCCCCCCCCCCATGCCTGTCTTTTGTACATAATTTTGTACATAATTTTCACAAAACTTCTTAAGTCTCTAGCCATAAATCAAAAGACCATGAACCGATTTGGCATATCGACTCGTCGCCGTTTTTTTTTTTTTTTTCAAAATTGCGGCGCAAGGTGAAAGTGCCCCCCCCCCCTAGGTGGGCCATGACCTTGTCGTGGTGGGGGGGCTTACCATTGGCAATCCGGGCGGTTGCAGGGGTCGGTGCTTTTTTCCTCACCGGCCTTTGCTCGACCGATCGCATTGGTTTTGGGGACAAAGAAGGCCCACACGACGTGGGCTCCGAGCGGGCTCCGTTAAACGGAGCTCGTGGCGGAGCCCAATAGAAGAGCCTTTTCACACATGACATTAGCAGATAATGGCCATCTTCAAGATGAGCCGAATTGCCATTTTTTTTTTTTAAAGAGAAGAAGGTGAAAGTGTATGGATAGAGAACACATAGACGAACCAAACATGCCAAGTAACATGGTACTCCAAAGTGTCACGTTACCGAGATATTTGGAGGTAAATATATCGATATATGAGTACGACAATAATTAGAAATAGACTTATTACGTGTCTATAGGCGTCAGATTGTATCCAAATAATCGTTCCCAGGTTGATTATTATTATTGCTGTTTATTGGAAGAGACTATGTACATTACATACTACTAGGAGTACGAGAAAACTACTACTACTACAATTGATTATTTGCCTACTAACTAAATCGCACCGCATCGCAACTTCTATACAAAAAAGTTCGAACCCCTTCAATAATTTTTATGAACAAAGGTTTTAATTAGTACTAAATAAATAATAGTGCTAGACTATATTAGTCCATTATAGACTTCAGTAACTTTATTATTAATTATTTATTTATTCGGAAACAAACAGTCTCTTATAGTTTATATACTTAGTAAGACAGAGTTATTCTTAATCTAGACTTACAGTCTCCTTAATAAAAATATATATTTATTCTAATTATATACTTATTTATAGGAAAAACTTGTAACGAATATAATTTCAATATGCTAAGAATAAGACAAATAAAAGTATCCGCGAGTAGTCTGTGCACAGAATTTTTAAATAACACACATGAATTCTCTATTCCGGAATAGTTTAGATGTTCCTTGCTATTTTCATCCACACCCGAAACCAAGCTAAAATGTCTATGGTCGTCAGAAAAAGAGTAGGGGTGAAAGAGGTAATAACGAGGGCCGCGCTCGCGCGACAAAGAGGAGAAGAAATTTGAATTTCTTGACGGAAGGACGAGGAAGATTTTTCACTAGAGTGTACGCATTACGACTAAAGTTCAACGTACTACCCTAAGTTTCACTTTCTTGTATTCAACTCCGAAGTACAGACAAAGTACTTGAGGATCTGCTCATCCGTCCTTGACTACGTCAACTTCTTGCGAGAGAGGGGAAGTATCTCGCGATAGCTACATCAGGTGGAGAAACTTGAGCTGCTGGTGGAAGTTAGCACTACCCTATTGTGCTAACTATTACCTGGTTCCCGGGACATCATCATCAGCGCGTGTCTTCATCGTCGGAGCGCGTGTCTTCATCGTCGGAGCGCGTGAGGCGTGAGGACGGAGCCGAGGACACATCTCCGCTGCTCTTGAAGAGACTTCTGAGCTGAGTAGCACATTTCATAATAAGCCCCTAATTGCATCTTTTTTTTCCATGCTAGCAAGTGCATCGGTTGCTGCCGCCAACTCATTATTCTCATCTGATTCCACTTCCGATGTGGGCTGTATGCTTCCTCGACGTGACGCCTGTAGGACACATCTCAGCTGCGCTCTCAGAGCTTCCACTGTAGTCTTTTGATCTGGAATTATCCCATAACGTTCTATTTCAGTTTTTAGTTCCTCTTTATTGAGATAATTTATGTAGGTTAATAAAGGCATGATAAAATTTTAAATGTTACAGATAATTTTTTTTCAATAGATAAGTAGCCAACTTGAAACCTAACTATTAAAGCACATATATGTTCTATTGAATATTCATTTAGAGCTTAAGTATAATAGTAACAATATATATTTTGAACAAAAAATTTTTTTTAAAATATATCCAAATATTATGCAAACAACACTATGTCACAGTTAAAATGTAATTATAATTGAAAGTTGACACAAGATAAACAGTTAAATGTGTACAGATTGAGTTTAATTCTCAGTAAGTTTGCTCAATTTAATTTAAAAGTTGTAAGTAAACAATAGGTATATGTTAGGTCCAGTATTTTCTCCAACAAGTTTCAATGATTTATATAACAATTTAGTTTGTAAGAGATCAAAGTTGTTACCAACCTGTCAAAAGTTAGACTATTGTTGAACTTGTTTACAATTAATTAATCTTTACAAACACAAATCAAATTCCTTTTGTATACACTGTCCAAATCGTTCGTCTAATTTTGTAATTAAATTGCCACAATCCAATTATCACACTATGTATGGATATTTATCACCCAATTACAAATAAAATAATTTTCATTTCAACAATAAAGTTGTAGTATGGTTGTAGTGAGTGTCACAATGACAAACACTTTTGACACAGAGCAGTGGGTATATTATTAACACATAAAAATTGCAGTGAATTTGAAAAAAAAGTTATCACAAAAATTCAAGGGTAATTATAAAAATTACAAATATTAAGTTGAGGGGAATTGTGAAAATGTCCAAGTATCTAAGTTGGGGTATCCATACAATTGCAAAAAAAAACAAAGATAGAGAGAAAAAAAAAAAAAAAAAGTTGAGCGTGATGAATCCAAAGGTGAAGGGATAAAAGGTTGGGGTTTTGGGTTTGAACTTACTAGGATCACAGGAAATAAAGGAAAGGAGTGGACACTGGTGTTCCTTGCCAACTCAACAAAGACAAGGAAGTGGTATTTCACCAGACGGGCTTGTCCTATGGGTACTAAATATTTGCCCTGCCACGGAATTACTTTGTAACTCACCAGCGCTATTACACATTAAAATTAAATAAGAACAAAATGTGCACAGCTAATCTGTGCAGCTCACCTTTCTCAGACAGAGAATTTATTTAGAACAGAGCTCGGCACTCAGTCTATGGACACAAGTAACGTCGTGGTTCGAAACCCTTCAGTTCGAATAGCCTCGAGTTCCACGTTGGGGTCGCCAGTTGTAACCTCTTCGGTTGCAGTGGGCTTTTGGGCTCGCTGCAGCTCCTAAGAGAATTACCCACCGTACTTACTCAGCCGAAATGAACAAGAGACTCTGTAGGGCGCCCGCTGTCTGAGATATTGGGTGAGCTTATCCTATTAAGGAAACACAGATTTCACTGCACACTTAAATTTATTTTACAATAAGTACAAACAAAATTATAAAGCTAAGATTAAGTTTAAAAAAGATACAATTAGGGGCTTATTATGAAATGTGCTACTCAGCTCAAAAATCTCTTCAAGAGCAGCGGAGATGTGTCCTCGGCTCCGTCCTCACGCCTCACGCGCTCTGACGATGAAGACACGCGCTCCGACGATGAAGACACGCGCTGATGATGATGTCCCGGGAACCAGGTAATAGTTAGCACAATAGTGTAGTGCTAACTTCCACCAGCAGCTCAAGTTTCTCCACCTGATGTAGCTATCGCGAGATACTTCCCCTCTCTCGCAAGAAGTTGACGTAGTCAAGGACGGATGAGCAGATCCTCAAGTACTTTGTCTGTACTTCGGAGTTGAGTACAAGAAAGTGAAACTTAGGGTAGTACGTTGAACTTTAGTCGTAGTGCGTACACTCTAGTGAAAAATCTTCCTCGTCCTTTCGTCATGAAATTCCTATTTGCTCTCCTGTCGCGCGAGTCTGGCCCTCGTTATCCCCTCTTTTCACCCCTACCCTTTTTCTGACGACCATAGACATTTTAGCTTGGTTTCGGGTGTGGATGAAAATAGCAAGGAACATCTAAACTATTCCGGAATAGAGAATTCATGTGTGTTATTAAAAATTCTGTGCACAGACTACTCGCGGATACTTTTATTTGTCTTATTCTTAGCATATTGAAATTATATTCGTTACAAACTTACCTCGCATCACGGGGAAATCTATGAAACTTAAATCCTTGTTGTATTTTCCTGTCCAGGTGCATCCGTACACAGCACAGCACCCCATAATAAATAAAATATGTAAAAAACACGTTCGCGTCAGCCCTCCGTACAAGAGATTGCAAACTGAACGAGTTCGCCAAACGCGGCCCGCGCCGCCCGCTTCCCCGCCACATACCCATCGTTGCTCTACGCAAGTACATTCGTTTGAGAAACGTATTGTAAAACCACGTAAAACTGTGCTAGAAGTTTGGCGCGGATTATACCTACTACTTTTACAGGCATTCAAAAATGCAATAAACAGTCTGTCTTATATTACGTATAATGTGTAGTTAAAATTATCATTTCAGTATCTAAACCTAAAGCTTTTGATATGCTTAAATAAAATATTAATTAATAATAAATAAAATAAAAATTAAAGACTGAATTTTCATTTCTTTAGCCAGTACATAACTAAAGAAATAAAACTTGAGTCTGTAATTTTCCCGCGCGTAAGTAGAGAAGGCTATGCATTTGTACAAGAGAGGAAGCAGTTGGTTGCGCAGTATGCTTATTCGGATTTCGCAATTGTACATGCGCAAAGTAATGACGCAATTGTAATGACGCCTGCGGTCAGAGCCCAAGAAGAATTGCGGCGATTGTACTATTGTATGCGCCAAGGCTATTGGCACACGGGGCCATAAATCATTCAAACGCTAAGGTTGCACATGTCTGCACGCATTGTCGATACTTTGAGTACCTACTCAATGAGTATTGCTATACTCCGGCCATTATAAGAGTGCTGTTCTGACAGGTGACAATTCCATACATTTTCTGTATCGTTTATTCGGAAATGAACTTTATACAATGGACATAAAGAAATGTCAAAAACGCATTCATAGAATTACCGTACTATAATAGAGATTTTTTTTGTTTAATAAATTTGTTGCAATCATGTTGATATTTCTTCGTTCTTAGTATATAGCGATTGTAAATATTGTAAACATGATGTTTCATATTTTAAATTGTGTATAATTTTAGTGCTGTGGATTTTGTTTAATAAATAAATCAATCAATAGAATAAATAAGATTTTATTTATTCATAACAAAATAAAAGTTTTATTTACATAATTGATAGTAACACGGCGCATCACTAGTCCTCGCCATAAGGCCAGTAAGTGCGAGAGAGCATGCGATATTGGCAATGCTGCTCCAACGTTTTATGGCCTCGTGTGCCAACAGCCTTGGCGTTCGCTATAGCGTTCTATATTGTTAATCTGACTCTGTCGTGCATGTATGTACACAAGTCTCGTAAACTACAATTCCTCTGTGTCTTTCTTTATAGTGTAAAAACCGTCCAGATTTCCAGAAAAAGGAACATAAAATCAGGGGAACTTCAATCCGTAGTATTTTATATTACGTAAATTATTTTATATTAAAATATCTGTTATTTAAATCATTCTTATTTTGCATAATTGCAACATTATTATTCTACAAAATGAAAAGTCGCCGTCCGTTTAAAACTGTCGTTATTCGTTCAGTCGTTAAGTCGTTATTACATAGATCTAGATCGTAGTTATTATATATTTATTTAATTTAATTTTATATTATTTATTCATTTTTTTAACTTTTATGAACTGGAGAATGACCATTTTTTCAAATTAAATTGTAATTTTTGTTAAAAGTTCATCAGGATGAAGTCAGAAAAAATAAATGGATTAATGTCGTTCGTGAAGACCGCAATAATGTTCACTGGGTTTTAATAAATAATCAATCATTTTAATAAATCAGATTTTGTACTATGACTACACTTTTCATACAAGATTTCGACGTTGCTTTTATAAGCCCAGAGAATAGAATTAGGGAACATAAATTCCATTAGGTACCAAATTACACGATCTTTTCTCAGTAAAATCTATAATATTCTTCTGGTAGGTAAATAAGTTTCAAGCGTTAAAACGAAAACAAAATGATGGCCTGGGTCTCCATACAAACGCTTACTATTCCATTTCTTTTTTTAAATATTTTATAGATCGCAGAGGCGTTTAATGATATAGCCCTCTTGTGATTGCAGGCGTTTCTATCGCTGTTGGGGCCACAATGAGGTGTCTCGGCCTTATTCTCGACAGTAGTTGAAAATATATTAGTCATTTCCGTCTATTGGCGCCGCGTCTCATCTGGGCTGCCGCCGCACTGGAGAGACTACTCCCCAACCTGGTCGGGCCTAATTCGGCCTATCGCCGCCTCTACAATGGACGTGGTGCGGTCCATGGCCCTGTATGGGGCCCTCGTTTGACCACCCGTATTAGGCCATCTCTTGAAGGTAATATGTGCTGGCTGGCACCCCTCCGTGGGAGCAGGATGCCCAAGCATAGGCGGCGAAATCGTGTACGCTCAGTCACGTGACTTGGTTTTGGACATCGGAGGCGAATGGCGTGTCACAACATTCCCGTAACCTCACTACGACCACTACGTCGTTGGGTTTTAGCCGGTAGGATTAAAAAAAGGCTTATCTAACACAGGATATGAAATTTATTACTGCTTGTAAAGAAGGAATAAAAGGATTTGTTCATTAAATTATCTATCGACAAAACACCTTACTCTTTCTTCAAAATTACTTTCCCAAAAAAAAGCAAGAGTATAATAATAATAATATTGAACACAGATTTTTTTTCAAGAATTAGTTAAGGGGATCCACAAGTCTATCCCTGTAAAATAATTTTTGTTGAGCGCAAATGTGGTAAGCGTTCCGTGTACCGGTTAGGTTTTACTAATAGTTCAATGGTGGTAACTTCACTAATGGCGGAGATAATCCAACTTTAAAATCTGTTAATTTTTTTTTGCACTTACACCACATCTATGTTCTATGCCATCGATATATGGTTTGAGAATGCATCCAAGTAGATACTGATAGGTAGGTTAAATATTGAAATAAAATGCGTCTATAACAGTTTTATTATTGCTTGTTATTATTCACATAATACAAAATAAACTATGCACAAATTTAAGACCACCGATGTCGTTCTGTTAAAATTGATATACCTACAGTCATAATTGATTCTCGCAATGGACGTGTCGGGACACAATCGTTGGTAAGCACTTTACCAACATTCAAGTCTACGTATGCCCTAAACAATTTTATCTTGATGTTTATTTTTATATTCTATATCGATGTAAAACAATTTTAAACGTTTCTTTGCGTTTCATTTTCAAGTATTTTTTTAATTTGTTTTCTATTAAGTGATAAGATAAATTATCAATAAGTAAACTAATACAAAATTATTTAAGGTGATAAAAGCTCAAAGAATTTTTCAATAATCACACATTTTCAGACAATTAATCAAATACTATTTTAACGTAACTTAATAATTTATCTAATTGATCGAAAAAAAAATCATGCAGTTTACAATTTTTTTAAAAATTTCTACATAAATTATATTTGTAGGCTGTACGCGACGCAATACGACCAAAAACATTGGCGAGCATTTACATTCATGGCCAATAATATTCTACACTTTATTTCTAATTTACAGTGTACTGTACAACATTTAATCGACATCTATCTCATAAATTAGTTAAATATATTTACAAACTGAAGGTGTTTCATTTAGGATTGCCAAACTTTTTTTTCAATATTTCATTTTTATGAAGTAAAAGCCATGGAGACAAGGCAAACAATTTTAAAAAACCCAACCTGTACTGAGTTTTACAACGTCGAGGGTTATGTATCTTTGTCCTTTTCCCTTGCAATAAAAATATGAAAAGCGACCGGCGCTATCTGTGGCTCTAGCATGAGTTTACGATACCACACTTGCTAGCGAGAGCGTAAAACATTTATATGGAAAATTGATAATTTGACATTGACAGTTCACGATTTCCCATACAAAAGTTTTACGTTCTCGCTAGCGAGTGTAGTATTGGTGTAGTATCGTAAACTCATACTAGAGCCTCTATTTCATAGTACAGGAAAGCGGTCTTGACAACGTTTGGTCACCTTTTTATGAATTGTGGCGCTACTAATTGCTTGTTTTATTTAAAAAATGTACCCCTGCAAGTTTGTTTACATTCTTTCTGTTGTCTCAATGGCCTTGCTTTATATTTACGATTAATTAAAACAATAAAAGAAAAGAAATGGATTACAGATCAATTAATTATTAAAAAGCCGAACCTTATCGTTAAGAGATTCGTGACATAATTAGTCAGGAACCGATTAGCAAGTATGACATTGTAGGGGTCTCTCTTTATCCTGTGTTATTTTATTGGGCAGTAAGTCACAAATTAATTATTAAAACCACATTTGCGCGCTTAGTTGAATTAAACTATAAATAAGAGGTAAAATAATTTCATCATGTTCTCATATACATTCACTAAGAATAAACAACCTTCAAAATAAAACAATGACACCGTTTTAAAATTACAAATAATACTTAACAGTAAATTGCGAAAGTATGATATTAAAAAAAAAACACAGTTTTGATCTGCACAGTATAGACAATACTTAAATTTACTTAACTACATTATGTTGCTGCTATGATGGCATTGCGCATGACATAGTGAGTTGACCGGTCAGCGATTAAATTATTTACTCTACAACTTCTCACAGATTTAAATTTATTTGGAAGCTGTTTTATTAATGAGTCAAATTTCAAACATTAATTGTGTATTATAATTAATCAATCGATTGATTTTACATGTCAAAAATATATTTTCAATAAATTGCTACCCGTAGAAATTCAAAAGCAATGCATCACCTTTTTTGTGCATTTTCGATTTTTATCCTTCCGTTAGTTGATTTTAGATGGGAGTGTATTTTGTGTGTGCGTGTATGTATGTGTGTGTATGTGTGCGTGTGTGTGACGTGTCGATTAACTAACAGTGCACCGAATTATAAAATCAGAACGCTAAATAGATCTTTTAAAGTTATGGAAAAAAAACTGTAGATAAATTCTACACAACTGCATTTTTTATAACCACAGTTTCGATGGAATTTGGTTTGGATGTTTGAGTTTGTTGTCTGTTTTAAAATACGTAAAATCCCATCCTGATATGGTGTATAGCCTTGACGTTTAATGCCAAGGTTAACACACGTCCTCATAAGAAACATTTTTGAGCGCCATCTGTTTTTGCGTTACTGAAACTTTTGTATGGTCTGGTTTGAAATATTGATATTAATTGACGGTGTCTTGGTCAACGGAAGTTTGTATGAGAAGCTATGTCGCAAAAATTATGAGCCACCGCAGACCAACAATTTCGCCAGACCAAATTGTCTAAACAAACAAAATAGAAAATAGATAGGACAATTCAAATGGCATATTGATAAAACCAGAAGATCATATCATATCAAACGGCTTTATTTAAATATATTTTTTAAAAACTTGTATTTTTGTAACTTTTTATCTGTTAGAGAATAAACATAATATGTAAAAAATGTAGGTTTAATTAAGTCTTCTTTGTATTCTTCAGACACTTGTCATTGAGTCGACAGTCAAGGAGTTATAAAATAAAAGACGAAATTTGCTACAATCAAGACGGCGCGGCGGCTCGAGATTTTCTCCAAATTTTGTAAGTACCTACGGACTGGACTACAACCTCTCTCTACCTCAAAAATCCGCCTGCAAGTGAGCTTATGGAACTTATGGAACATAAATTCACATAATGTGATTGATGTATTATGGCTCAAATTTTGCATTTGTAATAGCACAATTAGAGGCGAAATTGTAGGTCTAAGTTGGTTATTGATATCATAGGGACGTGCATAAAAGTAACATAGTGGTACAAAAAAGTACATAGAGAAATAAATCTCAATGATTTTCTTAGTTCACAATGTCTAAGAATTCTCCTTATCAATGTTTTAAGATTTTTCTTATCAATGAATTCCGTTTTTCCTCATAGCAATGCAGCATTTCGCTAATTTTACCTATAACTACGCATAAGTATTTATTCTAAAAAAAAAAAGAAAATTTAAGTAATGACCATTAGAATGCACAACCATCTTCTAAAAAAAGTTCATTGTGAAAGTATGCATATAGTTTAATACAAACATATTAAAAACATAATAGAACATGGCACAGAATGAATAAGGTAGCACAAATAAGAAAGTCACAACAGATGATACTTAATTTTAAGGTACACAATCACTCTCTTTATTTGGCGAGAAATATTTGCGTTTGCGACCTCAACTCCGTTGTTACTATGTCTGTTAAGGCAGTTGTTATTTGACTTACAATTTTCAACTCATTTTCTGAAAACCGTAAAAAGGCTTTTTTATATTCACTAATTAATATGTCAATTTTCCAGTTAAATTACAGGGAGAGTACCAACTTCGTCTTTTTTTTCATTAACAACATTTGAGGAACAATGACTGTGAGTTATTCTTTTATGACTGACTGTGACTTTATAATAGGCGAAAAACTAAATTAAATGTAATAGTTTGGCTAGCCAAAGTTGGTACTGAATTTATTTGCAAACATTTTACATGACAACACTAATGCGAAACTTCAACATTAATTTGCCAATCAAGATGGCGGTTGACGCCATACTTTTATGTTATTTGAATTTACCCCACTTTTCTAGTGACAACTTTCGTTAGCCAGACTCTACGCATATTTATATTACTGCAATTAATTTAGCCATTCTATCTATATTACCAATTACCTCCCTTGTATTACAATCTACTATAATTTTAGTACTCTTTGAACAAGTTGAAAATTAATTGTATGTCAAGAGACTAACTGTCAAAATAAACTATCATATTTTCAGAATTAGTAACATTCATTTTAGTACATAAATATCCTCGCCAAATAGGTCACACAAATTATTACTAAAGGTAAATAAATAATATAGCGCAATTAATATGACACTAGCGTCCGATTAAAAACCTACCATATCAATTATTTTAGAGAATAATCTTATGATTTGAACATGCCAAGAAAATAATCTCTTGTCGAAGACACAAGAGCATAAAGTCTCGTTTATGGAGACGCAACGCGTCGCGCGTCGCGTTGGGCGGCAAGGCCCGCAATAGATTCAAACATAATATGGGATTGCATGAGCCCGCGGATGGCGTCGCCGCGCTGCGGCCAGCTATTTCTGCAATTCTCGGCAGCGGCAGGCACCGCTACTCTTCACGACCAGCATCTTTATAAACAACATCATACCTTGCCATATGTTTGTGTTTGCGAGTGTGATGAAGCGGGTCGCTGCACACGCCGCCTATCTGTAAATTGAAAAAACGTTCGACGCGCCGCCGCGAGACGCCATGTCATATGCCACGCGCGACGTCCTGCATCTCTGTAAATGAGGCTTAATTCAGCGCCATCTGTTGCGGCGTCTCAGAGAAAAGTTTGTAGCATATGAGTTGATGGAAATGATTAGCTGCGAAAATTAGTGACGGCAGGGTTGTGTGACGTATTTTAACAAACAATATAATACGATGCTGATTTCTTGTAATTAGTTCCAACGTGATTTGTATGACAAATGTGCTCACAGGGTACAAATGACAGTTACCTTTTTGTCAGAAGAAATTGTAAAGCCATTTCAGGTAAAACGATAACTTCAAAAACTTCAGAACGGATTTGAAACTTCAGAATAAACTTGTTCATGCTAATGGACTAACATTGAGGTTTTGCAGAGCCAATATCTATATTTTATGGAAAAATATTTTTTCTGAAAAGGTAACATATTATCTCACAGCTTTAAAATAATCCCATAAAAGAATTGTCAACAGATTTTAACACAGTATAAAAGGTAGTTTGCATAAGTGTACATATTTTAAGTTCTAAATGTATAAGCTATGAAACGGGTATGTTTGTTTAGTCATCCTCAGATATGACGAGAGGTCGCAGTAGTATGACTAGTCTAAAACTGAGGTATGACTTATAGTTTGGCTGAAATCCATGTACCACTCCTCAGGTATGCGGGGTGAGACGGGAGGAATGGAGGGAAAGAGCACAAGTTCACATGAGAGCTACATTGTTGCGACAGTTCTTACGCTAAGGACTTAAGATATTTTAAAACGGTCGAGATAGAGTTTTCACTATGTTTATTAGTAAAGATGTGTATCATATATATGAAGGAAGATTATATTAACATTTACTTTATTCAACTATTTTTTGTCCTTAAAAAAAAAGAAAAAAACTACAATTATAGTTAAAATCACGAATTATTTTATGTCTGTTTTTATTTTATTGAAATATTCGGCCACTTTAAAAGTCACAATTTTGACGTCACGAGATATCGCACGACTCATCTCTGGATATTTTATCTCTTGTTCGTCTGACATAGGCAGGTGTAGACGGCCAAAGGAGAATAGAGCATAGCAAGCATAAACAAGGAGCGGCCTGTTTTAAACCCCCGCCTCGCTGCGCTCATACCCAAGGCGTGGTACAGCGGTTCTCTTAAAAACTAAGAAGTTGGGTGAGGCCTAAAATTAATTAAAATGTGCAATCAAAGATTCAAAAAGAAATCTGTCTAACGAAAAATTAGAGTTCAATAATTCACACTTTTATTAATTTCAATCTTTGCAACTCCCAAATTTGACTCAAAGTTTACAATAAAAAATAAATGTAATTTAATGTTTAATGAAAGGCCTTTGACTGTCCACAGAGACCACCTATGGTCTATGACTTGTTAACAGATACATATTACATCGCATTTACACCGAGAGGTGTTAAAATAAGACATATCAAAATTATTACAGTACACTAACTTTCTAGTGTTCTAACACAACAATATTTACACAACTTATGCGGGATGTTCACAATTAAAAAATCTCTAAGTGTTTAAAAAAAAACTGTTAAACACATAACACTCTTATCTCTTATAAGTAACAAAGCGTATGGATTCATTACACTTAGTACATAAATAATTATTTTATACTTAGATATTATAAATTATAAAATTATAATGCGCATTATGTTACATGCAAACTACAAGGGCACCAAAATATAAGTACAAAGATTAAATTAAAGAACCCACCTCATTTAAGGAGCACTCACAGAATTAAAGGTAGCGATTGATTCATACGCCGTCATACAAATAATACATTGATCACTTTTAATAAATAAAACTCAGTCAGAAAATTTATAGTATCAGTGTTTAAGAGCAGCAGGCGTCATACTATAAAAAAATGTGTTTAATTAAAAATGTATTCTGGATTTAACTCACAAGTGGTCACTCCACTATTAACATAAAAATAAATACAATAATTGTTAAAAAATATCCACATGTTATTGAATTTTTTTTAAAGATATCTAACGTTTATGATAGTAATAAATACTAAAATAAAGCGAGGGAGACAATGCAAACAATGTAAACAAACCCGACCCTTACTGAGTTTCACAACATTGAGTGTTTATGTATCTCTGTCCTTTTCCTTCGCACGTAAAATGTGAAAAGCGACCGGCGCTATCTGTTTCATAGTACAGAAAATAGATTTTGACAACACTTGGGTCACCTTTTTATGAATAGCGTATAACTAGATAAAATACATACTACCTACCTCAGACCAAATAAGAATAAGGACAGAATTTTGCGGACAACATAGTGAAACATGAATGTGTGCGTAGGTCAGAGATTTGATTCGACAGATGCGCCCCAATCGACCCGCGCCATACTTAAAACGAATCGAAAATTGTTAACATTGAGTTGAGCGCAGACGCTCAACCAACACCAACACCAGTTGCACGCCAACTACACTGAGTGACGGTCGTTTAGAGATATTGTTTCAGTTACTTTTACTCTCAAAAAACGCATTTGAAATGCCTAATTGCTCATTTAGAATGTGTTTTAATTTAATAATACCAGAAACACTAATAAAGCTAGTGGTGTGACATTTCACTCATAAGTACCCAGTTTTTTATTTATTTTCAACAGGAACTTGAAATTAAATTCACGCCATTCCGTGAATTTCAATGGAGCGCCTTACGCATTTCATATGTATGCTGTCGGAGATCTTATATATTTCAAAATAGCGGATGAGAGATGACCATTACAACGAATTTTAAAAAGAAAAAAGAAATCCAAATTAGTCCAGTCGTTTTTGAGTTTTGAGCTTAGCAATTCATTTAGCGATTCTTTTTTATTTTTTATTATATAAATTAATGATTTCACAACATTGAATTTGTATTTTAACTGATAATATTCAACACATTACTTTAAAATTAAATAGAGACGAACGCGCGCCGCTGAGCGACGGTGGCGCAGTGGGAAAAATGCGGTCTATCATGTCGAGAGTTCGATCCCCCGGTAATGCCATGTACCAATGGTTTTTTTTTCTTCTAAAAACGTGCATTTACTGGCTGCTCTTAAACGGTGAAGGAAAACATCGCGAGGAAACTTGCATACGGCAAAGAAGAAATTCTAAGACCAAATTTACGTGAGAGTAAATTTCCAGAATAGACTGTTGTGCTTGTGCCTTAAACTGGCAGTGATATACTCCTTAAATGAGTTACACTAGGAATGGGTGGATTTTTACAATCACATTTTCCCTAATTCACGTTAGAGAATATCAACAAATTGCCTATGTCCTATAATCTCCGGTGCGAAACCTCTCACTGGCGAGGTGTGCACCATTCAAAGCTAATGTACAAAGGTCACCATTATTATAAGGCGGAAATTATTTAATTATCTAACAGATATTTACAATATGCACAAAGACTAAAGCGACACAGTAGAGGCATCATAACACATTCTCTGTCATCGGACATTGTATTGCTTGATTTTTATAGCAACATTTCTAAACAACAAGTTCATTGCTTTATCAGATATGCTCAATACAACAACACTTCACATCCATTGTGTTTGTAGGTTTTTTTTTTATTAAAAGAAATAAGTTACATTATTTCAATCGGCAGACTAGATCGTCTGCGATTAAAGAACTAAGACTACGGCCACATTACAAAGAGCCTCGCTCAGTGACAGATCCCAGTGAACAGAATTATTATATAATATCGCGTTGGTCACACTGCAAGTGATGTGCCAATGTAGTTGTCGGTAAAGTCGCGTTTACACATTACAATTTACATGGGAACAAATCAATCAATCAATATTATTTTCTTAGTGACATATTTGTTCTGTTCACAACAAAAGATGGCGCCAAAGTGAATTGTGTGTCACCAAGCTAAAATGTATTTGTATCTCGTACACAAGCGCAGCTCCTAGCTTAGCTCTAAACTTGGCATTGCATAGTGTGGCATTAGCTTAACTTACGGAATCACATAAACTGAAATGTCATTAAGTAAAATTTAAAATAAATACTGCAAATATTCAAGGTTATAGTAACAGCCGAAACTGTAGAAAATTTTTAGATCGTTATGAATGTAAATATTCAAAATCAGTCAAAAAAAAAAACACAACTATCACGATGGAACTATCCATGAGATCTTCCTTATAAGACTAAAACCAATTACACGCCCAAGTTTAATAAATATCTAATCACATAAGTGTCCGTATAGATAGATTGCTTAAGTGAAATAAATAGTTTGTGATTTGTGGGTATGTTTCAGACTTTGAATCATTTAGAGGAGTGGGGGTATCAGAATGGGGGAGGGGGGAGCTGCGCATCGCTATGGCTTAAACTTCACTAGTGGTATATTCTTAGAATGCAGGCACTTGTCACATACCCACTCAGCATACACTTCGGCAGTCAGAAGCTGGAACGCTGGCTCCGTGAGGCCCGTACAACCTCTGGAATTAGTTTAAAATCACATTTTAATTGGACTACATTATATATAATTCACATATAGAGGGGTCTAACTAAACCCAAACCCACCACAGTCCAGTTTTTCCAAATTTTTCACAGTAGTTGAAAAACATATTCTGAAAGCTTAAATAATCAAACTAGTAAAAAACATTCTAAATTTTCTTACAAATATTTTATTGCAATAAATCTAAGCAATAATATATTTAAAGTTATACTTACAATATTTCTACAATATTTCGAGTAGGTATATTTTTCAACTACAGTGAAAAATTTAGAAAATTGGACATAATTATATACATTAACCACTCAGTTTTAAGGGCTTATTAAGAGGGGTGTTTGTATATCCTTAGCTTATACTTTTTTATAAATTTCTTAATTGTCTCCTCAATGGTTGGTATGTTGAGGTCTTTATGTAGGGTTTCATTTGAAACATACCATGGTGCCCTAGCAATTATTTGGAGGGTTTTTGAGCCTCTGTACAATATTGATATTGGTCTTTGAACAGGTGCCCCATAATTGTATACCATAGGTCCATATTGGTTGTTATTATACCCTTGTAGACCATTACTTTGGAACATAGTGATAGTTGGGATTTTCTATTCAGCATCCAATACATTTTATGTAGTAACTATTCTATTTGTTGCCTTTTATTTACGATGTGCTTCCGCCAAGTGAGCCTATGGTCCAAACAGAGACCCAAGTACCTGACATCACTTTCCTGAGGTATTTGAACATGATTGATTTGAACGCGTTCGCGTCGAAGCGTGAACGTTAGATGGACGGACTTAGATTCGTTAGCTTTAATATTCCATTATCTTAGCGAGTCAGTCACTGTTATTTGATAGTGGTCTTCTGTAAGGAGGTGGTTACTGCCGACAGACGGGCCGCCCAAATGACTGCGAAATGCAATGTTCCCCGCTACCACTACTTTCCAGATCCAGACCAGAGCCAAATTTAAAAATTTCATTTTCAAAGTTGATCCTGCCGGGAATCAAACCCGGAAACCCTAGTACAGAGCATTAAGGCAAATACCCTAACCACTCATTCAAAGGGCTCGTCAAAATCTATTTTCTAAGAAAAAATTACTGCCCAAAAAGTTTTCATCAAATAATAAAAAAATTCAGGGACAACTAGATAGTTTATAAGTTTTTTAATTAACTCAAGCTCTGTACTAAAGTTCAAATCTTTATTTTTTTTATATTTTACGAAATTTAAAAAACTTTCCAATTTTAAATCTGTTTGGTTATCAACGAGAAGCTAAAAAATTTATTATGCAATATTGCATCTTAATGTATGGGTCATTAAGTTATGCTCATTTTGTTAAAAATTGTGTTCAGTCTGACGTCCTTGTCTTAAGGTCCTCAATGTTCTTGTCCATATTTTACACATTTCATTTTAATTTAACTACACGACCCGAAATCATTAATAGTTGATAAAAAATAGATATATTTTTTTTTATAATACTGTCACGGAGTAGCTAGAGTAGTTTGCTACTCCGTGAATCCTATACAAGGATGGTAGGCTCAATACTTGACACATCAATATCAATAATCATTAGTTAATATGAAAGAATTTATAAGAAATTTCATGGAATTATAGGCATCATTTTAAGAAATCTCAATAAGCTTTGACTATTATTAGTAGATATCGCCCAGTAGTCGAAATTCGACCGTAAACAAAAGAGTACATATTATATTATATATTATGTATGTATAGTGTCAAATGTGTGTGCATGTGTGAAACACACAGTAGTTTATTTTAATTAAGTTAATGTATTTCTAATGCATATTATATAAAAATATTAGCTTTCTCCAGTCTTACTCAAACTTTACAGTCTACAGTTCCTTCTGTATGAAATTTCACACTTCTCCATCAGAGCAATTTTCTTAAAAAGGATTATGTGAAAATCAATATGTGTAGTTTTTCTTCACATATTAATTTATACCTAATATCATTGTCATTGTATTTAACTTAAAATCTACTTATTTTAATGCAATTACTTTGGAATTAGAATTAATGACTTTGGAAGGAATCAGTAATTTTGCATATAGAGTCCATAGCAAGCTATAAAAATTTTAATAATTAAATATGTAATATTTTTCCAAATTCATTTTCCTATTTCTTTTTATCAACTGCTATTGATGTAATTGGGGTTGTACTTTATCTGGCTGCACCCTATATAGGTAGGTACTGCTTTACTTACCTCGATGTTTCTAACATGTAGTTAAAAATAATGTGTGAAAATTATGACATAGATAAATGTTGTAATGGCTATTTATACAGTAGCGATCCAAATTTCGTTACTGAAAGTTAGTAACGATATTGCTTTGAATTAACTTTATAATAATTATTATAATTATTTTAGAATTGATTCAGTGGTTTCAGAGATTCAGTAATTCCCCATTCAGATAACAAACAACCAAACTATCATTGTGCTATTAATATTGAAGTATACTTTGATTTTCATATCTAATAATGTCAACAATATTATGTTTTCTTATATGATACAAAAAATTATTTACCACTGAAGAGCTTCCTAAGATAGTACTAAAAATAAAAATAAATAAATAGCTTACCTATGAAACCAAAAATTGCAGCCAGATTCACATAAGATTGCTTGATCATTATCATGTACTTCTTTGTGACAAACTCCACAAGGATATATTGGTGGGGCATTCGGGTTCTGAGGATTGAAAACCATGGGCTGATCTGGAGGGTAAACTTTCCCTGCACTCACTGGCATGGGTTTGTGGCCAAACATACCCATTCCTTGTCCCATAGGACCTACTCCTTGCCCTCCTGGTCCTCCCATTGCCATTCCACTCATACCAGCCAGAGGGCCACAACTACCAATACTTCCTGGACCTGGCCCCATACCCATTGAGGCACTTCCTCCCATACTCATTGGACCACCGTGACCCATATGACTGCTACTGTAAGGAGGCCCTGGACCCATTGAGGACATTGGACCGTTCCCACCCATAGGACCGCTACCCATTCCCGATCCCATTGGACTGCCATGTCTTATTGGTCCACAATGACCTGGCCCCATACCACTACTTTGCATTGGGTTTGATGACATAATTGTACTACTGGGGCCCATAGAACCGTTCGAACAGCTTGGACCCATTGGTCCATTCATACGAGGAACATTCATTCCTGGTCCTCCACCGCCCATTGGGCCATTCATCGGTCCATTCATTGATCCAGGTCCAAGCGGACTATGCATTGGTGGACCCATGGGACTATTGCTCATGTGACTTCCTGCCATTGATCCCATATTCATAGGACTACCCATTGGTCCAGATGACATAGGAGAACCCATTGGCATTGAATTCATTGGACTCATTGGACTGCCCATTGACCTTGAAGATCCCATTCCTGGACCCATACTGTGATTACTCATCCCCATATTCGGTCCACCCATAGGTGACATACCTCCCATAGGGCCCATTGGGCTCATGTTGCCCATTGGGCTAATTCCTCCTCTAGGTGGCATTTGTTGACTTATAGGACTCATATTATGTGGTAGAGGACTCATATGTCTCATCGGAGGTCCCCCCATTCCATGCATTGGCCCCATCATTCCCATGGGCCCATTTTGACTCATCATTGGCCCATTGGAACTCATTATTGGGCCATTGTGTGAAACAGTAGATGGAGAATCATCAAAGGGGTTTGATGCAACAATAGTATCACCATATCCAGTTAATGGGGGAGGCAATAGATCTTGTGCTGTTGGTGGAGGTTGAGGTGTTAGGGCATTATTGGCGTTTGATGTTTTCCGCCTCTTCTTAGGATTACTTGGTGCCGGAGCTGATGGTGTGGGCGTTTCCATCGGAGGCTTAAAGTCTGGAGGCCCTAGCCCTGGACCTGGCATTCTGTATGACTGCATTCCTGCCAGATTATGACTCATAACTATTCACTTTCAGCTCTAAGGACCATTATGAAGTTTAAAAGAATGCAACTAGAAGATATATTCATTTATAAGGCACCGCATTGTCACGAGAAAGCGAAATAACGTGCCGAAAGATTGATTGTGTCTATTTCTGTAACAAAAAATATGACAATATAATACTATACGTTACTTAGTGTTTGCATTACTTTAGAAAAATCCAAAAAGAAGATTGAAATTGACATTTTATTTTGTTAAATAAATATTTGATTAAAACACTGTCATTGATGGTTAGTTCCCGTTTGCGGACAAACAGTAACCTTATAGTGCTTATTTTATATGCATAATCTTCTTAAATACTAGTATATAATCTTATACGTTTATTACATTTTAGATTTTACTCATAAATAACAAACAGAACTCACTTCATTATCGATGTTGCATGGGAATTAATAATATTTTTTTTGTCTACTCCAGACCCAGGGCAGGCGTGCAACATATGACCAAATACTAAAATTAGACCACTTTCCACACTCAAGCTTCAATGTTACCAAAAGGTTTTTTGTTGGACTAATGTTTTAATTCACATAAAGTACACATAAAACAATATATTATCAAGTATTCAGTGCATTATTATTTACTACTCGTACAAATCCAAACAACACACGCCACATTCACGACGTATTTTTATTTTACATCAAAGTTAACGCAAGAGGTCGCTCGTCGTTTGTTACGCTATTTTTAATAGTCACGTTCAAAATTTATTATTATTATTTTTGTGAAGTTTGTGCATAAAAACTTTAATATTTTACGTCATTTCATAGTTATCAATTAATTTTGTTATCAATTAATTTATGTTATCACATTTAATTTATATTTTTGATTTTTCATGGATTGGTTCTCTTTTTTTACAGGATACTTTGTCTATTTGTGTCACTAAAGTCACTATATATTCTGTGCCCCAAAGATGTTGAATTAGTCTGTACCTGATGATATGTTTCCATTATTTTCCTTCAAAACACCCACTCTGCTTGGACAACCGGGAACAGTACAAGCCATTCTTGGCAAGCAACAGATTTATGAAATCACACTTTCAGATTTTTATTTATTTTAAATCATACGCGCTTGTTAGCCAGCATGATATAATCAAATTTGACGTTGCCTATTTTGTGGCGCGCAGCGTTTTAAGACGTACATATTCGGCTATTATTATCTCTTTTTAACATACGACATGCAGCCATTAGAAAGACGGGTATCGAGTATCGAAGGAATCTTCAATTTTTATTGTTCCATCTATACACTAATACAATTATCTTTGCTGTGCCCTATATGTACAAACAGCAACACACTTAACTGCACACAATTTTATCTGTCATATCGCAGGAAAGAGACTCGCTTTTGACGTTGACAATTCGCACCTTTATTCCAATACCGTCACTATCATAAAAAAGCAAATTATCCAGGAGAGCTATTTTAAGATTTATGGGAAACATTAATTGATATAAATAAGGTAATATTAACTTTTCAGGAATGATTCTTTTTTTTTATATCATTAATAACTATTATTCATCATATTTTTATTTGTTTTTTTAATTTTACTTATTGTTAACTTGAGGATATTAATTATTTAAAAGTTTAGTGACACTTTACCATTTTATATAAATGTGTATAATCATTAAAGTGTCATTTTGCACATATAAATGTATCAACTTAAAAAAAAAATACATCACATTATTTATATTTTATCTGCAATTTTTAAGTTTTTATTAGTTTGAGTGTTTACTCAAACTAGCACTGTTTCACCATCCATATTTAATTTTTTCATTATGGTGTTCTAAATATTTCTCTTTCATTTCTTCTTGTTCTGACGAATTTAAGTTATTATAAATCGCACATAACTCACACATGTCCTTTTTAGGTACAAAGAAACTGATATTAAAATTTTGAATGAAAACTTTTCTATAAGTATGTTCTTCAGCTGCTTCCATTCCTCCTTCTTCACAATGACGCCATCCCCAATAATCATCGAATATCTTTTGGCACTCTTCTTCCCTTATATTTGCGAAACACTGCAAATGACACTTTGTACCACATCGAGGCTTCATCTGCCTAGCTGGCACGCAGGCGCAGAATACGTTTCCCTTTGCATTTTTGGAAAGTGAAACGTATTCTGCACCTGCGTTTTGAAGCCTCTTTGCCTTTGTTTTTTTTGAATTTATAACACCCTTACTTCGTTTTCTTACCAGTGATGATACGATATTAGGTTCTTGGTAATCAGAAGTATCAGTGTCGAACGATTCCTCTACTGTTCTAGGAATTCTAGCCTCATAGTTAGGATCATTGTCGTCTGGAGAAAAATCACTTGATGGTGACGTTGTGCTTGATAAGATGACGGGTTTTAACAATTGAGTGTTCAACAGGGATATTTTCAACAATTCCCAAATTCCTGGTACAAATTCTAATGGGCGATTCAGTTTGAAATCACTGACACTGGTGATAATGATGCCTGTATTAGTAACGACGTATTGGTAATATTACAAATATCGGTTTGATTGGAAATTTGAATCGCCTGATCTTGCAAAGTATCGTGTGCTACACGAGGTCCATTTCCATTTCATAGTGAAGAGCTTGAATTAGAAGTGGAAGAACTTGAGCTTGAAGAGCTTAAGCTACTCGAAGATGAATATATACTATATATTTTTTATAAATACCAGAGTAATCATTTAGCAATAACGACACATTTAATATAAAACTTATATTTTTTTGTTCCAAAAGTGACACTATATTAATAAATACTATATTGGATTAAAGTTTTCTAAATATTTTGTACACTGGGATACGCCATAACATCACTAAACAAAAAGAAACACTTATGCACTGAATTTCATCACAAAAAAAATATTGCAATTGATGGAAATGTGTCACTAAACTAATAGTGACACTCTTGAAATCTTGATATATTAATAATATTCACGTAACATTGACGAAAAACTAACTCTAAACACAAAATGTCGTTTTGACTATTACATTAAAATGAAACTTACCGATACAATAAATTAGAAAGCTGACATTAAACTTAAAATGACGATTTTGCACTCGAATTAATAAAATTTTGTCAACGACGAGACGCACTCGTTTGTTTACTGTCGTTGTAGGAATTAAGGGAGTGGGCATTTCGTTTAGTGTCGATAGGTTAACAACGCCCTCTAGATCAATGAATAGAAATTAAAATATAGGAATCAAAGCAATAATTTTGATTAGTGCTCAGCAAATAGATGGCGTTAAAAACAAATTTTTGAAGAATTTCGTTTAGTGACGGTATTGGAATAAGGGTGCGAATTATGAACCCTAGCCAGTAGCTGAGTAACATATCTCAATTTCGTCGGATAATGATCAAATCGGGCAAAATTGGGTAGAGTCAAAGATGTTGTATAGAGTCGTTTGTTTTCGTTTATCTTAATGCGATGACATTTAGATATCTTATTTCTTACTATACAATGATATTAATAATTTGTTATATAGGCTCACTCAATACCATAGATAAATATAATAATACTAGCTCAATACACACAATCAGAGTCGAAGCAAAGCGACCACGGATGAAAAAAAAGTTTTTTTTAATTTACTTTAATTTTTTTTGGTTAATACGCAACACATAGCGAAAATACACACAATTTCATACTTGAAAGTCTAATCGAAAATGAAAATAATAATACTCGTATAGGCATGCGGG
The DNA here is from genome assembly GCA_910589475.2 of Bembecia ichneumoniformis. Taxonomy (NCBI): domain Eukaryota; kingdom Metazoa; phylum Arthropoda; class Insecta; order Lepidoptera; family Sesiidae; genus Bembecia; species Bembecia ichneumoniformis. The sequence continues at coordinate 10,763,478 of OU342533.1, read as the reverse complement.
ACATGTGGAACACATTTAACGTTTTGCGAGACGGTCATCGATCACAACTCGCATCACGGGACGGTCCCGCAGAATGCGGGTTAAGGATTTTATCGACTACCTAAGCCTGCAGCATCGCCGAAAAGTAGCGTGCCTATCGATTTTCTATCGTCTACACTATGGAGAGTGTGCATCTATACTGTACGATTTAATCCAACCGGAACCGTTCCACTTGCGGACCACTAGACGTGGGCAGGGGTTTCATCCCTTCGTGGTCGATGTACCTCGATCACGATTTCCCATACAAAAGTTTTACGTTCTCGCTAGCGAGTGTAGTATTGGTGTAGTATCGTAAACTCATACTAGAGCCTCAGATCTCGCAAGTGTGCGTTGCCTAAGATCGTTACAATACGGTCTAATTGTGTATGTGTGCGCGCTATGTTCTAACTGCTCATCTATGAGTCTTTCCCTTTCGCTCACTTTGCTGTGTGAGACAGGAACCATTTTAGCCACGCTCACCGATGAGTTCCAGCCGCCGACTAGTTTAACCTTAATTTGTAACTGAAACACTTGCACTTGAAGACACAAGCAAGGAAACTGACCCAGTGGCGTAACTAGCTTGGGTGGCACCCGGTGCGAATATTGTCGGTGTCACCCCAAAAATCAAACAAAACTATTACAATTAAAAAAAGTAATAATAAAATTTATGTTTTATTAAAATATTACAAATTAGCGGCTCGTCCCGGCAAAGCACGGGTGGAGATTTAACATTTTTGGATAAACGTAGAGTAAATGTGTCAGTTGCATTCATGCGTATAAATGCGCACGCCCCTGTCCCGCACACACGTGTAGAAATATAAATGAAATATGTTTCCGCCAGCAAAACGAAAGCCTTTTTAATCAACGTAATTTTTTTTATTACTTCGTCAAAAATACTATTGTACCTAAGTACCTATCTAGGAAACCTCAAAAACGTCATTTTAAATACCTGTTCTAATATCGATTTTCTAAATTATCTAATCTAAGCTCCTAAATAAATTAATAACTTATTGTTTATAATAGAAATACTCCGCTGACCCTTTTTAACTTTATTTTTTATTTTTTACATCAATCACACGTTCACGAAAGAAATGTTGAACGGAATGCGGTCGGGAAAAAGAGAAATTCCCCAAGCACACAGGTGGCAAGCAATCGTTATTTCCAGGGAATCCCCTGAGTAGCGACAGTTACAGCGAAATTCGAAGATAAAAACAACAACATTTTGGGGAATCCCCGGTCGGCAGACAGTGTGTACATATATTGCTATTTTATTAGTGGTGGTTATGCAATCTGCCACAGTTTTACGAATTTTTACATGTGGCACTACTGACGGTAACGGTCGGATGTCACCCCTGAGCGGGTGACCCGTGACACCCGGGGCGGGCCGCCCCCACCGCCCTCCCCTAGCTACGCCACTGAACTGACCCATGAAGAGAGCAACTGCGTCGAGTTGATTCGGTTAACACGAGTGCAAACGAAACGAACTCGATTCAAACTCTAGTTTTCACTCGAGTACGAGTTTCACAAATTCACTCGAGTTAAAATCGGCTCGAGTCGCATCAATACAGATAATTTGATGGTATGGATGATGGACGTAATATACTAAGCTTTGGTGGTGTCTTTTTGACATCACTCACATATCTATCAAGTAATCTCAGTATATAATACTTCAGTACCAGTTAATAATCTGTGGTATATAATAAGTTACTCTATGGTAATCACAATTCACAACACTCACGTCTACTCACGTCTCCTTCCTCACTCAAATTCACTCAATCAACAACACATTATAAAGAGGTTATAAAAAAGGATAAAATGTACAATTAAAAACTTTATATTTATTTCAAAATGGCATTAAATAGATTATTTGCCGGGTTGGCTATCAATCCTTTATCAATAACGAAAAGAGCTATACACGTTACTGCTTATAACTTAGGTAGCAAACCTAATATGGTAAAACCGAAACCTGGATTTGGTAAAAGTTATAGACGCATAGTGCACTTTCCTGAAGAATATACAGTCAAGCCTTTAGAAGTTACAAACTTAGCCGGTCGAGACCCTGAGAGTGGTTTGTTCATTATTCAGTATTAAATTTTGAAGTGCAATTCTCATATGCAATTTAAAAATACGGTTTTAAACATTATTTTATAGGACGATTAATAGCAAAAGGAATTGGAGGTGGAATTAAACATAAATATCATTGGATACAATGGATAAGAGATGGACCTACTGAAGGACCTCCACAAGAAGAAAAAGTGATTCAGGTGAATGTTGCTGTCCGTTTATACTAATAATATAAAGAGGAAAAAATTTTCAACGTTTGTTTTTAATGCATAAATTCGAAAACTACATACTTACGATTTTAAATATTCTTTCACCTATAGAAAATTAACACATATACGAAGCTGTTTAGTGAATAACATAGGCTGGATTTTATTTTCAAAAGAAAGAGATCATTTCATTCATACATTAACATCACAATCAAAATAATTAACAATATAACATAATTAATTATAGCAATATAATAAAAAAAAAATAGAGTACTTTGACATTAACAAACTTAAAATCTAAAAGTAATATTAAAATATCCCGCCCGCCATCGTCCCTGGTGCGAAGGTGCCCATGACGCTCACGGCATTGCCACGCTGTATAGCTATGGATATCCTTTGCACCAGGAAGGATGCTGAGCGGGGATCATCACCCCTAACACGTAGAATGTGACCAATGTTTCATTCATTCAATTCATTTCATTTAAAAATTATTATGCTAAAATTTAAAAACAAGGCTGCAATGTGAGCTAACTTAATATTTTATACTTAATGTATTTGCATACATAACAATTCTATTTGTTTACAGAACAAAATGAATTGAGTAAAATTTCATATTATTATGTTATATATAAAAATGAATCCCCATTTCTCCTGGTCACGGCATCACGCGTGAACGGGTAGACCGATTTTAATTCGGTTTTCGCTAATGGAAAGAGGGATAAACGGGGAATGTTTTAGGGTATATAAAAATTGCACGCCGGGCGAAGCCGGGGGCGGGCCGCTAGTATATTATATACTCAACAACACAATTCAGCACCTACTGGTTGAAGACACGGAACACCCCAAGCTCTCATAGTTTTTTTTTGTACAGGTTGTAGTAATTGGCAGCAAACATTTTAAAACATATACATAATATTTATTTAATTAAAAATATTTTTTTTAGATTATTGAAGATGGTTGTAGAACGGCACATGTAGCATTAGTTGCAGTTCAAGACAAACTAAAGTATATTTTGGCTACAGAAAACATGAAGGCAGGAGATGTATTGAAGACATCACGCCATTTACCTCGAAATCCTGGTATCAATTTTTGCATTTCAATTTATATTCTAAATCGGACCACTAACTAACTTACTAATTGTTATTATCAATATTAACTGTTTTAGCTTATATCTATCCAGCAAGTGATCAGCATTCAGCAGCAAGTCACCACAGCTATTGGAAATCATTATATCATTGGATGAGTGATCAGAGTGCTTGCTTTAACACTCTGTTCGAGGGTTCCCGGGTTCGATTCCCGGCAGGGTCAATTTTGAAAAATGAACTTTTCAAATTTGGCACTGGTCTGGATTTGGAAAGTAGTGGCAGGGCACACTGTGTTTTTGCAGTCATTTGGGCATTTTTGGCGCTGGATATTTTTTTACGGTTATGTAACGATATAACCTGTTATATAAAAATATTTAAAAAAATATGTATATTCCCTATTGTAATTCAAAAACGAAGTGTTGGACCATAAATGACTTGTCAACATGCTTCATTAGTCAAGATGAAATTAATGAGGGGCTAGGGCTAGGGAAACTGTCGGTTTTCATGAGAAAGGGTGGCAGGCAGGCTGAGAGCAATTGATGTTAGGTGGGTTACTATCACCTTTAACCTCAAGCAACACTCTGGATTATGCAAATGCGCTGCCGACTCTGATATGACGAGGTATTTTGCAGTCGTCTTTTTTATACTGCGCTAAATTCACTGCCGCGTAATGAGCCCATTTTAGTCATTAACAAATTGATTCAAAGAAAGATTTAGAAGTTCTGTTCTATATTTACACAATTACAGTACTGTTTGTACTGTAAAAAATAGTTTTTTTTTTTTCCAGTTAGAGCTAATGAAGGGGATGCGTATCCACTGGGTGCTCTTCCACTTGGCACAATTGTCCATTGCATTGAAAAGGAACCAGGTGAATAAAACTTGTGAGGTTTTTTTTTATTAAAAAACCTTTTTTCATGAAAGTTACCCTCTGTCCTTTTATATATGCCTATGCCTAGTAGCTAAGGCATGATAGCGTAATAAACAAACTTACTTTCGCATTTATAATATTAGTTAGGGTTTGATATATTATGTTCATGAACCTTTAAAGACGCACGCAAAACATAGTAAATATGGTATAATACATAATGCAGGTGCTTTTGTTTTATTTTGTAATAATGACATTTATTATATTATTTTAAGCAAATATGATTAATTCGATAAATAATTGATCAAAATATAAGTTTTTTTTTCCCTCCTTGTGGGCAGTATAACACTGGACTGATATCTTTTTACCTATGGTCACACTTTTTATTATTGTCATATAGAATATGTGGAGCATACAAAGCTTGTTTTACATAAATTGTATTTGTTTTTCTTTTTCAATAATTGCTATTAAATTAGTAATTTAAATTTAGACCTTTTGTCATAAAAATGAAGCATTTTGCTTTTTGTTAATTTTTTAAAAGATCTTTAAATCTCTGTCTTGAATAAGATATACGACTTTTTAAGCATCTTCAAAACACGAATTAAATAGCGTTATTTCATTGTTACTAGTATTTAAAATGTTTTTTAAATAAGCTATGTTTTTTTTTTCATATAGGTCAAGGTGGTCTCTATATTCATGCAGCAGGCACTTTTGGGACAATCTTGAGAAAACAAAACGAGCGAATAATTGTGCAGATGCCATCCAAAAAACTATTCAGTTTTAATCCACTTTGCATGGCTGTAGTTGGTAAGTGGTAAAAGCTTGTGCTCATTACATCTTCTGCAGGATTCAGTTGTAGGACATCTATAATTTTCAATAGGTCTGATCAAAAGCAGTCTGGATCCAACGTCGAGCTGGACCCTTTTCAGGTTGTCTGCCCACCTTGTTGGTGGACGTCCCACGCTGCGCTAGCTGGTTCGTGGTTTCACCTGAGAACCTTTCGGCCCCAGAGGCCGTCGGCTCTCGATACTCTGTGTCCTGCCCACTGCCATTTTAACTTACTGATTCGCTGGATATCCTCATTTCTGATTCGATCTCGTAGAGTAAAAGAGCCAATCTTTCAATTCAGTTCGAGTTAATTCGACAAATTGCCAGTTGGCAAATTGACGCTTATTTTCAACATGTTGGATGTTGAGTTGTCCGTCCTAGCAATCAACAAGTCGAATGTGCGTTTAATAGTGAATAGAGCGGTTGCGATTGATTCAATTTGGTGTCATTTTCGGGACGGTAGCTTTCCTTGTCGCAGGTCTGTGTTACCTCATATCGTTAAACAATAACGGAAAAAAGTTTCCATTAGCTTAGTAAGACTTATATATATTAATTTTTGATAGTAATTGTGGCGATATTATTGAAGTAAATTTCAAGTCTTCATAACTGTGACCGTTAGCTAAAAATCTCAAAGTAGCAAAGCAACCAAGCGTTCTTTTGGGAGTAATGCTTTTACGCATCAAATTGTATTCTTTGTAAAGGAAGTTACTAATAATAGTAATTCTTACAAGCACTCATAATCCATTCTTAAAAAAATTGTGGTTCTAAATAAAATAAGATTTTTTTTCATAATAATAGCTATTTTTTTTACCCAATTTCTTTTTTTGTATTATGTTGTCAAAATGAAATTGTGAGTATGATTGATACGTGAGTAGAGTACGATCAATTTCGACTACTTACAACAAATTGAATCAACAGATTGGATATGAAATTGCATCGTGCATAGGCCCTTTAACCTCGAGCATAGTCCTTTCTATAAACTTGTTGAGCTTTCTTACGAGGCCCATAGAGAGCACGTTTCAGCGTCATATCTTCTATATATAAAAATGAATCCCCATTTCCCTTGGTCACGCCATCACCCTTGAACGGGTAGGCCGATTTTAATTCGGTTTTCACTAATGGAAAGAGGGATAAACGGGGAATGTTCATATATATAAAAATTGCACCCCGGGCGAAGCCGGGGGCGGGTCGCTAGTATTTAATAAACTAAGGTTATTAATGGGTGAGGTATTCATTTTTTAAATTTTAAAATTGAAGGTCTGCCTTAAACTAGGCAAGGCTGATAGACAACGATGACTCACTGCATTCTTAACGCGAATAGACCATGTATGAGTTGGAAGTTATTTCCAACGAAATGAGAGTGTAACTAGTACAATGCTATTCCTTGTTGTAGAGACACGAGTTAGTGAGATGTTTCTTATTTTGTTCTTATAAGCAGCTTTGGCTTCTGGTGCGAGAGCGACAAGTCTACTGCTTGAACGCGGTTTCTGGCCGTCACGGTCCGTTTATGGACATCCATGTCCATGTCGTGTCCATAAACGACTGTCCATGTCCACGGCTTTTTGGAATATCTATTTTACGGGCTGAAAGGCGAATCAGCAAGGCGAGCTGTTCTGATTGTTCGCCCCCTTCGTGCAAGAGGCGTTTCGTGGCCCTCGTCCCCGTTACGTTTAGAAGACGCACTCTAGGCCGTGTCGAGGTTTTAGCGTTCGATTAGAGCTGGGCTCTCTATGGCATTGTGGACCTCTGTCTCTGTTTCAACTAGCTATTTCACCATTGAACGTAGGTATTGGAGCTTATTCATCTTAAATGTACTCTATAATATTTTTTAATAACACAATAATTTTTGAGTAATGGCCGAGTTAAGGCGCAATATTTAATTAGCGCCATCTATTGTTATAAATTTTAAGAATATAATTGGATGACGATTGCTGGATCGTGTGGCGTGGATACGTTTAAATAACAATCACGGTAAATTATTCACAATTCTTGTGTTAGGTAATAATTTCGACCAATTGTAATATTATAGACGCTATGTATATTGTTTTAATAGCTCAATAGGACATTAAAGGAATAACTGTTTTCAGGTCGCTTGTCTAACGTTGACCACGGCAGTACTCCAATAGGATCACCCCAGCGGAACAGGTGGCTTGGCAACCGACCCCGGTCTGGTCTGTGGCAAAGAAAGACTGGGAGACACGGTAGAAAAATAAAACCACCAAAACCACCAAAGTTGATAATGCACCCAACTAAATTTCCATTGCCGACAATCAATTTAACTTTGAATGTTTGAATTAATGTAGGGAAAGAAAAAATTGGGCAATATATTATGTATATTACCAACTCTTGATCCTAGCTTGTTACCAGCCATCGAAAAAAAAAAAAAAAAAGAAAACAATATATATTGTGTAGTTTCACTGTAAATTGTCTGGCTAGAATCACGTGGATTTTAAGAGTCCATAATAATATAATATTTATACGCCAACGGAATGACTTTTAAACCTGTATGTTTGCAATACATTTATTTTCAATAATTTCTAAACATGATTCATTTTAGTAGACATCAATGAAATATTTCTGAGAGAAATTGGATTGAGACATTGCTGTGATGACTTAACCTGAGCAATGATACTATCTCTCTCGTCTTAAAACAACTTATCCATGTTGCATTTTTATAAAATAATTGTTCATATAAGTAATGTTTAGCTTGTGCAAATAAATTCATAGCAATTTCATAGCGTTATTATTTCCATTTCATTCTTATATTATTGTCGAAATAATATATATTAATATAAGAATCTTTTTTCGAGACACAGAATCGATTACTATAAACATTGAATTACTTAACATTTAACATATATATTTGTTTTTTTTTTCTTTTTTAATACAACAATAAGTGTCTTTTACACTACACACGTATCTTACCATTTTTCTTCCATTTAAAGGTAGATCTACTTGATCGTTTCACGATTATGTGTAGTATGCGATCCAAAAACCTCAATAGCTTATTCTAGATTGTCTTAAGTCTCTAGGTGATAATTCTCAAGTTGTCAGCAAGTCTTTCAATTAACGTCCAAGGATAAAATTGCCCCATACATTGCTAAAACATTAGTATAAACCAGCAGAAACTATAGTGCCAATTATTGATTTGGAATATATAACGTGTCCTAGTATCAGAGGATGTTTTAGGCCGTTAAAATATTTAATAGAAATCAGAAAATGGATGGCCGCTCTCTTAAGATGCACTTCGGATCTAAGCGACCGCGACCTTGTGACTAGGCGAACACAGTCGCCTGTCGCGTGGGGACCCCTAGCTTACGAACCCCGCGACCAAAGTACAAACCGGAACTATTAAGTGTTCTTGCAGTTATTGTAGTAAACAGTCTTCCAAACATTATGTCGGACGTTTTAATTACGAATAGAAATAGAGTTATTCGGCAGTTATTGAAAGATGATATATTAATGCTCATGCCTTCTGAAAAGAGGATGAAGATCGAGTCAATTTTCACACCGCCAGAAGAAGAGAAGAATTATAAACTAATTCTACTAATATTTCATCCTCGTGTTAAGAAAATATTGTGCGACGCCCGATAGTACTGCGGTCCGGTGCGGTCGCAAAGCGACTTTCTGGCCACTGGCTGGTCAGTGTTTCATATTAATGAGGGTTTTCGATACTTTTTCTGCCACCAGGCGGCGCTTCGTAGGCGTCAGGTCTAAATAGCTGTCAGATAGCACAGAGTCGTAGGTACTAAACATAAATTATTGAAATTCTATTGTGTTGGTTTATTCGCGTAGGTATGTATTTTGACAGTTCTTGGACCTGACGCTACAGTGCTGCCATCTCAATTAGATAGTTTCAGAAAACCCTCATTCAGCAGTAGGTCGCGGTCGCGCGTCGAGCTGATCCGAAGATCACCTTTAGGGTCCGTTCACACCGAAACGCGACGCGACGCGCCGTACACGTTTTAGACTACGATTTTCTATTAAATGCCACTTGTGAAGTGCGAATTCAACGTAAATGTTTCGCTCGACGTCTGAATGTCAGGTACAGCATCAGCAACCAACGACGTCTCGATCACAACAATAGTCGATAAACAGTGACGCTAGACACGACGTTCATGCTGCAATGGTTCCATATAATTAGACACACAGCGCAACGTTTGACGCCGGGTACGACGTCAAAACACCGACAAAGAGGGCGCAATAGTACAATTGTGATGTGACACTGTGAGCGTTTATATGATACCATGGCTTTAAGGTTGCAATACAATTTTAGAACTTATGTAAGTATACCAAATAAAATGTACACCAGTTCAGTGAGTATACGAATGTGATGTCGGCGGCTTCATGATGGGTCTCGCGAGACAGTTTCACCGATACGCATTGTCAAGCATCGTGTCGTCGCGTTTCGGTATCGTTACACAGTAAATGTTATAATTGTACATATACTTAACTTACATTAAGACAAGTTAAACTCCTAAACTGTTAGAGAGAATATAGTTTGCAAACCAAACATATCAACAAAGTCTCGAAAATGTCAAATTTTTCTTAAATGTTTGCTTTGCAAAATTGTGCCAACATTTGAAATGTTTGAAATTGAAACATTTGAAATGCAATCAAACTATAGTTGAATATTATTACATTCTTAAGGTGATATAAAACGTACCTATATTTTGAAACCAGACTTTGATCTGATGCATGTAAAGCAAGGCCATGGAGACACCGCAAACAATTTAGGGATTCATAACATTTTTTTAATAAAACACATAATACGTATTTTATCTAGTAGTGCAACTATTCATAAAAAGGTGATCAAATGTTGTCAAGATCGCTTTCTTGTACCATGAAACAGATAGCACCGGCCGTTTTCCACATTTTTACGTGCGAGGGAAAAGGATAGAGATATATAATCCCTCGACGTTGTAACTCGGTAAGGGTCAGGTTTGTTCATATTGTTTGCGTTGTCTTCGTGTCTTTAATTTAGTTAATTAATGTAAGCTCACAAAGATACAATATTTTATACCTACCCTTCATAATTTTTTTACCTAACTAGTTGGAAAATCTGTGCTTTAAAAAATGAAGAATATTATAAAAAGTCTTTGGCAACGAACCGTACCTATTCAACTCTCACTACACATCAGTCTCTCAATTTCCATTGTACTTCCTCCCTTAAATGAATACATAAACACAGCATTATAATAGTCAGTGAGGTTTCCTAGGCCGTATTTGACTTCTATCAAAATTCCTACTAATATTATAAATGTGAAAGTAACTGTCTGTCTGTTACCTTCTCACGCTTTAACTATTTAACCGATCATAATGGAGTTTTGCATACACATTGTCAGGAAAAAGGTGCAAAGAAAACAATGAAATAAGGAACCTTTCATCCAGAAAACAAGTACTATTCTCCAGGGATCAATCCGCCTTGCCAAAATTATAACAGCAATAAAGATTGCACGATCGCGGGCACCAGATAGTATAATATGAAATTAACGTTATTCTTCAACGAGCATATTTTATTTTATTCAGTCAGTTATAATCCAGTTAAAGAAATTCATAGAAAATCGCCTCTATTTGTCTCTCGCTCACAAAATATTGCTGTCTATATTCTCACGTGTCGGTATAGTAGTAAGAGACATTTATTTAGTTTGACTTTCAAGGTTTTTTACTGTATCGTGCAATACATAATGTGAAAACACGTATTTTATCTAGTAGCGCAACCATACGTAACAAATTAAGTGACTAAATGTTGTCAAGATCGACTACCTGTACCATGAAACAGATAGCGCCGGCCGCTTTTCACATTTTTAGGTGCGAGAAAATGACAGTGATACATAATCCCTCATGTTGGAAAACTCAGTAGGAGTCGGGTTTGTTTACATTGTTTGCCTTGTATCTACTTTATTTTGTGATCTCATTGCGATATATCGACAACTGAAAAGAACAACATTGTATCTCATTTTGGCTAAGTTTACAAGAGAGCGTTTTAAATATTTTTCTCTTTGAAATATCTCCTACCACTTTCTAGTAATTTAATATCGGTATTAAAGTAGACTTATTATACATAGCTTTTTGCGCTCTTTGAAGTTAAAATACGGACATTTTCGTGGAGGTAAAGAAAGGCTGTTTTTGTTCAAGTTACAGTATGGAAATTATGGGACATTTCAGAACAACAACATTGTAAGTATAGTTGCGTTTATATGACAATATTGGGCTATTAAAATATGGATAGGATAATGATTGTAGTGTGTGTTAAATTTGAAGTCAATAAAATGGTATTTTTCTTACAATGACTCAAAAACATACAAGTTTAAGTAACTTAAGGCCCCGTTGGTGATATCGCGCCGCTCGACAATAGGTATTTGACGCGCGGCGGTGGCGCCGCCATGTGATCTTTCGTGAACTAAACTACGGAGAGCGGTTGAGTCGGTGTAAACGGTTTTGATCCTTTCCATATATTTTTATAGTAATTAATAAAGTAATGTCTTTTTTCAATATTTTTTTCTCTTATATTTATTAAGAATTATACAATGTTAGTTACTTTATATTAGTTTAAATATTAAATATTATCCATTACTGATACATATGTGTGAAAAAGTAAATCACTAATAGTAAAATCGTAGAGAAAGCCAATTCATTATTTATTATTATTTTATTTATCGTTTACTATTATTTCATTCATTATTATTATTTATTGTGATTGTTTATTTATTATTTTTTGAAAATTTTATAATAATGCCGGAAATCCGAAACTATTAATAAAATTAAGGAAGGTACCTAATAAAGCCATAAATTCTGTTACAAATGAAAATGCATTTATTTTTTACGAAGTAAGGTAATCATAATTAAACTTACGTATACATATTTATTGAAGCCTCAGCAAAAAAAAATTCTTTTCAAAATGGCCCCTTTAGCTTTGATAAAGGTCTTTATTCTACACTAAACGCAACAATTAAAGGATATAAAAAAAAGTTCCAAATTTTTAGGTGATTTTCAACAGGCTGTAACTTCGAAGAAAATGGTCGTATAAAGCTCATTAAAAAAGGAAATTTTAGCTTCAAGTTTCTAGTTCTTGAATCCAAGCTTCAAATTTTTTTCTCGTTAGCGATTTATGAGTAATAGTCAGATAAATCAATGTTAAAAAAAATTCAAATATTTTCTCGTCTTGAAAATGGTGTAAAAGCCGTAATAAATTTTTTATTGTAATGGCACAGTAAAGATCTTTTAGAGAATTTAATTCCCTATAACTTGACCTCCTCATGAGCTCTGTACAATGATTTGTAACTGAGTTATCGTCAATCAAAGCGGAAAAAGTCATTTTGACTTGGACAATCGATTACTCGGGCAATAATGGTCGTACAGAAAATTATCGTAAGGTTTTGTAAACTGCAAAACATTCTCTACAAGGTGCTTAAATTGGATTACGATAAAAAACAAATTACAAACCAAAAATGTTGCCCGGAGAAAAGGTAAAAAACTGTAAATTTAAGGATATTTGGATTACTTGCAATAATTTTGCAAATAATGCAGATACGAAAAATCTTTTCTATAGCTTTTCAACCTCAATGTGTTCTGAAAAAACCCTGAAAGTTTCAAGGTGCTGCGATTTATTTTTCTTAGTGTCCGGAATGTTTAAAATTATCGTTTTTGCTGAAAATCAAGATAACGGGCAATTTTTCATTTTTTTCCCTTAGTTTGAGTTTGAACGGTTTTTTTTAGCAATAATCCATATTTTTTTCATCAGAAGTCTTTAATCATTAAAATAAAAATAAAAAATTGAAATTTCTTTTTCAATTACGAAACTGATATAGTTTTGTAATTGCATTTAAACCAATGCCTAGTATGGAACGAAACAGGCAGAAAATACATGGTTTTTTTAACCAATTTCCAAAAATAAGGAGGTTTTCAATTTTGATGTCTTTTTTTGTATGTATGTTACGTGATATCTTCGCCAATTGTAAACCGATTTTCAAAATTCTTTTTGGTTCATATAGGGTTGAGGTGACAAAGCGTTCAATGACAAAGCGTACATTTTGTCATTTTGCTTGTTGTAGTGTTCTTCAATCGTGGAAATGTTTTCTTCAGTAACGAGGATATTTCTATGTCTTTCACCGTCGTATCGGGACAGAAGGCGTTTTGATCGAGTCACTCTCTTTATCTGTAGGGATTGATTTAGGGCATGTCCTGTATATCGACAATAGCACCGAGCTTCAGGTTTTGTTTTAATATACGCGACAGAGTCCTACCCGGAATCTTCATTTCTCGCGATAAGATTTTTATTTCCTTATGGGGTTTCGGCGAATTCTGGCTTTAACAGCATTAACAGCCTTTGCAGTTCTAACAGCACGCGGCCGTCCCAATCTTTTATGGTCATCGACAGAAGAAGTGTTAGTATATCTGTCGATAGTACGATATATACGAACATACAGCTGATACCAAGCTTCTGAAGTGTCTTGAATATGACCGACGGCTCCATACCCACTCTGTGTAAGGCTGCAATCCTATTTTCTTTAACACCCCATTTCATATTGTAATTTGATAATAAACACGAAAAAAATATGTGAAATAGCGAGAAATCAAAAGAAGTTTTTGACATAAGTGTTTTCCAAATTGAAAATGAATAAAGACTTGAAAAAAGAAAAAGTTTTGTAGCTTTTTCGCGCTTATAATTTGTTTTCTTGTTCCACCTGCAGTCTTAGTCTATGTTGGCCAAGTTTCAGATCGCTAGGCTTACGTGAAGTGGCTGAAAAATTGATTCAGTTTTGTTTGCAGACAGACAGACCAAAAATAAAGGAAGAAACATATTACACCGGGCCGGGCGCTCACCGTGTTTTTCTCAACGTGCCCCGGCCAGGTTTGCTATTTGTCACCGTGCCGCCGACGGGCCGCCACCGGGCCTTGCCCATGCCTTTCATTTCCAAGTACTATTATACTATTTTGTGTTAATATTACTATAATAGCTGTGCCCGCGACTTCGTATGCGTGGTATTCGGAACAACGCGTAACTTTTTTGTTTTTAAACAGATGTTTTTTTTGTTTTTCAACGAAAATATGAATTTCGAAATTTCATCGCGAACAAAAAATTTCTCACCCCGAGACCTCTTAAATGAGTACCAACACGGGGGGTCTGCGACGCACCGCTCCCGAGATATTTTTGAAAAAGTCCAAAAATGCGAATTTCGAAATTTCGTCTTCACCGAAAAATTCCTCTCCCCAAGACCTCTTAAATGAGCACAAACACGCAGGGTCTGTGACGCACCGCTCCCGAGATATTTTTGAAATTCTTTTTTGAAAAAATATTTAAGCAGAAATATATTATACCTACCAGGAATAAATTAATATACATATATTATTGAAAAAATATTATACCTCGAGGCAGTCAGCCTCGGGTTAATTAATTAATTTATTTATTTATAATTTTAACAATTTAAAAAAGAAACTAAGTATACATTAAATGATACCACTAAAAAGACTAATACCCGAGCGGGCCTCGCGAAGCTGTCTCCGAGCGCACGGTGAAAAGAAATATTTTTTTGAAATTTCGCGATTGGAGCGCACGGACACGGCCCGGTGTAATATGAATTGGTTCATACAAAAGCATACTAGCATCTTCACCGGGCTCCGGACGGGGCATGGCCCGGTGTAATATAAATCATCCTTAAAGGTAGTAAAAATTATGTCCATTAAATATTTTTTTGCACCTATCAACCTTCTGAATTCATGAATTTTTTTTTACATTTCACAATGCCAAAGGCACTGTTTTTTCTCTCACGCGTCATTGTTAGATCAATAAAATATTGGATTACTTATAATTCTATTCTATTTTTCTTCGATATATAGTTATCTTCGTAATAAAGAAAAAACAACGAATATCTGAAATATAAATTACATACTATATACATCGCAATTATACTTTATAAACAAAAACATAGTTTTCATCAATATTTAGTAGACAACAAAAAAAATATAAAAAGAAAACTGTCAAAACATTTTGGTTGCGCTATATTGTTTGCCCGGTTCGCCGTTCGATCGCTCGATGTGGTCACGTGGGCGCACAACGAAAAGCGATACGTCCTCCCTCTAGAAGCGCTTGGCGCGGACTGACCGGCTAGGGAATGTGTCTTCTAATATATTGCAAGATTTGCGTGTTTTTACGAAATTTTTTTTTAGTATTTTTTGTAAATCTATTTATTTAATTTTTTGTACACAAGTAGTTGATGATGTAAAGTTTACAGTGGTATTTTTATTTTTAGCAAACAACATTTAGCCTATTCAGAAAAAGCATCAGTTTTGGGTGGATATTTTCGAAAATTGCACTGCGTTTTATATTTTATTTTTCGAAAATTTTGTACGAAAATAAAAAATTGTTTCATTCATTCCTTAGAAGACTTCTATGCCAATGCACAGTATTTTTTTCGTTAAGTTTAAACTACAATGTCGACTGAAAACAGCAAAAAAAATTGAGTCCCCAAACATCAAATTTTCTGAAACGGATGTTAGAACATGATGGATAAATCGAAATTACAGAAATAAAACAAAAATGTGGCTCATTTATTCCATTACTATTGAAATAATCTTTCTAATGACATATTACAAAGTACTCAACTCTGTTTATTTTATGAAAAATCTCTAAAATAAATTGACTGAAATCGTTGCAAAATCACCATAGGCCTCTTAAATTAATTTATTTTTAAGTCAAAAAACCGATTATTTTTCAAGTAACCATGCATATTTTTGCCTTTCAAAAGGCCATCTAAAGGTTGTAGAAATAACATTATCGGTATTAAAGTAGACTTATTATACATAGCTTTTTGCGCTCTTTGAAGTTAAAATACGGACATTTTCGTGGAGGTAAAGAAAGGCTGTTTTTGTTCAAGTTACAGTATGGAAATTATGGGACATTTCAGAACAACAACATTGTAAGTATAGTTGCGTTTATATGACAATATTGGGCTATTAAAATATGGATAGGATAATGATTGTAGTGTGTGTTAAATTTGAAGTCAATAAAATGGTATTTTTCTTACAATGACTCAAAAACATACAAGTTTAAGTAACTTAAATTAATTTATTTTTAAGTCAAAAAACCGATTATTTTTCAAGTAACCATGCATATTTTTGCCTTTCAAAAGGCCATCTAAAGGTTGTAGAAATAACATTATCGGTATTAAAGTAGACTTATTATACATAGCTTTTTGCGCTCTTTGAAGTTAAAATACGGACATTTTCGTGGAGGTAAAGAAAGGCTGTTTTTGTTCAAGTTACAGTATGGAAATTATGGGACATTTCAGAACAACAACATTGTAAGTATAGTTGCGTTTATATGACAATATTGGGCTATTAAAATATGGATAGGATAATGATTGTAGTGTGTGTTAAATTTGAAGTCAATAAAATGGTATTTTTCTTACAATGACTCAAAAACATACAAGTTTAAGTAACTTAAATTAATTTATTTTTAAGTCAAAAAAACCGATTATTTTTCAAGTAACCATGCATATTTTTGCCATT
The DNA here is from genome assembly GCA_910589475.2 of Bembecia ichneumoniformis. Taxonomy (NCBI): domain Eukaryota; kingdom Metazoa; phylum Arthropoda; class Insecta; order Lepidoptera; family Sesiidae; genus Bembecia; species Bembecia ichneumoniformis. The sequence goes on along the minus strand of OU342533.1, from coordinate 10,746,901 downwards.
CAAAAGGCCATCTAAAGGTTGTAGAAATAACATTCCAAGACAGAAAATTACTATTTAAAAAAAAATAGTAATTTAGTGGTGTATTTAAAAAAAAAAAACATTTTAAAGTGACATACAATATTTTTCTTCCGAGATGTCGATATATAACGTTACATTATTATTATTATATAAACAAAACAAATAAGTGAAAAACGCCTGAATTTTTTGCACTAGTGTAAAAAATATTACAAGTATTATAAGTCAAATCCGACCTATTGAATTTCGCTCACACAAAAAAATAAAAATAAAAACGACAGATTTTTTTTTTATTGTTAGTACCTACCAAAATTTACTTTGTGCCATTATTGGTAATATACACGTGTGAATAAATAATACAACACCTATAAATGAATCCTAAGTTTCTGCTGCAAACAGACGGCTGCCATAGAACATTTATTAAGTACACAACATTATTCTTACATCTAATCGTGGAGAGTAGATGTAAAAGGAGGACCAACTCTGTACACGAGACAAAGTCCGCCAGTCACCATTACATAGGAGGCGCTGTAGTAGCATCTTATTAATTACAATAGTTTCATAAACTACGCAACAATCACCGTTAATTTTCCATACAGGTTGTAAAGGTTTCAAAGGACACTAGGATACCTTACATAGCTAAAATTACCACACACCAGTTTTTAAAGTGTCGTTTAAAGTCGCTAATTTCATACCAAATCCCAATGCTACACAAGCGCCATTCTGGTCAATTTATGAACCATTATTTAATGGCTGTAGCTAGCCAATTTTTCAATTAAACGCCAAAGTAAGTTGGTCCTCCTTTACCTCTATGACATGTATGCATTACGAAATGCACATAAATGCAATAATATATTTTATGTATAACATATAAAGCGATTACGAGGATTTAAACTGGATGACAAACTAGTGACTTATTTTATTTTTATTCAGTTAAACTCGATAGAAATATATTATGGAATGATTTTCAGATATTATAAGCTCCAAAAAAGTTTGTTTTTACAATGTTGATGATCATCTCAGTTTTGAAGGAGTTGGTCAGGAATTCAATACAGGAAAAAAATCTTCAGGTACGTTTTTCCATATAATGATGAGATCAATTATTGGCCAGCAGAGGCTCTATCCATTTAAACTTCGATAATCACGAGTGTTTCATCCAGTTTCACTAAGAAAATCCTTGGGGTAAACATTAAAACATTTATCTTAGGACCGCGCAGGGCTTGAAAAACATCAAATGGTAACATTGCGGTTATGTTAGTTAGCAATATTTAAACGGTGTCTTTGTCGGTTGATGTGCTTTGTTCTTCATGCTCACTGTCACTTAGAGTGAGAATCTGTAACAATTAAAAAATGTAACATCTGTAACATGTAAATGCTAAATGCTCTTTTTATTCCAATTTTAATTTTCTACGCTGTTAAGACGAGAGAAAATAATTATGTGTTTCACATTAAATTCCGAAGTTATAGCCGATGTTTATATGCCGCTTATCGTTGAATTTTGGGACACATTGTATATAACCATAATTTATCATACATTCATAATTGTGTATTCTGTTTTGAATACTTGGGGTGCGAACGTTTGGTATTCAATCAAATTATGATAAATAGCATTTATCTGACAAACTTCTTAGGGAGTAACTACATTCAGCTCAATTCAGCTTTTATCCATAGAAATAGCAGTTTTGTATGCAGATACGCGCCCGTAAGCGCGTACGTATCAATAAATGTAAGTAGTTACTTCCTTACATCCCTTCGCACGGATGCAATTTTTCTTTCCATTAGTGAAAACCGTAACAAATCTGTTTGGTGGGTTAGAAGAAATTAGCGGAGAAAGAGAAGGACGCGGACAGCGACTTCAATTTATAATATGTAGAGATAATAAAATGTGTTTATATAACCGTAATGTGGGTGTTTATATTTCTAAAGTATTTACATTGTCGAAAAACAAAACCCAACATTTTTTACGTTTTATGTGATGAAAAGTTTATCTCACTGTCTAGATATACTCCCAGATCTCCTCGCCTGGATGAGGAACCTGGGGTAATTTATAATCTGGAATATAAATGGGATAAAATAGATCGAGATCTATAAAATAGATCGGTCCAGTGAAACGCGATTGGAGCTGAATAAGTGTAATTTACTCCCTTAATGACTCATGTTCCAACCAGAGAATCTCATAGAAAATAATTAGAAAGGTAGGTCAATTCAAAAATGATGCACTTACTTCAGCAATCTCCGCATTTAATTGCAAATCAACGAGTCCGGTGACTTCTTCCAAGTAGGTTCTACTGTTGAGCACTTTGAATATGAATTCGATCCCCTCCTCCCTGTATTTATTAATCACAATATCGGAACAAGCGATACACTGCTTGAACTTGGCCGTGGTCGGTTGAATCGACTGATGGTCGAAGATTGAGCCACGTATCGAATGCGGTACGGGGCCCAGCACACCTGAGATGTTGTCTTCTTCTAACAGATGTCTGTCTAAGTTGTAAACGGCCGGAGCGTGTGCCCTGTAACAATAACTCTATTGTATAAAGACAGTTAACTAACAATGAAAAAACAAACAGACACACACACAGAGAGAGCTAAAATAAAATAAATCTTTTAAATGATTAATAGTTTTCACTTTTGCAGAAACGTTACAAGAAGCGTCACATGATCTTCAGATAAATTTCGACCTTGAAATTTTACTCTCATCACGCGCAAATAAATAATTATTCCTAGGAAATAAATTACAATGTGCAGCAAAATTAACATAAAAAAAGGTAGGAGATAATAGAATATTTCTCCATAAGAGTATCATGTGGGTGAAACCCGCATATAACTGGTTAGTGGTAGCGTGATGGTGACACAAATTCACGCTATAGATACTATCCGCTTCATACAAACAAATTGTAGATATAACAAATTATGCTAGTGCGACTAGCAAAAGCTAGCCACTGTAATGTTCACAATACACCAACTAGGTGCTAGGGCGATTTGTTTAAATGGTGGATGTCAAATACCTGAACGGATGTTGTAGCATGGCAATAAGCGTCTCAACTGCCAGTGCGCCCGCAATTGCGGCCACTCCGGGCCTAGTCACGGTGCATTGCTGGTCGAGTGTGCGTTCGCGAGTGGACTGCAATATACACAGTGGAGTTTTTAGATTTCGTTACAATTTCCCACGCTTAGATCGATTCCTTTATTGTTTGCGGACATACCTATTACGTCCATAATCAACACCACTTCAAAATTCAAAGATTCAAAATAAAAAAATAATAATTATAAATTATGATAATATGTATTAATAATAATAAAAACACTCTCAAATTAAAATCCAAAGCGGTATATTGCCACAATTTCAGCAGTGACCAATATAACAGTCTTAAAAAGTTTCAAACATAATGTATAATAAAGCTAAGGAGGCAACGCAAATAATGTATACAAACCACCCGTCCCATCTATCCTTTTCCCTCACACGAAGCGGCCATGAAGAGAGATCCATGAGTTCTTGGAGATGCCTACTGTTAGAGACGAAGTAAACAGTAAGTGCAGAAAATAGAAGAAAAAACTTGAGACCCATTCAAATAAATTGGCAAATGATCTATTACAAGCAGACGGGAACAAAAATCGCCTCAAGAGATGGCATGTATTAAACCTTGACCAAAGAATGTAAAAAGTAATACTGTAATGGTGACATTTAATGTAATTGCACCTATAACTCTTATCTACATGGCACACAACTGATTATGGCTGGAGAGCCGATTGCAGTTAAATAAGGAGAGAAAAAAAAAATACGAAGCGGCCGACGCTATCTGTTTCATGTATAGGAAGCCATCTTGACATTACATTCTTTGCGTTGTCTCGTTGGCCTTGCTTTAAATTCAGAAAGAGTAACACATTATTTAATCAATTTTATAGGTACAGCGGGAGCTTAGTCGGATATAATGAAAAACAAAAAAAAAAACTCAAGAAACGCTAACAATGAGGATAAAAGATGCTGAATTTTCAATCATATAAAATGTTGTTAGGTGAAGTTCGAGCAATTAATATCTTTAATCTTTGGATTCCCAAGAAAGGCGTCTATTTGCTCGATTGATGATTGGAAGGCGTTCACTAGGTGTCTAGTTTGTACATGTGATGCCTCTAGCATAATAACAGCGCTTTCTTTTAAATTTAACTAACAAAAATTAAAATTATATACAGCCCACGTTACTCACATATAGTGTAGCAGTAATGATGACAGATTTTTTAGAATCAGTTCAGTAGTTTTAGAGATTACCCATTACATATAAACTTATGGTAAACACATCGTCCTACCATATTCCCTTATAATCATATCCATTTTAACACGTTAGAATATCGCTTTCTATCAATTGTGCTCATCTCCTGTGGAGCCTACAGAATTTAAGCACCAGTCCCAATATTTATACTTGTCTTTATTATGTAAAAAATATTTACACGTTTTAACATCGCGGTTATTCAAAAACTCAACAGAGTGAAATGTGTTTTGTCAATCTCAATTAAATTATATTTTTAGTTTGGAAGTTACAAAACTAAAAAAAATATTTATTTTGGTTTTTTATGAGTAAGAGGTAGAGTCCAATCAATCGATTTAACCCAAAATATTATAAATTTGGTAGTTGATTAGACAGTCGCTGCGCTGTTAATTTTACATAAAAATACCTATCAAATTTTCGAATTTTTCCGTGGATTTTCCAAAAAAACAATCTTTCATACAAACTTTGTCCAGACCATTACGAACAAAAAAAAATCTGCAAAATCTGTCGTGCCGTTCTCAAGTGATGCTCCGTTATACACGTGGCAATTGATTTTTATTAATACAGGTTTTGAATATAAAGATACACCAAAAATTTTTCTATAATAAAAAGCACAAAGGACTTAATTTAACTTAAAATTGGAACTCACGTTGCCCGGGGCAGTAACGTCATTGCAGAAGTAACAGCCCAGCTGCCCGCCGGGGAGGTACTCGTGTTGCGAAGAAGGCGAAGACGGGGGAGAAGGTGGCTCAGGGTCCAGTCCTATCCCGTGTCGCATCACCAGGTAGCTATCGAAGCCCAGCGCAGCGTTTATGACTATCTGCAAATTTTCAAGTGAAAACTTCTGCAGGAACGTTTACTTATTTAATATGGTATGGTGCACAAACCGATTGCAATTAAAACAAAACCATGAAATACATGTGTAAGATTAATTGCTAAATTGCAGTCCTAACAAATATACATACAAATGTAAGTGCAGTGAAAAGGGAGCCAAATGGAGAGAATTGTTATTTGTTATTATTTGTTTAATTTTTATATGTAGGTTTATCTTCTAATATATTATATTTATTAATCTATCTTATTAATCTGTGTTATTAATATTTGTTTATATTCAATTTATGTCCTAGTATTTACTTATTACAATGTATGTTTATGATGACCTTACTATGATTTTACCACCCACATTGTTTTATTTTTCATATATAATTTTCTTTACCCTAAGGTTGCCTGGAAGAAATCGCTATAAAGCGATAAGTAAGGCCGCCTTTTGTACTATTACTTGTTGTTTCTTTCTTTTTTATGTTTATAGTACAAATAAAGAGTTTTAATAATAATAATAATAATAATAACGTGATCTGTATTTTATTTTTATTTTAATCACGGAGAGAAGATTCAAACAATCCCAGGACGAGTGTAATATTTTATGAAAACAAATAATACCTCCTTCGACGATCTTCCAAAGATAGCACTCCAAAAGTCTAAAGACTATCACTTTTAAGTGTAGTCTACTTCTAAATGAAATTATTTTTAGAAGTATTTTTTACAGAGACTCCATCCTATTAATGTGAACAGCATAGAAGGGAGGCCATACAGGGTAGCAGTACTAAAACAAGGAAAGTATGGAAGCAGGCTTTTTTAAACTGCTTAGTGAACCTTATGACAAATCCCAATAATTTATGCATCAACTGACAATGAAGGTAATCATAATCAATCCAAATTCCCGAACATAATAATAATGTTTTCACTTCTCATGCTCTCAAAGTGCTTATTTGTGCAGGATATAGGCTGCACAAAATCTAATTTTGTGCACAAGTGCATTAACGTATCTACTCATAAATGTATCTATATTAAGGCAAAGAAAATGAGCCACACAGCCAAAAACAATAAGAAGTTCATAGATAGAATTTGTTACATATTTAATAATATTTACTTAAATTTATTTGCCTTATGTGTTTTTAAAGACATAAAATATATTAAAATTTAAATTCAAGTACGGTAGGTTATTTAATTAATTTAAGAAAATTATTATTACAAAATTAATTTAATTGTAGGCTGTATAGGTCTGCACTTCTACAGCCCAACTCTACTAATTTTACTTTGAATTTTAATTAAAGAAATGTTATGTTATACTACTGTTTTATTTCCTCGCAATCGAAGTGAAAAGCAGAGTTTATAACTCGTCCACAAAACCATTTTTATCCTCGACATTACTATCAGTTACATTACTATCTGCTGAACGTCTCGGATAAAAATGGTTCGTTTTGTGCACTTGTTGTAAAATCTACTATTATCGACGTTTACAAGCTAAACGCAACATTATTACATTCTACTGAAAAATGAAATGTAATGAAAAATATAACACATGAAAAAATATGATTACAACGCCTGACATTTTTAAAGCTGTGATGACGGTGGCGCCGCCACAGCGATAGTGGTGTCAATTTTTTTAAAATATATTTAGACGATCCCTCGGGAACCCAACATTTTTCCAGGATAAAAAATATCCTATATGTTAAATCAGATAATCCGTTGAGCTGTTTCTTCGTGAAATAGTAACATAGTAAACATCCATCCATACATCCATCCTCACAAACTTTCGCATTTATAATATTAGTAGGAAGTAGGATATGATTACCTTTCCAAGATTGGCTCCAAGCAGTGTCGGCAACCATCTAGCCTCACGGGTGTCCAGCAATAAGAATATGACGTCATGATTCTGTATTGCCTCTGTCAATTCTTTGATGTTGTACCGAGTCTCAGCTATCATAGACTCGCCGACGGGGTGACCCGGCATCGGAATACGGGCGACGATGCCGCGACTATTCTACAATATTTTAAAACATTCAATTTAGCTAAATTAAATTACTTTAGGGTTTTAAGATTTTAAGATCATGTAAAGGTTGTCAGGTAGGCTAACCATCAAATATATGGTAGTAGCTACCGTGGCCTATTAATAAAACAAAAGCTTTTTTGTTAAAGAGCACTTAAATCATACTATAACCACAGTCTAACCATACTTACGTCATACAGTCGGGCGACGCTCAATGTTCGAGTTCGCAAACTGAAGCGAGTTCGCCAAACGTTGCTCTACGCAAGCACATTCGTTGCCTGATTGTATGACGTATGGTTAAACTGTGCTATAAAAATCATTTTACAACTGCATAAGCAAAGAGGAGGAAATTAAGGCTAGTATATACTGAAAATAGAAAAAAAAGTTATTTTGTATTCATATGACTTTTTGTTATGACGAAAAAATCAATAATAAAACTCAGAAAAACTACGACATATAATTAATGCACTCAATCTCCATAACACAAAAGTTTATGTAAGTAAACATTTTTATTTATTTACTTTTGTGTAAAAAAACAAGTGTTATTTAATCGGGTCGATTTTATAAGGGCTTGTGGATCGGCGCAAGCGGGCTTCTTTCTTTGTGAAAATTAATAGTTAGGGCGCACTGCGTAACACCGTGAAGTTACAACTATTACAACAACCAATCACCGGGCTTTATTTCTTTCGCTTTGTAAGTACGCAAAGGAAGCATTTGCATCTTGGCTAGGGCCCCTGGGCAGCATTAGGCGGCCAAGTAGCGACTTTGCTTTAGTTCATCGATTTTAAAATCGCACGCACTTTACGACAAGCAGCCGTCTGCCGTGACGCTTGTTACACTCGCTGACGCTGCAGTGCGCATGTACGCTTACACTCTTGTATTTCGGTGCACTAAGGGATGCCAGAGTTCAATCCCATCCTCCCATGTTTCTTATAAATTATGACAAAATGTGATCAGAAAATGATTTTAATAAGTGATGGTTAAGGAATAATTATACTTATTAAGCTCCATTCGCTGGTAGATTTTGGTTACAATTATACAGTTCCCCTTCTATCAGCCGCGTACCGCCGTCATCACGTGCTATCTCCACCGAACCGCTTCTAAGAGCCGCGTACAGAGCTGAATGAGTGAGAAACAATGCAAGCAATCAATGTAACTTGTCATCTAAGAGTCGCGTACAGCGCTAAACGCGGCGGTTAGCATTAGACTGATAAAAAACACTTGTCCTCATTTTCGTCTGTGTAGCGCAAAAGCTGAATAGAACGGACGCGTACGTATCTCTATACAAAACTGCTGTTCTCTGTGGACAAAATCTGAATTGAGCCGATTAAATATAGTTACTCCCTTATTGAGAAAAATACGCACAACTGTCGGTAGTATTTTCCTGAGGCTTCGTGCGGCCAGTTCGGCTTTCTTGTTGTGGACGGCCCTGCAGTCTTGGCAATCGTAGAGAGACTGACGCGTCGGGTTAGAGTACGACACGCGCCCACTGTCCAGCAGTGTGATATCGCGGAATCCCCACGCCTACACAGAGTAAAAGTACACACTGATAAGTATTCAATTTCATGGCGAGAAACTACAAATGGTGACAGAACAAATAAAGAGAGAGAAATATTAAACGAGAATTTCACTCAGTGCACCGTTTTCGAAACCAAGATTTATAATTACAATTTGTGATAGTTAAAAAAAACTACTTCATATTATATTTATGTATATAAAAACAAACTTAGCATATTTCATAGTAGAGTAGAATGTAGGTTTTCTCGGCCGGTATCCATATGAGTTGTGGGTTTCCGGGATGATGGCCCAGGTCTGTTGGAAATTCTTCCAAACGTTTCGTCAACAACTGCGGTTAGTCTCACTCGAGAAGTCGAAAAGTGCAGAAGTGAAGTGCAGTGATGTGATGTACTTTTCCTTCTAACACGGACTACACCACTGAGGATGTCAACCGCAGTTGTTGACGAAACGTTTGGAAGAATTTCCAACCTACCTGAGCCATCATCCCAGAAACCCACAACTCATTAGCATATTTCATTCATTCATGTTGATAAACACACGATATAATCAACGAACAAACTTTATCCTCTGTACTTCGCGTGTTCTGTGTGGACCTAAAACTTTGGGTAGAAGTTTTCATGGTACACTCACTGTTTTTTTAGTATATGACATGCGAATACGCGGTCTGGGTTCATAATTGATTCTGAGTCTTTTACATAGTGGAATACGCCAAGAATCGAACCATGGTTTAGGTTCCTTGAGACATAGGCTGTCTCAAGTTATTCCAATTGTATTGACGAGTGGCTAAGCTGTCACCTTACCACTCCACAAAACAACCCAATTAGCAAACAAGCAATATAAGCAGACACTGTACCGCTTAAACTAAATAAAAGTCTGTATATTCTTCAACTTGTGTCCCGTATAAAAGAGTTTTTCATATGTTTAGTATTATATACTATACATATTAGGTATAGCAGCCGTTTAGTGGTGGCCTTGGAGATATAAGAGTGTGATGAAACCTAAAAGAGGAGTTACGAAAGCAAAAGCGCTTCAACAGAGTTATGGAGATTGCTGAAGAATTTACTAGGCACTACTATGTAACCTACAGCTTTACAATAGATCTGTAGGCACTATGCGCTACAAGTGTGGGCGAGTGCTTGTTGGGAACGGTAGATAGTAGATACCGAATGAAACACTGACTCTACACTTTACGTATATATTAATACAAATCGTAACAATGCGTGTTGCATGCACGTTCTTTGAGAGCGACTCAGAGCGACTGACTCCTTCGGCCTCTTCGCGGCGGGCGCCGGCGGAAGAAATTTGCTGACGCTTCAGTCTGTGTCCCCACAGATCTTTAGTAGGGAATAACATCTCGAATCATTAAACATAAATTAAACTTAAGGTTTTTGAGTTTTGAGGTTTTCTTTGCACATTAATATAAACAATGACAATATAAACATACCAAGAGATTCCGAGCAACGTGGCACCCGAGGGTTCCAGCTCCAAGCAGCAAGCACCTAGTTCGCTTCATTATTTTCACGTCAAGGTCAGGAACGAGTCGCCATTTCATTAGTTTTATATTTAAATCTGCTGCAGTCTCAGCTAATCTGAAGTGTTAATACATTTATTTAGTACATAAGGTTATAGTGTCACAGAAGACATCCATACGCTACGGCAAGTTATACAAAAAAACCGAGGAGTATAATCTTCCACTATTTCTGGCGTTTGTAGACTATGAGAAGGTCTTCGATTCGATCGAAACAAGGGCAGTACTCTACGGTCTGCAGCGATGTCGCATTGACTATAGGTATATCGAAGTATTGAAATGTTTGTACAGTAAAGCCAACATGTCAGTTCGAGTACATCAGTAGAACACACAGTCAATTCTAGGTGTGAGACAGGGAGATATACTCCCTCCGAAATTATTCACTGCCTCTTTGGAAGATGCATTTAAGCTCCAAATGGCAAGGTCTTGACATCAACATTAATGACGAGTATATCACTCGCCTTCGGTTTGCCGACGATATTGTGGTCCTGATGAAGTCGTAAAAGAACTCAACATGATGCTCGATGGTCTCAATCGAGTTTCCCAAAGAGTGAGTCTTAAGATGAATACGGAGAAGACGTCTAATGTCCATGTTAATGGGAATTTAACTTTCGAAGCGGTTGACAAGTACAGTTATTTGGGCTTAGGTATAGCCAACTTTGAGAAGGAGGTCAATCGTCGAATCCAGCTCGGATGGGTAGCGTTTGGGAAGCTCCGAGACATCTTCTCGTCCTAAATTCCTCAGTGCCTTAAAATAAAAGTTTTCGACCAATGTTTGTTGAAATTACACTCTGCAAAATCTGTGCAGTGGAAGCTCTAGAGCGGTCAGTCAACAGTGAATATATCCTTCAATTCCATTGTGCTCTTCCTACAGTTTGGTCCAAGCTCTTTATAAAAAGTGAAAGCCGAAAACACAGACTAATGGTACAACAATATTTCTATCTTACAATAACTTTACTTTCACAATAACAATTCAATGTTGTATAAACATTATATGTTGGAAGAGGCATGAATAGCTTACCTGACCGAGTCCATGGACGATGACATGTTCACAAATTTGGGACCGAAATTGCCTTTATCATTCCTTTCCCATCCAACCCATCCTGCACTTTCAACCGGTTGTACATCCTGTAAACAAATAAACCAATGTTTTTTTTTTTCTCTAATATTTCCTGTTGCCAACATGATATTCTGAAAAATAGGTTTTTACAATCCAACCAAAGTGTATTTAATCCTACTGTAGTCTGCAGTACACTTCCAGCAGCTTTGGCGTTGCTTATGTTATAGGCGACGGTAGCTACCATCAAGTAGACCGTCAGCCTATCTGTTGATCTTAATATAAAAAAAAAACAATAAGCAGATTAAACACTCTTTGTATATCAATTAATCTATAATCATATTTTTAATGCAAAAGTAATAAGTACTATCTTTTACATCTTTGCTGCTAAACAACTGAACTGGTTTTGATTAAAATTTATATAGAAGCCTCACGGGATATAACCTACATTTTAAATTTCATACAGACTTAAGGCAAAATGAAGCGACAGGGAGCTCGAGCGGGGTCTTTAATTAATAATCTATAATTGTGATTAAGGTAAATCTATAAATAATCTATAAATAGTAAAGCAGGCCGTGTCTGTACATTAAATATTTAAAAAAAAACACGTACTTATGTTAATAAAGTAAAAATTTTTAGAATTTTTGTCTGTTTGTCTGTGCGTTTGTTCGTGCTAATCTCAGAAACGGCTTAACCGTTTTGAACGCGGTTTGATGTATTATAGCAAGCTTCCCGTTATAGCAAGCTTTAGTGTTTGTTTTATTCCAATCGGTTAACAAACAAAAAAGTTACTTATGTAAATTTAAAGAATCATGTCCAACATTTTTTTGATAAAATAGCAACAAAATAACTCTTCGGTTGAATTGGCTGAAACTTTAGTTAACTATATATTATCATCTGTAAAACGATGATGAAGTTTATATAAAGTTAAAAATAGTCAGTTTAGGTGATTTTGGGTATTCCAATTTAAGTTGACCTCTGATCTATATGATCTAAAAGTAGGGTTTAGCTTAGGCTGGTGATTCTTCATATTATATAATAAAATCTTTCTTTGCCTACTATGCCTCTGTGCACGCTAATCTCAGAAAAGGCTTAAGCAATTTTCATGTGGTTTTCACTGATCTATTGTAACAAGCTTCCCATAATATGTAGTGTATATTTCATTCCAATCTTTTTACAAACAAAAAAACAACAAAACAAACAAAAGTCGCGAGCACAGCTAGTATCTAAATAAAGACTTACCTGTGGTATTTTAATAGTGAAAACTCGACTGTCGAACATTGTATAAGATACACTCCATCTCAATGCAATAACTTGAATTTCCTTGTTGATAATGCTCGGACAATGGTCTATAAGAGCTGCCAGGAACAATCTCAAGGGCCAACCAGGGTTATCTCCATTACTTGGATCGGCAAAAACAAAATAAGTATTGGTGGTGTCTATATCACCTTGCAAAGTTGGATCTTCATCAAGTACTTCTGATAAATGTTTAACAAATACTTCTTCATCTTTCTTAATGACAATAAAGAATGATTTTTGTGAAGGATCGAGAGATTTGTGGGCATCTAGGATTTCATCAATTTGTTTGGTATTGAAATAAGAATCAAGTGTATCTCGTTTTTTAACATAGACTGTTGGTTGACTTGGGCATGGGAATGAAAACCAGTAGTAGTAGTGGTACTTTTTCAGATCCTGAAAAAAATAGATAATAATTATTAAGGAGCTCTGTTTGCAACGATATCTCAGTGGGTTGAACACATTTTTTTTAAAAATTAAATCAAGGTAGCGCTTAACCACTTTCTCACCTGAAGTGCAGATGCGGCCGAAGGTGGACCACGCTTACCTAGCAAATGCCCATTTACCCTAGTTTTAGATTTAGATGTCATTTGTGAATGTGAAATAATGTTCACTTACTCTAACAGCGAAGGAAAACCCAGTGAGAAAATCTTCTTGTTCTGACAATAAAGATGGCAAGGCAAGAAAGATGGACTATACTTTTATATTATAGATGATAGTCCCCTATAGACTAAAATCTCATATTGTATCTCTTAGGACCAGCTAAAAAGTGTACACAGTAAACGGTTTACTCTAGCTAAGGCTTGACTACATTCCATCTATGTGGTCTATGATAGAAATCATACCTATATAAAAATCAGCCTTTAAAAAGTAAGTGATGTTAGTCCTATTTTTACTTACCTTTCTCACCTGATAGCTCTAAATTGGCCGTCTAGGAAATAGTCACCGTAGTGGGAACTTAGAGCATAATTACCCCATCATTTATAAAAATCTTTAGAAATTAAAACAACAAAGAATTAGTTAAAATATTATAACTTACTGAATAAGAGAGTATATAAAAGTGCAACAATTCAGAAGGGGTAGTGATCCATGATTTCCTTTTGATTTTAGCCCATAACACTTTACCAACAGTGTCAAGAAGTTCAGCTTTGTTTATATTCTTGAAGTCTTCAATGGTATTTTTGTTCAAAATAGTACCAGTGACATGTTCGTAACCTATGTCATAACCAGGACTCCTATATGAAAAGGAAACATAAGTTATTACTTTCATCATCGTCATTTCAGCCATAGGACATCCATTGCTGAACAAAGGCCTCCCCACTAATTTTCCAAAAGGACCAATCAAAAGCAGCCTGGATCCACTGTCGACCCGCAGCACTTGTCAGGTCGTCTGTCCACCTTGTGAGTGGATGTCTCTCTTGCTGGTTCGTGGCTTCCACTCGAGAACCTTGGCCCCAGTGGCTCAAAGCTCTGAGGAATTTTTGAACGAGAAGATGTCTCAGAGCTTCCCAAATGTTGCCATCCGAGCTGGATACAGTAATTTATTCATTTATTATTAAATGAAAATATTTAGGTAAAGGCACATATAGTTGACACAATAGGAAAAGGAAAACCTTCATTTTATATTAATAATAATATTGACATAAATGTAATTAAAACATTTGTTTAAATTACTATAAACACTTTTAATAATATCTTTAAAGAAATTAACCAATTTGATAACTTTGTACTTTACAATAATATTCGACACAGCCAATTTGAAAAATCACTATAAAGTGACACTCTTTAGCAACTTTTATGTTTTATAGTTGTAATGTTTTAACATTTTTTTTCCATACTACTGCTGTTTACATGCTATAATGAATTATCCATCAGTCTCAATTGGTTCTGAAAAATTATATTTAATCCTATCTCCCATTTATAATCATCTAAGGTGGGGACAATACAATGGTAGGTAATTTGTGTGGCATTAATAACGCTATGATTTTCCTTAAAAATGTTTTTTTGTATTATCAGAGCAAATCATTGCCATTACTTTGTACTCCCTTCACATTAGATTTTGTATGACACACTAGCTGAGCTCGGCCATACTTCGCTGCGGCCCATACGGCGGCGGCGTGCGCATGGGGCGCGCGGTACTGGACACTGCTTATATATAATACTATTTATCGTAGCATGATGTTATATAGCCTTCCTCGTTAAATGGACTATTCAAAACAAAAAGAATTTTTCAACCAGTAGTTCCTGAGATTAGCGCGTTCAAACAAACAAACTCTTCAGCTTTATAATATTAGTATAGATATGTATTTGTGGCATTTCTTCTGACCAGGAAAATTCACAAGTGCATAATCAGCCTGCTTTATTTTATCGGAGTCAATAAGGTATTTATTAATTTTTTCAATTATTTCCTTTCTTCATCTTTATTACTTTCATCACTATCCTTCTATTACTTTCTATGTAAATATAATTTCATTAAGTTATTTAACTAATAACAATGACATTTAACAGTGGAAAAAGTTTAACGTGTTTATGAAGTCATAACTCTGGAGCAATGAGAATATTGCTCTTCTGCTTTTCTAGAATTACAGAAACCCTTCGACAAAGTCAAGTTTTAATTTATGATATTCATTACAATTGTAGGTGTAAAGGGCTATTATAATGTGTATGAACTGCTTAAGGTAACTAATGTATTTAATTTGATAATGATTAATACTGTATCAATCTAAATAGTTTCTTAAATACCACATTAAATGTTATCATTTCTTTAGGAGTTAGAATGGGTATAGTAAGCTATCCTAGCTAAGTAAGCAGAAGATAGACATAATTTTCCATTGCAGACTTTCTCTATAAAAGAGAAACAATCCCACCATGCATTATTTTGTTATATCTCAAAAAGATTAGGCAGAGTTTTCAATGAAAGCTCTCAGATGGCTTGACATCTTCAACAATCGACATATTTCAACCAATTTACACAAAATCCTCAGGAATCACTCTGTTCAGTAGTTTTGAGATTACATACATACATACAGACATACAAACGCGGTGGGGGACTTTTTTGTATAATTATGTAAGGATAGATGGATAAGTGATACAAATTAAGTGTCATGTTACGTTTTGCTTTATGTTACATAATTTATTTAAATTCTCCGTTAATAAAATATATTTCTGGGCAAACTGCATCACTCTTGTAAAAGTCCATATGTGATCGTTTTCATATAAAAACTTATTATCAAATTTATGGTTGCCTTACTAACTTAAGAGGTGTCATCTGAATACTAAATACCTGTTGAATGATGTCCCGTCTACTTCAAATACCGGTCCAACGTCTATGCGATACGTAAAACGACCAAAAATTTCTTTTGTTGTTTCGTCCAATTTGTCTATATCCAATTTTAATTCGGTAAGAGTGTGCCAGAAGGATGGGTGAACAAAAGACATAAAAGGTACATATTTAAGAATTATTTTAACTTCTGAAGCAGACATAATTATTGCTAAAAGTGGTTTTAAAATAAGCACTAAAATGTTCACATACGTTATGAAACTCAAATTGATTTTATTATACTAAATTACAATAATTAATTAATTTAAAATCGATTCAAATGCAACACATCACAACAAAATAGATTTTATTATCTATCTTCTATTTTGTCTTTATGATTATCAGCAATTTTCTCAAGTTTTTCACTTTTCCAAAACTGACATCTAACAATGAATATTGACATTTGACACTTTGACAT
The DNA here is from genome assembly GCA_910589475.2 of Bembecia ichneumoniformis. Classification (NCBI taxonomy): domain Eukaryota; kingdom Metazoa; phylum Arthropoda; class Insecta; order Lepidoptera; family Sesiidae; genus Bembecia; species Bembecia ichneumoniformis. The sequence goes on along the minus strand of OU342533.1, from coordinate 10,730,655 downwards.
TGACAGTAAGGCAGTCAACAATCGATCGATGACGGCCAACCATCGGCCAACAGTAATTTTAAATTCCTTGCCACCAACAAAAAATCAAAATAAAGTTAGTATTGGCTAGTATAGTAGTTTTTTATAAGCAATGCCTTCTCTGTTATTGACACAAGCCATGAAAGTTTGACAACGTCGTCGTCTAGCTGTTAATCGCGTGGTCCTTTACGGCTAGAATAGAAATAAGATCTGGCATAAGCTATGTTTTAACGTTTTTATTCAATTGAGAATGTTTGACAAGAAAATAATTTAGAGTCTGGCTAGCGAAAGTTGACATTGCAAATATTTGCAAACTTTTATGTGGTAACATTAACGCGAACGTCAATGTCTTGAGGTCTGAGGTCAAAGTTTAATTTGACAATAGGGAATATGCGTCTAATTCAAAAAAGGCTTAAATATATTTTTTTATCAATATTTTTGCTTTAGAATTATGTCCATGTAAATATTTTTTAATATTATTTCTTATTCGTTAAGAAAATAATTATTAAAAAGTGCATAAAAATGTGGGAAATTCAAAACGGTCAGATCGAATGTCACGTCAACGTCTATGAAATGTCAACAAGCGTGTAGATGTTTGTGATTTTTAACATTTGATTGTATTGTGGACTTTGACGACACGACAAGCGCGCCAAAAGGGCAGGTGTTTAAAGTGCCCATAGCTGTTAGTTAATTTTAACTTTTTTTTTTGGTACCAAATTTCTGTTTTTTGGCGCTGAATATTTTTTTTACGGTTATATAACGATATAACCTATCGTATGAAAATATAAAAAAAAATGTCCAACTTTCGCTAGCCACGCTCTAGTCACTTTATCAGTTAAATCAATTTGATAATTGCAATAAACTGTTACATTAAAAATTTCACATAGCAAACATTGTTTTTAGCGGCGCTTTGCTACTTAAGCCGAGTAAGGCGCTTTGATTTTTTATGAATATTATTTCAATCACGGAGCATATACAAAGAGGAGATGTTGTTATTGAATTTTTCTATAGAGCGGCGCGTGACTACTGCGCGGGGCAAGGAGGAAGTTAGACCCCGCCCAATTATCTTAAATTGCCAATGAAAATTGACTGTAGTCTACAACAAACAAGCGCCGCCACACCGTGACCAGTACCGACAGCAGACTGACCAAGACCACGCCCACAAAAAATGACGTCAGGACCTAGTTTGAAATCAGTGCACAGTTGTTTAGGCCATCTCCTCTTTGTATATGCTCCGTGATTTCAATGCTTAAATTGTATGTAAGAGTAGCGTGGCCTATGGGCGAGAGCGGGGTGAGGCGAGACGTAAGGGAGGTTGGCGCGATCGGCCGGCAATCGGCGCCGCAGCGCAGCTCCATCGGTCTTTCCGCAGCAGCGAGATTTTGCCGTCGATTGACCCCTAATCCTCGATTGAACCGCCTGCGCCGAGACCACATTTTCTAGTTATTTATACGCTCTTAAAGCGCAAAATAGTTTGTTAATCTTCGCCCTGAATTAAAATCGGTAAGTGTTTTTCAATACATGAAACATATTCCCTTCCATTATTTTGATTATTTCGTGGCACCGCTAGGTGTAAATAGTTAAAATCTTTTTTGTATTTTTATTCTTTTTCGATTTTAATATGGTGTTAACTAGTGCTCGCAAGGGGCGTTACATGTTTCTTTGTTTGTTCGTTTATTGTGTGTGGCGGTAGACGGACGGATTGATAGGCATTGTAAGCAAATTGTGATGGTATTCTTGCCGTCTACTGTATCTCATGTAAACTTATTCAACGGCGACCGCCGTATATTACGTGTAGGGGATGTCGTCTGAGACATATCTTCGAAATGTTTCAGGGGATTTTACGAGGAGCTTTTACGAGGAGCGTTAAGGACGAGCGTTTATGAGGGTATCCTGAGTGAGTGACCTGATAGTGTCCGAAAGGACTGGCAGTGAGGATACGGTCTGGGTGTCCCGTCAAAGGTCTGGTCCTGGTAGTGATCAGCTCGTCCTCTTTCTTAAGGTGTCGAGGAGTCGGCTCCCCGCGTCTTCACGTCTCGTCGAGGCTCGACTGCAGTCTGCGGGCTGGGCTTCCACGTGGTCGTCGGATGAGGACGACACTCCCTGGCTACCACCAGAGCCACCACAGATACGTGTTGATCATATTCCATTTTTTTTAAACCGGACGCGATATCGAACCCCATGCGGATAGGTCGCTTACCCTTAAGTTACGTTTCTAAACGATTCAATTCAGCTTTTTTTTCTTCTTCTAAATTAGTCTTTTCGGCGGCGGTAGAACTCGATTGCTTCACGAAGACCCTGTCTTATTTTTTTTATTACGTGTTAATTTGTCAATTTCATTTTAAATTTAAATTAGTACTTATATTAGTATTATTATTTTTTGTCTTAATTTTTGTAACTTGTTTTCTTTATTAATTAAATCGTTTATAGCACTGATATTTCTTTTATTCTATATTTTTTTTTTATTGTTACCATCCCACCACCATCAGTGGGGGAAAAAAGGTAATAAAACTTCGAAAAAACTTAAAAAAAAGGTTCAAATTCTATACTTTGCTTTCTATTTATATTCAATTTTTTAAATTTAATCCGACTATTATATTATTGAAAATGTTTTATAGCAGGTAGTTTATATATTAGTAAAAATTTGAGTTATGGAAAGTTACATAGGTACCTATTACATATTCGTTTTGTATGAAGTAAAATTATTATTGGAATAACTACTTTATTCAGAAAAGCTAAAATATTTTCCAAGAATTTTTAACAAGGACCATTTTATATAAATTGTGTCTACCTTCAAACTTTAATTTTTATTAATTTTTACATTTATTAAAAACTTTTTGTTTTGTTAAATGTTACGGTATTATATAATCTAATTTGTAATTTATTTTATAACTTTTAACGTGAACGCGTCTTTAAATTTGTTTTCATAGTGGGAGGCAATTCAGAAAACTGATGAAAACAAAATCGGGGAATACAGTTTGATGCTGTAGCTACGTATCTGTCATCTACAACCAAAATTTAGCTCTGTTCTAGGGTTCCCGGGTTCGATTTCCGGTAGGGACAACTTTGAAAAATGAACTTTTCAAATTTGTCTCTGGTCTGGATGTGGAAAGTAGTGGCAGGGCATACTGTGTTTCGCAGTCATTTGGGCAGCCCGCCTGGCGACAGTAACCACCCCCTTACAGGAGACCACAGTGAAATAACAGCACGTGTGCTGTTGTGTTTCGGTGAGTGAAGTTTTTTTTTTCTTATTACTTTGAAATCAATGTCCAAAAGGAGTCCTTTTGTGTAACAGATTAAATATTTGTATTGTACCTAAAATAGAAAAATAAAAAGTTCTTTAGACATCATGCGCTCGCCGGCTTCCATACTCTAAACTTCATACATCCCGAAAATAACTGGCATATTGATTTAAAATTTTTACTCCTAAAATTATTCAAATATCCGACATATTTTTGAAGGTTGTCAAATCTCGAAGATGGTACCTACCTAATTGTGTTTAGTATCTCTATTTGGGTATTTTTTAAAACAAATTATAACTTCAATGTTTTGTTAATTTTTTAATACCTAATAATTTCGAAATTATTGTTAGATATTTCATAATTGGTAAGTTAATAACCTAATATAAGATACAGTTCATTACCATCTTTACAAATTAAGTAGGACACATACATACACACATACACACAGTGCACATAACATGACTTCTTTCACGCCACATTACATTATTTTATTTAAACACTAGCTGAGCCTGCGTGGTTTTCGGTATAGCGCGTAAATTTTTTGTTTGTAAACCGATTGAAATGAAACAAACACTAAAAGTTACGGAACATTTCTGAGATTAGTGTGCACAAACGCACAGACAAACCGACAAAAATTCTAAAACCTATTTTTTTACCTCGATAACATAAGTAGGTACAGCCTGTACAATTTTTTTGTTAATATTTAATGTACAGACGCGGCTCGTTTACGATTTTATTATAATAGATTTGGTACTCAGAAATTCAGAATACCTACTGTAGCATAAACAAACCAGAATGTTAATTTTTTTTTAAAACAAAGGCGACTCGATTAGAATTGTTTTCAACTATAACAGTGTAGGTGAAAATGTCCCTGGATGTGAATACCCAGTGAGCAACGTACATAATAGCTCACCTATAAGTTTCATGTATATTCTATAAAAGTACTTCATTTATTTAAGCCTCTGCTACCATAGAGAATAAAAGTAAGGTGGACTCAGGGGCGTAGCGTCGGGGAGCGGGTGGGAGCAGTTGCTCCAGGGCGCCGGGGCCTGGGGGGCACAAATTTTTTTTCTTAAATTTTTGTCAATAGCCAATCGAAAATGCCCACCTAATTATAAATATACATTATTCATTTTTTCGGAAAATTTTAGATTCGAACAGATGAAACAAATAGCCGGTAATTAAATGTACTCCAGAAAAGGTAGCGGAAAACGGAACTAAAATAAATTTCAAAGCAAAAAAGCGTGTTATGAGTCTTACTTTTAGCGCCCTGGAGCAAAATTTTTCAAACGCCTCTCTTTCATATGGAGTTTTGTGTATGAATTTTTTTCAATTTTAATAAATAATGCTAATGAATCTGTAATCTTTCAGCATATTTTTCTTGATGATAATAATACTCTTATCAGCTAAATGCTGCATGCATAGTTACAAGTTCGCAAAGTTACAATCGATTGTTCAAAAAATAAGAGAGGGCGCTTGAAAAATTTTGCTCCAGGGCGCTGAAAGTGTAGCTACGCCTCTGGGTGGACTAACTTATATATTTAGGTGTTAAACTGAAAAACTGTCAAGCTACAACATTAAATAGTGCTTCATAGTCATAGATAAATAGCGTTTATCTAGGCGCATTGGTGTTTGGTATGATTGATTGGTTGCGTAGTTCATAAAACCACTGTCAATAAAGTGCAACTATGCTTCTATGGCGTCTTCTATTTGGTGGCTGACCGATACTTTCTCATGAGCCTCACTTTCTTCTATAGAGTTGGTCTTTAATTCTTACTTTACTTACTTTTAAATTTAAATGAGATCCAGAATTTCAGTTAAATTTAGAGTTTAGCGCTAAATGCTAAACTCTAAATTTACTATACAAAATCTCTACCCTCCATTTGGTCTTCGCCACGTTAGGTAGAGGGGCCCCCTCATTACAAAATTTAATACAGAGCCCATTTAGGGCAGTTGCGCAACTGGTACAATCACTAATTCTATTTTACAAGTTATTTTTTCCATTTTACAGGTTCATGAAATTAATGCATAGCTAATGGCAATAAAAGACATAGACATCTCTTGCGGCAAGGCTGGAGAAAAATCTGTATGCAGCACTCATTGTTCTCCGAATAGTCTGACTAAAAGAGACTTAACAACGGATAATGACAGTGCTACAACTAGTATGAGTATTAAAGTAAAAAAGAAATCACCTTATCTCAAAGGAGACAGAATTCAACATTATTCTCATGTCACTGAAAAACGAATTGTTCAAAAGACAATACCGTCTTTCGTATCTTCCTTCAGTTTAGCCGCTGATGTTTACAAGGCCAATTCTGACGAGTTCAAATTAAGTAAATGTAGGAGTAAAAAAAATAAAAAATCGATTTTAACATTACCAAATAAACATGTGCTTGCTCCTCAAGAATGCACTGTCAGTGACCCAAACGATTCTGAATATTTTAAATCAGCGATTAAGAATGCTTGTTTTGAAAACAAAAAACGTCAGAAAATTAAAAATAATAACATGTCGCGTACTCGCAATAAAGTTTTTGAAATTTACGACAGAGATGCACAATATTGTTCACAACTGAATATAAATTTAGATTGTAGCTCGTCTGATATAATTAAATGTAATAGACGCAAAAGAACAAAAGCCTTGAATAAAAAAAATAAATCGGTTCAACGTGAAAGTGAGGAGGAAAATAGCGCGCACAATATTTGGGCAATATTAAGAAAAATGAATACATTTCAATTTGTACCGTCTCCTCCAGTCTCTGAGATTAATATTAAAAAGAAGAAGAAAAGAGGTCGTAACAAAAAATATCACAATCGGAGAAACACTCGGTAACTAAGTATTTAAACTATTAAACAGTTATAAGGCCAGCCTTATCAATTTGTTACTTTATTATTAGGTACCATTATCGAACCCTCCGTTCTTTTAATATAGCGTTAATATTACTAAAAGGATTAATTGTTGTATGTTCATTTCTACACAATTACAATATGTATGTTGTTTTAGATATGTAGAGTCTAGCACCGAGGAATTTGCATATGTTTCAAATATTGGTCTCAGTAATACACCTAATTCAACATTCTCTCGGAACTCTAGTTTTGATCGTGTAACGATTATAGAAAAACCAAAATGTAATGGTACAGTTGAAAACGGTAATGATTATAGCAGAGAACAAATTTATGCTCAAACCGTAACAAAGTGCAACAATAACGATTATGGGGACACAGCAAAACAAGTTAAACATTATGAGAAAAAGAACACAATCGGGCACGAAGATATTAAACATAATGGTGGCGAATTATTCATGTCTAACAAAGATGCCTGGAACGAAAAAGGTGGTGAGATTAAATCTAACATATCCAGTGACGTATTGCTAACGAGTTCGAAGAGTTCTCGCCAACTGACTAATACTACAAAAGAAGATAATTATTCAAGGGAATTAAATAGAATTCCAACTTTCTTCGAAGTTGATAACGATAAGAAAATGGGTTTTTCGCTTAGTTAGTACCTACCTTTTCTAAATATGGATAAATTAATGAATAAATTACATTTCAAATAATAATTTGCCTTATACATATTTAAAACGTTTGATTTTTTTTCTAGGTGAAGGTAAAGGTGTACATAATAATTCTCCAGTAAAATCTAATTGTAGTACAGCGGGAGCAACAAAACTTATACTCAATAACGTCCAAAATAAACAATATACAATAAGGCAAAACACTACTACTAAAAAACCACAATTAATTACTACCATGCCCAGTGTAGTTCAAATGCCTAAATTAACTAGAACTGAAATAAGAAGACGCATTGCTAATATTAAGTTTCCATTAGTTATTCTTGAACGTGATCAACTTAGTTCATCTGTAGAAGTGATAAATACTGACACATTACAATTTGATGGTCTAAATGAACACATTTGGCCTTTCATGCTTGACTGGTCTGAGTACAATGACACAGAAAAGTCTCTAAAGGATCACATGAACAGACCTTCAGAGTGTGACAATAAAAACGCATGTAAATCGTCTACGAATAGGAAAATTAATAATTTAAAAGATGGGAATAAAAATCTAACGAAATTGGTAAAAGAAAATAAACTCGATGTAGCAATATCTAACATCAAAAAGTTTCCGATAAAGACTCCCTTGCGTGAGACACGTCTAGAAGAAGTGAAAAAGCTTAATAATCATAGAAAACCAAAATCAATATATCAATTAAAGAAGCAAGTTCTTTGTAAAAATTCTTTTGAAGATATAACTGATTATGATGACGAAATTAAACACTGTGAAGATTTAAAAATCATTCATGTTAATAATGATCTAAATAAATACAATCATGCTTTCAAGGAACATATAGATGTTAATGCATGCCCTAATAAGAAATGCAATAAATTTGCTAGTAACATATCCAATACAGTAGAAAAGGAACATAAAGGCCTTCCGAAGTATTGCAGGGCAAGAACTAAATGGGTAAATGAATTTATAGAAAATGTTATGTACAAAATAAAAAGCGGCGTTTATTTCACAGAAGAAACCAAAATAACGCATTCAGAGGAGACTACTGGTAAATATTTTTAATGGAGTTAATTAGGTACTTACTTAATTAGTTTAATAATAAAATGTAAAACTTACTAACACCATTCATGAGAGAGATCAATATTCTTGCTAAAATAATTCGTTCCCTGGATGTATTTCGAGGATTGAAGGTTGATTTATCCCAAAATTATCTAAGAATAACAAAAATGAAATTATCCCAAAAGTAAGTCTTAAAACGTATATGAGCCATGAGTTTTGTTTAATTATAAATAAATATTTTCATTTCAGGGTCTCAGACAATTAGTCATCCTCTGAAAAGAAATTACTGTGAATCAATTAACACCTTTGAGGAAAATGATGTCGCTAGTAAAAGTAGTAGTAGCTCATTTGTACAAGAACCGATAACGCATGAAACAAACGATTGTCTGGAAAAGATTGGTTTTGACGACGCAATGCCTGCAATAGAGATTGAAAGTCTAAATATGAAAGAAATAACAATAAGACATTGTGTTACTGACGTTACCGTACAGTTTGATATAGCGATTCGAAAAGAGACATCTCAAATGTTAGTTAATGCGAAAAAGACGCCTAACATCTCATGTGCATCCGTTGTTAAAGTGGAAAATCAAATTAATTTATACAAATGTCCAACAGCGATATTAAATGCTGTACTTCCAGCCGAGCTTTGTACGGTATTACCGAATATAATGCGTATGATTATTAACAAAGTTAAACCGCCACAGCTTTCCTTAGTAACTATTGAAAAAGCATCTCAGTTATCAACAATTTCTGAAATATTCGGACTAGAGGTTCGTAGCTCTTTTACACCGGTTACATTGGACAGCAAACTGATAATAAGTGGAGAATTTTTCAGAGATTTCTCAAAATATTTAACTAAACGGGAAAAGTCCATGAAAATGTTTAAAGAAAATGCTCCACTTGACGTAAACGGGTTATTGCCCAGTTTGAAACTTTCTTTATTATATAAGTGTAATATTTACCAAATTAATGACAATATAAATAAAAAGGAGGAACATTTTGTAACCTCCAATCTGATTGCTCCACCTCAACCCTTAAAGTCTCAATGCAAAGATCTAGTACTATATACTGGACCCCCTGCACAATTTTTAAAATGGAATTCAGAAAGACCAGTTAGATGTAATGCAATCTTACCTTACATAGATGTGTTTCGAACAATATGCACAATGGATAATACTTTTGACATAAGGCGAAGTATTGATAGTTACACCATTAATTTATGGCCATCAAGATTATTTAATAATAAAATTGACAACTCGGAAGCTTTCGTTATTGATGAAATTAAACATCTCGATAAAGGGAGTAAAATTGCTGTAGGAAAGACCGATGAGTACTCATTCAAAGATGTGTATCAGAATGGCCGGCCTCAGCCACAGCTCTGCTTACAATATAAGAAAAGCAGAAAAAACTTTAGTAAATATAAAAAAAGCAAATCGATGACTAGTTTAAACAGAAAGAAGAGTCACACGGCTCTCGATAATATAACGAATATGGAGGCTTTTTGTAGAGTTCTGGGTCCTGGAAAAACTTTGTGTTCTATATTTAATGAAAATATGGAAAGAAAAATTTTGTCAACCATTGAACAGGTAAAATGCAGCTTAATTTAAGTACTTATCTAGACTGTCAATGCATAGGTCCACCCACTTGTTGTTAAATGCCATGATGTACCTGTTTATAAAATATCTATGCCACAACTCTGATCAATAAAAAATAGATGTTGAAATAGTCAGAAATCGCCGCTTAATTTAATGTTAATTCCACAGATGAAAAAGTGGATTTCCGAATTGAGTGCAAAACAAGCTTTACTAATTCTTTTGCTGTTGAATAAAAAAGAAACTCCCAATTTGATTCGGATGCGTTCGATTTTATTGCAAGGAATTGCTGTAAATAGAATAACTCGAGCAGTCGAACTTGATATGGAAGTGGAAGTCATAGAAAGGGAAGAAATTACTCAGTATCCACAGGTAAAATCCATTTCACTTTTGTGGTCTAAAGTCTTCAACAATCATAATTATCAAGAGCATATGTCCTTACGTCAGGGGCATAGGCCTACCCTCTCAACAAGGGCGTATGGGCTATATACATATAATATACTAGGGAGCAAATAAATGGAGCCACTACCGTTATTTTCATTTCTTGATAAATATTTCCTGTTACAAGTATTTTGTTAATTGGCAACATATGCCATATGAAAGTTTATTTAATTAGCTTTAACATGAGGGTATTTTGTCGTAAAACTAATCATTTTTATAAAAGTTTTAGTTAGAGGGTACTTTAAAACTAACGCTGTTTACTTGTTTGTAACATTTTTGTTGTGCTCCGTTTAAAAAAATCTGAATAAGTGGTTTTCTTTCTCTTTATGTTCTACCACGCTCTCCCAGTGCGGGTTGGTAGACTTCACATGCGCCCTAGAATTTCTTCCTTGGCATATGCAGGTTTAATTGCGATGTCTTCCTTCACCGTTTGAGAACAGTCAGTAAATGCAGATTATTTTAGAAAAAACCTATTGGTACATGACAGGATCGGGGATCGAACTCGGACCTCTCGACATGAATGGCCGCGTCTTTCCCACTGCGCCACCGACGTTTTTAATGTTCACAAATATTCACAATTTTTTAAAGAAAAACATATTAAGCAAATTACTGATTAGGTATTAAAAAAATGGTATGTGGCCTTTTCAACACAAATCATTGCGACTACTGAATCTATTGTGATTGTCCCGTAATATTTTGTCTACTATCTTGCTATTGACAACTTCGCATAGATCTAATAAAGGAATGAAAAAATATAAGAAAAAGTTAAACTTGTTTCAAATTAATGAGATGTAAATACAATAAAAACTATGCGGATGCATATTAGTATTCTCCATGCTAATTTATTATTAGAATTTGAAGTCGTCTTAAAGCCCTCGTACAGACGGAACTCGTTTTCTGTTTGCTTTGACGGTCAACTTGATGGTAGGTGGCTATAACACAAGTAACGCCAAAGCTGCTTTAAGTGCGCTGCCGATTACAGTAGGATTAAGGATAAGGGATTGGATAGGAAAATGGGCTCTGGCATCCCTTACTCACTCACCAAAACACAACAGTACACGTGCTGTTATTTCACGGTGGTCTTTTCTGTAAGGGGGTGGTTACTGCCGCTAGAAGGGGCACCCCACTGATCCAGACCAGAGTCAAATTTGAAAAGTTCATTTTTCAAAGTTGACCTTGCCGGGAATCCAACCCGGAAACCCTAGAATAGAGCATAGAGCGTTAAGGCAAACACCCTAACCACTCATTCAACGGGCTCGTCAAATTGCTATGTGTCGCCTCGGATTCGGTTCATAACCACGAACCGATCATCACGAAATTTTGCATACACGTTGTCAGGATACAGAAAAAGAAAAGTGCCTTTCAACTTATCTAAAAGTCAACTACTGAAGCGTGGAGCGTAGTGGCTCATTCATAATACGTCGCATGTTTTCGACGCGGTTGCAAATCGAGCGACACGCACATATGTATATATGTAAATATGACATTATGTACATACGTTCTAACAAATATAAATTTCTGTGTATGTGTCCTTATCGCCAAACAAGGCTCGCTCCAGTTCGATTTATTATACACTAGCTGCTGTATATGACTTCATCCGCGTTGTAAAATAAAAAGTAGAACATACAAAATATATGACCTACATATTGCTGTTATACATTTTGGCTACGCGTTGTATTTTTATTTTTCGACGATTCCTCGGGAATAGTATTTTTTTGCACGATCAAAGGTACTCTATGTACTTTTATGTATCCCTGACACCTTTTATGCAAAATTTCGTGATACTCGGTTGAGTAGTTAAGGCGTGAAAATGTTCCTACTTAAATTTTTTATTTTTTAATGCCAGTGCGAAGGGATATCTTATTTACCATCTTCTATAGAAAATAAGGATAGTCTTCTGGAAGAATTGTATTGGATCGCAAAAACTACCGTAAGTTTAATTTGCCAATTTAATATGTATATACCTATATTGTATTGTACATTGTACCTTATTAAAAAATTTAATTGCCTGAAGAGTTCTGGTAGTCATGTCCTAATATAAGACTGTTTAATCGTTTTGTTGTTAGATCATCAAATTCGAAATAATTTCCTTATTTGCTGAATATGGTAACACAAGTTTTTGTATATATTTTAATAAAATTACGGTATATGTCCACAAATTCTACCAACAAGCGGTGTGCAAATCTAAAAAAAGAAAAACAATAATTATTCTTAATATCATATTTAGATATGTTAAGAGCTATAGTTTGCTTTGTTTGTACTATCATTCAGAAATTCTTTAAGAAATAGTTATGCTTTTACCAATAGAAGAACCGTAAGTGTTCTTGAAGACTGCCAGATTTTTGATATTTCTTATATTATTTGGAATTTTATCATATAGGTGCGGTGACATTCAAAAGAAACTCATTTGTTTGATAGCTGTCGCCTCTCGAAAAGCTTTAATGTGGCATGCGCGTGGGGCGCGCACGGTTCTGGACACAAAAGTATCCTAAAGTTACTCTTTATAATATCAGCTATCTTCCAGCGAGAGTCCCGTTAAAGTCGGTCCAGCCGCTTCGGAGTTTAGCCGGAACGAAGAAAGCAGTTATTTTGACATTACAAGCAGACACTTCAATTTTATTTACTATAGGTTCCTACAGATGACACTGCAGGGTGCAGATATTAATATTTTCACTAGATATTAATATTTTTTCTTCTTTTTACTACATTAAAAACATTGACAAAACTTATTTCTAGGGATTATAATTTATTCTCTACGCTCTGTAGTAATAGGTCTTTATTTTGTGTATTTTTTTATTGCAGGCGTCAGATTATCAAAGGCCATTTGACGAATCTTCGGAGAAGCTTTTAAAAGCTTTATTAGAGAAACGTAAACGATTGAATCCGTCATATCTTCGCGTTATGGCGCGATATGTCGGTTTGGGTCTGTTGAAGCCATTAAGTAAAAAGAACTCTGTTACACTCCGAGACAAATTTTAACGCCCTTTGGAATCGTTGGAATGTATTTATTGGGTTTTTTATTTATATGCAAGTTCTTGTGAAGAATACCTACTACTTAAGAACTTTGTTTTTTATTATTGTTTTGGTAGTTAAATAAATTATATATGGTATAATTTACAGATGTAACACTCTTATTATGTACCTCCGCGTGTACTAAAATCGTTTATTTCTCGAAAATAGGATGACAAGATTACACTTTTTTGAAGTCGATTAATATTATACCAGGGTTTGGAAAAAATAGCCAAGATGGTGACGATCCCGAGAAGAAACCTAGAAAGAAACTCAGGATACCATTCTTTTTGGCATCTTTAAAATAACATATATATAAAAATTACATTATACCTACACAAAACACAGTATATACCTACCTACAATACTAAACATAGTATGAGCTCAGAATCGTTTAAATCCAGGTTTCATAACGCTTAAATAATCAGCGTTTTTATAATTTTTCGAATAGAGCTTGATGTTGATTACACTTTTAAATTTCTTTTTAGGTAAACTCTGATCATCTAGGAGCATCTCGAGGGCCGGCTCCCGAAAATTATGCTTGTTTGCTTTAAGTTTGTAACTAAACCAAATATCTTATAAATGTAAAACTTAAATAATATGTTTTTTAAAACCTTTTTCTAGTCAATCGCCAGACAGAAACACGATTGATGGAAAGTGACTCGATACTTCGATTTTTTAAAACTGAGACCTTTTTTTAAGATTTTTTCGTTTTTTTCCGAAACAACTTTAGTTACATACGCAAAATAAATACTCATAGAAAAGAAATACGATTTATTAGTTAGACGCCAGAAAAAAAATTACCTAGACCGATTATTTTTCGCATAATAAATTAAATTTGATTTGGGACTTACGTCCTTTAGTTCTATGCAAGAATACGATCAAACGGATCATTCGATATTCAACCTTATTCCGACCCGCCTTGTATTTGAAAGGGAATGCATGCGAATCTTCCTCAGTACCGCACCGTGTGCTAACAGAGGAGGACCTATCGCGCGTTCGTAGCGACCGATACACTGTTTACGAGTGTGTTATTGTTGTCAATACGTATTGAATCTAAACAAATCATGGGAAACAAATCTAATCGAAATAAAATTAATTCAAAAAAGAACACTAAAATCAGATACAACAACCTCACAAGAAATATGAGAGAGGTGAAAGCGTAAGTACCTACATAATAAATCTCCACTCTACCTCGGCGTAGTTCGTAGCAATTAGTATTACCTACTATCCGTCTCTCTTGCTCTACTAGTGGGTGATGTCAGTGGTGATGTTCGTAGTCGCTTCGCGTGGTGTGGCTCGTTGCTAGGCAACATGTTTAGACGACCAGTTAGTGCAATGTCTTTTTTTGCCGAACTATAGTCGCGGGTTCGATTCCCGTCACGGTCAACATTTGTGTTATGAGCAAATTTGTACCTAGCAACTAGTCCAGGAAAATTTATTACCAAATCAAAATCACATTTTAAAAAAATAAGACAGTAAGTATTTCTACAAGGTGGAATCGAAAATTTCCACCCATCGATATTTCATATCTTTTAGAAACTTATATATGAAAAATACCCCTGACTCCATTATGATTTGTTAGTAAATTTTTCTTGACTAAACAATTTTAAAATTTACACATTTTATAGCTAGATTTTTATGCTTTTATAGCTAGAAGATTTTGTAACCACTTGTTAGGTATAATGTTCCTATTTACAAAAGAAATATAGTCCATTGAAATGTTACAATTTTAGGGCCAAACTGAACATTTTTTAGAGGACGCAATTTTATTTTTGAGACATGTAGGGGGGTCAATAGAAGCCCCACGTTTATGGGGTTGCCGCCCTTGTCCCCCGGCCGCCATCTTGAAAAAAGGGGTGGAAACACTTTTTTCGCGATATCTCGGAAACTATGCGTCATACAAAAAATTTGTAAAAACATAATTTGTAGCAAATCGCTTTGCCTACAAAAATTACAAGCGTTTTAAATTAATGGAATTCAAAAAAATAATACATGAAAATATTCCTCAAATGACCATCTACAAGATTGGTCTGAAGTAATTTTGTGTAAAATAAAAAGCAGAGAAGTTATAAGACAAAAAAAATTTTTGATGAAATTTTTGCACTTTTTTGCTTATAACTTCTTTAATTTTAAGTTTAGGGCAAAAAGTTATAGGAACATATTTGTAGTCAAAGCGATTTCCTACAAATTATGTCTTTCAAATTTTTCGTAGGACGCGTAGTTTTCGAGATATCGCGAAAAAGTTGTTTCCACCCCTTTTTTCAAGATGGCGGCAGGGGGACAAGGGCGGCAACCCCACAAACTTGGGGTTAAGCTTCTATTGACCCCCCCTACATGTCTCAAAAATAAAATTGCGTCCTCTAAAAAATGTTCAGCTCATGTAACATTTCAATGGACTATAAGATTATTCAGTAAAACAAACCCTCCAATAAGGGCGTGTCGAAAAAAATGTCGAGATCTCTACGCTTTTTCATACTTTCTATTGGATGCTTACTTTTTATTATTGAAATGTGAGTGAGCGGTACAGGGAGTTTCCTTGCGGAACCTGCGACCACTAGTGATGGGAATAAGTGATTTTAGAGCCAAAAAAACTTGACTCACAGGAACTAGAATGAGGAATACAAACATTTGACCTTTCGTGATATACTATCAATTCTAACTTATTTTATCTTCACTTAGTAGTCACCTAACAACGTAACGTAACATGCTTCAAGAGAGTAGATTAGGAGTAGACAAGAAGTGGAGGAAAAGTAGAGATGTAGGCGTAGAGAAATAGGAGAGAATAATTAGTAGATTAGGACTAGAATAACAGTTGGAATATAGTAAGAGTAGAACAGGAATAAAAGATTTGGGGTAAAGAATTATTCTAGATTGGTACAATTGTTTATTTATTTATTCACGAGTTTTTAATAATATATACAATATAGGCTAATTTTTTTTCATGTCTGCTGTAAATGATAACCATTAATGAAGTAACACTTTCTGTTTTTAGAAAAAATAAGGAAAAATCACTTGAATCCGAATGTCATCCTGTGGATCCTGTGGATAAGGATAAGTAAGTACATAGCTCTACTAAACTCAAACTCCGACTGTTAGTCTGCCAATAATTGATTATGCTATGCCCAATACAATTTGAAAAATATTTTAATTGCTTTTTAGGTTAACCTCAATGGATTCTGAAGTTGAACCCACCACGATACGATGTCACAGTAGTGACAAGGAAAACATATGTGATAATTTTTCTCATAATAAAGATATACTCGCTAATTCGGTATGATTGTCAGTTTGTTACTAATCATTATGCAGTTAATATTTATTTCATATATGTTTATTTTAGATAATAATTTACTAAACTCAACTTGTTTTTTTCAGATCGAAGTCCAAAAGGCGTGTGAAGAAAAATGTTATTACGAAGTAGACAACTATATTGAAAATGTAAGTTTTAGTATAAAAAAATTGGGGTTTCTATTAAATTCTTAATTTTAAACAGAATCATATTCTTTAAAGATTTGTGGTTAAATTATTCTGATAAATGAATTAATCATAAATAAAGAATAAACATTTTCATATATTCTTCTTTTTTCTAACTATGTTTATACATATTATAATTTCAGGAAGACACAGTGCTGAGTGGAAAACGTATCGTTGACATACAACCATTTTTTGATAAGCTCAAAATCGTTTCTGACCACAAGTCCCTCTTCAACTGCGGATTAAACGCTATTAAAATTGTATCAGAACGGTTAATTGGATTATATTCCCGTTTAAATTTGGAATGCACAATGTGTAAGAAAAAGTTTCAAATTGAAATTACAGAGAGGAATATAAATAAAGAGGCTGTATCCGGTATACTTGCAAGTGGTTGTGGGTATGCTCAAATAGCCCAATTTACAGCAGCTATTGACCTGCCCCCAATAACAGAAAAAAAATTCATCAAAATACAAAATGAAATAGCAGATGAATGGGAAGAGACAGCATTGGCTGAAATGATTAAATCTGGAAAAATAGAAAGAGAAGCCGCACTCAAAGATGGTCGTGTAAATAAAGATGGCATAGCCATGATAGACGTAATCGTAGACGGCTGTTGGAGCAGACGATCGTATCAAACCAACTATGCTGCAAGTTCCGGATGTGCAGCAATAATTGGTAGACGTACTCGTAAAGTTCTGTATATGGCAGTGAAAAACAATTACTGCTGTATTTGCCAAAAAAATGGCAAAACGAAACATTTATGTTACAAAAATTATAAAGGACCATCTACAGGCATGGAAGCTTTAATAATAGCGGAAGGTTTTAAGAAATCCATTGAAATGCATAATATAATTTACCAACGATTCATAGCGGACGGGGATAGTAGCACTTATGCCAAAATTATAGCTTCGCGTCCGTACCAGAATATAACGGTTGAAAAAATTAATTGCCGAAATCACGTATTGCGTAGATTTTGCAATAACATGCATAAGCTCACTACTGATACACGTTACCCTGTAAAAGATAGAAAGCTAATTACAAAAGGCAAAATCTTGTCAGCTCGCAAATATATTTGCGACGCTATCAGACTTAACAAGGTCGATAAAAATTGTGAATACCTACACTATGACATAAATAATTCAGTGTGTCATGCCTTTGGGAAACATTCAAAATGCAAGAAAGATATATGTTCACATACCGATGAAATGATTACGCAATTTGACGTTTCAAGTCTGGCAAAAAATTAGAATGCTTGCAGCCAGCGTTGCTTCTCATTCAAGAAGTCTCATTGAGGATGTAGACAGCGACGTTGTCGAACAATTTAATGGCGTTGTCGCAAAACTAGTTGGTGGTAAACGGATTAACTATTCTCAACGCCGTGGTTACCAAACTCGTTGCGCGGGTGCTGTTATATCTTTTAATAACAGTGGAAAACTACTGTCATCAGTCCTTAGAAATATACACAAACAAACACCAAAGAGAGCATTAAAGAAACATGAAAATACAATATCAAAAAAAAGAGAAAGGGATAGGCTGACAAACCGCAAAAAGAAGCGTAATTTTACTACCGCTCAGTCTTCGGACACGAACTATGGGGAAAATGCTGATCAACCAGACATGGATCCAGAAACTTTCAAACTAGTTAAGAAAACATTCTTAACTAATTTGCAGAAGACTGAAGAAGAACGATTACGTATTAATAGACAAACAGTCCTACAAAGCGAATGTAGCCAGTGGCTTGAGCTGAGACGCAATCTTCTGACGGCTTCAAATTTTGGTAAAGTTATCAAACGCAGACAAACACTTAGCTGTAGAAATATCATTAAAAACATGCTGTACAGTACACCAATAGACCATGTCTCTTCTGTGCAACATGGCAGAAAAAATGAAATAGTGGCACTGGAACAGTTGTCTAAATTAAACAACATTACAATAAAAAAATGTGGGCTCTATATAGATGAAAACATTCCTTTTCTGGGAGCCACGCCTGACGGAGTTACTGAGAATAATAATATGATTATAGAAGTAAAATGCCCCATTGCTCCTTTTAAAATGGGGAGTATCGACTTAGCAATTAACGAAAAGAAAGTACATTTCTGGAAAAAAGACAACCAAGGCCAAGTGAGTAACCTTTTATTGATTAGTAGAAATCAAAATCTTTTTATCTTCGTTTGTTCCAAAGTACTATATCTATATTATAACAATTAGTAGTACTAGCTGACGCCTCGCAGTGTTACTTGGGTTTTACATTTATGCCCGATAAATTCAGTAGTTTTTGCATGAAGGAATAACAAACATTCATACATGTAAAATTTTGCATATTAGACTCAGTGGATAGTAGAATATCAATAAGATTGTTTCATTTAGCACACATAACAAACGTACTTCGGAAGACACTATTTGAAACCTTATAATGCATTAATAATATTTTTTACAGGTACACATCAATACAAAATCCGATTGGTATTATCAAGCTCAAGGCCAAATGCACATTTGTAAAGTAAACGTATGCTTACTTGCCGTGTGGTATGGGGATAACAAATTTAAAACAGAAATCCTCCAAAAAGATGACGAGTTTTGGAAGAGGGAGATGGAGACGAAACTAATCTCATTCTACATGGACTGTCTTCTACCCGAGTTAGTCGATCCACGGCATCCAAGGAAAAAAACTATTCGGGATCCAGTTTACGTGAAGATCACTGAAAAACTCAAAATTCAAAAAGACGATGTTGAGGTCGAGTCGCACTCGCAAACATCAGATGAAGTTGTACCTCCCCCCGTAAAAAGAAGACTTGAATTTGTTGAGTTTTAAGAAGCATTTTTTTTTAAATTAACTTATGGCGTCCCGTTCTAATTTTTTCTCAAACGATGTTTAAAGAGAAAAAGACAACACTTGGCCTTGGTTGTCTTTTTTCAAGAAATGTACTTTCTTTTCGTTAATTGCTAAGTCGATACTCCCCATTTTAAAAGGAGCAATGGGGCATTTTACTTCTATAATCATATTATTATTCTCAGTAACTCCGTCAGGCGTGGCTCCCAGAAAAGGAATGTTTTCATCTATATAGAGCCCACATTTTTTTATTGTAATGTTGTTTAATTTAGACAACTGTTCCAGTGCCACTATTTCATTTTTTCTGCCATGTTGCACAGAAGAGACATGGTCTATTGGTGTACTGTACAGCATGTTTTTAATGATATTTCTACAGCTAAGTGTTTGTCTGCGTTTGATAACTTTACCAAAATTTGAAGCCGTCAGAAGATTGCGTCTCAGCTCAAGCCACTGGCTACATTCGCTTTGTAGGACTGTTTGTCTATTAATACGTAATCGTTCTTCTTCAGTCTTCTGCAAATTAGTTAAGAATGTTTTCTTAGCTAGTTTGAAAGTTTCTGGATCCATGTCTGGTTGATCAGCATTTTCCGCATAGTTCGTGTCCGAAGACACGAAGGTTTATCAGCCTATCCCTTTCTCTTTTTTTGATATTGTATTTTCATGTTTCTTTAATGCTCTCTTTGGTGTTTGTTTGTGTATATTTCTAAGGACTGATGACAGTAGTTTTCCACTGTTATTAAAAGATATAACAGCACCCGCGCAACGAGTTTGGTAACCACGGCGTTGAGAATAGTTAATCCGTTTACCACCAACTAGTTTTGCGACAACGCCATTAAATTGTTCGACAACGTCGCTGTCTACATCCTCAATGAGACTTCTTGAATGAGAAGCAACGCTGGCTGCAAGCATTCTAATTTTTTGCCAGACTTGAAACGTCAAATTGCGTAATCATTTCATCGGTATGTGAACATATATCTTTCTTGCATTTTGAATGTTTCCCAAAGGCATGACACACTGAATTATTTATGTCATAGTGTAGGTATTCACAATTTTTATCGACCTTGTTAAGTCTGATAGCGTCGCAAATATATTTGCGAGCTGACAAGATTTTGCCTTTTGTAATTAGCTTTCTATCTTTTACAGGGTAACGTGTATCAGTAGTGAGCTTATGCATGTTATTGCAAAATCTACGCAATACGTGATTTCGGCAATTAATTTTTTCAACCGTTATATTCTGGTACGGACGCGAAGCTATAATTTTGGCATAAGTGCTACTATCCCCGTCCGCTATGAATCGTTGGTAAATTATATTATGCATTTCAATGGATTTCTTAAAACCTTCCGCTATTATTAAAGCTTCCATGCCTGTAGATGGTCCTTTATAATTTTTGTAACATAAATGTTTCGTTTTGCCATTTTTTTGGCAAATACAGCAGTAATTGTTTTTCACTGCCATATACAGAACTTTACGAGTACGTCTACCAATTATTGCTGCACATCCGGAACTTGCAGCATAGTTGGTTTGATACGATCGTCTGCTCCAACAGCCGTCTACGATTACGTCTATCATGGCTATGCCATCTTTATTTACACGACCATCTTTGAGTGCGGCTTCTCTTTCTATTTTTCCAGATTTAATCATTTCAGCCAATGCTGTCTCTTCCCATTCATCTGCTATTTCATTTTGTATTTTGATGAATTTTTTTTCTGTTATTGGGGGCAGGTCAATAGCTGCTGTAAATTGGGCTATTTGAGCATACCCACAACCACTTGCAAGTATACCGGATACAGCCTCTTTATTTATATTCCTCTCTGTAATTTCAATTTGAAACTTTTTCTTACACATTGTGCATTCCAAATTTAAACGGGAATATAATCCAATTAACCGTTCTGATACAATTTTAATAGCGTTTAATCCGCAGTTGAAGAGGGACTTGTGGTCAGAAACGATTTTGAGCTTATCAAAAAATGGTTGTATGTCAACGATACGTTTTCCACTCAGCACTGTGTCTTCCTGAAATTATAATATGTATAAACATAGTTAGAAAAAAGAAGAATATATGAAAATGTTTATTCTTTATTTATGATTAATTCATTTATCAGAATAATTTAACCACATATCTTTAAAGAATATGATTCTGTTTAAAATTATAAATTTAATAGAAACCCCAATTTTTTTATACTAAAACTTACATTTTCAATATAGTTGTCTACTTCGTAATAACATTTTTCTTCACACGCCTTTTGGACTTCAATCTGAAAAAAACAAGTTGAGTTTAGTAAATTATTATCTAAAATAAACATATATGAAATAAATATTAACTGCATAATGATTAGTAACAAACTGACAATCATACCGAATTAGCGAGTATATCTTTATTATGAGAAAAATTATCACATATGTTTTCCTTGTCACTACTGTGACATCGTATCGTGGTGGGTTCAACTTCAGAATCCATTGAGGTTAACCTAAAAAGCAATTAAAATATTTTTCAAATTGTATTGGGCATAGCATAATCAATTATTGGCAGACTAACAGTCGGAGTTTGAGTTTAGTAGAGCTATGTACTTACTTATCCTTATCCACAGGATCCACAGGATGACATTCGGATTCAAGTGATTTTTCCTTATTTTTTCTAAAAACAGAAAGTGTTACTTCATTAATGGTTATCATTTACAGCAGACATGAAAACAAATTAGCCTATATTGTATATATTATTAAAAACTCGTGAATAAATAAATAAACAATTGTACCAATCTAGAATAATTCTTTACCCCAAATCTTTTATTCCTGTTCTACTCTTACTATATTCCAACTGTTATTCTAGTCCTAATCTACTAATTATTCTCTCCTATTTCTCTACGCCTACATCTCTACTTTTCCTCCACTTCTTGTCTACTCCTAATCTACTCTCTTGAAGCATGTTACGTTACGTTGTTAGGTGACTACTAAGTGAAGATAAAATAAATTAGAATTGATAGTATAACACGAAAGGTCAAATGTTTGTATTCCTCATTCTAGTTCCTGTGAGTCAAATTTTTTTTGGCTCTAAAATCACTTACTCCCATCACTAGTGGTCGCAGGTTCCGCAAGGAAACTCCCTGTACCGCTCACTCACATTTCAATAATAGAAAGTATGAAAAAGCCTAGATGTCTCGACATTTTTTTCGACACGCCCTTTTTTTATGTTAAGGTCGACAGACAGGCTGACGGCCGACAGACGGTCCACTTGATGGTAGGTGGCTACCATCGCCTATAACACAAGCAACGCCACAGCTGCTGCAAGTGCGCTGCCGACTACAGTAGGGTTGGATAAGGGATTAGAAGGGGATAAGGAAATGGGCTCTGGCATCCCTTACTCACTCACCGAAACACAACAGCACGTATATGCAGTTATTTCACGGCGGTATTCTGTAAGGAGGTGGTTACTGCCGCCAGGCGGGCTGTCCAAATGACTGCGAAACGCAGTGTGCCCTACCACTACTTTTCAAATCCAGACCAGAGTCACTATTGAAAATTACATTGAAATTTCCAAAGTTGACCCCGCCGGGAATCAAACCCGGGGCCCCTGAGACGATAGGCAAGCACTCTTGCCACTCATCCAACGGGCCGTCAAATTGGAGGGTTTGTTTTACTGAATAATCTTAGTTATATTTCTTTTGTAAATAGGAACATTATACCTAACAAGTAGATAGAAAATCTTCTAGCTATAAAAGCATAAAAATCTAGCTATAAAATGTGTATATTTTAAAATTGTTGTTTAGTCCAGGAAAATTTATTTCAAAAAAATTTGATAAAAAAGTTATTTATAAAATCGGTCCGGAAAAAAATCTTATTATACGTAGCATAATTAGGTAGTAGAAATGGTGATATTCTCATTCGCAATCATGCGATCATTACTAATGTTCACAAGTTCAACAAGTCAGAATACGAAACGAAGCGCGCGCGCGGTGTCCTCGTGTCGATCGATACAGCAGGGGCAGAGGGTCGGTGGGGAGTATGGTGGGTGTGTGGGTGGAGCTAGCGTGGGAATTTTTTTTGGGAGCGTCGTCTTAAGCTAAACGACAAATTGTATTATTTTCGAATGTTCTTACTTGCATTACACAATACCTACTATGCAAAGATAATTGTATTAGTGTATAGATGGAACAATAAAAATTGAAGATTCCTTCGATACTCGATACCCGTCTTTCTAATGGCTGCATGTCGTATGTTAAAAAGAGATAACAATAGCCGAAGATGACGTCTTAAAACGCTGCGCGCCATAAAAAAGGCAACGTCATATTTGTTTATATCATGCTCAGCGTTGCCAAAAGGTTACTTTTGTAACCTTTTTGGTGATTTTTAACTCCTTCAGGTTACTTCGAGGTTACACTACTCAGAAGGTTACTTATAGGTGATTTTTTGGATCTTGTAGAATTAATTCATAACATCTTACAAAAACCTATGTAGAACAGAACGCAAATTAAAACAACACAAAAATTCGTAATGCAATTAAACATGTCCTTCTCGTTCATACTAAAGAATCACAAATTATTCACGGCATATCTGCTTACTCTCTCGATCAATCCGATTCAAACACAGGTTGAAACACCTACTCTACTTGTTTCATACACATACACTTCCTAGGTATAGACAGATTATCTCCAGATTTTACTACTCACTTATCTCGTCATTTTTGTTGTGAAGTTTACAAATTAGTGTGTTTACATAAGTTTACATAACTACCTAAATAATAATTTTTTACAGAATTTTGGTAAGTGAATCCTGTACATTTTTGTAGATTAGATAAATTTGATTTTTTTTTTTTTTTCACTTACAAATTAGATTTTCTGTTCTTAATTTCAGATATTTTGAAAAAGTAGTTGGTAAAATGCAACTTAAAAGTGAAAATACAACTACATTATTCATATTTGTGTAAGATAATTCAACCAACATGTATTTTATCAACTTTTAATACGTTTTCACAAAAAATAAATAAAAGGTTACTTTTTACGCTAAAAGGTTACTTTTTTATTTATGTCAGGTAACTTTTAACGGGACCCGGCTGGCAACACTTCATGCTGGTTAACAAGCGCGTTTAGCTTTATGTGATTTAAAATACATAAAAATCTGAAAGTGTGATTTCATAAATCTGTTGCTTGCCAAGAATGGCTTGTACTGTTCCCGTTTGTCCAAGTAGAGTGGGTGTTTTGAAGGAGAATAATGGAAACATATCATTTCACCGGTAAGTCGCACAGCTCGCACTCATTAATTTTTGTGTTTTGTAAACAAATTTTTATAATTATTTACTAAAAATGAATCATTGTACATGCATACACAGCTCTAAGGTTGATTTATTTAAAGAAAAGCTGGTGTTTATAACTAAAATTTACAAAAACCAAAATTAATCGGAATATTTGACATTTGTCTTGCTTTATAGTGCTGTAGTCTGATCTTGATAAGTTTATCGATATCGATAACTAATTTATTTTTAGTAGGGTGTTGACAATTTCTAGCATTCACTGCAAGTTGAAAGTAATTTTTATCAATTTATAACAGATTTCCCACCGACATCGATTTAAAAAAAATGTGGACAAAAAATGTAAGAAAAGCCGACGATTGGAGAGCTTCGCAATATACAAGAATATGCTCAATGAACTTTGAAGATTCTTGCTTTCGCCAAGGATATCAGCGTAAAATTCTACACTCGTATGCAGTGCCGACAATATTCCCAAAATTACCACCATCGTGTAAACCAGTAAGTAATATATATAAGTTATAAAGAAGTTATGCTTCAATCTATGAAAATTATGAAAATCTTTTGAATCATTAATAACCAAAAACTATTTCTTTTCAGAAATTACCCAGAAAAAGAAAACTTACTAATAAATACGTGGATACCCAAGCGTCAACAAAGTCTTAAAATTAAAATGTTGACGAATCACAGATGAACGATATCACAGATTAAAATGAAACGATATCACAGATTATCCAATTTGTGATATCGTTTCTAAAAATAAAACTTTAAGATTATCGAGTTTTTTTTCTCTCGTAATAAAAACCTACTCCCGTTCTACCCCTTAAGGATGGATTCTAAATATTTCTACTCAAAAAATAACTATTCTTTTGAAATATTTTGGTGAAATAAATGCGAGAGGTTGCATACAATCTCATACAACCGATTAGCAATGCGGCGAGTACCAGTACGCACCCAAATTTTATTTATATTGAATAACCAAACAGTACACCGAAACGCATTTAGCCATACTTTTTATCCGTCATATATTTAAAATCTATATCAACGATATCTAGTTATCAATAAAAATGCACAGCACTATTATACGCTATAACTTTAGCTTGCATTGTATAGTCAAAATGGAGACATTCACTCAACTTCGACCCGACAGATTATATATGTATGTCTCTTTCAATCTTATGACAATTTGAAGGTGTTAGAAAGAATAAAATATTGCTGCATTTTGTGATCCATCTATAGGTACAGACTAATCCAACATCTTTGCTACTATGCTTTCTTTTGACACTGGTTTGGGAAACAATTCATTTAGTGATTCATTGAAAAAGTTTGTAATGATTACCGCGAATCAGGTATATTTTTTACTCTGGGAGATCGAATCGGGAATGAGGAAATCTGTAGATCGAATAACCTGGCGAATTCAGAGGAAATGGACAGGGCAGAGCAAAGATGTTGTATTAGTCTGTACAATACAATTATCTTTGGGGCAGAGAGTTATAGTATGTGGAGCCAACGGCCGCACTGTCCAGACTGCTTACGACCGGTCCTATTTGAAAATTATGTAGAAGTCCCCTATGGACTAGAACCACGCCAATCTCCAGGGGTGTTTTAGTGGTAAAAGTCCCACATACGCATTTGTTCATAAGGTATCTTTTGGAGATTTCTCCCGTCGTAAAAAAAAAGAGAAAAAAAAATGTCCTAAGACTGAAATTAGGATGACGTTTATTATATAATTCCAATATCCAAAACTCCATACGAAACTTTGGAACGATTTGTATATTGGAGAAAAGCAGATTTTGAAAATAACTATTAATTTTATGTCAAATTTATATGGGATTTGGCGGTTTTTGACATGGAATTTATTTCAACAAACGATTTGAAACTTCTTTGTCTTTAAAAACCATCGATAAATGGCTTTTTTTTAAAAGTGGAGTTAGCGGATATAATAAACTATGACTCATATAGGCTAATAAATTTGAATTTCCCAATGCATCGGGAAATTCGTAAAAAATATAACTTTTCTTTAGAAAATAAGAAATTTGAAAACTTTATTAGTCAAGTCGGGTTCTACGTGTTCATTTTCAAATTTGTTATTGAGATATCAAATATTAATTTATTTTTCGATTTTGTCCACTGGATAAATCAATCGTCCACAAACAACAATAAAATAGAACTACCAAAACCAAAGAAAATTCTATTTTAATAAATTTAGATTTACCTACGTACTAATAAGGAAATAACGTTTAAATAAATAAAATAGCAGTAGGCATGCTACTATCGCATTCTTAAAATGAACTTGTTCTTAGTAGGAATAAATTTAAATGAATTCCAAGGCCGTAGGGTGTATCTCCACTCATTAGTAACCCCTTTCTATAGCTACTTTAAAAAAAAAACAACAATAATTAGATTTTAAAATTTATTGAGTTGAATCACTTTTGCGGAGCACTTGTGTTGGAGCTCTTGGAATCGCGCATGGAAGCTGAACGCCTGCGTTTTATTTCTTCCTGACGACGCACCTGAGAACAATATATTCATTTTATATTATTTACAATATTATTAACAGCAATAACTATCTCTATTTAAAGCATTAATTAAATGTTGCTGATTTAATACCTTAATTTTCATTATGTGAAAATGAAGGGGTAAGACACAGCCTCTTTAATTTTACAGCTAAATACAATTTACAAAAATTTCTTTTTGGTCATATGGTATAAGCTGTAGTGATCATACTGGAACACAACTTATAACTTATTAGTAAAAAACACAAAAAATAAGCTTGTGTTTGGTTTGTCTTATGTTTTCACTGCTAAACCACTGATCCGATTTCCGATGAAAGTGTTTGGTATGGAAATATGCAGCTTGAAACCCGAGAAAGTTAAATCTTCGTAACAAAGTTTGGCGGCTATCACGGCTATCTTTTGAATCTGTGCGAAGCCAGGGGTAGGCCGCTTAGTACTATTAAATAACTAACAACAGGAAACGAGTGCTCATACCAAACCATTCTCTTTAATTCGTCAACCAGGATGTCGCTCTCCTGCCACTGCTACGTTTGCCCTGTATTTTTCCTGGCATCACTAGTTGAAGAATACGGTATCTTTCGCACGTGCTTGAACTATTGCAGTTCCTCCACTTTATCGCTCTTAAACTTTCATAGAAAACAGTACCTTGGACTCCTTCTTCCTCTGAGCGAGAAGTTTAGCGTAATCGGCTTCTGCTGTCTTGCGCTTGGCGAGACGCTTCTTCTTGAGTGCCAACCGGTGGCGCCTGCGTTGCAGAACCACTGGAGTTACTAGTCTCTGGATTTTAGGGGCCTGTAAAATAATGTACCTATATTGTTTTTTATTTATATAAGAATGAATTAACCACTGTGAAAAAAAAATATGAAAACTATGAAAATAAATATCTAACAGTCTGTAAGGTTTTAATAAGTCAGCGACCGATTTATAGTCACACCGGTGTAAATTGGACAATTTTATTATGCTTAGTCACACTACAGATCTATAGACCCCTTCTAGGATCTATAGAATGATTATTATGAATTAACTCCATCTGTCAGTTTATTTATTATAAAAATTATCATTTTCAATTTCTATTTTACATCTTTTATTTGGGTAGTAGTGGCATCCTGTGTACTTCTCTTCCTCTTTTACCAGCTATCAAAATTAGGGATGGAGTGTGGCCATTTACATTATCAATATCTGACGCGCTCGAGTACTTTTATACAACTATTTTTTTTTACATTTTTAAAAATGTTTACACGCTTTCCCCCCACTAAAATAGAAAACTTGAAATAAACTTTTTTTATTTTTAGAACATAAACTTTCAAATCCAATAGGTCCCCATGACGCTCGAGTAACTGCAAATTTAGCATCCTGGCCTCCCCTACTATGACTAAGGATAAATAAAATTATCTGTAGTCACGCCATATGCATTAAGAATGTGAGACTAGTGTCACACCGGGGCGACAGCTTGGTGTGACTAAGGCTCGAATTATATGCATCCCCGCGACCAAGCAGCCGGGCCTCTCCGCTGTGAATTTGTATGAAAATGTACGTGTCGCGCCGAGCGGCTACACCGCTGCTGATATAA
This sequence comes from Bembecia ichneumoniformis, assembly GCA_910589475.2. NCBI lineage: Eukaryota > Metazoa > Arthropoda > Insecta > Lepidoptera > Sesiidae > Bembecia > Bembecia ichneumoniformis. The sequence goes on along the minus strand of OU342533.1, from coordinate 10,702,157 downwards.
TTCGACCACAAACAGTTTCAACAATTTCAACAGTGGAGCGGCCCGACGCCTGATAGTCACTTTCCTTTCAAAACACTCAAGTGGAATAATTGCCCTTATGACATTTTCAGTGAAATTAAACAATTTTATAAAATTATTAATAAATAATAAAAAAAAACAACTTTTGTTTCAACATTTCTGTTGAACAAAAGTTGTTCAACAACAGTTTTAAATTATTATGGGTTTTTGAAGTAAATGAGTGCCATACACATACAGACACACTAAAATCACTGTGAAATACTGAAGCACAAATAAAGACATTCTATAAAAGGTTAGATGATTTTAAATGTACAACACACTGTAAAAGTAGACTGCCTGATTAAAGACTGAATCTTCTGCTCGGTGTTGATATGATATACCCCAATATACTCTCGTCTCCTAGTTGTATAGTCACTAAGAAACAATAAATGGTTCAGGGGGTCTACAATGAAATATAAATAATATTTAAAACATAATTTAGATTACATAAATATGTTTATTATGATAATTCAAAACCACAAGAAATATTGTAACACTGTGCCCACGACTTCGCACGCGTGGTATTCAATAACGCGTAACTTTTTTGTTCAAATTGGTTAAGCCGTTTCTGAGACTAGCGCGAACAAAGGCACAGACAATTCTAGAAACTATTTTTTTGACTTCCGTAACATAAGTACGTGCATAAATTGTTTTTTTGGAAAAATATTTAATGACATGATTTAAATGTCTTTGATTGATTACTCTTCTTGTATTACAATCTGTATATGTGTCAAAATATATAGAAATATATTTGGAAATAAGATTTACACAATCTATTTTTCAGAGTATTGTACTTGTTGATAAACCAAACAAAATTTCAACAAAATCATTGTAATAAGTTGCCACTCAATGAAAACAGTATTAGCTTCAAGTTGTTAAAATAATATTCATATTAATTCTTTTGTTTAAAATAACAAAGAAACATAAATGTTTCTCAAGATTACAGCCTAAGTTTTTAAGAGCTTATTCGCCCCTTAAATAATAATTTTGTTTCAAGATCTTGGTCCCAAATAATAAAAAAATTCTAACCTTGAATCTAGGCTTAGCATTTTCTTTGCCTTCCTTGGCTGGGATCACCCTTTTGACAACATAGTGACGTACATCATCTTCCTTGGTTAAGTTGAAAAGTTTCCTGATTTTGGAGGCTCGCTTGGGGCCAAGACGGCGAGGTACATTACCGTCAGTCAATCCGGGGATTTCCTGTGAAAAATATATTTCCAATGATTACAATGTACATAATAATAGGTAAGGCCAAGCAGATGATTACTTGTGGATCTTCAAAAACTCTTGAATAGATTACAAAAATTATTAGTTTTTGTTGAAATTTTGGCAACAAGACATTCGAATTGTGTTACTAGGCCAAATTTATTCCATGAATATTTGAAGTAATTTGCACATAAAATTTATTTAAAAATTTGTTAAGTTTATATATCATTGATAACTAATATTATAAAGAGAAAAGATTTGTATGTATGTTTGTAATGAATAAAGTCAAAAACTACTGAACAGATTTTAAAAATTCTTTCACCTATAGAAAGCTAAATTATCAACTGTTTTATATAAACCCCTCCACACAAAATTCGTTTCCCATGAATAAACTCGAAAATGTGTTTGAAAATTACATTTTTCATACCTATCTATACTTCTTTACAACTTTTTATATTTTTTAGTGTTTTTATCTACAAGCAACAGTAAAATTACATTTTTTAGATACAATTATTCATAATTAAGGCATATTTACGAAACAGGAGTGACTTAATGTCACTAGCCTTGGTTTCAAGTAATAACATTTAATAAATGTAACTCTGTGCCAAAACCACACAAAGCTTAAAATTTTAACTGTTTGGTATTTTGCTGCGCCATTAAATATATCATGAAATGACAATGTTTCATACCACTTTATTATGCCCTGTCGCATATAATTACTCAAGATTTGAAGATCTGAGAAACAGTAAGAACAGGGTAATTCTACACATTATGTCCATTTAGATAAGTAGAAATAAAATACCTGGGCTCCTTTACGAACGATGATTAGAGCTAATACAGACAAATTAGCATCAACAATGCAGCCACGAACAGACTTGCGTTTTCTCTCACCATCACGACGAGGTCTGTAGCATGAGTGACCCTTGGACATCAATAACCTAACACGGCCTGAAATGAAGAATATTGATATTGGGAGACTATGCTAAAGATGAGGATTTTGGGGATTTTCTTTCTGAATAAAAAACAGCAGATAGGCTGACAGTCCACTCAATGTTATATGGCTAACATCACCATTAACATATTACAAATACATACCATAAAAGATAAGTTTACTGGCAATCTTGATAAAATAAAGAGTAAGGGACAAGCTAAGGACAGAGGAACTGTTCCTGTATGAGTGCATTCATGATGGAATCAAAGGTTAGCGTAAATGACTACATATTACAGCTGACCTGAGGTAATCCATAAAATGTTTTGCAAGGTGTCAGATTATAGAGTACTGCCACAAACCCCATTGTAGTTCGTAAGTTTTTGAAAAATAGTACCTTATTATCAGACAACACAATTATTACATGTACCTACTACAAAAGATTCATTACAATTTAAGACCAAATTTTAATCAATTTAATTTAGTCCAAAATATGTTTTTTAATTATTAGTGTTTGTATTTCCACTTTTGAATAAATAGTAAACAATGAATGTCTGCTAGGATGCTCTACAGTCATCATCATGTCAGCCGTAGTACTGCCACTGCTAGACATTGGCCCTCTCCATAATTTTCCAATAGGACCAGTCAGAAACAGCCTGGATCCATTCTAGACCCGCAGCCCTTACCACATTGTCTGTCCACTTTGTGGGTTGATGTCCTATGCTGTGCTTGCTGGTCCGTGGCCTCCACTCAAGAGCCTTCCGGCTCCAGCGCCCATCAGCTCTCCATACTTTATGTGACTGCTTATGTCGGTAACTTTCGTTCTTTTATGAATCTCCTCATTCCCAATTCAATCTTGCATTGTAATCCTTCCATACCTCATTCGAGCCACATTTCAGCACCATAAGTGACCACTCCTGCTGGGGAGTCTCCCGCTCATGCAATTCACTTATAGTCAGGTAGAGGATGCTAGAGTGCCACTTCCATCTTGTTCCTTACTTTTTATGCTAACTCCTGTCTACCTTTTTATATATACACTGCCTGTCCACATTTTCAGTTTACCTATCATTGCAGTGTTTATCTAGTACAGTTGGATTCCAAATTATCTCAGTCCATTATAGAGAACAGAAACATATTTTGTTTTTCAATGCCTCAGGCCATTGAAAACTATAGATTGAGACCTTACGAACAAAAACGTTTTAGAAAATGAAGCTACATTTGTTAATAATTTTGCCCAATTAATTATTATAATACTTATTGAACAAAAAATATAATTAGGTTTGAATTAGGTATATCCACTACTCGCATGAGACTGTTGAGCGGCCATCGTCCTATTTACCTGCCTCATTTGAGGGTGTTTATTGTTCCATCTATAGCTTATCGGTCTAATACTTCACCAGATTAAATATTTTATTCCTTCCTAATCATTTATGCTACTATGGTCAGCCTATTTGTAGCACCTGCAAGATTGCTTGTGTTAATTAATACCTACTTAAAATGTGAATGTAACACTAAATTGTCATTTGTTTAGATTGTGTTTTAAAATCTTTTCTATTGTGAGTTTATGATTTATACACATAACATCCAATACACATAGCGGTATAGTAGCTGTATAATTGACAAACACATGTCAATAAAGCAATTAGCAAGAGATGAAATATTCAAGTTTGATTAAATATTCATAAACAAACTTCGTATCTAAATGATAAGCTACAGCCAAAACTACTTACTGTTAGTTAGGACGCCCTGTTTCATTGGGAAACCTTGTTTGTCATTGCCACCAGCAATGCGGAGTATGTACCCCTTCCATTCGTCACCTAGCTGGTCAGCCTCCACTTCCGTTCCCATGCGTTTCTCATAGAAGATACGCAGCTTGTGCTCATCCACCACCTCGAATAACTTTTGACATCCCGTTGCCGGGTAGGAGACGTTAAGCTATAAAAAAAGAGGTTATGAACATCAGCAACTTAAAAAAAGCATGAATTATGAGTGAAACTAAGTGAAGAATGAGCTTATTCGTTTATACACGTGTAACAGTTGAATTGATTATGTTTTACATTACACAAATTGCATTAACACTTGAAAATTCAAAACATTATTTTCACTTGAAACAACACGGCACAACTTCATCTATTTTATTCTCCGAAATCCCGAATTTTATTTCGTAAAACCTATCTCGAATAAGTAATTGAGTATAAAAAGGAGTTTGTTATCGTATTATTTTATGTAGTTTTCGTAGAAAAATATAAATAAAATTATTAAAACCTTCATGACTGCAGTCTAAACTTCCGAACGTCAGCCATGAAAGAGAGAAGCGAAAGAAAAAGCAAAGCAAAATGGTAAAGGATAAATAAAGACAATACAGAATAGTCTAGTCTACCAAGAGAAAAAAAATTGAGTCTGTGTTCCCATAGACAACAGAACAATAATGAGAAATGTAACGGCAAAGATGTTGTATTAGTCTTCACCTATAGATGGATCACAAAATACAGCAATATTTTATTCTTTCTAACACCTTCAAATTGTCATAAGATTGAAAGAGACATACATATATAATCTGTCGGGTCGAAGTTGAGTGAATGTCTCCATTTTGACTATACAATGCAAGCTAAAGTTATAGCGTATAATAGTGCTGTGCATTTTATCGATAACTAGATATCGTTGATATAGATTTTAAATATATGACGGATAAAAAGTATGGCTAAATGCGTTTCGGTGTACTGTTTGGTTATTCAAAATAAATAAAATGTGGGTGCGTACTGGTACTCGCCGCATTGCTAATCGGTTGTATGAGATTGTATGCAACCTCTCGCATTTATTTCACCAAAATATTTCAAAAGAATAGTTATTTTTTGGGTAGAAATATTTAGATTCCATCCTTAAGAGGTAGAACGGGAGTAGGTTTTTATTACGAGGAAAAAAACTCGATAATCTTAAAGTTTTATTTTTGGAAACGATATCACAGATTTGATAATCTGTGATATCGTTTCTAAACTGAGATAGATAATTAAATGAAAATAGTAAAGAAAACTAGAACCAAAAAGTAACATTTTAATTTAAAGACTTGCAGTTAATGTTGACGCTTGGGTATCCACGTATTTTTTAGTAAGTTTTCTTTGTCTGGGTAATTTCTGAAAAGAAATAGTTTTTGGTTATTAATGATTCAAAAGATTTTCATAATTTATAACTTATAGATATTACTTACTGGTTTACACGATGGTGGTAATTGTGGTAATATTGTCGGTACTGCATACGAGTGTAGAATTTTACGCTGAAATCCTTGGCGAAAGCATGAATCTTCATAGTGCATCGAGCATATTCTTGTATATTGCGAAGCTCTCCAATCGTCGCCTTTTCTTACATTTTTTGTCCACGTTTTGTTTAAATCGATGTCGGTGGGAAATCTGTTATAAATTGATAAAAATTACTTTCAACCTTCAGTGAATGCTAGAAATTGTCAACACTCTACTAAAAATAAATTAGTTATCGATATCGATAAACTTATCAAGATCAGACTACAGCACTATAAAGCAAGACAAATGTCAAAAATTCCGATTAACTTTGGTTTTTGTAAATATAAGTTATAAACACCAGCTTTTCTTTAAATAAATCAACCTTAGAGCTGTGTATGCATGTACAATGATTCATTTTTAGTAAACAATTATAAAAATTTGTTTACAAAACACCAAAATTAATAAGTGCGAGCTGTGCGACTTACCGGTGAAATGATATGTTTCCATTATTCTCCTTCAAAACACCCACTCTACTGGGACAAAGGGGTACAGTACAAGCCATTCTTGGCAAGCAACAGATTTATGAAATCACACTTTCAGATTTTTAAGTATTTTAAATCACATAAAGCTAAACGCGCTTGTTAACCAGCATGATATAAACAAATATGACGTTGCCTCTTTTATGGCGCGCAGCATTTTAAGACGTACATATTCGGCTATTGTTATCTCTTTTTAACATACGACATGCAGCCATTAGAAAGACGGGTATCGAGTATCGAAGAAATCTTCAATTTTTTTGTGTTCAATCTATACACTAATACAATTATCTTTGTGTTACGGTGTAGTGTATAGACCAATTAAATAACGTGTTCAAACTTTCTCTATGGTTTAATAAAATCGGATAAAGCTGCGTCCACACCGGGCCAACGAAGGCCAACGAATGGGTTGGCTAGCGTTCGTTGGTCCGGTGTGGACGGTTTATAGTGGCTATATGTTGGCGGGTCCTGCGTACACACCGGCCCAACGAACGCCAACGAATGGGTTTCGCTGGCGTTCGTTGGTCCGGTGTGGACGGCTTATAGTGGCTATATGCTATATTTTTAGGCCGAATTAATGTAAATTGAGAATATTTAAGGAAAACAATTAAAATGAATGACAAATATAACGATCTACCAAGCCATTAATTACGCAGCTCCTTTTAAAATGTTCCGAAAATAGAATAACCGAAAATTATTTTGTCATAGAAAAAATTAATTACAACCGTTTACAAATTGTTAATATTGCATAGGTATGTCTCTTAACAATATAATTATATTAATCTGTGAAAACACTTTTGATTTTGACATTGTGATTTGATTGAATTGTGCCAGACAGATGTCAAATGTCATGGTGATGTAGAAAGGAAAGGAAAGGAAGTGAATAATAAAAAAATTGAAAAATTCACAAGTTCCCCATTCTCTTCATCCGCTGAGTTTATTTATTTAATAATATCACGTTTATTTGTTTTATTTAAAATTAGTGACGTACTTTAAATTGATATAAGTTTTATGTACCTATTTATAAGAATTTTAATAAACGTTCATTTATTTACCAGTTAACTGAGCACTTTGCATGAAGTGCCTAAACATAGCTGAACTTTTGTACTAAACATTGTTTTTTTTTTTTAAACTTGGGGTTTATTAATTACAATTAAAAATTAGAAGATTATTTTTAAATATGAATAACGACGAGAATGCTGATTTAGCTCATAGGCAGCATGTAAAATATTTTTCGAGATTTTTAAATCTTTTGCCTTCCTCATTATCATCACACGACACAACGAGGTGATAAATTCCTTTTCACTATTTCTTTAGATATTGATATTAACTATTGAAATATCTAATTGAAAGTTTATTGATTTTAAAATCAAACTTGATACTTTCAGATTTTTTTTGTATGATTGAAATCGTAATATTTAAGCAATTTTTAACAACAAAAAAAAAAATACTTTCAGGGTTACAATCGCTTACTTTGCAGTCTCCGGGCTGGATATACTGGGATCATTATCTTCAATATCACTGGAACAAAGATCTAACATAATTAATTGGATTTACCATCTCCAGGTGCTTCCTGATAAAGATAGTAAGTGTATTTAGCAATGAAAAGGATTTTTAATATCTGCTTCATTTTGTTCTTATTTTTTTAAAAACTTAACTATTTTAATATGGGTTTATTTTAACTCCAGGCAATAACTTTTAAGATACTGTTACTTTTATTAATAGCTTAGTTTATGTTTGTTCTTAATATAATATTGATTTTAAATAATAAATCTAGAGCAGTAAAATAAATTCATAAAAAAACTTTAGAATCTATGCTTGTCAGACCAAAGCACTAGAGCTGTGTCTATAATTAAATTTAAATAAGTGTTTCCTTGTCAACTAAGATACAACACAGTTTTTATCACAACGAAATTCTTAATTTTTAAATAAAATAAAATAAAATACTGCATGAAAAGAAAAGAAATTAAAAGTAACAAATAGTTATTACAATGATTAAAAACATTGCATATCTGAATTTAAAAAATGTAATATTTTAACATGTAACATATTAAAATTAGCAGATATTTTTTGTTAAGGTATTCAATCAGGTTGACGGTCCACTCATTGGCGATGGCTACCGTTCACCTATAACACAAGCAATGCCACAAGTGCTTCAAATGGGATGTCGACCAGTAGGAATAAGGATAAGGCGTTTGGTAGGGATAAGGAAATGGGCTTCTGGCATCCTTTACTCCCTGATTGAAACACAACAGCACACATGCTGTTATTTCACGGTGGTCTTCTGTAAGGGGGTGGTTACTGCTGCCAGACAGGCTGCCCAATTAACTGTGAAATGCAGTATGCCCTGCCACTACTAAATATTTCTAATATAAATGCATTTTAATAATATACTTATTAATATATCAGATATTCAGCAATAAAACAAAATTAATAGGATTTAGTTGTTTATTAATCAACCATGTTTTCTGTGAATGTGAATTTACATGGAATTACGGTATTCGTCACTGACGTGAATAATTGTTTGTGAATGTAACTGAAACTATTTTTAGCCAGTGTGCTATTATCCTAATAATATTGTAAATGCGAATGTTTGGATGTTTATTATTCAGTAATGCAAAAACGGCTGAACGGATTTGAATGAAATTTGGCACACAGATAGTTTATTACCTGGATTAATATATAGGATACTTTTTATCTTTAAAAAATGGTAGGTACCCGAGGGGTCGTCTAAAAACATTAAAAAAATCGCCACAGCGATAAAGATTTTTATTATTTTCATTTTCAACGCATATGAAGTTGCGGGCACAGCTAGTTGTAAAATCACAGAGAAGTGTTGCTATTTAAAATTTATTAATAATTTTAATAATTGTTACTCTGTGATTAGAAAAACTTTTTGTAGAAAAAGATAAATAGATAACAATTTAATTTATTTTCAATTTCATACATGGAATTCATATTTGCACAGATTTGTTCTATAGTATACAAATCTACCAGAACTTGATATTTAAAATTTGATGAACATGAATCAATTTGATGGAATAAATGAGCACAAGAGCCTTTTTTTCTTAGCAGCCTTCCATGGTAATGTGAAGGTTTAAGTGAAGTAAAGGAAAGTAAATGTTTAACTTCATAAACGTAATGCAGAACAAAGAGTTAGGTACAAGGTCAAATAAAACTGATATAAAAGTAAGTAGGTAGTTGATTGTGATTCATATTTGCAAAAGATCTTTGTATTTAAATATATAAAATCTTAATAATAGTAGCATGTTTGTGAACGTGTGTTTAATTAAACATGATTAACTGATTAAGAATCATGATTGCAGAAACAGGAAAATACTAATGTTTTAGAGGAAAATGATTTTATTTTGTTAAAATATATGATTTTGTTTTTATATAGGTACCTATAATATAATAAATGGAGAGTTAGTATATTATATTATAGGTATATATTTTGTAGTAATGATGGTGCAGTCCATATGGTACCATTTGATCCCATCGTAAAATAATAGCATATGTGCTATTGTATTTCATCATCTGTATTCACATTCCATATGTCACTACCCTATATTCACCTTCATGAGAGGACACCCACGTATTCAGCTGCCATATAATGCTATGTGACAGTAAAGATATCTTCCGTAAGTGGCCTGCCTGCTGCTCTTTATTATAAAAAATATATATTCCGATAAAATTAATAAATTATGAAAAAAGAAACATAGCTTATGCTGGCTAAGCCAAACAATTTAACCCATACAAGGGCAAGGTGAATAAAACACATTTGAATTTTTACATATAAAACTTCTCAGCGGATTTGCCTGTTTTAAATTTGGATTCCTAAATTTGAAGCCCAATCGTGATGAAATTTAAAAACCATATTACCAATTTCTACTAATGCTGAATTTTTATTTTGTAGCATACTCTAATTTTTAATGTAAAAATCGGCAGGCAGCCAGGCATTCTTGATGGCAGATGGCTACAGTCGCTTCTTAACAATAGCAATGCCATCTGCATGTGCGATTGCTACGTTCGCTTGGGAATCTCTTATCCTTTATCGTAATAAAGGATAGAGGTGATAGAAAAATCGGCCCCGGCATCCCTTACTCACTGAAACACAGCAGTGGTCTTTTTTAAAGGGGTTGGTTACTACTGTCAGACGAAAATGTTTGCCACTATTAAAATGTTTGTATTGTGTAGGTACCATAACATCTATGTTTGTGTACATATTGGTGTAGGTACATATATATTTCTTTATTTATATAAACCAGCTATTCATATAGGAACAATGGCCAGTTGATTCACAAGGAATAGATTCGTAAACTATCCGGCCTTTTAAAGAAAGACTGGCTGACCTTTTTAGTAGTATCCCTTAATGTATCTCTTGCTCGAACTCGTATTACCCGCCCTGGAGAGCCAATCTATCTTCTATCTCATATTCTCTCCTCATCTAAAATTTTTATTTCGTTACAATACAAATGAATTAATATTCAACCATATTTGATTTCAGGCGGGGACATGTCGAAATGTGGCTTTCAAGGTTCATCAACAGTCAACATGGATCTAGATCCTTTAAACAGTCATTACCGCTGTGGTCACTTAGCAATGACATATACAGGGCTCTGTATACTTCTAGCTTTAGGCGACGATCTATCTAGAGTTAATAAAAAGGCTGTGATTCAAGGTAAGACGTGCATCGCTGATGCTAGCGAGTCGCTTTTTCGTAAGGGGTTAGTTTGGAGCAATGTTCTTAAAAAATGATTGAACTTAATTTTGGGAGATAGCTTGGATTTTACATTGGTTATTAAAAACGTTAACCATACAAATTAGTCACAACTCATATCTTTCATCTTAGACAGTAAAACCGTTTTACTGAGACTTGTCATTGGATTGCATTAAATATAGTACATTACTGCAGAGTCCAGGAAGTGAAGGATTGCCGGACGAAGCCTCGCTAAAGCTCGGCCTTGATAATGATCCGAGTCCGGCAATCCTCATTCCGGTCGAGGCTGATATAGTGCTTTTCTCAATAAATGTGAGGAAATAATGAAACATGTCATCATGCAAAAAAAAAATAGTATAATATGAAAAAATTAATAAAAAATTAATTTACATATACACAGTTTTATTTAGAATAAAACAAACGCAAATGTTTACTAAAAGCAATAAATATTTAGGTAGGTACTGAAAAAAAGTCTGCTTTCCCGCCTTTTTTATTTTTTATTTTCAATGAGTGCAAAGGAAACAGCCATACAGCCCAGTCATGAAAAGAGCGTGCGCTCGCCCCCGCCTACTACGCCTGTGACAGCGGCGGGCGCGTTCGTGAAGACTCGTGAAACTTCGGGTTTCATCAGGCTGAGCAGCGGTCAGGAATGAATTTTCATACAACATTCTTGGCCTAGGCCGAGAAAGAAATGCATGAGCCAAGAATTACAAACTTCATGGCTTGTTTTTAGTACAAGAATGCATACATTTCCGAGCATGTTTGAGAAAAAGTATTTAATTACGTTTGAATTTAGATAACTTCAGGATATTGTATATATATGAGACAAGAGCAAAAGTCTAAAAATAAGTTATGTATTTGACTTAAAGGAGTGACTTAAAGGGTACACTGCATTTTACAATCATAATTGGGCAACCCGTATGGCGATAATAATCACCCCTTTAGCCCTCCACCACCGTGAAATAAAGCAAGTGTGCTGTTGGTATGTGAGTAAGCGATGCCAGAGCCCATATTCCTTAATTTCATATTTTATTAGTTCTCCGAATCTATTATTTTTATCACTAAGGTCGGTAGCGCAATTGTAGCACCTATGGTGTGTCTGGTACCTATAATCGAGAGGACTGACAAACTACCTGCCGACTAAAATAAATTGTTAAAATAAAAATTGGACTAAAATTCGCATGCGTTATACCAGTTATACTGTGTACATTACTAAAATTCGCTACTAAACCGACTAACCTTTATATACCACTCTGATTGTCGATAGTATTCAATATTTCGTTTTTGATTTTATATTTCTTTAGTGACCTGACAACGGCTTCGCAGGGTGCATCTGTTTTTTTTTATACAAATTATATACACAAATCTTTCTCGTTCATCACTCTTTCCATAAATGAGAATCGTATCCATTGGGTGGTTTAAAAGAAGTTGAGTGGAGAACAAAGGTGGACAGCGACTTTATTTTATAATAGATATGGATGCCGCAATATCTGAAGACCAAGTTATATAATCAGTGATGAGTTATATATGTCCTGCCAGTGATGACGTATGGTGCCGAAACGTGGCCTCTCACGGCAGGACTGGTCCACATGATCAAAGTCGCTCAGCGAGCTTTGGAGCTGGACAATCACAGTTGTTGATATAGCCGAGAACATAGCTTGGTGAAGCTAAAGTGGCAAGTGGGCCGATCACAACTGTCGCAGAGCGATAACAGAGCAATGTCGGATAACCGAGATAGATGAGTTCTCGAATAGAGGTTGTGAATTTAGAAATGGCCTGGTGGAGAGACTGTGCGTGGTGGCGAGCCTTGGGAGAGGCCTTGGTGGGCTGATGATGATATATGAAATTTCTCATTACATAGGCACTTTGGTGGTTATATTTCCATTTTTTTTTTCTGAGATACTGTATCCTTAAGTTGTTTGTTTGTTGTAGGTGTGAAAGCTTTACAAACACCGGAGGGCAACTTCTCCGCGACTCTCTCTGGCTGCGAATCTGACATGCGTTTCGTGTATTGCGCTGCGTGTATCAGTTACATTCTGAACGACTGGTCCGGTTTCGACGTAGAGAGAGCCACCGATTATATCATTAAATCGATTGTGAGTGTTCTTATTGCATTGAAATTTAGAGAATTAAATTGCTTTTTAGTGTGTAACAGGCACACTGGATTCTACAGTTTCAATTGGCACTCAAGAGACCTACGTCTAATAGCTTTTGTGTACAAACTAGCCTTGCTTGCGACTTGTACGCGCTATTAATTCAATAATTAATAATTTATTGATAATAAATGATCAATTAATAATAAATTATCAAACTAATTAGAAAATAATAGTTAACATAGTTATATTAATAGCTTGATAATTTTTTCTATATTTTATAATGAATAACTAAGCTATTATACAATTATAGAATACCTTATTCTTTGCCTACTTATATGTTAAAATGGGTACTTGCCTATTAACTTTCCAAATGCTTATAATTAAAAGTTAAAAGCAACTAGCGCCATAATCATAATAATCAAAGTGACATTACTGCTGTGGCCTTCTTACTGACCTTGGTAGTCTTTAAAAAAAAAAGTACTATATACCTACCTCACAGCAGTGCCGGATTTATACTTTTCTTGAGTATAGGCCCCTTCACTTTGTGCCGCCTCTTCCTCGTGGCCTAGGTGGTATATCTAGGCCTTTATTAGGTAATTATTAATATTATTGCATATTTATTATCGCATAAGAATTTGATGGCTTCCGAAAGCGTGCGAAAACCGTCTAAAATGCGCCGCCCCTAGGCCGCTGCCGCCCATAGGCCGCGGCCTATGCGGCCTATTGACAAATCCAGGGCTGCCTCACAGTCGTAACTTCACAGTGCGGTTGCGCTTTACATATATCGTATTATCTCTTTAACCATACGTCCAAAACATGAGTAAAAAAACGAAAATCACGTGTATTAATAATTACTTGTGACGATTATTACTTTGATAAGGATTCATAATTGTTGATAATGTTTCCAATAAAGATTATCTATCCATTTAAATTATTTTTTTTAGTACAAAAAGTAGTTTTTTAGACATATGCTGTGGTTGACTATTTTGTAGGCATCATCAAGCTCTACAACTTTTCTATAGAAATCAATCACAGTCTCTCGCCGTTAAAGCAGTGTTCGAAAGAATCGTTTTCTTTCAACCGTTTTTTCGTTTTTCAAATTTGATTACCATGAAAAAGCCTTTTCTTTTTACGAGATAATATATAGCCTATGTCCATCCTGAAATTCTATTCTAACTATTGCTGACAGATTTTTTTTAAATCGGATTAGTAGTTTCGAAGATTACCCCCTACATATAAACATACAAACTTTGGAGTTCCATTTGTGATTGTGATCTTTCCATTGTGATTCATTTGTGAAGGATTGGGGAAGGAATAGAGAAATGGGCTCTTTCTCTATTCCTCATTCACAGAAACACAAAACACACACATGCTGATAATTCACGGTGGACTACTTCTGCCAGATGGTTTTCCCAAGTGACTGCGAAATGTGCTATGTGCTCTGCCACTATTAGAATTTAATTATAAATAATTGTTACCACTAGCATTAAATAATAGCTGGAATATCTAACGTTATGTCGTCCATACTATAGATATACTCGTATAATATAGTAATTCTTTGGGTCGGCGCACATTGGAGGACGGCACGGCAGTGTTTAAATTTTTACATAGAATTTTGAACCTTTTAATATAATTCAAATTTCATTTTGTTATGCTATTGCGGAATGCCGCCGCATGCCGATTGTTATTTTAATATGTTTAACACTTAAGATACAAATTTCTATGAATGCGCCTGCAGTCTTTACTGTTATACTAATCTGACCCATTTCATTCGTCTCTCTTTGCAGTTTCACGTGTAACTCTGAAGTTGTTGTATCAATTATTATTATTGTTATGAATCAGAATATGTGGTTCTCCCTTTACAAGTGTTATAGATTACAAGGGAGCCTAGCTTAAAATTCTTGTAGCCTGTGACGGCACTCTATGATCTGTCAAATTACTCGAACTGTATTCGTATTATCATATGTATTCTATACATGATTATAATAAATCGTAAACGAGCCGTGTACATTAATTATTAAAAAAAAAATACACGTTTTAGGTAGGTACTTATGTTATCTAGGTCAAAAAAATAGTTTTTAGAGTTTTTGTCTGTTTGTCTATATGTTTGTCTGTGCGTTTGTACACGCTAATCTCAGAAACGGCCTAACCGATTTCACCGATGTATTGTAGCAAGCTTCCCGTAACATTTAGTGTTTGTTTCATTCCAATCGGTTTACAAACAAAAAAGATACGCGCTATATATCGAATACCACGCGTACGAAGTTGCGGGCTCAGCTAGTTATATAATATGTATTAATAGTAGGTGATTGTTAAATGAAAATAATGTTTTCTTTCAGGGTTACGACTTTGGTATCGCCCAGTGTCCGGAGCTAGAGTCTCACGGTGGCACAACTTTCTGTGCGTTGGCAACCCTAAGTCTCACGCAGCAACTCGACAAGCTCTCGGAGCAGCAGGTCGATGGGTTGAAACGTTGGCTTGTGTTTCGACAGGTGGATGGGTTCCAAGGTAGGCCCAACAAGCCGGTGGACACTTGCTACAGTTTTTGGGTTGGTGCTTCCTTGAAAATATTGGATACGTTACATCTAACAAACTACGGCAGCAACAGACGTTACATATATGAAACTCAAGATTGTGTCATTGGTGGTTTCTCCAAGTGGCCGGACACATTTACGGACCCTATGCACACCTATTTGGGTTTAGCCGGTTTAAGTCTGATTGGCGAGAAGGGGTTGTTGCAAATAGAACCAACTTTAAATATAACCAAGCGGGCGTATGACCACATGAAAAGGTTACACCAGCTGTGACAGACATAGTTCATTGTCAATTTTGTAAATGATTTGTGAAACATCTTGCCTTTCTTAATTTTTTTGCTCTTTAAATTTTAATGAAAAAAAAAATGTATTTTGTTGTATATATTTTACAAATGTGAAGAAAGTTAAATATGATGCAACTTATCTATACTTATAGAATCCTTTGTCCTCGCTATAAACGCACAACCAAAACTTCCAAGTCTAGAAAGCTGAAACGTGGAACATAGGTTTATTTTACATAGTAATCATCCGCGCAAAGCCGGGGGCGAGTTGCTAGTTTTATATAATAATGCGTTGGCTTTGTCTGTTCTCTACAAAACTAAGATAGGTTCTATTGACTTGTCACATACGAATTTAAGGTTATGAACACGCATTTATTGATAGGTAGGTTACACCTCGAAAATGTTATCCTTTATCCTTTTTTTAATATATAATAGATTTATAAACTTTTAATTTATTATAGTATTTTTTTAACTAAAGCCATTGTTGATTAGTACTTAATACATCGAACTAGTGGTTCAATTTTAAATAAGATGTGTCAGAACATTTTTGTATTTTCGTGAGTAAAGATGGCGCTGATTTATTTTAGATATCCAGTGAAATTTTCATATTGTACGCCGTACAGAATAACGTATTTGTGAAACAAAAATCTGCTTTGTGAAAAGGTATACTTTTGAGATATTGACAAAAAAACCTTTTCCTGAAAAATTTTACATGAAGGTTTTTTTTAATAATTTTATTTGAAACTTAGGATTGTTATACTTAAACTTATTGGTCTTTTAAAGATGAAAATTTATAGAGTAAATTTTGTACATAATTAAAATATTTAGCTAGCTTCTGCACATAGAGTATGAGTTCATAGTTCGACAAATAGTGCTCAAGTTCGACATATAGTTTTTTTACACAATAGATAAGGCAGTGAACTTATTCACTAAGGTCAAAAAGGCAAGATTTTGGTCAAGATTTTGGCTTGACAACGACGATTATTACGAATTTCTTGTAAATTCTATGTATTATAGTGTCACATAATATTAATTGATATTAACGTGTAGATACATTATAAAACTGAACTGTACAGTAAGGTTAATTGCGCGACCGATTAATCTTCACACTACTCCGTCACACTGGTGTGATGGTCAGGAATTACTAACCTTCACACCACTCAAATACTAGTGTGAAGGTAAGGAAACTGATTGCTAACGTTCACACCAGTGTGTCGCAGATAGATAGAAAAACACTTTCCTAACCTTAAAACCTTTTTGATGTAGTTGAAATTGTTTATGGGCAATTAAGTATAAACAATTTTGACTTTTTATTCAAGTGACGGTATTTTACGCTAAGTGATATATATATATATATATATATATATATATATATATATATATATATATATATATATATATATATATATATATATTTGTTTTTATTGAATCATATTGAAATTCCTAATTTGGTAAGTGATTTGAAAACATTGTTGACCAAATAAAATAGGTAAGTGTAATAACAGAGTGGTGTAATCTTTCATAAAGGATTTTTGGCAACCCTTAACTTTAAGTTGCTTTTTGTGTGAATTATTTACATAATTATTATTTTGTGAGTTTCTGTTGATTTAATAGTAATTATTTTTTCATTGTTACTGGCCTTTAAATAATAGATATTTATTGGCCTTAAGGCCTCAGAATACAGCACAATTTAAGGTTGTGCCCACAAAGACAACATGAAATTATTTTTAAGAATACATTTTCTCGAAACCAGCACACGAATTGTATGTAAAATTTTTGTTCGATGGAAACAAAAAAATCGCAAAGGGAATCTATTTAATAAAAGGCCCAATTTAATAATAATACTAAATAATAATGTGATGATATAGTGCTTTTATAAAATTTCTTTTTATATTACTTTTTAGTTATAAAAAAAAAGAAAAAGAAAACTACCAAATCAGGAGTAATTCTTAAATTCAACTTTGGTAACTCTATACAGTACATAATATTATGTGCGAATGCTCAGGATGCTGTATCATCCTGATTGATGCGGTGTAATTCTAGATAAAGTCTACAAATAAAAGTGATTTTTTTGTTTGTTTGAAAGCTAATAAAATGTAGTAATGATGGGAGCTATTTAAATAATTTTGTCAATTAACAAAAAAAAAGGAAAAAAATTAGAAAAGTTCTTGTTTTACTTTGTAAAAATGTATAATTTTAATTTTATTGAGTTTATTTGTAATTTATCGGTATTGTGTACCTACTGCTTGCAATCATAATTGCTCTTATTTGAACGCGATAGAAAACATATAAAAAATTCTGTATATGGGTTTCGAAGTACCTAATTAAAAAAGAGATTTATTATTAGATTTTTTAAATCGATATAATTAGGTATAGTTTGATTCCACCTCGTTAGTAGACTTTGTCCAGAATATAACTAAGTATAAAAGAAAAAAAGTTTCGTCGAAAATTATAACTTTTTTTCAGTATTTTCAGTACAACTATATCAATGATTTTTTAACGTAGAAATGAAATGAAAAGTGAACCTTCCAGTACAATAACTAATTATATCAAGAATCGTGCCATACAAATTAATTTTACAGAGAGACATTGATTAGTTAGGCATTTATAAATCGCACAATTAAATTTTGCTAAGATATTTTTTAATGTGTAGTCTTAGGCGGGTTTTTCACTGCGAGCGACAAATTAAGCGAGTTTTAAAGTCACAAGTGGAATTATATTTTGGGGGTTCTGTTTTCAATTTAAACATCACAATCACAACCTTAGCCCGATGTAGATATAGTGACAAATGTTTCTGTCTTTTTTTGCAAAGAAAAGTTTGTAGATTTGTATCCCAAATCAGCAGCGATTTGGGAAACCCAGTTTTTTATTTGTTCTCCAAAACTAGACTAATTACGTGAACATTATGATCTGAAAGAAATAGATAAAAAACAATCATTTTTTTTATCATACTTGTTAACATTTTCATTTAATTGTAAAAGAAAGGGATTGAATATAGCGGCGCTTTCCAGGTGTATTGTTAGCACGTGAATTGGTTTGTTTATTGCAGGGGTCGCCAAATGGCGGATCGCGTTCCGTATCCGGACCGCTGCCATTTTGTGCGGACCGCGAGAACACAGCAATTTCGATTTCGACTTTCTGATGAACATCTCTAGGATTTAATGTCAATAGCTTGCACCAATTTTACTCCAAAGTTCAGACAGAGAGTCCGCTACAAAAAATGACATTTTTCTCATTGATATGTAAAAAAATGCCTTTGTTATTTCCGTAATTACATGCATTTGTTTCATAATTTTTTTTTCTCTATAAAATCTGCGGACCGCGATGGTCATTTCATTTCTTAAAGTGGACCCCGCGCGAAACTATTCGGTGACCACTGATTTATTGTGTATAATTTTCATTATTTAATGTACTTTTTGTGCAATTTTAAATTACATCTCTACGTTGTCGTTTTATATTATAATGGACAATTTAGAGAAAACGCTTTAAAGATGTAAGTATTATGTATTATTTTGTCACTGACTAACTGATTACGAAGGCACAGCCTAAGTTTAGAAAGAGAATCAATTAATATTAGAGAGTAAAATGATTAATATGTATTGTGCACGACATAGCAAAAAAACCTAGCTGGTAAAATTTAGCATAGACACAGTACAATTTTTTTTTCTGACCTTACCAACATGTGCGAATATAGACAGCAACATATTGTAAGCGAGAGGCAAATAGAAGCGCCGTCTTTTTCAATCCCTTCCTTTAATTCACTGAGTTATAATCCTTACTGCTTTTTAAAGGTTTAGGTCTCACTGAATTGAACCAACATATTTTTAAATAAATGTGCACATATTATTTATTACATTAGCTTATTTGATATATCGCTGGAGTATCTTTCATCCCATTTGGTTTTTTATAAAAATAAAAGTAAAGGTATATCTTTATTGGGTTTTAACTGTACACTTTGACATGACCCACTCAGAAACTGTCAAATGGGAAATCAACCTATAGTATAGGTACGCATTATCTGAGTCGTGTTAAATCTTTTTTGTCTGTCTATCTCTCTCGCACAAACAGGTTTTATGGAGTAGTATAGTGATGTAAGATAGATGCAAAGTTTATTACTTGATCATTCGGATGATAATGCGTATACTATACTAAGAATTCGACTGACCTCCGCTTGAATATTCAATAGATATGAATTGATTATTTAATGTTTATACCGCACAATAGGTGATACCAATTGTGTGTGCAAGATGACGGTAGCATTTAGACTTTGAAGTCGCATATCAAAGATGAATGCATGATATTTAAATAGTACTTACCTAGTGCCATACTACTTAATTTAAGACAAAACTATGGGGATATTTCTCGTAAATATAAAAATAAAATAAAATAATCTAGTGATTTTAACTTTTTTCAGTTAGTGGATACATCTGGACCCTACTTTTTTCGCTATTGATTATCATCCTCGTGTTGTTTCTCTTTGTGAAATTTCAATTTCAGTGATTTTGTGTCTGTCTTATGACATTACTTCAAGAGGATAAAAATTTCGGCGTAATTGCATTGTTTTTAAAATAAAAAAACTAGTATTATTTGTTTTATCACTTTTCGTAAGCGCCATGAACATTATTAAATAATCTAATAGGTTTTCCACAGACCAGTTAAACAGCATACTATCTAGACTAGACATACCTACCTTAATTTTGAAAATAATTGAAAGTAATGGATTCGATATTTATAAAAGAAACGGCGGAGGGTAAAGAGCCGCGAGATATTTTCCCATTATTATTAGGGTAACACAAACACTAACAATCTTAAAGATAACGGAAACGCAGTGTTTACTGACGGTCATGCTCTTAACTTAAAAGATAGCCAACATTTTCGGTTCTCAGCATATTTTTAAACAGTCAACATTACCAATGTTTCAGTTTTTTATCATGCTACTATAATGTTAAAATAGTTAACCACTGCATTAAACGAACCGCCAGAATGCATATGTCAACGGAAACGTATGTAATTCGTCATTGCATAACTAAAATCTGTCAATCCCTAAAACAGATCTTACAAAATGTGTTAGACTTATTGTACTTGTTTACTAACGTGTTTTATTTATTTTATTCACAGAAAACACTAGTTTATATTTCTTAGTATTACCTCGAGGTTGCATACAATTCCTAGGAACATAACATTATTTAACACATTTCTTAATTATGTTCAGAATTGCATATAATTTTTTAGGAATTGCATATAATTTTTTAGGAATTGTGTACAATTCCTAGGTTTCATACACATCCGGTAACCCACACACCACTTTGATAAAAAAAAAACTGCAGCAATCAATGTCATTTTTCATTTGTTTGTGTGTTTCAATTCAAATTTATTCAAAGATAATGTTTGTGGGCTTGTGGTATCCCCAGGTGATTGGGCAAAAGTTCGTACATGCAAACTGTTAACCATAGAGAAAATTTTGTGTTTAAATGTAATAGCTACGTTAATTTTACCCAAACTCCGCAATTGATTTATTTAGGTTTTATTCTCCAAAAAATACGAGTATGCTACCCTTTCTGTACTAACTTGGAAAATGCGAATTTTATCCTCATTTTAACGAAGTCTTAAGTAAATTATATTAATCTCAGCTTATTAATCCATAAACCATATCTATAGAACACATGTAATTCTGTAAACCGGAGAATGCACATAATATGTCTGTAAGCATAAAAACATTTTAAAAAGTTCCCCAGGTTTTCACTGACGTCTGAAAAGTTTCCGAAAAATTGCTGCTTCTCGTAATCATGCCCCTAATTTCTGCGACTTTTATATTTATGAAATACAATACCATAGCGTACGAAGCTTGTGAAGGCTACCTCGCATTAAGAAAAATGTTATCTAGAAATTGCATTTCGAAACATAAAATTTATGACACTCATAGGTTTAAAATATTTCGATTTCGAATAATGTTAGACGGTTTTTCAGTATTTTTCTTTTTATATTAAAAATTAATATTAACGAAATCAATTACGTGAATGTGCATTATGTCTTGATGTTACATTTATTTAAATATTGTTACGCACAATCTGATGGTGCAAATATGTTTGTGAAAATCAATTTGTTCCTTTAATGAATATATAATTTATGCATATGTAAAAAATAAAAATTTGATAATGTGAGTTCTGTTTCATTCAAATCTTTACAGTTAACTAGCGGACCCAGCAGATGTTCTGTAGAGCTTTGCTCGGCTACAAACTGCTTTTGGCGAAGAAGCACCATGCGAGACGCGAATTTATAGCGGATTTACAGAATTCGAACGCGGTCGTGTCAATCTCAGTGACGAATGTCGTGATTGTCGCCCGTTCACCGTTGTGACCAACAAAAATATCGATGCTGTGCGCCGTACGATCGAAACAGACAGACCTACAATGAGATTCGGGCAATAATAAATACACTTTTTGCTAGGAATCAGATACAAGATCGCAAAGAGATTTTTTTTAATTTAGAAGACGTACCAAAGATCCTAAGTTTGGGGGGCAAGGCTTTATAAAATGCCACTGTAATAAAAATTGTGTAAAGGTAAAAAAGGTCAAAGGTATTGTTCAACTCAAAATGCCGTAATGTCTCTCACCTTGTCAAAATAGAGTTTTTTTTGTTATTTATTGTCATAGTACAAAAATGACAATAAATTTAATTACTTATTCAGATTATTTGTCAATCCATTCTGACAATATTGAAACGAAAATATTGATAAGAAATTGTTTTTATTATACCTAACCTATCAGACTAACACATTTCTATACCTAATTTAGGTATGACTGGTCAAACCCCGATTTCATCAAATTGAATTTCGGCGTTTGACTTATTGACGTACTAGTATATAAATTACTAGCAGGACCGGGCCAAGCAATGGCGGCGAAATGGCACCAGCGCATTGGCCCTAAAATCTCAATTTAGGGCCAGCCAGCTACCGGCAGTCGTCGTACCTCGTCCGCGCAAGATTGTGGTTGAGAGAAGTTTTATACTAATCTCTTATATATAAAAATGAATCCCTATTTCTCCTGGTCACGGCATCACGCGTGAACGGGTAGACCGATTTTAATTCGGTTTTCACTTATGGAAAGAGGGATAAACGGGGAATGTTTTAGGGTATATAAAAATTGCACGCGAAGCCGGGGGCGGGTCGCTAGTTTGTTATAAAAATGCCTAGTTGCGTAGTAACAGGCTGCAGAAACGAAGAAATGCAGAACGAACTATGATACGAAGGTTAAAAAGGCATTGGAATATCGTATCACCGGTAAGTAATCTTATTACATTTTAAATAATTAATTTTAACACATTTCATTCTAAAGTCAAAGTTCATAATGGCGGCCATGTGCCGCGCGCGAATGAAAATAAACGTAATCTTGTATTGACGTCATTCTTTTATTTGTTTTTTTTTCTTTTATTAGAAATTTGGTGTAGGCGTCAGTAGGTATATTTTTTAATTTGGGTAAAATGTTTTATAGTTAATGTAACTGTGGCCTTAATATAAACGCTCGGTTCAAAGAAAATTATTAATTTGACTTTAATTGCTTTTAAAAAAAATGTGTTCCTTGAAACGGTGCGGGCGTTGTAGTAAGACGTAATTTCTGATGCTAAAAATGTATACACATTTCCTTTTTAAAATAAAGAGAAATTTAAAACACCAATCTACTAGATACCTACTTACTTCGTCAAGGGTTTTTATAGTAGACGCATTAACAACTGAGTCGTCAGGTAATAAATCATTTTTATTAGTCTATCTCGCTCGCACTTACAGGTCTTATAGAGTGGTATAGTGATGTGCAGAGGCGCATGTCGATATTATGTAATTTTTCGCTAAGTGACAATAAAAGTTTGTAACATGTTAGACTAATTTGTTTTTTTATAATTACAAACACAAATCAGACTATTATCTTTATCTTGAAAGATGTTTGTTTAGACGTAATCTAAAGAAGCAGTGTAGATCGTATTGTGGCCCTGAAAAGCAATCGATGCAATCTGCATTCCGTTGGACATTCTTATCACCATTGCCGTTTACTCGACGAATCAGTTGATAATGCGTCTACTATAGTCAACTATAGTTACTAATATGACAGTCCAAGAATTATAGTAGTCTATGGCTGAATTACACTTGAAAAGCCTACAATGCTTTCCGTGCCCAATTGATGTTGAAATTGCTCAAACAAAAAGGCACTGACGACCTTTATGCCATCTAAATCAAACGAAGCATCCGTGTATTAGCAACATCCTGTGTATTAGAATAATCTTAAATATAATGTAATATTATGTTCAAATTTGTATTTTGTTTGGGAGATAAAAAAAGGTTAATTGCGGGAAACATTTAATTGTATGTTAATAGTAATTTAGAGAAAAAAAAAATTTGAATAAAAAAAACACCTAAAAAAGGCAAGCTTGAAAAGTGGCTCACTTTTTCAACTTAAATCGATAAACAACTCATCTCTCCTGTCCAAGATTACACAACTTCAGTAGTAACTAAAACCACTAGCTGATTAACGACCACCAGAGCATCTTTCATAAAGTCGCTCTTCTAAGTCATTTTCTCATTACTTGGGCCAATATTGTGCCAATTAAGGGGAGCCTTTGACGCTCGATCCTGATAGCGAAAGTATTTGACCGGATCTGACACAGAGCTCTAAGCTTAATAGCTTTCCCAGCTACTCTCGAATGGGTTAGCTGAGGTTACGTGCGAACGTGTCGCCGAGTTACTTCTTGATTGGACATTGACGGAGTTTTTTCTCATTACTTGCATAAGGAACCGCTGCACACGGTCTGGATGCGTATTATAGCCATCCATTTTATCAGCGGCAGTGGGGTAGCTTGCCTTAGATGGGCCCAGTATCAAATTTTGTCGAGTAGCCTTTCTACCTGACTTTGGCGAAGTTCAAATGAAAGGTAAAGATTTCTAATCAAAAAAGGTCCAAATTTTTAGACAGAACGCTAAACTCTTACGTTATAGTATACGCATTATCATCTGAGTTGTCAGGTAATAAATGATTTCTATCTGTCTATCTCACTCGCACTTACATGTCATAAGTGGTATAGTCATGTGCGTAAGACAGGTGAATTCCGTTGCACTTTCCTATCGCCATTGACGTTTGTTTTTCGACGACTCAGCTGATAATGCGTCTATTTTAATCTCTAAACTATTCTAGGGGATAAAATTTTGGAACATTCAGCCCGATGTACCTGTTTCGCCGCAATGTGAGTTTCTAAAAGCGAGCTGTAAGTAAATGTACCTATTTGCAGCAGTGCAGCAGCAAATAGCAACGCACCTGTAACTCACGGTTTTGCGTGTGTCCTTAGTGACCCTTTTTAAAATAATAAAAATGAGTTATTATGCGTCATTAGGCTCAGAATTCCAGAATTTCTAATTGCTATTATACAAGAAACAAATTGTAGCCAACAACAGCGCATTAACCCAATTCGCTCACTCTAGTAATTAACATAGTTATGTAGCTCTAATTCATACCATATACATGTTTAATTTATACATATTCGCAGTGGATCTTATTTTAATTCTATTGTACTCGCTGCAGAGATTATCATAGAGAACAAACAACGGATGGGTCGGGGCTCGAACGCCTAGGGACGGAAACCGACCCTAATAGTTTCATTACGCATTCAGAATTCCCCAGCCGAAATTTTCTTACTTCCATTAATTAAACAAGAAAACAGATCGCTAGATAAAGGACTATAAATCTAAATGATGAATAGGTGTGCTCACTCCGTGGATCAGAATTGTAAATTGCTTATTTGTGTGTATTTGCGGCCGTCGACGAAATCTCCCACCAGATAAGGCGCTTCGGTTGACGTTTTGTTTAAATTACGACACGCCGTCCTTTGTTGGATTTGTGATCGGTTTATATCGAAGCTTCGACTGATTAATTGGGGTGTTTGGATTGTTATAAGGACATAAAGAGTCCGATGCCAGATTTGTATCTGTTAATCAGTGGCGGCTGCTAGCTCAGCGAACTTTCTGACTTAAACTTACAGCTATCACGAACATCTTCTACAGCAAAAGGTTCTAACTCTTTTTAAATTAAAGTTAGACTTCAAAATGGCTTAGCAGCTCATTTTATTTACAATTTGTCTTGAAAAAGATTATTGCAACTTAACTTGTAACTAGTAATAAATAATTTCAGTAAACATCAAGAAAATAAAGAAAAAATTGTACATTAAAATTTTTTTGTGCGTGACACGAAAGATGACGAAAGACAAATACATTTCGTTAATGATCGACTGAATTCGATATATTTGGAGAGGCAAGTAAATTCATAAACTAAAACTATTATACACATAGGGATACATACAATACATAGGGATACAAGCAATACCAGGGGTAATACAAGTAAGC
The DNA here is from genome assembly GCA_910589475.2 of Bembecia ichneumoniformis. Taxonomy (NCBI): domain Eukaryota; kingdom Metazoa; phylum Arthropoda; class Insecta; order Lepidoptera; family Sesiidae; genus Bembecia; species Bembecia ichneumoniformis. Next base: position 10,676,185 of record OU342533.1, on the reverse strand, counting down.
TGTCGACTCTTATTTTTTGGCTTAAAAATTAGAAAAAAATCTAATTTTGATGTGAAACATCTATCTATAGGCGCGGGTGAAACTGATTGATAGCGTGGCGACGTAGTCCGTGGCGACGCGTCACCACGCAATACGATGGTATTTTTTTTTAAATTTCTTATTTATTTACACACCAGCAGCTTAACATAACTATAATTTCATCATTAACTTTAAAGTACTATTAAATTGTGCCCTCGCTCCCACGTCGGGAACATTTTTTATAACAAATAAAAAAAAGCTTTTTTTTTTCAGTTTTTTGCCAGAATTTTGGAAAATACGCGTCTAATCGACATTAAGTACACTAATCGAATTGGTTTCTTATAAAATTTCACGTAACGATAGGCTCTTGCGAAAATTCCTAATTTTTTCTAATATTGCAAAATAAGCCTTGAACGTAAAAAAAGACAAAATATTCAAAATTACATAAATCAGCCATTTTACATTGAAAATAAATGAAACTCCTGGAAAATATAGATGTTGGGGTTAAGATTCACACCAAAGTCGGACTCCAGAAAACAACTTACTACAAAAGAACTTTGACATTTTTTCTGGTTCTGGCTTAGAAATGAGGCTATATGATATTGTACAAATATTTATTTTTATTTTTTACTTATATTGTATAATTAGTTTTCTTTTATATTAGTTTTATGTTTGCATTGGATCTTTTTTGATTACCTACAATCTTTTTTGATATTAGACAAACCGAATAAAGAAAGAAAGAAAGAAAGAAAGGAAAAAAAACAAAAGCGACCTATTGCAAAATTTTTAAGTTGAAAACGCGATCGTGTATAACTTCAGTCCAGGGTATATCGACATGGGACAAAAAGTAATCGAAAGTAACAACACTTCGTTCAGATTTTTAAATTTACAAAGGACCTTGTTATTAATAAAAACCGATGTATTTCTTTCACAAATTCATTAAAAGCGAACAATATTTTAACAACCAAGGCCTAATTACAGCATGCACGTTTTGAATTTTCCAACAATCGTAACAAATTTATAGAAGTATTTAATTCGGAATTTGGTCGCTGCATTTCTCAACTAATACCTGTATTTTGGCTTCAGATAGAGAGTTTAGAACCCGCTCAGTGCGCTATAGCTCAGTACAGACTCACTGAGGTATTAGTGAGGTAAGTGCACTATCTCGTCCGCACACTTGTGCTGCCGACGTTTACGTTCTTGTGTGAGGAAATAGGATTCGTTTTAAGAACGTTGGGACTACAGGATTCACGTTAACTTTACTATTTACGCGAGTTAATATTGTGTGTTTAAAATAAATGAAAATAAATCATGTTAAATAAATCTTAAAATTTAAAATTTAATAAATGTTTAATAAATGTTAATATTGTAGATATGTTTAAAATAATCTTATGTTGAAATTAAATGAATAAATATTAAAATGACTTGCATTAGTATAATTAAAAACAAACAACAGAGTTTATATAATTTCTTTTTAAATTAAAAGCATTGAAATCGTGTGCTTTTTATTTATTTTTATTTATTCAAAATCCACATCTCCTAAAGGTTCAATTTACAGATCAAATATTTTCTTAACATACAAAAAATTATACGATTTTACATTTGTACAATATAGACACAAAAATAAGGTTATTCCAAACAATGGAAACAATTTGAGAAAAATGATGATCTAAGCGATGGTAGCCACTTACCACCAAATTAACCATCAACCTGCTTTAATTAATGTATAATTTTATTCCAGAATGGAAAATTCTGTAACACTGGATGTGGTGGTTTGAAGAAAAAATGAGAGTCTACAAATGCTTTTCACCTCTCATTCACACCCCTTTCTAATATGCGTGAATAAAGTTAAATGCAAGAAACAGGCGTATTTATTTGAATTTAAGATGTGAACAGTAATTAATATTCTCGCATTATCTTGACGAGGGCGTTGGATGAGTGGTTAGGGTGCTTGCCTTAACGTTCTGTTCTAGGGCTCCCGGGTTCGATTCCCGGCAGGGTCAACGTTGGAAAATGATCTTTTCAAATTTGGGTGTGGTCTGGATCTGGAAAGTAGTGGCAGGGCACACTGTGTTTCGTAGTCTTTTGGGCAGCTCGTCTGGCGGCAGTACTCACTCCCTTACAGAAGATCACCGTGAAATAACAGCACGTGTGCTGTTGTGTTTCGGTGAGTGAAGTAAGGGATGCCAGAGACCACTTCCTTACCCCACCTAATACACCCCCCCAACCTTATTCTTTATCATAAGTCGACAGTGCATTTGTAGCACCTATGGCATTGCTTGTTTTAATAGACGACGGTAGCCATGTACCATCAGTTTGATCGTCAGCTTGGGGGCGAGTCGCTAGTAATATTATAAATTCGAAAGTTTGTATGTTTGCATGTTTGGATGTTTGTTATTCAATCACGAAAAAACGGCTGAACAGATTTGAATGAAATTCGTCTCATAGATAGTTATTTATTACCTGGATTAACATATTGGATACTATTATCTTGGATGTCAGATTCCTGTAGGATTTTTAAAAAACGAACAACTGCGCGTAAGAAGTTGCGGACACAGTTAGAAATCTATATAAGAGGCTTCTCAACAGAGGACTTAATTGTATTTTTTCGCAGACAACTTCACCTTAAGGGCTTCACTGAGGCAAATGACATTTACTATAGAACTCGCTGGCGGCGGAGACAATTCAACGGACCTAGAAATGGTGTTTTTTTGTTTTTACCATTAGGACAATACACAAAATAAAAAAATTTATTAATACAATTTTTTAATCTGATATTAACTTATTAATAGGTACAGGATTCATATGCGTGCAATAAGCCGTTTTCGAGAGAATTTTCAATAAAAGTCAAATTCTTCTTGTGTTCTAACTTTTTTTGTGGAGTTTCTATTACTTTAACGAAAATTCTAATTAATACAATTGGTTCTTCACATGTTTAAGTATAATATATATTTTTTTCAAAGCAATTGTCTTGTCCATTTCTTGTAACATTTTCATTAAACAATGTATATTTTTAGTATTTAGGGTTTGTCTCCCCCTTAAGCTGCATAATCATTTAAATATATTTTGACAGCTGATCCAGCAAGGCTTGCTTGTGAAAATGATTCTACGCAGTAGTTTTTGGTTAGTACCCTCTCGAACATGGCAAGTAAAAGGGAGCATTTTAGGTAATTTTATTTTTTACTATCGAAAAGGTAAACATGTTGTTCAAGCAAGAAAAATCTATATCCTATGTGTATAGAGAAGATGTGTCGAGAGAATGATAGTGACAAAACTGGTTTTCAAAATTTCGATCTGGCAATTTTGATACTGAGGATGTACCACGTTCTTGAAGACTTATTTAATTTATGATGAAATAAAGGCTTTAGTTATTGCTAATAACTCGTGAAATCGCTGAGAGATTAAATTTCACATGAAACTCCTAGGTTTAATCTAAGCTGCAAAAATGTGCTAAAAATTTTACTAAGCTGCAATCTCGTGAACGACTGGACCAATTTGGCTATTTAAAAAAAAATCCTTGAAAACCCAGATTGGTGCTTATGAAGAGAAAAATTGGAAAACTTTCCCTGCGAAACCGGAGACGGGTCGCTAGTAATTAGATAAAGAATATGTTTTTTTTTCCTCTAAAAATCTGCTAAAAAGTAATTGCTCCTACAGACCCATTTAAAATTCAAACATAGTCTAAAAGTATAAGTTGACGAGTCCTCGAACGAGTTACTTGGAATAGGTGTGTTTCTAACGTAGACGTAGGAATAATTTGATGCTTAGTCATGTGGTACATCGTTGTGAGGACTATACGCGCATGTTAACAGGGGGTATGTTAATTCTCTAAGTTCGCTCAACTCGATGGCTCAAGGCGGAATTCGCTGTCGCTGGTTGTAATTAGGAACGTTAGGCTAATCGCTCCTACGTCGGCAAGTTAATTGTGAATTATTTACTGTAGACTAGCGCCTCTTTGAGCGACTTCTTCTCTTACATATAATCGCACTTTTTCCTTTGTTTAATACAACTCTGTTTTAAATTGTCAAAGAGAAATAATTAAGCGTAAAACTTGTCAAGTTTATATATACGTACTAATGACATAAGGAAAGGGAGAGAGTGAGCCGATTCTGGAAGTTTGTTTATATGTGAAGGGTAATTCTCAGGAATCCTTGTATCTATTTGAAGAAATATTTTGGTATTTCAATGGTAGGTCACGTACTGGGATAGGGATAGATGCTTGATGGCTCAAAACGCGAAAAAACGATGGATGAGGGCAGCGACTAGACGTGCGCGGTGATGGTATCTCGGCTATTTTTTATTACGATGTTGAAGATATATGTTTATTAGGGAATCAATTGGATAGTCGGCTTCCCTGAATCATTAAAAAGGTCTTGTTAATATGCAGTCCATTCCTCCTCAGAGGAAAACTTAGTACTGTGCTCATTCGGTATATTTAAAAGATAAAGGTGCACATACAGATAGGTACTAGTTATTGCCCGATATATTTTAATAGTAAGTACATAGGTACGTAGGATATATTTTAATAGTAAGTAATTTAAATAATATAGGCATTTATATTATATTACTTAAAGCCTATGCAATATATTATTTTAATAAAAAAACTACTTACATTTATTTATAAGTATATAACACACATTTTATTAATTAAATATATAAGAAAATATATAAACTACATTACTTTGAAGATTTATGAAAATTTTGGTGAGCTCATTGGTCGATTTGAAAGCGAAAGCGAAGACATCCTCAAAATATTAGTAGGATTAGAAAATTTTAGACCTCAGGTTTAGCCACTCATAGCTAGTCAGTGAACGTCAGTCAGCTTAGTATAGACATCGACATCTGCTGTTGACTTTATAAAGTCGAGTTGAAACGTTTATGATGGAATCACAAATGCATTTTTCGTGTCCTGAAAAAGTGCCGCTCGAGATAGTACACTCGCTCCCTCGGGCTTTAGGTGAGGCTTAACACTGGTGTGAAACACGACCCTTAAGTTCAACAAGTAATTTAATCTAAAATATTTAAAACTAGAGAATTGCTGGGTTCATAATAAGCTGAGAAATTGTACGAGAATTATTGACTTGAGAAAAGAAAACGAATATTTTAAAGGCCTTTAAAGGTTATTTTGAACTTTTAAATATTGTTAAGTTAGAACATTATTTTATACTTGCCATTTTTCTTAGGCATTAGAACATTAAATTCAATCATTATTGCTCATATGTTTATGTCAGTGGTCGATTTTAAACAAAACCAGAAGCGTTTGTTTCTGGTTTTTTGTTTTTTTTTTGGATGAAAGGTGTATGCGAAATTTCATAATGATTTTTTGGATAGTTAAGGCGTGAAACCTTTCAAACAATCAAACAAAACTCACTATATAATATTGAGTAAAATTTTTGACATTTTATATCTGTTTATCTGTGCGCCCTAGTAGGCGTTGTCATTTTGTCAATAGCTTGAGCACGGTATAGTGTATAGTATAGTTTAGTGTATAGTATGTATGCAATATTAAGACACATAATACTGAGTGTGTTGTTTTTTTTAAAAAAACTGTAGAAACTAGCCACCTAACGGTAGCATTACATCAGAACCAGAATAAAGTACCGAGCCCTAACAATAGGTATGTCATCATCTCAGTCGTAGGACGTCCGCTGCTGGACAAAGGACTGGACTAATTTTTTTAATGTTAAGGTCGGCAGACAGGCTGACGGTCCACTTGATGGTAGATGGCTACCGTCGCCTATAACACAAGCAACGCCAAAGCTGCTGCAAGTGCGCTGCCGACTGCAGTAGGATTAAGGATTAGGAGGGGGATAGGAAAATGGGCTCTGGCATCCCTTACTCCCTCACCGAAACACAACAGCACACGTGCTGGTCTTCTGTAAGGGGGTGGTTACTGCCGCCAGACGGGTTGCCCAAATGACTGCGAAAACGCAGTGTGCCCTGCCACTACTTTCCAAATCCAGACCAGAGCTAAATTTGACCCTAACTATTCATCCAACGGGCTCGTCAATTTTCCAAAAGGACTGGTCAGAAGCAGCCTGGATCCACTGTCGACCCACTGCCTTTATCAGGTCGTCTGTCCACTTTGTGGATGGACGTCCTACGCTGCCCTTGCCGATCCGTGGCTTCCACTCAAGAACCTTCCGGCCCCAGCGGACGTCGGCTCTCCGTACTATGTGTCCTGCCCACTGCCATTTTACTAATCCGCCGGGTTATGTCGGTAACTACGAATCTCCTCATTCCTGATTCGATCTCTCAGTGTAACTCCGAGCACAGCCTTCTTCATAGCTTAACGTTGAGAGCTTTCTTACGAGGCCCATAGTAGAGACCACGTTTCAGCGCCATATGACATCACTGGCAACACACATTGGTCGAAAACTTTTGTTTTGAGACACTGGGCAATTTTATCGTATGTCTCGGAGCTTCCCGAACACTGCCCATCCGAGCTGGATTCAACGATTGAAATCCTTCTCGAAGTTAGGAGATGGATCCAGGCAATGTATCTAATATAAATAATTACTATTATTGTTTGCGAACTTGCGGAAACTAGCATAGATAGTTCGTCTATTTGATTTTTTTTAGTATTTTCAACGACGAGTGTGGTAATATTTCGGCTCTATTTCCTTTACGGCCGTGTATCTCGTTGTTACACTTACAGTGTCAGTGTTTTTTTTCCAATTCTCCAAAATCGATTTTGTGTCTACCTGTCTGTTGACGGAAAGGGTTGTGATTATCAGCAACGAGCGTTCAGATGCTACTTCGTGGTAAACATATTTACTTTTCTGTTGCCTATCAATATTTGTAGGAATGTGCTCGATATACCTACGTATTGTTTTATTATACGTAAGTACTTTGTGGTTTTATATATTTTAGAATATAGTATATAATAGCTGAACCCAGCCTCACTGCGACGTGCGCGTGGGGCGCACGGGGTACTGGACACTTATAATATTTTTTATTTTTATTTTCCAAAATAAAATTATCCCAAGTAACTCCTTATGAATTAAGCTATCTGCCAGTGAAAGTCCCGTCAGAATCGGTAGAGCGTTTTCAGAGAAAACCCGGAAGAAACACACAGACAGACAGTTAACAATTTTGAAAATTCGTTTTTTTATAAGTACCGTATATTCTTTGATATACATTTAGAAAAAAAAAAAACCAGTAATAAACAGACTATTAAATTTTATTTATTAATTGAAATCATTGTCATAGGTGATTTAAATAGAAATTTGTTAAGTCCGCTTTACACGAGGTCTTTTAATATCGACAAGTTGAATATAAATCATTCAATGACAAGACACTACTGATACTCTTACTGATACTATAGTATACATTGTACAATTCAATGACATGTGATTTAATGATTAATCTTTTTTTATGTTAAGATCGGCAGACATGCTAACGGTCCACTTGATGGTAGGTCGCCTATAACAGTATGCAACAGGTGCTGCAAGTGCGCTACTGGCTACAGTAGGATAAGGGATTATGAGGGGATAGGGAAATCAGCCTTGGGATCCCTTATTCCCTCACCGAAACACAACAGCACACGTGTAGTTATTTCACGGTGGTCTTCTGTAAGGGGGTGGTTACTGCCGCCAGACGGGTCGCCCAAATGACTGCGAAACACATTGTGCCCTGCGACTACTTTCCAGATCCAGACCTGAGCCAACTTTGAAATTGACCCTGCCGGGAATCGAACCCGGGAACCCTAGAACAGAGCGTTAAGGCAAGCAGTGCTCTGACTCGACAAGGCCAACGACAAGGGGTCCTGGTTTCGATTACCGACAAGGCCAACTTTGGTAATGAACTTTTCAAAGAAGGTTCTAATCTGGATGTTTTACTAGCGGCGTCTGGCGGCAGTAACCACAGTGAAAGAAGACCACAGTGAAAGAATATCATGTGTGCTGTTGTGTTTCCACGAGTGAGTAAAGGATGGCAGAGCCTATCTCCCTATCTCTTCCTAATCCTACTAAAACCAGCATAGCATTTGCAGCAGCTGTGGTTGTGCCAATCGGCGGTGGTAGCCTCCTGCCATCAAGTGGATGGTTAGCCTGTTTGATGACTTTTAAATAAAAAAAATAATTATATTTTATGATAAATCTTGTGTAAACACGCCTTAAATCACACCCATTGAAGCAAAGAAGGTCAGACTATGTTGTCTCCCCTTAGACTAGAGTATTAAGTACTTACAGCGAGAGTCAGGGAAATCTTCGAGCGTAAACTTAATGAGAGTTGCCATTTCCTTGGCGTGTTTACCTAAATAAAAAGAAAAGTAGTAAGGAAATATGTACTTAGGAGGCAAACGACTCGACGCTCTACAAAAGTTGGGGATCTGGGAACACATTGAAGTGCCTTTAAACAAAAGTTGCGTTTTATCACTGTCTTAAATGTCCATTTTTCAGGACGGACTCGCAAATGGACAAAGAAATGCGAAACCGTGATGAGTCTCAAGTGTTTTTTGTCTCACTTTACTCGAAAGTGTTTCAGTCTGGACGTGGACGGTTATGTGAAACAATTCACATAATAATGTGACCGCAAGCAGTTGACGTTGAGATTTTTTTTGCTCTTTTCATTTCACGGCTTTAATTAAATTTAAAGGACCTTCGACTTTTTCTTAAGTTTCATTTTAATATTAATATTTCACTTAATAAATAATTTTAACTATTTAATACTCGTATGGTACAAAATGGAATACTCTGATATTATAATTTTAATTTTAATTAATTATTTATTTATTGCACATGAAATAATTAGAAAAATATTTACAATGTCTGTCGATTCAATGTTGCTCCTTAGTAAGATTAATTTTAAATGTCAAAGGATTAGTGCTAGAAACAGGACTCTATTTAGTGTTCCATTTGTGAAGTCTAAATACATGGCCAATAACTTCATATCACGTGCTTGTAATTCATATAATGGTAAATTTTCCCATATTGATTTATTTAATCTGAAGCGTGCACAGTATCGGACAGCTATTCTGGAAAGTCTATGTAATGCTTAATTTCTAAGTTTGTTTTGAACTTCATTTTTATTAAATTAAAGGTTGACTTTGTAATATTGTTATGTACTAAATAATTGTGGAAACTTTATTGGTATTTGTGGCATTTTTGTCATTTTAGTTATAAGTATTATAGTCTGTATGTTTCCCTTAAAAATAAATAAATAAATAAATAAATAAATAAATAAAACTGGAAAGCAGTTTGTCTATGGGATCGAGTTAATGATGTCAAACTAATGTTATCAAAATAAACTGAACTGAACTGAATTGAAAAATAAATGTAACCTAAATTAAAAACCTAAACCTAAATTTCATTAATTAATTTAAAGAAAGCAGATAATATTCAGATTTTAAACAATAATGTTTAAAAATTTCTTACCTTAAAAGACAACTTTCTTACTTAGAAAGTCGCGCTGTAGCATCGATAAGTTGTAAGCGACCTCAATAAATTTCGAGCAGCAACTTATTGGTATTAACAACAGTAAGAATGAGGTCTACGGATGGACGAGAGGCCCAACTATATCTTAAAGTGGGGTTAATGGGAGCAAACCGGAACAAACGATGCCCATTCGTCTTTGTTTGGCTGGCGAACTATTCATTCCATTGCGGTACGAACGGAAAATTGTATCATTCGAGCCATCAACTATCATGTTGAGGATGGATCCAGATCTATATTTAGACGTACTTGACTGATAACATACAAAATCTGACTCCTAAATATGATGAATATTTGGCGTGCCTTTTGCTAAATTTGACATCCTAACATGTAGCTAACCTAATGTTGTCATAATTTGGTTTACATGATTTTCCTTCAATATCTTTTCCAAAGTAAGAGTGAAGCAAGGAGCAGTCCATTGATTATAGGTAGCTACTATCATCTAAGGACACAAACAACACTAGAAGTATGCAATTGAGTTTTGCCGATCCTGCAATAATTTATACTGCGAGAAGAGTTGAAGAGCACTTCAACTGCGACTTTGTTTCGCAGATCGCGTATCAACTTGAGAAAATTTCTAGCTATCTTAAAATTCTTTGTACGTCTAGATGCAGAAATGCTGATATCAGGCTTCTGGTTGAGAATGCATTTTCTGGGAAATTTTCAGAGTACTTCTATATTCCTGGAAGTGCCTTTTATAGACTCTATGGCTAAGTAATCATGTACTCTCTGAAGCGTACTTAAGGTACAATTTAGAGATTACATATTATTTTATTGCAAAAAGAAAATTCAAGTACAGAAAATGTGGAGCAATCAAGTGGCAGTGCTGATATTCGTTTTATCGTTTTTTTAAACGTCAGGCTATGTCAATGTTGTTTGGTCTTGCCCAGATTACTTTGTGGTAAGCTGATTCACAGTAAATTTGTCTACGCATCACACTCTTTCTGACATATGATGCAACATAGTTTTATATAATTTGCTCAGAGAATCTGTATGGCACTAGCAATATGTGTCATTACAAGTTGGAAATCTTCTGTTTTGAGAAGGTGTTGGTCACTATTTTCTATACAAAATCCACTCTTCACCAATATATACTTTTATTTCCGTCACATTTCCTTTGTTTTCTTCAATGAAAGAATACAAATTGAACATTTTTCCTTTATTTCTTTCATTGCACAGGTATATAAAGTATATAATTATGTATTGTGCCTTGGGAACACTGAGCATTAGATACCATTTAAAACATAACCTTAATTATAACATTTATTATTTGAAACTGACTTGGAAAAAAAAAGAACAGGCGGTAAATGGAATTATCTAGTGAAATTTTTTTACGACTTTTGTCAAGACAAGAGTGCATTGATCAACTTATTTCGATTAAAAACTTAAATCGCTTGTATAATGAGTTTGATCGTAATGGGCGTTCCCTCCAGGATGTGCCTAAAGAAGGTGGTCCAAAATCAGTCGATGTGCCAGACCGACATGTGACATACCGCGAGATAGAGGTATCTCTGGGCATTAGTATGACTGGTATCAAAAAGATATTTCATGAACATTTTTCCTTAAAAAAAGATTTGTTCTCGTTGGATTCCGCATAATTTGACAAACGCTTAAAAGTAAGCTTGCCTCGTTTGGTGCAAGGAAACGATGAAAAAATACAATCGAGGTGCATTAAAATCTGCGTATAACATCTACATAGATGATGAATCGTGGATTTATGCATATGAGCCTGAAACAAAACAGCAATCGACTGAATGCGTTGTCCAAAACGAGCAAAAATCAACAAAGTTGTTCGTGGAAAAAGCACATCGAAGCAAATGATTGCCTGTTTCTTCGGAATTGTCGGTCATATGGCGACAGTGCTATTGGAGAATCGTAGGACCGTCAATTCTGAATGGTACACGACCGTTTGTTTGCCAGAAGTCTTCAGAAAAATCCGGAAAAATTCGAAACTGAGGCGAATCTTTCTTCATCAAGACAATGCGGCCTTTTTATCGGCCAAAACATCGAGTTGACATGTCATCCTCCGTACAGCCCTGACTTGGCACCTAATGATTTCTTTTTGTTCCCAAACATCAAAAATAAAATCCCATGGAAAAAGTGCTTTGAGACCAATTTAATTCATCAATATTTGTTTTTTCATTAGAACGCTCAATACGTAAGTAAAATAAGTCGATGTCCGTTTCCGTCTGTTTCTTCGTTAACTTTTTCGAAACCACCCAACCGATTTTAATAGGCTTTTCACTAATGGGAAGAGCGATAAACGAGAAAGGTTGGTGTACCTATATAATATGCTGAAATAAATTGCATCCTTGCCAAATCGGGGGCGCGTTGCTATGACAGACCGAAAAATGCATGACGCCCTACGCTTATAAGCCATCTCCCGAAAACTTTAAATTAGTTTCTAACTTGAAAACGCCTCAAAGTCAATTTTAGTTGTCAGAATTGGGATGATTTTTATTTAAAATGTAAATGTCTAGCGAGCTGTCTGGTATCTGTAGAACAACAATAAGCATTGTAAAGTATGACCGGAAGTTGGGATGTTGACGAATGCCTTGTTAACCGTTCCGTCCGTTACTAATTGTTGTTTTAGAAAGTTCACTTGTTCTTTATGTTAGGGTGTCTGTAGTATTCTATGGAATGGTACTATAACAAACATCTTTTTAGTCTATATTCTACGAAATGAACACAAGAGACCGGATACAATTGAGCTGCCGACTCTGTAAAGAACGAAGTAAGGTAACGATAAAAAAACGGGACAAGTGCAAGTTGAACTCGCGTGAAGAGGGTTCCGTACGATGTTACCTATCCGCACAATATTGAGTGATTTACCATGTTATTTTAATATCATGGACTTCTTACAGGTTTTCCTATAATCTATAAGTAGCAAACTAATTACTGTATTTTTTCAAAATTTAGGTTCGGTAGTTTCGGAGATAAGGGGGGTGGAGGAATGGTCGGACAGACGGACACACGAGTGATCCTATAAGGGTTCCGTTTTTTTATTCGGACGTACAGAAACCTAAAAAGGCTATACTTCAAAAAAATTACAGTGATTTACCATTCTCCACTGAAAGGGTAGGGCACACTGTGCTTTACGGTCATAAAAAATCTTGTACCAATCGTTTGCTTGCATTAATAATTGTCGTACAAAAATCACCAAGAAATGGTATATGAAGTGAAATGATCTATGGTCCCACAAAGACCATTGTTGTACATGTGCTCTTGTGTTATGGTGACTGAAAAAGCAGAGCCTATACCCCAGTCCTCGCCTTGTTTTTAAACTTTTTGTTTTTTTTTTTTTTTTTTTGTTTTTAACTATTTAACCTATTACTATTAATTCAATCATAGTATTTTTCACTGTTTGACTAGTTTTTAATTCCTCTAAATATGTCTAATTATACAACATTTTATCTTTTATCTTGATTTATCTTATCTTCAATGAGTTATCTTCTGTTTTTTGTGCACAATCCTTCAATTACGCCTATTAAACACAATTTTTTGCGTGATCGACTGCGCTCTCAGCACTTTTTGTAGACACTATATATATATATATATATATATATATATATATATATATATATATATATATATATATATATATATATATATATATATATATATATATATATATATATATATATATATATATATATATATATATTGCGTACTATTCTTTTAATCGCGGAAACGTTAAGCGCTTTCTTGACATAATATATATATATATATATATTGCGTACTATTCTTTTAATCGCGGAAACGTTAAGCGCTTTCTTGACATAATCCATCTTTTACCTTTATACCAGCTAAACGCTCCCCAGCATAGCACGGTTTGTTTTTTTTTTTTTTGCAAATCATATGCACAAATATTCCTTGTTTATCGCTCTTACCATTAGTGAAAATCGTGTCGAAATCTGTTGTATGTGAAGCGGGCAGCGATTTTATATTATAATAAGTAGATTATAATTATTTCTCCTACTGTTTCAATGGAAAAGCTAATTTGTGTTGTGTTGTGTTGTTGTGTCGTAATAAGTATTGTAATAATGATAAAGTATGTCCTGTTTATCATCAAATTTTGCTTTCAGCCGATAACAATTTCAGACTCGAATTGTACGCATGTCATTTAACTGCAAATTGTATTTAGAAATTCGATTGTCGGCGTAATGTTTGAATTATACGCGTGCTTGATTTAATAATTAGTTAAATTGCAAATTGTAATAATGTTAGCCAAGTATTAATTTACTGTGATGAAAGCTTGGCGATGGTGTCTGTTTATTTTTAACACGGAAAATACGCAATGGCATCACGAATACTAACATTTAAACATATAATAAAATCGTAACTTTAAATATTTTTTCAAGATAAGAATTTGTACACGTTGTACTTATTTACCGAGGTCAAAAAAATAGTTTTTAGAGTATCTGTCTGTTTGTCAGGTTGTCTGTTTGTCTGGGCATTTGTGCACGCTAATCTCAGAAACGCCTTAACCAATTTGAATGCGGTTTTCACATACGTATTGTAGCAAGCTTCCCGTAACATTTAATCATTCCAATCGGTTTACAAACAAAAAAGTTCCGCGCTATACCGAATACCACGCGTACGAAGTTGCGGGATTAACTAGTTTTTAATATTTTGTATAGTATGTAACCAGGCTGTCGCGCTCAGGCGGTCAGGTTCATTTAAGGGAATAGTATGTCCATCTGGAATCTGCACCCTTTTGAATAATGTTTTTTTTTTAAATAGATCAAATGGTTCCGAAGATTAAATATAAACAAAACTTAAAAATCCCTTATCACTAATAGTACTAAAGTCGGCGGCGCACTTGTATCACACGTAGCGTTGCTTGTGTTAATAGCCAATGGTAGTCAAAGTGGACCGTCAGCCTGTCTAACGACTTTTATATTTTAAAAAATCGAACTGTCGACTCGTTCACGTCACTTATATATTGTGTTTATTAATTGTATCAATAAAAATAGATATCAAAGAATGGGTAACTTTCGTTCGTCTACGATCTCCTTATTTCTGATTCGATAGTTCGTTGAGTTCTCTCCATAGTTCGTTGAGCGTAGTTGAGCTTTCTTACGAGGAGTATGTGAAGTTGGCCCCCCATTATCGTGATAAAAAAAAAATGACGTGAGTTCTAGTTGCCCCCCACATAGTTCTGGAGTTCTCTATACTTTATATCAATAGTTCTATTTATTTTCCAAGAAAAATTGATTATTGAACTTGATGGGGGGCCAACTTCACAAATCGAAAAGTTTGCGTAGTCATACCAACTACAGCATTCGTCGGATCGAAAAAAGTTATAAGGATAAATTGTAGAACTCTTTGGGGGGCAAACAGAACTCCGTGAAAAAACTTCAAATTTTGAAAAAAAAAATTTTTCTTTTTTTGAAAAATTTTTTTTTGTTCCCATAGGTATAAAACGCGAATTCGAGTTGCCTTTCATGCAGTTCTGATGTTATGCACACTTTTTATTAATAGTTCTGCTGATTTTTCACTCGAGATTTTTTTTTATTTAATGAGAAGTTAATTTTTACAAATCACAAACTTTGCGTCGTCGTACTAACCAAAGTATTGCTCCTATCAAAAAAAGTTATTAAGATAAATTGTAGAACTCTTCGGGGGGCAAACAGAACTCCGTGAAAAATTTTCAAATTTTGAAAAAAGAAAAAATATTCCTTGAAATTTTTTTTTATCCCATATAACGCGAATTAGATTTTCCTACGATGCAGTTCTGATTTTCTGCACACTTTTCATCAATAGTTCTGCTGATTTTTCACTCGAGAATTTTTTTTAAATTTAATGAGAATTTAATTTTACAAATCACAAACTTTGCGTAGTCGTACTGACCAAAGTATTGCTCCTATCAAAAAAAGTTATTAAGATAAATTGTAGAACTCTTCGGCGGGCAAACAGAACTCCGTGAAAAATTTTCAAATTTTGAAAAAAGAAAAAATATTCCTTGAAAATTTTTTTTTATCCCATATAACGCGAATTAGATTTTCCTACGATGCAGTTCTGATTTTCTGCACACTTTTCATCAATAGTTCTGCTGATTTTTCACTCGAGAATTTTTTTTTAAATTTAATGAGAATTTAATTTTACAAATCACAAACTTTGCGTAGTCGTACTGACCAAAGTATTGCTCCTACCAAAAAAAGTTATTAAGATAAATTGTAGAACTCTTCGGGGGGCAAACAGAACTCCGTGAAAAATTTTAAAATTTTGAAAAAAGAAAAAATATTCCTTGAAATTTTTTTTTATCCCATATAACGCGAATTAGATTTTCCTACGATGCAGTTCTGATTTTCTGCACACTTTTCATCAATAGTTCTGCTGATTTTTCACTCGAGAATTTTTTTTAAATTTAATGAGAATTTAATTTTACAAATCACAAACTTTGCGTAGTCGTACTGACCAAAGTATTGCTCCTATCAAAAAAAGTTATTAAGATAAATTGTAGAACTCTTCGGGGGGCAAACAGAACTCCGTGAAAAATTTTCAAATTTTGAAAAAAGAAAAAATATTCCTTGAAATTTTTTTTTATCCCATATAACGCGAATTAGATTTTCCTACGATGCAGTTCTGATTTTCTGCACACTTTTCATCAATAGTTCTGCTGATTTTTCACTCGAGAATTTTTTTTTTAATTTAATGAGAATTTAATTTTACAAATCACAAACTTTGCGTAGTCGTACTGACCAAAGTATTGCTCCTACCAAAAAAAGTTATTAAGATAAATTGTAGAACTCTTCGGGGGGCAAACAGAACTCCGTGAAAAATTTTAAAATTTTGAAAAAAGAAAAAATATTCCTTGAATTTTTTTTTATCCCATATAACGCGAATTAGATTTTCCTACGATGCAGCACACTTTTCATCAATAGTTCTGCTGATTTTTCACTCGAGATTTTTTTTTAAATTTAATGAGGTTAATTTTACAAATTACAAACTTTGCGTAGTCGTACTGACCAAAGTATTGCTCCTATCAAAAAAAGTTAGAAATTTTTTTTTATCACATATAACGCGAATTAGATTTTCCTACGATGAAGTTCTGATGTTCTGCTCACTTTTCATCAATAGTTCTGCTGATTTTTTTGATTGGAGCAATACTTTGGTTAGTACGACGACGCAAAGTTTGTGATTTGTAAAAATTAACCTCTCATTAAATTTAAAAAAAATTCTCGAGTGAAAAATCAGCAGAACTATTGATGAAAAGTGAGCAGAACATCAGAACTTCATCGTAGGAAAATCTAATTCGCGTTATATGTGATAAAAAAAAATTTCAAGGAATATTTTTTCTTTTTTCAAAATTTGAAAATTTTTCACGGAGTTCTGTTTGCCCCCCAAAGAGTTCTATAATTTATCTTAATAACTTTTTTTGGTTGGAACAATACTTTGGTTAGTACGACGACGCAAAGTTTGTGATTTGTAAAAATTAACCTCTCATTAAATTTAAAAAAAAATTTCGAGTGAAAAATCAGCAGAACTATTGATGAAAAGTGAGCAGAACATCAGAACTTCATCGTAGGAAAATCTAATTCGCGTTATATGTGATAAAAAAAAAATTCAAGGAATATTTTTTCTTTTTTCAAAATTTGAAAATTTTTCACGGAGTTCTGTTTGCCCCCCGAAGAGTTCTACAATTTATCTTAATAACTTTTTTTGATAGGAGCAATACTTTGGTCAGTACGACTACGCAAACTTTGTGATTTGTAAAATTAACCTCATTAAATTAAAAAAAAATCTCGAGTGAAAAATCAGCAGAACTATTGATGAAAAGTGTGCAGAAAATCAGAACTGCATCGTAGGAAAATCTAATTCGCGTTATATGGGATAAAAAAATTTTCAAGGAATATTTTTTCTTTTTTCAAAATTTGAAAATTTTTCACGGAGTTCTGTTTGCCCCCCAAAGAGTTCTATAATTTATCTTAATAACTTTTTTTGGTTGGAACAATACTTTGGTTAGTACGACGACGCAAAGTTTGTGATTTGTAAAAATTAACCTCTCATTAAATTTAAAAAAAATTTTCGAGTGAAAAATCAGCAGAACTATTGATGAAAAGTGAGCAGAACATCAGAACTTCATCGTAGGAAAATCTAATTCGCGTTATATGTGATAAAAAAAATTTCAAGGAATATTTTTTCTTTTTTCAAAATTTGAAAATTTTTCACGGAGTTCTGTTTGCCCCCCGAAGAGTTCTACAATTTATCTTAATAACTTTTTTTGATAGGAGCAATACTTTGGTCAGTACGACTACGCAAAGTTTGTGATTTGTAAAATTAAATTCTCATTAAATTTAAAAAAAATTCTCGAGTGAAAAATCAGCAGAACTATTGATGAAAAGTGTGCAGAAAATCAGAACTGCATCGTAGGAAAATCTAATTCGCGTTATATGGGATAAAAAAAAATGTCAAGGAATATTTTTCTTTTTTCAAAATTTTAAAATTTTTCACGGAGTTCTGTTTGCCCCCCGAAGAGTTCTACAATTTATCTTAATAACTTTTTTTGATAGGAGCAATACTTTGGTCAGTACGACTACGCAAAGTTTGTGATTTGTAAAATTAAATTCTCATTAAATTTAAAAAAAATTCTCGAGTGAAAAATCAGCAGAACTATTGATGAAAAGTGTGCAGAAAATCAGAACTGCATCGTAGGAAAATCTAATTCGCGTTATATGGGATAAAAAAAAATTTCAAGGAATATTTTTTCTTTTTTCAAAATTTTTAAATTTTCACGGAGTTCTGTTTGCCCCCCGAAGAGTTCTACAATTTATCTTAATAACTTTTTTTGATAGGAGCAATACTTTGGTCAGTACGACTACGCAAAGTTTGTGATTTGTAAAATTAAATTCTCATTAAATTTAAAAAAAATTCTCGAGTGAAAAATCAGCAGAACTATTGATGAAAAGTGTGCAGAAAATCAGAACTGCATCGTAGGAAAATCTAATTCGCGTTATATGGGATAAAAAAAAATTTCAAGGAATATTTTTTCTTTTTTCAAAATTTGAAAATTTTTGACGGAGTTCTGTTTGCCCCCCAAAGAGTTCTATAATTTATCTTAATAACTTTTTTTGATTGGAGCAATACTTTGGTTAGTACGACGACGCAAAGTTTGTGATTTGTAAAAATTAACTTCTCATTAAATAAAAAAAAATCTCGAGTGAAAAATCAGCAGAACTATTGATAAAAAGTGTTCATAACATCAGAACTGCATGAAAGGCAACTCGAATTCGCGTTTTATACATATGGGAACAAAAAAAAAATTTTTCAAAAAAAGAAAAAAAATTTTTTTTCAAAATTTGAAGTTTTTTCACGGAGTTCTGTTTGCCCCCCAAAGAGTTCTACAATTTATCCTTATAACTTTTTTCGATCCGACGAATGCTGTAGTTGGTATGACTACGCAAACTTTTCGATTTGTGAAGTTGGCCCCCCATCAAGTTCAATAATCATTTTTTCTTGGAAAATAAATAGAACTATTGATATAAAGTATAGAGAACTCCAGAACTATGTGGGGGGCAACTAGAACTCACGTCATTTTTTTTTTATCACGATAATGGGGGGACAACTTCACTTACTCTCTTACGAGGCCCATAGTAACAGACCACGTTTCAGCGCTATATGTCATCACTACACATTCGTCGAAAACTTTTGTTTTAAGACACTGAGGAATTTTGGACGAGTAGATATCTCGGAGCTTCTCGAACGCTGCCCATCCGAGCTGGATTCGACGATTGACCTCCTTCTCGAAGTTAGCTTCACCTAATTGGACTGTCTGTCCCGAGTAGATGTACCTACTCTACTCAAATTACTAGTTAATTATGTAATAAAATAAAATACAAAAATGTCTCACCTTTCAGACAAATCTACTTATAATGAATAGTTCGCATGACTGAAATTGCTTGATCAAAGGAAAATATAGTTATTATCATAATATTAGTCAGACATTAAACGCAGGTCTAACCGTAGTTCTGACAAAGATCTAATTAGGCTCTATTCACAGATGTTCGTGGTTACAATCATTGGGCCATAAATCAGTAGTCAGATAATGTTTACGTGGTGAATTGCGATAACGCTCGCCGACAGTGTACGTGACAATAGGCACTTTTCGAATATATAATTCGTATATTCAAAATTAGATAACGTTTACGGCACTAATAAAATGGGAGTGTTTTTGGATTTAGCTTCCCATAAAATTAAACTTCGCGTTAAGTCTTGTGTAAGTTAGACTTTGTGTCCTTATCTCACGAATCATCTTTGTTTGCACATTTTATTAGTCATGACAAAAATGGTATTGTTACGTGTGGGTTGAGTAAAAATGCCGTGTAAGGGGGTGAAAGGAGTCGATTTATTCCTACAGACTTTTTTCTCGATTTCTCGATTAAACTGTCGCAGATGTTTTCGCAGAAACTATCAACTGGTCGCTTCCGTATCGCGTACCGTAGCTCGAGCTACGGTACGCTGTCCCTCGAGCGCCCATGCCCGTTATTATATTCACGCAAAGACAGTTTTGATAGTCTTAGAAAGTTCTCGAAGTTTTAAACTAATAAATATCGGTTATTCTATCGGTTCTAGAATAGTGTTTAGGTTCTTGGAATATGAATCCTATGTCGTAAGTATACCTCAATTTATTTATGGGATCGAGAAATTACAAATGACGTTATTTTTTCTGCACGAATATTTTTTGGTTTAACGTTATTTTTGCCTCTGATCGACAATAGGTCAAATGAATTCAATTCGCGTTTTAGTGATAACATTAGATTAGTGTCTTAAGATTGAGTACTGTATCATATAGTCCTGTCTGTATATGTATTATAAAGAGGAAATACATATTTGATTTTTGTATTTTGGTATGTTTGTTTGTAATGGATAAATTAAAAAACTACTGAAACGATTCAGCATTTTGTATTATAAAAAAATAAAAAACTTTAATTTTTTCTTGGGAAAGTGACTCATTTATTAAATTTATCTTTTGTTTATGTAAATAAGAACTGAAGTAAATTATCTATACTGGAAACTAAGATTACGTAATAAAGATAGAGCGTTGCACTATGTGAGAGTGAAGCCACCGAAGTGAATACTATTCAAAAGCGAATACAAACTCGAGTCAGTGCAGTCCAGCTTCATAACGATTGCGCTCTCCTTACCTCTCACCGGACACCCCTGAAACACGTCGAAGACATGCCTCAGACGTGTGTACAATTTTTAAAAATGTTCCTTTTTTCCTCTTGGTACCAGAGATATAAAAAAGAAAATAGAATTTTGTTTCACAGGTAAACATTATTTAAAACAATGTATGTTTTCTATTTATTTCCCGAAAAATTAAAATAAAATAAAAAATTGCTGAAGACTTGGAACACAAACCGTCAACAAAATTGTCAAAATATTAAAATGTTAGAATATTAAAATATTAATATTATAAATGTAAAAGTAACTCTTTCCGTCTGTTTGTTACCTTTCACGCCTTAACTACTAACAGATTATCATAAAATTTTGCACATACGTTGTTAGGGATACAGAAAAGGACATAGGGTACCTTTCATCCAGAAAAAATACTGTTCCTACGCGATCAATTAAAAATATAAAAAAAATGTGACGGCCGGCGCGTGGCGGCATCACCGTCGTCACAGTAATGAAGATGTCGGGCGTTATATTACTCATATAATTTCTCAGGTGTTATATTTTTTATTTAATAACGCGGACGAAGTTGCGGGAAAAGTTAGTACAGAAATATATCATAAAGAAGAGGATTAATATTGGCAACTGCACGTGTTTATCTTCATATTATTTGTCGTCAACTGGTATCTTCCAAGGTACAACTTGTACGGTCCAAGGTAATCCTTTACTCTTAATCCTACAACGGTCGGCAGCGCACTTGCAGCTGTGGTGTTGCTTGTGTACGCCATCTATCATCAACTGGACCCTTAGCCTGTCTGGAGACTTTAATATAAATAATAATAATAATTAAAAACTGGCCTATTCGGCCTATGGTTCGTCCGGTATTGGAGGAATGGGTGAGGCGCCGACGAGGTGGCCTCACCATCCATATGGTGCAAATAATGACTGGACACGGGTGCTTCGGTCATTATTTGCACCGAATCAAACGAGAATAGTCGCCACCACTGCGGCGACCTTGACGACACGGCCGAGCACACACTCCAAGCGTGCTCGGCCTGGAGTTCCCAGCGCCGGGAGTTGAGGGCGGCGCTGGGAGGTGGAGAGGTCACACTGCTAATCATGCTAAGAGTCATGATTGAGAGTATGACCACCTGGAAAGCGGTTGCCTTCTTCTGCGGAGATGTCATGTCACAGAAGGAGGCAGCTGAGAGGGAGCGGTCTCGCTTCCCTAAGACGCAGGCGGTTGGGCAGGAGAAAGCGGGCATATCAAGCCCGTCTTTTAATGTCCTAGGAGACCTGCGCACATGGCTGGCTAGCTATGTGTGCCTGCACAAGGTTCCCCCCGTCTGGGGACTGCCCTGGTGCCTCCGGGCAATCCCCCTTTAGAGTTAGTCTAGCCAGCAATGGCTAAGCTGCCCTGGGGTGGATCGGAGTTGTTGCCTCGGCAGAGCCCGGTCCATCCCTCTCACAGGGCAAGGAGACACCGGGGAGTTTTAGTGGGTAGTGCCAGTGCCGCTATGACCTAGAGCATAGCGTGGAGCACTGGTGACCCCCACATACCCCTACCGCCTAGCCAGCGGTAGGAAATCTATAAATGGATTTCTCCTCGAAAAAAAGGTAGAACAGGTACATATGTATATGTGTATGTGCAGATTTCCCATTCCTAATTTGGTTTTGGTACATTTTTTTGGTTAAGTAGGTACTAACTTTTTTCCAACTACAAGTAACTAATTTAATTTAAAATTTAAGTAGTCAGGAGGTTAATCTTTAAATATTTTTTCAAATAATTAGTCATTCAGCTCTAAGGAGATGGTATAATATTAGGTAGGTACATTTCTGATAATCCGAAGTTAATGTAGCCATTCAGTTTAATATTCAAGGATAAGTTCAAATAGAAACTCTATTGAAATAGCATAAAATTGAATTAGAGCAATAAATCTACGAGTTTGAATCCAAATGTATGGTAGCAAGTTGGTTAAAGTTTGGAGAGAAGTTCAGAATAATTATAAATCTGTAGTTGGGACACCTAGATAACTCATTCTGGAATATTTAAGTTGGTCGGTTCTTCTTTGATTTCATATGTATTTTCTAATTTAATAAAAAATAATCCATATAAGACAGATCTTATATCTAAATTTAAATATGTATGTTGTATGTTTGTAATGAATAAACTCAAAAACTACTGGATCAATTTTAAAAATTCTTTCACCTATGGAAAGCTACAGTATCAGTGAGTAACATAGGCTAGTCACCGTCCCCCATATCCCCCTTTACCCCCTCCATACAAATGTATCTTTATAATGAATATACTCAAAGACTACTAGAACGATTTTAAAAATTCTTTCACCTATAGAAAGCTACAATATCAGCGAGTAACATAGGTTACTCACCTCCCCCCATCTCCGCCTCCTTAAACTCGCTCCATAAAAAAATTCCGTTTTCGATGAATAAACTCAAAAATTATAACACAGAAAATTATTGGACATTAAAAAAATAAATGTCCACCCATGCGAAGCCGGGACGGACCGCTAGTATGTTATAAAAATAAAGTCGCTTACCGTTGCTTTTTTTTTCGCTATTTCCTTCTAAACCACCCAACGGATTTGATACGGTTTACTTTACATTACACTAATGGAAAGAGTGATAAACAAGGAAGGTTTGTGTATTATTTGTAAAAAAAATTGCACCTACTCGAAGCCGGGGGCGTGTCGTTAGTAAACCAATAATAATAAGTGGTTTGTTGTTTATATAAAGTATAGGGAAGTATAATGTTAAAAATAACAAGGGTACAGTCTCAGATTAAGGAATAGTTACTGTCGTAACCAATGATATTATAATATATAAACCGACGTCGTAACAGATTGGTCACTCTCCTACTAAAGCTAAAATACCTAGGCTATATTAGCCTATAGACGGTGCAACAGCGGTGCAAGAAGAAACGTACTCTAGGACGCGCCGAGAATCGAGATTCCCGCGTACACAGCGCGATTACGTCATCGAGCGAAAACGTTAGGGTTGTACAAAATCTACAAAGAACATAAATTAAATAAAATGGCTTAGTCCAAGATTTTTAGATATTCGGTCTGCAAAAATCCTGCTAATTGATTTTTCGATTGGATTATGTTAGTGCCGCTAGCGCAATGAAAGTTGCCGACGAGTAAAGAAAATCTATTATCTAAAACTATTATCTAAAATCTATATCTAAAACTATTTATTTTACAAAAAAAAGGTTCATATAAATTTTTTTTGTAGAAAATTGTTATAAGTGTAGAGACTTCTTGGATTATTATTTTTATTTGTATTTTGACTACGACATCCAACAACTTCACAATAGTTAATCTTATATAAAAATATTTAGTATCACTGCGTTTTGAGCGGGAAACGTGCACGTGCGTGCACGGTCGGTCAACCTCAGTCTCGCGGTCGGCAACCTACTGTCGTTTGGCTCTTCGAAGAGTTACTTAGCGGTAGGTATTTAAAACCGGTCAGGGCGCGAGTGACGGGGGCCAGGGTACAGTTTAATTAGTATTTTCGATAAATCTCTATATATAAAAATGAATCCCCATATCCCTTGGTCACGGCATCACGCGTGAACGGGTAGACCGATTTTAATTCGGTTTTCACTAATGGAAAGAGGGATAAACGGGGAATGTTCATATATATAAAAATTGCACCACGGGCGAAGCCGGGGGCGGGTCGCTAGTAATAAATAAATCTATATACATACTGGGTGGTTAGGTTCTGTTCTCGGGAAGAATCAGTTTGGAAGCCCGCAGTGAACTGGTTATTAATGCCGCATTCGTATGTCTCGGACATTTTAGAAGAGCATGTGAAGCCATATGCTGAATTTAATGGCGAAGATTCCCATTAATGCACGATAGTTCGACTGTCCAGCGCGAATTCCAGATCTTAACCCCATGGAATACTTATGGGACGAGCTGTTCCAGAAAATTTACAGTAGCTAAAAACGGTTCTCGTGGAGGAGTGGCACAATATTTCACAAGGGATCATAAAAAAGCGATTTCAGTCAATGCGGAAGAAAATGATTTGTATCATCAGAGCCAGACAATACCCCTTACTATAATTAATGTTACTATATATAACTATATCTACTATAACAATATTTTTTCTCTAGATGAATATTATATCCTTTTCTATACCTCTGATGAGGTGAGCTTGATCGCTTGAGCAGTTAAGGCGTGAAAGCAATATCAACAAAGAAACTCACTTTTGCATTCGTAATATTAGTGTAAGGATTCGCACAGATTAACTTTTCTTAATCATTTTCACTTACGATTACGATGAATATTATGATTTTAGTTTCATTGTAACAATTTTTTTTCATATGAATCTTAAATTTATAATAAAATGATAGTTTTATTAATTTATTTTGTATTATGACAAGTCAGTCGTAGCTACCGTACCTCATATTTCAATTACTTACAAAGTTTATGTGGAGTTTAACGAGTAAATTAAAAGTGTTGTGTATATGTTACAGTAAAAAAATCGCTTAGTAAAACTTGAAAAACTAAATGAGATCAAAAGGAATTGTGTAAACTGGTGCTTACTGTCTATACACCTAAGGTTTCTTTTACAAAAACACTAATACAATATCTTGATTCTTACTACACAATATACTTACTTGGCAAAAATACAAATCTCAAAACTTCGTTTTCCTCCGCTCACAAGTTGTTTTTCCGTAACTAGGGGGTGAGGTAATGTTTACGATTTAAAAGGTTTTCGACATAAAATATTAATGTTGGCTACAATTTTTGAAGGTGTTAGATGTAAAGCTGCGAACACACTTTTAACTGATTACATCCATCTTAATTTTTTCAGGACGTCCACTGCTGGACATAGGCCCCAACCATAATTCCCACAATTTTCCAATAGAATCGGTCAGAAGCAGGTCAGAATGATGGATCCACCGTCGATCCGAGGCCCTTATTATCTGTCTGTCCACCTTGTGTGGACGTCCGAAACTGCGCTTGCCGTTTGGTGGCCTACGTTCGAGAACCTTCCGGTTACATTCATCACAATTTCATTACAATTTATGTCATTAAGATTCTAAGAGGCCAGTATTCAAATTCTAAAAAAAGGTTTTATTGTAACTCAATCCGAAATATTCTATTCCCAATCATTTCAGTGTGCCCCTTGTAGTTGGGACACCTAGATAACTCATTCTGGAATATTTAAGTTGGTCGGTTCTTCTTTGATTTCATATGTATCTTAACTAATTTAATAAAAAATAATCCATATAAGACAGATCTTATATCTAAATTTAAATCTATGCTAGATATCATCATATTAATATTGGCTTCTTATAATAACCGGCCGGCTTATTAGTCCAGTTACTTCCATCTTATTGGTCCAGATTATGCAGTTTATTGGTCAAAGGGCCTCTTATTTGAAATTTACATAATTCTTCGTACGTCCACTCGCCACACTTTCTTCTTTCGTAACCCTTATTATAATATTTTCAATTCAATAAGTATATGTACTTTACTAACATTATAAACTATTTAACATGTGCATATTGTACCTGTAATGACATATGTAAGACATTAAATACATATGGTAATTGGTGATGAACTTGGACCTTGACGAAAAGAGAGTTCAAGGAACTTGAGATTTGTCAAAATCATATGGAAAAAATGTGCTTTATTTAAAGCCTTAAAGTCTTCTTGAGGCGACTCTCCAACTAGTGGAAGTTGGCGATTGTTGGTTATAAAATGACATTTATTGTAAGAAAATGGAAAAGTTGAAATTTACTTTACAATCAAAAGGAACAGCAGACGGAAAGTCTAACTATATACCATAACCTCAATTGTCACACCAGATGACAAAGTTTTCCTGATTCCTGAGGAATAACAAGCAGCATCACTTCACAAACATATCTGCACTTCTAAAACTTATGTCAAAGTGAGAAATACCTAAGAAAAGACATCAAACTAGGAATGTATGGATAAAAATGACTGAGGATATATTGCAAACATATTTTGATACTAATTTCTCCAATTGCAAGCGAACTTCCAATTGGGCTTCGCCTGGAGTTGAAATTTCAAAAATCCTTTCTTAGCGGACGCTTACGTTATAAAATAAGCCTATTTTCCAATAGTCAATCAGGGCAAACGATTTCATAAGCTTCAAATGATAAAAAATGTATACGACTTAATAAATAAGATAATTGCATACATCCACATTTGTCTACATTAAATTATTTCAATAAGACTACACGCCATGCAACGCTCTTTGAAATAATTAATTATTTGATTAGGTTGCACCAGTCTGTACTCATCATTATTCTCGGATGTACTTTTCTAAGGTGTGTTCTAGCTGTAAAGTGCAAGGCGATGGCGATACGAAAACATTAGCGGAATGTTAACTGCTACACTAAAACTCCCTTAAACTTTGTAATATTGACATGTGAAATTACTTTGAGCACCTCGTAAAATTGTTCAAGTTTTGGTGTTAATAAAACACTTTGTACGTACCTCAAAAGCACACTTCTAATGTTATTATGGTACTAGGTGTATATTATTTGCTAAACACTTTCTGTTTATTGCTTTACTTTGTATCTAACACTACTTGTATACCACTTCTTGGTTTATAACCTTTGAATGAGATAGGTAATAATTTTGACCTTAATTAAACTTTCACTTGGTTTCAAAATAATCCCTTGGAATAGTTCAATTTGCATAAATTGTTCAAATCCTTGATTAAATTAATTAAAGAATTAGATTTCACTCTTATTATTTTAGACGCCGCCAAGAATAAACTTAAACTAATGCTTAGTTACCGGCCAGCTCTGGAGGGCCACTTGCAACAGCTACGGTGTTAGCCGTGGCCGGCACAAGTGGTCCCCGGGCCAGGAAGTCCCTCGCTGGCTGTGTATTCTGGTCGCGTCTCGAAGGTAAGAAGTGGAGCGGCGGTCTTCTACTTTTTTCTCGGTGTCGAGGCAGCTGCGCATCGTGGTCATCACCAGCGAGCGCCGCGTTTGCTGCTGTGATAGGGTCTTCCTGGTCCAACAGGATGTGTCGAAGTCTTCTTCTGAAACGAGAAAGAGTATTGTTAGTATGGGGCGTATAAATGAGAGAACTAACCCCTAGCGGGTTGGGGTGGCGAGGAAGTTTGTCGTAGTATTTCAAGGCCAAGTACTTGATGCACTTGACAGGGAAGGTTTAGGTCGTGGTGGAGATCTACGTTGTGAATGTACCTTTTTTTTTTGGACGGGGAAATGACGTTTACGCACTATCCCTCGCCGACGGGGACAGTCGACGAGGGGGAGTGTGGGACTCGCCCGGTGAAGTGACTTATCACCGGGAATACCCACTAAAAACCCCCCGGATTCCACCATCAGCGGTGATGTGCGGGTCCGAGTTCACAGCGAGGCCTTATCC
Organism: Bembecia ichneumoniformis; assembly: GCA_910589475.2. Classification (NCBI taxonomy): domain Eukaryota; kingdom Metazoa; phylum Arthropoda; class Insecta; order Lepidoptera; family Sesiidae; genus Bembecia; species Bembecia ichneumoniformis. The sequence goes on along the minus strand of OU342533.1, from coordinate 10,648,215 downwards.
TCGGATTTCCACGCACCGCTATGTTCTCTTCGAACCCAGCTTAGGGCGATGGCTTCGCCTCACTTTAAATGTGGCGGCCCACTGGAGTGCCGTGAGCCGCCACTCATCCTTATTGGGTGCTTCAGGGTGTCAGACACGTCCCCTTCTGACGCCCTGAGGTTGTCACGTGACGTGCGCCGCGGCAACGCCGGGGCACGTCGGCCGTCCCTTCGACGCCTGAGTGGATCAGCCTGGGGTCTGCCTCGCGGGCCCGCTCATTGACCTCTTTTCCACTCAGGGCCGCTTCACAAAACGTCTTGACGGCATTCCAGCCGTCAAGACTCGCCCTGACAATCATCGCCCTGACGACAGCGGGTAAGGACAAGTCCTGTCCCACGACTGCCATCAGAGCCGTCCTCTGGGGCACCCACGGCTTTACGCAGGAATCGGTTTGGTTGAAAGCAGGAATCGGACCGGTTGGTTTGGAATCGACATGGTCCCGTAAAAGCAGAGGACCATGTCGTCTGGACCCTCTTTGTGTAGGGCATGTCATTGGTGAGTGTGAGGCTCTCCGGCAGTCCGAATTGGTATAGCTTGTATATCAACTCGGCACGTCAAACTTTGTCGATGGCCTTCGCCACATCGAAGAGACGGCACCGGTGCCTGTTTGATGAGGACTTTTCGTAATTCCTCTGAGAATGTGCTCAGTTAGTCAATGCACTTGGCACTTGGTTCGCTCGCCGCACGGTGGCTACATCTACCCCGAGGCGGGCTTCGCGAGGCCGACTGAGACAAAGGCTCTCGAACACTAGAAATAGACAGTCATGTATTGTTTAAAAAAGAAAACAGGCTTGTTTTAATTCAAGACTTTCGTGGATTAATTATTTTATAAGTGTACCAATCAATACCGAAATACATAATTCTAATAGTAAGTATAGATTTCCAAAAGGAAATTGAATTGCCTCGCGAGCCAAAACAGCAGCGTTCACATCGAACGCACAGCACACATCGAGACACCTTTGAGCACGGTTATATAATTTATATAATTTGATGCACTGATTATATAATTTGGTCTTCAGGCATTGCACCAGTGCTGACTGGAACAGATGATGTATAGCTTCCCGAATGCAGCCTAACTCAGCCGAATTCTAATGTTAACTTCTTTGTCAAAGCTGTTCCTGCCTAACTGGACTATTTGTTTCTGTAGTGCGTCTGAAATGTTTGAAATGGTAGGAACACATCATGCCCTTGTTTTGCAAGGGATCATTTCCTTGCTTTGCAGAATCACATCTTGTTTACCATAGCCGAGAGATATGACTCCAGTAACATGCGCCACCTCATTCAGTGCTGGGTAATAGATGATATAGGACATGTTTGCCATAACAGGTATATCAAAAGGTATGAAAGTGCGAGTATATATTAATTATAAAATACGGTGTCAACATGATATGTAGTGACAATAAATTACACAGCAATTTACATGATTTCTGATGGACGAGATTTATATGTTCCACTTTTAAACGCTGAAAGCGACGACATTATGCTTGTTGTTTGCGAGCCGAGGCTCACGCGAGCAAACATTGTTACCGGCATCCAATTAGTTCGTCAGCTAAATTGTAAATCCGCGACTACAACGCCGAGGTACATATAAGGTGCATGGGCACGTGTACATTCGATTGTAGTCCTTATCGCGTAACGCTTAGAGTTGACTGTTTCACTAGTACCTTGTGAAATTGATACGCTCTCGAATAATTTTTAATTTCATGTGGGTAGAATTCTCGGTGGAATTTTGTAGGACTTATTGTAAATGGGTGTGCTTGTTATGCGTGTTTTATTATTCAGGAAAAAATATTTTATGATAATTATATAACATTCATTTTCATGTCAATAAATAAATAATAATATTAATAAGGAATATTAAAGCATAAATTAGAATGATGGAAGTATATTATATGATAGTTTATGTAATGAAACTTTTTTACAGGCTTAATATTGATCAGGAGCGTAATATATGTATACATGAATCCAAATGGATTTATATGACACGAATTATTTCATCAGCCAGCCACGAGGTGATCTTGTGAATGAAAAAATATGTAAAGTTTATTTATAAAGAATCTTCATCGGAATATTTGAACGATAGAGCGCGTCTACCGATCGCAATGACATCGTGCGGTTGGGTGATTGCGAAGAATTCGAATGTTTGTTGATTAAACAGTAGTTTTTTTTTTTTATGTTAAGATCGGCAGACAGGCTGACGTTTCACTTGATGGTAGGTGGCTACCGTCGCCTATAACACAAGCAACGCCAAAACTGCTACAAGTGCGCTGCCGACTACAGTAGGATTAAGGATAAGGGATTAGGAGGGGATAAGGAAATGGGCTCTGGCATCCCTTACTCACTCACCGAAACACAACAGCACACGTGCTGTTATTTCACGGTGGTCTTCTGTAAGGGGGTGGTTACTGCCGCCAGACGGGCCGCCCAAATGACTGCGAAACGCAGTGTGCCCTGCCACTACTTTATAGATTTATATTACCTCGGAACGTGCCCCGGCTGGGGCCTGGACAAGATATTAATAGTATGCTTTTGTATGAACCAATTCATACTTCAACGGGCTGTGTCCGTGCCACGGCCGTGCCACAGCCATTGAGAAAAACACAGCGAGCGCACGGCCCGGGTGGCCCGGTGCCGTGGCGACACGGTGTAATATGAATCATCCTTTAATTTGCTGCGAATGAACTCAAGTACGCGGCTAGTATAAACGGGCCACCTAACGTCCCGCTGCTTTATTAATAGAAAGAATCCGTTTTCATTAATAGAAAGAGTGATAAAACTAGGAAGTTTTGTGTATATAAATTGTAGAAAAAATCGTTAGGATAGGTCGGGTGTTTGTTGGTTTGTTCGCGCTAATCAGAAATGGCTTAACCGATCTGAATGCGGTTTTCAGTGATGATAAAAATTCAGATAAAAATTCTAAAGACTATTTTTTTGACATGGGTAACATAAACAAGTACAACATTAAAATTGTTTTTTTGAAAAAAATATTTAATGTATACATACACGGCTCGTTTACGATTTTATTATATGTAATAGATAATAGATAATAAATGTGAAACTAACACTGTCTATTACCTTTTCACGCTCATAAACCGATCAACATGAAATTTTACATACCTACACATTGTGATGGACACAGAAAAGGACAAAGGGTACCTATGTCATCCAGAACAAAAGTAATGTTCCCTAGGGGACATTACTTTTGTTATATATATAAAATAAAAATCCAACAACTCTCAATATTTTGTCAGGCGTTATATTTTTAATTTTTCAACGCGGACGACGGCACCAGCTATATAGATGAGTGTAAAATATCTTTACGAAATTTTATATTATTTCAATTAGCCAGCGTATTTTATACGTGATACAATCTATATCTATGTAATGACACCACAAGAGTAACACCATGTCTTAAAACCTTGTCGTACATTTAAAAAAAGGAAAGTTTATATTTAAGATTTTTTTTTTTAGTTTTTATTACTACGTGATACAGTAAACTTCCTGCCACCTGAAATGTATTTCATTGTAAGTGTATATCAATCGAAATCAACCTTCCTACCCTAATTCATTGAGATTATGAATCTCATTACAAAATATTGTAATGAACACTATAAAAAGATACAGAATTATTTTCACAATCTTTCGAGCGTACTTTCAGAAAAACATTGATTTCCTCCCAGCTAACAGACAATTTAATGTCAATTTCACACAAATTTATGGAAAATAACAGCTGTGCATGGCGCAAATGACAAACGCAAGTTCCGCCGCGAATGCCACCTAATGAAAGTAATTCGAATTGGAATTTACCAATTGCAATTTTTCCTATCTTTCAGCTGTTCCTTTGGATTTTTCCTGTTTTATTTTATGTATATATAGTACAGATATGTATAGTGTCAACGAGCTAATCAGATAAGTGTATTATAAACAAATTTTTTGCACAACACTATTTTTTAGATGAACACTTAACAAGACTTTATAATAAATTTAATGACGAATATGTTCTCATTTTTTTTGTAAATTCTTTTGTTATACGTACCTAATTTTCAATAACCTTAGTAGAATTAAGTACAAGGGTTTAGGAAGAGATAGGTAAGTAGGTTCGGCCATCTCTTACACACTCACCGAAACCCGAAACAGAATAGCACACATGTTGTTATTTTACGGCGGTCTTCTGAAAAGTGATGTTTACATACTAGCATAATATCCTATTGGAATTTTGTCCCTTCATTTTTGCACCGATTCTTATTGGCGCCTCGACTAGCACTTTTTTAAATCTAAAATTTGCATTTAATTACTTAGTTGTGATAAGATACACTATAATTTTGCTTACGTTTTTATTTTGATTATTACACCAAATCACAGCCCAATGAGGCATTACTATCGCTTTTTTGGATAATGTTCCACAACATGCTAATAGAAACTGTTCCTTTGTTGCGCTCAGCGCAATTGCGCGGCACGAATATTATTACTGCCGTCTCTGGTAGCGGGCGGCGCGGCGAATTCTTGCTCTATGAGTACAACCGATTCATCTTTTTGTAGGGTGGTAGCACAGAATACATAATTGCGATTACTAACACCAGACTTGCTGCAAGTATGTCCTGACACTACTAAAACACACAGACGATCCCTGAGTAAGAGCAAACATCTTAACTACTCGTCCAATGGGCTCTACGAAATAAGGAATTACCTACCTACATATTATAGTGTTAATTATTGTATTTAAATATACATTGTAATAGTGTCAAAACCTAAATCATTTTCTTCATTGCTGAATATCGTGGCCGCTTTGAAATGCCTTGGTGACATCAGTAACCAGCTGTTTCCGTTCTTACTCTCCTCAGTTTTGCTCATAACAGTCGTAACTATGAGGCCTGTAAGGGCACAACCTGATCTGTCCATTGGCTAGGAAACCAGCCAAGAGACCTCTTGCTATCCACTCTTCCAACTACTACCAGCTTCTCCAGGTTATCCTTTTCACTGTGAACTATGTGCCCGAAGTAATTAATTACTCACTGGTAGCAGGTGGTGGATTGTCTTAGTCCAATCTGGCCGATATGGAATGCCGTCCATGGAATGCGCAACATGTGTTTCGGGAACCACCTCTCAAGGGCATCTAACTTCTTGCTCTCCAGAGATCGGATCGTTAAAGAAAGAGACCAATGGGCTCACTAATATGTGCAATTATACTATTATAAGTAAACCTATACATGCATTAAAATTTTTAATAAGATACAAGTAAAGATCTAATGTAATTATATTAATAAATAAAATTGAAGTGTCTATTTGTAATGTCAAAATAACTGCTTTTTACTAGAAAAAAAATTAAAAATTTTTTTTTTTAATTTTTGCCTCGTCAGTCGTCTGTTTAGAGTAAGATCCCAAGCATGCCAGACATAACTTATTTTCTAAAGGACAAAATGTGGGGTATCGAGGGTTGCGTTCTTATGTACTTTGAACGTAGGTATGCGTATCTGCTAAGTTGGTTAGACGGCCAATTTAGAGCTATCGGACGAGAAAGGTAAGTAAAAATAGGACAAACTTCATTTATTTTCCAAAGGCTGATTTTTATATATGATTTGTAGAATGTTATTACAAAATAATATTCAGCACTTCCAGACACTTCCGGTGGTTGAGACCCTTTTCATTCTGCAACGTATTACATTTGAGTATTGTTATGGTCTTCTTAGGGCCAAAGGATTGCGATTTCCCCTGTGTACATCAGTACCTAACATCTTAAATTTAGTAGACAAAGTTGGCAGAAACTATTGGCATTGCATAGTAATGTTTGTGTCCTATATAAACATACATATTTACGAGCATCGACAACCTTAATACGGTGTGATCGTTGGTTGTTTAATTTAGAACCGATAGCGATGTCACAGAATACACCAATATCGCGATATTGCGCAGTTTACAACTCTTTTTTTATATTGATCCTCATATTGCTCGCGCTGGCTAAATTGAAGTTTCAGAATAGATTCCTTTTTCAAACCGATTTTAGATAAATGTTGTGACTTTTGCGATTTGGTGCATCTGCTGTGTTGAGAGTCTCAGCACTGTGGTCCAGATACACAGCACTGTGGTCCAGATACATGTTCAGAGGAGGATAGGCTTTTTTGTTCCTAATATTCGCTAAAAACTGAATTAGAAATGTTTGGACATTGAGAGTTTTTAATAACCCTACAAATATAAAATTTTTGAAGTGAAACGTCTTTGCACGCGATGAGAGTAAAATTTCATAGTCGAATTTTGTGTAACGCTTCAGTGTAACGATAACGTGACGCTTCTTGTAACGTTTTCTGACATTTATCACTTACTATTATGCATGTGATCGCCAAATTTTTTTGCTGAATATAGTTGAATTATCCGTTTAATTTCCTTACCTAAATTTAATTTTGCAATTACCTGTGTCCCGCGGTTTCCGTCATCGTTTAATTTAAATTGTCCAAAGGCACGCACATGTCGTATCTTTTCGGATTCCTATGCAAAAAGAAATTTTAAAATCGCACTTGTAGTTTTTAGCTCCAGACTGGTATTTCCAAAGGAAGCCAAGCTCACTGGCGGTCCCCTTGATTGCAAACGGTAATCGTTGCCTATAAACACAGGCAATTGCCTGTGTTAACAAGACACAGGCCAGACGACGGTTTTGCGTTATCGACTCGGATGGGATAACATGCTTTTATAGTTTACGGTGATATTATACAACTTATAACTTACATTGACTTATACCTAATTTTACATATACAACATTTTCTTTATTAAAGATCACCCAGAAGGTGCCTATTCCCTCGAACCTTGAAAAGATTTGGGTTATATGAGCACGGAAATACAGACGCCGACAGGGAGTCCCAATCCTTAGCAGTGCGCATCACAAAAGATCTTTTAAAGCGCTTGGTCCGATTTAGAAGGATTTCGACAAGTTGAGGATGGTAATCAACCGTACGTCTACATGTCCGATAGAAGAATATCAGCGGATACTTATACTTATACCAACTTATACTTAATATCAGCGGAAAAACTTCTGACTACATGCCATTGTTTTTTTTCTTAAAGGATATTTCTACTTTGTAGATATGTTTGTACTAGTCAGATGTTTTTCATAATTTGATTGTTTCTTGTAATTTGAATTCTATTTTATAAACATTAAAGTAGATATTTTTTAAACGCACATTTTCCAGTGAGTTTTTCGTTTAATAAAGGGGAGTGAGAAGTGAAGATTATGCTGATAGTTTGCAATTGGATATCGCTTTGCGAACCAATATTTCTAAATAAAAATCGGAGGGTTAAGCTAATAAGTTAGGAGTTTCAGTGATTCGTCTTGGTTTAAAAAATGTTTAAACTACTTGATCTCAATGTAGTATTCTAAATGTACAACCAGAACATAAGAACGAGAATTTAACTATTGAGAAATATATTTCGTTTATAATATCTGAAAATTATTGAAATGATCTTAGGTAATAATTCTTTAAAATATTTTTGCTCCCTGATACCTAAATGAGTTTTGGATACGTTTAGTATTTAGGCAACCTTTTGTTTTGATATATATTTTCAGTTCCAAATAATTTTGTAAATCAAGTTACTTATAAGAAAATGCATCAATTTTTTTAAATAAATAATTTTATAGATTTTTTTTCTTATTATTTATGTTATGTCGACAGACAGGCTGACGGTCCACTTGATGGTAGGTGGCTACCGTCGCCTATAACACAAGCAACGCTACAGGTGCTGCAAGTGCGCTGCCGACTACAGTAGGATTAAGGATAAGGGATTAGGAGGGGATAAGGAAATGGGCTCTGGCATCCCTTACTCACTCACCGAAACACAACAGCACGTATATGCTGTTATTTCACGGTGGTCTTCTGTAAGGGGGTGGTTACTGCCGCCAGGCGGGCTGCCCAAATGACTGCGAAACGCAGTGTGCCCTACCACTACTTTTCAAAATGTTAAAATGATGTAATAATATTGTTGTCAAAGGTATGAGACCATGTGGAAGGTCACCATGGATGAAGGTGGACTGACCAGCCATGGACTGTTCCGTGCACGATACCTATATCAGAAAGGCGGCGGCGGAGAGGGAGAAATACCTAGCGGCGTGTGGAGCGCGATGAAGACAACGACCACTCTGCCAAGAGTGATTAACCCAGAGAGAAGAAACGGGAAAATGAAAATATTTTTGGAGTTTACTCATTAAGAAACGATTTTCATTTATGGGCCCCGGTATTATATGAGGAGTAAAATTAATACAAGCGTTAACTAAAAAGCGTTACGTTATCTGTCACTTTGACATTTGTGAGACAGCTGACGCATGTATTTATGTTCCCTAATTCTATTCTCTGGGCTTATAAAAGCAAACATCGAAATTTTGTATTAACAGAGTAGTCCGCGTTAAGGAACGGAACGATAGCACGTTATAACCTGTCGGCGCAGCGACATCTGTCTTCGAAAAATGAACTGTTTGAACTTATAAAACGTGGTGACATCTGTGTATACCGAACAAAAAAAAATACAAAATAATTTATTCGTATACTTAAGCATAGGTATAAAAAGAGGTGTAGGAACGTAACTAACATAACTTTTGTTGGAACACGTGACATCTGAGTATGCAGAATGTAACTAAATAATATAAAGTAATTACGAATCCAGTTATCTATTGACACGAGGAACATTTTATATAGATTTAATTTTATACGTTTGAAAAAGGAGTAAACTCTAGTCGTGCGTCGAAGCTGAAACACACACACTTTTTTGGTTTACGAAGACATAAATATTAGAGATTATATTTAACATTGAAACAGAATTTGTACATTAAATATGTTTCAAAGACTTTCAAACAGGAAGAAATGTTAAGTTTTTTCTAAAATAATAAAATTGATAAAATAGGGCTTGAAACTCAAGAAAAGTTTGTTATGAGTAGGTGACCTCTAATATCTCTCAATTCAACAATCTCTCAATTGTTGATTCCTAAGCATAGCACTGCGTCTTTTCGGGGAAGTTTCAAGTTTGCCGCCTCTAAGTGTTGGAACGATCTGCCTCCTCCCATAAGAGAGTGTAGTTCACTGAAGGTTTTTCGTGCAAGGGTTAAATTAAATCTTTTGAAGGAGCAAAAACAACTGTGAACACTAAGGGCGGCATAGATTGCACTCATAAATACTTTAGTTTTTTTATTTTATTGTTATCGACTATTGTTATTGTTATTAATGTTATTGATTTGGATTGTAGAACATGATCGCCGCAACCTTTTGTCGTACAGTGATACAACTTATTATTTAGTAATATAAATATATTTGTAAAATATACTTGCACCGCACTGCTGGAGTGGTCCTAGTGCGCGTCGTGAGACATCGGCAAGGGCACAACTGAAAATCAGCGCTGTAACAATTTTGCAGCCTAAGCTGAGTTGTGTCCTTTTGGTGTTTACTTTTAATGTTTTTTTTATTGTTTTGTTCATATGTTTTTCTGTTTAAATGCCAATAAATTTTTCTTTCTTTCTTTCTAACATTATTAATAATATTCAGAATGCTACTTTTAACTTTTCAGATGGATAAAGCTGTGAACAAATGTTGTTGCGTTTCGAAGCGATTGGGATGTTAACCGAAAGTGATACCCGTGAGTGTTGTTTCAAAATTGATCTGTACAATACAAAACAGATTGGGCACACATTAACTCGTATCGTTCTCTCGTTCCGTTAATCTCCGCAAAATTGGGACTCTCCCTTTTGGGTTCGATTGACAATTTTAGTTTGATTGCAGCTTTTAAGGATTGTTTCATCATGTAACCAATATCGCTATTTGTTCTATTGAAAATGTTGCTGTCTATTTGCAACTTGTAATGAGTTGATAAATTTACGATTTTACATTTTCAGCTCTTAAATGGGCGGTAGATGTATCGTAATATCGTCATTGCCATCATCTCAGTCGGAAAACTCTAGAATAACCTTCAACTACCTATACTTTGGAGAAATAAGAACTAACACAATGTTTTTCCAAGCTGTAATCTGTTGCCCTGGTATCACCTGCATTTTTGTGTATATTATGTTCACCTTTAAGGCAACTCCTTCTGTGTGTCCACCATCAAACCAAGATGAGTTACTCGTGAATAACATTAATACCTAAAATTTCTAAAGTTGTTTATTTATTTTCAAGGAAAACTCAAGTGGCACTTGACCTTGGTCGTCGTAGACATAATAGCATCGTCTTTGAAAATTTAAATTCTAATCGGTCAAAATTTGGCCGATGAAAGGCCATTTTGGTGAAACATTTCAACAAAAATATAGAAAAACCTCGTTGAGATTCAGGGAGATTTTTTTTAACGTAAAAATCACGTAAAATAACGTAAAAACCTGTTCTTCTGTTCGTCGATGCCCCATACATCGGAGACCGCGAGGCTAGGGCAGCCTGCGTCGGCCGAGCAGATCCGCCGGTCTTCGTTGGTCCGCAACGGCCCATCGGCAACCAAGTTTGACAATATAATTTTTTTATATTTTACTTCGGCTTATTTTCGGTTTACTTCTTTACGTCTACGGCTCTCCTTCGGTGGCAAGGTTTCCTTTGGGTTCCAATTCTCCACAAGGTCCCTGGCATTTTTTTTTTAATACATTGTATAAGTTTTTTTTCTCAATCTTACTTTGTAATTTGTATTTTTCTTGATTCTGTAAATTGTGCCAGTGAAAGATACATTTTATACCTAATTGCAAACATTGTACACACAATGGCTACCTTTGAGTTAGTCTTTTGAGATTCCATAAGTACTTAATAATTACGTTTAATTCAAAAATAATTTTGAAATTATATTTTGCTGCATTTCATCGCCCGCGCGCTTCGTTTTTGTTTAACGTTCTTTCTGGCTTTTTTTTTCTTAGCTCAACTTCTAAGAGACTTAGCGTAATAATAAATAGCCTAAGACCTTAAGCTATCAAGTGCAAAAAGATTTTTTTCTTTGTTCTTTTGTTAATGCAAGTTTTTTTAAGGGTAGTTTCCAATTTAGCGCCGTCCAACAAATAAGCTAACTTTCCAGCTTTATTGTACAGTATACCTATTACTTAAGTTAATTTCCGGGTTGTTTGAAGAATAATTAATAAAATACGTAGAAAATGCATTGACAAGTTAGCAGTAAAATTCATCTCGACATGTTTCTGTCCAAAAAAGAGTTATAGCTAGTTTACAAAGTATTTGACTTAATGCGGGCAAAAAGTTTTGTAAGAAAATGAAACGGGACCACGTATGTAAACACATTTCTCATATTGGATATCTTCTTCTAAGATATAGAAAGTTACGTATAACAATACTCTAAACAATTCTAACAACAATACTCAGTTATAAAAAACTAGCGACCCGCTCTGGCTTCGTAAAGATGTAGCGGGGGAAACAGACAGAGGCGGACAGCGACTTTATTTTATTATATATATATATAGAAGAACGCCAACGTAGACGATTTTTGTGATGATTATTAGAATTTATCTTTGGAAGAAGGTTTTACCTTGTGAATATGTGTAAATAAAGCTTACAAAAGGCCGACTATAATTTAAGATATTTAAGATTAGAGGGACCGGCTCGTTAGATCTGATAATATATGAGAGAAGTCGACACAAGGGACCAAATTAGTCGTACAGGTGTGATGTTGGAAACCGGAGCGAGCTCATTTTGTTAAAACACGCCCGTATGGTGTTTAAAACGGTTTATTGCGCTAATAAGGCTCGTTTGAGTACGGCCCTTTCGTTGTTCGATACAATGCCTATTTCCATTAGATGAGCTGGATCAATCTTGCTTATGTACTACAAAGTTAAACTAAATATTTTGCTGTTAAGTGAACTGTAGATGAAAATTTTTAAGGAAAACTAATTCATAGAACTTGCAAATAAAATGAAATATTGTTAATTTAATTCATGCATAAAAACTCGCTTATATCTATTATAATATAAAATAATATAATAGTAATTTATTATTCATGTATTTATTTATAAAAGGGAAATTTACAAAAATATTGAAAATAAAAACAGATATGCAAATAAAAACAGCATGGTTACTGTAGGGAAAAATTTTTTGATATAATATTTGCAAGGTAGCAAGAAAGGATGTTGTTGCTCATAGGATAGACGGCCAACAACTCGTAACAAATCTTCTTAGTCGAGGAAGGGGCGACAATCATCTCGAAGAGACCAAAAACAATGAGCGTGAGCGGTGACCAAGAAACAACCTTGGCTGGAAAAGAACAAAAGAGTATGTGGGCTCTGACCAAAAATAATAATTGATTCGGGGACTAGTGGCATTTAAGTAGATTTGTATTATAGATTAGATATGTTTGAAAGATAGGGATTTTACTGTTCATTGACCTACGGGACTTTGTATGAGTAGACTTCACCAACGGCGTGTGATTATCCAGTTTTGTAGCGCCTTGTAGAATCCAGGCTTCAGGCTTTTCAGCCGATGGTTGATGATTTTCACACGCGGCACTCAAGAGCACACTAAACTTTATTTAATTATAGATGGGTTTGCTCTTGACCAGCATCTATCCATGTAGGAAGGATGAGGCCGACGATGGAGCGGGCTCACCCAGAAGATGCCTATTCACTCGAACTTTGAAATGATTTGGGTTGTATGAGCTCGGAAATACAGAAGCCGGCAGGGAGTTCCAATCCTTAGCAGTGCGCAATATAAAATATATTTTAAAGCGCTTGGTCCGAATTAGAGGGATTTCGACAAGGTGAAAATGGTAACCAGCCGTACGTCTGCATGTCCGATAGAAGAAAGGGGAAGGCGGTATGATCTCATGCAGCTCTCGGCACACTCCCCGAATTATATCTTATAGAATACACACAATAATCTTATAGAAACAGTGGACATTAAAGTGATATGAATTATAAGATTAAACAAAGACAATCCAGGCGGATGAAAATGCAGCTAGTATTAATTTATGAAGTAATGAAATGAGAAAAGATTAAAAATTTTAATAGCGCTTCGTCTGCTATTGGCTGCTATGCTCTCCGAAATCCAGTAAACTAATGTGCCGAGATATGCAGAGATATGGTGCCGCGAACAATACCTGAGGGAGAAGAGAATTCACGGCGTGCGTCGGCGTGCGATGGCTTTTATTCTATTTCCTGCCTCCGCCGTGGGAAATTCTAGTTTCGCTGACAGATATTGAGTTACCGGCGAGTTTTGTCAAATAAAACCACAATGTTTTTTTCTATAGACATCCATGTAACTACGGGTATTACGTTACAAGTCACTGTACGCTTTTTGGGACGCGATATTAGTTACAAAGGAATTCGATTCTTGTTTGACATTTATTTTTACCTTCCACATTTGGCGTCGAACTATCTTCATACAGACACATTGAGTAGCCTTATTGTATATTCGATATGTTTTGTTGGAATTTCGTTATTGAATGTTTCACATAGCATTTCTTTTGTACAAATCAAAACTTACTTTATTGCAATACCTTCTCGTTAAACCGTCTGATGTGTTAAATTGTGATTTAATTTAATATAAGTACTGTTTAAATTGTATACTAAATGTATATTTAGTTTAGTACTTTATATACTGTGATTTGTGTATAATAATTGTTATTGTTACATATTTCATTTTAAAGATAACAAAAAGAATATCTTTAGTTACTTTCGAAAACAGGATTTTTTTTCCGAAACCCTGGTAAAATATATATTGACATTTAAAAGTGTTTCTTTAAAAAGTTTTTGATAAATAAATAACTGTTTCACTGATTAGAAACAGCTTTAACGGCGAAGGAAAACGTAATGAGAGATTTGATAGTGAAGAACAACGCGAAGCAGAAGGAAATCATGAAAGACTGCGACAGTCTGTTTTAAAAATTTCTTTATAATGCGGCACTACCATGAATTGTTTGATGTATTTACCTTCATCGGACTTACTTCAGTGTTAAATTTTTATATATATTTTTAAACTACTAGACAGTCTTTATTATGGGAACTAATGCTGTTTTACAGTTACTAATAATAATTAATTACCGTGGTTAATAGTTAATCTCTTAAATGTGCAACTGATTATACTAATATCAATTTTACTAATTATGCTAATTTAAGTTACTAATAGTAACGTGTTATAGTTATTAGTGTGACTCACAGTAAATATAGAAGTGAACTGAGTGCCCAGTGAAATTGCCAGTAAATTATTGTTTTTATTTTACAAAAGTAATCTCTGTGAGGGGTATCTTATAAATGTATCCTCCACATCTTATTATAAGTTGATGACAAGCGTTGAAGTTGCTGCCGCGGGATGTTACATTCAATATGCGTAATGGAAAAGAGAAATATGATAGTGAGTCTGTGACCTGTTTCTGTGACCGGGTTACTGTACGTCTACCCTACCACGTAAGATTAATGTGACCGAAGGTGTTCACTCGGTTCGAAACTATTGTTCACCATTATAATTTATTATTATAATAGCACAGTTTGTTTGTGGAATTATTACGGGTCGATAGTCACCAATGATTTCATCGCGGATTTTACCAATAGCTCACTGATTATACAATTTTGCCGCCTATAATAATGTCTGGGAAAATGTTTACGATGACCTAAATTTGTACAAATTTATTTGATTCTGTTTTTTCCACATTGGCGCGCGCGGTATTGGAGAGAAAAAAAAATTATATATATATATTATGTAAATGAAGTTGGATTGACTTCACTTAATTTGAATTTGCAAGGGGCACACTGAAATGATCTGGAATAGAATATTTCGGATTGAGTTACAATAAAACCTTTTTTAGAATTTGAATACTGGCCTCTTAGAATCTTAATGACATTCAAACAATTAAAAAAATATATTAAAAATAAAAACTATGTTGGTTTAAAGTTGACACGTCGTTAACAGAAATGGAGCTCATGCGTGAACATTTCCGTGCCATAATTTATCACAATTTCGTCGCGGCTTATCTCAAGATAAATGTCTCAGCGAACTTGTTTCGATTTATGATGTTGAAGCACCGAGTCAAACGACAATATAACGCTGGTATGCCGAGTTCCGACGCGGTCGTGTGTCGCTCAGCACTGTTTCTTCTGCAGGTCGACCAAGAACAGCGGTCACGCCTGAAAACATCGCAGCTGTGCGAACTATTATATTAGATGACCGTCATGTGACATATGAGCAGATTCGGGCTGTTATCAGTATCGGAATGACTGCAATTCAGTCGATATTACATAATGAGCTGTGTGTAAGAAAGCTAGTTTCCCGCTGGGTTCCCCACATTTTGTCCGAAGAGCAAAATGCGGCTCGTGTAGATTAGTGCCGGAATACTCTGCAACGCTTCAACGGAGGGAAGTCAAATGCCGTTTATAATATCGTCTCAGGTGACGAATCATGGATTTATTCATATGAACCTGAAAGAAAACATCAGTCAGCAGTTTGAGTCTTCGAAGACGAGGTCAAGCCAACGAAAGTGGTTCGCTCCCGCAGCGTGTCAAAGAAAATGTTCGCTACGTTTGTCTCGAAAAAGGGGCATGTTGCTACAATTCCTTTACAAGAACGTAGAACGGTTACCGCCGGTATATCACGGTTTGTTTGCCAGAAATGATAGCCGAACTCCGAAAAAATAACCCGAAACGTCGCATCATCTTACATCACGATAATACGAGTTCCCATACGGCTCGGAAGACAAAGGATTTTTTGAAGCAGAAAAACGTTGAGCTGATGAGCCATCCTCCGTACAGTCCTGCCAGATTTTGTAGTGGAGAAAATTGACAGAAATAAATTGAAAACAACAGAGGATTTATTTAACAATATCAGAGGTTTAGAATACATAGTCAATAAAAATAAATTTGTAAATATAAAGGGGAATCATGAAAATAAATTTCATAAAAAAAATGGAAGATACAGACTATGCAAAATTTGTGAAAAAGAAAACAAAGGACCCCGGTATCATTCAGAACATTTATGTTGGTTCAGAAACAGAAGTAATGATATATTAAAGAGAGATAATATAAAAAACGTTATTAATTTTGAATTAGAAACCGAATTAAATGAAATAAATCCAAAAAACTAGAAATTCCGCCATTAATTAAAATTAAATTGTTGTTAAATGGTACATTTGAAACTATTGGAATTTATGATTCAGGGTCAAATGTTTCTTTAATAAATTCAAGATTATTATCACTAAAAAATAACACAAATAATCATAATAACAAAAATGCAAATTTAAAAACGATTAATGGCGTAAAAAAAGCTATAGGAATGGTAACTTTAAAGATAAAGATCTTTGATATAGAAAAGAACGTAAACGTTTTCGTGATAAATGAAGAAAATTTCGATTACGACTTCTTAATTGGAAGTCATTGTATAGAAAAATTTCAACTAATTCAAAATGAAAAACTAAAAGTTATGCAAAATAAAACCAACCACAAAAATGAAAACAAGAAAAAGGAAGATGTCGTAGAAGAAACTGGAAAAGAATATAAAATAAATTTTAATGAACACATAGATGTAGAAAACTTTAATATTTCAATAAATCAGCAAGATACATATAATAAATCAGAAATAAATAAGTTGACTTGCAAGTACAAATCACTTTTTGCTAAAGACAAATACGATATAGGGACTGTAAAAGGTTATGAAGCACATATCGATTTATTAGTAGACAAATACTGTAGTAAAAGACCATATAGGTGCACTTTCGAAGACCAAAAGAAATAGAACAATAAATATCGAAATTATTGCAAAATAATTTAATAGAAGAGTCCTATAGTCCTTTTGCCGCCCCACTAACATTAGCCTATAAAAAAATCAAGATTATGCATACACTTTCGCGATTTAAATAAAATAGTAGTTCCTCAATCACAAACTTTTCCACTGATCGAGGATTTAATGGTTAAAACGAGTAAATGTAAATATTTTTCAACGCTTGATATCAATTCTGCTTTCTGCTCCACCCCTCTTAAAATTGAAGACAAACCAAAAACAGCATTTGTTACTCAAGAAGGTCACTTTCAGTGGACTTGTTTACCGTTTGGTTTAAAGACGTCTCCGACAAATTTTCAAAGAATTTTAAGTGACATTATAAGGAAGCATAAACTGTCTGATTTTGCTGTAAATTACATAGACGACATTTTAATCTTCTCAAAAACATTTTCCGAGCATATGAAGCACTTATCTTTGTTGTTAGAAGCAATTTTAAAGGAAGGATTTAGATTGCAATTCTCAAAATGTAATTTTGCACAAGACTCAGTGACGTATTTAGGCCACGTAATAAAAAATGGTACAATTACCCCGCTGAAAGATAATTTGGTAGCTATAACAGATTTTCCAGTCCCGAAAACACAAAAAAACGTACGACAATTTCTGAGTAAAATAAATTTTTAATGAATGAATTATATTAGATCCCTTGCATAATTTGTTATGAAAAGGACAAAGATTTATTTGGTCAGAAAAGTGTCAAGAATCCTTTGAGACAATAAAAAGACTACTTTGCTCAAAACCTATTTTAGCAATATTTGATTCAGATCTACCAATACATATTTACACAGATGCCAGTTTACAAGGGGTAGGTGCTGTATTAAAACAAACACAGCATAATGGTGAAGAAAAACCTTGTGCATATTTCTCGAGAAAATTAAACTGTACGCAATAAAAGAAGAATATCTAGAGTGCTTAGCAATAAAAGAAGCAGTAAAATATTGGCAACATTGGCTAATGGGAAAAAAATTTACTGTATTCTCTGATCACAAGCCTTTAGAAAAGATGAACATTAAAGCTTGAACAGACTAAGAACTGGGAGACCTTAGTTATTATCTATCTCAGTTTAATTTCGACATAATATATTCTCCAGGAAAATACAACGATGAAGCAGACAGTTTGAGCGGAAACCCTGTATTAGAACCATATGAAAATCAAAATGAAAATTCGAAAGTGATAAATATGATTAAAATGGAAGACATTAAAAATGATCAAAATAGAAATAAAGATATAAAACTTGAACTAAAATTAAAAGATAATATTTATTACAAAAAGATTAGAGGAAATGAAAAAATTGTACTAACAGAGGAAAGTAGGTATCTTATATGTTTTCATAACTAATATAAAACTATATAAGATATATTTATATTAATATATTTATATTAAAATTATAAAATGACGTCGCTGTTCGCTTCTGTCTCTGTCTCTACTATCTTCTATCTTGTAAACCACCCAATGGATTTTGCGATACGGTCTCTACTAATAGAAATACGATAAACGAGGAAGGCTTGTATAATATAATTTGCAGAAAAATATTGCATCCGGGCGTAGCTGCGGGCAGGTTCCTAGTAAATATATTCTCTCTGTTTCTCCTCTAACTTCTCCTAAACCACGTAACGGATTTTGATACGATTTTCACTAATGGAAAGTGAGAAACGAGGAAGGGTTGTGTATATCATTGCATCCGTGCGAAGTCAGGGGTAGGTCGCTAATATATTTATATTTAAATTTCATACTCACTTAAACTGCGTTAACAGATAACAGATATCAAACTAATGCCTAAATGTATTTAGTTTCGTTTATTATTACGAGATGTGATCCGTTTACTGTAATTTCCCAACATAAAGCAAACGCGAAGTCATTAAATAACCATTCTGATTCAGTGCGGCCAATGATTTGCCGAATGTCTAACCTAATTAATGATTGCTTTGTCACCACTGGCCGAATTACGATCCTGCGTATGATTCTACCAATATATTGCCTTCGGATTTCGTGATCTTTATTCTTTTGACGTAGAAATCTTTTTCGAATGGCAGGACAAAGGCGATAAGTCTGTACAGAAGTGACGTTTACAAATGGCACGCAGATGGACATAGGGTTAGATCGCGTAGGACATAATTGATGGGACCACGCGGTCACAGCTTGAATGTATGGATACAGATGGGTATACAATGCGTAAATAGGACTGAACTGAATATTAGCATCGTTCTATATAGTTATAGCTACATATTGATACATATGAATGCGCAAGATAATAATAATAATACCTATGTGATAATAATTTTTTATGAAAATAGGAATTCACATGGAAGGTACTTACGCTCGTGACTGCATATAGATTTTTTTTATATTATTAAGAGTGGCAGGCAGGCTGACGGTCCACTTGATGGTAGGTGGCTACCGTCGCCTAAGGACACAAGCAACACCAGGGAGGGTACATGTGCGCTGCCGACCCTACAGGAATTTATTCGAACTGTTTCCGTTTGATTAAAGGATTTTTTCGAATCAGTTTTCTTTTGTAAATTGCATTAGTTATGAGTATTTTAAGAATATATACGTCTGGTGCCTGCGACTTCGTACGAGTTGAAAAATAAAATAAAACACCTGAGAAAAATATATGAATAACTTAAGGCCTGACATCTTTATTGCTGTGACGACGGTGACGCTCGTCACAAATTTTTATATTTTTAGATGATCGCTCGGGAACAGTACTTTTTTCTGGATGAAAGATGACTGGTTCCTGTATCCCTGACAACGTGTATGCAAAATTTTATGATTGGTTAAGTAGTTATAACGGATTGACGGTATGGATATGTTATACCGATGTAGTTATATACTTACTATACTACTATACGCCTCTGGTTTCACATGGAGTTGAATATTTTCAAAAATTCTTTCTTAACGGATGCTTAGGTTAAAAAGTTAACATAATATGTTCCAAATTGCAGCTTACAACAACTATTACGACTACTATTAGTAAGTTACGACAAACTATTTTATAAGTAGATACCGCAAAGTTTCATTAGAGTCTGTTTAAGTTTTGTATGAAATAGTAACAAACATTGTCACAAACTTTCGCATTTATCATTCGAAACGTTTAAAGTAGTTTGTTATATTGCGCGATAATTACGAGAACATCTGTTATTTCAATATTAATTAAACCAATATAATTTCATCATCATTCGATATCATTGTTCTGTAACAACATCAATAAAATTAATCCCAATTTTGTTACGAATTCATTTACAAATATTGTAATTTCGAATTGAAAACACTGTTTTATAATACTAGCCTCATTTTATTAATGAGGTTATTTTAATGTTTCTTTTGTTAATTTATTTTGATTAAAAACTCAAACTTTACCAAAACAGTGGACTGTAGGTTTTTATTCTTTATGTTACGTTATGTTTTTTATGTATTACTACGACCAATAACTAAGGAGTAATAATGGGTTTACGTGGTATGGAATTATTGATAAACAGTTCCCTTTAAAAAGTGACTCACTTTAAACACATAAGTAGCCATAAGTGTCGGTTAGTAGAAAAAAAATTAGAATAGGTTCTGTGGCTCAAGATAATTTTATGCAAATATATTTAAAGACAATCAAGTTTTATCTTAATTTATATTATTATATACTGCGAGCAATAACATGTTCTGAATTCAGTTATTTAGGAAATATAAATAATTAGGTATTTAGGATTTCTTTCAGTTTTAGTAAAACATTTTTAAAGTTTATTAGAACCAGATGAAACAGGTTTTGAAGAGTTTTATTGGCCCAGTTCTACAAAGATACAATTTCTTTGACGTTTCTTTTTTAAAATAAAGCGAAAGTGAAGTAGCGACGAAACAATTCATTAAAGAATTTAATTTAAGTTAACACAATACAAATCTTGACGCAGTATACAAGGGGCTTCTTAAATATTTTATTTTTATTTTACTAGCACGTGTTTGTTATTAACTAGAGCATAGGTTCTCAACCTTTTATGGACTACCGCCCTTTACAAGAAAAAATAAAATTCGATCGCCTCCTTTTTCGTAACAGTTAATTATACCAAATTTGTATGTCTCTCTATTGTCTATTAATAATCACAAAGAGAGCTATCCCTGCCTTTTAAATATTTGATTTCGAACACAAACAAACAAAGGTATACACCCACATTTGTTTGTTTGTGGTGCCCCGGTGCACTTGCTCTGCAAAAAGGTTGTTACAAGTTCCCGTATTTTTGTCGAAACATGCTTGATTGCGTAAATCATGTCTTTGCTTACCAACTTGCACAGACTTGTTACCGACAGTCCTAAACAGTATCAATTACTTAGTTTATACTTAATGCTTATTTAAATGTTTTAATGTTTATTTACGCCATGATAATAGGATAAACGTTTTATACGGCTAGATATTTTTTTTCCATGAAAATAGTATTTTCAAAGTATTCTATTATAATAAATTTCCAATTAGGTAGGTACCAATTGACTGTCATAACGCCCCCCATTTGGCTTTGAAACCGCTATCGCCTCCACGAAAAGTACTCTCACTAGGGGCGGTACCGTCCCCATTGAGAACCTATGAACTAGAGGAACTGTGGTTCCTCGGGTGAAATTAGTTTAGGACTGAGCAAATCTAGGTGTTATAAATGATAAAAAACTCAGTCCAAATTCTTTCACTTCCATTGGAGTTGCATCGACACAGTAGTTTAAAATTAAATTAATTTTCTTTATTTTTACAGAAAATCAAAACTTCAAAATAGGTGGTCAAAACTTCAAAACGTTTCGAATGATAACACTTAATAGTACCTACTATTAAGTCACATATAACACCTGGCTACAGTCACATATAACACAAGCAACGACACAAGTGCTGATGCCGATCATAGTAGGATTAAGGTTAGGAAGGGAAAGAGAATTACTTACCGAAAGACAACAGTACAGCCACTGTTACACAGTGGCTTGTGTAAGGGGGTGTTTACTGCCGCCAGACGGGCTACCCAAATGACTGCAAACCGCAATGTGACCTGTAACTAATTGCCAGATCCAGACCAGAGCCAACTATGAAAAATTCATTTCCAAAGTTGGCCCTGCCGGGAATTGAACCTGGGACCTCTGAGACAGCGTTAAAGCAAGCACCTTGACCACTCAACCAAAGGGCTCTCTAATTTGACTAGAGGCACGCGTTAGCCCACAGCCGAATCGCAGGTCGAAAGACAATGTGTTCAAAGATTCCTAGTTTCACGGCTAATATATCTCACGATGTTTTTCTTTACCGTTAGTAAGTTATCATAATATTTAACATTCATAATTTTATTGTGTTTAACGTGTTGTAACATCTGTAACAGTTTATGTAATAAATAATTAAATAAAAATAAAGTATTTGGAAGTGCAAGCGTGACTGAGATTCGAACCCGGGTCTGCAGTATTGACAGCCGAACGTTGGATAGAGTGAGCTAACACTGTTATAGATAGTAGAATGTAGGTTTTCTCGGCCGGTATCCATATGAGTTGTGGGTTTCCGGGATGATGGCCCAGGTCTGTTGGAAATTCTTCCAAACGTTTCGTCAACAACTGCGGTTGACATCCTCAGTGGTGTAGTCCGAGTTAGAAGAAAAAGTACATCACATCACTGCACTTCACTTCTGCACTTTTCGACTTCTCGAGCGAGACTGATTTGTCGACTGGAATGTGTCTATATTTAAACTTAAATTTATATCCCCACCCCGTGGTTGAATTGGTGGGGTGTGGTCACTAGGAGAGGGGTTATAATGCCCTCTCTTTCTTTCATTATTATTATTATTCCTGCGTAGTGCCGGATACCAAATGTTGTGTAGCCTTAGATTTTCCTCCTTCCTGTTGAAATTATTTGGATGCTTGAAAATTTCAATGGCTTCCCGGTTAAGGCGTGAGTGATAGTGTACCTCGGATGACAGAACTAATGTGTTTTTGAAAAGGATTTTATGATTGCCTTCAGAAAAGGCGTGTTCAGCTTATGCCGATTTTTCGGTCTCTCCTCTGCGACAGTTGCCCTTGTGTTCTTTAATTCGGGTGTTAATGCTGCGTTTTGTGGTGCCGATGTATACTGCGCCACATTCACAAGGTATTTTATATACCCCTGTCGAGGATAATGGATCCCTTGGGTCTTTAACTGAACCGAGCAGGTTTCTGATTTGGCTCGTGGGCTTATATATGGCCTTGATGTTTCTGCTCTGTAACATTTTTCCTATGCGATCCGTTACTCCTTTAATATATGGGAGGAATGCTCTGCCTTTATCTGGGTTTTTGTCTTCGGTATTAGTCCTGTTTCTCCTCGGTTTTATCGCTCGCTTAATTTCAGTGGGTGTGTATCCGTTGCACCGTAGAGTATGGCTTAAATGTTCCAGCTCTTTTTGTATCTGTGTTGGTTCGCAGACTCGTTTCGCTCTATCAACCAGCGTCTTAATCATAGCTCTTTTTTGTTGAGGGTGATGGTTGGAGTTTTTGTGTAAGTACCTATCTGTGTGGGTGGGCTTCCGGTAGACTTTATGTCCCAGGCTACCATCCTCGTTTTTAGAGACCAACACGTCCAGAAATGGGAGTGTGCCATTTTTCTCTGTTTCCATAGTGAATTGTATTCTTGGGTGGATGCTATTGATATGTTTAAGAAACATATTCAGTGCTTCCTGTCCGTGGCTCCATATTACAAATGTATCGTCTACGTATCGAAACCAGCATGAAGGTTTCTGAAATGCTGTTCTGTCATCCGAGGTACACTATCACTCACGCCTTAACCGGGAAGCCATTGAAATTTTCAAGCATCCAAATAATTTCAACAGGAAGGAGGAAAATCTAAGGCTACACAACATTTGGTATCCGGCACTACGCAGGAATAATAATAATAGTGAAAGAAAGAGAGGGCATTATAACCCCTCTCCTAGTGACCACACCCCACCAATTCAACCACGGGGTGGGGATATAAATTTAAGTTTAAATATAGACACATTCCAGTCGACAAATCAGTCTCGCTCGAGAAGTCGAAAAGTGCAGAAGTGAAGTGCAGTGATGTGATGTACTTTTTCTTCTAACTCGGACTACACCACTGAGGATGTCAACCGCAGTTGTTGACGAAACGTTTGGAAGAATTTCCAACAGACCTGGGCCATCATCCCGGAAACCCACAACTCATACTGTTATAGATAACAATCCCTGTTATGAAGTGTGCCATTAATAATTGCATTAGAAAAATTGGCGAAGGTTGGCAAAAACCTATTTCGATGCGGTAAAAGCCAATTTTGGGAGCCTTTTTCGATAAGGTAAGGCTAAAATAGTATTAACTAGTTGAGCCCGTTGCCGTAACATCGTACGCGTGGTATTCAGTATAGCGCGTACTTTTTTGTTTGTAAACTGATTGGAATGAAACAAACACTAAATGTTACGGGAAGCTTGCTAAAATACACATGTGAAAATAGCATTCAAATCGGTTCAGCCGTTTCAGAGATTAGAGTGCACAAATGCACAAACAGACAAAAATTATAAATCTACATGTTTTTTTGACTTCGGTATAAGTACAACGTGTACAAATAGTTTTTTTTTTTTTTTGAAAAAAATATTGAATGTACAGACACGGCTTGTTTACGATTTTATTATGTACCTATAGAAGAAGATATAGTAAACCAACATTATTTGGAGTGAAATTATGCTCACACGGGTGGCCTCCTAATTTAACTATAAGCTTTATGTCGTGACTTAATAATGATTAAGTCAGAATTAACAATGCTTCATTTCAAGCTATGGAGTTGTTAGTTTGTCGTTTTTACGTGTTGTCGAAAATTAAATTCACGATTTTACATAATCTTCGAAAATGCGAAGTGCTAAGCGATGTAAAAAACTTATATAACACATAGCGTGTCATAAAATTTTATTTAGAATGAGATTACAGGCTTGTTCCAAGCGGTGGGACGTGGGGTGAGGTTTTTATGTTGTATATGGAGACGAACTGTGTTGCTATGTTAAAACAGCAATACTTCTAATAATAGAGTAAATCTATACATATCTTCTATATTAATAATTTCGTCAAGGGGTACGGTAGACTCGATTGAAACCTTACCTGAATAATAAAACATAAAAAAATAAAGATTTCCAGTCGACAACATATATCCGCAAAATTCGGATTGTCAAGTATTTTGTTAAATTCTAATGGTGCTGACAGACAAATCGCAGTCGCCATATTGGCCACTCTAGCGAAACGTCACTCACTGACACCTGTGACATCTTGAGTGGTAATAAACGTTCCGTTTCATTCATACTAGCGCACATACGCTTCGCCACTCAATACGTCTCGCACCATGCATTTTAAAAACAAAGTGTCCATTACAAAGAACTGTGACTCATGTGACTGTGTAAAACGAAACGTCTTGCCGCAAACATTGAGCAAAATCTATGCCGCTTTGCCTTTAATATTCCTTGAGAACCGATAACTACAGAAATATCTACCTACATTTTGTACCTACATGTGTACATATGAGTCACATTACACCCGAGCGAAGCCGGGTTTTCATCTAGTTTTTAAATAAAGTCGCCCTCCGCCTCTGTCTGTTTCTCCGCTAGCCGAGGACTGGTCCTTTTTTAAAATTATTAAGGGTGGCAGGCAGGCTAACGGTCCACTTAATGGTAGGTGATTACCGTCGTCTAAGGACACAAGGGGCGATCGTGCAGGAATTTATTTACTGCTCGCTTGAAGAACCTCATATCTGACACCTTAGAAGGGAGATTGTCCCAAAGTTCGCGCGTCCGTGGGATAAAGTTTTTACCCATCCGAACTGTGCGCAGCGGCACCTTATCCAAGTAATGTGGACGTACTTGGCATCTATGGTACGCAGTGCGGTGGTAAAAGTTTGAGTTAGACATTAATTGACCCATCCGAGCACTCATTATTGTACAGCCGGTAGAATACGGAAAGAGAGGCTACATCTCTTCTTAAACTAAGTGGTTTTAATCGTTGCTGTATGAGCACTGGATCGTCAACAATTCGAACAATTCGATGCTGCATGCTGTCAAATGGATCTAGCTAGTACTTACGACACGCTAGCCCAGAGGTGAGAGAGTACTCCACGTGGGTCTAATTTGGGCCTTATAAAGAATAAGGCGCAGCTCCGGTGTGAAATACGTTTTTTTTTAATAAGTAAAACACAAAAAGAAATGAATACTAAAACGAATTTGGAAATACAAAAAGAAGTAGGTACCTATGTTGAGACAAAAAAAGAGGGACAGGCTTAAGATATCAAAACAACATTAGTTCAGAGGCAAGTGAAAGATTCTTGGTTGAATAATTTAAGATAATTGTTCAGTCTCAGTACTCGTCTCCTCTTTCAATGTATTTCGAGAACAAATATATATTTTATTCTATTTAATATTACACCCTAGATGTTAAGTAGAAAAAGTAAGTAGTTAACAGAATAGGCGGCAGGAAGTCTTTTTTATCCATGTCATGACATACTGACTAGAAAATTAATATGATATTTGAAAACGCTGCTTCATACAAGTGGCCAGTATAGTCCAGTATAAGTAGGCTTGTAGGGATATGCTATTCTGATATTTAAATGTCTTGAACTCTCGCTGCGACAGAAGTTAAACAACTTTAACTCAAAATCGTTTCGTGCATCTCAAGGTTTTCAACGGATTCGAAAGCGACTAATTAGTTAATTCTGAATAGCTCAGCAGATAGTACGGAGTACAAAGTTTGTGGACGCATTCGTTTGAAGTTCCGTTACCGTTTGCTGTTTCCTACTGCGTTGTAAATGTCGTACCATATTTATCCTCATGCTCGTTTCCACGCTCTGCCACTAAAATTATGTGTTCGATTGTCATGTCCCAGTTGCCTTTATGTGCTGTGAAACAATTAATGCGGCACCCGACAGTTATACTCTTTGTTATTTTTCAACCGGAAAAAATGACACATGCGTACTGTATGTACCTTTATAATGGCTTTGCAGAGAAAATTGGTTCACAAGTGAAATTTAAAAAGGAGTATTTTGCATCAGTTATTTTCAGTGCCTATTATCTATTTAAGTAACTAAAATTGGATTATTTTTATCTCATAATAAATTAGTAATTAAACATTTCTATCCTCGAGTTAAACATGGTGCTAAATCCATTAAATTTGAATGTTGGTGAACGTAATATTTTATTTGTGTGTTTTATTTATAGTATTTTTTCCCGATTTTTCATACAAACCTTCAACCTGCGCTGCCAGTTGTCTGTAGCAGCAAGAACGAGGTCTATATCAATATCGGCGGCTGCTTTGATCGAGAATTCCTTGAATGACACCAAATCAGGATGAGGCTTTGAGCAGGCCTTTGTCTACAAACGTTACCATATTTTATAATCCAATATTTTATATTTCATAATGCCATATTTTAAGTCTGCAGGAGGTCCAGTCTTCATGGCGGATGAAGTCAATTTCACGCGCTGCTAGCCAGTTTCGCGTGCTTTGAGCTGGCGCAGAATCTTACTGGATTACCCAGTGTCTGTTATTGAACATGATATGAGAAAGCGGTTCTACAAGGTTTGTAAGGACTGTATTACGATACGCTATTATGATATACCTCAGTTAGACACGAATTTGACTCCCAACCAAAACATGAGTGACGATGGAAAATGGCTTCGCTAGACACGAGAAATGCAGCTGTTCGCTTCATCACTGCTGTGGGCGTACACCTTATCATGTTGTATATTGTAGCTCTCTCTCCTCCACGGTAATTTTTCATCCGAAAAAAGAATTTCACTGTGCTTTTTTCCCGCATACTGCTTTAACAATCATTGCATTCAAATGATGTCCTGTTTTTCTTTGATAAAGGCTTCGAGCTGATTATATTATATAAGTAATTTAATATAATTTTATTATATTACATTTTACACTTTTTTTAAGTATTCTTCATTCAAAACCTTTTTCACAGTTGTTCGGCTTAACCCCATCTGAAGGATCAACAGTTTCTGCTTACGCATGGGATTTCTTTGGATTCGTGTCTTCATAGCTTTTATCACTGCTGGAGTCCTAACAGTGCGAGGGATAAACGAATCTTTTGGTTATATTTAAAAATATCGAAAATCTGATTTGACGCATAATCGCATCGATAAAGCGCGGTAACCGCAACTCGAGCGTCCACCCCATATTTTAAAATGAATAAAATTCGAAATAGTTCATATTTTTATTTTCATAAAAGATTCGAAATTTGAATTTAATAAATATTTTTGTGGCCAGTATTTTAAATTTAAAAGTTTTGATTATGTGACAGAATTTATGACCTGACTAGGTTATAGGTACTAGTTGTGAATACTTTTCTATACCGTACTTAAATTGTTCCCTTTTTTCTTGCAATGAAATACATTTTTTTTGGTTAATAATACCCCTCCTAATACCTATCCTTAATCCTACTATGGTCGGCAGCGCACTTCCAACACCGGTGGCGTTGATTCTGTTATAGGCGATGGTAGCCACCTACCATCAAGTGGACCGTCACCATGTCTGTCGAGATTAACATTAAAAAAAGAAATAACTCGTATGTAATGGTATTTGCATAATTAACTATATTATAACAGTTATTAAAACAAAATTCCACACATTCTTTTGTTATTTGTCATAGATTTTAAAAAGAAGTGCCAGAAAGACACAATGTTATTGTAAATTCTATAAATGTTGGAATATTGTAGAGAGAGGTTTAAAAACGGATATTAAGCGAGATACAAAAGCAGGTCGTGCGTGTTAAGGCACCGCGGGCGAGATTCCTACGTGACTCTTTGTGAGACGGTCCCACGGTCAACGGGGTTGGCCCCTATATTTTCCATTGGCAACCATATTGGCTTAATGCAGATATTCTCAGAAATTCTATTGAATAAAATATTTTGTGTATTCAAAGCACCTTTTGGTTGAAATAAAAGTCTCTGTGAACGGTTTAAAAACAGTTTTCTTTTCAGATATTTCGGGAGTCACATCACTTTTGTGACAGTGTTTTAGTAGTGGCAGGGCACACTGCGTTTCGCAGTCATTTGGGCGGCCCGTTTGGCGGCAGTAACCACCCCCTTACAGAAGACCACCGCGAAATAATAGCATATGTGCTGTTGTACTTCGGTGAGTGAGTAAGGGATGCCAGAGCCAATTTCCCTATTCAGTCCTTTATCCTTAATCCCACTATGGTCGGTAGCAGTAGCAGATGGTAGCCACCTACCATCAAGTTGACCGTCATGCTGTCTATCGACATCAACATAACATATAAAAAATCTCACGTTGATCGGTTGAGAAGCGTAAAAAAATGACGTCTACAGATTCTTTCTGCAGAGTCTATCCTTTGCAAAAGAGAATGTGTAACGTAATATCTGTTTAGTTTGAATTTTTTTTTTAAATTATAAACGACGGGAGACAGAGTAAATCCACTTAATGGAACATGTGCATCTCTATATGATGCAAGAGTTTTGCAGGCTTTGATTGGACGAAGGGTAAGTGACATAGAGACATCACAATACTCATCAGACGTGTGAACGATATGATACGATACGTGCCATGACACTACTAACAATTCTAACTATTATAATACTATTATAATATCTTAGAAGATATTATATAACTATTATAATATCTTAGGAGATCGAAAATTTTATTGAAAATTTAGGATTTTATAATTTATACCCAGTGTGTTATTTTGATGTATTCTGATGATGTGTTAAATATATTACTTTAAAATTTAATCATAATAAAATCCGTAGTTAGTAGACTGGGTATAGTTGTGATAATTTTGATTTGATTACCTATAATATTGTCCTTAAATGCATAGGATCCTATTAGAAAAAAAGTTACCACCGACCACATCGACGTTTGTGACAGTGCTTGGGGTCGGTAGTGACAGTTATAAAAATACATCAAAATGATTTAAAATATTGCAAGTTAAACATAACGTAACATTCTTAATTTGAAAAAAAAAAAAAGATATTAAGGGCTTGTTTCACAATGTGCTAATAAAGTCCCGAATAGTAATTCGACGAATAAAATACTTGTCAGATAACTAATTGTAACTTTATTTGGACATTGTGAAACAAGCCCTAAGTCTGGGAACACTTTAATCGCTTATAATTAATATGCACTGTAGTTATATTAACAGTGTTCATATTACAATTAGTCAAAAAGGATCTAGAAGGATTTGCAGTCCCAATCGATCCTTCTGGTCCGCCAATAACAAAATGGTCGTGATAACGAATTCGTGGAAATATAAACAAAGAGGAATATTATTGCCCAAGGCATTTTTTTGTAATATTACACGTATTAAAAGACTTTTATGACTACCTTTCATAGATTTCGTTTTAGATTTTGCGTTTACTTAAAAAATTATTCGAAAGGTTAAACTAGTGTTATTGCCGATGCAGTATTTTCAACATCTACGAATGCGTATGTAGATTTTTTAATAGATTTAAATTTTTATGCGGAAATAAATGATTGAAATTGATTATCAATCAATTCTGCATCCGCAACAATTCCGGGTTTTAACTTCGGAATAAATTTTTAAGCAGTAGCTAGTTTCAGTCAAATGGATTGTTACGATATCAATAGTGTATTTAATTTTAACTTTAATCTAATTAATATTATAATTGCGATAGTTTGTATGTTTGTGTGTTGGTTCTACAATAACGCAAAAACGGCTTGGACGAAATTTGACAATTTGACACATTGATTGAATGAATGTTTAAACACCTAAGAAAAGGTAAGGTAGTAGCGCAAGGTAGTAGCACGTAGTAGCTAGTAGAAAATATGTATGTATCGTTATTTCAGCGACAAGAATATTAACATTTGAAGTCAAAGTTTTCTTAAGAGTGAAGGTATGTAGCTTCAGGTAATTTCCAATGGCTGCTGTGTAATTGTCGAAATACATTTGAAACTATACGTCAGTGTCGCGTTGATGGATCTTTGCATAATATCGCTTTCAAAGTGGCATTCATTACGGCAGGCGAGTGGATGCGACATTTGTCTAGGGCGGGTATCTAGTAAACTCGAAGTAATCTGCCATTTGTACACGTCGCGGGGCTTCCTACTCTCGCTAGAAGACAAATTGTCCTACTAGCACCAAGCTGGTTGACCTCGGACGCTTCCTTCGGAGCTGTCAATGTTCTACCGCACTGCACCTAATGTGCACTGAAAATCGTATGTTGCATTTAGAAATCGTATGTTGCACTAACTACACAGTGGAATGTCTTTCAAAACATAAAATTGTCCTCCAATTGTACTATTAAAACTTTACTAAAATTGACAGGGCACACACACAATCATTCGGGCAGCCCGTCTGGCGGCAGTAACCACCCCCTTACAGAATACCACCGTAAAATAATAGCACGTGTAATAGGAAAATGGACTCTGGCACTAGGGATGCCAGAGCCCATTTTCCTATCTAATCCCTTATCCTTAACCCTACTGTAATCGGCAGCGCAATTGCAGCAAATGCAACCTACGTTGTCAAGTTGTATAAATAGTGTAAATATGAAAGTTTCACCGTTTTGGCCTAAAGATCTGAAAATTTGGTTTGCTCAGTTAGAGAGACAATAATTCGCCCTAGCGAACATAACTGTGGACTCCACCAAGTACAATCATGTTATAGCGAATTTAGATTGCCGGTTTATAACGGAAATAAAGGACATCCACCCTCCACAGGAAAATACAGTAAGAAAAGGAGGAATTAATTTCTCGTCTATGGTCGTCTATCTAGTAGCGTATTCGGTAGCTCATTAATAATGAGGATATAGGCAATCGCAAGCACTCACATTTCCTGCAACACTTGCAAAACCTGGCCGGCCCCAATGTTCCTGACGATTTCATGAAGTCGTTGTGGTCGAGTCGTCTTGATTGACATCATTGCCTAAAAGCGTTTGGACGATTTGGCTAAGCTCGCCGACGCAGTGATCGACATCGTCCAACCTCAGGTACACCAAGTGTCCCTCTTCATGTACGTCCACAGAGTTCTCGACCCCCTTTGAACAATTTGTAGAAATCAGGAACGGTTGCTCTCGACATGCAAAGATCACCAAAGTTCTTCTGCAACATTTTGAACGTTTCTGTAGCGGAAATTTCATTCCGCATACAAAATTCAATGCAACTTTGCTCGATAAAATTAGACATTGTAAAAATCGAAAAATTCACTATTGGTGTCGAACAAAAACAAGCAATGAAGATATCGACATAAAATTCGGTAAAGATATCAATGGCAGTTGTGACAACATAAAACAATTTTTGGGCAGAGTCATTACAGGAGTAACTCGATGCGATGTATTAATTTTTTTTTATTTTGTATTAATGTAGAAATTTCATCTCACGGTTATTATTTTAATTCATAAAATGCAAGATTTTTTTAATATTTACAATTGGAAAATTAAGTTTTATAATTAATGTGTAAATTTCTGAACAATTTGTTTTAAAATTAATAATTATAATTTTTTGGTATTATTGATACTTTACCTTGTCCAGGGCTAATACTGATCCTTTTTTTAAAGATATTTAATGAAAATTAAATATCATCAAAATAAGTTTAGTAAATTAGCCCTGAAAACGGAACAGCTATTTAGATAGAGTTATTTTCGATAGATAGAGTTGTATGTAATATTAGTACAAATTTAATTGTAGTATTTTTTGTAAACACTTTCAATCATCACACAGTCGCTTCGTAACCTAATGATCGGTTTAAAACAGTCTTTGTTAGATTTTATACAAAGGGAAGACGATTTGACATCGTCGCACGGGTAGGTATGTATTAAAAAATCGCTCGCCGTCAATCCTGCTCGGTAATAAATCCGGCACCGTAGAAATGTCTGCAAATAACGATTATTCTCAATTTTCCAACCATTTTCCAGGGCATAACTCAATTTCAGACTCAATCCAGCAATTCCGAAACGGAATCCTGTATTTTTGTGTTTTGTGTTCGTTAACTTTAGTTCTTAATACGATACGATGGTTTCAATTACTTTTAGTTTGTGGTCATAATTACTGTATACAATATACGAGTATCACAAATAAGACATTTTTATTAAATAACGTTATATTTATAAAGTTATTAATATTTATTTATATTAATGTTGATTTATATGAGTATATAATAATATAAACTGTAAAATAGCGAATAAATATTTTTATATTTTAGGTAGTTACTCCATATTCTCTGTAATTTTGCATGGGTATTTTCCATGCAAAATTTTAGATTACTTTGTAATTGCTTGTGATGATGGCCAAAGTCGCTGGAAAGACAAAAGTTGGACGAACAAAAGACAAGGAGGACAGTTCTATGCTGATCACCAACTTTCACTAAGAGTCTCAGCAAGAAGAAGAAGACTGAATTTCTTTGAAATTTCTTACAAAATTGTTTCGCCTATGGCATAACTTCAAAATATACTTTGTTGAGGGTTTATCGCCGGAGTTACCACATGGTCCATATGATAATATCCATTGGGACAATCTATTTTTTTTTTAATGTTAATATCGGCAGACAGGTATACGGTCCATTTAATAGTAGGTGGCTACCGTCGCCTATAACACAAGCAACGCCAAAGCCGCTGCAAGTGCGCTGTCGACTACAGTATGATTAAGGATAAGGGATTGGGAGGGGATACGGAAATGGGTTCTGGCATCCCTTACTCACTCACCGAAACACAACAGCAAACGTGCTTTTACTTTTTTTCCATGTAATAGTAGACGACCTGAAAGTTATAATCTTCTTATACTTGAATTTTACAAACGTCTGTACGCAGCAGTAATCTGATAGAGTTTGTTTCCCTTTAACAGCTCATCACAGACAGCTCAATTGAATTATCCAATTTAATAACGCTAAACGACAAGTTGTGGAGCTCATGTTGGGCTATGTACAAGACGTCTCTACGTTTGGTGACGTTGATGGATTGTGTGTCGCGGAGGCTCGCAAATTGTAAACTTGGCGCAAATATTTACAAAGGTACCAAAACTTGAGCGACTCGCTCCACATTTTTTGACATTGATCTATTGTTTCTTTGTTTCAAAAGTCACATCGGCCGGGGCCTAAAAATAAACAAGTTTGCCAACGTCGTAACGAAATAACTTTCCTCCCCCGCTGTTGCTGTTTACATAAATTCCTGAAACCACACACCGCACCTAACTTAGAACGGAGACACGCGATGACACTGAGCAATGAAACGGATGCATCTCTAGAGAATGTTAAGCTTTATAAGATGTTGTCACGAGTCGCGAAGACCCTGTTGGCCTCAGATCATTTATAAGGAATGTTACCTGGACTAAGCCTTTCCGGCTAGAGAGTAAGCACAGTAAGCTCCTTAACAACGCCCTTCATATAGGTAAGTTTATAAAGGGTAACTTACTTACGTAGGATTAAAATGGTCATTATTTATTTCATACTAGCTGATGACAGCGACTTCGTCCTTCTTGAAAAATAAAAAACGCAAAAATATATGACAGATCTTATATTTCGCTGTTATAGTTTTGCCAGGTGTTGGATTCTTATTATTATGATCCCTCGGAAATTTTTTCTCGACGATAGGTGCCGTATGTCTTTTTTTGTATTATCATTTATAATATTAGTAAAAGTAAGGATAGTTAGCCATAATAAGCTTGTGGAAAGGAAGTAAGGTGGAAGAAGGAAGTCGTAGTTGCACAACATCCGGGAGTTAACTGGTATTGCCTTATTCTCGCAACTATTTTTTTTTTTTTTTTTTTTATTAGATCAGGGTAGCGCTTGACCACTATCTCACCTGATGTGAGGTGTAGATGTGGCCGAAGGTGGACCACGCTTACCCAGTAAATGCCCATTTACCCTGGTTTTGAAGACCCCGAGGTTGTAGTTCTGTGGGAACACAGACGCAGGCAATGAGTTCCACTCCTTAGCAGTCCGAACAAGGAAGGTGGAACTGAAACGCTTCGTGCGTGATCGAGGTACATCGACCACGAAGGGATGAAACCCCCGCCCACGCCTAGTGTTCCAGTCCTAAAGGACTAAACAACTCTTCAGCTCTTCTGTTCTGTTCTGTTCTGTTCTGTTCTGTTCTGTTGTCTTGTCTCGTCTCGTCTCGTTTTATCACTGGCTTGTTAGTTCTACATGGCAGCTAGCAGTGCAGAAAGGTCCATTGATGGGTTTGATGGAGGCGTTGTTATAGGGGAGCAGTTCAGCATCGGTGCCTACCTCCGGTTCCTCAAGCGAGGGTGGGACCTTGGAGACTTTCGGCCCTCGCGAATGCTTTTTCAAGAACATTCCATGGTTAGTTGTAACGGTATTTACATACAAAAACCCACAATATTGCACGAGTTGAAATTGGATTTTATGCCCACATTTCCTTTTCTGTCAATAAAAATACGCAAATAGCATTGGAGCTATCATAAAAATGACATAATCGTCGCATAAAACGAAAGGGTGCCAATAAAAAGCCCTTTCTAACGAATGATATTATTTACTATTTCCTATCAAAATCTTTCGGTCGGTGTAAATCGTCATAGCTGATTTTATTTGCACATATTCTTGATACACGCTTCATGAAACTTAACGTTGTATCTCGCCGTGTAACCGATATTATAAATACGAAAGTGAGTCGTTTGTTTGTTAAGGTTTCTCACCTTACCTACTCATCATTGATAAATTATAAATTTATTCCCTTCCTTTTTAACTTGACTGATTGTGAATGTATATGTGAGTAAATTGTAAATGTGTAAATTGATTGATTGATTGATCATCATGAAATTTTGAGTACACGTTATTAAGGGTACACAAAACGACTTAGGTTTTCATTATATAATAGGAATATTATTATTCAATACAAGTGAAGATTTCCATGATGTTGCACGGGCTAAAGGCGA
The DNA here is from genome assembly GCA_910589475.2 of Bembecia ichneumoniformis. NCBI lineage: Eukaryota > Metazoa > Arthropoda > Insecta > Lepidoptera > Sesiidae > Bembecia > Bembecia ichneumoniformis. The sequence continues at coordinate 10,612,653 of OU342533.1, read as the reverse complement.
CTTTCCCTCAAGTGGACGAAATGGAGTGAATTTATCATTTATAGCAGTTCTCATCATGACCGGGCACAGTTAGGATAAGAAATAAATCTTCATGAAGGGCAATGGCAACCTTCTGTGAGACGGTACTTCTCCAGAAATACCATTTCACGGAAGTTTGAGTGGAACCGTGCGAGGGCTGACCCTGCAAAACACAGACATCAAAAGGAGGCGGTGTTAATCTTGGGTTCAATAATTACAATACAGATATCGCCGAAATCAATTCCAGTAGCCTCATAAGGTGAGCGTCTCATAATTCCGAGATTGGTTTACTGAAAGACTTTGTGGATACCTCGTGATATTCGGGAAGAATGGTACTACAGGGTTCGCATCAGGGACCCGGGCGGAGGTACTGTGGTTCCCTAAATGGCGCAGCTGGCGACAATTGGGGAGTTTCTAGTAATTTCACGGAACCCGGTTTGTTACTTATGGAAGCTTTCCCCCTGGTCAAGCTTAAGCAAAAATCTCAAGCTATTTCTTTTACCATATTATAATAATTGTACTGTTAAAAATGTAAATATAAAATTGGTCTCCTTGAATTCCAAATTACTTTGATGTGGTTTTTATTAATATTTTCCTAGAATTATTACTGGAAATGTCAATATTTTGTAAAAAAAACATCATCAAACGCTTAAATGGCTTTAATGTAGAAGCTTTGGGAATCTTGGGTATCGCGAGACTATCTTGTCACTTATTTTGCAAATATGAAGCGCAGTCCTTCAGTGCACAAATACATCTCGCCAGCATTAGTATGTAAATACATACTATGATAAAAAAGGAATGAGAACATAGATTTTAGCCGAATTGGAAATAATTTTATACTTTACAAAGACGAAAGCCTATTTAATACCTTGTATCAATATTAGCTGTGTCCTCATGCTTGCTTCGCCGCGCCGTGTTATATTCTTGTCGAGGCTATTAAGGCGAGCAAAAGCATTATTTTCGTCGCCTAATTTGATTTATTTTTACGGAGTAAAATTAAAACTCGGATAAAAATACAGGATAAATATTTAAAAAAGTTTAAAACGGACCGATTAACACTAAAAAATAAAAATAAAAATCTAAGAAAAAAAAATAGGAAATCACTAGCCAAGAAATAATTTTTCGTGAAAGTAATAAAAATTTTCAACGATAACTACATTTCTTATCGTTTAAAATTTTTAATCGCGACTAATTTTACTTCATTTTCATATTATATTTTACACAATATTTAAGAAAAACCTTCCAATATTAAATCTCTCGGTTACCTCCGAGAAACTATAAAAATTTACTGTGGAATGTTGCACCTAAATGCTTATGTTATTAGGATCCGCTCATTTTGTTAGTTTGTGCGTAAAAACTGTGTTTGTTTTGAGTTTAATCCCTGTCTTAAGCTCTCACTGTATCGGCTCTTATCCATTCAGCAGATTTAGAGGATAGCTTATTTACAAGCAAGGATAATACCTAGCAGATAAATATACCCCCAAATCTTATAATATGTATTAATATTGATATATTTATCAATATGTATTAATTTATTGATTTATTGATATATATGTATTCACACACACACACACACACCCATACACAATACATATTCTTATATGAAAAGTGGTTTCGAGTAGCTAGGAGAATACAAATCCATTAAAAAAAAAGATTTGAAGAAAACTTTGATTTAAGTAATATTTTAGTGCATATTTACGGTACCGCGCGGCACTGGACAAGTCCCTCGATAAGGCTTCGTATAAATTTAGGAACTTCATTCATCGATTTAATGGATAGAAGTTTTGTAAATGTTTCGTTACCTATTATGTATCAGTGTCGAAAAAAGATTGTAACAATTTTACAATTATGTCTTACTAGCGACTCGCTCCTGGCTTCGTACGGGTGTAATTTTTTCTGAAAATTATACACACAAACCTTCTTCGTTGATAAATTTCTTCCACGAGTGAAAACATAGGGGACTTCAATTTATAATACGTAGACATAGAGAAAACCTGGCCTCGAATGGGGCTGCAGAGAATTCGATAAAAATAACGCAAGGAAACCTTTAAAAAAAAAAATATAGAAAAAGGTGAATTGGATGCATTTTAGATAATGCTAATATTATGTTGAATAAGAATCCGTTGCTTTACGTGTTAAATAGAAAATCATATAAATTGAGGCAAGTGGGTGTCCTTATTTTTTTTTTAATTTTGTTAAGATCAGCAGACAGGCTGACGGTCCACTTGATGGTAGGTGGCTACCGTCGCCTATAACACAAGCAACGCCAAAGCTGCTGCAAGTGCGCTGCCGACTACAATAGGATTAAGGATAAGGGATTGGGAAGGTATAGGGAAATGGGCTCTGGCATCCCTTACTTCACTCACCGAAATACAACAGCACACGTGCTGTTATTTCACGGTGGTCTTTTGTAAAGGGGTGGTTATTGCCGTCAGACGGGCTGCCCAAATGACTGCGAAACGCAGTGTGCCCTGCCACTGCTTTCCAGATCCAGACCAGAGACAAATTTGAAAAGTTCATTTTTCAAAGTTGACCCTGCCGGGAATCGAATCCGGGAACCCTAGAACAGAGCGTTAAGGCAAGCACCCCAACCACTCATCCAATGGGCTCGTCAATGGCTTATATGAATTCATGTTGAAAATAATTAAGGTATGTAGTGAATTTCCACCAAGTTTAATTGAAATTTGAAATGGCTGTCTGAAACAATTTTCACTGTGACTTAGGTAGACTTGGTTATTACTTTATCGACTTATAATTAACTTTTAGTCTAGCTGAGCTTCATTTCTGTATGACTTGTTAATTACCTTTAAAACCAATAAATTAGATTAATTTTTGCGAATCTATAAACTGAGTCAACACTTCACCAATTGTTATTGTTTTTAATACGAAATTTAAAAAATATATCTCAGCGTTTCGTTTTCATACATCTAACAGCCAGGCAAGTATAACTAAGTATGATCCTAAACTGGGTTTATTGAATTCACACACCTCAAAGCCTAAGGTATTCTCAACCAACTAAAGAACATTCAATAAATACACAGGCATCATTAAACATTTAAAAAATACGAATAATTTTTTCTATCAATTTTATGGTAGATGTACATCTATACATATAATAAAAACGATATGTAATGTTACAGAGGTCAAAATAAGTAATAGTTTTTAGAATTTTTGTCTGTTTGTTTGTCTCTGCTTTGCACCACCTATGGCGTTGCTTGTGTTATAGGCGACGGATCTACTTTATTTAGACGGTTTATTAATTAGATTATTGTTACATTTGAATAAGTAAAAAAAAATTTGAATATTGTTGAAGTTTATTACGAATCAGACCCTTTTAACTTTGCTTAAAAAATTTCAAATGTTTTCTTTTTATGTGTTCGCCACTCGATCTTTATATGGACATCATCTCGTTTTCATTTCAAAATAAACATATTTTTATTCGGAACTCGGCGCTAATAAAATGCAAATTGGGGCCCTTTCGGCTTAGGGTTATCCAATTTTCGACAAATGTCTCCTATTCAATTTTATTTGATTTCCTTAATTGCTCGCCATTGTTGCCCCTTGTAATTTTGGATATTCTAAGTGTGTATTAAAATTAACCTTAAAGATATTTTTAAATGAATTAAATTTTAGTCTAAGACACCAGTATGTTGATTCTGGACTCTTTTGGGCAATAAAACAGTTAAGTAGCGTTTACAATTGATTTTTTTTCGTAGCCTAGTATGCTGGAGTGTAATGTAGAAATATTTTTCTCCATCGTCGAAATAATCGGTCTGTCTATTGGACCAATAGTTTGCCTTTTATCTAATAGGCAAACTATTGCTTGAATATAGACAATAGACTGTCGTCTGTCTATTAGTCTATATTCTATTGGTCTATTATAATTAGGAAAATACAAAACAGTTCAGTTCAACCTGTTCAGGGGTGTGTTCCAGCACTCCTTCGGCCAAGGCTAATTTTGTTTTAACCGTGGATACACTCCAGCACTCTGTTCGAGCATAATTGGATCTGGACGAGATTTGATCATACCCGTTCTGGGCGAGCTGTCAGAGCTAATTTATGCTCTGCCTCCGGAACGGGTATGATCAAATGACAACAGAAAAAAATTAGCCTCGGCCGAAAGAGTGCTGGAACACACCCCAGACAAAACAGCAATCTGTATAATATAGTCAAGATAAAATAAAGAAATTAATTACGTTATATAAAAAGTTATTTATTTATCTCATTCTATAACATAGTATAATAATTTGCTAACTACATAACTCATTCAATTTCAAAGTCATTTATATAGTTTCTCTCTGAAGGTTTAATAATAAAATTAGATTAAATTTTTGAATTGAACTGTTTAGTGAATTATCTACACTATAATAATATTACATATAATGAGAAAAGATTTCTATGTATGTTTCTATGTTTGTAATGAATAAACTCTAAAACTACTGAACCCATTTTAAAGGAGATGAGTAGCTTATGTTACTCGCTGGTAATGTAGCTTTCTATAGGTGAAAGAATTTTTAAAATCGGTCAAGTAGTTTTTGAGTTTATTCATTACAAACATACATACATACAAATCTTTTCTCTTTATAAAATTAGAATAGATAATCAATCAATGTTATACTAAAAAATATACATTTCACCTACATGATTGCTGTAATAATGTAATAATGAATATGGTAACTTCATTATCACATCTCTGAATACCTTGCGACTACGGTAATGATCCCGGGACTCAATCCTGACGGGACTTATTGGTCTTGTTTTCAGCTTACTAAGATTCATCATTGTATAACTTTCAACGCACAGTCAAAACTACTAAGCTAACTACTAACTTAGAAAGCTTAAATTTGGAACATAGCTTTATTTTATAACTAGCTGACCCGGCGTACTTCGTGTCGCTTCAGAATAAAAACCCGTTCCATACAAAATCTGTGAGAAAATAAATTTGATTCTCAAAATTTTTCGTGAATAGTTGAGATGCTTTAATAGTTATTTTGCTATTCGGGACGGAGACAAATTCGAAGTTCATAAAAATTGGTCTCGACTTATAAATGGTATAATTAACACGACTTTTTATTTTATAACGGACAAACAGACAAACCCACGAAAATTCTAAAAACGATATTTTTGACCTCGGTAATATAAGTACAACATGTACAAATTGTTATTTTGATAAACTCTTTGATAAGCTCGTTTACGTTTTTATTATATGTATATGTATAAGAAAATATTTTTGAAAATTTCAACTTCGTACAAACTCGGGGCTCGTTTGCTATTTTTTCCTATATTAAATTTTTTGTCTTGACTGACTATCAACGCACAGCCAAGCCAAAGTCTAGAAAGCTGAAATTTGGAACATAGATTTATATTATTGCGTAAACATCCTTTAAGAAAGGATTTTTTAAAATTCTAACTCTGTGCGAAGTCAAAGGCGGGTCGCTAGTTTTTTGCTATAATTCGTTATAACGTATTGTTTAAGTTAATATTGAATGGAGGTCGTGCAAATATTTACTAAATATACGTACTTCATTAAAGATTGAATGAATTCAGTCATATACAACAGTGATATTCCACAAATTATGCTCAAGAATACGGTACGTTACCCGACATTTTCTGTTTCATAAATCTCCATTTCGAGACGGTTCGCCCGTGAATAGGCTCGTTAGTCATAAATAACCGAACTGTGGTCGTTATCTCTCATTCAACCTTGTGTGCGGTAGTTATATAGGTCTAAAGTTTTGAAAAAAAGAACTTTAATTCCCTTTCATTTATTCCCCCTTGCCACTTTTCAACAATGTGGTTGAAACAAGAACGCGTTTTGTAGGGAAATAATTTTATCAATGATTGCAAAATTTATTGAAATTAAGATGTCAAGCAGTCTAAAAGTACTTAGTTAACAGTGGCAGGGCACACTGCGTTTTGCTGTCATTTGGGCAGCCCGTCAGGCGACAGTAACCATCCTACAGAAGACCATAACAGCACGTGTGTTGTTGTGTTTCGGTGAATGAGTAAGGGATGCCAGAGCCCATTTCTCTAACATTTCCCAATTCCTTATACTTAATCCGGTATTCGGCAGCGCACTTGCAGTACATATAGCGTTGCTTGTGTTATAGGCGACGGCAGCCACCTACCACCAAGTGAACCGTCAGCCTGTCTACTGACATAAACATTAAAAAAATTGACATAAACACTTGAAGTTATCGGTCCAGGAGGAGATTGTCTGTCCATTAAGCATTTCGACTGTGGTTTCCACTCCAAGACTCGTGGAGTCTATTTCCACTTCGCTAACTGATTCTTTGGGTAACGTCGACCACATCAGTTCTCCGACGCATTTTCCATAGCTCTTATCTATCTTCCTATATAATTTAACTAAGAGAGGTTTGGACATTTGGGATTCAATCAGTGGTAAACTTTTTGAAATTGGGAAATTGTGAAATGGTATATCTGGATTCACATATAAGACACTTATTCTGGTTAAGCGTTCTCGGTCAAATTTTAGTCCAAGAGTTCAATATATGGCGGGAGCAAAGTATTAAGTATATGTATGTACATTGTACATTCTATTGAATGTACATCGCTAATGTACCTACGTATATGAAAATTTGAAATTTTCTTTAACCTACTGTGTAAATCCTTTTTTCAGTTTTATCTCCTTTTTAGTCACGCATCATCAATCGACAAAAAATAATACGTCTATAATAATTTTTATGAAAACTGTAATTATTCATACATTTTACATTAAGAGAATTGACAACTTTTGGTCTGTAAGTGAGCTGCAGAGTTATTAAACGAATAAACCTATCATTATAATGATGCGAATAAAATTTTTATAATGATATAATTTTCATGTTATACTGTTTCGTATACCGCTATAAAACTGTTATTCGGTACGCAATATTTACGAGGTAAAAGCTTTTAGGTGTAAAACGTTAATGTCTATGTTTCCTTTTTGTTACGCTTCAGCATTGATGTTACGAGTAAGATCTCGATCGACTCGCGGATGCTATCAATTTTAACGCTATTTTTGTTGACGCTTGACGCGTGCAAATATTCTTATGGGTAAGTATAGGGCAGAGTAATCAAATAAAATAAAATCAATGGCACGTTCTTTTAGTATTATTCTATTTTTGAATGATGATTTCAAGAGGAAGAATTAGATAATTTTTATTGTGGGTTTGTAATGAAAGCCATGTATCCATGTAGGAAGGATGAGGCCGACGATGGAGCGAGCTCACCCAGAAGATGCCTATTCACTCGAACCTTGAAAAAATTTGGGTTATATGAGCTCGGAAATACAGACGCCGGCAGGGAGTTCCAATCCTTAGCAGTGCGCATCACAAAAGATGTTTTAAAGCGCTAGGTCCGAATTAGAGGGATTTCGATAAGGTGAGGCCAGCCGTACGTCTGTATGTCTGATAGAAGAAAGGGGAAGGCGGTATGATCTCATGCAGCTCTCGAGCATACTCTCCGAAGTACATCTTATAGAATACACACAGACAGGCAACTTTACGTCTATGTGCCAGGCTCTGCAGCTTAGTTCTTATTAGTGTATCACCGCCAATGCGTCATTGGTTTCATACAAATAGCGCCGGCCGGCCGTGCGTGAGCACGCGACTGGCGATAACTCGCGGAATGAAAGGTGTATTAAAACGTCTGGCAGAAGTTATAGCTCACGAGAGGTATAAATTCTGCCAGACTCAGTTTCTGTAATTAGCTGAGCCTACAACTTCGTACGCGTGGTATTCGGTTTAGCGCGTAACTTTTTTGTTTGTAAACCTTTGTTATATATAACTTACGGTATAACCTTGTTGTTTGTTGTCTGAATGAAACAAACACTACAGCTTGCTACAACACATAAGTGAAAACTGGTTTAAGCCGTTTCTGAGATTAGCGTACAGACAAACAGACAGAAATGCTAAAACCTATTTTGACCTCGGTAACATAAGTACAACGTGTACAATTTTTTTTTATAAGTACAGACACGACAGTTAAGTTAGTATTATTTTTACTTACTTTTCTCAACTTGTAGCTTTAAATCGACCGTTTACTCAAATTAGCAGATATGCATACGTTCAAAGTACAGAGGAACACTACTCGATTTTCCTCATTTTGTCCTTTAGAAAATAAGTTATGTCTGGCATGTTTGGGATCTTACTCTATTAATTCTGAAATGGACTGTGGTTTCCACTCCAAGACTTGTGGAGTCTCTTCCCACTTCTCTGATATTTAGGTTACTCGTCACTCCTGGATCACTAACTGGATGCGACACTCGTGTTAATAAAAGTTTTTAAGGAATCCAATAGAATGGCTCCATAAAACAATAGCTCTTACTAAAACGCCGAGGGTAATGAAGCCCGTTTGTCAGATCAGTAATAATGGCGCAAGTAAATCGAAGGAACCATTTCCGCCACGACTTCGTGGATTTCGAAATATGTATCAGTAATTGTAATTTCCAACTCGTCTTATACACGCTCGGTTACTCAGTGCGAGGTTTCTTGTTAACTTACTTTGAGTTTGATGTTTTCTAATTATACTGATTCGGTAATAAGGCAGCTCAACGGCATATTGTATATTTATAATTAATTTCAGAAAGTAAATTGTTCAAAAATCATTTGAGAGTTGATTAGGTTTAGAAGTGCGTTGGATTAATTGTATTAAATTATTAAAGATTAGCCGAAGGCGGTCCGGCTTCGAACGGATTCAATTTTTTTGCCATATTAAATGTTATATCTAGTATGGCAATGTATAAATAACCATCATCCTAGGGCGGGTGCGGGAGCGGGTTTGGGGTCTTCGGTGGAATGGCTGGACAAAATTAAGAGCGATCGAGTAACATATACCTGCATCCGGATCCAGGTATCCTACAGATGAGAAACTTCAGCTCGGCGCCAGTCACAAAAATGTTTTAACAACAATTTAATTTTGGACCTACTTATTTATTTGCTATCAGCTTGTACATAATACACAATGGCAACTTTGATCAAATATAATATATAAAAATTGGTAAGTACATATAACAAGGTATATTGTATTATTAAACCGGCAGTGGTGTGATACGAATAAATATATTCGGCGGAAACACACGGTCAACATCCAATTAGGTGCCACAAATGGGAATGGAAATTCAAAGCGTGCTTTATTAACTTTATTTGCTTTGTCTGATCTGACTCCCGGATTATAGATCTAAGATCCCGGTTCACTTGTGGTGGACTATTATTCATAGAGTACCAGAAACTACATATATTTGGTATTGTTAATTGCACAGGGAAGTAAGGTAGACATTATGAAGAGGTATATGCGAGCAGTTTCAAACAAATTTTATGGAAATTTGAGATTATGATCGTGTATGAAAACTGTTATTTATTAGTTTATAATGCAAATATTTAAAAAAAATTGCTATACACCCAACAAGACATACTTAAACAAGTTAAAATCAGACTTAATATTTCATGTGTCATTGCTTACGCTTCTATATCAAGTTTTTTAGAAATGTTAGTGGTGGAACTAGTGTAATGTTTTTTTTAAGTTATTAAATTTATTGTGATTTAAAAAGTGAACACTTATTTATTATATACTTAGTACAGTATACTAAAAGTTAAATTCAATTCAATAATTGAAAAATAATTTTTGAAGTTCCTTGAAAAGCAAACACGACATAATTCAGTAAACCCTTAATTTGTCCAAAGATTCTCTTATGCTTACTTTTCATGAGATGAGGACTAAGTCCGGTCAAGGTACGTTTGGTGGTGCTCAGGTGTAACAGCTACAAAAATCCGACGACCTTCAGAAGTATTTCAGTATAGCTGCCGCTTGTATATCTCAAATAATATTATTACTGTTATTGAAAAACTTAACAATTAATTTAATCGATTATAATAATTTTACCTTTGCTAATTAAGTAAATCACTTTTTTTACAAATAAATAGCTTTTTTTACATTTTTAGTGCCGCGGTTTCGTCCGGTGTGTATCTAATTTAGAAGAAATTATAAAAAGGTAAAGTTGAGGTAATATAAGCACTTACTCACCCGATTTAAAAAATTCTTTCACCAATAGTTAGAATACTTAGAATTTCAGGATGGACATAGGCTAAATATTCCACGTGGGCGAATTGATCATAGATATATTTTCGATATGTTCTACCAGAAAGGGGAAAACAGTTAAAATCAAGTTTCAACTTATCAATTATAAAATTTCTCGTCCGATATCTCAACAACGATCAACGATAAGGGAAAAAATCGTATTACCTAAATTGTAGATCATAAAAAAAGCAACAAAAAAGTATATAACCATTTTCATAACGGATAGCCAAGTTATCGCAAAAGAAAAACCTCTTTTTCAAGATGGCGGCGAAACCTCATAAGAAATCTGGTCAACCATTTGAAATTAAGCATTTCTAAGCCCACACAATATCCAAAAATCAATGCGTAGTAAATTTTCTTCCCATGTGCTTAGTAATAATTCGTTTTTTCCCTTATAAATTTTTGTTATAATTAGATATTTAACTATTCATCATCAATCTATGCATAAAATAAATTTGTAAACGATCCGTGTCTATACATGAAATATTAAAAAAAAAAAATTGTACACGTTGTACGATCTTGTTATTCTTGATGTTGTTGTTGCGATCATTTGATTTGATTTGACGTTACAGGCATGGCTACCGTCAACAATTTTTTTAAATCTTTGATTAAAATAATCTGTTAACAATATATTGAAATAATCTATTAACCATTTCGTAATGGTAAAGTAGTGTTATTAGAAATGTATAGTAGCATAATGAAATAGATATTAATTGGAAGAAACATATCTCAATACCGACGAACGTATACGTTACGACGTTACTATCGGTAGTTAGCAGATCTGTGGCTCTAGCATGAGTTTACGATACTGCACTCGCTAGCGAGAGCGTAAAACATTTATATGGAAAATTGATAATTTGACATTGACAGTTCACGATTTTCCATACAAAAGTTTTACGTTCTCGCTAGCGAGTGTAGTATTGGTGTAGTATCGTAAACTCATACTAGAGCCTCTGGCCTGAGGTGCGGTACGATTATAAATTTTGTGTAACCCCCTTTGAGATCTTTAGACGTCTATAAAAGAAATGCTTTAAAAATCCTTAAAATCTATTTAAATAAAAATCAATTGGCACACATATCACGAAGCATCGCTTGAGAATAGCACGACCGATTTCGCTGTCTTTTTTTGTTGTGTTACGTTTGTCAGGACGAAGGTTTGTACGAATGAAAGTTTTTGGAAAATCAACGAGAAAAGTCGGAAATTCGGATGGCATTGACAGGCAAACCATTGTCGATCAGCTAGTTTTAAATAAAAATAAGTTTCTCTTTTTAGAAGTAAATCAAAGCCAAGCAAATCTGAACTGTTGTTCGTTATCTATTGAAAACACAGCGATTACGTCTACTTTTTATCAAAATTTTATTCCCACATTAATATGTCGATATGGAAGTAGATTTTTCAGAAGTATGCAACTATACTATACTATACTTAGACATCAATTATATTTCGTAGTTAGATATATTATGTTCATTTTGCTCTATGCTACCATACTAAGCTGAAATTACTGCTTAGTGTTGCCGTGGGAGGGATCTAGTGACTTGTAACGCAGGTTTATCTTTTCAATCAAATAGGTCTTTTAAGCCATAAGTGTCTAACGAATAGTATTAATATTGTTACACACAAATTTTAACTTAATATAGACCTTTTTTGAAGAGAAATTTTAGATTTAACAAATTTTTTATCTATACATATTACAAAACAGAATAGTTGTTATTTTCTGTCAGTTTTTCGGCTAACTTCTCCTAAACCACCTAATGGATTTTGATACAGTTTTTACTAATGGATAAACCATAAACGAGGAAGGTTTATGTAATTAATATGCAGCATCCATGCGAAGTTTGGGTTTCGCTAGTATATGTAAGTATAAGTAAAGACAAAACTGTTCAGAACCTTTTCCCCGTTGTTCGTAAACTCCACTCTCTTTTTTTGTTTACTACATATTATTTTATATATCAATAAGCAAAATCGAAAGAGTTATTTCCCACCTTCGAAGTGATTATGATTCAGCACAAAACATTTAAAAACATCAATCTTATTGAATCAAGAATTCAAGCGGACTTGTTTACCCGGTCTGGTGTAGCTACTTATATTAGATATAAGACTTTCATGCGATCTGAGTTCCTTAGAACTATTTTTCAATAGCAATGGATCAGCGTCTGTCGATTCAGGATCGCATCCTAACAAAGTTTTGTAAATATTTGCGAGGGCAACCCGTTCTTTTGGCACACTATCGATCAATGTCCGATACAGGACTTCAGCTAGAATCGGGTGAAATATTTTTATTTCTATGTTGAAAAATATCAATAAACTTTTGGTGACAAAATATTGTTCAATGGATGAAATTGGGCGCCTCAGTGAACTAGTGTTCATATGAGTTTTTTATATGAAGGTCATCAGACAGGCTGACGGTCCACTTGACAGACATCACACAGGTGCTTCAAGCGTGCTGCCGATCATAGTAGGATTGAGGATAAGGGATTAGTAAGGGCATCTGATATCCCGACTCAGTCACCGAAAATTTGCACATTTGCTGTCATTTCACGTCATTCAGTAGCTACATACAGCGTCAATATGGGATAGTGGTTTTAAAATGATAAACTAAACGGAAGTTTGTTTAAAAAAAAAATTAAAAAAAAAATTGATCACTGAAATGTTGGCTGCTCGTTACTCGAATTAAAATGCGCTACAAATTTCAGTTTCAAATATTTTATTCAAAACTAATCCTCTTAGCAATTAGTCAATTAGCATTTTGGCTTCTACATTTTACGGAACAAACTGCAATCGAATTTGGCTTAATTGTTCCATAACACGAGCGGTAGTTAATGAGAAATGTGCAGTAATAGTGTTCTTCTATCTAAAGCAATAAAACTAGACGTCACTCCTCATAAGCGTCTGCGGAGTTTGAAACGCTTAAATGCCTTTTTATTGTCAAATGTACCGAACGCCTGCAGTTACGAGCAAGAGTGCAACTTTAATAACTTAATATTTGAAACGTAGCTTCAAGTTGCGTCCATATTTATTTTACACTAGCGACCCGCCCCGGCTTCGCCCGGGGTGCAATTTTTATATATATAAACATTCCCCGTTTATCCCTCTTTCCATTAGTGAAAACCGAATTAAAATCGGTCTACCCGTTCACGCGTGATGCCGTGACCAAGGGAAATAGGGATTCATTTTTATATATATAAAATTTGTTAATGTAAAAATCGTCAGACAGGCAGACGATCCATTTGACAGTAGGTGAATACTGTCGCCTGTAACACAAGCAACGCTAAGCTGCTGCAAGTGCGTTATCGAGTTTAGAATGATTAGGAAGGGATGGGGAAATGAAGTATTTTATGTTTATTTTTATTTGATGGAAATACCAACAGCACACCAAAAATTGATCAAGTCACGCAAACAAGTATATAGACTTTACATTTACTTGTCAATTACAGCTTTATATGTTGTATATTATCTATGTTAAAAGTTAAAAATTATACAATTATCAACCATTACATACAATTATCAAGTAAATAGTAACTACTAATTTTAAAAGCAATTTGGACGAGGAGCAATGCGCACTTAAAATCTAGTCAGTTACACAAATCAACAATAAAATTAAACTAAGAATAATCCAAAAGTCAAAATAATATCAATTACATCAAAACAATATTTCACAATTACGTTATTATTATTATACAGTTATTCATTTTAATTCTTAATTCTAAGTTTTTTTTACAAGTTTTTTATTATTATTATTATTATGAATGGTATCTATTACTACTCATAAAAACACACACATGCTACAGTATGAGAATCTATATAAAATTTTGGATAATTTAAAATGCTGAAAGTTTAAAAAAATGTATACAAATATAATGCAATCTTAAGAATAATGCTAAAGAACTAATAACTTGGGCATTCGAAGAAACTTCTTTATATTTTTGTTATTTTGCTATATGAAAGGACTCGTTAGCTGCAATCACTGACTGTTATTGGAGCAAGATGTGAATTTTATGTTTTGTAATATTTTCAAATTAAGAATTGCGAATTTTATTTATTTATTTTATTTTAGGAAAATTTACAGGTACAAATATTACACAGTGAATAATTTAAATAGAAACATTGAATTTGAAATGATAATACTTGAAAAACATGAAAAATATCTGTCCTAATAATTCATATTCCGAATCTTCATATTCCTAATAATAAACAAAAATTATTATGATTTTGTTGCTTTACTTACTAAACGAATTTACAAGTTTTGACTTTAACTTTTTTTAACTATTGTTATTAATTTGACGAGCCCGTTGGATGAGTGGTTAGGGTGCTTGCTTTAACACTCTGTTCTAGGGTTCCCGGGTTCGATTCCCGGCGGGGTCAACTTTGAAAAATGAACTTTTCAAATTTGGCTCTGGTCTGGATTTGGAAAGTAGTGGCGGAGCGCACTGCGTTTCGCGGTCACATGGCGGCAGTAACCACCCCCTTACAGAAGACCACCGTGAAATAACAGCACGTGTGCTGTTGTGTTTCGGTGAGTGAGTAAGGGATGCCAGAGCCCATTTCCATATTCCCTCCTAGTCCCTTACCCTTAATCCTACTGTAGTCGGCAGTGCACTTGCAGCAGCTTTGGCGTTGTTTGTGTTATAGGCGACGGTAGTCACCTACCATCAAGTGGACCGTTAGCCTGTCTGCCGATCTTAACATTTTTTTTAATTAATTAACTAATATTTTACTGCAACTTTTTTCTGTACAGTTCCAGTATGTAAAATATTATAACTTAAAAACTTGGTTTGTTTCGAGGTTGTTGGTATTTTTTTAATCTATAAATATATTTTAAGAAGATCTGCGATAATAATGATATTTTTTCTTATCTAAGGTCGACATGTGGGATGGTGGGTGGCTACCGTCGCCTGTATCTTAGTAGGATAAGTGATTAGGAAGGGATAAGGGCTTTAGCATTCCTTATTCACTCAACGTTTTTTTTTTGTAAGGGGGTAGTTAATGCCGCTTAACGTCTGCCCAAACTATTGGAAAATGCTGTGTGCCCTCCACTACTCCACTCCATTCCAGATACAGACCAGAGCTAATTTTGATAAGTTCATTCCCTGAGATAGAGTGCTAAGGCAGCCTAAGGCAGCCTTACCCACTCGACCAGAGGTCTTGTCAAAATGATTATGTTTGTGTAAATTTAACATCTTTAAGATTTACCTATTATAACAAATGCCACCAATTTCTTTTTAATTTGTGCGTTATACAAATGTTGCAATGATTGTCTCGTGCTACTTCTGCTCATACATGTTGCAATGATTGTACTAATAGGATAGATTACTTGAAAAATAATAATTTTAATTGCAACCACAACTACTGATTTTCTTTTGTTCCAGTTCGTGTTTTAAAATACTGGTACATGGTTAGGATATTGAATTTCCACATCCATAGCGCACGTGATAGCTGGAAAACAAAATTAGAAAAGTTACTCTGTTCAACAGATGGTAGACGTTCGATTTTTACAATGAGACTTAGGTTCGAATAAAATCGTTCCTTTTATTTTTATTTTACGACCCCTTTGTTTGTATTGTTCAACTTAATAACGTGAATACGCTCTTTATTTCATAGGAACTGTATACAGGGATCGCGGGGTAATGCGGATGGAGGTATATACCGTGGTTCCCGATAGGCACGGCTGGCGACAATCGAGGGGGTTTTTAGTGAGTAAAAATCTCACCTAACCCGGTTTCTTACAAACCGGGTCCCTCTCGTCAAAAAAATGAGTATAGCACAAATGTAATTACTTTATTCTTGTCGAAGATCTTATTAAGATGAATTGAATGGCAATTGATATCCCACCGTGGAATAACAGCAAAGTACAAAAAATATAACCAGAAGAAAAATTATAATGACTAAATTCACTAATACGGAACAAACAAGCACTTCATTTCTTGTTTCACGGTCGAAGTTTTCTCAGAAGCAATTTTCCTTTATCCCGATTTTGTATTCAAAATCATGGACCGTCTAATCTCAAGTGGGTCCGCAATTCAATGTACTGAGTGCGTTGGGGTGGCATGTTTTAAAAAAATCTTATGAATTCACATGATATCAAATACGAGTAGTTACTTGTTGAAAACGACTTGTGTATTTTTTTTAAACATCATCTGTTTAAAAATAAAACTGTTATAGTCCACCGGATGGAATACTCGGCTTTAAAAAAGCTAGCAGATTCGAGTTCTGGTCGTGCTTGAATATCTGAATGTTTTTCAATTTCATGTATTTTGATTAGAGTTTAACAAGTTGCTAACTTTTGTCGGCGACTTAGCCCGCGTCTAATTATAAATAAAATATTTTTAAAGATTTTGATATTTTAAAGTTTACACAATTTTGTTTAGAACAGAAGTAGAAACTTAAGTAATTTTGAACATAAAAAGTGTGTGTGTCAGCTTCGACGCATGACTGGAGTTTACTACTTTGTTACATTAATATTTTCTGCAACTCGTTGCTATGACCGAATCGATAGGAGTTAGTTATTAAGGTGGAGACAAACGCTAAATACTAAAAATACCCATTATTTAATGAAGATGTTACAAGAAATAGACAACACAATGGCTTTGAAAAAAATATATATTATACTTAAACATGTGAAGAACCAATTGTATTAATTAGAATTTTCGTTAAAGTAATAGAAACTCCACAAAAAAAGTTAGAACACAAGAATAATTTGACTTATTGAAAATTCTCTCGAAAACGGCTTATTGCGCGCATATGAATCCTGTACCTAATAAGTTAATGTCAGTTCAAAAAATTGTAATAATAAATTTTTTTTGTGTATCGTTCTAATGGTAAAAACAAAAAACACAATTTCTAGGCCTGTTGAATTGTCTCCGCCGCCAGCCAGTTCTAATGTAAATGTTATTTGCCTAAGTGAAGCCCTTTAAATAGTAAGTTTAATTAACCATTATTGCGCAGCGAGTGAGGAGCGTAGAGGGGACTGTGCGGTATGGGGACGCAATGCGATGTTTGCGAGGTGCGAGCGAGTCGCGTCGGATTTCTTTTCAGAGGAGGACAGCCGCCGACGCTGTCGTTGCCTGTGCCGATCGACTAACAATTATTCGGTTGTCATTGTCGGGATGTCCTGGGTGTCCTGACGTGTCCTGACGTTTCCACCTCAGTTCCACGCGCAACCGTAGCCGTTCGAATCTTGGTTTGCTGCAACAACGGAGGCCGAGCGTCCCCGCTGCCACCGTATATCTCGCGTCCGGAACAGATACGTGTTATTTTTTTTTACTAGACGTGATTTGCAAATTACCTTGCGTGATAGGACGATTACCCCTTGTTTTATTTTTACTATATTTTTTTTAAATATAAATTAGTCTTTTCGGCGGCGATAGGGACTCGACTGCTCTCCACGAAGATCCTGTTAGATCGTATTTTTTTAAATTGAATCAGTGCTTTTTTAATTTGTAATTTGTGTTTTTTTATTTAATTTATTAAATTATTTCGCCTCAACCACATCTTTTCTTTTATTTATTTATTTAAGAATTTGTTTTTTTTTAAATTATTATTATTATTATTATCCGCCTGTCCACGTACCTGTGGAGGAAAAAACGGTAACAACTATAAACGTACAAAATTAAATGTATAAAATTTTCCTCGTGTTAACAAATAACTGGATACCTAATTACTTCATATTATTTAGTTACATTCTGCATACTCAGATGTCACGTGTTCCAATAAAAGTTATGTTAGTTACGATCGGTATACACAGATGTCACTACGTTTTATAAAATAAAATAATTAATTTTTCGACGACAGATGTCGCTGCAAAAAGGTTATAACGCGCTATCGTTTCGTTCGTCAACTCAATTACACTTTTCACACAAGATTTCGACGTTTTCTTTTCTAAGCCCAGCGAATAGAATTAGAAATAGATGCGTCAGCTGTCGCACAAATGCCAAAGTGACAGATTCATTCAGTTAACGCTTGTATTAATTTTACTCTTACAACCAAGGTTGTTGTAAGAGAATTAGCAAGTTGAAGTGGCAATGGGCCGTTAACATATCTTGCAGATTGGATAATCGATGGGGTATAAGGCCACAAATTGGAAAACGCAGCATGGGAGACGACCAGACCAGGAAGACTTCGCGGGAAGCGGTTGGATGCGGAGGACCGTGCGTGGTGGCGAGCCTTGAGAGAGATCACAGGCTGATAATAATGATGATGTACAGAATCATCCGTTGTGTGCGAGTTGACGTACGAAATAATAGGTGAAATAAGAATAGGGCGAATCGCACTCAGTCCCGACTTGACTAATAACTCAGCGAAGCGATCCATTTGCTTTGATAACATTGAAGTCATCGGAGGTGCTTCAACAAATAATGTAAATGGTCAGGTCATACAAAAGGACGGCAAACGAGAACTTTATGAAAAGTTTTTTTTTTATATAAATTATATTAGTGTAAAATTTCATGAAAATTTGTTCAGAGTAATAAAGCATCCATACAACCTTCCTTGCAAACTTTCGTTTTAATAATATTGCTTAGTAGGATTATTAAAAAACATGATCGAGCTCAGTTTTTGTGCAGAAAGCCTACGTCGAACACTTCCATTAACATTTTAATATTAATATTGATTTAGCAGATTAATTTTATATGTCAAAGAGTTTCTCCAATTCAACGGGAATGTACTTACTTGCGAGTACAAGTGAAGAAGGGAGTGGAAAGTGTGTCGAGTGGTCATTTGTACGGCAGGGAAACAAACGGCCGTTTCGAGTGTGGTTTTAGCTGTAACAATGTATTTGTGGAGGCTATGTGCCTTACAGAGGGAAAATGAAGTGGCTAAGACGACGTATGGTGCCGCTGCGAAAGCAAATAAACAACTACAATTTTATGCTTACTACAAATTTATTATATTTTTACGAAGATAAATTTACCTTTATTCATTCTTTTTAATTCTTTCTATATATAAAAATGAATCCCCATTTCCCTTGGTCACGGTATCACGCGTGAACGGGTAGACCGATTTTAATTCCTTAGTTAAATTAGTTAACGACCATAGTATGATTAAGGATTAGGGATAGGGAAATGGGCTCTGGCATCCCTTACTCACTTACCGAAACGCAATAGCACATATTATGCTGTTATTTCATGCTGGTCTTTTGTAAGGGTTAGTTAATGCCGCCAGAAGAGCTGTCCAAATAACTGCGAATGCAGTATGTCCTGCCACTACTTGCCAGATTCAGACCAGAGCCAACTATGAAAAGTTCATTTCCAAAATTAACCCTGCCGGTAATCGAATCCGGGACCCTTGAGACAGAGCGTTAAAGCAGGCACCTTAACGACTCGACCAAGGGACTAATCAAATCTTCTTTATCGTATTTTTCATTATTTAAACAAAAAATACAATTCGCAATTACGTAATATGAGTAAATATAGACATTTACTCGTAGTCTTATTGCTTACTCTTTTCAGTGTTTTCCAAAATTCACAGAATATGAGTTATTAATAGAACTTTCATATTATTGCATAAATAATAATATTCTAATTTATAATATAAACAATTATAATATAAATCATAGGGCTATCGTTTTTGCCGCCACGTCGGATTTTGTTCGCAAGCTTTCACTGAACCACTCGACCGCCACGTATCGCTCTTTGGCCCGGGACCAATAATAAAATTCACATTGGATTTATCTATTCTCTAACCGAGAGCCAATGAATTCGAACAGGCTTTCAATTCAATCATGTAACATACTCTGTGTGACAGTTATTTCATAGACAGAGCGATTTATATTTCCTGTGATGATATTAGAACTCTGTATATGCGTTTATGTGGATGCGAACATTGCGTCTAATGAAATGTTTAAATAACAAGATGTATTTTATATATGAGAATATTATAGATAAGCAGACATCCCATTAAGTGAGGCTCCCATACATCTGTAAAATCTGGAGCGCAATTTTTTTTTTAATGTTAGGTATGAATTATGATCTACAAACAGGCTGATGGTCCATTTGATGCTCCATTGATTTGATCAATAATTATATATTTCTCGTCGCAATAATAACAATTTTCAGAGCAAACTACATAATTTTTTAAACTTATTAATTAATTTTTGTGCTAAAGTTTTAATAGGCCAGTTTTATTTCTTTTTTCATATTTTACAAAATATTTAAGAAAAACCTTCCAATTTTAAATCTCTTCGGTTATCTCCGAGAAGCTACGAAAATTAGTTGTGAAATATTCACATACACATTCACACACTCATACAAACATACACACTTTATTGTATTCTTTCGATTTTAGTACTGTGTTGGAGAAGCGGGGTTCTCCTGATACAAGTATCTTATACTTAATAGGAGGCCCCCTACACCTCTTTTGTATCTATGCTTAAGTATATGAATAAATTATTTTCTATTTGTATTTTGTATTTGTATTGCACTTTAATTCGTTGCTTATTGGGGTGCTTGGAGGAGTATGCTTTTGTCTAGTGAGGATGCTTGTGATTAGTAATCTTAACTAATATTATAAATGCGAAAGTGAGTGTGTTTGTTTGTTTCGATTTCACGCCTAACTACTCAACCATAGATAAAATAATAAACGACTCAACCGTTCACCATGAAATTTTGCGTACACATTGTCAAGGATACAGAAAAGGACATGGGGTAGGTAGGTCTTATCTAGAAGAGGTACTCTTCCCGCCTGGCAAAACTATAACAGCAATAAAAATTGAATAAATTATTGCTTATATATTTTGTCAGGCGATTTTAAATAAATAAAAATAAAATAAATAAACTACGTCGATGGCTGCAATTTTATTTCCGTCGCACAAAATATTGTCACAAAAAAGAGTTGCACAATATTTTCAATTGTTATAATCTTACATTCATAATCAACAGCCTTTTATATGTTCCCATTGCAGGGCCACAGGTCTACCCTCTCAACAAATGCGTATGGGCTATATGGTCTACCACGCTGGCGCAGTGTGGGTTGGTACACTTCATATGCGCCTAAAAAATTTCTTCTTTTGGCGTATGCAGATTCACCGTTTGAGAGCAGTCAGTAAATGCACTTCTCGACATGATAGGTCGACATGACGCTCCTTCATTATACATTATTTATCATTAAAGCCAGATTACGTCGACAGGACTTAGTCCTCCTCCACAATTTCGAATAGGATGGGTCAGAAGTAGCTTGGATACAGCGTCGACCCGAAGCTCTTATTAAGTCGTCAGTCCATCTTGTGGGCGGACGTCCTACGCTGCGCTTACCGAGATGGTCCACGGTCCACTCGAGATTCTTCCGGCTCCAGCGGAATAATAATTATAGTACATAGTTGAGCCCGCAACTACGCTAGTACTGTTATTTATTCTGTGCCGCAACTACGTGCGCGTGGTATTCGGTATAGCGCATAACTTTTTTGTTTGTAAACTGATTGAAATAAAACAAACACTAAATGTTACGGGAACCTTGCTACAATATATAAGTGAAAACCGTATTTAAATCGGTTAAGCCGTTTCTGAGATTAGCGATAAATAGATAAAACTCTAAACGCACAGACAAACAGACAAAAGCTCTAAAAACTATATTTTTGACCTCAGTAACATAAGTACAACATGTACTCGTACAAATAGTTATTTTTGAAAAAATATTTAATGCTGTACATTAAATATTTTTTCACGGATCGTTTGCGATATTATTATATGTATATGATTATTATAATGCAATTTAATAATTTCCACGTTGTATGTAAACGCTAATCGTAACTATAAACAGATCTAAATTAAGGCCAGATATTCGAGAGCGAACTTCTTACCGCCAAAAATGTTTTGTCATGAATATTTACGTTGTTTTAATAGTTGTTCTGCTATTCGTGGTGGAGACAAATCCAACATATCAAAGATTGTTGAATCGTCCCAGCCGTTCTTGAGTTACAAAGAGTTACACGACTATGTTTTATATCTATATAAATAAAAATCAATGTAAGTATGTTAGTCCACTATGTACTCCAAAACCGATCAACCGATTTTAATTCGGTGTGGAAAGAGGAATAAATAATAATCCTTTAAAAATACTTACACACATGTTGTATATTTTGTATGTTGTTATAAACATTCATCGGTTGAAAAACTCTGACACGTCAATATATTATTGCAATTATGTAAGTACTTGCTATAACAGGCTCAAGAGTCTTGGAAAATCGCTGAAGTGCTAAAAATCTAGACATAACAATCATGTTTTAAGTTATCAATTCCTAGCATATAATGCGTCTTTAATTAAAGTGCCTAGCAGTAACAGGTTCCTCTCCCCTTGGCCATTCAGCACCATGTGTGCGAAATTGCCTTACCCCTTGCGAGCGAATGAGACAATAGGAAATACGCGAATTTTTTTTTCGGCCAATGCAATTGCGTGATATTAATATTTAATTTAATTATGAAAACCGTTTTTGAAATTAACGTTGAGCATGTAAACGGTCTGTTAATACATTGGCAAAATAGCGATAATGAAGTCCCATTTTCTTTTTGACAACTGTGGTTAATGAAAAATAAAATCGAAGCAAACATAAATCAAAATAAACTAGATTAGAAATAAAAGTAATTAAAAGAGAATAATTAACAAATTGAATACTGTATACTTTTTTATTTTAAGATCGGCAGACAGGCTGACGTTCCACTCGATGGTAGGTGGCTACCGTCGCCTATAACACCAGTAACGCCAAAGCTGCTGCAAGTGCGTTGTCAACTACAATAGGATTAAGGATAAGGGATTGGGAAGCGATAGGGAAATGGGCTCTGGCATTCCTTACTTCACTCACCGAAACACAACGTGCTGTTATTTCACGGTGGTATTCTATAAGGGGGTGGTTACTGCCGCCAGACGGGCTGCCTAAATGAGTGCGAAACGCAGTGTGCCCTGCCACTACTTTCCAGATCAGACCAGAGACAAATTTGAAAAGTTCATTTTTCAAAGTTGACCCTGCCGGGAATCGAACCCGGGAATCTTGAACAGAGCGTTAAGGCAAGCACCCTTACCACTCATCCAATGGCTTGTCAATGGCTGCTAAGGTTTGTTGCGGCTGCCTCGACGCTGCAGTGCTATATTTGCAGAGGCACATGGTTTTCACGCGATAACGGATAGCCTCTTTACTAAAGCGCTTATAGGGCAGTGGTAACAGCATCCTGATACCAAAATCCCTGTTGAGGATGGCCATAGGACCTAATAATGTAAAATATTGTAAAATAACAAGCTTAAAAAAAAACACGTGGGCAAATAGTCCGAAATAAACGTTTATCATTATAATAGTTTCATGTGACGTTTCAAACTAATTTGATTTTTTTTACGATATCCATTTTGTTTATTTATAAGTTTCTTAAATATTTCAGACTAATTTGCGAGTAGTTGTGGTGGCACTATCCGTTCTTTTAAAGAAGACCACATGATAGTGCTATTATGCTAACAATAAAGAATGCCAGAGCTCATTCGCACGTTCCCTCCTTATTCCTTTCTTTTATTCTTCAAGCACTCACTTGTATCGCCTCTTGGCTCTACTTGTGTTTATATACGTAGGTGATGGTAGCTTAATATCATAAGTTTAATATTATCAAGCTTCCTGCTGAACTTCACATAAAAAGTGTGTGTTAGCTCCGAAGCATGACTGGTAGTTTACTTCTTTCAATGTATAAAATCTTCCTTGTGTGAATAGATAACTGGATACCTAATTACTTTATATTAATATTAGGGAACATGCATATACATGCGTCAGCCGTCGCACAATGCTTGTATTAATTTTATTCCTCGTAAAATTTCGTACCGGGGCGGCGGCCTTATATGAAAATCGATTCTTACAGAGTAAATTCCAAAAATAACATAGATTAAACATCTTGATACATTTCAGTTTTTATGCAATATTTATACATAATAATACATATTTAAACAACTCCAGGTTCTAAGGATGAATTATTTTGCAAATTATATGACAACCCTTCCTCGTTTATCGTTATAAAAATCCGTTGGGTGGTTTGGAAGGAATTAGCCGAGAAACAGACAGGAATTATTTTATAATATGTATATATATATAGATATAGATATAGAATATATACTCCAGCATAGAAGGACTAATCAGTCCTTACATTATTATATTAAAAGTCAACTGCGAAATAATACCAAGAACGGTGGAACAATAACCACCGAAATATTATAATTTTTAAAGTACAACACCGTTCCAGTTTCAGCGATAGCAATTTCTTTTATCACCTCGAATATTTTAGATAAATATGAATTCCCTGCTTTTGTTCCAGTCTACGCTGAACAAGTAGATGCGGAAACTTCGGCCCAGTTTCCGAACAAAGACACTAAGAACAATAAAGGAAGTTTTTACGTGAATCGTACTTCGCCAATATCGTGACGTGCGTGTTATAATCATTTTACTTTTAACACATGGTAAGGACGAGAAAGATAAATCGGAAATTCCCTTCTCTTCGCGAACATTTGTTTTAAAATTAACATTAAACTCTTTACATATTACTATTTGGCGAATATATGGGTGTAGGTAATAATACTCTGTAGGTAGTATGTACAGGAATATGTTAAATTCTAAAATTACCCTATTTATATACCTAATACCAATGGGATACCTATAGGTATTAGGTATGCGACGACGTATGCCTGGCCTGAGACAGCAAAACAGCTGTGTGTGCGTAAGGTTTGCTTATATCCCCGCGTACACTTTCCGCAGCCAAGCGACAATATAAATATGGGCCGCGTAGGTATTTTGCCCTTTTTCACCGCCGACGCCGGCGCCGGAGAGACAACATCTCGACGAGAAGCCAAACAATATCGCCGAAATTCCGAAGCGTTGGCTGTGACGGCTGTTGCTGGTTCCCATTCATCCTCTGTCGTGAATCCAGCGATAGCGGTCAAATAAATATACAAAACCACGCTGATAAACAGCTCTTTTTTTAGAGCTATTCCAATTTATACGTTAATGAGTTTTAGAACTATCCTACAACTATATTAAAACTTCTGTCTGAAGTAACAATTTAATTACCTACTTCGAAAAATTGATACTTGAGGCAAAAAAGGTTATTAATTTTAAATTTTAATACGTACCCATAAAGTGGTAGAATATTTAAAATTTATTATATTTAAAATATTTAAACTATTCAGAATATTCAATGTACGTATTAAGGTTTGCAAAGCTTTATACTGTGCCGTGATTTTTTGCTTTTTGCTTAATTTCACTATACAAGGTAGACCGGAGAAACCCTAAACCGAACCTCAAGCTTTTGAGAACCCTTTTACAAGGGTACGAAGTCAGTATTTAATATGAATTTCAACTTGGTACGTATTTGTTTCTTAGGAAAAGGTTTTTTAGCTACAAATAGTAGGAAATGCCAAGAAATGCTAAAACAATTATTATTCGTGAAAACTTCTTATTTGATACAATTATTTATTTATTTCTTAGCTAGACCAGCAGTCTAGCGGTCAGTAGTCTTCTGCTGGTACGTACTTAATTTGAGGTCTAAGTAAATATCTTTTTATGTTGTTTAACTGGCTCAAATTGTTCACGTCTCATGGCAGCCTAAAACATAACCACTTTGTGACATACGAGTAAATTTGACATATATTTCTCAAAATACATAAATATACTTAATAATAGTGGCGTTTGTCTAGTGGGCAGATATAGGTTTTTTAAAACTTGGCTGTAGGTAGGGTTGTTTTGTTTTCCATCAAATGTGGTTCAGAAATAATTAACGCTTATACTAACTAAAGAATACATCGTGAGGAAGTATCTTACATTTATAGGTTGACAGAACCCCTAAGCTCCACTGTAATTTTAAATTATGACTTATGAATTTATTTTTAAAATGAACGCTAGAAGTCATCTCTAAATATCACTGCTCACGTCCCTTGGAAAAACCAATCACCGTTGTAATAAGGGATGACACGACCTTACAGTAACAGCCATATAAATGTCTTGTTCAAGTAAACCCCAGCAGGATGAAAATGCGAAGAGAGCCCGCCTAACGAAATAGGCCTCACTGAATAAGTTATTACATGGAGGGACTCAATACTGAAATGTTTTCATTACATATAGGCAGTCATTTTTAGTTATTTCGTAATTATTTTAGCATGGGCATCGATTTCTTCTGTTGTTTTAATATAATGTCAGTGTCTTTCGTGCAGTGAATAAAAGGCTTTCTTTCTTTCTTCAAAGGCCGTACAGACAAATAAAATTATTGTAAAAAACAGATAAATTGTTGTAATAATGTACAAGTTTTTACTGTAGAAAATTTGTAGTACTAGATTTTAAGCTTATGTCTAAAATCTAAATAGAAATTGGTAGTTTGTACAATTTGTCGTCACACCCTTAAAATTATATTAAATCTATCCTAACTAAATCAGTGTTTCTTATTATTGACGTAAAGTTATGTGAATTAACGCAATATTAAAAAGTATTTTCATACCTGATATGTAAATCTGGAAAAGCTGGTCGTTGTTGAAAATCTCGAAGGCAAAACATTGGGAGGCCCATCGCCGACGACCAAGTGAAGGGTGCCACCTAATCTGATACAGTTTGTCTGGCGGTGAGGGTGACCATGGACAGGGACTGATGAAGGCGGATGGTGAAGTCGAGACTGGGGACTTCGTCGAGTCGAGACGGTAACGAAGAACCGTTCAATGTTCAAGGGGACAATAATAGTGATTACTGGACAGTTTTAAAGCGCGACCAAGACTACCGTCATTTTGTTTTATTCGTACTGTCAATAATTCTATTCTGAATTAATAAATATTTTAAACATTTTTACATATAGAAAAGTTGTTACATAAAAAGATTAGTATTTCAACAGAATAAATAGATTTTACATGGCAAAAGTGGTTCAGCTATCATTTTCGAAATGTACAAATTGTAAAAAAAAAAACTTATAACATGAATAAAATTTTGTTTCTTGCACGTTTTTGCCTATTATTTCCTTGCAACTTGAGAAAAGTAACTGTACAAGTCTCGGCCGAAATAGCAATTAAAAGCCTCATTGGTTTAAAAGGGCCTCGGCCTAAGCCTCGGCCTTTTAAATTCACTTCGCCTCGTCCTTTCAAGACTATGCCGACAATTGTTCTATTTCCGGCCTCGGCAGTAGTATTATTTATCGAACCAGAGGCCAATATTTAAATGTTAACTGACGAGCCCGTTGGATGAGTGGTTAGGGTGTTTGCCTTAACGCTCTGTTCTAGGGTTCTCGGGTTAGCTTACCGCCAGGATCAACTTTAAAAATGAACTTTTCTATTTTGTCTGTGGTCTGGATCTGGAAAGCAGGGAAGACCACCGTGTGCGCTGTTGTGTTTCGGTAAGTAAGGGATGCCAGAGCCCATTTCCTATTCCCTTCTAGTCCCTTATCCTTAATCCTACTGTAGTTAGTAGCATACTTGCAGCAGCTGTGGCGTTGCTCTTTTTAGAAGCAAGTGAACCGTCAGACTGTCTACCGTACTTAATATAAAAAAAGTAGGTACAGTTTTACTTATTTCCATGTTACTAGTTTTTATGAACTATTTTCAAAATATATTGAACATTTTATTAAGCGTTTTATGTTTTACAATTTTATTTATAGTAACTAATTTAATACGTATAATGATCAATTTAAATACAACTCCGAAACTTGATAATCCAATGTGAATTAAGAGTTTAAGAGCAATTAATAAACATTTGAAAGAGAATTCTTCATGGAGGTTCAAGTAAACAAATTAGTAATTTGATTTCTTCAGATACTCCAGTACTGCGAAAATTGATAGCGTCTATTTACCTTCGAGGTAATAACCCTAATCAGAAATTAGTTTAACCCCTGTTCGCTTTTGTTAAAAAGTACGCTTTTGTTATCACATTTGATAAGACTCCGCTGATTATAGGTAATTATAATGAATTACTCTCTTATAAATTTAATTTTTTAATTTTCTAGTTCATAAAAGCTTCGTCACTATCATTTGTGGCGCTTAATACAATTATTCTAATGGACTAAGTTTTATAGGGGGTAATTATAGTTTTATATAATATTTGTACATATATTTACTATCTTTCATTTATCATAATATTTATTTTTATTAAGAGTCCCAGTGTTTCTGTCTGATATATAATAATAGGTCTGATATATAATAAAGTTTTTTCGCATTTCATATGAAAACTCAAAGCAGTTTTTTCCAAAGTTTATTTATATTTAATTACAGTATATACGTGTCATTTTGTTCGATAACTTGTAGGTTGCTGATACCGTTGCTGTAGAAATTTTGGGACTTGTGGGCAAAAAAACGCGACGAGTAGTTTTGGCAGTTCTCTTTGATGTTAACCTGACACTGCTTAAAGAATTTTGAAGAGACCGAAACAAGTGCAAATTTGAAGGTGCAAGGTCAGGGCTATATGTCGGATGCATTAACACCTCCCAGCCAAACTCTCTTGATTTTTGCTGAGTGGCTAAATATGTGTGTTCTAGCGTTGTCGTGATGAAAACCACGCCCTTTTTATTGATCAATTCCGACCGCTTTCTTTCAACTTCTTGCTTTAATCTCATCAGATTTTGTCAGTAGTGATCCGAATTCAAAATTCCCGGATTGAAAACGCTTAAACCAACTTTATGCTAATCTTGCTGACACTGCTTTAGATCCATAAAAGTAAGATTTTTTTTGCGTCTTTTGCAGTTTTTCCTTTTTTGTAATAAAATTTTAAAATGTATCGAATTTCTTCCTTAGAATCACTCATTTTGACAAAAAGAAAAACAAATGAAAAATAGCTGGAGACAAAATTTTACTAAATTGTTTCTTTTTTTGAAATGTAACCTTTTTAATGTCATCAAAACCAGCCAGAGAGTTTTAATAGCACAGCTAGAGATTTTATTACAAGTTTATACATACTATATGTGAAAAGACTTTTTCCGGACCTAATAATTCGATAATTCGTTGTTTTGGTAATCAAATATCTACCTAGTATTTATCTTATAGAGTAGGAATTAATACATTTCTGTTAGAGTAATACGACCTTTATTAGAAAAAGACACAAATTTGTATTTTATAAGAGTTTTGAGACTAGTTCATTTCATTTTATTTATTTATTAGAAGTTCGACATCATTGGCATTTTATGCTCAGTTCGACTCTTTCTATATAGGTCCTATCTAAATAAATTATGTTTTTAGCTTTTCATAGAAGTCTAAATTCAATTGCACATTGAGAAGCGAGTTTTTTTTTCAGAACACATGAATTCACAACAGTGAGGACATAAATTTGCATGGGTATTTTTATCTGGCAGTGGGACAGATTTATATATAAATTTTATATTGCAGGGAAATATAATCGAGTAAAGACTTAAAATTGTTTGAGTTAAAAAAAACCGTACACTATATACACCATACACTAGTTTTGAATATAGAGGGCTATTTATATTCAAAACTAACAATTAAATATTAATGGTGATAATTATTTTTAAAATGAGAATTTGTTATTTGGAAAAAAAATGCACTGAGAATGCACAATTGGATTTCTTCTGCAAACTTCACTATTAGTAACTTTTTTGTTTAATTAGGGTATTTAAGAGTAACTAACTAATTTAATATTCACTATTTATGTGTAAAATATGAGATCAAAAACTATAAGCAGACTGTATGTAAATATTCCATACTTTGCAGCAAACAATTTACCGATAAAGGGTATTATTGTCTTTCCAAAAATGTGTAAAAATCTATAGAATTAGCGAAGCTCGCCGGCTTATAACTCGGCAGTGGCGGGCTTCGCTAATTCAACTCGACTTAACACAAAATCTGGTGGTAAGTAGGCCAGAATTAGGCCTTCTGGTATGGTACAATTTTACTTACATTGTCTAAGCTGCGGGAGGAGACTAACTTTTTTAATTTTTTTTTTATGTTAAGATCGGCAGACTGGCTGACGGTCCACTTGATGGTAGGTGGCTATCGTCGCCTATAACACAAGCAACACCATAGATGCTGCAAGTGCGCTGCCGACTACAGTAGGATTAAGGAAGAGAATGGGCTCTGGCATTCGTTACTCACTCACCGAAACAGCACAGGTGCTGTTATTTCACGGTGGTTTTCTGTATGGAGGTGGTTACTGCCGCCAGACGGGCTGCTCAAATGACTGCGAAACGCAGTGTGGCCTGCCACTACTTTCCAGATCCAGACCAGAGCCGAATTGGAAAAGTTCATTTTTCAAAGTTGACCCTGGCGGGAATCGAACCCGGTAACCCTAGAAAAAAGCGTTAAGACATGCACCCTAAAAACTCATCCAACGGGCTTGTCAAAATGTAAATCACTCTGCAATAATTTAAAAAGAACTAGCGTTCCGCCCCCGGCTTCGTCCGGGATGCAATTTTTATACATATGAACATTCCCCGTTTATCCCTCTTTCCATTAGTGAAAACCGAATTAAAATCGGTCTACCCGTTCACGCGTGATGTCGTGGGATTCATTTTTATATATAGACTAGCGACCCGTCCCCGGCTTCGCCCGGGGTTCAATTTCTATATATATGAACATTCCTCGTTTATCCCTCTTTCCATTAGTCAAAACCGAATTAAAATCGGTCTACCCGTTCACTCATCATGATGCCGTGACCAAGGGGAATAGGGATTCATTTTTATATATAGAAGATGTAATAGTTATGGTTTAACAAAAGTTATAGAACATATTATTTTGTTTCGCGTCAACAACGCTATAAAAGACATTGTACCTGACGGTATAATGTTGATACCTACAACAAGATGTATACATAACACCGCGACACATTTTGGAAAACAAACTCCTGAGCCGGCTGCCACTGGCTTCCGCGGGTGTTAGCCTGCGGCCGACAACAGCCGTGATTTTCATAATAAAAGCACCCGTGATCGCAACGGACAAAGGGCCCGACTCTCGCTCCTGACACTAGCCGAGTGCGGAATACGTAACCACAGCTTTTATATTGTCAAAATGATATTTTGTCGCGAAAATATTCGCCATGTCACGCCTGGAGTCAGCACGTGGGGTGCATGCATTTCACATTTTATTCAATCACGACACAACCGAAATAAAACTTATTTGCTTTGAACTGCATAATATATATATTTTTTAATACTAGCTTGGATAGAATTTGGATTCAGTTCATAAAATATAATTGTATTATTTCCACACATATTAAAAAAAAGCAACTTTGTACGCGTGGTATTCGGTATAGAGCGTAAGTTTTTGTTTGTAAACCGATTCGAATGAAACAAACACTAAAGGTTACGGGAATAAATGAATGAAAACCGCATTCAAATCGGTTAAGCCGTTTCTGAGATTAGCGTGCACAAACGCACAGAAAAACGGACAAAAATTCTAAAAACTATTTTTTTGACGTCGGTACAAAAAAATTGTCTTGGAGCGGGTGGGTATAAGCTTCCAAAAGCTATGGGAATACCACAAAAACCGTATTAATTTACATCGGCTATCATGAGTCGAAAAAATGATTTTTCTGCCTAAATAATTTCGTGGAGTGGAAGCTTTCTGCGTGTTTCATTAATATTAACTTAGTAATTAGAACACGAAAACATAATTATGTATTACTTAGACATGGTCACTTTCGTTTTTACTACCAATATAGAGGTGTTAAAGAAGTAAACAAAAATATTAACCATGATGACGATTATGATTATTAATTCACTAACGCCAATGACCAAAAAATGTATTTTTATCGTTGATTTCGACCCTATTGTTGACCATGCTGGAAATCAGATTCTTCTACTTGATATTATTTTAGAAGGCATTATTATGTTCTTATGTTTAGATAGAAAAAAAATATTGGAATATTATAGCAAACTACAGTAAGAACATTCGGTGAAAGATTATTTATTTCGTAGTAGAAGTTCTTGTAAGTACTTTCCAAAAGAAAGTAGATAAAAGTTTTATTAATTTCTTCACAAAAGAAGTCTTAAAACTTTCTTTCGATTGTTTAAGTACTCCAGTATTAATATTAATACTTATTCTTCAAAGGGTAAATAGAAAATAATGGAAAAATATTAAAAAAAAAAGGTAATAGAAAAGCAGTAATGTACTTAAAGCGAGGACTTAGCAGACTCGTCGCCTAATTTGACTTCTTAGAGTAAAATTAAAACTTAGATAAAAATACAGTCCATAATACAAGAGACTAGACTATAAGAGCCCATTTTCTTATCCAATCGCTTATCCTTAATCCTACTGTAGTCGGCAGGGTACTTGCAGTAGCTGTGGCGTTGCTTGTGTTATAGGGGACGGTAGCCACTTACCATCAAGAGGACCGTCAGCTTGTCTGCTGATCTTAAAATAAAAAAGTTTGAATCGGGCAAATTTATACAATTAAATATAAATATGCAAAAAATCTGCAAATAATAATAATAATAAATTACGGCCAAAAAATGTCTGTACAAAATACTAGTAATATGCAACTGTTTGTTTTCCCAAATAAACACATCAAAAAAGTCTAAGCAACACATACAAATTTCAATTTTACAATGTGTTTTCGCATTAAATCCTTAGTGTTTTCTTATTTATATTAATTTTTAATGCTTTTTTGATATTAAACCTCAATTGTTTTTTTTTTTTTTTTTTTTTTTTAATAATCTTAATTAACAATAATTACGAGTAAGTACTGTATGTACGTAGTACAAAGTAAGGTGCCTAATCAACTAAACTTAAACTAAAATTGCATAAATTAATACAAAGTGTGGCCTCCTCTCATCCTCTGTTATTGAGAACTTGCTGGCACCGATTATTCATAGAATCGATGAGACTGTTAATGTCCTGCGGCAATTGTTCCCAATGAAATTTTAGTAAGTCTATCAGTTGTTGGGTTGTTGTCACTCCATCCGAGTCCTTTAAAACACGTCTCTGAAGCATGTCCCATGCATGCTCGATGGGGTTGAGGCCTGGCGATTGTGCAGGCCAAGGCAATACCAGGATATTTTCCCTTGCCAAGTACTCCCGTGTGTGCAAAGCTGTATGCGAACGCGCATTGTCATGCATCAACGTGAAATCGGAGCCAAGCGTTTGTGCGAATGGACGAACATAAGGCCTTAGAACATCCTCAACGTAATTTACAGCGTTCATGTTACCATTTACAAAAACGAGCTCAGTTCGTCTGTTCTTCATAATACCCGCCCATACCATAACTGTTGAGCCGTTGTATGGATGCAATTCCTGAACGCACCTCAGTCTTTCAGTATTTCCAGGACGACGGTACACTCTTACCCTTCTAGTATCAGGCTTGAATCAAAAACTCATCGCAAAATAAAATTTTATCCCATTGTTCCCGGGTCCATGTAATGTGTTCCCTACACAATTCATTTCGACGAGCGCGATTCCCGTGACGTATCGGTGGGCACCTAATTGGCCGTCGTGCTCGTAGGCCATACTCATGCAGTCGATTTCGCACAGTTTGGCAGCTAACACCACTTGAATTTTGTAGCCTTAAACCTATCTCTCGGGCGGTTAACATCGGCTGGCGTCATGCAGTCAGTAGTATGTATCGATCTTGCCGTGTGGTTGTACACCTTTCTCGACCTGGGTGCTGCTCAGTAGGATCTCCCGTGTTAGTGTAACGCTGATGAAGACGGCAAATAACGCTTCTGTTGACACCAAAATATCGAAATACCTGAGATTGACTTCTTCCCGCTTGCAACATCCCTACAGCTCCCTCAGCTCCATGACGTAAAAAATGTCTCAAAATCCAAATTGTTCAAACTTTTTTCAAATTATTGTTTAAATCATAAAATTGATACAGAATACTAAATTTTAATAAGCAAAGAAAACGCTATAAAATTCGGACAAATGCATTTACTTTTGAATTTGTGAAAAAAAAAAAAAACAAACAAATGATATTCGAATTTTTTTACAACCAGCCAGTATGTCCTCTAGATCAAAAAAGTTTACATAGTTATTACCTACTTGGTAAGAAATGATATAATAATTGATTAATAATTTGAAATAGTATGTGTTGCTTAGACTTTTTTGATGTGTTTATCTATAAAAAATATACATAAAAACTCTCATTACTAAATGAAACATGTGTTGTTATTTCTTGAAATTTTTCTGTAAAAGGATGTAATAATAAATAGGTCTAGATCTAATTCTGCAGAGAATGAAAAAGAAGGCCGAAATACTGAGAACCACAAAAGTCAGAAAACTGGAATACTTTGGACATATCATGCGCGGCGAGAAGTATGATCTGCTGCAACCGATCATGCAGGGGAAAATACAGGGTAGACGCAAGCCGGGCAGACGAAGTACTTCCTGGCTTAAGAATCTCCGCGAGTGGTATGTCCGAAGTACCAGATCGCTGTTTTGAGCCGCTGCCTCGAGGGTTAGGATAGCCATGATGATAGCTGACCTCGGATAGGAGATGGTACTGAGAGAAGAAGACCTAAATCGAAATTAAATGTAGACGAAAAATCTGGGTATTTAATATTTTTTAAAAAAATATCTGATTTTTATTTATACATTATTCATACTCTCCTCTAATAACACATGAACTCAGAGTCACGGGATGCCAGATGTGTATAAGCTCTGCGAATTTCAATGCGATAGACCATTCGTTCATAGTCTGCGAGAACCAGTGAAAACCGATTCATATGTTGGACGTTTTACAGATGACTGGCGTCCAGCCAGGCAGAGACCTACTTGCATTTGATATTACGTAGGGAAAATATATTTTTCGTATATTCAACTCTGTTCCACCTGTTTATAAAATAAATCATAATATTTAGATATTTCATAACTCTAGTTTAAAGACTTATTTTTATAAGTATATAAAAGGCTAAAACAAGACTTATTTTTATATTAAGTTAAAGATATATCGGTACAAACATTTTTAATTCCCTTCGGTGTCGAATCTCCGTGGGGTCCCAACGCGCTTGGACAATAATTGGTAGACATAACTGGCGATTCCAGAGCTGGCTGTTACATCGGTCAGCAAATTAGCTTTGCCATAACTAACTCATAAAATGACCCAAGTTTGATATAATTTAAATTTTTAAAATTTAGATATAAAATTCTAAATGATATTTTATTTAACACTAGCTGTAGCAAGCGACTTCGTCCGCATATTATTATATTTATAAAATATGATTCGTCGAAAACGGCAATATCGTATGGAGG
Source organism: Bembecia ichneumoniformis (assembly GCA_910589475.2). Taxonomy (NCBI): domain Eukaryota; kingdom Metazoa; phylum Arthropoda; class Insecta; order Lepidoptera; family Sesiidae; genus Bembecia; species Bembecia ichneumoniformis. Next base: position 10,577,447 of record OU342533.1, on the reverse strand, counting down.
GGGGGGGGGGGGTAAAGGGAGGAGATGAGCGGAGGTTGAGTAGCCTATGTTAGTCACTGATAATTTAGCTTTCTATAGGTGAAAGAATTTTTAAAATCGGTCCAAACTCAGACTAGTTTATTCATTACAAACATAATACAAATCTTTTCTCTTTATAATATTGTATAGTATAGAAGTATTGATAATAAATTTTATTGTACAATGTACATATCTAAATAAGTTAACTACTAGATTTAAATTCCACAAGTAGTGCTTCTTTAGCTATTATTAATACAAATTCATATGAAGGCTTCCTCCACATATGATACTAACAAGAAAGGTTTTTATCATTAACGTATCAGTATCGAACGTCCCACCCTATCGATGGTAGCCAAGCCCCTTCCCGACTAGTGTCAAAGGAAATTGGCCCTTATGTTTATAATACAGAGTTTACATTTCAACAGAACTAGCATTCCCGAACTTTCAATGGCTTGTTTACGATCTTGTTTACATTTTCTGGAAAACACGGAATAAATCGAGGCGTTTGGCGCCAAGTATAAATAAGAGAGCAGTCGGGCGAGATGGGTGAGTTGTACGCCAACTAGCGATACGAAAGCGACTCTTCGGAGCTTTTGCGAAGTTTGATAACTTTTGGCAAGTTTAACGGTTTCATCGGACAATTTGAGTGATTTTGGAAGTCATCTTGGTTTGTGAAAATAAATCGTTCCTTTTGTCCTTACATAGCATTTTCACCCCGCACGTTACAATATGTTGATTAGTTGTTTAATTACCATTAATAGTTAACATTTTATTAGTATTTTTTAAAACATTAATTGTAGTAAAATTTTAACAAAATGTACTGTAAATCAGGTGCTATGCGGCAACATTTTCGGGAGTTAGGGGTGTCCGGTGGGCTTCCTCGTTAAACCCAACCGTATCCCGACAAGTGTTGTTTAAGATGCGCCGTTAGCAGTGGCCGTGATTTCTTCTGTAAACCACTCACGTTCGCCCGCCGCCTGCAACTAACGCTTCGGCATAATACACAAGCGGCAGCGATAAACACATGAAACTTTCAAAAAGATTTATTTTTATATTTTCAATCATATTAAAAATATAAAAATTTTCAATACAGGGCATAGGGTGCCTTTCATCCAGAAAAAATACTATTCCCGAGGGATCATCTAACGCCTGGCAAAGCTATAACTGCAATAAAGATGTTAGGCGTTACATAGCTCATATATTTAGTAAGGCTAATATTTTTTAATTTTTCAACACGGGCCAAGCCGCGGGCAACGGCTAGTTTAAATAAACAATCAAAAATGTCGGTTATTCGCATTTTTATTTCAAATGTTGATACAAAAATACACTGACTGTAATTATCTAAATAATTACTCCAATAATTCTTTTTTTTTCTTACAAATTTTATTGTAATCTTATTTTTTTTTTATATTGACTGTAGAAAATGGTTCAATCGATTTCTAAAGTGAATTTGAAGGATATATTGTTTCCAGAAATTTTAATAATATTTTCAAACGCCAATACATAAATTAAGTGCATTATATCAACCAAGAAAAATGCCAACTTATTGCTACCGTAATAAATACAATGAGTGAAAGTATGTTCTTTTCTGCTATGTTTATGTGAACATTATAACCCTTTTTTTATTCTAAAGTTGAAGACAAGAAGTGTCGCTACGTTTATTTTTATATAGATAACATCATATCTATATATCTTAACGTTGTCGCTTAGATCTTACAAAATGGACCATACCACACATATCGTGTGATACACAAGTCGGTGCACAATAGTATGTTGCATGCTATCTAAGTGAGTATACTTACAACAATGTACGTTTTAATGAAACCAGCAGGTAATGAAGATAAGAAAATGTAGGTTCTTCCTCACAATGTTTTCCTCTTTCGCTTATAATGTTCGTTTATGTGGGAAAAATTCGTGTACATTTAGCATGTTTAAGATATCTAGTGTCCCGGAAACAGGTATTCAATTTAATAGTCAAGTCTTGGTGGGAATTAGGTTTTAGATCGACAATAATGTAGGAGTTTGTAGTTCAATTAATTGCAACTAATTCGGATATGCATTTAACTTAATTCAACTTGATTATTTCATCACTTTATGTCTGATGACACGTTTTTTTTATGTTAAGATCGGCAGACAGGCTGACGGTCCATTGGTGGTAGGTGGCTACCGTCGCCTACAACACAAGCAACGCCAAAGCTGCTGCAAGTGTGCTACCGACTACAGTAGGATTAAGGATAAGGGACTAGGAGGCCATAGGGAAATGGGTCTGGTCCGGTGTTTCGTTTTCTCTGTGTAGTTACATGGGGTCGAGGCTTGGACACTCACCAATGTAATGACCAGACGCTTAGAGGCTTTCGAGATGCGGGTGTACAGGCGCATGCTACGAGTGTCCAGGGGGCCTAGCCAAGATGCAAACTGTTGCAAACGCTTCCTTTGCGTACTTACGAAACGAAAGAAATAAAGCCCGGTGATTGGTTGTTGTAACAGTTGTAACTTCAACAACCAATCACCGGGCTTTCTTTCTTTCGTTTCGTAAGTACGCAAAGGAAGCGTATGCATCTTGGCTAGGGCCCCTGGATAGATCAGTGTGCAGAACGAACTGTTCTGCAGAGAATGAAAAAGAAGGCCGAAATATTGAGAACCATAAAACTCAGAAAACTGGAATACTTTGGGCATATCATGAGCTGCGAGAAATATGATCTGCTGCAACTGATCATGCAGGGGAAAAGACAGGCACAGGGTAGACGCAGGAAAATACAGATACATCCTGGATCAAGAATCTCCGCGAGTGTTATGGCCACAGTATATTAATTTTTTTCATACAGTAGGCCGACGGAGTCTAGACAGGGCAACAGCGCGGGGCGTGAGGGGTGAGACGCGAGTGGATCCTATTAAAGGATGTAAGTGCTTTAATATTACAAAAAAGTCATTGTCATTCAATTTGTGTCAACCCTACCGTACTTTCGTAAATACCTACACAGGTGGCGGCATCGCCCAACTTCAAAGGCGTCGGCCTACTGTATGAAAATTAATATACAGTGGTATGGCCGAATCGCTGTTAATCGCTGTTTTGAGCCACCGCCTCTAGGGTTAGGATAGCCATGATAGGTACTGAGAGAAGAAGAGATGTCTGGTAAAAATTTCTTTGATTTAGATTTTTTTTTTAATTATTATTTTTGTGTCAACGGTCGGCAGGTAGGTTGACGGTAAGGGGCTTATAAGTATAAATGCGCTGCCGATAATACAGGGATATATTATAATGGGAGAAAAGGGGGATGGATTCTGGAAATCCTCACTTAACCACACAAGTGCTGTTAATTGAACGATCGTCTTCTGTGAGGGGATTATTTTCCCTTATCATTATTCTTATTTACTATTACTGCTTATAATAATACTCAACGCATGATTGAGTAACTAACATCAAACATTTTTCACAAACTTTCACATTCACTAAGAAATTTAGCGAATGAAGCTTTTTTAAATATTTTACATTAACACATATTTAATTGTTTGCTGCGGCAAAGAAATTTTTTTTTTAATGTTAAGATCGGCAGACAGGCTGACGGTCCACTTGATGGTAGGTGACTACCGTCGCCTATAACACAAGCAACGCCAAAGCTGCTGCAAGTGCGCTGCCGACTACAGTAGGATTAAGGATAAGGGATTAGGAGGGGGATAGGGAAATGGGCTCTGGCATCCCTTACTCATCACCGAAACACAACAGCACACGTGCTGTTATTTTGCGGTGGTCTTCTGTAAGGGGGTGATTACTGCCGCCAGACGGGCTGCCCAAATGACTGCGAAACGCAGTGTGCCCTGCCACTACTTTCCAGATCCAGACCAGAGCCAAACTTCAGCCAACTCTCTCTTGAGACCCGTAGGCTACATTCTACTTTTTTTATCTGTCGTCACATATACGATGTCTTATATAAAAACGAAAGCACGATATGCAATAAAAATAGAATTTCACTTGCCTAGAGAATTTTATAGATTTGTTTTTCACTTTACCAATCATGGCAACGCAATAAATAAGATTTTGCGTCGTGATGCTTTGTCGGATTGCTCATGTTTATTTCATTTTTATTTCTGCTTTTGATAAAGTTATAAAGCCGGTGCAGTGAAATGTCGATAAGTTGTTTTATTAGACTTGAAATATGATATAGGACCCACTTGTTAGTCGCTGACAATGCTGAAACAATAATTATGTACATAACACTATATAAATTATTAGCCAGCTATCAAATACAAGAAGGATACTTTAATGCCTACTCGTATATATAACTAGGAAACCGCCCCAGGCTTTCTACGGGTGCAATTCATACACAAATTTTCCTCATTTATCTTTTTTCGATTAGTGAAAACTGTATCAATATTAGTTCGGTGGTTTAGAAGAGGTTAGCGGAGAAAGAGAAAGAGGTAGACAGCTGCTTTAGTCTACTATTTTATTTGAATTTATAATTGATATAGAATACCTAGCCACCAAAACCCTGCATTTAGAATTTTTGATTTTTATTTAGAACTAGCGACCCGACCCCGGCTTCGCCCGGCGTGCAATTTTTATACCCGTTCACGCGTGATGCCGTGACCAAGGGAAATGGGGATTCATTTTTATATATAGAGATTCCTAAAATAGATAGGAAATGTATGATATTTTCTTAATAATAAGTATATGTTGTAGGTACTTTTTCTAGGAAATCTATGCATTTCCTAAATAGCAATCGGAAATGGTATTACATTCGGAATATCGTATAACAGGGCGGGATAGAACGATTCATCGTCAAGCAATTTCAGCGCCCGTTACAAAATGTGTTACAAGACTTATTTTTACTAGAAACAAAGTTAGGTTAGGTACTGGAATCTTTATGAAATTAAATGCGAACGGAACGCAGCGGAGCGAGTACACTCGGAATACTGGTTATTACACAATGAGTCCGAAGACTTATTACAAAATGTGTTATAAGACTTATTATACTTATTTTACTGGCATGTTTTATTCGTTTTATTCACAGAAAACATCAGATTATATATATTTCCCAAGATCATATCGAAGTTGCATACAATTCCTAGTTTTCACAAATTTCCGGTAACATATATACATACATTATTTAAAATATTTGCTTTTCGCTTTTGCCTGTTTATCCGCTATCTTCTTCTAAATGTATTCTGCATTTCTTTTCTTTTCTTTTTGTTTTATGTTTTTAAACTATTTAAATTTAAATTTCTACTTAGTGCTACTTTTTGATAATTGACATATTCACCTGCAAAGGCGTATCTATTGGATCTAGATTTTACAAGTGTGTGATATTTTTGTAACTAAATACTGATATTGTCACTGGTGTATCTATTCTAAATAAATAAATAAATCACCCAACTGATTTTGGAACAGTTTTCACTTATGAAAATAGCGATAAACGAGAAAGGTTGGTGTACCTATATAATTCACAGAAAAAAAAATTCACCCGTGTGAAGTCGGGCGGGGGCGTGTCGCTAGTTCTAAATTCATTTAAATGTCACAATCTTTCATAACCCAAATAATAAATATTTTTTGAAAGCTAAGCTTATAGAATATCCATTTATTTAATTATAATTAAATCATCATGAAGGACTTAAGCGACTCTGATGAGTCTAAAATTGTGTAAACCTTCTTGTATTTTAGTGTATTAATTTTTTTTCGTATTACATATAATTTCCTTGTTAATTTTAATAATAATTTACATTATAACTATTCATAAAAGATAAAATATGCACAAAGTTGATCTTAAAATAAAAGTACAAGGAAGCAAAAAAAAAAAAAACCACGCAATTTTATTGTATAACGAAAACATTATTATTAAAAAGAATAATTTTCAAACATCTCAATACATGAATAACAAAATAATGTTATGTCTGTGTTACTTGTTAGCGCCTAGCAGTGATTCGCCGGCTCGAGGACTCATTAAGGTGACAGAATGTATTTCCCGTGTCGCAGGTACAGCAAGTAACTGGCTAAAGGGTGGCCCACCCTCGGCCGACCCTCCAGAAATTGAATTAACACTGGCAGTATTCCAATTTAAATGCTATACCTAATTTTATCCCCTTCTAACCGTCCCCCTTTGACGAAATGATAGTTTTCGGCAACTTAACTTCATGAAAGGGACATTTAGTGAACTAACAACTTGATTGCATTAGTATGTGTGTACGGACAGGAGGAGAAGTTGAAGAGTAAATAAGTTATTATTTATTATTCAGTTGTAAACTTACGGGCATATCACTTTGAGACACTCTTCTGAAAGAGCCCTAAAAATTACCATTGCCATAAATCATAAGGCCCATTAGTTTTAGAAATTAGTTCTCTACATTGCGATGCTCTACATTGGAGAGTCTCTTCTTTAAAGTATTTGGTCGTTTTTACAGTAGGTTTAAATTCTTCAGTGACTACTATCAACATATAAATAGGTTACTACTTGTTCTACATTTCTCCTTTGAAAAAAGAAAGATATATAAGTAAAAATAAGTAAAGTTAAGTTCTTAGTGAAATTAATGTCCTATACACATAAATATAAACATATATATGTATGTAGATGTCATACTCTCTTATGGCACTTTTAGGAACAAAACAATTTAAGTACAACTTACTAGAATTATTTGTCAAAAAATCACTTTTCACGTCGATTTTTTAAATGCTGTAGTGAATATTACGATTATATTATAATAATAAAAAATATAATAAATTTCATGAGTGGAGTGTGTATATATATATATACACTCCACTCATGTATGTATAATCGTAAATGAGCCGTTTGTGTAGGTTCATTAAAACAATTTGTACAAGTTGTACTTTTGTTACCGAGGTCAAAAAAATAGTTAGAATTTTTGTCTATTTGTCTGTGTGTTTAAATGCAAGCTACCTATAGCATTTATGGTTTGATTCATTCAAATCATTTTATATAAAAAAAAATTACGCACTAATATTAAACATTTTGTAAATTTATTTTATAAACTTAAAACAGACGTATTCTGCCGCTCTTTTAAAATTTAACAACAAATATTTACATAATATGTATATTGGATATCTTTAAAGTTACAATTAGTATTAAAACTATAATATCAGTAACAAGTAGAGTTGTATGTAAGTAGAAGCTAGATCAGTATGTGGTTTATCAGTACTAAAACTATTTAATTGCTGACCAATAACTGACTAAGAAGTGCTGCAATAACGTTTAACTGAACTGCCACTCTTAAGATGTGGCTGAGTTTAACTGAATTGGTATGAAGTCTTTTGAATAATATATAAGTTTGCCCAATTCCCCAGAAGGCTTAGGTTCTGTTGAAGCTGTGTTTGGTTTATCTGTATTAATTATTTCAAAGAGAGAAGAGCACTTCTTTTGAGATAATAATTCAAATACTCGTATTAGTATCTGATAAAACCACAAGGCTTTGGAATTTTGAGTAATTTTTTAAAAATTCAAATTATAGTTGGTCACTGTATCATTAACATTTACAATTTACCGTATGATTGTCAATAAGTTTAACAATATTTAATGTTGAGTGGTAAATAAGTTGAGTGGTACCGAATACTTAAAAATTTGGTAAAACCATTTTCAGTTATGTGCAATTAGAACCAATTAGTTTTATTTATATTGGTTTATGTATAGTTTATACTTTATTTATACATTTATTAGTTTATTTATATAAACCAATTCATATAAATAAACTAATTTCACTTCTTTATAAGCAATATAAATATACATAGATACACAGTTAGATGTCGCATATAGCTTATATTTAAAAGCTAAGTATTTTAGACCTCTCGCATTTTTACTCTTTTTGTAAGCTAATCTTTTGCCAAAATAATTGGCTAACACATAAATAAAGGACTATTTTTTTGGCGGACTTCTCTGACTAAAGACCAAAATATCAAAATTTGATTAAAGATCTTTTATTTGCGTATGTTTTATATTGAATAAAACTCGTAGGTATTTGTACGAGTGATCGAATTAATGGAATTAAAGCGTTTGTCGCGGTTACAATGCGAGCTACAATTTTATTTACTTTTGAGGGTCTGCGGCTGTTTCGTTTCGTATACCTACTTTAGCAGCCTTTATCATATGTGTCAATATATACTACACTCAGAGGCACAATTGAAGAGTTTTTTTTCTGGGTCATATTATAGATTGGATAATTTCAGATGAAAAAATAATGCTGTAATTCTTTAATAATGAAAAAAATTTTTTTTCGAAACAAAGGTGATAAACTAAACTTTTTGTTGAAATTAAAAACCTAAATTTTAATAAAAAGTATTGCCTCTTCTGGCTCTTATGACCTCCTCCAGTCGATTTGGAAAACTTATCATTATGTCTTGAATATCTGACTGCGGTATATTCTCCCACTCCTCGACCCCAGCAATCTTCAGCTCATTAACGGAGGTAGGAGCTGTAATCCGACGTCGTCGTACTCACCTTTTAAGATTGTCCCAAACATGTTCGATAGGTCCGGGATTCGAGTTGGCTATGGTAGTCACGTGCTATACCCACAGCATCAAGTTACTCAACCACTCTAGCGATATGCACACGAACGTTGTCGTGCATTAAAAACAATTCTCCAATAAATTGGGCAAATGGAATGACATGAGGTTCTAAGACCTCCTCCGCGTACCTCTGAGCATTTACGCTGCCTATTTCAAACAAATCCAACTCTGTACGAGCCTCATAAGAAATAACACCTCATACCATTAGTGAGCCACCTTGATAGCCCACTGTTTCGACAACAGCACACCGAGGCGTCGTTACACGCGCTGGCGTCCATCGGGACCTCTTAAAGCTAATTTCGACTCATCCGAGAAGAGAACGTTCTTCCATTGCTCCATGGTCCAGTTTCGGTATTGTTGAGCAAATTCAAGTCTAGCACTCCGGTGCTCTGTGGTCAACGCTGGAACTCGAGCTGGCTGGAATCCAGTGAAATTAGGCTTTGGAAGTTTCTTCTTATCGTTCTAATACTAACGCGTACATTCCGTACCCCAAATAGGCGATTACGAGGCTCGTGAGCCTTAGTGAAGCGATTTCTTAGAACGTTAAACACGATGAAGCGGTCATTTCTTCCAGAAGTGTACCTCATAGGACCTTGTCCCGGTCTTCTGCTGTAGATCCAGTTTCTCTGTATCGTCAGATGGTATCACGAATCGTGGTTCGAGGATATCGCACCATACGGCCTATACGACGGTGGAAATACCCAGCATCTCAAAGCGCCACAGCTCTAGCTGCACCAGCTACATCCAATGACATTTTACTGAGTAAAAAGCAATTGACTGACAACTGACGTACTCTAAGGACCAAGACCAACTTCACAGGCAATACTTTATGTATGCGCAAAACGCAAAAGTTCGAAAAAGTCAATATTCGACTGAACTCTATAAATGAGACTCACACTTGAGGATATCTTTAAAAAAGGGTCATGAATTGTCTTAATTTATCATAAACTACTCACTTAACAAATTGTCATGCAATATTATAAGCGTTTAGTTATTGCAAGTAAAGATATGCCACTTTAGCCGAGTTGGTGGTTAATTGTGCCTCTGACTATAAGACTACCCATTCTTTGAGGAGGTACTGGCTGTAGCCGGAGTACACTGGATCCAATGGAAATAAAAATTTACAAATACCGGCACAAACCGGAAACCGGATTAAAGACGACGGATCGAACAGGAAGAACTCGTTGTACACCACTCTAAACTACTGGGAATTGAGGAGTACTTAATTTGAGTATTGAGATATTTGAGAATTGCTCGTCTTCTCATGCGTTGATATTCTCACTAAATTATGCTTTACTGCTAAAGCAAGTGATCATCGTTTTTCTTATCCACGTCGGAAGAAATTGAAAATATAATACAGAATTGCAGGTCTAATCTGGATTTGAACCTGCTTATGTCACATCGGCCGCCGAGCGTTGCAACTAATGCACCTTTAACTTCGAGTCCACATTAGAGAAATCCAAAATTATCCTGACAGCTCAATTTGAAATCGATTAGCCAGTGTACAGGACGTCTGTGATGTAGGTGTAACACGATTCCTATTTGCCAGCTCGACGGGGTTCGCTAATCTCGTATAATTGGGTTCTACCCCTTACAGGCACACCTGCTATTTCCGATATATTGATTCCTTGATTTCCAAAAAAAAACTATAGCTCTACACAAATAATGTGCTATTTTTGAATTAAAAATATTTATTTTATTTTATATATAAAAATTACATATATACATTTTTTAATTGTGAGGGATTAATAAAAATGTCCACTACTTGCCAGATCCACAGAAAAGTAAATTTTAAAAAGTTCCCTGCCAGGTATCGAACCCGGGACCCCTGAGACGACTAAATCACATAGTGATCGCATCGCATGGTATTATTGAAGTTTATACTTAATCAATAAATAGTGTTTCAAACTAATCATAACGTGTGTACGTGAATTAATAATTAATATTGGGCTAAGCTAACTAATAAATAATAGTATAGTTAGTGAATAGAGGCGAAATGCAGTACAACTTCGCAGACGAGTAAGGCGGTTGCAATCTAATTATCCAAGTCAGTGCTCCATTAGCTCGGATGCAAGTCGCCGGTCAACTTGGTGACGGTAATACAGCCGGGAATATTCTGGTTCTGCTTTGATGGCTCTATTGTTGTGGGTTCCTAAGACAAGGCCGAAACTTAATTTCACGATTAGAACAAGTTTATGCTTTGATAAGAGACGGTCGAACACTGAAAATTAATTGCAGACATAAAAACTTTTTAAACATTTTAAAGTTTCTCCGTCTGAGAGCTCTCAATAATATGATTTTGTTTAACCAGTATAATCATAAATTGTAAAAAGACAAATGTATTTTTGTATATTATAATGTGTAACTCTTATAACCATATTTTATAATTTGCTCCCGGATTCGCAAGGATGCAATTTTTTTGACAAATTACTTATATACCTAGTCAACCATAAGTTCGGTTAAAAATGAAAATGCATTAATTTTTTTTAGGAAGTAAGGTTCCTAAGTAAGGTAATGAAGTAAGGTATTTGTATATATTCATATTAAAGTCTCAGCAAAACAATAAAAAATAATTCTATTCAAAATGACCACCTTTAGGTTTGACACCTGCCTTTAATCTGTTTGGCCACGAATCTATAGATTTACGCACTGTTTCCATGGGAAATTTAGTCACCCAAGCGGTGACTAAATTTAGTCACCGCTTGGGTCTAAATACACGAAATTTAGTCCAGAGATTTCTTAAGAGACTCAATATCGGCGTGTCTTTTAAAAAAGGCCATGTTCTCTAAAATTGACCATAATTAGTAGTCTAAGGGGTTCAGATCTGGGCTAGACGAGGGCCAGTCTTCAGCTCTTATGAAGTCTGGAACGTTGGTTTCGAGCCAGGCTTGGTTAGTTCGTGGCTTGTGACCAGGTACAGAGTCCTGCTGAAAAGTCCACGGTACATTTTTAAAAGTGTATTGCTGACAGGTTTCACAAAACATAATAAGAGTTTTTCAAATTCAAAATGAATAAAGAGTTGAAAAAAGTTTTTATGCAACAGTATTTATGGCCAGAGTAGTTACATGAACCTTCCCCGTTCATCGTTTTTTTATTGGACAAAACCGTATCAAAAGCCGTAGGATGGTTTAGTTTAGAAGATAACGGATATACAGACAGAAGGGGCAACGACTTTATTTTATAACATTATAGATTCTGTAAAATTTTGTTAAAAATTAAAAATTAAAGGTGACAGTTTTATGTTTTTAATAAACACGCGAAATAACCATGCGATTGGTTTGATGTTTCCATACCGGGAATACTCTGTGTGCCCAAACGTTTTGCGTCCTTTGACATACGAACACGAAGGGATTTCAAATTGTTCACGTCTCTCACAATATTTGCACATGCACCCGGTTGGACGCATCTGAAAATTACATCAAAACGTACTGAAACGGAATTGCAGATATCTACAAATTGGGGACTAAGAACAGTTAGTTTATGTGAAAGTTTAGTTAAAAGTTCTCCTTACAAAGCTGTAGATCTGTCTTTAGTTTGACGTGAGTATTTGAACACATTTTAAAAGAAACAAATTTTAATCTATACTATTTGCTATAATAAAGAGAAAAAATTTGTATGTATGTATTATGTATATAATGAGTAAACTCAAAAACTACTTGATTGATTTTAAAAATACTTTCACCTATAGAAAGCTACAATATCAGCGAGTAACATAGGCTACTCACCCTTCCCCATCTCCCCCCCTTAACCCCCCTCCATATAAACATATGTCTGTAATGAATTCTTTCACCTATAGAAAGCTACATTATCAGCGAGTAACATAGGCTAATCACCCTTCCCCCATCTCCCCCCCCCCCCCTTAATTAACCTCCCTCCATACAAATACACAATATGTTTATAATGAATAAGCTCAGACTACTGGAGCGATTTTAAAAATTCTTTCACCTTTAGAAAGCTACAATATCAGCGAGTAACATAGGCTACTCATCCTCACGCAGGCGGTTGGGCAGGAGAAGGCGGGCGTAGCCCGTCTTTTAATGTCCCAGGGGACCTGCGCACATAGTTGGCTAGCTGTGTGTGCCTGCACAAGGTTCCCTCCGTCTGGGGATTGCTCCGGTGTCTCCGGGCAACCTCCCGGAGATTAGTCTAGCCTGGGGTGGATCGAAGTTGTTGCCTCGGCAGAGCCCGGTTCATCCGTTCAAAGGGCAAGGAGACACCGGGGAGTTTTAGTGGGTATTCCCAGTGCCGCTATGGTCAGATGCTGGGCGACCCCCACATACTCCTACCGTCTAGCCAGCGATAGGAAATCTGTAACCGGATTACTCCTCGTTAAAAAAAGGCTACTCACCCTCCCCCTCTCCCCTTTTTCCTCCTCCATAGAAAATTGCCGTTTTCCACGAATAATATTTTATAAAGAGATGCGGACGAAGTCACGTGCTTTAGTTTCATTAATTTACATTAGCCATCGGGGGTCATAATACTAATAATAATATTAATCGTTAGTAGTATCACCTTAAATCCTACTAACCTTACATGAACTTGCAGCAATGATTCAAGTATTTACTGATATTTGTTTACTATTTCAAGTCTTTTAGTCTTTAAAGTTAAATCGAAAATATAACATTGTATTTACTTATGTTATTTACACAAAAACACATTACCGAGACAAAAGTATTCGGTGTGTTAATTCAAGTCGAAGAGATTTGCCAAATCCTGTCAGGTGTATATCCAGGTGCATGCTTGGCAAAAATAAGATTTCGGGCACGTAAGGAAAGGCGAAATATATCGTATTCTTCAACTAACGATACAAGGAAAAATAGAGGACAAACGTAGCTGAAGCCGGAGAAAGACATTGGTTGAAGGATTGAAGGGAATGGTTTGGTATGAGCACTCGCTCCCTCTTTCGTGCAGCAGTTTCCAAGGTAAAATAGGTAAGATAGGAGCCAACCTTCGTAGAGAAGCTAGAGAAGCACTTTTAGAATAAAAGTAACAAAGATTCAAACTTTGTGAGAGTGGAACTATTTAATACATCAAATATTAATCCAAGTTTTGATAATTTGAATATTAGACCAGTATAAATCTGATAATAATCATTAATATCAATGTATTGAACAAGCAATTAGTTGACAATGAAAACCCTAAGTTTCATTAGGGACAACGGAACAACCACAGGACACTGTTAATCCTCATGTCAGTTTGTAAGAAGGATAAATATAGTTCTTGTGATTGTTGGAGTCAGAACCGACCCTTTCAGTATTGCTGACGTTTTAAAAAAAATGTCTTAATATATAAAAATGAATCCCTATTTCCCTTGGTCACGGCAACACGCGTGAACGGGTAGATCGATTTTAATTCGGTTTTGACTAATGGATAGAGCGATAAACGGGGAAGTATTACTAGCTTTCGTCCCCGCCCCTTTTTATTAGGTTTTAAAACATTTATTCAATTTTTATTGTTCACTAGCGACCCGCCCCCGGCTTCGCCCGGGGTGCAATTTTTATATATAAGAACATTCCCCGTTTATCCCTCTTTCCATTAGTGAAAACCGAATTGAAATCGGTCTACCCGTTCTCGCGTGATGCCGTGACCAAGGGAAATGGGGATTCATTTTTATATATATAGATATATTTTTGTCATGCGTTGAATTTTTCATTTATTTGAGATGATCCGTTGGAAATTATACTTTTTAGGGTTCCGTACGTCCGAATAAAAAAACGGAATCCTTATAGGATCACTCGTGTGTCCGTCTGTCCGACCATTCCCCCCCTTATCTCCGAAACTACTGAACCTAAAATTTTGAAAAAAATACAGAAATTAGTTATCTACTTATAGATTATAGGAAAACCTATAAGAAGTCAATGATATTAAAATAACATGGTAAATCACACAATATTGTGCGGATAGGTAACATCGTACGGAACCCTCTTCACGCGAGTTCAACTCGCACTTGTTTGTTTTTTTTTTGGATGTGAACATCGTTTAGAGGGATTAAAAGGTTACGTTTCTTTTTCCAATAAACCATAAAGTTATTTAGTAATATTATTCATTGAATAGACATTAGAAAATCCACGAGGCGGGTCTCCCTGGTCTCATTCAAACGCAAATTGATTCCGTTCTCACGCCGCACCGAATATGGAAAACGGATCTGGTTCCAATTGAAATGGAAGCATATCGAATTTATAAAAACAATTTTCTTCCTCCTCCTGTTGATATAGGGGAGAGGTAGCCCGGATATTTTTGACACAATTTCTATTCTGAGATGTGTATGAATCTAGTACGTGACTGCGTGCTAAATGGGATTAAAGAAATGCGATGTTGCCGACTTCGACATCGGGTTAACGCCGAGTAGCATTGCTACTCAGTATTATGCTCCGTGTACACTGGGTATTATAGTATTTTCATTGTATGATGATATGCGTGACAGTTCGTAACTGAGAATTTTAGTGATGCAATCTAACGACATTCAATCGATTGTTTGAAAATATCGAATCAGTTGTCAAAGCAAGTGGAATCGAACTACCGATTTTAGATTTTCAGATTTAGAAATAAATTCTTAAACCTTAAAAAACAGGTTATGTTAAATAAATTACAGAATACAATGCAGTCTGTTTAAAATATTAATTTATATATTTATTACTGTCAGAACTCGAAACTTGACAACTCGTATCAGACTCAGAACAAAATTTACTTTTGTTTTATTGTTATTATTAGTCAGCTTTAGTTTTATTATCAAAATACGATGTTTTTAAAAATATATGGAATAGAAAAATATTTGTTAAATCTCCGAATACCCAATGACAAAACAGAGTACTTTCGATATATCGAATATAAGTGAATATCCCTAGTGTCAATCCCTATTGACACAAGTTCCGTTCCACGCGTTTGAAACTTTTTAAATATATGTTTTTATTACATTTACCTATTGTAATAATAAAATAATTATAAAAGTGATAAATCCTTTTGTGTTTTTCGAATAGATAATTGTTTTTTCATACATTTGTTTGTTTATTTGTTATTTTTTTGTGCCAGTTGTTTTTAGTTGACAACAGTACGCGTGACATGAAAAAGTGAGAACTGTCACGCATATCATCATACAGTGAAAATACTTCAGAACAGGGGCCTTAGTCAAAGTAACGTTTTAAAAACGATAACGATGTTCGCAAGAATAAAATGAATGGGATGTATCACGTGATTTAGCGATTTTATTGTTTTCGAACTTCGTTATCGTTTTTAAAATGTTACTTTGTCTAAGGCCCCAGGTTATTTTGTACTAGATCGACTACGCACCACGGCTCGCCCGAATATAATTGAGGGAGTTAGTATGAAATATGAAATTGTGCATATACCTTTCAAATAGTAAAATAAATATTCAAATAGGTGCAGTCATTTCATATAAAAATATATAAACAAACTTACAAAGCCTTTATTAATAAATGTTTTTAGAATTATACTTCTGTGTTTTTTTAAAATAGTCCATCTTTTGACAATTTACTTCTTCGATCGAGTAGTATTTTTATGAATTGTAGCCTATGAGCCTACGATTATTCTAATTTATAAATTGTATTAGGTTCCGTAAAGTTTTATTAAAATCTGTTCAATTAGTTAAAGATTGAAGATAGATGTTTCTTAAAACATCCATGCATCTGTCTTCACAAACTTTCATAGGACTATATTGCAGGATAGTAATACAAGATTTTCCGTTTATTGAATAGGATATATTAGAATAACGGGTGAAACTTCATATGACTACCTTCGGCTATAAACAAAAACAGGCTGACGGCATACTTATTAGTTGATAGCTTCTGTTACATATACTCACAGGTATCACCAGAAACAATGGTACTACGATGGCGGCCCTTTAAGGGCTAATGGTAAAGGAATTGGTTGACGTACTTAAACACAAAGATTTCCGATAGACTGAAGATTGATTCTATATTTATTACCTTGCAGGGTGCGAAACTAACTACGTGCTGCGACTATAAATATGGTATGTAGAATGTTATAATAGCCATAAATATCAATATGGTTTTATATTATCAGGTTCACTAGATGACGCTAGTAGTTCGCTTGTGAAGTGACCATCTAGAAAACAAATGGTAAGTAGTTTGAGGCCCGTCTCCGGATCTGAAATTACTGAAGTTTCATTGTGACAGTCCCATCGGTGGTCCTTGTATCAATTAGTGCGAGTACTCGCGTAATTGTACAATATGATACAAAAATTACTCTAAAATGTTTTTTTTTTTTTTTGTGAATAAAAACGCGGGATATTGCCATTTTATTTTAATTATTATAGGAACTTCTGGTGGGAGTAATCAGTTTCAAAACCTCGCCAAAATCCTTACTCGTACTCTGAAACACAATAGCACTCGTGCTATTATTTCATTGTTGTATTTTGAAAGTGTGTAGTTACTGCCGCCAGTGGGCTTTCAAATTTGTTACTGTTGAATTTCAACTGTACAGTTCTAATTTATTTTTAATATGAAATTCTATTTAAAGAAAGCATGTGGCGAACGCTGGACATTTGAAATTTCCAACAAGTACAAAGTTTATCTCCAAAATGGTATTTCTCAAAGTGAATTCAATATGTTTGCTTTTTCTCTCAAGGTAAACTTTTCAGTTTCTAGTTTAAATTGAAAAATATTGCCTTGCGGTCCAATTTAACGATTGTTTATTTTTAAAGTGCAAGTGGTTGCTGCCATCTGCGGCAGGAGTATCCTGATTGCTGAGGGAGCTGCAGATGAAACTACGTCGGCGAGCGATGTTCAATTAGCCTGAAGGCGACAGATCAACAGTCAAAATGTTAAATACACGTACATATCGAGTCGACCATCACATCTTAAAGGTCTTATATTGTCTATGACATAGACTCCATGTTATAAGCCTTACAATAATCATTATTAGTTAATAATTTAAGCGAACATTTTGTTTTAAAATAAATCAATATTGGTATCAAAATATCAAAATCAAATATCAAAATCAATATCAAAATCAGAATGGCACCGTTTTAAATAATATCGGCAGCCATGTGCGGGTCCACTGATCTCCAAAACACAGGCAATCCTAGCTTGGAGGTCATAAAGAGAAAAGATTTGAATGTATGTAAGTATTTTTGTATGTCTGTAATGAATAAACTCAAAAACTACTATACCGATTTTAAAAATTCTTTCACCTAGTTACATTATCAGAGAGTAACATAGGCTGCTCACCCTTCACCCCCCTCCATGAAAATATATGTTTGAATAAACTCAAAAACTATTGGACCGATTTAAAAAAAAATCACCTATAGGAAGCTACATTATCAGCGAGTAACACAGTTTACTCACCCTCCCCCATCCCTTTACCCCCCTCCATACAAAATTGCCGTTTTCCAAGAATAAACTCAAGAACCACTCGACTGATTTTAACAACTTAACATAATGGTGGTGACTTTAAGTAAGAATAATTATAAATCTCTTAGTACACATTCCTTATGCTTAGACTTAGAGTGATGTTTTCGTAACCAACTACACACGATACACGTTCAGTAAAATTTTATTAAAACATTAAGTTAGTGAGGTATCAAGTATCGAACGGGTATGCTTTAAAACTTTGAAGAGTTTCTCCTGCACTCATTCGTTTTATTTAAAAATGCGCGTGCACTGCAACCGTACACTTATCTAAATATTGTTTCTGTTTTAATATTACAGTTCTTATCTATACATATAATGAAATCGTAAACGAGCTGTGCCTGTGCATTACATATTTTTCAAAAAAAAAAAAAATCCATTTGTACACGTTGTACTTATGTTACCGAAGTAAAAAAAAACAGTTTTTAGATTATTTGTCTGTTTGCTTGTCTGTGCGTTTGTGCACGCTAATCTCAGAAACGGTTTAACCGATTTGAATGCGGTTTTCACTGATATATTGTAACAAGCTCTCCGTAATATTTAGTGTTTGTTTCATTCCAATCGGTAATAAACAAAAAAGTTACGCGCTATACCGAATATCACCCGTATGAAGTTGCGGGCTCAGCTAATTACAAAATATTAAAACATGGAGTGGTTACCATCTTTAAAATAGAATTTTTAATAGCTAGAGTTGCCGATGTTATTTTGTATCTTTCATTGTTTTGTGTTAATCACAAAAACAAATCAAATCTCTCTATATATGTCGGCTTCTCCCAATTTCTCCGCTTACTTCTTCTAAGCCGGATTTTGATTCGGTTTTCACTAAAAGAAAGAGTGAAAAAAATTGCAGCGTGTGAGCTGGAGGTGGATAGCTAATTATAAATATCTATAAATCTAATAAAATCGTAAACTAGCCGTGTTTGTATATTAAATATTTTTTCAAAAAAAAATGATTTGTATGCATTGTACTTATGTTAGCGAGGCCAAAAATGGTTTTGAAATCTTTGTATGTTTGTGCGTTTGTGCACGCTAATCTCAGAAACGGCTTAACCGATTTGAATACGGTTTTCACTGATGTATTGTGCCAAACTCCCCGTAACATTTAGTGTTTGTATCATTTCAATCGATTTACAAACAAAATAAATACGTGCTATACTGAATACCACGCGTACGAAGTTGATTTCATATTTTGGCCAAAGCTTAAACTCTACTGTAATCTAATAAAAGCGAAAAGATACAGCGAGCTAAACTAATAATTTATTATATTTTCCACTATGTTAAGGCAAAATTGTTTAATTCAAGCTAACTGATAAATCCCTATGGTACGTTCCATCTCCCCTTTTCCATATAAACACTACACTGCAATAGTCGCCGGTTATCGGCTACTGTAGAAACCAAGACAGTTTTAATAAAAACGTCGTACCGATAAAGTCGGTGACAACCGAGCAAAAACTCAGCAATGCGTGTTATGATTTTACAACCCGCAAATAATTCAAGCATTGTGCTTTTGTAATAACCAACAAATGATAGCGCCTCCGCGAGTGCATTTTGAAGGGTGCAGTGTGCTGGACTCGTATGTGGCAGGTCCGCTGCTGTCTTCGTCGTTTGGAAGACCTAGGACCGCCAGTAATCTATGAGGTAGGTGGCAGCATCCTGATTTCTCTCGTTTCCTCACCCCCTTGGATTGCACGTTCCATAATTAAAACATAGTGTCTTTCTCCAAGGAAGATGCTTGATAACATATTTGGCGTGATCATACTCCTATTGTGATTATAAGCATAAGTGTATTGTACACACTAGTTATTGCACGCGATTTCGTTCTTGCAAAATCTTAAAATATCTAATAAATTTATACTATATCCAACCTATATTATTTTGATGTATATAGATATTATTTTAAGTCTCATTAAAATTCGTTAAGTAGAACACACATCCCTACATTCCAAACGTCCATCTTCACAAACTTCTGAATTCCCAATATACTGGCACACAGGTTTCCTTCCTTCAGCGATAGAACAAGTATTTTAAATTTAGTGGGATTTGAACCTGCGTTCTTTTGCGTGGGCATCTAAGCGTCCCTCTGGTCTGTAACTATAAACGAAGCTTAAAGAACCAATATTTTTGTCGTATTGAAGAAGTGCGATGCAGTGAACGACAACTATAAGAGTATGTCACAAACTATTGGCGAAGTTGCCCTCACGACATGAAAAATGCATTTAGTTTCAGCTACAAACTGGCTATACATCGCCTATTGGAGAATCTTCTCGGTTTGTGGGACCGTATACGAAATCTCACTTTTCTTGTTTGCCTCATTTGAATAAAGTTTTCATATATTTGCATTTGATGAGTTGTTTGTTGCGACTTTTTCCTTTTCACGATTCTCGTCACTTCAAAAAAAAAAAATGTATTATGAATATAAACACGCTTTTTCTGCATAGTAGAGTCTTCGTTGTAGACTGTTTCGTACTTTTTAAAATATCTTTCGTTATAAAAGTGCTTTCAAAAAATTTTGTGAAAAAAAAACTATTTTGAGAAAAAATACACATAAAATATTATTTTAAACATTATTATTTATTTTTTGACAGTTTTAAATTTAAAGTTTAACTATCTTGCAAATATGACCTGCATAAAATGTGAGTTAACATCTTATAATATGACATTATATTTTTAAATTGGTTTTGAATTTAAATAATTACGAATTATTAACCTAAAACAAAATTGTCTTATAGTTTGCTACCATAGATATTGTCTGTCTGAGGATATTATTACTAAGGTTTTGTTACCAATTTGTTGGGCGTGTGTATAAGTTGGCTACTCGCAGTTTCGAGCGAGAGAGGTCAGCAGTTGTTCGCTTGTCGCCGTCCATTGCGGACGTGATCCCGCTCGCTTCGCTTATAAACAATAATTTACTTAAAAACACTTTATGAACCTAGCAACGCATTATAATTTATTTTTAAGTGATTTCATTTTCATTGTGAAAAGTAATTGTGTTGGTGACTGGCGCCGAGCTGAACTTGATCATCTGGAGGACACCTGGACCTGGATGCATCCGTAATATTATTCGATCGCTCTTAATTTTGTGTGAAACGCCAGCCAATACCACAGGAACCCCTAAAATCGTTCCCGGACACGCATTACAATGGTGATTATTTACACACCGCCATCCCACAACTGAAATATTATTATTAATGATAACATTTCTGTTATCGTGAAATTTCAATTGAACTTTGACTTTAGTCAAAGTCAAGTTAAAGTCAAGTTAAGTTAAATATGAACACTGAAGTAATGTCACGTAAGTACCCCGTATTAGATGTCACGAGCAAACAAACTCAATTCACAGTCTAGGCTCGTCTTGACTTACACGTTTTACACATTTGTTAAATTGATATTGACACATTCTTGTTTAAAACGATACACGTGCTGATATAATTTCGTATCTTAACGCTGTTGATTATATTAATGATTGGCGAAATTTGCGATAATGGCACTGATTTTTAACGTTATTTTTTTATCAAGTTAGCGAAAAAGATTAAAGTAAAATATATCTGTATCTATATCTATATTTATACTAATATATAAAGCTGAAGTGTTGTTTGTTTGTTTGGTTTAACGCGTTAATCTCAGGAACTACTGGTTCCAATTGAAAAAATCTTTTTGTGTGAAATAGTCCATTTATCGAGGAATCTATACGCTATATAACAACACGCTATGATCAATAGTATTGTATATAAGGTGTGTCCAGTACCGCGCGCCCCACGCGCACTCCACCGCCATATGCCGGCAGCAGCGAAGCGTGGCCGAGTTCAGCTAGTAATATATGTAATTAAGTGCCTAATTAAGGGCACTTATGAGGATGGTCCTATATGAGTGTGATTAGTTGTATAATTAATCCCATAATTAATTATACTATGCGGCTAGGTTTTGCACTTGTAGATTGTGAAAAACATAACATAATTTTAATGTTGATCCATAGAAAGCTGATAGATTCCAAAGAGCAGGGTTTGTATGGTTTTTACTTTGAAGTTTGCCGAATACATTTAGCACTTTTCAACAATAGTCCTAATAATAGGGCGGACTATTCCCCTTTTAAAGGCCGTTTAACCTATGCTTTCTGGTGATAGTAATAAACTAATAACAGCATGTTATTAAAACCAGAAGACTACCCTAAAATAACAGCGTATGCGCTGTTGTGAATATGGTTATTAAAAAAGAAATCACAAAGCGCACATCCAGAACCGCCAGTCACCCTTTTTTTTTTAATTTCCTTGAAATAAAAAAATAAAAACAAGTTTTGCAGGGCAATTGCATGTCCAAATTACAAATTATATTATACTCCTTATTACTAATTACAGGATAATTATAATATATAATTTAAGACTAGCTTATATAATAATAAATATATACTTTTGTAATCCTATTAGTTTCCAGTTTTTTCTTTGCGTATACTCTCGTCGAAATAAACGAATTGTAGACCCCAAAATAAAAAAAACATAACTTTGTTGCCAGATTTGTTAGGCTAAATCAACCGTTAAATATGAATACTAGACTTTGCTACTAAAAGAAACACTCACCATAAATTTCTTCGCGTACCGTCTCCTACTACATTTTTAACCTTGAAGGCCTTCGTTGGAATCTGGTAGCTGAAAGAGATGAACTATTACGCGCCACTGTTCGTTCGCCTCTCAGACGATTCAAAATGTATTTAATGCAAATATTGTTCCACAAAAAACACCAACAGCCGCCATTGATGTATCCACATAAATCGAAACTGATATTACCGTTTCTTTTGTCTCGCGACGCGGATACAAAACTCCATATAAAGTCACACAATTCATTTTTAAATAAATAATATACGTTTTACTCTTCCTGGTAAAGTAAAACACACGCTTCGCGCTCAAATCAATGTTTTTTTCAACTTGCCACAGACTACCGTAAGTCAACACCGCGTTGACATCCATGTTGCCATTCACATGGAATATATCGAAGGCTAGGAGTGACAGAAACTGAACACTTTTATTAGCAAACATTTCACATTTTCAGGACTACAACCTGAAAACTTCAGAACCAGGGTAGATGGGCATTTACTGGGTATGTAAGCGTGGTCCACCTTCGTCCGCATCTGCACCTCACATCAGGTGAGATAGTGATCAAGCGCCACTTAAAAAAATAACTGCAACCCATATTCTTTTAGCTCTAGTTTTTAGGTGTACGAAACGTATCGTCTAACAAAATGGAGTACCAATAAACTTTAATTCGCCACATTAATCTTCTCTTTATAGAAGTTTGTTTTGCTTTTCCCATCTTGCTCTACTTTGAGGATTTCAACTTTTAAAAGCATTCGTCAAAGTACTTAGTTTTAAAAAATCCGGAGCGTTACAGCCACTACTTGCTCGCGTAGTGTGGTTACTTTATCTGTTCGGAAGTTCCGGCCACTAACCGGTATAAAATAACAAACCAGCGGTACTTTTGTTTCGAACTTCTGAGTAAACATTCTTGTTTCACAAAGGCCGAGCTTTAGAGGTTTTCATCACGTTTTAACCTTTTTTGGTACTTAATTCTGATTTAAAACTTGATGTAGGCACTCAAGCAAATTACTTGGTTGTAAATTAGGACACATAGACAGCCGAGACTCGACTTGCCTCAGCTGAAATTTCTCAAGCGAGACATCTAAGATCGAGTTGATCGATGTTCAAAGAATATGTGATGTAATAGAAATTTTTTTTTTAACTAAAATGATATTTTTTCCGGGAGCTATCATTATGTTAAAATTTCAACGAGAAAAAAAAACCGTCAATGTTACAAAATCTTTGTACAACTTAGAAAACCTAAAATTAGAATTTAGCTTTAATTTTAATTGTAGTAGCAAATTCATAAATTCAGCCTATTTTGTAATAAGTTATTTTTTTAAATATTTTAGTTATAATTTCTTACTTCATAAGATTTTAGTTATATAATTTAAACTAAAAATACGTACAGCCTATCCTTATTATAAATCACAGTTTTATTAAAACTAACTTGAAATATTCTATCTTATATTTATAAAAATGAATCCCCATTTCCCTTGGTCACGGCATCACGCGTGAACGGGTAGACCGATTTTAATTCGGTTTTCACTAATGGAAAGAGGGATAAACGGGGAATGTTCTTATATATAAAAATTGCACCACGGGCGAAGCCGGGGGCGGGTCGCTAGTCATTAAATAAAATGTAATTATACTTTCAGGAAAATAAATTACATTTAATAAGTAAATGTCTACATATTAAATTGTCCGGTAAATAATAATAAATTGAAGAAATTATCATGTTCTTTTTATATTTAAATGTATAAATTATTCAGTCTTGCGCCGCCGTCTTCAGAGATCGTACAATGACAAATTCTTCTCAGCAGATGTGTTCTTCGTTCTTCGTTGCGTGCTTTCAGGAATAACATTGGCAACAGTCTTACTTGCTAGCGAGTACATTTTTTATTTTTTAAGTCAATGAGCACTGTGGCATTTGTATGTGGCATTTGTATTTTTTTTTCCTTTTTCCTTTTATAAAGATATAAAATCCTTAATTGGCTGTTATATACGCTTTATTTTTGTTTGTAAATTGTATATTGAGAGCTGTGGGTTTTCAGTGAATGTATAAATAAATAAATATCTAAAGCAAACCCTGATGTGAACTGCATTTATTTACAGTTATTATCGTTATTATTATTTACCACTTTATTATCTATAAATTGGGTCCCAGGGAGCTCAGAAACAAATTTACCATAATAATAATAATAATAATAATGAAAACTGTAGTAGCGGTAATTATTATTCAAATTAATTGTACATGCATCGTACCAAATCATTAATTGAGTTGCATATTAATTTTCTATACTAAAATGTAGTATTTTTGTCTAAGGTGAAAGAGTCAAAATTTTTAATTCGATCGACGAATCTTTTCAAGAGTGAACGAAACGAGTAAAAATTATGTGTTTCCGTGGATACTGCAAACGCATGCATATTAATACCTCTCAGCTTTCACAGATTATAGACGAACACGTAGTCATATAAAGCCTTAAGGACCCACATTGGTTGTTTAATTGAGTACTTGCCGCAACGTGGGCTATAGTCGAGACTGGCGCTCTGTGCCAACATTCTCTTGGCACACCACTATCTAAAGCCTGCGATATTGTGTGCTCAGAATATTACAAATTCATTATCTACGAGCAAATCTGATTAAAATGAAAAAAAAAAAAAAAAACGACGTATGTGCCCGGATTTTGCCTGTTTTATTATTCGAAACGGTACATTAAGTGCCAGCACACGACACGACTTTTATTTTCACTTATTTTTATTATCTGTATGTGGAATTATTATCTTAAATTGGCAAAGGCTGTAAAAAAAAAAGTTCAAAACTAGGCTATTTTATAAAACTTACACTTTGAAGATTTTGGTAATAAAAGTCTTTTTTTTTAATCTCAGTAATTTTCTGTGAACATTTCAGATTTTGTAAACGACGATAACTTTCGAAAATTAAAAGTAACTTAATTAGAACAATTGGATTTTTTAATACTTTCAAATTTAAATATCCATGAAACTCCATTACCAAATTACAAAATATTTTTCCAGTAGGATAATCTATAATTTCTTCTTACCTAATTGTACAAGTCACAATATTTGAAATGAAAATACCATACAATACTGATTGACTGATGGCCTAACCTTCGTATAAAACTGATTTATTTTTGAATATTTTAAATATCTTTTAAAGAATACATTTGTTTATTATTCAAACGCATTGTTTATTATTTCAAGATAAAAAAAAACAATTTGTGCATGTTGTTCTTATGTTACCGAGGTCAAAAAATTAGTTTTCGGAAACAAAATAATCTTCAGTGATGAGGCTCATTTCTAGTTGAGGCCTTTGTTAACAAACAAAATTGCCGGATTTGGAGCGACGAAAACTCACGGGAGATTCTTCAGGTGCCTCTACACTCCGAAAAAGTCACTGTTCGGTGTGGATTTTGGTCATCGGCCCTTATTTCTTCAAAAATGCGCAAGGAGCCACGCTTACTGTCAATGGCGACCGATATCGGATGATGATAACAAATTTTTTGTAGCCTAGGATAGATGATATGGATCTCACAAACATGTGGTTCCAACAGGACGGCGCCACTTACCATACTGCAAGGGAAACATTAAATTTATTGGATGAGAAGTTCGAGGGCTTCGTCATCTCGCGTGGTGGCGACATCAACTGGCCACCGAGGTCGTTAGACTTAACACCGCTCGACTACTTTCTGTGGGGCTATGTAAAAATCTCATGTCAGATAGACAAACCACGGTCAAGTGCCGCCTTTAAAGCCAACATAACTTGCGTTATTAAGAGCGTGCCGCGCGATCGAAAATCTTCGAGTTGGAGTAGCGGTGACGGAACGCACACAAAAATAACTTTACAGATTAGGCTGAACACAGAGTAAAACATATTTTTACTAATTTTTCTTTAGGAAAAATTAATGTAATAAATGATAATAGAATGTAATATATGTAAATAATAATTAGTTATTATTATAATATAACGTAATATTCAGCTGATCACTATGTTTTGTTCATTTCTTATACATAATTTTACCTATGTATACTTACCTGCATACCTGGAAAAGAATAAATAAAGTATGAAAGAAGAAATGAAAAACTGCAAAAAATAATAAAAAGTTTTTATTATTAAATTTGTGATGTTTGGTTGTCGTGGTATTATCGTTATTTGTTAATTGTCGTTTATTTTTGACCTTATCTTTCGAGTGCTTTCAATATATAATCAGGCTCCTTAATTGCCATTTTTCTATCCAGTCTTTTTTCGTATGACATATTTACGTATTCAATTTTTCCACTGTCTTGATTATCCGAGGATGTTTGAATTTCTGCTATTGGTAGCCTGAAATAAAATTAAACACTAAAAACGACAGAGAGCAAATTGTAAACACCGTTAGTTTATAATAAACATAACTGACGAATATTATGAAAGGAACATTGAATTTAAAATAAAACGCTTAAAAGTTGATAGTTTATAACCTCTCCGTTCCGAAATTGTCTACGAACATGCACTGTTCAGTACTTGGGCCTATCAATGAACAGTTTTACAAATTTACTGCGCGGTTTCAGTTTACAGTTTCGTTATAAACGGCTGTTATCAAAAGCAAAAAACCTAATCTAACCTAACCAATAAATGTTTGATTAGCTAAGAAACCTATTTGGTGACCAAGTACTAGACTAGGTCAACCAAAAAAAGTTGCTGACCTATGCAACATATGCAATGTTACCGGATAATAGCCTAATTGAAAAATTTGGAAATTAGTTTAAAACTATGGCTTAGCATCTATTTCACCCCAAAAATATATTATTTTAAGAAAAATAGGTCTTTTACATTAGTATTTTGAGTTTTTAGAAATGAACTTGAAATTGAGCGCGAAAAAGGCCAAGACTGTCATGGCGTCTTGAATGACGTCACACCTCGCGAAACAGCCGTGTTTGTTTATGACAGTCAATTGTGTTTTTTAATAAATAATGAATTCCTCGTATTATAAATACTGTATAGTGCCCCAATATAAAAGTACAACGATATAAACGCCAAACAAATTATTCATATACGTTCCAAACAATAAACAATAACAAATTGATGAAGTTAAGGTTATTACAGCTCTCAACAGCCACTATCAATACGAGAATCTTCAATGCCAGAGATCTAGATTCACAACAAAGAGATTCGAAGAGCACTACGGAGTCTTGACGTGAACAAAGCTAGTGGACCTGATGACCAGAAAAAATCTGCAAGGGTCCTGAAGGAATGTGGTCCTGAATTGTCTCCTGTACTTACACGCTTGCACCATCTCTCTCTCAGGACGAACACCGTGCCGGCATTTTGGAAGCTTGCCAATGTTCAACCAGTGCCTAAAAAGGGTAACCGTGCCAACCCCTGTAATTATCGACCAATCGCCATCACTTCTGTACTCTGTAAGGTTATGGAGAGAGTACTGAATAGTAAGCTGCTGACATATCTTGAAGTTAACGACCTGCTCAGTGATCGCCAATATGGATTTCGCCAGGGACGTTCAACCGGAGGTCTTCTTGTATATGTCACGCAATACTGGAGTGAAGCCATCGAGAAACATGGCGAGGCTCTCGCTGTGTCACTCGACATATCGAAGGTCTTTGAGAGGGTTTGGCATGCACGTTTACTTGGCAAGCTTCCTACATACGGCATCCCCTCCGGTCTCTTTGTAGCTGGACTTCTGATTTCCTGAATGAACGGTCAATTCGAGTAGTTATTGATGGCTGCTCCTAGGACCTCATGGCAATTGATGCCGGTATTCCTCAGGGATCTGTTCTCTCTGCAACTCTTTTCCTGCTTCATATTAATAATGACTTACTTCTTCCAGGAGTAGTTGCATACGCAGATGACAGTACGGTCATGGAGAGATATTTGTCCGGCGCGGGGGCCGGTCGCGATGAGATTCGTTCTGAGAGGGAGGCAATGGTTGAGCGAATTAACTGAACCTTAAATCTTGTATGCCAATGGGGTGACAAGAATCTGGCTGATTTTAACGCCACCAAAACGCAAGCGTATTTGGTCTCTGCAAAAAGGAGCCCTTTCGACTTGGCTCTAACTTTCCGAGGTGCATCCGTACCTGTGGCCAATGATCTTGAGCTTCTTGGTATGAAGTTGTGCTCAAATCTCAACTTCGGTAATTCTATCGAGTCCAAAGCCCAAACAGCGGCCAAAAAGTTGGGCATCCGAAATAGAGTGAAGCGATGCTTCACACTTGGACAGCTCCTCTCTTTATACAAGGCACAAGTCCGATCTTGCATGGAGTATTGCTGTCACCTTTGGGATGGCCCATCAAAATACCAACTTGCCGCACTCGACTCGGTGGATCGCAGAGCTAGGAGGCCCATTGGCGATGATACACTAATAAGAACTAAGCTGCAGAGCCTAGCACATAGACGCAAAGTTGCCTGTGTATTCTATAAGATGTACTTCGAAGAGTGTGCTCGAGAGCTGCATGAGATCATACTGCCTTCCCCTTTCTTCTATCGGACATACAGACGTACGGCTGGTTACCATCCTCACCTTGTCGAAATCCCTCTAATTCGGACCAAGCGCTTTAAAACATCTTTTGTGATGCGCACTGCTAAGGATTGGAACTCCCTGCCGGCGTCTGTATTTCCGAGCTCATATAACCCAAATCTTTTCAAGGTTCGAGTGAATGGGCATCTTCTGGGTGAGCTCGCTCCATCGTCAGCCTCATCCTTCCTACATGGATAGATGCTGGTCAAGAGCAAACTCATCTTTAATAAAAAAAAAAAAAAAAAAAAAACTTTGTATTCGCTTACCTTAAAGTCAGCGGTTTTGAGTCAATGTCAAATTAGGAAATAAACGTAATCACCATTTATTAATATTGTCAAGTTAAGTTTTTATTATCGTATTAATTGTATTTTTATATATTTATTGTCCTGATATCAGTGGCAAAAGAAATTCATCGTGTGATTTGGTAAAATAGCTTGAAATTTACCAACAATTTACCAAAAATTTAAGCTTGAAACAAATTTAACAGGTGAAGTTGAATATATACAGATATAAACAAACAATTTTTTTACATTTTCTTGGCTTCTCAGCCCAATATTTCAACATATTTTATATTGAAAATACTTTTTTATTTATTTAGAACAAACTTTAAAGTAAGAATACTTTCAAAAAGTAAATCTTTAAATGTTTTAAAAATTTTAGGTTGTAAAAGCATTCTAGTCACAAAAGTTATAAGATTGTGTCGACAAGTGTGGACGTGTAAGCAGAAGATTTTACCGATTTAACAAAATGGTGGAACACATTTTTTGTTTCCACCGGTTCTCAAATTTTTATATAAAATACCATTTTCCATGGCGCTCACCAATGAGGGTTTGGCTCAGTTCATATCAGTTGTACCTAGTATATGGGTAAATTAAAATTCTGTCCAGTTTTGGTCAAGGGCAAGAAAAACCGGCGATCTTGAGACGGCTGATTCCACAGTAGGTAAATGCCACTCTCTGACTGGTAACTGCTAATTAAGTAAGACTTTGTTTGTTCTTCACATAATACTTAGATAGAAGTTTTACCATTGCGGAATTCCGATGAACAATAGTTTCACTGCAAAAAATTGTCCAAGCATAACGGCGTCAATTTTGGGCAATATACTGCTGTTTGTTTTGTTAAATCCTGATTCCATGGCGAATTATACCTGTCTTTCAAGATTAAACTAAAAACGAACTGTATTAATTTAACAATAATTGCTGAAAACTCGAAATAACCTGTTCACTTTATACGAAAATGACAGCCACAACGTGGTGTTTCGCGAGGTGTGACGTCACGTTTCCATGCGCTTCTCCGATTGGTGTTTAATGTCACATAATTAAATGCCTCATTTTGTCGATTTTATTTTCCAAAAATATTATTAATCTTTTATTATTTTAATAGAAAAGTTGTTTTTTGTTTACTAATTATCATGGTTAATCATTAGAAACTCTAAGCCATCCGATTTATTCTCAGTGGAAACAAGCCTGTTGTATACACCTCTGTTTGAGACATTAAATAGATAGGTAGGTATTTACCTGTATGCATTTGCATGTTCTGCGTTCGCACTACTCTGTACGGAATTCGACTCAACTGCAATATTTTATTTTGCATGTCCAGATTTTCTTATTTGCCTGAAAGTGAAACCAATGCAAATTAGAAAAAAAACAGACAATTGCGTTCTCCAATAAAAATACTTCCAAATAGAAGTCTACTTACCACATTATAGCAGCATTCTTAGGATAATTTTTTTATTTAGTCACTTAGATAATGATTCTTTTTCTGGTTACCCATCCTTCATTTCCAAAAAAACACTTAAACATGTGTAAAATGTAAATACAAAATTTATAACACAGCTGACTTGACATTGACCTCATGACGTCATGTCATACGACAAATAAGTGCGCCTAGTGATTTTATTAGAGCAATGTTTTTTGTTTGGAAAACCATCAGGCGTTTGGGTTAAATATTGAAAAGTCTTAATATTTTCATATTTATAATTTTATAATGAATATTAAGAAGGGGGTGATCTGCGGAATATCAATACAAACATTTTCATGTGAGAATTAGTGCTTCATGCGTAAAATTTAAGAAGTATTCGAAGAAATAAATTTTTAGAAGTCGTTCCGTTTATGTATTTTTTATTAATTTTAAATGTATTTGTTTCAAATTTCAACAAGGCGGTGACCTTGTGCAAGGATCAGGCTAACCTACAAAAGTTATTTTAATGTATTTAACTAATTCAGCGCATAGTACTAGTCACTTAAAAATGAGTAAATTTCCAAAATTTTGTGCAGTACCCCCTTAATGAAATTGAGCCCCATATATGCGAAAATGTCATCCAAAATTGGTCCACCAGGATACACCACCCACAGCGGAATCGCGGCGGCCATTTGGCTAAAATATTTTCCGTACATAATGTCATCGAATGTCCTTTAAAATAAAATAAATATTTGTGACAATATCACTTAAACAGGTTGTTTTATTTCATTTCAAAGTTCGAGCGTTCTTAATGAAAAATCCTTTACATATTATAAAATAAATTAGCTGTCATCAGGCTTTGACTTTTTCTAAACCACATGACAAATTTTGATACTAAATTGTTTTTTACAAACATAAAGAGCGATACACGAGAAAGGATTTTCTAAATAATTTGCAAAAAAAATGTATCCGCGAGTAAACAATACAACGAAGAAGTACTTCCCAATATGAATTTAAGGAATACCCCCGCAAAAACTGGAAGTACATATGTAAATTTTTTTTATTATATGGTCATAAAAGCCTTTAACCATTTGTCAGATAGTTAAAAATGTTGCCTTTCCCTACTTACAAGAAACGGCTTTTTGAGATTCTCTTAACCAAATCCTATTATTCTATTAAAAAAAATCGTAAATATTCAAAAAATCGTGAAGATGAATTATAAAGGTTTAATAAAACCCAATTTTATATTATTTTATTGAAAAAAAGTACCAACAAAACAGCAACAAACATTTATATGCTTTATAAGCCAAGCAGTTATTACATTTTATCATTTTTAGTTACTAGTACATATTTAAAAAATACTTGATAATTGAAAAAATAAATAAATATGAGTAACAACAATAAGTCAACAACTACAAATTAAAGTACACATAAGGGCGAGAAGCAAAGCATGACTTAAAATTTAAGAAATTATGAAAGTCAAAATAATAATAATGTAAATTAGATATGTCAATAAAGGAATGGTATTATAAGAATGGTATTATCAGTCAAAAACTAAATAATTGAGATTTGGGGTCTCAAGATGTCAAGATTTGAAACCGAATACCGGTTGGTCAGGAAGGAACAAGAAAACTAAATGTCATCTCTGGTATCAAACACATGGTCATCGCAAATAAATTATTATTATTTTCTTATTACATATTATATTATTATAACATATGTAATTCTAATTTATCTAATCATATGTAATTCTATTGATTAGATTTGTTTAGATCTAATCTAATCTAAACAAATCTAATCAATATTTGTATATTGATTCGGCCGAATCATAGAAAGTATTATTTCTAGCAAAATCTGTTAGAGTTATAATTATGATAGTAATTAATTTATATTAGTGATACAATTTTATTATTGAAAATTATAACCATATTTATGTAAGACGAATTAATTACACACACGATTGAAATTTAATTTAGTGTGCCCCAGCATCCAAAAGCTTTCAAATTGTTTAATTAACCGAGTTATGTAATTAATATGGCTGAAAGTGATTCCACAAACATATCCTCTCTGTTTGTATTAAAATATAATTCTAATAACGATTTGGATATCGAATACTGTTTATATAGTATACATCATTGTGGTGTCATACCTTAACAGTAGTGTGTAATATTGTAGTCATAAATTGAGCAGCAATAAATACGGCAGTAACTATCCCCATATAGAAAAGCATAATGAAATAACAGCATGTGTGCTATTGTGTATCGGTGAGTGAGTCTGCCAAAGGGATGCCAAAGCACACTTCCCTATCAATGCCTAAGCGTTAAGGGGGCGTAAAAAGAAAAAAAAATCTAATTTAACCCGAGTGGTCCCATAATTGAATGGACACGATACCAACAAAACAGAGTTGCTTTTATTAGCCATACATTTACACAATCTTGTTAAAATAATATGAAACAATTTATAAACAGTCTATACACAACACACTTATAATAATCTACTCACAAACAAGTCTTAATAAAAAAATTGTGTCTAAATATTCTAGCGCACAGAAACATAGTCCTCCCGTCTCAGTGGAGCGATTGTGACTGATCATGTGAAACAATGCACATTGAAATATGCATGACATGAGACGGAAGGTAGCGCATTTCGCGGAATAAAAATGTTATAAGTGGTAAAAGTATTAAATATTAATTACTAGTAAACTGTAATGTCAAATGAAAAACTAATGCACAAAGGCCTAGATAATCTGTGAAGTGAGATTGTTGATAATTTTTTAGGTTTGTAATATGTGTCATTTTGAAAATAAAACAAAAAACGATAAAAATTTGAGGAAAGTTAGTGATTTTGTTCTATCGGGAAAATTTCATCCATACAAATAAAATCGAAAACGAGCCGTGTCTGTACATTAAATATTTTTTCAAAAGAACAATTTAATATATAGGTTCGAGAAAAAAAATTCAAGGCTTTTTCAAAGTTCATTTACATTTAATTACAGTATATTATGTGCCATTTTGTTCGATGACTTTTTTCTATCTTGGAGGTAGTGGACATGATCCCATTGCTGTAGAGATTTTGGGACTTCTGATCAAAAAAACACGAGAAGTAGTTTTGGCAGTCCTCTCTTGATCTAAACCTGAGACTGCTCAAAGAATTCTGAAGAGATCGAAACGGGTGGAAATCTGAAGGTGCTAGGTCAGGGCTATATGGCGGATGCATTAACACCTCCCCGTCAAGTTCTCTCTTATTTTTTGTGGAGTTGCTAATTATGTGTGTGGTCTAGCGTTGTCGTGATTGATCAATTCCGGCCGCTTTCTCTCAACTTCTTGCTTTAATCTCATCAGTTGTTGGCAGTTGCGATTCGAATCGATGGTTCTGCTCGGTGGCGGTAAAAGCTCATAATGAACAATGCCCTTTCAATTTAACACCTTATTGCGAGTTAAACCGGGTATTGGCACTGTGAAGCCTGACCGACCTTTGATTTTTTTCGCACGTTCTTATCGTAGGTGATCCACTTTTCATCACCAGTTATCAATCTCTTCAAATACGATTCGGTTTCATTACATCTCAATAAAGAATCGCAAATGAGTACACGATTCATAAGGTTTCTTTTAGTGAGCTCGTGTGGCACCCACATTATGGAGCTTTTTTGTGTCCCAGCTTTCTTCAAATGGGTCAAAACCCCACCTACCATCTAGTTGTCCGTCATCATATCTGTCGACCTAAACTTTAAAAAAAAAAGAGGACCGTCAGCCTGTCTGACGATATTTAACATCAAACTGAATACCGACTCCATTTTATCAAATGACAATCGAAGAAAAGATATTTTTTGTCTATATTAAACGTCAAATTTCACTAAAATAGCTAGTACAAACCACGAGAATAATAGGAAGTCGTTAATAACGACTTAATAAGAAACAAAACCTGCAACGTAATGAATAAAATATTTAATTAATCATTGTCTTAACACACTTGGGAAGGAAATGTTTATGGAAAGTTCTGAACAACCAACTTTAACTTATGATAAAAATGAATATTTGTCATACGAATCTAAAAAAAAATATGTGAATTAGAATTCTTAGAATTTTCAAATTCATTTATAAAGTATTAAAACATTTCTATCACACTCAGAAACAGTTCTTTCACAAAATGTCTCATACATAGTTAATGTTAAACTTTATTCATGATAATGTATGAAGAATCAATAACTGAGCTGTTTGTAAATATTTCGAATAGTCGTCTTATTCAGTACAAATATTGTTTGTATTTAAACAGCATATCCCCAAAGCAGTAGGTCTGTATGCTATGTTACGTAATTTTTATAAAAGTCACTTCGCTTAAAAACTTAAACATATTTTGTGATTCGCTTTAAAACATCTTTTGTGATGCGCACTGCTAAGGATTGGAACTCCCTGCCGGCGTCTGTATTTCCGAGCTCATATAACCCAAATTTTTTCAAGGTTCGAGTGAATAGGCATCTTCTGGGTGAGCTCGCTCCATCTTCGGCCTGATCCTTCCTACATGGATAGGCAGGGCACAGTGCGTTTTCGCAGCCCGTCTGGCGGCAGTAACCACCCCCTTACAGAAGACCACCGTGAAATAACAGCACGTGTGCTGTTGTGTTTCGGTGAGTGAGTAAGGGATGCCAGAGCCCATTTCCCTATCCCCTTAGTCGGCAGCGCACTTGCAGCAGCTTTGGCGTTGCTTGTGTTATAGGCGACGGTAGCCACCTACCATCAAGTGGACCGTCTGCCTGTCTGCCGACCTTAACATTAAAAAAAAAAATAGATGCTGGTCAAGAGCAAACCCATCTATAATAAAAAAAAAAAGTCAAAGTTCAAGTCAAAGCCAAATTAGCCTTGCAGTGGTTATACTTAGCTGTGAATAAATTACTTTTTTGTACGCGAAGCTGCAAAACTATGGCTATTATTCAATAACCTTAGTGATGTACGGAACCCAATGTACTTTGCTACCCAAGGCAAGCCCTAAGATAATAACGCAGTGAATTTACCGGAAATAGAAAATATCACTGACTCTACCGGAAATTGGACGCAGAAGTATTGACAAATCCACCACTAAAATATTCCTTAAAATATATTTTTCCTATTACTGTGTGTAGCAGAGTTTTTTATCTAAAGCTGTCAGTTCTACCATCAAGTGGCTGACGGTCCACGTGATGGTAGGTCGTTTTTTCCTTAAACATAAGCAACGTTTTAGGTACTGCAAGTGTGCTGTCGGAAATAGTAGGATTAAGGATAAGGGATTAGAAGAGGATACGGAGTTTATAACTTGCTATAATGCATCAGTGAAAACCGCATTCAAATCGGTTAAGCCGTTTCTGAGATTAGCGTGCATAAACGCACAGACAAACAGACAAACTGACATACAAACAGACAAAAGTTCTAAAAACATTTTTGACCTCGGTAACATAAGTACAACGTGTACAAATTGTTTTCTTTTTGAAAAAATATTTAATGTACGGACACGGGTCGTTTACGATTTTATTATGTTATGTTAATTTTTGCAATCAACACGTAGTTAGATGTAATTAAAGATTAAAGATTAATACTTGCGGTAATTAAAGAGGTTCCCTTAGTTAATTAATAACAACGTCAAAATACAGTGCGATATAAGGGACCTGTTAATAATATAAATTGTACTATTGGATGTTACGTAAGTAAATCGTTACCTTGAACAAGCCTATTCCTCGGAAATGACACAGCCGATTTCACTGTCTAATTTACGCCTCAATCCGAGACTATTGGGACGTAAAATTATACAAGAGCTCAATTTTACTTTGGTATAATTACCTACTGTTCGATAAAATGACGCTTTCATAATTAATGTGGATTGTTTGACTTTGTTACGGAATTTCATTCTGGCTACAAATGTACGGTTGTTTAAAATTTTTATTTATTGAATTTAAGTTGCAATTACTTATAATAACCGCTCCTACACACAAACACACACACACTCATATATATCCCCTCCTAATCCCTTATCCTTAACGCAACGTCATCGGCAACGCACTTGCATCAGATTTGGTTTTGTTATAGGCGACGGTAACCACCTACCATCAAGTGGACTGTCAGCCTGTCTGCCGATCTTAACATAAAAACAAATAGCTGCGTTAACGTTAACTTTCCGAAAGCCTATGAAAATCTCATTTCACCTGGGCATAGCAGTGAAACAGAAAACAATGATACAGTGATAATGGTTTCTTAAAAAAAAATGGTCTTTGATAGGTTTCAAAGAAATACTTCTCATCGTCAGGTCATTTTCACCGGAGTGAGTTTCAGGAAAAATAGCAATGAAAAAAAAAATAGTTCGTCATCTTAAAAATAAAATTGAATAATAATAGAAAACAAAACCTTAGAATACTTATCCTCAGAAATATCTTAATAAATAAATATATACATACTAAAAATGTTATACCGAGCGATTACATCAGAAGTCAAACAATTTTGTTACAATATGGATCATAATATCATAGCTACAGGCTAAAACGGAAGCAAATAATTTGTTTGCAAGAGTACTGGTCCCACATCTTGATGTGTCAATTTATCCCTCAACACATCCGCTTGGAGTTCTTGATCTCAGGCGGATAAAAATGTAATAATCAACTATAAACTTTATTTTAATAATTAGATAATTTTTATTAAAAAAAGTGTGTGTGTCAGCTCCGACGCTCGACTAGAATTTACTCTTTTAAACGTATAAAATTAAATGTATAAAATTTTCCTCCTGTCAATAGATAACTGGATACCTAATTACTTTATATTATTTAGTTACAATCTGCATACTCAGATGTCACGTGTTCCAACAAAAGTTATGTTAGTTACTTTCCAAAAACACAGATGTCACTACGTCTTTATAAGTTCAAATAGTTCATTTTTCAATGACAGATGTCGCTGCGCCGGCAGGTTATCGTTTTGTTCCTCAAAGCGGACTACACTTTTCATACAATATTTCGACGTTTGCTTTTATAAGAACCCTCTGGTGTTGCTTGTTATACCACAATAGAATTAGGGAATATAAATACATTCGTCAGTTGTACAGCGCACAAATGCCAAAGTGACAGATAACGTAATGCTTTTTAGTTAACGCTTGTATTAATTTTATTCCTCATAAAATTTTCATACCGGGGGCATTATATGAAAATTTATTTTTAACCATAGAGTGCTTGCGATACGGCCATTTTGCCGCAAGCGGCGAAAAAATTGTGATTTCTTAAACACCGTACAAAGTCAATCGTCCTAGAAGCTGCCGCCCTGTTTCTTCCCTCTTTGTTTTAGAAATTAAAAATATTTACCTAAGCTTTCCCAAATGTTACTTTTTGTATTAGTTTATTATTTATTTTATCCCATAAAAATGATTGCAAACTGATTTATTTAAACAAAAAATCATCTTAAGTATGGGCGGTAAAATGCTCCCCACGCGATCACTCGCGTTTCATGGAAAGGCGCGACTACTCTAGGTTTAAGGAGTTAACTCCAAAAATAATTGAAATTTTAATTGCATTATTTTCCCTCAACAAGGTATTAAGTACTTTGATCGAGTGAAGCAACTTCCGACATCTGGTCGGGTGTTGCTAATGAGCTTACGGTGTTATTTGGGGTGCACACATCTTACGATTTACCGACGAAACTTAAACAACAGTTCCGTGCTAAGTAAGTGCAATAGAGCTTTGATACTTGTTCCTATTTGCTATTAGCGTTTTGAGGTCTTCACGAGTGCAGCATTTATGTAAAACACATATTTGATATTTATCCACAAAGATAGACTTTGTTAAGTCCAAAACACGCGAATTCCAATTTTGAGTAGTCATATAACGCGAATGTGTTTGCGAATATTCAGTTTTTAAATATTAATTTACTTAATATTTCGAAAGAATCACTTTACTTAATAAAGTTAAAGCAGTTTACTTGAATCCAGAGATTTTTAAAACAAAAACGAGGAAATTTTGTGTTTAAGGAGTGATTTTTCTTGGTTCTTACATTGTTATTGGTTCCTTTATTTACCTACTAACTATGCCCACGACTTCGTACGCGCTGCCGTTCTTTTCTTATAAATCCCACAGGAACCTAATATTTTTCAAGGATAAAGGGTATTCTATATGTTAATCCAGATAATAAACTATCTGTGTGCTAAATTTCATCTAAATCCGTTGAGCCGTTTTTGTGTGAATGAGTAAGAAATATCAATACATGTATCCTCACAAACTTTAGCATTTATAAGTAACTAGCTGAACTCGGCCACGCTTCGCTGCGGTCCATACGGGCGGCGGCGGCGGCACGGCGGCGTGCGCATGGGGCGTGCGGTACTTGACACTGCTTATATATAATACTGCTTATATATAATTTATCGTAGTGTGATGTTATATAGCCTATAGCCTTCCTCGATAAATGGACTATTCAAGACAAAAAGAATTTTTCAATTCGAACCAGTAGTTCCTGAGATTAGTGCGTTCAAACAAACAAACAAACTTTTCAGTTTTATAATATTAGTATAGATATTAGTAAGATTATGATTAGAATTATTTAAGCTTTATGCGGTAGTAGCAAGTGTGTATTATCGTTTTCATTCACTTTTCATCAAAAATGTCGACTCTATTTCGAGCAGAACATTAAAATAAAATCAATTCAATTACGAGGATATTAAAAATGTTTCAATGTGGGTAGCGGAGCTGAGATGCTACGATGCTACGATGCTACGCCCAAACTACGAACAAAGACGATGAGAGACGGAACGAAGGGATTCCGCTCACTGCTTAAGGCGACTCCAGCCGCAAAACTCGTTCTGTACTGAATTGACGGGACTGCTGAGGGGGAGTCGCTACTTGCAAAGCTCGGAAATATCTATTTAAAAATTAAATAAAGTATAATTCAAATTTTTCTTTTGATGAGCCTTCAGATAGTGGATCTTAAATCTTATCTTAAGAATTAGCTATTTAAAAT
Organism: Bembecia ichneumoniformis; assembly: GCA_910589475.2. NCBI lineage: Eukaryota > Metazoa > Arthropoda > Insecta > Lepidoptera > Sesiidae > Bembecia > Bembecia ichneumoniformis. The sequence goes on along the minus strand of OU342533.1, from coordinate 10,537,806 downwards.
ATTGATTATTAAGCAATCGCACGGTTACAACATCGATATTAGACGCCAACTTAGTAATTTTTTTATATATATAATTAAATATAATTTAAAAAATAATTATGATGATCCCCTTTCATATATCCTGCAGATGATTTGAGTATTTTTTAAATTATAATTATTATGATAATTTAAAAGGAAAACGGTTACAAATAAGTGGATTTTTTTATGATTAGGGGCTGGCGTCGCCTTAAGAGCGCGTATAAATAGAAATAAGATATAAATATAAATAAATAATAGAAAGTCCAGATAAGAAAATATTTATATGTAGATTAATACATTATAACTAAAAGTGAAATGTGGACAGAAAATATGATACAATTAAATTTTCTTGATAGAACAAAATACCAAGTTACCTCTCATTTTTATCGCTTTTGCTTTATTTTCAAAATGACGCATATTACAAACCTAAAAAATAATCAGTAATCTCACTTCACAGATTATCTAGGCCTTTGAGGCCTTTGATGGGGCCACGCGGGTATTAGAATTAGAATTTTAGTCTTAAGGGGGCTTTTTACGCCCCCTTAAGACAAGGACAGAACACAATTTTTATCAAATTGAACGTAACCTAATAACCAATGAATTAAGGTGGAATATTGCAAAACAAATTTTTGTAGCTTCTCGGAGATAACCGAACAGATTTAAAATTGGAAGGTTTTTCTTGAATATTGTGTAAAATATGATAAAAAAAGTAGCAGATTAATACTTTAGTACAGAAATTAATTAACAATCTTAAAAAATAATGTATACAATAGTTGTCGCTGAAAATTTTTATTACTGTGACACGAAAACTTTTTTTGGACAGTTATTTACTACTTTTTTTTCTCAGAAAATATATATTTTTGTATAAAGGTGGATTTATATTACACCGGGCCGTGCCCCGTTCGTGCCCCGGCCTTTGAGAAATCACGGCGAGCGCACGGCCCGGTGACGGCACGGTGTAATATGAATCATGTTTAAATCTGCCCGATTCAAACTTTTTTAATTATAGTCTATTACGCTCTGTATTTTTATCTAAGTTTTAATATTACTGTAGCGTCCTTGATTGACTACACCTTTTACTTGATTAACTTGATTTAATGATACTTGATTTATCGGTATGATGAAATGAGCCGAGTGTGCGAGCACGCGCGATCGCCTTGATAGATCGATGCGAACTGATTTTAATAAAACAACTAAATAATTACGCGAGCGCGTCCCAAACGTCGACTCCTTAAAAACCTCAAAACTGCTTAATGTACGATATGGATCGTACAATTACTCTAACAAGTCAAATTAGACGACGAAATAACGCTTTTCTGGAAAGTCCTACTTTGCAAAGGTTTATTTAATAGTAAATTTTCATTATGTATTTTCTTAATTTAATTTAATGAAATTTAAGCATTATATCATATGCCAAGTGGAAAATAGATGTTCATGAAACAACACAATAAATTGCTCGTGAAACTGTTTCCAAGGTTCAATATATTAGAGATTTAAACGAAGAAATGCGACTCGCTGAAACAACTCCCGGCTAACGATACTTTTGTGCTAAAAAACAGTGAGAGTTACATGGCGTGAGTTTTTAAGTCTTCAATTACATGAGAATGTGCGATTTTTGGCACAATAATGTGATAATTTTTCCTCCGCAAATAAAAGACATTTAAGAGATAGATAAAGTGCCTTGTAAGCGTTTTCCGCATCATAGAAGTTCAAATTTTCTCCTACGTAGAAGCACCTAAATGGCAAACTTTGTATTATGGACGATTTGGTCAGGCCATTTGGCAAACATCGGGGCTAAAGTGAATGACTTAAGTATACTGCTAGACACTTGCTAACCTACAAAACTTTTATAGTTTTACTTCCCAAAGATATTTCATTTAAACTTTTTATTAAACTCGGGTTAGTAAGTTGAAGTGGCAATGACCAGGACAAAATATAGTATGGAGCCGACGGCCGTTGGGACTGAAAGGTTCTCGAGTGAAGGCCACGGACCATCACTAGCGTAGGACGTTCACCAATAAGATGTACGAGTCGACGCTGGAATGAAAATAATGAACGAATTAAAAGGGTTTTATAACTCTAATACGTCCATAATTATTAATCCCAAAATTTCTGAGTTTAGCGATTATCTAGGCGTAATATGTATTTTAAAATTACCCTACTTATCTTCTATCTCTTATATATAAAAATGAATCCCTATTTCCCTTGGTCACGGCATCACGCGTGAACGGGTAGACTGATTTTAATTCGGTTTTCACTAATGGAAAGAGGGATAAACGGGAATGTTTTAGTATATAAAAATTGCACCACGGGCGAAGCCGGGGCGGGCCGCTAGTATACAATATTTACAATGGCATACCCATAGAACTGTGCCTATAGGTACTACGTATGCGACGACGTAAGCTTGTTGCCTGAGATAGCAAAATCGCGGTGTGCGCATTATGTTTAATGGTATCCGCGTACACACTCCGAAGCAACGCGACAATATAAATATGGGCCGCGTAGGTATATTATTGCTCTATTGTACCGCCGACGCCTTGGAGACAACATCTCGTCGAAGAAGCCAATCAATAGCGTCGGAATTCGGAAGCGTTGGCTGTGACGGCTGCTGCTGGCTCCCGTTCAGCCTCCGCCGTGAATCCAGCGATAGTGGTTAAATAAATATAGAAAACCACGCTGATATACAGCTCTTTTCGGAGCTATTCCAGAAACTCAGTTCATCCGTTAATGGGGTACATTTATTTCCACACCTTTATTTGTTACGGTAGCTATAGTGACGATTGATGTATAAATGTGTGTTAATCTTTTACGCAAAAACTACTGAACGGATTTTGATGAACCATTTTTATGAATGAAATTGAACCCTAGTTTAATACTTACGCTAATTTAATCTCACAATTTACTTCTGTAAGTTATGTTTTCCTGCTAGTTCCACTAGCGTAGGTAAAAATTGTTAAAGTAAACAAACATTATTAACCTATTAGCAATTATTATTTAACTTTCAAATTAATTTCTCGTGATAAATGAATTTAGGGAATTAAATAAGTTTTGAACTTTTACTCCTCATCAATCAAATTTAATTTAGATAAACAAACAAACGCTCCTTTCTTCTAACTTTTATAATTTATTACATGACTTGAATAATAAAAGATTAATCTCTTAATATTTGATTAGTCAAATTAAATATAATATACGGTTCAATTTATTTTGCCAACTTTGGAAGAATTGTTTACTTGGATGTTTTATTACTTGTAAAAGTTTATATATCATCATTAAATATTAGTAGTGTGCTTACTTCAATTAATCTATACATATAAAAACGACTCGAGAACATCTGTACTAATTCGGGATTTTTTTTGCAAACGTTCGTCAGAGCAAAGTTCTTATGAAGAGAAAAATTGGAAAAATTGCCCTTAAAAACGTAAAATTCACATTTTTATAAAACGACGTCTATAGGGTTAGCTAACGGCAACCCAAGCTGACGGTCCACTTGATGGGAGGTGGCTACCGTCGCCTATAACACAAGCAACGCCAAAGCTGCTGCAAGTGCGCTGCCGACTACTGTAGGATTAAGGATAAGGGACTGGGAATGTTTAGGGAAATGGACTATGGCATCCATTACTCACTCACCGAAACACAACAACACAAGTGCTATTATTTCATGGTGGTCTTCTGTAAGGGGGTGGTTACTGCCGCCAGACGGAATACCATGCGGGCTCAGCTAGTATTTAATAGTTTACTACAGGGCTTAACGCTTAAACTGATAGCTTATCGCGTACAACTGACCGATCAATTGGAACAAACCAACCAATTCACTTGTATTATGCATTTTCATGATGTATGTATATGTCTTACAACTGTTTTTGTATATCATATTACGTTCATTAGGATTAGGAAGATCACTTGTTCTTCTTGCTGTCCTCTCAAAATACTGAATTAGCTATCCCTGTCCACTTCCTAATGTTCTTCAGCCACGACATCTTCATTCACCCAACTTGTCTCTTTCCACATTTTAGCCTCCTTTCGTACAAGTACTAGCAATAGTCGTAAAGCGCGGTAAATTATGATATTACTCATACTACTTCACAAGTACCTGTACCCAGCAGATTTAATTTACAGTGGAGCGAACTTTTTAAATGTACTAACTAACCAATCTTACTCGGATCCTCTTAACTTTGTTTAATACACATATATAACACCATACAATACTACATGTATTAATATGTATAGTTATACATGTACATTATACATAAATAAATATCATTTGCACAATTTTATTTTAAACTAAATATTTAATTTTTTCTTTGCATTATCACATTGCAAAACATTGATCGAGAAATCGTAAAAATATCTAAGCTATCCTCCATTCCCAAAGTTTCGTTGATCATTGCCAGAGCTCATGGTATAAGAGTTTGTTTTGCAGATAGTCTTTTGCTGGTACAGAATACACCTGGAATTAATGTAATTTTTTATGCTTGTTCCATTTTTTTTATATATTTAAAATTACTACTAAGTAATTTAGTAGGCTGGTACAGAACACACCACTTAAAATCCATGAAATGTTTCAGTTTCATAACACGAGTTATACACCTACACATTCCTGAGGAATCTTCTGTTGATAGATCAGAACTGTATAAAAATCCGTTCAAGTAGTTTTTAAGATTACAGACAGGACCGTCTTTAACCTATTGGTGACCCTGATAAGAGGATCATTTTATTAAAATAGGCAAAATGAATTTTCTCAATCTCCATTACTGCTCCACTTATCATTTTCAAAACAATATTTATCGGTAATATTGGTTATCGAATCTGACAGGAATTAGGGAGTCACATCGATGGCTGGGTACTTGCCCAGAGAACCCAATGGAAAAAAGGGGCTTGCATACAGACAGACGCGGTGTGGGAAAACCACAACATTCACAATAAAAAACTACACCCACACGTAGAACCTAAAAAAACAGCCTAAATAAGATGGACAATAGTATATTTCATTACAAGTGCGGAAAGGCTGTCATTGCAAAGAGTTCCGACAAATGTCTACCCGAGCCGAAGGCGAGGGTTGACAGTCGGAACAAGTTGCAATGACGGTTCCGCACGTGTACTGAACGACTATTTTTAATACAGTTGCGAAAAAATGAAGCAATTTAATAAAACAAACAACTAAACTCACAAAGAAAATTTCTGGAAAATGGCGCCAACCGTACAATATAAGCAGAGACATTTTTTTTCTTCACGCATTCCGATAGGCAAAGGAAACTATGTGCCCATACAGCCAAGTCTTCAGTAGAATTTTTTTATTGATATGAAATGAAATGAAACCTAACCTAACTCGTTCAATCAAATCATTAAATCTGATATTTAAACAAATCAGTAGCTTCTTTTTAGAAATATACGTATTTGCATGAATCATAAAAACTTCTATGATTTTTTTTTAGTAAAAACTTCATGGTTGGTTTTTCTTTTTAATAGACATTATTTTGACAGTTGGGAAAGAGAACGCACTAGTTCGGGAAAGGTAAAAAAAAAAGCACGAGTGTGTAATAGCCCACTTCCCGAACGCTATACGTCCCTGCAATACGCCACTTTTTGAGCAACTGTATTAAAAAAATATTGTAGGCATACAAAGTACAGAAGATATTATATTATAATACTGATTACCTGTTAAAGATATGTTGTCAAAAATCTACCTGTTATTATTAGACTACAAAATGAAAGAGCCTTTAAGAAATAACTCAGTTATTAGCTAGTTATTAGTTTCTAAATTCGTCCTTAACTATGTATAATAGAAATACTTATATAGTAAATCTTACGTCACGGTGTCATTAAATCATATTTGGTAACTGGTACTTACCTAGATTGGATAAGAAAGACATAAAGAATAACAATAATTATTATTACGCCAGTTAATACACCTACTTTCTCGTCACAAATTACGTGAACGCAGTTTTGTGAAGTCAATTTAGCGGATAATTAGAAAGTTTAAAAAAATCAATAAAAAAAAACCTTATGAACGTACTTACGCAAGTCGTAAATTGCTAGTCCTGTCCTGTCAAGGACGTATAAAAAGTTAGTAAAAGAATATTTGAAGAAAAAAGGATTTTAATTAATTGCTTACCTGGAGGTAGCTATGCTTGCCTTTTAAGTTAGTTAAAGATTACTTGTAAACTATAATGTCCAGTCTTTTAAACTTCTACAGCGTCAAAATGAATTATTATAATACCGCAAGAATTTATTAAAGGGATCTTATTATATTTAAAATATTAATAAATATTTTGATGTTAGGGGTAAGACATTTTAGTTTACGACTATTCATATTCAAACTTATTAGAGCATCAAGTTGCGAGTTGAGCCTTGGGATTATATTAAACAGTTTTCTTAGAGATTCTTTAATAATATGGTAATGCACTTATGAAAATATTTTCCGTATAGCCTTTTATATTTAAGTGTAGTATAGTCCTCAAAGCTTCTTTCCTTTGTACTTTTTTAGGAAGTGATATCTTTCTCATAAGTATTTTTGGTATTTGGTGTAATTTGGTAATAAGCTAATAAAACACATGCCCGATAGTTTGTACCTAACTAAATTGTAACTATGATGTATAATCGATGATACTCTATTGTCTCTTCTTATTCACAATATAATAAAATTAATGCATAATACTAAACTATTACAATAAAAATTGAAGGGTTTGTTTGTAATGTCAAAATAATAGGGAATAATATATTTTTTATTTAGCCGCGGCTGATGGACACGTCCGATAATTTGTTGTTTGACTTTAAAGTTCTTGACTTGACTACTTTAGACTTGATGCACCTGTTTTGGAAAATTTAAAGAAAAAAATTGTATGTACTTGACTTGACTCATTACTTTCGGGATTACTTTTGATATCAATTTGAATTTAGAGTTTTTTATATTGCTATTTTTATAACTACCACTGGCAACATCATCGGAGAAGATCTGATGGAGCCAAAACCAACAAAAGAAGAAGAAGAAGACTTATGATTTTTTAACATTTGATTGTTATTGTAGACTGTGACGTCATGACAAGTGCAAAAGGGCGGGTGTTTAAAGTGCTCTCGGACGTAATGTCTTAGTTCTCCAGGCTCCACCATCATAGGCAGCGCGTATAGGAACGCCAAGGGGTGTTAGTCGGTTTGGTCTACCCTGCTACTCACGGGCAGGAGTCCGACATAACCCACCGGTCCGTCCCCGGGACGGCGGGTATCCATGAAAAGTGCCCGTAGTTGTTACTTAATTTTAACAGTTTTTTTTTAGTTACTCATTTTTAGTTTTACGGTTATATAACAATATAACATATCGTATAAAAATATTAAAAAAGTGCATATACCCTATTGCTTTTACTAAAAATTTTATATTTAAAAAAATAATAATCTGTCTGTCTCTCTGTTTGTTCCGGCTAATCTCTAAAACGGCTAATCCTGGACTGATTTTAACGGGATTTTTACTGGCAGACAGCTGTTGTTATAGGAGTTATACTAACGTTTACTTGAAGGGTTTTTATGAAAGGTTTGTTATTAGTTTAATGCTATTACTAGCAGCGTGACATTTCTGTTCTATTTTCACGAGTTTTATCCAAAGTACGATGCACTGCTAATATTGAAGGCAGTCGAACATTTAGCCAGAGAACGCTTTAAACCGAACTTGAAGTAGCTCCACACAAGTGTTGTGAAGTTACGCTGGAACCGCTATCGACTCTAACAGCTGTTGCAACATCGTACAATAGAAAATTCTTCGCATTCTCTGCTCTTTGAAATTTAATTTTTGCGATCGAACAAACTTAAATGAAAGGAAATTTTTTTATGTAACGTGTTATTATGGCTGTTAACACTAGATTGAATAATTCAACTAACTAATAATATTCACTATTGTATTTTCCGTTCCCTTTCCCCCTTATATATCTGTTGCCACCGCGCCGATAGCCGCAACGCATCTAACCAGTCGTAAAAAGACATCGTACGAAGTGTCTTGCGACTCAACAACACTCAACCGAGATTTGAATTATTCGCCCGTAAATCAAGCATTGTGCTTAAGTATGTAATTCAACAAAGTGAACGCGCTAATGAAGTGTACAGTGTGCTGAACTACATCTGATTACGTATCAGGCGACGAATAAAATATTATATATATTATGTAAAGTTGGAATATTATGTCTATGTCAAAATTAGATATATAACTATATTCATATTATGTATACAGATACATATAGTACAGACTATATGTTTAAAAATGACCACAAACTTACACGAACATAACATATCCCCTATAAGAAACCTCTGCTGTCATTGGCATCATAGTTTTAAGATCGCCATACAAAGAGCGCAGCTTGGTTCAGGATACTATCTGGCTATCCCACACTTTGCCGAATTTTGACGTACCTACCAGCAAACAAAACACAGCTAGGCCAAGGTGTATCTGAAGAAGTTCTGGTTGTGACTTCCAAACCTGAAAATGTTTTAATTGTCTATATTATAGACTGCAATGAAACAAGTTTTGTTAAGTAGAACACAATGTTTTGAGTTAAACTGCTGGCTGCTAGACATGGCTCGTAGTTACGGACATGTCAATAAGAGGCATTAAAGTGGTCGACATATCTTGAAGAGTCAGTCAGCTGAAGAGGGGACATAGCTGACCTGCAGCGGATTGGCTTTGAGATAGAAGGAGTGGAAATCGTGGTTGAAAGCCCAGTGAACCAACAAGTTCGCTGAACTAATGACCTCGAGACCTCGCTGGCTGAGAGCACCAGATTAAAAAATCCTACGTACAACAGCGGATGCTTGTGGGCTGATGCTGATGTTGCTGTTACTGCTGCAGCTGCTGCTCAGCTCAGCCGAAAATTCATTGTAGCTCAGATTTTTTAGTAGTGCTTAAATTGATGACTTATTAGAGTAAACACCAGCCATAAATTATATGTGGTTAAAATATACACAACTATAAATAAGTAATTTTATAATAAATAATTAAACGAACTGTAGTTACGTGCAGTTGAAATATTCAACCTCAAATGATTTATTTTTAGTTGAATGTGTATGCTAAATTAACCAACCAATTTAACATACATGTACAGTTTACTTACAGAGATTTACAAGGCATATTTACAACACTGCAAAAAGATAAATTTTAATGTATATATACCAATATTGTATTTACAAAATTTGTTCCGCTAAAGAGAATGTTTGTTGTTTTAATTTTCCTTGCCACCCTGTCTCGTGGGGAGGCCATTGTCATTGGACAGCTCATCCCTTGAAGGAGCGCGCGTCTCTATCTGCGCATACCCGTTACCTAACAACATAAGTTGTTAGAACGCGTTTCTATTGCACTTTTTGTATGTCTGCCGTAACTCTTTGGAGTTTACTTCTTGAATCGACTTTCTTATAAGGCCTTCGGTATGGAAATTTTATGAGGAGTAAAATTAATACAAGCGTTAAATAAATAGCGTTATTTTGACTTTGTGTGACAGCTGACGCATGTATTCATGTTCCCTAATTCTATTCTCTGGGCTTATAAGCAAACGTCGAAATCTTGTATGAAATGTGTAGTCCGCGTTGAAGAACGAAACGATATAGCGTTATAATCTGCCGGCAATGCGACATCTGTCGTCGAAAAATGAACTATTTGAACTTATAAAAAGTAGTAACATCTGTGTATACCAAACGTAACCAGCATAACTTTTGTTGGAACACTTATGCAGAATGTAACTAAATAATATTTAAAAGCAATTAGTTATCCAATTATCTATTGACACCAGGAAAATTTTCATTTAATTTTATACGTTTAAAGGAGTCCAGTCGTTCGTCGGAGCTGACACACACATTATTTATTTATTTATTTTATTAAGGAGGGGAAATGTCATTTACGCACTGTCTCTCGCCGACGAGGACGGTCGACGAGGGGGTGTGTGGGACTCACCCGACGGAACGAACCGCTCCGCCGGTCCTACCCACTAAAACCCCTCCATGTTCCACCATCGGCAGTGATAATGGGACCCGGAGTCACAGACAGGCCTTATCCCCAGGCCCCACGCACCGCTGTGTCCTTGCGGACCCGACTCAGTAGCGGCAAGCCGCATAGAAGCTTTGGTAGCGACCCGCTGGAACATCTGCAGGTCAAGCCACACCTCTCTACAGTTAAGTCCCAGACGCCAGATGTCCTCTTCTGACGCCCGGAACAACCAGCCGACGTCACCAACCAACCAACCAAAGACGTCAACCAGATTCGACCCAGTTTGGACCTTCTTGCAGTCCGAGACCGAAGCCCAGCTTACTACGCCTCGTAATACCCCGAGTGGTTCGGCTGGGCCCCCCAGCATCGTGCTGCCGCCTACACGATGTTAGCGTGGGGGGACTCCCGTTGACTGCAGTCCAGTCATCCCAGTGGTCGGTCCCTACCGGTCCCTAACACCTCTGAGCAGGATGCCTGGGGCCCTTCCCCCTAGGACCTCCCAGGCCACCCTGAACTGAGGACCTCCTACTCTGGCAAACTCCGTCGGGGTTGCCTGCCTCTATGGGGTGCTCCGCCACGAGCTCCGCTAAACAGAGCCCGCTCGTAGCCCACCTCAGTGTGTGCCTTGTTGGTCCCCAAAACCAATCCGATCGGTCGAGCAAGGGCCGGTGAGGAGGAAAGCACCGACCCCTGCAACCGCCCGGATTGCCTAGGGTAAGCCCCCCCCACCACGACAAGGTCCTGGCACACCTAGGACCCTATGTGTATGCAAGATTTTATGATAATCGGTGTATGTGGTTATGGCGTGAAACAAAAAGACACAGTTACTTTCACATTTATAGTATTACTAGCGACCCGCCCCCGGTTTCACCCGGGGTGTAATTTTTTATATATTTAAACATTCCTCGTTTATCCCTCTTTCCATTAGTGAAAACCAAATTAAAATCGGTCTACCCGTTCACGCGTGATGCCGTAACCAAGGGAAATAGGGATTCATTTTTATATATAGAGAGTTTTTCTTTAATTTTAAATTCTTTTTATTTTTTGAAACGCCTCTACGGGTCTAAATTTCTAAACAAAATTAAAGTGTGTATAAAATAGAAAATGTATACAAAAAATATGATAAGTTAGGGAAAGCTTTTGCTTCGTCGTTAGTGTTAGAGAATGCTCACTGAACGACGTAGTTGTTTAGAAGTAATAATTTTTAACGAGTTAGTACTTTTTCTTATGTGTTAAATTAACCGTTCGATTTGTTAGCGTCTTCTCTAATACAGCCCCTGCAAAGAAGCGTCGAGTAAAGTGCGTTCGACCCTAGAGAGCATAATAATGTAACATCGTTATCTCTTTTGTAAATACTTTTTTAGAATTCAACTAGCGACCCGCCCCCGGCTTCGACCCGCCCCCAAAAATTCTAAAAGCTATTTTTTTTGACCTCGGAAATATAAGTACAATGTGTACAAATTGTGTTTTTTTTTTTGAAAAAATATTTAATGTACAGACACGATTCGTTTACGATTTTAATATATGTATAGTTGTGTTGCCTGTTTCATAGGTGACGACAGCCACCCACCATCAACTGGACCGACAGGTCCGACAGCCTGTCTGATGGCCTTAACATTAAAAAAAACTTTTCCAACACATGAGGAAACTTCTCAAGGCTGAGGCAAACAAAAAAAATCATTGAAATCATTCAATCCGTTCTCGTACAAAATAGCAGTACCATACAATATGTATGAGAAAATGAATTTTCTCCAATTTTTTTTTGTGAATATTTTTCCGACGATTTAATAGTTATTCTGCTATTAGGAACGGAGACGAATTCAACAAATTAAAAACCATGAAAATCGTTCCAGCCGTTCTCGTGTTATAAGTATTCGAACAAACCCGACTTTGTTTTATATATTAAGTAAGAAGATATAGATATGTATGTATAAATATAGAAGATAGATAACAGCAATCTTCCCAAAAGTCAGCATGCTGAGTTTGACTTTCAAACTCGACCATTGAATCAAAAAATTAAATTGTCTCTCATTTTAGACGTATATATTTGTTTTTGATAGAAAAAGCGAGCCATGTTTTATTGTGCGCGACGCAAATCGTCGCGTCGTTCGGAGTAAAACACGTTAGTTATTTTTTGATAAAAAAATCAGATGACATTAAAGCCTCAATCACCTCATTTTACGGTACTTGGATCCGTGTGCCCTTTTTCATTTCCCTAAGGCGAGGAAAACAGGGAAGGAAGACTTTTTGCGACCATGAAGGAGATGAAAATAGAAATCGCTATAGCAACTGTCCATTCCGAAATGTACGCTTCTGAAATGATTGAAAGAGGAAGAAGTGTATTATATTATTTTTAAGAAGTCAGTAAACATATTAAGGAATATTTAGGATATTTTCTGAATAAAATGTAACTTATAAGTAAAAATGTACAATTAATAAAAGGTTTTTTATAAACTTTAACACCGACAAAAAAAATAGCAAAGTTGTACCATAATTAAAAATTATTTAGCAGATAAATATATATTGGATTAAAAAGAGCGATAGCTGGATACTTTTTTTCGCCTTGTTATCCTATTATCTACCCTTGTTATCCTATTTTTGACAAATAAATTTTGAATGGAATTTCAGGATGGACATAGGATGGCTATACATAATATATTCCACGCGGGCGAAGCCGTGGGCACCAGCTATCTAAAAATAAATATCCAACGTTATATTGCTTTATGCCAGGCATTATATTGCTTTACATATTTCGTCAGGCGATATATCTTTTATTTTTCAAGGCAGACCCGTTGGATGAGTGGCAAGGGTACGCCAAACGTCTCAGTTCGATTCCCGGCGGGGTCAACTTTGGAAATTTTAAGGTAATTTTCAAAATTGACTTTGGTCTGGATTTGAAAAGTAGTGGTAGGGGACACTGCGTTTCGCAGTCATTTGGACAGCTCGCCTGGCGGCAGTAACCACCACCTTACAGAATACCACCTTACAGAATGTTTTTGTTTTTCGGTGAGTGAGTAAGGGATGCCAGAGCCCATTTCCCTATCCCCTCCTAATTCCTTATCCTTAATCCTACTGTAGTCGGCAGCGCACTTGCAGCAGCTGTGGCGTTGCTTGTGTTATAGACGACGGTAGCCACCTCCCATTAAGTGGACCGTCAGCCCGTCTGTCGACCTTAACTTAAAAAAAGACGAAGTCGCGAGCTCCAGCAATAAAGATTGAATAAATGTTTTAACACCTAAGAAAAAGGGGCGCGGACAAAGTCGCTAGTAAAAGATAGTATTTTATACAAGAATCTAGCTTATGAAATATAGTGGTTCGTATGTGCTTGTTGAAACAGAAAATCAATATGCATTCTGTAGCCAAGTACATTGTTCCACCTTCTACAGTCCGCATACTAACTAGATGTAGTTCTCGATAGCTAGTTAGAAGCATACCATATTAGTTAGTTCCGAAATACGAACTTCGCTAACACAAGTTTACAGACTTTGGGAGATAGGGATGATACGAAGAGAGTGTAAGTCAATATCTAAATTGATTGAATACCACCTTGCAAATAATCTATTAAGATACGTTGATTATGTATACAGACTGTACAGACAAGTGTAAAAATATGTATACCTACTAAATTATTGCAATAACATGTATGTACTAAAGGAATCATCAAATCTATATACATGTACAATAATAAAATCGTAAACGAGCCGTGTCTGTACATTAAAGATTTTTTCAAAAACAAAAAAAAAATAACACATTGTACTTATGTTACCGAGGTCAAAAAAGTCTGTTTTTTTGTCTGTTTATCTGTTTGTCCGTGCGTTTGTGTACACTAATTTCAGAAAAGGCTTAACCGATTTGAAAGTGGTTTTCACTGATGTTAAAGAGGTTTAATTCCAATCGGTTTACAAACAAAAAAGTTACGAGCTATACCAAATACCACGCGTATGAAGTTGCGGGCTTAAATTTAGTTAAAGATTTAAAAAAATTCCCCGATAAAAAAAATCTTTCATCAATTTATCATTAATCTTATATTAAGGACGTATTCACAAATATCAATGGTTTTTCGGTACCATTTATATATCCAGGAAGCACAACTGTGGAGATACCATGGTATAAAATAAAAGGTAATGTATTCATCTCTAAAGATAGCTAATAAAAACTGGGCAGCCCAATACAAAATTTTCACATAAATACATTTTTACCATCGCAAGAATCGTTAAAAATATCGAAAAATGGTGTCTGGATAGGTACATAAATAGCTAAATCCGCTGCATATTTTAACATGAAAATAATAAGAAATTGTAGCTTATACAGTCTTCTATACGTCTAGCTTATTATTTTGTACTCAAATAAATTACTTTTTCATTTCTGAGAAAGAATAGACACTAAAAAACGCACTATATTTTCTCCATACATTTTTCCAAGGGATCGCACTGCGACCTCTTTCGCCGTAGATTTCGTTCGCCATTCCCCGCACGGTGTCATGAAAGCACGGGTGTATCGCCTTTTTTTATAAATAATTAGAACGACAAAGTTCCAAAGTACACCGTGCGGCTTCAATGTGCGTGTGGGCACTTTGCTGTAGTGAGCTGGCGCAGTTAGCTGAATTCGAGCGCGTCAAAAATGTAATTACGGCCTTAATGACTTGTGTATATTTATCATAAACGTTTTTAGAAATATATTTATGAAACGATCCTTTGGATACTTATTTATGCACGTGACTGTACATTATTTTGTGTATTTTTGTTCCTGGCCGGTGATTTAACAAATACTCTTTTTTAGAAAGCTCTGAGACTGATATTTCATGTCTTTAGTTAAACAGTCCATCTGGCGACAATACAGTGTGCTTTAGAGTTTCGGCGAATGAGTAAACTGTCACGATCCATTTCAATTGTACATGTATTATAAACGTTTATAGAACGTTTATATTTTGTAGTGGCAGGGCACACTGCGTTTCGCAGTCATTTGGGCAGCCCGTCTGGCGGCAGTAACCACCCCCTTACAGAAGACCACCGTGAAATAACAGCATGTGCGCTGTTGTGTTTCGGTGAGTGAATAAGGGATGCCAGATCCCTATCCCCTTCTAATCCCTTATCCTTAATCCTACGTAGTCGGTAGCGCACTTGCAGCAGCTTTGGCGTTGCTTGTGTTATAGGCGACGGTAGCCACCTACCATCAAGTGGGCCGTCAGCCTGTATGCCTATTTTAACATTTAAAAAAAAACATATTTATGACAGTTTATGTGTGCAATTTTATAATAAACATTTCTTAAAACATATTTTTGAAACTATTCTTTGAATACATATCTTCGCAATTATGAGCTCTACAATTATGAATTTGGATGAATTTTAATTTATGTTTCAATTCGGATATTTCTTTAAACGAGAATTTTTCTTTAAAGATAAACACAAACTGCAGATTGCAGAGCTGAAAATTCTGCAGATGTATGCAGATGTGACAGATTCTGGCAGGATAATGGATTAGGAATCCCCTACTTGCCCACTAAATCCAGAACAACAATTGTGTTTCAAAGTGGTCTTCTGCAATGGAGTAATATCAGCTGTCATGCCCTCTTTCTGACACTTTTTGCAAGACTATAATAATTTTAGAGTGTGGGATGACAAAATAAAAAAAAAAATCTTCAATTTTACAACTGAAAACCCAGATCTGTTTTGATTTAATGATTTTTAAGATTAAGGTTAAAGCTAGCGATTTGTGGAGACTCTTGGTAAACAAAGTTAAAACCAAATATTGGATCCGCTCTTTGATAAACTCGAGAACGGAGAGCTATCTCAGATCGTAAAAACAACTTTTTTTTGGTCAACGAAAGTTTACCAATTGAAATATACATGAAAATAAAGATGATTTTTTACCAACAATAGTATATAGTTCTCTGGGAAAATCCATTCATGAATAATTATTGCCAGGATTTGAAATTTGAAAATCGGAGCAATCAAAGATGTGCGACAGAGAAGTATTAGGCGTACTCTGCAGTGTAATAGAGAAGGACGGAGCATAGCAGCTGCGCTCGACCTTAATTAAGAACCTTTTAATTAAGGATATACATGAGCATATTTAAATAGGAAACACAATCGCGATTTGGTTTCTCATAATTTTTTTTTTTTATTTATTTTTTTGATAATTTATAAAATATACCTTTCTTCTGGTAAACTGTAAACAGATGGGTGAAGGACAATCTCCCTGCGGATCTTGTACTATTTGTCTTATCTATACATCTATCTCTATATATAAAAATGAATCCCTATTTCCCTTGGTCACGGCATCACGCGTGAACGGGTAGACCGATTTTAATTCGGTTTTCACTAATGGACAGAGGGATAAACGGGGAATGTTCATATATATAAAAATTGCACGCCGGGCAAAGCCGGGGGCGGGTCGCTAGTATATGTATATAATGAAGTCGTAAACGAGCCGTGTCTGTACATTAAAGATTATTTAAAAAAAAAACAATTTGTACACGTTGTACTTGAATTTTTAAAATCAGTCTAGTAGTTTTTGAGTTTATTCATTGCAAACATACAAAAATCTTTTCTCTTTATTATATTAGCATAGATAAGACCACAAAACAATCTGTGAAAAATGATAATAATTACGTAGGTGTTTCAGTTACACACGACCATATATGTCGCATATTTTCTCTGCTCAAACAAGGATACGATATACATACATATATATCTTTGAATTTGAATAGAAATTTCATATATTTTTCAAGTGACGTTGATACTATTCGTGCTAGAGCGCTTTCATACATTACGGATATTAGATAATTACGTCGGAGCAACGTTACGAGTATACCAAATACTTTTGATGAAACAGATTACCTACTCATCTCATCTGCCAAACGCAATCTGCTGTTAATTAATAACTTAATTGTAACTTAATTACATGTCACAAACATTCCAAGTTTAAGGTTTCAATTATCTTGTTCTATCAAAGTGTATTATGTATTATTAAATTGTTTACGTAAAATTTTACAATAATTGTAATAATATAGTCAATCAATTTGACTTCTTTAATATTAGCATCCAATCTCGATTTCGAAATATACTTAAACTGAAATTAAATCCTTACATATGTCACCTGCCGCGTCTGTCTGTCTGTCTGTTCGCGATAATCTCAAAAACTGCTGAACCCACTTTCATGCGGTTTTCATCTATCAACAAAGTGATTCCTGAGGAATATATAGGCGTATAATTCGTTAAGGTTTTGTCCTTAGGTTCCCGAGGGTTTGCAAATTGGAACATACTATGTTCCATGGTGTATCACCGTTAGCGCAATTACTCCATATCTGGTGGCCGCGGTAGATTCACTAACAGTGCCAGTCTTATAAACCTGTTGGTTGAGTGGTTAGGGTGCTTGCCTTAACGCCCTGTTCTTGGATTCGATTCCCGGCAGGGTCAACTTTAAAAATGATCTTTTCAAATTTGGCTCTGATCTGAAACTGAAAAGTAGTGGCAGGGCACACTGCTTTTCGCAGTCATTCGGGCAGCTCGTCTGGTGTCAGTAACCACCCCCTTACAGAAGAAAACCGTGAAATAACAGCATGTGTGCTGTAGTGTTTCGGTGAGTGAGTAAGGGATGCCAGAGTCCATTTTCCTATCCAATCCCTTATCCTTATCCTACGGTAGTCGGCAGCGCACTTGCCGTGGCATTGCTTGTGTTATTGGCGACAATAACCACCTACAATCAAGTGGACCGTCAGCCTGTCAGCCGGTCTTAACATAAAGAAAAGACTGATGCAAATTGACATCATTGCACTCGATGAACTCGACAGTACCCAAAATTGTCGACATATTTTAAGAGATGCGCGCGCTGCGCGTTGCCTTCACGGAAGAAGTCATCGTAATCCTGTGATAGCATTTAACCTAACTTTATTTTGTATATTTAGGTTCATTAATAGTTCTACTAATACTGTAGAGTACTATCCTATGAATAGTATTAAATATACTGTATATATATGAATAAATAATACTATATATATACATATAAAGAAAAGTTTCTTTTATTCATGAAAAACGACACTAATAGCACAGTTTTACAATACATACAGTTGAGAAACGCCTTTGTAATTGGACGATGCCGCCGCCCGTGCAAGTACTTACGCTGTCACACTCCGATATGCTAGGGTTGGCACAAAATTGAAAATAAAATAAATGTGATTATTATTATGTGATCATTTATTTACAAGTATGTTAGGATTGTAACACATTGCGCCATCAACACAGGTGGCTCATCATAATGCACCTGCTTAAAAAATATACAAAATATAAAATATTCGTTGTGGATAAAGCAAGAAGTTTGATTTAATTTTTAGTGATCAAGACTGGCTATATTATTTAATGATCTAATTATGGTCGTGATTTACAAGTGTTAAAGATGCACTGGGATATACATTTACAAGTGTCGCACTGCCAGATATTTACGTGACACTTTATTTTTTAATGTTTTAAGGTTTCTATTATTAAATTTAACTATGTAGTGTATCTTATCATAGGATCAAATCTTATCAAGGATGAACAATCTTATCATAAAAGTTTGAGGGAAACATGAGAATGATCGTGATTTAAATTCTACTTTGTCAAAAAGTCATTCTATTAGTCAAAAGAATATTCATTTTTACATTGTTTGTTATTATTAGTACTATTACTGGTTTATTCTATAATAGTATTATATGAAGAATATGAATATGAACATTTTATAACACACGTAGTATCTAATGATGTCTATAACTAATAACAACAAATTACTAACAAACACGTAAAACTATCTAATAAAAAATGAAAAAGTAACAAAAAGATTGAAACAACTGTAAATATTTTAACAAAAAATAACAATAAGTAACACATAAACGCGCACTAACACATAGAAGCATCACAAAGTGACGAAGCGTAGGAGAGCGCGTTGTGAGTTCGTGAGGTTCCCTTCCTGCGCGTGCGATCCCCCTATGCCTGTCTTTAGCTATTGCGACAAATTTTGTACATAATTTTCACAAAACTTCTTAAGTCTCTAGCCATAAATCAAAAGACCATGAACCGATCTGGCATATCGACCCGTCGCCGTTTTTTTTTTTTTCAAAATTGCGGCGCAAGGTGAAAGTATATGGATAGAGAACACATAGACGAACAAAACATGCCAAGTAACATGGTACTCAAAAGTGTCACGTTACCGAGATATTTGGAGGTAAATATATCGATATATGAGTACAACAATAATTAGAAATAGACTTATTACGTGTCCATAGGCGTCAGATTGTATCCAAATAATCGTTCCCAGGTTGATTATTATTATTGCTGTTTATTGGAAGAGACTAGGTACATTACATACTACCAGGCCTCTTTCACTTCATGTACTTGCGCGCGCTAAGTGCCTACGCGCCGCTGTACTTTCCAAGGTACACATTCACGCGGTTGCCACCGACGCGAGCGCGCGCATTCACATTTATTTTTTTCTTTTTTGATCTCCGCCAGGAGTAATTGTGTTCCGTGTCTTTGATTTACATTTCGGAAAGAATAATAGGTATTATGCCTCGTAATACGTGTGCAGTGGAAGGATGTAAATCCGTGAAAACTAAAAAATATAATACGGAGTATAAAAAATTTAAATTCTCCGTATTATATTTTTTTAATACTTTAACTTTAAAATCCATTGAATGACATGCACCTACCTAAATATTCTTTGTATTTAATAATTAATAGGTATGTATTTAATTATAATACTTGAACTTGTGAAATCCGTACCTACCTATCTACCTACGTATCTTTTCGGGTCATGTGCATTGTTTATGTGGTTGTACAATAAATAAATTTCACAACTTACGAAATGGAACTTTTAAAGTTACTAGTGCAAACGAAATTTTAATAAAACAATGTTTAGTAAAAATAAACTCAAGTAGGTAATAAGTATTATTTAGTTTGAGAGCTGACTACAAAATTTATCACCTAGTTACCTTTAAACGAAATTATTTATCTGTAAAAAAATTTGTACCTATTAAAGATAGATTAAAAATAAAGAGTGTATTACACTTATTTATGCATTGTTTTTTTAATATGATTTAAATCTGTAAAAACAGTTTTATTTAGTAACATAACAAATACTTACTTTACTCAATACTTACATACTTTACATAAATACTCTCCGCCGTTGTTCAAAATTTCTTTCACTATAGAACAATAATGTATCGCCAAATAATTTTATGTCGAGAACAATTTAGCAGTGAGCTCTCCGACTATTTCATCAAAACTCGATGTTTGGTCGACTTTGTGTTGTGTGGATTTGTGGACTAATGATATACACAATTTAAGCTTTTTTATTTGGTCTCGTCAGTGGAAATAGGAATAAGTACCTACCAATATGAAAACCTTTAGGTACCTACAAGGTTTTTTATCATTGCTCGTTACCTACTAGTACTTATTTACATCTTAAAAATCATGTTATTCTGATCAACTTGAACTGAGAAGTTGTAAGCTTATAGTTACTAGTTAATTACTTAATAAATAGTTACTAGCGGCTTAATTAGCTTTGTATTTTGGGACGGCCTAGAAAAACTCAGTAGTAGTAGCCCTGACTTTATTACTATTACTTCAATGTCACGCGGGCGCGTGCGGCTGCAGAGCAATAACAACTCAACGTTTGAACTATAAGGTATATTTTTCCGCTAAGCAGTTGGCGAGGCAAAACAGTAGGCATTTATAAAAGTTGTGATGGTCTTTTTGTTAGGGAGTGATTTATCTGTTACGGTAGTAACTACTTATTAATCTGTGATACTACTAGGAGTACGAGAAAACTACTACTACTACAATTGATTATTTGCCTACTAACTAAATCGCACCGCATCGCAACTTCCATACAAAAAAGTTCGAACCCCTTCAATAATTTTTATGAACAAAGGTTTTAATTAGTACTAAATAAATAATAGTGCTAGACTATATTAGTCCATTATAGACTTCAGTAACTTTATTATTAATTATTTATTTATTCGGAAACAAACAGTCTCTTATAGTTTATATACTTAGTAAGACAGAGTTATTCTTAATCTAGACTTACAGTCTCCTTAATAAAAATATATATTTTTATTATTTAAATAAAGAAATCTATGAAACTTAAATCCTTGTTGTTCAGGTGCATCCGTACACAGCACAGCACACCATAATAAATTAAATACGTAAAAAAACAATAAATTAAATAAAAATACGTAAAAAACACGTTCGCGTCAGCCCTCCGTACAAGAGATTGCAAACTGAACGAGTTTGCAAAACGCGGCCCGCGCTGCCCGCTTCCCTGCCACATACCCATCGTTGCTCTACGCAAGTACATTCGTTTCTCAACTGTATGTATTGTAAAACTGTGCTAATAGGTTCAAAACCCTCATGATACCTATTTGATTTTATACATGAATTAAAATTACATGAATAAAAAATTAAAATATAGCAATTTAATGTAGTTTAATTAGATTATATAACCACTTAAATTATCATGTTTAAAATTCAAATTCAATTTGTAAAATTCAAACTTATCTTAGAATTGAAAATCGGAACCACAGACAGAAATATAACTTAATAAGTTTAAAGGAAGGAAATTATCATCTGCTTCGAAAGTTGAAAGATTGAATATTTTTGAACTAAACGCGAAGAGGCTCTCTTTAAATTATTCAAATAATTAGTTTAATATAAATTAAAACATTCCAATATTTTTAAGTTAGTACAATAATTTAAAACTTAAAGTTTGTCCGATACATACCTCTAAAATGTGATACATACAAATCAAAATACAATGACTTATAGGAGACGTTCAAAACAAACAACATGTCACACCGCCTAGACCATCACGTCAAAGTTTAAAATCCCTCCGTCATTATTTATTAATAAATTCAAAATTGTGAATAGCCTTAGTTCTGTACATGGAACGATGATATATCGCATATGAAATTTTCCACATTGACCCTTCCTTGATATAAATCATGGATGGATAGGATTACCTCGACTGTATTTTATGTCGCATCCGCAGAAGGGTCTAGCGATGTGAAATATGGTGTACTTAGTCTAAGTAAGGCTTGAGTGATGAATTATTTATCATTTTCGTAGTATAATCACCAGGAATTTCGCTTATGGATGTTAAAACTTACCCGCTAAATGGCTTCAACAATCTTGCGAACTAAATTGAAACATGCGTACAAGATTAATGCTATAATATTTTCATCTTAATAATAATTATAAGAATATATCCTCTTAGTACTTTAAATCGACTTGTTAAATAATATGTCGTAAACGTTAAAAGACCAACATGAAGTATCAAATTCAAACAATTTGACACATATAATGTGGCATACTCTCAGCTAGGATAGATTATCTTATAGCTACCTAAAGTATTTCATTTGTTCGACATATTTCAATAATATATACCCATAAATGACGAGCTCGGGAAGGAATG
Organism: Bembecia ichneumoniformis; assembly: GCA_910589475.2. Classification (NCBI taxonomy): domain Eukaryota; kingdom Metazoa; phylum Arthropoda; class Insecta; order Lepidoptera; family Sesiidae; genus Bembecia; species Bembecia ichneumoniformis. The sequence goes on along the minus strand of OU342533.1, from coordinate 10,515,386 downwards.
CTGGCCACGACCAAGAATGTCTTGTGGTTTCGCAGTGACGTCTTTCTACGAGAAGACTGGATATATATTATACTAGTTGTGTCCGTGACTTCGTATGCATGGTATTCGGAATAACGCCTAACTTTTTTGTTTGTAAACAGATTAGAATGAAATATACATTACATATTACCGGAAGCTCGCTACAATACATCAGTGGAAACCACATGAAAATCGGTTAAGCCGTTTCTGAGATTAGCGTGCCCAAAGGCATAGTAGGCAAAGAACGAACTTATTAACATATACATGAATCACCAGCCTAAACTGAACCCTACTTAATATATATAGATATGATCATATAGATATGGGGTCAACTTAAATTGGTATATCAAAATTACCTAAACTGAATATTTTAACTTCATATAAACTTTCAATCATCATAGTTTTACAGATGATAATATATAGTTAACTAAAGTTTCAGCCAATTCAACCGAAGAGTTATTTTATTGCTTTTTTATCGAAAAATTGTTGGACGTGATTTTTTTAATTTACGTATCTTATTTGTTTGTAAATAGATTGGAACACACTAAATGTTACGGGAAGCTTGCTATAATATATCAGTGAAAACCGCATTCAAATCGGTTAAGCCGTTTCTGAGATTAGCGCGAACAAACGCACAGACTGACAAAAATTCTAAAAACAATTTTTTTGACTTCGGTACAGAATAAATAACAGTACTAGACTTCGGTAACATAAGTACAACGTGTATAAATGTTTTTTTAAAATATTTAATGTACTGACACGGCTCGCTTATGATTTTATTATATGTATAGATAGATATATGGACCAGAGCAAATATTGTTGTTCAAGTAACTATTGTTATTCAAATAATTTATTGTTATTTAATCTGATATTAAACACAACGAATTCGCTCTCGAATTTAAGGGACAACCACTCAAAGCTACCCACATACTCACAATATAAAATAAATATTTATACGCATAAAAGTACAATATAACAATTTCTGTAATATATAAAAACAAAATAAATTTAATCAAAGTAAGCTAATCGAAATTCTTATACTTTTTGATGGTAGGTAATATATTTATAGCACTTTACAAAAACATAAATTACTAATGTTTAAGAGTTTACCTAAGAAAAATTTGTCAACAATAAAATTGGTCAACATTAGGAGTCATTAAAAAATTCAAATTCCTACAATATTTGAATTTAAAATATTGCAGTATTGCAATTTAAAGTATTGGCTTACATCGATTGACCAAACGAGACTAAGTATTTTTATTGGGCCATTTTTACATTGTGTTACTAATATTCCTAAGTGAATATTGTACGTAACTTTATTAACAATTGTTAACAGTATTTCAATCCTTTCAATCCTTCGTGAGCATAATATTATAATATTCGCAAAACAACAGAAGTACAACTCAGCACAATATGCTACTTTATTTCAATTGTTGATAGATAAGCCAATCTGTAATAACAAACACCCAAAGAAGTAACAAAACTTTCACAGTAATCTTCTTCTAGCACGGAGAGCCAACGGCTGTTGGGGGAAGAAGCTTCTTGAGTGGAGGCTACGAACCGGCAAGCGCAGTGTAGAATGTCCAACAAGATGGACAGACGACCTGATGAGGACCGCGGGTCGCTTCAATAACCTTACTATTACGACGAAATTCATAAGTAAATATATACCTACAAATAAGCTGCACGTAAACAAAAAACTTATTTTAATTAAATATCTTCTAAAAACACTCTTAAAAATGTTCAAGGAAAACTTGTTTTCATTAATACAGCGCAAGTTATAATTCAAAATAGGTAAATAAGTCGAGAAAGGCGCGATGATTTAAGAAGGCAACCCCTTAGCGACTTGATTTATCGAAGAGAAAATTAAATTAACTTTTTGTATATTAAGCTTTAATTTGTCTTCAATCAAAATTGCTTTTTTTCACAGAAAGAAAGAGTGAATTTTATTAGGACTTCATTTACTACGGATTTTTGTAATTTAATTACTAGAAAAATGGTTAATTACCACTTACTGTCAGTTAAAAAAAAAGAAAGAAAGAGATATCGTAAATAATTAGCAACCCGGCTCGGGTAAGCACGAAAGCAATTTTTTTGTGCAAATTATATACAAATTTGAAATGGTCCGCGGTCATAAATTGGGAAGTCCATCTAACTGCAGCACCCACTTTAATATGTACTATTATGTCATGTTTCCAAAATGTAAGGAATTCCCTTATTTATGTTAAGATCGGCAGACAGGCTGACGGTCCACTTGCTGGTAGGTGGCTACCGTCGCCTACAACACAAGTAACGCCAAAGCTGCTGCAAGTGCGCTGCCGACTACAAAAGGATTAAAGATAAAGGATTAGTTAGGGGGGGGGATAGAGAAATGGGCTCTGGCAACGCTTACTCACGCACCGAAACACAACAGCACACGTGCTGTTATTTCACGATGGTCTTCTGTAAGGGGGCGGTTACTGTCCTTAGACGGGCTGCACAAATGACTGCGAAACTCAGTGCGCCCTGCCACTACTTTCCAAATAAAGACCAGAGCCTAATTAGTAATTACTGATTGTAGAACGTGATCACCACCCTTTTGTCGTAAAGTGCTTATATTTTATTATTTAATAATTTAAATATATTTTAATAAATGCTTGCACCGCACTGCTGGTGTGGTCCCAGTGCGTGTCATGAGACATCGGCAAGGGCACAACTGAAAATCAGTGCTGTAACAATGTTACAGCCTAAGCTGAGTTGTGTCCTTTTGGTGTTATTATACTTATTATGTTTTTATTGTTTTTTTTTTGTTTTGTTCATATGTTTTAAACGCCAATAAATGTTTCTTTCTTTCTTTCTTCTTTCTTTCTAATTTTGAAAAGTTCATTTTTCAAAGTTGACACTACCGGGAATCGAACCCGGGAATCCTATAACAGAGCGTTAAGGCTAGCACACTAACCACTCTTCCAACTTGTTAAAGTCAAAAATCAAAGACCACCATGAAAGTTTCCGTTCTTTGTCCATCAACTTCTAAACCTTCTAATATTAAATCGGTTACTAAATGATTCGTAAGTACATTATCATTAGATTTTTCTCAAACAAGTCTTATTAAAAAATTTACGTCCAAATATTCAATGCACATTGAAGTATGTATGACATGAGACGGAAGATACCGCATTTCGCGGAATAAAAATGTTATAAGTGCCAAAAGTATTAAATATTAATTACTCGTAAACTATAATGTCAAATGAAAAAATAATTCTCAAAGGCCTCTTAGATAATCTGTGAAGTGAGATTACTGATAATTTTTTAAGTTTGTAATATGTATAATTTTGAAATGAGAGGTAATTTGGTGATTTTGTTCTATCGAGAAAATTTAATTAAATATTTTTTGTTCACATTTCATACATATATAATATGTACATACATATAAATATTTTCTTATTTGGACTTTATATACTTAGATTAAATTAAAATCTAGGTTTAGCTATTTCTATTTATACGTGCCCTAGCCATGAGTGACCCAAATGGGTTTGTAATTATACTAAATAATTAAAAAGAGGCAAATATTTTATGTCAAACATGTTTTGCGGCGGGTGAGACCAGCTGTTGGCGTGGCGACGCTAATATTTGGTCAACACTTTGGCGGAACTTATAGTACTCTCTACTCGGTTCGGCGAATCCCCTTCCGCCGCAATGAGCTCGTATATGGAGACAATATTGTGTATAGCCGTTGATTTTAGCTGGTGATTTCAATGGGCATTTTGATTGTTAAATTAAATTGCCTCTAAAAATCTATTCAAATCTAGGATTAGCTATTTCTATTTATACGCGCTATTCAAATATGCCGAATAAGCATTTATACCTTTATTTTGATAGGAAATTTATTTATGATGTATTGAATCATGACCGGGTCCGATTCCCTTCCTTGTTGTTTTTTTTGGAATATAAATAACAACCGGAAGTATGGAAGCGCTCTGCAAATCCTTATTATAGAAGTAAAAGCGTAAATGGATTTGGAATTCTTTACTTCCGTAATCCGGGATTTACGTTAACACGTTAAAACAATACATTTTTACAAATCTTCTAATACTATAATTAGTACTATATTGTTCTGTGCTATACGTAACGCTGCGAAAATTGGCATAAACTACTTTATTCGTTACAAAGTTTGGAAAATAAAAACGCTTTCTACTGGCACGGCAGATATTTTATTAAATCCAAGAAAGTCAAAAGAATCCTAGGCATAAGGAAATCCCCTCATCGAGTGCGAACAAGAAACATTAATAGCCAAGGAACGAGTAAAAATATTACAGTACGTGCTAATACGCAACATAGATTTTTTATTACTTTGTTACACATTATACCAAAGTTGGATAAAGCGGAACTATTAGCAACGAGTTGCTCAGGTTTAATGTGATAATGTCAGTAAAAGTAAATTTTTTCGAAGTACGAACTCTCGCTCCGTCTCACGTAAGCGGCGAAAAGTTGTTTAGGTACGCAACTTTTGATTGCCTTCCTTACTTAGTTTATTTACTTTTTACTTATAAGGGCATTATGACGAAATGTATTTTCCCGAAAGGTATAAAGTTACATAAAATCGTCCTTAGCCGTCTTTTACTTCAGTAAGGTTTCGTTTATTTTTATTTTTTTTTACTTTATTATTTTTTATCAGTGAGCTATTATGTATCTACTAACGTACTACATAATAGCTCACTGTTTTTTATGGTAATTATTAGGATGCTGCACATTACGAAAATTACGAAACGAAACGATGCAATTTTTATATAAGAACATTCCCCATTTATCCCTCTTTCCATTAGTGAAAACCGAATTAAAATCGGTCTTTAAACCCGTTCACGCGTGATGCCGTGACCAAGGGAAATAGGGATTCATTTTTTTTTAGGAATGACCATATTAAATATGTAAGTGATTAAAGTGATAACTTCAAAATTCATGGAACTCAATTCATGGGACCTTATGGTTGAATCCATGATAAGGTCAAACATGTGCTTCATGATGATCTTCAAAGGTGGCCTTGATCTCTGTACCTGATTTTCGCTAGAGCATGGTTACAAGTAAAAATAGAAAACGTCGATGCAAATTTTACACATAAATGAAAGAGCTGCTTTAACTTCTCTCGATTCTTCTCCCAAATCGCAATCAGTAGTTTTTTTAATACATTTTTTATTAGGGTACACGTTTCCTCAGAAAGAAAAAGTAAAAGTGGAATTTTTTTTGGAGAAACTCAACCTGAACTAATGCAAATCGAAAATGGTTTTTCCTGATGCTTTACGGATTTTTAGTTCCAAAGCAATTAACCACTTCGCAGAATTTAATTCCGGTGTTTCGAGTCACAATAAACACGCAAAACAGTGTGAATGGTTATAGGCATATAATTAATTATATGATTTTTTTGTAGCTTTGTAAAAATATATATATTAAGTAAAATAAACTACTAAAAGACAAAGTTCGTGCCAAATGCATTACGTACTCGTACGAGAATGTATGTAATAAAATTTCTACCTTTTCTTTATAACAATAACTAACGGCCCGTCTCAGCTACGCACGAGTGAACATTTAATTTTTTAAATATTTTTTTCAGTTTATTCGTGGAAAACGACAATTTTGTATGGAGGGGGGTAAAGGGGGGAGATGGCTGGAGGGTGAGTAGCCTATGTTACTCGCTGATAATGTAGCATAGGTGAAAGAATTTTTAAAATCGGCCCAGTAGTTTTTGACATACATACATACAAATCTTTTCTCTTTATAATATTAGTGCAGACAATAAATTGATTTATTTTCAGTCATATAATAGTTTAATAAAAAACAATACTATACCTAGTGAGGTGCAGATTTTTAAAAACGTAAATGTAAACAAATTATGTCATAAATAAAAACTAACTTTCAAAGCACTTGTCTCGGTAGTCTGGTAATTGGTGGTAGCAAAACATGGCCAATGTACTTTCTACCGGTTAGGATAAAAGGTAAAAAAGAAGGCAGAGATAGAGAAAAGGGCTCTCCTAACTAACGCACCGAAACACAACAACCAAAGTGCTGTTATTTCGGGGTCTAGAACAATTCACCTCGGCCGATTCATCATCGGCCGATTCGACGCCGTTTAGTAAAAATCATCAGCATCACTAAAAAAAATTAATGTAACACACATTTCCAGAACAATAAGTCTTGTAATAGACAGTCTTTTTCCCAAAACCAGTATTCCCGCACCCCAAAATTCCGAAATTACATTTATTAAAATTAATGTGATTTCAAATTAAGTATGTTATTTGCTAAAATAAAATTGAAATACATCACATTTAATAAAAATTTATTTCTTTTCTGACAATAAACATCCGGTAGTAAGTCTTTTGCTTTCTGTAATAATGTGCATGATAAAAAATAGACCACAAGGAACGGCGATGAAATGGCCCCCGATGTCATCAGAGAGGCTACCCAGATTATAATATTAAAAAGAATTATGATTCATTAACATAATTATGACGAAAAAATAAAACTTTTCAATTAAGTGAACAGAATATTTTCTTATTTTAAATTCTTTCACAATACCCCGACCACAAATTTTATAAGAAAGTAAAATACAAGTATCCCTTCATTAACAAATTGATCTTGATAACATAGAATTTCGTTTAAGCTTTTTTCTATAAAACAATAATTTACAGAAATTTATAAATTTATAGAATTTAATTTTTTTTATAGAATTAGAACTATTGCTTTAAGCGAATCGGGGGACATGTCGCTAATATGGTATAAGGTTAAACTATGACTATAAATTTTATTTTCGAAGATAATCTGTATATTTTTGTCTTTTTTGTTTATTTTCCAATAATATTTAAGGTATAAATAATAAATATCGCTCAATACTCCTTATTTCCTATTTTCTTATTAAACTGGAATGTAGCAACTTGTGAAGCGAAATTTAGTGAATAGACAGCCAAATTGTAGTACGTTCACGTATTTTCAAAAGTGGTGTTTGGGGGATGGCTCGTTTGTCTCTTTAGAAGTTTAGACGTCTAGACAAATATGGCGGGAACGCTATCAAGCATTTTGTTCATAATCTAGGATAATTTGGCTATAATCTCTATATATAAAATGAATCCCAATTTCCCTTGGTCACGGCATCACGCGTGAGCGGGTAGACCGATTTTAATTCGGTTTTCACTAATGGAAAGAGGTATAAACGGGGAATGTTCATATATATAAAAATTGCACCCCGGGCGAAGCCGGGGGCGGGTCGCTAGTCTACTATATATTTGAGTCTACCACTGTCACCCTGGAAGTACAATGTTAAAAGAAAAACACAATAATGTCGCAATAATAATATATCGAAGACGGTTATTCTAATTGTAGAGATCCTGTTCTATCTATATATATAAAAATGAATCCCCATTTCCCTTGGTCACGGCATCACGCGTGAACGGGTAGACCGATTTTAATTCGGTTTTCACTAATGGAAATAGGGATAATATGTAAGGTGTTATTTTGATATTCAAAGAAAAATGGCATTTTTTGAGATAAATGATCGGATGTTTATTTCATTATAAAGAAGAAGGTATGCCGTTAATAATGGAAAGCAACATCAGCCAAGTCTTTATGGAAAATACGGTGTAATGACGTTTGTGGAATGCCCGCTTCCAAAGAACGACGAGGACTGGACAAACCTGGGTTTTCTTCAACACTTTGGGCTACAGCAGCAATATTATCAGCTGTTCTTGAGCGACGTGCACGGGTTTTATTCTTCATATCACTAACTTGTCCCAATAGCTCGAATTTTCCCACCAATTTCTGTATTGCGGTCCGACAAGGTGCTTCACGACGACCCAAAAATGTTTTTACGAACCGTCTCTGCCAAATTTTGTTGAAGCGTGCATCGTTCCATTTTTATTAATGGCGTAGTTTCTACTTGTCAAATGTCAAAAAATTACAGCTTCAAAAGTGACATCTACCGAAATAGGGCGCTATTCAAAATAACACCTCTTATTGGAAAACCCTCTATATAAAAAATTGCATCACGGGCGAAGCCGGGGGCGGGCCGCTAGTTTTTTATAATTATACGTTTAAGGGATTCACTGAGGCAAATGACATTTATTATAGAACTCGCTGGCGGCGGAGACAATTCAACAGGCCTAGAAATGGTGTTTTTTTTTGTTTTTACCATTAGAACATTATACAAAAATTTTTTTTTATTAATACAATTTTTTAATCTGATATTAACTTATTAATAGGTACAGGATTCATATGCGTGCAATAAGCCGTTTTCGAGAGAATTTTCAATAAAGGTCAAATTCTTCTTGTGTTCTAACTTTTTTTGTGGAGTTTCTATTACTTTAACGAAAATTCTAATTAATACAATTGGTTCTTCACATGTTTAAGTATAATATATATTTTTTTCAAAGCAATTGTCTTATCTATTTCTTGTAACATCTTCATTAAACAATGGATATTTTTAGTATTTAGCGTTTGTCTCCCCCTTAACTATAGATAGACTCATTTAAACGTCGCCGCACCTCTCTCGGTCCCCTTTGTCGCCATACTCCTGCGCCCCTGTACGTGTACCGCGCAGGCGAAGATTCGTTTAAACGGTCTATCTGTATTTTACATGCAAAATAATATTCCAAAAGGCTATTTAAAATTAGTAATTAATTACGTGATTAGAATAAAGAATCGTTATTGGTTAATATTAAACTGTTATCTGATATTGAATATGAGATTCTGAGCTCATACAATATTAAATATTATATAATACTATGATTTATGTATAATAATTGTTAATTATTTTTTTTAATTTTTTTTTTTAAGATGACAAAAAAATGGTTTCGGGATGTTTAACCTTCTCAGATCATCTTGGCTATGTTTTTGCCGAAACCTCGATAAAATATATAATGACCGTTATAAGTGTTTATGTAAAAGCTATTTAATGAATAAATCACTGTGTCGCTAATTCACACCTGTCTGATTGTTTTATATCTATAATCAACCTTTTAAAGTCCATAAAGTCTCTATTTAAAAATATAAAATGGGAATGGTTAAACCACAATACTAAGTAAGGACGCGAATGAACTTTAATGCACTTTGGAATTTTCGTGAATAAATAAAATCAATGAGTACTGATGGAAGTGCTTTGAAACATTCTCCAGCGGGGGGTTCTCAGTGAGAGCCATTTTCTAAACTCTGTGACTGTAATCAGAGTGCATTTGAATAAAATATATACTCGTAGTAGGAGGAGGTTATTGCTCTGACAATTTATCAGAGTTCCGACTGTTTGGTGATTAGGGAAGCTAAAATTGTTCTAAAACAATATAATTTAAAAAGGCGAATTGCGATGTAACATTGACAATACCGGTCTAGGTAGCACTTGGTACTTCTTGGTAATTGAATTTATTAAGCATATTAAAACATATTTTACAACATATCTTCTATATTGTGCAAATGTAATCTACATTTTATATTGTTTAGATTATACAGTTCTTTTTACTCGACTCTTAGGTTAAGATATAGGCTCTTAGGTCTTAGCCTAATGATCACGCCAAATATACATATGTTCGAGTGATCCTCGATAGAGAAAAGTGGACTGTACTTTTTACGTGCAATCAAAGGGGGGCGACGAAAGGAAAAAAGTCGGAGTGCTATCAGAGCCTGCCTCGTGAATTACCAGGTCCTCCCATCGACGAAGTCTTCGACGGGCCCTTCACACACGAAAACCAGATGTTCCAGCACACTGCTCACCTTCAAAGTACTCGCGGAGCGGAAGGCGCGATGACTTGTTGATAATTCCAAAGCACACTGCTAGTTTTACGGGTTATAAAAATTCAAATCAGCGGATGAGACTTTCTTTTTTTAATTATTAATTATTAAAGATGGGTTTTCTTTTTGTTGGAGTAAATAACTCCTTGCAATATGTACCTCATTGGAAAATCTAAATTTGAAATATTAAAAAGAAAGTAGTAGTCGTCATTGTCAATTGATTAAGAAGTGTACAAAAATATAGAAAAAAATTATCATATATTCTTGTTTTAATGTAAATAACAACAATTACTTGATTTCACATCTTCCACACAATCTATGCACTATAACTCCGCTCCTATAACAAGTCTTTTGACCAGCATCTATCCATGTAGGAAGGATGATGTTTGAAGTCTGCGCGGTACGAAGTTCTATTTAGACTGGTTTGCTGCTTTAGTTAGTTGAATTGATCAATCTGGCATTAAGACTTCAGATATAGTCTTAGGGCGGTTTGATGCAGATTGCTTAATAATGCCCGTTCTATAAGCGAAAATTCCGTTCTATAATTAATACCTATAGAATGGGTATTATAACTTACAGCTCTGTTTCTATTGTCTTTTAGCTTGTTTGTATTTTCATCATCATCATCTCAGCCGTAAGAAGTCCACTGCTGGACAAAGACTCCCCTTCTTATCTTCCAAAGGGATAGTTCAGAAGCAGCCTAGATTCACCGTCGACCCGCGGTCCTTATCAGGTCGTCTGTCAACTTTGTGGGTGGTCGTCCCACGCTGCGCTTATGGGTTCGTGACCTCCACTCGAGAATCTTCCGGCCCCAGCGGCTGTCGGCTCTCCATACTATGTGTCCTGGCCACTGCCACTTTAACTGACTAGTCCGCCGGGTTATGTCGGTAACTTTCGTTAGTCTACGGATCTTCTCATTCCTGATTCGATCTCGCAGTGAAACCCCGAGCATAGCTCTCCATAGTCCGTTGGCATCCCTTATTCACTAAAATTTGTATTGTAAGCTCCTAATTAGCTCTGAATTCTTAATTCCTATAAAGATAACAACAACAAAATAATTATTTCTTAGATATTAAAATTACTTTTGAACTAACTTTCAACCATGTTGCTGTTGAAACTGTTAATTATGTTTATTCTAACGTTGCTGGGCATAAAAAGAAAATTGTTTCGCGAGATTTACGTCTTCAGGTAAAGTGTTAAATGAAAAATACGTAAAATAAATGAAGTATTTTGGAAACATTTTTGGTGTTATCCACTGGTAAGATTTAAATATCTTATTTTTAAGTGTTGTCATCGGATTCCAATTAAAATAATTCCACCTGACTGCACTGTAAACATAAAAATTAATAATTTTCGAAGCTACCTCACCACATTTCCTTCTTAATTCTGCCCTCTGGCAGCGAGCAACAATCTGGCAAAATGCACGATTCAATTTGCTCTTGATAGCTAATTTATTTCCCCTCGCGATGTGTACGCCTAACCGCTTTACACTTTAAACGATTTTAATTAAACGTATGATAAGGGTTGTTTTGTTAAAATAATATTTTAATTAATATATACAAAATATACAACAGCGAAAAATGACTGCATTAAAATTATACATAACTTTAATCATTTAGGCTTGAAACTTAACTTTACAAAGTGCGAAATTTACGTGTGTGATTCTTTCTCAGAAACTGAAAAAAAATCAATTTTAAACGTATTTAACTCAATACTCCCAGGTGTCAAACAAATCAAAAAGGAAAATTTTTTCCTCCTCGGTGCACCCATTACTGCCGAGTCAATAACACCCCTCATCGCAGACAAACAAAACAAAATTGAACTTTTTACAAATAGACTTATAAATATTAATAGACACGTGGCTCTCTTCCTGCTTCGTCATTGTTTCTCGATCCCGAAGCTCACATACTTTCTTCGTTGCAGTCCAATCTGGATGCACAAGGAAGGTTTGCAGGCTATGGACAACTCTATTAAAAGTTGTGTACAACTGCTTCTGAATTCTGATATAAACGGGTTATCATGGAATCAGTTCACGCTCCCTGTGAGTTTCGGGGGTGTCGGTGTTCGACGAATAGAGGATGTTGCCCTTCCCGCATTCCTAGGCTCGTGCCATGCTGGTCTTGACCTCATAGGTAAGATTGTCAATCCCTCACTCGGTGAGTTTGAGGTCAGTCACATGGACGACGCCCTAGACCGCTGGAAATCTTTGTGCCCAGATACCGATTTCCCTTCCCCTCGTGGCTCGCAGAGAGGGTGGGATATACCTTTAATTAAAAAAGCCTTTAGTGAAATTCTTGATGCCACTACGGGCGCGGATCGCGCTAGGGTCTTGGCTTCCGCGGAGAGTGAGGCAGGAGCGTGGTTAAACGCGTTTCCTTCTCCCCACCTTGGCACTCTCCTGGACACAAACTCAATTAGAATAGCAGTTTCATTAAGGGTCGGCGCGAGAGTGTGCCATCCTCACATGTGCGTATGCGGTTCCAGCGTGGATTCCTACGGTCACCACGGCCTGTCATGCATACGAAGCGCTGGCCGTCGCACGCGACACAGCTCTATAAATAACATCATTAAGCGTGCTCTAGGCACAGTCAACATCCCTAGCATGCTGGAGCCGCCAGGTCTGTGCCGCGACGATGGCAAGAGGCCAGATGGCATGACACTAGTTCCGTGGTGCCGCGGGAAGCCGCTGGTGTGGGATGCCACTTGTGCGGACACCCTGGCTCCGTCACATCTGTCCGGCTCCTCCCGCTCAGCTGGCTCCGCCGCCCTTAGTGCTGAGAATTCAAAAAAGGGCAAATACTCAGGCCTCGCGAACCACTTTGAATTCCTAGCCTTTGCAGTAGAAACACTCGGAGTTTGGTCACCCGATGCTAAGTCATTCGGAAAAGAGCTAGGAAAACTTCTAATCGAGAAATCGGGCGACCGACGTGCAAGGTCCTTTTTCACGCAACGTATAGCGATAGAAATTCAAAGAGGCAACACCGCGAGCGTCCTAGGTACCGCGGAGAATCCGGATGAGCTAGACGAGTTATTCTTCTTGGCCAATTAATCTCCGCCACGCCTCTGCCTCTCCAGCGTGTACGCATTTTTCTACTAAATATTCTAAACTAGATAGGCAGGTCTGTATATATAATTATTGTTAATATTATTCTGAAAATTGTTATATATTTTTAACATAAAATACTTTTTATTACATAATTTTTTTTTCATAAATAAAAATTAATCTCTAGGTATATGTGTTGCAAAACTCGAGAACACTTTGACCAATTCGGCTATTTTTTTTTAATATACAAAATATTAACTTACTTTCATCAAAGTATAATGATTAGAATCAATTTATCTATAATCTCTGAAGACACATTTTTGACGAGAGCCTTGGTAGAGTATAGATGTGCTTACTTTAACGCTCTGTCTCAGAGGTCCCGGGTTCGATTCCCGAAAGGGCCAGCTTTTCATAGCTGGCTCTGGTTTGGATCTGGTAAGCAGTGTCGGGGCACAATGTGTTTTACATTCATTTGAGCATCCTGTATGGCGGCAGTAACCACCCCCTTACAGAAATCACCGTGAAATAATAGCATGTGTGTTGTTGTCTTTCGGTGAGTGATTATCGCTTCCTAATTTCATATCAGCAGCGCATGCAGCGCCTGTGTTATAGGCGACTGTAGCCACCTTCAATCAAGTGGACCGTCAGCCTCTCTGACAACATTAATAAGAAACTAATTTCAAATTATTGCTCAGAACACAAAATTTCTTTTTCTTACCTGTAAGCAGAATTTACGTGCCATTCGTAAGCACAGCAGTGATTTTAATTTTTTTTTGCTATGAGTAAAAAATGATAGTCTGTCACTTCCGTTGACGGGCTGGTACGCTATTACATTTACAATTTTATTGTATTTTTATCGAAAAAATGTTGGATGTGATTCTTTAAATTTACATAACTCTTTTGTATAAGTACTACGTATAAATGGTTTTTTTTTTTTTAAATATTTAATGTACAGACACGGCTTGCATGCGATTTTAGTATAGAGATAATATAAATGCATTCCTATTTTCAATCATTAAATAGCTGAATAAAGAATTGTGAAGAAGCAGGTAATTGGTTATAGCTGACTGATTTACGTAGAATAATAGGGAAACATCAAACTATATATATTCAAGTTGTATTTACATTACCTAGTCTCACGAATTTCACAAGGGTAAAAAAATTAAATGGTTTTTCGAATTTCTTGAAGTCAGTTATAATTATTTAAAAGTTAATATACTAGTCTAAACATTCTTCTTTTACCTTTGATTTCAATATACATTGTATTTACCTACGTATCTACTATTAAAATAAGCGTTATTGAAGTTTAAACATTTTTATCTTTTTCCTGAGAAGTTGTCATTTTAGGCTTGCACGTTTATTCGATGGGGCCATCGCATTGGTAATTTGTTTTTACACGTAATGGAACCTTAATATACCACAGATAATTTATAAATGAACTTGTGAAAAGCAACAAACAATGCAATAAGTCCACTTGCATCAACTGAACCAAGTATTTTCAATAATAAAATTAACGATGTCAATATGAATAATTATAACCGAGCAGTCGATCCTCGCGAACTAATGAACCGGATGTCAATGCATTTTAATGACTGGATTTTCAATCGTTAACTTTGTGACGCTGCTGGCGAAATGTTACAGCGTTCAATTGTCAATTTTTGCTTTAATAAATTGCTGTTTTTATAAAGCAGTAAACATTCGTGTTTTTGCTTAAATAGCCTTTCATTTTGTTCGTATAAAAATGTCATTTAAGAAATTAAAGCTGAATTATAAAATATATTAACGAGATTAAACAGCAATGACAACTGTCAGCTGTCAACTGGACAGCGACATTCCCAATCAGTCTGATTGGAATGTCATTGTCGTTGACTAGGACACAACACCAAGTGCTAGCGCAGAGGCATGGCGGCCAGGTAGTACGTTACGGGAAGGCAATCGGGTTACATCAAAAGACTTGTGTTACGTGTTTGGTGGAGTGTCATCTGATTAATGTGATTAGCTAGTGGACAATACGATCGAGGACTTACTTTGTGACGATTATGGCGTTTTGTTTAGAATTACAACGCATGACTTAACATCGAGTTTTATTTTCCTCGCCCGACTATTCACGCCTGCTTGTGATCAAACGGAGGGTCTGCGACGAACCGTTCCCGGGATATTTTCGAAAAAGTCCAAAGATACAAATTTCGAGATTCCATCGCCCCTGAAAAATTCGTCTCCTCGAGACGACAAAAATGACTCCAAACCTCCGCCCGGGTGCCTCGCGCCGTTTCCTAGTTTCGGCCGGGGTTTCGAGGGCGGATCAAAATTTTTACTTTTTTGGCGCTCCGGTAGCTCCGGTTTACTTTTTTAGACCTTTACCGCCGTCTCTTAATGGTGAAAGATTCTAATTAAGGTGTGATTTTGTATGGAGGGGGAGTGAAGGGGGGAGGCTGGGAGATGGTGATGCTCGCGGCCGATGGCCCATCAAACCATTCTTCCGCCACTTTATATATTTTTGTCACTGACATATTTGTTACGTATATAACGATTCCACTTACGGTTTATCGTTGGAAATGAACCCCACGAAGTGGACCCGATCAGGTAAAGGTAGCATGTAAAATTGGATTTTCAAACTCACCAATAATTCAGAAATGGATGACGAGAAGTTTACAAAATATTAAAAAAGATGAATATTTTTTTGATAATGAGATATCCATAGGTACTTAATATTATAAACGTGAAAGTAACTCTGTCTGTTACCTTTTCACACCTAAACCGCTGAATCGATCATCATGAAATTTTGCACACACGTTGTCAGGGATGCAGGAAAGGACATAAGGTACCTTTCATACAGAAAAAGTACTGTTCCCAAGAGATCATCTGACGCCTGGCAAAGCTATAACTGCAATAAAGATGTTAGGCATTATTTTTTATTTCTCAATGTGGGCGGAGCCGCGGGCAGCAGCTAGTTGTATTTAAACTCATAATTGAATTTCTTAAATGTATATATGCATATTTGTTTGTATAATTTTTATTTTCATATTATAATAATTTAATATATGCTTGGTTTCCCAAATGGTGAACCTGAATATGAATATGGATAAGACGAAAATTATGTCTAATATCCAATTGTGCTTACCTTAGTAACAGTTAGGAACTCGGCCTCGAAGTTATTGACTTTACCTACTTGGGACCTACTTGGGACCTACTTGGGACAATTACCTACTTGGGACAAACACTTCAAACCAACTTCGAAGAGGAGGTCATTTGTCAAATCCGACTCTAAACAGGAATGAAGAGCTCCGTAGACGAACGGAAGTCCACGAAATAGCCCGAGGATTAATAAATTGAATTGGCAATGAGCAGGGCACATAGTGCGGAGTGGCGACGGCTGCAGGGGCCGGAGATCACTGACCAGCAAGCGCAGCAAAGGGCGTCTACCTACATGGTTGACTTGTAAGTGCCGCGGGTCGACGCTGGATCCAGGCTGCTTCTGACCGACCTTTGTCCAGGATTGGATGTTAAGAATTGTTCAGGAAAATGTAATAATTCCGTTTAAGGATTCGGAAAATTACAAAACCTCCTCTCAGCACACGTACCTACTGATATTTCACAATGGTCTTCTGTAAGGAGGTGGTTACTGCCGTCAGACAGGCTTCTCAAATAACTGCGAAATGCAGTGTGCCCTGCCAAAACTTTCCATATCCAGACCAGGGCCAACTTTTGAAAAGTTCATTTTCAATGTTGACCCTGCCGGAAATCGAACTTGAGAACCATAGAATAGAGCGTTAAGGCAAGCACCCCAACAACTCACCCAACGGGCTCGTCAAAATCAATGTGAAAAAATTCAGAGAAAAAATCTATTACATTTATATACTTACCTGTCTCGCTGCTGGTCACAGTTTTCTCCGCCGTAAAATGAGTTAAGGTTTTCGTGCTATACCACTGCGAGTTAGGAGGACTCACATTTCTTCGAAGATTGCTAGATTTCTAACATACACAAGTTTAGACTTTTAACACTTATCCATACATGGAAACACAAAAATACAGAGTTACAAGATTCGATTCGAACTCGCCCTAGAGGCAATGGACCTGTTTGGCAAAAAAAGTTTGATTAAAAATTTATCTTCCTAATCTTAAAGGAGATCAGTCAGTTTTATATGGAGTTTGGGCCATCAATGTATGGTATTTTCGTTTTAACGGTTGAAACTTGTGCCATTAGGTAAGAAGAAATTATAGAAAATATCGTGTTATTTGGTAATGGCGTTTCATAGGTATTTAAGTTTGAAGGTACTAAAATATCCAATTGTCCAATGAATTAATAAGTTTTTTAATTTTGAAATGTTATCTCTATTTTCAAAATCTGAAATAGTCACAGGAAATTACTGAAATTAAGAAAGAATTTTATTACCAAAATCACAAAGTGCGAGTTAAAATAAAAAAAAAAAATGGCCTGGTTTTATAACGATGTCCTTTAAGGCAACGCCAGCCCCTAATGATAAAAAATCCACTTATTCGTAACCGTTTTCCTTTTAAATTATCGTAATATTTATAATTTAAAAAATACTCAAATTATCTGTAGGATATTATGAAAGGGGATCATCATAATAGGCATGATGACGGTATTAAAGAATCAAAGAATAAATGGTTTTGGAGAAAAATATATGTTGAAAGGAGTCTAAAAAATGACTCATTTTTTGTATTAAAATCGAGATTAATAAGATTTTCAATAAAATAGAAGTATAAATAACTACAATCGGCCATGTTGACTGAAACACCAATCAGAGCGAATGACGTCACTCCCAGGTAAGTGCCATCGTGTTGCTTGACTTTGCTTTGACAGAATGAAAAATCTGATGAGATGTCGGTGACGTCACGGTTCATCAGACGCGACGCCCTGATACCTAAGAGCGTTTTCGCGCGTAATTCAAAATAGATTTAAAAACATTCAATAATTCGCGTTGAAATTTAGTTTTTTGCTGAAAATAATATATATTGTAACTTTGGTAGGGGCTAAGTACCATCGTGCTTTATATATAAGAGGCAAAACGTCGACATGAAATCTCTCTGCGAAGTGCAGACGCTTGTCCTTAGTCCCGATGTTTGCATAATGAGCTACTGTCTAACCCTTTTAATACAAGTCAAGCGGGATATTTGTATTTTCAAAGTTCCCAACTTAACATACTAATGTAATTTTGCTTATAAATTTTGATATTTTACTGTTAGATAATGTCAAATTTTGTTTCAAAACAAAGTCAGGCAGCAGTGTAGTTCAGCGCCAGGTCTATTTATCAATTTTAAGACTGTGTATAAGTGTATGGGCAGGGCAAAATGCGTTTTGTTGTCATAACTGGTTAGTCTGTCTGGCATACAGAAGACCACCGTGAAACAGCAGCATATATGCTTTTTTATTTCAGCAAGCAATGCCAAAGCTCATTTTCTTATTCACTCCTAATCCCTTATTTTTAAATTCGGGAATTTGCAGCACCTCAGGCGTTTCTTGTGTTGATAGACCACGGTAGCCACCTACCATCAAGTGGATCGTCAGTTTGCCTGCCCTCCTTGATATAAACCTTTACATATGTATGTATGTTGTTGGAATTGGCGAGTGAGTTATAATTAAAATCTTTTATTTGAAATTACGCGAAGATTTAGGTGCACAGACATTTTACTTATTTTCAATATTAACCTAAGATAATATTACATTAAAAAAATAAGTTTTAAAAGTAAAATTATTGCTGAAACTGTTTTGTTAACTGGGATTTTAATGTCCCTCTTTTCAGACACATGGAGTGGAAGAAATATTAGAATATTTGCATATAAATTTACAGATTTACCGTCACTTGTGATAACACAGCTAACATTGCTAAACTTTTGTCAATAATGAGAAAATATTTTAGCAAATTAAATAAAAGATAAATAAAGCATTGGCTGGTAAAAACTAGGTTAAACATTTTATTACCTAACTAAAGGCTGCAAGTACTTGACTCACAACAGATAGAGAGTGTGTTAGCCTAACATTAGTCATGCTCTTCACAAAACCTATTAGTAGAGGAGACCGTGAAGAGCGACCTTCACCGATCTGATAACTCGATGAGACATATTTTTTTATCAAGTATATTAATAAACAAATATGCCTATAATGACTTGCCTGTCGAAAAGTGTTCATAGCTATTTTTAATTTAATTAATTTTAATCAATTTTCTTTCATCACCTTCACTCTTTTGATAACCGAATGAGTTTTATCTCAACTGATAGTTTTTAACACACAGATTATGCCTAGGTAAAGCTTGCCTACCTGGCAAGCAGATGTGAACAGGTAAGTCAATATAGGTAACTACACCGATCTGTTAACCAATCGAAATTGATATCATTGGTAAGATATTTTAATATCCGTATTTCTTTCATCACCTTCAGGTGATAAAAGAAAATGTATTAAAATTAATTAAATTAAAAATAGCTATGAACACTTTTCGATAGGCAAGTCATTATAGGCATATTTGTTTATAAATTAAACTTGATAAAAAATATGTCTCATCGAGTTATCAGATCGGTGAAGGTCGGTCTTCACCGGCTCTTAGACCATATACTTCTATACTATATTACTATATACGATACTATATAATTTCATAAAGAGATAGATTTGTATGTTTGTTTGTAGGACGTAATCTTCGAAACTATTCATCCGATTTAAAGAATATTTCACCAATAGAATAGAATTTCACGTGGGACATAGGCTCCATGTAGGCGAAGCAGAAGGCATCAGATAGTATAAAATATATTCAGATAAATTTTCTTATAAAATCACTCGTTAACTTTTTCAAACACACACACAAATACCTAAATCATATTTTAATACAATTTGGTAATAAAGTATTAGTAAAAATTAATTTCATATCTTGACAATATAAAAAAAAAACATGCTTTCTCGGCTTCAAGTAAATATCAGCTGCCATAGCGAGGCGCCACTGACCTATAAAACACAGATTAATTCTAGCTTGGAGGTCAGAAGAGATTCAATAAAACCTTTAAAATCCTATGATTTAGTATGTTTTTGTTATGTAAATAAATAAAGAAATTAGATATGTAAATCTTTATCACGCTTTCGGATTCTCGAAGATAGGCGTAGCAACCACCTCAATCGTACATGATCTTGAAGCGGTAATAATAACTAGTTTTGGAGCTTACGAATCTAGTTTACGAGTTTAAGAATCGATTTTCATATTAGGCGGGTGTGGAAATTTTATGACGAGTAAAATTAATACAAGCCTTAATTAAAAAGCGTTATGTTCTTCAAAGCAGTTCTACTCAAATCCGCCGCGGCATCACCTGATATCGCCTTTTCACTTAATTAAATTGTAGTATAATAGATGTCGCCAGCAATAATGTTTTATTTTTGGAGTTCGCCAAGTAGACTATATATCTATCTCCAGTCATGCGTCGGAGCTGACACGTACATTTTTTTTACTAAACATTCCTATTCGGATTTAACTATCGGATACTGCATCCGAATTTACTATTCAGATGCAGACTCTGGCTGTTCAAGTAACATGAATAAATAAATAAATCGACAAGACTAAGTACATCAAAGTAAGCACTTTTAAGCTTGTGTTATAGGATAACCCTATAACGGTGTTCGATAGCTCACTTTATATTGATCTCGATTGATCTAAGGGGATACTTTTATAGGCAAATGAATTACTTATAACGTATCCTGATCTATGTATTTTGGACTAAAAGCCTTGACAGAACAAGACCTGAACTAAACAATGAACTTGACACAAAACCTTCGACAAAGACACCTTTTAATTTCAATAAAGACCCCCATTCATATCTTTCATTGCCGGCCTATACACAGAAACGCAGACCAACCTTCATACCACGAACATTCCTTGCAATAGCGACATCTAGGCGTGGATATGTCGCGAACAAACGGATAGGGGGCGAAACCCTGCACACTTAGACTAGAGTCAACTTTGAAAAGTTTATTTCCAAAGTTAGAATCCAAAGTTCCAAGTTGAATCGAACCCGGGACCCTTGAGTCCGAGGCTAGCCTAAACCACTCGTACAATGCCAGGCAAGTCTCAACAACTATTTACTAAGTTACTGAGCCTGGTTGTTTCTTTAGACACCCACATTTTCGTCAAATTCTACCAACTATATGACAATAATGATAGTAATTATTCTATAATATTTATTTAAACTTTCCAGCGTGAGATCAATGTGAGACTTCTAGGCCGCATGGCTATCCGGCCTATATACAAAGATATCATATTATCATTCTTTAAAGATTGACAGAATACAGCACATTAACGAGCGCGGAACTTAAATATGCCCTGTAAGTGATATTAAAAAACAACTGAATTTGACTTGATAATGAGCACAAATGCTCTTCTCTTATTCACTTAAGGAAAAGGATGACATTTTAATCCACTATAATTCCGTCCACTCGAATACATTTTCGCAGATGGAAACTGTAAAAGAATATTTATGTTTCATACCAATGCTGATATAACAGATTTTTTATCAGTATATGTGATGAACAAACTCATAAACCATCAGATAACTAGATCAATATTAGAATGTTCTAAAGGAAGTATTTAATAATGCACGTACAAAAACGACAAAATTCTTTCAGCGCAGCGTTCCGTGCACATATTTCATAGGTTCTGAAGTTACTTACTTCTAGCATAGAAATATTACAGCATACGTGCTGTTAAAGTTTTTCATAAAGGGGTGATTACTGTCACCAGACTTTTAACTGGCTTACGATTGCCTGATTACTGGAGAACTCAGTATTTTTTTTAAATTATTAAATCAAGGTAGCGCTTGACCACTATCTCACCTGATGTGAGGTGCAGATGCGGCCGAAGTTGGACCACGCTTACTCAGTAAATGCCCATTTACCCTGGTTTTGAAGACCCCGAGATTGTAGTTCTGTGGGAATACAGACGCAGGCAATGAGTTCCACTCCTTAGCAGTCCAAACAAGGAAGGTGGAACTGAAACGCTTCGTACGTGATCGAGGAACATCGACCACGAAGGGATAAAACCCTTGCCCACGCCTAGTGCTCCGCAAGTGGAACGGTTCCGGTTGGGTTGGAGTTCTACCAATAACAAATTTAGGCGAGCTATATTTAATTAATTTAAATAATATTAAATTTGTTGACAATTGACGCCGTTATATTATGTAGCGGTGAAGAAAAATACGAAACACAACGAACCAGTAACAATAATTAAAAGAATTAAAGAAGTGGTTAGCTTGAGGCAATGGAGAAGACGTGAGATGACAAACGTTCCCCGGGGCCACTTTCTACTGAAACTTTGACAGGAATCCCGGAATTCCCACGAAACTTGCTTCTTTTATCCTTTATGTTTCATTTGGGTCGAGGGTTTAATGAAAATGATAAAAACAACCTCAACGTCCTTATTGTTGAAGGTTATTATTGTGGCCGAGTTCGTTTGCCGAAGTTGCATTCGATACTATTTCGCGAAGTTTGCTAATGAATTTATGAACAGGCTTAGTTAATATTTGTGTTATATGTATAACTGCTAAAGTTTTGCCTTATAGTTGCAACGTCTGTGACGGTTAGCAGTATTGACTCTAAGATTTCTCTTATCTTCTTTCATAGGTATATACATATATCGATATTGTGATTTACTAGTATAATCTTCCATCGCCGCTGTGCAATCTTACTTCATTTTATATATTCTAATATTTCTTTTTGAGAAAAAAATAGCGCCGGAAATTTCATGTCAAATCTTTTGATTCCTTATTTAATGTTAATTTATCCACTTTATTCGCGCCCGCGACCTTTTAGTTGTTCAGCTCCTGGTAGAATACCAGCGTTGTGATTACCTTATAGGTCACAACATCTTTCTCACAACATCTTCTTTGAATCAAAGAGTTTGAATAGAATCGATGTATTCACACCGACGGAGTTGCCCCAAATTATCACTTTATACATAAACTGGTACAGCAATATAAGCAGAGTTTACGGTTGGAACAGTTTCCTGTGAAACAATGCGACAATGCAAATAGATGGCCATGTATTTTGTTTACAACATAGTCGCATGGGGCTCTGCAGATATCGCTTTTCATCAACGTAAAAAAATAATGGCATTTAAAATAGAAACCCTATTTACAATTATTCACCTGGCAACTCACCTGATTTCACTTGTTTTGGTTTGCCTTTTGTGTCCGTTTATCTTGGTCTTCGTTGGTGGCAGCCAAATATCATCACCGAATTGTTCCGCTTTTTTCTTCACCACACTTGGCGCCGAAGTCTTTTATATAAACACTTTTAAACGTTACACCAATTGCTTCCATTCAAATACACAACAGCCACAGTGAGTTGATATATACAATAAATGCCCAATTTTCAGTAACATAATAATAGCTTCTTCTATGTAATTTATAAAAAATTACGTCGTTTTTAATTTATGTGATGACAATACCTAAATATGGATTTTTTATAGAAGCGTTCATTCCCTACACTCTCACACTCTTGCCAGAGTGGTTGTGGTGCGGATGATGACGTACACGGAATATGGTCAGGTACGCACTTCCTGGTGCTCATTGCCGCCCCTGCGATACTTTTCCACTTTTGACGGTGCGTAGTACCATCAACACACTGTACCATAGTATACCGAGCTGTGGATCTTATTAGGTCTGTCTAGCCGGTAAGTGATCTACCTCTTGGCCTTCCACCGAACCCTAAATCACAAATCGTTCCATTGAATTTTCGTTCCTAGAGATATGGCCAAAGAACCTTAGTATTCTCAATAGCACAAACGACGCAGGATTGTCTTTAACTTAAACTTCTCCAAAATTTATTTATTGGTGCGAAACGCTATTCATGGGATATTTTGGAGGCGTTCCAGTGAGTCAATTTTACGTATTAGAAGCGTTACCATCATCAACTATATTATTGGTATATGATATAGAGAAAGTGGCAACTTGTCAATAAGCATTCACTATTGCTGCCAAGGGAACTACTCTAAGTAAGAAAAGTTTCTGTTGCTCGGTTTTATGCGATAGCCTTCTAGCTTGTTTAGTATTCTGAAGATGTATGATGTAAGATGTACCTATATACCTATATAGTCCAATATCCGCACACTCTATAAATAGAACTATAATGGCAGAGGGCAATTGGCAGAGTAGGTTAGAGAGAACCGACAACCGTCAAGGCTGGAAGACTTTTGACGAAAATAACGGACCGACAATCGCAGTGTAAGCCTCCACCGACAACATAAACAGACGTTCTAATTAAGGGCGACAGGTGGGCGTTGGATCTAGGCTGCTTCTCACCGTTCCTACTTATAGGTGAGGCGTAGGTATATCCAATCCAATAGTGAACTTTCTACGGCTGAATGAAGATTGAATCCTGGTTGTGCTGGCTTTACTAAATTTTTCTGTTTTATATGTGGATTAGAAATAATGGTCCCTTGATATAACTATAATGGCTAAGAAAATGCGAATAAACCACCAAGCAACCGTGGGCTTGGGTGATGGAATGTTAGCCATAACTCTTAAACAAAGGTGAGGCTTGTGCCCAGCAGTGGGACGTAATAAACATAAAGTTATTACACACTTTATGACCCATTATTCTTCAATACTTTCGCTTTTTATATTTAATAAAAAAAAGTTATTTGTATAATTTGGTTAAAATGTTTTTACTCCTACCATCTTTATTCTTTATTATATAAGTGTAAGTGAACTCAATGATCTGTTTGCTTTTCAATCTTAACAAGTTTATGTACTTAAATCTTAAGAGGAGCCACGTTGTTATTTTCATCAGATTAATGCAAAAATATTTTAGCGAAAAATAAGATAAAAAGTTCCCTTGGTTACCGCAGAAATCCATTTCCAAGTTAAACAGATCTTTTTATACTTGCTTTTTGCTCATTGAATCTGTTGGAAGTTTTTTGTCTCATATTTTTAGGGATTATCGCTAAAGTTCATTCGAAAACTTCACCTTAATTAGATTTTAGGGGAGACATGAAAAAGGGTGGACGATATTAAATTTCAAACAATTTTAACGCCTAGGGCCTAGATTTTTAATAATATTATCTACCAACTTTTACTTGGCTCGTGTTAATTATAAGTTAAACAGCATCCAAACTCCGCTCAAATTAACTATGAACTCCAACTGAGTTTTAATTTTGTTTTGAATCTGCACCATTGACATGCTTCTCCAGTCTCTTATGCGTGGTAAAATGTTGTATGTAGTATGGTATTAAATCATTAATGCCTATTATTTGGACACAATTAAATTTCTTTGAGTAAAAAAAAAACAGAGTCGCTTTGAAGTAACAGATTGAAACTTGAAATTTATTTTCTTACAAAACTAGCTGTGGCCGCGACTTCGTACGCATGATATTCGGAATATTAGCGCGTATTATATAATTTAATTTAATTTTTTTGTTTGTAAATATATCAGTGAAAACCACATTCATATGTGTTGAGCCGATTCCGAGATTAACGTGCACAAACGCACAGACAAAGCTACAAAAATTCTAAAAAAATTTTTTAACATAAGTATAACTTGTTAAAAAAAAATTAAAAGTACAGACGCGTTTCCTTTACGATTTTAATAGATGTATTGATAAAGCAACTTTAAAGACAAGAACATAGCATACATGCACAGGTGAACTTATTCTTGAAAGAAGATTCTTGAAAGGGGCCAGCCCTTCTATAATTCCAGAATGATTTTTCTTCTAGCAGCATGTGACTGGAATTGAAAATTTCTGATACAGGCCAAACAAAACCTTAACGAATATTAGTCAATATACATAAAATATGAAAAAATTATAAATTACCTATTTTAAAATATTTCATAATTTTTTTTGCGTGGGAAAATCTGCGAGCCAGATCCCCACCGACCATGGGGAGATCGGTGGGGTATGTGGGACTTCTACCCACTAAAAACCCACGGTGCTTCCTCGCGCCGTCCATGGGCGGGGGGTAAAGGATCGTGGAAAACATGTATCTGCCTCCCCCACCAGAAAATATTTCATAGCTACATCTCTTTGTATCTCACAAATAAGGTTGGTTTAACTTAATTAAGATTTTTATAGGTTCCATTAAATAATATTTTAAACGGCATATCCTGAAACAAAACACCACTTAAGTATAGTCGCCTTAATTTTATTATTCGTTTTCCTTAACTCTCCGAGACTTGGCAAAATGGAATATTCTACTAAAGAGGAAAATCATATTTTTCTCGTATCAAACGCTTTTGATTAATAATCTTTGCGCAAGAAGACAGCCGTATTTTTCTCACCATAAGTTACAATTCATTCGTCTATATAACATGGATATGACGTATGAAACTATAATTTTTTTGTGATTAATTTTGTTTTCTGAAAAGTAGTTCATGCTTTACGAAGAAATAATTCACTTTTATATAATCTATGTAATCATGACACTTTTATGTGTCAGTTTAAGTATCTCCTATTTGAAAAAAAAAGATTTTGCAGATGGACTTAGTAGAGTAAGATCCCAGGTACCAGACGTACGCAACGCCATACACGCAGTTATGCAATCAATGTCGGCTTTCATTGTACCGCGTGTTCCCGATGCTGAAGGGGTATTAAGGCATCTGGTGGAAGTTTTGGTCTATTTTGTAATAATATTCTACAAAATATAATATATTAAAATCAGCATTTAGAAAATAATTGAAGTTAGACCTATTTTTACTCACATTTCTCACCTGAAAGCTTTAAATTGGCCATCTACTCAACTTAGCAGAACTTAGCAGATAGCGCATACGTTCATAGTACATAGGAACACTACTCGATACCCCACATTTTGTCCTTTAGAAAATAACTTATTTCTGGCATGTCTGGGATCCTGGGCGTCAGGTATATTATTGCACATGGACATAGGCATGGACATGGACATATTATGGTTTCCGGTCCAACCATTTATTTCGTGTTAAACAATAGGGAATGAGGAGCTAAAATAAAATATCAAAGTATTAAATCGATTATTAAATAACTTATTCAAAAATAAAATAGATTTGGTTACGCTACTAATAGCTCGAGCTGTAAATTAAATTGTTGGACGAAGTATCTGCTCCAATTGCTCTCGATCGAAGTCGAGGCGTGCCGGTCTAGTTGATAATATTCAAGGCGTTCTATTCACATTGTATCTGAATTAAGAATACCGGAAGAAATAGGCACAAATTTAAATAATAATAATAATGTTTTTACTTATTTAATTAAATTTAATATTTAATTATTTTTTATTTAAATTTTTATTTGTAATATGTTCAAAGAATGAATAAAAAGGTACCTATGCAGAGTTTTTTCGATGTATTCCTGGACCACAGCAATAACGATCAGTTCACATAGGATTATGAGTAATCCTTATGTGCCATAATAAAATCCATAATCTCAAAACCACCACTTAATTAGAAATTGCATAAAACATGTTGCTGGATCATGTTAAATGTTACCCAAGCTTTAATTTAGGCGTATCCATACCATGAACGCCCTCAAACACTTCGCTCGCAAAGCATTGCATTCGTTTCATAGCAATAAGAAGAAATAGGATATAGTATCAAAACACATTGTTATAGTTTCTCTAACAACGAGTTTATACAAACGTTCTCAATGCGTCAGTTTATTGTTATAAAAAAAAATACCAGTAAGGAACATGTAACACACAATAATAAGATTTTTCAGTCTAAGTAAGTGGGAGTAAAATACCTTCATTCCTTTATTTCAAACTCAAATTCATTCCTTTATTAAGTGATGGACTCTTCGTATCTTTTGAAACTAAAGCACTAAGCAGACAACTGCATATAAAAGTAAACTTACTAATAACAAGGATCAATATGGTTTACACCTATGACCAATAAAATAGTTTCATATTATCAACATCAAACCTTTTTTAAGGTTTTAAATATGTTCTATTTCATTGACATTGTGTGTCAGTATCATATAATTATTTCTTGTATTTCTTGCGATAAATATTAATAATAAATATTAATATTTATTCAATCTTTGAATAACTTGAATATATCAATCTGAAATTTATTTTCGATTGCTCATAATACGTATAATTCTGTTAGGCATTGAATGTTTTACATGTAATTTTAAATGATCCCTCGGGAACAGTACTTTTTTTCTAGATGAAAATTCCTTTGTCTTTTTCTGTAAATTTTATGATAATCGGTTTAGTAAGCGTAACAAACAAATAAACAAACACATTTTCACATTAATAATAATAGGAATAGTAGGAAATTTTTGATTAAGGTACAACGGCATCTAGACTCCATGGTCTTGTGCTTACTTACTTTCTATATTAATTTAATGTAGCCCAAAACTAGTTATCCGTCTCATAATGCCAAGAGCACTCAATGACGACATGAAAAAATGCATTGCAAAACGATTACAGCTTGACGAGGTTTCAGTATGATGAGGTACAGCTAAACATTCGCACCGAAATTCTGCAGCGACGTCGCGTTGTCAAATCGGCTGATATACGTATGTAAATGGTAATGGAACTAACTTCCTGTAGATTATCATGACAAACGTGGGCTCGCGCTAATTCTGGTCCGTGATGACGCGTGCTCCAGGATTTCGGTATTAGCATAATTTGTGCTAATATATGACCGCGTTAATGGAGTATGATCCGCAAATCGTATTGAATTGTACATTTTGTATTTAAATCTATAAGAGATTTAGTCAAGTAATAGTCTAATACTCTATTCTGCTTAGTACTATGGTAATCTATGCTATTGTTACATGCGGGGTGAGTTTGAATGCCGTGTAAGGGCGAAATGAACGAAAACCAAGATGACTTCCAAAATCACCAAACTCGTCCGATGAAACTGTTAAACTTGCCAAAAGTCGTCAATGATTCCCTTAATGTGTCGCCGGTTCACTGTCGCTTTCGTATTGCTGGTTGTCGCACCACTCACTTATCTCGCTCGCCTGCTCTCTTATTTACACTTCAATGGCTTGTTTACGAGCCAACATAAGGACCAATTTCCTTTGATACTAGTAGGGACGGGTCGTGGCTACCATCGATTGGGTGGGACGTCGAGACTTTCAGCCGACGCGAACGCTTTTTCCAGAACGTTCCATAGTTAGTATTCTTCTCCGATAACAGTTCGAATCACGGTTTAGCCTGCATAAAATTTTCTACTTTTTTCTGTAGATTAAAAGTTATGAAGCTGTGGCATCATTTATATTGTCTTTATATTCAAATTTTGCTAGAAAAAAAGATTTATTTTTTAAGAAAATCTTTTTAAATCATAAGTGGAAAAACACTGATTACATTAATTTAACTGTTTTAATATAGTTTTTGCACTCTTGTTTTTATATACAATTTGAAAAGTTAATTTTTCAAAGTTGACCCTGCCGGGAATCGAACCCGGGAACCCTAGAACAGAGCGTTAAGGCAAGCGCCCTAACCACTCATCCAACGGGCTCGTCGAATGTACAGACACGGCTTGTTTACGATTTTTATTATATGGTATAGATTTATATGGAGGTTGAAAACAATGCACACCCAGGACCAAACTAATAAATTTATTCCCTTTTTAGGGTTCCGTACGTCCGAATAAAAAAACGGAACCCTTATAGGATCACTCGTTTGTCCGTCTGTCCGTCGCTCACAGTCAATTATCTCGGAATCTACTAGACCGATTAAGTTGAAATTTGGTACACATAATATATCAATTTCTGTGACCCAAACGCAGAGGTGTGATGTAAATAGATGAAATCGGTATATGGGAGGTCATTTTTGGTTAGAAGGTGGAAAATTAAAAAAAAAAACTTGAAAACTGCATCGTGTGACATCGAAGGTCTTGTTGTGAAGATCTTAAAGATCTTAATTTCCAAGTTATTCAAGAAAACAGACGAAAATTGACCATTCCCCTCCCTATCTCCGAAACTACTGAACCTAAAATTTTTGAAAAAAAATATGCAGAAATTAGTTTTCTACTTATAGATTATAGGAAAACCTGTAAGAAGTCCATGATATTAAAATAACATGGTAAATCACTCAACATCGTACGGAACCCTCTTCATGCGAGTTCAACTCGCACTTGTCCAGTTTTCATATTTTTTTGTTGTTGTACAAACCAATACAAAACAAAAGATGAACGTGGTCGGCAAAAATAAACCTTCGAGAATAGTTCGTTTCTGGGGGTAAATAAATTTTCTACTTTTTATTCACGTAAAGTACACTCATCCGAAAAAAATGCTATTTTCTTTAAATTGTCATTTGTATTAGTAGATGGGTTAAAATCTTCGAAAATCCGTTGAAACATTCTGTTAAATATAACAGAATGTTAAATATAAGCCTGGGCTCATATATACGTGTTCCGTATTCGATTTCGGAATTCGTTTTCCGTTTTCGGAATTCCGTGTGCCTAGGGCAGACGTTCGGAATTTGCATTCGGAATATTATACTGCCAGTACGTTCAGTGGTGGCTTTGTGAACGCACGACCATGGAGAACAACGATTTAATTGCGATTGCATTATCTAAAGAGAGCTTTATCTATGTTGTCGTGTATATTCCATAAGCAGGGATGTTTTTCAACAGCTAAACTTAAGCTTCTGCTTCACACATTGTATTGATGCACTCGTGATGAGACGTGAAAAACACACAACACAAAACAAACAACTCGCGATTCCGAACGGAAATTTTCGAACGTGTGCGCCGAAACAAACAAAATGTATGCAAGCGCTGCGTTCCGAATGACGTCATTAAGTTTTTTCCGTAAGGGGATTCCGAACGCATGGGCCCACATTCGAAACGTACGTACGGAATATATTCCGTACGGAAAAAAACGAATGTGTGCGGCAATCAATGTATTTTCTATCGATTTGATGCATTCGGGTCTCCGAACGCGAAAAACGGATTCGGAAATCGAATTCGGAAAACGTATGTATGAGGCCGGCCTAAATAATTTCTCTAACTTATCCAAATACAGAATAATAGAGTTACCAAGTAATTAAGTTATCGAACGTGAATAAATAAAAAAGGAAACATTTATTATTCCGACTGTACCCGCATCGAAATAAACCTAAGTTTGTTATTGAAAAGTAATCTCATTTCACTACTTGTATCCAGAGGAAAATAAATTTAAGTTTGTCCGATACGGCGTGTATTGAATGCATGTATGTAGATATGTAACATTTTTTAAACCGATTTCTACGCCAACATTTAAATTTAAATTAAATTAAATTTAAATGATTATTTTTTTTAAATTAATTTAAATTTTTAATTTGTTTTGTACTTAAGAGCAGGGCCGTCTTTAACCTATTGGTGGTCCTGGGCACTTTAGAATAAGAATAATGGCCCCCCTATGACTATGATTCTTTTTAATTAAAATAGGTAAAATGAATATGAAATTCAAATTTTACATTTATTCAACCGTTACCTTTTTTCTTTATAGGTATAATTAATACCTAATTCAGAACAGTAATTCTCAGCATTCACTATATGCAGGTTAGTGCTTAAAGATCTAAATTGATTGAAGAGATGATATAGATTATATGATATATGATCTCTGCATGAGATCATACCGCCTTCCCCTTTCTTCTATCGGACATGTAGACGTACAGCTGGTTACCATCCTCACCTTGTCGAAATCCCTCAAATTCGGACCAAGTGCTTTAAAACATCTTTTGTGATGCGCACTGCCAAGGACTGGAACTCCCTGCCGGCTCATACATCCCAAATCTTTTCAAGGTTCGAGTGAATAGGTATCTTCTGGGTGAGCTCGCTCCATCGTCGGCCTCATCCTTACTGCATGGATAGATGCTAGTCAAGAGCAAACCTTGACAATTTATTTCTTATTAACAATTAACAATATTTAATTCATATTATGGCAAGTGTTATCTCATTCATTAAAAAAATTGTACAATTTTTAAATTTTTTTAACATCCTGTGAAAGTTTCTAATTCGAACAGAAACTAGTAATGGCAATTAGCAGTTTTTTTTTTAAATATACATAATTGCATTGTTTCTTAACAAGAAAACGCTCTTGTACTTCTTTACACTTTCATACTCCTTTAACGTTGGAATTTCCTTATCTATCTCGTTAACTTTTCCACTTTCGTGTATTAAAAGTGTTTCTCTTGTTAGAACAAAATATATATTCTTTACTCGAGCTCCGACTCACTCGCACTGAGTGTTACGGGTTTTTCTCCACTTAGGTAATTACCCAGAGGAAATAAGTTTTTTTTTTCAATTAGCGAGTAAAAAATAAACAAAACGGAGGCTGTAGTTAAAAGCTGTAGCGTGGAGTTTATGATTCTCAAACGCAAAAAAAGTCTGTGATATCCTAGTTTTTCCTCAAAGTGAGAAATGGTAACTGATTTTTAAAAACAGCACCATCACATTTCAAAGCGTCTTACATTTATTAATTACTGTTAAAAATAATTGAATGAAATTCAAAGTAATACTCGTATTTGTTAAATAGCGATAACAGTTTTCATCACCGTCATGGTTCATGGCTGGAAAAGGTCATAAATTAGCAAAGCAAATACAGAAGTCTAAAATAAAATAGAAGTACATAGTGGCAATATTGTGTAATATCCGCTACAGTGGGACATCTGTATGAGTAAAGAATGTCAAAGTTTCCATAATTTTTTAAAATTTTATGATCGACATATAGGCAGATGGGTCACATGATAGAAGGTGGCTACCGTCGTCTATAAACAAACAACGCCACGGGTGCTGCAAGTGCAATTCCGACCATGGTAGGATTAAGGATAAGAGATCAGGAAGGGATAGGATAATGGGTTCTCGCATTCCTTACTCACTCACCGGAACCAACAGCACACATTGTTATTTCACGGTGGTCTTTTGCAAGGGCGTGGTTACTGCAGGTCGAGTTTCTCAAATGACTGCAAAACGCAGTGTGCCCTGCCACTACCAAATTACTTATTACTTTTTTAATTTATAAAATTAAAGATTTAGTAGTAAAAGTAAATTTAGTAGTGGTAGGGCACACTGCGTTTCGCAGTCATTTGGGCAGCCCGCCTGGCGGCAGTGACCACCCCCTTACAGAAGACCACCGTGAAATAACAGCATATACGTGCTGTTGTGTTTCGGTGAGTGAGCCTTACTCACTCAGATTTCAGAGGTGCCAGAGCCCATTTCCTTATCCCCTCCTAATCCCTTATCCTTAATCCTATTGTAGTCGGCAGCGCACTTGCAGCACCTGTAGTGTTGCTTGTGTTATAGGCGACGGTAGCCACCTACCATCAAGTGGACCGTCAGCCTGTCTTTCGACATAACATAAAAAAAATTTAATTACTTTATAATTTATAACAAAATACCTTAATAGTTAAAAAGCTACTATTAGATAAATGTTATTAGAGTCTAATATTAGGTCTAATATCTTTATCTAATTTATTTATCTAATTTCTTTAACTAATTTATATTTACTACATGTATATAGTATTAAGAATATAGTTATTATTTATTTTAATTTACTTTAAGTATGTTATACCAATAACATAGAATTTATATTTGTACACCGAGTTTTTTTCGGTTGATCATGTTTGGAGCAAGAAGAAAATGTCATCTGGTTTTTACCATACCCATG
This sequence comes from Bembecia ichneumoniformis, assembly GCA_910589475.2. NCBI lineage: Eukaryota > Metazoa > Arthropoda > Insecta > Lepidoptera > Sesiidae > Bembecia > Bembecia ichneumoniformis. Next base: position 10,482,023 of record OU342533.1, on the reverse strand, counting down.
GTCATAGCAAATAAAGATTATTGTTATTGTTTAGGTACCTACAATGAATAATAGAAAATAAGTTTAAGAGGTAAGTAAGTAATTTTGGTTTATCTCTCCACCTAATAAACCCAAAACATCGAACTTTTTTGCGTGAAAATAGAATAATGAAGAATATTCACTATTAGTGCACACCACACAGGCTTTCACAAACAGTGTCCGGATATCGCAGGGTCGACCTTTTTGAATCAATAATGAATCCAATTTGGAGCCTGCCCTCACTGGATTTACTGTGCCATTTAAATGGAGGCAAAACATTTACGTAAATCATGAAACAGCCGCACTTTCGTAGCTGGGTTTCAGGATTAAGTAGAGAGTGATTTTACAATTTTAATTGGCTTCGACTGTATACCCTTTTCGCTTTGTTAATGACGTGGTTTTTATCTACATCGTGTCTTACGTGTTATGTAAGGGACTGAAGCTGACGATTCAAAGTTAAATTGTTTATTTAACTTATTCTCCGAAGTAGGTACATCTTATTCTATAAGATGTACTTCGGAGAGTGTGCTCGAGAACTGCACGAGATCATACCGCCTTCCCCTTTCTTCTGTCGGATATGCAGACCAAGCGCTAAGGATTGGAACTCTGCCGGCTTATACAACCCAAATCTTTTCAAGGTCGAGTGAATAGGCATCTTCTGGGTGAGCTCGCTCCATCTTCGGCCTCATCCTTCCTACATGGATAGATGCTGGTCAAGAGCAAACCCATCTTTAATAATAATAATAAAAAAAAATGCAAGTAACACAGGCCAATGTGATCCAGTTCTTATTGGCGTTTGGCGTTTGGCGTTTGGCGTACAAAATCACAAATCACAATCTATTATTCTATACGTATAATAAAATCGTAAACGAGCCGTGTCTGTACATTAAATATTTTCTCAAAATAACAATTTATACACGTCGTATACACGATTTGAATGCAGTTTTCGGTGATGTATTTTTCACAAAACAAATCGTTCCATTCGCCCTTACACGGCATTTTAACTCACCCCGCACGTAACACTATTGTACGTTCAATCCTTTAAGGTCTACTAAATATGTATATAATACTAGCGACCCGCCCCCGGCTTCGCCCGGGGTGCAATTTTTATATATATGAACATTCCCGTTTATCCCTGTTTCCATTAGTGAAAACCGAATTAAAATCGATCTACCCCTTCACGCGTGATGCCGTGACCAAGGGAAATGAGCATTCATTTTTATATATAGAGATTTGTTGACGGTTAAAATTCGTAATTAATCAACGAGTCATGTTAATTTGATTTGGTTTTTGCACTTCAACTTCAAAGCCTGCAGCATCGCCGAAAAGTAGCTTGCCGATTTTCTATCGTCTACACTATGGAGAGTGTGCATCTATTCTGTACGAATTAATCCAACCGGAACCGTTCCACTTGCGGACCACTAGGCGTGGGCAAGGGTTTCATCCCTTCGTGGTCGATGTACTTCGATCACGCACGAAGCGTTTCAGTTCCACCTTCCTTGTTCGGACTGCTAAGGAGTGGAACTCATTGCCTGCGTCTGTGTTCCCACAAAACTACAACCTCGGGGTCTTCAAAACCAGGGTAAATGGGCATTTACTGGGTAAGCGTGGTCCACCTTCGGCGCATCTGCACCTCACATCAGGTGAGATAGTGGTCAAGCGCTACCTTGATTTAATAAAAATAAAAAATTCTTATGAGAAACTACGAGGTATTTATTTCACAAATTATAATTTTTTATTTCTATTACTCCAATCACGTATTTCAAAAACTGGCGTAGTTTTCCCAATGTTTCCTAAATTGCAATTTAGTTGCGCTATACGCATTTGTTGCCAACTGTGATATAATAAAAACTGAGCAACATAAAAATATAATACTTGCTCTTGCTTTCACGCTTGAAAAGATTTGTGGCTGTTAATACCAGTAAAACCTATTGACCAAGAAAGAAGTGAAATGTGGTATAACAGTAAAATAAAACGATTTCCAGTTCTCATATCACGCAGCCGACTCATTGACTTTTATGCGAGGGCCTAAACATTAGGGTCTAAACATTCTTCTGTACTTACACGCTAGAAAAGATTTGTTGGGGTTTTGCCATGCTACGTTTTAGAGTAAACTAAATGAAAAACACAACTAAAGCAAGTGTAAAATTCAGAGGTAAACCTGCTCGGCCGAGTTTTTAACTGAGAACCTCAGTAATTTTTCTTGGCCCGGAATAATTACGTCGGGTGAGAACTTGGATATTTAAGCATTTTTAGGGTTCGTACGTCCGAATAAAAAAACGGGACCCTTATGGGATCACTCGTGTGTCCGTCTGTCTGTCCGTCACAGTCAATTAACTCCGAATCTACTAGACCGATTAAGTTGAAATTTGGTACCCATATCAATTTCTGTGACCCAAACGCAGAGGTGTGACGTGAATAGATGAAATCTGTATATGGGAGGTTATTTTTGGGGAGAAAGTGGAAATATTAAAAAAAAAATTTGAAATCTGCATCGTGTGACATGTCAAATTAAAAAAAAATAGTTTCCAAGTTATTCAAGAAAATGGACGAAAATTGACCATTCCCAGTTATCTCAGAAACTACTGAACCTAAAATTTTGAAAAAATACAGAAATTAGTTTTGTACTTATATATAGATTATAGGAAAACCTATAAGAAGTCCATGATATTAAAATAACATAGTAAATCACTCAATATTGTGCGTAGATTTAAAAAAAACATGATAGGTAACATCGTACGGAACCCTCTTCACGCGAGTTCAACTCGCACTTGTCCCGTTTTTTTTTTTTTTTTTATTTCCTCGAAACTTGATGGTACTGATACTGATATATACTGACTGAAACTGATTGATCCACTCGTAAAACTGGTTAAAAAGGTGGTGAGTGAAGGACAAGTACGTATCTAAATTAGGAATGACAGCGTTACAATAAAGTCCCTGAGTGGACCAATAAAACAGAACCAATTGTATTTAAAAAAAAAGCAGGTTACCAATTGATGTAAAAAAATTGATTGAAATATATTCAAATATAAGTATATATATAGTACCGTTGGATGAGTGGTTAGGGTGCTTGCCTTAACGCTCTGTCTCAGGGATCCTAGGTTCGGTTTCCGGCGGGGTCAACTATGGAAATGAACTTTTCAAAGTTGGCTCTATTCTGGGTTTGGAAAGTAGTGGCAGGGCATATTGTGTTGCGCAGTCATTTTGGGTAGCTCGTCTGGCGGCAGTAACCACCCCCTTACAGAGGACCACCGTGAAATAACAGCACGTGTGCTGTTGTGTTTCGGTGAGTGAGTAAGGGATGCCAGAACCCATTTCCTTATCCACTCCTAATCCCTTATCCTTAATCCTACTGCAGTCGGCAGCACACTTGCAGCAGCTGTGGCGTTGCTTGTGTTATAGACAACGGTAGCCACCTAACATTAACATTAAAAAAATAAACGGGACAAGTGCGAATTGAACTCGCCTGAAGAGGGTTCCGTACGATGTTACCTATCCGCACAATATTGTGTGATTTATCATGTTATTTTAATATCATGGACTTCTTATAGGTTTTCCTATAAGCTATAAGTAGAAAACTAATTTCTGTATTTTTTTTCAAAATTTTAGGTTCAGTAGTTTCGGAGATAAGGGGGGGGGGAATGGTCGGATAAGGGGACACACACACGAGTGTTAGGGGATCCATAAGGGTTCCGAGGGTTCCGTTTCTTTATTCGGACGTACGGAACCCTAAAAACATTAAAAAACCTTAACATTAAAAAAAACTTGTTTTTCACACATGTGATTTCCGTTTTTTCAAATATAAATTTACTTTCTTTTATTTTGTAAGTTAATATCAATTAAAATAATCTTTGGTACCTTGAGAATGATTGTGGAGATTGTATTTAATCACCCAAGTAAACAGGTACAGATTACATAGACTTACACTCCTGAAGAGTGATTCTTTGTAATTTGAAACACGTCTTTTGCCTGTGCACTTGCAACGAGTTTGTTCATTAACAGTCTCGAATAAGTCGCGAAGTTTCGCTAAGTTGATTACTAGAGCCGAGTCAGGAATTAGCGCGTTTGCCAAAACACTGTCCTCTTTCGTGCCTCTTATTACCTACCTCATCTATTTATAAATATTCCTATTTAATAACCTAAATTTGGCTGCTGAATTCCCTCGATGTGATGCCCGCCTACAACAAATTTTAAAATTTTATATGGCATAAACATTACAATGGATCTTAATTTTATAATTATTTAATTGCTCTTCCGAAGCCAGCCTCGTATATTGCATTTTAATATTCAACTTTAATTTGTTATACCGTTTTTGGGTGGTAATTTCTATCAGGTTTTAAAGATATTTGCATAAAAATGTTACTTAATGAAAAAGTACCTACTGAATTCTTACATTGATCAATCGACACAGTTAAATTTATACTTCTATACTAATATTATAAAGCTGAAGAGTTTGTTTGTTTGAACGCGCTAATCTCAGGAGCTACTGGTTCGAATTGAAAAATTCTTTTTGTGTCGGATAGTCCACTTATCGAGGATGGCTATAGGCTATATAACATCACGCTAGGACCAATAGGAGCGGAGCTTCAATGAAAAATGTTGGAAAATCGGGAAAATTTATTTCTTTTGAGAACTTCCGTTGTGTGCGCTGCGTAAACGGTTAAAGTTACGTAAAACTGATGTATGACGGAATCGTTCCCCTTTAAAAGTTCTAAAAAAAGTCCGCGACAGCATATCTTTTAAGGTTGACTCACTATAACCTTTTTTATGGTAATCAAATTTGTTCTAAAATAATGCATTATTAGCGAAGGTGTTTTTATAAACGAGATATTAATTGTTATCCAAATAAATACGTTATTCATCAAAAGTATTTAATTTTGAACAATATTGCCCTTGACATCATTTGATTTCAATAAATATCTTAGGAGATATCTTAAATTAAAAAGTACGCGGGAAAAAATATATTGAAGCGGTCTCGCACCAACTCGACGCGAACGACGGGACTCGCTTGATGCAGACACAAGCGTTATGTTACGCATATATTTTTCGCGAAGTCGCGGCCACCAGCTAGTATGAGCTAATATTCCAACATTTGATTCAAATTTTATTTCATTTTGATTTTCACATAAACAAATTAAATATTAATTTCCTACGCTGCTTCATAATGTGGGAGATGATAAATTATACGAATTATGTAGTTTTTCAATGAAAGAGGAACCAAATTTTCACTATCACGATAGGTTGAAGGACTTGAAACTTCAACATGATAAAAAGACATATTTTTTGTAAAGATCGGCAGACTGGCTGATGGTTCACTCGATTGCACATCATTATCGTCGCTAATAAAACAAGCAACAGCGTAGGTTGCTAATGGGACCGTTTGTAGGATAAAGGAAAAAGAATTACAACAATTACAACACAAGACAATTACAAACAAAAGAATACAATACCATATTTAAGAAGTCTGTTTTAAATTTAAGAAAAACAATGTACAGAGTAATTTAACAGTAATTCTGTTTAATAAAGAACCATGTATAGAGTTTACATTCACCTGAGTAGACGGTCGTTCATCTTTACCTACAACTTTGTAATGCCTTCCTACTAAGGCTTTAGTAGGAACGGGGTATAGGTCATCGAAATATAATATAACGTTGGTATAGGTACACTTAACAGTGAAAAATATATTTATTATTTTATTCATAACAAATAAAAAAGGCATATTTGGTGTTCCAGAGTTCATTCGCTTATATCTTGTGCCTTATGCTTTACGATTATAAGGCATATAAGGTCGATTATAAGGTCGGCAGCGCACTTGCATCTTATGCTTGTTATGTGACTGTGGCCACTTAACACCTAGTGGACTTTCAACCAATCTACCGATCTGTTGAAAGGTTGGTTTTTAGAGGCAATTTAATTTAACAATCAAAATTTTCATTGAAATCTCCAGCTAAAATCAAAGACTATACACAATATTGTCTCCATATTACATACGCTATAGGTATACGAGCTTATTGCGGTGGAAGGGGGATCGCGGAACCGAGTAAAGAGTACCTACTACAAGTTCCGCCAAGTGTTGAACAAATATTGGTGTCGCCACGCCAACAGCTGGTCACACCCGCCACAAAAGATGTTTAACATAAAAAATTTGCCTCTTTTTAATTATTTAGTATAATTACAAACCCATTTGGTACACTCATGGCTAGGACGTATTAAGAGCGCGTATAAATAGAAATAACTAATCCTAGAATTGAATTTTATCTAAGTATATAAAGTCCAAATAAGAAAATATATTTATATAGATTAATACATTATAAATAAAAGTGAAATGTGAACAGAAAACATTATACAATGAAAATTTTCTCGATAGAATAAAATCATCAAGTTACCGTTTTTATCGTTTTTTGTTTTATTTTCAAAATGACTCATATTACAAACCTCAAAAATTATCAGTAATCTCACTTCACAGATTATCTAAGCCTCTGTGCATTAATTCTTCATTTGCACATTACAGTTTACGAGTAATTAATGTAATATTTAATACTTTAACATTTTCATTCCGCGAAATGCGCTATTTTTCGTCTCATGTCATGCATACTTCAATGTGCATTGTTTCACTAGATCAGTCACAATCTCTCCACTGAGACGGGAAGACTATGTTTCTGTGCGCTAGAATATTTGGACATTTTTTTTAATGAGACTTGTTTGTGAGTAGATTATTATAAATGTGTTGTGTATAGACTGTTTATAAATTGTTTCATATTATTTTAACAAGATTGTGTAAATATAAGGCTATTAAAAGGAATTCTGTTGCGTTGATATCGTGTCCATTCAATTATGGGGTCACGCGGGTTAAGTTAGATTTTTTTTTGCTTTGTACGCCCCCTTAAGCTAGAGTAATGCTATTAGTAAGCCAGAGTAATGGCAAATTGACATTTCTTTTTGATTCGGTTTGCAACTGGGTTGAAAGAACTTTGCTTGCACGGGTATAATAACATTAAAATGTTCACTACAGACATCTTCTTGAAAGGAAAGTAATTTTCTTAGAGGTCTCGTAGAGGTTTTTCAATTTAACACAATTTTTTCCCGTGAATGGACTCGTTACCAAAGAAAACTATTTACTGATTTCAAACCAACGGTGAAAGATTTATAAATAATAAGAAATATGTTCAGCTGCTTATTTTGAGACGTACTTTATTATCTAATAGTACTAATAATAAGTATACTGTACTTATTATTAGTATTTACTTATTTGGTATTACTTATTTAGTAGTAATACTGGTCTTATGGTTAAACATAAAGAGTTATTGGATTTTTAGTTAATATAAAATATTAACAACATAACGCTTTTTAGTTAACGCTTGTGTTAATTTTACTCATAAAATTTCCACACCGGGGACCTTTTATGAAAATCTATTCTTAAGGTTTCAAACTCCAAAAATTTTATATTAACCAAGACTCATTGGCCTCATTTACCCGACTAACTTCTCTCTCATTGGCCGACTAAACTAAAGCAAGATCTCCATTGGCCGTCTCGACCTGGCCGGTAAGTGCGCATTTACTCTAAGGATAAGTTATTAGAATGGGATATGTGAATGGGCTCTTACTTATTCCTTAATTACATCCCTTATTTATTCACCAAAACATAACAGCACACTTGCTATTATTTCACCATGGTCTTCTTGTAAAAGGGTGGTTACTGGTCGTCAAACGGGGTGTCCAAATTGAATGCGATACTACTACCCCGACACTACTAAACAAAATGTTAGTTTTGTTTAGTAGTAAATGTTGAACATAAATAGTTTGAAATGTATTATGGGTATCAATCGGACGTAGTCAATCTTCCACTGGCTTTTTTCAAGCTATCATATAAAAATCCTTTATTTTTAAGATAGAAAATGCCTTCATTCTCTTAATCAAGAAAACAAATTCCAACCTACCGGTATATTAAAACTGTTTAGTATATAATCCGGTAGTAACGCGTCGCGCCTTGTGTGTACAATTAACTGAAAAATTATATTTTTATTTTGATAATTCTATTTCATTATCCTTATTATTTTCCTAACCAGTTATCATGTCTTCACATGCCTTCGTAAACAACGTACCTCTATCCTGATTTTATATTTCATAAATTATTGTGTTTATATGCAACATATAAACATATTTGTTAACTGTTATCAAATATATCATATTTGATAACTGTTAAAAATGATTTAAATACTTTACGTACCTCTAATACTTATGAATTAAATTAGCATATAAATAGTACACTAATCTCACAAAAACATTCTTTGAATAATACTGAAATCCTTCTCAAGAAAAGATTTTTTTTAATGTTAAGATCGGCAGACACATGTTCTTAGTAATTTCACATAATCGAAAAATTAAATAATTTGAAAATTTATTACGAAATAAAGGATTTTTTTAAAAGTTAGGATCCGCAGACAGGCTGACGTTCCAACTTGATGGTTGGTGGCTATATACCGTCGCCTATAACACAAGCAACGACTTGCACAGCTGCTGCAAGTCCACTGCCGACTACAGTGTGATTAGGGATAAGGGATTGGGTAAGAAAATGGTCTCTAGCATCACTAACTCAGTCACAGAAACACTACCGTACAGGTGCTATTATTTCTCGGTGGTATTCTGTAAGGGAATGGTTACTGCTGCCAGACGGGCTGCCCAAATGACTGGGAATTTGACAAATAGTGTTCTCCCAATGTTTAAAGGACGAAGGGCAGAGTAGTCAGAGGCAACTAACAATTAGTAACATAACATAATAAACATAACTGTAGCGCGTCGGAATGTTTGCAGAATGTTGCAGTTTTACGCCATCGTGTGCAAACGGTGCACAACCCTCGTACGCAGGGTTCGGGCTGGCCTCGGCCACATCCTCCAAGTCTTGGCTGGGAGATTAGATGGGCAGTACTTGAATCATTGCTCCATGATTCATGTATTGACCACCAAGTCATGATTTGTTTATTGTTTAGTGTGTAAGATTTTATTTTATTATTATGTACATATTTTACTAACCCAAATCTTTTCAAGATTCGAGTGAATAGGCATCTTCTGGGTGAGCTCACTTCATCGTCGGCCTCATCCTTCATACATGGATAGATGCTGGTCAAGAGCAAACCCATCTTTAATAAAAAAAAATATTAAAAAAAATATCTTGATTTTAAATTTTATTATAATTATTATTACCCTCGATGGTTGATATAAAAATCCATCAATAAAATGTAAGAAATTAGAATGAATATGTACTACAGATGACGCAGGGTAAGACAGGGATCGTCAGGTAACATCGACGTACATAATATCCTATTTATTCACAATGCAAATTAACTGAGGTGCGCGGGCGCGGGGTACTGAACGCCAATTGGTTCGATCAAGGTCACGACGAAATTCTATTGGTCGTTACTGCCCGAACATTACCGGGCGTGGAATTATATAATATCTATTTCTCTAATGTGTCGTCTGAATGCGTTCGCCCTGTACTAGAAGTCTAGTTAGATATTACGTCGATGTCATTTGATTTCCCAACAAAAATTCAATAACAACATATTATGTTATCCCTAAAGAATAGCTGTGTATATTTACAAAATCGTTATTGCCAGTTCGAATTGAATTTTAAATATGAATATTCATGTATTCAAAAGGAGTAGGTCCCTTATTAAAGTTGCCAATCACTTTTGCATGTTTAATCACTTGGGTTATATTCAGTATTTTAGTTAAAGTACTTACTTGCTATCTCGGGAACCACAAAATTTAAGGAACAACGTGTGAACCTTTCCCGATCGATAGTCGAGGACTTGTTTTATTATTTCGTTTTTGTCTCATAAATGACATGTTATTTTTAGATTGCCATTTAATGTAAATTGTTACTTGTTGACGACTACAGTTATCTAGATTACATAATTTTACTATGTATTAAGTATTTATAGCAATTTTTGACGAGACCATTGGTCGAGTGGTTAAGGGTGCTTCTCAGGGCTCCATTCCCGGCACTGCCAACTTTGAAAAGTTCATTTCCGAAGTTAGCTCTGGTCTGGTTCTTTAAAATAATGCCAGGATACACTGCGTTTCGCAATCATTTAGGCAGCCTGTATGGTGGAAGTAACCACTCCCTTACAGAAGAACACAATGAAATAACAGCATCTGGTGCTTTTGTGTATCCGTGAATGATTGAAAGATGCCAGAGCGCATTTTCCCTATCACTTTCTGAATTATATGGTCAGCAGCGTACTTGCTGCACATGTTGCTTGCTTGTATTATAGGCGTCGCTATAGCTACCTACTAACAAGTGGGTCGTAAGCTTGGCTGACAATCTTTACTTAAAAAAGGATTATAAATAAGCTGATGATGACGATTAATTATTATTTACATTATTTTGTAAAATATATAATAAACAGGTGAATTATTGACACAAATGTTAATGCAATGTTAAATAATTAAATAGGGTATACCCTATTTAATTATTTATTTATTTTAATTCAATTTAAGATATCCACAATATATATATTGTGGATATCTTAAATTGAATTAAAATAAAGTTTTCTAAAAGCAAACACCACCATAGGTAATGGTTAAAGGAAGAAGGAAACCTAGAAGTGCAAACAAAGCCATGCCATCGACCCAGAAAACGCATTGCAATCAAACAACAGTCAACCAACTAACATGACCTCTGTGAGAGTCTTTTATTACAACTTTTCCATCAGATTCATGTTAAGTGTCGCGAGACGGGGTGGCTCCAAATAAACTGGCTAGTGTACACAGCCAACATTATTTTGAAAGCGTCTTTAAAATAAAGTAAGAACAATCAATATCTCATACTCGATATTGTTTCTTTTGAGAGCAGATTGTAGAAATATAAGATGTTTTTCTCCCACTTGCTCGGAAATGGCTTCAATATTTTAAGAGGGCACTTTCCAACCCGAACAGCTTACTTATTCCATACTGCGTTACTCCATGATTACTCATTAATTATGGGTCATAGCAATACATAAAAAACATGACATTTCTGGGACATAATATGAAGGTTTGCATGGCAACAAAAAACTAAAAATTAATTTTATATCTAGTATAATTGATTTCTAAAATGTGCAGAATTTGTGACATTTTCGCGGGTTGAATTCTTATAATTACTGATTAAAATCCAAAAATGTTACACCCTACCTATAATATACATTTGAAATTGGGATGTCAATAGCTACCATCTATAAAAGGCTTTCCTAAAATATTGGAATTGCTGGCGTATGTTTTATTATTTTTGCGAGGTGAATAAGTGGCGCCAATATATTGCGTCGCATTCTGTCTTCGGTTATTCGCATTATAGTAAGTTGAGACAACAAATTCTTCCAAATACCTATTACTGAGTTCCTACGCTCGTACAGCGCCACCTTAAAAAAGAATAAACCAATCGATTCTCTTCTGTTCGCGCGCCGGTAACGTCCAAGAGGACAATAAGAGAGTTTTCTGGACAGTTTTAAAGTGCGACCAACTACGTAGATTAGAAAAAGACGATCGCGATTTTGTTTTATTTGTACTGTTCTATTCTGAATTATCAAATATTTTGAACATTTTTACATTTAGAAGTTGTTACGTAAAAAAATGAGTATTTCATCGAAAGAAATAGATTTTGCGCCACCTAGAATAATTGAAGAGGCTAAAATATTATCTGAAAACTTTTTAGTACAAAAATCTATAGTGAAAAATGAAAAGGTATACGAAGTTTTCGTCAAACGGAAAAAGGGCGAATTCTTTTTCACATAATGTTCTTTTCTTGGATGTTTTTGCCTATTATTTCATAAAAGTACTGTACAAATCTCGGCCGAAGTAGTAATTAACGGCTTCTTTGGTTTAAAAGGACCTCGGCCTTTTAAATTCAATTGGAAAGTATTCGGCCGACAATTATTATATTGAAGCCATTGTATTGTAATGGCACACGGTCATATTATATCAGGTAACTCGTTGGCGGTAGTAACCATCCACTAACAGAAGGCCATCGTGAAATGCACGTGTACTATTGTGTTGTGGTGTGTAAAGGATGTTAGAGCTCATTTACTTTTCACTTCCTTTTTTTTACCCTTTACCCTACCAAGGACCCTCATAAATATTAAAAAAAAATCCATTGAGCTCAGCAGTGCTTGGCTTCAACTTTGTGTTGCCAGTATTTATAAACGACATTAACCATAAGCAATTAGGCAGACCGTCAAAATAAAAAATTAAACATTTTTAGTATTTATAGGTAAATTTATAGATAATATAGGTAAATTTTAAATGTAGCAATACTTATTGATCGAATTTGTTAATGTAGGCCTATATATTGCAATCAATCAGTCTGTTTACATTAACATTGATATTTGAGCTGAAAGTTATAGGGTAGCTACCTATATATTTTTATTATTATTATTTTTTCGTAGAGATCGTCAAACATTTTGACGGTCTATATTAGAAAGTAATTAATTAAAAAGATATGAGTAGTTTAAAAAAAAAAACAAAAAATACCACACATTATATTCATTTAAATTTTGTGATGTCTTTTATTGTACATATCCATTTTTTCTTTTACGTTTCGACATGAGTGAGAGAACAATAAAGATTTCACTTCTTCGTCTCGGAATGGAACGCCTCTAGAATGTTCCAGGCCTAAAGAGTGAAGAGTCGCATGAGCTACTTCTGATGGAAGATTGCAACGTGGTGTTATTAGTATCAACTGAAACGTAAACAAAATGAAATTGAAAACAGATGACAAAACTTATTAAACCCATAATGCATAAAAACGGGCACCCAAAACTTTTCTGTACAACTATGGAAATCTAAAACAAAAGAGGTTTTATATGCATTCAATTAATTAGAAACAATTGTCTACGTATTAAAAAGTACGTATTAAACAGTTCCTTTTACAACTGTTAATACTAAAAGTACTGGAATAAATTTAAAGTGCCCGTTTTTTTGCAAAGGAGTTTATATATCACAAAAACAAAAACAAACAGGAATTAAGTCTCAGGGTGTGAACTAGAAGAAATGGAATTACTTATGAAATACTTCATAATAATAAATAACTGTGCTATTTCCATATTTTTCTTTCGTGAACTTCTAAAAGAAAAATCAACAGAATACCACCGTGAAATAACACAGCTGTGGCATTGTTTGCGTTATAGGCGACGGTAGCCACCTACCATCAAGGGACCGTTAGCTTGTCTGTGGATCTTAACATAAAACAAGAAACTAAATAAAAAAATTAAGTAAGGCAATATACGACATGATCAATCCAAATGTCAGTGAGGGCAAATCTGAAACCATACGGAACCAAGGCTGTTATTTTATGAAAAACTGCAATAAAATATTTTAAATTATGCTCATACGCAATCAGGAGTCGAACCCGATCAAATCTCTGTAAAAAATTGCAATTATAAGTAATAAGTAATAAATTTAGGTGTAAAAATAAACAGAAATGTCTATAATTTAAATATAATTGTCAATGTTAATAACAACATGAGAACATTATAATGAATCAATTATTTGAAAAGTTCAATGGTAAAGTTTATTGGAAGTTAGACAATATAGCCTTGCGAAAGTTTTGTGGGTAATGAATGATGAGTAATATAACTCTGCTGTAACTATAAAAATAATAACAACTTTTATAAGCAAATTTTTGATACCTTGGGTTAGATTATTGTAATTTTCGTTGCAATTTCTATTTTCTTTTTTTAAATAATATTTTGCTAATGTTTAAAGTGAATTAATTTTTAAAATCAATTGAGTATTTTATCTATTACAAACAAACATAAAAAAAATCAAATCTTTCCTTTTTAATCTACGATTTAACTCGTTCTACAAAAAAAACTCTTTACGATTTTTTATATATATTTTTATATGCTTTTACATATTCATTTATATATTATCTTTTTATTTATTGTCATTTACATATTATGTTTATCCTTGTGAGATTCCTATTCGCTTGGGTCAATAATTCAAATTTATAGTTTCTATATTAAGGGAATAATTATATATATTGTTGTACGTACTCATGCTAGACAGTCCATTTTTCTTCTATATTATTAAAATATATTTAGAAATGTTTCCTACAAACTATAAAAACATACCTTACTCGTTTATCACTCTATCCGTTAGTAAAAACCGTATCAAAACCGGTTCAATGGTTTAGAAGTTAGCTGAGAAATAGGCAAACGGTCAGCGACTTCTTGTAATTAGTAAAGATTACCTACTAAGTTACTTTAGTCTTACCCGTCGTCTAGAATTATAAGTGTACAACATTGGAACACAGCAGCTTTCCAAAGCACCAGAATAACTGTAGGCGAGATAAGTGAAATTGTTTATTGCAACCTGATCTGGGGCATATTCAATGAACTTCAGACAGGAACGATCGGAAAGATGTTTTATACCCTTTTCAACGACATCTATTAGACGATTCGTACCTGGAGAAACAAATCTTTGTTAAGAATCTAGGATAAACATGTGATGATTTTTTTTTCTATTATCTTAACGAATTCTCAGACGTTAAGACAATCCCATTCGATTAGTTAAATCTTATATTTTCATTATAGTTTGACTTGATCATATTTATTGTATAATGTATATATTGACCAAAGAAATTGTGTATCATATCCTACTATTAATTGTAAAAATTTCTGTTAAAATTCCTTTATTTTTCCAAATTGTTAACATTTGGCCAATATAAGTTTGATATATAAGTTAATATAAGATATAATAATATAAGATAATATATAGGTTTGTATACCAAACTGAAACGACGAGTTCAGCTTTAATTGGCTTGCAACTGGACCATTAATGTTGAATGTTAATCTTAATAAACGCTAAGTGTGCTAAGCTGTTGCTGAAGTAAATAAATAAATAAATAAACACGTGAATCTATAAAAAAAACTATACGAAGTTATTTATTGGTTGTACTATAAACGCAATCAACAACGGTGTGAAGGTTTTAAGTATCAGACTGTCACAGAAGACCAATAATCTTGTTTTCATTGTATAACTTACTAGCTGGGCCCGCGAGTTCATCCGCGTTGAAAAATATTAGATATAGCGCCTTACATTTTTTTTCTGTTATATGTATGTATATTTGCCATAGCTGGTGCTGGTGCAGCTATATCGATAGCTGGTGCCCGCGGCTTCGCCCGTGTGGAATATTATAGCCTATTTCCATCGTGAAATTCTATCCTGACTATTGGTGAAAGAGTTTTTTTGAATCTGATGAGTAGTTTCGAAGATTACCTCCTACATACGAACTTAACCTCTTTATAATATTTGTATTGAAGTATCGATTAGGCGTGAATTTAGTTAAATATTTACTTAATCTATACTAATATTATAAAGCTGAAGAGATTGCTTGTTTGGTTGAACGCACTAATCTCAGAAACTACTGGTTCGGATTGAAAAATTCTTTTTGTGTTGGATAGTCCATTTATTGAGGATGGCTATAGGCTATATAAAATCACGCTACGACCAATAGGAGCGGAATTCAGACTTTTCGGAGCTTTTGCGAAGTTATATGTGACAGTGAACCGGCGACACATTAAGGGAATCATTGACGACTTTTGACAAGTTTGACGGTTTCATCGGACAAGTTTGGTGATTTTGGCAGTCATCTTGGTTTGTGAAAATAATTCGTTTCTTTCGCTCATTTATACTCACCTCGCACGTAACATTATTTTAGACTGTGACGTTACGACAAGCGCGCCAAAAGGGCGGGTGTTTAAAGTACCCGTAGCTGTTAGTTAATTTTAACTTTTTTTTATTACTTAAATTTAAATTTTTTGGCACTTCACATTTTTTTAGTTATTGAATTAAAAAAATTAAAAAATGACAATGAATTTTGATAAAATATTTATTCTCAATAATATTCGTATTTTACATACTAGCTAGTGTCGGCGACTTCGTCCGCGTTGAAAACTAAAAATATAATGCCTGACATCTACATTGCTGTTATACTTTTTCCAGGCGTTGATATTATTTTTAAATGTCCCTCTGGTACAGTATTTTTTTCTAGATGAAATATACCCTATATCCCTTTTTGTATCTCTGAAAATATGTATGCAAAATTTCATGATGGACGGTTAGTAGATAAGGCGCGAAAAGGTAACAGAAAGACAGACGGACAATGTTACTTTCACATTTATAATATTAGTATATGGAGTATGGAAATTGTTATCTATGTATATATTGACGTTTTGTTTCTATAACGATATCAAAAGTCGTTTAAAGGAGTTCGCAAATCACTTAAAATGAAATTCAATGGAATAATATTCCAGAAATCATGCTAATTTTTCCCGACTATTGTAAACGCCTCGCGTAGGCTAACGAGGTAGCAATGAAGGCATCATAAAAACCGTCACATAGCTAGCTTTTATATTGCTCCGAAGATTACTAAAAATATAAAAGTTGTTTCAGAAAATGGGAACAACTTTTGTAACCTTTACCTCATTATTTAAATTAAAATAAGAAGAACCTCTTCCAAGGATTATTATTTAATAATTTAATTTCTAATTTATGTTTTTTTAAAATTAAAGATTCTGGAGTGGTTTAATAAATTCTTATAAAATTTATAATTTATTCAGAGTAGGCGATATTTGATAAAAAAAAAATAGAACGATTTTCATCAGATTACAAGGCTTTAATATCATTATCATCTCAGCGGACGTCCATAGCTTGATATTGGCTCGTAATTTTCCAATAGAACCGATGCACGATGTAAGTAACCTGGACCTAGCGTTGACCCGCGGTCCTTATTAGGTTGTCTGTCCATCATGTGGGTGGACACCTACCCTGCGCTTGCCGGTCCATGATCTTTATTCGAGAATTAAGTATCCTGCCCTTGGCCACTTACCTATACTAAACCGCCTAACCTACTAATTGCCTTACAATGCCTTACTTAGGTGTGCTAGAGCTTATAGTAGAAGTACCAAAATCTTAATTATTTAATATTGTTACGACTAACCATGGAACGTTCTGGAAAAAGCGTTCGCGCCGGCCGAAAGTCTTAAAGCACCCACCCTATCGATAGTAGTCACGCCACTTCCCGGTTAGTGTCAAAGGAAATTGGTCCTTATGTTTACAATATAGAGTTCACATTCAACAGAAATAGCATTCTCGAACTTTCAATGGACTTGTTTACAATCACGCAATAGAAGAAAAATCCATGTTTACAATTTTGTTTATATTTCTAGTAAATTCGAAATAGATCGAGACGTTTGGCGCCAAATATAAATAAGAGAGCCGGCGCGGCGGGAGAGACAGTTGTGTGCGTAACAGCGATTCGAAAGCGACTCTTCGGAGCTTTTGTGAATTTACCTGCGACAGTGAACCGGCGACTCATTAAAGAAATCATTGACGACTTTTGGCAAATTTAACGGCTTTATCGGACAAGTGTAGCCCTTTTGGGAGTCATCTTGGTTTGTGGAAATAAATCGTTCATTTTAGCCCTTACACGGCAATTTGACTCACGCCGCACGTAACAATATAATTTAAAATTGGCCTGTAGTTACACCAGTAAGCTCACTAGGAGAGTTACTGTAGGTACTATATCAATAAATAAATTTTAAATAATTTAAATTACGTATAGGTATTTACTTACTCATTGAAAATAAGTTATATACATATGGAATAATTCCACCATTCCACTCCTCGGGCCAATTAACTTTATTAAATATTGTACCATTATTAATGGAGTCTGAAAAATAAAAATATAATGTTAAGTACTAACTGTTTATTATTTATATTAAATAACGAAAGAAATTTAGATTGAATTTTCTAACCATTTGATTTCTTGTTCGAGTGTAATGCTGAAGAAGCAATAAAATTGTAAAAGAAAAATAATAATATTGATGTATTTCTTACTTGCGTCATTTTCTTGATATGGCCGCATATCACATAAAATTCAATTTTCTATTAAAGGGGATTCAATTTTCTATTAAACAAACGCTAAATCCTAAAAATATCCATTGTTTAATGAAGATGTTACAAGAAATAGACAAGACAATTGCTTTGAAAAAAATATATATTATACTTAAACATGTGAAGAACCAATTGTATTAATTAGAATTTTCGTTAAAGTAATAGAAACTCCACAAAAAAAGTTAGAACACAAGAAGAATTTGACCTTTATTGAAAATTCTCTCGAAAACGGCTTATTGCACGCATATGAATCCTGTACCTATTAATAAGTTAATATCAGATTAAAAAATTGTATTAATTAAAAAAAATATTTTGTGTAATGTTCTAATGGTAAAAACAAAAAAACACCATTTCTAGGCCTGTTGAATTGTCTCCGCTGCCAGCGAGTTCTATAGTAAATGTCATTTGCCTCAGTGAATCCCTTAAACTCATGACCGTTTAAATTTATTTTGCGTTAAAGGATAAACAGGCTGACGATCAATGGTACAAGCGTGCTGGATACACTGAGACGATAATGTAAGTGGAAGAAAATGAGAATGGTCTCTAAATATTTCTTGCACACTCACAAAATAACAAAACAACACAAAACCTTCAATTGAAGGGACCTTGTTCAATTGAATATTTGTTGAAATTAATAAATTAAGCTTTTGACATATTTATTATCTTAAAGTCCGTTTACATATTTTTTTCCTAACACTTGCGAAGGTTCTATTCTATTTATAAGCAGATTTTAAATAGTAAATAAATAAGTACCTAGCAATAATTAACGTGGACAAAACAAAAGAAAATTATATTTTTTGATTAGAATACAAAACAGATTGAATTTTAACGCTTAGTACTTAATTATCCAGAGTCCACGAGAACAGAAAACATGTAATTTTATGCAAAATGATGTATGAGTTATCAAAAATATCATTTAATGCCCAATTATTACAATGTACAATCGCCGAACAATCAATCTGTCGTCTACGCCTAGCCTTAAATGTGAGCAAGAATGAAATATAATTTTACAATCTCTCTTTTTAGACAGTAAAGCAACGAGCCCACGTTGCGGTGCGTTTGGTGTGTTACAAACATTCAAAGCAAAAGCCTCGTCTCAATGGTTTGTAAAAGATAATGAATAATTTTCCAGCGTCGAAAGAGTGCTCTGCTTTGATTACAAAGCGTAACAAGTTAAAATACCGGAGGTATCTTAACTTCGCGGTCTCGATGGTGTACCGTTTCGACAGAAATATGTTAACTAACGAGTCTGGGTATTGTTATAACGTTGTGTTGTTTGAAAATTGCTTTTAAAATGAAAATTTTATTTCATTCTGGAAATGGAAGTTCTTTTTGTATAGAATATTTTCTATCGCTAATAAAGACAAGTTAATTAAATTTATTTATTGTTGAGAGGGATAACGTGGTGTTAATCTAAATTACGTAACGAATGAAGTGGCAGGGTATACTCCGTTTGGCAAGTTGGTCCTCATCCGGAAGTCCGGGCGACCGGTGGACTCCCCATCGGGCTACCGCCCAATAGTGCTGTGAGGCCGCGAAGCTATTCGAACGTGTAATAGCCGAACGCCTTAGTCGGCACCTGGAGGAGACGGGGCCTAACTTAGCAGATGTCCAGTTTGGTTTTCGGCGGGGCAGGTCCACTATGGACGCCATCGCGCGAGTGAGGGCACTTGCGGAGGAGGAGGTTGGGAAAGGCGGGGTTGCCTTAGCGGTGTCCCTGGACATCTCCAACGCCTTTAACACACTCCCACACAATGTTATTTCAGAGGCCATGGGATACCACGCCTTCCCGAGGTACTTGCGTCGCCTTGTGGACTCGTACCTCACGGGTCGGTCTGTCGTGTACCCCACGAGCGTTGGAGTATGTCAACGCAATGTGTCGTGCGGCGTTCCGCAGGGGTCGGTGCTCGGGCCGCTTCTGTGGAACATCGGCTACGACTGGGTACTGCGGGGCACTACCCTTCCCGGAGTTTACCTCACGTGCTACGCGGACGACACGCTCGTGGTCGCCCGCGGAAGCACGCTACGAGATGCGACCATATTAGCTACCGCTGGAGTCGCACAAGTGGTGATGCGCATACGACGCCTGGGCCTGACGGTGGCCCTTGAAAAGTCGGAAGCAATTTGCTTCCACGGACCTCGTAAGGCGCCACCGCCGGATGCCCACATTATAGTGAGCGGTGTTTCCATCGGCATCGGATCGACGCTGAAATATCTCGGCCTCGTTCTCGATAGTCGATGGAACTTCAAAGAGCACTTTAGGACGGCATTTGCCCTGAGCGGGCTGATGCCCAACCTGGGTGGGCCAAGTGTAGGGTGTCGTCGCCTTTTCGCGGGCGTGGTGCGCTCGATGACCCTGTATGGAGCGCCCATATGGGTTGACTCCTTGTCCGCCTATAATTTAGCCCTGCTGCGAAGACCGCAGCGGGTTATGGCGACCAGGGTCATCAGAGCGTATCGCACCACCTCGTGGAGGGCGGCATGCGTGGTCGCAGGGACACTTCCCTGGGAGCTGGATGCCGAGGTCCTTGCGGCGGTATACCACCAGACAGCAAATGCAAGGGCCGGGGGCGCGAGTCCACCCCCAGAAGAGGTAGCACGATGGAGAAGGGAGGCTCAAGAGGAGGCACTCGAGAGATGGCGCGACGAGGCGATGCAGCCGGGGTGGGGTTACCGCACCACGTCTGCGATCGCACCGCTGCTGAAGGAGTGGATAAGCAGGCGGGCCGGCTCGCTCTCCTTCCGGCTTGTGCAGGTGCTTACGGGGCATGGATGCTTCGGAAAGTATCTGTGCGACATCGCTAGAAGAGAGCGAACCACCGCCTGCCACGAATGTGGAGCGCCAATTGATACGGCCGACCACACGCTGGCGGAGTGCCCAGGTTGGATCAATGAGAGGGCGGCTCTGATGGCAGTCGTGGGACAGGACTTGTCCTTACCCGCTGTCGTCAGGGCGATGATTGAAAGTCTTGACGGCTGGAATGCCGTCAAGACGTTTTGTGAAGCGGCCCTGAGTGGAAAAGAGGCCAATGAGCGGGCCCGCGAGGCAGACCCCCAGGCTGATCCACTCAGGCGTCGAAGGGCCGGCCGACGTGCCCGGGCGTATGCCGCGGCGCACGTCGCGTGACAACCTCAGGGCGTCGGAAGGGGACGTGTCTGACGCCCTGAAACACCCAATAAAGACGCGTGGTGGCTCGCGGCATTCCAGTGGGCCGCCACATTTGAAGCGAGGCGAAACCATTGCCCTAAGCTGGGTTAGGTTAGGTTAGCCTAACATAGCGGTGCGTGGGGATCCGAGGATAAGGCCTCGCTGTGAACTCGGACCCGCACATCACCGCTGATGGTGGAATCCGGGGGGGTTTTAGTGGGTATTCCCGGTGATAAGTCACTTCACCGGGCGAGTCCCACACTCCCCCTCGTCGACTGTCCTCGTCGGCGAGGGATAGTGCGTAAACGTCATTTCCCCTCCTAAAAAAAAAAAAAAAAAAAAAAAGTATACTCCGTTTAATAGTCATTTGGGCAGCCCGTGAAACAACAGCATGTGTGCTGCTGTGTTACGATGAGTGAGTAAGGGATGCCACAGCCTATTTCCCGTTCCCCTTCTAATCCCTTATCCTTAATCCTACTGTAGTCCGTAGCGCACTTGCAGCAACTGTGGCGTTGCTTGTGTTATAGGCGACGGTAGCCACCCAACATCAAGTGGACTGTCAGCCTGTCCGATGACCTTTCCTTAAAAAACAATCGTTTATTTTTAAGATTTATATGATGGCTATTTCGATCGAAGTATTAAATAAAGTTTGTGATCTATTTCGATTTAATTAGTATTATTTTTAAGGTTAAAAGGGTTCTCAATAACTATGATTTATGTGAAAGTTACTGGGTTGCTGAGCTTACGTAAACCTAATATGACACTAACCGCTTTAATTGAAGTCAAAGCTTAAGGGGGTACTGCACAAAATTTTGGAAATTTACTCATTTTTAAGTGACTAGTACTATGCGCTGAATTAGTTAAATACATTAAAGTAACTTTTGTAGGTTAGCCTGATCCTTGCACAAGGTCACCGCCTTGTTGAAATTTGAAACAAATACATTTAAAATTAATAAAAAATACATAAACGGAACGACTTCTAAAAATTTATTTCTTCGAATACTTCTTAAATTTTACGCATGAAGCACTAATTCTCACATGAAAATGTTTGTATTGATATTCCGCAGATCGCCCCCTTCTTAATATTCATTATAAAATTATAAATATGAAAATATTAAGACTTTTCAATATTTTAACCCAAACGCCTGATGGTTTTCCAAACAAAAAACATTGCTCTAATAAAATCACTAGGCGCACTTATTTGTCGTATGACATGACGTCATGAGGTCAATGTCAAGTCAGCTGTGTTATAAATTTTGTATTTACATTTTACACATGTTTAAGTGTTTTTTGGAAGTGAAGGATGGGTAACCAGAAAAAGAATCATTATCTAAGTGACTAAATAAAAAAATTATCCTAAGAATGCTGCTATAATGTGGTAAGTAGACTTCTATTTGGAAGTATTTTTATCGGAGAACGCAATTGTCTGTTTTTTTTTTTCTAATTTGCATACTTAAATATGGCTAAATTAATCATGTCATTGGTTTCACTTTCAGGCAAATAAGAAAATCTGGACATGCAAAATAAAATATTGCAGTTGAGTCGAATTCCGTACAGAGTAGTGCGAACGCAGAACATGCAAATGCATACAGGTAAATACCTACCTATCTATTTAATGTCTCAAACAGGGGTGTATACAACAGGCTTGTTTCCACAGAGAATAAATCGGATGGCTTAGAGTTTCTAATGATTAACCATAATAATTAGTAAACAAAAAACAACTTTTCTATTAAAATAATAAAAGATTAATAATATTTTTGGAAAATAAAATCGACAAAATGAGGCGTTTAATTATGTGACATTAAACACCAATCAGAGAAGCGCATGGAAGCGTGACGTCACACCTCGCGAAACACCACGTTGTGGCTGTCATTTTCGTATAAAGTGAACAGGTTATTTCGAGTTTTCAGCAATTATTGTTAAATTAATACAGTTCGTTTTTAGTTTAATCTTGAAAGACAGGTATAATTCGCCATGGAATCAGGATTTAACAAAACAAACAGCAGTATATTGCCCAAAATTGACGCCGTTATGCTTGGACAATTTTTTGCAGTGAACACCGACTATTGTTCATCGGAATTCCGCAATGGTAAAACTTCTATCTAAGTATTATGTGAAGAACAAACAAAGTCTTACTTAATTAGCAGTTACCAGTCAGAGAGTGGCATTTACCTACTGTGGAACTGCCGTCTCAAGATCGCCGGTTTTTCTTGCCCTTGACCAAAACTGGACAGAATTTTCATTTACACACTAGGTACAACTGATATGAACTGAGCCAAACCCTCATTGGTGAGTGCCATGGACAATGGTATTTTATATAAAAATTTGAGAACCGGTGGAAACAAAAAATGTGTTCCACCATTTTGTTAAATCGGTAAAATCTTCTGCTTACACGTCCACACTTGTCGACACAATCTTATAACTTTTGTGACTAGAATGCTTTTACAACCTAAAATTTTTAAAACATTTAAAGATTTACTTTTTGAAAGTATTCTTACTTTAAAGTTTGTTCTAAATAAAAAAAAAAGTATTTTCAATATAAAATATGTTGAAATATTGGACTGAGAAGCCAAGAAAATGTAAAAAAATTGTTTGTTTATATCTGTATAGTATATTCAACTTCACCTGTTAAATTACAATTAAATGGTGGCGCGTTGGTAAATTTCAAGCTATTTTACCAAATCACACGATGAATTTCTTTTGCCACTGATATCAGGACAATAAATATATAAAAATACAATTAATGAGGCCGACGATGGAGCGAGCTCACCCAGAAGATGCCCCAGAAGATTCACTCGAACCTTGAAAAGATTTGAGTTATATGAGCTCGGAAATACAGACGCCGGCAGGGAGTTCCAATCCTTAGCAGTGCGCATCACAAAAGATGTTTTAAAGCGCTTGGTCCGAATTAGAGGGATTTCGACAAGGTGAGGATGGTAACCAGCCGTACGTCTGTATGTCCGATAGAAGAAAGGGGAAGGCAGTATGATCTCATGCAGCTCTCGAGCACACTCTTCGAAGTACATCTTATAGAATACACAGGCAACTTTGCGTCTATGTGCTAGGCTCTGCAGCTTAGTTCTTATTAGTGTATCATCGCCAATGGGCCTCCTAGCTCTGCGATCCACCGAGTCGAGTGCGGCAAGTTGGTATTTTGATGGGCCATCCCAAAGGTGACAGCAATACTCCATGCAAGATCGGACTTGTGCCTTGTATAAAGAGAGGAGCTGTCCAAGTGTGAAGCATCGCTTCACTCTATTTGGGATGCCCAACTTTTTGGCCGCTGTTTGGGCTTTGGACTCGATAGAATTACCGAAGTTGAGATTTGAGCACAACTTCATACCAAGAAGCTCAAGATCATTGGCCACAGGTACGGATGCACCTCGGAAAGTTAGAGCCATGTCGAAAGGGCTCCTTTTTGCAGAGACCAAATACGCTTGCGTTTTGGTGGCGTTAAAATCAGCCAGATTCTTGTCACCCCATTGGCATACAAGATTTAAGGTTCAGTTAATTCGCTCAACCATTGCCTCCCTCTCAGAACGAATCCTGGACAAATATCTCTCTATGACCGTATTGTCATCTGCGTATACAACTACTCCTGGAAGAAGTAAGTCATTAATATGAAGCAGGAAAAGAGTTGCAGAGAGAACAGATCCCTGAGGAATACCGGCATCAATTGCCATGAGGTCCTAGGAGCAGCCAGCAATGACTACTCGAATTGACCGTTCATTCAGGAAATCAGAAATCCAGCTACAAAGAGACCGGAGGGGATGCCGTATGTAGGAAGCTTGCCAAGTAAACGTGCATGCCAAACTCTCTCAAAGACCTTCGATATGTCGAGTGACACAGCGAGAGCCTCGCCATGTTTCTCGATGGCTTCACTCCAGTATTGCGTGACATATACAAGAAGACCTCCGGTTGAACGTCCCTGGCGAAATCCATATTGGCGATCACTGAGCAGGTCGTTAACATCAAGATATGTCAGCAGCTTACTATTCAGTACTCTCTCCATAACCTTACAGAGTACAGAAGTGATGGCGATTGGTCGATAATTACAGGGGTTGGCACGGTTACCCTTTTTAGGCACTGGTTGAACATTGGCAAGTTTCCAAAATGACGGCACGGTATTCGTCCTGAGAGAGAGATGGCGCAAGCGTGTAAGTACAGGAGACAATTCAGGACCACATTCCTTCAGGACCCTTGCAGGTATGCCATCAGGTCCACTAGCTTTGTTCACGTCAAGACTCCGTAGTGCTCTTCGAATCTCTTTGTTGTGAATCTAGATCTCTGGCATTGAAGATTCACAACGAGGTATTGATAGTGGCTGTTGAGAGCTGTAATAACCTTAACTTCATCAATTTGTTATTGTTTATTGTTTGGAACGTATATGAATAATTTGTTTGGCGTTTTTATCGTTGAACTTTCATATTGGGGCACTTTACAGTATTTATAATACGAGGAATTCATTATTTATTAAAAAACACAATTGACTGTTATAAACAAACACGGCTTTTTCGCGAGGTGTGACGTCATTCAAGACGCCATGACAGTCTTGGCCTTTTTCGCGGTCAATTTCAAGTTCATTTCTAAAAACTCAAAATACTAATGTAAAAGACCTATTTTTCTTAAAATAATATATTTTTGGGGTGAAATAGATGTTAAGCCATAGTTTTAAACTAATTTCCAAATTTTGTCAATTAGGCTATTATCCGGTAACATTGCATATGTTAGTTTGTAATAGGAATATATATTTTTTCAGCAAAATATTTATTTGGTCAGCAACTTTTTTTGGTTGACCTAGTCTAGTACTTGGTCACCAAATAGGTTTCTTAGCTAATCAAACATTTATTGGTTAGGTTAGATTAGGTTTTTTGCTTTTGATAACAGCCGTTTATAACGAAACTGTAAACTGAAACCGCGCAGTAAATTTGTAAAACTGTTCATTGATAGGCCCAAGTACTGAACAGTGCATGTTCGTAGACAATTTCGGAACGGAGAGGTTATAAACTATCAACTTTTAAGCGTTTTATTTTAAATTCAATGTTCCTTTCATAATATTCGTCAGTTATGTTTATTATAAACTAACGGTGTTTACAATTTGCTATCTGTCGTTTTTAGTGTTTAATTTTATTTCAGGCTACCAATAGCAGAAATTCAAACATCCTCGGATAATCAAGACAGTGGAAAAATTCAATACGTAAATATTTCATACGAAAAAAGACTGGATAGAAAAATGGCAATTAAGGAGCCTGATTATATATTGAAAGCACTCGAAAGATAAGGTCAAAAATAAACGACAATTAACAAATAACGATAATACCACGACAACCAAACATCACAAATTTAATAATAAAAACTTTTTATTATTTTTTGCAGTTTTTCATTTCTGCTTTCATACTTTATTTATTCTTTTCCAGATATGTAGGTAAGTATACATAGGTAAAATTATGTATAAGAAATGAACAAAACAGAGTGATCAGCTGAATATTACGTTATATTATAATAATAACTAATTATTATTTACATATATTACATTCTATTATCATTTATTACATTAATTTTTCCTAAAGAAAAATTAGTAAAAATATGTTTTACTCTGTGTTGAGCCTAATCTGTAAAGTTATTTTTGTGTGCGTTCCGTCACCGCTACTCCAACTCGAAGATTTTCGATCGCGCTGCACGCTCTTAAATCAAAGCTAATCTACGAATACAGCTTTAAAGCGAGGACAATTTTGGGAACTAATTTCTGTATGGGGCATAATGTGTATTTATTTTTGATCAAAAGTAGAATGAATTTTAAGTTAATTTAAATTTTAAAAGCATTTATAGATTCAATGGTTTGATTTTTTATCGCTAATTCTTTCGCCATGAACACAATGGCATATTTTACTTGAAACACATCAGCACAAGTGGTGTTATTTCGCGTACAAATTTTTGTAAGGGCCACCCTCTTACTGTCGCCAAATTGGTTACCTAATATAATATATTAATGTTATGCTTTCAAACGGGGTTTCATATAATGATGGATAACGTTTCAAAGGGTGACGTTTCATATGTGAACGCTTGATTTATGTGTTAACTTATTCATTAAATACTACATTACAGCCGAGGCCGGAAATGGAGCAATTGTCGGCCGAGTAATAAAAACGCCGAGACATGAGCCGAGGCCCTTTTAAACCAACGAGGCTGTTAATTGCTACTATACTTGTCTTGCACTATACTTGTCGTATAGTGGTCATGCGTTTGTGTATGCAGTTAAAAATGTTATCCATTAACAACTTTTACCCCAATTAATTATTATAATACTTATTAAACAAAAAATATAGTCAGGTATATCAACTATTCGCGTCAGACTATAGAGCGGCCGTCACCCTATGGCAGAATCGTCTTCCTATTACCGGCCTCACTTAAGAGTGTGTATTGTTCCGTCTATAGTTTTTGTCGGTCTGAGCCGAGACTTGAAATAATAAGCAAAAACATGCAAGAAATGTAACAACTTCTAAATACAAAAAAATATTCAAAATATTTGATAATTCAGAATAGAATTAACAGTATGAATAAAACTAAATCGTGGTCGGTAGGTAGTTAGGTTAGTACTAATGTAGTACTAACAAGTTAGTAGCGCCTGGATAATCTAGTTGATCGCGTTTTAAAACTGTCCGGCTTTAAAACATTGCCGGCGTGAGAACAGAAAAGAATCGATTGGTATATTCCTTTTTAAAATAACGAAGCCATTTCTGAGCAAGTGGGAAAAAAGACATGGAGTGCATTGTCTAAATCTATCCAATTGACTAAATATCAACAAAGATTCAAACTATACCAATTTTAATGTGGTGATTTAACAATAAAGACACTCACTTTGTTAAATTAACTGTTAACGATCCAATACAAATATTCCAGTTATCAAGTAAACCAATTGTAATTCTCGCGGCGCAAGAAATTGAAATTATAATTACGGAGCGTATTCAAAGGAAACACAAAAATCTATTGTAACAAATTTCCAATCCCGGGGGAAGAGCGGGCTTTATTAAATTTTTTTCGTCATTGAAAACATTTTTTTTGTAAGACATTATTGATTTGTGAAGGCAAATACTCGTCTGTCGCCTAAATAAAAGGAATCCGAGCGCTCTCTTCATTACCAAACGTAATAACATTTTTCTTCGATTCGTTACTCTCTTTAAATGTGAAAGAAAACAGACTCGAGCAAACAAATATATTGATAATGTGCGTTTTGCTTTTTATGGTATTAAAAATTAACAATATTAGGTTATTTTTCTTCTTCACAAGAGTTTACATTGGTAACAGATGGGTAACAGTGACAGTCCTGTAGGACTATACTCCTAACCTTTTCAAATGTTAAATGTCAAAATTTGAAATTAATAAAAAAATTTTTTTAAAAAGTTTACAATCCTATATTTTCTCAAAGTAAGCTATCTATTTAAAATCCTCTTTTGTGTGAGAAAAGCGCTTCTAAGAGGGAAATAAAATATAATAATTGGCTTTTTATGTGTCGTGGTATTGCGGAATGCCACATGCCGATTATTGCCGTAGCATAATGCAATGAAATTTAAATTATATTGAAAACACTTAAGGTACAAAATTCTATTAAAAATCAATGTAATACTTTGCCATGCCTTCCTCTGATTTTACTTCCAAAGAAAGTTGTCAGTTTTTAAAAACGTTTGAAGAGTGACAATTCTCAGTAGGCAAGTGTTTTAAATTATAGTTTTATTCCATATCTATTTTTTTTAATTGCTTGTTTTTAAGACAATAAAAATCATAGATTGTCTTAAAAAGGTTAATGTTAAATTAGGAAATGAATAACATTAAAATTATTAACAAATTACGATAGATTTCTTAATATTTGAGGAGAATATGTTAGGTTTGTTCATTAAATTTTTCTCCGATATTAATGTCAATTTAAAAAAAAGTACTACTTACTGGTTTTAACGAGCCTATTTTTTTATTACGAGAGAGAAAACCTTCCATAGGTACCCGGTTATGTGTGATTTATTCTCACAAACGCCCCGTACGTCGTCACTGCGTGTAGTCGGAGACAATCAACGCCGAGATCCCGGTACTGGTTAAATCATAGATAGAATAATTCCAGTTTTAGTTGGTTTGATTGATTACTTCTTGACAATAGGCATGATGACAGATTTTGAAATTCCCTTCCATAATGTAAACCATATCCGAAAAAAACAATATTTCAGCAAAAAACTAAATTTCAACGCGAATTATTGAATGTTTTTAAATCTATTTTGAATTACGCGCGAAAACGCTCTTAGGTGTCATGGCGTCGCGTCTGATGAACCGTGACGTCACCGATATCTCATCAGATTTTTCATTCTGTCAAAGCAAAGTCAAGCAACACGATGGCACTTACCTGGGCGTGATGTCATTCGCTCTTATTGGTGTTTCAGTTAACATGGCGGATTGCAGTTATTTATACTTCTATTTTATTCAAAATCTTATTAATCTCAATTTTAATACAAAAAATTAGTAATTTTTTAGACTCCTTTCAACATATATTTTTCTTCAAAACCATTTATTCTTTGATAAATATATACAAAAGATATAAAATTATCCTGTCATAGTGTTTGTAACAAAACTCCTCCGAAACGGCTGGACCGATTTTTATGATTTTTTTATGTATATTTGGTAGGTATGAGAATAGGTCGTAAAGTATTTTTAACCCTCCTACCCCCACCCCCCAATTTTTTAATCGCGATTTTAGTATTTTTGTATGAAGAATATTCAAATATTTTATAGGTACAGACTAATACAACATCTTTGATTTTAACCGACGACTTTCATTGACGTGAAGTGTCGCGTCACTTTGACAATGGTTTGAAAATAAAATTGGACAAGATAGGTGCGGCCCACAATCGGGTTACGGAATATTTTCGGGTTCTGGCAGGACAACGTCTACCTGGTCAGCTAGTAAACTATATTATAACATTGAACTCCTATATTTATAACTATTATGTTATATTACCTATATTGATAGCGATAGTTTTATGTTGTGTTAGCAAGTTTCATTATACTCATAGGTAATAAATGTAGAACATTACGTAACTTATGTTTAAATCTATATCACCATTATTCCGATTAATCGCCGACCATTATTAACAGTTTCAATAATATATTTTTAAATAAAATATATATCTGAGATTTTGTTTTTGGAAACTGTTGAATATATTTTAGAAAGTTTGAATAAATAATAAGTAACTATTTAAGAGAAACAATGGCTTACGAATCCAAACAAATAAATTAATGTTAATGAACTGTATACGAAGCCAACATACAGCTACCAGTATTACATTGTTCAAAGAGAACAGAGCATCATATAAGCAAGCTTACGTAATTAGTGGTTAATTACTGTATGTAATCTCGTGTTCTGAAATATCATGCATAATAAAGAGTGATATCATAAATATTATATGAGCATTTTCATAAATACTTAATTATCCTTATATCTACGACATATAAAGAGAAATTTTAGCGAAAGTTTTCTCAAAAAGATAACAGAGATACCAGGAAAAAGAAAACATTATATGCCATGCTTTGTACGAAAATTTTAAATTTAAATTTCAAACTTTTCAAATTTGGCTCTGATCTGGAGCTGGAAAGTAGTGGCAGGGCACACTGCGTAACATTAAGGTGTACTTGGAGCACCTATGGCGTTGCTTATGTTAATAGACGTCGATCGGTAGTCAGCCTCTTATACCGGTGAGTGGACCGTCAGCCTGGAATTTAATATAAAAAAATACGGGACAAGTGCAAGTTGAACTCGCCTGAAGAGGGTTCCGTACAATGTTACCTACCCGCAAAATATTGAGTGATTTACCATGTTTACCATAGGAACTAAGCTGCAGAGCCTGGCACTAAGACGCAAAGTTGCCTGCCTGTGTGTATTCTATAAGATGTACTTCGGAGAGTGTGCTCGAGAGCTGTATGAGATAATACCGCCTTCCTCTTTCTTCTATCGGACATGCAGACGTACGGCTGGTCGTACGTCTGCATCCTCACCTTGTCGAAATCCCTCTAATTCGAACCAAGCGCTTTAAAACATCTTTTGTGATGCGCACTGCTAAGGATTGGAACTCCCTGCCGCCGCGGCGTCTGTATTTCCGAGCGCATATAACTCAAATCTTTTCAAGGTTCGAGTGAATAGGCATCTTCTGGGTGAGCTCGCTCCATCGTCGGTTTCATCCTTCCTACATGGATAGATGCTGGTCAAGAGCAAACCCATCTTTAATAAAAGAAATTAAAAAAAAATGTTATTTTATTATCATGGACTTCTTATAGGTTTTCCTATAATCAATAAATAGAAAATTAATTTCTGTAATTTTTTCAAAATTTTAGGTTCAGTAGTTTCGGAGATAAGGGGGGGGGGGGGAATGGTCGGACAGACGGACGCACGAGTGATCCTATAAAGGGTTCCGTTTTTTTATTCGGACGTACGGAACCCTAAAAGTATCACACACAGATCAATAACGCACAAACATTTACACATAACTACATTTACGTTTCACATTTACGATTTTTCTATTAACGCGCACACAAGGTCCACAGAGTGACGCCAGAAAAGAAACCGTGACTGTAGTACGATTGTACGAGTAAATGAAAGTAGTTTCTATTTCCTCATTTTAGCGGTTTCTGGTTTGTTCTATTCCTAGTTTAAGTCCCAATAGGACTTAAAATCTGAAAGTTTTATAATATCATTTTCACCTCTCCAGCACGAAAAGGGTGCTTTTGGTGCCTAAAAACTCGCAGGAAAATCGATTTTTGCTGCGAGCGTGAGGAAAAGTGATTCAAATTTCGAACACGCGATTTCACTCACAGGAATAACATTAGGATTTTATTAGTGTGTCTAGCCATAGCCGACTAGAGCGGCCGGTCGTAGCCAACTAGAGTTGGCCACAGCTGTGAAGATAGTTTGACAGCTGTTCAGATACTGATTCAGAAATAGGTCTTGGTGTTTTTGTACTGTTTTGGTAAATATAAAAAAACTATTACCTTTAATCTTACAAATTGCAGTAATTTTACTTTCAACTTTTAATATTTTTGTTAATTAATTTAGTTATAATTTATGTGACTATGGCTTTGTGAATGTTGGCTATAATAAACAACTATATTTAAAATTGTCTTAATTGATTTTCTTACCTAAAGATAAAGACCTAGTAACGCTTTTCTCGCTGTTGAGGTGAAAAGTTGTATGTTTAACATGAGAGCAAATTTTTTTATGTCTCGTGTCTTTAAATCACTCACTTCGCTCAGTATTCTATATTGGTTCTATAGACTACTTCGCTAGTTCGTGATTTAAAGTCGGAACTCGCAGTAAAAAACAATTTTGCTCTCTAGTTGAACAAATAACTATTATGCTAGTAGGTTGCTCGATGCCGCGGGCTGCAATCATCCCCTTCACCCCTTCACCCCTCCCTACAACAACAAAGTCCTCCATAAGCACCCCCTCCGCCATACAAAGTCACAACTCAATGGCGAACTATCACCTTTTATAGACGGCGGTCGACTGTTGTGTTGTATCATCATGATCAGTTCACAATCATCCAGTGGTGGACATAGCCTTTTCAATTGAGTACCACCACACTGCTTCCTCTGCCTTCCGCATCCATCCACTGCCAGCCGCTTTCTTAGTCATCGGTCTTGCATGCAGTCGATTGGCCCACGGGGTGCTTTTACTCCAACTCCTATTCACTATACAATAGATATGCCTCGCCCATTCACACTTCAGCTGAGTGATCCTTTGGTCCATATCAACCACTTTTGTCCTCCATATATCGTATTTTGAATCATATCCCCAACAGTACGTCAAGCATTGCCCTCTCTATAAACCGTTGAGAAGTCTGTAATTTAACAAAATATACTTAAAACAAAGTAGGTAGTATACTTTAAATTACTTAAATTTCTTAATTTTTATCCGTTCAAACTTAAACGCATGAAATTTGTCTATGTAAATATCTAATTACTATTAGTTGTTATCTAATTATATATTGTATATTTTTTATAAAATATAAGAAAAAAAAAAGGTCTCCTTTAGCCATGCCTTATTTAATTTCTATGGTGGTTATCAAGACCACTAACCACTCAAAACCTTTTATATATCTACAATGGATGGGACAATTAAATAAGGATTCCAATAATAATTTATTCTTATTACTTTTAAGGTCGGTAGTACATTTTCAGCACCTATAAATTGTATTACTTGTATTATAAGCGACGGTAGCCATCCTACCATTGAGAAGGATGTCGAGCAGTGGATGTCCTATAGCTGAAATGATGATGATAATGACCATGTAAGTTAGATTTCCAAACCTAATGAGGTTCAGAGAAATAGGTCTTGTAAATTAACAAGGTAAATTATGTGATCCATGGTAAATTGCATTAATATTAAATTTAGAATTATCCCAAAATGTCTTCGCTTCTAGTGAGAATTCAGAGAAACACTTAGCACTAGTATTGTCTACAAACGGTGGTAAGATGATTAGAGGCAGCTACGTCGAAACGGGCGCAGTGCCAAAACGCCCGTTCCGAAGACACCCCAACTTTATTATTTGCTCTAGCTAATTTGTGGATGCAGTAAGTAGCAAATCCGATGACAGTGTGAAATTGTAGTTTTAAAAAAAAAATCTTTATTAAGACATTTCACAGCGCAATTCGTAGCACAGTGATTAAAGAATCCATAATTTTGATGGCAGGAAGAATCGGCACAGGCTGGCTGTTCACTTGTTGATAGCTATCGTCGCTTATTAAAAAAATAAATAATAAAATAATAATAACAATAAAATAATAAATTTAGTTAATAATTAAATTTGGGCAGCCCGTCTGATGGCAGTAACCACCCCCTTACAGAAGACCACCGTGATATAACAGCACGTGTGCTGTTGTGTTTCGGTGAGTGAAGTAAGGGATGCCGGAGCCCATTTCCCTATCCCTTCCCAATCCCTATTCCTTAATCCTACTGTAGTCGGCAGCGCACTTGCAGCAGCTCTGTGGCGTTGCTTGTATTATAATAGGCGACGGTAGCCACCTACCATCAAGTGGATCGTCAGCCTGTCTGCCGATCTTAACATAAAAAAAAAATCAACGTAATAGTGGTTGCAAGTTGCCACACACTGACCATGATAACATAAAGAATAAAAAAAAGCAATGGGCCCTGGCATCCCTTACTCACTCAGAGAAACACACGTACTGTTATTTCTCAGTTGACAGAGGTTTCTTATCTTACCTATTCTATATCATCATACATATGATAAAATCGTTTTCTGTACGTTTATGCACGCTAATCTCAGAAACGGCTGAACTAATTTGAATACGGTTATCATTTATGTATTCTAGCAAGCTTTCCGTAACGTTTAGTGTTTACAAACCAAAAGTTACGCGCTATACCGGATACCACGCATACGAAGTTGCGGGCTCAGCTAGTTCATGAATAAATTTTTTAGAAGTTTGTTTTTTAATAAAATCTTTTTTACTTTAAATAAGATTTTTACTATTTTTTTTAAATAAAAAATCACTCTACGAAATACTTACATTAACATAACCGACATGAACCTTGTCTGATCATATTGTCTGGATCAACTCTTATGGCAAACAAACAATATTGTTTGATTAGTTTGTGGCGTGTCTCGAGAACTTAGATAATAACTCTTGGGAACAATTTAACTTGTATTTACTTTGTTTTCTTGTATAAAACAGGTTGCTGTAATGTGCTAGGGTCTATTATTAGTTTCGTCTTCATCTTAAGAGGGCTTCTGTTTATGACGCTGATAAGTTTAAATGAAATATTATATGTAACAGAGGAGTCCTTTTTTTGTACTGTTGTATACGAAAAGTATATCTGTTTTTGAAAATATGCAATGTAATTGATGCCTACATTGGTAACATCTGGTTTTAGTAACCAAGCCTTTGTAAGAGATAACGTTGGTTGATTTTCGTATCACAACCTTGTCCTTTATCATTTATCCTGTCGTAGTCAGGAGTAGGTTAACTTATGTCTCTGCATCTACGATGGCACAAGAATTAAATGAAGAGACTAATTGTAGAAAATATTACCTCGTAAAACGAAGAAATAAAATTACATTCATATAATATTAAATTAATATTAAATTCATTATTCATATTGAATTATTCGGTGGTAAGAATCGCGGAAACCAAAAATTAAACAGTAAAATTGAAATAAACGAAAAAAACGAATAAAAAGTGATCCAACGCACGACTAGAGTTTACTCCTTTAAACGTATAAAATTAAATTTAAATAATTTTCCTCGTGTCAATAGAAAACTGAATACCTAATTGCTTTATATTATTTAGTTATATTCTGCATGTCACGTGTTCCAGTAAAAGTTATGTATGTTACGTTCGGTATACAGAAAATGTCACTGCGTTTTATAAGTTTAAATAGTTCATTTTTCGACAACAGATGTCGCTGCTCCGGCAGGTTATAACGCGCTATTCGTTTGCTGATCTGGAAGATACAGTGCATACATATTATTATTATTATTATTATTATTTATTATAGATGGGTTTGCTCTTGACCAGCATCTATCCATGTAGGAAGGATCAGGCCGAAGATGGAGCAAACTCACCC
Source organism: Bembecia ichneumoniformis (assembly GCA_910589475.2). NCBI lineage: Eukaryota > Metazoa > Arthropoda > Insecta > Lepidoptera > Sesiidae > Bembecia > Bembecia ichneumoniformis. Next base: position 10,446,312 of record OU342533.1, on the reverse strand, counting down.
AGAAGATGCCTATTCACTCGAACCTTGAAAAGACTTGGGCTATATGAGCTCGGAAATACAGACGCCGGCAGGGAGTTCCAATCCTTAGCAGTGCGCATCACAAAAGATGTTTTAAAGCGCTTGGTCCGAATTAGAGGGATTTCGACAAGGTGAGGATGGTAACCAGCCGTACGTCTGCATGTCCGATAGATTTTAGATTAATTTTTCTACACAGAAACCAAATTCTTAAAACAAGTATAAAATCTTATCGTTCAGTGGTTTTAAGGTGATAGCCCTCTGACCGATGAGCGCTAGGTCTGAAAAGATCAACTATGCAGGCAAGTTTCATATTTAGGCTTTTGTCTGCTTATACTGAAGGTAGCCCTCAGTGTTTTGTTTGGCTTTCATAATAAAAATCTAATATTCATTCAAACGAGATATCGTTGAAAAATATTCAGACTCTATTGGTGAAACAAAAGTTATAAGTTAACAAGCAGAGCATTTTGAAGGGTCCTTGGTGTATAAAGTCACTAGGCCGTGAAAGTCCGGGTTTGAAAGAATCGAGTACGCTCGAAGGCATACAAGAGGGTGTCCTAATGGGATGAATAGAGGATGATGGGTGCTCCGTGACTGTGTCCACTTCTTGCTAGTACTATTATCGGGTCAGTGAGGACCTTAAGCTGATTTGAGGACGCACTCCACAGATAATTACTGATGACTTTCCCAATTCTGTATTATACAAATAATTATTATATTTACATGGTATAAGTTTCAACAGTTTTGTGTTAATTGTTTATTGATTATTGTATCCTAAATTGATATTTTTGAAATTACTTGAATTAAATAGCTGTTATGTTATCAAAGATGGCTAGCTTTATTCACCAAGTGTGAAAATACTATAAGTAAGTCAAAAACATAAGAAAACTATTTAAAAAAGTGTCATCGATTTTATTGAAAATATATCTGATTGATTTTTTATATTATTTTATATCCTATAGTAAAAATATTATTATTCTTATTATATAATAAGTAATAGAATAATATTTCCTATGCTATGTCACTCCAATATCGAAATTAAAATTGAAGTAATTGTTTGCAAATAGATTTTATCATCACTATCGTCGATTTTTATATTTATATTAACGAATATATTATACTATCAATTTGTTTTACTAGATCTTTCCAAAAAAATTAATGATGTTATAACAGGTATTAAATTATATAGAAATCTAGTATAGAGAACCTACTTTTCTAATTTTTCATTATAAAATTTTATAAATTTTCAAAAATAGAACAGTCACTCTTAATGTTGGACTTTTAATGCAAATTTAAATAATGAAAATAATAATAGGGGATCGGACAAATTTTCAGAAAGTGTTTTAAATTAATCTTCATGGATATTTATTCCCATAAAAAATACTATTTTATTTATTTATAGCCTTTTAGGTACTCAAAATCATGTTTTAATATTGTTTGTTTGAAAATGCCGCCAAAACGCCACGATAGTTCATCTGAGAGCGCATAACGTCATTTGTGGTCATATCATAACAAAACAGCTGCATTGGCATAAGACAATGATTGCAAACAAATGACGTCACGCGCTGTGATTGGTGTTTCAGTATAGATAAAAAATATTGTAAATAATAAAATTTTATTTCTTCATTTAAAAATATTTAAATGAATTATATTAAATTATTATTCGATAAATAATCGTAAAAAAAATATATATTTTCTTTCTAAGTACATTTTAGATTTTAATCTGATTACTGTCCGATCCCCTATTGTTGTGATAATCGCAAGACACATTATATCCTGCAGCCATAACACCCTCTTAAGCAGACTACTGAGGAATAATAACAGCATGTGTAAATTGTGAATGAGTTGCATCAATTACGGCTCAGAACGTGTTATGGTTTTTATTCATTGTCACAACGCGAACATTTGTACTTGTCGGTATGCGTCATGGCCGTTTTTTAAATAGCCACGACGTGAATTTCACGATGTGGTCATTTAAAAGAAGCCACACACTTTTTTATTCGCATAATGAGCGTTTCCGATCTTTGAGCCTAACTATTATTATTTAATTCATTATTTCTTTTCCTTATTGTCATTATTACTATGAATTTTTTCTTTAGGAATTTACTGAATCTTTTGATACATTAAAATAGTGTCTGCTTAGTTTTTAATTTTGTCACTAAAGTTATCTAAGAGTCTAAGCACACGGCTTATTTTAAACGCGCAGACGACGCACGCGCGAACGCGCGTTTGCGGCGTCGTAGATGTCGATTATTGCGTTAGAAACCCATTTGAAACGCGTATGCTCGCGTTTCAATCGATATAAACGCGCGCACAAAGGGGCGGAGGAGGGGCGCGAGCCCACGCCACCGCGCCGCCCGCGCCGCAAACGCAATAATATTTCACTGTGTGTTGCGCGTGTATTCTGGTTTAAAACGGATATGAACAATCGTCTAACTACATGGAATATGATCAAAACGCGGAAGCTACGAGCGACTACAGCGCGTCTGTATCGCTGTATCTGCGCGTATACGCGTACTAGACGCGCGTTTCACGATCGCTCCGTGTGCTCCGCTTGCGTTCGAATCTCGTTTGAAGCGCCTATACGCGTGTCATCTGCGCGTCATCTGCGCATTTAAAATACGCCGTGTGCTTATGCTCTGACATTATTTTGTACTTTTATTATATCTGCAAAAGTTAGAAATTATTGATTTTATTATTAATTTAAAAAGATCGTCGAAATTATAGTTCCATCTCAACAGATTGCCTTGATTATACGTTTATATTAATGGCTCTCTTATTTATATAAGGAACAGCCAATGCATGTGTGATTGGCAGGGCCAGATTAACCACTTCAGGGCTCCTAGGCAATCGTCCCAGGATTCCTTTAACCGTTTTCTAACTTCATAAAGTACCTTAAAGATTTGCAAAGTTTTGAGCGTAGTCTCTACTCTGTTAAAATCGTCGCGGTAAATATGTATAATAATATTCTACAATATGACAATATTCTACAATATTATGACGAAGTATTGTAAAAAACACGGCAATAATATATTGTTATTAAAAATTTGTTAGGTATAAATCTTTTATTTTAATTTGCATTCAAAATGTTTATTTTCTATTTTATTTTCACCGCCTAATGGATAATCCGGCCCTGGTGATACGTTTGGAGTTATAGATTTATGCCAAGACAGGAGATTACGTAAGCTTTCACACAAAATATATGGCTTATGTAGCCTATGATGCATTACGATACGACACGACACTAAATTTAGCTCGATAGAGAGTGTCGCTGTGGCATAGTGTAAGTATGAAGGAAGTATGACATCTTTCAGAGTCCACAGATGTAAGTTGGAATGAAAAGTATTTACTAGCAAACAGACAAGCCAACAAAGACAGTCTGGTGGTCCACTTGATGATATGTTGCTGCCGTCGCCTATAAGACAAGTGCGCTGCCGACGATATTAGATAAGGATAAGGATTAGGAAAGGACAGGGAAGAGGAATCTGGCATCCCTTATACATTCTCCGAAACATAACAGTACACTTGCTGTTATTTCACTGTGTTCTTCCGTAAGGGAGTGATTACTGCCGCCAGACGGGCTGAAAACAGTTATTAAAAAGAGAACATACAGGCAATATAAAAGAAAATATAACAATCAACCCCAAAGTGAGCGTAATTTATTAGATTTATATCGTTCATAAAATATCGTTACCAAGCAATATAAAGATAACATAAGTCTATTAAGATAGATGCAGTGTGAGTAGGATGTGATAACTGTCATATGTCATAATAATTATCGTCGATGTCAAACCAAAATCTGCTTTGTGCACTTTTTTGAGATTCCAACATTTTGACCTTATTGAATATTTGACTGCCTTATATATCGTACAAAACACCGATAATTGCTTATGCGTACCTACTAATTGTCGAAATACGACCCCATGCAATGTTCAATGCTCTATTATTTTATTTGCTCTATTATCAATATAATAAATAAAAAATAAATTACAAAATTTTCATGTTTAAAAGACCAATAATAAGTATAAACACCCTGAGTTTACAATAAAGTACTTTAAAAAAAATCTTCATATAAAATTTTTCGATAAAAACGTTTTTTGTCAATATCTCAAAAGAATACTTTTTGCAAATAGCAGATTTTGGTTTGAGAACGACGATATGAACAGAAATGACGTATATACAATTAGGTGCAAACAGTTAATGTTTCTCGTTACTATGCTCACCCTTTACTGATTTTAAAAATCATCCACGGGGATAAAACCGGGAAAAATAGAAATACAATAAACACAAATTTGTATGAAACCATGTTCAAAAATATTCGCACGGGTGTCCATTTTTTTCATATATTTCCAATATTGCTGTTTATAAAAAACCTTCCTTGGACTTCAACGAATATTTGAAAAAATAAAATAAAAAAAACTGTCAGCCGTTCTCGAGTTTTTCGCTTAGCGATTAATTTTCATTTATGTAGATTGTTTGAAAGTCAATGTTATTTTATTGATACATTTCTTTCGTTTGTAGTTTTCCGTTTCAATCACAAACAATCTGTTCGTTCAAAGTGCTGTAACTCAGTATTTGTGGTCCATCAATTGAAGGCTTTCACGATTAGAGGAAAACTGGACGCAGTTCAAATTGCTCTCGTAATGTATGGATAGGACTGTAATTTATTTTGCCAGACGAGTGAAGAGTACTTCAAAATGAAGGTTGGATCGAAAATTATTCACCCAACGGCTACTTCTATAGCTTCAATGTTTTTTGAATGACATCAGTACTGTTCTCATACAAATTACTTTTATTTATTTACTTATTTTATTTTAGGGAAATTTACGGGTACAAATATTACATAGTAACAATTCAAATAGAAACACACACCAAATAAAAAAAATTCCACTTATAGATTTCCACTTAGTCTTCCACTTTAGTAATAATTTTATGATTACTAATTTCTGGACCTTATCTCTGTCTGTCTGTATGTTCTCTAATTACATCTAAACCACACAACGGATTTTAATGCTGTTTTCATTAGTAGAAAAATCTTTAAACTAGCAAGGTTTTTATGTATAACTAGCTACTGCCCGCGGCTTCGCCCGCATTGAAAAATAAAAAAATAACGCCTGAGTACAGCTTTGCCAAGCGTTAGAAGATCCTTTGGGAACAGTACTTTTTTCTGGATGAAAGTTATCCTATGTCCTTTCCCGCATCCCTGATAACGTATACGAAAAATTTCATGATGATCGGTTCAGCGGTTTAAGCGTATAAGTGTATGATTATAATTATTGTAATTTTTTTATATTGTAAAGATGACAAAAAGAATAGTATCCTGAGTTTCTTTCGGGGTTTCTTCTCAGGATCGTCATCTTGGCTTTTTTTCCGAAACCCTGGTAAATTTAAATTTAACTGGTAATTCCAAATGACGATCATAAGAGTTTCCTGGAGAAACCTAATTGATAAATAAATATTTAGATTTTTTGATTTTGAAAGGTAACAGACAGACGGAGAGAGTTACTTTCGCATTTGTAATATTATAAATACGGATTCGCAGAAAATATTGCACCTGTGCGAAGTTGGAATCGGGAAACTAGTGATTCCCGATTCCAACTTCGCACTTCGTTATATATATTTCTTTTTTGAACAAAGCATACTAACTATAGATCCACATTGACTGCCGTAATACGGTATTTGACTATAATGAAAATATGAAACAAATAGTTACTAGATTAACTGTAAATATTTTTTAAAACCAAATTAACTAACACAGTATTTAAAAATATGTACGATTTTCATAAGAAATCATTATAAAAATAATTAAATTTTCATGTTTGACCACGTGATTAAAAACGCACGCGATTGGTGGCATACACAGAGTTGCGTCATTTGCTTTGTTTACAGTCGATGCGTGGTATTAGTACAGTACATGAGTGTACTACGATTTGACAGCTAAATATTTGTTTGCAAGCAAGTGACGTATTGACATCACGTGACCCACATGTATGGCGTCTTTAGTGTTTTGGCGGTCTTATTTATTATTTAAATTTTGATTGTTATTTTTATAGAAAATAAAGCAATTCACAAAGAATGAATCAAATTGCAAGTCTATTATGGTATAATGAACAATTCGAGATACCCACTTTATGGATTATATTCAACAAAGTTCTTAATCTATTGTAGCAGTAATGCCAACGATTAAATAACGCCTCTACAAGATTTCTAACAATTTTCGCGACACATAAGCTTCTTAAGATAAGTCAACACAATTTGAATGACAATTACATTTAATAAGCATATGAATACGAAATAAAAGTTCTCATGCGAGCATTCGTCTTCAAAAGGCCATTGTATTTGCGAATGTGACCTTTGTTTAACTTGAAGTACAGTTATTTGAGTTCAATAAGGTAAACAGGTGTCTTTAGTTTATCAATTCAAATACTCTTCTCCGAAGAATTATAAGTATTTCACACTGTACTAATACGAAAAGGCAGGTGTTCAAAGGTTTGTTTGCTTTTAATCGGCAGCTTAAAGATGACTTACCCGCATAACATTTAGCATAAATTCTCTTTATAGAAAATTACTAGCAATTTAGTCTGAATTCAATGTAAACAGAATTCAAAGTACCGACAGCCGAGTAGACTTTACAATAAATGGTAATGGTAATTTATTGTCACTCGACATAAAATGTATAAACAAATACAAACAACCACAATAAATAAAACAATAAATAAAAAACACAAATAAAACAAACACAATAAATAAAATAATTAAGAAACGCTAGTAGACACAACGTTGCAAGGACCTCTCAAAATGTCGATAAAACTACCGGACGGGGACTTGCCGAATTGATTCAGTCTCAAGTGGAGACCCAAATATATTTGTCAGGTGCGTTAAAGTATATGGTCTCCAATACTAATGCGTTACTAGGTGTCGATAAATTCTATGTCACTTGAACAATGAACATAGATGTCAAGGCGGTTGTTGACTTACGGTTGTCTATGACCAGTTGCAAAAAAACATGATGGCGAAATTGATTTCAACGCAAAGTGCGTGTTTTTTTATCGTGATTTTTTTGTTTTGTTGGTAGTGAATAATATACGGATTTTGTGGGCCCTTTGTAACGGTTTACTGGATGTAATTTGGATCCTTGTCGCGAGGTAAAGCAAATAGGGATTCTAATTTCGATTTATGTGGATCGGCACGACGGAAACGTAGAATGGCGGCCGTTTGAAGTTTTTGGTACAATATTAGCACTAATTTTGAATCGCCTGAGTGGCAAACGAACAGTGGCGCGTAATACTTCTTCTCTTGTAGCCACTTTCAGATACTAACGAGAGTCCTCAAGGTTAGAAATGTAGCAGAAGACGGTACGCGAAGACATTTTCTTTTGCGTGTATGCAACGGATGCCACAGTCCATTACAAGATATCCTTTATCACCAAACTCGGAAGCGCACTTGAATCCCCTTGGAGATTCTATTGTTTATAGGAAACTGTAGTCACCTACTAAAAAAAAAAACCATAACTTACTGTAACGGTACTTGTTTAGTTCTACCACTATACTTCACAATATGGTATTTGACAGAATATTTTGGGAAAATATTTCAAATTGTTAATTATACTATAATACACTTGCAATTTGATTCATTCTTTGTGAATTGCTTTATTTTCTATGAAAATTACAATCAAAGTTTAAATTATAAATAAGACCGCCAATTCGCTAAGTCACGTGATATCAATACTCGTACGTCACTTGCTTGCAAACAAATATTTAGCTGTCAAATCGTAGTACACTCATGTACTGTACTAATACCACGCATCGACTGTAAACAAAGCAAATGACGCAACTCTGTGTATGCCACCAATCGCGTGCGTTTTTAATCACGTGGTCAAACATGAAAATTTAATTATTTTAATAATGATTTGTTATGAAAATCTTACATATTTTTAAATACTGTGTTAGTTAATTTGGTTTAATAAAATATTTACAGTTAGTCTAGTAACAATTTGTTTCATATTTTCGTTATAGTCAAATACCGTATTCACATTGAAAAGTGACTTTGACCAACCAGTGCACATACTTTTGATCAATTCAACTGACTCTTAATATTCTCTATGGTATGTGTTGTCTCATTTCCTACCATATACCTGCCTAACATCGTTGCCACCGCGTCGATAGCCGTAAGGCTAGCCGAAACGTCGTGCTACTCAACCGCCAAATGTCGTCACGTGAGATTTGAATTATTCGTCTTCAAATTAAGTCTGAATAAAACTTCGTGCCGGGCAGACTTATCCGCCGATCTCGTCACGCGAGATTTGATTTATTCATCCGCATTAATCAAGCAATGTGCTTATGTAACCATCAAAGTGATTGCGCCAAGCGTGCAGTGTGCTGAACTATATCTGAATTCGTCTGTGACGGGTCCGTCGCAGTCTTCATCGCTTGGAAGACCAAGGACCTGGTGATTCATGAGGTAAGTGGCAACGGCACCATGTCTTCTTCCCTTTCTCCGCCCCCTTTGATTGCACGTAACATAAAAAATACAGCCTCTTTTCTCCATCGAAGATTCGAAACATATTTGGCGTGATCACTGGTAGTATATATTTATTGTATAGGTAGGCTGATACAGAAAAAATGTATCATATTTTATATAGTATTGACATTATTTTAAAAATATATTAAAAACTTATAATGAAATTGAAATAAATTTATCTGTGCAAATTTTTGTACGAAACATTGTTGCTGTCGAACTATTGGGCACTTAGGGTAATACAAAAATCATTAGACGAGTTGGGCTATAAATACAACTTGTGCACCGTAACCCCCGAGTTAACCGCTTAAGGCTAACGGAAAATTAACCCGTAACTGCTGCTACATTACAAGTAGCTACTTCTACAAGAAATGTACTTAGTGAAACGATACTGTTGCATAGAAATTTTACATTCAAGGGAAGCGCTATTCTTATTTTCAACAAAAGAAATACAGTTCCTATTGTCTTTGTAACCAGGTCTCAAATAAGATTATAAGTACGTATAAGTACGTATAAGATTATAAGTATAATATGATCCAGAATACTACATATTTTAATTTAAGTTCCACTTGCATCTTTTGTCTTAACGATATGAAAAGCAAAAAAGTTTGAAAAGGGTTCGAAAGGTTTTCTTCGTTTCTTTTTTAATATTAGACAGCAAAAAGGCTATATTCCACTTAATGGTAGGTAAATACAATAAAAAGGCCATTTAAACCCTAGTAATAAATATAAAATATATTATATGTTACGACGAGGAAGACGTACACTGACGACCCAAATAGGATCCTAAGGAACAAGATCCTACTAGTCTTCACTAAAAGACAGGGTGAGGATAGAGAAATGGGGTTATCCCTCTTTAATGTGACGTATTTATACAGATCTCTTGTTGTATGTTCTTTGGTGTTTAGGAATTATTTCGTTTTTAATAATCCTTCCTTCTATTTGCAAATTTATTTATTATATTATTGAAAGCGCATGACATTTTTTTTAATGTTAAGATCGGCAGACAGGCTGACGGTCCACTTGATGGTAGGTGGCTACCGTCACCTATAACACAAGCAACGCCAAAGCTGCTGCAAGTGCGCTGCCGACTACAGTAGAATTATAATTAAGAGGAACCCCTTGGGTGAATATGCTTGCTTTAAGGCACTGTTTCACTGGTACCGCATTCGATTCCCGGCAAGGTTTGTCTGGATCTGACAAGTTGTGGCAGAGCACATTGCATTTCTCGGTCATTTGAGCAGACCGTCTGGTGACATTAACCAACCTCTTACAAAAGACCACCGTGAAATAACAGCATGTGTGCTGTTGTGTTTCAATGGGTGAGGGATGCCATTTCCCTTCCTATTCTCTTATTCTTAATCCTACTAATATGTCTGACGTCTGACGACCTTAAATAAAAATAAATCAAAGAAGGGAACCTTAAATAAAATAACCAAAGATAAAATAACATAAATAAAATAAAATAAAAAAGCCTTTTATTTCCAGTAAAATTTATACTTCTTTAAATCTATTTATGTGTTAGTTTATTTAGTTTTTTCTATGTTAATATATACTACTCAAAACAAAATAAGGGCCACTAAGATTTTTTGTTGTACCATGAAAACAATAAAGACATTGAATTGTTTAACTTATGTAACTACAAAATAATGTTATTGGTTATAAATATAGGCTAACAATTGTTTAAAATAATGATCATGAACTGTTTTTTTTAAGTTCATAATGAAATTGGCCATTTTGAATGAAAAACATGAACAAAAGAAATCACCGGAAAAAGACAAAATACTGTTCTTGTCACTTTTGTTTCTTCTTTTTAGTAACGAGTATGTCCTCCTCTCTTAGCAATACACTCCTGAAGCCTCGTATGCATACTCTGGATCAAATTCCTCACGTTTTCATCTGGAATCTCCTCCCAGGCACGTTTTAAAGCGTCAATCAGCTGCTGTTGGTTGTAGACCCCTTGCTCATTCTCTCTAACCCTTCGTTTCAATTGGTCCCACAATTGCTCGATTGGATTTAAATCCGGACTGTTAGCTGGCCATGGTAATACCTCAATATGAGACCCTTCTAGGACAGTTTGTGTCGATCGAGCTGTGTGTGCACGGGCATTGTCTTGCACCAGGATGAATCCAGGCCCCACTCGCTGTGCAAATGGGATCACTTGAGGCCTGATGACGTCTTCGATGTAACGTTTTGCAGTTACGGTACCCGCATTTAAAATGGTGAGCTCGGTTTTACCGTGTAAACTAATCCCACCCCAAACCATTACGTTGGGACCACCGAAACGGTCAACTTCGTGGATGCAGGACTCCGAAAAACGCTCGCCGCGTCGTCTCCACACCCTAACACGCCGATCATCATTAAAAAAAATTACTTTGCACTCGTCTGTAAAAAGCGCCTTGCCCCATTGATTAATCCCCCAGTTCAAATACTGACGGCAGAATCTTAAACGGATTGCACGTTGAACCCTAGTCAGAGGAATTCGAACAACTCGACGTCTTGACATTTGCTGGTCTTCGTGCAATCGATTACGTATAGTTTGATCACTGACACAGGCACCCGTTGTCAGCCGTAGGTGGTGTTGTAACTTACGGGCCGTTGCTGTACGATCACGACGAGCACTTAGTTGGACGTACCGATCCTCGTGCGCCGTTGTTACACGAACTCTACCTGAACCGGGTCTCCTGGCAACACTGCCGGTCTCTTGGAAGCGATTCCATACATTTTGGACAGCTCTTCGAGAAAACCCAACTGCAAACCCACGTAACGCTGAGAACGTCCTTCTTGAATCATAGTTATGGCTCTGGTTGCTGTAATTGTATCCATGTGCCTTCGTACTGGTGGCATGATTAACGCGAGATGAGAAATGAATCAATTAAAATTGAAAAAGTAAAACTTTTTTCCTAAAATAACCGAAATAAGTTAAGAAGACAATCGAAGAAAAAAATAAAAATAACTTCCAATTATTATTTTTTTCTTAAAACGATGGCCAATATTTTTCAAATTAGGAAGCATAAAAGAGATCAAACACCAAAGAGTTCATAATATCAATATAATGCTACTTATCAGTTACTTTCAGTTTACTAAAGTGCACTTAAATGTAAATAAACCAGTGGCCCTTATTTTGTTTTGAGTAGTATATATTCTCTTTCTTAATATATTTTTTCTATGTGTATCCTATGTATTATATAACCGTATTTATAGTTGTTCGATTTATAATTAATCTACCGGAACCCCAAAATGGGTGAAGACCTCCTCCAGTGTCGCCCATTTGTCTCTGTCTTCAGCTACTTTTCTCCAGTTTGGACCAGCTATTGCTTTAATATCGTCTTCCCATCTTGTAATAGGTTGTTCTTTTGCCTAGTGGGCCATTCCAGAAAGTTACTTTTTCGGAGTTTGTATTTATCTAGGGTGTTTCTTTCCTCTGTTGGTGTGTTCATTGGAGGGATTCTTCTTCCACGGTGACCAACCGGCTTGGAAGATTTTTTATTAAAAGATAAGATGTTCTCAATGTACATGTACGTACATAATGGGTTTGCTAAGTACTGAATTCTTGTAAATTGTAATTCTTCGGTTTAGTGGCTGTAATGTGCTCCTGCGAATTGTAATTCTGTGAGCATCTAAAATACACGTTCTCACTAACAACGTTTGGGGTCAGACGCGAACCCCGCATGCACATTTACGACGCCGCCCTGTGCCAACGCATTAAATTCTCGTGAAAAATTATCGCGTCCCCGTCAGCTCGCACTAGGCACAATATCCCTGACATATTAAACCGCGGGCCAAATTAAAATGTAAAACTCGGCCGAGTCACGCCCTCGTGTGAAGTGAATAAGATAAATGGGCTCGGGGCCACTGAAGCTGTGCGTATCACAGAATGAAATTAACCACACCAGCCACCCATTCCCTTTTAAGACGAAATCGATAAGATTTGGTTAGAGACGCGACCAAGCTCTTTTCTTTGATTATACATGATTTTTATTAGAATAACAATTTAGAAAAAAAAAATTGTAAGAAAGTGCATTTAAAATCTTCTCAAAGTGAGCCCAAAAGTTTACTGATTCGCTTTTTGGATAAAACTATCGAGAGAGCTGCTTAAGCTTGAAAGTCTCCTTGAAGTAGAGACACAATATATAACTATACTAGCTGAACTCGGCCACGCTTCGCTGCGGCCCATACGGCGGCGGCCGGCGTGCGTATGGGGCGCGCGGTACTGGACACTGCTTATATATAATACTATTTATCGTAGCGTGATGTTATATAGACCATTCAAAACAAAAAGAATTTTTCAATTCGAACCAGTAGTTCCTGAGATTAATGCGTTCAAACAAACAAACAAACTCTTCAACTTTATAATATTATTATTATTATATTAGTATAGATATAAAAACGAATACATATTTGGCATATTTTTTATATAAGGTCGGTAGGCAATCTGGCACACCATTTTGTAGTAGATTGTTACCGGTGCCCACGAGCAATTAGGCAAGGAGTAGATCAAGGGATAAATGATAATGTGATAAGATACTTAACCGTGCACTTTGGTGCATAACATAACAGCAAAATAATATAATAGAACTATGTGTTAACCATTGTTTTACCGCTAAATGGATTGCCCATAGTTATTGACTACGAAACGCAGTGTGTTTTGTCACTACAGCTTACTTTGGCAATTAATATTTATCATGTTTATTTATTTAGTAACTAGCTGGTACTCATGACTTTTCAGGCGCTTGGTAGCCAGCCTTTCGGTGTTCTACAGGATTTACTTCGGAGAGTGTGCGTTGGACTTGCACCAGCTAGTCCCCCCTAGCCCCTTCTACCATCGGACAACAAGGCGCACATTTAAATGTCACCCTTATATGGTTGATATACCTAAAATCCGCACGTTGCGGTTCGGGTCAACTTTTTTGATTCGAACTGCTAGCGTGTGGAACCAACTTCCAGCACCCTTGTTTCCACAACACTACAACCCTGGACTCTTCAAGTCGCGAGTGAATCGGTTCTTAATAGACAAGCATCCTCCATCTTAGATCGCGTCATCACTTACCATCAGGTGAGACTGCGGTCAAATGCTTGTTCTATCATTATAAAAAAAAAAAAAAACTTTGTTCGCGTTGAAAAATGAAAAATATAACACCTGAGAAACATCTGCCACCTTTATCTCTGTGACGACGGCGGGGCCCAAATTTTTTAAAGGTATCTTATACATATAAGATCCAAGTAATAAACTATATGTGTGCCAAATTTCATCCAAATCCGTTAAGTCGTTTTTGCGTGAAAAGGCCTCACAAACTTACGCTTTTATGATATTAGTAGTTTTAACATATACACAATTTACATACATATATAAGATTCAATGTGTAAATTACCGTGGGCGCCGACCACAAGTAATATTTGGCGGGGCCCTTGCGAGGAAGTGGACTGTATACATACAGGCTGATTCTTCACGACGCAGATTTCACCAACGGCTATTATTTATGCAGACTCTTTAGCATTATTGAATCCTTAGCGTTTATATTAACACAAGCAAAGCCATAGTTGCTGTAGATGCGCTACCGACCTCAGTAGGATAAAGTAGGATAAAGATAGCATTAGGAGGGAATCGGGAATTGGGCTCCGGCTTTACTTACTTATTGTATATGTAGGTATAAGATAGTGATTACTACTGGGAGAAGGCCGCTTTTACACTGAATTGTTTGATCTTTGACTCTATTAGGTAGGTCAGTCGACATCACCCTCTTAAGAAGTCTGGTATTCAAAAACAGCCAATGGAAAAACCATTGAATCGAAGTGACATTACTGCGTACTTCTTTTGCGGGCGGGTCGTTTATCACATGCATCTGTCGTAGAAAAAAACTTCCCCTTTGTAACCAAGTGGATAGAGAAACAGTAAGAAAATATTCAGAAATGAATAAATACGAATTTGAAATGAGTACAATCGATACACATTTTCTGAAGAAGAAATGTTGCTTAAAATCTTTACACATTCTATACTTTTCTGTAACTTCTTATGACACTAAATAGTTTAACGAAATAGTTCTTTTTTTTAATGCGATAAGAAAAAATAGTAGTGGCAGGGCACACTGCGTTTCGCAGTCATTTGGGCAGTCCGTCTGGCGGCAGTAACCACCCCCTTACAGAAGACCACTGTGAAATAACAGCATGTGTGCTGTTGTGTTTTTACGTGAGTGAGTAAAGGATGCCAGAGCCCATTTCCCTATCCCCTCCTATTCCCTTATCTTTAATCCTATTGTAGTCGGCAGCGCACTTGCAGCAGCTTTGGCGTTGCTTGTGTTATAGGCGACGGTAGCCACCTACCATCAAGTGGTCCGTCAGCCTGTCTGCCGATCTTAACATTACATTATTAGTTTACAAAATATTACATTATCTCGCTATCAGTTATCGTCTGGGACAATTTCTTCTGATGAAGGCCAGGCTCCGACCACCACCTTCCGAAATAAGTTGTGAGGCGTTTCAAATAGAGTTAAAAAACAGATTCCATGCTCTGGAAACTTCAGCAAATGTTGACGATCTTTCGAGTAGTCTGATGAATACTGTCCGACAAGTAAGCTGTAAATATACTAAAAGGAGGCGAGATCTTTGATCTTGAGCTGATATGACGCGATCTCCGCCTCTTTAATACAAAGCGTATTGAAGAAGCTATCAAACTAAACACACACTCGAAAGAGTTCGTTTTTCGGCTTGGTCAAAATCAACTGACGAATATCAAAATAAAATAAATCAAAGATAATAGAATTGTTTTTTCTAACCCACAAATTCTCGTTGAGATTGAAAAATTCTATGGACGACTATTATTATCGAGCACGCGCCGGTACCAACTGTCCACGATGACAACGACTGGAGAGCTCCACTGAACCGGCACTATAAGATGATGACATTCCCGATGTCAGTGTGGGGGAGATCGAATTAACACTCTGACAGGAACGCCGTTGCTAAAGGAATTACGACAGAGCTTCTGAAAGGAGGTGGGATTGTGGTCATGAAAGAACTTCAAAAGCTCTTCAACTCCGTTACACATAGCGAAATCACACCGGAGTCATGGAGTATGGTCGTTCTGTCCTTTAAAAAAGGAGACAAAACTCTTTAAAAGAACTACGGACCGATCTCACTCCTCGGTCACGTTTATAAGTTGTTCCTGAAACTCATAACAAATCGTCTCGCCCGAAAATTCGATAAGTTTCAGCCCCCAGAGTAGGCCGGGTTTCGTTCGAGCTTCAGCACCGCTGATACAGATACAGATTATACTGAAAAATCAAGAGTATAATCAGCCTCTGTGCGTCGCTTTTGTGGACTACGAGAAAGCCTTCGACTCAGTCAGTTCGATTCAGTCGAAACCTGAGCCGTTCTGGATTCCTTGCAACAGTACATAGCCGCGACGATGATCGTTCAAGTACAGCGGCAGCAGACGAAACTGCGGGAGGAGTTGACAGTGGGATGTCATATCAGTATTCTAGACGCTGGACTGGGAGACGCAAGGAGTTAATGTCAATGGTGAATATTGTCAGCTTAGCTGACAATGTCTTCATTCTGGCACCTCTTGACGCGTAGGATTTGGGATGAATTTGGACAAGACTAAAGTCATGTTCAAGGAGCATATTCTCCCAGGACCTGTTACCATAGAGGCTGTGACTCTTGAATTGTGCAGGATTGTATGTTTGGGACAAACGATCCAGTTAGGCTGGAACAACTTTAACAAAGATGTTGACACAATAATCCTAATGGGCTGCATTAAGCTACGTCATCTGCTCTCGTAACCACTGCCGCAATATCAGAAGACCAAGTTATATAATCAGTATGTCCTGCTAGTGATGACGTATGGTACCGAAACGTGGCCTCAGAGTCGCTCAGAGAGCTATGAAGTGGACTGTGCTCATAGTTTCTTTGGTAAATGAATCAGAAATTGTGAAATTTACCGAAGAACCAAAGTTGTCGACAATGCCAAAAGAATTAGTAAGTTGAAGTGGTAATGGGCCGATCACATAAGTCACAGAGCGGATAACCAATGGAGTAGAACAGTTATCGAATGGATGCCACGAATTGGAAAGCGTATCGCGGCCAGGTGGACAGATGACCTGAAAGGCTTCGCAGGAAGTGGCTGGATGCGGGGGACAAAATACCGTGCGCGATGGCGAGCCTTAAAAGAGGCCTACATCCACCGGTGGAGAGACACAGACTGATGATGATGACACATTGAAAGTAATTTTAAAAAAATACTGTAAATTACACTGATGTACAACAGTGTTGTTTTGATTATATAGGCTTGAAAATAATAAACATTGCTTGCATATTTTTATAGTTGCCGTAAAATAAACAAGCCTTGTTTATCCATCAGACCTAATGAATGTTATAATAGAAGCAATGCTTAATGTCAGTTGTTTTCAAAACGGTTTTTATATAATAATTTTTATATAATACATATAATAAATAATACAATATTATTTATACTATCTCGGTAAAATTATCGTTTTCACAAAAAAATATTGTAAAATATCCTTTTTGTCTGAAATATTTTTGCAATGACGGAATAAAGTAGTGGTCACCCATTTTTCATACCATTTTTATATTTTTCATACCAATTGTACATTTATATACACTAAAGTTAATTTAATTATGTTTCGTTTACCTTATTTTTAATGTAAAGATCGAAAAAAACTTTGCATTTCAACACAATTTAAAGATATTTTAATTCAAGTAACATCACAATTGAAACATTCTAGTTTAGGACTTTTCCCGTTTGAAAAATCCCTTCGTTCTGTGTGAATGATTTAATACCTTCTGGTATTAAAAAAGTCAAAAATTTAAATTTAAAACGTAGTGGGAACTCAGATTTTTAAATAGTTTTTGATTGAAAAGTTCTACCCTGACAACGATTACTTTAGCGATATTGGAATTAAAAACATTGTTACCGCTTAGTTGTGCAACCTCTTGGAGAGGATTGCGACAACCCGAAACTTTTCCTTACCCATAGAAACATGAGATCTGTAGCTCTAGTATGAGTTTCGATAGTTGATTCAAGTGACACGACGAATGCAGTAAGCGAGCGAACGCCATTCGTATAGTCGGATTTAATATACCTACCACGAGTCACCCTGTAGTTAACTACACTCACTACAGTCAACTCGATAGAGTATGGCATCCGTGCTCACTTCAAACCCATTCATCGTCTCTTTCTAACGTTACACGAAAGACAAAGACGACCGCGGATTTACGAGCCGAGCCGACGAGACAAAGACGGAAATTAACGAGCGCGCAATACAATAAATAACTCATAGGAATTATAGAAGTTTTGAATTTGTTGGTTTAAACGTCTACAAGTACGTTTGTTTGAGGTTTGTTGAGTTAACATCTACAAGTACGTTTGTTTGTGATTGTGACTGCATGATTATTAAAATTTTGGAATAAATTTTGGAAAAATATTTAATATGCTTAGAACTAATATTTAATATGGTAGAATATATAGAGAGGTAAGTTTAAACTTAGTTTATGTTGAAAAGTTATTGCATTATTCGTATAATCACAAAGGCAAAAAATAAAATGTTCACCATTGAAATGTGGACACCTATTTCCTTAATTTCCAACGCTATTTAAAATAATTTCTAGCACTTCAATGATAATTACTACAATATAGAGAATATTAAAAGTGAATATCGTCTATATTTGCAATAGATTTAGCTTTCTCACGTTGAAAACATAGGTGAGTGCCGCAACTACAGTGAGCGCCGTACTCTCGACAGCGTCTGTCGAGTTTGTGACTCGTGGTACCGAATTTGTACAGCAAAAGTGCAACACGTTACTCGCTAGCGACTGCGGTTTCGATAGATTTTTTACTTGTGCAACTCATACTACCGATTTTAGTTCTTTGAGTGACCGCTAGAGGCGCTGTAGGATTTTCCATATAAATTTTTTACGCTCTCGCTAGCGAGTGCGGTCATCGTAAACTCATGCTAGAGCTACTGGTGTAAATGTGTTCTCAGGGGCGAGTATTTAATTCTGTGTGAATGATAAAATTATTAATTATGTTGTGATATTATTATACTTTTTTTATATTGCCCTAATTTATTCTAATCCGGCGTATATAAATGTATATAGTATGGGGTGTATACTAATGTTAAATAAATGTAACTTGCGAAGACCAGTTACTGTAATTCGAATGTATTGTGTCTTTTACGGACTAAATGATATTGCAATTTCCCCAACACTTGCGTGACATAACTTTTCCTTTTTTCTATTCTGTTTCAATGAGAAATGGTCTCTTGGAAATGCCTTTTTCCATCTGTAGCAGGAGTAATATACTTTTTGATTATTTTCTACGAATAAGTATATGGTCATATAAATTTTATTTATATTAATAATTATTACATATGGATAATTGGATATGTATATCTCTGAAGTAGATAAAAAAAAACCACAAAATGAGATCTGACTGTCCATTTGATGGTAGGTGGTGATCATTCCAAAGTCCCCGAATGACGATTCCTTCGTGTCACTCATGTACGAGGCGGTTTTTTAGTCGATAAGAATCTCTCGTAAACTTATGGGCTTTATTATTCACATAGGTACCTGCGCAGATGCAATAAGGTATCTTATCCAAAAAAAATCTCCTCGTAAAACATTAAGTATAAGTTATAAAAGAAAACGAGACACGGGCACTGCTGCCAACATGACCAAGGTCATGATGACGCTGATAAATCCAGAAGTTGCATGATCTGTGATACGGGGGCATGAACTAGATTCTTTTGAAGATTACTTTAAAAGTTGTAGAAAAATTAATATTACTTCAAAATACACTTTTGAAAATGAACAATGATTTTACTTTTTAACAACGAACCTCGTGAAAAATTTTCGGCACATTTTTTTGGAATATCTCAACTAATGTAAAAACCAAAAAAGTCCTTTAGTACTTTTTATGTTTCTTCGGCATATGTCTTCTTTAATTATTATTAGTAATAAATGTCTAAATATAGCGGCCTCGGCGCCGAATATGGTTTTGTACCATTCGGAATCGAGACACTCGGTCCGTGGGGCCCTGCAGCAATGAGCCTCTTCAAAGACATCTCGAAGAGGCTTATTGATGCGACGGGAGACCGAAGAGCTGGCACTTTCCTCGGCCAACGTATTAGTTTGGCCATTCAACGAGGAAATGCTGCCAGCGTACTTGGTACAATGCCACAGGGTCCATTTTTATATTATTGGTTTTAACCAATAATATAATAATATAATAATATAACCAATAATATATATATAAACCTGTGGTTTTAACCAATAATATAATTATTGGTTTTAATAATATATAAAACCAATATAACCAATCCATTTAGTGTTAATTTATTTTTAAATTAGGTAATTTTAGTTTTTATTTTAATTTAATATAATTATATACATATATTGTATTTATAATAAATGAATAATCATTTTCAAAGTTACAAGTTGAGAATGTATTTTGTTAATTATTAGTAATAATGTACGTAAAGATCTTTCTAAATTAGTACAGAATGGGAGATTTCATAACACAATTAGAGCTTGTAACATTTTTTCAATTCAAAATCAATTCTTTTAAATTTCCTTTGTCTATATTCCTGTTCGCGTCCTTTCATCCCGAACAGTGATTGAAATTTAAATAAAACATTCTAGAGCTCGAGAACACGCGAAGTCACCGCCAAGATATTATTTTTCGAAGGTAATATTAGACAGTCGACATCTCCAATACTTTCGACATTCCCGCGAGAATTCCATTGCGAGGTTACGTATGTAATCTGAGAAGATTATCTTTCACTCCAATACTTGACAACTTGAGACCAAAACTTATCTTAGCTATATTATTTTTCTGCTCGTTGGAAAATTTGTAATTTTATTTTGGGTATTGTAATTTCATATTTAGCAATATTATATTTAACTTTAGGTAATAATAAAAATAATAATAATAATATCTTTCTATAAAATAAATAGGCTGCCACCTCTGCATGTTGTTCCGATAACTTCTAAACCACCCAACGAAAATAAATACAGTTTTCAGTAATGGAAAGACTGATAAATGAAAAAGGTTTATATATATATAATATACATAAACAATCGCATCCATACGAAGCCGAGGTCGGGTCGCTAGTTTTTAATATTCTAGAATTTCTGTACTGACGGGGACAAAGGCTTCGCCCGGGGTGCAATTTTTATATACATAAACATTCCTCGTTTATCCCTCTTTCCATTAGCGAAAACCGAATTAAAATCGGTCTACCCGTTCAGGCGTGATGCCGTGACCAAGGGAAATAGGGATTCATTTTTATAATTAAGATTATAGAAATTTACAGAAATAATCGCATCCATACGAAGCCGGAGACGGGTCGCTAGTTTTTAATATTCTAGAATTTCTGTACTCATAATCATTTCAGCCGTAGGATGTCCATTGTCGGTCAAAGGTCTCCCCCTAATTCTCAAAAAGGACCGATCAGAAGCAGCCTGGACTTACCGTCGACCCGCGACCCACTTGAGAACCTTTCGGCCCCAGCGGCCGTCGGCTCTCCGTAATATTGTCCTGGCCACTGCCACATCAGCATACTAATCCGCCGGGTTAAGTCGGTAAATTTCGTTCATCTACGGATCTCCTCATTCCTTGTTGTTGAGGGACGTTGAGTTTTCTTGCGAGGCCCACAGTTAAGAGACCACGTTACAGCGCCATATGTCATCACTGACAAGACACATTGGTCGAAAACTTTTGTTTTGAGACACTGAGGAATTTTGTGAAAATCTCTTTGTGAAAAGAGACACGGTGAAAATCGCATTCAAATGGATTAAGCCATTTCTGAGATTAGCATGCACAAACGCACAGACAAACAGACAAAAGTTCTAAAACCTATTTTTTTGACCTCGGTAACATAAAGTACAACGTAAATAAATTGTTTAAAAAAATATTTAATGTACAGACACGGCTCGTTTACGATTTTATTATATACTAGCTGAACTCGGCCACGCTTCGCTGCGGCCCATACGGCGGTGGAGTGCGCGTGGGGCGCGCGGTACTGGACACTGCTTATATATAATACTATTTATAGTAGTGTGACGTTATATAGCCTATAGCCTTCCTCGATAAATGGGCTATTCAAAACAAAAATATTTTTTTAATTCTAACCGTTCCTGAGATTAGCGCGTTCAAACAAACAAACTCTTCAGCTTTATAATATTAGTATAGAAGTATAGATATAGATTGAAGTCGCTGCCGGCGTCTGTCTGTCTGTATATTCGCTAACTCGTCCTAAATCACGGACCGGATTTTAATGCAGTTTTCACTTTCAGTTAGATAAATTTTCACGGAACATTTATGTACAGGTTGATCTCAAACCATAAGAAATACGAAAATGTGTTCTTAGGAATTAAGGCTTAGATTTTTTTTAAAATAAAAACTGTATTCAGTTTTTGCTACCTTTTTTAAATTGTGCGCATACGCGACCAAACCGAAAATCGAACCAGGTCAAATCTCTGTAAAAAATATAGCAATTATTTTTATTACCGTAATTGATAGTGTGCGTCGCAAGGATTAATTTTGCTATGGAACCTTGCATAAATAATAAACAGAAATGTCTAAAATTTTAATAATTGACAAAATGTTAATATCATAAGAAATCATTATAATGAATCAAATTTTCCCGTCGTCGCGTCGCATTTGGCTCTGAACTAACCCAAATGCCCAAATCGAACCTTTTCAAATAATTAATTAACATTTTGCTAATTATTAAAATTGTAGATATTTCTGTTTATTATTTAACCGAGGTTCCACAGCAAATCTTATTCCTTATGATCCACACTATCAACTGCGCTAATGAAAATAATTGCGATTTTTTCCAGAAATTTGACCAGGTCTTGGTCGAATTTCTTGGTTGCGTATGAGCTTAATTAGAAAAAGATTGAATGCAGCTTTAATTTTTTCAAAAATCCTTAGTTCCTAATTCCTAATAGCAAATTTTTGTATCTCTTATGGTTTCATGGTTTGAGATTTGACCTCACTGACCCAGTTGGATTGATCACCCTGTATATAATAAAACCTAATTGTAGCCGTGCGAACATTTCAATTCCTGTAAAGTGTAGTAATTAGTAGCCACGTGCCTCCGCGGAATTAATTTTAAACGTTTTTTTTTAACACGTTAGTGATGCTCTATCAGATGTCGTTTAGACGGGTCGCGAGGACGCGTCGCCCTCCGGAATAAATAAATTACGGGCCCGACTGGCCAACCCTGCTCAACCCTCCCAACAAATAGAACAATTATCCATCCCTTGGCGGTGGACGTGTATTTATTTATTGACGGAAAAAGGTGAGATTCTCGCATTCCGGGGTCCTTTCTGTCGTAGCTGTCACTCGGCCTCACCAAATCCTGACCGCTATGCATTTTGTATAAACACTTTTTTTAACACTTAAAAAAGCCATTCTATTTTCGTGCGACATTCTTATTAACCTTATCAAGATTGCATTTAGAGATTTTGAATTTTTAATTACTTTCGTTTTTAGGAGTGTAAATTTTCGTGTCCGAGTGGTGAAAATCAGTTTTGTACGGAGATCGTGTTTTTGCTTTAACGGTTGAAACTTGTACCATTAGGTAAGAAGAAATTATAGATTATGTATACTGGGAAAATATCGGGTGACTTGGTAGTGGGTTTCATAGATATTTAAATTTGAAAGTGTTAAAAAATCCAATTGTACGAATAAAGTAATAAGTTTTTAAACTTTTGGATGCTATGCCCCATTTGCAAAATCTGAAATATTCGCAGGAAATTACTGAGATTAAGAAATAATTTTATTACCAAAATCTCTAAAGCGTAAGTTAATATAAAAAATGGCCTGGTTTTGAACGATATAATTTACATTCGCGTGATGATTATATCAATTTTCACACACATGAATTCGGACCTCTTAGTCTGGCGGAAAAATCTCAAAAAGGGCCTGCTTTCAACAGTTAACGGCATTGAAATACTTACGATTATATACTACATATATACATTTAAGGTATTTCTCTGTTGAGAGTGACATGCGACATCACTCCAATGCCTGTAACACAAACAACGCCACAGCTGCTGCAAGTGCCCTGCCGACTACAGTAGGATTAAAGATAACGGATTGTATAGGGAAATGGGCTCTGGCATCCCTTACTCACTCACCGAAACACAACAACATACGTGCTGTTATTTCACTGTGCTCTTCTGTAAGGGGGTGGTTACTGCCGCCAGACGGGCTGCCCAAATGACTGCGAAACGCAGTGTGCCCTGCCACTACTTTCCAGATCCAGACCAGAGCCAAATTTGAAAAGTTCATTTTTCAAAGTTGACCCTGCCGGGAATCGAACCCGGGAACCCTAGAACAGAGCGTTAAGGCAAGCACCCTAACCAATCTTCCAACGGGCTCGTCAAACTTTTTTGATTCAGTTTTCTTTGGATGTGAATTTAAAAACGTATAATTTTTATGGAAGTTAATTAATCCTATTCATAAATTGCGCCTTTGTTGTTATGATTACATTTAAATTTTAACAATAACTACGCACACGTTAAAAGTAAATGTCGTTAATATATGACGCACCAAGTAAACTGCGGTCGAAACGAACGGGCCTCGAGTAAACCGTATACCAATTTATCACTATTCGTCCTCTCTCAACGGGAGGCAAATATCATTTGTACATGTGGAGGTGAACGCGATAAAATCACAGATTTGTTCTTGTCTTGTTGGGGACTTGGATAAATGTACACGAATCGTGATTCGACTACGAACACCGTTAACACGACTTCATTTGCCTGATGTTCAGAAGGCAACGTAGTGAATGGGTTGTTTGCAGATTCTGCCTCGTGGAAATGTTGTACATGATATGGTTTATTTTATATTTGCCTGAGTGTACATCGCTAAGATGCGTTCCATATTCGGACTCAATGGTATTACGAGCTTTAGCAAGAGATCTTATGGTATAAACATAGAACCTATGCCAATCTTCAGTGTGAGAAGCAAACTGTGTTGACAACATCTTTACCGAAACTAGTGCTATCGCAAAGGTGTTACTCCGAGTTATCTTTGTTTAGGCAAACTCTTAAATCTCTGAAGACTTACGAATTATTTTGTTTGATATAACATTCAAATTAAAAAAATAATAATAAACCACATTCAGATGATGTTCAAGAGCGCCGTATAAATAGAAACAGCTAATCCTAAATTTCAATTTTATCTAAGTCCAAATAAGAAAATGTTTATATATAGATTATAATTCATTATAAATAAAAGTGAAATGTGGACAGAAAATATTATACAATGAAATTTTCTCAATAGAACAAAATCACCAAGTCACCTCTCATTTTTATTGTTTTTTGTTTTATTATCAAAATGACACATATAAAAAATCTAAAAAATTATCGGTAATCTCACTTCACAGATTATCTAGGCCTTTGTGGATTAATTTTTCATTTGACATTATAGTTTACCAGTAATTAATATTTAATACTTTTGGCACTTATAACATTTTTATTCCGCGAAATGCGCTATCTTCCGTCTCTTGTCATGCATATTTCAATGTGCATTGTTTCACATGATCAGTCACAATCGCTCCACTGTGACGGGAAGACTATCTTTCTGTGCGCTAGAATATTTAGACACAATTTTTTTATTAAGACTTGTTTGTGAGTAGATTATTATAAGTGTGTTGTGTATAGACTGTTTATAAATTGTTTCATATTATTTTAACAAGATTGTGTAAATATATGGCTAATAAAAGGAACTCTGTTGTGTTGGTATCGTGTCCATTCAATTATAGGGGAACGCGAGTTAAATTAGAATTTTTTTCTTTTGTGTGCCCTCTTAAAGAGTAAAAAATAATGTAATTCTATTGTCAGTATAATAAATACGATCTTCTATTTGGTCATGCAAATAATAACATATTCAATAACATTTAGTTGTATGTATTTGCTTTGTTAAAAGCTCTTATATAAGTTTATTTCGTTACTAGTTGTTGCTAACCTTTTGGGGATGATCAGAATTAGTAGATACTTGTACTAAAAATATATTACAAATATTAAAAAAAGTAGTATTATTAGTACCCAAGTTCAATCCTGTTTCACACTGTTTAACAGCTTTTAAGATTATATCTTTAAAACTGAACTGTCTGGTAGAGTTATTCGGTACATAAAATATAAACCTTACATTTCAAAAATATTTTCTAATTTAACATAATACACAAATTATCATTTAGAAAATATTTTCATTTTATCGCAGGTACTTGCAGACATATTTTAGCTAGATATTGTCCACAAATTCAAAGAGAAATGACAAGCAATTAAAATGATAGCCTTCCTTGACGAGCACCGCGTTTGTGCAGTAATAAACAACGAAATTGACTTTAGGGCGGTAAACAATGCCTTTGTAAAATTAATTGGAATTTCATATTGCATTTTGTTACTGCTTTTCATTGACCAATCGTTTGCAAGTTCCCTTTGAAAGAGAACTATTAACCGACTGTCATATTTCATAGAAAAATTGTCATTATTTATTTTGCATTGGAAAACATTTCTTGTTTCAAAGTAAACAAGAATGTCTATTAAAAAAATACTTAAAACAAAAATGCTTGCTATGGTACTATGGTATTTAATACCACAAGATATCCCAAGACACACTTAGGTAAGGTGAGCTAAGGTTTTCGATACTACAAAGATGTCAAGATGCCGTTGAGGCTACTTTGGAGTTTGGAGCGTACACTACTTCAGGATAATCTGAATAAATTCACCTGTGTTTTGAAGCCACGTTACGTTCTATACTTTCGAACTACATATTTTTGGATATCAAGCTTAACAAAGCTCGGTAAAAACATTTTGTCTTTTTGTGGCAGCCATTCCAACTGATTCCTACTGACTCGTGAGATTGGGTTTGTCGCGTATTACCTACGCGAAAAGAATTAAATTCATAATATCTCTTAAAGTGTAAATTAAATGGAGGGTAGTTGCACATAAAGTAAAATATAAAAGGCGCCGTAATTCATTCTGGTGAGTCACTTCCCCGAGCGCAGCCGACCCAAACAGTGGTATATTTTATATAGTGAGTTTTCGACTATATATTTTATATAGTGACTTCCATATTCAGCTTTATTTCTTGTGTTTGTGTACTTGTTACCATTGTTTTTAAATGCTATAAAAATTATGTGTGATGATCGGAATCGATAGAATAGCGAGCAGTCGTTATTGTTGCATAATATATATAACAGAAGTCGTTATACCAGCATATCAGTATCAGTATACCAGTGCCAGAACCAGTATACCAGAAATCAGAAATCAGAAATCAGATCAGATAATGTCGAGAGGACAGGGAGGGCTGTAAGGGGAGGTTGGAGGCTCTTTGTTCAGGGTCTGCGGACCCGCCTATTCAGATACCTAATCAGTTGGTGGTTCGCTTGCTAGAAGCAGCCTATTCAGATACCTAATCAGTTGGTGGTTCGCTTGTGTGAAGCAACCTATTCAGATACCTAATCAGTTGGTGGCTCGCTTGTGCGAAGCAACCTATTCAGATACCTAATCAGTTGGTGGTTCGCTTGTGTGAAGCAACCTATTCAGATACCTAATCAGTTGGTGGCTCGCTTGTGCGAAGCAGCCTATTCAGATACCTAATCAGTTGGTGGTTCGCTTGTGTGAAGCAACCTATTCAGATACCTAATCAGTTGGTGGCTCGCTTGTGCGAAGCAACCTATTCAGATACCTAATCAGTTGGTGGTTCGCTTGTGTGAAGCAACCTATTCAGATACCAAATCAGTTGGCAGTTCGCTTGTGTGTAGCAACCTGTTCAGTAAGTCATAATTCAGCAATTTAGCTATTCAGTAAGTCAGTGATTCAGCTATTCAGTAAGTCAGTAATTCAGCTATTCAGTAAGTCAGTAATTCAGCTATTCAGTAAGCCAATAATTCAATAATAGAATATTAATATAGGATAGTACAAATATCAAAGCACGAAAACAATTTGCTGACGGAACATAACTTGTCAGCCTGCCTATGTCAATAGAAATGAGGTTATCTGAGCCACCATGGAATCATATTGGTGCCTTTTTTATATTGGCGCCTTTTTTAAACAAAACAAGTGAAATATATTGATAATTTGTTCAATCTTTTAATAAAGAAATTATGACTTTTATGACCCGGTATATCTGCCGTGGTCACTAATTATATATATTACAGCAATTGATTACGAACAAACAAATGACATGACATCGAATGTTATTGTTAATGATAAATTAACACGCCAGTCTTTACTAGCTAGCTATTATTAATCTATTAGCTAGTTGTGAGTGCCACAGTCCCAACTAATTAATTTACTATGCCTTATACACATAAGGAGTGGTTTTTAGTTGATTATATTTGATATAATTAATTTTGTTAGGGTTCCCTACGTCAGAATAAAAAAACGGAACTCTTATAGAATCACTCGTGTGTCCGTCTGTCCGTCCATTCCCCCCCTCCCCCCTTATCTCCGAAAAGTTTTGAAGGAAAAAAAAACAGAAGTTAGTTTTCTACTTAAAGATTATAGGAAAACCTATAAGAAGTCCATGATATTAAAATAACATGGTAAATCACTCAATATTGTGCGAATAGGTAACATCGTACGGAACCCTCTTCACGCGAGTTCAACTCGCACTAGTCCCGTTTTTGTACCTAAGGTCGATACTTAGAGTCTTAGAGACGACGTGCATTTCAGGTATGCGCGCTTTCGGCGCCGTAGATGCCGATTGTTGCGTTTGTATCGATTCAAACGCGCTTAAAACGCGATCCTAACGCACGCGTGAAGTGCGTTCGGAACTCGTTTGAAACGCGTATACGCGTGTTTCAATCGATTCAAACGCGCGCACAAAGGGGTGAACGAGGGGCGCACTTTCACGCCACCGCAGATGCAATAATATTTTACTGTGTATTATTGCATCACACAGTAAAATATTTTGGTTTAAGGTGGAGACAAACGCTAAATACTAAAAAATATTCATTGTTTAATGAAGATGTTACAAGAAATAGACAACACAATTGCTTTCAAAAAAATATATGTCATACTTAAACATGTGTAGAACCAATTGTATTAATTAGAATTTTCGTTAAAGTAATAGAAACTCCACAAAAAAAGTTAGAACACAAGAAGAATTTGACTTTTATTGAAAATTATCTCGAAAACGGCTTATTGCGCGCATATATATATGTATCCTGTGCCTATTAATAAGTTATGTCAGTTTAAAAAATTATATAAATAATTTTTTTTTGTGTATTGTTCTAATGGTAAAAACAAAAAACACAAATTGTAGGCCTGGTTGAATTGTCTCCGCCGCTAGCGAGTTCTAATGTAAGACCCGTATTCACAAACGATACTTGTTTTAGTAAAGTAGCAATACTATGCAAAGAACGCTATTTCTCTGTGCGTTCCTCATGGCAAGTCATCCCTTTCATAAACAACACTCAAGCATTTCTTTACTAAGAGACCTCACTGCGTTGAATACGGCCCTGTGATTGGTTAATTTGTTGCGGCATAGTTCACTCTAGTATGAGTATTTGAATTTGACATGATTTGACAGTTGATATTACAGACAGATGCTAATAATATAATATTTATCGTTTGTCGTTGCTCGTTTTATTTTTATTTCTCGGTACTGTTAATTGAATTGATTTTGATTTTGATAATTGATTTTGAAAATCACGTATTACTTTTCTTGTACTTATTGTTCGAAATCTTTCACGGATATAATTATCAAACTCTTCTTCGCTACTGTAATCCATTGGTTGAAAGTAGTTGATACAAATATAATTTTCAAATTAAATATAAACTGAAATAACCGACAATACAAACTCCTACGCCAATTAAAACAATTTTAACGTTGTTTTTGACATAAGCTGGACACTATGCGTACCGTAATATAGCTATATACTTTACCTGTGCGTAGATTTTGACGGACGCACAATGTTGTTCATCAAATCATCACTTAAGTATTGTCTGTGAATTGATTTGGGTGGCCCTATGCGTTTGTGAGCACTGTGAGACCTCATAGTATTGTTTGTGAATACGGGTGTAAATGTCATTTGTCCAAGTGAAGCCCTTAAAATGGAACCTTTCGACACCGACCGTTTTATAACGGAAATAAACAATCGTCTAGCTACATGGAATATGATCAAAACGCGGAAGCTACGAGCGACTACAGCGCGTCTGTATTGCTATATATGCGTGTATACGCGCAGTAGACGCGCGTTTCACGATCGCCCCGTGTGCTTAGGTTACAAGGTTGCGTTCGAACCTCTTTTGAAGCGCGTATACGCGCGTCATCTGCGTATCGTCTGCGCGTTTAAAATACGCCGTGTGCTTAGGCTTTTAGTAATCCGGATTAGTAAGTTGGATTGGCAGTGGGCACATAGTATGGAGAATCGACGGCCGCTGGGGCTGAAAGTTTCTCTAGTGGCGTAGCGAAGCGTAGCGTAGGACGTACACAAGGTGGACCTGATAAGGGCCACGGGTCGACAGTCAGACCGGTCCTTTTGGAAAATTAGGGCGGAGGCCTTTGCCCAGCAGTGGACGATGATGATAACGTCGATATGATGATATAATTGAAAGATTATCGAAAATACTTATTTTTCTCACTTCGACTCAGTCAAACCCACAACATATACATTAATTATCTCAACCTCGATAATTTTACAAGAATTTGGGAAGCAGACAGTTGCCACGCTTGCTCCTCGCTGTATGATGAATCTGTTAAATTATAATTTATTAAAATAATAAAAGAAGGGGATTTCCCCTAAATTATGCGTTTACATGGACAGCTGAATGTATAACCAAACAATTTTCTGGTGTGCTTAATAAATTAACATTTAAATTGTCCGCCCTTAGATTTACATCACAAAGACGACGAGAATTGTTTGTGTGTCCGGTGGTGTGATCGCCAAACAAAAGGGGTTGGAGCCATCTAAAAGAAGTATTACTTTCAGTATTTGAGTGAGGTTATCTTTGCACGACATACAACCTTTGAGCTATTTTACTTTCTATTATAAATAATCTGTACTTATAAATTGTTTGTCTTGATTGATTATAAACGTACAGTCAAAACTACTGGATCGGGTCGCTGGTAATAAATATACCTAATATTATGCATACAGCGATAAGTGTCAAGGCTTACTCGTATATATTGCAAAAATTAGTAACAAAATGTCGTTCCTACTTACTTCTCTACTACTATAGCAATATAATTTTTAACAAGATATTTATTTTAGTGTTTCGGTAAGTGAGTAAGGGATAACAGAGTTCATTTCTCTATCCCCTCCTAATCTCTTATTTCTCCTAAGGTAGATAGCGTATTTCGAGTACCTATTGATGACGTGGACGTGTGTATATCCTGTCTGACTCTATATCCGTTAACTCCTAAACTGCTTAACAGATTTTGATGCACTTTTCACTAATGGACGACTTGTATTTTATTAAAAGTGGAAAGAAACATGTTGTTTGAAAGCATATTTTTCCTTCCTTTACTATGTCTGTAACGTAGTGTTATTTGTTACTGCTTATGTTTTGTTGTTATGTTATTTTTTTATTATAACTTAATATTAAATTAAACTTTAAGTTCCGTTTGAATATTCAACCTAGCCTTGTTTCGTAAAGAGGTAATTATTTTTAAATTTTTGAATAGTCATTTTTAAAATTAAAGTGGACTTCTAGCTTGTTCGTTTTTTACATTCACGTCTACACCAATTGCCGACCAGTCCTCAAGGGATTCAAAGAGAGTACTCATTTTTAATAATGTTCCCCTTTCTGCTAATTTTGGGTATGTATTCATACTTATCATAACTTTCACGATTGAAATATAATACAT
Organism: Bembecia ichneumoniformis; assembly: GCA_910589475.2. Lineage (NCBI taxonomy): Eukaryota > Metazoa > Arthropoda > Insecta > Lepidoptera > Sesiidae > Bembecia > Bembecia ichneumoniformis. The sequence goes on along the minus strand of OU342533.1, from coordinate 10,414,928 downwards.
ACTATATTTAAATCGTGTTTAGTATATTTTATTGTTTAGTACATACTTAAATATTTTAATGATAATTTGTGTTCAACAATTATTTTATAAAAGGACATGCAATGTTCTCGCCATTTTTTACTGTTATAAATTCTATGCTAGTAGAATTTATTATTTTGTTTATAAATCGATGATTCATTTTAATATACAATACGTAAGAATTGATTTACTTTCCTAATAATTTTTATCTATTAGGTATTTGTTTCAAGGATAATATTTTGTTTATCTTTGCCTGACCGATTTATTGAATAATTAAATATCATTTAGGACCCTTGTAACTTGATAATAGGAATACCCTAGTTAGGTATCGTGCCCCCTTGTTTAACATGTTTTCTTAGACTTACCTAAATGCGTTTTTTCAGGGAGCTTTGTTACGTCTATTTTTGACGATGAGTCACAGCTTTGATTCGGACTATTTCTATGAAGACAACTTGTAACTAATTGATTGTCGCACCGCGGTTGCTTACTGCTAAGCTGCGACTAATTCCGACGTACCCCTTGCTGCTGGCCTGCCGTGGTCTTCGCTGACTGAACTGCTCCTCGTGTATCTCCAAGTTCTTTAATTAAACTAACATTGGACTACGGACGGCCAGAGTATCTTTTCCCTAAGATAAGTCGTAGAAATTCGAAGTGATTCCGTGATCTAATTAATTAAATTTCCGTTGAATTCTATTCCTCACACACAAGGGCATAGAGCCTCGCCTTGACAGAGAGTATCTTTATTTTCTTTTGCTCTACCATTTCTTTTCTTATAGTTAGTTCATTAAAGTTGTTATTTTTTTAATCTCGGTTTTTTTAAATATTTTTATTTTAATAGTTAAAACACTGGCGTCCAATTTGCTTTATTTGTAAGGGAAAACAAGGGAAAACGTCAGTATATCGAAATATTTTTATTAATAAATTAAGTTCTTAGACTCCTTAAAATGAATTTAATATTAATTTAAAATAGTATCTAATTAATATTTCAGGCAGACGTGGAATAGTGTGAAAACACAATAAAAAATTTAAATGGCGATTTCGATACATACCTACTAGTTTGCATAACTTATGATTGACCAGTGGACGGAGCATCAATGGCTAATTAAGATAATCGCCTTTTGAGTTCATGAAATAACAGCACGTTCCCAATTGTTTCGGTGAATGAGTGAAGTATGCCAAAGCCCAATGTCCTATCCTCATCTTGTAATTTACCTACAGTTTATCTTGTAAATATTCTTCATATCCTAAAAGGTATGGTCTTGTTTAAAAATAACAATCTGACGAAATATAACGACTGAAACATTTATTGCTGTTATACATTTTCTAGGCGTTGAATCTTTTAGTAGAATGTAGGTTTTCTCGGCCGGTATCCATATGAGTTGTGGGTTTCCGGGATGATGGCCCAGGGGCCTTAGACAAAGTAGCATTCGCTCCGTAGCGATGCGATATCGAAGTTCGTTATCGTCTCAGAGACAAAGAAATCATGACAAGGTATCACGTGATTATCACGTGTTACAGTGTCGATTCCTTTGTCTCTGAGACAAAGAAATCATGACAAGGTATCACGTGTTTATCACGTGTTACAGTGTCGATTCCTTTGTCTCTGAGACGATAACGAACTTCGATATCGCATCGCTACGGAGCGAATGCTACTTTGTCTAAGGCCCCTGGTCTGTTGGAAATTCTTCCCAGGTCTGTGAAAGAATTTCCAACAGATCTGGGCCATCATCCCGGCTGGGAAGAATTTCCAACAGACCTGGGCCATCATCCCGGAAACCCACAACTCATACGTTGAATCTTTATTTTTAGATAGTTGGTGCCCGCGGCTTCGCCCATGTGGAATATATTGGCTCCAACTTTCCGAGGTGCATCCGTACCTGTGGCCAATGATCTTGAGCTTCTTGGCATGAGGTTGTGCTCAAATCTCAACTTCGGTTCTTCTATCGAGTCCAAGGCCCAAACAGCGGCCAAAAAGTTGGGCATCCTAAATAGAGTGAAGCGATGCTTTACATCTGGACAGCTCCTCTCTTTATACAAGGCACAAGTCCGATCCTGCATGGAGTATTGCTGTCACCTTTGGGATGGCTCAGCAAAATACCAACTTGCTGCACTCGACTCGGTGGATCGCAGAGCTAGGAGGCTCATTGGCGATGATACACTAATAAGAACTAAGCTGCAGAGCCTGGCACATAGACGCAAAGTTGCCTGTCTGTGTGTATTCTATAAGATGTACTTCGGAGAGTGTGCTCGAGAGCTGCATGAGATCATACCGCCTTCCCCTTTCTTCTATCGGACATGCAGACGTACGGCTGGTTACCATCCTCACCTTGTCGAAATCCCTCTAATTCGGACCAAGCGCTTTAAAACATCTTTTGTGATGCGCACTGCTAAGGATTGGAACTCCCTGCCGGCGTCTGTATTTCCGAGCTCATATAACCCAAATCTATTCAAGGTTCGAGTGAATAGGCATCTTCTGGGTGAGCTCGCTCCATCTTCTGCCTCATCCTTCCTACATGGATAGATGCTGGTCAAGAGCAAACCCATCTATAGTAAAAAAAAATATAGCCTATATCCATTCTCAAATTAAATTCTAAATATTGCTGAAGGAATTTAAAGTTTTTTTTTAATTGGATGAGCAATTTCGAAGATTATCTTCTACATACAAACATACAAATTTTACCTCTTTATTGTATTATTATATATGTATAGATTTAACTGTTTTTATTAAAATCTAAAGCTAATAATAGTTAATAAACACAAAATATATATAAGTAGTTTGACACAGCAGAAAAAGTTACCTACTTAACTGTTTTGTCTTTATCAACTTATGTATAGATATTGGGAAATTAAACTTCACAAATGTTTATAAATCGTTGGTTTATTGATATTCATATCGTAATTACAATTTTTCATTTCGTATAGTATCAATAAATTAAAGTCTAACTAGGTTACATTAATGTCACTTTAAAACTAACGTATCCACATATTTACAACAACATTTTGCTCCTAAAACTAAATAACGCTTAGTAACAAAATTTTGGCAAATTCTAGGTATTTTTTACAAGTTTAGTTTTAATTCGATGGACTTTCTTAGAGATACCCAATACTTTTTTTGGTATTTTAATTTTTGATTAGTGTTTAGGATATTTGTGAGAATCAGTGAACTTTATCGATATTACATTAAGCTATGTCTTTTCGTATGGAGTTAAAACTGCTAAAGCTTAGTCATTGGTATTCACTTTATGAGAAGCCGTAAAAGACATTGTGAAATTATTGAAAAATTAGTTTCAAATAAAATTTTAGACTGATATCTCTCATTTATAAATTTGATCTTGAAAATCCTGTCCCGTTATCAATTAATAATTAATTGATGCCAGTTATTATTACGGTACCCCTACCACGAGTTTTCGTTTACCTTAGTTAACCAATAAAACAACCACATTTTAGATTTAGAATAATTGTAAAACAGTAGTTAGAAATAGCACTCTTAAAAGACTATTTCATGGATCTTAAGAATATTAAAAAATATGTAAGTTAATATTGAGACTCTCGCCATTACATCAGTATCGTCGGTAAATTGAAATGTCAGTTTATTTTTATTTAAAGCTTCGCGAGTACAATAGGTAATATCTTCTGAAACTATACCTTTTGTATTTTTACTTGTTGTTTCTTTCTTTTTTTTATTCTTTTTTTATATGTTTATGGTAAAAATAAAGAGTTTTAATAATAATAATAATAATAATAATAACCTCAAAGACAACCTGAGGCGGTTGGGATTCCGTGGCGCTTCCCTCCCGGACCATATGCAGAGAGCGGTGCTGCTTGATACTGCCAGGATTAGTACGTCGGTTTCTGTCCTTGTCGTAATGAGCCCCTCCCACTTTTTGAGGGGGGAGACGAGTTAGAATGAAACAATAATAATAAAATTTATCAAACATAACATTTTTAAATGTGAAGTGGGAAATTTGTACCACATTTTACAAATTCGTCTCAAATTGAATTCGCTCGCTTTTCTATATTCCACAGTAAGTAAGTTAAAAATGGCAGGTTTATTTGTCGTAAATCATACTTACACTGATATAATAGAGTAATAAAACTCAGTAACGTTGTCTAATGATAAAATTTTTTAACAAAATATATAAGAAAAATAAGTCCAATTTATAATGCTATCTGCATATAGATTGCCTATAGAGATTACGTTTGACGAAAGTGCTAGCTAACACTTATCAGGTAAACGCATGGTAGGGGTAATAAAACAAGTTTTCTTAGCTAAGTTACAAATCTATTACTTATCATATTCGCAATTATTTATAGAATATTTAAATACAAACTTTATTTGATATGCTTTTTAGATGATTAGTTTTAAAACCAAATTAACACTTTCAATTTGAAAATTGATTTCAAGTTGTTTCATCAAATAATGCATTAAAGTTTGAGCGTAGCCGTATCAATTTCCATTTTAATTATATTTTCATTGAAACGTAACGAAATCCAAACATTTTATTAATTAATTTAAATCTGAGCACATTTTAATATACACGAACTCGTACACTCTATACAATTCCAAAATTACAATACAAACAACGTTTCTATACGTTATAATATTTACACATGCAATGTTTTTACATTTTTGTTTATTCGTATTTCCACGCACAAATAGTAACACAGAAAAAGTACGGTCTATTTGTAAAAATACTTGTATAATATTCTGTATGGTTGATTAACAGCATTTACGTATATGTATAGGTACTCAAATATTAATTCAAGTCAGTAAAATGTTCAGTAAAGTTCTACTCGCTTATTGTTATTTAAAACAAAAATGTTGCACAGATCCGAAATTGTAATAAAAGTCTTTTAAAATACGTTTACGGAAAAGTTATATAGCACCTTCTAACGACTTTATTCTATTTAATTAAGAATTAAGGACTTTTGTTTCGTAATATAATAAAGGATATCGTTTAAAACAAGGCCATTTTTTTAACTTACACTTTGGAGATTTTGGTAATAAAAGTTTTTCTTAATTTCAGTATTTCCTTTGAATATTTCAGAATTTGTAATAACATAACAGGATAATAACATTTGAAAATTAAAAAAAAAACGTATTACTTCATTGGAACAATTGGATTTTTTAATGCTTTCAAACTTAAATATCTATGAAACTCCATTACGAAATTACAAGATATTTTTCCAGTAAAATCTATAATTTCTTCTTACCTAATGGTACAAGTTTCAACCGTTAAACCGAAAATACCATACACTGATGGTCCGATTTCTCAATATAAAACTGTAACTCAACGTTTACTTTTTTTTATTTATTTTTTATTTCCTGTGGATTTTCTAATATTTTTACTAAAGAACCAAATGAGAAGGACGTTTGTAGCCTTTTTATTGTTTTCTTGTCATCACTTTACTGACTTGAATTAACGCCCCCAAACAGCCTGATATTATCGTACAGTGACATTATCGCTTGATAATTTTGCAACAAGTTTTTAAAGCAAGTGTTATTGAAAATCTTGTCTTGACTTTCTAAGGGAGTGTTTAGAAATCGCAAACGTATGTATGCATGATTAGTGAAACTAATGAGACACGATAAGAAATAAATGAGGTAATTTTATATAGCCTATCATCTTGCAAAGTGTTTCATTAATATATGATTTGAATATAACATGGAAATTATCGTGTGTAAACTAATTATGTATATAAAATTAAGTAGCACAGAAATGAGGACGAGCGTAGATAGAGACAACGCTTTGTGACCTCTGGACCCGGTGGATTCAGCAGTCGGCAGCCAGTTGTTGTCTAGGACGGACTGCTCGATCACATTTTGCATTGTATCTAGAAACAGAAAATATTTTTTACTAACCGCCTCGGTAGAAGTCGTAGGAGTCCTACCGTTATATGGAACAAATTTTATTTTAGTTGCGACAGTACTTTATTTATTCCTAACAAAACACCACCGTCAAAGACAGGACGTATGATGTTATATTTCTTGGAAGAAAATAAGAAAATGACAACACAATTAATACTTTAACTGTCGACATCACATCTGTCATTCACATTGTCCAATTGGGAATTTTCTTCTCGATGAAAAGTAATAATAAATTCGTATACGAATACGACACTGTGTCTTCGTTGTCAGTTATCACATGTACGTAATGGAAAAAAAATAAAATCTGCAATTTGAGCAATAAAAATAATCCCTCTCCCTTTTGAAGGAATATTTCGTATCGATCAAAAAGATCCAAAGTTCAAAAGCCCTCCGTTCCAAAAATGTTCAGCCGCATATAAGTCATTAAGTATAATTTAATAGCCATAACGGTACATCACTTTTGGAAACAAATTTTAGAATAACATCACTAAGCCCACGTATCAAAGATTTTCAACTGTATAGGGGCAAGACGAAAGAATCCGTAATGTGACATTTAGAACCACGTGGTAAGAAATCGCTCAGTCCATCGCCAACTTTACAAAGCTATTTAGCTACGCCGTGGCTAAATAGCTTTGTAAAGTTGTAAGTAATGCAAAATGGAGATGGAGTATTTTTTTGAGAATATTAAATAATACCAAATTTAATCAACCCTTAGAAGAGCAAATATTATTTATATATTATATAATTAAATTACAAAACATGCAACTTCACTATTGTAGTTTTTAAATAAATTTTGCCAGTAAACATCAATCTGCTAAATTTCTAGTTCAGAAGACGGTAAAATATTAATTGATATATATCCGCATAAATATCAAACGATATATTTTATATCACAATATATATCCACTGATATATATCAGCAAACCCTGGTATAGGTAGCTAAAATAACAAATCTAGATAAAAATATTTTTTGATATTTTAAAATTAGAATTTTTATTTACAAAATTCATTACAAATTTGTGATTTGTATTCATTACAAAATTACAAAGTCACGTAAAACAAATATTTGATTAATCCACAAAAAAGAAACACAGGATAATTGCCTATTTTTTTTCTTCATAATTTTCCATAACTTATCATAATTTAACTAACTTAATCCATAACTTTTAAATTCCATATTACCCCTTAAATACATTTTTTGTAATATAATCGATAATTGTTCATAAAATAGAAATAATTTACCGTATGTTGTAACGTCTGGTGTATAAAACTTTTGCTCGGCAGGCTGTAGCGGGACCACGAAACCTTCGAAAAATGAAAGGTACTTAATAATTTTATCATTAAACATTAATGTAATATTTTTATTATGTAGTATTATCACACAGTTTGTAAAATTTAGCAAAATCCAAGCATGTTCAAACTTAACTAGCCGATGACTCAAGTTAACTCGGTACTTTATTTATTGAAATATAAGCCGGACGTTACTTAGAGTATTAAAACACTGTTGATGATGGTACATGATAAATTTTCGCAGATACAACTGCTGAGTGGCATATCTTTGTTAGACATAGACTCCGATTCGGTTTCCTATAATTTAATAAATATGTTGATATTTATGTTATTTTACATAATAAAAACAAACATCTAAAAATTAAACAAACAAAATAAAATTTAATAAACTCCTTTCTCTACAGAGAGAATCGTTTGGCTTCTGGTAGGCATCAGTGAATGGATATGTTTGAAACAGTCAAAGTAATAAATTTATTATCATGATAATTTCGAAAACATAATGGTCTGTTTTCGACTTTTCAAATTTGGCTCTGGTCTGGGTGTTTCAAAGCAGTGCAGGGTGCACTGCGTTTCGCAGTATAAAAATGGGCAGCCCATCTGGCGGCAGTAACCACCCACTTACAGAAAACCACTGTTTTTAAACCGCAAATAACAACACGTGTGCTGTTGTGTTTTTGTGAGTTAAAAAATTAACATTACAAGGCCTACTTTCCTATCTCTCCCTAATCCCTTATCCTTAATCCTACTAAGGTCTGCAGCGCAATTTCCCTGTTGGCGTTTCTTCTGTTAATAGGTGGCTACCGTAGCCACCTTCCATCAAGTGGACCATCTGCCTGTCTGACGATCCTTACATAAAAAATAATATATAGACAATAGGGTATTTCACAGGTTTTAGGAAAATATCTCAAATTGTTAATTATACTATAATTAACAATTGTTATTTTTTATCGTGAATTTTTTTAAATTGTTGGCAGTGAATAATATACGGATTTTGTGGGCCCTTTGTAACGGTTTACTGGATGTAATTTGGATCCTTGTCGCGAGGTAAAGCAAATAGGGATTCTAATTTCGATTTATGTGGATCGGCTCGACGGAAACGTAGAATGGCGGCCGTTTGAAGTTTTTGGTACAATATTAGCACTAATTTTGAATCGCCTGAGTGGCAAACGAACAGTGGCGCGTAATACTTCTTCTCTTGTAGCCACTTTCAGATACTAACGAGAGTCCTCAAGGTTAGAAATATAGCAGAAGACGGTACGCGAAGACATTTTCTTTTGCGTGTATGCAACGGATGCCACAGTCCATTACAAGATATCCTTTATCACCAAACTCGGAAGCGCACTTGAATCCCCTTGGAGTTTCTATTGATTATAGGAAACTGTAGTCACCTACTACAAAAAAAAAATAACCATCACTTACTGTAACGGTACTTGTTTAGTTCTACCACTATACTTCACAATATGGTATTTGACAGATTTTAGGAAAATATTTCAAATTGTTAATTATACTATAATACACTTGCAATTTGATTCATTCTTTGTGAATTGCTTTATTTTCTATGAAAATTACAATCAAAGTTTAAATTATAAATAAGACCGCCAATACGCTAAGTCACGTGATATCAATACTCGTACGTCACTTGCTTGCAAACAAATATTTTGCTGTCAAATCGTAGTACACTCATGTACTTACTGTACTAATACCACGCATCGACTGTAAACAAAGCAAATGACGCAACTTTATATGCCACCAATCGCGTGCGTTTTTAATCATGTGGTCAAAGATGAAAATTTAATTATTTTAATAATGATTCCTTATGAAATGAAAATCGTACATATTTTTAAATACTGTATTAGTTAATTTGGTTTAAAATAATATTTACAGTTAGTTAGCAGTTAGTCTAGTAAAAATTTGTTTCATATTTTCATTATAGTCAAATACCGTATTATGATTAATAAAGAAATCAGCTATTAATAAAATAGTCAATCATTAGAATATGTATCAAAAATAATTAATAAATTATTAATTCTAAGGAATGATTATAGATAGATATTCTTTTATATCTAAAGGAATTATGTCTAAGACTCTCCATTCCACATGGTGCAACAGCACAAAGACTCGTGTCAACCTTTGACATGAATTTAATCAGAGGCTGGAGGGAATATAAAGCGCTGCCGTCTACAGTCTTGTTTTTTGATGTCTCGAAAATGTGTCATGACATGGCAAAATAACACGTTTTCAAAGCCATAACACCAAAAGAGTTGGTTAGCTATTCGACACGTTAATATTTTGTGTGTGAATGAATGAAAGCTTTCAGAAATTATGAAAGGGACAAAGTTCATGTCAATCAAGTGTTGAGAAGAGCTTCTACATTATTGCCATGACATTCATAGTCGAAGGTTGAACACAATTTTTTTTTTAGCTAATTATAAGCCAATGTAGACAAGGACAACGGTGACGAGAGACTAATTCACAAATTAAACGAGACATACAACTGTTTGTTACATTCTGTAATACAAAAATAACAGTCAAGTTCGGCCATTGTTTAACATTTTAAAAAAAATGTGCGGTATCATTAGAATGAATGAAGTGAAAAAATTAAACATTACGATAATTAACATTACGATCCTTAGGGATATATACATAATTTATTTACTGAAATTAATAAAAAAATGCTCTAATATAGTTTGGCTATATTATTCTGAAAAACAAAATACAAACATTCAAAATTCAAAAGTTTATTCTTCAAATAGGCTGCATGGGTCTCTTTTACATGTCTTATACTCCGTGCGCTGTAGCATGGTGCGGGTGACAGTTGTCGGTATGACGTTGACATCTGTCAGTATCGCGTGACTAGGGATGTAACGTTCTGCGATTAATTTTTATCGCTATCGATACTCGTAGCATAAATCTCGTTCTCTTTATTATTGTTATGAAAATATTTTAAAAAGAAAATTATTTGAATATAAATTGTTGAATTAATTAAATAATTCAAATTTTTTGGTATTTGATATTTTTTCATTACAACATTTTTGCTCTATGGCGCATCGGCGTGGCGGCCATTTTGTTTACCCGTGCGATGATGTCAGTACGAGTGTTAGCGCCTTGTATGTGACACGTATTTCCATTACATTGTTTGTTTTATTTTCGTTAAATTATTATTTGTTATGGTTTGTTGAGTTTGTTGTTTTTTTTGTTAAAGTTTGTTGACATTCCTCGACATTACTATCAGCTAAAAGTCTCGGATAAAAATGGTTTTGTGAACGAGTTATAAACTCTGCTTTTCACTTCGATTGCGAGGAAATAAAACAGTAGTATAACAAACATTTCTTTAAACGAACAAAAAAACAAGAGCTGTTTCCCGCTGCTTTGTTTTTTTTAAATATTACAACACTGACATTGACATCTTATGACATTGGCTTGGGCTGCAGACCTATACAGCCTACTATTAAATTAATTTTGTAATAATAATTTTCTTAAATTAATTAAATAACCTACCATACTTGAATTTAAATTTTAATATCTTTTATGTCTTAAAAACACATAAGGCAAATAAATTTAAGTAAATATTATAAAATAACAAATTCTATCTATGAACTTCTTATTGTGTTTGGCTGTATGGCTCATTTTCTTTGACTTAATATAGACATTTATGAGTAGATACGTTAATGCCCTTGTGCACAAAATTCGATTTTGTGCAGCCTATATCTATTTATATATCTATTTATATATTTTATTTGACATTAAGTATATATTTATATGTATTTTCATTTGTCTATAATAATAATAATCATGTTTCTTCCGGTTGTTCCGCGTTTGCCAACGTCGCTGTTATATTATGATTGAATATTATTCGCTGTACATATTATAGTCTGTTCGTCTATTTCATAATAAAACACTTGAATCGAAACATTTATATAATAACAATGAAATACCATAACAGGAATGTAAATATTAAATATAATATATCAATTTGCACTTACGAGGAGGCGGCGTGTTCTCTGCTGTTGTTGGAGGTGAAGTTGTTGTTGTTGTTGTTGTTGTTGTCGTTGTCGTTGTAGTTGTAGTGGTTGTCGTTGTTGTTGTGATTTTTATTTCTGTAAACAAAGGATTTACATTCAATTCCGCAACGCTCACGAGACAACAGACTTTCTGTCAGACATACTTCAAAAGCTTATATAACCATTTTTACTTAAATATTCATTATAATATGAAGTGATTATTAAAGTTTCATTTAATCTAAAAACATTCTCACAATGAATGTCACTTTATTAGATAATTTCAATTAGAAATTTTAAATAATATTTTTCAAAGACCCTACAAACTTCTCAGTCTTTTTTCGTTTAACCAGGGCTCCGTCACTCGCCTATACCTACCGCGATAAGCACCTACAGCGCGCGGTACCTGGAAGGTACAAATCAGTCGAGGCCGCCCCGCGCTTGTTTGTACACACGTACGTCGATCATTTATTGCTCCAACAGCACTGTACTATAAGCGCTACTGTTCTTTATAATGAGGAATCGTAATAATTGCTGCGTGGACGGCTGTCGCAATAAACAGAAGGATTTAAAGTTTTCTTTTTTTACTTTACCGAAAGATCCTGAAAGGTAAGAAATATTTATTTCTTTTTTATTTTACTCGTAATTTTTTTATGAGTATTTTTGATACTATAGGTAGGAAGGCGTGTACTTACAATACTCTTTTCGTGGGTAATTCGCTCAATTTCTTCTTCATTCTTTTTTTAGCAAATTATAAAATAACAAAAAATTGTTAAATAAATTTAACAATAATAAATAAATATCTATATTGGATAATTGGGCGTGAAATATTATTGGCTAAATTATATTTTATTTCTACCCTCTAATATTAAGGCATAATATAATTCGCATTAGGTAATACGTTTTAGCGAAATAAATCGTAATTGAAAAAACTTAAAACTCTTCTAGCAGATATAAAAGCTTCAAATTTAGAACACAATTAGTGTTTAGTGTATAAATCAAAGAAAAACTAAAATATTTTGCATTTTCGGTCCAGTTTTCTAGATACACCAGCTGCATAAATAAGTTTGTAATCCCATATAGGATTACAAAGTTATTTATGCAGTTGATGTATGTAGCAAACTGGCCCAAAATTATATATATATATATATGTTTTATATATATAGATATATAGGATTATTATATGTGTATATATGTATATAGAATTAAAGAAGTAGAAGGTACCAGAAAGGAAAAAGTAGAACGTACAACTATCTACAAAAAGAAATGAGATACCATCATACGAACCTTTTTTTAAAAGATATTAAGATGCATGTTAACCAAATAAATAATAATACCTAATGAACCGTTTTTTATGTGTCGGATGTTACAAATAGAAATGCACGTGCGCGAACAAAAGAAGCTAAACATTCTTTATATTAGTCTTTATATTAGTCGACAAAAGATTTTAATTTGATATTTTTGGAGCAAGTTCAAGACAATTTAATCAAACAATAGTATGTAGCTGTTATTCTTAGCAATCTGGAAAGATTACTTTCCAGACTGCTGAGAATAGATTACTTTCGCTCCTGAAAAACATTAATTTTACTACACCATGTCCATGTTTTCCGTCACTATATCTTATAAAATTGTTTGTTCGATTTAGAATTTTCGCAACACTAAAGTTTAATAATAGGTACTTTAGAGATGGTGAGAAATACATTCAACCCTACATTAAAGTTAAACAATTGTAAATACAATAAATACTTATTAAAATTATGTTGTTATTTATTTTACTTTGCTTGTACAACCCTGACGCTTGAGCTGTGGTGTAGGTAAATTCTGAACACAAAGAAATTGCGCTCTTGTGAGCGTAGTAGTAAGGTGCGATTTCGAATGCACCAGGTGCGTTGGAAATTTTGTAGGCTATTAAAATGGCGGCTTTCTTCGAGATCAAAGGAGTGCAACTTCTGTACGTCCAGTACTAGTATATATTCTGTGGTTTAACTAACTAGTAAAGTCGAGGTTAATACACTACGGTCTGACACAGCAGGTACTTAGCATGAGATACAATCATACTAAAACATACACATATTATACCTACTGTGTTTTGTAAAGTGAGCAAAATATACATGAGCACATTCTTCTGTTAGTCCTAGAATTGATAGAAAAATATGTTTTTGAGGCATTCTGAAACTACGAGTAAATATAAAATTTAATAATTGGTTTTAGTTTAAAGGTGCGACTTTTTAAACAAAATGTCTTTTTAAATAAAAAAGTTTAAAAAAATCTGTCAATATCAGCTTTTTTTTGGAAATAAAGGTTATCAGACTGACCTAATTATGGTTCTAGACCGGATTATGATTTTATAATTAATTAAATTAAAAGATATTATAATCTCAAGGTTTAAAATTACCATATTTATTTTATTAACTGGCTTTAATTCAAGGGTGCGACTTTTATTAAACAAAATGTCTTTTCAATTAAAAGAGTTAACGAGTCTATGCAAATATCACCATATTTTTTTTCTAAATACAGGTTAAAACTTTACTATGGTGTCAGACCGGTTTTTGATTTTATAATTAACTAAATTAAAAGATATTGTTATGACTCACCAGGGAACGTTCTAGTTATGACTCACTATGGAACGTTCTAGAAAAACGACTTCGCCTATCTACAATTTCTGGAAAAATTATTGTCAAGGGAAATTGATCCTTATGCACACAACATAGAGTTCACATACAACAGAAATAGCGTTCCCGAATTTTCAATGACCTGTTTACAATACGTGTTTACAAAAGTTGTTTACTTCTAATTGTTTGTTGTTTGTTTGTACTAAATTCGAGAAAGATCTAGACGATTGGCAGCGGGTATAAATAGGCGAAGTGGCAAGCTAGCGAGACAGTTCGATTCTGCGATTCGAAAGCGATACTACGGAACTATACCTGCGACTCATTACGGAATTACGGACGACTTTTGGCAAGTTTAACGGATTTAAAGAAGAAGTTTAGCCCTATTGGAAGTCATCTTGGTTTGTGGCAATAAATAGTTGATTTTCGCCCTTACACGGCAATTTGACTCACCCCACACTTAACAATATTATAATCTCAAGGTTTACAAATACCCTAAACCTCTTCTAACCAGTGAGCTATCTTCTAACAGTTCTTTAACATGTGTATTTGGACTTCGATTAGAATTAATTTTCGAGAATTAATACTATAGCATTTTCTTTGTATGATGATATGCGTGACAGTTCTCACTTTTTCACGATTAAACAAACAAATGTATGAAAAAACAATTATCTATTCGAAAACTACAAAAGGATTTATCACTTTTATAATTATTTTATTATTACAATACGTAAATGTAACAAAAAACCATGGAAGTAATAAGTACTATATACAACCAAAAAACATATATATTTAAAAAATGTCAAACGCGTGGAACGGAACTTGTGTCAATTGGGATTGACACTAGGGAAATTCACTTATATTCGATATATCGAAAGTACTCTATGTTTGTCATAAGATATTCGGAGATTTAACAAATATTTTTTTATTCTATGTATCTATATATTTATAAAAACATCGTATTTTGATAATAAAACTAAAGCTGACTAATAATAACAATAAAACAAAAGTAAATTTTGTTCCGAGTCTGATACGAGTGTCAAGTTTCGAGTTCTGACAGTAACGAATAAATAAATTAATATTTTAAACAGACTGCATTGTATTCTATAATTTATTTAACATAACCTGTTTTTTTAAGATTTGAGAATTTATTTCTAAATTTGAAAATCTAAAACCGGTAGTTCGATTCCATTTGCTTTGACAACTGATTCGATATTTTCAAACAATCGATTAAATGTCGTTAGGTCACTAAAATTGTCAGTTACGAACTGTCAGGCATATTTTTCATACAGTGAAAATACTATACTATAAGTCCACATTGTAATAGCTCTTCTACTCTTTCCTAATTCGGTACCTTACTCTTAATTCTGTCAAAATTCCAAATTCATTTTCTGGTCTTGCTTGTGTCTACAGAGAACGAAAACAACATACCATCAATTTGAGAGTTCCCTTACCGCTTCCCTTTATTATGAAATTAATTAAGGAATCAGAAAAGTGATTCGTCATGATATGGTCTAACATGAATAAAGACATAATAATGAAGAGTTAAAGAAGGCTTAACCAAAATTGAGGTGAAATTATACGTCTCAGACATTGTCGTCAAGGTGACGTTACGGATCATATTTCAAAACGCCAACATTACAACAAAATCTCGTAACGAAACATAATATCTTATGTGTTTAGATATTTCACTGACAAAATTCTCGGTCATATGTAGCCAGGTACATACTCAAAATGTGGGAGTAGTAAGTTTTGTAAAGGAAAACTCTAGTATCTGTTTGTGAATTCAATATACACGATGGGTTCTATAACGAATAAGTATATGGTTTGCTCGTTTTAAAAATATTTTCGGTCCCACTTACTAAATTATGTGTTGCCATTAAATTTGTATTAAACAATGTTGCTAGCAAAATCAAATCAAAATCTGAAGAAAACTATATTTTCTTTCCGAAAGTATGACGCAAAATCACAATTACTTGTATAAAAATACAGTAACAATAAGTTTGTGTACCATAAATAATATTTAATAAACTGTAAAAACACACTTAGGTAGCAGCTTCAACTGGTATCTTTTCTAGTATCTAACTAGAGCTTTAGTAGGTACATCACTTATTCATTTTATGTCAAGTAATGCTTTTTTAAGAAATATGTCAAAAAGGATAAACTTCTTTGAAGTTATACCAAATATTACAATTAATATTTCATAAATTACTTTACCATTAAAGCTAGTATTATTATACAGTATTATATTATTAGCTACAATAGTGATAACTTATCAGCACACGCCTTACGACTGTTACCTGCTGTTACCTATGTCTACATAAAATAAAATCGTAAACGAGCCATGTCAGTTTAGATGTCAGTACATTAAATTATTTAAAAAAATTCTACATGTTGTAGGTACTTATGTGACCGAGGTCAAAAAATTGGTTTTAGAATTGTTGTCTGTTGGCCTGTGGGTTTGTGCACGCTAATCTCGGAAACGGCTTAACCGATTTGAATGCGGTTTCCACTGATGTATTGTAGCAAGCCTCACGTAACATTTAGTGTTTGTTTCATTCGAATCGGTTAACAAACAAAAAAGTAATGCAAAATTTCACGATGATCGTTTTAGTAGTTAAGGCGCGAAAGCATAACAACAGACAAAGTACTTTTAGCATTTAGAATATCAGGATAAAATATATGTCACATTCATGGACTTACCATATAGTCTTAAAGTTCCTTCAGCCTTTCCAATAGTGTTAGTCGAAACACACATGTAAGTGCCAGCGTCTTCGCTTTTAAACTCTGATATGGTCAACATAATTCGTGATTGGTAGGCAGATATCCTCTCTTCTGTTATTTCGTGGTTTCCTCTGTAATGGAAGAAATTTATTTAAAAATAATCCACAGTCTAACCATACTTACGTCATACAGTAAGGCAACGAACGTACTTGTGTAGAGCAACGTTCGGCGCACTCGCTTCAGTTTGTGGGCTCGAACATTGAGCGTTGCCCGACTCTATGACATATATACGTAAGTATGGTTAGACTGCGGAAGTAGTCACTATACTTTCAACATTGATAAACAGTGTGATGTTGCAAAATCTGTTGGCATTGTTGTTTGGCGACTCTGTAGAAAATTATTAGGTGTGGTCTGCACCAATATTCGTCCTTTAATGGTGTCTAAAATATCAATACAATTCATTATAAATCATTCGTATATTTCCTACAAAACATACAAAAAAAAAACACCTCAAAAACAGCCACAAAAACAACAATTAATTTGTTATTTGAGTTTTAAAATTATTGTTAATTTTGAATTTAATTAGTTAGTTCTTAAACTAAACACAAATGAAAGGAACAAAAAAAAAACATTCATCGAGGAATGTTCATTATTTTATGGTAGATTTAAATTATAAAAGATATTGATAGTATGCTTTTGTATGAACCGATTCATACTTCACCGGGCCGTGTCCATTCCACGGCCTTTGAGGAAAACACGGCGAGAGCACGGCTCGGTGGCGGCACAGTGTAATATGAATCATCCTCAAAGGATTTGTTGACGGTCTTAACTGTGAATAAGCCACGATTTAGATTTGTTACTTTATTTTAGCGGATTACGCGTTTAATCGCTATTCGTCGATGAGTACCGCACAGTATGGTGGTAAAACGGTGGTTTCATCAGGACATTCCAGGGATCACACAACCGGAATATTACACAAAGAGATGATACTTCTAACAGTATGAAGTTCTTGTGACATTATGAAAGAAGTTTAAGAAACGACTAAGGGCCGGCGCACATTGGAGGTCAACACGGCAAAATATTTAATTTTTTTTCATAATATTGTTATGACTCACCATGGATCGTTCTAGAAAAGCGTTCTTGTCTGTCAACAAATCTGGAAAGTTCCACCCTAGAATAGAAGTCACGCCACTCTCCGGTTATTGTCAAAGGTAATTGGTCCTTATGTACACAACATAGAGTTCACATTCAACAGAAATAGCGTTCCCGAACTTTCAATGACCTTGTTTACAATACGCGTTTACAATACTTGTATTTGTTTATTGTTTGTTTGTAGTAAATTCGAGATAGAGTTTGACGGCGAATATAAATAGGTGAGTGGCGAGGTGGCGACACAGTTCGACTCTGCGATTCGAAAGCGATATTTCGGAACTTACCTGCGACAGTAAGTCAGCGATTCATTAAGGAATTTATTGACGACTTTTGGCAAGTTTAACGGATTTATCGAACAAGTTTAGACCTGTTGGAAGTCATCTTGGTTTGTGGCAATAAATAGTTGATTTTCGCCCTTACACGGCAGTTTGACTCACCCCACACGTAACAGTATTTTGTACCTTAAGGGCTCTTAATATAATCAAATTTCATTATTATGCTACGGTGCAATGCCGGAGATTTTCCGTAGCCCTTGAATTTCATCCATACAATGAAATTTGACCTATATTAAAAGCACTAAAGGCGACGAATTGAAAATTTTTGTGGCAGGGATTTAGATTTTTTTCAGCAATGACAAAACATATGAGAGTTTTTTTCACGTTACTGACTTCATTTTTTCAGTTGGATTACACGATTGGTAAACTTTTATAACAGAGAAAAAAAAATCAAATAACTTATTTTAAAACACAGATTTACATTTTACGGGCAAACGGGACCATTTTATGACCAAATTTTCTATGTACGTTAGTAAAAACATACACTTTAATTTTACAGTTGGATTTCTTATAATACATTATGGTTTTTTTAATAAAAATCGTTTTCTCGCATACGACCTTACGACATAAGCAAGCGCGCTCTCGTTTTCGTATGGAATCAGAGCCGTATTAATTGTTTATCGCTGCGTCACCTTAAGGTGCAAAATACCATGAAAAAATTTAAATAGTGCCGTGCCATCCTCCAATTTGCACCTGCTCTTATTATTTTTACATTCAATCAAGTATTCGTATATTTCGATCAAGTTATTCGAGGTGAAACAACTATCAATGACATTGATCGACAGATAAATTAATTATTCACG
Organism: Bembecia ichneumoniformis; assembly: GCA_910589475.2. NCBI lineage: Eukaryota > Metazoa > Arthropoda > Insecta > Lepidoptera > Sesiidae > Bembecia > Bembecia ichneumoniformis. Next base: position 10,396,130 of record OU342533.1, on the reverse strand, counting down.
TGCTGCGTACAACGATTGCTTTTATAAATAATTGAATGTTACTCGTATATGTCGATCGAATTTCTATCGACGCTCCTATATGTAACCGTGAATTTACTAAATTTTGGATAGAAATTGTCATAAGTACCTGTCACTTAAGTACTTAAATGCGCTTTAATTATTATTTAAAAATGCTAAAATATAATATTAAACCAATTAATATGTGTGCAATATAATTACATAAATAAATGTCAACATTTTGATTACGTCAGCATCAGTTCTTCACAGGCAACAATTTATGACCAAACTATAGAAATGATATCAATTGACGAAGTGACTTTCGTATGGTTCAAGTATCAGGCCCTTAGTTCGACGTCAAGTTTTTCAAAAAATGTCATAAATATCGGTGCAATATTAAACGTCCATGCCGTGATAACCAAAAGTACCAAAAGACACTAGGGATATTCACTTATGTTGGATATATCGCCTACTCTATGTTTGTCTTGGATATTCGGAGATTTAACAAATATTTTTCTATTCCATATATTTTTAAAAACATCGTATTTTGATAATAAAACTAAAGCTGACTAATAATAACAATAAAACAAAAGTAACTTTTGTTCTGAGTCTGATACGAGTTGTCAAGTTTCGAGTTCTGACAGTAATGAATATATAAATTAATATTTTAAACAGACTGCATTGTATTCTATGATTTATTTAACGTAACCTTTATTCCTAATTACGAGTTTCTTTTTTTTTTTTTTTTTTTTTTTTTTTTTTATGTTATGTCGACAGACAGGCTGACGGTCCACTTGATGGTAGGTGGCTACCGTCGCCTATAACACAAGCAACGCTACAGGTGCTGCAAGTGCGCTGCCGACTACAGTAGGATTAAGGATAAGGGATTAGGAGGGGATAAGGAAATGGGCTCTGGCATCCCTTACTCACTCACCGAAACACAACAGCACCTATATGCTGTTATTTCACGGTGGTCTTCTGTAAGGGGGTGGTCAAAATCTGAAAATCTAAAATCGGTAGTTCGATTCCATTTGCTTTCACAACTGATTCGATATTTTCAAACAATCGATTAAATGTCGTTAGGTTACATCACTAAAATTGTCAGTTACGAACTGTCACGCATATCATCATACAATGAAAATACTATAGTTGGTCGCGCTTTAAAACTGTCCAGCAATTATTGTTCTCTTGGACATTGCCGGCGTGCGAACAGAGAAGAATCGATTGGTGTAATTTTTTTTTTAATGAAGCCATTTCCGAGCAAATGGAAGAAAAATATTTTTTTGACATCTCGTCTTTAAGTTCATGAGTATCACGGGTATTCCAGCTCGCTGATGTATTGTTAACATATAATAACGCTGGCGAGGCGGAGTATAGCGGGCTTTTACCGTATTTATTGCTTAGTCAGTAAGTCACTTCAGACGCGATAGCCTTAAAAGCCTTGGATACTTTTCCTTTTCTTTACTATTGAGAGCAAAAACTTATGTATAAACTTTTAACGCAATAAACGATTGCTACATTTTTTTAGGCAATAATACAGCAATAATATGTATACTTATTATTATTGTAAATTAATTTGTTTCCTCTAAATAAATATTAATCAATGGTAAACCACAATTATAAAGATGTGTCTAATTCAAAAAAGAATTAAATTTTTTATGAGTATTATTGCTTTAGAATTATGTTTTAATTTCAGATTTAGTCAATATTTTTATAATTAGTGTTTAACATATGTACCTATATTTTTAATTATTATATTTATTAATATCTTGTATATAATTGTACACTTAAATGTATTTTAATAATAATGGCGGATGTTCGTGAGGCCAAAGATAGGTCCCCAACGGAAGATCAGCGCTGTGTGGCCTGTAACACGCAAGTATATGCGGAGGTGGGTGCCCGTTTGAGGTAAATAAACTGACGGACTCATAAACTGCATCAAAGTTCAGGATTACTTTGAAATGATTTTTTTAATAAGTATGCAAACTTTTTAGATTAAATTATATAAATATGGAGAGACTGGCTCTTAATCTTAAAAAAAAGCAAAATTTAAAAATAGAACTGCAGTAAAACAAATGAATATAGCCGGGAAAAGAAAATTTACTCGTAGTATCAGATTTGCGTGTTATTTAAAGCAAAGTTTTAAATTGATTCGCATTGATTTTTTATTCTTTTGTCAATTGAATTATTGTTACCAGCAGAATTGTTGGGTTAGTTTTTTAATTCATCGAGAGTTTTTGAACCATAATATGGATACTTCGTCCGAACAAGCGGCTCAAATTGTAGCACTGGTGCGGGAGGGCTTGGATCAACGAACGATTGGTAGAAATGTAAATTTAAACCAGTCTACGGTTTCTAGAATATACAGAAGGTTTGTGGAGACAGGTTCTTACAGAAGGAGACGTGGTACAGGCAGGACTCGAGCAAGCACCGGTCGTGATGACCGATTTATTGTTACAACTTCCCTGCGAAATCGTTTCCTCACGTCAGTTAACATCAAAACAGAGCTTAATGAAGTGCGTGGAGTAAATGTGAGTGCACGAACAATAAGAAGAAGGTTAAAGGAAGCGGATATCACCCCTTTTAGACCAGCAAATGGTCCAAAGTTGTCTGTAGCTCACAGACAAGCTCGCTTAAGATTTGCGCGTGATCACCTAAATTAGACAGAAGAGCAATGGGCCTCCGTATTGTTCACGGACGAGTGTAGGACATGTTTATATGGTGCAGATGGTCGCAGAAGAGTCTATCGTCGACGTGGGGAGCGATATGCTCAAAGTTGCATTGAGGAGCGTGTTCCTTTTGGAGGCGGTTCGTGTATGGTCTGGGGTGGCATATCGATGAACGGGCGAACAGAACTTGTGTTCATAGACATGGTCCGTCAAAACGGTAATAGAGGGGGTTTGACTGCACATCGCTACATAACAGAGATCTTAGAAGATCACGTGGTGCCTTACATGGGATTCATAGGCGAAAATTTTACTTTAATGCAGGATAATGCCCGGCCGCACGCTGCTGCACAAATTCGACAATATTGCGAAGAGGTTGGGATACGTACAATGAATTGGCCAGCACGCAGCCCGGATCTTAATCCCATTGAGCATGTTTGGGACAATTTAAAAAGAGCTGTATATGCGAGAAATCCTGTGCCCACGACAGTGGCAGCACTAAGAACAGCACTTTCAGAAGAATGGGACAATATTCCGCAAGATCTTTTAATAACCCTAATAAAATCTATGCGGAACCGATTAGAATCCGTAATAAGGGCACGTGGGGGTAATACACCCTATTAAAACATAAATAAACCCTTGCATAAAGTTTGTGTCTATTGTTAAAACCAATTTTTTTATTAAACCAATTTTCCTTAAATTTCTGTTTTTTCTTCAAAAAAGTCTTAAGGTCCTTTCCAGTACACAAACTTAAACTTAAGGATACGCTGTTTTAAAGTTCACGAACCAATCTAGAGGTTTCAATTTAAATCTGTATAGAAAGTTTGCATACTTGGTTAAAATATTTATTTCAAAGTCGTCTATTACTTTGATGCAGTTTATGAGTCCGTCAGTGTATTATATGTATTTTATTTTCTGTAAAACTATTATTGTATGCATAATGTGTCCTTTTCAATAAAAATATCTTTCTTTCCAATGGCTCAAAAGTTCGGATGCCGGAACAACCTTTGCAAGTACGGATTTCGATCCAGCTTGCACTTCTAAGGGTTTTTAAATTTCATGTCGATTTGAAAACAAGATCATTTACTCTAACAGTGAAGGAAAACATCATGACGAATTCAAAGATTAGTAATGTCGGAATAATTGAGCAGTTCTCCCACTTTACTTGTGTATCTTGTGAGTACACAAGGGTGGATAAATACCTTCTGCACATTTTAAAGGAACCCGTTTCGTGTATTGAGACGAAATACATTAGGTATATAAGACATATAAATATATAATAAATGTATTGATTATTTTTTCTCAACAACTTCCTGAACCGGTGGAATTTTATTGTATTAACAAATAAAAAATTATACTATCAAAATAAATTTGTTTTATGTCCACTATGAGTCCGTTTTGGAATAAAAATGTTTTGCTTTCAAAAATATGAATTTTTGAATCAAAAATATATTTTTGATGAAAAATAAACAGACGTAGAAGTTTTTAAATTAATTTCCATACATTTATTTTAGTAAGGCGCTTTAAAGTTAAAAAGCTTAAATTCTTAACATTGTCTAGCAGTCTTTTTAAACTGTTAGTGGTAGGTTCAATTTTATGTTTGTTAAATTGACATACCTTCTAACTACAAACATCAAAAAATCGGAACCGAGGAGCTCTAATCCCAAAAAAATTGATATAAAAGCAAAAACTTAAAAAAATTAAAGAAATAAAGAATATTTAGAATTTCTCAACAACGATATTTTTTGTAGGAAACGATTTCCACACATTTCATGATTTCATTCATTGAGTAATTATCACATCCCGAGGAGGAAATTAAAAAAATGATGTAACCGCAAAAAGTTTTATGCAATTTCAATGTAATTACACTTATTCAAAATACATTAAAAATAAATATTTCACTTTGTAGATGACACTGGCGAATTTTCATTGTTTTCAGAATATTCAGAATATTTTCCGTAAAAACTAATAATAATAACTATTAATTCTTCCTTGAATCGTGTTATACTATTTGAAATTTATTTATTTTTCTTCCCTGAAATAATACATAATAAACTAGCAAACTGTATCTCTCTTCTTGATTACTTACCAGAATTTCTTCTAAATGTTCACTTAACTTATAATTTAACTCATTTTAATAAACAGTTGCAAAATATTGTTATTTTATAACACAAAAAAAAAAAAAAAAATACAAAGCACTAGTGACTTTAATATTGATTTAAACATTCTTATTATAAATTTAAGCACTCGACCAGCGAAAATTAGCGACCAGTTGCGAGTTGTATTTTAAATAATTACCCTGATAATATCATTTCTTCGCCACTCTTGAGCCAGTAATTGATAGCGTGCGGGTATGCCTCTACGAAGCACTCCAGTCTTGCCTCTGAGCCCGTCGGTACGCCTATCACTTTCGTTGCCACAAGTATTGTGGGAGCAACTGTTAAAAAATAACCAGACGTTAAACCACAATAATTAACCTTAGATGATAACCATTACATTGCGTTCTGCACTTAAAACTTTCAGGCCGTCTGACGAAAGCAGTTGTATTTTGATTTATTAATGATGGATGTCTAAGATAATATATTTGCACGTTCTCAACATTTTTCTAATAAATGATTGGAGTACATACAGTACATGGAGTATTGCTGTCACCTTTGGGATGGCTCAGCAAAATACCAAATTACCGCACTCGACTCGGTGGATCGCAGAGCTAGAAGCTCATTGGCGATGATACACTAATAAGAACTAAGCTGCAGAGCCTGGCACATAGACGCAAAGTTGCCTGTCTGTGTGTATTCTATAAGATGTACTTCGGATGGTGTGCTCGAGAGCAGCATGAGATCATACCGCCTTCCCCTTTCTTCTATCGGACATGCAGACCAAGGGCCAAGGACCAAGCGCTTTAAAACATCTTTTATAATGCGCACTGTTAAGGATTGGAAGTCCGGCTTCTGTATTTCCGAGCTCATACAACCCAAATCATTTTAAGGTTCGAGTGAATAGGCATCTTCTGGGTGAGGTCGCTCCATCGTCGGCGTCATCCTTCCTACATTCCTACTTTTTTTTTATTAAAGAGCAAACCCTTAATCTTTAATAAAAAAAAAGAAAAAAAAAGAAAGGCAGGTCGACAGTTCCCTTAATAGTAAATCAGCGTCGCCTAGACATACTAGGAGCTATGCATTTATGCTGTTGCCGAAACAAAACAGGGAAAGCGAATAGGCTTATTAACTGAAAGTAGTTGAGTTTACTTCTGTTAGACGGAACCAGATAACACTGCAGAACAATTAACAAGGATTTTAATAACTAATATTAGGGTTTCAGAGTTGTACTGTACTTTTGTATTTGCTTTTTCTTCTCTTGCTGTGATCTTATAGATAACCACTGTGAAATAACAGCACGCATGCTGTTGTGTTTCTGTGAATGAGTAAGGGATGCCAGAACCCATTCTTCTATCCCTTCCTAATCCCTTATCCAATCCTATTATGGTCGGCAGCGAACTCGCAGCACCTGTGGTGTTGCTTGTGTTATAGGCGATGGTAGCCACCTGTCGTTAAATGACCATCACCCATTCGAGACGACTTTAACTAAAAAAAATCTTTAGAATTTTTATTGATACTGCACTTATGATTTAAAAAAAAAACATATATTAAAATCAGTCTGAAATATCGTCTGTTCTCGGTTTATAAAAATATATATGTTATGACATTTCCTATTTAGAAAATATAGGAAATGTCATAAAAAATAATATTTGAATGGACTATGTGTTAAATATTCTGTGAAGATAAATAAAATGGAATATTCACTTGTAAGCCGATAAAAAGGTCAGTGAAGTTGCAACGTTATTTTCAGTCCACTGCCCGTGTTTACCTCTTAGGAAGATTATGGATCCAGATTCAGGAAATGTTATTCGAAAATATGCACTTAAAGAGGCTATGGCTGAATTTTTAAATAATATACGTACCGAATGTTTTATATTGGCTAATAGAATTTTTGAAGTCACAGTAGTTTATTAGAAAAATTGTACTGTGTTAAAATATACGACTTAAGACAATTTTGTTACTATTCTATACATATACTACTGCAAGTGACTATCGATCTCCTATGCAATGATAATTGTGCATTAAATTTACAAAGAAAAACGTGAAATTTAACCCACGACCCTGGATGAATCTATTATGATGGAGATAAACAGTATACTGATAATACAATGAAACAGTTAAATTTGATTAGTTTTTTTAGACAATACTTAATGCCAAACAAAATTTAATAGCGATTACAAATTTGTCCAGATACAAAATATTTTATACGCTCCCCTGAACCACAAAATTTTTCTACTTGTGTCATATATTAATTATATTTGTTAGACAAAAGTACGTCAGATAAACCACCATAAAACAGAAAGTAATCAAAAAGAACAATAAAAAACTAATAAAATATCACTGGACGCAATTGAAGACCATCGAATTATACCGTATCAGTAATTCCATCTTTAAACAGTCTAACATTTTTTTTCCTTTACTTTCTACATAAATTGGATCACGTGCTTTTAAGGTGCGAAATCCGAAATTAATTCTGAATGTTACGTGACTGTCTAAGGTAAGAGGTAATTACATTTTATAAGTCGATTGTTTTAAGGACGCGAAGAACTTTAACGTTTTGTCTCTAAACGACGAGAAGCCATTCACTGAAAACATTTTTTGTTAATGTTTTATGGCCAGAAATTTTCCTTTTTTCTCTAGAAATGTGTAAAATTAGTATTAAACGTTGTACATATGCAGTTACTTTTTTAGAACTAAAAAGGTAGTAAATTCCACCAGACTTTCTGCTCAGAGTATGTTGATTGCGGTACACAGTTGGATGCTACCATAACTTATTTTCTCTACAATTTTTACTGTTTTTATATTTCGTGTACATACTTTATCATCCAGTGTGACAGTGATTATTTCGTTGTTACATTGAATGACATCACTATTATAAAATTATATAATTTCATTATTATAGTATAAAACATACAACATAATAATATAAGATAAGATAAGTTTGATAATATAAGATAAGATTATAGTATTTCATTAACTTACCTTTATGAAGACAAATACCACATTAACTTATCTTATTTTTTGGTATTTTTTCCCTTTTTTTAATTGAAATTATTCAATTCAATTCAAATCACATGAATAAAGATAGAAAATACTTAATTTACTATTTATATAAACATGAAACAGATCTTTTGTTAACATAATATCGTAAATCTTTCGTTCAACTTGAACAACTGAATTTCATAGCTTGTCGTCTATTCTGAGAATTCAAAGTATTAAGAGTACTTTAGTGGTTATCGCTTGAATCTGAATCATCAAATAAAAACAATTTTACTGAAGTTTTTTATTAGTTGTTCCAGTTCTATTATATCCCATAAAATTTCAACTCTTTGCACTAGGTATACAAATTGTACCTATATGAAACTCATATTAAAATAAATACTCTCTTAAGCAAAATAAATCCATGTCTACTTACAGTTAACGTTAAGCATGATACGTTTGCTGACCGAAGGTGGAACATCGTTAGACGCTATACAGAGGTACGCGCCCATCTGTCGCCTCTCCACTTTGGTCAGGTTCAAGTTTGGACCCATGTACATGTCCACTGTATATGAAAAAAAGTAAATGTTAAACAAAGTTTCATTTACCTGCGGTGAATAGTTTTAAAAATAGATGTTTTGAGTTTTATCTATACTATAATATATAATGCTGAAGAGTATGTTTGTTTGTTTGAACGCTCTAATCTCAGGAACTAATGGTTCGAATTGAAAAATTCTTTTTGTAATGAATAGTCCATTTATCGAGGAAGGCTATGGCTATATAACATTACGCTACGATCAATAGTATTATATATAAGCAGTGTCCAGTACCGCGCGCCCCACACGCACTCCACCGCCGTATGGGCCGCAGCGTGGCCGAGTTCAGCTAGTTATTAATAATAATACTTTTTAGAAGACTTAATAATTTTCATAAATTAATCTTATAAACGCATAATAGATTAAGTCCAATTGCTGGAAACATCTGGAATTAGCAGTTGGTATAGACGCTTATCTGATGCTATTTTTTAATGTAAAAGTTGTCAAACAGGCTGAAAGTATTTTTTTATGTCAAGGTCGACAGACAGGCTGACGGACCACTTAATTGAAGTTGGTACCGTCGTCTATAACACAAGCAAGGTAACGGTTGCTGCAAGTGCGCTACCGACTACATCAGTAGGATTAAGGATGAGGGATTGGGAAGGGTTAGAGAAAGGGATGCCAGAGCATCCCTTACTCAGTCACCGAAACACAACGGCACACGAGCTGTTATTTCACGGTGGTCCTCTGTAAAGACATGGTTACTGCCGCCAGACGGGCTGTCCAAATGACTGCAAAACGCAGTGCCTTAAGTCTAAACACCAATAATGTCATAAGTGTTACCACATGTAAGTTTTGTATGTCTACTAACATATAAAACTTACATGCCTTGACTTAATCCAGGTCTAAAATTATGGGACTGGGTACTTTTCTGTATAAGGATACAACAACGTATATGTAAAACTTCATAAGTAAGTAGTAAGTTAAGTTAAGTAACAAACTCACTTTTATAGAATCAACTTTATATAAATTTCTCACCCAGTAATCACAAATAAAATAGAAATCATATTTCTCAAAATGATCACTAAACGTAACAAGGTCCCAACAATGAGGAATAAAGTGAGTTTTATCCAAAAATAAATCTCGTCCCAGAGAAGAATGCGAAGCAAGTAGATGAAATTCATTTCGAGCACAAAAAACACATACGGGGAAAACCACAAGCGACTCAGAGCTGACAAAGAGAAATTAAAGTAATAGCCTCGTGGATACAAAAAGCCTTCGTTCTCATGCCAACATGCTACCGTAAATCGAAACTGTCACAGCCATTTATTAAAAATTTCGTCACGTTGCTTGACAAGGATTATTATTTTGCGAAAATTTCAAAGCAGATAAATCAGTAGGTAATTAACGGGAAAGCTTTACAAGCTTTAACGGGGAAGTCGACATTAAGAAAGCAAGTAATAAAGTAAACAAAATATATAAGATATATTCAACAAACAAATATTCTTAGATTTGCTTTAAAACCTGAGAGAAGGGAATAAGTCTAAGTAGCGCTTTACAATTTGCTAAACTAATGGCGGCTACACACGACAACGATTTATCGTAGCAATTTTAAACTGCACAGTTGAATTCTCCACACGTTTTCCACAGAAGCTAGTACTTAAAAAATAATTAAAAATGATGAATGATTGCAATTTTGGGCTTGATAATGTGCTTAAAGAAAATAAGACACAAAGTGACTTCTAAAACGGAATTCATAACCTCATATAATCATTATTAACTTCAAAATAAAAATTAGCGGAATTAGTAGTGATTTAATTAAATTAATATAATCATATCGTACATATTATCATACATATTATTAGCTAATTAGAAATTTTAAAAATTTAGGACTTAATTTGCTGTTTTCTTTTCCAAATAATCCAAAGGCGCCTTTTATTTGTTATTTGTTTCTACGCAGACGAGGAACTTTTGTACTGGGAAGACAAATTTTCCCGAATATATCGCCTCCGCGGTTCCGCTATCCGAACGGTAGTACCGAACGGTTTCGCGAACTTTTTTCGCGAGATGAATGAAAATGAATGAAAAAGAGAAAGAGAAAAAGATGAATGAAAATGATTTCAAAACTTGCCTTTGTTTAGTTCCCCGGCTTCATTCCTTAACTGTATGTTTGTGCCGTCTTCTCTTCGCCAAAGGATACGTGGAAGCGGACGGCCTTCTGCTTTACACGAGAGGCTAACGTCTTGTCCTTCTTGAGAAACCAGATCCCCACTCGTACCTTCGTCGACTATATTTGGAGGCACTGTTAAAGAAAAATATACTGTTAAAAAAATAAACGTCGGCTTTACCAATAGTCTTACACCGGTGTGTAAGAAAAGGCGCACTCGGGGAGCACACATGCCACAAGTACCTACCACAGCTTATTTAGTTATAGATTAAATTGAATAAAATTTCCGGTTAATACTCGTATGTTACTAGTTATTTTTTTACCGTCCTCCAATACCAAATATCCGGATAATCTCTGAAATTCAAACTCGATTTTCTCGAAAATGGTTAATTTTGGACCCGTATATGACTATAGTGTTCAATTACTCCAATATAATCATAGTTTCGTCTCGAGAGGACTTTGAGCAATTTCCGGGTAACCCTAAATAAATGAAAAATGGAAAAATAGACGCGTGCGGCTTGTTTACAAAAGCACGAAATGCAATAAAATCAAATAATTAGAATGTGAAAACCCGTGAAACGTCACTTTGATAATGACATTTCTTTGGTTACTCGAATTCCATCTCGAATTATATTTACTATAGTTGATAGAAATTAATATCTCTAGCTACGAGTAGGTATATCCCAATGGTCAAATTGTTGTTGAAGGAAAACTACATAAAATAACCCTATACGACAAGGCATTGACTTGTATGTATGGACGCTAATAAACTCGACTGTACCCAAAGATTTTCATCTGTATAAATCGGGCAAGACGAAAGAATCCGTAATGTGACATTTAGAACCACGTAGTAAAAAATCGCTCAGTCTATCACCAAATTTACAAGGCTATTTAGCTACACCATGGCCACCCTGATTGCGGCGATCAGGATCAATATTTTTATAGGAAAAATTTGCCAATGCCCTCTCTATATATATATTTAATCTTTTTAACTGTACCTAAACGAATGACTGTTTCGTGAAGTAAATATACAATTAATTAGACGATCATTAAATATTATGAAGAGAAAAATACATCAAAAGAAATTATGCCTCAATTATTTGTATTTTCCTACGTTGAAAACGAATATGTTTTCATGTCTATCCATACAATTACTGAACTGTGAGGTAAACATAATTAAATTGTAAACAGGATATTTACGTATCTGCCTCGTAAATTTCTGTACCATATTTTCATTTCGGGCGAGACGAATCTGTTCTTAAATTTTTTATAAACCTTTTGCTGATATAAAAGGAATAATTAATTACCGAATGCACCAAAAATTGTAAATTTCAAATCAGTAATTCACTTAAGTTATGAATTTTTAATCTGTAAAAAGAACATTTAAGAGGTTGGGGGTTTTAAATTATTTTTTTATCTTAAGAACACAGCAGACAGGCTGACGGTCCATTTGATGGTAGGTGGCTACCGTCGCCTATAACACAAGCAACTTCACAGCTGCTGCTAATGCGCTGTCGACTTCAGCGGGATTAAGGATATGGAATTGGAATGGGTTAGGGAAATGGGATCTGGCATCTCCTACTCACTCACCGAAACACAACAGCACATGTACTGTTATTTCACGGTGGTCTTCTGTAAGCAGGTGGTTACTGCCGCCAGACGGGCTGCCCCATATGACTGCCAAACGCAGTATGCCCTGTCACTACTTTCTAAATCCAGACCAGAGCCAAATTTCAAAATATCATTTTTCAAAGTTTACCCTGACGGGAAAAGAACCCGGGAACCCTAGAGCAGAGCGTTAAGACGAGCACACTAACCACTCATCCAACGCGCTCGTCAAAATAAAAAGAAATTGTATACCAAAATAATCAAAATAAAAACTATATAGAAAAAGAAACTATAAACAACCGTTTCATTTGAATTTATAAGCTTTTTGAAAAGCTTATTGTGACATTTGAATTAAGCATTAGCTAAAAATCTTATCTTTCTCCCGAGATACAGGTGTCCAAGCTAGTTCGGGAGTTAGAGAAGTATTATTCCTTGTAAAAATTTGCATCCACTAATAAACCGTGTAATTAAGCTTGTAAATAATTGTAAAATTATACCGAAATAAATAAATAATTATTACTTATTATTATTATTCATCCTAAACGCCTAAGGTTGTAAGAAATGTTAGTGATTGTAAATCACCAGAATTCCAGTGAACAAATATTCGATGCACCGAAAACGGCGGACGTGAGAAGTTGCCTATCGAGCTACATACATGGTCATTCCGGTTCATACGGGGCATTTGGAAACTCCCGTGGGAACTAAAGCCCCGGGGCACTATTGTTTCACTGAATTACAGTCGGTCTTCTCGATCAAGCATTGTAGTTTGCCCAAGTGCCCTTAAACCGTACCAAAATAAACAAATGTGGCATTTGAAAATTTAACATTCCCATGTAAAATGCAAATCCATTCAAAATTTAGTTAATTAATTTATAATTAAATATCAATAACAAACTTGAAACGCCGTTAGGTTGGTTTTCAATCGCAGGTTTCTTACAAATTTATAAAAATCTATTTTTTTTTATTGATTTATAACTATAAACGAAATTAGTTAAATGAAAATTGTTTAAAATTATTAATTTACAAACGATGGTGTGTATTAAATATCGTTTATAAATAAATACGTTTTCCAAATGATAATTTTTTGTTAAGGAAATAAATATTTTTATTCTATTATTTTCAACCTCAGCATAGAAATAGTTATATGTAGGGCACACAGTGTCTGTATCTGTAAAACTCACTGTGTTTTGTCGGCGTATATTTTTCTTCAAAATATGTAACGTTATTATCATCTTTGAACTAACTCTATTGAGTAATTTAATGAAGTTAGGTAGCTGCTGGCTGTTGTTTTGCGAGAATAAGGATATTCTTCGGACCTTATCCATGGTATCATCTATCTATACAGGTATGCTCCCAATTTTATACAATTATGAGGTTCATAAGCAATACTACCTAGACCTGAAATACGTTGTGGTCGAGGCCATTCATAATGAGAAGCGCGCCTTCTTCAAACACCACATTAATGACGTTACTGACTCAAGGGCTCTGGCTCAAGGCTGGAGAAACTTGAAGAGTAGTATTCTCCCCGACTCAAAGACAAACTGATTTACCTACAAATTTTAATGATCCGGATTTAAAAAAATCACCACTTTCTTAATATACCTGGAAAATCGGACGTAACAATATTTCACATGACGAGTTATGAATTTGACAAATACGATGATGATAAATTTACTCTTTCACCCACGAATGTTACGACTGTTACAAAGATAATTACCTCAATTAGTACAACCAGGAAAGGACTCGACCTGATTGATATTGACATGATAATTATGACTCTTCCGAAACTTCTGATATGCTTATGTATATAATAAACAAAATCATAGAGACTATGATGTTCCCAACTGACTGGAAAATCGCCCAATTGATTCCATTACCTAATTAAAAATCAAAAGGAAATTAAAACACAATTACTGCCTTATCGAGTAACAAACTTCCAAATATCATGACTTATTTTTAAATTCATACCATTATTAGTGGAGATAATTTACATTTTTATTATTGACTTAAACCATAATCATAAAAAATAGCAAAAAAACACCTTGTTCATAAAAAATAATATAATTTCAAAAAATTTAAAAATTATTTCAAAAAAGCTAGATATTACATGAGTGAGTACTTTTCTTAATGTTTTGTTTTGAAGCGAGGAATATGTTCCATTAGAATGAATCGCATTTATTGGTGGAAACATTAGGTAAGACATAGAATTCGAAACCAACATAAAATATGCATCTTACCTAACACATCAACACATCCTATCTGTTTCTTCATTGTACTTGTGTTGATTTGACACATATAGCAACCTCTGTCTTCAACTTTGAGAGGTCGTATGTGAAGCTGCCAAGATCCTGGCGAGTCATTAGTAACGGCGTACCGCGAACTGTGAGTGACAAGGCGAGTATGTAGAGTCAGAATAGTTTGATCATCAGATCTTATCCACGCCACCTGGGGACAAATTTCGTACATTAGTAAATCACTAATAAATATATGGAAACAACTATTTCTATTAAATAATAATAATAATAGGATATTACTATTAAATACAGATTTCTTCCTTTACTTGGCTACTATGTCCACAAACAAATTAAGTCATATATCTTTTTTGCGTGCAGTGAAGAGAAGTCACCTAAGAATGGATACGAGGCACACTAGTGAATATTCAAGTTCTATGTCTGGCTCCTTACAGCAGACCACAGTGCAATAGAAGCACTTAAGCTGTTGCGTTTCAGTGGCTGAGTAAGGGGTGCAAAATCCAATAATATACATATATCCATGATTCTATATCAAAGTCGATAACGCACTTGCAGCCCTTGTGACGTTGGGCATCGGTATTGATTAACCATCAAGTGGAACGTACGACTGTCTGCTTCTAGGGGTGGTAGCATGATGTTAAATTCTCTATAAACTTCTTTAGAACTGTTTTTTTTATAGTTGAATGTATATTAGTTAGTATTAAGTAAGTTTAAACAACATAAGTCCATTAGAAAAAAAAGTACGTGTATTATTAGCTTCGACGCACAACCTTTTTTTAAATTTTCGTCGTGACAATAAATAACTCAATAACTAATTATATTACTTAGTTACATTCTGCATACTCAGATGTCACGTGTTCCAACAAAATTTATGTTAGTTACGTTCGGTATACACAGATGTAACTACCATTTCAAATAGATAATTTTTTCGACTACAGATGTCGCTGCGCCGCGCTATCGTTTCGTTACTCAAAGCGGACTACACTTTTCATACAAGATTTCGACGTTTGCTTTTGCAACGTAAATGGTTTTTTTAGTCGCAAGGATTATGGAACTAACTTTAACGTATACATATTCAATATTTTTTACAAATAGTCTCAAGTTAAAAGACAAAATTTTCGCCAAATCATTCATGCATAGGCAAGTTTAATAGCCTTGATTAATGTCGAATACGTAATTGGATGAGTAAAAAGCATATTTTAAATTGTATTGTTGAAATTACTTCAGCCGACAATTTGTCATGATTGTGAGTGCCTTGGAGAATATTCAATCTGAATATTTCCGGAATGTAATCTCATGAAGTCACCCTGTATTTACCAGCTTTATGATCGGTTCATTATTCCTTTACAAAATTTTTCACGTTGATGAATTTGTTCTTTTTGTGAAACGAGCTATTTATTTTCCTTTTAAAATACAAGATCGTAATCCCTAAAATATATACAATAAATGTTTTTTTTTTATACCAAACACTGTAACAATAATGTCTTACTTAGAAAGGTTTACATCGGAATTGTTATATATTATATTATTGTTGATGTATATTTTTTAAATAAATTAAATGAAAATATATAATTATAGCAAATGTAAATAGTATTTTTGCTCGTAAAAAATCCTTAAAGCAATACATTACAATACTTAAATAAAACTATTGGTCACTATATAGTAACTCGTAGTCAGAAGAGAGAATTCGTAATTCCTTAATAGATAAATGTTTATAATAATAATAGAATAATTTCGCAGTAGCGTATACGCAGGTTTTTGCAGTAATTAATAAGGCAGTCTCTCTGGCAGCAGTAACAAGCCACCTTAGAGAAGACGACCGTATATTAAACAGCACTTGTGTTGTTGTGTTTCGGAACATGACAAGGTAAGCCAGAATCCATTCCGCTATTCCAATCTTGTTCCTTATTATTTATCTTATTGTGATCGGCAGCACGTTTGCATTCCTCTTGTCTTGGGACTAAAGCTATATATTATGGTACACCCGTCATCCTGAATCCATAAATATTTTTGAGTTTAGATGGAAAACAAGCTGTATAAAACTATAAAATATGCGACTTTTTTAATGCGATAGGTGAATATTCTACAGAATATAATCTCACAGATCTCTCGAGTCCTCGACCAAGAATCAAGAGATAGATTTAAAAGGTGGTACTTATAAACACTGTCGTTATTGTATCACCGGTCGTTTAAGTTTAGAAATAGATATCAGTGGTAATATGTAACAATGCAAAAATAATCAAAATATACAAATTAAAATAATAATAATGATTTCTCCGCTAACTTCCTCTAAACCACCCAACGGATTTGGATAAAATTTTCCTTAATGGAATGAGCGGTAAACAAGGAAGGCTTGCGTATATAATTGTGCAGAAAAAATTGCACCCACGGGAAGCCAGGAGCGAGACGCTAGTTTAGGCATTTATAACTCGGAGCATAATTGTCATTATATTTGAGTCAGTATATTTATCGTAACATTTGAGTCTAGATTCATGCGAATTTCTTTATTTTAACCACGCGTTGACGCCAATTGTCAATTTAAATTAATTAAGTAATAGTAGTTCGCGGTGGTATGTGCTTTCTCAATCCCACCATATAATCCACATGTCTATCCCTACCAAAATCAGCGCGACCGGCTATTTTATGAAACCGCAGTCAGTCTAAGAAAAACATCGCAACAATAACACGCGTAGACTCATCCCGCCGATCTCGACCTAACTAATCGACCGATCGATACATTATCTAAAGTTTGTATAAGGCTAAATTTATATTAGTTTACTGTTTCACCGCTGCAGTTACGAGTATAGTGAAGTTATATTGAAGTTCATAACAGGTGTTCTCGTGTTGAGAGTTCGCTGATTACAGAAACTATGTATTATAGTTATAAAATGCGGTCAAAAAGTTCGCGGAATGACGGGGAAGTTGAAATGAGACATCATACTATTTTTCCTTCATAATAATACATTCTCCTTTAACCCTGATACAATTTTCAGGTCCATAGTATAACTTATTGATGCCATCGAGGAAAAAAAAGGTTTGTCTTCGGTGTCAAAGTAGGCCGAAATTGCAGATTTCCCATTCATATTTAATTTTTTTCCACGCGGCTCTCTTTCTTTATCATTAGAAATAAAATAGTTTATTTCCCACCAACAAGTGGTCCATCAGCCTGTCTCTGTAAGACATGATTCTTCATAAGATTAGTGTTGCTGAAGTTTGCACGCTGTTCTGACGAAGTAAAAGTAACATTATTCAAGGCGTACTGCCAGTAGTTATACACGTGTATCCTCTAGGTCAATTATACGCAAAGGGCATATAGCGCTCTGCGGGTCCAGTGTAATAACGCTTTCAGGGTGCTATTGGGGCTACGACGTTTCTCAAGTGCATCCAGTATGTTCGCAGAGGCGGGTAGATGGTTTCTATGATATGATCAGGAAGCGCTGCGCCTCATTGTTGAGTCGTGTACGCACCAGCACCAATAGCATTCTTTGTCCAACAGATGGGACTCACCTCTGTTGAGTCACTGGCTCGGCACATATTAGTCTGGAGAAAAAGTTTCTTCGCATTTATATGCGCATAACATGCGAGTGTGTCAAGTATCAATTAAAAATTTGTATTTTTTTTGTAGGTACTAACATAATTTATATAACATAAGTAAAACTGTACCGACTAATATTCAAATATGGACCTCTGGTTCGATAAATAAAGAATTACTATTATTATTAACTAGCTGAACTCGGCCATGCTTCGCTGCGGCCCATACGGCGGCGGCGTGCGCATGGGGCGCGCGGTACTGGACACTGCTTATATATAATACTATTTGTCGTAGCGTAAATGGCCTATCCAAAACAAAAAGAATTTTTCAATTCGAACCAGCAGTTCCTGAGATTAGCGCGTTCAAACAAACAAACAAACTCTTCAGCTTTATAATATTAGTATATATAACGTGCAAGGCAATTTCTTGATGCATCAACAAGCGATAAGTAAACACTTATGTTTCTGTTCATGTGTAAATTGACACTTAAAATTTACTAAATAGACATAATTAACATGCACCGTAACATGAAGTGTTGTACTCTGCACATGAAACTTCTATCATCCCTTGAATGGGGGAAAAGCTGAGCCGGCTGAAAACAAGACTCATTAATTAACGCTATCTCTATTCACATTACCTATCGATAAGGCTACCTAAATATGTGTATATTCAATACATTCGATACTCGCTTATGAATAAATTTTTATTAATTTTAATAGGCTAACGAAATAAAGATAGCTGAGGGGAGTTAAAAAGCGAATGACAACTTCGTAACAATAGTATACTTAACGTAACGTGTAATGTACACATTACGTTACGCTCTACGTAAAGTCTACGTATTTGCATACGTAACTTGTATGCAAACACGGGGAAAGAGAACACAGTGCTTGTGACAAAAAGGATTAATGAATTTAAAAATTAAAATAATAATATTAGAAATGTAAAATTTATTGGTAATAAATAATGTCTTTATAACAATGGATTTAAAACTAAGAAATTAAAAAACTACTCACTAGAAAATGCTATAAATTAAAAAAAAAGTCCCAGGCCATCTCCATCTGGCAGAGTACCTAGCAGGCTAAGGGCATTGCCTCGCTGGATGGTGAGGCTTATTCTTTGTGCCAAATAGTTGCCGGCTCTGGGGTCGCGGGTGGTTTCCGTTAGTTTTTTTGAAATTTCCCTAAAAAGTTTATGTGCACCCGGGCCCCATGTGCCTAAGGTTTCAACCCCAAACGGAACAAAAATGAAATCTCCGCTGAGGTTCTCGTACTTGTGCCGCTTGAGGTTCTCTGCATGGTTTGCGGCTGCGCCAGCAATATTAGAAGTGCCTTGGAGGTGGGACGGGGCAAGCGTATCGACACAAGTAGCATCCCATACGAGAGGCCGTCCCGCCTTCCAAGGGACCAGTGTCATTCCATCTGGTCTCCTGCCATCGTCGCGAGCCAGACCAGAGGGTTCCAGTATAGCTGGCACCCCGGCGGTGACAAGCGCCCGGCGGTGTCATTAGCCCTGCATAATATTTGAATTAACCAATATATATATATATATTTTTAACATACTTAGCTAATTACATAATTACGTACTTTAAGCCGATGTTGTGCGCGGCAAAAGTCGGCTTCGGTGCAGTCAATTGTATTCGAATATTAAGGGATTCACTGAGGCAAATGACATTTACTATAGAACTCGCTGGCGTCGGAGACAATTCAACGGGCCTAGAAATGGTGTTTTTTTGTTTTTACCATTAGAACATTACACAAATTTTTTTTTTTTATCAATACATTTTTTTAATCTGATATCAACTTATTAATAGGTACAGGATTCATATGCGTGCAATAAGCCGTTTTCGAGAGAATTTTCAATAAAGGTCAAATTCTTCTTGTGTTCTAACTTTTTTTGTGGAGTTTCTATTACTTTAACGAAAATTCTAATTAATACAATTGGTTCTTCACATGTTTAAGTATAATATATATTTTTTTCAAAGCAATTGTCTTGTCTATTTCTTGTAACATCTTCATTAAACAATGGATATTTTAGTACATATTTAGCGTTTGTCTCCCCCTTAATAGAAAGAAATGGTTAACAAAACAAGTATTGGTAACTAGGTGGTGCCCGCGGCTTCGCCCGCGTTAAAAAAAAATTAACGCCTGACTAAATATATGAGCAATGTAACGCCTAACATCTTTATTGCAGTTATAGCTTCGCCAGGCGTTAGATGATCCCACGGGAACAGTACTTTTTCTGGATGAAAGGTAGCCTATGTCCTTTCCTGCGTCCCTGACAACGTGTATGCAAAATTATGTGATGATCGGTTCAGCGGTTTAGGCGTGAAAAGGTAACAGACAGACAGAGTCTGTCATTATAATATTAGTATGGATGTGATAACATATACTAGTTACAATAATAAAGAAACAACAGTTATATTGTTCAATAATATAGAGGAATAACTCAATATAGATTAAATTAATAACTCAGATTATTATCATATCGAGTAGCTATGCCGCAATGCTGTGCAGTTCCGTTTTGTTCGGAAAAAAGGAGGACATACAATATGTTTCCAAAAGATAAAACTGTTCTAAAACAGTGGCTTGTGGCGATTCGTAGGAATAACTATACTCCGACAAACATTCTCGTGTTTGTAAAACAATTTTATTACCTCGAGGATTATGTGGGTAATGAATCAAATACAGAAAATGGTAAGTAATAAGCTTTTTTATTCATAATTATTTGAGTAACGTTTACGTTAATTTTCTGTTCACTGTAACATAGCTGTTCTTTCGGCAAACAAGCATAGGTACTTTCGGTAAAAAATAAGTTTGTAAACAGTAAACAAACTAACTTCTGAATTAGCTGCTCTTTGAGGCCGCTTATTTTTGCGCCTTTTTTTCTTAATTCCGCTTTCAAAGCATTCACATTCATCGCCAAATAATCCATATTTGCGATAATTTCACGAAGGAGATCACCTTTTAACAGGTAAATTAAAGAAATTATAATTTATGTCAGGAAGTCCGCTAAAACCAGTGAAAATTTTTTTGGACCTCACGCGACACAAGCGCCTCTAGTGGCAAATTCTCACGCGATAACCCCCATTGCCTTGTAAAGTTGGCGATGGACTGAGCGATTTTGTCCCTCGTGGTTCTAAATGTCACATTACGGATTCTTTCGTCTTGCCCGATCTATACAGTTGAAAATCTTTGGGTACAGTCGAGTTTATTAGCGTACATTCATACAAGTCAGTGCCTTGTCATAATATGTCATAACTGCTATGCGGACGAAGTCGTGACAATTTAATATTTTCAATAGGAGATCGGACAGTAATCAGATTAAAATCTAAAATGTACTTAGAAAGAAATTATATAATTTTTTACGATTATTTATCGAATAATAATTTAATATAAATTCATTTAAATATTTTTAAATGAAGAAATAAAATTTTATTATTTACAATACTTTTAATCTATACTGAAACACCAATCACAGTGCGTGAAGTCATTTGTGGGCAATAATTGTCTTATGCCAATGCAGCTGTTTTGTTATGATATGACCACAAATGACGTTACGCGCTCTCAGATGAACTATCGTGGCGTTTTGGCGGCATTTTCAAACAAACAATATTAAAACATGATTTTGAGTACCTAAAAGGCTATAAATAAATAAAATAGTATTTTTTATGGGAATAAATATCCATGAAGATTAATTTAAAACACTTTCTGAAAATTTGTCCGATCCCCTATTAAACGTAAAGATATTATGAAAAGTATTAAAAAATGCATACCTTTTATTTCAATGGTTTGACAAAAGTTTAAAAGCATTAAGCAAACTAAAATAGGTCGGTGGAAATAAAGAAAAATATTAGACAACATATTATTATTATTATGAAAGTGACCAGCGATACTGGTCTGATAATTTTATTTTAAAATCGAATATTAAAATAATTTAAAAGCGAATACCTATTGTCTCTGCACTAGTAACTGGATTGAACGCCAACTCAGCTTTATTGGTCGATCGTAAGTGAGAAAATTGCTAGGACATGGGAATTCTAGATAGCTATTTCACGTAATACATACATACAGCTAGATTTACTTTTATTGGTTTGTTTGTTTCTTATAGTTTTCTTTGTCGATCAGTTCATTTGTAAAGTGGTTACGGCTCCAGTCGTCAATTCAGGGGCGTAAGTTTCATTCATTCATCTCAGCCGCAGAACGTCCACTGCTGGTCAAAGCACCCCCCCCCCCCCCTAATTTTCCAAAAGGACCTATTAGAAGCAGCTAATTAGAACAGCTATTAGAAGCTGATTGTATGGACAAGTAAAATATGTATAGGTAGCATTTTACACATACACACACCCACACACACACAGTGTGTAATCTTTTTTTTAATATATAAAAATGAATCCCTATTTCCCTCGGTCACGGCATCACGCGTGAACAGCTAGACCGACTTTACTACGGTTTTCACGGTTTAAACGGGGAATGTTCTTATATATAAAAATTGCACGCCGGGCGAAGGCGGGGGCGGAACGCTAGTATATACAGGATCGACGGATCAAATGGGGTGTGGTGGTAGAGGGGCCCAATACCTATCCAATGGACCCCCATGTATGTTCAGCGATTTATTTATTTATTTATTTAATCTTTATTGCACGATCGTACAAAAGGCGAACTTAATGCCTTAATGCATTATCTACCAGTCAACCATTGGGTAGATCAGAGAGAATGACGGAGGTGCAATTGAAAATTTACAAATTGTATAATTAATTACAGAGAGTTCATTAATAAAGAGTAATGATAATATAAATTCTAAAAATACTCACATGAACATAATACAACTTATATACATACAACACAATATACATACAAATATACAGAACAGAAAAGAAAAAAATAAAGAAAATGACACTATCAACTCTGAGACAGCGAAAGATAATGATCTCGAAGCATCTTTTTAAAGGAGATTTTGTTGGGGGCTTTCCTAATGTCGGTGGGTAGCGTATTCCAGAGCCTTATTGCTTGGGCACAGAAGGAATCAGATAAAAAGCCAGTGCGGCAAGAAAGGACACGAAGAGAAGAGTTATCGGCAGAGCGAAGGTGACGGCTATGAGTATCACTCTGAAACTGAAATTTACCTTTCAGATATTCAGGAACAAATGGATCGTATAAAATAGAGAAAAGTGTACAGAGCATTCTTAATATGTATCTGCGCTGCCGGATGGGCAGCCAATTGAGCTGTGAACCATAAGATGAAATATGGTCATACTTACGTAGACCAAATATGAAACGAATACAGTTGTTGAGAAGGCGATCCAATTTATTAAGAAGATCCTGGCTAAGGTCGGAGTAACTCACATCAGCGTAATCTAATACAGATAAGACAAGTGTCTGCACAAGCACAGTCTTGGTACTAACCGGCAGAAAATTCTTAAAACGATAAAGGCATCGCAGTGTGTAAGTGACTTTCCGACACACCTCCACCACTTGAGGACGCCAAAAAGCCCCAGATGTTTGGCAGTAGAGCAGTAGGGAATAGCAATATCGTTAAACCGGATCGGTGCAACAGAATTCAAGTCAAGCTTAACCAAGCGTCGGGAGCTACCCAAAATAATTGCTTGACATTTAGTTGGGTTAACAGAAACCCCGAATCTAGTAGACCAGTCTGAGATAAAATTAAGATCACAATTAAGTTTGCTAATGGCAACGTTCAGATCATTGATCTCTGCTTGGACGTAAAACTGAAGATCGTCCGCATACAGATGGTAAGAACAGTTGAGGTGAGTAGTAATAAAGTTAATAAAAACTGAAAACAGTAGCGATTATTATTAGATTTCGAGTTATTCAGCTTTTTGTGCTGCTTTTATGTAACTCCGAATTCGTAAACAATTTCTTTTATTGTGAGTAATCCATTGTTACTAAAGCTATAATTTATTTTTATTCTTATAGCCTGATACTATAGCTATCACATGAAAACATAATTTAATTGATGCTATTGAACTACACTGAATATGGTTCTCAAAAATTTTCTAAAAGCGAGTATAACAACTCGCTATTTCTAAGGTTTTCTAAGGTTATAACTCAAAAAAATAATTTAAAAACTATCTTAAAAACTTCTTTAATGTTCTGTCAATACTTGACCAAAATCTACTTTACAAATTAGGAAAGTGAAAATATCACTTTAATACCACGTGCCTTCTGTTTTCATATTCCAAGAAAGTTGTTTCGTGTAACTCGTTACCATTGTAGTTTTGACTTATTCTATCAATTCAAAGACAAAGACAAAGCTAGCAATGCAGTTCACCAGTTTAATTATAAATTGATACAAAAAATTTAACTGTTCTAAATGTTTCAAAATAATATATATAAAACAACAGAATAATAACAACGATTTATTTTTTCATGACAAATGTTCGAAATGTCCACCAACAGCTTCAATGCACATGCGACATCTCCTTAAAAAATACGTTTTAATAAATCGTTAACAACATATTTAACAAGTATTGGACAAAAATTAGCTGATGAAATCCCTAATAGGCACAGGATCAGTGAAACTAATATTAATTTGTCAAAATCTACTATAGTAAAACTTTCTAAATTGAATCCCACTACGTCTATGATATAATAAAAAATCTAAAATTAAATACTAGCTCTGGATTGGGCGGCATTAGTGTAAAGGTTGTTAAAAGTATAAAAGACTTAATTATTGATGAACTTGTCGGTTGATGTATGGAAAAAGGAACTTTTCCGGTGAACCTCAAAATAGCTAAAGTTAGTCCTATTTACAAAGAGGGAGCAAGTAGGAACCGGGTAATTACAGACCTATTTCTGTGCTTCAACTATTTCTAAGATTATATATATATATATATATATATATATATGTGTGTGTGTGTGTGTGTGTGTGTGTGTGTGTCTAAATATGTATAATTAATTCTAGCAAAAAATAAGAAGTACCATTGCAACAAATTAAATTTGAAGTATTAATATGGATTTTAAGAGCTTGGTTAAAACTATGTAGAAACTTTGAAAAGATTTACTCGTATTTTTAGTTAACGAAAATAACGAGACCAGAATCTCTTTTGTTTTATGAATAATTTTGCTTTATGAAAGTTAAAACACTAGAAAGGCTCAACTTTTACCCCTTTTAAAAGGACAGATGTAAATATAAAATATTTCATTAACATTACCACGGAACCCAAAAAGCAGTCGTGATTATTCAGCCAACAAAATCAGAAAGAAAACAACAAAATCAGAAGCCCCAACAGGAAAAATTTATGTAAAAATAATATTATGTTGTCGACTGGAATTAATTTCGCTTCAAAAAGCCAACAGTTTCTAGCAGACGTCCTTCGTCTGAAACTAATTGATGAATGTATTAAAATAACTTCTCTGTAAACAACACGCAACGAGCTAACAAATACGTCGAGAAAATAAAATTCCATCAAGTTACCAAGTGATTTATACGGAGATATAGATAAGGTGCTCGATGAATCTATAATTATGTCGTCTAGACATTGCCTACAATGTTCCCTTATATTTCATTTATTAGACCGACGACGCACGCTGACTTCGCTGGGGTAAAATTGTCCCAATTTTAAGTCTACATAGATAGTTACATAATACCTATGTTAAGTAAGAAAGAAAGAAAGAGAAAGAAAGACTCATTCAGGACAGAAATTATTAAAAAAAGTGTGTGTGTCCTCGCGATAGCGAATCGGATTGGATCTGGCTCAGCATTGTGCTGAGGTGCTAGACAAACACCTACAGCGCTGATTTTCAGCCAGCACCGTATGTGACTCATTGAACATATATATACATACATACATACACACACATAGGTTCACCTAAAATAGTGAAAGAATTCTCGAAGTAGATGTATTGTTGCGGAGACTCTTATAATAAGTGTAATATAAGTATAAGTATATAATAAGTATTTATTTATTTATTTATTAGCTCAAATTTCCCTCAACAATTTTTATTTTAAACACTGTATCTTCTTTATATATATTGTATAATATTTATGTATTTGTTAGTATATGTGTTTGTATTTACGTTAGTATTGTTAACGTTATATAATAAGTAAATTACATAAAATCATTCTTCATTTCATGTAATCAATTTTTTTTTTAAATGAAACCAACCAAATAAAGCAATAGAAGTTATTATTTATGCGGAAATAAAATGAAATATCCGTCTTTCCCGTCATCACATTTCAAAGTTCCTACACAAATTTATTTTAATATTGTATTATTGTATCAAGTTTAAGCTCTGAAAGCTCTCCTTTGGCGGATAATTTAAAGAAGATTTAATATTGGAGACGAGAATCTCGATATGGAATGACCCGTTCATTCCAATTCGCCCGCGTCAACTGTTTTTAGTTGCTGACCTAGCACCTTCAGATTTCCACGTGTTTCGCTCTCTTCAGAATTCTTTAGGCAGTGTCAGGTTAACATCAAGAGAGGATTGCCAAAACTACTTGTCGCGTTGTTTTGATCAGAAGTCCCAAAATTTCTACAGAAACGGGATCATGTCACTACCTACAAGATGGTAAAAAGTGATCGAATAAAATGGCACATATATAAATGTTTCTTTGTATTTTATATGTATTCCCCAACCTATTATACTCAGCAACACTATCTCAATCTTATTATTATTTAATATGCATAGTAGAGAGTGAACTCATTGTAATCGCTGTGTGATCTTCACACAGCGAGTAATGTGATTTCTGGAGGAGAAAGAAGAAGATTTATTTAAGTTACGAGGTCTAAAGTACGTCAACAATAGTAGTAGGTAAATATATTATATGTCAGAGGGAAATCATGGTACTTATAAATAACTAGCTTTTCCTGCAACTACGTTCTCGCCCCTTTCCTTAGTTGTTAAACATTTATTCAATCTTTATTGCTCATACATCTTAGTCAGGCGTTTATTTTTATTTTTGGACGATCTCTCGGGAACAGCGCTTTTTTCTGGATGGAAGGTTACCTCGTGTCTTTTCCTGCATCCCTGACAATGAATATGCAAAATTTCATGATGAGTATAGTTAATGCGTGAAAGGGTTATAAACAAACAAACCCACTTTCGCATTTACAATTTGTTTAGCACCCATATGGAATTACTAGCTAAACTCGGCCACGCTTCGCTGCGGCCCATACGGCGGCGGCGTGCGCATGGGGGCGCGCGGTACTGGGCACTGCCTTTATATAATACTATTTATCGTAGCGTGATGTTATATAGCCTATAGCCTTCCTCGATAAATGAACTATTCAAAACAAAAAGAATTTTTCAATTCGAACCAGTAGTCCCTGAGATTAGCGCGTTCAAACAAACAAACAAACTCTTCAGCTTTATAATATTAGTATAGAATAATAGTTAAAGAGCAATGTTACAATCCAGTAATCGCTACTGATAGTGATTTAGAATGGTGGAATGCAGATTCTCCACTTGATGGCTTTTTTATTTTTTATATTAAGGTAGAGAGACAGGCTGACGATCCACTTGGTGACAGGTGCCTACAGTCGCCTATAATACAAGCCACACCACAGGTGTTGTAAGTGTGCTGCCGACTATAGTAGGTTTAAGAATAAGAGACGAGGAAGAGGATAGGGTAACTGGCATCCCTTACTCACTCACCGAAACACAAAAGCGCATATGCGGTTATTTCACGGTGGTCTTCTGTAAGGGGGTGGTTACTGCCGCCAGACGGGCTTTTCACTTTAGACCAGAGCCAACTTTGAAAAGTTCAATTTCCATATTTGACCCTGTCGGTAATCGAAACCGGGACTAATGAGACAGAGCGTTAAGGCAAGCTCCCCAACCACTCATTCAACGGTAGGTGGCTACCGTCATCGCCTATTAAAACAAGCAAAGAAATGTGCTGCAAGTGCCGATTTAAAAAATAAGGGATTTGAAGGGATAAGAAAACGGGCTTTATCATCCCTTACACACTCACAGTAAGGTAGTGGTTATTGCCGCCAGACGAGTCGTCTAATCTATAACTGCAAAACGCAGTGTGTCTAGCCACTACTGTAATTCAAAGTATAGTACATCTAAATTCAAATAGGGTTCCCGGGTTCGATTCCCGGCAGGGTCAACTTTGAAAAATCAACTTTTCAAATTGGGCTCTGGTCTGGATTTGGAAAGTAGTGGCAGGGAACACTGCGTTTTCGCAGTCATTTGGGCAGCCCGTCTGGCGGCAGTAACCACCCCCTTACAGAAGACGACCGTGAAATAACGGCACGTGTGCTGTTATGCCAGAGCCCATTTCCCTATCCACTCCTAATCCATTATCCTTAATCCTACTGCAGTCGGCAGGGCACTTGCAGCAGCTTTGGCATTGTTCGTGTTATAGGCGACGGTAGCCACCTACCATTAAGTGGACCGTCAGCCTGTCTGCCGACTTTAATATTTAAAAAAAAGATGGGAAAAAGATGGGGAGCGCGTTGTTTTAAGTGTGTTCCTCAGTTCGATATTACAAAAAGGCTTTCAAGATGTTTGAGGTTGCAAATTAAAAGCAGTTTATAAGCTCGATCCTGTTAAATATTTAGTATACCCTAGATTAAAATACAAAAAACAACATTTGTGTTCAAATAAACACAAATGCAGACTGGTAAATGTTTTATGTTTGATTTTATTTTATCGCAAAAACGAAACAGGAAACTAAAACGACAAATAATGTATTGCGTGCGTATTTCCCTTTTTCTGTGGACATTTTCAACAAAACCATTTTATTATTAGAGTAAATTGTATAAAAGGAAAACTTCGACAACCGCTTCCAAGCCCTTTATGCCAAAATACGTCTACAAAAAAGGTACATACGCAATGGTTAATTTATAAATATGTTCACTAAGAAAATTCTTGAAGAAATAAAATAAACACACCGTCGAAAATTGAGCTTTTAAGAATGTTATTATGACGTAATATAAAATAATTTCTGTCTCACATTTGAAAATCTTATTACATTAAGTGTAGGACTTCATGAATATGAAGGAGTGATTACCAACACGTATATAAGTCACTCCTAAAATAGCGTGGCTACTAACAGTTGCTGGTTCAATATTCTGCATCAGAGCAATATGTGGCGTTGGCTTTATGGAGAGTTGTGTCACCGAGTATCTATACAGAGAGACAGCTCCCTAGGAGCGTAAATTTTATTAGCCTATTCTTGTAGGGTTGTCACACAGGGAAAATAAAAAAATGATTTCTTGTTGTTGGTAAATTTAAGATTATTACAAATGGCTTCCATTTTCTAAAAATTATATTTTTGAGATTCTTGTTATTTCGTTTTACGGTGTAATAAATTTTTAGCCTTATGTAAGGTTTTTTTTAATACTTAATTAATGAGGGTTTTCTGAAAGGGTCTAATTGAGATGGTAGCATTGTAACGCCAGGTCCAATGAACTGTCAAAATACATACGCGAATTGCAATTTTCTATGTATTTTTTGGTTTAATAATTTATGTTTAATACCTACGACTCTGTGCTATCTGACAGCTGTTTAGACCTGACGCCTACGAAGCGCCGTCTGGTGGCAGAAAAAATATCGAAAACCCTCATTGGCTGACACCGACTCCAAATAGAATTGATGATGATGATTTGTGAATAAGAAATTAATAATGTTATTTTTAACTTTTTAGTGTAAATAGCTACCTACCTAGGTTGATTTTTGAAGACGATTTTTAGTTTTTATTAAAACTTATTTATTTCACAATTTCTAGTTTTTAGCATACCTAGACAGTTCTCCCTGTAATTTTTCATCATTATTATTATCGTTGATCCAATAACAAATCACGATGCATGTGCTTTCATCCGTTAAAGAGATTCCGATTTTCACCTCGTACTCCAACATCAGATTGCAACAAAACAAGTATATCCTTTCAAACAAAAAAATAATAATATAAATATATTGTGTATATCAATGACCCAAAACCGAATGTGGAATTCCGAGTTAGTAATTCAAATAAATTATTGCACCATATAGGTGCTAAGGTTGTCTATGTAGAAGAGATCACTTATTAGCGACAAGACCGCCTAATTTGTACCTACGTCTTGTAAATTTGCTTCTAGGTACTATTTTATTATTGGCTTCTGTATTAAAATAGAAAAAGAACTCTTAGAATTAGGTGAAATTCCAATCCTTATTTCTTTTATTAGGTACTTATCTAGTTAGTTTTGTTATAAATACCTACTTACTAAATAATTACAGGTCAACGTAATAAGATAACGACGTGCCATTTCCATAAAACTGTACTCGGGTACTTACCTCTCACGATCTTTCAGGTATGTGAAGAACGACACATTTACGTATATATTTCTCTTAGTATTGTTCATACAACCCAGTAAAGCAATTAACCATTTCCTTTTCTTTTACGTAATAAATAAAACACAAAACTATTGCTTCTGCGCCGCTCGCGCGCGTCCCTGCCACTTGTCCGCTCGGGTTTGCCGAAGCCGCCCGAAGATCCTCTCGGCTCACGTTCGTGAACCCGTCGGTGAGAGGTCACGCACACATAGCTGCGCATGTAGTGAAGTACCTGCCGCCACTCGCTCCTTGAAGCTGTTCCTCTGTAGTATTATTTCTCTGTGGTTGTGTGCCACTATTTAAAAAGTTACATATACTTCCCTTACCTTGCTTGTATATAAAGACGTTGTGTATATTTGTTAGAAAATATCCGAACTGTTTTGTCGAAAATAACAAAATAGGAACCAAAATAACTAGACAAGGTAATTTATTGCAAAGACCAAAATGTAGATTAGAACTATTTAATAGAAATGTTTATGTTATGGCAATTAAAACATACAATAAACTACCTAATAATATAAAAGAATTGCCGGATCCTAAATTTGCAAGAACATTAACAAAACGGTTATTAGATTGTTGTTATTATGATGTTAAAGAATTTTATAATAAGAAACATTAATTCCTTTATTAATATATTAGTTTACCAACAATTAAACACAAATATTTGCATGCCCTTGGCGGGTAGAACATACTTTGTACTGTAACTGCTGTATACAAATTAAAATCCTGTAAACATGTGTTCGCGCAAATAAAGATTTATTTTATTTATTTTATTTTTTTTATAAGATTTTAATTTCGACCATGATTAATTTATTATTCATTAAGAATTTCTTGCAAATTTAAAAGAAAAATTATGCCCGTATATGGAAAACACGGGCAAACAGGTGGAAACCTCGTAACTAGTAACATTATTGGAGTAATTGAGTATGGATGTCTCAATTTAAAATTAGTCTCTAAAACAGTGCACTTTTATAGTATCTTATCACAGAAATCAACTAATTTTAGACTTAATTGTTATATAGTAGTATTATGTATACCACAAAAATTTAAATATACTAGTAAATAATTTAAAATCAATATATTTTTTATTCCAATCAGTCTTTTTTGTCAATTATCTGAGCCCGCAACATCGTACGTGTGATATTCGGTATAGCGCGTAATTTTTTTTGTTGTAAATAGATTGGAATGAAACAAACACAGTGCTACAATCATCGGAATATAATATAACGTTCTAGCAGTTTGCTGGCTACAATACATCGGATAAGCCGTTTCAGATATTAGCGTGCACAAACGCACAGACAAACAGACAAAAAATCTAAAAACTATTTTTTTGACATCGATAACATAAGTACAATGTGTACAAATTGTTTTTTTTTTTTTTTGTAAAATCTTTAATGTCAAACACGACTCGTTTACAATTTTGTTATATGTATAGAAATTTCTCTAAATGACCACGCTGCAGCCTTCATCTCCGCTTCTGCGTATTTTCTTATATTTTTTGTCCTTTTGCTTATTACTTTTTATCTCAATAAATAAACCTAAGCTGACAGAAAGAAGGAAAAATTAATGGCGCGGCGTCAGACTCATTAGTCATTTAAATTTGCAAAAAAAATCTTACTCGGACTGAGACCGACCGCTAACAATCTTACGAACATTTCATCACGAAGTTAAGGCCGGCGCTGACTGACGACATGGCTCGGCATGGTACAACAAATGATATTTTCCTAAACATATTATTTTCAACCTTATTGCAATGATTTTAGCACTCATTTTTAGATTTTAGTTGACGAGCCCGTTGGATGAGTGGTTAGGATGCTTGCCTTAATGCTCTGTTCGAGGGATCCCTGGTTCGATTCCCGGCAGGGTCAACTTCGAAAAATATCTTTTCAAATTTGGCTCTGATCTGAATCTGGAAAGTAGTGGCAGGGCACATTGCGTTTCGCAATCATTTGGGCAGCCCGTCCGGCGGCAGTAACCACCCCCTTACAGAAGACCACCGAGAAACAACAGCACGTGTGCTGTTGTGCTTCGGTGAGTGAGTAAGGGATGCCAGAGCCCGTTTTCCTATCCAATACCCTATCCTTAATTCTACTGTAGTCGGAAGCGCACTTACAGCACCTGTGGCGTTGCTTGTGTTATAGGCGCCGGTAGCCACCTACCATCAAGTGGACCATCAGCCTGTCTGCCGATAATAACAAAAAATAATAATAATACATTCCTTTATTTTAACGTTCCATGCTCTGCCACGTGATGCCGCGGCATGCTTCGGCACGTTGTTAAAATGTAAGTTGTTAGTATGAATGTTAAAATAACTGCCGTAAGGTTGAAAATAATATGTTTAGGAGAAATCCTTTTCTGTGCCATGCCATACTGTGAGTCAGCGCTGGCCTTTAAGCGTGGATTCTCAAGTGTTTATACTCTCAAGACTCGAGATTCGAATTGTAGAGGTTCTAAAATAATGGTAATAAACTACTTAAGACTTGTTAATGCCAGAGCCCATTTCCCTATACCCTTCTAATCCCTTATCCTTAATCCTACTGTAGTAGGCAGCGCACATGCAGCAGCTTTGGGGTTGCTTGTGTTATAGGCGACGGTAGCCACCTACCATCAGGTGGACCGTTAGCCTGTCTGCCGATCTTAATATAAAAAAAATAAAATAAAACATAAATTTACTTATAATCAGCGATTTTATTATAAAACTTTTCTGAATGTAAATTCAGAAATAATACCTAATTGAATTAGAAATTAATAAATTTTAACTTGTGTTACCTAAAGGAATGTACGGACTAAAAAACGGGACAAGTGCGAGTTGAACTCGCGTGAAGAGGGTTCCGTACGATGTTACCTATCCGCACAATATTGAGAGATTTACCATGTTATTTTAATATCATGGACTTCTTATAGGTTTTCCTATAATATATAAGTAGAAAATTTTAGGTTCAGTAGTTTCGGAGATAGCATGACAAAAGACAAATAGGCAAATCTTCATTGCTATACCCCAAGATAACTATATCAATTTCACCAACATTGTTTATTCATGTCGTGTTATCATTTCAATTTAATTCGTCCCCCCCTCCAAAAGCCAAAATGAGGGGGAGATAGTGCTACCCCCGACAGAAGTACAGTCGGTCGGGGTTCAAGGACAGAAACCGATCTACTATTCTGACCGTATCGAGCAGCACCACTCTCTGCATCTGGCCCGGGAGGGAACCACCACGGAATCCCAACCGCCTCAGGTTGTCCCTGAGGCTGACCGGGATCAAACCGTTTACAGACAGAACAACTGGGATAATTTCAGCGGAGGCCACAGCCCACATGTCGACGATTATTATTATTATTACTAAATCTTTATTTGTACCATAAACATATAAAAAAGAATAAAAAAAAAGAAAGAAAGAACAAGCAATAGTAAAAAAGGCTGCCTTATCGCTTTATAGCGATTTATTACCTTAGGTTAAGGGAAATTATATGAAATTTATTTTCATATAAAACAATGTGGGTGGTAAAAGGTAAACAATGTGGTGGTCAACATAAATTTACATTCTAATAACAAAATACTAGTACCTACATTGAATTTACGCAAATATATAATAACATAGATTTATAAATATAATATACTAGCGACCCGCCCTCGGCTTCGCCCGGGGTGCAATTTTTATATATATGAACATTCCCCGTTTATCCCTCTTTCCATTAGTGAAAATCGCATTAAAATCGATCTACCCGTTCACGCGTAATGCTGTGACCAAGGGAAATGGGGATTTATTTTTATATATAAAGAAGATTATAAACCTACATATGCATATATTGAGTGCGTTTTTGAAATGACGAGAAATTTGTTGAAAAAAAAAAATTGAGGTACTTATCAAATAAAAGGTCCAGAGTAAAACAATCAGCAATAGTACACATTCGGCAAGTCACCGGGTCCCATAGGTTAGACACTGTTTAAATGTCATTAGAGAGTGATAGATCGTCTTTGTAAGGAGAAGAGCTCGTTTGTCATGAGCGAGGACACTAAATGGATCCTCAATAAATGCGGGTTATTTACAGACCACTCTCTACTTGGCGAGCAAAAAAATTGTGAAAAGAGTAAATCCAACAGATAAATGTTTGCAGGAGTCTCGGATTGAAAGATCATTAATTTTGTGTATTGCGTCTAGCAACCGCAGGAGTCCCCTTGTGAGTGATTTCGGCTTATTGTATCTGAATGGAGTGCGTCAAATAAGACACATTAATAACATTTCTTTCTGTTTGTACACACATAAGATAGATAGATGCTTTCATTTACGACTACATTGAAATGTTTGTGCAAATTTAAATTTTATATAAAACTACCGACCCGCCCCCGGCTTCGCTTAGATTTTTTCTGCAAATCTATACATATAATGAAATCCTAAACGAGCTGTGTCTGTGTGTATATCAAATATTTTACAAAAAAAAAAAAAAACAATATGTATACCTGTTGGTACTATGTTACCGAGGTTAAAAAAATAGTTTGCGAATTTTTGTCTGCCTGCGCGTTTGTGCACGCTAATCTCAGAAACGGCTTAACCAATTTGAATGCTGTTTTCACTGATGTAGCAATATTTAGTGTTGTTTCATTCTAAACTGTTTACAAACAAAAAAGTTACGCGCTATACCGAATACCATGCGTACGAAGTTGCAGGCTCAACTAGTTATATATAAAACTAGTTCTATTCTCCGTTTAACACTCTTACCATGAGTGAAAACAGCATCAAAATCGGTTCCGTGGTTTAGGAGGAGTTAGAGAAAATACATACAGATGCGGGCAGCGACTTCAATTTATACTATGTAAGAATTTATAGAATTAGTACGGATAGCCGACGGCCGCTGCTGGATCCGGAAGGGACTCGACTGGAAGCCACGGACCGACAAGCGCAGCGTAGGACATCCACGAACAAGGTGGACAGACGACCGGATAAGGACCATGGATCGACGGTGGATTCCACCCGGAAGCCTCTCGCCAGCCGTGGACTTATTACGGTTAAGATGATGATGAAGGTTTGATAGTAGGCGGCGGACAGACTGAAGGTGGCTCGTTGCTTATAAACACATCAGAGGGGATGCAAGTGTGATGCGGAATTTAATAGGATGAAGAGATGGGAATTGGTGAGGAGCTTTGTCATCCTCTTTTCATACTTTATTATTTGTAATAGCAAGACTTGTGTTAAAAAAATCCATATTACATGAATTATTTTTTCCTTTTGTAATGGAACCGCAAGTGAAAAATCTAAAAATGTAATATTCAAAGAGATTTAATAAAACAACGAAAAACTTAAATTTCCTTTAAAAGATTGCTCCAATCATAAATAGTAATAATACTTATTAATATTGCTCAATTTAAGGCCACGGTTGACATCTCTGTCGAGTGAAACAAAGTTTAAGCTTTATTTTAATTAAACTTATTTCTATAAAGTTCTAAGCAATTTCAGTTATGAAACTTATATTTCATGAGATTGATACCAAGAATCACTTTCCATTATGAAAGTTATATTTCAATTTTCGATATTAACTTCGTAAGTTTATAAACAGCTTAAAGTTTCAGGTGTAAAGGCAAGGTTATGTAACTTCTTATAGATGTAATGAATATTTAAAAACAATTACATTGTTATTCATATTTGTCACAAATAAGTGCTAAAACGAAAGTTGAATAAAGCTCTAGAAATAACTTTATTAATCAAAGTGCAGAATCTCAGGTATCATGCAACTATCCTATCTGTATTCATGTAAATTTCTTTTTTATTAATGTTATGAACAAGGGTTAGTGTTAGTTGGTCATAAATTATAAAAACTAGCTGTTGCACGCGACTTCGTCCGCGGCTCTTTATAAAATATTACTCGATGATAATGTAGCTTACAGTTGAAAGAATTTTTAAAATCAGTCCAGTAGTTTTTGAGTTTATTCATTACATGCACACGTATACAAATATTTTCTCTTTACAATATTAGTATGGAAGAAGTATGTATGCATGTGTATATATAATACCACATGTCTTAAATAACACAAGAGTAGTCTGGACCATGTGAATCGAAGTGAAAAATATACTTCGATTCTTTTATATTATTTCCTTTACCCAATGTAATTTTAAAAAAGAGTTTCGATTCGTTCTTATCAATTAAAAACAATCTAAGATGGATCTAAGATAACAATATTAGATATTAAGAATCTAAGATTTTAATGGCTTTAAATAAGAATTTAAAATGTCTTTGCGGCTAAAATAGCCCAGGTTTATATGGGAAACGGGGGGTTCTCCTTTCCCCAAGTTCAAAATGTAGCCTATAAAGAACATAAAATTTAATGTAATTGTATCTCCATAACAAGAGCTAATCGATAACTCAGCAGGTGAAAATATTTACATAAGGATCAGATATTTTTTTCCTTTTTTTTCAAATATTCTAACCCCAAAACAGTTATTACAGTTTGTTAATAGTCATATAAAAATTAATCACAACCAGCTCACCTTATAATCTCCCAAATCCGAGACAGAACACGTAAGTACGGCTTCTCTGCCGAGTGCTACTGTCACATTCTCTATAGGACCAGCGAAGTCTGGCTCTGTATCTCGAAGTGATGCTGTAGGACCCACTCTACTAAGTGGGGACGTTGTCTGATGGCGCATACTGCTTTTTACAACTGCAACAAACAGGTTAAATTTGAATTATTAAAAAAAAGTGAAGACTGAAAACTGTCATGGAATCTCTTTGAAGAAAGGACAATTTTTCAGATAAGAAAGATAAGTTAAATATCATAGGACCTTGTAGTGTAACAACTCTAGATCACTGTAGGGGTGGCGGGATGGAAGGAAAGATAGAGACTTGAGGAAACACCACACTTTAATTCCACTAAAGTCCCTATATGTACACTGGAAGTCACCGCAACCCTTATTAATTTTCGTAAATATATATATAATTGTCCTTCGATGAGCACGTCTTCTGAGCTAACAGTTTATGAGGATGATGCTGTGCACAGCGTTGGAACAGGATCTTCGGTAAAAATAAGAGTTATGCAGAACTCGTCGACTTAACAAAACAAGATTCGGATTGGTTTATTCCGATTTCTTTGAAGAATATCTGAGTCTCAGTTGTATCCAGTAAACCTTCTCTTTTGCAAAATTCCTCCAGAATGCCCTTTTCTCCCTTCAGAAAAAAACCTGTCAATGCCTTATTTCTCAATCTTTTTCCTACTCCCTTTTTCGTTCCATTCTGTTCAAAATCCGCCGGCCAGTGTACATGTAATAATAAGTAAATAAAAAAAAGGTCACATTAGAAACAGGAAACAAAAAGGTTTTTAATGAATGAGAAGCGAATGATGATGAACCCTACAACCTAATTATTCAACAAAATGCGACAGAATTACCATATCACTAACAAATCTCGCACTTTAAGAGCGTTTATCTCAGGGTCATTGAGGCACAGAGATAATATAGCAAACGAACACATAAAGTAGTAATTTATGTGACATTTTCGGCCCTGACAAGTAAGGGCGCTGCCGACCCTAGGGCTATTCAAATTAGAACCAAGAAGATATTGGATATATTTCAGTTCCCAACTCCATCATAACAGGCGCTATTTTATACGGCAAATGTGATTTTGGACGCTCGATTAAGCAACGATATTTACAAAGAGGAAATAGATTTATGTAACCCAGGAAAGGTCATGGTAATAACATTATTTTATATTTTTCTCGTCGGAGAGGCGGGAATCGGAAGCATTCATTGAATAAATGTAACAATACTACTCTACGTTTGTAGAAATCGGTACAAGTGAAGCGAATAAAGGTAGGGTCGTGAAATTATACAAACGTCCAACTATAGGTCAAGCATTTAATAGCATGTGGTTGGTGACGGCAACCATTTAGTAGCATGTGTACCTGCTGGTATATTTTGATTAGTAAATAAGAGAGCCATCAAAAACATAACTTGTAAAAAAAACCAAGTCTCGCAACTCAGTTCTACTTCTTCTACCGTCAAAAGTTGTGAGATCCATGTTATGCCAAGTCGGCTAAATTATTCAGTCCCTACTTAAGTAACCTTCTGTCATGAGTTATTACGAAATTAGCTCACCTAACAACATCTTATACTGACTGACCATATCAATATTAAAAATCTTGTATGTTTTAAATAAATAAATTGACTTGGCAATCGCACTCAACAATCTAATTTAATATAATATATTAGATACATTGTGTTTTCATGCGATGTTAATAAAAAAAAAACTGTTGATAAAAAAAAAATTTCAGCCTTTTTTTGAATTAGACTCATATTCCCTATCGCGACATATCTATACTAATATATACAGCTGAAGAGTTTGTTACTAATATATATACGCGAATTGAAAAAATATTTTTGTATTGAATAGTCCATTTATCGAGGAAGGCTATAGGCTATATAATATTACGCTAAGATCAATAGTATTATATATAAGCAGTGTCCAGTACCGCGCGCCCCACGCGCACTCCACCGCCGTATGGGCTGCAGCGAAGCGTGGCCGAGTTCAGCTAATCTTAGCATAAGTTTGTTTTCACCGAGCACTCGGAAATTAGTTGACGGTGGACTGTAGTGAGGTGATTGTTGTGAGGTTTTTATTAAATATGCAAGACGAAAATTTACTGGAATTTCTGCGCAAATACCCTGTAGTTCATGACTCACCCAAAGTATTTGGATAGCAAATACAAAATAGTATAAAATATACAAAATGGTATATATTAAATTATTTTGTACTACAAAACAGTATAATGGTATAACTGGCACGAATCATCCTTTATTTTTTATATATGTGTATATTTTTTTGTTAACAATTGCACTCATATGAAATATATGGAAACTATATTAAGGGGGAGACAAACCCTAAATACTAAAAATATCCATTGTTTAATGAAAATGTTACAAGAAATGGACAAGACAATTGCTTTGAAAAAAAAATATATTATACTTAAACATGTGAAGAACCAATTGTATTGATTAGAATTTTCGTTAAAGTAATAGAAACTCCACAAAAAAAGTTAGAACACAAGAAGAATTTGACCTTTATTGAAAATTCTCTCGAAAACGGCTTATTGCACGCATATGAATCCTGTACCTATTAATAAGTTAATATCAGATTAAAAAATTGTATTAATAAAATTTTTTATTTTGTGTATTGTTTTAATGGTAAAAACAAAAAACACCATTTCTATGCCTGTTGAATTGGATCCGCCGCCAGCGAGTTCTATAGTAAATGTCATTTGCCTCAGTGAAGCCCTTAAGTGACATAGATCTTACACATTACCGTCTCAAGTAACACAAAGGTGTTTTACAATTCGAGAAAGAAATGAACATGACGTGAGTATAAAAATCAGCATCATATAATTTTAATATCTAGAAAGAATACAAAAACCAAGTTAATTATAGCTTCAGTATTACTTTACTAACGACATATAACTTGAGACAAATGTCGCACAGACAATGAGCTCTAATGTGCTATTACAAGAACAGATGGGTTCCATACAAGCCCACGACCTGATGGATTGCCTCTCTTCTAACAAATGAAAATAATAATTGAAGCGAATGTAATATAATTGGTATAGGAGAGAAGACATGCGCTCCAGTTTATGCCTGAGCATTTCCTGAGGCTAAAAGTTACTATATATTAATTTATCTGTCGAGTTTTTTGAACTTTTAAATTTATTAGTTATATGTTTTCTCAAACAGTTCATTGTTTTTGACGTCCCTTGTTTTAGTTTTTCTGTAATAAAATAATTTCCTTTTCAAAATTGAATATACGTATTACGTATTCATTCGGCTATGATAGCTGACTTTCATAATATCGCATATTATTATAGCGTGTATTCAGACCAAGTTATGTGGCTGAACGCAGATGACAATATAACTTGTCAGAACCAAACATTCATTGACATGTTCTACGGGCTCACAAACAATTATTATTTCACCAATAATCCAATCCAAGCAAACAATATTGATCTACGTAATGTGATAATCGACTATGCAGAATTCTTAATTTCAAGTACGTGCACCTTATATATTAATATTTATAATATATATTTTAAACATATTAC
The DNA here is from genome assembly GCA_910589475.2 of Bembecia ichneumoniformis. Classification (NCBI taxonomy): domain Eukaryota; kingdom Metazoa; phylum Arthropoda; class Insecta; order Lepidoptera; family Sesiidae; genus Bembecia; species Bembecia ichneumoniformis. The sequence continues at coordinate 10,355,935 of OU342533.1, read as the reverse complement.
AGATATGAAATATATATATATATATTATATATTATAGATTATGCGATTTTATAATGAAATATTTCACAAGTGTGACATTGACATTTTTTCTTATAAAATTAGACAATTTAAAAGGGCTGTATACAGTATATCGTAATAACTTTCTTTTTGTTGTTATATATATTTATTTTATTTTTTGAGTCTGTGCTGTGTTGCCTATAATTTTGCTTTAATAATGCTGTGCATTCCTGTAATTTAAATTCATACTTATAATTTTTATGTGTTGTTGTATGTTATGTCTAAGTATGTATTTAGTTGGTAAGCCTTGTCAAATAAATAAATAAATATATAATATATTATATATTATATATTATAATATATAATATATAATATATAATACATGTGCTCTACAGAGCAACCCAATTTGGTTTTTATTTCTACAGCCTAAAATTACATAAAGCGAAAGCACATCATAAAACAACATTTAAGCTTCTTCTTTTTTTTTCAAAATCTTAGTTATTTATTTCAAACTCTTTACGATTATTGAGAAAATATTATCTTATCCACACGACTCGTTAAACTTCAATCGTACGTTTTGTTCCCGACGTAGTATCTACCTACATACCTAATAAAACGTTAAAACGCGACAAGTTTAAACTAAATGAAGTAAATATGAAACCAAACAAAGTAAACTTCATTGACATCTATATTAATATTATATATATAAAGAGAGAGAGAGAGGGAGAGAGGGGGGGATTTACACAAGAAAGTTCAGGGAAATCTCCGAAAGCACTGTAAGTATCTATTTAAAATAATATTACACTGTATAAAAGCGCTTATATGTATAAGTTCTCGTGCTTCTACTAAATTCTCCTACTGATAGGAGCATACATTCATGTCCTGATACTCCTACTGAAAATAGGTACTTATATTGAATACTGAACAAAGGATAATAATACTATATTTCAAACTTTACACTTTCTGCTTCTATTACAAACATTATGGTAGGTATATTATTCTAGCTAGATGGACAGACACTGTCCTACCAATATTATAAATTCGAAAGCAACCAATATTATAAAGTGAAAGCATACAAAACGGCTGAATGGATCAGGATGAAATTTGGAACATCTATAGTTAAGTGTGTGTGTGTGCGTGCATGCGTGCGAGTGCGTGTGTGTGCGTACGTGTGACACACACACATACCTGGATTAACATGATATACGATACTTTATAAAAACTTTATATACTTTTTTTCTCATAGACCACTTTGAAAATTTAGCTGGTTCCGGTCCCCCTGCAGCTACATTTATACCATATTCCCAAAACTCGAAATAAAAATGTGAAGATTAGATCTAACTATGGAAATTTGCGTTGAGGCTGAGTTCCAACCACGAATGGGGGAGTCTACTAAATGAAATAAGTGAGAATTGATTGCCTTTTTTGTCAACCCCCATTTTTTGTCACGCCAACGTAGACCCCCATCGAGTCTCCCGTGGACCCTGGGTCGTCCACCTGGACCACTTTGAGAACTAAGCGTCTAGTGGATATAAAAGGAGAAATTACGATGACGGTGATAATGAGCATTATTTTGAAATTTTTCAATTTAATTGTAAATGTTATTTGACAATATTATTCTCAATGTCTGTCGTAATATGATATAAGCTTAAATTGCTTGACTTTTTTTTTTACTTTGACAGCGGTTGTGGTTGATTAACGACCGATAAAGCTTATTTGTTTAATACATGATTAAACTCGGACTTTCTTTGATATTCATGATTACTCCCCTGTCTATATTACGACATCAAATAACTAAACGACACGAAAAGTAGGCTTAATAGTTAGTAAATTAAATATTAGTAGAATTATTTATATGTCATGTTTCTGTAATCGATGCTGTCAAAAAAATTTTTTTTTTTAAAAAGACAGCACGAGTTGCTCGACTACTATAATAAAATAGATGCGAATGTTTGTGAAGACGGATTTATGGATTTTTAGTTACTATTTCACGCAAAACTACTGAACGTAATGTTTCTAATGAAATTTTAGAGTTAAGCAGCTCAAAATAAATATACAAAAATTTATAAAAACACGTGAACTAAGTCGCACGACAACAGAAACATTTTCGTTAACAAAATAAAAAATCATTTTTGCTCGGCCTACTTGCTCAATACTATAGATTAGTTCCAACCCTAATTACATGATTAAGTTCGTAATAGAAATTCTACAACGTAAAGTCCATTTCTAGAATATAAATTATTTTTTCGGACAGCCATCTTAAAAGACTATCTTTTGAAGCTACTCTTTTACGTAGTCTTTCTACGTAAGCTAGCTTCTAAGTAAGTCGCTTTTCTTGTTACGATATTAAAAAGGTCACATTTTTTAATGTCTTAATAGAAATGTTTTACAGAAGACAGCCCCTTACCAAAGACCACCGTGAAATAACAGCACGTGTGCTGTTGTGTTTCGGTGAGTGAAGTAAGGGATGCCAGAGCCCATTTCCCTTTCCCTTCCCAATCCCTTATCCTTAATCCTATTGTAGTCGGCAGCGCACTTGCAGCAGCTTTACCGTTGCTTGTGTTATAAGCGACGGTAGCCATCTACCATCAAGTGGACCGTCAGCTTGTCTGCCGATCTTAACCTTAAAAAATAATAATTCGATTATGTGTTTACATTTCTCTGACAAAACTAATTTCCTTTTGTAAACTCTTTTCTTGTCGCCTTTTTTTTAAATTATCATATTAAACGTAACGTTGTGCCAGTGCCTTTTTTATGAATTTGTTGAACCTCTTTTATCGTGAAACGATAAAAACTATTTCGTTAAAGGCCACTGAGAGTGCGTGAGCTGATGTTTCTGGAACGGCATCTAATCTTACCTCTGATTGCAAGACGTTTCTCACAATTTTACGACGCCATTACGGTTCTATACGACCCAGCGTGTTAAATTGTGGATGCCATATAAAAAGCTAGCACATTATTTGTTTGCGTACTTGTAAAAACCGATGTTACTTACCTACCGTTCAATATAATCATTTATTTGAAGAGGAGTATCTATTTGAAATTAAAATGTCAACCTGCCATATTATTTAGAGAAATAAATTATTGTTACGACTAACTATGGAACGTTCTGGAAAAAGCGTTGCGTCGGCCGAAAGTCTCGAACGTTCACCCTATCGATGGCAGTCACGCCCCTTCCCGACAAGTGTCAAAGGAAATTGGTCCTTATTTACATTTCAACAGCAATAGCATTCCCGAATTTCAATTACATTTAGATTTTCTGGAAAACTCGAAATACATCGAGGCGTTTGGCGCCAAGTAAAAATAAGAGTGCAGGCAGGCGAGATAAGTTAGTTGTGCAATAACAAGCGATTCGAAAGCGACTGTTCAGAGTTTTTGCGAAGTTACCTCCGACAGTGTACCGGAGACACATTAAGGGAATCATTGACGACTTTTAGCAATTTTAACGGTTTCATATGACAAGTGTAGTGATTTTGGAAGTCATCTTGGTTTGTGAAAAATAATCGTTCGTTTTAGCCCTTACACTCACCCCGCACGTAACATAAAAAAATCGATTTGATTTCGAAGGACGAAAATGGTTATTTCAATAAATACAGGTCAAATATATATTTCTTTAAATAGCATCACTGCATTCCATACTGCCAGACGTATCGTACGTATCGCACCAGCGTGAAATAATAAAAAAATTCATTAATCAAAGTATTGTGCTTTTTAAGTAATAAAATTGAAAAAGGATTTGCCCTAAATGTTTTATAACAATATTTTGTCACGAGAATCATTGCTGCCACCTTCACTTCCACCAATATCACTTTCTTAAGAGGGCACTTTCCAACTCTAACAGCTTACTTATTCCATACTACGTAATTCCACGATTACTCATTAATTATAGGTAATAGGAATACATAAAAAAACACGACATTTTTGGAACAAAATATGAAGGTTTGTATCGCAACAAAAAACTGAAATTAATTTTATATCTAGTATAATTAATTTCTAAAATGTGCAGAATTTGTGACATTTTCGCGGGTTGAATTTTTTTAATTACTGACTAAAATCCAAAAATGTTTTTCGATGGAAACATCCTACCTATAATGTACTTTTGAAATTGGGATGTCAATAGCTACAATCTATAAAGGTTTTTCTAACATATTGGAATTGCTGGCGTATGTTTTATTATTTTCGCGAGTTGAATAAGTGGCGCGAATGTGTTGCGTCGCATTCTGTCTTCGGTTATTCGCATTATAGTAAGTTGAGACAACAAATTCTCCCGAATACCTATTACTGAATTCCCACGCTCGTACAGCGCCACCTTAAACATCATTATTAAAAATGTAGGGTAGTACATAAATATATATTTTTAAGATGTTTATTTTTCCTTTCCGTATATTTTAAAAAGTATAATTTAACATAGAAAAGTTTAAAATAGTCGCCGTGAGATCGTTAATTGTTGCGTTAGCTGTAAACTGAAGTGGAGCGTGAAAATTTGTGACAAATGTTACAGTTTGTGTTCGAACGAAAGTAGTTAAACATTTTTTGGTCCCTTTGTTCTGAAAAAGTGTTTAATTTTCAAATTCTCATAATTCTCACAAGCAATATTAAATAAACAACTTTATTGTAAGTGTGTCTGTACACTTATACAATGACAATTCATCAGAATTAACAAAACAATGGCGTTGTAGGGCTGACGCTTTTATTAGGCAACCAAAATTAAGTTAACTATTTGTTGAAAAATGTTTTTATAAAATATTATGTTTTGGAGTACTAAGGAAAATCAAAGCTTAAAAACTACCTAACTATTAAGTAAACAATTTTGTTTCTGTTGACGGTCTGTTTAGCACATGAATTTTAGTTGCATTGAGTGGCCTGTATCTGCATTGAAGTCAGAATATTGAATCAACCTATTTTTTGATTCAACGGTAAACAATACCTGATTCTGATGACAAAAAGTTATCTTAATATATAAAAATGAATCCCTATTTCTCTTGGTCACGGCATCACGCGTGAACGAGTAGACCGATTTTAATTCGGTTTTGACTAATGGAAAGAGGGATAAACGGAGAATGTTCATATGCATAAAAATTGCACCACGGGCGAAGCCGGGAGCGGGCCGCTAGTATCTTATAATTTAAGACAAGGACTAACATCAGACCGAACACAACTTTTACCAAATTGAGCGTAATATTAATAACCTATGAATTAAGGTGGAATATTGCACAACAAATTTTTGTATCTTCTCGGAGATAACCGAACAGATTTAAAATTGGAAGGTTTTTCTTAAATATTGTGTAAAATGTGAAAAAAGGAAATAAAAGTAGCCTATTAACACTTTAGTACAGAACTTAAATTAATTCATAAGCTTAAAAGGTAATACAGTTGGCGCTGAAATTTATTACTGTGATGAGAAAGTTTTTTTATGAGCAGTAGTTAAAAAATTTTTTTCTCAGAAAAAATAACTTATTGTATAAATCTGCCCGTTTTAAACTTTTTTAAATATGTATAGTCTATTATGCTCTGTATTTTTATCTAAATTTTTATTTTACTCTAACAGCTAACAAGTCAAATTAGGCGACGAAAATAAAAGAACATCTTTGAGTGATAAACTCGATATTTACAACTTCACTTAATTATAAAATATTCTGTAAACAAAAAAAGGTCGGTTTTCGGATTGTAATTTTTATTAGAATATATCACACTTTTACTGGGGAAAAAATGACAAAAAATAAGTAATGATAGTTTTTTCTCAAGACGGTTTTTAATTTTTTCCACAAGAAACTGCTTAAAACAAAGCACCAAGCGCAGTCTTCTCATTCTGCTTCAGTAGGCTTCACAGATAGGCTCGTATGTATATGCTGGCCGTAGTGGCCTCTCACAAAAGACCACCGCCATTTTTTGAAAGTTTTAAACACGATAAAGATTTTTACTTAGAGACTCATTTATCATCCACTCTTTCTCTTTGCCATTCTTGTCTTAGTTAAGCCGATGACGTCATATCGTCGTAGTCCAATAACCCACGGGGAAGAGACCGGGGAACTAAGCGAGGTTGTGGATATGGGATTGCATTCCAACAAGGTGTCCACTTGACCGTTTGTTTCTATGTAGGTGGTAAACTTCGAAACTATTCATCCGATTTAAAAAAAATATTTTTGCTAATTGTTAGAACAGAATTTCAGAATTGACATAGACTAAATATTCCACGCGGACAAAGCTTCGGGCACCAGCTATCTAAAAATAAAAAAAGTGTGTATGTTAGCTCCGAAGCACGACTAGAGTTTACTCCTTTAAACGTATAAAATTAAATGTACAAAAATTACCTCGTGTCAATACATAATTGGATACTCAATTACTTTTTATTATTTAGTTACATTCTGCATACTCATATGTCACGTATTCCAACAAAGGTTATGTTAGTTACGTTCTACGTTTTATAAGCTCTACGTTTCTACGTTACATAAAACATAGATGTCATTACGTTTTATAAGTTCAAATAGTTCATTTTTCGACGACAGATGTCGTTACACCGGCAGGTTATAACGCACTACCTATCGTTTCATTCCTCAACGGGACTTTTTTTATGTTAAGGTCGGCAGACAGGCTGACGGTCCACTTGATGGTAGGTCGCCTATAACACAAGCAACGCCAAAGCTGCTGCAAGTGCGCTGCCGACTGCAGTAGGATTATGGATAAGGGATTAGGAGTGGATAGGGAAATGCTCTCTGGCATCCCTTACTCATTCACCGAAACATAGCAGCACACGTGCTGTTATTTCACGGTGGTCTTCTGTAAGGAGGTGGTTACTTTTCATACTACACTTTTCATATAAGATTTAGTTAGATGTTTTCTTTTATATGCCCAGAGAAACGCTCCTGTGTTGCTTATTTTACTGCAATAGAATTAGGAACATAGATACATGCGTCAGTTGTCGAACAAATGTCAAAGTGACAGATAACATAACGCTTTTTAGCTAAGGCTTGTATTAAATTTTACTTATAAAATTTCCGTACCGGGGCCTTATATGAATATCGATTTTTGGAGTAAGTAAAAGGAGTAAAGAGAGTAAATTAGAAAAATATCGATTCTTAAACTACAAAATATTAACGCTTAGCAAAAGTGTAAAGTCAGGCGTTATATTGCTTTATATATATTATCAGGCGTAATATCTTTTTCACTTCTCATGCTTTGAAAGTGCTTATTGGTGCAGGATATAGGCTGCACAAAATCGAATTTTGTGCACAAGTGCATTAACGTATCTACTCATAAATGTATCTATATTAAGGCAAAGAAAATGAGCCACACAGCCAAAAACAAAAAGAAGTTCATAGATAGATTTTGTAATTTTATAATATTTACTTAAATTTATTTGCCTTATGTGTTTTTAAGACATAAAAGATATTAAAATTTAACTTCACGTACGGTAGGTTATTTAATTAATTTAAGAAAATTATTATTACAAAATTAATTCAATAGTAGGCTGCATAGGTCTGCAGCCCAAGCCAATGTCATAAGACATCAATGTCAGTGTTGTAATATTTAAAAAAAAATAAAGCAGCGGGAAGCAGCTCTTGTTTTTTCGTGCGTTTAAAGAAATAATTGTTATACTACTGTTTTATTTCCTCGCAATCGAAGTGAAAAGCAGAGTTTATAACTCGTCCACAAAACCATTTTTATCCTCGACATTACTATCTGCTAAAAGTCTCGGATAAAAATGGTTCGTTTTGTGCACTTGTTGTAAATTCTACTATTATTTTTCAACGCGGAACAAGTCGCGGGCAACATTCTGTATATCATGGTGATATGATAGAAAGTTCGTTTGCTTTTGTAATGTGATGATTAAGTGTTTCGTCTTACTATTTTACTTGCAGACTGTGTATCTGTCATACAGTCGCATAAAACGTATTTAAACATTTTTTTTTACTAAGTATAGTTCTTCTATAGCTTCTGTTTTTGTATTTACTATTATTTTTGCTTCATCATTACACGTCACCGGATGCGTGCTAATTGGGTTTCAAATGTCGCGCGCCTATATACGGGTAATGAACAAGGTAAAATAATTTCCAAAGTTGCTTGTATGGGCCATTATTCTCGGTGAGCAGGTCATCCATCAAATGGAGAGAGCTTTCAACGGAGCGTAATGAACGCGTCACCCCGACAAAACTAACATGTCATGTAAAATATTTGCCGATATTTAATAATTTTGACATAAGAGGTTCAGTTTGTTTATTTTTGTTATAATTTTGTATTGATTGATTTTGTACTTGATATTTTATTTTCTTATTTACGCTTTGTAGCGTGTCCACTGTTCTAAGAAGTTTAGAAGTATTTTTTTAATTTTAATTCCTTTGTGCCTTGTGAATTTCATATTAATATTTTATTAAATTCATTTTAAAATTATTGAACATAAAATACATCTATATAAAATCGTCATCAAGCCTATCTGGACTTACGGTGTTCAGTTAAGGGAACAGCGTCAAACTCAAACATTGAAATTCTGCAAAGATTTCAATCTAAAATTCTACGAGTCATTACTGACGCTCCTTGGCTTGTTAATGACAAAGACACCTTTTAAAATGACTTGAATGTAACACAGTCAAGAAAGAAGCAATAGAGATTACCAAAAGATACAAGGATAGGATACTCAACCATCCAAATAGTGAAGCTAAAGATCTTATGACGCAATCCTATTTGATCCGTAGACTGAAGAAAAGGCTACCTCAGGATATTTTGAAAATTTATTAATACTTACTTTTCTAATTTGGCTTAAATCGTGAAACATCGCTGGGAACATCGGGAATATAAAAAAATTAAAAATGGTAAATTTTAATTTTAATCTAAATTAGCAGACCCCCAGACATTTTTTTCCAAAAACTAGTCAGTCAAATCAAGTCCAAAACAGTCAAGTTCGAATCAATTCAATGCGTTTCAAGTGAGATGACGTATGTAAGACATAAATTAAATTTTCTCGGTAAAACGTCAAGCTCTCCTTAGGAATCAGTGTCAGTTTAGCATCACTTGGTTGAGGCGAAAACAATAAAGCTATTGTTTCATCGAATATACCTAATTTTGTTCCAGATATGTTCTTTTTAGGGGAATTTTATATAACTTTAATTAACATGAAATAAGTGATCGAATTTTAGTAGGAGTATATAGTCACCATGGTGTTGAGTAAGAATGGGTTTGAATGTTTTGAAAGTGATGGTTTCGGCTTGGAAGACAAAAAAGGCCTGGACAGGAGAATAAGTTCTAAAGTGAAGAATTTCAGGCTTAGCTAAATTAAATAAACACTTCAAGAACAACCTGAGCCGTTAGAAGGTTATACTTGTTAACGGTTAGATAACGTCTTAATTGTTTGGAAAGACAATTATTCATGGATTATAACTTGCTTTGTATTTAGTAGGATCAATAAGATGTCACCGATTAAAGCGAACTGGTTGTTTAAAGCGAATGAAGCGAATGGCTTGAACGCAAAACATATGAATACGACAAAACCGTCAGATCACATAACCGTCCAAAACTTTCTTGAAAACGTTCCAACGGAAAGTACTACCCTACCTACAATGTTTCATGTATTTATTCTTTTAATTACCACATCTTTCGATATCAAATTTAAAAAAAAAAGAGGATATTTGTGGAATGCCTCTAGGCGAAAATTTCTTCCACTCTGAAAGTCTAGTGGCTAGCAATGTTATGTCTGTATAAACTCAATAATATGTCTTAATAAACTTAAGATTTTTTCCCAATTTCAATCAATTATTTAAATGCACAATATTATTATATTGAATATTAGTGCAATTGAAGTAAAAAAAATTACAATTGCGTATTTTTTTGCTTTTGTACAAACTATATTGTTTGTATCGCTATTATTGTTTACTATATGTCATGTTTATATTTATGGTGATTGGCATTCGAAATTGTTCGGAATTTAGATAAGAGTTAATAATAAAAATGTTAAGAAAAACTATTTTAATGTTTTTAGTTACTATGTCTACAAATATTCCAATATCTCCGCCAATATTTTCTTTTGTTTTAGCCACATAAGTAGCATTTCTATTCGTAACAGTTCCAAATTGTATTGTATTGTATTCTACAAAAATAAAATTTAGTTAATTTTTTTCTTGCAATTTTAGAACATTTTATCTTTTATGCAACTTTCACATGCCACAGTATAAAAAAAATGTATCAACACTGCTGTAGCAAGTAATTATAAAAGTTAGCACAACTAATCAATATTCTAAAATAGTAAAATACTCTAGTGACACTAAGCACAGAAAAACGTTTGAATATTTTTCTTAAACAAGAGCCAAACATAATTATTTAGTCTATATCCTTGAAAACATTATTGTATATCCATTTTTATACAAGTATCCATTAGATATGTTGATTAGTAGCTTAGACAGTGAAGAAAAGGTATGTGTTAGAAAGGCAAAAACCAGCTTTCATTGCGGGTGACAAATGAAATCCTGTGTATTGTCAATCCGCAGTGGGATTCAGTAGTAGACTTCTTTTTAATTTTAAGATCGGCAGACAGGCCGACGGTCCACTTGATGGTAGGTGACTACCGTCGCCAATAACACAAGCAACGTTACAGGTTCTACAAGTGAGCTTGTAGCAGCTGACTACGCCGACTACAGTAGGATTAAGGATAAGGGATTGTTGAAGGGTTAGGGAAATGGACTCTGGTTTTACCCAACTTATACCTCCTTGCGTGTGTTTAGTAGTCGGACATGACGCAGCTATATATTCAATTGAATGAAAAATGCAATTATTTCTAATATTTTATGCACTAGAAGACCGTCGAAACGAAATTCCGATGTAGTTTGACAAATAATTCCGTGGATTATTGTGTTTGTATTAGTTGGAGCGTTAGTTCAGCTAATGAGTTAATCCCCGAGTCTATTCACTACGTATGTAATTATGCAAATGCGAGGTGCAACTTCGCTATTTATTTGAATACGGATATATAGACGATAAATTTTATTTGTTCTTCCGCTCGTTTCATAATTTCAAAATACAGTTTCAACTGTTCTCGTAAACCTTACGAATGAGGTTGATACAATATTTTTATTTTTAAAAATTAATTGTTTTTTGTTAATGAGTGTGGAAGAGGAATTTTTAGGAATTAAAAAAAAAATAGTTTGATACATGAAAACGGAGCATAAGCCAAAGTAATGTACTGTGTTTTGCTGTTTGTCAGCTAAAATGTAGTGACAAGACACATAACGCTACCCATTCATTCCCAATATGACGGCACTCCTTATCTATACTTCTATGTTATAATTATAAAGCTGAAGAGTTTGTTTGTTTGAACGCGCTAATCTCAGGAACTACTGGTTCGAATTGAAAAATTCTTTTTGTTTTGAATAGTCTATTTATCGAGGAAGGCTATTGGCTATATAATATCACACTACCATAAATGGTATTATATATAAGCAGTGTCCAGTACCGCACGCCCCATGCGCACGCCGCGCCGCCGCCGCCGGCCGCCGCCGTATGGGCCGCAGCGAAGCGTGGCCGAGTTCAGCTAGTTGAAAAACTCGTGGTGCATATTGTATTTCTCCGAGCGTATAAGGGATGATATTAACCTTACAGAGGAGTTCCTTTGTCCTCTTTATCCTTTATCCTTCATTGTCTATACTAAACTGCTAACGATCTACTTCAAAATTGAGACTAAAAGCGATCAACTCTGTAGAGATATCGCAAGTATGATGCACATACCTGCATATAATATGTTTAGAGGTACCTCAGTAATGGTAGTATAGGTAGGTAGGGTGTATCATGGTGCAGGTAGATCACAAGTGTCCACACAAAGTAGTCACACTACCAAAAGATTCCAGAAGAATCGGCAGGAATCAAAGTCGTAGCGTGACGCACCTTTGACAATTAACCAAGCAAATAATTTATGTATTTATAAAGTCTCATTTCATCGTTAGCAAGGAGTTATTCCCTTTTGCTCGCCATCGCGATCGATCGTTTAAGCACCCCTACCGTAGGGCGTTAGCCACTTTTCATCAAACACCGTCAGCTTGCCTGAACTATACAGTTTTAAACTTGACAATTTTTTTTTCTACAAATTATATACAGAAATCTTCCAGAAAACCGCATGAAAATACGTTCAGTAGTTTTCGAAATTATCACGAACATATTAGGTCGGGAATAGTACATTACTGCAGAGACCAGGAAGTGAAGGATTGCCGGACGAAGTGGTTTCAAGGCTGAGCTTTAGCGAGGCCTTGATAAAGATCTGAGTCCGGCAATCCTCATTCCGGTCGAGGCTGGTACCTATAGTGCTTTTCTCAATAAATGTGAGGAAATAATGAAACACGTAATAATGCAAAAAAATTAGTGTAATATGAAAAAATTAATAAAAAATTAATTTACATATACACAGTTTTATTTCGAATAAAACAAACGCAAATGTTTACTAAAAACAATAAATATTTAGGTAGGTCTGAAAATTTTATTTTTTATTTTCAATGAGTGCAAAGGAAACGCCCCCGCCTACTACGCCTATGACAGCGGCGGGCGCGTTCGTGAAACTTCGGGTTTCATCGGGCTGAGCAGCGGCCAGGAATGAATTTTCATACAACATTCTTGGCCTAGGCCGAGAAAGAAATGCATGAGCCAAGAATTACAAACTTCATGGCTTGTTTTTAGTACAAGAATGCCTACATTTCCGAGCATGTTTGAGAAAAAAGTATTTTCGCATATATGTATATAAACTTGTAATAAAATCTCTTTGGCTGTACCACGAGTATTTCTGGGTTTTTCCCGTAGTTTATCTACAACGGGACATTACGGTAATATGCAACGGACGTTTGAGGTCAGTTAAGCGAGCCGTTATACATAATGGACCGTTATTAGTTTGTGACAATGAGAACCATATATCAGATAGTGGATGATGTAAACTCCAATTACAGAGTTGAATATACATTTGATTTTTATATTTACAATTTTCCAATGATAATTATGTTTTTTATCATCTGAAGAAGACTTATTACTATTGAGGGAAATTATTGAAAAAAAACTCTTTCAACAAATATATGGAATCTGCTATCTAGGGAAGAGATATTTTAAAATTAAAATGAATCTTCACGAAATATTATACAAAATAATGTCTGTTATGTTAATCATGTATTTTGTGACTATTTTCTTCATTATCGTAGTAAAATTTATGAAATTCAGCCATTTTTACGTGATCAAGTAAAATTATTGAAATTCAGCCCAACCTCCGGGTTTGCTTTCTTCCTTAAACATACAAAAAACTTATAAATAACCGTTTAAAAGAATTAAGGCAAAAAGTCCAACACAAATGTTTTCACACATGTTTTAGTTCCAACGTTCATTTCAAGCTAATAGTAACATTAACATAATTGTACCAGGGAGTTGGATGGTTGACGTAACTACTACGTCATTAGAGTTACACACACAAAACAAAGGTAATTACTGTTTGTTTATCACTATAGTAGGTTTTGTAGGAAACATTGTTACTAACTGCCGCACTCAGAGTCGTTTTAATGATTACTTAGCGACTCTTTAGTAAAGATTTAAAAATGTTTACTCTCAGAGACAGTTAATGGTTGATTAGTGGTCTTAAGTGACACTTAACTTTAATGACAGCTCAACCCTTACTTATGCTTCTTAAATGGAAATTTGACATTTCGAAAGTGAGGTAATCTTATTAATAATAATCTATTGTTCGTGGAGTCGTTACATAGGTAGCTAAAATTATTTTAAAAAAAATTTAAATTTAAAAACTTAAATTATATCTTGACAAGATGATAAGAATAATAGATACTTTACGAAAAAAAAGTAAAGTATATTACTTCTATGAAAAATTGACAATTAAAATTGACAATGATGTGAAATGTTGCCGTATTTAAAAAATCTTGCCTTTTTAATTTATTTAATTATAAATACGTCTATTATTGTTAATTTTAACTGATAATAATAAGAAAAGACATGTTTAACTGATTTTTATGAAAAACTCTATACATAAATTGCCTTGCCGAATGATATCGTGTCATTGAGTTTTTTCTTATGACAACACTGCACGTTATCGATATGCATTTCGATAGAACGCACAGTCCTATGCTTACTTAAAGTGGTATTTAACTAATGAACCATTAACTTTCGTCTCTGGGAGCCGCGGCTCATTAACGTATTTAATTGTATTTAGTTAAGTGTCTATTAGTCCTAATTTAATGAACGTCTCTGAGTGCGGCAGTTAGTATGTTAATACTAATTTTTCGAGTTAATTTCCTAAAGCTGGTTAGGTTAGCTTGCAACAGTGCTCTGATAGTAACTGTGTTCCAGTCATAAACTGTACAGCCTGTCAGGGCAGCAGTAACTCCTTACAGAAGATCATAGTGAAATAATAGCACCTGTAGGTATTGTGTATATTGCGCATGTAAAGCCCATTCGCCTATCCCTATCTTCTTCTTTCTCTTTATTCTCTCAGGACAAGCAATGCACTTGCATCTCTCCTGGTGTTGGTTCTACCAGTATAGATGTGGTTATCTACCACTAAATGGAGATTCAAACCGCCTGCGACCCTTTAACATCAAAATAACATTTGTGAAACTAATTTCACCAACCCCACAGCCATGATTTTACAAACCGCTGGCTATTGCCAATAGTTTGCTGATTTTAGGCACTGATCCTAATCAAAAGCTTCTACATTATTAATATCTTAACACTTATGGAATTGTAACGACTAACTATGGAACGTTCTAAAAAGCGTTCGCGCCGGCCTAAAGTCTCGAACTTCCCACCCTATCGATGGTAGCCACGTCCGATCCCGACTAGTATATGATCCTTAAATTGATCCTTATGTTTACAACATAGAGTTTACATTTCAACAGAAGTGTTTGTTTACGATCTTGTTTAGATTTTCTGGAAAACGCGAAATACATCGAGGTGTTTGGCGCCAAATATAAGCGCCGGTCGAGTTAGTTAGTTGTGCGAATCAAGCGATTCGAAAGCGACTCTTCGGAGCTTTTGCGAAGTAACCTGCGACAGTGAACCGGCGACACATTAAGGGAATCATTGACGACTTTTGGCAGTTTAACGGTTTCATCGGACACGGCTTTACGCCTTACACGGTATTTTGACTCATCCCGCACGTAACATAACTTATCGTTCCATACTCTTCAACTTGATAGTAGGTGGCTACAGTAGTCTATTAGCAGAAGCAACGCCACAGGTGCTGCAGGTGTGCTGCTGGCCATAGAAAAGGGATAGAAAGGGATAAGAAAAGGGATAGGAAAATGGGCTCTAGCATCCCTTACTCACTTACCGAAATGGCACACAAGCTGTTATTTCAGGGTGTTCTATTGTAAGCTGGTGGTACTGCCGCCAGATATGCTGTCCAATTTATGATTACGAGACGCAGTGTGGCCTGCCATTACTTCCGGAAATCAAACCCTGAACTCCGGACTCAGAGCGCTATAAATGCCTTGTAGTCTTGTATTTTTTCATAATAAAATTGAATTATCATGTTTTAAAACCAATAACATAGTTTTCTTTATTGTAACTGCTTGGATTTGGTAAAATTTATAATTTCATACCTATATATGTATGTATTATGATTTTAAGGTAAATTTATGAATATAATCACATCAGTAAGGTTTTTTTTCTATCAGTAACTCACTCGTTCCTTTACTTATGTACTAAACTATAAAGATACAACCAGTATAAAACATTATAAGAACATCAGGATCGCAAGCTGGATTTTTATTTTATCTCAATATCGGGACCGATGTAGATATAACGTCATTACAGTGGAAATCCATTAATATTAATATGATTCGTCATTTCATCTCTGATTTGGAATATTGATTGATGGACTACTATTTCGATTGATCAAGCGGCGATTATGTTCTAAGAGAAATAGTATCAAATCTTTTTCGTTTGAAATTATCATAACAATTATTAAAAATATGTAAGAATAAATAAAGATTTACACAATTTTCACAAATCAGCAGATTACATGTATGGAGAATGAAGAAAAATGGAGGTTAATTCTCAATTTTAATATTTTAATTATTATTTTTTATGTTAAGATTAGCAGGCGGACTGACGGTCCACTTAATGGTAGGTGGCTACCCGTTGCCTATAACGCAAGCAGCACTAAAGCTGCTGCAAGTGCGCTGCCGACTACAGTAGGATAAAGATAAGGAATTGGGAGGGGATAGGGAAATGGGCTCTGGCATCCCTTACTCACTCACCGAAACACAACAGCACACATGCTGTTATTTCACATTAGTCTTATACGAGACGGGCTGCTAAGTTTATAACTGAACGCCACTGAACGCAGTGTGCCCTGCCACTACAGCCCTAGAAAATGCTTTTGCAAAGAAAAAATAATTTAAAACAAATATATTTTCCTAAAAAGCAAACTTTGCTTAAATATTCATTTATTTTAATCTCATGGGTTGTTTTCTATTTTTTTATCTAATGACGATAGTTGCTATCATAGTCAGCTGATAATAACGATAAGCTGACAGGTGGTAAGCTAACTCTTAAATTTCTTTAATCTGTCACCTTCTAACGAATCAAATTTTTCCAATCCTATAATCATTTCATATTTTGCTATAGAAATTATTCTAATAAAATTTTTGTTGTTTATTATTAGCATGTTATGAAATTTTGCTAGTAGGTATCATTGGTATTTTGGCTAAATCCAGTTAGTGGTAGGTGCAATTTTTTTTTAATATTTATTCGTAAGAAATTATAAATGATTTGCAGAAAATATTTCATGTAATTATGGAATAATTAATATTCAATAATATAATATAATAATTTAATTATTATATTGGAAGTTTGGAAAAATTTACTAAAAATGTGAATAATTGTTAAATTATTTACAATCTACTAACTTTTGCACGCGATGTAGTCTGCGTCTCTTTATAAAATATTACTCGCTGATAATGTAGCTTTCTATTGGTTTAAGAATTTTAAAATTGGTCCAGTAATCTTTGAGTTTATTCATTATAAACATACAAAGATAATGTACATACAAATCTTTTCTCTTTATAATATTAGTATAGATAACTTATTCTGGTTAATTTGCGTGAAATCGTAACAGGTTATTATATTTATCTGGTTCAGATTATTTTGTTTAATTGCTATATTATTTTTATTTTTATTCAATATATTTAATTAGGTATTACGGTTACAACGCATTTTTTATTTGGCCAATAAAATGACAAAATGAAAAAATTACGGTCATGAATATAATAATTATTTCATTGTACTTTAATGTATAATATTATGACGAGCGTCATTAATATAAAGAACTCAACAATAGCCAATGTCAACAGGAGTTCCCAGGGTAATGACATAATCAAATCGTTCCCCTGCACCATCTGCGCCTGTGAGGGAGCGCTATAGACAATTCGCACGAATACCCTTGATAATAGATCAGATACAAGGGGTTTCAGGGTGATTTATTATGATCCAAACGGATTGCCCTGGGCCTGTTGTATATGGACGATATAATGGTGCCATGGTGGGAGCCCCTCTCTAGTTTACACCGAGATCACGCACCGTCACCTTTTTGTATTAGATAATCGTGCAGTGAATTGAGAATTACAATTTTTTTATGTAGTATATTACAATACAAATTACAAAATGTATCTTAAAAATAAATCTAGGTATCGTTTCTTTCACGTAGACTGGTAACTTCTTCAGAACAATAAACCAGTTGACTAACAGTTAATTAATTGTTAATCTATAAAGGCATTAATTGTTATTTTAAGATATACTTACTTATCCCCGGAGAGAGCTCCACGGTTATATATAAAATAATTTTCTTGTACGACCGATAGGAAGCAAATAAATCCAGCATTTAAAATAAAATATAAATATACAAGTTTTTTTTTTCAATAGTTATATCATTTCGCAGCAGTTATTATGTAACCATAAAAAAATAATAGAAAAATAAAAGATCGCCTGTCGGAGTATACCTTATTGAAGAAAGGGGTAAACTTCAGACTCTAAAAGGCAATTTCCTACGCAACTCAATCCTTTGTGGACGCGAGTTTTGAGGGTCCGTGAATAAAATGATCCAGAAATAGCCACTTTGAACAACAATGCCGATTTACAAACACAATAGGGGGTGGTAATGGTTTGACACACATGTACAGTTTTTTCGACAATGATGGGATTGATTATTAAAAACTACATTATCGATAGTATGTATTCACTTTTTTGTTAACAGCACTAATGTAAGGTGATATGTCATGAATAAAATAGTATTAAGTAATATATTATTTTGGATAATATTTAAAATCTTTCAATGTGATGAGTTTACAATAACCTATTTAAAGGGGTTCATTTCATGTTTGGCAAAATGGTTATTCAGAACTGAACTGAACAGAAAGAGCAGAGAAAATATTTTGTCTACATTTCAATTTAAAGTTGAAATAATTCTTAATTAATTAATTGATTAATTAATTTAATTTATGCCAAAGAAATGTTGAAAATATTTATATTATTTGCTTATAAACGAAACTAATTATGTTGCTTGACTTGTACTTGGGTTTTTTGTTTATATTTTTTTATTATAATTAACTAAGTATACACACACATAAATCTTGTCCTATTAGGGGTCTACATTGCAATAACAGAAGATGTACCATGAGCCTACTTGTCTACTGACAGTTGTACCAAAATTTATTTACATGTAATAATTTTATATTTTACATAATCTGCTATCGACTTGCGGCCCTCACTAGAGCCACCATAGGGTCGTTTTCGGTCTCTAGGGGAAACGTGAAATGTGCAAACAATTAGAAAGAGCTCTTTTTTGCGATGCCTCGTGGGGTGTGCCACAATGGCACTTAATGTCAACGGCAGCTCGGCTATATTTGAATGCGGTAGACTTCATCCAACGCCTGCACTAGACATCTGTTCCTTTCTCACCACCCACAAATTGCCAAGACTATCGAGGCATAATAGATATGTAAAGATGTACAAATATCGTATGTTCCTACATTTATTTAACTGAGCACAAAGGGGCGCTTTTGACGAGCACACAAATCTCAAAAAAGAAATCTCTTCGATAACGTTCTTTTGTAAACGTTGAAGTACGATCTCAAGTCCCATTTTTATCCTAAATACATAAGTACTGGCAATCGGGAAATTCGACGCGGGATCCACTCACTGCGTGAACCTATTCGATCTCATGCATTTAAATTCAGAATTAGTGAAAAGCTTTGCCCGCAGACCGACTTTTTTCAAAGGTGAGCAAAACACTCCGTGGATTTCTCTTTAATACTTTGATTCAAAACGTGATTGATTTAATGGTCTTTAGAAAATAAGAGCGTGCAAAGAAACTTGACGATTGTGAATCAAGTTCAAATTGGTTTGCGATTTATTACAAACAACCTCCAAGCAGCATTTTTAGAGATTCTAACCAAATGCATTGTATTATATCATATACTTCAATATAATTCATTGCATCTCACAGGCATCGTATAACTTTTTTTATATCGTAATAAGCCTTGCTAGCGGCAAAAGGCAACTTTATTAAAAGGGCGCACGGTAGTCTAAGAAAATAAAGAAAATAAGTCTTTAATTCTGTCTATTCTTCTGGAAATTTCTGGTAGTGACCTACACCTATGACCTTCCTACGCTCTAATACATCCTACCTACCTATAAGTGTGTGCACGCAAGTATCTACCTACCTTTTTTTTGACGAGGAGTAATCCGCTTACTGATCTCCTGCCGCTGGCTAGACGGCAGGAGTATGTGGGGGTCGCCCAGCGCCTGACATAGTGGCACTGGGAATACCCACTAAAACTCCTCGGTATCTCCTTGCCCTTTCGCGGGGTGGACCGGGCTCTGCCGAGGCAACAACTCCGATCCAAGTATCTACCTATCTAGTCAATCCTTGTAGTCTAACAATTTTGAATTTGATCTCCAGTCTTAAGTCTGATAACCCCTGAGCTATAAATATTGGTATGATAAAAGTTTTATATACAATGTGTAAGTAGTGGCAGACCACACTGCGTTTCGCAGTCATTTGGGCAGCCCGTCTGGAGGCAGTAAACACCCCCTTACAGAAGACCAACATGAAATAATAGCACGTGTGCTGTTGTGTTTCGGTGAATGAGTTAGGGATGCCAGAATCCATTTCCCTATCCTAAGAGATTAGGAAATGGATAAGAAAATGGGCTCTGGCATCCCTTACTCACTCACCGAAACACAATAGCACGGTGGTATTCTATAAGGTGGTGGTTACTGCCGCCAGGCGGGCTGCCCAAATGAATCTGAAACGCAGTGTGCCCTACCACCACTATAATAATTGGATAATTGGATATAAAGGTAAATGTAATATGCAACTTGTCACCGTGTGGTAAGATATATATTTTAATCTATTCGCAGACAACTTGACTTTTTCTATCGAGTACAAATAAATGTAGGTACGACATAAAAGGATGGTGGGAGAGCATACTTCGTTACGTTTTGTCGCTCCCACGGGTGTACGCCCGCCATGTGACTAGTGTCTCTAGGACATGAATGTTTTATATCTGCGGCACAATTCTGATTTGTTTGTATCCACTTTCTACTCGACCCACTTTAATACTGCTAGTGGCTATATATGTTACGTACAAGTGTACTGTAAACGTTTGTAACGTAACCAATCATGCCTGAAACATATCATTGAACAGATATAGAAATTATTGTATGCATTTCTGTTATTAATCAGTTTGATGTTAAATAATTTTCGACAAAAAAGGTCGTCAATACAAAATTTAATTTTTAATTCCAATTTAGAGAAGCCTTGACCTTTTCGGATTATCACAAGAGTTTTTATATTTCATTTATTTATTAAACAATTAATGAATTAGGAATAAAACAACTACATTTAAGACTAAACTAGAAATACCTAGTATTAAAATTCATAGTTAGACGAAATAAATATATAAACGCATCAAGACTAAACTGTTAATGTATTTTGAACTTAAATACTGGCTGATTTAAAAAGGTTTGATATTCAAACATGAAAAAAGAAAAAGAAGAAAATAGATATTTTGACGTGAAAAGAATATAGTGTGTTTTTGCACATCTGATGAAATGTTTATGATATATAAGTTATTTTGAATATTTTAATGTGGATGTGGATTAAATAATAAACTGGATGTGTGCACCATCATGATGGATATTGGATGTTTTATTGATGAAAGAGTTTCTAAATTGAAGTAATCCGAAGATAACCATAAGATAAATTTCGCTTAGTCAAGTTATAGAAACATACCTACTATCACTAACTCGTGCGTCCAAGCGAAAATTTTATCGTAAATTTCATTTGCTTTTATCGAACCTTAAATTCATCTTAATTTATAAAGCAGCTACGCTAACGATCTATTCATACAAAATCATATAGGTCTGTAATATAATATTTATATAGAATATAAAACAGTAATAAAAAATTACCTCTATAACTAGAAAGTAAGTAATCTTCATTGACTGTTTTGTTCTTAATATCATTTATCATGTTTTTAAAAAACATATTATAAATTCACTACCTTCCTACTTAGCAATTAACTATTGTATTATGTTATTGCGTTAAAAATTTGGGAGGGCACTGCGTTCTGAAATCTGACATCAGTAATTCAATCCTTTACAGGAAACACGTATACTGTTATGAAAATAATAACGCTACGAATTGGAAAACGCACCTTGGAACGTAACGGTCAGGTGGACAGACGACCTGAAAGGTCTTTCTTTCTTTTTTTTTTCAAAATTGGTTATTAAAATTATATAACCAATTTTGCAGTTTTCCAATTTAAAAATATTTAAATTTTAAATATGTGCAAAAAGCTGACTTGCTGAAGAGCTCTTCCTGCACTTGTATTAAAACTTTCACTATATTATAAGGACTTTTGGGATGTTTTTATAATACATATATGTGTACTTAGAAATATGTTAAGATCTTCTGACAGTCTGACGGTCCACTTGATGGTAGGTCGGTATTGTGCCCTATAACACAAGCAATGCCACAGCTGCTGCAAGAGCGCTGATGATCGTGGTAGGAGTGAGAATAAGGAATTAAGATGGGATAGAGAAATGGGTTTTGGCATCCCTTACTCACTCACCAAAACACAACGGTACACATACTTTTTTTTTTTTATAGATGGGTTTGCTCTTGACCAGCATCTATCCATATAGGAAGATGAGGCCGACGATGGAGCGAGCTCACCTAGAAGATGCCTATTCACTCCAACCTTGAAAATATTTGGGTTGTATGAGCTCAGAACAGACGCCGGCAGGGAGT
The DNA here is from genome assembly GCA_910589475.2 of Bembecia ichneumoniformis. NCBI lineage: Eukaryota > Metazoa > Arthropoda > Insecta > Lepidoptera > Sesiidae > Bembecia > Bembecia ichneumoniformis. Next base: position 10,333,662 of record OU342533.1, on the reverse strand, counting down.
TCCAATCCTTAGCAGTGCGCATTATAAAAGATGTTTTAAAGCGCTTGGTCCGAATTAGAGGGATTCCGATAAGGTAAAGATGGTAACCAGCCGTACGTCTGCATGTCTGATAGGAGAAAGGGAAAGGCGGTATGATCTCATACTTCTATATCACTGTGGTTTTCTGTAAAAGGATGATGACTAGCCAGACGGGCTCTCCAAATGTCTGCGAAACCCGGTGTGTCCAGTGTCCAGACACTACTTGCCAGATCCAAGCCAACTATGTAACTCGGAATCCTTGAGACAGAGTACTAAGGCAAGAATCTAAACCACTCGACCAATAGGTTCATAAAAAAAGTTGATTTCTTGAATATTATAGACGTATATTATTTATAACTCCTTGTGTGTAAAGAGTAGGTACATATTATATTTAGTATTTGCAAATACAACACCTACGTAGTTGTTAAATGTAAACGTTTTGTTGATGTTTAGTTTGGAGCATGTTTGAGCTTTAGGTATTAACTTGAGAAATAATAACACACCGAGAGAAAGTTCTGCTTTCCAGACCACTGTGCACTCTGTACGTACGAGTAATATGTTTGCTATTATAAGTACATCGCAATTTGATAAAGCTTTCTGAATTATAACCTTTATTATTATTTTTATTACTATAATTAAATTAGCCCTCAAATTAGTCGCAGTATCCTATTGTAGCCCATTTATTATTTTCAGTTGTAAATTATATTATTACTGTAAGGTTTCTACAAAATCTGTTCAGTAGTTTTTGCGTCATACATTCAGCCTCACAAATTTTCTCATATACATATAATACGAGCTGATCCAACAAAGTCTTAGTCCTGACTAAGATTAAAAAGCCGTTCCAAACAAAATATACGAGAAATTTGTTTTCGTGAATATTTGAGATGTTTTAATAGTTATTCTGCTATTCGAAACGGAGACAAATTCAACAAATTAAATATCATAGAAATCGATCCAGCTTCCTACATGGATAGATGCTGGTCAAGAGCAAATCCATCTTTAATAAAGAAAAAAAAAATGTTTTTGATGTTTTAATTCTATTAACACTGAATAATGTTCATCCTTTTATGTTTAAGTGAAGATAAGATATACATATCTCCGGTTCGTGTTTACCCAGTTTTGGTTGTTTACTTGTTATCGAATTATACAAAAATAGTATTGCACAGTAAATCACATCCGCCTGCTGAATTATCAGTCACGTATAGTATTTTTAAAGAATTTTGAACGCCAAATATGATTGATAGCAATTAATATTGACAAGCACAAGAGCATTATATAGATAATGAAAATATAAGTAATTATTTATTAATGTTTGTAGAAGTATACAAGTTCCTATATATTATACAACATTTAGGAGGTGAGATCCGGGATTAATCATGATAAGATCACGACTAATCCGATTTATTTTGGATTATTTGAAGAATACTTAGGATGGACGTCGAAGATTGACCTATACCTATAGGTAATAGGCTAAATTTGACTACCTGAGATGCCGCGTGCCAACGTGGAATGGAACGAAGTATGCTCTAGATTAAAAAGATGCAAAAAATTCGTCGCACAAAAATTAGAGAAACCACCAAAGTGACAGATGCTCTAACCTACGCTAAAAAACTAAAATGGAGGTGGGCTGGACACATAGCGAGGTTAAAGGACGAGAGATGGACCAACAGGGTATCAATGTGGAAGGGTCCAATCGGCAAACGTCTCAAAGGCAGACCCCACACGAGATGGGCAGACGACTTGATAAAAATAGCTGGTACCTGCTGGTCGCAAATAGCTCAAGATAGAAACATATGGAATTCTTTAGAGGAGGCCTTCACCTTCACTTGAGGAGGGGTTCATGCAAATAAACTTATATAATATTACCTAAACTTAAACTAAGGGGAAGGGGGGGGGGGGGGATGAGCGAAATACGTGTAAAAAATCATCACCATTATCTTTCTTTTCTTTTTCTCTTTCTTCTTTTCTTTTCTCTAAACTATGTATGTATCTTACTTTTGCACGAAATAAAAGGCTTATTATTATTATTTATTAGTTGTGAAGCAGTTCTTTGGGGTCTGCGTGTATCCTGAGGGTAGTTTGAGGAAAACTGCAAGTGAAGGCTTAATATAATATATTCGGAACGGTATCTCAAAAACGTCTCTAACCATTTCGATGAAATTTTGTATTTGTTTAATGTTTTGCTTTTTAAAAACGCAATTTACACAAAAAACATTTCGTCTTACATCCAATGGTAACCGAACGCAGCTCGATCGCCCAGGTGCTTAGTAAATTAAGAGTCAAAACGCCTCGTGAACCGACCACCTGCTCGCTGGACCGACGATCTCTTCACAGTGACTCAAGAAGAAAGGGCTAAGGCGAAACATTGAGTGTATTGACACGCTCGATCCTCTCTCTGCTTGTGGATTCTTTCGGGCTTATAATGATGAGTTAATTATTAAATGAAATAATAAATATATTTCTGATAGTATCAAAGTTACGGATCTAGTCTTTAGTCGATTAGTTCCTCTCTCGACCCTCGTAAAACTCGCCTTTCAACCCTTGAAAGTTGTTCGCACTCGTTCCTCAAGGGCTGAAAGTAGATTTTCATATAACGACTGAATCAGTTTACTAAAGAATTATCCTGTATATTATATATGTATATATATGTATATATCTCTCGGAATATGTAATGTAACACAGAGAAACGAGGTAGGTCAGTTCCTCAGCACGTCTGCACTCGATGGCGCCGCGATCCGAACAAGGCAGAGCCTCCCCGGGTCCGGATCCAGGTACAGCGTCCCCCAGCGACTCTGACGAAGCGTAGCCGAAGAGACCCGTGGCTCTAGCATGAGTTTACGATACTACACTCGCTAGCGAGAGCGTAAAACATTTATATGGAAAATTGATAATTTGACATTGACAGTTCACGATTTTCCATACAAAAGTTTTACGTTCTCGCTAGCGAGTGTAGAATTGGTGTAGTATCGTAAACTCATACTAGAGCCTCCGATCGTATTTACTGTCGATTGTAGTTCACCCGAGGCGCGCTTACGCTTCCCTGTTGAACCTCTCTCTAGCAGGATGCGACATTTATATATATCATGGCATATCATGGATGCAAAGAAAATCAAATGTTTTGCATTTAATGAGAAATTGAACGGAATTAGGGTAAAGAAAGATGAAGCAGAGGAAGCTGCAATATTTCGGCACGTATTCTTCAACTAGTGGCGCAAGAAAAAATACAAGGCAAACGTGGTAGAGGCAAACACCAGTTAGCTTCATTAAATAGAAAAGTTTACTGGAAAGAGATTATTTCAACTGGAAGAGAATTTACTATTTCAAATTAAAATATCTTTATAAGAGATCACAATATACCCACAAATACGATCACAATATAACCATTAAAAGATTGATAAAAGTAAAAATTGAAATTAATGCTACATCCCTTACAGATTGAATATAATAATTTATAGCCTTAAGTAGATTGTTTCAGAAATATTATAACAATAACACCGCATGCATATGGAACGAAAGTTCCTTTCGTTCATCAGGCAGTCTGATCGTGCACTTGATACGGTCGCCTATTAGCACAAGTAACTCCATAGGGGTGGCAAATACACGGACGACTTTTATAGGACAATGGATAAGGGGAACTTTGAAAGGGGAATGAGCTTTTGGCACCCCTTGGTCATTAACCGTAGAAAATAATAACAATTTAATCTCTAGCTTTGCTGCTGTGACAATTTTCAAGGCCTACACTTAACGCAACACGACTTTTTGGCTAGGTTTTCTTAAATTTGTAGTTTGTACTTTTGCTTTTTTATATACAAAGCTGGCAGAAGTGTAAATACTTCCCGACACATAAGGAAAATTTACTTCTAAAGTAATCGTTTGTAATTTTTAACACAATTTTTGAAATATTTTTTATAAATATATGTAACCTAAAGTAGGTACTTATACCTAAAAAAATGTGCACACATAAAATTTAGGAACATATCAAGCCTCAAAAGGAGTGATAAAAGGAAAAAGACAAAGATGAAAACCGTTGGCAGCCAACAATTACCTGCCGGAGAGAGTATAATACGCAATAACCGCAAGATTGGAAGGACTATATAGGAGGTGGTAGTCATATTTCTGAAGTAAGCACGATTCACCAAAAAAATCAAAGCGTTTAAAAAAACACATACTTTTTCACGTTTAGGTTTAAATTGGTAACACGATAATACAGAACATTTAACAGTGTAAAAACCTTAAAAATCTTAATTCCCCTTAGTATAATTTCGACATTTCTAAATGGCAAGCTTGTTGTTAACATTGTAAATGATAAATTACCTTTGGTGCTTTCGACAACGCAGTCGATCCTCCAGAGAAACAGAGCAGTGTATAGGGTTAGGAGCATCTTGTCGCCACGGGAGTGGAATAACTCACTTTTATGGACCCACTTCATCCTTTACCGAATTTTCGGCAACGCCGCCTTTTATAGCCGAAGCTCGCAACATCACAAAAGCCTTATTACTTTGTTTCTTCAAACAAAAGTCGACGGAGAATAACGAATACGCAAGTACACTTTCGTAAGACTTTGTTATTGCAGTTTTAACTCTGTTTAACTCATCACTTATTCAATTCACTCCATTAAATCCAGACATTGTAGTTATACTGAATCATCTGAAACAATATAAAATAAACATTTTAATTGATTAACAACTTAAGTTTGTATATTTCATGTTAACTTCGAAGGAAGGCTGATGTAGGTTTTAGTATAAAAGAATGGTGTCTCATACAGGTTACCATCGCCTATAACACAAGCAACATCAGGGACGAAGCAAGCGAGCTGCTGACCTTGAGAGGATAAAAGTTAAAAGACAACTTCGGGATAGAAGAATGAGTTCTGGTATTCCTTGCTAACGCACAGGAACAAACGCTGTTATTTCACAGTGGTGTTCTGTAGGTGATTACTATCGCTAGAAGTTTAGCTCGGTTTTGAAATGAGAAACGCCACCACAAAATGTTGAAATCAGCTAGCTACAACGACTCTGTCGTAAATCAAACGATATACGATAGTTCGGTTACAATGATACTATAGTCTAATAAGCTGGCAACTGACGATCAGTTTAACTGATCAGTTAAAACGGTGCGCCCGAAAAATGCCGTCAGTTAAAAATTTTAACTTAAAATTTCACACTCACGGTCTGTTTTTGAAAGTACGTCAATTTAACTGATCAACGTGTGTGTCGACACTAAAATCAGTGCAACTTTTATTATAGTGGGGGTTTATTATCACATGATGATAGGATATAAAAATATATGGGAATATGTAATCAAGCAAGCAAAAAAACGTCTAACGAAATGTTTTCAATGGAATTATTTTTTAATCTTGTTTTTATTCAGGTCATATATTATTATGAAAAGTTTTGAAACGGCGAAACAGTAGTTCATCCATTAAATTGGTTAAAAAAAAACACTTTTAGTCGTCATTCTTTATTATTAGGTTTTTGAAAAAATAGCCACGATTCTGAGAAGAAACGCCAAAAAAAACTCAAGATACTGTTCTTTTTGTCATCTTAAAAATAAAATATATAACGATTATATTCCTCATATCTAATATTAAAAATAATATGAGCTCTGAATCGTTTAAATCCAGGCTTCATTGTCGCTTAAATAAATAGTGCATCTACAATAACTTTTTTAAATATTGTTATGTGAGTTTTCAGTTTATAATAAAATCATAAACATTGACGCATAACAGAATAACTTATAAGGAGATGCGTTTTATATGCAAACCTAGTAATGAGATTGAGAATAGGTACATTTTTAATAAGTTGACTAATATATCTATGTGTGTAAATTTAATATACATAAATTAAATTCATAAATATACATAAATTCATAAATGTCATTATTTATGAAAAACATAAAAACATTTATTTCTTTGAATCTGTTCTCGTATAGAAGTATTTCGGACTTGGTAGATGGCTCTAATTTGAGACTTCATGCTAAAATTTTTGCAGAAATTTTACAAATTGTTTTTCAAAAAAAAAAAAAACAATTGTTTTTCAAAAAAACAATTGTTTTTAAAAAACAATTTGTACATTTTGAACTTATGTAACCGAGATCAAAAAAATAGTTTTTAGAAATTTTTGTCTGTTTATCTGTGCCTTTGTGCACGCTAATCTCAGAAACTTAACTGCTTAACTGATTTGAATGCGGTTTTCACTGATGATTTTTTTTAATTATGTGCTGGCTGACGGTCCTCTTGATGGTAGGTGGCTACCGTCGCCTATAACACAAGTAACGCTACAGGTTCTGCAAGTGCGCTGCCGACTACATCAGTGGGATTATGGATGAGGGACTGGGAAGGGTTAGGGATTCACTCACCGAAACACAACATCACGCGACTGTTATTTCACGGTGGTTTTCTGTAAGGGGGTGGTTACTGCCGCCAGAAGGGCTGCCCACATGACTGAAACGCAATGTGCCCTGCCACTACTTTCCAGATGCAGATCTGAGCAAACTTTGAAAAGTTAATTCTCAAAGTTGACCCTGCCGGGAATCGAACCCGGGAACCCTAAAATAAAAATAATAATAATAATAATAATAATAAAATAAATCTTTATTTGCCCGAACACATGTTTACAGGATTTTAATTTGTATACTTACAGCAGTTACAGTACAAAGAATGTTCTACCCGCCAAGGGCATGCAAATATTTGTGTTTAATTGTTTGTAATATGTAAATGAATTAATGTTTCTTATTATAAAATTCTTTAACATCATAATAACAACAATCTAATAACCATTTTGTTTAATGTTCTTGTAAATTTAGGATCCGGCAATTTTTTTTTTTTTTTAGGTAGTTTATTGTATATGTTTCAATTGCCATAACATAAACATTTCTATTAAATAGTTCTAATCTACATTTTGGTCTTTGTCTATTATTGTCTAAATTATCTTGCCTAGTTATTTTGGTTCCTATTTCGTTATTTTCGACAAAACAATTCGGATATTTTCTAACAAATATACACAACGCCTTTATATACAAGCAAGGTAAGAGAAGTATATGTAACTTTTTAAATAGTGGTACCTAGAACAGAGGTTAAGGCAAGCACTAACCAATCATGTTCATTCCAGTCGGTTTACAAACAAAAAAGTTACGCGCTATACCGAATACCAGGTGTACGAAGTTGCGGGCTCAGCTAGTCTATTAATATATTTTAACGCCCTTAATGACATTGCCTGCTTAAATTTCTAGGCAGTTTCAGAGGTATTTTATATTAAAATTGTGCCGTTTATTTGTTTACATGTGTTAGTAATGTTACTTTGAAAGCTTTATAAATTTCTACAAACAATGTTACATTTGTTATTGTTTAAAAACAAAATAGAGTGACAATAGAAAAACTCTCGGTTATTGTTGTGGTTTTTATATAAATTGCAAAGGTTTTAGTATAAATGCTTATATTTTTTAGAACACACTTCAAAGCTCTTGGTCTTTTGAAGGGTTTGTTGGGGATCAAGTCCACACAAAGCAACGAAAGTCGACGAAAAAACTGTTAACAAAGACTTTTTCTCTTTTTATTTTAGAACTACTTAAATCTTTTGCTTTTTTTATCTTATCTTATCTTAACATTTAATAAAATCGTAAACGAACCGTGTCTGTACATTAATTTAAAAAAAAGAAGCAATTTGTACGCATTACACTTTTTTTTTATGTTAAGATCGGCAGACAGGCTGACGGTCCTCTTGATGGTAGGTGGCTACCGTCGCCTATAACACAAGCAACGCCAAAGCTGCTACAAGTGCGCTGCCGACTACAGTAGGATTAAGGATAAGGGATTAGGAGTGGATAGGGAAATGGGCTCTGGCATCCCTTATTCACTCACCGAAACACAACAGCACACGTTCTGTTATTTCACGGTGGTCTCCTGTAAGGGGGTGGTTACTGCCGCCAGACGGGCTGCCCAAATGACTGCGAACAAAATACCCAAATGACGGTACTTATGTTACCGAGGTCAAATAAATAGTTAATAGAATTTTTGTCTGTTTGTCTTTTTGTCTGTTTGCCTGTGCGTTTGTGCACGCTAATCTCATCCAAATCCGTTGAGTGTTTTAGAAGAAGATGAGGGGGAAATGGGTAGAAGAGGACAGTGACTTTATTTCATAAAATGTATGACTATAGATTTCGTAACAATTATTACCGAGGAAATGCAGTTTTTGCTTTCTAAATAATTGTGTCTATTTCGTTGTATATAATATGATTTAATTGTTAACTATTAGAACATTAAAGAGTTTATTTAATTAACATTTTTATTCGATCTCTCGGCTGTTATGCTATTAAACGATTGCTCTAGGTGCGATCACGAAGTAATTACACCGTGGACTGCGATTGTGAAGCTACGTAATTATTACTGTGCTATCGAAAGCTTTAAATTTATTATATCCTGTAAGTAGATTAGCTCTTATTTGGCTTTAGGCATTATTTGAGCCAGACTTTTTGGTTTGGTAAAACACAAAATGTTTGAGTATTATAAAGGATGAAACATATTACACCTAACGCTACCGGGCCGTGCGCTCACCGTGTATTTCTCAATACGTGCTCCGGCCGGGTCGCCCGCGCCGAGCAACGCCAGGTCGTGCCCGTGCCATGTCATTTCCAAGTATTTTGTGTTACTATTACTATATATACTTTATATAGTATATTGTTAATATTATACTTATATAGTACTTATATAGTATTATATTAATATTATATTGCAAGGCAGCCTCGCGGTTTTGGTTCGCGAGCCTCGAGTAAATACTAATACCCCGAACTGGTCTCCCGGAGCTGTCTCAGAGCACACGGGGAAAACAAACATGTTACGAATTGTCGCGATTGGAGTGAAGTATGAATTGGTTCATACAAAAGCATACTATGAATATCTTGACCGGGCCGGTGTAACATAAATCCACCTCAAGTCACGTTACATTTGGGAATGTCTATTTACCATTCGTTCGTCTATTCGTATTCGCGTGCTGTTTTTTTATGAAATCAATCGGTAACAATTTATGCAAATTCTGAGATTTGTACACTGAACCGTGAAACAAGATGGAGGGAATATTATGATTCATAACAACTATCCTATAGTAGTAACCGTATGAGGTAATTTCAGTTTGAATTAAAAAGCAGTAGAAAAAGGAATGGTTCGTGCATTTACTGTACGCTACATGCAAATTAAAACATTTATTTTAACTTGCATGTAGCCAGTATTTGTGAAAAGAATCTCGACATCCAGACGCCCTCAGTTTACGGAAGGAATCCCATTACGAGAATGACGCTACTTGCGTGAGCAATCTTATTTTATGTCCTACCACCGTCTTCTTGTTTTATTGAAAGCCCCGTAATATTCTTTCGCTTTATATTCAGTAAATATTTAGATACAAATTTCCTTCAAGTGCTAATAATACAATCAGTATCCAATCCTTGAACTTTTGGTATATTCCCACTTCTGCACCCTCGAATTGTTGAGAATTTAGTAGTTTAAAGGATAGCCCTACAGATTAAAGGTAATGGGCAAGTTGATCCACTTGATCGCACGTGGTTACTATCGTCTATATTCAGTTGCAACATCACTAGGTGTAAGGGCACTGTCTACCTTGATGGTAAAGGGTAAGGGTATGATGGTGGTAAGAAAATAGGACTCGCCATTTCTTTCTCACTCATTTCGCGGCGAATTTTATAATTTTTTTAAACTGCTACTGTGTTATACCTATATGTGAGTACATTAAAATACACGACTCTTCCCCCCCCCCCCACAACCGGCTTCACCCCTTCTTCCCTTGAAACGTGTCCCGTTTTACAGGTTTCCTAAATTTTCAGAAAAACCATACTAGTTACGACAAAATAGCCAAAGACTAAATTATTAATTACTAAATTACCCACAAATAAGTTCTTACATTCATTTTGATACGAGTTATAGTTTTCGAGGTATGGTGCGTCAAAGTTTACCAAAAATTAGCACTTAGCAAAAATAAAACATTGAATAAAGAGGAAACAATAATATTTATTCTTTTTTACAAGAAAATGAGTTTATATTGTAATATTTATTTAAAACAAATCAGTTTCGTCATGATTCACTTCTCGAGTTTTGTTAAAGCAACTAAGGCACAGTTTATGTCCATAATTGAGAAAATCTGTAAAACGGGACTCTTTTCAGGGGGGGAGGGGTAAAGCCGATTGCAGGGGGGGCGGGAGAGTCGTGTGTTATAATGTACTCACATGAAGGTATAACACAGCGGTAGTAAAACAAAATTATAAAATTTGCCTACTTTTCCATACATTGAAATCTAGAATGAATGAGAGGCAATACAATTTAATGGTTGATCAGTTATTTTTAGATTTACATGAGGTTTATGTGGATATTTATATCATTTTCGACTAAAACCAAAGCCCCTTTGATAGTTTATTGATTTTTTTTCTTATTTTTTTTGTTTCCCAATGGCATTTTATTTTTAACTAGCTGAGCCCGCCACTTCGTACGCGTAGTATTCGTAATAGCGCGTAACTTTTTGTTTTTAAACCTATTGGAATACAACAAACACTAAATGTTACGATACATCAGTAAAAACCGCATTTAAATAGGTTAAGCTATTTCTTAGATTAGCCTGCACAAACGCACAAACAGACAGCGTAAAAATTAACTTTTACATTTATTATACTATTATTACCTATATTAGTAAGGATTGTTTTCTATCATATGTTCTTGGTGTAAATTAGTCTCAAATGTTTTTTTTTTTTTTTTTTTTGCAAAATAATAAATATAAACAAAAACAGTTTTCATTATCGAATCACATATCAAACGACGTCACGTTTTAGAAAAAAGCGTTCGACCCATGAGAGACGCCTCCACTAAAAGGCACATAAAGTCCCCATACTATAAACGTAATACGTGCTTATATATAGACACATTTATCACGTTTCAACGTAACAGTCTACCGAAATAAAAAGGAAACAAGAGAACAAACAAGTTGTTCCCAAGGGAGCTATTCCTGCGCAAAGCGCCACGTTGCTATTCTTGGACAGATAATTAACTCTTCATGCTACGCACATCTGTTTACTGCTGGAAATAGTTATAAATATCATAGCGGACAACTGTCCATAATTATTACTATAAAATAGTTTTTATGTATTCCTGGATTATGTCATAAAAGAAATAGTGTCGTTTCTGGGTTAATAGGTTTGATTTGCTACAGCGGGATCCATTATACAACTGTTTTGTTATATTATTTATATCAAAGACAAGCAGCGTTCGGCTTTATTGTTCCTATTACAAGCATTAAAAATATTTACACAATGAAGTACTTAAGGTGGAGACAAAGGCTAAATACTATAAATATCCATTGTTTAATGAAATAGTCACAAGAAATAGACAAGACAATTGCTTTGAAAAAAATATATATTATACTTAAACATGTGAAGAACCAATTGTATTAATTAGAATTTTCGTTAAAGTAATAGAAACTCCACAAGAAAAGTTAGAACACAAGAAGAAGAATTTGACTTTTATTGAAAATTCTATCGAAAACGGCTTATTGCGCGCATATGAATCCTGTGCCTATTAATAAGTTAATGTCAGTTTAAAAAATTGTATTAATAAATATTTTTTTTGCGTATTTTTCTAATATTAAAAAAAAAAAAAAAAAAAAAAAAAACACCATTTCTAGGCCCGTTAAATTGTCTCCGCCGCCAGTTCTATTGTAAATGTAATTTGCCTAAGTGAAGCCCTTAAACACTAGCTTTTGCCTGCAAATTCGTACGCATATCTTTATAAATTAAGCTAATCACATCAATTTTAAACATATGTGATACATTATCTAATTAGTATATAATATCTTAAATATAAATTTTTTCTAAACATAATATAAGTGAATATCTCTATTGTTGTGAAGTTTCAACAAAATCAAATTAGTAGATATTGCGTAGCAATATTGGAGAATTGTGTTAGTGCGTGTGTGTTGTCAGTGATGACATGTGACGCTAAAACTGTGGTCTCTAATTATAGGTCTCGTAAGAAAGCTCAACGTCGACCAACGAGTTATGGAGAAGGATATGCTCGGGGTTACACTGAGAGATCGAATCAGGAATGAGGAAATCCTTAGACGAACAAAAGTTACCGACATAACCTGGCGGATTAGCGAGTTGAAGTGACAGTGGGTACGACACATAGTTGATGGCCGTTGGAACCAGAAGGTTCTCGAGTGGAAGCCACGGAGCGCAAACGCAGCGTAGGTCGTCTACCCACAAGATGGACAGACGATTTGATAAGGGCCGCAGGTGAACCCAGGCTGCTTCTGATCGGTCCTTTTGGGTAGACCTTTGTCCAGGAGCGAAAGATTTACGGCTGATATGATGATGATGATGATTAAAGAATTGACAGCTCTAATAGTAAGCTGAGAAAGCAAGTAGGAGTTTTTATAGCAACGTTTAATTCACGTACAAAAATGATTCGCATATATATTTTATTAACTTTCGCTTATCTTAATATCGTAAAATACCAACAATAAAAGCCTTATCTAATCAAGAATTAATATGTTTGGTCTCCTTTAGAAAAAAAAAATACGCAATATTAACGATCCTGCAAACTTGACGTTATGAAATGCGATTCGAAGGTTACGCAAGAGAATTTTGCTCTAGAGTACAACTTTTTTTTCACGCTGTATACAGTTTGATATGCAATGCAGGTTACTACTGTCGCCGCCGTAAATTGACGAAAATAAGTACCAAGCTAGTTTACGTGAGTCAGATACAGAAAAACTAAACCAGAAAGATTGTAGAAATACGCTCTGGCTTCATTTAGTCTTATGATCACTTTACGGTACTTGGCTGCTGCCGCCTTGTAACACAAGCATCATTAGAGGTTACAGGTGGGGAATGGAGTCTGGCATCCATTAATCTTGGCTTCGAATGATATTTCATCAAGAGTGTGGTTAGGTAGGTTTTTACGGCCAAACTGGCTACCACAGTTTTTAAATGAAGAACGCAGTATGCTCATATACTAGCATATGCTTAAATATTATGAGAAAACTTATTTGATAAGTTCGTCCTCAAAATCATGAATATTGCAAATTATTTTACATACGGCTTACTATTAAACGGTAAAAAAATATATCTTATAAATCCAGCAATTTCGAAAAAAATCGCTGTGATTATTTGCAAAAGCTGCCTCTATTCAGAGATCCATACATCCGTACGCTCGGATAGTTTAAATAACTCGAAAGCAGAGATCAACTCTTGAAAATATACTCAAAAGTAGTTCTGTCGGAGTATATTTTCAACAGCCGGCGTTAAATAGCGTTAAATTATAACCCGTTTGAGTAAGTAATTTTCTTTTAAATTTCAATTAATGCATAAATATATAAACTTAAATTTGTTTCTATGAATTTAAAGTTTGTAGGTGCAATTTATACAGCAGATTCGTAGCATGATATTAATTTCGTAGTTGAAACACAATCTCAGACTATAAATGAATAAAAAGGTGTAAATAAAAACAGATAATGGACACTTCGACGAATCGTAGATATCTTCTTAAAATCTCACGTAATTACCAGTATGATTTTATTGGAATCAACAACATCCAGGCATTTGTAGAAATAATAGGAAATAATAAAATTTTGGAGAGTAGTAATAAAATGATAAGAGTGTGGACAGGATATGTGGCCCGGACCAGCTGGACTGATGGATGATCCCAAAAGAGCGGCAGGCAATAGATGCACGCGGAGGCGGAGGACCGAGTGTGGTGGTGCTCCATCAAAAAGACCTATGATCAATAGTAGGCAGTTAACTCTTAAATAATTATATGTGAAATGAGAACCCATGAATCGAAAGAAAATGTTAGGATTAGATTTTTTTTAAATATGGACAGAGTTGTAGAATGGGTAGAAGAGGAAAACGCCGAAAGAGTAAATGGTGTTCCCTAGTATTAAAAATTACTATTGTATATAAACAATATAATATGTATGCTGGTTAAGGGTATCAGCTAGAAAGATAATTATGTGTATAACTAGCTGACCCAGCAGACGTTGTCCTGCCAGAACCCGAAAATATTCCGTACACCGATTGTGGCGCCACCTATCGGGTCCAATTTTATTTTCAAACCATATATTAAAGTGACGGCCTATTCTCATACCTACCAAATATACAAAAAATATACCTCGAGTACATCGTTAATCTTAATCTTACTATACAAAAAAAAAGAAATAATTTCTATTTTACTGTATCCGAATGTTGTATCGATAAATTAATTCACCATGAATGTCATTCCAAGTTTTCTCTCTCTATCGTACTTATGCAAGAAGTTGCAAGTGGGACACAGAGCGTAAACTTCGGATGAGGTTCATGGTAGCAAGGCAGAGCCATCTATTAATAATTCATTGAACTAACCTATAAATGGACACTGCTGTTGTATAATAAACGATATATATATTGATATCAATAATTAAGATAAAAACTATCCTATCTTTTAAGTTGGACCAAATAACAGATACTTACGAAGTTTGATCAAAATCGGTTCAGTAGTTTCAGAGTTTATCGCGAACATACATCCCTGACACGAGATTTTAATATATATAAGATTATCTTCCCACCTAATATTATATAATAATGTATATAATAATAAACTAAGACCCCTTGAGCTTCAGCTAGCAGATAATTTGTTTATTAAGGTTCATTCTAGAGATCTACTCACGGATATACTCGTGGCTTAGCAAGATTGAATTTTGGAAGGAAACATCTTAACCACACCACTGGCCCCGGCCTAATTCAAGTAGTAAATAAGTAGTAATAAATCTTCATCGCACACGATGGCATCGCAACATAAGTTTATCTTAACGTCGTTTTAAATTGGAACTGACTGACAATATTAGGAACAACATGTGGGGGCATTTTGAGAAATGCGCCGCGGGAAAAATCATCACGTCGTTTCACCAGGAAAAGGACTAAGCTTGGCATCAAAGGTGGTCTTCAAGCGGTAGGCCCAAGTTTTTAGAAGCTTGGTCCTATGTTCAGTTGTTGTTCATTGCGCGATGTGATCAACCGGACTCACTCCTTGATGCCGACATGTGAAATGACGAGGGCAGGCCGACGTATCTGGTGTCGAGTTGGCTGCGCGTGACAAATTCGAACCCTGAACTGGCAAACCCTGACGGCCCTGAACTTGTGTGCAGTTGCTGTTCCTAGTGTGCGTCAGTTGACCTGATGCCTCCAACTGTCAACGGACCACGTATATCTCCACCTTTCCCACAGCACTTCTAGCATAGTCCTGGGTATTTGTGTTAATTTTGTAGTATTGTAAATGTAATGTAAGCACCCTGAGCGCTCTTGTACCATCAGCTTAAATAAACTATTGAGTGACGAACAAGAGAGTTTCCATTCATCTTTCCAAGGGGACAATAGGTGCCCAGCGATATCAGAGTCTCGTGTGAACCTTCAGAGCTGTAGGTTAAGTAATATGTATAAAACTTACATTACAAGCTTTCTATCATTTTAAACATGTGTCTGGAGGATAACAGTGGTTACTCAGACAACCACCATTTATTACCGCGAAAGCAGTGTGCCCTTCCCACAAATAAATTTACATTTAGTAACATTTACTCTTTATCGTGAAATGTAAGAACAATTATTGTTAATCAATCCCCGATAATCTCTTTTTCCTGGAAGAATAAAATATATTTAATATTTTCACACACAAACTCATGTGCCAACTTATGAATCAAGATTATTACGTATACAAAGCGGTTTATGAATAAAATTTTCTCATAAATATTTCACGCTGAATATTTTATTTATACGTCTCAAAGGACTCGTTGGCCGTCATTGCGGCTAAATTATCTCTGATTGGAACCTTCTTTTATATTGATTGCTTATTGTTCCACAAAAAAAAAAAACTTTAAGACAACGAAATCTGTTTGCCTATAGAGACAAGCTTTTATTCATTGCAACATATTCGTGTACGACTTAGTTTTTCAATTTTCAAGTGCAAGATACACACATTTTTTTAAATACGTAATATTTATAAACAATTAATGATTGTGTGATGATTGCTCCCCGTTTTAATAGTTTTTAATGTTTTCGTAGGAATGTTAAATATTTATGGCACAAAAAATAGGTAGTTCATATACTTGTCCATAGCTGTTCTATAGTCAGTTAGCGACGAGACAAAAATGATTATAGCGAACGCCAAGGCTGTTCGCACACGGGGCCATAAAACGTTGGAGCAGCATTGCCAATATCGCATGCTCTCTCTCAATTACTGGCCTTATGGCGAGGACTAGTGATGCGCCGTGTTACTATCGATTATGTAAATAAAACTTTTGTTTTGTTATGAATAAATAAAATCTTATTTTATCTCTTTTATTTATTCTATTGATTGATTTACTTATTAAACAAAATCCACAGCACTAAAATTAAACACAATTTAAAATATGAAACATCATGTTTACAATATTTACAATCGCTTTAATAATATACTAAGAACGAAGAAATATCAACATGCTTACAGTCGATTCCAGCTGCAACAAATTTCATTTGCAATATTTTAAATTCTTCTAGCAACTGATTGTAGATTAAATTAAAAAAAATATATCCCTATTAGCAATACTCAATGAGTAGGTACGACAATGCGTGCAGAACATGCGCAACCTTAGCGTTTGAATGATTTATGGCCCCGTGTGCCAATAGCCTTGGCGCATACAATAGTCAAATTCATCGTATCAGTTTCATACAAAATTTATAACATTCGTTTTTTAGATAAAATAATAATAGATAAAAAATGTAGTGACGCCTAATATAGAGACCACATATCTTCAGAATAGAATCGGCACCATAGAAAAACACGCACAATGTATGCCTTCCTAATACCTAATACTACTTTATTTACCTACATTACATTTATATGCGCTGTTCCACTGTACCCTTCAGTGGTTTCGTGTTGTGAGTTAAAATCATGTTCGACGGGTTGAACAATCAGAAGCCTGGATTCAACAAAGCGCCATTGGTGAGGTCATCTCACACGGAGCCATCCCGACGTCATTGAGCATACAATACACTAAAACTCCTGCTGGAAACTCGAACCAGTTAATAATTTTTGATAGGCACTATTAGAAATCACAAGAAAACATTTCTATTTGATATTCGTATGCCTATAATATTACAAGCTGTAATTCAAATTATAAACCCCGACTTTCTATTGAGCCCAAACACGCTATATCTGCTCTAAGTTGCTAAGGAGTTGGCTGTCCCGCAGATTACTTGATGCTGCAGCATCAGATCAAGGTTACCTGGTCATGGAAATACGCCGAAGTAACAGAATACCAAATTTCACAAAAATCGAAGCTGTGGAAGTTAGTGAAATCCCTTCGTCAACTAGGAAATGGGTTGACGATTTTCAAACACCTTCAAACACCCAAATTCGTTTGGGAGCCACGATGCCATAGACAGCTACCGGTCAAAGTTATAACCCCTGTTTTTGGGTTGGGTGTCGGGGCTAAAAAACCTGTTTGTCTGCGAAGCCGGAAGCTCTTCTTATTTTTGTAAGAATGAAGTTTGAAGTGTATAATAATATATAATAATACGTATTATACCAGGGATGATACCACAATGATATGCATTGCAATGGGCCTCCCGTCTTCTGCCCTCGATGTCCTTGGTCTTTTAATTTCTGCCGGAGTTTCTGTTTTTTGTTTTGGATACGAGTACCTAAACATCCACACAATTATTATGAAAGATTTAAAGCTACCTCATGATTTGAAACCTCGTTTCTTCGTTTTTTTTTTCGTTTCATATTTATATCACGGTGTCTGGTTTAGAGAGGGAACTGCTCCCCATCAGTTTTCCACCATTATTGTTATTAGGAATATGACTACTGTAAAAGAATAAAAGGTATTTGAACCTTATTATTAAATTATAATACAAAAAACTCTTCTTTCTTTGATTGCAAACATTCTTTACAACATATTTACGACTTCACTGTAAAAGTGGTTCGCAGTATCTTCAACAGGAGATACTTACCAAACTTAAATTAAATTAAAAATATTAAAAATATTCTTAAATTTCAAATATTCAATTATTTAACTTTTCTCTTCTATTGCAAACTTTAATTGTAACGCACCCATCACCCGCCTCTCTTAAGGTGCATTTATATTACACCGAGCCGTGCCCCGGCCAGGCCAGGGATATTCATAGTATGCTTTTGTATGAACCAATTCATGCTTCACTGGGCCGTGTCCGTGCCCCGACCTTTGAGAAAAACAGGGCGAGCGCACGGCCCGGTGGCGGCACGGTATAATATGAATCATCCTTTATTCCGTTACAAAGGTCATACATTGTACAGAAGACATTATCATCCTAATGTGTCTAAAATACTGGATTATCTTTATAGAATAATATAATACTTACTTATTACATTTTCATAATAGATGTCGCATGCAGAGCCGCGTACAACAGCTTGTATTTTGTAATCAGTCAAATAAATTCCCTTTGTCCTTTCTCGTCCGGGTCTGTTTATCTTGTTATGTTTTTTAACAACAATTATGTACCTATTGTTATTAACAAATACATATCGATAATTGAATTGTAATTAGCCATTTCAATGTTCAATTTATATCACTTGCTGTATCAAGTTTTTTACACTTTGTTATCTAAAGCGTATCTATTATTCTCTGTGAGATTAATTAGACTATCGAATATTGATTACAACTATTGCGACCAAGTTACAATTCAGCAAATAGATAAGTTCGTCTTATAGTAATGTAATAATAATAGTCGTCTCGGCGAACGGTCTTATAGCGAAGAGCCTCGACCAACATCTCAAGATGCTCTCGCTAGATGGCTGGATCAAGGGGCAGATGCAGAAGGAGGTATGTAGTATGCACGTCTAATATACCGTTTGTGTGGATTGTGAAAAGAATATCCCGATGTGGGATTCAATTACTGAATAGTTCGGATTACTGATTTCAATCATCCAAATTGTAACTATTATACTAGTGACACTATACAATTTTTACATTTAAAGGAGAAACCCCGTTTCCTATAAAAGCCTGGGCTATGACTGTATAGGACTGGAAATTACCATATAAATAGGACATTGAATAAGCTCAATCTCACAATTATCAGTAATGGCCAAGTTTGTAAAAAAATTGTACAATATGGCGCATTCGAGGTTATGTCGTGGATGCGTGTTACGTTTTCTGATACGATGGGACTCCTAATTGCAATGATGTAATGTCATAAATGTTATGTCGTGACAATTTATGTCATATAATTACATTATATGCCACTTATTATACAAAAATAGTCTTAGTCGCAGCGTAGCACATGCATGGGACCAAAACTCAATGTAGACACAGAATATAAAAAAGTACTTTTAAATCTTCATAACTATTATGATTATTGCATTTTATTTACGTTCCGCTTATCGATGTACCGTTTTGCCAATTGACAAGTATTTTTATAGAAACAATTAAGTAAATTATTTTAAATCCGATGTTCAAAAACACATTAAACCATACAACAACACACAGAGCATAGCAAGATGCTTTATAAATAATAATAATAATAATAATAATAAAGCCTTTTTATTTCCTACCAAATTATCTTTTTACATTGTTTATCTATTTTTATCTTTAATAAGTAAGTTTGTGCTTACTCTGGATATATTATACTTAACTTTTAACATAATATCTACTCAGTTTGTTTCCTTTATTTCTTTAACTATTTTAACTTAAATTTTTCTTAACTAAAAAAACTAACATATCTTGGTTTCCACATAAGTCTTATAAATATATATAAATTTGTAGGAACCCCATTATTGGGTGAAGGCCTCCTCCAAATCTGCCCATTTGACTCTGTCTTGTGCTACTTGTTTCCAATTTGGACCGGCTGTCCTTATGATCTCTTCATCCCAGCGTGTCAGTGGTCTTCCTCTGCTCCTCTTACCTGAAGGTCCTTTCCAAAAGGTCACTTTTTTGGTCCATCTCTTGTCTTTAATCCTTGCAACATGACCTGCCCATTTCCATTTAAGTTTTTGTGCGTAGCTCAGTGCGTTTGTTGCTTTGGTTATTGACCTTATTTTTGTGTGTCGTATTTTGTCGGCTTTCTTTATTTTAAGCATGCTGCGCTCTAGTCCTCTTTGGCAAGTTGTGATTAGGTTTTTTATTTTCGAAGTGAATTTCCACGTCTGGCAACCGTACGTCAAACTTGGTAGGAGGTTGGAATTCATAACTTTCGTTTTAATGGAAGTAGGAAGGTTACTTTTAAAAATTTCCTTTAAACTCCAATATTTGTTCCAAGTTTGTTGTATTCTTCTTTTCACTTCTAGTTCGTTATTTTTACGATCAAAGCTGATTAGCTTCCCTAGTGTATGAATCCGTATATTCTAGTGGCACTCCATGTATTGTTACTAAATTTCTCCATCTGTTTGTCATTGCCATAGTCTTAGACAGATTCATTTCCAATCCTACCCTGATACTTGCTGAGTGTAAAGTTTCCATCATTTGTTGTAGCTGAGTGTTGGATTCCGATATCAACACTAAGTCATCTGCAAATCTTAAGTGGCTTAGATATTCGCCGTTTATATACAGGCCTGACTTACTCCAGTCTATCTTGCTGATGATAGCCTCCAGTATTGCTATAAATATTTTCGCCCTGCCTTACTCCTCTTTCCATAGCAAAACTTGAACCTAGAGTCTCTAACTTGATTCTGCCTTTGTTATTTTTATATATGCTTTTGATGACATTTATATATGTGTCTTCTACACCCTGCTGTTTTAAGCTTTCCCATATACTTATGTGTGATACCGTATCAAACGCTTTTTGATAGTCAATATACGCTATGTATAGCGGTCTTTGTTGTTCTTGGTACTTCTCTATAATTAGTTCGAGTTTATGGATATGGTCAACTGTAGAAAAACCTTGTCTGAAGCCTGCTTGCTCTATTGGTTGTTTTAATTCCAGTGTAATACTGATTCTATTATTTATAATGGTAGAGAAGAGTTTGTAGAGGCTCGGTAGCAAGCTTATTGGTCTGTAGTTGCCAATGTCCTTTGGGTCCCCCTTTTTATAGATTAGTATAATATCTGATTTAGACCACTGCAATGGTGTTTCAGAATTTTGTATAATTAAATTAAATAATTCCACTAGGGGTCCAGCTAGTGTTCCGTATGCCAGTCTCAATGCTGGCATACGAGTAGAGAGATTGCGAGAACTGGTATGTAAGAGGAAGCTAACATAGGCTCCAATGATGTTGGAGGGATTCGCACAAAAAAAAAAAAAAAAAAAAAAAAAAAAAAAACACTGTGACGTTGCCTGTGTTATAGGCGACGGTAGTGACCTACCATCAAGTGGACCATCAGCCTGGTTGTCAAATAATAATAAGTTTTTGGAAAATATTTTTAAGTTTTTTAAATAATGGAATTTGTATAAGTACTTACCTATTTCGGAGCTAACATAAGATTGGAATTTCCTTGTTATGTTATTTTATTGTTCTAGCCTGATTTCCTCCTAAATTGACCTACTCAAAATCTAATTTAATATTTCGAATCCAACCTCTTACGAATCTAACCGACCACGCCTAAAGGGTTCTATTTACCCGTCAAAGCGATGCATGATCTGTAAAAAAAATGTCAAATAGTTCACGCAATCTTTAACCGCGAACGCGGGGTGAGTTTCTGAAATCGTTACGCAATTCTTATGACAATTTGAATTGTATCTTACAAACTTTAGTTTACTTCTTCGAATATTCTTTGGTTATATTGTCTGTTTACTAAAAGTTAAAGTCTAAAATTTATGTCTGTACTAAAAGATTTACAGCGTCAGAATATCCGCAGTCACAAGCAGGTTACCGTCTGGCAGTAGTAAATCTGGCAGTAGTACCCATTCAAAAGAAAATCATCTAATAACAGCACTTTTGCAATAACTAAGTATCGATGCGTAAGTTATTGTCCTAATGTTAACGGTTAATTTTTAATAGTTTTCTAATGTTTAGCCTTTTTGCTGTCTGTTTTTATTTTAAACTAGCGGCCCGCCCCCGGCTTCGCCCGTGTTGCAATTTTTATATACATAAACATTCCCCGTTTATCCCTCTTTCCATTAGTCAAAACCGAATTAAAATCGGTCTACCCATTCGAAAGTTATGGGCGTACCTACATTTCGAGGATCCATTTTTATTTATATAGATAGATTACTTGTCGTTTTTATATAAAACATTTGCTTGTCATTCATTCATTTTCACATTCGGGTTTTGTTAAAAAAGTGTTTTTAAATATTGATTTTATAGTCTTTTTCCTTCTTCCACACTTTCAGTTTTTACACCTACCATTCATTCTATCAAGTTCGTCAGTACACTTGCATTAGGTACTAATGTGTGTACTCATAGGCTGTTGCCAGCTACTATCAAACAAACCATTAACCTAAGTCCTAAACTAAATAGCTATTACATTTTTTCATGAGGGGGGGGGGGGGGGGGGGGTTATGAATGGTCTCATGAAAAATAGCAATAGCTTTAAAATAAATTAACGTTGAAACAAAACATAAATTCAATTGTTTCATTTCAATTTTCAATCATTATATTGCTCCTGTTTTAAAGCTTTCGTTTTGTTGGCGGTTTCCACTCTCCACGTTTAATTGAAAGTGTGTTTACAAAACCGTATTAAAATTACTTTTCTTTTTTTAGTGTTTGACATGACTCTTTACATTATACGTAATTTTGTAAACAGATGCGCAACAGATTTTCAAATGTCATCGTTCAAATGAGAATATATTCAAGGAGTTTACACTATAATTCGGTATCAGTACAACTGTACTTATCCTTATAATTTACTCAAAGAGAATCACTATAATTCATTAGCTTGTTCAACGTAATTCATCGTCTGTATTTCCGAGCTCGTACAACCTAAATCTTTTCAAGGTTCGAGTGAATAGGCATCTTCTGGGTGAGCTCGATCCATCGTCGGGATCATCGTTTCTACACGGATAGATGCTGGCCAAGAGCAATATATTATATAATAAAATCGTAAACGAGTTGTGTCTGTACATTATATATTAAAAAAAAAAAAAAAAAAAAACAAGCTTCCCATAACATTTGCAATCGATTTACAAACAAAAAAGTTACGCGCTATACCGACTACCACGGATACGAAATTGCGGGCTCAGCTAGTCACAAATATGGACTAAGAAGTTATGTATTACTTATTATTATTACCAAGAAGGAAAACAAAGTAACGATTTTTTCTTATCGATAGAGTGGAGCCTCTTACCTAAGTACTATTAATAATAGAAATACTATTAAAGTATTTTCTTTATGAAAAAATTAAATTACAGCCTTTTATTTCATGTTTGTAAAATGATAAATTACTTGAAACATCATCGTAAATGTGTCGTTCGGAGTCGTTTTTAAAGTAATTTAGTTCAAAAGGGAATCATAATTGACGTCATCGACGACAAAATTACAGACATAACTCATATCCGATACCCCTGGGAAGCGCGTCATCGTAAACTAACATAAAATTCTGGTGAAAGCCATATGTCCTCGGAGAGAACACTCGATATTTGTAATTAAATTTACCGTCTCTTTTCGTTTTATTTTCAGGACGGAAAAGGAATAAATTACGTCATGCCTACAAGTAGAATTTTATATTCTTTATCTGCAACAGACAATTTTAATCTACCTACATTCACTTTAACGTTCCAATAATTTAAAATAAAATACATAAAGGATTGTTTTACATTAGACATTTCACGTCTAATAAAAAAGTCTTTGGGATGGTGGTGTTTAAATAACCACCATCCTAGGGCGTGTTCGGGAGCGGGTTTGGGGTCTCCTGTAGATTGATTGGCGCTTCACACAAAATTAAGAGCGATCGAGCATCAGTACCTGCTCGACGGATGCATCCAAGTCCAGGTCTCCTCCAGATGAGCAAGTTCAGCTCGGCGCCAGTCACCAACACAAATTACTGTCCACAATGTAAAAACTCCTTTAAAATTATAGTGAGTTGCTAGCTTCATTAAGCGTTTTAATGAAATTATTGTTTATAAGCGAATCGAGCGGGTTAGCGTGCTCAATGGACAGCGACAAGCGAACAACTGCTGCCCTCTCTTGCCCGAAACTGCGAGAAGGCCAGCGCAACACACACACACCCAACCAGTGTTGAAATTTATAAATAAAATGGATCTACGTGCCATGAGAAAATTATTCCGATACGAACCCAGAGACGACGACAATTTTATCTCAGTTTACTTAAATTTTATGAAATTAACGTTTGGAAAATAGTTGCCTTCGGCAAGGAATTACGAGTAATAAATTATGTGAATGAGTTTATTTTTAAATATGGCTCAATTTTCCTAAGAAATTAATAAAGTATATTAATAATATATGTATTTTTTACGTTAAGGTCGTCATACAGGCTGACAGATAATCGACTTGATGGTAGGTGGTTACTATAACACAAGAAAAGCCACAGGTGCTGCAGGTGTGTTGCCGACAATAATTAAGGGATTAGGAAGGGATAGGAAAAAAGGCTTTGGCATCCCTTACTCACTCACCGAAACACAAGAGCACACATGCTATTATTTCACGGTGGTCTTATATAAGGTGGTGGTTACTGCCGCCAGACGGGCTGCCCAAATGACTACGACACGCAGTGTCAGATCCATACCAGAGCCAAATATGAAAAGTCTCGTCAAATTTTTCTTTGACTTTTTCTTCAAATCAATAATTGAGATTATTACCTAATAGCGCGGGGTTTGTACATTTTTTTTTAAATATTCGTACATGATACTAGTTAAAAAATACTTTACATGAAACACGATTTTTTTAAGACATTGCATATTTATTATGATTTCGCAATTCGAGTCAAGTCTTCAGCGGTCAAGGATACACGATTCGGTTTGCCACTTTAGGAAATGTACTTTACGTACATAGTTTGCTTTGATGTAGTGGTTACTGTGTACAGTGAAATCAATTGCAAATTTTCTTTTAAATCAGGGGCAAAGCCTGGCTCATAGTTTTAACATCGAAAAATCCCATTAATAAGTTTATTTGGTGGCAGTTACCCACCTGGTCATAAAAACGCTAATTAGCTTAAAAATATGTTTTAATATTAAATTTCGCTTGCAATTCAGTTGCCATTTATTGCTTTAACTTGACGTTTATTAGACGTTCCAACGTTATACGACATGACATAGTGCTTTTATTAGATTCTGACGTCATATATGAAGAAATATAATGTTTAATCCGTTAATCTTTTAATCTGATCAATTATTTTAACAATAATTTATAATCGTACTTATGTGAACTTACTGTCACCAAGAGCACTTTTAATTTTATTTAATACACATAGAGATTAATTTAGGGAAATATAAAAAATGCAACATACTTTTTTGTATTGCTGATTGATTTTAATAAACTTTTTTGTGTAACACGTTTTTTGTTTTTGTTTTTTATTTGTATAAGATTGGTGATTGATTTTTATAAACTTTTTAGTGTAACTTTTTTTTTTTCACACTTTTTTGGATTTCACTAACTTCCACAGTTTCGATTGATGTGAAATTTGGTATTCTGTTACTTCGGCGTATTTCCATGACAAGGTAACTTTGAACTGATGCTGCAGCATCAAGTAGTCTGCGGGACAGCCAACTCCTCAGCAACTTACAGCAGATGTAGCGTGTTTGGGCTCAATAGAAAGTCGGGGGTTAGTTTATAATTTTAATTACTGTTTGTTTTCACCTGTTTGGGACCTCGTACGGAATTGGCGGTGATCTAACTGATATTAAAAAATGTGGAACCATTAGCCTCCTTTGTTGGGGAAAAAATTATTTTTATGCAAAACTCTCGACCGTATACTGTTCATTCAATTTAAGCATTGCTCGATGGAGAAACCGCTAAGATCGTCAGTCTCAGAATGTCTAGACGATTAGAAACTTTACTACGAACACGCGGAGAATACTAATTTATTGCTTTATACTTAATTTCTTCAATTTTCCTTGGGTGTTTAAAAATCAAGATTCTTTATTTTTCACCCAAAGTAATTTTACTACAAAATGTATACTTAAATAAGTTTAAATCTATTGAAATTAACCTAATCAGTTGACGATACAAATAAGGTTAAAAAAAAATAGAAAAATACCAGCCACTGAAATAAAACTTTACTCAGTTTAATTAATACTGTCCGATTTGTGTGGGACAACGTTATCTTCGAAATATATGTAATTTAACCGATTGGCTCTCGTTGGCTTTCAGTATCGTGTAATTAATTTAATTAAAGCGGTATGGGTATTTCGTACGGTGGCAATTATCGTGTTGGTGTTTGATAAATTCGTTAGTATTATTTTTATTCAATACACTGAAATAAAAGAAACATTGTATCTAAATTCTTTTATATATATATATATATACATATATATTCTCGGCCGGCCGCATTATTATTATATTTGGCGCCAAATGCCTCGATAGAATTTAATAGAAAATGTAAACAAGTTTGTAAACAAGCCATTGAAAGTTCTGTTGAATTTTCAATTTCGGTTAAAATGTAAACTCTATGTTGTAAACATAAGGGCCAATTTCTTTTGACACTAGTTGGGAAGTGGCGTGGCTATCATCGCTAAGCTAGAACGTTCGAGACTTTCGGCCGGCGCAAACGCTTTTTTCCATAGTTACTCATAAAAATATATTTACTTGCCCACGGTTTCACCCGTCCATCGGCTCTTCTCGGTAATTCTCGGTTCTTTATATTTTAAAAATAAAAATAAATAAAATAAAAGTAAAATACAAAAATTGCACGCCGGGCGACCCGCCCCCTTTGCCCGGTGTGCAATTCTCCGTTTATCCCTCATTCCATAACTGAAAACCGAATTAAAATCGGTCTACCCGTTCACGCGTGTATCCGTGACCAAGGGAAATAGGGATTCATTTTTATATATCGAGAGATATGTCTCGTCAAATCCTGAACTAACTCATTTCAACAGCCCTTTTTATTTCGTTTTTCCATAGACATTTCAAGCGGACATATGCATAATTTCTTGTAAAATATCCGTAATTGACTTAAAGGTTTAAACTTATCTGAATACGTGTTAAAACAAAACAATTAGTGACGCTTTCATTCTAGAACCGAAAACTTTGAAGAGGACCTGACCGTTGAGGATCAAAACATTCTCAACTGTTACTTGATTCAAGCCTGTCACCCTTCTTCACATCACTGGTTAAAGTTGAAATAGCGGTGTCAGCAGTTACATATTTTACTGACACCGGCTTATGTTACACACGGATACAAGACTTCTTGACAAGGTCGAAGATGAACTTCGTATTCAGCCTCCTTATAAAGTTACCCTTAAGTATGTTTGCGATACGTTATCACAGCACTTAATTGAAAAACTTTTGAAATGGGTTAACAGTTATCGTCGAAAACGAAGTTGTAGGGGAATTGTTATCTTTTATTGCTCTAATGAGTTCAAATTTAATTACTTGTATTAAAATTGCTGGGTTTTAGTAGTTGCAGGGATCACTGTGTTTCGCCATTGTGGCGCCAGTAACTATTGTGAAATAAAAGCAAGTGAACTCTTGAGTTTCCGTGAGTGAGGATATTTTTCATCACAATTTTCTTCCCTCGTGTTTCCATCAATGCAAATGCAGAACGGAAATAGTTGGATACACACCTAACTCCTTATCCTCCTATAGTGTTGCTTGTGTAAGTGGACGATGGTAACCACCTACCATCGAGTTAATCGTCAGCCTGCTGACTTTTACATAAAAAAATTGAGATTCGCTTATATGTGATATAACATTTTAATTGTTTATTTGTGTTTATATTATCTTTTCTATAATTTAATATTTATTTTTAATTTACTAATTATTAATACTACCCCTTTAAGGTAGTTAATAATTAACTTAAATAGTTCCTTCATTATAATTAGTACAATATAATGAACAAATTTTTATGATATAATTTTTAAGCGATATAATCTTGTTATAATCTTGATATAAGCGTCATAATCTTGTTTTTATTTTGTGTTTTTATAACAATGTTACGTGCGGGGTGAGTCAAAATGCCGTGCAAGGGCGAAACGAAACAAGACGACTTCCAAAATCACTAGACTTGTCCGATGAAATCGTTAAACTTGCCAAAAGTCGTCAATGATTGTGCCTCAATGTGTCGCCGGTTCACTGTCGCAAATATCTTAGCAAACACTTCGAAGAGTCGCTTTCGTATCGCTGGTCGTCGCACCAATAAAAGCCCATTTGACCCTGCCTCTTATTTATACTCGGCGCCGAACGCCTCAATTTATTTCGAATTTACTAGAAATATAAACAAGAGTGTAAATAAACCATTGAACGTTCGGGAATGCCATTTCTGTTGAAATGTAAACTCTATGTTGTAAACATAAGGACCAATTTCCTTTGACACTAATCGAAAAGGGGCGTGGCTGCCATCGATAGGGTGGGACGTTTGAAACTTTCAGCCGGCGCGAACGCTTTTTCCAGAACGTTCCATAGTTAGTCGTAACGATAACGTTGCGTAGTAGCTACAAAATTTACAGTTTTATAATACATAAATTAAGAACTAAATTTTAAGTAAGTAGTACCTACTTATACTTATTTTTATAAGTTCTTTATTATTTTGTCGTGTTCAGTCCTATCTAAAATTTTATATGGAGTAGTCAACTTTAACCATAACTGTTATCAGAATTCTATTGGTATTGCCACACATCTTATGCCATAGGGATGCCGCCCTCTTTCTTCTTATAGCTTTTTGGGCGATCTTTTCTGACACACTATTACGTATAACATTTGCAGTAGGGCCTGTTTGCAGTACCCACTGTTTGCAGTAGGGCCCTTCTCTATACTAGTAGCTGAGGAAAAAACCCACCACGCTAACTAACTGTGAATTAACTAATAGGGTAGGGGCTATATAGGTAGGTATATAATCACTTCATAAATAATTTCATAATTATGTTGATCAGCGCTAAATTTAATTTAATCATTGACATATCATTAATTTCATTTGTGTATTTATTGCTCACATAACATTTATTTGTGTGTGTGTGTGTGAGTGTGTAGGATTGGATCTTAATGATAATAGCTGATTTTCTGCAAGATATTTATTTTCATTTTAATGGCGTCTTCCTACTTACTCATTATTAAATCCTTTTCACTCATTCACTGAATCATCTCTCTCTTTCACACACTCTTCGTTCAAAAACAATTAGTTATTTCGTTACTTAAACTAAAAATATAAAAGAAAGTTTAAATTAGAAACAATGCCCCACATTTCTTACGAAACTTTAATCTTGTTCTCGACTAACAGGCATGTCGTCTAAACGATTATTAAATGACAAGCTAAAATACTAGCCGGCTGCGTTTGTTTCGGTACCTAGTTTGTATATGATTGATTGTGATTAAAAGTATTTTTAAGTCATAATTCATTTCGAACGACAGACTTCTATTATCGCTACGTATCGTCCACTGTCTTTAAAATGCGCGTTTACGCCATATTTATTTTTTGTAATCAGTTATTATAGATACACTATAGATACGAGCTGTATCTAAGGTGTCGAATAATAAATGGTTACAAAAAATAAATATGGTCTAAAGCTCGGTTGTAAATATAATAAGGTCGTATTATAAGGTTCGTGTCGTAAATATAATAAGGAAAACAATCTCATAAATAAAATAGAAGAAAGGCTATGAAGAAAAACATCATGATGTTCGTAGGAAATTAAAAATCCTCAAAGACATTTTAAGTACTGTTACGATGTCTAATGGGACTTTACCTCCTCGCATCACATGTTGATGAATACAAGTTTAAAGATATTTCAAATTTTAAAACAAAAAACCAGTGCTTATTTTCCGGCATCTACCTATATTAGTAAACAGAGTATAAGTACAGTTTCAAAGACATCGTCAAAAATACCGACGATACAAGTCAAAGGCAAATTACATGCATGACTAAATTCATTCGAAGCCAAATCTTTGGGCTTAACTTTTAATTTTTACCTTTGACTGAACAACCGACAGTAAACCTAATTTAATTTTCCATAACGTAGGGTAAAGCGAA
This sequence comes from Bembecia ichneumoniformis, assembly GCA_910589475.2. NCBI lineage: Eukaryota > Metazoa > Arthropoda > Insecta > Lepidoptera > Sesiidae > Bembecia > Bembecia ichneumoniformis. The sequence continues at coordinate 10,303,594 of OU342533.1, read as the reverse complement.
TTATGGAACAGTACTAATATAAAACAAGTATTTACTTTGAATTTAAATTGAAAATGTATAACTAATAATGTTGCTAAGCGAAATTTTCAAGGAGGAAAATTTCGAGTTTAATTCGAGTTGTTTCCAAAAAAAAAGATATTATTTTAGCTTTTTAAATTGCAAATTGTGTCATTATGTTTACCTTAAATATTGAGATTTAAAACTCTTTTTTAGCTTAGCTTAGCTTAGCTTTAGCTGCGGATGCCATGGAAGATGGCGTTGCGGCTGAGTTCCAACCACGAATGGGGAGTCTTCTAAATGAAATAAGTGAGAATTAATTGGTTTCTTTTTGTCACGCCAACGTAGACCCCGTCGAGTCTCCCGTGCACCCCCAGGGGTCCACCTGGACCACTTTGGGATCTATAGAAATTGTCAAAACCCAAAAATATCCCGGATTAACTATAAACGACAAATTTAACTGGAAGCCTCATATCGAATAAGTTTGCGATAAACTAAGAATTTTCCTTGCAAATATTACAATATTAAAAAAATCGCATTCCATTTAAGGTGAAACCTATACTTTACTATATTATTATGTATATTACGAAGATGAAAACGATTTTTAAGCGTTGTAAAATTTTACCAATAAACACTCAATTTGTTTTTTCACTACTGAAAGAACAATATTTTAACAAATCTTTAAAAATAGTGATGTAACACCCACTGTGCACTATGCACTATACAAAAGTATGCACTAGTGCAATTTCAAAGAAGCGATTACGTATATAGCGCGCCAAATAAGTCGAATGGATTACCGCTTACCTACATTGTCCCACGCCTTATAAATATAGCCTACCTTCAGATCTGTAGTATAATAATTAAAAATTTAATTTAAATTAAAGCAAAATATTTTAAATTGTACATCGTCATAGTGGTTTATTGTATATAGTTATTAATCCTTTAATATTTTAATAGTTTAAAAGCCTAACATGATGACAGCACAAGATTTAAACCTTGGTGGTTTTTAGTGCTATCATTACGTTAATGTGTATTTAGTTTTTTTTATTGTTAAAATTATAAATAAATCAAATAAATATCACTATAACAGAATAAAATGCAAAATATATAAAATATGTTTAATATACAAAATAATTATACATTACAATGTAACTATAGATGAAACTAAAACGGGCAAGTCTTGCAACAGTTTTGTACACATTGCTAAAATGGTAATGTACTTATAGTGACCAATAATGATTAATTCCAACTATATTTTCACTGGTAAAAGAAAAGCAAATTGACGAACGGTAAAGCAAATAAAAATCTTTTATCCCAAAAGGGACTTTCGAAGGTATAAGCTTCGCCAAAAGGTTCAAGCAAAATTTATGCAAAAGAGATCATATTTTACCATTCCATGTCTATCACGTGCGTTACTTATAAATCTGGCGCCTTGATGTATTATTAGCCGATATTTTCGCCAAAGAGTAGAAAGATGCACACTGCACATATCATAATAGAAGCCCATTGCTGGGCAAGGACTCCCACTAACCAAAATATTATTGAGGCTGGCATCTAATATTCTCTTTGTGTTTTTCTATATGTAGTCTGTGACTTTGATTCTCATAAGAATAATTTTATTATGAATCTTTGTGAAGCAAAGAAATTCTAGCATTGGCATTTGATAAATAAGTTAGAGGTCACTCTGAATGATTTTAAGCATGTTTACAAAGGTAACATATTTAAGGCCACTTACATGCGGGTTTACTATTTAAAAAAGATACTATACTAGAGCTGTTTTTACTCTTTTGAAGGAACTAACGATTTTAGATTTTATGTGTAGATTAGAAATAATATCACTTGCTCTAGTAATAAGGACACAAACGTTGCAAAACCAGTAACTGCAGAATATGTTCTCGAAAGTCGAAAGAAAACTGGTATCTGTTCAGTAATACCAAACCATAAATGATTTAATTAATCATTCGAATCTCTAGTTTGAAGATTACGTTCATATTTTAGCTTGAAATATATTTACTGGAGACTACATTGTGAACTAACTCAAAACAACCTGTGATGAGCCTGTTGGATGATTGGTTAGGGTGCTCTCCCTAACTTTCTGTTCTAGGGTTTCAAATTTGGCTCTGGTCTGGATCTGGAAAGTAGTGGCAGGGCACACTGCGTTTTTGCAGCCATTTGGGCAGCCCATCTGGCGGCAGTAACCACCCCCTTACAGAAGACCACCGTGAAATAACAGCACGTGTGCTGTTGTGATTCTGTGAGTGAGTAAGGGATGCCAGAGCCCATTTCCCTATCCCTTCCCAATCCCTTATCCTTAATCCTACTGAAGTCGGCAGCACACTTGCAGCAGCGTTTAGGCGACGGTAGCCATCTACCATCAGTGGACCATCAGCCTGTCTGCCCATCTTAAAATAAAATAAAAAATAAGGCCACCTAACTATTCTTCATCTTTTAAAAACTGAAAACACTAGGATAAAAGAGGCGGGTTGATGTGTATAAATTGTAGAAAAAAATGCATTCGTGCGAAGCCGGAGGCGGTTTGATAGTAGAGTAATAGAGTTTTAATAGAAAAGGTTGGCACTCGAGAAAGCTGATGGTCCATTTTAATGTATTTAATTGCTCTTACCTCAAATAAGAATCTCAGATGACTGACAACGTAAGGATAGAGAAACGAATTTCCGGCTTCCTATGCTGTACCTACTGAAACTAATTCCAGGCAGACTGTTACGGTTATTGAGGGTATAATGCACTGTACTGATGACCTATTCGCCTTGGGCCAGTGGTTTAAATATCTAAAATTTATACTAATATTATAAAGCTGAACAGTTTGTTTGTTTGAACGCGCTAATCTCAGGAACTACTGATTCGAATTGAAAAATTATTTTTGTTTTAAATAGTCCATTTATCAAGGAAGGCTATATAACATCACGATACGACAAATAGCATATATAAGCAATGACCGTACCGCGCGCCCCATGCGCACGCCGCCGCCGTATGGGCCGCAGCGAAGCGTGGTCGAGTTCAACTAGTTCTAAATAAATGAAAGTTCCTGCTTAATTAGTTCCAACCTTACGAATATATTTTGTTCAAACGTTTTTGCAGTTAATGATGCCAATAAAATTTTGTTTATCTTTTCAGTAACTGGAGAAAGTAGGCATAAATAAAGGTATTAAAATGAAATTTCCTTTGATCGTCCAAATTAGCTAAATGTATTTTCAGCGTCTGCAACATCCGCTATTTCACAAACATTTTTAATGACTCTGTTTGCCTTTAGCGACAAAACCTACGTGTTTACTTTAATTGATATTAATGAGTAAAATGAGTTTGTAACTCATTTTATTCAGCTTCCTCATTGAAACTAGATTTGACTTGCTATAGAATTGATACATGCTTTTATTAATATTTTTATTAATTTTTATGCTTTTATTAAATGCTTTTATTAATTTTCGAAACTTAAATGAAAATCTTATTTTCCAGTTTATTTTATAAGTATTCCTAATTTTTAAAAGTTAACGTCTAATTTTACAAAATATGTCCCAATTGTATTTAAGAAATGAGATTTTTAAATGTTTTGTTATTTAAGGAATCAAGAAAAGTTTCGACTTACTTAAATCACTCGTTAAAATTCCAACGCTTCCAAAGAATTTTGTTTCACAAAACACGCCGATCTGTCACCAATGCACAGAACTAAACACTCGCGCTAATTAATTAAGATATTTTCGTCGACACTGAAATCGAAGCCGACCAGAGTTTCGATTGCCGCGTGCGTAACAAATTGTCAAGAGCGGTGGCGCGGGCTACGCGTGTCAGCCTCCGCGCGTTCGGGAGACATCTAAAAAAACCAGAATCCTGGAAGCTTATTGCCGTGGCGCCTCGCGTTTGTATTATATGGTTTGTAACATTCGCAGTCAAGCAAAGCTGTGTCTTATTGTTAGCGTCATAAAAGTCAATTTCAAAGGGGCTGATGAGCTATTTTGGTATCTCGTTTTTGAGATAGGGGAAGAGGCACAGATGCTGCGCGCATGCGATTTCGGTGGCTCTCGCACATGCATACGGGATTCTTTTATGGGATTGTGTGCATGTGTAGGTGTGAATGAAAGACAACGTTACATTGTTTGGACCGGCGCTGGACACTATTGTTGCGCGGTACAACCCGGAGCCGGGATGCGTGATAAGCGAGGGACAGTTTACGATCAACTGTGATTAATATGCCTGACGACATGTCCTGCCTATTTGCTGGTGACAGCGTATGAAAAATATAAAAATGATGCTATTCATTCCTACCCAAAAAAATCTGCGTGGTTTTTAGAATCACATTCTATAAGAACTTTGGACTATATTATTATTATTATTTTTTATGTCAAGATCGGCAGACAGGCTGACGGTACACTTGATGGTAGGTGGGTACCGTCGCCTATAACACGAGCAACGCCAAAGCTGCTGCAAATGCGATGCCGACCACAGTAGGAACAAGGATAAGGATAAGGCAAGCACCCTAACCACTCGTTTAATAATTATAATTCATTTTAGTATAATATTGAAGTAAGTATATTTTCTCCATTTGCAATGCTCTATGATTTCTTTGAGTTAAAGTATTCCAAAAAATTTTTATGTTAAGTTCGACAGACAGGCTGACAGTCCACTTTGATGGTAGGTGGCTACTTTCGCTTATAACACAAGAAAAGGCGCAGGTGCTGCGAGTGCGCTGCTGACTACAGTAGGATTAAGGGAAAGGAGATGGGCTCTGGCATCCTTTACTCACTCACTGAAACACAACAGCACACGTGCAGTTATTTCACGGTGGTCTGTAAGGGGGTAGTTACTGCCACCAGACGAGCCGCTCAAAATGACTGTGAAACGCAGTGTGCCCTTTTTTTTATATCGCCCCAGCGGTCCTACCCACTAAAACCGCCATCGGCATGTTCCACCATCGGCAGTGATCGTGAGACCCGGAGTCACAGCGAGACCTTATCCCCGGGTCCCACGCACCGCCATGTCCTTGCGGACCCGCATCTGTCACGGCAAGCCGTCTAACTTTTGGTCATAATGGTTGCAAATGACCTCAGCTATGATTCATTGAGAAGTTTACATCGTTGTACCAAACCATTGTATATATTTTACCAGGGTTTCGGAAAAAAATAGCTAAGATGATGACGACCTGAGAAAAAACCCCGAAAGAAACTCAGGATGCCATTCTTTTTGTCATCTTTAAAATAATATATATAACAATTACAATTATTATACACAAATTACTAATCAAAGATTGTAGATTTATTCATGATTTAACATACATTGCCGAGTGAACTGTTTATTGAATATTCACAGCAACAGTATTGAGCTGTTTGTTCGTAAACGAGAGGTGTCTGAGGGATGGCCAATTGTTATTCATATTTGCAAATTGTATGCATGTTACTGTTTGTTTAACCGTTCCACATAATCACGGTACTCTGATACAGCAAACACAATTGATATCAAACAAGTAAGTACAGGGATTTATTCGTCATTGATCGTGGTTTCTTCCTAATCCCACATATCGGTCATGGTTTAATATCGTTCTGAAAACTTTCGTCTAAAGTTTCTTTTATTGGACAAAAAGTCAATTGCCACTTTTAGAAAATGTTTAACACACAATCTGTTTACTTGCATACTTGTATATATAAGAAAATGTAGCAGCCGACTATCAAGCAATAAACTGTCAAACTGTTGCCCATCTTAATTAAAAATGCATATATTTATGAGAATCCCCTCCTAATCCCTTATCCTTAATCCTACTGTAGTCGGTAGCGCATTTGCAATACACGTAACGTTGCTTGTGTTATGGGCGACGGTAGCCACCTAAGATCATTGTCAGCCTGTCTGCTAATCTTAACATAAAAAAATGTTGGCCCATTAGTGCCTGATCTATTTAGTGACCATGAATTAAAAAATCAAAGGTTTACCAATATATTCCAGCAATACAATTCAACATCGTAATTAACAAGAATTATGGGGGATCGATTAACTAAAGTAATCCCTTGAAAAACTCGATCCTATTTACAGTTTTCTTTACAAACCAATGGCTTGGGTCATTTCGATTACAAAAATAAAACGTCAATAACCTGTTCCAATCAGTGATTCTATTTTGTAGTAGTCAGGGTTGCAATTTGTCAAAGAAATTCCCAATTTAGATATTAGTTGGTGCAGCCCATATATTTTTACATTATTTATGTCGTAATAATAAATATATTTTTGCTGAATCAACATTACACTTACATATTCCCCTGGGTTGCTTGTGCACTTAGCAACGATAACTGTACTTATTGAAATGGAAACGGTTTACATTTCAATAAGTACAGTAGCGAGTTAACTTGTCTCATCGGCGAGTTAAGTTGGTATTATCGTTTGAACGCCAAAAGCGAGTTAAGTAGTAAGTTGTTGATTAAGTCGAGTTGAATAGAATGCGATCCTATTTTTTGGCAAGTCCAGGGCGAAGTAACCCAGAGGAGGAGTTTGCACCCCGCAAACTTAACTGACCGGCATGTGAACCGGCGAGTTTAATTTAGTACAGTACCATATTTGCTAACACCGGCCGCGGACACGTGTGATTTTTGTTAATGTAAAAATGAAATGGTCTGATAAAACTAAATTTATATTTGTACAAAAATACCTCAAACATTAGTGTTTGTTAAATTCAAAACGCAATAATCATCACAACTGGCTAGAAATGCAGCTATTATTAAAATTTTTGAGGTTTTGATATGTTATAACAACTGATTTCGGATCGAAGGAGTTTCTCTCGAAAATAAAAGATCGACATAATCTGGAATTAAAATAATAATAATGAATTTGCTGAAATAATGAATAATTAATTGCTGTTTTGGAGGCCCTCTGAGTCGAGTAAAACAACCGTTGACTCGACTAGTCGTCTTCTTGTTCAGGCAACTTATGACTACTGACTTGCCTACGTTTGAACGCTACTTACTACTCGCTACTTATTACTTAACTGACTGATTTCTTAACTCGATACTGTACTTATTGAAATCTAAACAGGGCTTAACATCAAGTGAACTGTGTGGCTTAGCATCAGGCCGGGTATACAAGAATCGGTAACAGACGCATCCAAGCGAAAAATCAACAATTAAATGTATATTCGTTTTAATAAAGATTATTTATTAATTTATTTGATTATTACGTGTTAAAACCATGGTTTTAACAGATTCAAAAGGAATGCATGATTTTAAGAACAAGCAAATGAATATCGAACACATATTGTGACCTTAAATGAAATTCACGTTTAAAAACTGAGTCGCAATTGTCTTATTAATATACATAATGCTGCTCGACATTATTCTAACCGGAACTAAAGCAGGTCATAAAGGTAAGTTTGTATATAACGTCAGAACAATAAAAATGGTAAGCACCACTCTTCATTCAGAGTAGCATGAATTTTACAGTTAAATTTACCTCCTTTTTTGCTGAAGAATCATTTTAATAATGTATATTGTCATTTATAAAACTTTAATATATAAAGTTTGCAAGCACACATTAATATAAGTCTTATAACTTGGAAAGTTTATAAACTAAGAGAATCACATCCATTTTCGTATACCACTAGGGAATCGCTAAGGTTTAACACGGATATAATTGACTAAGTTAAACTTAAGCAATTAAATACATACTATCCAAAGTTTTTAAGCACTATTTTAACATGCGAAGATATTTCGAAAACTTTTTGAACTCATTACAAAAAATCGATTTTCTTCACTATTTTCGTATTATGTTATTGCATTACATAAGTACTAGGCTCACATCGTCATCACAAGCTGTAATGACCTATCGGTTCGAATGCTCGGCCACTGAAACCGTAGATGTAAGTTCGGATATTAGTTGAGCCTGTAACTCGGAAATTTTCCATTACATTTGGGAATCCGAAAAGATTAATAGAGGGGTTTTACATGTGAACATTAACAATGATTATTATGTATTATAAATATATTATATATTATAAATATATAATAAAAACAAATCATTTTAATTTAAACTATCATAGAGACCCTAGGACCCTAGAAAATCGAGAAAAAACTAAAAAATTGTAGATAAAAATAAGTTAAAGTCTTTATGTTAAAGGAGTAAGAAATGAAATTGGCCAAAGAGTTAAAGAGTTCATGAGTTAAAAATCTTCGAAATTGGCACACATCTATTTTGCGAGTGATGTGTTACTATTGGAATACTTTATTACTATTTTATTAACAGATGGCGCCAACACAAAAATATATCATTCCAACATGTGTTAGCTTATTACTTAACGACCATGTTTAACATAAATTTTGATGTTTCTAATTAAAACATTGCATAGTTTATATGCGACGAGAGTTAGGGTTGTTACAGTTTATCGTTAGTGTAGCGTAGTTTCTCTACATTCAAATATTTGTGCCAGCCCTGATTCTTCAGCGTCAGTTGCACGCTTTTAGTTATCTATGAGTTCGTTGTATGGTGGGAATGTCAGCGCCCATTCACGGGCCGTGCCCACTCTCAGGTGGATTCAACGACTTCGATTATCCGTTAACAAAAGTCTTGGGCTCAATTCTCACCAAACTTGTTTAATTAAAGTTTTCGCACTCTTTTTCCCTTTAGGCGGGGAAATAATCCCTACTTTGGAACAGGTTTAGCCATGGAGTTGTATTAGGCTTCAACCTATTTTAGAAAACCAGTTAATTTTTAATTTATAAGCGACCATGAAATCATGTTCTGTATTAAATAGTAACAGTTCAGTAAGCAACCAACGGAAATGGGATGAAATACTTATCGATGATTTACAAACCGATTTTAAATCTCTATGGTTTCGACCACTTACAATCAAGGAACCGTCTGCTTGCTTGTGAAACTTTAATTGAAAATTAAGATTCATTCTAAAAATACAAAATTAATGAACCTTCTTCAACAGTAGGTACATTTTAAAAAGCTTGAATTTTCATAGAATTTGTAATTGGTAATCTTATCTTACAGAGCAATTAACAATCAATCAATTTGAAACGAACACATTAAATCGTCTACGTGCGAAGCATAAAATAATATTACTGCGTTTTCACACAAAAGACAAAAAATACCAACGAATTAATGATTTCATTATGATAAGTTATGAAGATAAGTCATCGTGGACCAACCGCTCGCTGTCAATGTTCTCGTTGAACCATGGTTATATGACAGGAACATCGGTTCCTGTAAATACGTCTATGTTTTACATTTTATACCTTGGGTACTCTTGGGTTCGCCAGGTTCGCTGACATGCTGTCTGTAACAACTTAATAAGCTGCTAATTTGAGGGATCACTCCAATCATACCGCAATATGATACAAATAAGATATCTGATATTGTAAGGTAAGATAGGTATCTAATATTTTATCATATTGATATTTTCATATGATATATAATAATTAAAAAAAAACGGGCTTACACAAACAATAAATTGAAAGTCTTTTTATCCGATCATAAATGAAAGCTCAAAAATTACAGTTATACTAGCTGTATCATGTATAATTTTCGGTATAATATTTTCGGTACCTTCTCAATAATTTTCGGTACCCTATAAATTTTTTCAAGAATTGGGTTATCAAATGAAATATCAGATGACGTATAAAATATTTATTCCTGAAATAAAAATTCCTTTGTCAATTCCACGGTTTATTTTGTCCTCAGTACGTTAGACCAAGTTTTTGTACTCAGTATTTGCTTTCGGGACTTGAGTTGGAGTTCCAATATGGCGGAGAGTAGGTATTCGTGCATTCGCATGTTCATCGTGTTAGAACACCCGGGAAATAAGTTTCTTCTGTGATCAGATTGCAAACTTTTCCTCGGGGACACACGAAAGAATCAGATATTATTTACATGGATATCTTTTCCGGAAACCGGATCTGATTTAGTGAGCTAAGCAGGTTGTAGTTTGGTTAGAAAAACTCTTTCGATTCAAACCGGTTTTGTTATTTTTATATAAAAGGTAGCAAGGTAGGTAATTGAGGACCATTTGATTAGTTTTGATCTCATAAGATAAAGGCTGAGGAATAAGGGTTAAAAGTTCACGCATAACTCACTCTTGTACCGAAACACATCCCATGTAAACTACGGTAATCGTCGGCAAAGGATTGGTTACTCCTTCTAGATGGGCTACCAAGTTTATGACTGCAGAATACTGCAACAACGGAACCACTAACACATTCTTATTACTAAATACATACACAATTTAAATTCTTTTTAAATTCTTTTAAAATAAATAAAATAAATTCTTTAAATAATTCTTTAAAATGCTTTAAATAAATTCTTTTAAATAATAAATAAAATAAATAAATAAATAATTCTTTTTAAATAAAATAAAGCTATCAGAATAAATTGGCCGGAGAATTTTTTTTTTATATTGAGGCACACAAACGCTACCATAGCTGATGGATATTTTACAATAAATGGAATTGAACCATAACGTTGACAAATATTTACTATCCTCGTTCAATTAAATAAAACAAATTGACTGGAATAAATGGTTTACACAAAAAACAAAATGTAGAGCAATTTGCTGCAAATTGACAAATATCGGATAAACGCTAATCAAAATTGGTCAACTCTCATTTTAATCGGGCGAATGTTTTAACCCGTTAAAATCGCAAAACAACTGTATAAAATATACGTCTACTCTCAGAGCGAGATAGTACGTTTAATAAAAGTGAGTGAATTTTGTAAATATGATTAAAAAATACAGTATTTATTTAGACCTAAATAGTGTTACAGTTTGTATTTCGTCGTGTCTACAACCTTGTCACCATTACCGGTGTCAATTTCACAATAGTACTTGTAGATACATATTTCATTCCAAAAGTTCTATAAAAATGTAACTCTCCACATTTTCGTCTATGAAATCTCAGACTTAATAAGAACTAATGACGGAATAATAGAAGACAGACGACATAGTGAAGCCGGTTTTATAAGCATACCTATGTGCGTAGGCCGGCTGTAACCTCAATATTTTAATAATTTTTATTGAAAATTTTGGTTTCCAAGTTTAGTTACCTGTGAAATGTGATTCCATCCTGCTTTTTTTTCGAATACTGGTTCTTACACCCTTTCAATACGAAATTATTATTACGTCAAGCTTCACGCGCAGATGTTGCTCGACTAAGGCGAGGCATATTTTGATTGCATTTGTGTACATATTATGTACACGGCGAGGCGTTGTTTTACTGGCTTAAGGTGGCAATCTTTTTTTAAAATTTTTAATTAGTATCTAATCTCAGGGAATTGAGTGTCAATGCACAGTCTGTTTCAAACTAGAAACTAAAAGTAGCTAGATTCGTTTTGATTGCTAAAATAGATTATTTTTTGGCCAAACCCGTTGAAAATTCGCTAGCTTAGTTATATGCTAAGTACATTAGCTTATTTTTCAAGTTTGTATTTTTGTTAAATTTCACCTACTGTTAGGTTAGGTTACTCATAAGTTAGGTAATTGCTGGGAAGATGGACTGCCCAATAATAAAACATTGGGTGATGTCACACATCACCCTTAATAGAAAATGATAGGTTCTATCATTTTCTATGATACTTGCACATTATGTATATTGTTAGTTTATATTTTAATTTTCTACAATGTATAGTAATATAATTTAAAAAACTATGGACACAATGAAGTCTGAAATAAAGTTATTATTATTATTATTACTACTTCTAGATTTAGCTACGCTAGTAAGTACTGTTATTTATTCTGTGATTTAGCGAGTAGGTATATCTTTAAAATTAAGTTTTAAATACTTCTTTTTTTTTCATTTTTTCTTTTTAATAATTTATTTATTCATTTTTACATAACTCATAATTTATTTTCTAAAACCAATTAAGGAGGTACATAATTTAAATTATCGATAATAATTACTATTTATATAGCTTATAATATCCGTTACTACACGTTACAAAAATAAATAAATAATTCACTCAGAGAACAAGAGAATAAACATGTTTGCACGTGCAATATCCTACTGTGTTATAAAGGCCTTATTCCCGTGATCTTGTTTTCTTCGATTTGAGTCTAATGCTATTAGTACAAGGCCATACGATTAGGATACAAACTAGAACTTACGACTAAGTTACATGCTAACATAGCCTAAGCAACTTGAGCACTCGTCATTGTAGCGATTACCCGTGGGAAAAGTCAGAGGATCGCTTCGAGAAAGGTCGCATTCGCAGTGTTTCTGTGTAAGAATATTAAATGTTAGGTACACGTTAGGAATTTCTGCTATAACTGATATCCCAACTTGAACTTAGATAGGTATAACAGGGTTAAGTTTTAAAAGTACAATCTAACTATGAAAGTTAGAGAGTTCGAAAAGGATTGTCGTATATATCGTACAAACTCCGCTATCCACGCCGCCAAACCAATTCTACGTACCGAATACGCCTGAAACAAACTTTAATATTGTTAGTTCCGCTTACTGCGACCAACTAGTTATCATGGTAATAGGGGCTGTCAATCATTTGGACGAAACTCATTTGTGTCTGTCAAACGTTTGCTCATATAAAATACTTTAGGAATAAAATGGAATAATATTTTTTAATCTAAATAGTTGGTCAGGGAAATTTTTTAATGTAGATAAATGACCAGGGGAAGTAAAGGTTTAGCAAATACTTGTTATTGACCAAGCCTCCAATACCATGTTTAGTAGTAGGTAGCGGGGCACTTAGTGTCTTTCAGTCAGACATCGTGCAGCCCACCTGGCGACAGTAACCACTCCTTACAGAAGACAACCATGAAATACCGAAATTTTGACTAGCCCGTTGGATGAGTGGTTAGGGTGCTTGCCTTAATGCGCTGCGTGGCTCTGCGTTCTATTCTAGGGTTCCCGGGTTCGATTCCTGGCAGAGTCCACTTTGAAAAATGAACCTTTCAAATTTGGCTCTGGTCTGGAGCTGAAAAGTAGTGGCATGACACACTGCGTTTCGCAGTCATTTGGGCAGCCCATCTGGCGGCAGTAACCACTCCCTCACAGAAAACCACCGTGAAATAACAGCACTTGTGCTGTTGTGTTTCGGTGAGTGAGTAAGCGATGCCAGAGCCCATTTCCCTATCCCCTCCCAATCGCTTATCCTTAATCTTACTGTAGTTGGCAGCGCACTTGCAGCAGCTTTGGCGTTGCTTATGTTATAGGCGACGGTAGCCACCTACCATCAAGTGGACCGTCAGCCTGTCTGCCGATCTTAATATAAAAAACCCCAGCACATGTGCTGTTTTTTGTATTGGTTAAGTAAGAAATGGATATCAGGTTCTGGCATTACCTTCCCCCTGCCTATTCCTTATCCGTTTATCCTATAAAGGTTAGTAACGCAATTAAAACACCTATGACGTAGCTTTTGTTTATAGGCGACGGTAACCACTACTAATGAATTCATTACGCTTCATTGACATACAACTAATTTGAATTTAACTGTACTGTTTACCATTAGGCTTGTTAAGACAGGGACTAAGCTTAGAACGAATTCAATTTTTACGTACAAACTAACAAAATGAGCTAAACCTGTGCTTTTAAGTGCAATATTCCACAGATTGTTTTTATAACTTCTCGGAGATAACTGAACAAATTTAAAATTTGAAGGTTTTTCTTAAATATTGTGTAAAATATGAAAAAAAAGTAGCCGATTAAAAATGTTGTAAAGAACTTAATTAATAAGCTTAATGTCAAATGTAGTTGTCGCTGAATTTTTTTATTAGTGTGACGGGAAAAGTGTTTTGAGCAGTAATTTACCATTTTCTCAGAAAATTGATTTTTTTTTGTATAAATCTGTTTTTTATATATTTTAAGTTTTAATTTTACTTTAAGAAGTCAAATTAGGCGACGGAAATTACGTTTTTCTGTTAAGCCCTCGCCTTAAAAGACGTTGGAACAGAAGTCGGTTGAAGTTAGAAGACGATAAAGTTAGATAACTTCCAGTGGATGCTTCCTTTGCAATGAGCAGACCAAATGAAAGCCTTTCAACTAAAAAATGTCAAGGTTAAAGTTAAGTTGCCCGAAGAAAATGCTAAGAATGCAATTAACGACATGTCCAAGCATTTCTACTTTATAAGTATAACTACGATATAATAAATTTCAATATATATCTACTCTCAACATATATTTATTAAAAATTGTAAAACATTTTGATGTCTGCCGGTACATTTGATAAAAATTGCTGCGAATCAAATTCAACTGACCGGGGGCCTCGACCACGGGTGCGTCGACCATTGGGGGCCTATGCTATGGACCCTAACATTATGTCATACCTAATCATGAGCTAGCATAAGCTAGAACTAGACGAGCAAAAAGAGAATGTTATAAATGAAGGAAATGTTAATACAAAAAAAAAACACGTAATAATTACTATAACGCGGTTAGAGGTATAGTGTAATTTTATTTTGGACTTTTTTTTGTGTAGGTATGTCGTCAATTTTTATTATAAAAAAAAATATTAATTTCTGTTACTTAGTTATGCGTGAATTATTTAGTAACGTTGAATTGTTCAAATTTGCGGAGCCAACGAAAACAAATTCTTAATCAACTTTATCCAACGAATTTTATATATTTATATACCTAATGTTCTAATTGATTACAATTAATGTTTAAAACCAGTTCGTGTTTTTCTCCTGGTTAATTACCACTTACGTATATTTTTTATAAGGACATTCACATAGCGCCATCTAGCTCCAAAATAAGCAGAGCTCATACTATGGGGGCTATACAACCGATAAATAAATAAATTTTAAAGTATAAATGCATATTTGTAAATTATATACATAACATACGTTTGTCTTGAACGGGGATCGACCTCCTGACTATTAACACGGTAGTCAAGGACTACTACCGCTGAGCCAATCTATGAATCAGGTGACGTTAGCAACCTACCAATAGGTGTTTCGTTGACTGTTTAATATAGTAGAGGAATACGCATTGCGTTCCGTAGTCAAAAACTTAGCAGCCAGGGAGATACTGAACCATGGAATATCAGCACGTGTGCTGATTCTTGTATTTCGATGTGTGAATAAGGGGAGTTCATTTCCCTACTTTTTATACTATTTTGGTCAGTAGCGAACTTACATCCGTTTCGGCATTGTTTGTGTTATAGGCGACGTAGCCACAAATTATCACCCACGAAGAATATACAAGTATAAAAGTAATGGCATTTTTATTATTATTATTTTTATATTACCTCACTAATGTTTTATAGTATAACTTATAATTATATGGTTCTAATGATTGATTATATTTGGAAGTGTACATATTCAGTAAATTAATATTATTTTTTTATTATTAAATATTGTTAATGATTACACAATGAGAACTAACGTTAATTTTAATAAATTTAATTAAATAATAATTATGTGTAAGTGCACGCTAATTTGGTTGATCGTATTAGAGGTATATTATGTAAGTATATAAAAATGTCACCTGGTAATTACCATACCCATAATCAAAGCAAATAAAAAATATTATTACTGTTAAAAAGTTATCCTTAAAGTAATCGTGAAAATACATGCCCAGAAATATAAAAACTCAAACTACTTATTCATTATATCAATATATGTATTCTCTCTACAATCGGTAGTAAGTATTCAGTTTGAAATACCTAGCTCGGTAGCGAGACAGTGTGCCAGGACAGTAATCCAGTTACAAATAACGTTTCTCCTTGAAACTACTTTGTATTAGATTTTCGTGACTTAGTAACTATCGCCTCAAGTGTTTCTAGAACTATTTGGCAACTACCAAATAAAATAAAATAAATGTTGTAATTTATATACAGATACAGTTAAACGGATTGCAATGGTTTAATCATAAAGGAACGTATTGTATGGAGATTTTAAATTTGATCTCCTATGTTGGATTTACAATAATCAGCAAATTGACTGCTTAACATAAGACAAGACTATCCTCCAAATGAGAAATTATGAAGGATAATCTGTAGACACTATTATTATATTTGATACTAGTCTACATTTACTATTAAACTTATCTGTAAAGATGTTTAATTTGAAGCAGTATCAAGGCACACAGCATTCCGTAGTATGATGAGATAGGCGATCCTTCCGACAGCTGAACTGACAGAATAGACATAAGGAAGAACGATGAATAACGATGATTACAGAAGACCACCCTTTTTTTGCGTGGGAAAATCTGCAAGCCAGATTTCCACCGACCATGGAGAGATCGGTGTGGTATCCATGGTGCTTCCTCGCGCCGTCTATGGGCGGGGTCAAGGGATCGTGGAAAACATGCATCTGCCTCCCCACCAGACGAGGCCCGTACACTTGGGGGCGATTAAGCGCGGAGTTTGACCTCCACACCGCCGTGGAGAGTCGTGCCGCCGGAAACACACAACACGTCTCCTCTCGTTGCCAGGTGTTGTGATGACGACGGACGACCCCATGTCTGCCACAGTTGCTAATTCTCTTTTGTAGTGAAAATACTAAGAAAGGTAAATTGTTTCCCAAATTTTTACTGAATAAGAAATTCTGATTTGCTAACACTCTATCGACATTAAAATGTACAAACAGCTCAAGCAGTGAACCTAAATGAAAACGCTTCGCTCCGCGGTATTCACAATAAAAATAACTTCGCAAAAGGCAGAGAACGGTGTAAGCTCTACTATTAAACAAACCGTCGTCGTCGACGGGAAAGCAATTTTCGTCCCCAAGTTTAGATAAAGTGGCTCCTTAGGGATGACGATTTCGTTTGACTTACTTAGCAATGGTTCATTTCACTGGAAGCGATCTGAATACACACGGAATTATAAATTAGAAATTATTCGGCAAACACGACGGATGTTTCATACGATTTTCGGCTTATTAAATTTGCTCGTATGGTTACTACTTTTAAGACTTTCTCAGAGGTAAACTATTTCGCTACAAGAATTCAAAATTATTTTTCGGATTTTCTCGGTTCCATGTTGTTCTCAAATTGTGATCACTTCGTAACTTTATCGTTACTGTAGTACCCGGAAAACTTCTTGGCCATCGCATGAGGTGGTGGGGGAAAGTTTGCGCATGGTACACTGAAGTTGTTTCATTGAAAAACGCTATTTTTTATTACTGGATTTTTATTGATTGAGCTAATAACGTTTTAGTTGGTGGTATAAGAGATCACGAGAGACATAGAGACCTATTTTTCGTTTCTGCGCATTCAAGGTGTTTGTCCAAGAAGTTTGCCGGCTACTATATCAAGAATTTGAGGCCTTTGAGAAATTTGTCATTTGGCGCAGTATTTAAGACCCTGGACTTAATTTAAGACCTGACATTCATTGCAAACATGCGAGTTTTACAATAGTTAGTATTGAAAATTTGAATTACCTCACATTTAAAATATCTAACAAAATATGTCTGAAATTATCAGCAAGGTGTTGTTTTGTTTTGGTATCAAATAAGAAATGGCAGAACCTATTTCCATATCCTCACTTAGTTTCTTTAATCCTAACAGGATCGAAATCGCTCTTGTATCCCTAACAAAACGTTGATAATTGTATATTGAGGATAGATACCATCTATCTATTGGGGTATCAGTTTGCTTACTATAATTTACATATTAAAAAAAATATCTTGATGACAAGAAAAAGCACACATTTTGTAGATTTTGATAAGATGATTTTTAACATCATTGTTATGTGTCAAGTGATTTTTCCAACACTGAATCGATTGTTTTTGAAAATAATTTCTCAAAAATATATATACGAATTCCATCCAGTTTTAGTAGGTTTATGCTACGCCTCCTAGTCGTATTGTTTGCGTAAACTCTTGCGTTTACTCCCATTAATATAATCCTATCCTATATACAAATCAATAACGGTTTCCGCAACCCGTACATAAAGTTTAACCGCAACTGACAGTAATTGGGCCTCGATCTGTCTGGTGAGTGAAAATGTTACATGGTATTTTAATTATAAATAATGTTTACATTTAATAGTAGATATTAATTAATTTATTAAGAACAGCTTGTTAATTTAAACAAGATGTGAATAGTAATCACTCTTAAAAAGATATTTTGTAAACGATTTGTAACACAGACTTCAAAACTAAAACAGGCGCAACATAGTGATTAGAAAAAGGAAATGGGCTCTAGTAGACCTAACTTACTCACTGAAACACAACAGCACGCATGCTGTTATTTACGATGGTTATTATGATATTTACCGTATGAATTATGAAATAATCAGATTTAAAAATATTTTAATGGTGAAATAGCATTATTTAGGCAATAATAATAAAATTAAGAAATATGCCTTAAAAGTGATAATTTTAAAGTACCTACACTTTTGGAACAACCCATTATATGGTATTTTATGTAGCGAGACCTAAGTTCTTATATTAAGGAACATATAGTAATGTCACAGTCTAACCATACTTACGTCATACAGTCTGGCAACGCTCAATGTTCGAGCCTGCAAACTGAAGCGAGTTCGCCGAACGTTGCTCTACGCAAGTACATTCGTTGCCTAACTGTAAGTATGGTTAGATTGTGGTGTCGTATGCAATGCCACCAAAATAAATCACCATATTTATCAAATACAGACAAAATTTCATTATTAAAAAAATATTTAATAACATCAGTACAATAACTTTTATAGCATAGCAAATTTTACGGGCATTTCCCATTGTAATCCTATCGAATAGGATGCTTCTTCCGCGTGAAAGTGACATTTTATTAGACATGTACCCAAACTAATTATTCTAGTCTGTATATATGAAATTAAAAATTTGTTTTCCATTAAAATCAAAATTGCATGCCTTTTGGGCGTTTCGAATTGATAATTATGTATTTAAAAACCCATTCTATTTAATGTCCAAAATAAGTGAAAATTATAATAACATTGTAGTTATATATTATGATTTACCCTATTTTCACAAATAGTGAAAAGTAATGAGTGATAACACATAAATCTATCCCAAATAAATAAATAAATATTATAAATTTTAAGGAAATTCAAAACAATTCAAAAAATTCAAATATGCAATGCATCATGATGTGCTTCAAATAAAGATATCTATTCTATATCTATTTTATACATATAAAATAAAACCGTGAACGAGTTTCGTCTGTACATTAAATATTTTTTCAAAAAATATTACCAATAATTCAATTTGTACACGTTTTACTTATGTAACCGAGGTCAAAAAAGTAGTTTTTAAATTTTTTGTCTGTTTGTGCGTTTGTGCACGCTAATCTCAGAAACGGCTTAATCGATTTCAACGGTTTTCACTGTTGTAGCAAGCTTCCCGTATCATTCAGTGTTTGATTCCAATCGGCTTTAGAAACAAAAAAGTTACGCGCTATACCGAATACCCGTAACACGCGTAAGAAGTTACGGGTATAGTTTAAAATAATGTTGTTTCCTTATATACAGATTTATGATAAAAGATTGTCCTTTATCAATATCTATAATAAAATTGAATCTTTTTTTATCTGATATTATACCAATTGTTATGAGGTACAATCGAAATTTTATAACATAAGTATTCATGATTTTATGATTATCGGTTGAGTAGTAGAGGCATGAGTGCGTAACAAACAAACAAATAAACAAACTCATAATCGCATTTAAAATTAAATGCGAAAATTAATATATTTTATAAAATTTGGCATTTAATGTTAATTGCATACGCATTTTATATAATTTAATAAGAATTGTATGTGCTACACAGGATTTGAACCATGAAACATTTATTTTTTACAATCACACAATCAACTTTCTTAATAAAAGCCCGTTGGATGAGTGGTTAGGGTGCTTGCCTTACTGTTCTAGATTTCCGTGGTTCGATTCCCGACAGGGTCAACTTTGAAAAATTAACTTTTCAAATTTAGCTCTGGTCTGGATCTGGAAAGTAGTGGCAGGGCACACTGCGTTTCGCAGTCATTTAGAAAGCCCGCCTGGGGGCAGTAACCACCTCCTTACAGAAGATCACCGCGAAATAACAGCACGTGTGCTGTTGTGTTGTGAGTGAGTAAGGGATGCTAGAGTCCATTTTCCTATCCAATCCCTTAATCCTATTGCAGTCGGCAGCGCACTTGCAGCAGCTGTGGCGTTGCTTATGTTATAGGCGACGGTAGCCACCTGCCATCAAGTGGACCGTCAGCCTGTTTGCCGATGTTAACATAAAAAAGCGTGTTGTTAATTTTTTGAACCATATAGTTCAGGTTAATGAATCTCCCAAATATTCCTATTAATTGCAAGTTAATAAGATTTCAGACAGATTTTTGCTAAACAAATTTTTTTAAATCATTGTAGGTACTTCTTTATTGCAATAATATTATGTTAAATTAAATTAAGATCTCTGAAATTGGGTTATGGTTTTCCGTCAAAAACATAAATTGCTTTCGCAAACGGACAACCGTAAAGTTTTTATTTCTTCTAGTTACGGTCCGCATAAGTTCAGTCTACGTTAACTGCGTTTACTAACTTTCATAACTGCTAACTGATTAGTGAGTTTTGAAGTTTACATTTGAAAATGTTGGAGGAATAAAACTGATTTTAAAAAAAACATGCGAATATGTAACGCTAAGAATTTGTAGTATAACCGTTCTGAAGAACTGTTGGGGTGGCTTACTACAAGCAAAGATTGTGGTTTCGATGAAACACAACACTTTAATAAAAACACTATAAACACTATAATACAACACTATTCCCTATATATATATATCCTCCCGTTTATTTCCCGAGATAACACTGGAGGGTCGAATGTGGTCTAAAAGGCGAGGGTCTAAAAGGACGGCTCAACGAAATTGTAGATGAGGGCGGGATGGATTCGTTCCCCTTAGCGACAGGAGCCCCGTCGCTAAGGGGGAAGCAGATCTCGTCAGACTCATTAAAAATATCAGCTGAATTCGTTTCAGCTGCATCTGGTTGTCGTAGTGGTAATTATCACCAGCATAATCGACTTCCTTCTTCTTTGTCCAAATCTCTCCTTAGAAATTCCTCACTAGAATTCTCCCTCTCGTATTCTTTCTCTTAAAGGCTCGCTCTAGAATCCCCGCTCTAGAATGCTGTCTCTCGAATGTCCTTTTTTTATTTTTGCCCTCGTTCGAATATGTTGTTTTTTTCTTTTAAAATCCCGCCAGCCAGTGTATATGTAATACAGATAAAAGAAACAAAAAGGTTTATAATGAATGAGTAAAGCGAATAATGAACCCTACAAATTAATATTAAATAGAATTCAGTATGTACTAATTACTTAGAAGTTAAATTAACTAATTAATAAAACAAAGAAACATAATCTAAGTTTTCGGTAATATTTAGGACTCGATTTTGAAATAATTTTCAATAACACTTATAATGATTCAACACACTTTGGTAACAAACAGCCTGATTATAACTTGGATTAACACATAGGATACTTTTAATAAACACTTTAATTCTGGTAATTATCCATAGGAGAGGAGGAGAGCTGCGGACAACAAGAGCGCAACTACAATATAATACTAAATAAGTACCTAAAAAATTCATATTATAAGTTTTATCCACTCGTAACTGTTCGTTTACACGCTGATACATTCTTTCCTTTTCGCTAATTGGTTCATGTTCAATTTTTATTGCGCCTACTGGACCCTATTAATACAACACATTAAGTTGTTACGTATACCGTACACAAACAATAGGCGGATACGCTTTTATCTCGTATGAAGATTACCGACCCTTCAGGTGTATTGTACAAGCGTTTACAATTGGTCTATTGTAGCCTAAAACAAATAAATATAACTATAATAGCAATAGCTATAACTGTTATGTATGTACGTATAAGCATACTATCATTTTGACATAATGCGGTTACATTGAAACTCCCTTGCCCGTTAACCTCGCCTAACCCCACCCGATACAACCGCAAAATTGATGCCAACTAGTATTTGGAAGCGACAGCTTCGCCAACTTAGATTAGAAAGCTCAACACGACAAACTTCATGATAACGATAACGCATCAGCTCGATCAGTAGTTCACTCTAAACAAATATCAAACTATTCGGAGATCAATGGCACTGGGATCGACGAGCCCTTTGGATGAGTGGTTAGGGTGCTTGCCTTAACGCTCTGTTCTAGGGTTCCCGGGTTCGATTCCCGGCAGGGTCAACTTTGAAAAATCAACTTTTCAAATTTAGCTCTGGTCTGGATTTGGAAAGTAGTGGCAGGGCACACTGCGTTTTCGCAGTCATTTGGGCAGTCCGTCTGGCGGCAGTAACCACTCCTTACAGAAGACCAATTAATATTTTGATTTTATTATGATCCGGAGTACACCGGATCCAACGGGAATAAAAATTTACAAATACCGGCACAAACAGGAAACCGGATCAAAGACGACGGATCGAACAGGAAGGACTCGAAATAACAGCACGTGTGTTGTTGTGTTTCGGTGAGTGAGTAAGGGGTGCCAGAGCCCATTTCCCTATCCACTACTAATCCCTTATCCTTAATCCTACTGCAGTCTTGCAGCAACTTTGGCGTTGCTTGTGTTATAGGCGACGGTAACCACCTACCATCAAGTGGACCGCCAGCCTGTCTGCCGACTTTAACATAAAAAAAGAAAAAATAATTTGAAATATTCACAAGAAATTACCTACTGGAATTTAGAAAGACTATTACCAAAATCTCCGTTAAAATAATATGGCCTGGTTTTGAACTATGTCGTTTATGTAGCAAATAAAGATACTTACTAATAAATAGTAGGTACCTGCTCGGTTATGTTCAGCTCACCATCGTAGTGTTGCATATTTTAATTTTATACGTAAGCAGAGGCGCGACGGAGCTCCCTTATCGGGAAAATTTGCATAATACCTACACTGTAGCAACCGCTTGCTTTTGATATTGCCGTGGTGCAGATTATCGCAGAACAAGCCCACGTCTCCAATGAGTTCCTCTATGGGAACATATCTCTGCCTGTATTGAGTACTTGTAGCCCTAGAAACTATGCTGACACGACATCACACACTATAATTATATTTTGAATTTTTAACCATGCAATTTTTTATTCTAATTTCGGTCCAGTTAACACTTTGTATCATAAATTAAGCAAACATCGGTTAACAAATAAGAAGTGCAAATAGGTATTTTCATTCGAACAAGCAAATCTTCTGTTAGATAATTATAAAGCAACCTTTTTAACAACAAATTACAGAAATTATGTTTAAAATACTATCGAGAGTAAACCCGGAATTAAAGCATCCGCTATATAAGACCACCTTTAAAGTGGTCAAGTACGCAATGAGAGGATTATTTTATTATCAAATTAAGTCTGATAAATCATAAATTTATCAGACACAGCATAAATTTGATATGCCAAATCACATAACCACAGGGATATATACAAATCGATTTATCGATTGCCCCCTCCTGATAGGATTATTGTATAAATACTTGCGATGATTTTAGATCACTGTCATAAATCAATGAAAATTTATCCAAAATGAAAGTGGCACAGTTGGTTTTGGTGGTTTCGGCTGGTAAGTTTCATCTACAAATTCAATTTTTGTTATTAGAGTGAGTTTAATTTATAATAGTCTCACTGATTACTGTTGTTATGAAGAGATATGAAATAAATATAAATAGAAGGTTTTATTTTCAACCATTTACTAATGCAAATAATTAGATTATTATTATTAGATAAATCATTTCTCTTTTAAAGCTTATCCCGATACTTATCCAATCGCATTCAGTTGAAATTAAACAATACTCTTAATGTCGTCATTTATAATTGAAATAATAGATATGCTTTTTTTAAAGCTAATATCGTCAGACAGGCTGACGGTCCACTTGATGTTAGGTGGCTACCGTCGCCTATAACACAAGAAACGCCACAGGTGCTGCAAGTGCGCTGCCGACCATAATGGCGTTAAGGATAAGGGATTAGAGAGGATGGACACCACTGGATAGTTAACTAATAATATCAATTAATATAAATTTTATGTAATCATTGTATAAAATTATATCAAAAATATTGTTATTAACATTGTCCTTATAAACATCTTTATCTTGAAATTCTATTTAATGATAAAAAAATAGCTCACAAACTTTGGCATGCTTGTCTTGAGCAAGTAAATCTATACTACTTTTCTGTAAGTAACATTTAAGCAAAAATCACCTATTTCAAGCAATGTAATGCTTAAAAGGAGATCTACAACTTCTTCTTAGACGTTAAGTTTCAATTCCTACTGGAAAACAATTTTATAAATAGCATGCGTTCCAAATAGTGCAAATCGTTAGAGCTGTACTTACTGCATAGAGCAGGTACTGCTTTGAATTTATTGCAAACTTATTTATATATGTACATTCTCTATTAAGCACAAACACAGTTTTAAATATTTAGTTATAAAAACTCCAGTAAGTGTTTTACTTTTACTTGAGGTTCATATATGGACATATTATTAATTCTCTACATGTAAAAACGTTTTTTCTTATTAGGAAAAAATCACTGCTAAGGATTAAAATAAATGTAAAATAATGCTTAATAGTAGTAGGATAAAGAAAGGGAATTAAGTATCACTTTTAGATATACAATAACAGTTTAAACAACAGTTTATTATTATTTTTACTACAGCAATCATCGCGTCCGCTGTACCTATTGATGACAGGGAACCTGATTTTACCTACCCAAGATATGTCGATTTCGTTGATGAAGATGGCGAAAAGCATGTTATCGACCTTGAAGCTGAACCCGATAGGGCATATGTCGACAATATGCTCAGGAACCCTGCAAGCAACAAGTACTTACTCTTCACTAGGTACGAATGTTATTTTATTTAACTAGCTGAGCCCGCAATTTCGTATGCGTGGTATCGGTATAGCGTGTAACTTTTTTGTTTGTAAACCGTTCATTCCAATAATGAAACAAACATTAAATGTTACAGGAAGCTTGCTACAGTAAAATTTCAGAGATTAGCGTGGACAAACGCACAAACAAACAAACAAAAATTCTAAAAAACTATTTACAATACTAACGTAACATAAGTATGACGTGTACAATTTTTTTTTTTTTTTGAAAAATCTTTAATGTTACAGACACGGCTAGTTAATAGATTCTATGTGAAATGTCTTAAAAAGTTAAACTAAATTTTGCGTTACTAATAACTTATCTATATAAATATACATAACTATACACACGAATCTTTCTCGTTGATCGCTCTTTCCGTTAGTGAAAACCGTATCATAATCCGTTGTGTGGTTTAAGAAGAAGTTAGCGAAGAAGAAGACAGATGCGGACAACTTCAATTTACAATGTATACAGAGATAATTACTGCCTCATTATCTAATAGTTCACGTATTAAATGTATTTGAAGAGCCTCAGGGGACCCAGATCCTATTTCCAACAGGGCTAACTTTGGAAATGAACTTTTCATTTTTGGCTCTGGTCTGGTATCATAGCAAATAGTGGCAGGGTACATTGCGTTTCGCGGTCATTTGGGCAGCTCATCTGGCGACAGTAACCATCGCCTACAGATCTCCTTGAAATAAGAGCATGTATGCTATTGTGTTTCAGTGACTGAGTAAAGGATGCCAGAGCTCAAATCCATATTGCTTCCTAATCGTTTATCCTTACAGCACATGTGGCGTTGCTTGTGTTATAGGCGACAGTAGCCAGCTGTCGTCAAATGGACCTATCAACCTGTTTTACGACCTTAAAATCTCAGACCGACAAAAACTATAGACAGAGCGCTTACGAACAAAAACGTTTTAAAAAATGAAGCCGGTTCGCTGAAGATGTGTGCATAACACTACTTGTCGTATGGTGGCCATGCGTTCGTGTATGCAGTTAAAAATGTTATCATCCACTAACAACTTTTACCCCAATTAATTATTATAATGCTTATTAAACAAAAAAATATAGTCAGGTATATCAACTATTCGCGTCAGACTATAGAGTGGCTTCCTATTGCAGAATCGTCTTCCTATTACCTGCCTCACTTAAGATAGTTTTTGTTTGTTCCGTCTATAGTTTTTGTCGGTCTGAGCTTAAAATAAAAAAAAATAAACAATTGTACTTCATCATTTTAAAAAACTTACATTTGATTTTCAGACGCAATCAATTGCAATCACAGCAACTCTTCCCCAATAACTATTACTCGATTCAATCCTCAAATTTTAATCCAAGGCATAATACGGTCGTGATCGTCCACGGCTGGCTCAACAATCAGAATAGTAATTTTAACACAGTACTTAAAAATGGTAAGTCTGCGAATATTTTTTTTTTGAAAAGTTTTTTTGTTAAATGATTAATAATTGTTTTAATTATCTTAAAAATAATATAAAACGGTATTCATATTATATGTACCACGTCACATTTATCAGATTTAGATAGTATTTGGATACTACATCATGTAAGAATAAAACAAAAATTTAATAAAATGCATGAGAATCATTTGAGAATATTTTGTAAAGTTTTATTGAGCTATTAACATACAACATTAAGGTATACTTAAAGAAAATAAATAATAGACTAATAGAGTATAAAATAGGAATATAGATCATGGAATCAATTTTCCTTTCTAAATCCTTTGTAAAAAATTGATTGGCGGTAAATAGCTCTTATTTGAATTTGGTATTATATTTATTTAGAAAATTCTACATCGCGGCGCGTAAAGCGCGATTGATTGGTTTCTTGTGTAAAAAAACAAGGGCATTTACAGATCTAGCGAACTGTTATATATTTATCTATATGCAAAAAGAATGTGACGTGATACTTTAAAATAAAGTTTATATTTGCTATATACAGACCAACATCTACATGTTTGTGATGAATTTATTTAAAAAACTTTTTCATCGCAGACCTGTGTATTGTTCGATCGTACTGTGAGCCATAGATGCGAATTTAATCCCCGTTGCTTGAATAACAAGTTGCTGCGCACGATTCAGATGTGTAGAAGATGCTGCAAAAAACAGATTTTCATCTGTTTATTATTTCTTTCAGAAAACTATATTTATCCGTACTAGTCGTACGTACATTATTCGTAAAGAAGCATTGCAACTTTATCTTCAGTGTAATTCAATCCAAAATTCATTAATCTTAGGAAAGATTTTTACTTATTTCAGTTTTCCTCGCGAAAGATGACGTGAACGTAATAGTCTTGGATTGGAGTTGGCTTTCAAGAAGAGATTACATATCAGCGGTTTACGGAGTACCTGAGGTCGGTCGCCATCTTGGTCAATTTTTGAAGTTCCTTATAGCTTCAACTGGCTCATCCTATGACAAATTTCACTTAGTTGGATTTAGTCTCGGTACTCACCTCGTAGGTAATGCTGGCATAGAATGTGAGCGCAAAATTTCTCGTATCACAGGTAAATAACTTCCTCTTCTTATTTTTTTTAACAACATTTTTAGGGTTCCGTAAGTCCGAATAAAAAAACGGAACCCTTAAAGGATCACTCGTGTGTCCGTCTGTCCGTCGCTCACAGTCAATTATCTCGGAATCTACTAGACCGATTAAGTTGAAATTTGGTACACATATCAATTTCTGTGACCCAAACTCAGAGGTGTGACGTGAATAATAATAGACAAAAATTGACCATCCCTCCTTATCTCCGAAACTACTGAACCTGAAATTTTGAAAAAAAAATTAGTTTTCTACTGCCGATGTAAAGGAGAGCAATCAGTTTTGTATGGAGATCGGTCATCGTTTTAATTTTCGTTTTAATGGTTGAAACTTAGTTTACCAGAAGAACTTAATCCTTTTTCTACTTATAGATTATAGGAAAACCTATAAGAAGTCCATGATATTAAAATAACATGGTAAATCACTCAATATTGTGCGGATAGGTAACATCGTATGGAACACTCTTCACGCGAGTTCAGCTCGCACTTGTCCCTTTTTTTAATAACTGATGATTAAATTCACTATGTTACAAATTATGACACTTTTCAAATATATTATTAGAAATGTGAAAGTTTGTTAAGATATTTAGATTTTTTTTTTTTATGTTATGTCGACAGACAGGCTGACGGTCCACTTGATGATAGGTGGCTACCATCGCCTATAACACAAGCAACGCTACAGGTGCTGCAAGTGCGCTGCCGACTACAGTAGGATTAAGGATAAGGGATTAGGAGGGGGGATAAGGAGATGGGCTCTGGCATCCCTTACTCATTCACCGAAACACAACAGCACGTATATGCTGTTATTTCACGGTGGTCTTCTGTAAGGGGGTGGTCACTGCCGCCAGGCGGGCTGCCCAAATGACTGCGAAACGCAGTGTGCCCTACCACTACTTTTCAAATCCAGACCAGAGTCAATTTTTGAAAATTACATTAAAATTTCCAAACTTGACCCCGCCGGGAATCGAACCCGGGGCCCCTGAGACGTTAGGCAAGCATCCTTGCCACTCACCCAACGGTTTTACATCTAAATATGTTATCCAAAATCACGATTAAATCTGGCTCACATCAGATTTTGTGCCTGTGCAGGCACAAAATATTTTTGTCTGATTCAAATCTCGAGAGAAAATTGGTTTATTTAATTAATTAATAAAGAAAAGAATCAAAGAAATTTTTTTTCATGTATTCTGCTCAACTGTTACTACAAGTATATCGTGAACACACGCTCCTATTTTAATTAGATAAGCGATACTAAAGCCGCATCTTTAAATAAACATAAATAAGTGCTGAAACAAAATTATGTAAAAATATAAAGTTGTATATGTAATGATTAATTGACAGAAATAAATGCTCTGCATTTGACTGAACGTTAACTATTGCTGTCAGCAAAGCACCTGTCAGACAGGATCTATTAGCATTTTGAACATGTGGTGATTGTAATATTATTTAAATATGATTATGATTCATTGAAATTTGTTCGTTTGAAGTTTCGTCCTTTACTTTAAAGATAATAAAAATATTAGATATAATCGTAAGTCTGTGTTACAATCCAAGTAAGATATTATTATATATTTATTTATAGCCTTGGACCCTGCTGGACCTCTATGGAATTTAAATAGCAACCGCCTTTCACCTAATTCCGCTGAATACGTTGAAGCTATACACACTGATGGAGGTTACACAATTGGTGGTCTGGGTATCGGTTCTGCAATTGCCCAAGTTGACTTCTTCCCTAATGGTGGTATTTCTCAGCCTGGATGTTTGACCAATATTTGCAATCACAATAGAGCTTGGGAACTCTTCGCAGCTACCGTCACTTATAATCATTTGATTGGAAATGAATGCAGCAACAATCTTCAGTTAACCCTAAACACGTGTCGAGGTCACGAATTACCTATGGGTAATGATGATTGCAAAAAGCGAGGGTGAGTTATTTAATTTTTAATTTGAAGCCTGTGGTGTACGCCCAATACAATACTGTTTGAAATTATTTGTAAGGTTAGGATATATTTTTAGGCCTAAATATTTCCAGTACTTTAAACAAAATGTTTCGAATTTTACATGGATAATTTATTAGAAAATAACCACATGGCTACATAATATTTCTTTTTTTTTTCAGATTCGGTAAATTCCGTGTCAATACAGGAAGAAGATATCCTTACTAATTAACTTTGGGACCAACATATTATTACACAACTGATCTGCAAATAAATATTTACCAAATTTAAAAATCGTTTTTATGTCCTGACGCCTATACCTACTCCCTACAACTTATTTTCAAGCGATTTATGAGTTAGTGTATACTAAAAAACATTTGTTTTCCTGCTTTGAACATTTCATAGTTATGAAAAAATCGTTACACCTTGTGTTCAGTTGTGATGTCATTTTTTTAATTTTTTTCAAAATAATTAAAAGAAGATTCTTAACCATAGCCGTTAAAAGAGCATATCTTAAAACCATATCTTTAAAAGACTAAATTAACGTATTACTAGGGCGGAGTGATAAGTCTGGTAAAAATCTATTTTGGATTAAAATTATAACAAATTGCATGGAACCTCCTTGTTCACAACTCTATTGAAGGACTAAATTAGAATTTTCAGCCAGTTACCGCCGGTTAGTTTTTTGTGACAGCCATTAAAGAAAAATAATTGAAATTTTTGCAAAGATGGAGAAAAGTGAATTTCGTGTCTTGATTAAACATTATTATTTTTTGGGCAAAAAAACTATTACGGAAACGAAAAAAAACTTGATAAATATTATGGGGACTCTGCTCCGTCGATTAAAATGATTCATAAGTGGTTTACTGATTTTAGATAAGATGCCTATTCTCAGACGAAGGTGTGCGCAATATCTTACACTAACATTTAGATATTATGAAGGAGCTCTCCGCTCGATGAGTGCCGCGTTTACTGACTGTTGATCAAAAACGTATGCGCGTGACCGCTTCGGAGGCGGGTTTGGCGTTGTTTCAACGAGATAAAACTGAATTTTTGCGTCTTTTTATAACAGTAGACGAAACATGGATCAACCACCATACCCCAGAAACCAAACAACAATCGAAACAGTGGAACCAGCTCCGAAGAAGGCCAAAGCAGTTTTATCGGCCAATAAAGTGATGGCTACAGTTTTTTAAGATGCACGTGAAGTAATCCATATTAACTACCTAGAGAAGGGTAATGGCATCGTTTAATGGCGAATATTATGCCAATTTATTGAACCAATTTAACACAATTTTACATGAAAAACGACCACATTTGGCTAAGAAGAAAATCCTCTTCCACAAAGACAACGCACGAGTGCACACCTGCGTGGTTGCAATGGCAAAACTTCATGAGTTGCGCTATGAGATGATTTCTCACCCACCGTACTGGCCAGATTTAGCCCCTTGTGACTATTTTCTGTTTCCGAATTTTAAAAAATGGCTTGGTGGGAAAAGATTTGGCTCCAACGAAGAGGTCATGCGTGAAACCAATGCCTATTTTGAAAGGTTGCCTAAGTCGTATTTTATGGACGGGATCTAAAAGCTAGAGAAACGATGGGTGAAGTGCGTTGAGCTACACGGAAACTACTTCGAAAAATAAATAATAATAATTTAATTATTTTTACTCTTTCTTTAATTTTTACCACACTTATCACTCCGCTTTCATACTCAAAGCAAAATATACAGAAAAGGCGCACGAATAAATCTAGTTCCGCCATAAGTTCTGTTACAAAGGAAGATGCATTAATTTTTTTATGAAGTAAGGTAATATTAATAAAACTTATATATACATATTTATTGAAGCTCAGCAAAAAAAAATCTATTCAAAAAATAGTTCTAGCTTTGATACAGGCGTTTAATCTGTTTGGCCGCTTCTGCATCAGGTTGCTACCTGATGCAGAAGCGGCTTATAGAACGGTAAGGAAAATAAAGATGACGCAAACGCTCATGCAGGTGCTCACTGGTCACGATGGGTTTTCAGCCTATTTATACAAGTTAAAAAAAAATCCCGTTTAAACTGCCCGGTGCGAGCCTGGGGTAGAGGAGATGGTATAGCATCCACTGCTCCAGTGCCCCAGGTTAGCTCTGGCACATCTGGAACTGGAAATAGAAATTAATTGAATAAAGAAAATTTACATAAAATAATAAAAAACGGAGAAAAAAGTGTACTTAATATTTATAATATAAAAATTTGTAACAAAATAGCTGAAACAGCAGTCAGATTAAAGGGGACACATAGTCACTACGTTCAACATAACAAAGAATATACAAGGACCGGGGGACCTAATTATGTTAGGGGTTCCTGCCAATCTCTCACTCACGCTCATTTAATGATTGGTTGAGATTAAAGAATTGGCTAAATAAATCAATAGATTGTAATATATTCAATGTATAATAATATTAAAACTACAACCATATTGTAAAAAAAGAAGTAAATAAACGGACTCATGGGGGTAAATTAACCCTCGGGAAAAAATACCCTAAACATTTTTCCTTCAGTCAGTACTTATTCAGTGTTGAAATATATTTCTGCTATCTACTACTGTCAAGAATACTGATAAAGAACATAATTTGAATATTGATTATAAGATAAAATTGAAATTATAGCAAATCAATCGGAGGATAATTATTACACTTATCAACGGCCCCACGATAGAGCATTATAAAAAAAACAGATAAGAAATATCATTTATTGTCAAAAGCAATAAAATTTACTCACGATGGTAGTGACTCTATTAATTTTAGTAATTTCGTCAGGTAAGGTAAATGTCCCCTATTTCGGCATGTTAAGGCTCTTAAGATTTTAAGATTTTTTAAATATATTACTAAACATGATACCAGTTTGAAAGTTTTGTGTGATGAATGTTGGTACTTTGCCGGTAATTTCACCCTAGAATTATATAGTTTTGATATGAATTGTTTTTTATATTAATTTATTTGTGAGCCTCTTGTTTGAACCCTATTTCGTGATAAAATTTGGCTCTGCTTCTAAGTTCGTGAGCTCGTGGCCCCTGTTTCGTGATAAAGATTTTTTTACAGTCAGTAATGATAATTTATTAATAAAAAACATAAATATTTAAAGGGTTTAATAGTTAAAAACAGGATAGACTTTTTTTAAATAAAAAAGGTGTGAGCGTGAGATTCAGCTTAATACCAATAAATAAATTACTTACAAATTAAAATTTAAAACAAAACTCAATGTGTTTTTCGTTTAAACCTTTGGTTTGCTAAAGTATACACATTAATATTAGGTATGTAGGTACATACATTACAGTAATGTATATATATATTACATTACTGCTATCTCTTTGCTTGATTAAGAAACAAAATTATGAACTTAGTAATAAAAATAAACTTAAATGAATTTTAATAAATCTAAATACTTAAATATTTAAATAATTTCAAATAAACTTAAATAAATTTAAATGATTGAATTTTGAAGAATAATCATTAAAAAAAAAACTCTTTTATAGACAAAACATAAGCGTTGCTGGTAATCCATCGATTGGAATCGATGACTTATTAATTTTTTTCTTTGTTTTCTAGTAAAAAAGATACATACCCACTTAATAAACACAGAGAAATGAGTGTATCGATGTCACGAACTTGAGGAAAAGTAACAGAATCGAGTTCCTTGTTTCGTGTTATTGATTTTTGGAAATTCTCGCACTCAAATTCGTAGATCTTTTTTAAATTATGTAATTTAAAAATTATTTATGCGATTTATAATTAAAAATATATAATAATAAATAAAATAAACAGAATAAAAAACAAAATCATGCCAGTAGTAGCTATGCGAATTTACCTTAAAAATGTAAATTCAGGTCAATTTCAAACCCGTATTATAAGAATTCTAGTAAATAAAACATATACCGAATTTAGCTCATAAGAAACTTAATTAAATACATTATTTTTTTTTAAATTTACGTTTAAATTATCTTAATTATTATATAAATGCACAAGCAACAAAAATGTATCCAGAATATCTTTGATTCGGTAGTGACACGAACTAAGGGACACACGAAAAATAAATTGACCGCTATTTCGTGAGTCGATTTATTGCAATTTTAAAGGAATTCTATGCTTGCTATAACTTTTTTCAAAGTCTAATCGATTGTTAAGGAACACAAAAAAACACAATTAAAAGTTCTAGTCAAATGCTCTTACCTTTGCCTGTCCGTAAGCTTAACAAATAAGAGCGCTAACCTTACGGTGACAAGGTATATACGCACGCCGCACAGCTGTTAGTCGCCGATTGAGAGTTTCAAGCGTCGTATTGTTCTCAGTTTAGTCGCCAAAATGTTGGTACTTGATTTTTTAGACAGTTTAAATGATAGAGATTTGGTACTAATCAATAATTTAAATAAATAATGTTTAAATTGCTTATTTTTTGCGCCTCAAACAAAACTAACGAAATAACGTACTAGCACGAACCAGGGGCCCTTTACCTTATGTACCACATTTATTAAAATATTGATCCCAATACACAATCTTTTCCTACGTACTTACAATATATTACAACCGTTACGTCACATTTCATACTATTTTTTATGTCAGTTGCAGCAAACATCACTCCCGTGGTGCCTGTTGAAAACAAAGAACCAAATTTTGAATACCCAAGACTCATGAACTTCATTTATGAAATTAGTAAAAGACGTGATATAGATCTTCAAGCCGAAACTGATAAGCAAAATGTTAAAGTACTTAGTCATCCAGCAAGCAACAAGTATTTACTTTACACCAGGTCTGTATGATTTGTGTGTTTCCTAATGACACTATCTTAAAAAGTTAGTTATGCATGTAGCCTAATAGGTATTTATAAGGTAATTCCAGACTATAAACTCCTTAATGCGTAACGACTAGTGTCTATGAAATTATATAAAGAATGTTAAACACTATGGCAAAGGCACAATATCGCTTTCGAACCATTCCTGTTGCTGAGTCAGAGAGAGACATACGTTTTAATGTATCTTAGAATAGAAAAAAGCCCACAAATTTATTTTATAGCAAAAAATCAAATAACTCACAAGCTGTTTCTTTAATAGACAGTCATGTACCTCTACCACCCATGGACTGCGACCCTTGTTGTCATTCTTGGCACCTACAATTTTATCTTTTGCCTTTTTATTCATATCCCTTATTTTTTCAACTTTTTTTTATGTTAAGATCGGCAGACAGGCTGACGGTCCACTTGATGATAGGTGGTCACCGTCGCCTATAACACAAGCAACGCCAAAGCTGCTGAAAGTGCGCTGCCGACTGCAGTAGGATTATGGATAAGGGATTAGGAGTGGATAGGGAAATGCTCTCTGGCATCCCTTATTCATTCACCGAAACATAGCAGCACACGTGCTGCTATGGTGGTATTCTGTTAGGAGGTGGTTACTTTTCATACTATATAACGTCATTACAGTGGAAATCCATTAATATTAATATGATTCGTCATTTCATCTCTGATTTGGAATATTGATTGATGGACTACTATTTCGATTGATCAAGCGGCGATTATGTTCTAAGAGAAATAGTATCAAATCTTTTTCGTTTGAAATTATCATAACAATTATTAAAAATATGTAAGAATAAATAAAGATTTACACAATTTTCACAAATCAGCAGATTACATGTATGGAGAATGAAGAAAAATGGAGGTTAATTCTCGATTTTAATATTTAATTATTATTTTTTATGTTAAGATCAGCAGGCGGACTGACGGTCTACTTAATGGTAGGTGGCTACCCGTCGCCTATAACGCAAGCAGCGCTAAAGCTGCTGCAAGTGCGCTGCCGACTACAGTAGGATTAAGGATAAGGATAGGACTAGGAGGGAATAGGTAAATGGGCTCTGGCATCCCTTACTAACTCACCGAAACACAACAGCACACTTGCTGTTATTTCACGAGGAGGTGGTTACTGCCGCCAGACGGGCCGCTCAAATGACTGCAAAACATAGTGTGCCCTGCCACTACTTTCAAGATCCAGACCAGAGTCAAATTTGAAAAGTTCGTTTTCATAGTTGACCCCGCCGGGAATCGAAACCGGGAATCCTAGAACAGAGCGTTAAGCCAAGCACCCTAACCACTTATCCAACGGGCTCGTCAAAATATTGACTTTTCCTAATATTGTTAATTTGCCGTCTGCTTCTCGAGATGTGCGAATCAGCTACAAGCTTGAAATATGTGCGTCTATACCATTTCCATCTAACCTGTTTTTCTAACCATTCATTATAACAACGTTTATCTGTTAAGTACGTCTTCTACGGTGAACTATCTCCTCATCTTCCAACTTATTATTCTGCTCCTATTCAGTATCCGATCTCATTCTCTTGACACTAAAATACTAATGAGAAATTCGAGCTACATTAGTGAATTTCATCTAAAAATAGACAAATACGAAGTTTTTTATATGTATCCTTTATTTGTCCTGTCCTACACATTCGTCGACGTACTATGATGAATTCGAATATTTTTCAGCAAATACCATGTTCTCCAAACGATGATTCGTTCACATAAATCTCTATATAAAAATGAATCTCCATTTCCCTTGGTCACGGTATCACGCATGAACGGGTAGACCGATTTTAATTCGGTTTTCACCAATGGATAGAGGGATAAACGGGGAATGTTCATATATATAAACATTGCACCCCGGGCGAAGCCGGGGGCTGGTCGCTAGTTATTAATAAATTATGAAGTGTTAATGTTACTTCTATAGTATTGTATAGTAGTTTCTTTAAGCATTAAGGAATAGTATATTGATTGTTGATAAAGTTTGAAAATCTTTTATTTTTTTGATGTCATCTCACTGTAACAAGAGTTAAAGTCTTGTTGGCGTAAATTAAAACATTAGCCCACCACATTGCATTTAACACAATCAACAGCGAAATCTTCTTAGGATAGCTGTAATATGAGCTTGAATACAATCTGCAGACGACTTTGCCAGTCGTACATTCCAGGGACAGGCTGCACGAACCTAAGTGCGCAAACTCAATCAACCTTCAAATCAGTTTAATTTATAGAAGAAGAAAAAAACATTTTAATTGCTTACAGTTACTTTTTAGACGCAATCAACTACAGCCACAGGAACTATTTCTAAATAATGATTTATCGGTGCAAGCGTCCAATTTTAACCCAGAGCTTCCTATAATTGCGATCGCCCACGGCTGGACACAAGATCATACTAGTAATGTCAACACAGTTCTTAAAAATGGTAAGCTTTATTGAGAATAGTTGATATTCTTTTGATATGATATCTGTGAACGCAGCTTAAAATTGGATAGCATAAAAACCTTTTTTTAGGTCGGTAGACAGGATGATGATGGTACTATCGACATCTATCAATAAGTGAGTTCACTTATTGATAGATGTCGATAGTACCATCATCTGATACGCAAAAGGAACGCTTTATAAGTTGCAAGTGCGCTGCCAACCTTGATAGATACTTTTTACTCACTCCTTTTGAAACTGAACAAATTTCTGTTTGTTCTAAAGTTTAAGGTTTAGGAGTAAATAAAATTTACTTACTGCAAACTGTAAACGCGAGATTAACTAAATGTCTCTTATATTTTGATGTCTAAACTGTGATCTGATTTTTATGACTTTCGCTATGAAATTTGTTATAAACATGTTACTTTGCTTCATGCTTTATCAGAAGACAAAGTATGGTTTAAGAGGATAGCCTCACAGCAGCACCTCTTACGAGTAAACAGTGTGATGATCATAGCATACTTTGATCCGATTAACGATTCATGCTCTACAGGTTGTAGTTTACACGACATGACATGATGAATTCTTATGACATCATATGTAATTTTGTTTATGTTACGTGAACATCATTTATGTTCAAATGTTATTCTTAGTTTAATAATAAATAAAATAAAAAAACATACATAAATGTTGTGGTTAAAAATATTATTATTATTATTATTATTAGACTAATAAAGTCAGTAAGATTAGTTGTTGCTTTTTGTTGTTGTATGTTTGTATTCCTACGTATTTACCGTTCATTACAACCACTTCAAATTCTAATCCAATTCTAATTCTAAGTTTTACTAATTACAGTGTTCCTAGCGAAAAGTGATGTCAACGTAATCGTCTTAGACTGGAGTTGGCTTTCTATACTAGACTATGCGTCTGCCGCTTACGGTTTACCTGCGGCTGGTAGAGCCTTTGGTCAATTCTTAAACTTCCTTATTGCTTCAACTACCGCTTCTTATGACAATACACACATAATTGGATTCAGTCTTGGTTGTCATCTAGTCGCTAATGCTGGGAAGGAAATGGGTGGCAGAGCTGCTCGAATCACAGGTAGATTTTCATCATTAAATCATCATTAAAACAGGTCGACATCATTAAAATCACGCATCATAGTAATCATCATTTCAGCTGGAGGAAATTCAACGTTTTGATATTGCCTGGATATAGGCCTCACTTTTTAATTTCGGCCAG
The DNA here is from genome assembly GCA_910589475.2 of Bembecia ichneumoniformis. Classification (NCBI taxonomy): domain Eukaryota; kingdom Metazoa; phylum Arthropoda; class Insecta; order Lepidoptera; family Sesiidae; genus Bembecia; species Bembecia ichneumoniformis. The sequence goes on along the minus strand of OU342533.1, from coordinate 10,265,860 downwards.
AAGTAGACTGGATCCAGCGTAGACCCGCGGTCATTATTAAATCGTGTGTCCACCTTGTGGGTGGACGTGCTGCGCTGCGCTTACCGGTCCTTGGTTTCCATTCGATAACCTTGAATCACTGCTAAATTTTGAATAAACAGATGTCTCAGAGATTTTTCGAACATTAGCTTGTATTATAGTTTAGTACTAAAATAGTAAAATATAAATACATCTACCTACTCCAGCCATAAGTTGAAATGAAAAAGTTTTTATGTAACAGTATTTATGCCCAGACTAGTTATTTATTAGTATTTACCGCCATTATTGCCTTAATACAGATATGACTTGTTATAATTTAACTATTAGATTTTTAATTAAAAATTTATTCAATTTTAGCATTGGACCCCTCGGCTGTCCAATGGCATGCATACAACAACCGCCTTTCTCCTACTGACGCTGTTTATGTCGAAGCTATCCATACAGATGGAGGTTATTTGTTCGGAGGTCTTGGTGTTGGTACAACCATAGCACAAGTTAGCTGGTTCCCTAATGGTGGACTAACTCAACCTGGATGTTTCACGAATATTTGTAACCACGACAGAGCGTGGGAATTATTTGCAGCTACAGTCACTTACAATCATTTAATCGGAAGACGATGCGGTAACAATTTACAAATAAGTCTGAACATGTGCCAAGGTGAACGATTGCCCATGGGTAATGATGATTTAAGAAAACGAGGGTGAGTTGTACATTTTAAATCATATACTTTCACTGTCGTACATGTCGTCTCTAATCAATAACTGCTTTTCTTTTCAGATCTGGTATATTCCGCGTTAACACCTCTGGTAGATATCCTTATTAATGTAAAAACTTCTACTTCATTCGTTGTTCAGAATAAGTTACAATAAATGTTTTTAATCTACATATAACAAAAGATTTGTTTTTCTTTTTTGTCTATCATAGAACTTTAACACTTCAAACTAGGATCTAGGATAATTCGTCGCCGCCGATTCATCGCTGCCATTTCATCGCTGGCCGTTTCAGCGCCGGCCGATTCGACGCCGGCAATTTCATCGCCGTTTAATTAAAATATCAGCAAAGCATTTAGTACAATAAGTCTTGCAAGACATTTTGTAAAAGACAGTCTATAAATTGTCAAAAACAGTATTCCGCTTACATTTAATTTCATAAAGATTCCAGAACCTAACCTAACTTTGTTTTCAGTACAAATAAGACTTGTAACACATTTTGAAATAGAAAGTCTTTTTTCTAAAACCAGTACTCAGTTTATTCCGAAATCACATTTATTAAAATTAAATTGATTTCAAATAAAATTTCTGCAATACTGCGCATGATACATAAAATGGACCAAAACGAACGGCGATTAAATGGCCGACGATGAATCGGCATGGCGAAGAATTGGCTGCGATGAATCGGCGGCGATGAATCGTCCTATCCCGTTCAAACTATACTTACAATAGAAGTTCAACTACTTCTGTGAGGTAAAGGTATGCCTAATTTTTATTCATACACTTTTTATGTTGATAACTTACTCGTATTCTTAACTTAATCCTTTACTAGCGACCCGCACCCGGCTTCGACGGGTGGAATATTTTCTGCAAATCCTAATCCTAAGAATATTATGAATACAAAAGTTTGTACGTTTGGGTGTTTGTTCGTCAATAACGCATAAACGGCTGAACGTATATGGATAAAATTTGGCACACAGATAGTTTATTAGCTAGTTGACATATACGATTCTTAGTATCCTGAAAAAATGTTAGGTTCTCGAGGGATCGTCTGAAAATATAAAAAATTCGGCGCCACTGTCGTCAAGAGTAGCAGCGCCACCGTCTTCACAACACAACGACGTCGGACGTTATAACAGGTATTATATTTTTCATTTTTCAACGCATACAAAATTAAACAATAAGCTATATAAAAAAATCTTCATCAAAATCCTTTGCGTGGTTTAGGAGACAGACGCGGGCAGCGACTCCAATCTACTTCTCTCGGTTAATTAATGAACTCATTTAAAAATAAACTTTTTCTTTTTGTACTGCTTGCACCGAAATGAGTGCAACGATTCTGAAAATTTAATTTAAAATGAAAGTAGAATTGATTGTTTACCTTGAAACCAGTGAACTATTTTTTGGTCGCTTGGTAATATCCATTAATTCTAATTTTATTTGTGAATCCCATAATTTTCCGGTAGGACCGGTCAGAAGCTGGTTGTGAATCAGTAGTTGAAATTAATTAAATCACAAATGTTCTGTGTGTTTGTAAGACCATTAATTACCTACATTTTTTTTTTTCAATTTTGAAAACAACTTATACGTGATTGTTTAACAATATATCAAATCAGGTGTTGATAAAGGACGTGACGATATGAATATTGACGTCATTCGGCACACCTACTGAGTTTTCTTATAAAAGAGTAGACAAACAAAAAACCTTTATCTTACATATTTTTTTATGAAGCGCCTATAAAATAAAATTCAATCACGATATTCGCAATCAGACAAGCAATTAGCATAATTATGAAAAACAGTCTAAAGATATTATTCTTATCAGTATTCGAACGATATCATTTTTGTAACCAGAAATTTTTCGTGAACTCATTGGTCGAATGGTATAAGGTCTCTGATTCAACAATGTCAATTTCGAAATTTAGTTAAGTAAAATATTATGTAAATAGCATCGCAAGTTACACTTCGTAACTAATGTTTAAATTGACAATCATAAACACAATTCGGTAATATATTGTTTTGTTGCTATTACACTGTATATTACTAAGACAGTTACTACCATTAAATTAGATTTTAAGTTTCAATTACTGTTTTGTTAATTTAAATTATAGAATATATTATGTTTGTTCATCAATTAAGAACAAATCAAATATCTATCTATATCAAGATTGAAGTGTAAACAAACATATTATGTACTAGCTGTGCCCCCAATTTTGTATACGCGTGGTATTGGGAATAACGAGGATTTTTTTTTTGTTTGTAAACAGATTGGAATGAAATATACACTACATACATATTATTACAAACTTGCTAAAATAGTGCTAATCAGTGGAAACCACAAAAAAAATGGGTTAACTCGTTGCACAAAGGCGTAGTAGGCAAAGAACGATTTTATTATATGATGAAAAACACCAGCCTAAGCTGAAGCCTGTAACTCCTTCCCAGCCCAGCTAATATGGGAAGTGTTAGCAATTGAATGAAAGAAAATATAGTTTGGGCGCCAGTGTTTACCTACTAAATTAAACACAAATTTGATAATAATTAAAATTTAATAACACAAAAAAAATAGGTAGGAAATATATATAATGAATTAATTAAATGAGACTCTAGAGGGCGAAGGCAAAAACCCCTAGTCTATGAACATTATAACTTTTAAGAATTAACATAGAAAAATACAGAAGAAAATACAGAAGTAATACAGAAGAAAATATAGAATTAATACAGAAGTCAATAAGAAAACACCATTACACTTAACTTATGATCAGGAAGGTCGCAAAAGTCCAAATATGCAATTATTAAGTTCCGTTAGTGTTCTGAAGTAGTATGTAATGGTTGCGAAGATCTTCACCGCAATCTGCTTCCAATTAATAGAGCAATATTGTAATTCGCAAAACGCAAAACGCAATCATAAATTTGCTCCCCGAAGGAAAGAAACGGGGCCAAATATTATAGTTATTATTGTTTATAATATAACATAAGGATTAATTTAAAAAATAAAGAATAACTTTCAAAAAATAAAAATATGAGGCCGGTTCATCAGCTCTGAGAGACCAATGTCCGTCCCGACAGAAAATCGAAAAAGCCACAAAACGTAATGACAATGTCGAGATTTAAATGTGTAAAAAAAAACTAGTTTAAGAAAATAAATAAAGAAATAGAACAAATAAACAAAAAAAAGGTTGAATAGGTAATGAAATGAATAAAATATACAACGTAAATATAAATAAATGGCTAAATATATAAAAGAAACTATAAATATAAATATACTACGTTACAAGCCTAGCCATAGATCTGAAGTCAACTTAAAATGGATCATCAAAATCACGTAAACTGTGTAACTATATGATAACACATAGTTAACTAAAGTTTCAGCCAATTTGATCAAAGAGTTATTTTTTTGCATTTTTATCGAAAAAATGTTGGACGTGATTTTTTAAATTTACATAACTTTTTTGTCAAATGAAACAAACACTAAAATGTTACGGGAAGTTTGCTATAATATATCAGTGAAAACCGCATTCAAATAGGTTAAGTCGTTTTTGAGATTAGCGCGAACAAACGCACATTCTTTCAACTTTTATTATTTTTTCCTAAAAGGACGCTGTCTCTTTCAATAGCATGTTTTTTTTATTAATGATTCTGATAAATTAAGCACTTGAATGGACTTGCTTTTCTTACTATTGTTATAAAATTGTTACTAAAAAGTCTTTATTTAAATAAAAAGGCATTTATTGTCAAGCTATTATAGGTATTTATTGAATGTTAAAATTAATTAAAGCTAACACAATCATAAACATTTATATAGCAATTTATATATAACTTTAAAAATATTACCTATATTAAGCAATATAATATTTTTAAAGAAAGCATAACTGGGTACAATTATAAATATTATACCTAAATTAAATAAGATTTTTAATTTAAATTGTCTTGCGATATGGTTAACATATTCCATATTCACGTGAGGTTTTAGAAGGCCAGTTTTAATTATTAATTTCGTAACATTTTAAATTTTATACTTATATTTATTTGGTTAAGCAGCTTTCATTTGCGATGTTCTTTATGTGCTATGATGTAAATATAAACCGTATACTTCTAAATTTTAAAATGGCATTTTCTACGTTCAATCGCTGTTAACAGTATTGCTCGGCGTATAGACAGTTCTAAGAATGGTAAAATAAGACCACGAGGTGCTTATTATCTGGAAAAAAAACATGCATTACATATTGTATACTTTGTATGTCATCGATTTCAACTCTTTATAAAAGCTATTTATCGTCAAACTTCAAAAGTTATATTTCTACTGATTAACTATTAAGTTATTTTAGTCTACTTAGTTCTCTTACTAAATAGGGGATCGGACAGTAATCAGATTAAAATCTAAAATGTACTTAGAAAGAAAATATATAATTTTTTACGATTATTTATGGAATAATAATTTATTATAATTCTTTTAAATATTTTTAAATGAAGAAATAAAATATTATTATTTACAATATTTTTAATCTATACTGAAACACCAATCACAGTGCGTGACATCATTTGTGGGCAATCATTGTCTTATACCAATGCAGCTGTTTTGTTATAATATGACCACAAATGACGTTACGCGCTCTCAGATGAACTATCGTGGCGTTTTGGCGGCATTTTCAAACAAACAATATTAAAACATGATTTTTTGTACCTAAAAGGCTATAAATAAATAAAATAGTATTTTTTATGGGAATAAATATCCATGAAGATTAATTTAAAACACTTTCTAAAAATTTGTCCGATCCCCTATTATTACTAAATAAATATAGCGTCACCTGTTAAAACAAACAAGGATTTCAAATGCGTTGCTGACCTCAACAGGATAAAGAATGAGTTCAAAGGATAAGAATGAGGATAGCGGAATTGGCTTCACTATTAAAAAGTGAGGTATTAACAATTCATCGTATGCCATAATTTGTCTTTTACACGATTCCTTCGAGAATATGCCATTGAGCATAAATTCATTGAGGTTTATAAGAAATTTGGAAGTTAATTAGAACAATTAAGTTATTAATACTTACAGATTCACAATAACCTTTTAAAGTGACCATTTTCAAGGCGTGAGCAATAATTTTATTTTAAAAATAATAGTTTTTTTTTATTGGCCTACAACAATAGCGATAATTTTAAATAGAATATAACAAGCAATAAATTAAGTTACTAAATGTTAAGTCGCGTTTAAGGTTTAAATCTTATTGTAAACATTTACTGTACGTGCCCCATCTCTTCTTTAGCTGGACGCCTACGGCATGATGGTAACATGGAGACATACATACACATACAATATCACATTACAAAACTAAAAACTCTTATCACTCACCAGTGGTGCGCGATCGCATATAAATACGTAGATAACGCTAGTTAGTTGCTTTTCTATGGCGTGATGGCGGACAACACAACATTCTCGTCGTCTCATGATAAACGCTTTCAAGCGTGTACGTAGGAAAAGGATGGATATACATATAGGTTTGTTTGTTTGTATCTAGGGGGCAGGGGGTAATCTTCGATACTACTAATTAGATTTTTAAAAAATCGTTCACGAATAGAATCAAATTTCAGGATGGACATAAACTATATATTATCCCGTAAAATGAAAAGGCTTATTCGTGGTAATCGAATTTGCAAAGTTGCAAAAAACGATCGAACGTTTCATTCGAACGCTGCTTTAACAGAGAGAGATGTGTGATTGATTTCTATAGAATAATGCGTACAAAAAAGTCAGCAACAGCATATGTATAACTTTTACATTTAAGCCACAAAAACGACTTTTTTTACTTAAAAAAAAATTAAAACAGTTAGGTATGTGATGTTTATTGATCATATTATCAATAAAATTATAGATCCTTATCAAAATCAGCAAGGTTGTGATGTTTGCCTTTTACTCCATATTTTTGGACGTATAGAGCGCGACCGCGCCGTGAAACTGCAGAAGGAGTGCAAAGTCAATACGCCTACGCTGATTTTTACTGATACCAAGAAACACTATGAATTTCACGCCGGCGAAGCCGCGGGCACTGCTAGTAAATTGTAAATTAGGTGTAAGAGTCCGTAACTGGTAGAACAGTACCTTAATGAGTAACTTCATATATTTATTTACCTTTGTAAAGCTTCCGTAACTTATGGTGGAAAATTTATAGGCAGTTAAACGACATGGCTTGTTAGATCTGAAAAAAAAATATCGAAAAATATATAATTTAAACGAAAAAACAAAGACCTTAAATTAGACCCAAAAGTTTTAATTTCATTACCTCGTCATTAGCATTAGAATGATTTTCTTCCTTTTTTCATCCATTTCATACCATTCACATAGAAAGGCGGCGTCACCGATTTTTTTACTCTGTAAACGTATTTTACATGTTTACATTTCCATATAATACTATAATATCATTATCTTCATCGACGGCCTATTTATTATATGTCCCCACTGCAGGGGCACAGGTCTACCCTTTCAACAAAATTAATTATATTATTATTAAATAGGTTAAATAACTAATTGAGTGTTAACAGAATTTAAATTTGTTCTATTGATCTATTTCAACTTTCTATTTTTTGCCGTTAATTTAAAATATTTGTACTTAATGGCTTTCATTATAAATTTTTATTGTTGTACTAAACCTAATGTCCGAAAGAATTTGTAATGTATTCTGTAAACAAGTAAATCAAGTAATAAAGTAAATATTTAGTAAGTGACAAGTAAAGATGTTTTATTCCAAACAAGTTATTTGTAACTCTGAAGAAAACAATAGCTTTGTAAGAAAAAGCAACTCGCCTCACTGATGAGATTTTCTCCAAAAACACTCATCATTAGTATTTGCGACAATACTGACGTCAAGAATAATATAAGACCCGGTATGCGAGCCCATTCACCTGCCTAAACAGAAGGATTAAACACAAATTACTATTTCAAAATTTCTATTTATTTTATTTTAATTAAAATAAGGAATATAATTTACACTAATTCAACATTAAATTATACTGAATCATAAATAATCGTAAAGTTTAAAGACTTTTAAATTGAGATATTTTACAAAATGATTTCGTTATTATTGACGTTACCGTGAGATTAAATCCAAGAGCGCAGATAACAAGAGATCCAAATAAGACGTTGTACAAATTGGGACCTCTAAATATGTCTTCCAAATCATCCGATAACCTGAGAAAATATATACTTACGTGTATATAAAATGACTGAAAGCTAAATTTGCTTTAAAATAATTTAAAATATGTCGGTCAAAATATTTTAAAATTGAAGGGATTTCCATGGTAAAAAATAGCATATTTTTTGCATATTAAATAATTGTATTATTTTTACATATAATTTACCATATACCAGGTAGGTATATGTATCATAGATTTACCATATATATGTCGTTATTGACTTTGTATAGGCAATGACAACGAACTGCTAAGTATATGCAATAATGAAAATGAATGAAAAGTATAAATCATAAAAACATAATATGACAAAATGGGTGTGAAAAGGACAGAGTAACAAAAAATAGAATCCATTCATAATTTACCACGTTCATATACAACGTGTCCCAAAATTCAACGATAAGCGGGCACCAAAAGGTGTACCTGTTTGTGACTACTTGAAAAAAAAGAAAAAAAAATTATATCATTTTTTTTAATTACAAAAAAAATGTGAAATCTTTAGAAATTTTGCAAATTTTAGAAAGCAGAAATTTGTATTTTTAAGTTTAAAAAAAAGAACAATATACATATTTTCTTCTTTTTTTTTCTCGAGTAGTCGCAAGCAGGTACTCCATTTGGTGCCCGCTTATCGTTGAATTTTGGATTTTGGGACACGGTGTATATTTTTAACAAATAGAAACATACTAACTTTAAAATGTGTTGATGTCGCACAACTATTCTCTTCAAATCGGTTAAGCTAACATTATTGAGATGTTCTATCTCGTTGCTGATCACACTGAAATAACTGCAGACTAAATGAGTCATAATGCAGTACAGACAGTCAACTGTGGCAAAGTACAAGACGCATATTAAACCTGAAATATACGAAATGCTAAAAATTATCAACATTACTGATAGCTCAATGCGAAAATCGCTTAGCTGCCGACCTGGTAGATGCAGAATCGTATTCTTGTCGAACCTATACCCCTGAGTTCCATTTGATGTATGATGATTAGAAATGATAACCAGTAAAATAAAATACAGTTAGTAAATCTGTTTTTCATGTAAAGGTCGACAGGCAAGCTGATGGTCCATTAGCCCGGTTTAGATTTCAATAAGTATAGTAGCGAGTTAAGAAATCAGTAAGTTAAGTAATAAGTAGTTAATAGTAAGTAGCGTTCAAACGTAGGCAAGCCAGTAGTCATAAGTTGCTGAACAAGAAGACGACTAGTCGCGTCAACTGTTGTTTTACTCGACTCAAAGGGCCTCCAAAACAGCAATTCATTATTCATTATTTCAGCAAATTCATTATTACTTCTTTAATTCCAGACTATGTAGATCTTTTATTTTCGAGAGAAACTTCATCGATCCGAAATCAGTTGTCATAACATATCATAACCTCAAAATTTTAATAATAGCTGCATCTCTAGCAAGTTGTGATGATTATTGTGTTTTGAATTAAACAAACACTAATATTTGAGGTATTTTTGTACAAATATAAATGTATTTTCATCAGACCATATCATTTTTACACTAAAAAAATCTCACGTGTCCGCGGCCGTTGTTAGCAAATATGGTACTTACTAAATTAAAGCCGGCAGTTAAGTTGGCAGGGCGCGAGAGACGCGGGAGAGGGGCTACTTCGCACTGGACTCGCCGAAAAATAGGATCGCATTCTATTCAACTCGACTTAATCAACAACTTACTACTTAGCTCGCTTTTGGCGTTCAAACGACAATACCAACTTAACTCGCCGATGAGGCAACTTAACTCGCTTCTGTACTTATTCAAATGTAAACCGGGCATTAGTACAAGTAAGGCCATAGGCGCTTCAAGTGCGGGATGAATAATAAAGGATTAGGAAGGATAGAGATTAGAGAGAAATGGGTTTTGGCTTCCCTTACTCACTCACCAAAACCCAAAAGCAAATATTCTATACGATGGTCTTCTGTAAATGGGTTACTGGAGCCAGGTAGGTTGCTCAATTTATGACTGCGAAATGCAGGTCCCTGCAACATAGATACTCAATATCATCCAGTATGAAAACAAAAGTTTTCGTCATTCACATACATGTAGGTGATACAAGACAGCTTTGAGGTCGCATTTTGTTTGCACTCAATGGGATGAAAAATATGTTCTATATACTGACGGATTTAGAATTCTCTAATACTATCTCAACATTACATCGTAAATACGAAAGTTATTTTGTTTGTTACGCTTTCATGTCTTAACTACTCAACCGACCATCATGAAATTTTGCAAACACATGGCATAGGATACAGAAAAGGACATAGGACACCTCTCATCCAGAAAAAAAGTACTGTTACTGAGGGATTATCTATAAATTAAAACAAAAAATTCAACGTATGACAAAAATATATGACCAGTAAAGATTTAATAAATGTTTTAATTGCTAAGATTTAATTTGTATTTCGCAGGTACGCTTTCAGCTGTCTTTAACTGTCAATCTTATCACACCAGTTACTACCTCCTAATAAGAGACAATCGTGAGATAACATATTTTACAATACATAATTTCCGTACTTGTAAGTTATCCTTATAGCCTTACCTATCTTTGCGAGATTATAAATCCCGCCAAAATACTAAAGATACTGTGAAAATATTACCTACAGACATAATAATTTTGAAAAGTATAAAGCACTTACCAGAAACAATAGAATGTAGATAAACGACAGTCCAAGTAGACCATCTGTCAATAGGAAATGGTACTATGACTGCATAAGGCAAACTGAATACCAGCTCTCCTGTCTTCAAGTACACGTAAGGAATATATACCAAAGTGAAGAAATTGTAGACAGATATCAGAACAAGGTTTAAAGAGAAATAATATCTGATGAAGGATTTTACGCGCAAAATCCCTTGCTGAACTACTTCTCTTTTTTTATGATCATTGCACATTTCCTGATAGAGAATCCGCAGTTCTTTGGTCAGTTTGAAAATATCACTTTTTTTGTAAGTCATTAAATTAACTTTTATTAAAGAGAGTATTCCCATACAAGTGCACGGGGCTAAGTTAGCTAATTCCAAAATATTTTCGGCAGAAATTCTCGAAACGAAAAATGCAATTTCTTCAATTAACATCAATGTTAACCATATGGATAACACAAAATACCTAATGGTTATACCAGTTTTGTCATATGGAATACCTATAAGCCAAAAATTTAATTTTAATTCTTTAAACAAATCTTCAAAAGTAGGTAGATCCATGTTTATTTCAGAAAGGTCAAAGCTTGAATATTTCCAATTGGTTTGAACAGAATATGTTTTTAAAAATAAAGGAGTTAACCTCAAGAAAAAACATCGGAATAATTTATATTAATTGTATTGTAGGGTTGCTAACAGCGCCATAAATATGAAAGGGAAAGTCGATAATTGATAATACAAAAATCTTAAATTTTATGCACATAAAATTAAAATAGTGCACAATATATTAAAATATATTGTGCACATTCATTTCATTAAAGTAATGAGTTTTAATTTTAAAGTTTTGAATTTAATCTATCCGTATAAAATCGTTTTCCTGACTGACTATAACACGTTGCCAAGACTACTAAGTCTAGAAAGCTTAAATTTGGATCATAAGTTTATTTTATAACGTAAGCATCCGCTGAGAAAGCTTATTTGAAAGTTTCAACTTCGTGCGAAGCCGGGGGTGGGTCGCTAATTGTATTAAATAATTTAAGGACAAATGCTTCATAAACATAACAACATAAAATACGTCATAACCATCATACACCAATGGATTGTGATTAACAACTAGACGCGCGCAAAGCCGCTCGGTGCAGTAAAAAACAGTTAAAAATCATTCCTCGTTTCAATAAAGTCCATAAATACTGGTGCTATACACCGTTGGAACCAGTTCATCGTGACGAAGCGACTGTGCCACGTCACGTGGAAGTCAGATCATTCAGTGAGAATTTTTTTAATAAATTAAAATAAAAAGTATTATTTTCACCAAGTTGGGAACTACAAACAAGCGCGTACGCCGGTGTTTATACACATCTGGAAGGCCACGCCCACCGCTGGATTTTGTGGATCCATGGCCTCATCGTGGTGAGTCTTACTCATCTGGACGACACCTCAACCTCATGACAGTTTTTAGTGCCGACTAAAGGACACCTAAAAAACAATATCGAAAAAGGGGGTAAAACGCAAAACGTCCGTCAAAGTTTCAGTAGCACTACTGCGTGACAATACAAGGACTAAGGCCGGAGTTTCATTAAGTAACACTGTTTGTCAAATTTAATGCGTTTTTAACATTAAAATTAGAAATTGTCAATAAAAAGATTTTATAAAAATTGTATAATGTTTTGAAATCGTAACGGCACAGTTATACCTAATATCTATATTCAACGATAGATAATAGCTGTGTCAGTAACTGTTAATTTTAATGAGCTTATTTGATTTTAACCTAATGACATTCAGTGATGTTTCTAAAGAGCTGTTTAATCCAATTTTATTTTGTTTAATGATCTTGACTGATTATCTGTACAAATTGTAATATTGTAATTCGTATAATCTGTATAATTGTAATCGTATATATCTCAAGTATTGTAAAATTTTATTTAATTGTAACTAATTCTATATTTTTATAATTGGTATAATCCAATACAATATTAATTTAAAACTTACTTTAATTCATCTCTAATAATCTGAATATCGAAATTTTATAAAATTTCATAAACTTTTTAGGCTAATCACAATAATTAGACCTAATTAAGCTTATTAATTTTCACTTAATTTTACTTTTTGACAAGGCCACTTTACAGCCTGCTTTTTAAACTGACAAGGCCCCTTTACAGCCTGGTTTAACCAACAAGGCCCTTTTACAGCCTGATATTAAATCTGACTAGGCCCCTTTACAGCCCATTTATATTATAGAATTTTAAGTAACTTTTATTTATCTTGACATTTAAATCTAATTGTAATTGTTATTTTAATTTAATTTTATAATACATATAAACTTTAACATCATGATCGGAATACGGACGCCCACTAAAAAATCAGAAACAGAAAAGCGTAACCGATCACCAATGACGGAGAGGACTGGGTCCCCTATACAGACGCAGTCCTCCAAGGTTCGGCGTAGCATCGGAGAGTGGGAAGCAACGAACAAAACCATAACGATTTTTGAAAAACCCGAAACCAGTACATCAAAGTATACAAATAGAACAATGGAAGCGAAGGCATGCCTTCTTAAAGGAAAGTCAAATCTGAATGCAGCTCGCACTTTAAAAACTGAACTTAAGACAGAGATGACGCAAGTACTCGAAAGACTGTTTCACCTGGTCAAAGAGTCAGAGGCAGCCCTAGACGCACTCAACAACGAGAAGGCGGTAATAACAACCTGCACGGACGGGGTTTTCAATACTGAATCGGAAGTGTTAATGAAAGAATTAAAAAATCAGTCAATACAACTTAACTACATTAACGATAAGTTAAATAAAATACAGGAGACAGTTCAAACTTCCCGCTCCAAGAGTTACGCCGACGCGGTAGCGGGACAAGTGGGGCTCCTGAGGGGGGGTGCCCTGGGCAACCCTGTACACTCGATCAAAGTAGCGTCAATTGACGATAACGACACCAGCGGAACGGTCATTGACCGTATCCGGAAGGCGGTAGATGCTAGAACCAGCGGAGCCAAAGTTGAGAAAATAAGAAAAATAAAAAATCAACAGGTTATTTTGGGATGTTCAACGAAGGAGGAACTAGAAGTTGTAACTGAAAAACTAAAAAGAGACAATGGTCTAACCGTGGAACACGTAAAATCTAAAGACCCCCTAGTAATATTAAAGGGTGTCCTTACGGTAAACACCGATAAGGACATCCTAAATGCACTTAAAACTCAGAACGGGCACCTGCTGAAGGGGATAACCGAGACAGAAGCTAAGGCCGAAATCAGATATCGCCGCAGGACGAGGAATCCACATACCAACCATGTAATTTTAAGGGTTTCACCGGTCCTGTGGAAGAGACTTACAGAGGCGGGACAGCTTCACGTTGACCTCCAGCGGGTGCCCGTTGAGGATCAGTCTCCGCTGGTTCAGTGCTCCCGCTGCCTTGGGTACGGTCACAGCCGCCGCTGGTGCAAAGAGGCTGAAGACGCCTGCTCTCACTGCGGGAGCTCCCATTTAAAAGTTAACTGCGAGTCCTGGAAGGCTGGGGAGAGCGCGACATGCAAGAATTGTTCCCACGCAGGACAGGACAGCAAAAGTCACAATGCGTTTGACAACGGCTGCCCTGTCCGACAGAAGTGGGATGCAATCGCTAGAATGGCAGTAGCGTACTGCTAAAGGCGTCCTAGCTGTATACGATGCGATGTCGCCGCTTTGCATGAAAGACAATATTGTTGTTCAGGCCAATCTTCAAAGGAAAAAGTTGGCCACCCAGGAACTGGTTTTCGAATGCCAGAAAAAGGGAGTACGATTTGCTATGGTCCAGGAACCGTACGTTGGATCCCAAGGCGAAATGTCTCATTTCGCAGGGGTCCACATAGTCCAGATGGATCGAAATAGAGCGGGACCAGTCAAGGCTGCGGTAATGGTTTTCGGAACCAATGTGGAGGTTACAGAGTGCCCCACATTAACTACCGAAAACGTAGCTGCTGCGGTTTTGAGGACTAACAGTTGGACGGTTGGGGTGGTCTCGTTCTATTTCGAGGATAGTCTGGACATAGAACCGTACCTGGACCATATCAAACGCGTACGAAACAAAATAGGTGTGCCATGGTTCTTGCTGGGGGGCGATTCAAACGCTTGGGGTGCATGGTGGGGATCCGAGACGACGAATCGTCGTGGAGAGGCCCTAATGGGCACCCTTAACGAATTAGATCTAGAATTGCTGAACAGGGGGGTCGAGCCAACATTTTTTACCATACGCGGCGGCAAGACGTACAAAAGCCACGTTGACATCACGGCTTGCAGCGCAGATATGCTTCATAGGGTCCACTCTTGGAAAGTAGACCAAGGAATAACCAGCTCAGATCACAATGCCATCACTCTGCATCTAAATTTAGAAGAAGAAAATACAACAGTTGCCCGGGGAGCGACCAGGGTCTTCAACACAAAGAAGGCCGACTGGTCGCTATTCGGGCGACACTTCAAAAGAGCTTTGGAGGACAAAAATATCACAGAAGAAGCTGTGTCTGAATTGGATAACAGAAGCGAATTGGAAAATTTTATTGGCGACTATTTGGAATGCATAGACACAGCATGTCAAAATTCAATACCGAAATTCAAAATTAATCCAAAGATAAAATTACCCTGGTGGAGTGATGAGCTGCGTGATTTAAAGGGGGTGATGACCACAAAAAAGAGGCACATATCGTGCGCTGCAAGCAAACGCCGCCCGTATGTGGTGGCCGACTACCTCGCAGCGAAGGAAAGGTATGAAGAGGCGGCGAGGGCGGCTCAGACCGCGAGCTGGAAGGACTTCTCTCAAAAACAAAATAGAGAAAGTATGTGGGACGGAATCTACAGGGTAATAAGGGGCACAACCAAAAGGAAGCCGGATAAATTGTTAGCTAAAGACGGCATGCTCCTGGACCCTGAGGGCTCCGTACAACTCGTGGCTGAGACATTTTTCCCGCACGATGATCCGTCGCTCGACAGCGAAGAGCACACATCAATGCGGGCTCTCGCCGAAAGACCATTCACCAGAGAAGAGCTGAAAGGAGTGATGGGTAGTTTTAACCCCAGGAAGGCACCAGGCCCGGACGGCTTTTCGGCAGACATTTGCGCTGCGGCGGTGGCGGGGAGCGATGGGGTAGCACTGGGCATTATGAATAAATGTCTAGAGCTATCCTGTTTCCCCGCCATTTGGAAACGAGCCGCGGTGGTTGTCCTCAGAAAACCGGGGAGGGAAGACTATTCCTCCCCTAAATCCTACAGGCCCATAGGGCTTCTACCGGTCCTGGGCAAGCTCCTGGAGAAACTCATGGTGGGTAGGATCAACTGGCACCTTATGGCGAAGGCAAATCCGAAGCAATACGGTTTTGTCCCCCAACGCTGTACGGAGGATGCTCTCTATGATCTAGTGGAATTTATTAATGGAAATATTAAAAATAAGTTAATAAATATAGTAATATCGCTAGACATAGAGGGCGCCTTCGACAGCGCTTGGTGGCCCGCCATTAAATACCGGTTGGCCTCTAAAAACTGCCCGAGAAATCTGCAGGACCTTGTGGCCGATTATCTCCGCGAGAGGTTGGCCGTGGTCCAATATGCTGGTCGAACGTGCGAAGTGGTGACAACAAAGGGATGTGTACAGGGTTCAATCGGTGGGCCCACCTTCTGGAACGCTCTAATGGACCCGCTGCTGGATATGCTGGACTCCCTAGGGGCCCACAGCCAGGCTTTCGCGGATGACATCGTCTTGGTTTTCTTTGGATCTGAAATGGGACCACTTCAGGCCAAAGCCAACGAAGTGCTCGCCCGTGTGCACGAGTGGGGATTCAAGAATAAACTAAAATTTGCGCCGCACAAAACGAAGGCAGTAGTTATAACAAAAAAAATAAAATATGACGAACCACTCATGCACATGGGTGGCACCCCGATAGAGGTGGTCTCACATCTTAAAATTCTAGGATTAATAATAGACAATAAATTAACATTTGGTCCCCATGTCAAACACATATGTAAAAAGGTAACCAACATATTTAAACATATGACACGAGCCACCAAAGTGACATGGGGACTGAATCCGGAGATCATCAGGACGATGTACATCTCTGTCATAGAACCAATAGTTCTGTATGCCGCAAGTGTCTGGGCTCCCGCAGTCAATAAACAGTATATCAAAAAACAATTATACGCAGTGCAAAGGGGTTTCGCCCAGAAAATTTGTAAGTCATACCGAACCGTTTCTCTAAATGCCGCCCTCGTATTGTCGGGGCTCCTGCCTTTGGACCTGCGCGTGAGGGAAGCGGCGCGTGTCTATGAGGCAAGGAGTGGCCGACCGCAGCGGGATTTAAAAGGCAGGGAAGTGGAAGGGCGGGTATCCTTTCTTAAGGCACCTCACCCAGCGGCCCGGGTCGCCGTTGACTTTGCGAACATCGAGTGTGAATCAGATATAGATTCTACTGGATTAAAAATATACACCGATGGGAGCAAGGTCGGCGGCGGTGTCGGGGCTGCACTTTCCTGCTGGAGGAATGGCGCGGAGACTAAGGCTAAAAAGTACCGGTTGGAGCCGTTCTGCACTGTCTTTCAAGCCGAAATGTTTGCTATCCGCGAGGCCACAGCCATCGCACTAAATTGTAAAGACCCAGAAGTCGACATCCTCAGTGACTCGCGGTCCTCATTGGAACTCCTGAGAAACGGGGGCAAATACCATCCACTGGCTCACGCTATCCGGGAGAACCTATACACGATCAGGATGGAAGGAAGATGTGTCAGGTTCTTCTGGGTAAGAGCCCATGTGGGGATCGCGGGCAATGAGAGAGCCGACCAGCTGGCTAAAGAGGGGGCGCTCAAATTAAAACGCGCAGCAAATTATGACAAATGCCCCCTATCATACATAAAACGCTACACAAGGAGCGAGGCTGTCGCCGAGTGGAGTCAAATTTACAGTAAAGGTGAGACGGCGGGAGGAACAAAAATGTTCTTTCCCGACGCTGAAGCGGCATACAGACAAATTAGGAAAATTAAACTGACACCACAGCTTGTGCAGGTGCTGACGGGACACGGAGGTTTCTCGCAGTACCTGCACAGGTTTAAAATAAAATCCAGCCCGGATTACGTGTGTGCGCCGGGGGTGCTGGAGACAGTGGAGCACCTACTGCTCGAGTGCCCCAGGTTTGCACTCGCAAGACTCGGGTTGGAACTTGAAAAAGGTAAAAAATTAGAGAAAACCTTATTAAAAGAATTAATAACAGACAAAGACAATGGAAAATTTATAGAATTTTGCAAAAAGGTTGTAGAAATTGCGGCAAAGGCAAACACGACAGCCTGAGGCGACCTTAGGGAGGCCGGTGTAATAACATACAGAGAAGAAAAGAGACGAGGGGAGAGGAAAGAGCCCTCTCACCCAACTAAATAATTATATCTGGATATAAAGAATAAGACACAATAAGGTCTCCGATTATGTCGGAGGATGACTAGATCCCCCCCCAAACCCCCAAACAAAGTTAATTACATATATAGTTATAGGAAATTGCATAGTAATAATAATAATGCTCTATTTTACACTTAACTAATTATAATTGTTATTTTAATGTATAATCGTTCTGTCTTAAATGTA
The DNA here is from genome assembly GCA_910589475.2 of Bembecia ichneumoniformis. Taxonomy (NCBI): domain Eukaryota; kingdom Metazoa; phylum Arthropoda; class Insecta; order Lepidoptera; family Sesiidae; genus Bembecia; species Bembecia ichneumoniformis. The sequence goes on along the minus strand of OU342533.1, from coordinate 10,247,705 downwards.
TTCAATTGTTAATTAATAAATATTAGATGGTTATTATTTGTAATTTTTGACAATAAACGGCCCGTGGGGGTGGTATAACCCCTGGGGGAATTATAATAAAAAAAAAAAAATCATACACCAATGGCAAAAAAGAATCAATTTTACTGTGTTTGACAAAATATTTTTAATGTGAGATTAATAGTGGGAGCTATGATGAACTATTATAGGATGAGACGAACTTTAAGTTTCGAATTTCAAATAGTCGCTATCTCAAACGTATAATCCATAACAGCCATATGATACTTCTGTCCGGTATCCTAGTAATATCCTAAATGCGAAAGTTTCTGAGGATGGATGGATATGTGGATGTTTGTGACTCTTTTGTGAAAAGCTACCAAACGAATTTGGGTGAAATTTGACACACAGGTGGTTTATTACCTGGATGTTCATACAGTATATTTTTTATACTAGAAAAATGTTAGGTTTTCGAAGGATCGTCCATAAATATAAACATTGGGCACCACCGTCGTCACAGCGACAAAGATGTATAAGATATTTTCTCAGATGTCATATTTTTCATTTTTCCACGCAAACGAAGTCCTGGGCACTGACCAGTTTCTAATAAATTCTTTAAAAAAAATTAATTACATATCGATGACCCTAGCTAACTAGAACTCTGATTCGTGTACGAATATTAAATTTTACATTGGTTTAATATGACAATACTAAAAGTGGCGAAGAAAACATATTATCACAGGTGTTAACATGATATTTAGTAGTGAATACATTAGGCACCTTTTACTTTATTTTATTTTTTTCAAAGCATTTCACGTGTTGAATTTTTTATGAATTACAATTTCTATTCACGAAAAAGAACATTTTTATAAAAAATTTTAATCTTCCGAAACTAGATGAAATATCATCACTTAATCCGTACTAATGTTATAAATGTTAAATTAACTCTGTCTGTCTGTCTGTTATCTTCTCAAGCTTTAACTACTAAAAGTACTGGTCCCTAAAAATCATCTAAAAATAAAAATCCAGGGCCTGGCAAAAGTATAACAACAATGAAGAGATTTTTATCTTACATATTAATAATGTTACAATGATCCTAGATATTTTTTTAAATTAAGCAATTACGCAGACATTTAAAGGTATCGTGCTGGACCTTGTAACTTAAGTTGAAAAATTTGCTTAACAAAATTCTCAATAAAAAATGGACATAGTGCATAATATATTATAACAACTAGCTGTGGGCGCGACTTCGTACGCGTGGTATTCGCAATAACGCTTAACTTTTTTTGTTTGTAAACTGATTCGAACGAAACAAAGATTGCATGTTACGGGAAGCTTGTTACAATACATCAGTGAAAACCGCATTCAAATCTGTTAAGACGTTTCCGAGATTAGCGTGCACAAAGGCATAGTAGGCAAAGAACGATTTTATTACATATGAGGCATCACCTACTTAATATGACTGATCATATAGATCTGAGATTAACATAAATTAGAACACTGAAAATCACCTAAATTTACTATTTTTAAGTTTAAATAAACTTTCAATAATCTAAAGTTTCAGCCAATCCAACCGAAGAGTTATTTTATTGCTTTTTTATCAAAAAATATGTTCAACGTGATTCTTTAAATTTACATAACTATTTTGTTTGTAAACCGATTGGAATAAAATAAACACTAAATGTTACGGAAAGCTTGCTGTAATGCATCAGTGATAAACGAATTCAAATCGTTTAAGCCGTTTCTGAGATTAGCGCGAACAAACGCACAGACAAACAGACAAAAATTCAAAAACTACTTTTTTGACTTCGGTATCATAAGAACTTGTATAATTTTTTTTTTTTTTTTTTTTAAATGTTTAATGTACAATCAGGGTATACAGACAGATATAGATTTACGGGTCCCGTCACATTACTGTGGTAGTTAGAAATTCCATTTCCTAATTTTTACTAATGTGGCAAATAGTATAATACTCGCGAATTTTCTTGGACTCTGACTCTACGAGCAAATCGTAGCACAAGTACCGCAGTTTTCCCAACGCCAACGCTCTCTTGTGTGCAGATGCAGGTGAAAGATGAAGATGGTGGTTTTCTGTAAGGGGGTGGAAACGCAGTGTGCCCTGCCCCTACTTTCCAGATCCAGACCAGAGTAAAATTTGAAAACTTAATTTTTCAAAGTTGACCGTGCGGAGAATCGAATCCGGGAACCGTAGAATAGAGCGTTAAGGCAAGCACCCGAAACCGCTCATCCAACGGGCTCGTTAATTATATGTTTACTTTGGGGGCTATACAATTGCCGTGGTTAGTCTTGGCGATTTATATTAAAAAAATCCTTATCTTAACGAAGCATAACGAAATTATAATCTTTAAATTAAATGTCGCGTGAAAGAGATAACAGAAAGGGTGTGTTTTTAACAAATTTATTATAATCACTTTTACCTCGCTAATAAGATTTACTCCAAAAACACTTGTCTAACAGCGATGTCAGAAATAATATAAAACCAAGTGCTCGTGTCCACTCACCTACCTAAAGAGTAAAGTAAACTAATATTAAAATATTTGAAGCCACATTTAAATTAAATATAATGAAAAATTTAATAAAACTTTGAAGTTTTCACTTCTAACGTTCTTTTTCGACAGTTCATTTTTCTTTTTATACGAAATAAACATGATTCCACGCCTTCTTTGGCGCTTCTGCCGAACATTTTCTAAGCAGTTACTAATATACCAATTAATAGTTTAATACTAACTATTAGTTAGTTGCATTGCAGTAACGCTTCTTTATCTCCTCTAACACAATGGTTGCAAAATGTCCCGTCCGTCCAAAGAATGAAACAATCATCTTTTTCCCTTCCCTTCTTCATTTTTGTAGGGGTGTTTATTGCACAATCTTTCAGGTTTTTCAGTTTCAATTACAGTTGTGCTGATTGTGAGTATAACTGGAGTATGGTTCGAGGATCCATCTAACCAAGATTCAGTCTTCATGTATAGATTTCGCAGTCCTTTGGCCACAAAGAAGTTTATGAGACCCGGTGTTCGGTTGTGGTCTGCAGGCCAACTTGTGGGTTCAGACGATGATATCACTTGCATGTTATTTTCATTTGAGGTTGTTAGCACTCTTGCAGCCGGTAGGCGATACAAATTCCATTATTTAGAAGTTTTAATAATTGTAACAACCTTGATAGTCATAAGTATTATATACTTAGTGTAGATAGTAGGTATGACGGGACAAAAACAGCGTTCAGCACTCAATTGGACATTACAAGTTCAATAGAATGACTTTTGGTTTAAAAACTGCTCCTGCTACGTTTCAGCGAGCAATGGACAACGTCCTCAGAGGTCTACAGGGATTACATTGCCTAGTGTATCTTGATGACGTCATCATCTTCTCAAAAAGCTAGCCAGAGCATATCCAGAAACTTAAAGCTGTGTTCGACAGATTTCGTCAAACAAATTTAAAAATCCAATTAGATGAATCGCATTTTCTAAGGAAAGAAATTTCACAATACTAGTGAAGGCTTTAAGCCAAAAAGCGATAAGATTAAGGCAGTTTTAAAATATTCTTTACCCAAAACGGTCACAAAATTAAAAAACAAAGACCATTTAACAGACCCAAAAATTTCAAAGTTAGCATCGGTACTGGATAAGATGGCAAATGCGTCAAGTGATATTCACCACAATCTCATGACTATTGAATAAAAATTAAAAAACATGGAAATAATCCTTAATGGTGAAAAAAAAAATAATTCAGTTAACTTCCTTTATAAGTATTATCCATCAAATTTTGATAACTTTCGTATTATATATTCTATACTGTATGAAACTGAAACTGCAATAGCTTTCAGTAAGCTACATACATTGCACCAATCTATAATAAATTCAACTCGACTCTTATTAACATTAAAATCAATAGAAAAATTTTCTCATTTAATTTATACAGCAACATTAAAAAATGTAGTAAAATTAGAAGACAGTATAATTATAAAAGCCTTTATTAGTAGTAACAATTTAGTTTTCATATTACAAGTACCCTTGGTTAAGCAGAACAAATATACATAGGTACTATAAAGTAATCCCAGTATCCCATGTACAATCCCAAAAGCCAAGACACCATTACAATATTTTCTAAATACCCCTTCTTTTTGGTGAACGGTTTGAAATACAGAACCATTTTAAAAAGTTGTAAGGAAATCGACGACACGATGTCCCTGTGTGACGACACCAGTATGGCACCTTATGCAGTCAAAACATGCATCGAACAAATAATTAAAACAAAAAACACAACAGAATGCCACCAACAGTCTAATAAAGTAGAAGACACCAGGTTCCAGCAAATCTCACCTAGCCTTTGGTTAATATATTCAAAAACAAGAAAATGAATTACAGGGAAATAAAAGGATACAGTATTCAATGCACATATTATCTTCTACGCCCGAACCATCATTGCTCAACAATAATCGATAAAACTCTTATCGAATCCACATCAAATATTACTAAGGCGGAAGTCTCCATACGGTGGTTAGTGACGCCGGACCTACAACAAGAAACAAACATCCGAACGACGGACAAAACTTATACCTACGAGGAGTTGATCTAAACAGCGTCCAAGACATAGTGCATAAAATTGAAGACTTTAGTGTTAGTGATAATATAGAAAGTATTATTGTGTACAATAAAATAAGTGTTTGGACTATAATTTCATTTGTGTCAATAATAAACTTTGTGATTTTTAAAGTTTTCCAAGTTGTACGTCAGAATTCTCCGGAAACACCAAATATGCTTCCGGATAATTCTGATCTTATGGGGGGAGGAGTTAAGGCCTGTAAACCCTACAATATATCCTTCGTTAGCACATCCAACATGGACTCAGTCCAATGACGACACCCGCACGTGGAGCATTGCCGTCATAGCTGACTAGACATCATCATAGACATCGATTCATTCTTTTGTAAGCTAGGCTACAATTTAAAATAAAGTTTTTTATAAACACTTCGTGTACCATCCATTTAACTCGTACGGAGTATAGGTCCTTGCGCTGGCGACTTGTCTGCTTTTAGTATAGTCAGTGTGGCCTCGAGTGAGCGGACAATTTACAATAATCTTTATTGTCGGATAATTATTGTTATTATTTTTATCGTCAAAGTTGAAGATTAAAACGACTGCTACGAGGGGCACACTGAAATGATCGGGAATAAGAAAAACCACATGCACGGTATAGCTAAATTGTATTTTATTGTTTTTCGAAGTATTCTCCGTTCAACTTAATGCACTTTTCCATTCGTGCAAACCAATCATTAAAACAGTAATTCCAGTCTGAAGTTGATGTTGACAAAATGGCTGATTTGTACGCTTCCACAGCTGCTTCGGGGTCTTCAAACCGTTGACCGCGTAATAAATCTTTCATTCTAGGGAATGTAAAGAAATCGTTTGGGCTCAGGTCAGGACTGTACGGAGGATGGCTCATCAGCTCAACGTTTTCCTGCTTCAAAATATCATTTGTCTTCCGAGCCGTATGGGAGCTCGCATTATCGTGATGTAAGATGATGCGACGTTTCGGGTTATTTTTTCGGAGTTCGGCTATCATTTCTGGCAAACAAACCGTGATATACCCTCGGCGGTAACCGTTCTGCGTTCCTGTAAAGGAATTGTAGCAACATGCCCCTTTTTCGAGACAAACGTAGCGACCATTTTCTTTGACACACTGCGGGAGCGAACCACTTTCGTTGGCTTGACCTCGTCTTCGAAGACCCAAACTGCTGACTGATGTTTTCTTTCAGGTTCGTATGAATAAATCCATGATTCGTCACCTGAGATGATATTATAAACGGCATTTGACTTCCCTCCGTTGAAGCGTTGCAGAGTATTCCGGCACCAATCTACACGAGCCGCCTTTTGCTCTTTGGACAAATTGTGGGGAACCCAGCGGGAAACTAGTTTTCTTACACACAGCTCATTATGTAATATCGACTGAATTGCAGTCATTCCGATACTGATAACAGCCCGAATCTGCTCGTATGTCACATGACGGTCATCTAATATAATAATTCGCACAGCTACGATGTTTTCAGGCGTGACCGCTGTTCTTGGTCGACCTGCAGAAGAAACAGTGCTGAGCGACACACGACCGCGTCGGAACTCGGCATACCAGCGGTATATTGTCGTTTGACTCGGTGCTTCAACATCATAAATCGAAACAAGTTCGTTGAGACATTTATCTTGAGATAAGCCGCGACGAAAATTGTGATAAATTATGGCACGCGTTGAGTTCCATTTCTGTTAATGACGTGTCAACTTTAAACCAACATAGTTTTTGTTTTTAATAAAAAAAAATTAATTGTTTGATAATTCATTAAGATTCTAAGAGGCCAGTATTCAAATTCTAAAAAAGGTTTTATTGTAACTCAATCCGAAATATTCTATTCCCGATCATTTCAGTGTGCCCCTTGTACAAAAACTTCCATCCGACATCCGAAGTGTAGTACCGTTTACGCAGTACGGTGGTATACAGGGTGTACCAATCATTAATGGATAACCTTGTACGTACTTGTCGACAAAGGTAAAGCATCCATACAAACTGCTTTTATTTTTATTTTTTATTTGCACGGAATTTTGAGTTATGCTGCTTTCAATTATTATTATTTTTAATCCAATTATTATCATAGTTATGCATGCCACAGTCGTAAACTGTCTATTAGTTCATATTTTTTTTCTCTGAAACTATTCTACAATAGTAGATCTGATGATACCATACATATCACAGCATTTAAGATACACACAGTTTTCATAAAAACTACTTTTAAAAATTAAAAAAACAGCGGCTCACATTTAACTCCAAAGCTTGAGCACCTCTGGTCTAAAAAAATATACGAGTACCTAAGACGCAACTTCGTTCAAAGTTGGCCTGTTAACTAGAGATTCTAAAATGGTAAAATACATAGTGCTTATTATTCACAATAAAAAGTTATTGTTACATAAGTGTGATATCAGCTGCCAACCGTACGCTGCCAACCGCAATGGAAGGATAAAGATATTAGGAAAGGGATAGGGCAATGAGATGGCAATTTTGTTATGACGAGCCCATTAGATGAGTGGTTAGGGTGCTTATCTTAACGCTCTGTTCTAGGGTTTCCGGGTTCGATTCCCGGCAGGGTCAACTTTGAAAAATGAACTTTTTAAATTTGTCTCTGGTCTGGATCTGGAAAATAGTGGCAGGGCACACACTGCGTTTCGCAGTCATTTGGGCAGCCCGTCTGGCGGCAGTAACCTCCCCTTTACAGAAGACCACCGTGAAATAACAGCATGTGTGCTGTTGTGTTTCGGTGAGTGAAGTAAGGGATGCCAGATCCCATTTCCCTATCCCTTTCCAATCCCTTATCCTTAATCTTAGTGTAGTCCGCAGCGCACTTGCAGCAGCTTTGGTGTTGCTTGTGTTATAGACGACGGTAGCCACCTATCATCAAGTGGACTGTCAGCCTGTCTGCCGATCTTAACATAAAAAGAAAAAAGATGTTAGAGTAGCATTTATTTATGTGTCTTTGTGAAGGTTTATTTTCAATCCTGCTCGAATCCCAAGATATCAATACTTTCAGATAATTTGAAGGGAGTGTTCTGTTTTTATGTCGCTTGACGGTACACACTCAATTAGATACTTCAGACATCATAAACTAAAGGACATCTATGACGATCTTTAGCAGACGTGGTCTTTAATAGTATACGTCAATACTGAATCATATCGAAATTATCTATTAAATTGCGAATAATTAATTATTAATCAATCAAACTTTCACTTGTAAATATTATCTTATCTGTTACATAGACGCCGATTTTTATTTTTCGGAGAATCAAACAGGAGGTTTTTGTTTGTTGCTTGAAAACGTGAAAATCCTTTTTTTAAATAAATTATTATTGTCAAAAGTAAGAAAAATATCTATCATGACACACTGATACCCAGGTGAAATTAAGTATTACAAAAATTTTAAAATCTTGAAAGATATAGCCGATTAATTAATGAATAAATTTTTGGTTCGTCAATCGATGTCTTTTGTCAGGGAGCCAGACCTTGAGAATCGATTTTCATATAAAGCCCCCGGCTTTATGGCTAAAATTAATACAAGGGTTATCTAAAAAGCGTTATGTTATCTGTCACTTTGACAGCTGACGCATGAATTTATGTTACCCTAACTATATTCTCTGGACTTTCAAAAGCAAACGTCGATATTTTGTATGAAAAGTGTAGTCCGCGTTGAAGAACGAAACGATAGCGCGTTATAACCTGCCGGCGACATCTGTCTTCGAAAAATGAACAATTTAAACTTATAAAATGTAGTGACAAATATGTGTACACCGAACGTAACTAACATAAATTTTGTTGGAACACGTGACATTTGACTATGCAGAATGTAACTAAATAATTAGGTAATTTACACGAGAAAATTTTTATGTACATTTAATTTTATGCATTTAAAGGAGCAAATTCCAGTCGTGCGTCGGAGCTGACACATACACTTTTTTATTTTGTGTCAGAGGTGAACTTCTGACCTGGTGAAGGTCTATTTTCAATCCACGGTTTACACTCATAGAACCTCAATCAGAAACCTTAGATAGAGTAAACTAGTTGACATCTATGACCATCTTTAGCACGTAAAGACTGCGTCATCGTCATTATTATCAGCCCATAAATGTATACAGACATAGGCCCTTTGAGGCTCCTGAGAGCCTCAACACTCAGTCTCCACCCTCAGAATACATGCACTGCCAGCCATCTCCCTGATGAAAATGGACCAACAATCTCACGAGAGCCGCTGACAGTTGATGGATGCAGAGCGCTCAATTAAAACAGCTTTTACAACAAAGATCCAACATGAATATTTGTACGGCAGTGATGATACTTCAAACATTTTATATCGATTTGTTCATCTATCTATCTATCTATGATGCATATGGTGATGGTAGGAACATTTATGGTTAAAAACAAAAGAACATTATTTTTTAAATATAAGATTTAGTATGATAAGAATTATTTGATACCACCAAAATTGATATAATCACAGAATAAACTTATCAATTAGCCCCCTGATAGTATTATTGTATAAATATGGCGACGGTTTCATAAATTATTTAATATTTATCCAAAATGAAAGTAGTAGCACTGTTGGTCCTAGTGGCATCGGCGGGTGAGTTTTAATTATTTTAACTCACTACACTTTGAGGACTTGTTTCATCCTATTCGTATAATACTTAGAATGAATAGACTGTGATGAGGTAGCCAAGTTAAATGTCTGTTGATCACTCGGTTAGATTAGCTATCGATAGTATATCTTTTAAGATCCGTTAGATTACCGATAACATATTTTTCTATCTTTTGTGATTAGATAGTCAATTACTTTGGTTTATAAACCATCTTAATTATTTAGCACAAAGCGAATGATCTTAGTTTTAAACTACGTTTTAACTTCACAGTTTTTCATTTAGTTTAATTTTGGCTTCCTACTCCAATTTTTATTTTAAAATTTTTCAGTACATCAATCATGTTTTCCACATTAACTCCGATATAATTTAACTCATGTTCAAGTTATCGTATTACTTTAATAGTAATATCAACTTCTCTCTTTTGGTCTGTTTTGGTTGGTGTCATCACGGGTGATTTTGTACTGTCTTTATTTTGCAAATTTTCCATGTTATTTTGCACGCATTTGATGTAGTCTATTGCATGAGCATTCAAGGGTAATCCACATCTGCTGAATCTATTTTTTATGGTTACTGCCAGATTGTCTTTACCCAACACTTTCTGTAGTAGAAGGTTTTTGTTAATACAGAATTAATATTTTCATGTTTCACTGCCCAATCAGGTACAGGGATTCTGATTTTATTGGTTTGAATACGCTTACATCAGCAGGTTGGAGAATGTGTGTTGCGTTTGGGAGTGTGTTCTTGTTACAATATTCGTTTAATTGCATTGTCAGGTGAGTCTTTTGTCCATCGACAAAGACGAGGACAAAGGCGCGGATGAAGTCGCGAGCAAAGACTAGTATACTAATTACAGTAAAAGCGAAAAGCAAGACAGATAATGCAAATTACTTAATGCATATATGAAATGGAACCAGGATTCTTGAAATTCACGCTATTTTTGAACGCATGAAAATATGTAAATGACAGAGAAAATAATATTTTTTTCTAATATACAGCTTATGCTGGCTAAAGAAAGCTTTATTTTGGGTCTTTAAATTACATTAAAATAGTCCAATGCACTTATGCTACTGCCGAGCGAGTCTCTAGTCGTATACAAAAATGCTTTTCTAAGATGCTATGCATGAATTCGAAGATACGTAGGATGTTTTATATTGAATGCAGTGTCTATGTTCAATTCTCAATGACAGATCAGGAATGTACAAAGTAAAGGAAAGTAAATATATATATCACAAAACTATAGGTTCTACAACCCTGCGTTTCACAAGTTACAGGATAAGTCGCTGAAAACGATTGATAACCGCAAAAAGTACATCTATACATAATTTAAAAAAAAATCGTAAACGAGCCGTGTCTGTACGTTAAATATTTGAAATAAAAAATAGTTTTTAGAATTTTTGTCAGCGTCTGTGCATTTGTGCACGCTAATCTCAGAAACGGCTTAACTGATTTGAATGTGGTTTTCACTGATGTATTGTAGCAAGCTTCCCGTAACATTTTGTTTTTGTTTCATTCCAACTGCTTTACAAACAAAAAAGATACGCGCTATACCGAATAACACGCGTACGAAGTTGTGGGCTCAGCTAGTATTTTAATATTAAGAAACACAACTGTTTCCCCGAATACTTCCGTTTATTCTTTAACATTCAACATAAATATTTATGAGAAATTGTCACTAGGAGATAATATTTTTATTAATAAAAAAAATATTTAGGAGATATTTTTTTTTATTTTTATAAAAATATAAAATTTTATTATTCGTATGAACGCAGATCCGAGTTTTATATACAAAATTAGTATGCATTTTCAATCGAACAAATGTTACATGTAAACATTAAATATAAGGTATTTAGTTAACACGAAAGAAAAACAAATTTCTGTATATCTTCAAAAGTAATGAGCGATTTCATTATTCAAATAATATTCTATCAATGATGAGCTCGTTGGATGAGTGGTTAGGCTTAACGTTCTGTTCTAGGGTGCCCGGGTTCGATTCCCGGCAGGGTCAAAATTAATTCTGGTCTGGATCTGGAAAGTAGTGGCAGTACTGCGTTTCGCAGTCATTTGGGCCGCCCGTCTGGCGCCAGTAACAACCCCCTTACTGTGAAATTAAAGCACGTGTGCTGTTGTGTTTCGATGAGTGAGTAAGGGATGCCAGGTCCATTTCCCTATCCCCTCATAATCCCTTATCCTTAATCCTACTGTAGTCGGCAGCGCACCTGCAGCAACTTTGGCGTTGTTTGTGTTATAGGCGAAGGCAACTCCTACCATCAAGTGGACCGTCAGCCTGTCTGCCGATCTTAACAATAAAAATATATATTATATGATGAATGTAATATTGGATCACAGTTACCTACCTACTTATTTTGTCTATTTAAACTAACTTCATGACAAATATTCTATTGAGTAATTTATTTAGCTTTAAATAGTTACCGAGAGAAATACATAATTCATTAAGTATTTAGGTATGATTTTAGTATGGACGGTTTAGATTTATATTATTAGATCCTTTCGATCGAATTGAGTAACAGCGATAGAATGTGTGTTACAGCGATCTTCGCTTCCGCTATACCTATTGATGACAGGGGAAACGATTTTATCTACCCAAGGTACATTGATTTCGCTGATGAAGATGGCGGAAAGCATATTATTGATCTTGAAGCTGAACCTGATAGGGCATATGTCGATAATATGCTCAGGAACCCTGCAAGTAATAGATACTTACTCTACACTAGGTATGTATGAAAGTCTTATTTAATGAAAGCAACAAAACAATTCAAATTGTTTATATCAATTCGTATCTACAGAAATTTGTTCACTAAATATCGATTTTAATATTTTGCAAATTCTTCACTTAAGAGGGCACTTTCCAACTCGAATAGCTTACTTAATCCATACTGTGTAATTCCATGATTACTCATTTACATAAAAAAAACATGACATTTCTGGGACATAATATGAAGGTTTGCATCGCAACAAAAAACTTAAATTAATTTTATATCTAGTATAATTAATTTCTAAAATGTGCAGAATTTGTGACATTTTCGCAGGTCGAATAATAATAATTACTTATTAAAAACCAAAAATGTTTTTCCATTGATACCCCCTACCTACGAGTATAACATACATTTGAAATTGGGATGTCAATAGCTACGGTCTACATATAAAGGTTTTCCTAAAATATTGGAATTACTGGCGTATGTTTTATTATTTTCGCGAGGTAAATAAGTGGCGCGAATGTGTTGCGTCGCATTCTGTCTTTGTTTATTCGCATTATAGTAAGTTGAGACAACAAATTCTTCCAAATACCTATTACTGAGTTCCTACGCTCGTACAGCGCCACCTTAATATTTACCTTATAGGTCTTTAAGTAGTCATTGTGTTTTCAAAACTAACGTTTCGTGTGTAAAATTATAATGACATATTGGTATTATTATTTGAAGTTCTATAATTTGGTTTTTAGGCGAAATCAATTAGTGCCACAGGAACTTTTCACTAATAATATATATTCGGCGCAATCTTCAAATTTTAACCCAAAGCATACTACAGTAGTAGTCGTCCATGGTTGGCTCAACAATCAAGAATCAAGTTTCAACACGGTTCTTAGAAATGGTAAGCAATATGGCATGCGAAACTATTTCTTTTACAAAACGATATCCAATACTGAATGTCTTCTTAAAAACCTTTCAGTTTTCCTCACAAAGAGTGACGTCAACGTAATCGTCGTAGATTGGAGTTGGCTTTCCAGAAGAGATTACATAACAGCCGTTTACGGAGTACCTGAGGTCGGGCGCCATGTTGGTCAATTTTTGAACTTCCTTATAACTTCAACTGGCGGATCTTTAAACAAAGTTCATTTGATTGGATTTAGTCTCGGTTCTCATCTGGTCGGCAATGCTGGCAGAGAATTAAGAGGAAAAGCAGCTCGTATTACAGGTAAGCAAGCTTAAAAAATAGATATTTTAAGGAACGTCACTACTCAAAAAATAGGCTAGTTGACAAAATTTGGAAATTAGTTTAAAACTAAAGATTAGCATCTATTTCACCCCAAAAATATATTATTTTAAGAAAAATAGGTCTTTTACATTATTATTATGAGTTTTTAGAAATGAACTTGAAATTGACCGCAAAAAAGGCCAAAACAAAACTGATATGGCGTCTTGAGTGACGGCACACCTCGCGAAACAGCCGTGTTTCTTTATGACAGTCAATTGTGTTTTTTAATAAATAATGAATTCCTCGTATTATAAGTACTGTATACTATACAGTACTTATAATACAGTACTTATAGTACTTATCGTTGTTTTTACATTGGGGCACTATACAGTGTATAGTGCCCCAATGTAAAAACAACGATAAAAACGACAAACAAATTATTCATATACGTTCCAAATAATAAACAAATACGAAGAAAGTGGTTAAAAATGGCAAGGAGGCAAGATGCTCTTACTTTATGAACTGATTCCACAATTTATTTCTGTGTAGATCATTTTGATGTAAGTATTAAACACAACTTGATGTATCTATTTGTAAATGTATAGTAAAAGAAATTAATTTTGCAAAATCTACCATAACATACCACACATAACCTATAAAATGTTATGACTTGAATAGGGTTTTATGATTCCACAGTAGGTAAATGCGACTCTCTGACTGGTAACTGCTAATTAAATAAGACTTTGTTTGTTCTTCACATAATACTTACATAGAAGTTTTAACATTGCGGAATTCCGATGAACAAAAGTCGGTGTTCATTGCAAAAAAATTGCCAAGCATAACGGCGTCAATTTTGGGCAAATTACTGATGTTTGTTTTGTTAAATCCTGATTCCATGGCAAATTATACCTGTATTTCGAGATTAAACTAAAAACGAACTGTATTAATTTAACAATAATTGCTGAAAACTTGAAATAACCTGTTCACTTTATACGAAAATGATGGCGTTTCGCAAGGTGTGACGTCACGCTTCCACGCGCTTCTCTGATTGGTGTTTAATGTCACGTGATTAAACGCCTCATTTTGTCGATTACCTGTATTTTTTTTTCAAAAATATTATAAATCTTTTATTATTTTAATAGAAAAGTTGTTTTTTTTTTGTTTACTAATTATCATGGTTAATCATTAGAAACTTTAAGCCATCTCTCGAGAGGCTCTATTCTAACGCTTAATCATTATTATGAATATTTGCTGTCAATGAGACTTTTCTATTTATACGGTCTCATAGCTTTGTAGTTCGAAATCCTTATTATTCCTTCTAAAATATAGACGATATCCTAAATTTAGATTAATTTGTAGGCTTGGACCCTGCTGGACCTCTATGGAATTTCAATAGTAACCGTCTCTCTCCTGCTGACGCTAAATACGTTGAAGCTATACACACTGACGGTGGTTACACAATTGGTGGCCTTGGAATCGGTTCGGCTATTGCTCAAGCTGACTTTTTCCCAAACGGAGGCATCTCTCAACCTGGATGTTTGACTAATATATGCAACCACAACCGAGGTTGGCGATTCTTCGCTGCTACTGTCACTTACAATCACTTGATCGCAAGGAGATGCAGCAACAGTATTCAGTTGACCCTGAACACTTGTCGCGGTGACCGGTTACCTATGGGAAATGACGATTTGAATAAATACGGGTGAGAACTCATACTAAGATTATGTGAATAATTTTGTTAACTACGAGTACCAGTAACTATTATGGTAGTAATGACAGTACCAGTAATGGCAGAGAACACTGCGATCCACAGTTATAAACTGGGATGTTGGACGATAGTAACGGCAGTGCATGCCGTAGTATTTTAGTGGGGGAGTAGATAATGGTGTTTGCTTTTTTTGTACTTAAAGGCCACGGTAACCACCGGTACAATTAAATGCACGTTCACCCTCCTGCCTTCCAACTGGAAATTTTTGCAACTCCAAAAAAAAAATTGATTTTTTTTGCAAGGATTTTCTTTCATATTGCAATTTCAACTTCAACAAAAAGTTTTAACCAGTTTTCACTGAACAAAATTTCTGTTATACTAACCAAATGTATTTTTTCAGATCTGGTAGATACCGAGTCAATACCTCAAGAGGATATCCTTACTAATGAACAATGGTCTCACAAATGGATTAATGATTTTACAATAAATGTTTATTATTACAAATAAAATTTTATTTTATCTTTCCCTTTGTGAATTATAAAAATAGTATTTATCTATACCATAGGTTCCCAACGTTTTATGGACTACCTTTTGTAAACTACTTTTTATAAAAAAAAACCAACGCCCCCTTTTACATAACAGTTAATTATACCAATTTTATATCTATTAATAACTAGCGATCCGCCCCCGGCTTCGCCCGGGGTGCAATTTTTATATATATATGAACATTCCCCGTTTATCCATCTTTCCATTAGTGAAAACCGAGTTAAAATCGGTCTACCCGTTCACGCGTGATGCCGTGACCAAGGGAAATAGGGATTCATTTTTATATATAGAAGATTAAAAATTAAAAATTAACACACTTTCTCTCTCTCTTTCTTTTTCTCTCTCTCTCTCTCTCTCTCTCTACTCGTGCTCGTCGTGGTCGTGGCAGGGGGTCGTTACCACGGAGCATATACAAAGAGATGTTGTTATTGAATTTTTCTATAGAGCGGCGCGTGAGTACTGCGCGGGGCAAGGAGGAAGTTAGACCCCGCCCAATTATCTTAAATTGCCAATGAAAATTGACTGTAGTCTACAACAAACAAGCGCCGCCACACCGTGACCAGTGCCGACAGCAGACTGACCAGGACCACGCCCACAAAAAATGACGTCAGGACCTAGTTTGAAATCTGTGCACAGTTGTTTAGGCCATCTCCTCTTTGTATATGCTCCGTGGTCGTTACCGACAGTCCTAAACCGAATCAATTAGTTTATATAAAATGCTTATTACGCCATAATAATAAGATAAACATTTTAGAAGTTTAGATTTAAAACGTTTTATCATGAAAATAAAGGTTTTTCAAAGCATTTTATTATATTATATTTTTAATTAGGTAGGTTCGCTGCGACCGCCCCCTTGACTGTCTTTATAATGCCCCCATTTGCCGTTGAACTTTTCGTGGAAGCGGTAGCTGGTCCAAAAAATATTTTAATTCATTGTGAACCAGTATGATAAGTTAATAAATATTTTGGAAAAATTGTACACCCCAGCACGGGATATAGCTTAGATTTATCTGGACATTTATTTGAACAAATATTGATAATTGTTTCTTTTTATAATTAAATAGGTATATGCCATGCCTCGAAGATGGTACTTTTGAATTTCGAGTAAAAAGTACTCTTACATTTAGAAGTGTGTGAAAATAGCGTAGCCTTATTCATTCACGTACTGAGCTTTTATTGCATTGGATAAAATTCATAATATAAGACATCTGTTTTTCTCATTTGAGATCATTTCTTTCTGCTTTTATTATATTTTTCTACAAGAACGATGATCTTTCCGATGATTCTGATAAATTAAGCAGTTGAATGGACTTGCTTACCTTGTTAAAATTGTTATTAAAAAGTCTTTATTTTTATAAAAAGTCCTTTATTGACAAGCTATTGCAGGTGTTTATTAAAATGTTAAAATTAATTAAAGCTAACATTAACATTTATAGAAAAAATATAATAATTTTAAAGAAAACATAACTAGGTAGAAATAAAAATATTATAGGTACCCAAATTAAATAAGATTTTTAATTTAAATTGTCTAGCAATATGGTTAACATATTCCATATCACGTGAGGTTTTAGAAGGCCAGTTTCAATTATTAATTTCGTAACATTTTAAATTTTATACTTATATTTATTTGGTTAAGCAGCTTTCATTTGCGATGTTCTTTATGTGCTATGATGTAAATATAAACCGTATTACTTCTAAATTTTAACATGGCATTTTCTACGTTCAATCGCTGCTAACAGTATTGTCCGGCGGCGTATAGACAGTTCTAAGAATGCTAAAATAAGACCACGAAGTGCTTATTATCTGAAAAAAAAAAACTTGCATTACATGATGTATACTTTGTATGTCATCGATTTCAACTCTTAGTCTACTTAGTTCACCTACTAAATTGTTACTAAATAAATATGGCGTCACCTGTTAAAACAAACAAGGGTTTCAAATGCGCTGCTGACCTCAATAGAATAAAGAATGAGGCTTAAGAAGGGGATAGCGGAATTGGCTTCGACATCACTTACTCACTTACTGAAATACAAATAGCACATAGCTGTTATTCAACGTTAGTTTTCTGTTGGGAGTGGTTACTGTAACCAGACTAGACAGTTACTCCAGTTTAACATAGCGGAATTTAATATTCATCGCATGCTACAATTTGTCTTTTTCCCGATTCCTCCGATAATATGCCATTGAGCATAAAATCATTGAGGTTTATAAGAAATTTGGAAGTTAATAGAACAATTAAGTTATTAATACTTACAGATTCACAATAACCTTTGTAACCAATTTCAAGGCGTGAGCAATAATTTTATTTTAAAAATATAATCGTTTTTTATTGGCCTACAACAATAGTGAGAATTTTAAATAGCATAAAACAAGAAATAAATTAAGTTACTAAATGTAAAAGTCGCGTTTAAGGTTTAAATCTTATTGTAAACATTTACTGTACGTGCCCCATCTCTTCTTTAGCTGGACCCCTATGGCATGGTGGTAACATGGAGACATACACACACAATATTTTTGAAAGTATAGAGCGCGACCGAGTCGTGAAACTACAGAGGCAGTGTAAGGTCAATACGCCTACGCTGATTTTTAGCCGCGGGCACTGCTAGTAAATTATAAATTAGGGGTAAGAGTCCGTCCCTATATGAAGAACTCATAAATAGAGATATTTATGAGTTCTTCATATAGGTATTTACCTTTGTAAAGCTCCCGTAGCTTATGGTAGAAAATTTATAGGCAGTTAAACAACATGGCTTGTTAGATCTGAAAAAGAAATATGGAAAAATATAACATAATAAAAACGAAAAAACAATTTCCAAACAAAGAGAAATCCCTGAGTTAGACACAAATACTCCTATGTTTTAATTTCATTACCTCGTCATTAGTATTAGAATGATTTTCTTCCTTTTTTCATCCATTTCATACCATTCACATAGAAAGGCGACGTCACCGATTTTTTTACTCTGTAAACGTATTTTACATGTTTACATTTCCATATAACATCACTATAACATCATTATCTTCATCGAAAGCCTATTTATTATATGTCCCCACTGCAGGGGCACAGGCCTACCCTTTCAAAAAGGGCGTATGGGCTATATTGGTCCACCAGGCCGGTCCAGTGCTAGTTGGTGGACTTCACACATATTTTAACGATATATTTGGGTTTTGAATTTGGAATTAATATCAAAGTGGAATTACAATAGCCAGGGTTGTTACGGATGCAGAATTTTTAACATCCGCGTACGCGGATTTATAGAGGATCAAATTTTAAATAGATTTCATTTTTAATGCAGAAATAAATGATTGCAATTGATCATTTTGATAAAGTAGTCAAGCTTTTAGTAGGAAATTGAAATAACTTAAGAGGGCACTTTCCAACTCGGACATCTTACTTATTCCATACTACGTAATTCCATGATTACTCATTAAATTATTGGTCGTAGCAATACATAAAAAAACATGACATTTCTGGGACATAATATGAAGGTTTGCATCGCAATAGAAAATTGAAATTAATTTAATATCTAGTATAATTAATTTCTAAAATGTGCAGAATTTGCGACATTTTTGCGGGTTGAATTCTTGTAATTACTGACTGAAATCCAAAATGTTTTTTTCATGGAAACATCCTACCTGTAATATACATTTGAAATTTTTGTGTCAATAATTATAAAGGTTTTTCTAAAATATTAGAATTGCTGGCGGTTTTAGGTACTATTTTCGCGAGTTGAATAACTAGCGCGAATGTGTTGGCGTCGCATTCTGTCTTCGGTTATTCGCATTACAGTAAGTTGAGACATCAAATTCTCCAAATACCTGTTACTGAGTTCCCGCGCTCGTACAGCGCCACCTTAAATTAAAAAAACTGAAACTATTTCATAATTCATCCCGAGGAAATCTACCAGATTGAGGATTAGCTCCATATTCACATCCTTAAAAGTCCACATCCTCAAATATTCACGTTGATTGTTGTGGATGTCTAAATCGGTGCGGAAGTTCCGCATTTGTGGATTCGGGTGCAAATTTCCGCAACAACCCTTGTCCTAAACAATGGCACCAAAGCTTTAAATTGGACTGTGGTATGTGTCATTCTGTCACTGAAAATTCTGACAGATCTTCAATGTAGTTGTAATAAATAATGAAAATATTATTTATTTTCAGAACAGAACGTTGTTTTTTACCATTACATCTATGACTGCTTAGATAAATAATATAATGATTTTTATGATTTTACTTTTATAATTTTATTTTAAAAGTCCATAGTCTTATTTTATTGATGAAGGCATATATCACCTTTTAACAAATAACTAATTGAGTGTTAACATAATTTAAATGTGTCCCATTGATCAATAGATCTATTAGAAAAAGTTAAAATAGATCTATTTTAACTTTTTTTGCCGTTAATTTAAAATATTTGTAAACAAGTAAATCAAGTAATAAAGTAAATATTACGTAAGCGACAAGTAAAGATATTTTATTTCAAACAAAATATTTATAACTCTGAAGCAAACAATAGCTTTGTAAGAAAAAGCAACTCGCCTCACTAATGAGATTTTCTCCAAAAACACTCATCATTAGTATTTGCGACAATACTGACGTCAGGAATAATATAAGACCCGGTATGCGAGCCCATTCACCTGCCTAAACAGAAGGATTAAACACAAATTACTATTTCAATATTTTTATTTTATTTTAATTTAATTAAAATAAGGAAATTAAAATTAAAGTAAGTCCTAATTATAATAAGGAATATAATTTACACTAATTCATATTAAATTAACTTTTAATAAAAGGAAATTCAATTAATGTAACGTTTAATGAAAATTCTCTTTGTAAACAATGACCATTCATATATGCAATATTTCAGATTTGAAAACTTTTTAAAATATTAAATGTATGTCTGCTAATATAAATAAAATTTTATTACTGTGAGTAATGGTAGGACACACCGCGTTCGCAGACATAAATTGGGCTGCCCGTCTGGCGACGGTAACCACTCCTTTTACACACCACCATGAAATAACAATATGTGTAGTATTGTGTTTCGGTGAGTAAGTAAGAAATGCCACAGCCCATTTCTTAATCCTTTCCTAATCTTAATTTTTCATCCTACTAAGATGGGCAGCGCACCTACCGTCTAACCACCTACCAATTTTAGAACCTTACATATATAATAAAAATATAAACAATGTCGTTTATCGTGAAAGCAAGGATGCTTCGTAGCTTCTAAAGTAATCATTCACCCAGCAAGACTTTTTTTAATTTACTAGCATACTAGGTACTAGCAAACAAATCCCCAGCTTCGCACGGTTTTCATTTTCTGAAAATTATATACACAAACTGTCCTCATTTATCGCTTTCCATTAGTGAAATTCGTATCAAAATCTGTTGGGTGGTTTAGATAAAGTTAGCGGGAAAACGGACAGAGGTGGAAACTTCTTCTTATATTATGTATATAAGTAGATGTATGAGTATAGATGCAATCATGATGTCATAAAAATGTACGAAGTTTGTACATTTAAATTGAAATATTTTACAAAATGATACAAAATATTGACGTTACCGTGAGATTAAATCCAAGAGCGCAGATAACAAGAGATCCAAATAAGACGTTGTACAAATTGGGACCTCTAAATATGTCTTCCAAATCATCCGATAACCTGAGAAAATATATGTCATGAACTTAAGTCATAAATGATCATAAAATGAGAAAATTTAACTTTAAGTCATAAAATGACTTAAAGTTAAATTTGCATTTATTAAAATAAAATATTTTATTATCTTTAAATCTAAAATAATTTAGAAAATGTCGGTCAACATATTTTAAAATTGAAGGGATTTGCATGATATAAAATAGCATATTTTTTTATTTATACTTATTTAATTTAAAATATATAGAGCCATTACTATATACAAATAGGCTTAAAGAAATATCTTCTTCTTTCTGTCCCTCTCCATTACTAAAGGTCGGCAGTCAATTTCTTAAATCTCTCCTTCTCCTTCGCAAGTCGAAACAATTGTTCGACTCTCTGATGTTACGTAACCATAACAACTTTCTTGTTCCAACTTTATGCTTTCCTTCTATCTTTCTCATCATTATTGTATGTAAACACAAGAAATTATAAGAACAATATTTTAATTAAATTATAATAATTTTCATTAAAAAAATAACGAAACACATAACATAAGAAAAGAAAAAAAAAGAATACTTGATGTAAAATTTAAAAAAAAATATTATTATTTTTTTAAAGTAAATCGCCAATATTCTTTTTGTAAATTTAAATTACTGGAAAATATGTCAATATCATTCTTAGAACCTTTATTGTCAATATTATCAACAGAACGACCGCGAATAAAACCGTGCTGTTCGGGTCTGTGTTCCAGCACTCCTTCGACTAAAGCTATCTACTGTCATTTGATCATATTCGTTCCGATCATAAATTAGCTCTAACAGGGCGCCCGGAACGGGTATGATCAAAGAACAATGGCGAACTCCCATACAAATTTTTGTTGACTTCATTTTTTTGCGTCTATGTATGAAATATATTGAAAAGTGTAGAGTTTTGATTCCTGAACTGATTGGTCTTTGGTTTAATAGTAAATAAAGTCTGCAATTAAAGATATCCTCGTTTGAAGTTTTTGAGGTTAACGTATTTTTAGATTAAATATTTTTACGTATATATAACATATGACATTTAGTTGTGTGTTCGATTTTTATTATTTTAAAAGGTAAATACATTTCCAAAATAAACTAATGTTGTGAAAAAGTTTTTGCTTAAAAGTTGTGAAGTTAGCCACAGAGTGCACAAGGAAAACTATGTCATTACAAATACTAGACTGATGACGATTTATTCATTGTTTAATTTAATATTTATAATAATGGCATTAATGTAACTTGAAAAAACTTGTAAAATATTTTTCTTCTATTTATATTAATGACATTTAAAGACGCTTGAAAATTCTTTTAACAATTATTTCGCCATTGTTCTTTTGTCCAGATCATATAATGCTCTAATGGAGTGCTGGAACAGTGTGTATCCGCCGTTAGAGCAAAATTAGCCTGAGTCGAAGGAGTGCTGGAATACCTACCTCTGGGTGCACCCTGGGGGCAATAACTGGAGATTTGTTTAGATAAAATTTATTAGTGATTTTTTCGAATATTTTCGCAAATATACCAAATTTTGAGATGGGTCTATACTACTTAACATTAAACCTATCATCTTTTAAAATTAGGGTTACCATATTATATCAATCCCATCCTCTAAATACGAGGAAAACGGCCTCCTTTAAATGATTTTGTAATGATGGTGCAGTGATTTTGCACAAATATTTTTTTTTTGCAAATTTAGATGCCAATATGGGATGCACTTCATCGAATCCTGTTCCTTTATTGATATCTGTTCTTTTTAATAACTCCACCATCAAAGTGAAAAAAAGTTAGACGTTTTTTCAAATATACAAAAATGGTTCGGAAGTTGCACAATTTTTGCAGGAAATATAGCACCAGATAACCTCCGATTAATTTTTCTCCATTTAATTTTGCAATAATTAATTTCGGAGACACCAGCACATCCGTAATGGTACTATACAAACACAACACAGCAAACAATGCACAGGACATAGGTAATCTCTGATGTTATCATTGCACTTACACAAGAGAATACATTCTGAACAATTATAATCACGCACAATTATACTTCCAATTATATTAAAGGAAATTTAGTCAATATTACTAAAAATTACTGAATCGAAATGTAATTAGCTGATTAAATATATTAATAATTATATTATAAGAGAACAGCAAAATAATTGTGTTATTTGCATTGTTATTTGTTAATATAGAGATTTGTTACATGTAATTAACCATATACCAGGTAGGTATATGTACCATAGATTTACCATATATATGTAGTTATTGACTTTGTATAGGCAATGACATCGAACTGCTAAGTATATGCAATAATTTAAATGAATGAACAGTATAAATTATAAAAATATATGACAAAATAAGTGTGAAAAGGACAGAGTAACAAAAAATAGAATCCATTCATAGTTTACCACGTTCATATACAACGTGTCCCAAAATTCAACGATAAGCGGCAAGCGGGAAAAGGTGTACCTGGTTGTGACTACTTGAGGAAAAAAAAGAATATATATATTTTTATTTTAATTACAAAAAAAATTTGAAATCTTTAGAAAATATTATATTTTTAAATTAAAAAAAAGAACAATATACATATTTTCTTCTTTTTTTTTCTCGAGTAGTCACAAGCAGGTACTCCATTTGGTGCCCGCTTATCGTTGAATTTTGGATTTTGGGACACGTTGAATATTTTTAACAAATAGAAACATACTAACTTTAAAATGTGTTGATGTCGCACTACTATTCGCTTCAAATCGGTTAAGCTAACATTGTTTAGATGTTCTATCTCGTTGCTGATCACACTGAAATAACTGCAGACTAAATGAGTCATAATGCAGTACAGAGAGTCAACTGTGGCAAAGTACAAGCCGCATATTAAAGCTGAAATATACGAAATGTTAAAAATTATCAACATTACTGATAGCTCAATGCGAAAATCGCTTAGCTGCCGACCTGGTAGATGCAGAATCGTATTCTTGTCGAACCTGTACCCCTGAGTTTTCCATTTGATGTATGGATTAGAAATGATAACCATTAAAATAAAATGTAGTTAGTAAATCTGTTTTTCATGTTAAGGTCGACAGGCAAGCTGATGGTCCATTAGTACAAGTAACGCCATAGGCGCTTCAAGTGCGGGATGAATAATAAAGGATTAGGAAGGATAGAGATTAGAGAAAAATGGGTTAGTAGTGGCAGGGCACACTGCGCTTCGCAGTCATTTGGGCAGCCCGCCTGGCGGCAGTGACCACCCCCTTACAGAAGACCACCGTGAAATAACAGCATATGTGCTGTTGTGTTTCGGTGAGTGAGTAAGGGATGCCAGAGCCCATTTCCTTATCCCCTCCTAATCCCTTATCCTTAATCCTACTATAGTCGGCAGCGCACTTGCAGCACTTGTAGCGTTGCTTGTGTTATAGGCGACGGTAGCCACCTACCATCAAGTGGACCGTCAGCCTGTCTGTCGACATAACATAAAAAAAAAAAAAAAAAAAAAAAAAAAAAAAAAAACCAAAACCCAACAGCAAAAATTCTATACGGTGGTCTTCTGTAAAGGGTTACTGGAGCCAGGCAGGTTGCTCAATTTATGACTGCGAAGTGCAGTCCACTGCAACTCATAGATACACTGCATTGCACTCACTGCACTGCATAAATACTCGATATCATCCAGTACGAAAAGTTTTCATTCACATACATGCAGGTGATACAAGACAGCCTTAAGGTCGTATTTTGTTTGCACTCAATAGGATGAAAAATATGTTATATAAACTGACGGATTTAGAATTCTCTAATACTATCTCAACATTACATCGTAAATACGAAAGTGAGTTTGTTTGTTTGTTACGCTTTCAAGTCTTAACTACTCAACCGATCACTATGAAATTTTGCATACACGTGGCATAGGATACCTTTCATCCAGAAAAAAGTACTGTTAGTTACCGAGGGATCATCTATAAATAAAAACAAAAAATTCAAAGCATGACAAAAATATATGACCAATAAAGATTTAATAAATGTTTCAATTGCTAAGAAAAAGGGGTTCGGGTGAAGTCCCAGGAAAAATCCAGTCGTTAAATAAATTTCTATTTCGCAGTCACGCTTTCAGCAGTCTTTAACTGCCAATCTTATGACATCAGTTACTACCTCCTAATATGAGACAATCGTGAAATAACATCACATATTATATTTCCGTACTTGTAAGTTATCCTTCGACCCTTACCATCTTTGCGAAATTATAAATTCCGCAACAATACTAAAGATACCTACCGTGAAAATACTACAGACATAATTTTGAAAAGTATAAAGCACTTACCAGAAACAATAGAATGTAGATAAACGACAGTCCAAGTAGACCATGTGTTAATAGGAAATGGTGCTATGACTGCATAAGGGATACTGAATACCAGCTCTCCTGTCGTCAAGTATACGTAAGGAATGTATACCAAAGTGGAGAAATTGTAGATAGATATCAGAACAAGGTTTATAGTGAAATAAAAGATGATGAAGGATTTTACGCGCAAAATGTCTTTCTGAACTACTTCTCTTTTTTTATGATCATTGCACATTTCCTGATAGAGAATCCGCAATTCTTTGGTCAGTTTGAAAATATCACTTTTTTTGTAAGTAATTAAATGAACTTTTATTAAAGATAGTATTCCCATACAAGTGCACGGGGCTAATTTAGCCAATACCAAAATATTTTCGGCAGAAATTTTCGAAACGATAAATGCAATTTCTTCAATTAATATCAATGTTAACCATATGGATAACACAAAATACCTAATGGTTATACCAGTTTTGTTATATGGAATACCAATAAGCCAAAAACTTAATTTTAATTCTTTAAACAAATCTTCAAAAGTAGGTAGATCCATGTTTATTTCAGAAAGGTCAAAGCTTGAATATTTCCAATTGGTTTGAACAGAATAAGTTTTTAAAAATAAAGGAGTTAACCTCAAGAAAAAACATCGGAATAATTTATATTAATTGTATTTAGGGTTGCTAACAGCGCCATAAATATGAAAGGGAAAGTCGATATGATTATACAAAAATCTTAAATTTTATGCACATAAAATTAAAATAGTGCACAATTTAATTAAAATATATTAAATTATTAATATATATTGTGCACATTTATTTCATTAAAGTAACGAGTTTTAATTTTAAAGTTTTGAATTTAATCTATCCTTATAAAATCGTTTTCCTGACTGACTATCAACACGTTGCCAAAACTACTAAGTCTAGAAAGCTCAAATTTGGTAAGCATCCGCTTAGAAAGCATATTTGAAAATTTCAGCTTCGTGCGAAGCCGAGGGTGGCTTCGCAACCCCGACAAAATATTTTTAATGTGAGATTAATTGTGGAAGCTGTGATGAACTACGATAAGATGAGACGAACACTTAAGTTTCAAAGTTCAAATAGTCGCTATCTCAAACGTATAATCCATCACAGCCATATGATATTCATATGGATACCAAAGCACATGTCAGATCTTATCTACTTATTAATATCATAAAGTTTGTGAGGATGTATGGATATGTGGATGTTTGTTACTCTTTTGTGAAAAGCTACCAAACGAATTTGGGTGAAATTTGACACACAGGTAGTTTATTACCTGGATGTTCATAAAGGATATTTTTTATACTGGAAAAATGTTAGGTTTTCGAAGGATCGTCCATAAATATAAACATTGGGCACCACCGTCGTCACAGCGACAAAGATGTATAAGATATTTTCTCAGGTGTCATATTTTTCATTTTTCAACGCAAACGAAGTCCTGGGCACCGACCAGTTTCTAATAAATTCTTTAAAAAAAATTAAATACATATCGATGACCCTAGCTAACTAGAACTCTGACTCGTTTACGAATATTAAATTTTACATTGGTTTAATATGACAATACTGAAAGTGACGAAGCAAACATATTATCACAGGTGTTAACATGATATTTAGTAGTGAATACATTAGGCACCTTTTACTTTTTTTTTTTTTTTCAAAGCATTTCACATGTTGAATTTTTTATGAATTACAATTTCTATTCACGAAAAAGAACATTTTTATAAAAACTTTTTTAATTTTCCGAAACTAAATGAAATATCATCACTTACCTAATCCATAGTAATATTATAAATGTTAAAGTAACTCTGTCTGTCTGTTATCTTCTCAAGCTTTAACTACTGAACCGAACATCATAAAATTTTGCATACACATCCAGAACAAAAGTACTAGTCCCTAAAAATCATCTAAAAATAAAAATCCAACGCCTGGCAAAAGTATAACAACAATAAAGAGATTTTTTTTATATCTTAATAATGTTACAATGATCCTAGATATTTTTTTAAATTAAGCAATTACACAGACATTTAAAGGTATCATGCTGGACCTTGTAAAGTTGAAGAATTTGCCTAACAAAATTCTCAATATATTATAACAATTTACGGGTGCCGACTAACCATCACCTCATCCCGTCACATTAGTGTGGTGGTTAGAAATTATATTTCCTAACTGTCACTAATGTGGCAATTAGTATAATACTCGCAAATCTCCTTGGACTCTAACTCTACGAGCAAATCATACCCCAAGTCCCGCAATTTTCCCATCGCCAACGCACTCTTGTGTGCAGATGCGTTGTCCTGGTGAAAGATGGTTCTTTTCTTCTTCAAGCCAAATCTCTTTTCAGGAATTTTGGCATCCAACTGGTTCAGAAGGTTGGAGTAATATTCGCCTGCAAGTGTTCCTTCAAGGTAATCAATTAACAGTATCCCTTTCGCATCCCAAAACACACTGGCCTTCACCTTTTCGGCAGATGCGACCGACTTCGCTTTCTTTGGCGCTGAACCACCGACTTTCACCCACTGCTTGGACTGCTGTATCGTTTCTGACTTCTGTGTATACCGAACGTAACTAAAATAACTTTTGTTGGAACACGTGACATCTGAATATGCAGAATGTAACTAAATAATATAATTAGGTATCCAGTTATCTATTGACACGATGAAAATTTTATACATTTTATACTTTAAAGTAAATTCCAATCGATCGTCGGAGCTGACACAAATACACACACACACACGCGCGCGCGCTTTTTTTTATTTTTTTATTTGTATGTTGAGGAGCCTTTGTTAAACTTTGGATATGAAAAATGTTGACTCTGGTCTTCTGTAAGGTTTTGCCTCTTTTCCGTTGAATGATTATCCCAAATAAGAATATATATGATAAGATCGGCAGACAGGGAGACGGTCCACTTGACCGCTAACGTTGCCTATAACACAAGCGACGCCAAAACTGCTGCAATGGTAGGATTAAGGATAAGGGATTAGGGGGGAGGGGATAGGGAAATGGGCTCTCGTACTCCTTACTCACTCACAGAAACACAACAGCAGACGTGCTGTTATTTCACGTTAGTCTTCTGTAAGGAGGTGATTACTGCCACCAGACGGGCTGCCCAAATGACTGCGAAACGCAGTGTGCCCTGCCACTACTTTCCAAATCCAGACCAGAACCAAATTTGAAAAGTTGATTTTTCAAAGTTCAAAGCACCCGAAACCACTCACCCAATGGGCTCGTCAATTATATGCTTACTTTGGGGGCTTTACAATTGGTGTGATCAGTCTTGGCGATTTATATTAAAAAAATCCTTACTCTAATGAAGCATAACGAAATTATAATCTTTAAATTAAATGTCGCCTAGAAGAGATAACAGAAAGGGTGTGTTTTTAACAAATTTATAATAATAACTTTTACCTCGGTAATAAGATTTACTCCAAAAACACTCATCATTAGTATTTGAACTGACAGCGATGTCAGAAATAATATAAAACCAGGTACTCTTGTCAATTTGTTTTAGCAAATGAAACGAATGAAACTATGAAGTTTTCACTTCTGACGTTCTTTTTCGACGACGACTCACAGTTCATTTTTCTTTTTATACTTAATATCTTTAATTTTCTTTGAACGAAATGAAATAAACATGATTCTACACTAATTCTACACCTTCTTTGGCGCGTCTGTCGAACATTTTCTAAGCAATTACTAATTAACCAGATTGCGTGGCAGTAACAGTTCTTTGATCCTCTAACAATGTCCCGTCCGTCCAAAGAATGAGGCAATCATCTTTTCCCTTCCATTCTACATTTTTGTTGGTAAGTCCTCGAAAGGAAGCACTCATTTTGTAGATTGCCTTTTGGTTTCGGGTTCGTAATAATATATCCAGGTTTCATCTCCTATGACGGTGTAAAATACAGCATTTGACTCACCTCCGTTATTTTTTTATGGGTATCCAACTAGCACAAAGCTTCCTCACACTTAGATGTTCATGTAAGAGTTTATGCACTTGACTCATGCCAATGCCTATAATTTACCGAATCTGTTGGTATGTCACTCTTTTATCAGTTTTAATCATGAGCCGCACAGGACTCAAGTTATTTTGAGTCGCCGTAGATGGATGTCCTTTACGAAAATCATCAGTAAGATAGCTACGACCACGTTTGAACTCACTGAACCAGTTATAAACAGTGGTATGGGATAGGGCTTCGCCAATCGAAATCAATAATAACTTTTTTGTTGATTAAGACTACAACGAAGGTCATAATAAATCATGGAGCGAAAATTTTCCTCGTTAAATTGATTTTTTCACACGACACACACTTTTTAAATGAACACATATTTGAAAAAACAAATGTCAACTAAATGAAATTATATCGACAGCTTCCTAGAGAGTTCCTTATTCGAAATTTATATTTATTTTTCTTTTCTGTCGTTACTTTCTGGCTAGTTCTAAAAACTTTCAGTGCTGCCTAGATTTTTTTTTTTTTTTTTTTTCAAAATATACGTTGCGACCTTGATTTTTATTTTAACCTTACTTAACACTAATAACCAGCAATTGAGAATTTCTTATGTGGATTGCTAAAATAGAAAATAGATTTTTCGTTTCTTTATCAAATTAGTGCTTTTCTGTCCAAAGCAAATCGACATTACCGTCAGGTTAAATCCTACAGCGCAGATAATGAGGGATCCTACTAAAACGTTGAACAAGTTGGGATCTGTAAATAATCTAAAATATGCATAAAAAATACATTTTTTAAAAGCATAATTCCCAATTTCTATACATGTATATTAATACTTTACAAGCACCCTGTATTTGGGCTGACTCTCTTTGGCCTCTCATCGAATCGGCAGACCAGCTGCACTGCACATAGCCATACTTACGGGTGCATACGGGCCCATACACTATCTTATAAAGAATAGTGTCTAATACGGCCTTCTACCTTAGTTTATATTGAAAAAACCACCACCACCACTCTCTAAGATAGATAGACAGACGTTGGCTAAGAGCAAAATTGGAGAACATTCCGCTTTTTTTTTTCAAATATTCGTTGAAGTGTTCTTATGAAGAGAAAAAATGGAAAAAGTTGACATCCATGCAATACTGGAAACGGTTCCGTTTTTTTAAATAAATATTCTTATCTTTGAATAGGAGCTTCTCAAACATATAAAGCCACATTACTTCATTATACTTTAAGTACCTGTAGGTTCTGTTTAAAGATGATTAGGTCATATGAATTTATAATATAATATTAATGTGATAGGTTAAAATTTTCAACCTTGTCAACCCTTTGTCTTTGGTTCTAAGTACTAATTCAAATAAGTGCTTATTTAATTTTTTATTTGATTTAATACAATACCGAACTTGACAAATGAAACATGCAATTACTATGGGTGTTAACGTTTTAGTTTGTGTTGATACCATTAGGAATTCTCTTTTGTAGAGCTTCGCAAATGTCAAATGATTTATAAATTACAATTTGTATTAGTAAACACAATATTGGCTCAAGTTTTCTAATAATTAAAGTAATTTGGCTACTTCCCTAGCAGAATTAATAAATTAAATTTTATTGCCTTACAAAACTTTTGTTGTTTAAATGGATTTATTGAAAAAGTAGATCATTGCTCGATCAAATAAGTTGAGGACAAGATGGAGAAAGTCTGTAATTCTTTATCAAATTGTGATATTAATAATGTGGAAATATTTTAACGATGACCACCGTGAAATAACAGC
Source organism: Bembecia ichneumoniformis (assembly GCA_910589475.2). Classification (NCBI taxonomy): domain Eukaryota; kingdom Metazoa; phylum Arthropoda; class Insecta; order Lepidoptera; family Sesiidae; genus Bembecia; species Bembecia ichneumoniformis. The sequence continues at coordinate 10,216,638 of OU342533.1, read as the reverse complement.
ACGTGTGCTGTTGTGTTTCGGTGATTGAGTAAGGGATGCCAGAGCCCATTTCCCTATCCACTCCTAATCTATTATCCTTAATCCTACTGCAATCGGCAGTGCACTTGCAGCAGCTTTGGCGTTGCTTGTGTTATACAAGGGGCACACTGAAATGATCGGGAATAGAATATTTCGGATTGAGTTACAATAAAACCCTTTTTAGAATTTGAATACTGGCCTTTTAGAATCTTAATGACATTCAAACAATTAAAAAAAATGTTAAAAACAAAAACTATGTTGGTTTAAAGTTGACACGTCGTTAACAGAAATGGAGCTCACGCGTGAACATTTCCGTACCATAATTTATCACAATTTCGTCGCGGCTTATCTCAAGATAAATATCTCAGCGAACTTGTTTCGATTTATGATGTTGAAGCACCGAGTCAAACGACAATATACCGCTGGTATGCCGAGTTCCGACGCGGTCGTGTGTCGCTCAGCACTGTTTCTTCTGCAGGTCGACCAAGAACAGCGGTCACGCCTGAAAACATCGCAGCTGTGCGAACTATTATATTAGATGACCGTCATGTGACATACGAGCAGATTCGGGCTGTTATCAGTATCGGAATGACTGCAATTCAGTCGATATTACATAATGAGCTGTATGTAAGAAAGTTAGTTTCCCGCTGGGTTCCCCACAATTCATCCGAAGAGCAAAAGGCGACTCGTGTAGATTGGTGCCGGAATACTCTGCAACGCTTCAACGGAGGGAAGTCAAATGCCGTTTACAATATCGTCTCAGGTGACGAATCATGGATTTATTCATACGAACCTGAAAGAAAACATCAGTCAGTAGTTTGGGTCTTCGAAGACGAGGTCAAGCCAACGAAAGTGGTTCGCTCCCGCAGCGTGTCAAAGAAAATGGTCGCTACGTTTGTCTCGAAAAAGGGGCATGTTGCTACAATTCCTTTACAGGAACGCAGAACGGTTACCGCCGAGTGGTATATCACGGTTTGTTTGCCAGAAATGATAGCCGAACTCCGAAAAAATAACCCGAAACGTACATCACGATAATGCGAGCTCCCATACGGCTCGGAAGACAAATGATTTTTTGAAGCAGTAAAACGTCGAGCTGATGAGCCATCCTCCGTACAGTCCTGACCTGAGCTCAAACGATTTCTTTACATTCCCTAAAATGAAAGATTTATTACGCGGTCAACGGTTTGAAGACCCCGAAGCAGCTGTGAAAACATACAAATCAGCCATTTTGTCAACATCAACTTCAGACTGGAATTACTGTTTTAATGATTGGTTTGCACGAATGTAAAAGTGCATTAAGTTGAACGGAGAATACTTCGAAAAACAATAAAACACAATTTAGCTATACCGTGCATATGGTTTTTCTTATTCCCGATCATTTCAGTGTGCCCCTCGTAGGCGACGGTGGCCACCTACCATCAAGTGGACCGTCTGCCTGTCTGCCGACCTTAACATAAAAAAATAATAATTAATCAATGTTTGTAATAATGTTTTTTGTTTTTCAGAATAAATAAAGATTTTAAAAGAAAATAAGTTTTATTTAAGTATTTATTTATTTTTGAAGTCTGTTAAAAGTGCCACATTATGTAATCAGGGTTTTCGATTTAAGTCTGTATCAAACGAAAATCTGTTCATTTTGTTCGTAACGTAACGTTATTCCAAAACTGTTTTATTTAAAAAAATATTGTTGACGTCGAATTTGCCAAGTCAGGGTTGTTTCATTTTAAATATTCTTTGTAATATAGTTTCCTTTCTTTCATGGTTTTTTTTTATTATTAAAGATGGGTTTGCTCTTGGCCACCATCTATTCGTGTAGGAAAGATGGAGCGAGCTCACCCAAAAGATGCCTGTTCACTCGAATCTTGAAATAAATCTTGTCCTTTTTTTTAATATTCCTTTTTCTGCGTGTGTACTTCCGACTTCCAGAAAACATTCAGAACTAAAATTATTTAAAGCCTCGTATATATATTTGCCAGTGGCACAACGTACAAAAATACTGCACACGGAGCGCCAGAATAGGCGAGAAGTGTAATGGGGCGGACTTAATCGTCTGAGAAAACATACGTGTGCAAATCGGCACCATCTCCTAAAATATGATTCCCTATCTGCTGACAACTACTATTGTTCCAAGTGAATTTTTATTTACAAAATGCCTACACATTTTAATAAGAATATTTAAATCTCGTTATTTATTAATTTATTTTATGTCAGACATCTCCAGTTCATAATTCAAGACCACAACACAACGAAATACAAATAAAAATCATAAACTCATAAAAATTACATGCTAAGAAAAATAAATCTATACTAATATTATGAAGCTAAAGAATTTGTTTGTTTGAACGCGCTAATCTCAGGAACTACTGGTTCGAATTGAAAAATTATTTTTGTTTTGAATCGTCCATTTATCGAGGAAGGCTATAGGTCATATAACACCACGCTACGATAAATAGTATTATATATAAGCAGTGTCCAGTACCACGCGCCCCATGCGCACGCCGCCGCCGTATGTAAAAGCAACGCTTGCCTCTTAATTAGACAGTCAGTCCTGTGATGCTCAGAATGCCGTTGGGACCGCCATGCACACGACGCACCATCGGAAGAGCTTTCTTTCTTAAGATGGCATAAAAGTCTTCAAAGTGATATAGAAGTATCATTTATTCTGCGGCCACGAGCCGTATGATACCTCTTACTTATGAGAGGAGCTATCTTACCGAAGGACCCAGTAGCGGTATGGCTGATATTGTTTATAAAAGTACCATCAATAGAACAACGTCATAGAGCTTCCTTGTGTTTAGTTGGTAGCAAAGACAAAGAAAACCAAGGACATGCGCAGCCAACCCTGACAGGGTAATGTACCACATTCTACACATATGGGCAATCATTGCTATTTTTCTTTATGTTAAAATCGGCAGACGGGCTAACGGTCCACTTAAAGTTAGGTGGCTACCGTCGTCTATAACACGAGCAACGTCACAGGTGCTACAACTACCGACTACAGTAGGATTAAGGATAAGGGATTTAGAAGGGGATAGGAAAATGGGCTCTGGCATCCCTTACTCACTCACAGAAAAACAACAGCACATGTGCAGTTATTTAACGGTGGTCTTTTGTAAGGGGGTGTGCTTACAGAAGACCACGAAACGCAGTGTGCCCTGTCAATACTATTACACATTCTACTTACCACTGCGTTTCTAACCATAAGATGGTTAGCAATCCCGTGTGTCGTTTGTTGGCAATTATATATACAATAATAATTATCATCAATTGGGCCGTCAGCTTGCCTGCCATCTTTTATTATAAAAAATCGATATAAGTTCGCAAGAAACGTTTATCATCTTTACAATCTTAAAATATCTATCACAACCATGCATTATACTTATCCATTTGATAAGAATTATATTTATAAATTTATCTGATAATATACTAATTGCAATCGGAATTAAACGTCATAATGTGAATGATTAAATTGTCAAACTTATCAAACTTATCATATCTGGAAGGAATATATTTAACCCGTCCGCAACTGCGTCCGTGGTATTCGGTATAGCGCGCAACTTTTTTGTAGCGCGCAACACCGTATTCAAATCGGTTTAGCTGTTTCTGAAATTAGGGTGCACAAACGCACAAACAAACAGGCAAACAGACAAAAATTCTAAGAACTATTTTTTTACCTCGGTAACATAAGTACAACATAACATAAAGTAATATATATGACACATACACTTGCCAACTCAAATTTGCTTAAATTATTTAATTTTAAATGTATCCAGGACATTATGAGTTGTATAAAAGTTTAAATTTAAAATCATAACAGCAGAAACACGGGTAACGTCCCAATATTAGCATCACCTGTGTTTGCCGTGAAGTATTACTTAGGGGAAACAAAAACTTCTTTGAACATCTGTAGGATCTCTCTCCGCGTTTTAATCTGTCATAATTTACGGTCGTTTCGTTCGTTATGGTAAGGTTGTTTAATTAATTGCTGAGCGTTAAAAAGAAAGTTTTAAACACTATCTGTTCAGGCGAGTCAAATGGGAGTTTTGTTGCAATCGTTGCTACATTACACCATTCAGAAAATTATTAATATCGTTTTTTTTTTGTTTAATTATTCAAGACACACTGCGTTTCGCAGTCATTTGGGGAGACCGTCTGGAGACAGTAACCACCCCCATGTGTGCTCTTGTGTTTAGGGATCCCTTCCCAAGCCCCTGTCCATAATCCTACTATGGTTGGCAGCACCATACATACCCGTTGCTTGTGTTTGACGAGCCCGTTGGATCAGTGGTTAGGGTGCTTACCTTAACGCTCTGTTCTAGGGTTCCCGGGTTCGATTCCCGGCAGGGTCAACTTTGAAAAATTAACTTTTCAAATTTGGCTCTGGTCTGGAAAGTAGTGGCAGGGCACACTGCGTTTTTGCAGCCATTTGGGCAGCCCATCTGGCGGCAGTAACCACCCCCTTACAGAAGACCACCGTGAAATAACAGCACGTGTGCTGTTGTGTGTCGGTGAGTGAGTAAGGGATGCCAGAGAGACCTGATGGCTCCTTTACGAACACTGAAGAGGAAACTCTTCAGTTGCTGATAAAAACTCACTTTCCGGGGGCTCAGAGCTTTTCGGCCGGGTCAGACAGAACGCCTTTACACCAAAGGCCTCGAAATGAGGACCGTAACAGAGCGGCTGATCTCATCCGACCCAAAGTTGTTAAATGGGCTATTAAGTCCTTTAAACCCCTGAAGTCCAGTGGTGAAGACGGACTGTTGCCCATTCTATTACAGAAAGGCATAGACGTACTCACGCCGTATCTGGTAAAGATCTACCGGGCAAGTTATGCCTGGGGATATATACCGGAACAATGGACCCGGGCTAAGGTATTATTTATACCTAAGGCAGGTCGGAGGGATTATGCTCTGCCTAAGTCCTTCAGACCAATTTGCCTAACGTCCTTTATGCTTAAAACTCTAGAAAAAATTATAGATAAATACATAAGGGACAAAGCCCTGGCCTCGAAACCCATTCATTCCACCCAGCACGCCTATCAGAAGGGAAGGTCCACAGAGACGACCTTGATCCAACTAGCTGACAGGGCGGAAAGGGCTTTGGATGATAAACAGATAGCTCTGTGTGCATTTTTGGATATAGAAGGCGCATTTGATAATACTCCCACCGACACGTTAGTGAGGGGACTACAAAACAAAAATGTGGACCCGACTATAGTTAGGTGGGTAAAGGCCATGCTATCCAAACGTAAAGCGAAGGTCAAACTACACGATACCTCGCTCACTGTAGTAACTACAAGAGGATGCCCGCAGGGCGGTGTTCTATCGCCACTGCTTTGGACTCTTGCAGTTGATCAACTTCTGTACAGGCTGGCAGAACACAGGATCGATGCCCTAGGTTATGCTGATGACCTAGTGGTGATCATAAGAGGCTTCTGCCAAAGCACAATTTCGGCCCTGTTACAGAAAGCTTTAAACATCATTTGCGAATGGTGCACAGCAAATGAACTGTTAGTCAACGGTGATAAAACCGCTATAGTACCGTTTACCAAAAAGAGGCTACTGGACAAATTAAAGCCACCTCTAGTAAATGGTAAACGAGTTGAATTTTCCTCAGAGGTCAAATATCTGGGAGTTACTTTCGACCAGAGACTAACGTGGAATACACACATTGAAAATGTGATAAATAAGGCTAAGGCATCCTTATTTATCAGTCGTCGAATGGTAGGGAAGAGCTGGGGCCCGTGTCCAAAGCTCACCCTCTGGCTGTACACTGCTATTGTGAGGCCGATGATCGCATACGCCTCTATAGTATGGTATAGAAAAGCCAACCAGAAAACGACCATCGACAAGCTTAATGGCTTACAGCGTTTGGCATGTCTGATGATAACAGGAGCCATTTCGAGTTCCCCCGGAGCATCTCTGGAGGCTATCCTGGGCTTACCGCCTCTAAATCTATTTTTAGAGAAGGAGGCGAGAACCAGCATGCACAGAATGATGAATCGGGGTAAACACAATTGGCTGTCCAAGGTACTCAGAGCTCTAGAAGACTCAGTACTAAGGGATCCCATCTTAGGCATGCCTACTGATACAATGGTACCACAGTACATAGAAGCAAAGTATTATACTGTGGAGCTACTCTCAAGAGAAAACTGGTCAAATAATAAGATCTCTTGGGAGGAAGGTAGCCTTTCTTGGTATACTGATGGGTCCAAATCAGGACCTGACGTAGGCTGTGGAGTGTATGGCGGTGACCAGGACTACAGGACCAGTGTAAACTTGGGACAATACGCCAGCATCTTCCAAGCAGAGGTCTTCGCCATCTTAGAATGTGCGGAAATCAACCTGCAAAGAAACTACGTCAACCGTGTAATCTAAATTCACTCAGATAGTCAGGCTGCACTTCAGGCACTGGACTCAAACTCTACAGTCTCAAAGCTGGTGCGAAACTGTGTAGACTACTTAAATACCTTAGGGCGCAAGAACAAAGTGGTCCTAAGATGGGTACCTGGCCATATGGGGATCGAAGGCAATGAACTGGCCGACGAACTAGCTCGTGTAGGCGCAAAAGGTAGGCTAATAGGTCCTGAACCTATGTGCGGACTACCAAATAGCCTAGCTCGCTGGACCATATGGAACCAGTGCTTTATTAAATCTTACAAACGCTGGACTGACTTGCCAGGTTTGAACCATTCCAAAGCGCTCATTAAAGCCTATAGTCGAAATGCAACAAATCAGGCTATGTCGCTTAGCAGGAGCAATTTGTGCATGCTATCAAGGGCGCTAACGGGGCACTGCCGCCTCAATAGGCACCTTAAAGTAATGGGGCTCACTAGTACGGGAGAGTGTCGCTTCTGCCATGAGGCAGAAGAAACACCAATGCATATCCTGTGCGAGTGTGGCCCTCTGATGCACAAGCGCAGTTACATCCTAGGAAGCCACACAATGGCTTGTGAAGATGTGAAGAATGCCTCTATCAAAAAAGTACTACAGTTCCTTAACGTGGTAGGTATAGGTAGAGAGCTTTAGTTCACGTGGCGATCACAATATTTCAGCAATGGACGACGTGATACTGGTACTCTAGCAGACAGAAATAGCCACTAAGACAAGATAAAGATAAAAATAAAGGGATGCCAGAGCCCATTTCCCTATCCACTCCTAATCCTTTATCCTTAATCCTACTGCAGTCGGCAGCGCACTTGCAGCAGCTTTGGCGTTGCTTGTGTTATAGGCGACGGTAGCCACCTACCATCAAGTGCACCGTCTGCCTGTCTGCCGACCTTAACATAAAGAAAAAAAAGGGATAAACGGGGAATGTTCATATATATAAAAATTGCATCACGGGCGAAGCCGGGGGCGGGCCGCTAGTAGGTAATAAAATCGTAAATGAGACGTGTCTAAGTCTATACATAAATAAATATTTAAAAAACAAAATAAAAAAAACAATTTGTATTTCTGTTACCAAGGTCAAAAATATGGTTTTTAAATTTTTTGTCTTTTTGTCTGTGTGTTTGTTCAAGCTAATAATCTCAGAAACGTCTTAACCGATTTAAATGCGGTTTTCACTGATGGATTTTAGCAAGCTTCCCGTAATATCTAGTGTTTGTTTCATTCCAATCGATTTACAAACAAAAAAGTTACACGCTATACCGAATACCATGCGTACAAAGTTGCAGGCTCGCTAGTAAAAAATTGGATCGTTACTCAAACAATTTGTAAATAGAAGTGGCAGCATACACGACTTCCACAGTTTACAGTAACCACTGCTTTCAGAAATAGTGAGCTGTTATTTATTCCCTTTTAAGCTGTTACCCTCTTTTGTCTATTATCATTCTTCTACCAAGGTCAGCTACGCTCTTGATACCTTTATGAAGTCGATTGTGTCAATGGGCGTCTGAGGCCCCATCAATTAAATGAGCAGCTCACCTGCCTGCCAACATTTAAATAACAAACATGTAGTGTTTATAACTAATTTCAACAAATATTAAAAAAGTACTCTTGTACAGAACAGTCTTTTATAATACTTACAACACATAAATTATAAATTACATTAAATTAGCTTCCCTTTCTAGCGAGCACTCACGTCACTCTGTGAATAAGGCGCTAGTTAGGTAGCTGAAAAAAAGTTTCAAATCTGACAACCAATACGCCCTTTTCTATTCAGTTAGTATACATGGGCAGACGATTCTAAAAAGCGGCGTGGAGGACGTAATCAATATGGGGGCCAAATCTTTGTGATTTTTCACTCCGACATTTAAAATTAATATCAAATTGCCTAAAATATCTGGTAAATACTTATATGTCTGGTGCAAGTAGTCTTTTTAATTACAAGTAGTTTTTCTATCACAATTTGTTACATAAAATGACGTTTCTATATCCCGTTTCTCGAAACAGCGTACAACACAGTGATTGAACTCGGCTTCTGGTATACACGAGTAATGTTGACTAATGTCAAGTCGGCACTAATGGAAAATTTACTAACAAATCTATACATTAAATATCTGTACATTAAACGAGACTTGTTTGTAAATTAAATATTTAAAAAAAAATTGTACACGATATACCTACTTATGTTACCGAGGTCAAAAAAACAGTTTTTAGAATTTTTGTTTTTTGTCTGTTTGCCTGTTTGTCTGTGCGTTTGTGCACTCTAATCTTAGAAACGGCTTAACCTATGTGAATGCGGTTTCCACTGATGTATTGTAGCAAGTTTCCCGTAACATTTAGTTTGTTTTTAAATAATCACAGTATCAACCCTTACCTTCTAACCTACCCAACTCTGTTGATTTTAATTTTAGCAAAAAACTAAAATGAACATTTTTATTTGAAATTAAATTCTCCACAATATTTGTCTGAAACTTTTTTTTGTAACTGAATTTTTTGTATAATTTGGAGAAAAATACCAATTTTTTTTTTCATATTTCTACAAGGTGAAATCAAAAATTTCTTTCACCCTTTTGATATTTTGTATCTTCTAGAAACTTCTAGAAACTATCAAAAATGCCCCTGAGGGACTCAAATTTTGATTTATTAGTAAATTTTCCAGGATCTATAAGTGATGTTTATTTCAGAACACCATGTTCCTCACCAACTTTTAAATTTTTCAAAGTTCGCGTTTGCAGAGAGAACGAAACATTGATTTGTTACAAAACCTAGACGGAGCACGTTGAGACGCGATGCGCAATAGACTTGGTTGCACTTACCCGTATTCTGTTTGCCGTCTAGATACTTATTTCCTCACATTTAAGAATGTTTGAACTGTTTCAGCACTTATTCCGACAGCGCTAAAACTTTTTGATCCAGTAAATAAATCTTTAAAAGTTCTCCAGTAACTGTGTCCTGTCAGCCGTATGAGTAAAAGATTTAAAGAAATCAATAATATTTTGATTATTATTATTGCAATATTATTGCAGCAAAAAAGCTTGGCATTATGAGCAAGGTACGACGGTATTTCACGCCTAAACAGCTCCTTGACTTTTATAAGGCTCAAGTATGTTCTTGCTTGGAATACTGTGCCCACTTGTGGGGCGGTTCCGCTAAGTATCAGCTTGAGGCCTTGGACGCTGTCCAGAAGCGAGCCAGACTCATTGGCGATGACTCACTTACCGGGGCTGACTTACAGAGTCTTGGGCATAGGCGCATGGTAGCCAGCCTTTCGGTGTTCTACAGGATTTACTTCGGAGAGTGTGCGTTGGACTTGCACCAGCTAGTCCCCCCTAGCCCCTTCTACCATCGGACAACAAGGCGCACATTTAAATGTCACCCTTATATGGTTGATATACCTAACATCCGCACGTTGCGGTTCGGGTCAACTTTTTTGATTCGAACTGCTAGCGTGTGGAACGAACTTCCAGCACCCTTGTTTCCACAAACCTACAACCCTGGACTTTTCAAGTCGCGAGTGAATCGATTCTTAATAGACAAGCATGCTCCATCTTAGATCGCGTCATCACTTACCATCAGGTGAGACTGCGGTCAAATGCTTGATCTATCATTATAAAAAAAAAAGATATTGAGTGAACAATTTATATTAAAACATTAAATAAATTTAACTCATTTTTAAACGTGTTAACGTTATAACTTTAAAATAAATTAAGCTCATTATTTAAATAACTTTAATATAATGGACTTTAAATTAGTACTTTCAATAAAATTTATACAGTACGAGAACTCTGTCTTTAAAATATAATTCTAAAATATTCAAATGGGGCAGTTTGCGCATCAATCAATAATGGTTTTCAGAACGTAATGGACACACTAAAATCACTAAAATCCTTAAATACAGGAATGTACAATAGGCATGATGACAGATTTTGAAATTCCCTTCCATAATGTACATAGATACACGTCTACCATGTCCGAAAAAAAAATATTTTAGCAAAAAACTAAATTTCAACGCGAATTATTGAATGTTTTTAAATCTATTATGAATTACGCGCGATAACGATCTTAGGTGTCATGGCGTCGCGTCTGATGAACCGTGACGTCACCGACATCTCATCAGATTTTTCATTCTGTCAAAGCAAAGTCAAAGCAACACGATGGCACTTACCTGGGCGTGACGTCATTCGCTCTGATTGGTGTTTCAGTCTATTTTATTGAAAATCTTATTAATCTCAATTTAAATACAAAAAATGAGTAATTTTTTAGACTCTTTTCAACATATATTTTTCTCCAAAAATATTTATTCTTTGATTCTTTAATACCGTCATCATGCCTATTGCGAAAAACTTAAGTTTACAGTACTAATTTGAATGAATCCTTGACGTTTGCCATATAATATTATTGTTATTATCTCATTAATTTTAGATAAGATTGTTCGTTTCTAGTCCTGCAAATGGAAACAGACACCACCTCAGAATAGTCATTTATCTAAACTGTGACGCAGTGAGTAATTCGTTGATAAAAATTAATTGAACATTGTTGTTTTGTTCATAAAGTATTAACTAATTCTTATTTACATTTTGTAATTATTTTTATATTATTTTAATGAAATCAACTAGGCACTACTGACTCTTCCAGGTAGTTTCCAATCACCTAACCGGCTGTACTATATTAATTTCTTATTAAACTTACGAAGGATAAAATGAGAGATTCTTATGAATATTGTCAGTTTTTGTTCAATCCAAAATAATATAAGATATTAACTTTGCGTGGTATTTTTATCAAGGTCGTCGAGGAAATTTTTTTAAAATTTACTACCCATACATATTTAAACACACATGATCTTCGTAATTTCACATACTTAATCGAAAAATTAAATAATAATTTGAAAATTTATTATGAAATAATGGATATATTTTTAGGGTTCCGTACGTCCGAATAGAAAAACGGAACCCTTATAGGATCACTCGTATGTCCGTCTGTCCAACCATTCCCCCCCCCCCCCTTATCTCCGAAACTACTGAACCTAAAATTTTGAAAAAATACAGAAATTAGTTTTCTACTTACAGATTATAGGAAAACCTATAAGAAGTCCATGATATTAAAATAACATGGTAAATCACTCAATAATGTGCGGATAGGTAACATCGTACGGAACCCTCTTCATGCGAGTTCAACTCGCACTTGTCCCGTTTTTTATGTTAGGATAGGCAGACAGGCTGACGGTCCACTTGATGATAGGTGGCTACCGTCGGCTATAACACAAGCAACGCCAAAAGCTGCTGCGCTGCCGACTACAGTAGGATTAGGAGGGGGTAGGGAAATGGGCTCTGGCATCCCTACTCACTAACCGAAACGCAACAGCACACGCGCTGTTATTGCACGGTGATCTTCTGTAAAGGGGTGGTTACTTCCGCCAGACGGGCTGCCCAAATCGAACCCGGGAACCCTAGAACAGAGCGTCAAGGCAAGCACCCTAACCAATCATCCTCGTCAAAATATATCACATTTTGATTGGTAGTATTTACTTGTACGGGTAAAATAAATTAATATCCACATATGGCGCATACACATTTTCAGTAATTTGTACTGAAGTTCATGTCGTCGCTCTTAGACGTATTAGTTTCCGAATTTCACGAATAGGAACAGAAAGATACCGTCAACTAGTAACGTCGATGAATCTTCGTAGTTCGGAGGCAGGTGCGAATATTGAGATAAGTTTAAATCGTTCAGTGGTTACCGGATAGAACATTTATACGGAGTTATTGCCTATTCCGTTCTAAGCGTTTCACCAATTTATCTCAACACTCAGTCACTTTTTGATCGAAAATTGGATTTACATTCAAAATGTCTTTTATACGCCCAAAGTTTTACCAGTCAACTTTAAATTTTATTAAACTCCGTTTTTGGAATATTAACTAAATTAATTTTGAAAGACATTACAGAATACTTTTTATGGTAATGTATAGTGTTCCGAAAATATATGAAATGCGAAAGTTCATAATAGCCATATTAAAACTTTACCATTATTTAAGTTTAAAACAAAGAAGAAATTATGTATATATAAAAATGGTTATTTATTAAATTATTTTTTTTATTTTTTATTTTTTTATGTTATTAGGAAGCCAACGCAGTATACAACCATCCGTAATACATAAACACATTTAAAAATTCATTTATAATATCTTATACTCAAAACGAAAAAAAAAAAACAAAAAAAAAACTATAATAAACAAAAACTCAAAAAACGACAAACCATTATGCAGTACGCGATAAAAGAAAATTTTTAACCCTTCTTTTAAAACATGCGGAGGACTGAAAGATAAGTGACGACTATTCTGCGCAAGGGAGCGGCTCCGCCCAGGTTAGTTTTGGCGATTCTAGGCGATTTTAGCCTGTTCTTAATATGCGACATAGAATTACTCTTTGGTACCGCCAATCGCACCCTGCTCAGCAGATTTGGGCAATCGATCCCTCCATCCATAATATTTTTCAAGAAATAGACATCAATATAGTCCATGCGATTGGACAGTGCGATATCTATAAATATAATAAAATCGTAAACGAGCTGTACATTAAATATTTTTTCAAAAAAACAACTTGTACACGCTGTACTATGTTACCGAGGTCAAAAATAGTTTTTAGAACTTTTGTCTGTTCGTCTGTGTGTTTGTGCACGATAATCTCAGAAACGGCTTAACCGAGTTAATTGCGGTTTTCACTGATGTATTGTAGCAAGCTTCCCGTAACATTCAGTGTTTGTTTCATTCCAATCGGTTTAGAAACAAAAAAGTTACGCGCTATACCGAATAACACGCGTACGAAGTTGCGGGCTCAGCTAGTTATAAAACAAAGTGATTGTCCGCCTCTGTTTGTTTCTCCGTTAACTTCTTCTTAACTACCCAACGAATTTCGATACGGTTATAATGAAAAGAGCGATAAATGAGGAAGGTTTGTGTAGGCGATATATACTGTGGTTATATACCAATGGTATTTATTACAACGGTGATTGTAAAAAAAAGTGTTTTTTTTTTTTACTTCAAACGTACACATCCAAATGTTTCAATGAACTAATTAAAACTTGCATCATACAGTGTCGTGTCTAACTGGAGTGAATAATTGATAAGTAAATTTTGCAATCTAAAATTACACATCAACTCTAAGCAGCTTAAACGTTAGCGACGGTAGCCACCTACCATCAAGTGACCAAAAAAATGACGTACAAATATGATTGATTTGTCTTCATCAATTTTTCTTTTAGAATTATTTTACATTCTACGAGGATTAACCGTATTTGTTATATAAAATCCTATTCTTAGGATTTTATATAATATATATATATACATTTGAAAAAAAAATCTTATTGATCCAGCTGTTCTGGTATTTAGCGATTCAATTTTATTTTTACATACATTTATTATGCTATGATTGAATGTTAGTATTGTTACGATAATAGAGTGTGCGTCAATTTTCAATATTTCTCAAGGCGGCGTCTCTTTTTTATTTTATTGGTACGTAACGTAATCCAGAAGACAAATTTCTTTTCAAAATCAAATTTCCTCGCAACCGTTGGCGCATGAGTTGAACTTCTGCCAATATTTTATTTAAATCACCTAAAGTTTTCACGTCCTTGCAGAAAACATACAACGGTTTTATTTTAAAAGCGATTTCCTTGCATTCTATGGGGGTTATATGTCAAATATTTTTTTAAAAACCTAAATCTGTTACTATATACTATTAATATAACAAATTTTAAGAGTAACTGCCGCTCTGGTTTAAATATTATTTTTCATTTGATAGCCTAATTATTGCGAAAGGGACTAATTAGCATAGGACGGCAGACGCGATGCGGTAGGTGACAGCCCCACGAGAACCGAACATTACCGAGAAAAGTCGACATTAGCTGCATTCGTGCAAATTAAATGGCAGGTAAAACCGCGGAGAACAGATAGTAAAGAATAAATACATAATAATTAGTAAGTGTAAGAAACAAATGGAAAAATGTATGTTATTTTTGTTATAATACATACTGTCGGCAGACAGGCTGACGGTCCGCGTGATGATAAATGGCTACTTCGCCTATAGCACAAGCAAAGCCACGGGTGCTTCAAATGCGCTACCGACTACAGTAGGATTAAAGATAAGAAATTGGGAAAAGTTAAAGAAATGGACTCTGGCATCCCTTACTCACTCAGCGAAAAACAACTGCACATGTACTATTATTTCACGGTGGTCTTCTGTAATGGGTTGGTTACTGCCGCCAGAAGGGCTGCCCAAATGACTGCGAAACTCAGTACTAATTACTATGCTATCGTATTTCGTAAAAATGCTATTATTTATTTATTTATTTATTGTTACATGGCCTCCAACGAGGCAGGCACATCGAATATCCTGATTATCACACATTAGATGAACAAGGAGGCTCTTCAAAGGAGACTCTTTTCTCCATACGAGAAGTTTGCCTGGACTTACCAATGTCTTATAAAATTAGTAATTTTGTAGTGGCAGAGGAGTCCTTTGGAAATAATCAACCCCTTTACAGAGTATCCTCGTGAAATAAGACAGTGCTCTTGTGTTTTGGTGCGATGCCAGAGCTCATTTCCCTATCCAGATAAGGTAATGGATCTCTTTTCTTTCATTCCATCAAGGTCTGCAACGTACTTCCACGTTCCTAGCGTTAATATAGCGTTGTGTTGAGTTCCATCTGCATAACTAGTTGGTCACTTTAGTTGGTTGGAGTGGAAAGACTGTATTGAACACATGTTGAAAAAAACCTGTCACTCTGTGCGAGCGCGCTAGCAGTTCGCAACGCATTGATGCGGCTTTGATTTTCAGAACGTAACGTTGTATTATACATATTTTTCTACAAAATTTTCTTTGTCGTCGGGCGTTATAGTTTGACTGTGGTAAAAATATGGTCAGCATCCATATTCTAATACTTTGGGAAACGTGATAATTCAGCCAGTACAGCAGCAGGATGCATACAGCAGTATAGCAGTAACAACTCATCTGCATCCCAATCGCTGGACCCAAGAGCGTCAAAGCCGTTCAAATACAAAGTATGGGACGCTACTGTTCTTTGATGCTGGTGCCTTGACGCGCGCTAAGTACGCGTCCTGTTTCACTAAGCCTTTAAGAGGGAACGCGGGTCCAGCGGAATTTGAAAAATAGGTATTTGAAAAAACTATTGCCATCGCGTTTCGTAACGAACCAGCAAGCTCTCTATGTGTGTGTGAATAGTCTGTGTTTGTGTGCGTGGCAACTCTAGAGAATCGATAACATTATCAATTTCCCTATCAATTTTTTGTTCATCAATCTTAAAAATCTTTCAAATTTGTTTCATAGTCGTCTGATTAGGGTGGTATAAAAGGGCCAATTCTGAAGCGTCATATTTTCTTATGTAATTAATTGGGGGAAGAAAAGATATGATAGGGACATAGAATTTAGCAGACCTAGATTTTTTCACAACAAATTATTGCTCTAGAAGCATTATCCAGGGAGAAAATAGGGGAATACATTTGTATGGAAAAACGCTGATAGCGTTCCCTGTTAAGTTTATAGACGACGCTATCCATTCAATTTCAAGTAGACCTATAGCAAAAAAAATACACGCACATTTATAAACCCTTCCTTATAACTTTATTAATAAAGCTCATTGCTTAATTTCTTCGAAATATCAAATAAAAATAAGTTTTTATTTTTCAAAATTAATTGTGCAATAAAATGACACGTCGACAGTAAAATATAGAAGTATTTTGTTTTACAAAGCCGAAGAGGGAATATTTATACGAACAATACACGTGTGCGAAACGATGCTGCCTAACTAACCGAGATACGAGAGCACAATTCGCACGAGCTTCTATTTTTTTTATTTTACTTTCATTGTTTGCCTCTATCAACTAAAAGGAAATATTGTTCGCTAGCTGTACCTACGTGTGCGAGTGAAACTAGACTTATTTTGTTGTCACTCTTTCGTTTTAAAATTACAATTTCAGTTGGTTTAACTTTCTGTGCAGTGTAAAAATATACTCTTTTGTGACAAACCCTCTTTGATACTTATTGCTAGAAGCAATATGCTTGAAGCTACCATACAGACTGATGGTGTAAGAAATAAATATATAGACAACAAATAAAATAACAGACCAATATGAATAGCTCTGAGAAGAGCTGTCGTTGACACAGTTTTGTATATATTTATTGCGCCACAATGGCTAGTTTAACGACGAAGAATGGACAGGAGTCAGCCGTCGCAGTCAACTCTTAACTATTTTTGACAATGTTGGTCAGCATATCATGCATTCATCTATAGCAAATTTTCAAGCCTTTTTTAGGGTTCTCCGTACGTCTGAATATCTCCTTATTCAAATTAATTTATTTTCAGGTAACTAGACCCATATTTTACATTTCTATACATTAGTTATTAATATATTATATCTAAACAGTACCTAATTAAATAAAATAAAAGCAAATTTTTATATATATCTATTAAATCCTAACAGTAACAATATATATGTATCTCTGAAACTACTGAACCTAAAATTTTGAAAAAAAAATACAGAAATTAGCTTTCTACTTATATATTATAGGAAAACCTATAAGAAAGAAGTCCATGATATTAAAATAACATGGCAAATCACTCAATATTGTGCGGATAAGTAACATCGTACGGAACCCTCTTCACGCAAGTTCAACTCGCACTTGTCCCGTTTTTTTTTTTTATATTAAGGTCTGCAGACAGGCCATAACACAAGCAATGCCACAGGTGCTACAAGTGCGCTGCCGACTACAGTAGGATTAAGGATAAGGAATTGGGAAGGGTTAGAGAAATGGGATGGGCTCTAGCATCCCTTACTCATTCACCGAAACACAACAGCACATGTGCTGTTACTTCACAGTTGTCTTCTGTAAAGGGGTGATTATGCCGCCAGACAGGCTACAAAACGTAGTGTACCTGGCCACTACTTTCCAGATTCAGACTAGAGCCAATTTTGAAAAATTGGCAGACCAGAGCCAACTGAATAGTTCATTTCCAAACTTGACTCTGCCGGGAATCGAACCCGAAACTACTGAGACAGCACTTTAAATGTAAGCACCCAAACCAATGTTCCAAAAAGCTCGTGCGCTTTTGCAGTCTATCGAGGAACCCTATGTTCAGCAGTGGGTGTCTCAGTAGGTTGAAGATGATCATGAGAGATTTACATTTAGCAGTAAACCTTTTGTAGCCATTAACTAATTTCCTTGCAGTAATAACAGAAGCACATTCCCGTATACTTTTCTTGTGTTCCTTCTTGTGTCGTCTGATGTCATTTAACAAAAAAGTCTTAGTACATAGAAGATATCTTGTTTCAGAACAAATTAATTATCTTATATTATTAAAATTCACTGTCTTTCATTTTTGTTCTCATCAAGCTGTGTTCGAATTTTTAAGTCGTTAAGCAGGCTGACGGTATACTCTATGATAATGCCATAGAGTAAAGGATAATGCTCTAGTTAGCATATTTTACTCATCCACCGTAACACAACAACACATGTACGGTTATTTCAAAGTAAAACCCTTTATAAAACTTTAGAACTTCCTTTTTACTCTTTATAGCAAACTGATGGCTTATTTCAGATTAGGCACTAACAAAAGTCTTACTTTCTCCATCGTTGTTGCTCCCATTTAAATAAATTTATCGACTTCCTTCTACATTTTAAACAATTCAATATACATATCTTTTAATTTCAAATGTTTTATCTTATCAATTAATGTGATAATTTATTTGCAAATTAAAATATAAGAGATAAATAATTTCATACGATTCGTACAGCTATACTGCAATAAACAGCTGAAACAGCTGAACTGCAAAGCTATAACTGCAATAAAGATATTAGGCGTTACATTGCTCATATTATATTTAGTCAGGCGTTATTTTTTTTTCAACGCGGACGAAGCCGCAGGCACCAGCTAGTAGATTAATATGACTAATAAATATAGAAATAAAACAAAAATGCGCTGTGTTAATGAACCTTTGAGAGCGTTTAGCAATTTGAAACAATCATCTCACTTGCCTTTTGTTCTCGAAGCGCAAAATGTTGTACAAAAGGAATGAAAAAGTTCGACTTTAATCAAAGATTGCATCGAGTAGATTAAAGTTTTATCTTCATTTTAACTAAAAATTGTGTTAAAGTTTTCGTATTTTTTCTTTTTAATTAATCTGTTACAATAACGTGGCACAATGAACTGTGACCGATTTAAACGCCTCCATGTTTAACAGCTTGAGAATTTTCTTTTTGAACCATTTGTTCTTACTCGTTCAGTTTACTGCTACCATTGTCCATATTATCTTAACATTCGTTTTGCCTGTCGACGTTTAAAATGTTATTCACGCCAGTATCTGGGGCAGGATAGAAAAGAGGTCGTTTCTTTTTAAGAAAGAAAGAACGCTTTACGAACATTTACATTCTATTCAGGAATCGATCTGACCTGATTCTTCAAAGTAATACAGACTAGCTAGACACGAAAGACAGTATGCGATTTTAAAGGAATTAATGTTGCATAATGTTAATAATACTTCTTCTTTTTTTCTCTTAATATTCGTTATTGGGACAGCCAATAACGAAGACAAATTTGATATTTTTATAATATATACAAAACTCAATACTAAACTAGTCTTAAAATAAAAAAAACACCATAAAGTACATTTAGTAATAACTTTAATATTAACTTATGTTTTACTTAGGCGAAACTACTAAATACATTTATTATTACTCTCGTATTATCAGAGAGTTAATTACAGTAATTACAGTATTTCAAAGACCAAAATTCAAAAAGTATTCAATATTATTCAAAGTACTCTATGTTAGGGACTAGGGAGATATAAACAGTACATCAGGAATTTAACAGTTTCATAGAAATAAAACTATTTGTGGTTCACGAAATAATTAAAAATATCAAATATTAGGTATAATATGTTATTAGTAAATACATTATACAAAAACACGGACAATCTTGTTTCTCCACTTAAACAATTAATTTTTTTGTATTTCTAATATTTTCATATTATTATAATACTTTTATTACATATACGTGCCTGCGGCTTCGCGCGCGTTTTATAATAAAATATAACGCCTGACTAAATATGAGCAATGTAACACCTAACATCTTTATTGCAATTACAGCTTTGCCAGGCGTTAGATGATTCCTCGGGAACAGTACTTTTTTTTGGATGAAAGTTGGTACTCTATGTCATTTCCTGCACCCCTCACAACGTGTATGCAAAATTTCACTATGATCTGTTCAGCGGTTTAGACGTGAAAAGGTAACGGACAGAGAGACAGAGTTACTTTCACATTTATACTATTAGTATGGATTAAAACAAATGAAATTTACATGCTAATATGTTTTTACTATTCAAAGTCGTGCTAGAGTAAGATGATAATTTTGAATTGATGTTATTTTGTTTAATTGTTTAAATTCTTAACAATTAAACAAAATAACATTTTATTTTTTTAAATGTTTTTTTTAATATTTAATGTACTGACACGGCTGGTTTACGATTTTATTATATGTATAGATATGTACTCTCGACTTATATTTTTTTAATAGGTAAATATTATGTACCTATTAAAAAAATATAAGTCGAGCGTTTTTATCTTATAAATATAATACAGAGAGCGTACGAGTTCCAATTCCATATGAATGACCACAGCTGAGAGGTCCAGTACATGCGCCATTTCATACAGGTGCCAGTCGGTAAGAGATGACATAAAGCCTTGTAACATATAAAAACACATATATAAACTATGGACCAGTGTTAGATGCCTGTAATAAATAAATTTTATTTAACTTTTATTTTATTTATTTAATTTATTTATTTAACTTTTTAGAGAAAAAGTTAAATTAAGCTAATTTAAACTCCTGAAAACGAAAACAGAATTAAATACCTGAAGGCGAAATGTGTTTTCTTTATCTATTCAATTCATATATTTGAGCTTTCGGAGTTCGTAAGCACGATCGAGTAAAAGCTATTCGTGTGAGGATACTCTCCAACCGTCCCCTTACACTGGTAACTCCCGCCTGGCACGAATACGAATTGTCACATAATGAGACCGTGAAAAACACTCGCTCCTCACAACTCCTCACGTCGGCACCTTTCAACTCTGTAATGAACCAAAACCCCCATGACCGTTCACAGGATTACGTTCATTAGACCAATAGGAAGAGAGGCGGTTTTTGTAAAAACTGATTCGATTTCCCCGAAAGTAATACTGTCTTAAATCGCAGTTTGATATTCTGATGACATTTGTGAAATAATAGGTGATGTTCCCTGTTCCAATAAGAAGGCTTTCGTTTACCGCATTAGAAAGTTTCATTAAGAGGAGGTAACATTACAGGTAACATTATTAAAATTAATATTCAAAATTTTAATAAAACAATTTGTGTTTCAAGAAATAATTAAAAATATCAAATACTGTATCGTTAGCAAACATATTATAGACGTCGTTCTGTC
Organism: Bembecia ichneumoniformis; assembly: GCA_910589475.2. Classification (NCBI taxonomy): domain Eukaryota; kingdom Metazoa; phylum Arthropoda; class Insecta; order Lepidoptera; family Sesiidae; genus Bembecia; species Bembecia ichneumoniformis. The sequence goes on along the minus strand of OU342533.1, from coordinate 10,195,745 downwards.
AAAACTTTGATTGGAAAAAAGAAAAGGAGGTTATTCACTAGCTGAGCCCGCAACTTATCTGTAACTTATTTGTTTATCTGTGTCTTACTGTAATAATAAAGCATTGTGTGATTGAAGACTTGGGTTTATGTGTCCACATTCCTCCTTGAAGCAGTACGCGTCCGATGAGATTTCATTCTTACCAGATCTCGTGTAGTATCTTTTGATGAGTTTCGGTCGGTGAGTAACGGCTGAGGTGCTTGCAGAGCCCCCAAAGGGCAAAGCACACCTTGAGCGGTTAGAAAGTGGTTTTTATAATATATGTATGTTTAATTTCATATGAATCATTTAAAATTACCAATAATTTGAATTACCTCTGCCATGAAGTATGTAAATCACTGCACTAGGCTGTCAGAATATTTTCGTAAAATTATGCTAACCACAGTTAAAATTAGGGCAGCGTATTCATGGATCTCTAAACGGAAAATCGACAATAGAAAATACGTACATTTTGGTATTTTACATCCAACCGCTACTTATGACAACAATATTTGAAACAGCCGCTGTATCTTAATGAATGTAAAGAGATTATTCGTGAACATTCGTATATTCGGACGGAAAATGTTTTCAATTTAATTAGCTTGCCCTAGATGGACATTATGAAATTTTGCCGAAAGGCCCTTTTATCTGATTGTGGCGAAGCGAAGGTGTTGTGTGAAGTCTTTGTAGATTTAGACGCAAACCTAGACTCTAACTCGTAGGTGGTACACTTAACTTTAGAGTTTAGCGTACCGTCTAAAAGTCCGTTTATATCTTCAGACAACAAACGTATCAGACACGTAGCGTGTCAGACATCAGCATTGTCTGATATGGCACGTTTCTGATACTCTAAATGTAAATAGAATAAAATGTAAACTGTGTCTGATGGTGTCTGAGACGGTCTGACCTATAAAGTGAGATTGTGGATATAATTTTACGAACTTACGTCGGGGTAAAACCACTAACGTAGGTGCAGTTTTTCTAAGATTTTTTTTTCCTTTATTACAAGCAATCAATAAAGACATGAATTGAGTGACTTCCATCTAGCAGCACAGGTCCTTCTAGCACCGTCGCTCAGCTATCACTCACATTTTGCGAGTTGCGAGTGTGAATGAGAACGCATAAGCGTGTCGTTTTGAAACATCCATAGGGACAAAATTTTATGATTTTTGATTTATTTATATCTATACATATAATAAAATCTATACATATAATAAAATCTATACATACATAAAATCTATATCATTTATATCTATACATATAATAAAATCGTAAACGAGCCGTGTCACTACATTAAATATTTTTTCAAAAAACAATTTATACACGTTGTACCTACTTATGTTAGCGGGGTCGAAAAAATTGTTTTTAGAATTTTTATCTGTTTGTCTCAGAAACGGCTTAACCAGTCTAAATGCGGTTTTCACTTATGTATTGTAGCAAGCTTCCCGTAATGTTTAGTGTTTATTTCTTTTCAATCGGTTTAAAAACAAAAAAGTTACACGCTAATCCGAATACCATAGGCGTACGAAGTTACGGGCTCAGCTAGTTATACATATATATTACATAATTATATTCATAGTACTTTTTTTTTTTTTATTTAGGAGGGGAAATGCATTTACGCACTATTCGTCGAGGGGACGTCTCGACGAGGAATAGTGTGGGACTCACCCGGTGAGAGTCAACGGAAATACCCACTAAAACCCCTCCGGGTTCCACCATCGGCGGTGGTGTGGAACCGAGGTTACAGCTAGGCCATGTCCTCAGATCCTACAAACCGCTATGTCCGTGAGCGGACTCATCACTTGGCGTTTTTTTAGCGCCGTCACGCTAGTTGCGGCTGCCCACTGGAACCCCTGTGGGCAGCCGCGCATCAGTTTTGGTATTTTCAATACGCCAGATGTCCCGTTCTGGCGCCCTAAAATTATTACCCGACGGTCACCACGGCATATGCGCGGCGACGTCGGCCGACTCTTCGGCGCCTGAGTGGGTCCGCCTGGGGGTCCTCCTCTCGGATATTCATAGTACCTGCCTAAACTCTAAAGCACCTAACCTCTCTAACATTTTAACACATGTTTTTACATTGATTATCGATATTTCAGTTTTTTTTTTGTCAACTTTCATAGAGAAAATAAAAGCATAATTCGTGTATCGACAGCTGTCTTTTAACGTTAACATTATTTTAATATTAAATTTATTTTTTTCACATCCACAAATATATTAACGTATCTTAGAAAAATATCTTCTCATATAACGAATTTTTGGAGGGAGCCGTTTTAAGATTTGGTTTTATTAAACCTTGAATACCCAGATCAACGAAATCTTACAATTTTCATTTTTACTTTTTCTAGCTAGAAATAGAAATAACACATACGACATGTAATTACTCCCTATCGGTATGTCGAATCTAGGGCAAGTTCTAAAATCAATAATTCCTCTCAATGTCAATGCATACGCTTCAACAGCAGAATGCCAAGCTATGTTGTATAATTTTATAACTGATAAAAGTTGTAAGTGACTTGCTTTTGTCTGCGAATTCGTTCGCTACCCTTTCATAGGTGTTAAAGCATTTATTCAATCTTTAACGCTCATATATTTTTGTCAGGCGTTGATTTTTTAATTTTAGTTTTTAGATGGTCTCTCGGGAACACTAAGTGCTCTTTCTCTGTTTGAAAGTTACCCTATGTCATTTTTTGTATCTTTAACAACGTACATAATATATCCAAAATTTCATGTTGATCGGTTAAGTAGTTAAAGCGTGAAAGTAAGTAGTTAAGACATATAAACAAACTCACTTTCGCATTTACCAATAGAGACCGATTGGTTAACCTAACATTAAATATGTATATCATTGATTAAACATGCGTCTTTTTTGATTTCGTAATTAAAGTTTTTTCTTATAATTATACTAGCTGACCCAGCAGACGTTGTCCGGCCCGAAACCGAAAATAATTTTCTAACCCGATTGTGGCGCCACCTATCTTGTCTAATTTTATTTTCCAAAGCATATGTCAAAGTGACGCGACACTTCACGTCAATCAACGACGGAATTATTTGAATATTCTTCATACAAAAATACTAAAATCCCTATTAAAAAATGGGGGGTGCGGGTAGGAGGATAAAAAATACTTTACGACCTATTCTCAGACCTACTGAATATACACACAAAATTTCATAAAAATCGGTCCAGCCGTTTCGGAGGAGTTTAGTTACAAACACTGTGACACGATGTTTGTCTCTCTGTAAACAAAGTTAAAAAGTAAAAAAATAGTTTTATACGACGAGACTGTTTAGTAATTTGTGCCCAGCACAGATACAGATTTAACGATTAAATAATTGTTTTTTTTTTTAAAACAATTAATCGAATTAATTCACATTTCTAAATTAAATTAATATGTGTATCAATAAATAGGAATCTTTAGCAAACCATGACTTTAATCTATCGACAGCTGTTACTATTCGCATTCTGTACATATAATAAAATCGTAAATTTTTTTTTTTTTCAACAAACAAATTTGTACACGTTGTACTTATGTTACCGAGGTCAATGTTATCAAGGAGGAGTGTGGACACATAAACCCAAGTCTTCAATCACACCACGCTTTATTATTACAGTTAAACACATAAACACGTGGAGCATAGATATAACACACGTAGAACACAATACAAATAAATTATCGATAGAATTAAACTATGGCGTAAATTTAAAGTCTGAATTTTTAATCACAAATAACGTCGGATCAAATATATCTACTATTGTATAAATTTACATCCACACGATAGATAAAATGAACAATACATGATGATGAGGATTGAGGGCTCAACAGCAGGAGGCGTGCGTGTAGGATGCCTTGGTGACCAGCGATCGTCTGACTTCACGGCTGCGACGCAGCAAAAGATCAAGCAAAAGATTAGAATGGCGTAACGTAGACAGGTGCCGCATGGTGTCCCTCTTCCACGGGTGCAGGTGGCCTATTCCTCAACGCTTTCTGTTCTGACATTTGCCAGACAAGTTAGGCCTATACCGATTATACTTTTGCGATGCAACTTATCGGCTATAAGCCATAAAAATACTTCTTCAGATGGCGTGCTAAGCGTACTCGCTAAACGGGCCGCCAAGCAAAATCTGTGTCGTGAGATTCGGCAAGTCAATTCCGCAAGCTCGGGGCGTCGAAAAAAGAGCACGTCGCGCCCACTGCCGCCTAAACGGAAGTAGTATAGCCTACAGCTATCCGGAAAAGCCTACTTCCGTTTCTTTTTCCTGAACCTTTTAGAATGATCGCTCACCTAGTCGGTTCTCGTTTTACACGCGCTACTGACATATAGAGGTCACTCCCCCATGTGTTTTTTTTTATTTATGTTAAAGTCGGCAGACAAGCTGACGGTCTACTTGGTAGGTGACTACCGTCGCCTATAACACAAGCAACGCCACAGTTGCTTCAAATGCGCTGTCGACTACTGTAGGATTAATAGTCCGAGAGCCGGCCGTATAAAAGTCCTATGGATCAGATACATGGATAATTTTTTGAAGATAGACCAAAAAACCATAGGACTAAAGGTGTCTGATTTTGCCCGCATGCAAAATTATGACCTCACTACCGGTTGTAATTTCAGACATTTTTATATATTTATCCAATACATGGATAATTCTTTTTTAACTTAATTCTACATCTATAAAATTAATAAAAAAAAAATAGTCGACATTTTTATTCTACCCAGATAAAATTGTCGACTGTTTAAAGTAATCAGATAGCTTATGGTCATATACTCAATGACCCTAAATCTTTGATTATATTTATATATTTATCCAATACATGGATAATTCTTTTTTTAACTTAATTCTACATCTATTTTATTATCTGGGTAGAATAAAAATGTCAACTATTTTTTTAAATTAATTTTATAGATATTAGTCAGGTAATAGATCATATTTATTTGAGAATTTTGTCTTGATTGCCTTCTTGCTTCATGCGAAACAAGTGCAAAAATTGAGCACATCTTATAAATTCATACCAACGTTATATGTTCTTAATTTTGTGAATGATGGATGGATCCATGCATCGAAACAATGGATGGATGTTAGTTACTCTTTTATGCAAAACGAAACTACTGATTATAATTAAATTTTACAGTAGGTTCAATGAATATCAGAATAACACATAAGTTCTCGTTTATAAAGATACCCGGACGAAGATGCGGCCAAAAGCTAGTACATGCATATCGCATAAGCATTTTAGGCCGGACCTGTCTGTATGACCAGACCTTTATGTAAATAACGATAGTGGTCATTAATTGAAAATCAATCTTCACCAATGAAGGACTGTAAGCTGGTTTTGACAGTGTAATTATACAGGCAGACAATTACTGCGTCAATAATACAGACAAATACACGCAAGCGACTATCGTAATATTATATTATGTTACTTTATGTTTTATGTTCAGAGCTTTTCCTAATTCTTTTATTAAAAAAACATAATTTTTTCAAACTGTCTCAAAGGATTTTTTTTTTTTTTTATGAAATCGAGGTAGCGCTTGACCACTATCTCACCTGATGTGAGGTGCAGATGTGGCCGAAGGTGGACCACGCTTACCTAGTAAATGCCCATTTACCCTAGTTTTGAAGACCCCGAGGTTGTAGTTCTGTGGGAACACAGACGCAGGCAATGAGTTCCACTCCTTAGCAGTTCGAACAAGGAAGGTGGAACTGAAACGCTTTGTTCGTGATCGAGGTACATCGACCACGAAGGGATGAAACCCCTGCCCACGTCTAGTGGTCCGCAAGTGGAACGGTTCCGGTTGGATTAAATCGTACAGTATAGATGCACACTCTCCATAGTGTAGACGATAGAAAATCGATAGGCACGCTACTTTTGGACGATGCTGCAGGCTTTGAAGTTGGGAATCCACAAGGGTGTCGTTGCCAATAAGCTTCTTCGCTCGCCTTTCAATCGAGTCCAGTGCGGCCAGTTGGTAACGGGCAGACCCATCCCAGAGGTGACAGCAGTACTCAGAAATCGGGAAGAATTTATATTATCATATAAATAACTGTTTCACATCATACTAATTCTAACGAGATTAAGGTTTTCAGGCAGGATGACATTGCGTAGGTGGCTTACAAACGTCCGTAAAACCCAGCAAAGCTAAGATTGTGCAAATCGGCTATCGACCTTACTCGCTAAAACACAACAAATATACAGGGACACCTGGATTTCACTAACGCCTTCTATTAACGAGTGCCCGTTTAATGACCCTACACTTCTGCCTAACTTTGAAACATACTTCATTTAAAAACAAATGTTAATTAGACACAAGCGTTAGGTCTAATAAAAATAATGTTTAATAAAGATTTTAAATGTATGTTTTTTACTGCATGTCCTCTTAGCGTTATATTCGTTGAACTAACTTTATTTCGAAAAAGAAGAAATGAGGCTTTATCTTATCAGTGGCGGAAAAAAACTTGGTCGGCTACGTGATCTCTTCAAGTCGAGAACCAAGTGGAATACGTGACTGCATTCCTCCCAGAGCTCACACCGACCTTATTAGCAATATGGAATTGAAATGATATCCCTCTGTTTCCAAATGTATGCAATTTGGAATATTCATACGAAAAAGTGACGCAGCGATAAACAATAATAATTAATACAGCTGTGATTGCATACGAAAACAAGAGCGTACTTGCTTATGTCGTAAGGTCTTATGCGACAAAACGATTTTTTATAAAAAAAAAAAACTATAATGTATTTTAAGAAATCTACGTTAGCGTGACAAAAAAATGGGGGTTATTTCATTTAGAAAACTCTCCATTCGTGGTTGGAACTCAGCCGCAACACATATTTCCATAGTTAGATCTAATCTTCACATTTTTTTGTCGAGTTTTAGGAATATGGTAGAAATGGAATATAGCTGCAGGGGTCCATCGGAACCAGCTAAATTTTGAAAGTGGTCTATGAGAAAAAAAGTCTGGGAACCTCTGTGTTGCACTATATAATTGTAATTAAGTTTAGTTAGGTTTCTGTCATAGACAAAAACCTAACTAGAACCTAATTAGAAGACCCGTCTGCTTTATTTCTTTTGCACTACCGTTGCTACATAATTAAATTTGCTTCCCGTCTCAACTCAACGGTTAATAATTAAAAATTGAAAAAATAGAGCTTTAAGGATTAAAATGATATTCCAGTTTAAATTAACATAATTTGATAAATTAAATGAATTTTCATAATCCAGTTTGAACGGGGAAAATTTGTGACTGTTTTTAATTCTGTTTAAATTTGGCCGTTCTAGAAGATTCTTATTTAAGAATAATAATAATGGTAGCCCTTCTAATGTTATTAATGTGAACGTTTCTGAAGACGTTTGATGACGTTTAATTATGCAGAATTAGTTGGTGCCTGCGACTTCGTACGTATTGAAAAAGAACGAGCCCGTTGGATGAGTGGTTAGGGTGCTTGCCTTAACGCTCTTTACTAGGGTTCCCGGGTTCTATTCCCGGCAGGGTCAGCTTTGAAAAATGAACTTTTCATATTTGGCTCTGGTCCGAATCTGGAAAGTAGTGGCACTCTGCGTTTCGCAGTCATTTGGGCAGCCCGTTTGGTGGCAGTAACCACCCTTACAGAAGACCACCGTGTTATAACAGAATTTTTGCTGTTGTGTTTCGGTGCGTGATTAAGGGATGCCAGAGCCCATTTTCCTTAATCCTATTGTAGTCGGCAGCGCACTTGCAGCAACTGTGGCGTTGCTTGTGTTATAGGCGACGGTAGCCACCCACCATCAAGTGGACCGTCAGCCTGTGTGCCGATCTTAACACAAAAAAAATGCCTGACATTTTAATCGCTATGACGATGTAGGCGCCACTACGGCGCCATTTTTTATATTTTTAGACGATGCATCGGGAACCTAATACTTTTCCAATATAAAAAGTATCCTATATGTTAATCTAGGTAATAAACTAACTGTGTGCCAAATTTCACCCAAATCCATTCACGTTCTCACAAACTTACACATCATAATACATATTAGTGGACTAAAACGAAAACGAGTGTGACAGCCTTTTAGATGTGAACACACTTTTAGGATAGCTCGGCGAAACTAAATAATTAAAATGTTATTTAATAACAATTAATGTTATTAATAATAAAATAAAATCAAATTATATGACAAAATTATTACAAAATAAAAAATATAGAATGTTATTATTAAAAATAAAGACTCAAAATGTTTATTATTCTATGAATGGGTTTACAAGAAACTTAACAGAAATTTAGACCTTGTCCAGAGTGGAAATATTCAGGATACTTTTATCATGATGAGATTGTTACGGTGGGAAATCACAAATTTTATTAGAATGAAATATTCCGCGTTATGGCAAAGGAATCATAAACTATGTGGCATAGGGCCAGACCATCGACGGTGTATTTATTCGCGATATGGTTAGTAAGGACATATACATATGGTAACTGTGAGCAGTTACAGTGAGCTGTATGCGGTGCGATCGCATATATGCGCATAATATGTATACGAAGGACCTTAGTATGCGCTTCATATATTATGTATGAAGCGTATAATAAGGCCCTTCGTATACAAGGCTATACAAATCTTCGATACCCGACGATTTTAGTCTCTAAGCGACTATCCCAATACAAATTCATACGAGTACCTTACACACTCACGAGCTCGCGTCGCCGACATTTTGTTCATTCATCTCGTCCTCGTCGCCGACACCAGTCGCGTGCTACCTGCCGGGCGAGATAGACGCTGCAAACGTCGCCGCGATTTTCAAGATGGCGGAGCAATTATTGAATATTAAACATGTTTCGTAAGTGGAGAAGTATCCTTGATTATACAATTATAAGTTGAAAGAATATTCTAAAAAGGATATTACAGAAAAAGCTAGGGCAGCAGTAGGAAAGGCCGTTATGTTGTTGTTTGTTGTTATTCTTATGCAACAACAAACAGTCTGCGCTTTACATTTCTCTCTATATAAATGGCTGAACCCAGTATCTTCTGTTACAGCGATTTCTTTGCTTTCGGTAACGATAGTAAGCCAATTATAGTTTCGTCGTCACTTGATATTTTGTAAATTAAATTCGTGCGTACCGTGTAGCCGCTACGTGGAAGATAGATAACTCGCGTCTTGCGATTCAATGCCATGTGTACCGACCGTGCGCTACAAGAAATTCGCGACGTAAGTATACAACATTAGTATCAAAGATTTGCGTAGCCTTGTGTACGGAGGGCCTTAACAGTAATTAATGAGCGCCGGGTAAGATAAATATAGATGTGCATCGCGTACTCTTGAGCGCCGAAAGTTGAATTTTGAATCCGAAAAAGCGAACACAAGTTGGGGTAGTCTAACTTCCTCGAGTAGCGGGCGATCAAGCGCAGTAGGAAGTAGTAGATTAATTAGCGAAACCGGAAATACTTAATTGTCAAAACATAGTATTGCTATTAATTTATAGATAGGTACACACAAGTGTACTATTACTTAACAACATTAAAGTTATACATTTTTTTAAATAAATTTGGTGCCAGCAATCTAGAAAAGTAAATTTAATTCAATGGTGGTAGCAATAGACGTAATTCACTATTTTTTACCACTTTACATAGAACGTATTCCCCAGAAGAACATGGGATTTAAAAGGACTGTTGCCTTTGCAATTTATCAATTTTGTTCGAATAATGCTTTGTAAAACATTCATCATCATCATCACAACCGTAGGACGTCCACAGCTGGACATAGAGGTCTCTGTCCACCTTGTTGGTGGACGTCGTAGTGGCCCAAGATCCCTGACAGCCCAAACATAACTTGTTTTACTCCCGGTAGATGCGCACATAACACGCTGCAGAATGAAAGTGGTTTTAAAGCGTCTGACAGAAGTTATGGCCCACGCGAAGTGTCTGGCAGAACTGTTATATTCTACAAAACATTATATCAAAATCAGCCTTTTTAAAATACCTAAGTGAAGTTAGTCCTATTTTTAATCACTTTTCTCATCTGATTGTTCTAAATAGGGGATCGGACAGTAATCAGATTAAAATTTAAAATGTACTTAGAAAGAAAATATATAATTTTTTACGATTATTTATCGAATAATAATTTAATATAATTCATTTAAATATTTTTAAATGAAGAAATAAAATTTTATTATTTACAATATTTTTAATCTATATTGAAACACCATCACAGTGCGTGACGTCATTTGTGGGCAATCATTGTCTTATGCCAATGCAGCTGTTTTGTTATGATATGACCACAAATTACGTTACGCGCTCTCAGATGAACTATCGTGGCGTTTTGGCGGCTTTTTTTAATGTTATGTCGACAGACAGGCTGACGGTCCACTTGATGGTAGGTGGCTACCGTCGCCTATAACACAAGCAACGCTACAGGTGCTGCAAGTGCGCTGCCGAGTACAGTAGGATTAAGGATAAGGGATTAGGACTCAAAACAATGGGCTCAAACAAACAATATAATATAAAAACATGATTTTGAGTACCTAAAAGGCTATAAATAAATAAAATTGTATTTTTTATGGGAATAAATATCCATGAAGATTAATTTAAAACACTTTCTGAAAATTTGTCCGATCCCCTATTATTGGCCATTTACCTTACTTAGCAGATACGCATACGTTAAAAGAACACTAAAATTACGTTAAAAAGATACGCACACGTTAATAGGAACACTACTCGATTCTAAGTTATGATTGGCATGCCTTGGGATCTTAATCTATAGGCTGCGCTTTTCGATCCGTAGCCTCCACTTGAGACTTCCCGCCCCCAGCGGCCGTCTGTTCTACGAACTATGTGTCCTGTCCTGCCCAAAATTACTTATAAATAATGTCAAATGGTATTTATTATTATTACAAAATATTTCTGCAAGTATATTTCATTTTAGTCGAGATCGATTCGATATTTTTCCACGTGTTATTTATTTTCGATATTATTTTGCAAAAATAGGCAAATGTATTAATCACAAATGACTGTAATCTATTTTTTTTGTATACAATTTAAATGGACTACATTGACGGTGGAAATAGTAGTTTAGTGTGAGTGTCAGAAAAAAAAAAGCATTCTCGTATGAAACTAAGAATAGTTTGTGAACAATGCTCGCAACGCACATAATGACTTAATAACACGTAATAACATAATTACCTTACAATTATAATAAAGGGACGCGGGTCGACGCTGCTTCTGATCCCATCCTTTTGGAAAATTAGAGGGAAGGTCTTTGTCTGGCAGTGAAAGTTCTCAAGATGATGAGGTTGATGATATGTACATAATAACACAAAATCTATTACATGTATAAATTACCTACAATTTAAATAAATTATGCCATCTTGTAATTATTATTCAAAAAAAAAAAGTATTTTTTATTCAAAAAAAATTTTTTTTTTAAACCAGTAACAAATTATTAGATTGATTTTCGTTCATTTTCGTAAATGACGCAACCACCTAATTTATGGAAAGAGTTCACTACATACAAATATGATTGAACGCGCCTTCTGGTTTGTCCTGTGTTCTGTGGTGAGAACACATCACACATTTAATATGGGACATACTATTGCCTGAACATTTTTTATGTTAAGATCGGCAGACAGGCTGACGGCCCACTTGATGGTAGATGGCCACTGTCGCCTATAACACAAGCAACGCCACAGCTGCTGTAAGTGCGTGTCAACTTCAGTAGGATTCTGGATATGGGATTTGAAAGGGTTAGGGAAATGGGCTCTGGCATCCGTTACTCACTCACCGAAACACAACAGCACACGTGCTGTTATTTCACGGTGGTCTTCTGTAAGTAGGTTAGTGTGCCCTGCCACTATCTACTTTCCAGATCCAGACCAGAGCCAAATTTGAAAAGTTCATGTTTCAAAGTTGACCCTGCCGGGAATCGAACCCGGGAACCCAAGAACAGAGCCTTAAGGCAAGCACCCTAACCACTCATCCAACGGGCTTGTCAAACTTTCTTTGCATTTTATATGAAAAAACTAAAGACAATTTTTTTAAAGTTTATTTACATTTAATTACATTATATATGTGCCATTTTCTACTATCACTTTTTTCCATCTTGTAAATAAGGACATGATGCAGAAATTTTGGGACTTTGATCAAAAAAACGCGACAAGTAACTGGAAACATTTTACTAATTTGTTTCTCTTTTTTTTTAAAATGTAACCTTTTTAATTTCATCAAAACCAGGCAGATACAAACAGTACAGCCAAATAAATTTTATTAAAATACAAGTTTATACACACCATACGCGAAAAGACTTATTCCCCGACCTAATATTTCAAATAAAACCTAAAAGTTGACTCTTGTTGAATATTATGTTATAAATTGCATATTTTATTAACTAATTAATCGAATTAAAATAAAAGAATGTTTTAAATGAAGTTACACAAAGATTTTGTACGTGTAATCATTAAGCAACTTTTCCATGAATCCAAGTTTACCCACCTAATACAAAAACCATTATAATGTATCCCAAAGTAATTTTCGAAATTACACACAGACGGCCAAATTGGTACGTGTACACGAGTTTTTGCTGGGCTTTACTCGGGCAGAAAGTCCGAAATCTGTAGTATTAGTAAAGCAATTTGTCCCGGGGTCCGGCGCCCGTGCCGAGAACTTTTCTAATCTAAACTGTTGGCCCAGTCGCGTTCAATCTTCGTGAAAACTCGTTCACCATACCCACTAACGCCACTACACAACTCGATCCACTATCGATGCGTATTATCGATAAACGGGGATTGTATTGTCGCTGAATTCTCGCTGTTTTACTCCAATGACCGGCTGTTTCACTGTAATGACTTGGCCACAAAAACGCAAGGATTTTCGGTACAATTCGTTTGAAATGTAAGCGTGTTTTTCGGATGAATAAATCAGAGCTTGTTCTGATAAAGTTTAATGTGACTGCGATTAATATAAGAGCGATAGTCCATTGAGACTAAAGTTCGGCTGCTAACGCAGTAAACGTACATTATATTCGAATTTCGGTTAAGTCCCGCTTTAAGTTTTTTTTCTGTTTCGAAATTCGAAACTAGATTTTTTTTTTTTAATTATAGATGGATTTGCTCTTGACCAGCATCTATCCATGTAGGAAGGATGAGGCCGAAGATGGAGCGAGCTCACCCAGAAGATGCCTATTCACTCGAACCTTGAAAAGATTTGGGTTATATGAGCTCGGAAATACAGACGCCGGCAGGGAGTTCCGCGGTTTGAGCAAAATTAGCCTTGGCCGAAGAAGTGCTGGAACACACTCCCGTATCAAGCGGTACTTGATACAGATGACTGTTATAATATGGCCAAATTATTTTAATGTCCCTATAGTTAATATGATGTATTGAAGGGTATTTAAAAAAATTAAATCGACAGGAACTAAACTTACAAAAAAACTAAATCCAAGGTGCCGTGTCCGGCTTACCGGAATATATGTATGTAGCCGACAACACGGCGCTGCGTGGTATACGTATAATCACTACTTACGGATTATTTATAATATACTAGCGACCCGCCCCCAGCTTCGCCCGGCATGCAATTTTGATATATATGAACATTCCCCATTTAACCCTCTTTTCATTAGTGAAAACCGAATTAAAATCGGTCTACCCGTTCAGGCGGGATGCCGTGACCAAGGGAAATGGGGATTCATTTTTATATATAGAGATAACTGGTTCAGAGTATAAAAAAAGAGTAAATATGAGAGTATGAATTACTAATATGCTTAGTTTTATTACAAAATTAGCAGACCCGGTGAACTTCGTACCGCCTCAGAATCAATAAATATTGTATTAACTTATTAGCTGAAAAAAAGGCCACACTGCGTTTCGCAGTCATTTGTGTAGCCCCCTTCGTGAAATAACAGCACGTGTGCTTTTGTGTTTCGGTGAGTGAGTATGGGATGTCAGAGTCCCTTGCCCTATCCCTTTCCTAATCACTTTATCCTTAATCTAGTTATAGTCGGCAGTGCACTTGGGGCACCTGTGGAGTTACTTGTGTCATAGACCGCCAGCCTGTCTGACAACTTTAACCTTAAAAAAAACTTTCCAATCTACGAGGAAACTTCTCGAGGCCGAGACGAAATCTGTCAATCTACAAGTATTCTCGACATATCAACAAAAAACCCGTTCCATACGAAATATATGAGAAAATAAATTTTATTCACAATTTTTTTTCATGAATATTTCAGATGTTAATAGTTATTCTGCTATTCCGGGCGGAGACAAATTCAACAAATCAAAGATTATAAAAATTTGTCCAGTATTGTCCAGTATTTAATTAACACGACTTTCTTTTGTATAGGTATATAGAATAGATTAAAATACACTAAAAATCACATGAAATAAAAAACTAAGAAACAATTTTTCCCATCAATAAACAATCAAACTACGAGCCAAGAATAGTGTTGGTTACATTACAAACACAAGGCAAAAATATTACTATAAAAATTCATGTATGGGCTTCACAAAAACTTTAGGTACAGAACCCTGGACATCCATCGCATCTTAACATTCATAAAGTGTGGCTACTTCTTCTTTTCTCTGCAACTTTTACATTCTTTTCTGACAATTTCTCTTACTGTTCTTGTGCAATTCCCTTCTTTCTTTTCTTCTCATTTGGCGTGAAATTTATGTAATTTTAATAAATGTCAAACGAATCCATAATAAATAAATGTCAAACGAGAATCGAAATCTGAAAACTGCTTTTAAATGTTGGATAAGCGGTAAGTGTCTGGCCACCCATGCTACGTGTCCATTCAGTGGTCTTGGCTCCCTACCCCTCCACGGGGCCGCCTAAGAAAAACACTAAGAAAAACATTATCTTTGTTTCTAAAGTTCATATTTTGTGAAAGTTATAATTTTTCTTAAATTTACCAAATTTTCTCATTTTTTTTATTAAAGATGGGTTAGGAAGGATGAGGCCGACGATGGAGCGAGCTCACCCAGAAGATGCCTATTCACTCGAACCTTGAAAAGATTTGGGTTGTATGAGCTCGGAAATACAGACGCCGACAGGGAGTTCCAATCCTTAGCAGTGCGCATCACAAAAGATGTTTTAAATGAAACAACACAAAGTTTTCATAAATGCTCTATGACTTTGTAGTATGTATATTGTTTTCTTTAAATTTTACACTATATAGATAGCACAAACAGTACGATTAATGCCAAAACTGTTTTGTTTTAAGAGCTGAAATTTATATAAACAAGTATTAGTATATAACAAGTTTAGTATATTATTTTCAAAAATTAAAGTAATCTCACGAGAATGCGGAACTCCAAATCTACACGTCCGCCAACTGAGTTCTGAGGTTTGTGAAAAGAATGCACTATGCATCGCACATTTCTTGTGCAAGTAGGAATTTTACGATGTCCGCGGGGAGCCAACGTTCTTTTGTAGTGCTTGTGAAAATTTCGACGCCATTTTATGATCGCAGAATTTGCGCTCTACTCTTATAATAAATTTTATTTATTTCTAATATCTAATGTCTAACGACACTTTCTATCTATTTCTCACCTAAAAAGATTATTTATACTTTAACGTCGTTTAAAGTCGCTCAGCACTTTTAATATCTACCAAATGGACTGTCAGCCTGCTTAAAAAGTTTATATCTCAGAAAGAAATTTATTTAAAGTAAACAAATTTTCTAATTATTCTTTTTATGTTAGACAGGCTTACGGTCCGCTTGATGGTAGGTGGCCACCATCACTTATAACACAAGCAACGCCACAAGTGCTGCAAGTGTGCTACCGACTACAGTAGGATTAAGGATAAGGGATTAGGAGATAAGGGATAAGGATAAGGGATAAGGGATAGGGAAATGGGCTCTGGCATCCCTTACTCACTCACCGAAACACAACAGCACAGGTTCTGTTATTTCACGGTGGTCTTCTGTGAGGGTGTGGTTACTGCCGCCAGACGGGCTGCATAAATGACTGTGAAATGCGCACTGCATTTTTTTCCAGATCTAGACTAGAGCCAACTTTGAAAAATTTATTTTCAAAGTTGAATCGAACCCGGAAACCCCAGAACAGAGCGTTAAAGCAAGCACCCTAACCACTCAGCCAACGGGCATGAAAAGCAAACCTCATATAACAAAAGCATGTTATTTTAATTGTCATAATTTCAAACGATCAGAAAAATGTATAAAGGTTGACGGAGACTATATTGGAACTTTGTTTTTCTTTTCCGGGCCGAAAACTTTTGGACCATCCGTCGTATATTTCGATAATTATTGAAATTTGTCAAAAGACACACCTTAATGAAACTCGAGCGGAAAATTTGTAATTAGTAATTGTTCATGTGCGTGTAAAACGGAATGCCGCAACAACGCTTAAGTAGACCGCTTGAAATGACGGTCCCCATGCCGCTAAATGCTTGTCACAGGTGTTGCGTACGCCACACGCCTTTACGACACTAATTGGTCCTTGTTTATGCAACAAATTGTCGTTATGTATAACTTTAATCGTTCGACACGGCAGTTATTGTCGAACTAAGGATGAATATCAAAAAACTTTACACATAAGTTAACTATCAACATTTTAATATCATCTCACAACAGTCGCTATAGATAGACTGTTTAAATGAGTCTTCACCCTATACTATTGTCATAAATATCGAAGTTTGGTACAATAATCAAATATATAAGGACACATAAGGATATAAGGACTCACATTTATAAGGACTGTTTTAAATATTTATACTAGTCTCCTTGTTACGTGTTTGTCATCAAATTGATGAAATAGCGCACGTGAATAACTAACTACAATTTTTGACTAAATTTTTTATATAAACCGTAGTAACTTGGTAAATATAAATAAGACTAGCCTTTTTTTAAGTATTAAAACATTTATTTCATTTTTATTTCTAATAATATATTATTTTTGTAAAGATTTTTTATTTTATTTTTGTTTTCCCTCGGGAACAGTATTTTTTTCTGTATGAGAGGTACCCTATGTCCCTTAGTATCCTTGTCATTGTGTATGCAAAATTTCATGATGATGGGTTGATTAGTTAGAACAAAAATCGGAACAAACTCACTCTCAAATTTATAAATACTGTTTAGTGTAAGGAATATATACGGAAACTCTCATACTTTCCGAGATTAGCGTAAGCAGAAAGGGAAAAGAGAAAAGAGGAGACTTTAGTGATTATATTAGTACAAAAAAAATACAAACAAAATACAAAATATGTGCTTTTGATCCCATAAACTGATCCAGAAAAGAGATTATTCAATTTAAAGTATAAAATACATTACGAATGGAAACCACAAAAATTTATATTTTCTTTTACAATTCAGATGTCTCCAAGGGGCAGTCGCTTTTGAGATTATCCAGAAAAAAGCTGGGGATAAAATCGCTCAAGAGTACTAACATGACCGGGAAAAGTCGAAACTCGTTAGCGAGTCTTTATCGAAAATAAAGTTTTTCGGTTACTAAGAAGTAAGAACAGAATGTGGGCAACCGAAATGCTGATAACGAAAAAGTTGGCGCGCTACGTGATCCCTTTGACACAAGTTCCTCTGCGACCCCGCTTTAGAGAAAATAGCTTTAGCGTCTTCCATTTCCATTTTTCTATTGTGTATTAACTGGAACACAGAGGAGCTGCCACTTCGTCCATTGAACGAATATTTCAAAAACTATTGCTGCTAAAGTAGTGCTACAACTCTTTTCAACGACAACTGTGTGAAGTCATTTCATTTTGAATTAAGAAGTCTCTTTTTATAGTTAATCTTCTATATATAAAAATGAATCCCCATTTCCCTTGGTCACGGCATCACGCGTGAACGGGTAGACCCATTTTAATTCGGTTTTAACTAATGGAAAAAGGGATAGACGGGGAATGTTCATATATATAAAAATTGCACGCCGGATGAAGCCTGGGGCGGGTCGCTAGTAACTTATAATTTTTGCCTTATTTCAAAATCAAATTTAATCCAAAGTTATTTACAATATACTCATTTTAAACTTAGAAACTACTTAGACTTCTTTGGACTTGGATAACTTCTAAGGAGCCTTAGTTATATAGTTTAAAGCTAATCTGAGATTACAGAATATAAAGTAATTTTTATATTTTTCTAATATAAAAATTACTTTATCATTGGCGGATATATGAAATGCTGAATTGATAATTATGTAATTAATTAAATATTTTGTCTTAGCAGAACACCATGCAATCCGTAGTTATATAAGCTGAATATCTTATCTGACGGCAGTAACCTTTTCCTCAACTGATAGTAAGTAAGCTGTTGTATTTAACCAAGTTAACCTACAACACCAAGTTAACCATTTACCTTCAAGTTAACCCCTACCGATCTCCTGACATTTACATAAAAACACAAATGTATTTTTTTTTTATATACTTAAATGTATTTTATTTTTCCTAAAATAAAGGTCTATTGTCCAATCTTAAGAGTCACTAATACTTTTAGCATTACATGTACATAAATTCACTTTTGCTTACATAAACATTAAAGTCGCCATTCTTTTCATTGTGATAGAGAAAATTTAAAAAAAAACTGAAAATAAAAATTTGCGCTTACATATTTGGGGTAAAATATGTATTTACTGGGACAATCAGCGGTTTGCGCTATAATTGCCGACGGTGGTAATAATTCATGAGACCGCGAAACAGGAGACGTTGACAGTTGCGGATGCTTGCGGTACGGTATAATCGTAGAATACCGCTTCGATACGACTATTAAGGCTCCGGTCTCGCTTTGCGACTCTACCTTAGCAAACAGAACTAAGCGCACTTTCACGCGTCTTTTTTGTTATGAATTGCAATTATTAAAAAGTACATAAAAAAATATTTTTTGTATTTTTTTTTTCATAAATTTATTAAAAAATAGGTCATTACTAAGTGGTTTTAAGAGCGACTGCATTAAAAAAAAATTTCAACGGAATAATATATGTATTTGCAGTGGTAAAATTCATGAAAATACAACTTTTTAAACCACTTTAAATAAGAAAACTAAAGCGTTTATCAAAAAAGTAACCAGTTTAGATTATTGCTAACGATATGAGAATAAATGTAAACTGAATATATTTCGTATTTTTATTATAATTTTTACGTAGCATGTGCTTGAATGAGACCTTCAACGCGTTCAACCTAAATAGAGGTATTTTTAACGCCCAATAGAGCTATTAAAATATGCATCAAAATAAAATTAAAAAAGTGTTTTTGAAATTTCAAATCCATCACTTTCAATAAATGTAAAATATATTTCATTTATTCTTCTGTTAGTAACTGTAAAAAAAACATTTATTTTCTGTAAATTATGCAAGAACACTAATTTTTAGGAGACTCGAGCCTTAACCTATATAATTTTGCTAGCAACTGAAATACAGATTTACATAATAAAATTTTTCCCGTGTTAATAGTCAGTTCTGATCGATCGTTTTTCGATACTGAAAATTATATTTATGCATTATAAAAATTATATATTACTTATTTACATTTTACTAGTTTTATTTTTTACTAATAATATTAATATATAAAGTGAAAAGATTTGTAATAACTATGAGGGGTCATTTACATGCACTGCCTTTGATCATTAAACAATCGAAATCGCTGGACATATTCAAAAAAGCACTCAAGACACATTTCTGTCAAACTGAAGACGACTTTATTTGTTTAATTTTTATATGTAGATTTATCTTCTAATATAAGTATTATATTTATTAATCTATCTTATTAATTATATTTTTTATAAAATAAAAAATTGACTCAAATCATGTCGTAAAGGTCGATTTTCCAAAAACTTGATATTTTAGTTTAAGAAATTTAAAAAAATGGATTTACATAACTTCACATAACAAAAGTGTCTCTTTATATTGTTTTTTTTTTGTCCTCTGTTGGTGGCACGTACCTGTTGATGGCATAAGCATCACCACATACAAAAAATATTTCACTGTTTCAAGATTGTTTAATACGCATCCTCCTTCGATGAAAAGTACGTATCTATTGTATGTATTTGTGAGTTGTGAGCTCGATTTTCAAAACATGAAAATTATAAAATCAGAAACGGAAAAAAATACAAGCATTTAAAATGCACTACATACAAAAAGTAACTGTTATTTATAACTAAACTTTGATCGTTTAATATACATCCTTTAATGGAAAGTACCTACGTACCTATTGTAGGTAGGATGTAGGATGTGAGTTTTGAGGTCAATATTTAAAAATGGAAGTTCTAAAATTGACTAAGTAAAAGTATTACATAACCAGTACGTGCAGAAAAGTATTTAACTCTTTTCTTCAGAATAAAATTTTTATTGTTTAATCTATATCGCTGTAGATGGTATTTCTTTTGTATGTATTTACGACTTTTGAGATCGATTTAAAAAAAAATGGAAAAAAATTTAGGTACATAGCAACTACAAACGAAACAAACATTTAGCTAACTGTTTATAGAACTAAAATTTAGATTATTTCATATACATCCCCTGTTGATATGTACAGTCGGGGTACGAAAACCTTAGTTTTCAAATTAATTCCTTTATCAAGTCGTAGACTCTTAGTACCTTTTGAAACTAAAGCACTAAGCAGACAACTGACAGAACGTTTGAATTGAACTTTTGGCATGACTGATAATTGTCCTAGTGCAAGCAAATGTCGACTTTCAGGTGACAAACCTTTTCTTACCCTGATTCTACGTATATATTGTATGTATGTGTGACTATTGAGGTCGATTTAAAAAATATATATAAAATTCAAAATGGAAAATGTATTTATATAGCAACTACCGACAAAAAAGTATTTAACTGTTATATAGAAAAAAAATATTTTATAAATTAGATTATTTAATATACATCCTTATTGGTGACTCATGAGAAAAAATTTCAGAAAAAAATAGAAATTTTAATATAAAATCAGAAATGGAAAAATATAAGGTACTAAACTCAAAAATTCAAAAAGGTATTGAACACTTATTTAGAACTAAACATTATAATTATTGTTTAATATACCTCCTCTGTGGATGGCACGTACGTATCTATTGTATGTATTTGTGATTGCTGCTGTAGGTTCGTGCTATCCACTTCTCTCTTATGAGTTATCGTCGTATTAATTTTTGCCATTTGTGTCGTTGTGTTTATTTTATTTACCGCCTTTTTCTTCTGACCCTTCGTGTTTTCTTTACTTTTTACAATTGCTAAAATGACATCACTTTCTGGGGCATCACAGGGAAAATGTTCTTTCACTGTGTATACTTGACATGTCGTCACCTTCTCATCCTTGTTCGTTGTTTTGTACATGTTCGTTTCTTTCACTTTCAAAGCATTTACTTCGCCTCCAACACTGTACTTGGTAACTGTGACAGATTTGGTCACACGATTCCTTTTGGATCTTATCCTTTTAGAATTTTCTTTCTCGGTAACTTTTAAACTGGCATTCGCAGTTCTTTTATGTCTCGGTCTCACAATGAAATGATGATAATGATCGGAAAGAACATCATTTTCTAAATATTTTGTGTCCACAGTTGCTGTTTCACTAATGTTTGTTTTGGATTTCAGAGCTTCAACTGCTCGTTCCATGCAGGAATAACATTTTCTACACGATATATCATTAAAAGCAGCATTTACACTGACACCGTTATTATATTTTGATCGGCCACTCGATTTAAGGAATATTTTATTGCGGCTAGTATATGAAGAGTCATTCACTGATCTTAACCACGTTTCATAACCGTACGTATCACCAAAATCTCCTGAAATATATTAAAAAAGTGGATTTATTAATTTATAAATGTGCTTAGGATGTATTTTATATATATCTATATCTATACTAATATTATATAGCTGAAGAGTTTGTTTGTTTGTTTGAACGCGCTAATCTCATGAACTACTAGTTCGAATTGAAAAATTCTTTTTGTTTTGAATAGTCCATTTATCGAGGAAGGCTATAGGCTATATAACATTACGCTACGATAAATAGTATTATATATAAGCAGTGTCCAGTACCGCGCGCCCCATACGCAAGCCGCCGCCGTATGGGCCGCAGCGAAGCGTGGCCGAGTTCAGCTAGTTTGTAATAAATGTCAAATACATATAGGTTTCTCTAATTGATTCTGATGCTTAGCTATGATCGAGAAATATCTTCTTATTGATGAACAATAAAATATGATGTTATGTATGCGATCCTTTAAGTGATGAAAGAAAATGACGAAGTATCTGACGAGTAATCTGGTTTAAAACATTTTGAACCTATCAAAATGTTTTACACCAGATTACTCAAATGTTTTAAAGCTTCTCAAATATGTACACGAGGCAAGTGATTTTTCCTCCTAGGTTCAAATAGACTGCCTTCAAGACAATATGAATAGATTTAATTTATTATTGAGTGTATAAAATAATATATTCAGGGGGTCAGATAAAAATCGTAAAATATCTCACCTAGCACTTGCGGTAGAAACACAGCGAAAGCACATAACAACAAGGAACTCGTTAGTTCCATTTGTGCGACCCTAACTCAGAAGGTGTCTTCACTGCAGCACCAGACAATCTTCTTACAAAAGTACACTAACAAGCTTCGTTATATTAGTGTAGAGATACAAAATGTTCGTGCTCCGTTCGTGCCCGGTCGACTTGTAGCTCCTGTTAAATGTTTTCAAGTTCAATTTAAAGCTTATCTCAAAGTATTGTACATTGCAAATTATTCCTATATTTATTTAGGATTTATATCTCGCTCATACTTGGCATTCTTCCATTAATCTTTGTAGCATGGGGTGGGTGGCAAAGTTTTTAGTCATTCTAAGACAAAGAATATACTACTCTCCAGCGAGATTATAAAATATTGACAAATCTAAAGGAGCGGTGGTTGATACCGTTGACATATTTAAAGAGTATCAGAAAAAAAATGTATTTTTTGAAAATATTTTATTGCTATTTCAAATATGTATATTTGTGTGTGTTATAGAAGAGCAATGATAATCTATACGATGAGGTTATTCTAATAGAAATAAAAATAATTGGTTATTTTAAATTATGGACACTTTTATTCGTATAGCTTCATCAATAAAACACTATAACGAGGATTTGTTTTTTTTTTGTATGATTGTTTTAACTTATTTCAAAAATTATTTCGCCTATAGAAAGCTCTACTTATAAAATAAGCTTTGTTTATTAAAAAAACTTTTTATTTTGAAAAAGTTAGAGATCCCTACGAAAATTACAAGAATCTTATATATATAAAAATGAATCCTCATTTCCCTTGGTCACGGCATCACGCGTGAACGGGTAGACCGATTTTAATTCGGTTTTCACTAATGGAAAGAGGGATAAACGGGGAATATTTTAGTAAATAAAAATTGCACCACGGGCGAAGCCGGGGGCGGGTCGCTAGTTGAACATAAAATTATGTGCTGCATTTTTATAGTACTCGCAAAAAACTTCACAAGTCTAACTCACTATAACCGTATTTTGTTAAAATTAGTCAATTAAAATACTGATAGATTATTCAGCTGATGGAGATTCATATCATGTTAGTAATCCTTATCCAACTAAATAGTTTCATGAATCGGAATTTTCGTTTAGAAGTTACGACTAGTATAAAAATGATGAAATAAAAAATAAAAATAAAACAGCCCTACGCTTAGTCTGTTGAATACTTGCCCATTTTATTTTTTATTTCATTTATAATATTAGTTTTTGCTTATAAAATTTTATATTAAAATTTATAAATATACGCGAACAAAGTCGCATGCAACAACTTGTGGAAATAATCTCGTAATGTTTTCTATTTATTAAATTTTTTTAAGATTTTAAAAGTTCTATTTCGATTACAAGTAATGTCTAAGTAGTTACTTACCGTCTTCTTGGTATACACTATTGAAATAATCAAAAAATCTTATGGGCGAACGCGCGTAACTTAGAAATAGTGCAAACACAATGGCAAAATGCAATAGTACTCGGTCTTATATAATGTTTGGGTTTGTAAGTAGATGACACAATTTTTGTTTACTCGGCCTCGCATTGTTTACCTACGACTGAACAACCCTCAACATTCGACAATTGATGTTTGCTTTCCTCGAGACTTGAATTGAACCTATTGTGATTATACCAATTCGTTTATGTAGTGCGATCGTATTAACCAGATAGTTGAGTCATTGGAGGCGAACACAATATTGTTTTCCAGGCAATGCATAACAGCCATCGTGCTACTGGGTTAACACTGGTAGGATTTTCCTAGCAGTAGCACGAACGCTTAGCTGCCGAATAGGCAGATATAGAAGTACATTACCGCGCCTTTCTTTAAGGTTTTTTTTTGTTTTTTTTTTTTTTTGTTTTAATTTTGAGTTGAGTTGAGGGTTTTTTTTTAGGTAATCCCTCGGGATCTCTACTTTTTGCTAGATGAAATATACCTACCAGGGTTGTTGCGAATATCAGTATCAGCATCAACATCAGCAACGATCAATGCTGATTTTTAATGTTGAACGTCGTAACGTGTTTATAAAAGACGGGAAATAGCGCGAGTCACGTGGAGTTTTAACCAATCACAGACAATTATACAAAACAAACTGTTCAATACAAACAATTCAAATATTAATAAGTCCCACATCAGCCCACAATAAATACTAATTTCTTGATATTGAGCAGGTGATTATCTTCTTTATTAATAAAAATTTTAATTTTTTATTATTTAAAAAAAAACATGTATAATTTATGTTTACCTGTAATATAGAGGCATAAGTATATTTTTTTAACAAAAATAATATAATTATTAAGTATAAATTATGTTTTATTCAAAATAATAAATCACATACGCTAATAATTTAATAGTAGGATATTTTTTAAAGTAATTACTTTTAAAAAATATCCTGCTGAAAAATTAATATAAGAATCAGCATCAGCAAATCAGCAACAACCCTAATACCTACGCTCTAACTGGATTTATCCCTTCTGGGTGAAATGTCATGATGATTGGTTGAGTAGATAAGGATTGAAAGAGCAACAAACAAACACACACACGAGCTCATCTATACTAATCATATAATAAAGCTGAAGAGTGTGTTCGTTTGGTTGAACGCGTGAAAATCTGGTTACCAGTCGGATATAAAAAAAAAGGTGTGGTGTGTGTGTCAGCTCCGACGCAAGACTAGAGTTTATTCCTTAAGGGGGAGACAAACGCTAAATACTAAAAATATCCATTGTTTAATGAAGATGTTACAAGAAATAGACAACACAATTACTTTGAAAAAAATATATATTATACTTAAACATGTGAAGAACCAATCGTATTAATTAGAATTTTTGCTTAAGTAATAGAAACTCCACAAAAAAAGTTAGAACACAAGAAGAATTTGACTTTTATTGAAAATTCTCTCAAAAACGGCTTATTGCGTGCATATGAATCCTGTACATATTAATAAGTTAATGTCAGTTTAAAAAATTGTATTAATAATTTTTTTTATTTTGCGCGGTGTTCTAATGGTAAAAACAAAAAAACACGATTTCTAGGCCCGTTGAATTGTCTCCGCTGCCAGCGAGTTCTATTGTAGGGCTTGTACACAAAACTGCGATGCGACGTCGCATCGCAAAAACCTGCGAGCTCGCACGTCGCGTCGCAAGAACTTGCGAATTGATTCGCATCGCGCATTTCTGCGATGTTACGTCACAAAATACGTCCAGTACGGCTGACGGTCGTCGAAGGAAATGGTCATCTAGGGAGACGTCTTGCCGCACGAAATCGCATCGCAGCAATTCGTGTCGTAATTCGCAACGCAGAACGTTGCGAATTCGCATTGCGTCGCATCGCAGTTTTGTGTACAGTCCTTAAGTACGATTGTCTTTGACTATACAATAGGAAAAGAGGATAAACTCGCCATCTATTATACTACAATAGAATTAGGTGAAACGGCGATATCTATCGGGTTTGGGTAGAATTATTACTTGGTGAAATCCAAAAATATAAGGCTATTGCTGGCGTCATCTATTATACGTACTACAACAGAATTAGGTGACATTATCGGATTTGGGTAGATCAGCTTAGAAGAACATAACGCGTTTTAGTTAACGTTAAGAACATAACGCTTGTATTAATTTCACTCCTCACAAAATTTCCATACAAGGGGCCTTAAATGAAAATCGATTCTTAAGTAGCAAACTACAAAAATGTTTTTGCATTTGATAGCCTAATTAGTTCTTAATTTTTTTTTTTTTTCATTTAGGAAATGCTGCCAGCGTACTTGGTACAATGCCGCAGGGTCCATTTTTATATTGACACTTAGTCTTAGTTAAAGTATTAATTTATTTTTAGATTAGGTAATTTTAGTTTTTATATTATTGTCTTACTTTAAATAAAATTTATTATCATGTTAATTAATTAATTAATTCTAGAAGAAGGTTTATAGGCTGCGTTCATCACGCTAATTGATACACAGACGAAGTCGCTGGGAAAAGTTTTTAATAATAAGAAACGTTTTGCTGTAAGTTCATGAAATGAAAAGTTTAATTATAGCAAAATGTGACCAAAGCACGGCGTAGAGCGCAAAGTTCTTTTTTTAACTTATCTCGTTATTCATAAAAATGTGACTTTTATGTCATAGACTTTAAGGTTATTTGTAAGCTACAAATTTTCAGATTTGTCTTACGTTCGTCCAAGAGCAAAAAGGGAGTCTCACTTTTTTCAGAGATTTATATCCCGGCATTCATTTTATTTCTGAGATACCTTTTTTACTGCTTACATATTTTACTCGAGACACTACGCAAATTGTTTCGTTACTTGTGAATTTAGGATTAAAATTGTTATTTGTAAGTAATTTACAATATTCTTTCGTATTTGGCGAATTTAATTCATTATATATATAGCCGAGGTGGATTATAAATTGAATTATAAGGAGTAACGTCCAATAACTGGCCGTAATTTTCATAAAATAATTCTTCTAATTTGTTTCTTATTCTGCTCCTTTCTGAGGACGAGTGTAAGAAAGGTCGATCTTCCCAGGGTGAAAAGTTGCGTTAAACTAAATTACACGAGAACCCATGGAATAATTGATAAAATTAAATAATGGGAATTGTCCTTACATACTATAAATTGAGGTCGCTGCCCTCGCCTCTCTGTCTGTATATCCGCTGACTCCTCCTAAACCACGCGAAGTTTGCCAAAGGGTGGCTCTTAAGATGAATATGGACAAAACTAAAGTTGTGTCTAATGTCCATATTAGTGTCCACCCCTCTGACAGTTCGAAAATCAACTCATAAATTTGTTGACGAGTCACTGGAGACAAACAGTCCAACTTCAAAAAGAGGTCAATCGTTGAATCCAGCTCGGATGGCAGCGTTCTGGAAGCTCCGAGATATCTTCTCGCCCAAAATTCTTCAATGTCTTAAAACAAAAGTTTTAGACCAATGTGTGTTGCCAGTGATGACATATGGCGCTGAAACGCGGTATCTAACCATATGCCTCATAAAATAGCTCAACGTCACTCAACGGGCTATGGAGAGGGCTATGCTCGGGATTACACTCCGAGATCGAAGCAGGAATGAAGAGATAGGTAAACGAATAAAAGTTACCAGTGCAATAGCAGTGGACAGGATACATAGTATGGAGAGCCGACGGCCACTGGGGCCGGAAGGTTCTCGAGTGGAGGCCACGGACCGGCAAGCGCAACGTAGGACGTCCACTCACAAGGTGGACAGATGACCTGATAGAGCCGAGGGTCAACGGTGGATCCAGGCTGACCGGTTCAAGTTGGATAGTGTTCCCACATGTCCTTTTTACAATTAACTGTATAAAAAATGGAATATTCTCATTCCATTTGCCCCCTATATCTATGGCGGATGTTGTTATTATAGTATTTAGTATTATTTCAACTTAATCGGTCTAGTAGATTCCGAGATAATTGACTGTGAGCGACGGACACACGAGTGATCCTATAAGAATCACTCGTGTGTGATCTCGTTCGGTTTTTTTATTCGGACGTACGTGTAGCAGCCCCCCAGTCGTGGGATAAATAACAGGCTCGGACACGCACTTAATGGGCGGACGACCAACACGTCTACTGTCGCCTATCGCTCTCGTAATACTGACTACACTGACGTGGTGCGCACGAGACTGTATTGTCCGTGTCAAGAAGAGAGTAAATAAACGCATACACTACATCCCTTCCTTATCACAATTTTTTATTAGTTCAAACTGGTAATTAATGAACAACATAAAATCCACCAATACAAACGATTTAGCATACACTTTCTTGAATTATAATCTTTAGGTAGGTTAGGTACCTCCACACAAACCCCGAAACCTCGTCTTTCTAATTTTATAATAGTTATATATTTTAGCGGCATTTTTGTTAAATTAATAATAGAATCCTTTATCTGTAGTTGATACACAACAATCATAATAACGTCCAAACATACAAACTTTCGCATTTATAATATTATTAGCATTAGGATAATCGCAAGAAGTATCTCCAACAATCCAAGAACAGCAATGAAATCAATGGAATTGTGTCTAGTGAGATATTTTTTCTGGACTTGTGGCACTAACAAATTTAAGTACTTAACATCCGTGTGTAAGCACTCTTATTTGTCACGCTGCTGGGTTGCCGTGTGGGTAAGCAACAATGTACCATTAAATTAAATGAATTTCCCCAGGCCAAACTACTGTGACTCCCAAAGGCTTAAAAACTCATTCCGCTTATCGGCCGCCCCGTATACCCGGTAGGTACCATACCGCACTTATATATTTACGGGGCATAAATAAAGAGCGATTTTCGTGCATCGTTCTTTTTTCATAATTTTTTAAAATTGTTTTCTTAATTTGTATAACATTCGACACGCATTTTATCTTTGTGCCTAAAAGCAAAAGTGTGACGAGATACATTTTTGTAACGTGTTTGATAAATTGTCAAATAAAGCTTTATCTTTACTCAGAAATCAATTACCAAAGTCAGATTTAAACGGTCAGATTTAATCAATTAATCAATCTTAATTAATTTAATCAATCTTGCATGAGATACCCTATGCATCTATGCACGTGTCTATGTGGATGATCAAGACACTCTTCATTCACATAGAATGCATACATCTTCATTCATATAAATGTGATGGTAGGTGACTACCGTCGCCAATAACCTGCATACTTAGGCAATACTTGGTGAAGGCAAGTGGCACAGCCGGTACTTAAGGGATAAGGGCAAAGTGGTTATAGAGAAATGGGTTCTGGCATCTCTTACTCCCACACTGAAACGGAACAACACATACTGTCTATTAAAAAACATAACGCCTGATAAAATGTATGAACAAAATGTTTATTTCTGTTATAGTTTTGCCACGCGTGACCTTCTTATTTCTCTCTCGGTAACAATAGTTTTTTTTTTCGATGAAAGGTAACCTATGTCCTTTTCTGTATCCCGGGAAATGTGTATACAAAATTTAGTTATGATCGGTTGAGTTAAGGCGTGAAAAGGTAACAGACAGAGTTACTTTCACATTTATAATATTAGAGTGGACAGGGAAGTATGGATTTAGGTATGTCCATCTAGCTGCATTATTTTATATCCT
Source organism: Bembecia ichneumoniformis (assembly GCA_910589475.2). Lineage (NCBI taxonomy): Eukaryota > Metazoa > Arthropoda > Insecta > Lepidoptera > Sesiidae > Bembecia > Bembecia ichneumoniformis. The sequence continues at coordinate 10,166,229 of OU342533.1, read as the reverse complement.
ATTATTCCTATTATATATTGTTTATCTATTCTATACATATAATAAAATCGTAAACGAGGCCTGCATGTATGTTAAATATTTTTCAAAAAAAAAAAACAATTTGCACACGTTGTACTTATGTTACCGAGGTCAAAAAATAGTCTTTAGAATTTTTGCCTGTACGTTTGTGCAAGCTAATCTCAGAAACGGCTTAACCGATTTGAATATTATAATTAGCTTATCATAACATTTAATGTTTGTTTCATTTCAATCGGTTTACAAACAAAAAAGTTACGCGCTATACCAAATAACACGCGTAGGAAGTTGCGGGCTCGGCGAGTATATAAGTAATATGTCGATCGTTTTATTTAAAATTTAATTAATTTTAATTACAAGTACAATGTTTTTCTTTTAGTTCATCCTAAGATTCTATTAACTTTGGTCAAAATATTCAGAAATAAATAGAATAAATATTTAAGCCATCTGTGAGAATATTTCGAGAAAATAATTTTAAGGTGGTGTTTGAGGCACCGTGAAACTGTCTATTGACCGATGCAATGTCTAAACACAAAATATAATAATATAACCTAAATCATGGATGGCAAAGCTATGTCAACTCATCATTTTATTTTTCAAATTATTTAACGTAAGAAACAACTTCTCTTTTTATCATTTCAAAGAAAAAGAAATTATGAAAGCAACCGGTATACTTTATCAGATGAAGTATATGTAAGTGTAAGCTCACTTTAATCTAATAAAAATGCAATTTAATAATCTCAAGTGTTCAGTTTTGTTTTCTTAAGGCTCAAGGCGAATCTTCAGGACTGAAGAGACAGTGGGAAAGAGAGATTAATTTTTTAAATTTATTACGACAAGATCGGCAGACAGGCTGACGGTCCACTTGATGGTAGGTGATGGCTACCGTCGCCTATAACACAAGCGACGCCACAGCTGCTGCAAGTGCGCTGCCGACTATAGTAGGATTAAGGATATGGGTTAGGGAAGGGATAAGAAATTGGCTCTGATTTGATTTGTTAAATCCAGTCGTTTATGCAGATAAAATTTAATTAAAAAAACCATAAATTGAATATTTAGGAATAGCAGCCCGTTTTTAGAAGAAAATAGGGGATATAAATAACATGATTAGTTTTGCCTACAATTGCCTAAAATTCGATATTTCTATTTGAATGGCTACGAGATTCAGTTAAACTTCCTTGATGGGCTATTGGATTTGCATTTATCGGCTATTACACGGCCACTTGACTATGCCCAGATAAAATATATTGAATCAGAAGTTAAAAAATATATAACGAAATAAGTAGGGTTTTTTTTTCTACAAATACCATCCATTTTTATGTAATCCTTTATGTACTACGGTACTTGCATATCCTTTTTTTGCCTTTATAAATCTTTTTTGCCGAATCGAACCCGGAAGCGTTAAGGCAAGCACCCTAGCCATTCATTCAACTGGCTTGTCAACTATATACTCTAAAATATGTATTGTAAATTTTTTAGCTACTAATGTGGACGTCACATCTGAAATAAAAGATAAATATTATTATTTTAACACTACTTTTCGAATAGAGAATAGAGACAGCATTTAAAGAAATGATGGCAGTTTTTTTTAGTATGTAGCTCCCTAAAAATAACTTATTATTTATTACTAATTTTAATCTTATCATTCAAGTTATCAACCAAAACAAACTACATAGTTAATAGATCTTCCGTACAGAAAATACTATTGATTTTCCCGTAACAGGGATGCAGGATTATCGCCACGTTCTTTATAAGGAAAATTAATTAAACTGTCACTTATTAACAAGTTTCTTCCTGTATAATAATACTGTAATAAGTTGTTTTCTATAATTCTGTAATATTACGGTAATTAATGTATGAGCTATTTTTAGATAGTCCCTCATAGTAAATTCTAAGGGAATTACAGATTAACGAGATACAAATTTTGCAATATTTTTAAAATTAACTAAATCTTAGTAGTGGTACACTGCGTTTCGCAGTCGACAACCCATTTGGCAGTAATCACCCCCTTACTGAAGATCACCGTGAAATAACAGCATGCTGTGTTGTTAACACAGTGCTGTTGTGTTTCAGTGAGTACCAGAGTTTATTTCCTTATTCCATCCCAATCCCGTATCCTAAATCCTACTATGCCCGACACCGCAATTGCAGCACTTGTAAAGCACTACTTACAATCAAGTGAATCGTCAACATGTCTTTAATTTATTTTATCCTTTTATTGTTTTTCTCTATGATCCGAACTTTACAATTTCTCTCAGGTACTAACGTAGTTCGTTTGTGAATTTATTTGATTTATTTCCCTAGGATCGGCAGAAATTATTTAAGAGAATTTTCATCCCTTAAATAAAAACTTTATTGGCGACTACATTACAAAATTCAGCTTTCGTACTTACCTATAAACTTTGGTATTCATTCATGCAATATTGAAAAGTGAAAAATTCATTAAAATCCATTAAAATATCAAAAGAACAAATAAACAAACTGAACTTTGTTTTATATTTGTTAACGCCAGATTGATCAATTCAACAAATTAATAATATTTCGCTGTGGTACGTCCAAACTCCCTCCATATATGTACTTATATCTATACATCTATACGCTAGCGGCTAGAAAACGTACCGAAACGTCGTGCGACTCGCCGCCGATCTTGCCACCCAAGATTTGAATCATTCGCCCGCAAATCAAGCATTGTGCTTATGTAATCGAATGATCGAATCGAAGTGATCGATTCGATCACTTCGATTCAGTTTGTTCAGTGCAGTTTGTTGAAGTACACCTGAATTCGTGTGTGGCAGGCCCGTCGCCGTCTTCTTCACTTTGGAAGACCAAGGACCTGGTGATTCACGAAGTAAATATCAAAAGCACCCTGACTTCTTTCCTTTCCCGCCCACTTTGATTGCACGTACCATAAAAAATACACTCCACCTTTCTCCATCAAGGTTTCTCGCAACAAAATTGACATGATCAATATTCATGGGAGAAGTATAAATGGGGTGATATAAACGAATAGATTTTTTAGTGTACCCCCTTACAGAAGACCACCGTGAAATAACAGCATATACGTGTTGTTGTGTTTCGGTGAGTGAGTAAGGGATGCCAGAGCCCATTTCCTTATCCCCTCCTAATCCCTTATCCTTAATCCTACTGTAGTCGGCAGCGCGCTTGCAGCACCTGTAGCGTTGCTTGTGTTATAGGCGACGGTAGCCACCTACCATCAAGTGGACCGTCAGCCTGTCTGTCGACATAACATAAAAAAAAAAAAAAAAAAAAAAAAAAAAAGTGTCATTTTTATTTTCAAATAAGATTTTAATTAAATCAATAAGTAAAACACACAAAAAGAAGCTACATCTTCACTGATACTGATGGGTACGCCTTTGTGCGTTTATCAGATTGTCTATAACACGAGTTTAGATAGGTTCTTTAATTAATGAAATTGATTCAATTGGTATTTTGGAGAGCAGTGCTTTGTATGTACATAGGTACTGAGCCCGCAACTTCGTACGAGTGGTATTCGGTATTATAACTCATAACTCTTTTCTTTGCAAATCCATTGGAATGAAACAAACACTGAGGGAAACCGCATTCAAATCGGTTAACACGTTTCTGAGATTAGCGTGCACACAAGCAGACGAACAGACAAACCGACAAACAGACAAAAATTCTAAAAACTATTTTTTTGACCTCCGTAACATAAGCACAAGTTGTTTTTTTTTTTAATCTTTAATGTACAGACATAGCTCGTTTACGATTTTATTATGTGTATAGAATAGATATTATAGATAAGATAGATACTTAAATTAACAGCAAATTCTTTGTATATCATAAAAGAAGAAAAAAGAAAAAAAATGCAAAACTATTATTCAACTAGAAAGCTGCACTTCTTACAAATTCTTCACTGGTATGTAAACCACAATAATTCTCATTTCTCACTCCTTTGTACTTGAGTCTCAAAAGAAATTGTTCGCACAAACATGCAATCATAGCGATTGTCGTAAATACGAGTACAACTCGTAAAAGCGAGGAACGCTAAATTGTGTTCGATTCGATAGGGAGACTCAGCTTACATGCATTTTCCTAGATACGTATAAATTCTTTTCTCATTTTATCGAACGGTGTGAGGTCATTTATTTGCTTTATATTGGAGTACGTGGCGAGCGACTCGCCCATCCATAAAGTTGGAAGACTCCGAATCAGGGCTGCGCTTCCATGCATTTTTAAAACTAAATGTTTTCCCACCCATTCCTAGTTAAATAAGCCGGTGCTACGGTGCACTTGAGCTGTTCAATCTGTCTTAATGCCACTATGGAGCATTAAGCGCTCCTCTTATTTTGCCATTTTACTTAAGTTTATAGAGCAATATATTGTGTCAGGTAAGTGATATTTCTTCATGAATAACTAAGCAATTTAACTAGAAATCTACGTTACCCTAAACATGTATTATCATTTTTATTTTTATTTCAATAGTTCAAAACAAATTTCACAAAAATTACAGTGAAGGTGGTTATTTTCTCTTATAAGATTGTTCTGTTCCTAAGATATGATATAATATATATCTATATTTATTTTATATACTTACATTAGCTTTCACGACTTCGTCTGCGCGAAATTAGTATTTTTCCCATACAAAATTCCACCCCCTTTTCACCTCCTTGAAGTATCCTATGTCCTTCAATGGTATTCAAATTTCAACGAAATCCATCCATCGGCCCAAATTTTCGCATTTTTACACATTATTTTGATATAATCAAGACACTACTGTTGTATAATAAACATTTAATTTGCCATAACAAATATTGAGGTCAATAGTTAAGATAAAAACTATCCTATCTTTTAAGTTGGACCAACTAACAGATACTTACGAAGTTTGATCAAAGTCTGACTGTTTCTCAGGCAACTTCTTCCCAACGCATTTTGATAAGGTTTTCACTAATGGAAAGAGCGATAAACGATAACCTTTTTAGGTTCTCGCTTATTCCTAGGTTACCTAGGAAGGATAGCTATATCATTCCTAGGTTTGTGTATATAATAATAATAATAATAAACGTTTATTTCAGATTATTGTCCATATTTTTCTTTTTTAGTAATTAAGCATTAATATAAGTCCCTCATATCTTTTACATTACGATCTCAATATACATATAATTTGCAGAGAAAAATGCATCTGTACGGAGCCGGGAGCTGGTCGCTAGTATATAAAAAAATAAAAGAAGCGCAATGTAATGAATTCATAAACATTTCATACGTCGGACGCCCGAGAGAAGGTTAATTTGATATTTTCCTCACAATTACGGGCCGCACAATAGTCTGGCCGTGAGGGGTTCTGATACGGTGATGAATAGGTGTAATCTAGCCGTCTCACCCTCCCCGCCTTGCCGCCTCTATCTGCATCCATCATACTCCGTTTCCTATTAACTTGTTATAATATTTCCTTTTTTCACACCGTGATTATGTTTACTCTATCCTTTTGGTAAACGTTACCAATGGGGAAATATTTTTTTAATAATTTAAGGCGTTTTACATGTTTCATATATTTCACGGGTTGGACAGCGGTTCTCAAATCATTTCCCACTTTGAGAATCAATTGTTTTTTTTAATTATATCTTAAAAATCACAATTGCAATAATTAATTTAATTATAAGTAGTATGCCATACGAGTCTTATCTTGTTTCTGATTTAATTAACGAAATCAAATCATTTTCTTATTTTAAGAAAATTTTATTGAAATTAAAACAAAAAATAATAATAATAATTCAAAACTCATTTTAAAATTCATCTAATATGAAACATATCTTATGTTTGTTAACGTCAGACTTAAATTTATTCAAAAATTTAAGCGTTCGGTAATATATAATTTCCCATGTAGGTGAGCATCGCAAAAAATTATTGTAGAAATTCTATCAAAAGTAGTTGAACAGTTGACGATAAAAGATAGTTTAGTACGAGTATAAAGTTTATCTTTTTTTAAAGAAGTTTATTAAGTTTAAATAAAGTTTAAGCATTAAAGAAAATTGATATCTATTATCTCTATATATAAAAATGAATCCCCATTTCCCTTGGTCACGGCATCAGGCGTGAACGGGTAGACCAATTTTAATTCGGTTTTCACTAATGGAAAGAGGGATAAACGGGGAATGTTTATATATATATATATATAAAATGCACCGAAATTGACAGATTGTAGACTACACATGTAGATATAACGGACAGTTAGTAAGGGATTATATTTGCATGGTCATCATAAACATATCTACATCCCGGGGTAAATAGTCGCATGAAATATCTCAAGCGAAAAGAGAGATGCATATTTACGGCCTATATTTGTCTCGTACAGCTGGTACTGATATTTAATATATTTTATGATGAATTGTCGTAATTTTGGCGTCTGGTTTGCATGATATGAAATTATTCTTAAACGTATACCGTATTTATGCTTACAAAATGTTATCTTTAATAAAATTCAACATCGTGATGATACATTTTAACAATAAATTATAATAATAAAATACATTACCATCTAATCTGTCATAAATCTATCTCGTAGAGAATTATATTTATTATAATAAATGTGTATTCAGTAATAATAATAAAACAAAACAATTTGTACACGTTTTACTTATGTTACCGAGGTAAAAAAAATTGTTTTTAGATTTTTTTATCTGTACGTTTGTGCACGCTAAACTCCAAAACGGCTTAACCGATTTGAATGCGATTTTCACTGATGTATTGTATATAGCAAGCTTCCCGTAACATTTATTGTTTATTTCAATTCCAATCAATCGCTTTAAAAATAAAAAAGTTTCCGAATACCACGCGTACGAAGTTGCGGACTCAGCTAGTCTTTATTAGTACAGACTAGCTGAGCCCGCAATCTTCGAAGAGTATCTTCGAATAAAGAGGTAATCTTCGAAACTACTCATCCGATTTAAATGATCTTTCATCAATAGTTAGAATAGAATTTCAGTATGAATATAGCCTAAATATTCCACGCGGGCGAAGCGTCAATGTATATCAATTTTTGTTGATATACATTGTAAATTTTTGTCAGGCGTCATTTCTTTCGTTTATCAAGGTGATAAAGATTCATTTTTGTCATTAAAGAAATTTAACTTAAATGATGCATGTTAATTACTCACCATTATCGTAAGTTCGAGTTCTACGTCTAAACTGCTAAGGTGGCTGTTGAATCGAAGTTCATACTTCTACGCTGTTACAGCTGATCGCTATCTCCGGAGTGTTACCTTTAGGGCCTTTATATAAGTATATATTGTCCTACTGTTCATTACATAAGAAGGCTTCACATAAGTCGTCCACGAGATGGTATTCTATCGTCAAGTCCGCTACCTGAATACCGTCGCCTATAAACACAAACAACTCCATAAGCGCTACAAGTGTGCTGCCGACCTTAGTAAGATTGAGGATAATGGGATAGGGAAATGAAAATCGAGCGAATTTCTGCTTCAAACTATGGATTCAAGAAATTTCTGAATTAATAGAGGAAAAGCTTGATCGTGTTTTCTCGTAGAGTTGCTTACCCTGATGTAAATGTGTTTAATATTAATTATATATATTTTTTTTATTTATAAGGCATTTTATAAAATAGATAATTTTCGCTCACGACTCTTGTTAATTAATTAGAGAATAAGTAGCTAAAAGTGTCAATGTACATTTTTAAACTTATCTATGTAAATTTTAAAAATATAGTCCCAGATTCAAGTTACAATTTCATACAAATTTTATTACATCTTATTTACATTTTTTTAGAACTATGTTAATATTAATTAAGCCCCAAACTCTCACAGAAAATATTTAAACACTAATATTTAGACCAAATACAAAGATAAGTTATGAACAAAAAAATAATTTACAAAATCGCCCACATTCCACAGTGGCGCAAAAAGATGCCAGGCGACTTCTAGTTGTATCTACAATATTAGTTAATAAAAATTACGGACGCATATATTATTATATCTGCTGTTTATAAAATAAATTATACTATTTTTCATATAATTTTCCTTACCCTAAGGTTGCCTGGAAGAAATCGCTATAAAGCGATAAGGCCGCCTTTTGTACTATTGCTTGTTGTTTCTTTCTTTTTTTAATTCTTTTTTATGTTTATAGTACAAATAAAGTGTTTTAATAATAATAATAATAAGTTATATAACATTGTATGGCGTTCAAATTGAAGCCATTTGGGGCTTCTGATTGCTGCAAACGTAACACAAACTGAATTTAAAGCTTAAACTTTATATGCAACACTTTGGGAAACTGCGGCGGTGGCCGGACTTAAATCGAATAAATGTCAAATGCGGTGCCTCCGCAAGCGTCCGCTCACGGAGTTCCGTGGGAAAACGAGTAACACTAAATTTTACTTGCTATTTGTTCCTAGAGAGTGGGTTGCAATCGAGTAAAATTTTTTGATTGGCAAAAGCCGTCACAAACATCCGGTCGCCTACGATTGCAACAATATGCCAAGCTAAAACTAATCCCCGTACGCGATGCGATGTATCTGTTCCAATAGTATATTTAATAGTAGCGATAAATAAAACTATTCACGACTTAAAATCCTTGCAATTCGATCGAAAAAGAGAATGGAAATGGTAGGAACGATAAAGGAGCAACATTTCACCATTATTTCGGGCGCATAATGTTCTTAAACTAATGATGCAGGGGAAAATACAATAGCAGAGGCAAAGAAAAATATTCTGATTGATTTAGTATGAACACTCTTGTCCTGGGGTGGATCGGAGTTGTTGCCTCGGCAGAGCCTGACCCACCCCGCTCAAAGTGCAAGGAGACAACGGGGAGTGTTAGTGGGTATTCCCAGTGCCGCTATGATCAGGCGCTGGGCGACCCCCACAGACGAGGAGTAAGAGGATTACTCCTCATCCAAAAAAAAGTATGAACACTCTTAACACTCTTTCGTGCGACAACTTCAAAGGTTAAGATAGCCTTGATGGTCGTCAACCTTCGTAGAGAAGTGGAAAGAAGAAGCAAGGAGTATTCACGGAGGTGTTCTTCGCCAATGGTCCAACTGAGCTAACCTCAGTCCATCTGAGGTTAGAGTCCTCGCAAAGAGAGGTACAGGCCCAAACAGAATTCGAATCCTCGTCTGCAGACAAACGTTATCTTAGCTAGAACTGCATTGAATTAATTAACCACAAACACCAGGTTTTAATACACGAATCGGATCCGTGATATACTGAGATAAATACTTATTTTAGTAAATCTTATCTTTGCTTTGAACAAGATATAAGTAATCTGTCGATAATTACCTATCATAATAAATCACCTGACGACTATACTTATCTTTACAATAAAAGTCCCTAGAGTGACATTTATATGAATGTTCTATCAAATATATATCTTAATTAATCTTTTTGATAATAAATAAATATATAAGAAACACCTAAACCAAATCAATCAATTTTTATGGAGATGAGGCCATGAGTCTATTTTTAGTTTCGTTTTAAAGGTTGAAACTTGTACCATAGAAAGTAAAACTTAAAAGTATTAAAAAATCTGTTTAAACTGCGCACTGATTCGAACAATCAAGTACATGCTTCGCACTCAATGTCGAATGTTATCCCCATTTACAAAGTCTGAAATATTCACAGGAAATTGCTGAAATTAAGAAAGACTTTTATTACCAAATTCTCCAAAGTGTAAGTTAAGCAAAAAACAAAGGCCTTGTTTTGATTGATGTCCTATCCGATTAAGGTCTGGTGAACGTAGAAGAGAAATGAAGAAGTACGATATAGATAAGGAACGTTATTTGATCGTAATAAACTAATCTTAAATATGTTGATGAAACAGTAGATTTTTTTGTTATGATCTTTGCTTATGATATTTTAATTTAAACAATATTATGAATAATAAAATATCAGAGTTCATTATCTATTATTTTCCTTGCATAACTATTGGCGCCATTGCGTAAGTGTTGTACAAGTTTATTTTTGATATTATTTTGAATGATATGTTCGCCCGTCTGTTATACAGGTCTATATAAAAGATAATTTAGATTAAAATAATATCTAATACAAACTCCTACAATATTGTAACTTCCCACCTTATAAAAACTTTGAAATGTGTCCCATTGGTATTGACTGACATACAGTTGGTAAGCATTAACATCTATTAACGTTTTTAAGTAAAATTTTCAGATCTGACATATTTTTTTTAAATGTTAAGATCGGCAGATAGGCTGACGGTCCGCTTGATGGTAGGTGGCTACCGTCACCTATAACACTGCAAGTGCGCTGCCACCTACAGTAGGATTAAGGATAAGGGATAGGGGCACTCACCGAAACACAACAGCACACGTGCTGTTATTTCACGGTGGTCTTCTGTAAGGGGGTAGTTACTGCCGCCAGACGGGCTGCCCAAATGACTGCGAAAACGCAGTGTGCCCTGCCACTACTTTCCAAATCCAGATCAGAGCCAAATTTGAAAAGTTGATTTTTCAAAGTTGACCCTGCCGGGAATCGAACTCTACTGGATTTTAAAGAGACTATTTGTAGTGGCAGGACACGTTGCGTTCCACAGTAATATAAATTGGGCATCTCGCTTGGCGGTTGCAACTACCCTCTTATAGTAAACCCCCACGAAATAAAAAAAATCTGCTGTTTTATTTCAACAGAGAATAAGAAATGTATATCCCGATTCCCTATGTCCTCCTAATCCCTATCCTTTATCCCACTAAGGACGGAGGTGTACTTGCTGCACCTAAGACGTTGCTTATGTTAAAAGGTAACAGTAGTTGCCTACCAGCCTACTTTCAAATAAGTTTCTTTGACGCTTGTTTCAAATGATAAATGAGTTAAAACTTCGAAAGTAGATCGAGCGATACGATTAGAAAGCCCTTTAAGAATTTATTGTTCAAAGAATACCAATGACCCTTCCGAAACTGAAATGAATCCAATAACGATAAACTTTATTGAAACTACCATTCCAATTTCCACCAAAGAACAAACTCCTTTTTTTTTTTCATTTAAGCAAATATTTATATATAGATTAATACATTATATATAAAATTGAAATGTGGACAGAAAACATTATACAATGAAATTTTCTCGATAGAACCAAATCACCAAGTTATCTCTAATTTTTATCGTTTTTTTTGTTTTATTTTCGAAATGACACATATTACAAACCTAAAAAATTATCAGTAATCTCTCTTCACAGATTATCTAGGCCTTTTTGGATTAATTTTTCATTTGACATTATAGTTTATGAGTAATTAATCTCTCTATATATAAAAATGAATCCCCATTTCCCTTGGTCACGGCATCACGCGTGAACGGGTAGACCGATTTTAATTCGGTTTTCACTAATGGAAAGAGCGATAAACGGGGAACGTTCTTATATATAAAAATTGCAACCCGGGCGAAGCCGGGGCGGGTCGCTAGTATTTAATAATTTTGGCACTTATAACATTTTTTCCGCGAAATGCGCTATCTTCCGTCTCATGTCATGCATACTTCAATGTGAATTGTTTCACATGATCACTTGATCAGTCACATCGCTCCATTGAGACGGGAAGATCATGTTTATTTAGACGTAAATTTTTTAATAAGACTTATTTGTTAGTAGATTATTATAAGTGTGTTGTGTATAGACTGTTTATAAATTGTTTCATATTATTTTAACAAGATTGAGTAAAAATATGTCTAATAAAAAATATGTGTTGATATCGTGTCCATTCAATTATGGGGCCACGTGGGTGAAATTAGATTTTTTTTTGTTTGTACTTAAGGTCATTTTGTTAGTTCAAATCCAAAATTATTTCATAGTTAACACAAGTGAAATATTCAATTAAGCGTTGAAAATCGTATATTCTTTACTGTCTCAACGAGCGAACCGTGAATTGTAGAATCAAAATGGTCGCATAATTTTACCTGTAGGTGTTTGCGTGTAAATCACGTCAAATAAGCCATTACGGTAATTTATGTAGCTGTGGCCCGTTCGTGCATCGCAAACGATAGGGTAGGTACAACTGTGGGTACTGCTTGCCGCGCTACACGTTTAGGCGAACCCTAATGAAAAAATATGGACGTATTGAGAACCACGCGAAATTTTTTCCTTGCGGTAATTACGTTGCCTTATTTATGGTGCAAATTTTTGGGTGTAGTGTAATATTAATTAAATTTTCACTTATAGGTACTGTGTTTGTTGATTATCTAATGCTATAAGCGATGTTTTCAGACCTACATCTCTGTCAATCATAAATCGAGTACCACACGCGCATATGATGGCAAGGCCCGGTCGTGAGGGTCGCCTGCCTGCCGCGCGGCTCAGACGCTTGGTCGTGTTCAGCGGACTGCTTTTTTTAAATATTTTTTTGCTATATCTCATCGTATAATAATACTTACATTAATAAAATGCCTAGAAAATGAACTCAGTTTTCTCGGCAGTTTCTACTACAGCAAAACGGCTGCGACTTTGGTCTATAATACAATCGTTGTTTGCCTATTATGCTTTTGTGCACGCTAATCTCAGAAATGGCTTAACCGATTTTTATGTGGTTTCCACTGATGTATTGTAGTGAGCTTCCGGTAACATTTAGTGTATATTTTATTCCAATCTGTTCACAAACAAAAACGCTACGCGTTATTCCGCATACATAGATAGTATAGATGGCGCAAGTTCATCAAATTGTATGAAAACCAAGCGAGCCACATTTTTAGTTGCTTCACGTCACGAGCACAATTTAGTGATGTTAAAACACAAACTAAATCGTTGTGTTTTAACAATGCAATGCAACGACGCGACGACTATACTCCGTGCGCTGTACTTGTAGCATGGTGCGGGTGACAGTTACGACTAGTTTCGTTTCACTCTTGAAAGTTGCCGCGATTTACAATAATGATTTAGTAATTCACCTGCACCACATTCGTAATATATTAAATCACATTAATAACTGTAGTAGTAAATTAGTAGTAGTAGTGTAGTAGTTCTAGTCTACAAATACAATCAAATTGAAAGAAAAATTAAGCAGTGTTATGCGTATAACGTAACGCCAAAGATGTATTTAGTGATAGGATGTAGGTACTGCTACGATGTTTTTTTCGATATTTTTTTTTTAATAAAAACGTATATTGTGCGAAGTCTCATTTTTCATTGTTAAAAAGTCTATAATTATATAAATAAAACAACAGAACATACATAGGGTATATACTCTTCCTACTCTTCCTCGCTGGACGGTCGTGCACGGGACAAGGAAAGGGATAGGAAGATTGAAGCGGCCGCGTCCAGAAACTATACAAAGATCCGCTTAGATTGCATCTTTATTTATTTACCTTTTAACCGGCATTCATAGAAACGTACATATTATTCGTCTAAACTCATATCAGAGTCAGGAACATCTGAATTGTCACTTAATTCATCATCTGAATCTGTGACGGGTATTATTAATGATGACTCCATTATGTTATCAATACGGATATCACGATCCCAATCAGACATAATGTCCCTTTTTGTTTTATTCACGACCTTAGACCAGTCTTCAGGTTGAACATTGTTGATGGCCTCTTGTAATAGGGCCAACATCTTATTTGCCGTAAATGGCGGCAAAGTATTATTTCTTGCGGCGTGACCTTTAACTTGGGCCCAAATTAGCTCAATAGCGTTATACTGGCAATGGTAGGGTGGTAGTCGAAGGACTACCACCTTCAAGTCTACCACGTCTAACTTTACGGCGCGCCAATTTAGTATTCCACCTACGTTCAACGTGAGAGGACGCGCGCACGCAGCTGGCTACGACATTTTCCAAAACTACTTACCGATGATTTCGTATCATCGGTAAGTAGTTCCTCACTCGACAATACACTTTTGACGTCTTTTACAATTAACAACAACGCAATTAGACATTTTTTGTTTTTCGAAAGTCGACTTTCTGCGAACACAGTCGAAAGCGAATTAAGGCCGTATTTGAGCAATTGAGCATTGCTCAAATTGCGGGCACGTAGTGGCGAACGGCTTGCGGTATCCATACTATCTACGTCTGTGCGTTATTCCGAATACCACGCGTACGAAGTCGCGCTAGTAGTTATATAATAGGGCACAGCCAGTAGTTAATAATTCTAGGTAACATGTGATTTTTAATTAGAATCAGCCTGTATCCAGCAGTAACCAACTTACAGTGGAGTCAGCACGACTGAGAAAAAATATTATTCCTTTAGGTACATATTTTAAGATTTATTTGGGAAAACAGAATCAACAGAACTTGTGCCAGAAATCATTTCCGTATTAGTCAACTAATCATCCCTTAATCTTTATGCTCTTTTTTATTTTGTATGAACACATTTGAAATTTTCTTCTTTGAAAATTTTCTTCTCATTTTGTAGGAAAATTCAGTAATCCTATGTTGCAGTTGCAATAACATGTCGAGGCTCAAATGACATTTTCATTTTCGCCGTGCACCGGTTTGTGACGAATCGCAGGTGCGCTGCCACTGCACAATACGTCACGAGGCTCTGCGAGCACAAACGAAGCCTCATACATCACCGTTTCGATCGATACAGGTCATTGATCGAAAAATTTCGTTTCACCGACCGTACTGACCTTGCATTTTTGAAACTAGAAATCAGAGTAACTGTACTTTAATGAGAACTCTTTTACGTGTGTACAAATACTTTTTAATACCAGACCTCAGTTTTAGACTGCATCTGTTTCTCAACCCCTCACTAGAGACGCACACAAACCACCTACCCCAAGGTAAGTGGTCTGTGCGTGCGCACGATCGCTATCCCTGTTTCATTCTTCGTACCTTCGTTTCATACAAACTCTAATTATTAATAATCTATATATTCAATGAGGAACAATAAACAGTTCGTAATAAACTTGAGTGCATAAATGAAAACGCTAACAAAAAGTAAATGAAATTCCAAATGACACCCTGCTTCTCCGTGTTTTCCAAGGGCTTCGCTAAGTAGCGGTAGTCAAATTAGGGTTTTTTTTGTTATTTCAAATACAAATTCAAATTCGGTCCATGGGGCCCTGCAGCAATGAGCCTCTTCAAAGACATCTCGAAGAGGCTTATTTATGCGACGGGAGACCGAAGAGCTGGCACTTTCCTCGGCCAACGTATTAGTTTGGCCATTCAACGAGGAAATGCTGCCAGCGTACTTGGTACAATGCCGCAGGGTCCATTTTTATATTATAAGTTTTTTATCAATTTAATTAATATTTATTTATTTTTAGATTAGATGATTTTAGTTTTTAGAATTCAAATTTATTATGGACATGTATGTGCTGTTTTGTTGGATGTCCAGGTAATAATTCTATTGTTAGAATTTAACATAATTAACGCGTATTCTGTGCGGGTGTCGCACTGGCAACCGAGAGTACCGAGACACCGCCATCTGGTGGGGAGAAAAATGTTTACGGACGGAACAGTGAATATTTAGAGAGTATTTAGAGAAATATAGTTGTGAAAATACGAGTCTGCGATTATAAGATACTTGTGCACAATGTAGAGGAGTTTTCATTAATGTAACCCGAAGTAAGGAGTTTATATTACTATGTTATTTCATCCAAATCTTTTCAGCCGTTTTTGCATGATGAGAATCAAACATCCAAACATACAAACTTTCGTTTTTATAATATTCTGTATTAACTTTAATTCACATCCCTTCAAAAATTACAAATGTTATTTACTTCGGTATTTTCCAATTTTCCCAACTACGGCGATTCACTCCAGGCCAATGCGTAATTCCTGTCGCCATGTACCTACTGTGGTTCGGCGCCCCGCCCGCCCGGTGCAATATCGGCCATGGCTGGTGAATTAACACGAGATTCCAAATTTGTTACATAACCTAATAACTATAACGAACCAACAAAAGTAGAAATGAAATGGAAAATGAATGAATAAAAAAAAAATAAAAAAAGAGGACTAAATTAAATACAAGACTTTTATATTGGAAAATTCTCACCTGTTCGAAGTACATTTTAGTAACGAAGTAGTAACGAAGTACATTTTTAATATCGAATGTCTTTCAAAGGACCGTTCGCTGTCGATCTATGCACTCGTAGTTCTAAATGCAACTTATATTTTTATATATATACGTACAAGACAAAAAAAAGGCAATAAGACTATTATTACATGGAATGCAACGATGACATATTCACGCGTAAGAAGGTCTTGTTTGGGGCCAACGTTCATACAAAAAGGGGTAGGAAGATAATACGATTAAATAACTTATAAGGAAATGCTCCAATTGGCTTTAATACTTACTCAGACAATACGAGCTGTTTTTCTTTAAAGGTTGATATTATTATTAGTTTTTATGTTAATGTCGGCAGAGAGGCTGATGATCCAGTTGATGGTCATCAGGCTACCGTCGCCTATAACCCAAGCAACGCCAAAGCTGCTGCAAGTGTGCTGCCGCCTACAGTAGAATTAAGGATAAGGGATTAGGAGGGAATAGGGAAATGGTCTCTGGCATCCCTTACTCACTCACCGAAACACAACAGCACACGTGCTGTTATTTCACGGTGGTCTTCTGTAAGGGGGTGGTTACTGCCGCCAGACGGGCTGCCCAAATGACTGTGACACGCAGTGTGCCCTGCAACTACTTCTATTTATTACCGTCGAAGAAGATCGAATTTGAGATATATGTATAACAATTTGGTTCGACAAATCCTTAGTAAATCCTTAATTCCATTAATAAAATACATTAATTTTTAATCGCGTCATTATTGAAAATAAATGAACGAGACGTGTGTAAAATGCTCAATAATAATGGAAAACTAGATTATCCATTTCGCATGTTACATTTATTCATTTACCAACATTTCCAATGTAGTTAATGCAATTGCAGCACCAACAAAATGGGCCACTAAAGCAAACATTTGACACAAAATGTTGAGCAAATTTTAATAGAACGATGCGCATTAAAATGTAAGTCCCATTTAATTATGTATTTTGTCCGCCGTAGATCAAGCTATTTTGTGTAGAAGAGCCACGAGAAAAGTTACGAGTCATTTTATTTTCAAAATGACTGTGCATTTTAAGTGTCTATAATATCAAAGTAACTGCTTTTTACGAAATGTACGTATATCAAAGTATATACGGTAGGTATACGCCCGTTGGTTGAGTGGTTAGGATGCTTACCTTAACGCTCTATTCTAGGATTCCCGGGTTCGATTCCAGCAAGTTCAACTTTAAAAATGAACCTGTCTGAATCTGGAAAGTAGTGGCAAGGAGCATTTGGGCGGCCCGTCTGGCGGCAGTAACGGCCCACTTACAGAATACCACCGTAAAATAACTGCACGTGTTTTGGTGAGTGATGAAGTGATACCAGAGTCCATTTTCCCCTATTCCCTCCTAATCCCGTATCCTTAATCCTACTGTAGTCAGCAGCGCACTTGCAGCACCTGTGGCGTTGCTTGTGTTATAGGCGACGGTAGCCACCTACCATCAAGTGAACCGTCTCTATTTGTTCCGGCAATCTCCGACAATGTGGGTCGATTTTAACGGGACTTTCACTGGCAGATAGCCGATGCTATAAGGAGTAATTTACGCTAATTTTATTTTAGAAACAAAATTATATATTAGCAGTGTCGAGTGCCGTGTGTACCTAGCGCCCGCGCCGCCGCTTTAGGAGCCATAGTGAAGCGTGGCCATAATTAAAAACGCATTCAGCCAGAAGGCAATAAACTGTTGATTTCAATATACTAAGAAATTCAATTATTCAATATTTATCTCAACTTCCTTTAATAGTTCATAAAATCTTACAATACTTTACAAACTGGTTCATCCTAATTTATCTTACATAATTTATATACGTAGAGCCTGTCGGAGCGTACTTCAAGTAAATGTAATTATTCTTCTTAAGTCAAACATTTCTAGTACATCAAGCCTTAAATATATTTTCGTTTCTCGGTTATGAATCGTTTAGTATACCTACGCTTTGCATAAATCATAAATATACTAATTATTTCTTCATAATAAATCGACATTTATTAGCGTAAAACTTTTATTTAGGTTATGTGAGATTCATACTCCGGTGTCGAGGATCCACCAGAGTATAGGCCCCAGAGAATGACTGCTAACGCGACCTTCAGTAAAACTCGTGCATTAAATATCTGACTCACCACCGCCTTTACGAAAACGCACACAGCACCACCCTTTTAGTGAGGGAGCCCAATAGGGGATTTTGGGATTTACTCAAGAGTGTCAGATTAAGGTATGGTGGATTAATTACATGCTGAATAGGTTACATAATAATCTGTCCACTTGACCGTGACGTAAGAGAATGGGAGGTTCACAAAGTTGCAAAGAAACGTCAACTCGACATTTCCGAGCGCGTCAGATTATATGGTGGATTAATTACATGCTGAAAAGTGTGCATTTTAATAATCTGTCGACATGAGCGTGACGTAAGGAAGGACACAAAGTTGCAAAAAAAGTCACCTTGATATTCTCAAACGCGGCCAATTTTTATTTTATTTTTAAGGAAATAATTTAAGATTAACGGGAAAACTTAATCTGTCAAGTTCCACAAGCCGAAGTAACAAAAATTATCAATAAAGTTTAGCGCGGTCTATTCCCGAAATGTAATGAAACTTCTAGTCGAAAAATTATTTTTATATTTTTTCTTTATATTTCTTCAAAGGTGAAAATGGTAATTGGCTTCATTTTATAAGCATTACACTGACAAATTACTTTGTATTATCTCAATTGTTAACTGTGAGATCGAATCGTCGTCACTGTTAACTGCTTGAGCGCCTGTCAAGATAACGCTAACATGAATGATTAATCAAAGTTCACCATCTAGTTGTGGTGTGAATATTGGATCAGTGTCAGGTGGCGTTATAGTTGTCTCCTCCATCCAAGTCGGTGCGGGTCGACTGGCCCGCGTATCGCGGCCCGGATGATTTGCATAAAGCTCGGCGGACAACGTTTTGGCGTCAGTTCAGCTTGTAGCTCATTAGCATAACTGCTCAATTATTTTGTGCGGAAAAGTCACTTTACAGAGAAATTTTGGTTTTGCGCTACGTTGCGCGCCCCATTGAGCGGGAGTTGTAAAAATGTTTGATAGTCCAACTCCAGCATAGAGATCGCCGTCGAGAGCCAAAAGGTAATAATTTATTTTACATAGGTTGCACGATAATATACATGTAAAACTAAAGTGTATCTACATATGAAATATTTGCGTTACGCGTAATAGATTGTGATAAATTTATTTATCTGTACACAAAATACTCTTACGAAATTATAGTTTAACTGTGTTTATATTATATTTGATTTTAAGTTTCAAAAAAGGAACAAGCAGATAAATTTAAAAATAAGCCTGACCGACCTTTGAACGCGACCTTTTTCGCCCGTTCTTGTCGTACGTGATCCACTTTTTATCACCAGTTATCAACTCTTCAAAAACGGTTCGGTTTCATTGCATCTCAATATAGAATCGCAAATGAATACACGATTCATAAGGTTTCTTTCAGTGATTTCGTGTAGCACCCCAATATCGAGCTTTTTTGTGTACCCAGCTTTTTATCTGTAACAGGGCGACCAGAGCGATTCCGGGATTGAAAACGCTTAAACTAGCTTTGTGCTACTTTTACTGACACTGCATTAGATCCATAAATGTCACAAATTTTTTTTCGCGGCTTGCGTTCCATTTTTTCCTCTTTTTTTTGTAATATTTCTTTATTAGATTCACTCATTTTGACAGAATGAAAAACAAATGAAAAATAACTGGAAACAACATTTTACTAATTTGTTTCTTTCTTTGAAATATAACCTTTTTAATGTCATCAAAACCAGTCAGATAGGTACAAGTAGTACAGCCAAAGAGATTTCATTACAAGTTTATACATACTACATGCGAAAAGACTTTTCCCCGGCGTAATATTAATTATTATCAATCAAGTAACACTTTTTTGACGACCGTTAGCCGTTCAGACAAGTTAACGTATCACTCGTTAAGAGGCGGCTGGCTACCCTCTCCTATTAACACAAGCACGCCTCCGATGCTGCAAGTGCGCACTTGCCGACCTTAGTATGATTAAGGATAATGAACAGCACGTGTGCTGTTGTGTTTCGGTGAGTGAGAAGGGATGCTAGAGCCCATTTGCCTAGCCCCTCCCAATCCCTTATCCTTAATCCTACTGTAGTCGGCAGCGCACTTGCAGCAACTTTGGCGTTGCTTGTGTTATAGGCGACGCGACGGTAGCCACCTACCATCTAGTAGACCATCAGCCTGTCTGCAGATCTTAACATTAAAAAAATTCAGTCTTCATTTCATTACTTTCCTGGAAATAATTCAGATTTTGTAAATGGGGGTAACATTCGAAAAAAAAAAGGTCATTAACATCACTCTACGTTGTTCGATGCTTGATTCGACGAAGTGTTAAAAAAGTTTTGAATACTTTCAAACTTAATCTATGAAATCCCGTTACCAAATTACAAGATATTTTCCCAGTAAAATCTATAATTACTTCTTACTTAATGATACAAGTTTCAACCGTAAAAACGAAGTTAAAACGAAAATAAACTGATGGCCTAATTTCTATACAAATCTAAAATAAAATCTACACATTGAAAAGTTTCTTTCCTTAATTACTTTAAATTGAACCTGGAACCCTAGAGTCACAATGCTAACAACTTAACCACTGTACCAAACTAGCTTTTTGAATTGTTCCATTATTTTTTTATGATTGATTAATGACACAATAATTGTAGTTATGAATATTTCGTAATTCTTGTCGACGGTTGGAGTGCAATTATTTATAATTAAAATACTTGACAATATAGATTCATATTGATGACGTTTAAATCAGAGAAACTTAGTTAAACAAGCTATTATTCAATCTCAATGATGACAAATATAATCAACTCGGGGCCCAGTGAATTTACATAAATTGCCTCAATTTCGAGTAGCTCGAATATCTAAATTAGCTTTCCGTCAAATCTGACCTACGTAATTAACGTTTTCAAATCAACAATGTCCATTAAGGCCCTTCGAAGGGGATTTGGGTGTAGTTTTCTCTTTATCTTCTATTACCATCCTTGACAATAAAGCTTTCAGCGAAGAGATCCGACGCAACGAATTGAGATATTGTGTTGCTCTCGTGTTTGCTAATAAAACAGATTCAGCTTCGCTGGAGGTGATTGTTCAGAAGAAGCTATTTTCGTGACGCTTTCGTGAAGTGAATTTCTTAAATGTTCTATTTGAGAGAAGGCTTTTTAGAAGTAGCCGAGTAGTTAAAAGTGGTGGACATAGAATACATTTTTAAAAGTGTATTGTAAATGGCAAGTGGATTTGTATTTGTTCGTTTATTGCAAGCAGATGACCGTATTAGAAAGGGATTGTTTAGTAGAAATGTTGACTAAAACATGAAAATTCAAAGATTGCAGAATTTGGCTAAAGAAACAGGCCTAGGTAGGTACGAAGAAGAATGTTATATCAAAACATTAACGTATTATGCATCTATGCCTTACTCGGGAATCACTCCGTTCATAGATACAAATTGAATGAAATCCTTCAGTAGTTTTTAAAATCATTGCGATAGTCTCAGCCAGGTTTATTTATTTATTTATTTATTTATTTACACACCAACAGCTTAACATAGTTATAATTTCATAATTAACTTAAAGTACTATAAGATTTATAATGTAAGCCAATTACAGGCGTGAACAACATTTACAGTTTGACGTTGCATTAACACAAGTTACATACATTACATACACAATACACAGAAAGAAATTATATTTTATTAGTAGTCGACTGACGAGTGAGTTTCAGCAATTTACTCTTAAAATCTTTAAATGCGTCACCAAAAATATCCAAATCTGGCAATTTGTAGCTCAATTTGTTGTAGCCCAGGCAAAGTCTGGCGAGTGGAAGATGCCGACCCAGGTTAGTTCGGCATGGATACAGATTAAAGATATTAGTGATGGGGCATCTGGGATATTTATAGGGGACACAGAACCCAATCTGCCCAAGGACATGCTCGCACTCAAGCTTGCCATTAAGTATTCTGTGAAGAAACAGCATATCCTGAATCATACGTCGGTCACGCAGGGTATGCAATTCGAAAAATTCCAATCTCTGTGCGTATGGATGCCTGTGCGATATGCCGTTGCAAGAATACGCTAAATATCTTGTGAAAGAGCGCTGAATGCTTTCGACACGCTGCGAAGATACGCTATACACAGGACTCCATGCCACACTAGCGAAGTCCAATTGGCTGCGGACAAGATTATAATACAGGATCTTCCGAGTTTTTGTATGCTTGAAACCACGCGAGTTGCGCTTAAGGAACCCCAACATTCGAGCACCAGACCTTACAATTTTATCTATGTGATTGGTCAATTTAAGTTTACAGTCAATTATAATACCCAAGTCTCTAATTTCGTTCACCTTTCTCAAAATTTCGTTGTCAAGTTGATAGGTAGTCATTATGGGACTGATTTTCCTAGTAAAAGAAATGTGATAGCATTTTTTGGAATTTAGAATCATGCCATTCGCAGCACACCACGCAATGATACCATTGAAGTCCATTTGCAAGAGCGCAGCATCGCTAGGATCATCTATAGTTCTGTAGATTTTGATGTCGTCAGCAAAAATGGAAATATTTTGCTGTGCTTGACATGTGTGGATATATCATTAATATATATCAAGAAGAGAATAGGACCTAAGTGGGATCCCTGCGGTACGCCGGAGTAGGCAATATAGTCATAGGACTCAAAACCATTAAGTGCAACTGCTTGAGGTCTTTCCGATAAATAAGATGAAAACCAGTTCAACAGGGATCCCCCTACTCCATACGTCTGGAGTTTCAATAGCAACGCCGCATGACTGACTCTATCAAAAGCACTTGTAAAATCAGTGTATATCGCGTCGACCTGTCGCCCCTGATCGACCTCGCGGGCTAAGTCCGATAACAGCGATACCAGGTTAGTTTCTACCGACCGTCCTTTCCTGAACCCATGCTGGAAATCGGATAGCCCTGCCACAACATGGTGGTCGACCAATGGGCACAGAAGAGACTCGAATAACTTTGAGAAACAGGATAAGATGGATATAGGTCTATAGTTAGACACATTGGACTGGTCACCTTTTTTGTATATTGGGATGACTCGTGCCCTCTTCCACTCACTTGGAAACACTCCTTTTTCTAGAGAGAGATTAAAAATATATGTGAGTGGGAATGCAATATATTTACCACAGCGTTTAACAAAGAGCGGAGGTATACCGTCTGGTCCAGAGCCCTTGTGGATGTTAAGTTGCCGTATGGCGCTTGATATCTCAGCCTCACAAAATTTTATGCGCGACATATAATTATTCGAAACTGGGTTAGCATTAGTAAGATTGGAGGTACTACCAGAGTATACAGAGGAAAACTTTTTTGCGAAGAGGTTAGCAATTTCAGTACCAGTTACCGCCACAGTGTCCTCCATCCTCATTTCGGCTGGTAATGAGGATAAGCCCCTTCTTTTGTCTTTGATGAATCGCCAGAACAATTTGGGATCGTTACAGATACCAGTCTCCATTCGTTGCCTGTAGTTACCCTCACAGACACCCATCAATTTATGACAGCGTTCTCTGAGCAGAGTGAATTCGAAACTATCCCTGGGGTTGTCGTACTGAAGGTATCTTTTACGGATTTTGTCTTTCTCTTTTATCAATTTAATTAATTTTGAGCTAAACCAGATCGGAAACTTGTTAGACTTTTTCAGGGGCCTAGGTACGTTTGTTTTGATTATTTTCCTCAAAGTATCGTAAAATACTGAAACCACCGAATCGACATCGTCACCGTCACCGAAAACCTCTTTCCAATTTGTATTTTTTAGGTCGAGCAGTATGGAATCATAATCGGCTTTATAGAAGTTTAAATCGTCTCGCGTTTTAGGGATGAGATTCACAATGCCAGCGCCACCTTGGAACGGGACATTAACCAATAAACCAGGATGATAGACATCCAACCTACTCAACAAATCCATGGGCGCGGTAACATATGCATCTTTTACATTAGTTAAAAGAAGGTCCAAAATTCTTCCGTCCTTGTTGCAAATATTATTGATCTGACACAGATTACTCATTGTCATGAAATCAACCAAGGAATATCCCATGGGTTTGTCGTAGTTAGTTGGCGTCATATACAAGCATTTATCACTAGGTTTCCACTGTATAAAGCCCAGATTAAAGTCGCCTAAAATTATTACATCAGTAGTATGACTCATCACAAGGTCAACATTGTCCAGAAAATGTTGCTGCAACTCCAGACGGGACGGTGATGGTAAATATACACTACATATAGAAATAACTTTTACAAGACCGTTTATTTCTATTTTAACATTTGTAGTATTAATATTTCTATCAGTAGTGGAATATGTAATATTAACTATAATATTCGTATCAATATTTATATATCTACTTTGTGTTCACTTATAATATTGGTACTAACAGTATAATAGGTTGATAATCCACCTTCTTCTTCTCTTTCCTTTGTTATTGACCTTGATCTTAATCCAGAATTAGCTGTGGACTATGAAAAACTAAAGGAAGAATTCTATAAGCTTCAAAACAAATCAGAGTTATTTACTACAGAACCTAATACTATCTCATCGATGCCTTTCACTGATGCCATTTCAGAACCTTTAGAGGTAAACTCTCTACATGCTGAAAAGGAAAGTCAAGAAGTACGAGATCATTCTACAAATATGACACAAATAAATCCAGTTGCTTTAAATCCAAATATTTATAAGGAATTAAAGAAAGTTAATTTTAATGGAAAATCTTGCCCAAGGTCGTTCCTTCAAAGACTGGAAGAACTTCGAATAACAAGAGGCATAGAAAAAGATATGCTGATTTCACAAGGTTTTGAGATTTTTAGTGATAATGCTTTGCACTGGTTTCGATTACAATTAAGTCGGAAGCCAAACATAACTTGGGATGAGTTATCTATTCTTCTTATCAAAGACTTTTCAGTGTTCGATTATGATTACAAACTTTTGGAATCTATTAGAAACCGTACTCAAGGTAGAGATGAAACAATAATTGTATATATATCTATTATGCATGGCATGTTCTCTCGACTTACAAAAAAATTGGATGAAGCAGAGAAATTGGAAATAATTTTAAGGAACATTAGACCATGCTACTCAGTATTTGTGGCAGTGAAAGAAATTGACTCAATTGATACTCTTATTGATACTTGTCAGAAATATGAAAAATTTTTGGACAGAGATAAACAATTTAAAGAACCGAATCTTCAACAAAACGATATTAATGCGGAATTTATGTACAAAAATAATACAGGAACAAATAAAAACTACTCCACTTCTTTCGGGAATCCTCAAGCTTCTGACGTAGATCTTCTTCAATAGGTATTGGAGAAGTTATGATATTCTCTGAAGGAATTGCCTCAGCAAGTCGAATGACTTGAGCTCTTAAAGAAATAACAGTAGTAGCAGGTTCCACAAGTCTGATCTTTGCTTCATACTCAAGTTCAACTTTATTGAGCAACTCAAATTTAATAATTCTAGCCATATTTAAAGTTTCAAAATAAAATCATCAATCAAATAAGATCAAGAGAGCAAATCGCAATTAAAATTCAAGAAATAAGTTCAAGTTTAAAATTAAAACAATAAATCAATATTTATTATTAAAGTAATAACGACTAGCTAAGTATATTCAAATTATCTATTAGATAATTAAACTAAGATCTACGTCAGATTGAGGTCACCTTAAAATATTTAGATCTAAAAATTAAAAATTTTTTAGAAGGACTAAATAAATACCTAAGACTGATTCAAACTTATTTGAATCATTTATACTTTCGATTAGAGAGAATTGACTTGGCACTATAAATATATAAAATGTAAAATTGTTGAAAAACTGTCACCTTTGGTCTATATTCTTGAGGATCCTAATGGTTCGAGAGGCAAATGGCATATTAAAGACTTTAAAGTATAAAATATTAATGTATTATAAGTTATCTTAAATATATTATTTAGCATATTTTGTTTAAACATATTGTAGCTAGTACTTTATTTTATTATCTTGTCTTCATATGTCGTATCTATTTCTTACTTAGTTCGTTATTTCAACTGTTACCCTCTAAATTCTAAAACTACACTTCTTCTAGTGTTTAATTCCGTTCTCTAATAGTTTATCTGATAGCCTGTGATATGTCCTCTGGTATTTAAGTACCAAATGGTACAAATATTTTTTGTTAATTTTTCTAAATTCTATTAAGACACTTCTTGTAGTGACTAACTCTTTGATATTCTATTAAGACACTTCTTGTAGCGTTAACTCCTGAACATTTGGAAGTGACATTTCTCATTGTATTCAAGTCTATTATCTTTATAATTTTTCAACTTTGGTCAGATTATTCTCTTTTGATTTATTATTATACTTCATTATAATTTTTCTCTTATTCATTCTCATAATAATTTCTCTTATTCATTAGTTATAGAATAGTTGAATATTATTTTTCTCTTTTAAAACTAAACATATTAATTTTATTAAACGTAGTCTTAGTTTAATTATCTAATAGATAATTTGAATATACTTAGCTAGTCGTTATTACTTTAATAATAAATATTGATTTATTGTTTTAATTTTAAACTTGAACTTATTTCTTGAATTTTAATTGCGATTTGCTCTCTTGATCTTATTTGATTGATGATTTTATTTTGAAACTTTAAATATGGCTAGAATTATTAAATTTGAGTTGCTCAATAAAGTTGAACTTGAGTATGAAGCAAAGATCAGACTTGTGGAACCTGCTACTACTGTTATTTCTTTAAGAGCTCAAGTCATTCGACTTGCTGAGGCAATTCCTTCAGAGAATATCATAACTTCTCCAATACCTATTGAAGAAGATCTACGTCAGAAGCTTGAGGATTCCCGAAAGAAGTGGAGTAGTTTTTATTTGTTCCTGTATTATTTTTGTACATAAATTCCGCATTAATATCGTTTTGTTGAAGATTCGGTTCTTTAAATTGTTTATCTCTGTCCAAAAATTTTTCATATTTCTGACAAGTATCAATAAGAGTATCAATTGAGTCAATTTCTTTCACTGCCACAAATACTGAGTAGCATGGTCTAATGTTCCTTAAAATTATTTCCAATTTCTCTGCTTCATCCAATTTTTTTGTAAGTCGAGAGAACATGCCATGCATAATAGATATATATACAATTATTGTTTCATCTCTACCTTGAGTACGGTTTCTAATAGATTCCAAAAGTTTGTAATCATAATCGAACACTGAAAAGTCTTTGATAAGAAGAATAGATAACTCATCCCAAGTTATGTTAGGCTTCCGACTTAATTGTAATCGAAACCAGTGCAAAGCATTATCACTAAAAATCTCAAAACCTTGTGAAATCAGCATATCTTTTTCTATGCCTCTTGTTATTCGAAGTTCTTCCAGTCTTTGAAGGAACGACCTTGGGCAAGATTTTCCATTAAAATTAACTTTCTTTAATTCCTTATAAATATTTGGATTTAAAGCAACTGGATTTATTTGTGTCATATTTGTAGAATGATCTCGTACTTCTTGACTTTCCTTTTCAGCATGTAGAGAGTTTACCTCTAAAGGTTCTGAAATGGCATCAGTGAAAGGCATCGATGAGATAGTATTAGGTTCTGTAGTAAATAACTCTGATTTGTTTTGAAGCTTATAGAATTCTTCCTTTAGTTTTTCATAGTCCACAGCTAATTCTGGATTAAGATCAAGGTCAATAACAAAGGAAAGAGAAGAAGAAGGTGGATTATCAACCTATTATACTGTTAGTACCAATATTATAAGTGAACACAAAGTAGATATATAAATATTGATACGAATATTATAGTTAATATTACATATTCCACTACTGATAGAAATATTAATACTACACATTGACCCAAAGGTCTTCGGCTTTAGTTTCCCAGTTTTGCATTCTAAAAGACTCCATCTCTCGGGAAACCGCAATCATTACGCCACCACCCCCAGGTCTAGAACTTGCAGAAGATTCTCGGTCTCTGCGATATACCTTATAACGGGAATCAATGAACTCTCCATCGGTAATACCCGAGTTGAGTCATGTTTCTGTGAAAACAATTATTCCATAATGATTAGTAAGAATGTTTCTATGTTTGGACGAAACGTTTGGAAGAATTTCCAACAGACCTGGGCCATCATCCCGGAAACCCACAACTCATATAAATATTTATGAAAGTTTTTTTTCTCTGGTTTAATTTATTTCTAGCTTACTGTGAATCATAATCTGTACCCTGGCAGAAAATGTCTTTCGAGTAATTATTATAGACCGCATTTGCGAAGGAATGTACTCGGAAATCGTTAAAGATGAAAGCCTTGATTTGTGCTCACATTCCTCTGCAAATAAATTATTATACAATTAATTATTAAGAGGAATGTGTAGCGTTTACAATTAATATTATCAAATGGATGTCTTAATAAGACCTAGATTCATTTTTGAGTGAAATTATACTTTTTAATAAATAATAAATCCAACTTTAGAAATTTAACATAATAAAATATGTACTTTGAAAATAATTATTCAAACATTTTATTATTCAAACGAAATCTAGGAAGAGGTGAATACATCCACTTACCGACGTTATCAACATTATCGGTAAAACAGGAAGATTGAGTGACTTACCTGGACGCTCTTCATGCTGATTTTACAGAGCGATTGCTGGATATTTTAAAAATGTATATACCAAGCTGTGTTTTAGACCGTTTTGCAAATGCAGATACAGCAGAATTATCAAATTTAGAAGAACTCATAGAACTCACAACTAATGAAGTAAAATTCAGAATTCAGAGTAAAATTAAAAGTAAAATTCAGAAATGGATACCAAGAGTTCTGGCTCCAATTCTGGAGAGAGAAAGAGAGAGAAAGTGTTAATTTTAAAATTGTGATTATAAATAGATAATAGTCAGACGTATAAAATTGGTACAATTAACTTATGTAAAAGGGGGCGTTGATTTTTTTTTTGTAAAGGGGCGATAGTTCAAAAAAGATTTATGATCTAGGATTATTAATTTTTTATTTGACATTGTAGTTTACGAGTAATTAATATTTTATACTTATAACATTTTTATTCCGCGAAATGCGCTATCTTCCGTCTCATGTCTCATGTCATGCATACTTCGATGTGCATTATTTCACATGATCAGTCACTTAGCTCCACTGAGACGGGATTCTCTGGGCAAGAACATTTAGATGAAATTTTTTTAATAACACTTGTTTGTGAGTAGTTTATTATAAGTGTGTTGTGTATGGACTGTTTATAAATTGTTTTATATTATTTTAACATGATTGTGTAAATATATGGCTAATAAAAGGAACTCTGTTGTGTTGGTATCGTGTCCATTCAATTATGGGGCCACGCGGGTGAAATTAGAATATTTTTTTCTTTGTACGCCCCCTTAAGACGCGATTCTCTTAATCAATATTTCTATCCTTTAACCAACACATATCAAACCGTTTAAAATATAAATGTTAAGTATGATAAATGTTTTCTAGTTCATAACAAATAAACTAAAAATTAAAATTAAAATTTAACGCCTGAGAAAAATTTTATGAGCAATACAGATGGAATAAATCTTTCAAAACCTAAAAAAATGGGCGTAGTTGAAGTAAAACTTAGTATTTTTTATAAATCTTTTGAGCAACCTTTATAACAGCGTGGGAACTCAGTAATAGGTATTTGGGAGAATTTGTTGTGTCAACTTACTATAATGCGAATAACCAAAGACAGAATACAATTTCCAATGTACATTATACGTAGGATGTTTCGATGGAAAAACATTTTTAGATTTTAGTCAATAATTACAAGAAGTCATTTTTTATGTAGGTATAGTATAAAGGTCGCAGCATGATCATGGATTACGTAGTATGGAATAAGTAAGAGTTGAAAAGTGCCCTCTTAAAATTATTAACATCTATAACCTGGTGCGAAGCAGCTGGCAAAAAATAACCTAAGCAATAAAGAGAAAAAAAGGTCACGTTTTATATCGTTAAAAGTGTATTTTCAGTTCGATAAATCAAGTAAAAAACATTTCTCTAGCAGTAGAAACACAGTCATACGCTTGGGAATGCCAATTTTTTATCAGCAGAAACTTGAAGAGTGCCAAATTCTAATTTATGTTTTAAATGTATTTGAAATTGGTTTGTAGCGATGTGATATAAATTGGTATATGTATTTGTCAATGATGTATATGTATTTGTACTTTTAAATTGTAATTTGTCAGACCTAGTAATAGGCTTTGTAAAAATCTAATTTTATTTAAAATGTATTTGTAATTTTTTGTACGCTGTTAGGTCTGTTATTCAATAAATAAATAAAATAAATAAAATAAATGTTTGTTGTTTTACCAAATACACGAAATTGTAACCTAAGGCTTCAAGTGTTGATGAAAAGCTGAAATTTAATTTTTGAATGCTGACAAATTTCAATTTTCAACACCGGGATTCGGCTGAAACTTATTTGTGAGTTAAAATTAAAACTGAATTAAAAGCAACGACGGGCAAGTTAGCTGCAATTGTAGCCACCATCGGGTTT
The DNA here is from genome assembly GCA_910589475.2 of Bembecia ichneumoniformis. Taxonomy (NCBI): domain Eukaryota; kingdom Metazoa; phylum Arthropoda; class Insecta; order Lepidoptera; family Sesiidae; genus Bembecia; species Bembecia ichneumoniformis. The sequence continues at coordinate 10,135,683 of OU342533.1, read as the reverse complement.
ATTTACATAAACTACTGAGGCTGACAACGCTCGCGTCCAAAAGGTTTATTAGAGAACTGTAAAATAGCGACTTTAATGAAATTTTGATTTATATTACTACGTCAGTTCCGTCTAAAAGCAGCAGTTGTCTTATCGAGCGTGCAGTGCATGTCTGACAAAGCGTGCTTTGGTAAAAAATATTTTACTTACATAATGCGAGTAAGAGATTACCATAAGCGCTTAATTATTTTGTTTATCTGACCACTAAAACGTTTTGACTAGACGTCGGGAAAACGGAACGACGGCGGAGTGCTAATGCGCCTCTCAGGGGAACGCGTCGCGATTTTTTCCCCATCCAGCGTAATCACTGAGAACATTTGTAAGATAACTTTTACAAGGAAAATTAAGTATAACAGTTATAAATGAAACGTTTCCAGATTTCCAACGTTCGTAATTTACTTACTGAGCTTTAATGGGAACAAAAGTTACGTTACATTGTTCTGACAGACATTCCGAAACTGTGATTAAAATATGATTTCAATGTTAAATTCAGAATTTATAAATGTTCCTGTAATTTACTAAGTATTTAAGTAATAACGAAAAAAAAAGAGTGATTTACCATGTCATTTTAATATCATGGACTTCTTATAGGTTTTCCTATAATCTATAAAGAAGAAAACTAATTTCTGTATATATTTTTTTTTCAATATTTTAGGTTCAGTAGTTTCGGAGGCAAGGGATGATCGAACAGACGGACACACGAGTGATCCTATAAGGGTTCCGTTTTTTTTATTCTGACGTACGGAACCCTAAAAAGCGGCAAACAGGCCGAACGGTCCACTTTTTGGAACAACGTAATCAAGGAGCATATAATATCTATTGGATTTTTTATGGTACAATTTTATTGTTGACTAACGGAGCCCGTAACTTCGAAAGCGTGGTATTCGAATGAAACAAACACTAAAAGTTACGGGAAGCTTGCTACCAAAGTTTGCTTCAGTGAAAATCGCATTCAAATCGGTTAAGCCGTTTCTGAGATTAGCGTGCACAAACGCACAGACAAACAGACAAAAATTCTACGCCTTCTTCAAAAATTCTTCTTCGGATTACAAACAAAAAAGTTACGCCCTATATGAAGTTACGGGCTCAGCTAGTTCTAAATTTTAAAAAAATCTGAGTCTCATCATAGTTATAATATTTCAATTATTCTTCAAAGTTAAAGCCGTACATCGGGTAGGTATATCCTTCACATACCGTCTGGCAGAGTACCGCAATCGTGGCCTTGTGGGGGGTGGTGAAGACCCGGTTAGGGCCGCCGGCCTAGTAACCGCTCTCCGCGCAGTCATCCGGAAGAGTGAACACCCGGCCTCACCACCCGGCCTAGTAACTCTTCCGCGACGACAACACGAGGGGAGTCCGTCTCTCGGGCTGCCGCGATTGCTGTGGAAATGTCAGGTGGAAACCCCCTTTAGACCGCCCACCCTTAATGCCGTAGAGATAAGCGGCCACATGAGCAGGGGTTATCCGAGAGTTTCAGGTAGAAGCGGCCTCCGACTCCGTGGTAGGTTGTGCCGCAGAGAAGAGGTAATGGGGTGCTTCAGAGGTGAAGCCCCTCGCTGACTGCCCGCTGCGAGAGGTGAGAATGGGCGGCTCGTGCCGCTTCGCCTGGGGGCTTTGGACTTTGGGTCGTCCACCGTCATCACAACACCTGGCAACGAGGGAATACGTGCTGTGTGTTTCCGGCATATTTCTCCACGGCGCGGAGATCACACTCCGCGCCTAATCGAGGTGGAGCCCGCAAGTGCGCGGGCCTCGTCTGGCGGGGGAGGCAGATGCATATTTTCCACGATCCCTTACCCCTCCGCCCATAGAAGGCGCGAGGAAGCACCGTGAGTAAAAATGTATATACTTCATCATCTGACCTTACAGTACACATTTGTAAGTACAAAGTAAATTCAAGAGTAGTGAATTGAACAAATTACAAAACTAACCCACTAGTGAACACGTACAACTAGTTAACGTGTTAAAGAAACTTGATGTGGGTACCTTAATTAAGTTTACTGAGCGGGGCTGCCCTCAACACGGGCCACCCGATAAATTTACACGCGCCGCAACTATTTCGATTTACACAATTTATTTTGAGAATTTCGTTAATATTTATAGCGTAAAGCGTAATATATTTATAGAGCGAGGTTAAAACCCCAAGATCTCAACTAAAAATTCACTACAATTTAATTAGAATTTAACGTTGTATTTCAGTCAGTAAACGAGTGATGCCGGGGCCCATTCGCTCCTCATTCTTATTATTTGTCCTATCAAAGTCGGCAATGACATTTGGTATGATATTCATATTACACCGTGCCGACACCGGGCCGTGCGCTCGCCGTGTTTTTCTCAAAGGCCGGGCACGGACACGGCCCGGTGAAGTATGAATCTATACTAATATTATAAATCTGAAGAGTTTGTTTGTTTGAACGTGCTAATCTCAGGAACTACTGGTTCGAATTGAAAAATTCTTTTTGTTTTGAATGGTCCATTTATCGAGAAAGGCTATAGGCTATATAACATCACGTTACGATAAATAGTATTATATATAAGCAATGTCCAGTACCGCGCGTCTCATGCGCACGCCGCCGCCGTATGGGCCGCAGCGATGCGTGGCCGAGTTCAACTAGTTGGTTCATACAAAAGCATACTATGAATATTTTTACCGGGCCCCGGCCGGGGCATTAAAAAAATTATCGAACTTTCCATTAAAAAAACTCATGTAAGAAATTTACCTGTATGGACGTACACGCATCTATTTTCATATTTACTTAAAAAGCATGTGTCGAAAAATATGTAAAAATTACAAAAAAAATATCTCAATGTTGATATTGCACTGCAAATATTCGGCCAGTAATTGTCTAACAGCTTTATTACAAGAAAATAGTTCAATCATACCTACATCGTTTCGCTAATGCAAATATACCCGTAAGTAGCAGTTTGCATAATTTTGCATTTAAAAGGTTTGACTTCTCCGACTATCTATTCCGCGGAGTTATTAATCCGTAATAATTGCCTGGCTTACTAATTTCAGGCGAAGTTCACTCGTTAGGAGCGCAGCTATTTAACGAGTAAAACATTGGCGTTTAACTCCGTTACAGTACGAGTTATTCTTGTATTTTAAAAAATTATTAGCTTCTTTAGTAAAATAATTCTTATTTTGACGAAATTGTCAGTCGATGTATTAGGATTTTCTAATGGGTTAATTCTCGATGGGTTAAACGTTAGTGTAACAAGTAAAACATTGTTGTATAACTCTGTTACAGTATAAATAAGTAAAGTTATTCTTTAGAAAATAAATAGCTTCTTTAAAATATAGCTTATTTTTAGGGTTCCATACTTCCGAATAAAAAAAACGGAACCCTTATAGGATCACTCGTGTGTCCGTCTGTCCGACCGTTCCCCCCCCCCCCCCCCTCCCCCTTATCTTCGAAACTACTGAACCTAAAATTTTGAAAAAAAATACAGAAATTAGTTTTCTACTTATAGATTATAGAAAAACCTATAAGAAGTCCATGATATTAAAATAACATGGTAAAACACTCAATATTGTGCGGATAGGTAACATCGTACGGAACCCTCTTCACGCGAGTTCAACTCGCACTTGTCCCGTTTTTTTATATTGAAGATCTTGTTCGTCGATATGTTGAGAAATTCTCAAGGGTCAATTATAGACAATTTTTACATTTTACGTTATACATTGGCATATAGTTCCATTACAGTACTAGTGAATTCTTGTATTTTGAAAATATAATGCAACTAGGTGTGCCCGCAACTTCGTATTCGCAATAGCGCTTAACTTTTTAATTTTTAAACCGATTGGAATTAAACAAACATTAAACGTTACGGGAAGCCGACTACAATACATCAGCGAAATCCGCATTTGAATTGGCTAAGCCGTTCCTGATGCGTGCACAAACCCACAGACAAACATACAGACTAACAGACAAAAATTCCAAAAACTTTTTTTTGACCTCGACCTCGTGTTTTTACATTAAATATATATATAAATTGTTTTATATTTATATTTAATGTACAAACACAACTCGCTTACAATATCATTAGATTTTCTAACATGACCATAACATTACACCTCTCTAGGTGAGGTCATCGTATTAGGTCATTTATAAAACGAAACATATTGATCCAAAAATCTGAAACAAACAATATTCAAGTAGAAAAATTTATATTGACGAAATTTTTTGCTCATACTTGAATGTTGGCATATTTTCGAAAGTAATTCTCGGTGGGTTCTAAAGTTCAAAGTTAGAGATGAAGTTTTGTAAAATTACGCCTCGTCTTGATTTTTTGTGTTAATATTTTACGGACAGGTATACAGACGGTCAGGTATAAGGATGAGAAGTCGACCATTACAAGTGGAGGCAAAGACTTAAATCTTTGAGTGAAGGAACAGCATCTATCATGCAAGGTATGTGAATGTGATATTTATGTTGTCGAGGGTATTTTTACGTAGTGCACTTAAAAAGGGATAGGTTAAATGTACTCAAAAATCATATATTACAGTTAAGCAAGTGTAAATTTTTCAAACCAAGTCATACTTGATGCTTCTACCCAACAAAACCACATTTCATTTTTACATGCACTCTAACGTGAAATCGCTTGTACCTATCGCATATTGAAAATTACAAAACTTTTTCAATTTTAACTTTCATGTTCGTGTACCGTATATTTTGTTTATTTCGTTAGCGAACCCTGGATTTTGCCCTTAGCTAAGTTCCACGCAGACTGTATAGTAATTGCATTTATTGTGTACACTAGGACAAAGGAACATGACTTTATTTACCTAAGTTCTAGACACTTAATTTAAACTGTACAGAATTCTCTTACTTTCTTTATGTCTTCTGAATTCAAAACTATTTCAACATTTACTCTTACTTAAACAAATAAAATATGAAAGTAATTTTGTTTCTCTCCAGAGAATAATTAATACTTGTAACATTTCAAACAGAATATTACAATTTAATTTGGAAACGTCATTCTCATAAATAAATATTCTTTGTATTATATTTTATATTCGTGTCAGTCTTTATTAAACTATTCTTGTGATATTCAGATCGCGTGTGGTGATGAAAAGAACCAAAAAGCTATAATAGCATGGTACCTACCTACCTATAGGATAGGTCCTATCTGAAGCCCAAAACTCCTCACAAAGAAAAGCCGACAGAGGGACTTCCCGGGTTCGATTCCCGACAGGGTCAACTTTGAAAAATTAACTTTTCAAAATTGTCTCTGGTCTGGATTTGGAAAGTAGTGGCAAGGCACACTGCGTTTCGCAGTCATTTGGGCAGCCCGTCTGGCGGCAGTAACCACCCCCTGACAGAAGACCATCGTGAAAAAACAGCACGTGTGCTGTTGTGTTTCAGTGAGTGAAGTAAGGGATGCCAGAGCCCATTTCCCTATCCCTTCCCAATCCCTTAATCCTACTATAGTCGGCAGCGCACTTGCAGCAGCTGTGGCGTTGCTTGTGTTATAGGCGACGGTAGCCACCTACCATCAAGTGGACCGAGAGACTGTCTGCCGATCTTAACATAAAAAAAGATATATACATGTAAATATGTAAAGTATACCTACTTACTAATTACTTATATATTAAATATAACTGAGATAACAACTCGTGTGCAGATTGTATTTCGCTAAGCGTATAAGGGATGCTAGTAACCTTACAAGGGAGTCCCTTGCCCTCTTTGTTCTTTTCCTTCATTTTACAAAAGTTTCCAGAAGAATCGGCAGGAATCAAAGTCGTAGCGCGTCGCACCTTTCTTTGACAATTACCGCGCTATTGATATATTGCCGCATTTTATCGTTAGCGAGAAGTTATTCCCTTTTGCTCGCGATCGGGATCGCGAGTAGACCGTCAGCTTGCCTCCTGAGCTATATATTGAAAAGTGGAAAATTTTGAAAAACTTAAGAATTTCGGTAATTATATTATACAAGCAGTTGTTGAGAGTGTAGCCCTTGTCCCTGTCTGGCGGGGGGAGGCAGATGCATGTTTCCACGATAGTAGATGGCCTGAGGAAACACTGTGGGTTTTTAGTGGGTAGTAGTCCCACATACCCCACCGATCTTCCCATGGTCGGTGGGGATCTGGCTCGCATATTTTCCACGTAAAAAAAATATAATAGGCTATTAATGATGACGATGATGATACTTATTTAATTCATATAGAGCGTTATAAAATTGCTTACTTTCCCTAACTAGGCTTCAAATCAAACATACGGAATAAATGAAATTCATTAATACAGCCTAAAGTACTTTTAAACTTGTTTAAAGTGCAAACAACGGAGGGTCCACAATTCTTCGGACTAACGAGTCAACATTTGTTTTAAAGCTGAAATTAATTTGTTTTGCGGGTGTGCGTGCCCACTGGGCTGAAATACAGACTCAAAGAAACGTGATATGGGTCACCTAATGGTCAACACAAAGGATTGTTTTCGTATTGTATACCAGCATCCGCTAATTAGTGCGCTTTACGACTTTTTTTTTAATTTTTTGATGCAACAAACTTAAGTGCTCTTTTTTTATAATAATTAATTACAAACCAAAGGTTTGTGTTTGTGAACTAAAGGCGGATGATACTTTTATTGATTCTTCTATTACAATATTTTGTGAATGATTGGAGTGGACAAGCTGCGGCACTAGTGATTAGTGGAGCGCCTGGAGCGTCAAAATCATACAAACCTCGGACTTCCGTTACAGTGGATGAAAAAATAAAATAAAAAATGGAATGTTTAGCTAATAACATAAATAAAAAAGTTTACCTATTAAAAATTTGTGCTTTTGATTTAAAAAAAAAATTGGATAATTTAATAATTCAAATAGTATGGAGGCATATTAGGCTGTAAAATGGTTTTTATATCAAAATTAAGTTAATGTATATTGTTCTATAAGCATAATAAGTGGGAAAATGGAGTAATTCAAGGAAAATCGAAAAAAAGTAACATTTAAAATAAAATTTTGGTTTATGTAGGCATTTTACATTATTGATCTGCATCAAATATTCTCTTCCACTTCAGTTATTTTAATGGTAGGTAAAGTATTAGGGCAACTATTTCCGTTGCACTGTAAACATGCTACACTACAATATAAACCACTCTTCCTACAACCACAAGCAGCTCCACACCCTTTTGCAGTAGATTATCCGGTGCTGGTAATTGGTTCATCGTTACTGGGATAAACATGTTATTGAGATACTTCCACCCCCAATCTCCAATATTTACGTCGTTTCCTAACCATATCTGGGTTTGCAGGTACACTCTTTTCAGGCATGCGGCATCAGTTGTAGTGGTAATGACAACATCAGTTGTAGTGGTAATGACATAACAGTTGTAGCTTTAATGAAAAAATTGTATCTCAATGTATTTAAGTCTTTAATTTTTGCCGGAGCTCCATACAAAGCCAAAATACATGCTACACCTGCTTGAAATATGTTATTGGAGTCTTCATTGACATTTTTAAATATTTTTGCTGATTCTTGTAAATCAAATTATCTTATTACAACACGAAGAAATAAAAAATCTTGAACAAAAGTTCAACACCAAAAAATCGTCTCCAATAAAACTTCCCGTCAGCAACATTATAGTAAATTGTCGTAAAATCACACAATTTTCACTTTTAAATAAACAACATATACAGGACACATGTCATTTATAACTAAGCTATCCAGAAAATGTCCGTTTAGTTGCACGTTGCAACTGCCGCTGCTGTCCCTTCAACCTTCCCTCTCTCCTTCCCGTTCACGACTCAAGGTCTCTGCGACCCTTCATAAACACAGGTATCTCCAAAAGATGATTTTCTATACGTATTCGAGTCAACTTCGACGTATACATAAAAAAAATGCTATTTGAAGTTAAATTATATGCTGGAATATTAATTTTTTATCTCTTTTCAATTAAATAATGAAAAAATTAAAAGCACAAAAAATTTTTTGGTAAACTTTGCAAGTTATAGTATAAAAAATAAAATGCCACCTCAACCAAAAAAATTCATTCACTGTAACCATTTTCCGAGGTCAAAACCCCTGGGCGCTCCACTAGATATGTAGTTGGCCTATTCAGGGCTATCAAGTCTTGGATAGGCCGGAATCAAGACGCTGCGGGAGCTCACACTCACCCCGTTCATAATGGAAGATATTTTTTTCTTGGAAGACTTTATTACAAAGAAATCTATAAACATTAAGAGCGCGTATAAATGGAAATAGCTAATCCTAGATTTGAATTTTGTCTAAATAAATAAAGTCCAAATAAGAAAATATTTATATATAGATTAAAACATTATAAATAAAAGTAAAATGTGGACAGTAAACATTATTCAATGAAATTTTCTCGATACAACAAAATCACCAAGTTATCTCTCATTTTTATAGTTTTTTGGTTTATTAAAAACCTAAAAAATGATCAGTAATCTCACTTAACAGATTATCTAGGCCTTTGTGGATTAATTTTTCATTTGACATTATACTTTACCAGTAATTAACATTTAATACTTTTTAGTCCGCGAAACGCGGAATAAAAAACTATCTTCTGTCTTATGTCATGCATACTTCAACGGGTATTGTTTCACATGATCAGTCACAATTGCTTCACTGAGACGGGAGGACTATGTTTCTGTGCGCAAGGATATTTGGACATAAATTTTTTAATAATACTTTTTTGTGAGTAGGTTATTATAAGTATATTTCATATTATTTTAAAAAGATTGTGTAAATATATGGCTTATAAAAGGAACTCTGTTGTGTTGGTATCGCGTCCATTCAATTATGGGGTCACGCGGATGAAATTAGAATTTTTTTTTTGCTTTGTACGTCCCCTTAACGATGCTTTACAGAGAAGAGAGGCCCATCAGCGCCCTAAAGAACCCTTGAATCTAATGTACTGATGATTTTTTTTTTAATGTAAAGATCGTCAAAAATGCTGACGGTCCACTTGAAAATGCTGCAGTGCTGCAGTGCCGCAGGTACTGCAGGTGAGCTGCCGACCATATTAGGATTAAGGATTAAGCGGGGATAGGGAAATAAGGTTCCAGCTCTCCTTACTCACTTACCGAAACACAACAGCACACGTGCTTTTATTTTACGGTGATCTTCTGTAAGGGGGTGGTCATTGCCGCCAAAAATGCTGCCCAAGTGCCCTGCGACTGCTACACGCATACACGCATATGTTACTAAGTAGTATCTTTGGAACTAACAGCTGTCACCAAGCTCTTACTCAGTTTAATACTAACTACAAGTACTTAGATTATTAACGTATTCCTTGTAATTTGTTTTAAATTCAAATATTATTAGGTTTTCGTATATTTATTAAGAGAATATTATTTAAGAGATCGAAATATAATTGGTTTCTTCACACGTGAAACATAAATCTGATAAGCCCATAGGTCGAGTGTTTAAGGTGCTTGGCTTGGAGCTATGTCTCAGGAGTCCCGGATTAGATACTCGGCGGGGCCAATTTTGCATGTAACTTATCGATGTCGGCACTGGCTCTTACAAGTGGCTGGCACACTATGTATCTTAGTCATCTGGGCAGTCCGTCTGGTGGCAGTAACCACCCCCTTACGAAAAATCACCGTGACATAATAACATGTTTGTATGATTGTGTTTTTCTGTAATTATTATCCTTATCATTAATCCTGCTACGGTCGGCAACACACTTGCTGTAGGTACCTGTGGCGTTACTTGTTTTATAGCGACGGTAGCAACCTACCATTAAGTAGACCTTCAGACCGTCTGACGACCTTGACATAACGATATATTATTCTATCGGACATGCAGACTTACGGATGGTTACCATCCTCACCTTGTCGAAATCTCTTTAATTCGGACCAAGCGCTTTAAAATATATTTTATTATGCGCATTGCTGACGATTGGAACTCCCTGACTACTTCTGTATTTCCGAGCTCAAAATCTTTTCAAGGTTCGAGTGAATAGGGCATCTTCCGGGTGAGCTCGCTCCATAGTCGTCCTCTTCTTTTCTACATGGATAGATGCTGGCCAACAGCAAACCCATCTTTAATAAAAAAAAAAGCAAGAAAACATTATTAATGAGAATCAGAATTAACAAATATGATTAAAACGCCATGAAAGAAGATATAGAAACTAGGTAACTTTATATAGTTCGCGGGTTAAAGAACTCGAAATAAGGGAGAAGCGAGGAAGGCGGCGCGTCGACGATTTCTTTTTTCCCTTTGTTTATCGATTAATGTTTTTGTAGCACGTCTGTAATGTAAATTTCCTTTGTAATGTAAGCAGCAGAAATTTAATTAACTCTCACTTCAAAGCCCCGTTAAGGGTCAATGGGCACTCCGGAGGATTCCTCGTTTTGTGAAAAAGGGGCAACTCCAAAGTCATTTCCTACCCAAATTCAGTATTTTATAGCAACAATTTAGCCTTGATTATGACATTAAATTGTTCAATTAAACGTTATACTAATGAAAAGCAGACTTACGCCCTTTCAATTGTAATTTGTAAACTTAAAGTTCAAGTGATTTAACTCGAAAGTATTCCTAGAATTAAAGGAAGAGTTTAAAGCGAATTTAAAATATGTAATTAATACTTTCCAACGGTAACCATTTCGCCAAACTCTTTAGACGTCTTAACTTCCATTTTCGTCATATCTCTCATCTCGCGAGGATAGTATACCAACACTTTACTAGTACTGTAAAATAACAGCACATGTGCTTTATTGTTCCTGTGTGTGATCAGCACATTCTTCTATCCTCATCTTTGCTTTTTATCCTAAATGCTACTACGTCGATTTTTTTTTTTTTTTAATAATTTATACCATTTTTTGCGTGAGAGACGGTTAAATTGCGACTTAATTTTTCACAATCATTTAAATTTCGGCTGTTTGCTTCAACCACACAAACAATATAACTTAATTTTTTTTTTCCAAAATAAATAAAACTTCAACCGCTCAAACACTTGAGTATGATCGACTACGCCATAAAAAATCTGTGGCATTTCTGATAGTATTATAATAGGTTGGGGAAAAAGTTTAAGGGCTGCTTGACGGTGAATTCAGGCTGCTTCTGACCAGTCCTATTAAAAATTTGGGGGGAGGCCTTTGCCTAGCAGTGACAAACTGCGGCTCAGATGATGATGATGATGATGATGATGATGATGATGATGATGATGATGATGATGATGATGATGATGATGATGATGAAATAGATCGTTCATAAGCACAGGCATTTTGTTTAGTTTCTAAAATTATATTAAAATACAAATCTTTGTATAAATACAATCTAATTTTTTCACACTTGTACATAATTATAATTGTTTATTAAACATTACAATAATTCCTTATATTATATTTACACTCATATTTTACACGTAAAAATTATACTAAACATATGTATGTACACAAACCGTTTTGCTACACACTTCAAAAGCGATATGAACGAGTTAACTATTCCAGTGTCAATCTTTTATTTATCTTATAAAAAAACTTTGAATCTTACGAATTATCGTTTAGGAACCAACACAACTTTTTGACAAAGTTGTGTGAATTAATAATTTTCTTTTTCAATTTTTAGCTACCCCACAAACAACGACAGCAAAGAACAGATATACAAGTATTATGTTTATATCGTCGCCGGATGGCTACGAAGCGCTGTGGTCAAAGCGATGTCTGCACTGAGAGTAATTCAGAGCAGGCATCTCATGCTTCATCTGGTCAGACGAGCCGGATATTGTGTACCACACAAACATTTTATGTTAATCTTGACTCGACCGCAAAAAATGGGCGACACTCGTGTCGAGCAGGGTAACTGTGTCCTCCATTCACATGCAAATCGAGATGAAGGACCGATTTTTTGCCGAATACGGCATGTGGTATCTACTGGTTAGTCTGAATAACAAATTAATGCGAAATCTTTATTACATTTCGTGTCATATTTTATTAAAATCTCAAAGTAATTTCAGCATTAAAGTTGATATTATGCTAAGATAATCATCGCCCAATGGACGAACGCTCGGCTGCCGACTCAAGATCGAATATTGGTTGAGTCAGCACATCTTTTGTCACGTCAGCACACAATTTGAGATGGTTTGGTTTGAGCACTCGCTCCCTCTTTCGTGTAGCAGCTTCCAAGCTAACGATAGCCACGATGGTCATCAATCTTCGTAGAAAAGCGGCACGTTAAGAAGAAGAAGTATAAGTAAGTATTACAAGAACCGTCCAGCCAAACGCGAATGGAAGTGAGTAAGTGTAGGTACTCCCTTAACAGGGAACGCTAGCAACGTTTTTCCATACAAATGTATTCCCCTATTTTCTCCCTGGATAATACTTCTAGAGCAATAATTTTTTGTCATAAAATCTAGGTGTGCTAATGCTATGTCCCTATCATTTCTTTTTTTCCACCAACTAATTGCATAAGAAAATATGACTCTTCAAACTACGTAATAAATGGCCATTTTATACCATCCTTATCAAACGACTATGAAAAAAAAATTGAAATATTTTTAAGATAAAAAAATTAATAGGGTGATAGACTCATTCTTCTTCAAAATGTTTGTATAAAAAATTATTGGCTAGGTTCAATTTTTAGGGAGAAAACAGGGGAATATGAAACCTCGATTTAGTCAAAAATTTAGTGAGTATAATCGGTCTAAGCTGCATTTGTCCCTATCGCACTCTACGGGGGAAGGCTGAAGGCGAGGGGGGTTCATACTAATACGTATATAACAAAGGAAGTGGTATTTATCGATAAAGTTAAGAGTTGCCACGCACACAAACACAGACTATTCACACACATAGAGAGCTTGCTGGTTCGGGCGCAACGCGATGACAATAGTTTCTTCAAATACCTATTTTTCAAATTCCGCTGGACCCGCGTTCCCTCTTAAAGAAGACACAAAATGGCAACCAATGTCAAAGGTCACGGATTTGACCCTCGCTCTGAATAGGTTATGTTTGTCTTCATCTAGGTCTTTCATGTGTATTCCATTTACCGGTTGTCTAGCACCTACAAGCTCTGCTTAGATTGGAGCTAGCTGGCACGGTGTCACATGTTTCCTAATATACACATACTCATCTATGGTGACATGTATCAAGAATATACTACTCTGTGCAACAAATGGTAAGATAGTTTCGTTTTCAGGCATATGCGAAAATGCAACCGAGCTGTCACTTTTGTCACAACTGTCATTGATATTATCTTTATCGAATTTTATGTCGATATCCTCATTGGTATTGTAATTATGCTTATTTTTGTTCAACGCCAGAAATGTATGTTTCGATTTTTACAATGTCTAATTCTGAGAAAGTATGTAGTGTTTTGCTTATCTTACATCAGTCTGCTACCACTAAAATCTAGTCAAAATGCTAATTGGTATTTAAAAAGTTATCTGTGATTTAGATACAATCGCTCTCAGAAATTTTAATATACATGAGATGACAGAGTTTTCAAACTTTGACATTTCGTTTTGAAAGTTAATCATTTTAATAAAGTAACTTTTGATAAAATTTCAGTATTGAAGAAAGCAATTACATTGTCTCTTAACTTTTATTACTGAAATACTTTTTTAATACATAATTACAAGTTACTAAAATTCTTCTAATAACGAGTGCTTCGATATATTATAACTCGTGACGTCTGTTGTGTTCACGTTCGCTCCTCGCATACTTGCCCTAAATTTACCTAACCCTTCGCAATCTCTTATCCTTAATCGTAATGTAATCGGCAGCACACTTGCAGCATCTGTGGTGTTGCTTGTGCAATTGGCGATGGTAGCCACCTACCATCGAGTGGACCGTCAGCTAAATTTTATCCGATTGTTAAATCACGCATTTGATAATAAATACTGGAAGTCCTCTCGGTTAATTGATTTCTCCGATGATCGTTTGTACACATTGGGTTAACACCTGCGCTCAACTCGGCACGCTAAGCTCAATACAAACACCGCGTCCGTAGACGGTCACTGTTTACGCAGAACAAACATGCATTCGCTCCGTGAATCGTATAATGTCTGTACGTTCATATAGGAAATTGTGTTCAAAGCTATGTGTGTATGTATTTTATGTATAATCTCTGTTAATATTTACTAAGTGTTAAAATCAACTATGCAATCCATTAATTTTGATTAGGTAAACAAAATTGTCATATAATTTTCATGTTTAATATACATATTAATCATATAACAACACAACATTACACACCCTTCGTGAAAGTATGTGCCTACTTCGGCATTGGTTGTTGTTCACACAACAATAACTCAAAAAAAATTATGATTTTACTCATCCAACGACGAGCCCGTTGGATGAGTGGTTAGGGTGCTTGCCTTAACGCTCTGTTCTAGGGTTCCCGGGTTCGATTTCAACTTTGAAAATGAACTTTTCAAAATTGACTCTGGTTTGGCACACTGCGTTTCGCAGTCATTTGGGCAGCCCGTCTGGCGACAGTAACGACCCCCTTACAGAAAACCTCCGTGAAATAACTGCACGTGTGCTGTTGTGTTTCGGTGAGTAAGTGATGCCAAAGTCCATTTCCCTATCCCCTCCAAATCCTTTATCCTTAATCCTACTGTGGCGTTGCTTGTGTTATAGGCGACGGTAGCCACCTACCATCCAGTGGACCGTCAGCCTGTCTGCCGATCTTGACATTAAAAAAATGTAGTAGATATAATTTTAATAATTGGCGTGTATTTTATGACATACATACAACAATTTACAAGCAATTCCTTTCTTTTTTAACACCTGACGCAAAAGAAGGATGTTATAAGTTTGGTCTGTGTATTTTTGTTTGTGTTTGTCTCTGATATAATTGCTCCCAAACGAATAGACTGATTTTGATCCAAAGACCTATAAATAATTGAGGTAGACGAGGCATACGCACAAAATCTTGAATCGTTCAAACGGAGCTAATTCACACCGTTGTTGCACTCAGTCAATGTTCTCTAGAGCGCTGTGCGAAACAGTCGTATACGGAACTGTGAAGAGGTGTCATTTTACGTATAATAAAATAAATTACGGCTACATTATTATCATCTAAAGTTAGGATAAATATTAGTTGTTCTGTAAGCTGTAAGTATACAGAATGAATGTGTATTTTGATAATTTTATATAATATTGTATATAACATTTTATTAATATGTATTCAAATTTTCTGTTTGCTTCCATATCGGCTTTAGTCGTGAAATTTCGGCTGCGTACGAGTAGTCCAATGCACCGTAGGTCATCTTTTTCACTCTTGTCAACAATTAATATTTCTATCTCGGCATCATTTTTACATAGAGATACTTTCTGTGTTAGTGTGTGTAATATTATCAATGTGTAGTTGTCGGACTGCTTTTCAAATGTCATTTGGTAGAATACACAATGTCTACTTCAGTTATGATAGAAGTCTTTTTTTGCTACCGTATTTTTTTTTAAACTGACGAGATCGACATGGTTCTTAGCTATAATTTATGAAGATCTGTTCAGGCGTTTGAAGATCGTCATCTCATTTCCTAGTTGACGTAGGGATCTCTCTAACTTCCACAGGTTCGATTTATTTGAAATTTGGTGTAATGTTATTTCAGTGGTATTTCCATGACATAGTAACTTGGACCTGATGCTCCAGCATCAAGTAGTTGGCTAGAGAACTTACAGCAGGTATAGCGTCTTTGGATTCCTTACAATTTCGGGAGTAAGTTTTAGTCTTTGCTCCAGTGAAGGCAAGCGCCAACGTAGCCATAGTTGTAAAATCGTTTATCACCGCACAACCGAAACTACTAAGTCTACAACGCTGAAATTTTGGAACATATGTTTATTTTATAACATAAGCTTGCCCAAAAAAAGGATTTTTGGCTACGTGCGAAGCCTAAATTCAGAAATGATTAATATCCTTAATGCTTGTTTTTATCCCATTGTTTTTGTTATTTGAATTGAAAGAATTCAAATCAAAATTTCATTAATTGAATTAATATTAATCTGTTCAATTGAAAAAAAAAAAACAGTTTAATTGGTTTTGCGTAAAAGAGGTTATAATTTCCAGAAAAAAATTACGTTTAATCGTAAAAACGTAATAAACCAGAAGATTTTTTTAAAATTAAGTATTTAAAATGAAAATAAATTGTGCTATGAGATACTAGCAAATATTTTCTAGAAACTGTTGACGTCGTAATCACCGGCTACAGCGACGAATAGGAAAATTGACCACACATTCTCTACACGAAGTGGAATAACAGTGTAAATTAAATGAATGCGTCGAGTTTTACGAGCCCGTCGAGGCCGGGAAGTCGTTTCGCTTATCCTGTTCCGCCACTTCATTTCAGCCACGTCCGCCCTTTTAAATATATTTTTATGGATAAATTTTGATAGTATTAATAATATGAACCACGTACCTCAATGCAATATTATTTTTGCGACGCGACCTATACTCGTATAATGGATCCGTTAAGAATAGACGTTTAGGCAGACAGGTTGACAGTCCACTTGATACTTTTTTTTTATTAAATTAAGGTAGCGTTTGACCACTATCTCAACTGATGTGAGGTGCAGATGCGGCCGAAGGTGGACCACGGCCGTTTATCCTTGTTTTGAAGTCCCCGAGGTTGTAGTTCTGTGTCTGTCTGTTACCTTTAAGACAAGCCTTAAGACAATTTTACGAAACTAGGTGAAATACCAACTCTTAATCCAAAATATTAAAGTAACTACGCCTCTCTGTCTGTTACCTTTTCACGCCTTAACTACTCAACCAATTTTGCATACACGTTGCAAAATTGGTTGCTCAACCAATTCCATCCAGAAAAAAGTACTGATGCGGAGGGATCATCTAAAAATAAAAATCGAACGCCTGATAAAAGTATAACAACAATAAAGATTTCAGGCGTTATATTACTCATATATTTTGTAAGGCGTCACATTTTTTATTTTTCAACGCGAAAAAAGTCGCGGGCATCAGCTTATAGTTCATAAACACAAGCAACGCCTGTTGGCCAAATGAATTGCCCAATTTATTTCTATGTAGTACGCAACGCAGTGTCCGTGCTTACCATTTATTATCATTTATTTCAATCATTCATTAATTTCAGCTGCATGACGTTTACTGCTGGAAAAAAGCCTACCCCATAATTTTCATATAGGATTTTCATATTTAATTATCTTAATTTTAATTTTTTTACAATATAAATATTAAAAAACAAACAATAAATATCATAAAAAAATTAAAATTAGTTTGCCGCAGGTAGTGGGGCAAGGCCCAAGCTACCGGTGGTTAGGGCTGCAGAGTGAGGAATTTCCTGACAATTCGTGCCGTGTCAAGAAGTACCGCCTTCTGTATCTGCGCCTTGATCCAGCCATCTAACGAGAGCCTCTTGAGATGTTGGTCGAGGCTCTTCGCTATAAGACCGTTCGCCGAGACGACTATCGGGACGATAATTGTCGAATCGACGTCCCACATGGCGGTAACCTCGAGAGCCAAGTCAATGTACTTGGAAAGCTTTTCTTTTTCGGCTTTCACGAGGTTTTCGTCATGCGGAACAGCGATGTCAACAAGTATCGTCTGGCGCTGGGATCGGTCAATAACCACGATGTCAGGCTTATTGGCGACAATAGTCCTGTCCGTGATTATTGAGCGTAGCATGACCATTTTCGAGAACGGGCGTAGGCACGTATTTGTAGTACGGCACCTCAGACTCGATAAGACCGTATCGAAGGGCAAGTTGCTGATGAATGATCCTGGCTACTTGGTTGTGTCTGTGCAAATACTCGCCGTTAGAAAGATGAGCACAACCGGAAATAATATGCCTGAGTGTGTCTCCAGGACGGTGGCATGCTTGACAGATGTCGGCCGTACCGTCCTTCAGGATATATTTCCGGTAATTGTTCGTCTTAATAACTTCGTCCGCAATTGCACAGACAAAGCCTTCGGTTTCCCCAAATAGGTCACCGAAACGTAGCCAGTTCACTGACATGAGCGAGTCCACATTAGGTCCCGTCATGGCCTTGTAGAATCGTCCATGCAGCTCCTTGCTCTTCCATACACTCTTACGGTCTTCGGTGCTTAGAACTATTAGCCTACACCAGTTCTTGTTTGCCAGAGATGGTTACGCGAAGTTTTTGTCGATTGCTACAACGTCGCGATGTACCCCACTCTCGTGGTTCAGGAAATATTCCCTAAGACTGTACACCTCACGGTTATGGAGGTTCTTGTGGTTTAAAAAACCGCGACCCCCCCAATTTCCGTGGGATGTACAGTCTCATAACCGATGAGCGTGGGTGTAGCATGCGATGCGCTGTGAGCAATCGACGAACCCTTCTGTCTAAACCATTGGGCTCAGTTTGAGTCCACCTTAGTATGCCAAAGCTTAGGAGTAAGTGAGTAAAGGCATAACCCAGCCATTGAAAGCGCATAACTTGTTACCTCTTGATAAAAGACTGTTAAGAACTTTATTATTATTATTATTCTGGCCCTCGATTGTTGATATAAATTGAATAAATAAAAAATATCATTAAAGTAACTTTACAAGTGCGAGTAAATTACAAGTAAGACTCTCGATTTTAAATGCCTATTACTAAATAAATAGCCTACCAAATCAACAAACACACAAGGTTTAATCCCCAAGGAAAGAAGTCAGCATACTTAACGCTAATATACCATGAAATAGCTACCAAAACATATATGCATACACGTATGCATATATAGATTGTAATTAAACAGAATCCCCTACAGGATTTACTAAGTTAAAGTAATTATTTTCAAGTGTAATTTACATAACCAACTAAGCTTTATAACAAAATGTCTTTAAACGTTATTACGTTGTTAATAAAACAGAACTGTTTATAAAGTTCTTGTTCATAAATCGTTTAAAACGAATATCAAATGTTTACTTTAGCAGATATTATCCTTACTAATTTTATTGAACGAAATATAACATCTGTAGACTTTGAAGTTCGATTAATGTTTTAAAAAAATATTAATTAAACACACAAAATTAATGAGAAGTCCATCTACATCTATATGTATATATACACTCAGAGGCATAATTAACCGCCCACTTAAATTTTCCGATGTAACTTCAAAAATTTATTTTGGATAATTGAATAATTTCAGATGAAAAAAAATTAATTTGGTATTTAATTGCTTCTAAAAAAGTTTGAAATTACAAAGGTGATGACAATCGAAAACTGTAACACCAATACTAAAGTACTGCTAAGTTAACGCCGTAGTTGCGCGGCTCTAGGATAGATGGCGCTGACACGAAAAGTAGAAACATGCTAACGCTTAATCGACGCAAAATATGACCTCCACAGTGGTGTTTCGGTTAAAATGTGAGTTCAGAATTTCAGATTCGGACCTAGTTCAGATTCCCGTTAAAAGTTTCAAATTAGTATCATTCATTTGGTAGGTAAAAATATCAGATTTATTAAATGCTACCTTAGTTTCAATTTGATTGTCAGTTGCATAATCAAGGTATAATATGGAATTCAATATATGGTTAGGTTAGGTTATGTTAGAGATTGTGTCACTTTAACAATATGTTTTGCAATTATAATTTTAGTATTGCTTAGCTTAGACGACTAATCATAAACTCTATTCCTGAACTCTATTTCTATTCTATGTCTTTAAGACTACATAAAAGACTTGACTTTGTCTTTTTTTAAATCTTATTTTATTTCATGACGCTTGACGCCTCGAGCACAGAACATTAAATACTCACAAGACACACATTTAAAAAATATTTTTCTGTATTTAGTAGCAACTGTAAAATAAAATTATTTTTTGAGAACAAATAACTAAGGTTTTTTTATTTTTATTGAGATACTTCCACAGTATAAATAGATAGAACAACAGATAAAGAACAGGTGTACAGGAACAGTTCAATCACCTAAGACGTCACAGTTCCAACCTGTTCTTTTAAAATATCTGTTCTTTTGAACTGTGACGATAAATACGCCTCACTCCTAGTTGAGATACACCAGCTCTTCTGTCTCATCTTTCTGTTTCTCTTCTCTTCCTACTTTCGGGACCTGGAACACTTTTTTTTTTATGTCAGGTCGGCAGACAGGCTGACGGTCCACTTGATGGTAGGTGGCTACCGTCGCCTATAATACAAGCAACGCCAAAGCTGCTGCAAGTGCGCTGCCAACTGCAGTAGGATTAAGGATAGGTACACTGCCTGGTACATAACTTTTTGCTGTAATTAAAAACCTAAATTCTATAATAACCTAAATAATAATAATAAGTATTTCCTCCTCTGGCTCTTATGACCTCCTCCAGACGATTTGGATGACTATCCATTATGTCTCCTAGGGAGCAGAGAAAAAGTATGGCAAGTTTATAGGAGTAAATAGGATACATAGGATACTGGATAAGCATACTATGAATGTACCATACTTTGGGTTCTTTCATGGTTTATCAAGTGGATAAATTGTGAGTACCATTTAACTTCATAGTGGACATGTAAATGCAAAAAAATCAATCAATGGATTATTTTAATGGATATTTTAGTGGACATAGGGGATATTTTGTGATGAAGGTAAAATGGATTTGAAATTACTGACTTAAAAAAAACTATTTAAGGAGTAATATATATACCTAATATATGTATAAACATATATATTAGGTAAAATGAAGCTGCTAAATCAATAGACTTGATGTGTTAAAATAATTTTAAAATTTTGTTTTGAAATAACAATGTGCTTTAAAATAAATCTTAGGTGCGGTAATGCGGTGAACGGGAGAGACAATATAGTTAATCCTAAATGAAACAGCTTTTGTTCATAGCAATCCCTGTTTGAGGAGAGATTACTACTAGACGGGGCCAGTTTGGTGACTTTTTAAAATACCGGCTTAACGAGCAGAGAACTGCAATGATATTTTTTTTTCTAACTTCTGAAGTTCCATAATAACTTTTAAAGTTACTGCTAATTCTTAGTAAGTTGTGTAAGAATCGGAATCAATTATTAATCTATATTCAAACGAAACTTTATTGAGTGATAATTTCAAGTATCCAGCCTACAAGCGTAGATACACATACAAACTTCTCAAACACTATATCAAGTACAAATTGAAACGTTTATTAAAATCGACTATTTAAAAAGAATCAAATTTAGTCGATCAATTATTCACTAAGTAAAGGGTTAAATAAACTCTATTAAAAAGACAATTTTAGCAATTTAACGAATGTAAGGAAAATCATTAAAAAGTTGCTTTGTCAACGACAAATTCAAACAAAAATTATTAACTTTGTTATTCGCTATTGTTCTCAAGTAAACTCAATTAACCATCACGAAATTGAAAATGCTTATTTTTACATTTTGCACTAGCTGTGCCCGCGGCTTCGCCCCCGTGGAATTTCGATTTTCTCGATATCGAGTACACACCTCGCAATCGTAGCATACGTGTGTCTTGACTTTGCACTGCCGCTGTGGCTTCACAGCGCGGTCGGTCGCGCTTTACATATATCGTATTAATATTACTAGCTATTGCACACGACTTCGTCCGCGTCTCTTTTTAAAATATTATTCGTGGAAACCGGAAATTTTGTATGAGGGGGGAGGGTGATAGCCTATTTTAGTCGTTGATAATGTAGCTTTCTATAGGTGAAAGAATTTTTCAAAATCGGTCCAGTGGTTTTTGAATTTATTCATTACAAACATTCAAAAATACAAACGTACACACAAATATTTTCTCTTTATAATATTAATAATGAAATAAAATAAAATAAAATAGCCTTTTATTGCTGTTTCTTTTTACAATAACTTAATATATGCCTACTTGCTAAAAACTGAACTAAAACTAAATTCTAATTTGTATTAAAGTGATCGGCAACTGGTTGCTTTTATTGAACAGCTTGTCTGTCGACAAAGGCCTCCTCTAAAGATTTCCACGTATTCCTGTCTCTTGCTAATCGGCTCCATACTGGGCCAGCCGCATGTCATCTTCCCATCTTTTGCTTTGTCTGCCTCTACTTCTTTTTCCATCCCTTGGATACCATTCTGTTACTAACCTACTCCATTTTTCTATATTTTCTCTCAACATATGTCCCGTCCAACGCCATTTGAGCTGTCTGTAGGCTGTATGTGCATTTTTAAATTTGGTCTTTTTCTTAATTGTTTGTAATTTTACTCTATCCCTCCTTTTTATACCCAAAATGCTTCTTTCTATTGGGGGGGGGGGGGGCGTTAACAGAGTTACAAGAAAATAAATTAAAAGTCTGCCATAATATTAATATTAATTATTAATTAATACTATAGTATATCGTATAGAAGTATAAAAGTATAGATATAGATAATATTTTTTACGATATGTTCAAAACAGATGCAGCAAAAAGCAAAAATCACGTGTATTAATTACTTGTGACGACAAACTTGCTGATTTTGATAAGGATTCATAATTTTGTTAATAATATGGGCAATAAACATCATCTACAACTTTTTTCTATAAAAATTAGTCATATTATATCTCTCACCGTTAAAGCAGCATTTGAAAGCAGCGTTCGACCGTTTTTTCGTCGACTTACTTTGCAAATTTTGCAAAAAAGCCTTTTCATTTTACTGGATAATATATAGCCTATGCCCAGTCCATCCCGAAATTCTGTTCTAACTATTGCTGAAATATTTCGAAGATTACCCCCTCCTACATACAAACACTATCTCTTTATAATATGTATTAGTATAGATTAAAACTGATATAACTCTAAACGCATTTATAAATCAAACAATCATAGGTATAAAGTAAATCCTGCTTTTTGTCTATCTGTCTGTATGCGTGCACTAATCTTGAAAAGTTGTGATCGGATTTTGTTCCGGATCATATCGATGGTAAGAGAAGTTTCTGAGGATGGTTTATGTGTATAATTCTTCAAAATTTTATTTTTATTTGCAGAGTTATCAAGGTTTTTGTCAAAGAAGGGTGGCGCTCGGCGCCTCACGCGCATGGCGCAGAGAAGGCTGGTCGGTTTCAGGTAGATACAGAACAAGATATGCAATATAAAAGCTTTATTGTAATTATTGTAATAATATGTTGGAGCAAGATTTCCTCCATTTTAAATCAATTACCTACCGAACTACGTTCACCGAAATTATCTGAGCTCTATAAATAAATGTTGCCAACACTTGGCATGCAACCTATCTGATATGTATGCGATTCGTACCTATGTAATATTGAGAGATAAGCAAAATCGAATTAAAATATAATATCTTACCTATGTTTCTATTTATCTTTATTCATTCCGACATTACTTTCCTTAAACAAAAAGAACTTTACAATTGCACAACCAGTCGTGTGGTTTTACCAAAGGTTCGAACTCTGATTTTGCCAGGGAGATTTGAAATGGCAAAAATGGTTACTTTTAAGGGAGCACAACTTTGGATATAAATCCTTAAATATCTTTGAATATAAAATAAGCTAATCCCAGCTGTCTAAATATTTGATGATCTCAAGTTAGTAGCTATATGCTTTAATGAGAATCTATACATATATTAAATCGTAAACGAGCTGTGTTTGCACAATAAATATTTTTTCAAAAAAAAAAAAATACAATTTGTACACGTTACGGAGGCCAACTTGAATCCTGGCTGACTTTAAAAAATTGAAATAAGAATGTTTTCTTAAAAAGCTAGATGGGATATATGTCATTGGTGTAAAAAATAGTTGAGAAAAAAAAGACGAACAAATATGATGTGTTTTTTATTGTTTTCATTTTATTCATGTATTATACAGAAAAGACAATAAATGTGCATATAAATATTAAAAAGTGAAGTTTTATTAAATAGAAATATCAAGGATCCCAAAACGCAGTGGCACATTACAAGAAAAACCTATAAGATTTTTATGTTAAGGTCCGCAGACAGGCTGACGGTCCACTTGATGGTAGGTGGCTACCGTCGCCTATAGCACAAGCAACTCCACAGCTGCTGCAAGTGCGCTGCCGACTGCAGTAGGATTAGGAGTGGATAGGGAAATGGGCTCTGGCATCCCTTACTCATTCACCGAAACACAACAGCACACGTGCTGTTATTTCACGGTGATTTTCTGTAAGAGGGTGGTTACTGCCGCCAGACGGGCTGCACAAATGACTGCAAAACTCAGTGTGCCCTGCCACTACTTTCCAAATCCAGACCAGAGCCAAATTTCAAAAGTTGATTTTTCAAAGTTGACCCTGCCGGGAATCGAACCCGGGAACCCTAGAACAGAGCTTAAGGCAAGCACGCACTCATCCAACGGCTCGGCTTTTGAAAAAAACGCCTATTTAGCAATATATATTCAGCGTATTTTTAGATCAGAATAAACTGCAAGTACTTACTTAAAACTGAGTTCAGAATAAAATATTTTTAGGTAAATTGTTATTAACGTCTTGCTACGAGTATACCTACATATATAGTGTTCTGTGGTATTGTAATGTACCTACATAGAATAATAACTAAAGCATTATACCTTATTTGTCACATTAAATTGTCATTTACTCAATTAAAGGAAGATGTCACAGAGCACTATATATACAAATATATATACTACTAAACTTCACAAGGAGATGTTTAGTCAATTGTGTTTCTTTTACAATTGATACTTACATCCGGTTTAGACAGACCATTAGTAAAATTTGAAAAACTTTGGAAAATTTAGTTATTTCTCTTAATATTGATCACATTCAAAGACGCTTCAAAATTCACTTCGCTTCACAGGTTCGAGCTGCCATCCGCGTCCCGTTGAGTTTTCGATTAGTATTGGTAACGCGAGGGCTTGTAGATTGTGATATCTTCAATCTCCGTGTGCAATCGAGTGTACGATCGCGTGGATAACCTAAAGGACAATTAGTGGGTTTTGTCTGGACGCTACCCGAGTGCCACCACCAACAGGAAGATTATGTCGTCTAGCGGCCTTCCACCCGAAGATACTTGATGTCAATATCTCCTATATCTTGCAATCGGGACATTTACGATTTGTCTGAAGGCGCGGTAACCTATCCCGCTTCCCGATCCCGACCTATATTTACGTATCTTGCCGTGTCAAGTGTCAAAATAGTATTGTATTAGCCCCACGTATCAACAGGCCCTCGGCCTTCAACAGAATCTGTAAGACTTCCGATTACCTGCTAGAAGGCTGGGGATCTCCAAAATAAAGAACGCCTGAGCCCATTTCCGTATCCCTTCCTAATTCTTTATCCTTCATCCTACTAAGATCTGCAGCGCACTTGTAGCACCTGTTGTCTTATTTGAATTAATAGGCAACGGAGGTCACCTACAATCAAAGGAACCGTGAGTTTGTCTTACAACTTTTACATTTAAAAGAAACTACTTGTTGAAACAATTTAATGTAAGAAATAAATATTTGTAGGTACATAAATTTTTAATATTGTAATAATTTATTTTCTCATTTAATGCGCCTAAATGCTGTTGTTAATTTATTAAGAGGAGAAAAAAATCGAATACTTACTGTACCTACAAATAAACATAGAAATCAAATAACACAAAGTAACCATTGTGATAATAATTAAATATGCCTTATTAGTTTTTAAATTGTGTTTATTAATTGCACTATACAAATTTATTATTTGTAGTCGTTTCACGATTTAAATTTAATTACATCATGTCAGCTCAGCACTCTCTAAAGGCAAGAGATCTTCGCTGTATATGTGATATTTGCTAAATACGTTTCCTCAAAGGCAATTTAATCAATGCCACATATTTGCCTACCTAAAGCGTATCACATTTTAGTCTGTATCTGTCGAGTGTTTAAACGATATTTCAAATATGTTTCACGAAGATTAAATTAACGAAGATTATTAAAGAGATTTTGGTTTTATTTCTTTAATTACTATTTTAAGTTTTTGTATTTTCCAAAACGTTAATGAATTAAACATTAAAGGATTCTTTTTTTATTTAATTTTATTTTTACCGAAGCGATTTACAGACATCTTTAATTTGATTTTTATATTGTTTAGACCAAGTTTTATATGGGATCCAATCGCAGAACGGCCAAAATACTCTCTAGTTTTCGAGTCGATGGCTCCCGGCTCGACAGCCCGGGAGTACAGAAGGATACTCTTCTCGTATTACGGAATTTTAAAAAATATTATCTTTTCATTTAATTCATTTTTTAGTAAAAAAGGCTCCTTTCCTCCACTACGCAGACATAATTTGATTGTTATAAAAAAAATAATTGTTAAAAAATCTTAGTTTTCATTTTAAAAACTATTTTACTTAGTTTACTTAGAGATATGGCAGCATCTCCTATGCTGCCATATAACCATGGGTAAAAAAGGGGCCACATCCGATGAATTTGCCACGGGCCTCAGATGGTACAGTTATGCCACCAGTGGGGCCTCTTATACTCTTCTTGTTATCTATGTAACTTCTAGTGAAAATGAAACAACTACCATCCTCTAATCAATATGCAATGATTTAAATAGTGAAAGTTTAGAATTCCGCTAAAGCTAAGGCCACGGAGATAGAATTAAGTGTAATGTTGATTTTTAAATAAATCCTAAATGTAACGTGTTTTCAAAAGAAAACAAAAAAGTTGTAGATTGCTTCTGCTTAGAAGTTTCAGATATGAGATTTTTTTATGTTAAGGTTGCCAGACAGGCTGACGGTCCCACTCGATGGTAGGTGGTTACCACCGCCTATAACACAAGCGACACCAAAGGTATGTTTGTTTGGTGCCAAGGTACCAACCGACCATATGTTTGTTGTTAAAATAGATTAACCTCTAAATCCATCCAATTACTTTCTACTAGGTAATTAATGAAGTGAACTTCCACTTGAACGCACAAGCTTCGTCTGATATGCCAAGCATCTATAGATTGCAGTTAAACTAATAGCTATCTATATTATGGTTCTGACGTGTTGAAACAATAAAGGAATTATTTTTCAACAAGTCCTAAGTCATACTAATAGTCAAATAGGTGTAACATGTAACATGGTCGTCCAACAAATAAATTGTTAAAATACCCAAAAATATATATTTTGCTACTTGAATTTTGTATTAATTGTAAAATATTCGCGATTGTAACACTAATGATTACAACTGAATTAGTTATACTAGATTAAATTTGTCATTTTTTTTTATTAAATCAAGGTAGCGCTTGACCACTATCTCACCTGATGTGAGGTGCAGATGCGGCGAAGGTGGACCACGCTTACCCAGTAAATGTCCATTTACCTGGTTTTGAAGACAAAACTTTACTTGCAACCTGTCCGCTGCTTCACACGGATGCATTTTTTTTTTCTCCAAATTATAAACAAACCTTTCTCGTTTAAATTATTTCCATTAATGAGAAGCGTATTAAAATCTGTTAGGTAGTTTAGAAAGTGTTAGTGCAGAACAAGACAAAGGCGGACAACGACTTTACTCGTATTTTATAATATACGTATGTGTAGATATAGACACTGTGCAGTCAACAGTAAAATTTCAGTAACAAGATTTATCCATTTTACTTTTCAAGAAAAGTGTGATAAGTATTCATAAAATGTCATCCCAAATACTTCTTGGGCACTCATGCCGTTTTAACTAGCGCAATTTCTTTCGTAACTGATACGAGTATATAACCTAGATAGATTTATCCCCCTGGTTGCTCTAGTACCATTGGGTTGTACCATTAATAATACCTACTAGTGATACTAATGGTACTAGTGATGATTTGCTATGACCAGTGCCATTACTATAATTTTAGTCCTAGTTTGGTTAATTCTACACCAGTTTAAGGTCCACATTGGGATTTATGTTGTTACTGTTTATGAGATAGAATGGTTGACAGATTAAAAATCAACTATATTGTAGATGACTACTAGTACTCACTATCTGTACAAAAAAGAAACAACAAGGAGATGCAAGTACCCTGCCGACAACTTTTTGAAAACCTCACGTTAGTATATCTTCTTCTTCGGGCCAACTCACTCGTGGTCATTCGCGTCCCTGGCAATCCCGTGTAGGGAACAGTCTTCCATACGGTCAGTCCACCTCATAGGTGACCTACCACGCCGTCTCATGTCTTCAACTCTGCCCTGCACGACTAGGCGCTTAATGGACGGCTCATCGCGCCTAAATATGTAATCAAAAAATGTGAAGACGCGAGCTTGAACAAATGATGATAGTAGTTCTGTGATGCCAAGTTTCTGCTCAAGTTAAGGCCAAGTTGTACCTTATGTACAATCAGCTATATTTTTCTTAGAGCGTGTTTGATTTGTTCTCAATATAAATTCCGTTGTTTACCATGTACAATGTTTCCAGGCAATATGTTTCAATGTAATAGCGTAACATCTGCCACAATTGACAAAATCCTCTAGCTATTATCCAATTTAATTACAGCCTCGTACAAGCAAGATGTTCCATCTGGAATCTCATTTAGGGGCGATATCAAGATCAAACCTGTCTTGATAGGTAATATTGCCGTGTCGAGCATCAGCTCTGTGAGACAGCCTGACAAAAGTCTCTACACGTATGTATGTATGTACGTTAGTACATAACCTCACCATATGTAGCATAGGCCTTTCCTACACAAATTATTTTAATTAAAGGCTAGGTATAATTACGATTATCTAGAGTTGCTATCTCTATCTGCTACGTTTACTTCATAACACATTCTACCTCCGAAAGTTTCTAAAGTATTTGTAGTAAGAAATGGAACAAGGCCCGAAATAGTGCTGGGATACATTTGTTTTAATTTTTATTTCTTATCCAAGATTAATAAGATTGCAGGTTGTAGAGCCAACTGCATTCAGCTTGGTATACACTTTCTATAAAAACCTACAATATTTTTATAATATAGTAAACACACAGTCCCAACCGTGCCCAACTCCAACAGACAAACAACGTAAGTCATACAGTGCAGTCAATTGACTTTGATATTTCCATTGTTTTCATTTTAGCATTGCTGTGCTCGTTATTGTTTATATGAAATGTGTTCTTTTACGATGATATTGGTTACTGTCATAATGCTTGCCATTTGAAATTTTGGTCCTTCTGCGGTATTCAAAACTTATTTTAAAATTACAAAACCCGAATTTTTAACATTATCAGTGTTTTTATGCATATCGCGACTTTGCAGGACTATACAGGTGGCTGTATGAACTTTCCTATAAAAACTGTCCAACTATGTCAAGAGGACAACACTTTTCCGATGACACATCTGCTTTTAACCTCGGAACA
Organism: Bembecia ichneumoniformis; assembly: GCA_910589475.2. NCBI lineage: Eukaryota > Metazoa > Arthropoda > Insecta > Lepidoptera > Sesiidae > Bembecia > Bembecia ichneumoniformis. Next base: position 10,106,567 of record OU342533.1, on the reverse strand, counting down.
GATAATGATAAGAATTAATTATATTCATTTATATATCATTACAATTTGATATCACGCATATGCAATTAGCGTTCCTCGTATCGTTCCAATGCATCTTACTATACAAACATTCAAGTTTTCAGTTGTTATTTATTTTAAAAATTATTAATTTTACCTAATTTTTTTTCCAATCATGGTTACCTTTACTAACGCCACGTTATTTGCTTTCATCAAGGCGTCCAGGAGTCAAACAAGATATACTTATCAATATGAAATTATGACTAAGAACCAAGATACCAAAATTGTCAGCCACGCTCTACTGGAACCTCTCTATAATCACAGATAGAACTATTGTCGCCATTAAGCCTGATATAGTTGTATACGATATCGATCTCAGAGCCCAACAGTGCTCGTCAAATTACAAACTAGCTAAGCAAGTAGGTAGCTATTAGAATTAGCTCACGAGATTACCGCAACGTATTTCGATAATCATTTAGGCGAATGTCCTAATAACCAATATTTTGGCAGGATTTGACAGGCTAGGTCAGGAGATAAATATATACCTAGCATTTCTTTATAATACGGATATTCCACTGACCGAAATGACTTGTTAATCCAGGTAAAAAACTATCCGTGTACCAAATTTAAATCCCTTCAGCCGTTTTTGCGTCAAAGAATAACAAACATAGGTCTGGTACATCCTCACAAAACTTTCGCATTTATAATATTAGTAGGATGAATATAACACGATTTTTGGAAAATGAGATATATCCAAATAGGACACATATTTTAGCCAAATTATTGACTAAAATATTAACAAAAAAATCTATTGTCAGCCACAATCATTGGACTGACAGTGTATACTATCTATAGACTTTGTTTTTAGAAATCGCAGTCATTCCGACTGCCTAGTATGCTATAATCACCTATCACAAGCAACGCCTGAGGGTATGCCTGGGGGTGCACCACCAAAATCAATAAATAATAGAACTCATCTATACATACAATAAAATCGTAAACCAGCCTTGCCTGTACATTAAAGATTTTTTCAAAAAAAACAATTTATACACGTTGTACTTATGTTAACGAAGTCAAAAAAGTAGTTTTTCGAATTTTTGTCTGTTTGTTTGTCTGTGCGTTTGTTCGCGCTAATCTCAGAAACGGCTTAACCGACTTGAATGCGGTTTTCACAAATATATTGTAGCAAGCTTCCCGTAACAGTCTTTGTTTCGTTCCAATCGGTTTACAAATAAAAAATTCACGCGCTATACCGAATACCACGCGAACGAAGTTGCGGGCTCAGTGAGGCGGGCTGAGCGGGCAAGGCGGGCTGAGGCTAGCGGCTGGTTTAAATAATAGTATATTACTGCAGAGTCCAGGAAGTGAAGGATTGTCGGACGAAGTGGTTTCAAGGCCGAGCTTTAGCGAGGCCTTGATACCTAAAGATCTGAGTCCGGCAATCCTCATTCCGGTCGAGGCTGGTATAGTGCTTTTATCAATAAATGTGAGGAAATAATGAAACACGTGATAATAATGCAAAAAAATTAGTCTAAAATGAAAAAATTAATAAAAAATTAATTTACATATACACAGTTTTATTTAGAATAAAACAAACGTAAATGTTTACTAAAAACAATAAATATTTAGGTAGGTACTGAAAAAAGTCTGCTTTCCCGCAGCCATACAGCCCAGTCATGGAAAGAGCGTGCGCTCGCCCCCGCCTACTACGCCTCTGACAGCGGCGGGCGCGTTCGTGAAGACTCGTGAAACTTCGGGTTTCATCGGGCTGAGCAGCGGCCAGGAATGAATTTTCATACAACATTCTTGGCCTAGGCCGAGAAAGAAATGCATGCGCCAAGAATTACAAACTTCGTGGCTTGTTTTTAGTACAAGAATGCCTACATTTCCGAGCATGTTTGAGAAAAGTTAATTAGATCATCAATTAAACCAACATCCAGAGTGCAATGTGATAAGAGTATTCAAAGCAGCACTCATGCTGTAAACATAGTAACATCTTACTAGAACTGTTATGCAGCTCAAAATCAAATGTCGAAACTGCAATCGCAAAGGTATTTGCGTAAGGAGTTTACACATGCCACAAACGTTGCAACTTCACTTTGCACTCCCAAAATATACTTACATTAAATCATCTGCACTTACGCAAGCATTTTAACATTAAACCAATATCTAACTTAGCAACATAAACAAAAAACTTATTTATTTATTGGATTGGAAATAGATAGGTACTAGAAGCAATCTATTTATTCTATTTATTTGAAATTCAAAAATATTTTTTGAAAATTGTAATACTGTTTCATAAAAAAAAAATTAAAAAAATGTTCATAAAAAATGCTACTTGAAATTTCTTCTAATTTTAATTTCATAATTAATATATGGAAAAAATCTGTTGATTTTTGTCATTTACTGTAAGTTCAATTGGTCTCTTCGTGATACTTTTATTTTTAAGAGCGCGTATAAATAGAAATAGCTAATCCCAGATTTGAAGTATATAAAGTCCGAATAAGAAAATAATTATATATAGATTAATTCATTATAAATAAAAGTGAAATGTCAACAGAAATTATTATACGATGAATTTTTCGCGATAGAATAAAATCTCCAAATTACCTCTCATTTTTATAATTTTTTGTTTTATTTTCAAAATGCACATATTACAAACCTAAAAAATTGTCAGTAATCTCACTTCACAGATTTTTTATTTTATTTATTTACACACAAAAAATACAATGGGTTGTACACAGTTTAGGTGTACTATAAACTCAATGAAGTTTCTAGCGTACACCTGAGTTGTCTTCAATGGCAGAAATATAAACAGAATTTTTGTTACAAACAAATACAGACAAAAGCAATAAGCAAATATTTGTAGGTAAGATACAACTTTAATACACTATAATACAACAAACCTGTTCGTCCCACTCCAACATGCAGCTAACATATAAGTGCATCCTTGTTGACAACAAGATTATCTAGGCCCTACCTAGGCCTTTGTTTATTGATTTTTCATTTGACATTATAGTTTAGGAGTAATTAATATTTAATACTTTTTGCACTTATAACATTTTTATTCCGCGAAATGCGCTATCTTCCGTCTCATGTCATGCATACCAGATCAATCACAATCGCTCCACTGAGACGGGAACGCTGTGCGCAAGAATATTTCTTAGACGTAAATTTTTTAATAAGACTTGTTTGTGAGTAGATTATTATAAGTGTGTTGTGTATAGACTGTCTATAAATTGTTTCATATTATTTTAACAAGATTGTGTAAATACATAGTATAGTATAAGATTGGTATCGTATCCATTCAATTTTGGGGCCACACGGGTGAAATTAAAATTATTATTATTTTGCTTTGTAAGCCCCCTTAATTATGTTTTTAATTTTAATTATGTGCGGTGTAGATTATTATATTTGTAATGCGAAACTAGATTCCAATTTAGCGATAAAAATGTGACCATAATGTATTGGATCACTTGCTTGCTTTCGACATTCATGTTCCAGTATTCCACTGGCCTGAAATTTAATATTTCAGGCTTTAATTAATATTAAATTTAATATTCAGAAATTGTTTAATTTTTGAACAATTTTCTTTAGAAATTTACAAACAATTAAAACTATACTAAACTGTTGACAATTTTCCAGATAATTCTTAGATGACGCTGGTATTGTGTTTAAACTGGTGCCCGCGACTTTAAATAATTTTACAGCTGCAAGGACCGCCAATATGGATTTCGCCAGGGACGTCCAACCGGGGATCTTCTCGTGTATGTCACGCACTACTGGGGGTGAAGCCGTCGAAAAACATGGCGAGGCTCTCGCTGTGTCACTTGACATATCGAAGGCCTTTGACAGGGTTTGGCATGCAAATCTACTTGGCAAGCTTCCTACATAAAGCATCCCCTCCGGTCTTTGTAGCTGGATTTCTGATTTCCTGAATGAACGGTCAATTCGACTAGTCATTGATGGCTGTTTCTCGGACCTCATGGCAATTGATGCAGGGATCTGTTCTCTTTGCGACTCTTTTCTCGCTTCATATTAATGACCTACTTCTATAGCGGCTATATCTATAATATATACATATACGTATTAACAGCGGCCAAAAAGCTGGGCATCCTAAATAGGGTGAAGCGATTCTTCACACCTGGACAGCTCCTTTCTTTGTACAAGGCAAAGAAAGGAGCTGCATGGATCCGATCTTGCATGTCCGATCTTGCATGGAGTATTGCTGTCACCTTTGGGATGGCTCAGCAAAATACCAATTTGCCGCACTCGACTCGATGGATCGCAAAACTAGGAAGATCATTGGTGACGATACACTTATAAGAACTAAACTGCTGAGCCTGGCACATAGACGCAAAATTGCCTCTCTGTGTGTATTCTATAAGATGTATACGTACTTCGGAGAGTGTGCTCGGGAGCTGAATGAGATCATACCGCCTTCCCCTCTCTTCTATCGGACGTGCAGACGTACGGCTGGTTACCATCCTCACCATGTCGAAATCCCTCTAATTCGGACCAAGCCCTTTAAAGAGCTTGGTCCTTTTCTAATGCGCACTCCCCGCCGGGGCGTCTGTATTTCCGAACTCGTACTATCTAAATCTTTTCAAGGTTCGAGTGAATAGGTATCTTCTGAGTGAGGTCGCTCCATCGTCAGCCTCATCCTTCCTACATGGATAGATGCTGGTCGAAGCAAACCCATCTTTGATAAAAAATAAAAATAAAAAAACCTTGATTTTTATAACAAAAGAAAAATGTTTTAAAGCTTACCATTTACTCGTTTGATTTAATTTATGAATTTATAAAATGAAATTCGTAAAAGCATTGCGAATGACCACACATTTCATCACCTCAATTACACGAAAAATATAATTGGTTGAAAGTGAAACAGTTGCAATGAAAAAGTATAATCAGTGCTTACTTGTAAAAGAATTAAAATAATTTATGTTTTTTAATTACGCAGAGAACTTGATATTGACTTGGTTTGGTTAGCTACGCCGCGAGATAAATGTAACTATGTGTACAATTAGAGGATTTGAACACAATACTACGTAAGTACAGACCTTAACATTCTTTATGCGGAAAATCTTATGTTACGATTCTTATAAATTCGTTTTCAAATTCACACACTTAGTAAAAAAATTTAGAGTCTTTTGAAACAAGAAATATCCGCAAATAAAAATAACACGTAATTATTTGTGTTTGAGCTAGGCGTTGATTCTACTTGCGGTATTTAGTTTTGGAGAGGAGACTTCTTGAATTATTAATTTTTGTAATAAAAAACGATATAGCTTTTACGAACGACGTGTTATAATTTTCTTTTTGGTACACATTCTATCAAAGTGGGTAGATGACATGAGTGGTGACATTATAGTATGAGTCTTCGGTTCATAGATGTCGCTGTGTGTGGGTTTCATACTGAACATGCCCCCGGCCTTGAAAGGACAGTCTTTCAAGAAGAATGGTTGTCCTCGCTGCTATTCAAAAGTGGTCGTGGTGTGACACCAAGGGACAAATTTTGGTGTATGCGCGTCTCACGATGCCGGATGTAGTTTGAATGTCCGCTACTCTTGAAACGCCATCCCTTCCCGGTATCGTGTTGACTATGCGACCCAAATGCCATTTAAGAGGAGGGAGGTTGTCATCCTTTATTAGAACCATCGTATTTAGCGGCAAGTCTTCACAATTGACCCTCCATTTGGATCGCGTTTGTAGCTCGGAAATATATTCTTTGGCCCAGCGCTGCCAAAAATGTTGTCTTATTTTTTCCACCATCTGGTACCGGTTTAACCGATGCACAGGAGTCTGCTGAAGATCCTCTGTGGCAGGCGACGTCAGGGCACGGCCGACCAGGAAGTGTCCAGGCGTCAAAGGAAGATAATCGTGTGGATCCGCCGACATTGGGGACAATGGTCGTGAATTTAGAACACCTTCAATCTGCGTTAACACGGTGCTGAACTCTTCAAAAGTGAGATGAGCATTTCCCACAACACGGCGAAGATGAAACTTGCACGACTTTACTCCAGCCTCCCAAATAGAACCAAAATGGGGAGAATATGGAGGAATAAAACGAAATTTAATGTTCTCACTAGTAGCGTAATTGACAATATCTTTACTACATCTTGCTAGGAAATTGGCAAACTCATGCATTAGACCTACAAAGTTCTTCCCGTTGTCAGAAAAAATCTCAGCGGGCTTTCCGCGTCGAGCTATGAAGCGTTTAAGAGCAAGAAGGTAGGCGCCAGTAGATAGATCACTCACGAGCTCTAAATGAATAGCCCGCGTGACGAAACAAACGAATAAACAAACGTAGGCTTTAATCGTTCGAGCTCCCCTGCCTTTGCGGTTTAATATGAAGACCGGGCCGGCGTAATCTACGCCACTGGTATAAAAGGGAAATGTAGGCGTAATTCTCTCCTCAGGTAGGTTACCCATCAGCGGAGTTAGGGTTTTCCCTCTCAATCGTTTACAAAGCACACAATCATAAAAAACCTTTCGTGCGAGATTCCTACCACCTATCGGCCACCAAGTGTTACGTAATTCGAACAGTAGCGCTTGTGGTGCGGCATGTAGAAGTTTTCTATGTTCATGGCGAAATAATAAGAGCGTGAAGTAATGTTTACTAGTTATCAAAATTGGATGTTTCTTGTGAAATGAAAATTCTTGCGAGTAACCAATGCGACCGCCGACTCGAATGACGTGGTCGTCATCGATAAATAAATTTAACTTACTTAATTTGTGTTTAGGTTTAAGTGTGTGTTTATCAACTAATAGCTGGTACTCATTTGGGAAGGATTCCAACTGAGCCAGTCTAGTTAATAAGTTGGTTGATTCTCTCAGTTCCTCGACATCGATGTTACCCGTACGCTTGTTGTTTTTATTGCGCGTATTATGAATAAATCTTAAAACATAACAAGTTGCGCGTATCATGCGCGAGAACTGTGAGAATCGTTCAAATGGGAACAGTGTTATAGGTTCGATGCTAGCGGCAAGTGTGAAATTCACGTTAGGTTTAATTTCAGGCAATATATCATGCGCGTCTTCAGGGTTCGGAACCTGAGATATATTTTTGCTATTGAAATTCGCGTCCAGCAGAAAACCAGGGCCCGACCACCACAAGCTAGAACTAGCTAAGTCTGTCAGGTTGGTACCGCGTGAAACCAAATCAGCTGGATTCTCCCTGCCGCTAACGTGTCGCCATGAGAATCCTTTAGTGAGCTCGTGTATCTCGGTAACTCGGTTCTGAACGAATGCCTTTAAAAGATTGGGTGGCATACGTAACCATCCTAGTACAATTGTCGAATCTGACCAAAACACGACATCATCGAATTTACAATGAATGCTGTTTATTACTTTATCATATAATTTAGCGCCTAAAAGTGCACCACATAACTCCAGCCGCGGTATGGACAAAGGTTTTAAAGGCGATACTTTCCCCTTTGAACATAATAAACGTGACGATACTTGCAATTTATCATTAATTGCGCGAATATAAATGCAAGTACCGTACGCAACCTGTGACGCGTCCGTAAATATGTGTAATTCTATGCGCGTATAGTTGTTAATGCCAATTACACAACGCGGCACACGCAGTGTACTTAAAACAGCTGATAACGACTCGGCAAACTGAGTCCAGGCGCGCGTGACGTCAGAAGGGACTTTGTCGTCCCAGTCGAGTTTGAGCAGCCACAGACGTTGCAGCAAGACCTTCGCCTGCATTATAGTTGGACTTAGAAACCCAATGGGATCATATATTTGTGACACATGAGATAAGATGCTGCGTTTAGTTAAATTTTCATTATTATTTATTAAATTTAAATTATATTGCGAATTAAAATAAAACTGATCTGAATAATTATTCCATCCTATGTGTTTGAGCTAGGCGTTGATTCTACTTGCGGTATTTAGTTTTGGAGAGGAGACTTCTTGAATTATTAATTTTTGTAATAAAAAACGATATAGCTTTTACGAACGACGTGTTATAATTTTCTTTTTGGTACACATTCTATCAAAGTGGGTAGATGACATGAGTGGTGACATTATAGTATAAGTCTTCGGTTCATAGATGTCGCTGTGTGTGGGTTTCATACTGAACATGCCCCCGGCCTTGAAAGGACAGTCTTTCAAGAAGAATGGTTGTCCTCGCTGCTATTCAAAAGTGGTCGTGCTGTGACACCAAGGGACAGATTTTGGTGTATGCGCGTCTCACGATGCCGGATGTAGTTTGAATGTCCGCTACTCTTGAAACGCCATCCCTTCCCGGTATCGTGTTGACTATGCGACCCAAATGCCATTTAAGAGGAGGGAGGTTGTCATCCTTTATTAGAACCATCGTATTTAGCGGCAAGTCTTCACAATTGACCCTCCATTTTGATCGCGTTTGTAGCTCGGAAATATATTCTTTGGCCCAGCGCTGCCAAAAATGTTGTTTTATTTTTTCCACCATCTGGTACCGGTTTAACCGATGCACAGGAGTCTGCTGAAGATCCTCTGTGGCAGGCGACGTCAGGGCACGGCCGACCAGGAAGTGTCCAGGCGTCAAAGGAAGATAATCGTGTGGATCCGCCGACATTGGAGACAATGGTCGTGAATTTAGAACACCTTCAATCTGCGTTAACACGGTGCTGAACTCTTCAAAAGTGAGATGAGCGTTTCCCACAACACGGCGAAGATGAAACTTGCACGACTTTACTCCAGCCTCCCAAATAGAACCAAAATGGGGAGAATATGGAGGAATAAAACGAAATTTAATGTTCTCACTAGTAGCGTAATTGACAATATCTTTACTACATCTTGCTAGGAAATTGGCAAACTCATGCATTAGACCTACAAAGTTCTTCCCGTTGTCAGAAAAAATCTCAGCGGGCTTTCCGCGTCGAGCTATGAAGCGTTTAAGAGCAAGAAGGTAGGCGCCAGTAGATAGATCACTCACGAGCTCTAAATGAATAGCCCGCGTGACGAAACAAACGAATAAACAAACGTAGGCTTTAATCGTTCGAGCTCCCCTGCCTTTGCGGTTTAATATGAAGACCGGGCCGGCGTAATCTACGCCACTGGTAAAAAAGGGAAATGTAGGCGTAATTCTCTCCTCAGGTAGGTTACCCATCAGCGGAGTTAGGGTTTTCCCTCTTAATCGTTTACAAAGCACACAATCATAAAAAACCTTTCGTGCGAGATTCCTACCACCTATCGGCCACCAAGTGTTACGTAATTCGAACAGTAGCGCTTGTGGTGCGGCATGTAGAAGTTTTCTATGTTCATGGCGAAATAATAAGAGCGTGAAGTAATGTTTACTAGTTATCAAAATTGGATGTTTCTTGTGAAATGAAAATTCTTGCGAGTAACCAATGCGACCGCCGACTCGAATGACGTGGTCGTCATCGATAAATAAATTTAACTTACTTAATTTGTGTTTAGGTTTAAGTGTGTGTTTATCAACTAATAGCTGGTACTCATTTGGGAAGGATTCCAACTGAGCCAGTCTAGTTAATAAGTTGGTTGATTCTCTCAGTTCCTCGACATCGATGTTACCCGTACGCTTGTTGTTTTTATTGCGCGTATTATGAATAAATCTTAAAACATAACAAGTTGCGCGTATCATGCGCGAGAACTGTGAGAATCGTTCAAATGGGAACAGTGTTATAGGTTCGATGCTAGCGGCAAGTGTGAAATTCACGTTAGGTTTAATTTCAGGCAATATATCGTGCGTGTCTTCAGGGCTCGGAACCTGAGATATATTTTTGCTGTTGAAATTCGCGTCCAGCAGAAAACCAGGGCCCGACCACCACAAGCTAGAACTAGATAAGTCTGTCAGGTTGGTACCGCGTGAAACCAAATCAGCTGGATTCCCCCTGCCGCCAACGTGTCGCCATGAGAATCCTTTAGTGAGCTCGTGTATCTCGGTAACCCGGTTCTGAACGAATGCCTTTAAAAGATTGGGTGGCATACGTAACCATCCTAGTACAATTGTCGAATCTGACCAAAACACGACATCATCGAATTTACAATGAATGCTGTTTATTACTTTATCATATAATTTAGCGCCTAAAAGTGCACCACATAACTCCAGCCGCGGTATGGACAAAGGTTTTAAAGGCGATACTTTCCCCTTTGAACATAATAAACGTGATGATACTTGCAATTTATCATTAATTGCACGAATATAAATGCAAGTACCGTACGCAACCTGTGACGCGTCCGTAAATATGTGTAATTCTATGCGCGTATAGTTGTTAATGTCAATTACACAACGCGGCACACGCAGTGTAGTTAAAACAGCTGATAACGACTCGGCAAACTGAGTCCAGGCGCGCGTGACGTCGGAAGGGACTTTGTCGTCCCAGTCGAGTTTGAGCAGCCACAGACGTTGCAGTAAGACCTTCGCCTGTATTATAGTTGGACTTAGAAACCCAATGGGATCATATATTTGTGACACATGAGATAAGATGCTGCGTTTAGTTAAATTTTCATTATTATTTATTAAATTTAAATTATATTGCGAATTAAAATAAAACTGATCTGAATAATTATTCCATCCTAAGCCTAAAGTTTTTGAATTGCAGTCTTTATCGAACGTACGCTGCGTTTGCGCATCAAATTGTTTTTTATTCAACTGAGATTCTAATGGTGACTCATCAAAGTTGTACACCCACTTGCGCAGCGGGAACCAACCTAACTGCAATGTTCGCGCGGTTTCTTTGCACAACCGTAACAATTCGAATTGATCATGTGACCCAGTTATCATGTCGTCAACATAAAAATCTTCGTTAATTATTCTTTTAACGTCATGGTCAGTGCATTCTGTGGCCAATTGTTTTAAGCAACGTACACTTAAGAAGGGCGCAGAAGCCGTGCCATAAGTAACTCGATTTAAACGATAAACACTGATCGGCAGTTCGGGGCTGTCGCGCCAAAGAATTAATTGAAGGTCACGTTGCTGTTCAGCAATTAGGACTTGGCGGTACATCTTGGCCACGTCCGCACAGGCTACGTATCGATGCTGCCTAAAACGTAAAAGAATAGATAACAAGTCACCTTGAATAGCGGGACCCACCATCTGAAGGTCATTAAGTGACGTGCCAGACGCGGATGCTACGCTGCCATCGAAAACAACGCGAAGTTTCGTGGTGGTGCTGTGCTCGCGAAGCACACCGTGGTGGGGCAAAATAAAATGTGGTGAGCTATATGATGAAATTTTACTCATGTGTCCTAATTCTTCATACTCGTGAATAAAGTCCGTGTACATTTTTTTATAAGTTTCTGAACGCTGTAGCCGTTTTTCCAGCGCCAGAAAACGCCGTTCAGCTTGAGGATACGTTTCTCCTAACACCTCGGGTGACTGCTTGAGTGGCATGGTGACACAGAACCTCCCGTCGCCGTTGCACGTGGTGGTGCGAACGAAATGCTCCTCACAAGCCTTCTCCTCGTCAGTCAAAGCGTTCCGAGCCGTGGGCAACTCCTCAATCTCCCAGAACCGTCGTAACAATGAATCTATTGTGTGCGTGAAGTTACACTGGATGTGGCCTTCAATGCGTGCGTTTAAATTGATAGGACCTGATATTATCCAGCCTAGTTTAGTATTTAGCAAGTAAGGTCCATTATGCAACCTTATCTTACCCTGCGTAAGTAGATCCCAAAACTTATCGGCTCCTATTAGTATGTCGATGTTTTGAAAATCAAGAAATTGCGGATCGGCCAATTGTATATTATCTGGAATACAGAAACTTGCGCGATTTTCATATACAATTGGCATAGTAGCGGTTATTTGCGGTAAAACAAAACAACGTAAGTTGGTTGTGTAGGTATTAATGCGCGATTTTATCTGTACATCACAGAGTTGGGTACACTGTGTCACAAAATTACCTACACCTCGTATTTCGTGAGTTGACTGTACCAACGGTGCGCCTAATAGCTCAGAAAATGATTCTGTTATAAAGCATCTTTGACTGCCGTTGTCAAGTAGTGCGCGTGCGATGTGATAGTTATTTTTACTATCGGCTACTTCAACAAGGGCAGTTGATAACAAAACCGGTTTAATGAGCGATCGGTGTGTGCGTTGCGATGCACTGGTATGATAGTGTGCGTTGATAGACACGGCTGAGGTGGACGCCGCGTGGCCTGAGGTACTTAGCGGGGCGGGGGTGCGAATGCAATCGTCGCTCGGAGGATGAATAATAGTATTGTGTTTTCTATTGCACCTCCGGCACGGACCTAACACGCATGACTGCACACCATGTCCCGCACGTAAACAATTCTCACATAGGTTATTACTTTTTATAAAATTTAATTTAGATTCATAATCGATCTCAAGAAACTTGACACAGGAATAAAGTGGATGATTCATTTTACACATTGAACATGCGAATTTCGATGTGTGTTGTGAGTTATTTGTTTTTTTATTATTGGTGGAAACATTACAGTGTACTTTGTTGTTAATACTAGAAGCGGTGACATGTTTTTTGTTAACTTCGTATTTATCGCGGGAACTCGTACTTTGTGACGCCTGCAATGTTTCCAGCATGTCAGCACGGTTTTTTAGAAATTGCAGTAAATCATCCAGTTTAATTTTGATTTCAGAATCGTTGCCCGTGAGACTATTTTTATATTGTTCCCACTCGCGTTCGGTAGTCCTATCGAGCTTCGAAACTAAAATGTAAATAATTAATGTATCCCAAGATGAAATAGGTTCACCGAGAATTTTTAATGAGCGTAAATTTTTAAGTGTAGTGTCAATTAATTTTCTAATAAATATGTGAGATTCCTTAGGCAAAGATTGCATTGAAAATAGTGCTTTAACATGATTGTGTATCAATAACCTGTTATTGTTGTAACGATTGAGAAGGAGTTCCCATGCCACTGAGTAGTTACTCGTTGTTAGTTCGAGCGCGTCTATAACTAACAATGCACTCCCTGATAATGATGATTTTAGGTAATGGAATTTTTGAATGTCACACAGGTCGTTCGAATTGTGAACAAGTGATATATAAGTATCCCTGAAGGCAAGCCAGTTATCATACGAACCGTCAAAAGCAGGCAAAGATATTGTAGGCAGTTTAATCGTGTTTATTGTTTTTTGCAAACCTGAGGAGCTCTGAGTGATCTCGCCACTGTTAAGTATGGACTCGGCCAGAGCCAATGCACCGTAGTAACTATCCTCAAACTGATCTCGCTGCAATAGCTGATGGTCGAGATTCGATTCGAAGACTTTTGTTTCAATTTGGGTTTGAAGATCGTTAAATTCGGTGTACAGGCTCGTTGCTCCTTGAACACGTAACTTTAAATTAATTAAACAGGAAGCATTTAAAGTGCTTAAATTATCACTACAACTTTGAAGGTGGTTTGCGAACTTTGTGAGTCTAGCTTTGATAATTCCGCGTTTTTTTGTTAATTCACGAACAACTGGCTCGTTTTCTTCGTCACAAATGGGTCTAGTTGGAGATCTACTGCGCGATTTGTCCTCAACTACGGTATCTAGCCCCATTTTGATTATAGTGAAAGCTGGAGTACTCACGTGCGGATTTTAAGTCTGAAGAAAATACAGCTCGTACTAGCGGCGACAACAGCTGTTAGCGGTCACTGGGATAACTCATCACGGTTGTTCACTTTCGTCCAAGAAGAAATGTCGATGTGCGTTTTCTCTTCTCCAATATGTGGTAGTATTTTCCAACGGTGCTGCTTCTCATAAATAATGTTTTGCGATGAAAGATCAATATGTTCGGCGACGAAGGACCAATATGTTTGAGCTAGGCGTTGATTCTACTTGCGGTATTTAGTTTTGGAGAGGAGACTTCTTGAATTATTAATTTTTGTAATAAAAAACGATATAGCTTTTACGAACGACGTGTTATAATTTTCTTTTTGGTACACATTCTATCAAAGTGGGTAGATGACATGAGTGGTGACATTATAGTATGAGTCTTCGGTTCATAGATGTCGCTGTGTGTGGGTTTCATACTGAACAATTTGATTTACAAATAACAAATTGGAACAATTGGATATGATGAGAGTGTATAAAATGGTTCCTCATCTACAAAAGTATATGCTAAAGGATACTGCAAGATAATTTATCTACTTTGCATCAGTGATTGTTGATATGAGGAATCACCGAAACCTAGGTACGTAAAAAATAAAGAATATGTGGAATATATTGTATTTATACACATATATACATATTGGCAGTGCTTGTGGACGAATATTTAGCTTTCTTTCGCACTGACTTAACTGTGAATAATACTGTTTATCGTAGCGTGATGTTATAATAGCCTATAGCCTTCCTCGATAAATGGACTATTCAAAACAAAAAGTAAGATATAAGTTTTTTTTATTATATAATTATATTAGAAACGCACTTCAGTGATACACCCAGTCTCCACGAAACAAGTTGTTCATTTAGAACAGCTTCCAATATTACTTCTTTTTTAAGTTAAGATCGGCAGACAGGCTGACGGTCCACTTGATGGTAGGTAGACACTTGACCGTCGCCTATAACACAAGCAACGCCAAAGCTGCTGCAAATGCGCTGCCGACTACAGTAGGATTAAATATAAGGGATTAGGAGGGGATAGGGAAATGGGCTCTGGCATCCCTTACTCACTCACCGAAACACAACAGCCCGCACCGCGTGTCGCTACGCATGGGAAGGCAATCGGTTTCATACATTTGTTATAGGATAATTCTCTAAATATAGGATTGATTACATTAGTCCCGCCTCGAGTGGCCTGGAGCAGCCTGAAGCAACGCAGACCGCGCGATTCGGATCGGCATTGGTCGGTGGTGGGAGCTGTGATGCGTCAGCTCACTTAGCTCTAGTGTGTGAGTGGAAAAGCGCAGTATATCACGCGGCTACGCACAAAGGGTGGACATTCGCTCAAAATGTCAGACGAATTATCGTCAGATTAGTACTGATGCTTCAATTTCTATACAATTTCATCGCTTTTTAGCTCATGCACTAACAAATGATACTCACTTCTGTTTCCTCTTAAGGTATTTATTGGATGTACCCAATATCTCCTCTTCTTTCTTTTCTTTTTAAGTAGGTATTCTTCAAAATCCGTATCCAGGTCTGAGGAAAACATTGCACAGCATTTACTCCGAGCACCACTGTACTGAGAAGAACCTTCGTCAGCTCGCGCAGCGACAGGACACGATAATGTAATTACCAGCCGTTGTATACGGGCCTATAAAGTCTCGTACATTTGAGAGTACCTATGTTACGGCTGTGTACCTGGTAATGGTACACTACCACTGGTAGTTTGTACAAGTTACCAGAGCTTTATTGCGGTGAACGAAGACAATTTAAAAGAAGTACAGTACAGTAAGCTCGTGAGAACCCTATTAAATCGGTTCAGACGTTCAGGAGATACAGGTAGGTTTTTGTGTTCCAAATAAACTAGTGCGAAGAACAATTCAGTGCTACAAAATGACCAATCATGAAAATAAAATTTTATTTTTGTGTATTACAATAACAAATAAATTTAATGCGCGTGTTAATATACCCTTCAGCGTATGTGGAAAAAAATATATATAATGTGTACATAACATACGTAACAATAATAATAATGTCTTTCTTTAATCCTATATTATGTATAAATCACAAAAACATATGTTTTTTTCCCATAACATGGGAAAAAAAAACAAATAACATATGTAGGGAAAAGTACATAGCTTCGAAAAAAAATTTTCATGAATATTTAATCTTTTAATAAGTTCTACGAGTAAGTTTATAAAACAGATGTTTAACAAACGAGACAACACAAATATTTGTTGCATTATAAATAAAATTATATCATCAAGTGGATTTAATAATATTTGAAAGTTTGAAAAAAATATAACTACCTATTGTATTCCTAAATAATATTACATATTTATTACTCAGTTAGTCTGTGGGTCATAAACGAAAATGAATGTATATTTAAATTTCCCCACAGAAATGCATGTTAGAATTAGAAATGAACTAAAATGCACATATCACTCCCAAATATCTCCTCCGGATAGGCATACGCGGCGATGTGCAAGATGAAATCATTCCAAGCGGCTTGCGTCTGGCTAGACAAGCCTTGTTTCACTGAAGGGCTGAAACGCGTCAGACCGTGAAATACGCCTGCATCCTACGGATTGTATTTCGATGTGTGTTTCAATACAGAGATATAATTGAAAGCTCAACGTTAGATATCACTAATAATAACTCTTCAACGTTACAGCTTGTCTAAGGACAAGTGATAATGTTACGTGCGGAGTGAGTAAAAATGCCGTGTAAGGGTGAAAGGAGTCGATTTATTCCTGCGGACCATAATTTATTCGATTTATATATATAATTTATATCACAAGACTTCTCGATTAAACCGTTAAACTCACCGCAGATGTCTTCGCAAAAACTCTCAACTGTCGCTTGCGTATCGCATACCGTAGCACACTGCCCCTTAAGCGCCCATGTCCGTTTTTATATTCGCGCAAAGACAGTCTGGATAGTCGTAGAAATTACTACAACTTTTAAACAAGTAAATATCGAGCGTCGATTATTCTGTCGGTTCTAGAATGGTGCTTCGGTTCCTGGAATATGATCGTATACCCAATGTCGTAACCGGAAAGACCAATTTCCTTTTGCACTCTTTAAAGGGACGTGGTCATTATGTGTTAGTAAACATTACCTCTTCTTCCTGAATGTTCTATGCCCCTAACGCCAATTCGCATTCCTTCAAGAAGGTTCTATGGCCAACCGTAACAATAATTTATAGTTCTGTGTAAGAGGCAGTAAACACTCTCTAACCCTAAACAAAATACCGGTAAAAAGCATATTTGTATGTATTGACTCTAGTTTATATTAATTAATTAACAACCATTCTACTCAGTACACTATCAATCATTATTTTGTTTATCATAATATGGTTTTCACCTAATTTGGATAACTGTGTCTTGTAAAATTTCTCTGTGAATTTACTTCTTCTGGACTTCACTTCTGTTTTCTTCATTCTCTTATATGGGATTTTATTTAAATAACTGATCTTTATGGTGCACACATCTTGTTTATTTACTTCAATACATTAAAATATTCAAAATAACTTATACTATCTATTTTACCAAACATTTCAATCTGATGTACAAAAAACACACTCTTTTCTTTTCACGTCAAAATCATATTCTTTAATTTTTCTTTTTCTATGTTTGAAATATCAAACCTTTTTAAGTCAGCCAGTATTTAAGTTCAAAATACATTAACACTGTGCGGTGTAATCGTCGCGTTAACGACATTTGAATATTGACGAGTAAGATGTAAACGAAAATCTCGCTGATAGAAAGTCGACATCGACGATGTAGTATCTGACTCACTTGGATATATAAGTAGGTACATATGTTACGATGTATTCCAGCTGTAGTGGACGTAGGCATCTAGTTGAGTCTTCCTGCCCAACGTTAGGTAGTTAGGTCACACAAAATCAAAATCAGCACGTCACACACAACACGATGTACATGACATAATAATATGATGTAGTAAATAATACAGTACAGTACAAAAACGATAAAAGAAAATGATGAATGGTATGGTCCTCACCAGGAGGACCATACCATCCCATATGTTTACTACATGCGTCCCGAAATCAATTTCTCATACGCGTGAAACTCAAATGTGGCAAACGCAACAGAAAGAATACGAAACAGGTACACGCGATTTCTTTTTCTTTTTATCTATTTTATATAAATAAAATAAATCGCTAAATATTTTGCTGAGCGCAAATCTCGAGAACGGCTAGATCAATTCGACAATTTTTTTTAAATATTCGTTTATGACCGAGCAAGGTACTTATGAAGAGAAAAATTTAAAAAAAGCTATAAACAAAAAAGGTTTTTGTATATTATTATAATTTTCAGAAAAAATGAATCCGTGTGAAGCCGAGAGCTGGTCCCTAATGAGTTATAATTAGAACCTTAAATGCAACATTACTTGAAGCAAAAGTTAATTTTTCACTTCAAAAATTATTTTATTACAAATATCAAGATTTCAACATTTGGAGAGCCACTAGAGACTGACAACAGTTTCTAAAATTACGACAATTGTATAGAAAATGGATTCTAAATTCTGATTAAAGTTCAATTGCAGATTATGAGAACAAAAGTTATAAAGGTAAAGGTTACGTTTGTAGCCTTAAGCACTTAAGCCTTTTTAAACCATTGTAATCGTTAATTTGTGAGTGCTCCTTATAACTCAACGAGTGGAAACTATACGATAGAATGTGTTAGAATGGTAACATACGACTCTCTGTGGAGTACTAAGTACACGATCGGACTGTATCCGTTCGCATTGCTGCACCACATTTTAATGAAGACATACGACTATATCCTGGTATAAATATAAGACTTATAACTTAAACGAGTACGCATTGAAAACCTTACACTTACCTAACTTACCTAACTTATGATGTTTACTTACTTTTATGTATAATTACTAGCTTTTGTCCGCGAAAATATCTTATAAATTGAAACTTATCTTATCTGGCGGCAGTAACCACCCCCTTACAGAAAACCACCGTGAAATAACAGCACGTGTGCTGTTGTGTTCCGGTGAGTGAGTAAGGGATGCCAGAGCCCATTTCCCTATCCCACTCCTAATCCCTTATCCTTAATCCCACTGCAGTCAGCAGCGCACTTGCAGCAACTGTGGCATTACTTGTGTTATAGGCGACGGTAGCCACCTACCATCAAGTGGACCATCAGCCTGTCTGCCGACCTTAACATAAAAAAAAATACTAATAGTTCGAATTGAAAAATTCTTTTTGTTTTGATTAGTCTATTTATCGATGAAGGCTATAGGCTATATAACATCACGCTACTATAAATAGTATTATATATAAGCAGTGGCCAGTACTGCGCGCACCCATGCGCATGCAGTCGCCGTATAGGCCACAGCGAAGCGTGGCCAAGTTCACCTAATGTCAAAATAAAATATATTAGCTCATATCAGGTCTATAAACTATATCACTAATCCGTTGCATTAAAATCTGTTTGGAAAATTCGTGGGAAGGCCTTTGTCTAGCAGTAGACGTCCTACGGCTGAGAGAATGATGATGAACTATAATAGTTAGACATATAGCGAACTTTTTTTTAATTGGTAAATACTATAAACATGTAGAGTACATTATCTCTTATATTCAAATTTTGGATATCTTGGGTTACATTATTGTAACTTTGTTCCTCGCTGATAATGCTTTCTATAGATGAAAGAATTTTTGAAATCAGTTGAGTAGTTTTTGAGTTTATTACTCACAAACCAACATACACAAAATTAAATGTTTCATATTTATAATTTTAGGATTTATATTTACTAGTAAACATATTCGGCCGTGTTATACATATAGTACATATACGAAAATGTGGCGCGACAGTGACCATATACATAAAAGGTTTTTTCAATGACATTGTCTATTCCGCTGTCCTCGGCTTGTCGACTGCGAATACCACTATCGTTTATTGCATCTGTTACTAGAAATTTCATAAAAAAAATTTTAGATTCTGTTGTTTCTGCTACTGCCTAAAATGCCTAGAAATCAACTAATTTTTGCGTGATGGAACAATACGAGACGATATTATTTTAGTTTAATTACAAAATTTTAATTATAAAACAATCATCATTTTCACAAAATAACTACTTAATAGAAAATGAACTACTGAAATAGTTTCGTGCCTTCTTTTTCTAAAAGTTTATTGTACATTCTCGTGTACAGTGAATTTGCCATATAGATAACTAGCTAGTGAAATCCTTCAGTAGTTTTTTTTTCTTTGAATATCTGGTCCCTGGCAGAATATCAGTGATGTGGTCTGCACCATAACTGTATACTGAGCAAGGGTTCCTTTGACTCTCATTACTTGTAGATATATTTGTTTGTTTGTAATTATCATTTGTTCATATATTGTTTGTATTAGAGGAATAAAAGGTGCTTGATTTCTTTCTTTCTTTCTTTCTAATGCTCGCCTTGATGACTACGCGCTTTATTTTAAGGTAGGCAGACAGGCTGACGGTCCATTTGATGTTAGATGGCTACCGTCGCCTATAACACAAGCAACGCCAAAGCTGCTGCAAGTACTCTGTCGACGACATCAGTAGGATTAAGGATGAGGGATTCGGAATGGTTAGGAAAATGGGCTCTTATCATAAATATAATATCATAATATAAGGTTTGTGTAAATAAAATCGGACCCGTACGAATCCGGTAGCAAGTTGCTAGTCTTACTATGTAGTATCACGACATATATAGACATACATTTTTTTTGCACCAGTCTATTATGTATATCCTATTATGTATAAAGAAATTAATTAGGTCTTATTTTTGTGTATTTTTATTATATAGCTGCAACAAAAAATGTATATCTACACCTTGATAGATTTGTAAAAAGCATAGCTACGTTATTAAAGTGTTCAAATAATATTTGATGCATATGGCGCTTACAATTTAACTTATTCTGATGAAATTTTCAGCTAACATCTAGTGGTGTAGCATTAAACTTTAATGAAAATTCCACTGTGCCTGCACAATTTAATGGAAACAAAATGTAACGTGTAACATTTTCTTACTATTCTTTATTATTAGTAAAGAATATAAATCATAACAGTAGTTACATAATGTTAAATATAATAAAAATATATACAAGGTATCCCATCGCAATTCTGTGTGGGTTGATTTACAAGGCAAGAAACATAAATAAAAGGAAACCCGAGGCTTGCGAAATCTTGTTAAGGACTTTGTAACGTAAATTTTTGGCACATTAAGAGAAATTAACATTAATTGGTAACAAATTTAAAATAGATTGTGATTATAACCGCCATCTACCGCATGACGGTATAACCACCTTAAAACGTTGTTGACTGGCGTACGATTGCCCGACACACCAACATGGAGCGACATCTGTCGATGTCGGCTCGACGGGGAAGGATTAGATCGATGCACGAACGAAGAAGCAACGGGATCGGTCAATTTTTATGTCGGCCATAGGAAGTGGCACGACTTCCGGCCGAGCTATCGAGGGACGGTGGCAGCGGCCACGCGCTCTTGGCACCCGGCGTTTGGAAGAAGAGGAGCTCGAGGGACTTTACGATTTCTCTAAGACTTAACGAACCGTCTAGTGTTTCCACTTACCACGCGGTCGTATATAAATATATTTATGGCTTTTAGCCGTTAGGTCCACTTCCTCATTTCCCTTGTTGTGGAAAACTGCGTTGATAAAACCGATTCCTAAAAAACCTTGCCCAAGTTCTGTAAAGGAACTCCGTCCAATTAGCTTACTTTCTTATATCTCAAAAATTTTGGAAAAAGTTGTCTACGATCAGATGTACACGTATTTAGAATCTAATAACATCCTTCCCATTAAACAATCAGGTTTTAGAAAGGGTCACAGTACTGCCAGTGCTCTTCTGGACGTCATCGATGATATAATTTCGTATCGGGACTCTGGAATGACTACCTTACTGGTCTTGCTTGATTTCTCCAGAGCTTTTGATTCCATCAACATTCAACTTCTTCTAGCTAAATTAAAATTTTATGGCTTCTCTGAACAAACTGTCAATTGGTTTTCAAGTTACCTGAGTGATCGTAAACAATTTGTTGAACTATGGGGGCACAGTAGGGAACGAATTAGATCAATGCATAAATCTGTGGTTCGGGGTGTTCCTCAGGGATCAATTCTTGGACCACTTTTATTTATACTTTACACATCTGACATTGTGAAGCATATTAAACACTGTAACTATCATCTATATGTTGATGATCTGCAGTTGTACGTTCCCTGTGACACGAATAATTTGGATTGCGCACTCAAGGATCTCAATTCGGACCTGATCAATGTCGCCAACTGGTCTACAAGTAACTGTTTGGTTTTAAATCCCTCCAAGTCTAAATTCTTAATTATGGGCTCCACTAAGCGTATTCAAACAATGATTAGACTTAAACCTTCTGTTTACGTCATGGGCGAGTCTGTGGATCGAGTTGACCAGGTGCGCAATCTTGGACTAGTGATGGATGGTGAACTGCATTTCGAAAGCCACATTGCACATGTTACTCGAGCGTGTTTTTACAGATTAAAAGTACTATACACAATTCGTGAGTTCATCTCTGTGGAAACACGTATTTTGCTGTGTGAAACCCTTGTTCTCTCCAAATTAAATTATTGTATAACCGTTTATGGTCCCTGTATTTTGAAGAGATCGAAGCGCTTGATTCAGAGAATTCAAAATGCTTGTGCTCGGTTCTGTTTCCTCATACCACCTAGGACACACGTTACGCCGTATCTTAACGACGCTAATATTTTGAAAATGGATGCCCGTATGCGGTTGCATTATTCTGCGTTTGTCTTTGGTACGATCAAGTCTGGTACGCCCAAGTATCTATTTGACAAACTTACCTGGGAACAGACTAACATTCGCTATAGGGCTTGCAAATCTATTCACCCTTTGTCCATTCCCAGGTTCCGTTCCGCTTTCTTCAGAGGCTGTTTTCGTTACCGTGCCTCGAAATGTTGGAATAATCTTCCGCCCCCGCTACGCGATCTTACATCTCTGGGATGCTTTAAAAAACGATTTCGCTCATCATTGATGGATGTGCAGAGAAACGCTTAGACGAAACAGTTTATGGGGGCGGCCGGTCCATTTTTTGTACATTCTCGTGTGCCATTGTATATTTACAGTGACGTTGCCATATAGATAACTAGCTAGTGAAAGCCTTCAATAGTTTTTAAGAAAATTTGCAATAATTTCAGCCATGGATTGTAATCGTATTATGAATTGTCCCGCGTTAATGTTCTTTTGTTTTCTTTTTCTCAATTTCTGGTCCCTGGCAGAATATCAGTGTTGTGGTCCGCACCACAACTGTATACTGAGTCAGGGTTCCTTTTCCTCTTCTTACTTGTTCATATATTTGTTTGTTTATAATTATTATTTGTTCATATATGTATATTGTGTTTATTTAGAGGAATAAAAGATTCTTTCTTTCTTTCTTTCTTTACATATAAGTATTAACCGTCGACAGTAAAAGTATCTGGCAAGCGTCAGATAAATATATAAGAGGGAATCGGTCCATCCGCACATGTGCGTGCGATCTACCCTGCGGCTCCTGGGTCGATCTCGCCTTCCTGCAGTCCAAGCCACCCCTGGTTTGGACATAGCTGCGTCGCAGTCGGAGGCGACGACATCCACGTGTCGAGAGGTGTCTCGACATCTCCCTTCGCCGAGCCATCAGGCCACGTGGCATCACTTCGGCGTGGTCTGTGAGCTACTTGGTGTCTTTCAAGTGAGTGTATAAGAGCATCCCCGCCTTCAGCGAGGAAAATCAGCACTAAATATCTTCAAAATTGTTTTTTTTTATTTTTGGTGTATAATTTCAGTTGTAATTTTAATTGGTGTTTAATGTAGTTTAATCTTTTATTAATAAAGGTGTTGTGTGATTGAACTTGGCTTTCCTTTGTCTGAGTCCACCCCAAGTGATTGGCGCCCTTGAGAGTAACACAGGTCTCGTGTAGTGTCTGCCCCTGGGTTTCAGTCGGTGAGTAACGGTTGGAACGCCTGCGGAGCCCTAACGCCCCGCAGAGGTTTCGCGGTTACAACTTGAAGAAACTGCAACCATCTTTTGTTTGTCTCTAATAATTTGTTTAAACATATTAATCAGATTATTTGTATCGTGTAAAAGAGTTTAATTTTTTTTTATTAATTCTTAAAACAATGAATGCAACTTAAAGGCTCTGGCATCCTTTACTCTGTCACAACAGACCATTTATAGTGGTCTTATATAACGGGGTGGTTATTGCAGCCAGACGGCTGTAACAATTTAGGACTGCAGGATAAAAAAAATATTTTTAATATTTTTAGTTGTCAATACTAATAATATTTAGTCAATAAATAGTTTCCTTTTTAGACTTGTCTGGGATTTCAAGAATATTTTATAATTTTTTTTTTGTTATTAATACATGAAAAAGGTTGGAAGAAAAAGAGCTTGAACAATAATTGAATAAAAATTTTTAAATTTTATAAATATTCCTTCAATCTATACAATAATAAAATCGTAAACGAGCCCCGTAACGTAACTCTGTTTACATTAAATATTTTTTCGAAAAAAAAAAAATTGTTCGCGTTGTACTTATGTTACCGAGGTCAAAAAAATATTTGTCTGTTTGTCTGTGCGGCTTAATCGATTTAAATGCGGTTTTCACTTTGTAACAAGCTTCCCATAACATTCAGTATTTGTTTCATTCCAATCGATTTACAAACAAAAAAGTTACGCGCTATACCGAATGCCACGTGTACGAAGTTGCGGGCTCAGCTAGTATTGTAATACGTTTCAAGCGACGGACATCTCCTCCATACCCACCATTTCTGTTCCTTCTATATTTATATTTATATAACCTTACATACATAATATAAATTGTAGCCGCTACCGTCTCTCTGTCTGTCTGTATGTAGGTACATCCGCTAACACCTCTAAACCACGCAACAGACTTTGATGCAGTTTTCACTAATTGAAAGAGCGATAAACGAGCAAGGTTAGTGTGCGTAATTTGCAAAAAAAAATTGCACCCCTGCAAAGCGGAGAACAGGTAGCTCATAAGAAATAATTTGTAGATTTTTAAACATTAAACTTTTAATAACAGATATGAATGTACATATTATGCAATAAACTGTAATTGAATTTTTATTGAATTCACAAAGCTTATTTTTACACAAAAATACAATGTTTGTCGAGAGCAAAGATTTTCAAAGATCGGGCAAGACGAAAAATCCGTAATGTAACATTTAGAACCACCTGGTACAAAATCGCTCAGTCCATCACCAACTTTACAAGGCTATTTAGCTACGCCATGGCCATCCTGATTACGGCGATCAGAATCAATATTTTTGTAGGAAAATTTTCCCAATGCCCTCTCTATTTAATCTTTTTGCTTGAGAGTGTGTATGGTACATATCTGTCGTGATTTTTATAACGGGCTTGCTTACTTATACATACCTCCTTCTTTACAAAGTCGATTATTCCTTTATACGTTTTTATTCATCAACAGTGATTGCCACAGTGTTCTTTGACTGTAACTTGCGACTGAGACTAATATTTAATAGTATTTTCTTGTTAGCAGCTTATTCAAATGGAAATCTCCGAAAACAAGGTACGATTCTCTCGAAATCTTAATAGGATTATACCGTCTCGACCCGTTTAACTCGAACGAGGCCGATCGGAGACCTAAATATTCATAACGATACAGTAAACTTAAGCTGCTCTGTGTGTATACGACACTCCTAATCGTATTGACCATCAAAAATTGGGTCTGATAGGACACCACCACAGTGTATCAGTAGCCTAATCTGACAGGCCTTCACCGTCACGTTAGAAGTGTACCTACGAATTTCTAACTATAGTTTAAAGTCACACCGTAAAATTCTACATCTATCTGTTAATTAATCAAATATGTTTCAAATTAGTTACACGTGTGGTCATACAACGTTACAGGGTTGTCTACCAAAATCTTGCCGCAAGTACCTTTACCATAATAATTATTTTTGATACTGTTACGGTCTCTTTTCTATGATCGGCCTCTTCTCTTTTCTAGCACCTGACAACCCAAGAGTTGTGGCAGTTTTTTTTTTTTTTTTTTTTTTTTTTTTCAATTACTCAGATCGATCTCTTTTCTTTGGCACTCTTTTCTTTTCTTTTTATTTGTTTAGTTTCTAAACAAATGAGTGCAATTATTAAAAAATGGTATCAAAAATAATTATAGTAAAGGTACTTGCGGCAAGAATTTGCTAAGCAACCCTGCGCGACGTTATATGACCCCAAGTGTAACCTTTTATTTAAATCACATTTCGGTCAAATAACAGATAGCTGCAGAATTTTATGTTGGGATCTTAAACTATAGTTAGAAATTGGCTAACGAGTCAGTCAAGGTCTGTCAGATTAGATATTTTTTAATTAAAAACCAATGCCGAAGAAAACATATAATACCCAGTTTATTGCACCTGTTAACAGTTAATTTTATTATAGTAGGTATTATACAAAATTAACTATAATAAAACCTTTTTTATTATAGTACAGTTTTCTTATAAATACCCTTTTAGCTGTTTATTTTTGTTTTTTAAATACTTGTCTTCGTTTTAAATAACAAAATTCCTTGTCATTAATTCGTTCGGTTTTGTTCGTTGTAAAATGTACAATTAAAAAAGTGTTTTAAATATTGTTTTAAATATTTTTTCCATCTTCCATCATTTTCAATTTTTACAGCACCTTCTAATAGTTTATTCACTGTTATAAATAAAATATGCGCGATTTGCTGTTGGGAAATTATTTAGCCGAGGTTGAAAGTTTACTTGTTGAAAACATTATTAAATTTTCAGATAGAGTAAACTGTATTATTTTATTCACATCCTCTAGCTAGTAGAACTACACCGAGCACGGTAAATTTGTATTTACTCTTTGTCGTTAATGGAAAATAAGTAGTTAAAAAGCCTGTTTTGAAACAGTTTGATGAATAACGAGCTTTTTAACGCAAATGAATTTTCATTCCAGAATTTTACCCTAGAAAAAACCCCAGTTCAATCGGATGATAATTACATAGCCACAGTATCACTCGATACGACCGACAATTTTACCGCCCGTTGTTACGAAAGGTAACCTAATCTATGCCTATTTCGTTTCCATTGACGGTATACGTCATACGAAATCAAAGATTTCCAACTGTATAGATCGGGCAAGACGAAAGAAGCCGTAAATAAATAAATTTGACATATCGAACCAACACTACTATTTCATTATTATTATTTTAACTTTCATAATTTCTTAAATTTCAATTAATGCTTTTCTTCTCGCCCTTGTCCGTAATGTGACATTTAGAACCACGTAGTATAAAATCGCTCAGTTCATCACCAACTTTACAAGGCTATTTAGCTACGCCATGGCCATCCTGATTACGGCGATCAGGATGTGATTTTGTAGGAAAATTTTCCCAATGCCCTCTCTATATATTCTGTATATTTAATCTTTTTGTACGAAATGAACATGGTGATACATTTGACAATGGCACCATTAGAATTTAAAAAAAATCAAAAGATATAATTTGTACCTTTGCACTTTTTCTACGAAATGAATTCTTAACTAGAGTACGTAGCAGTTACGTGGCTTCGCATGAAGGCTATATTTAAAAAGCAATTTAATTTAGATTGAATTCCCAAAGTAATTAAGATTTCTTTAACATTGCCATGTTTTTTTACGAAGCCATAAAGGTTTTTACGACGAATGATTACAAAATATCGACATTTTCTCTACTAAGTATTATTCTATAAATTTTATGAGAACATTTTATGCAATCAAAGTCAATTTCTTATTTATTTATTTTTAAAGCAACATATACGAGTAGCTTAATACCACCCTATGAATATTGCTATCAGCAGTATGTCCGCAAAGCAGTATTTGCCATAGGACAGTAGCTAACTTCGCGATTTACGGACCTCATCAGCTTTCCTTCCTCGACAATCATTTAATTAGTCTATGTTCATTTAACTGATTGAGATTCTTGAGGTCGTTGACTGAACGTTTATGTACGGTTTACTAGCTTTTCCCGCGCCTCTTTTTCTAGGACGTTAAAACATTTATTCAATCTTTATTGCTCACTAGCGACCCGCCCCCAGCTTCGCCCGGGGTACAATATATATAACATTCCCCGTTTATCCCTCTTTCCATTAGTGAAAACCGAATTTAAATCGATCTACCCGTTCACGCGTGATGCAGTGACCAAGGGAAATGGGGATTCATTTTTATATAAATGAGATATATTTTGGCAGGCGTTGAATTTTATTTTTTATTTTATTTTATTCTTAGATGATCTCTCGGAAACTGTACTTTTTCTGCATGAAATGTACTTGTATTTTTCGGATATTTTCGTATATTCGGATATTTTTCGAAATGTTGTACGGCGCAAGGTCACTACAACTGCGCCGCCCACGCATTTTTCCTCGCACAATACACATAATATCACATATCATTTTAATTCCCGTAAAACAATCAGTACATGTGACGTTCGATCGTACATGTGACCGCGCACGCTCATTAGCATTATCAATTCAAGCACGGGACAGCGTACAGGTACCCCGCGTCCCTGACGTGTAGGTACACAAAGTTTGATGATGTTCGATTGAGTAATTAAGGCGTGAAAGCGGAACAAACTCACTTTCTCATTTATAATTTTAGTTAGGAGGATAGTGTCTCACCTGACCTGTCATCAAATACAAGTACAAACCACAGATTGCGCTTAGGTACTAACTTCAATACAAGACAGCCACTTTACGTTGACAGGTTGTGCAGACATTTGTGTGTTCGACTTTGAACATGACACGATACACAACTAATAGTAGGGGAGCCCAAGCGGGGATTTTTGAAGTGACTCGAGCGCGTCAGATTAAGAAAAGGTAGATTAATTACATTCAGAAGAGTGTATATCTCAATAATCTGACAATTTGAGCTTGACATTGAGAAATGAGCGAGTCCTGAAGTTGTAAAAAAAAACGTCATCTCGAAATACTCGAGCGCGTTTCAATTTTTTTTAAATTGAAGGAAACACTGTTAGAATTATGAAGAACTAATAATCTGACGGTTTCCATGGGACGATGTCGGTAGAATCGTGGAGAAAAGGTGATAGTAGGGGAGCCCAAGAGGGGATTTCGGGATTTACTCGAGCGCGTCAGATTAAGGTATGGCAGATTAATTACATGCTGATAAGTGTGCACTTTAATAATCTGACGATTTGAGCGTGACTTAAGGGAGTAGGAGGGTCACAAAGTTGCAAAAAAATCTTTACCTCGACATTCTCGAGCAGAGGTCAAATTTTTATTTTTATTTTAAAGGAAATAATTCAAGGATAACGGGAAACCTTAATCTGACAATTTGCGCAAGCCGAAAGAAGAAGAAGAAAACGAACCGAAATTAAATTTCAACGTTTTTCTTTAATCGTACATTTTTTTAATTTTACATTCTCGTTTTATTTATGGTTTTTTAAACCATCAATAAAACGAGAAAAATAATTAAAAAATATGGTTTTTTATTAAATTCGGCCCTATTGTTTTACAAATTTCAACAAAGTCGTGAATTTTTTTTTCAAACCGTCAGATTAAGAAAACCCCTCCATATAATTGTCAGATTAAGGATCAGTACAACCGGGACATCAAGCCGAGTCGTCTGTATGAAAAGCTGACGCGCTCGAATATGTCAAAATGACGATTTTTTTGCATTTTCAGAAATCTGCCACGAGCTTGCGTCACATCCGAATCGTCAGTTTTTTATATGTGAGCTTAGTTTGGGTTCACTTAACATCCCCTCTGAATATCTGATGCGCTTGAGTAAATACATTTTTTTTTTCCATTTTTAAAGCTTCCGTACGGGAGAACCCACCACCCAAACCGGTAAATTAACATATATCCGTGAACAGGAACATGTGGGCCATTTACATTATCAATATCTGACGCGCTCGAGTACTTTTATACAACTAATTTTTTTTTACATTTTTAAAAATGTTTACACGCTCTCCCCCCACTAAAATAGAAAACTTAAAATAAACTTTTTTTCATTTTTAGAACATAAACTTTCAAATCCAATAGGTCCCCATGACGCTCGAGCATCCTGGCCTCCCCTACTATAAGTTCAGTGGCTCTTTGTGGTATCGGCAAATATTATTTCAATATTTTGTAAGTAACAGTTAACAATAAGCCAAAATCTTCTGCCCAGCACAATTTGGGTTAACCAATTAATTTAATTAATTTAATTACCAATTAATTTAGTAATTTGGATTAACCTACAGCAGTTGGTTATAAAAATTTATAGCTTCCTATGAATTATTTCTTAGACTAAGTAATTATAACTAAAATTTTACACTGTTGCTTAAGGATCTACGAAAAGGGAATGACTGGGGTCATTATACATATGTAGTTTCGTATTTTTTTTTCTATATTCTATACATTTTTTCCTTCTATGCAAAATTAACTATTTTACACTGCGAGATTTATAGACGAACGAAGGTTTTCGAGTGGAGGCCATAGACCGTCAAGCGCAGCGTAAGACGTCCACCCACAAGGTGGACAGACGACTTGATAGGGGCCGCAGGTTAACGGTGAATCCACGCTGCTTCTGATCGGTCGTTTTGGAGAATTAGGGGGGAGGCCTTTGTCCAGATCCTAAGGCTGAGATGATGATGATGATGAGCAATTTCACTAGCCGCGTTCACATCAGCCGCACGGACCCTTCCGAGGCAACGGACTCTCGAGTAAGGTCTCCCGAGGCAGGCAGACCCAGAAGCTCTCGAACATTCAGAAATGAACAACCATTTATTGTTTAAAAAAGAAGTCAGGCACGTTTTAAAGCAAGACAAAGACTTTGGTCGATTAAAAATATTAATATTTTCCATATGTATTTTCAAACAACAACTTGAATTGGCTCGCGAGCCAAACGGCAGCGTCCACACCGCACGCACAGCGCACACCGAGACGCCTTTGAGCACGGTCGGTTTACCGACAACGCATGGCTCGAGCCCGAGGCACTCTCGGACAAACCAGATTACCCGTTATGTCACAACACAATGTTTTATACTGTCGGCATATTCACACAATGTTTCAACACATCAATGCCTGAATGGTCGGCAGCGCACATTTGCATGGTTTTGTTTGTGTCTTTAGGCGTCGGTAACCTCCTACCATCAAGGTGGACTGTCAGCCTGCCTGCCACCCTTAAAGTTGTGGACTGTCAGCCTGCCTGCCACCCTTACAGCTAGTTTTATAAATTGTTACAAAGTTGCTCTTAAAAAGAATTTAACAAAAAGTTTCACTTTGCAGTCTTAACGCGAAAATAGGAAATTGCAAATCCTTATCGCATTCATTCAACCGTAAAAACTACGAAATACCAGCAAATTAGCGTATCACCGAAGCAGAAGTTTCTTTCAGAATTAGCTGCTGGTAACTCAATGGGGAAGAGTTGAACGAAAGAGGTGAATTCATTAAAAACAATAGCCTTTCGCCAGATAACTTGCTCCTTACAAGACTACCGCCACGGTGTGGACTTTACGGTATGCAAGCTTGAAAAAAGTTTTGCTAAGATTCTGCGATAAAACTAAAACAAACTTCCATTTTGTTACTTACAAGTGAAATGAGAAGATTACTGTATTTTTCTATATAGCTCGGTCTTAAGGACTTAGATCAATCTTAAGGAGAACAGTGTCATTATTAATTTATAATATTTATCTCTATATATAAAAATGAATCCCCATTTCCCTTGGTCACGGCATCACGCGTGAATGGGTAGACCGATTTTAATTCGGTTTTCAGTAATGGCAAGAGGGATAAACGGGGAATGCTCTTATATATAAAAATTGCACCCCGGGCGAAGCCTGGGGCGGGTCGCTAGTTATAAATACTATTAATTATTGATCTAAGCTTAAAGACAACAATGTCATTATTAATTTATAACATTTATTATAAATAATATTATAATTCTTTTATATTTAATATAAGACTTACGAAAAGATATGAAATGAATAACTATGTTTTTTTATTCCATACATCAATAATTACATGATATATTTTTAAATAGTAAAGTACAATACATAAATTGGGCTAACATTGTGACAAGTTCTTCTTTTTTTTTCATATATTTTTTTGTTATCTGCTAACATCGGACCTGAAAGTTATTTTTAAATATTAAACTATTGAGCTATATATTCACCGAAAAATATTTGTAAAAAATGCTATCTTTTAGTATTTACACCCCTCCAAAATCTATTACAAAGTTTTCCAAGGCATGGGGTTACTTTGTAACCCTACTTGGATTAGTCTATGGAGTACTAGTCCTAATATTTTCTCGCAGAAGGCGGGCGATGCTCTCAGACACTGTCACATCAAAAAGTACCTTGACCTCGCCGAAGTGATGCCACGTGGATGGCGTGGCGACTCGGCGAAGAGAGACGTGGACAGGGAATACCTTCTGATCAGAAGATGTCTCGTCCTCCAACTGCGAGTTACTTTGGGGAGTACCCCACGCCTTGGGATATGCAAATTGTAATAAAAATGTAAAATATATTACAATTAAGTTTTAAATCAAAACACGGCGTCATCTATTGAACGCTTACACAACCTTAGATGTACCTAAATGTTCTATACACATAAGTGTATAGAACTTACAACCCTTTATCCTATAAATTTAATATGCAATGGAAAAAAATTGAAGTAATCAAGATAAAAACTATCTTTTCAAGTGTAACCAATTTACACACAATGTGTAAAATTTCATAAATATCGATCACAGAAGTGTCTGCCATCACAAACATGGATACATTTCGTTAATGAAAAATCGGACTCAGCTTGATGTATCTCATGCAATCTACAACACAACTCCAAAGCCGAATTTTTATTTAAGGCAATTTAAATTGTTAAAATTTAGAATAGATACGTACTCTATTTAAATACTATGATATCTAGTTCCCCAGTTAATTATAATACAGCCGCCGGCTGTTGAACCTAGCAAGAGTGAGCAAGTCCTGCGCGCCATAGCTAATATTTTAAGATTTATTTCGATATTAAAAAGTTATTCCATTGGTATTGGAAGTGTACTTACTTATTATTGTGTATAATTATTACCTATGCCTTTTTGGTACAGTGTGCCTTTTTTGTAACAGAAATGATTTTTAAACAGAAATATGTAGTACATTCACGTAGATATGTATGTATGTTTGTTTATTGATTTTTATCCTCTAAGACTTTCCCTCGAACATTATTTCGATGAGCATTTTTGTATTTTTGATAAAAAAAAAGTATATTTTGATAAAATACAAGTTTAATTTGTTTAATAGTAACGAAAAATGCCGAATATTTTTAAAGCCTACTGAACTGGCATCTGCTTTCATTCAACAATTAATTTGAAATTGATTGAAATTTCAAATTGAAACATTTTTACTGGTTACTGCCGCCAGACGGGCCGCTCAAATGACTGTGAAACGCAGTGTGCCCTTTTTTTTTTTTTTTTTTTTTTTTTTTAGGAGGGGAAATGCATTTACGCACTATTCGTCGAGGGGACGTCTCGACGAGGAATAGTGTGGGACTCACCCGGTGAGAGTCAACGGAAATACCCACTAAACACGGGTTCCACCATCGGTAGTGGTGTGGAACCGAGCTTACAGCTAGGCCATGTCCTCAGATCCCACAAACCGCTATGTCCGTGAGCGGACTCATCACTTGGCGATTTTTTGGCGCCGTCACGCTAGTTGCGGCTCATCAGCCGCGCATCAGTTTTGGTATTTTCAGGACGCCAGATGTCCCGTTCTGGCGCCCTAAAATTATTACCCGACGGTCACCACGGCATATGCGCGGCGACGTCGGCCGACTCTTCGGCGCCTGAGTGGGTCCGCCTGGGGGTCCTCCTCTCGGGACCGCTCCCTGGGAAACGCAGTGTGCCCTGCCACTACTTTCCCGATCCAGACTAGAGCCAAATTTGAAAAGTTCCCGGGTTGACCCCTTACCGGGAATCGAACCCGGGAACGGTAGAACGGAGCGTTAAGGCAAGCATCCTAACCACTTATTCAAACACAATTACTTACGTGATAAAATTAAAAAATCTGTCAGCTTATAGACCTATAAGGGTTTTATTAAAAAATACTGTCAAATTCAATGAGGAGGTTACTTCAACCGAAAGCTAAAGTAATCTCGAACAGACTGACGATGGATCTGCATTGCAAATATTATTTTCAATTCTATTATGAAAAGTGCAGCCGAGGTCCCGTCTTCAGAAAGTCGTCAAATTGTATAGAAATCGAGATAAATCTAAGCTCAGTTCAAGTTTAACTTGCACAACTAAAATTACATATAACAAATAAATGTTAGAACTCTCTTTATAAAATATTCGACGTTTTCGTTTCGAATTATATAATATGTTAAACTAGCTGATCGCGCAACTTTGTACGCGTGGTATTCAGTATAGCGCGTAAGTTTTTCTTTTTTTTTTGTAAATCGATTAGAATGAAACAAACACTAAATGTTACGGGAAGCTTACTACAATGCATCAGTGAAAATCGCAATCAAATCGGTTAAGCAATTTCTGAGATTAGCGTATACAAATGCACAGACAATCAGACAAAGATTTTAAAAACATTTTTAGGGTTCCGTACGTCGGAATAAAAAAACGGAACCCTTATAGGATCACTAGTGTGTCCGTCTGTCCGACCATTGCCCCCCCCACCCACCCATCCCCGAAACTACTGAACTATTGAACTAAAATTTTGAAAAAATACAGAAATTACTTTTCTACTTATAAATTATAGGAAAACCTATTATTTTAATATGATATTAAAATAACATGGTAAATCATTCAATATTGTGCGGATAGGTAACATCGTACGGAACCCTCTTCACGCGAGTTCAACTCGCACTTGTCTCGTTTTTTTTTTACCTCGGTAACATAAGTACAACGTTTACAAATTGTTTTTTGAAAAATATTTAATGTAAAGACGGATCGTTTGCGATTATATGTGTGGATATAGATATTGATAAAAATAAAGATATAAAATAAACCATATAGACAAAGGAATATTCCTACAATATCTTCTTCTTTTATTATATATTCAAATGTGTCTGTATGTAAATCTTGTAGAAAGTTGCCGGCAAAAATACAATAAAGCACATGTTTCCGACGCCTTTTGCGGTCTCATCGACTTGTGTTCCCACTGAATTTAAAACGAGCCTGACCATTTTGAAACCAAATGCGCAACCAATATCGGTCTGATTTCCCTACGCAAAAATGTTTAAGCGAGGCTTAACCTTTGTATGTTTCACGTTACAGGCAATCCCATTGTACAATTCGACTCTTTATATCTCCATACATATTCAAACAGGTCGTGTATCAAATGTCGTCACAATAACGACCCGTTAGCGTAGTGATAATTTTATTTTATTTGTGTGAGTATAAAATTTGATATTTTCCGCCTCAAAACGGGAAAGGTGCAGAAATTATTAAATGAATATTCTTCATAAAATTTTACCTTCAAAATGGTATCAAGTTTGAATTGAAATTGAATTCCAGATATAAAATACCTAAACATACTTCGGTGTCTATATTACAACTGAGCGGATATAAAACGGAAGGCAAGTCGGCGCAGCGAAGAATCTA
This sequence comes from Bembecia ichneumoniformis, assembly GCA_910589475.2. Taxonomy (NCBI): domain Eukaryota; kingdom Metazoa; phylum Arthropoda; class Insecta; order Lepidoptera; family Sesiidae; genus Bembecia; species Bembecia ichneumoniformis. The sequence continues at coordinate 10,071,420 of OU342533.1, read as the reverse complement.
GATTCTAGGGAATATTTATTAAATCTTTGATATGCGAAATACTTTGGGGAATACAGATTTGAATATATCTGGAATTCTAGAGGTACTCTTTCGTTTTTGGATTTAATATGATTGTTTCATAGTATACATGCCTCATTATATTTTGCAGTTCATCTATACATATAATAAAATCGAAATCGAGCCTTGTACGAGTATATACATTAAAATTAAAAAAAAAAAAAAAAACAATTTGTACACGTTGTACTTATGTTACCGAAGTTAAAAAAATAGTTTTTAGAATTTTTTTCTGTTTGTCTTTTAGGCACGCTAATCTCAGAAACAGCTTAACCGATTTGAATGCGGTTTTCACTGATGTATTTGTATCAAGCTTCCCGTAACATTTAATGTTAGCCACTAAGTATCCTCAGGGTTGGTGTGCTACCAATTCATCTTTTCAGTCTAGCGTGTAAATAGAATTAATAATCCCTTGATAAAACCGTAAAACAAGACATTTGTGATATATGTAGCTTGTGTTTCCAAGAAGACAACATTTTCAAAGAAACCTAGAAACCTGCAGTTCATGCCAATACGTAGTGATCTATCGTGGTGAACAAAAATCCTCCTCATTCCTCCTCAAGCAGAGGAAAGACGAAGATTTTGTGTCCTTTTATATTAATTAATGACATACCATTCTGCAACAAACACACCGGAATGAACGAAAGAAGGACGGCATGGAGGCGAACCACAGTCTGAAGTCCTCGTGCATCGCCTCGGGCTAGATCTGTTCCACGTATAACTCCACCAACTGGCATCCACTACAGAGAAAGGTGAGATATCTGCACGGACTCAAAAACATATGTTAAATATTATAAAACAGGACTGAGACTGATTTTTTAAATAGAAGAAATATGACTATTGTTTGTTTGTTCAAAAGGTGACTAGTTGTGGAATTTAACTGAGAATCTTATTTTCTATGACAGCGGCTGGCGATTCACTTGATGACTAATACTTATAAATTATTAGATAGGTATTGTACCATAAATTAAAAAAAAAAATCCGTTGATTCAACTTCTGACTTAAGAATCGAATTTTGGAAAATTCTTTCAAACAAAGTCTAGATTTCGGCAGCCCGTCTGGCGGCAGTGACGACCCCCCCCCCCCCCCCCCATACAGAATACCACTGTAAAATAACAGCACGTGTGCTGTTGTGTTTCGATGAGTGAATAAGGCATTTTCCTATCCAATCCTTTATCCTTAATCCTACTGTAGTTGGTAGCGAATTTGCAGCAGATGTGGCATTGATTGTGTTATAAACGACAGTAGCCACCTACTATCAAGTGGAAGGTTAGCCTGTAATTTTCTCTATTAGCAATCCAACAAATTGCTGTTTTAAGTTTAGTTACATTCAACGCTGGGAGAAGGTTATTTTAAACTGTCAAATTATGTACATGATAAATAACTACATACCTTGAAAATAGGTAATTTACTGTAAAAAAAATTCATAATTTTCAAGGAATCTACTATGTATACTTTTTTTTGTATATGATGATATTTTATTTTTTTGCGTTTTTTTTATTGCTAAACATTAATGATATGACATAAATGTGTGCATTTTAACTCCTATTTATACATTCATTGGATATGTCTGCATTAAACTAACAACGAAACAACTGTGGCTGAAATAATAAATTTTAAAATACCTAACTGCTAATGCGTCTACATACGTTCTTTTTCGATAAAAGTATATAAACTGAAATTTCGCCTACAAGAAGCTCTAATGAAATGTGCATCTACAAGCTAAACACATTAACTTGGAACTTACTTTATTATCTTTACAAATGGCATACTAAATTGTACAGCAGATCAAGGAGTCGGCCAGTCATTTTGTTAACGTTTACAGAAACAATTAAACTGTTTAGTGCAGCATGTGAACTAATCGTGTATTGCGACCGGCGGACGGACGAACAAAACAACTAGACACTAACAGAGAAGCCTGTGGGTACTAATCCGTGCAAATGAGAGACCGACTTAAGTGCACGCCCGTAGGCATTGAGCCCGTTAAGACTTGCCTAAGTCGAATCCGTCATTATTATTCCATGAAATGGGGCTGCGGGCGAGGCCGGGATCCACACCTGCTCACTACTCACCTACAAATAACCACGTAAACCTGACAAATTGTATCACATTCATATCGGAAGCGAGTGCTCTAAAGCCACGTTGCCAAAAAATAAATGTGCCAAAGGGAAAGAACTTAAGGATTTGTAAGGTTTTCTCGACCTTTATTCAGCACATTTGCGGGCTCCCTACATTACGGTTTTTGTTGGAGACGGCCTACTGACACGGATTATGTTTAGGTAGGAATTAATCTTGTTCTCGGTAATGGGCATGTACCCACAAATGTGGATTATTTGGAACAAATATAAACTAGAAATGAATGAAATACATACATTACTTAATGAACAGCATTTTGTGCAAGTATACGGTGTTATACTTAAATCATATAATAAAAACAACAGATATCAATAGAATTACGAGCCCGTTGGATGAGTGGTTAGAGTGTTTGCCTTAACGCTCTGTTCTAGGGTTCCCGGGTTCGATTCACGGGCTAGGTCAGCATTGAAAAATGAACTTTTCAAATTTGGCTCTGGTTTGGATCTGGAAAGTAGTCACAGAGCACACTGCGTTTCGCAGTCATTTGGGCATCCCGTCTGGCGGCAGAACCCATTCCCTTAGATAAGACCCAGGAATAAGAAACCCCAGGAAGTGGTGAAGCCTCTTAACAATACTATGTTCCAGAACCAAGTCCATGGTATTAACAATAACATGGTCCTTTTCAGAGCTGAAGAATCTGCACTCAAACAATTGAAAAACGCTGACGGCATTTGAATCTTATTTACTTTGTTGTGTGTCAACTAATCAACTAAATAGTATAAAACAAAACTATCCACGTCTAAGCTCCAAACTACTGATTTCCATGCAATTTTCGCTATAAAATTTTCTTCCGGATGATGATATATATGCACTGCAATTTAATGGATATTTATAAATATATTACTATTAATGAAAGGCTATAGGTATGCTTAATTAGAACTTAGTTTTCTATGAAATATATTAAATTTATCATAGAATTTTTCATTTCCTTACTTTATGTTTCAGGTGTAACTTTCTTTACAAGTCTATTTTAAATAATAAATATAACATATGATAATTTATTATAAGAAATAAATATAGACTGTTGAAATAACGTATTTAAATTCGTTTATCCAAAATTTCCGGGTATTTTTTGATCAGCCTACGTATTCCAAAAACATTGATAAGGTTTATATTTTCTTAATGCTTATTGTATAAGAAAAGAAAAGGATAAAAATATACAATACCTTTTCATCGTGAAGTTTTCAAAATATTGCATTAGTAATTTTTTGATTAATTTTGTGATTTAATTTTTTTACTCTTGGCCTATTCACTGAACACTGAGTTTTAAAAAAATTATCTGAAAAGTGCTTATTTTCGTATTTTTTGACAGCGATAGTCGAGGAGACCGTGAAGATCGACCTTCACCGATCTGATAACTCGATGAGACATATTTTTTATCAAGTATAATTTATAGACAAATATGCCTATAATAGCTTGCCTATCGAAAAGTGTTCATAGCTATTTTTAATTTAATTAATTTTAATCCATTTTCTTTCGTCACCTTCACTCTTTTGATAAACGAATGAGTTTTATCTCAACTGATAGTTTTTAACACACAGAGTATGCCTAGCTTGCCTACTGATTTATGTACATGGCTACCTGGCAAGCAGATGTGAACAGGTAAGTCAATATAGGTAACTACACCGATCTGTTAACCATTCGAAATTGATATCATAATAATCATAGGTATCATAAAATAAAATAAAATAAAATAAAATAAAATAAATAAAATCATAGGAATTACAAAACTTGCTTGCCTGCAAAAAATCGTACATAAAATATTATTGCCAAGCTATAGTTTTAGCATTTTAGCTATTCCGATAGGTGAGAGAGAGAAAGTATTTATGCTCAGGGATCCCGGGTTCGATTCCCGGCAGAATCAATTTTCGAAATGACCTTTTCAAAGTTGCTCCGGTCTGGATAGATATAGCGAGTAGTGACAGGATATACTACGTTTCGCATTCACAAATGGACCAGCCCATCTGTCGGCAGTCACCATCCCAGAAGATCACCGTGAAATAACAAGATGTGTGCTGTTGTGTTTCTGTGAATGAGTAAGGGATTCCGTTTTCCTTCCTAATCCCTTTTCCTTATACTACCAAGGTCAACAGCTCACAGCACCTATGGCGTTTGCTTGTGTTATGGGGGACGATAGTCACAAAACTTCCAGTGGACCGAAAACACGTCTGAAGACCTCTAGATAGAATAATGTATAGGATGTATAGGATAAAAAAGATTTGAATGAAATCTTCTTTGTGTTGCATTACAAAATATACCAATTTGTTTTCATGAAAAACAATGAAAATTTTTTTTGTATTATTTTTAAATCCTTTTACATGATCATCTCCATTTCAACTATGGAATTACATTAGACGCAAACATGCAAATTAAGGCCAGCTATTAGCAAGTAAGTACGTAACTGCGTGAAGGTTTATAAAACGCAGGCTGTGAATGAATAAACGGCCTGCTTAAGTGTTGTAAGTTATTAATGTCAGCTATCACATCGCGGCTTAACACTTTAAGTACGGTCGGATATAGCAATAAAGCTCTTGAATTATGTACCGTGAAAGACCCCTAAGACAAATGACTAATTAAGAATTAAAGAACACAGGGGAACTTTAACCAATTTACTAAGTATAACTTGTTTGCAATATAAGTGACTGTCCAGTAGAACGAACGCTTAGAACCTACATTGCTGACGCAAAGTCGAATCCTGACAATCCACAAAGGTACAAAGCTGTACAAACAGCAAGCGTGCTAACTGATGAGGATCATATCTCGTCGCATAGGATATTAGTGTCCGGCAGTGGGTAGATTAGTATTTGTTACATTATCTATGCCCGCGACTTCGTACGCGCTGTAGTTCGTTTTTTGAAAATTACAGAGGAACCTAACATTTTTTTAGGATAAAAAGTACCTTATATGTTAATCCAGGTAAAAAAACTATCTGTGTGCCAAATTTAAATCCCTTCAGCCGTTTTTGCGTCAAAGAATAACTAACATAGGTACATCCTAACATAGGTTTATAAACAAAATGTTACACGCTATACCGGATAGCACGCATACGAAGTTACGGGCTCAGCTAGTTTTATAATACCTATCTATACTATAATATTATAAAGAGAAATTGTATGTATGTTGCTAATGAATAAACTCAAAGACTACTGGACCGATTTTAAAAATTCTTTCACCTATAGAAAGCTAGGTATATTATCAACGAGTAATATAATATTTTATAAAGAGACTCGGACGATGTCGCGTGCAACAGCTAGTATATTATATAATAATATTCTAGATGTAAAATGTGTTTATTTATTTATGTGTAATGGGTAATAACTGCATTTAAAAATTATTGTATCCATAGACATACGAGTATATTATCTGTGATTAATTTAATATATAACTAAATATAGGAATATTTTCAGATAAAATTTTTAATATTTGTAAATTAAGTCGGAAAAAAGCGCAATTACTTTATACAAAGGTTGTCACTAATTATAACCAATAGATACGTATCAAAAGGGTCACGCAAGTATCTCTTGGTGAGAGTTAGGTTTTGTACATCAGAAGTAGGATCTAATCCAACCCTCTTGGTTGCGCGTATATTTTCTCTGTTTTATGAGAAGATTAGCTTTAATAAATAATTTCGTGAAACAGTAAGGATAGCTATTATGGGAAAACATAATAACATATGTCATGGAGACATGACATGTGAAGTACTGCCAATATTCATTAGCGTAGTAGTGTATAATCCCACATTGCATAACTCTTCATTTTAAGAAAAGGCGCCCTGTGCTCAATACCGACTTATTATGTAGGTATATGTATACGTCACTGCTGGGAATATGCCTTTTCTACGTATTCTGTAAATACGTCACTGTAATACATTATCTAAAACCAAGGACCTGCGCTCAGATTCGCACGGATGCTGCAAATTGTATACACTCTTCGATTAGTGAAAGCCGTTGGGGTTTAGAAGAAGTTAGCGAAGAAATAGACAGAGATATGGATATTAGTTTTAATAAAAAAACACTAGTAATAAGTCTACATTATTTAGACTAATGATAGGATAAACGCAAGATGTGAATCTGAATTAACAATGGGTATCTGTTAAGTCGGCATACTTAACAACAAGCAAGGCTCAATGAATGGTAACTAGATGGCGGTAATATGTAAACGTACGCGCGAACGGTTCATTCATTGAGACTTGCATATACAAGATAATATTTCTTTAATAAATAGATTTTACCAATCTACCCTTGAAATTACCTGTGTTTTTCATTCTCGACGAACCAAGGGTAGGATTACGGTGGTACTTTTTGGGCGCAATTGTACATGGTCCTTCGAGCCGGATATAGGCAAGAAAGTTGACTGTACACTTGTACCATCCTGCGCTAAGACCAGGATAGTGGACCGCTATCCAGCGCATTCAGCAGCAGCCGCACAACTGCAGCCGCAGCCACAGTGGAGTGACTGCCACAGCACGGGTCGGCTTCGGTACGGGGAGCGTATCTCCTCAAAAAACTAGCAGACTTCGTGAGGGCCAAATCCACAACAGGCGGAGCGCCCTGTGATATCTACAAGCGGAAAAAGAAAGCCACAGCACGAGCCAGCTTCGGATCGGGAGGGATCCTCCTCGGACATCCAGCAGACTTCGTGAGGGCTGCCTTCATCATCATCAACGCTGTCAAACGGACAGCCACGTTTCAATTAAACACGACAGTTTGATTTAAAGGGTATAATAACAACTGTCATCAGCGCAATTATCATTTGTTGTCAGCTGTCAGTGTAAAAACATTAAGTAGTCTTCAGTGTCAAAGTAGTGAGTGACGTAAAATTTGTGATGTCAATTGTGTCAAGTGTCAAGGAAAAACTGTGAGTATATTTTGAACCTTATAATTAACTGCAAATTAACTTTGAAAATTTTCGAATAAACTTTAAATTGTGCATGAAGAGTGATTAGAACTTTAAAAAAAAAAAAAAAAAAAAAAATACAAGTGTTGCATGGACTTAGAATAATTTAAGAAAAAACGTTACGACGGGGAACCTATGCCCGAATTTGCCGCCAAGTTTAAAAAACACTTGTAAAAAATTTCTAAAAATAATTTTACGCTGAATTTGTCTAAGTCTTTTTATCGTTGTAACCGGTCACTGTGTAGTATTTTATTCTTATTGTGAAATTGTTAAGTATTAAGCAATCATTTTAATTTTATCGAACATGGCCGAATCTCATTTGAGAACGCAAACTGATCTAGGTACAAAAATTCTCAAGGGCAAAGCCAACTTTAAAAAGTCGCCTAAGGAGCGTCTCACCTTTTCATATTTAGAATCTAGATTAGAAAACTTAGAAGCACAATGGAATTCATTTGTAGACACTCATCGAAAAATAGTAAGTTTACTGAAAACCGAAGACTATTTAAATACTGATTACGCTAGAAATGATTTTTATTTGGAGGTTGAAGATGAATATTTATATTATAAATCGTTATTAAAGGAAAGTATGAATACTTTAAAGGCCGACGTTGGAAGTAGTGAGCCACTTAGAAATACGAATGAATCAAGACAGGTGTTTGTAAAATTACCGGAAATAGCACTGCCTACATTTTCAGGTAATTATGCGGAATGGGCAAATTATAAAGACCTTTTTAAATCTTTGATTCATAATAACGGTTCCCTTGAAGATGTACAACGACTTCATTATTTAAAGAGCTCACTTACTGGAGAAGCCGAAACCCTGGTGAAGTCTATATCAGTCACCTCGGATAACTACAAAGTATGCTGGGATAGGCTTGTTAACAGATATGATAACAAGAAAGCAATGGCAAGTTCCATCATAAGGCGATTGATGACTCAAAAACCCTTGCTCCAAGAATCAACCAACCACATCCGTTTGTTACTGGATACAACCAACGAGTGTTTGCAATCGTTGAGAAACATGGGCGTCAACGTAGAATCATGGGACTTAATACTCATATATATTATCAGTCAGAAACTTGATCCGGAATCCAGAGCCAAATGGGAGACAAAATTAAGTGAAGGAAAAGATGAGCTGCCCAAGTTCAAGATGCTGGAAGACTTTCTGGAAACAAGATTTCGCTCACTTGAATATAAATTATCCGACAGGAATCAAGATAATTTAAGTGGCATATTAAAACCGTCACAATCTACTACAAATAAGGAATATTCATGTTTATATTGCTCAGATAAACATAAATTAATTCATTGCAAGAAGTTTATGGGAGAGACCGTCAACATAAGACGACAGTTCGTACAAACTCAACACTTGTGTTTCAACTGTCTCAGTTCTGAACATTCAGTGTATAGATGTACTACGTCAACTACTTGTCGCATATGCAAGAAACGACACCACACTTTATTGCACCCTGAACCACCAATATCATTGGGTAAATCTGAAAAAATGTTTGAGAATAACAAGGTTGCGGCTGTCGTTACCGAAGCTGCATCGCCTTCTAGAGATTCTGAGTCGGAATGTGCAGGTGATTCCGATCCAGAAATGCTAACTAGTTGTTTTTTAAAATCGTGTCGCACGGCTTTATTAGCTACAGCATTAATCAAGGCAAAGCCACAGACTAATAATGAATCCACCATTATTTTGAGGTGCCTTTTGGATCAGGGGTCCGAGGCATCATTTATCACCGAGTCAGCGGTTCAGTTATTGGGTCTCAGAAAATTTAATGATTCTGTCAGAGTTTCTGGATTGGGAGGACCTACATCTGTGCACTCCAAAGCTTCAGTGAAAATAAAAATAAATTCCCTGAATAATCCTGAATTCTCAATAGACGTACACGCCTACGTTTTAAATAAATTAACGAATTTGTTGCCTAGCAAGAGGGTTCCCATCGACCTTTCACAAATGAAAACATTTTTGCATTTAAAACTAGCAGATCCAAGATTTAATCAACCAAGTGGTATAGATTTGTTATTAGGCACTGAAGTGTACAGCAAAATATTGTTAGATGGACTGATTCCGAGTGGCGATGGAAATTTAATTGCACAAAATACAAAATTTGGTTGGATCTTATCCGGTTCCATTTATGATTCCGTTCCAGATAATAATCAGCAATACAGTTGTCATACACTCACCTTTAACAAAAATATCGATGATTCACTGCTTAAACGTTTTTGGGAATTAGAAGCAGAACCGGCTTTACCCGATAAAATCTTAACGGATGAAGAGAGAGCTTGTGAAGAATTGTTCGCTAGCTCTACGAGGAGAGATGAGTTAGGGAGATACGTGGTAAGACTTCCATTTAAGGAAGAGGACCCAGCGTCAAAATATGGTGGATCCAAAACTATTGCTGAAAGGAGATTTCTCTCGCTCGAGAAACGCTTATCGGGTGATCCAGTTCTTCAAGCTGAATACTCAAGGGTTATGAAAGAATATATAACAATGGGACACATGGAGCTCTGCACAGACAAGAATGCACAGGAGGCAGTATACTTACCGCACCACGCTGTTATTCGTGAAGACAAGGACACTACAAAGGTGCGCGTAGTGTTTGACGCTTCGTGCAAGGGATGGAATGGAGCATCATTGAATAGTGATCTCATGATAGGTCCAAAACTGCAACCAGAATTACGGCATTTAGTAATGAGGTGGCGATGTTATCCTATATCACTTGTAGCGGACATCGAGAAGATGTACCGACAAGTCAGGGTTGCCGCCGAAGATGTTAATTTTCAGCGCATATTTTGGCGTGACAATCCGAATGATGAGATTCAGCATTATCGCTTGCTGCGAGTCACCTTCGGCACTTCATCAGCCCCGTACTTGGCGATACGTGCTCTGCAACAGACAGCGCACGACGAGGGCATAGCCTTCCCTGATGCAACAAAGCGAGTAATTGCCGACTTTTACGTTGATGATTTGATGACTGGTTGCCATTCCGTGGCAGAGGGGATTCAAGTCTACAAGCAAATGACCGAGTTGTTGAATCGAGGAGGATTTCCACTTCAAAAATGGTCCAGTAATAATAAAGCACTACAAGATATTATTGGTAGGAAGGATAACATCACCAATTCCTCTAAGTCCTTGGAATTGAAGACAGATGAAGTCACGAAAATTCTAGGGCTAACGTGGAGCAGGGAGGCCGATAATTTTCGCATTAAAGTTAATCTGCCTTCTTCCGTTGATACACCAGTGACAAAACGAAAGGTAATTTCAGAAATAGCGAAGTTGTTTGATCCATTGGGGTGGTTGTCGCCGACAATCGTCAAGGCCAAGGTCTTCATTCAAAGTCTTTGGTTGGCAGGCATCGGTTGGGACGACGATCTTCCTTCTGGCTTACTTGCGGATTGGTTAAGCTTTAGACAAGACTTACCCAAACTGGAAGCTTTCGTAATCCCACGTTGGATACACTCTAGCAGGGACGATCAGCTTCTTGAACTGCACGGATTTGCTGATGCTTCTAATGTAGCCTACGCAGCTGTGGTGTATGCTAGAATCGTCGACAATGCCAACAATGTCCAAGTTCACTTATTGACATCAAAAACTAAGGTGGCCCCTGTTAAACAACTATCAATCCCTCGTTTGGAATTGTGTGGCGCCAACCTTCTTGCCAAACTCCTTAATGAAGTAGGGAATGTTTTGAACATTCACAAACAAAACATTCATGCTTGGTCAGATTCGACAATAGTTTTGGCGTGGTTAAGAAGTCATCCCAGTCGGTGGAAGACGTTTGTGGCAAATAGAGTCTCCGAAATTCTCACAATATTGGATGGGGATCAGTGGTCCTATGTCTCTGGTGAAGATAATCCTGCGGACTGTGCGTCACGAGGACTTCAGCCAACAGGACTCATTGAAAATCAATTGTGGATGCACGGACCTAAATATCTGCACGATCTCAAAGTGGAATATAATAATGTATATGAAAAAGATAGTCATCTGGAAGAAAAGAAACCGAAATTAAAGTGTCATGTGACGGCAAAAAACGCATCCAACCATTGTGAAGAGCTAATGTTAAGATTTTCTTCTTTACAAAAACTCACCCGTGTGATATCTTTCTGCCGACGAGTTCTACACTGGAAAAAATCTGAACATCAAGGTATTGTTAACAGGTTAAATAAAGGGTTAACGTCACGAGAGATAAACGATTCTCTATTGACTTGCATTAAGATGTGTCAGAAAACGCACTTACAAAGCGAAATCGAACATTTGCAGTTGAGTGAACGAGTTAATAAAAATAGCAAACTGATTTCACTGAATCCATTTCTAGATGGAAATAATGTCTTGAGAGTCGGAGGACGCTTGCATAATTCCACATTCGATGAAAACGTAAAGCATCCTGTGATAATACCGCACAAATCACATCTCACTAATTTGTTAATTGATGATGCTCATCGGAGAACACTCCACGGAGGACCTCAACTGATGCTAAGGTACTTACGGTCGAAGTATTGGATAATCGGTGCCAAGGGTTTGGTTCGTCATCACGTCCACAAATGCACAACTTGTGTGCGTCATTCGAGACAAACCAATCAGCAAATGATGGGACGATTGCCCACAGCTCGAGTTACTGCACAGCGGCCTTTCTATAGAACCGGTTTAGATTATGCAGGTCCAATTAACATAAGATCTACAAAGGGACGAGGCAATCACTCCACGAAAGGATACATTTGCATACTCGTTTGCATGTCAACAAGAGCAGTACACTTGGAGGTAGTCAGTGACCTGACGTCCGAAGCCTTCCTAGCTGCTTTTAAGCGGTTTGTAGCAAGACGGGGTCATGTAGCCGAGATATGGAGCGACAACGGCACAACCTTCGTGGGTGCAGCGAAGAAACTCACTGAACTACTTAAATCAGAAAAATCCACTACAGTCGATGAAATTTCTGACTGGATTGCATCTAATGGAACAGCCTGGCACTTTATCCCTCCCCACTCACCGAATTTTGGAGGATTGTGGGAGGCAGCAGTCAAATCGACCAAATTCCACCTAGCGAGAGTAATTGGAACACACACACTGACATTCGAAGAAATGACTACTACACTTGCTCAAATCGAGGCTTGTCTCAATTCTAGACCTATCTCGCAGTTGTCCAGTGACCCCAACGATCCTTGTCCATTGACTCCGGGTCATTTTCTCGTAGGGGAGCCACTCGTTCTTGTACCAGAATGCAACTACGAGACTTCCAACATTAGTAACCTTAAGCGGTGGCATCTCATCCAGAGAATGACTCAAGATTTTTGGCGGAGATGGTCTGAAGAATATTTAACACGGCTCCAGCATAGATATAAGTGGACCAACTCTATTTCGGAACCCAGAGTCGGAGATGTAGTTCTCATAAAGGAAGCTGGACTGCCACCGGCTCGATGGTTGTACGGCTTAATAGTTGACAAGCACCCGGGACAAGATGGGCTCACTCGAGTGGTCAGCCTCAAATGCAAGGGAAATATAATTAAGCGTCCGGTTTCTAAATTGATTATTCTTCCTAAAACAGATTAAATAATTATATAAGGGATAATTGTGGAGAAGTGGAGACCTTTGTCCTTGGGAATTATGTGTCCATCATTCTTGTTATGAGGTGTTAGTTTAGATATATTTATATGTTATGTTGTACATGGTTGGTTAATTATAGTTATAAATAGTTTATAAGATTGTATGTATATTGTTCTTAATTGAAACTCAATTCTTGTATGTTATTGATATTGTAGAACGTTAATTAGTTTTATAACTTAAGTTTTTATAAGCGTTATACTTAAGTGAGAGATCAAAGATTTAGGTTTTGTAATGGTTTGTATAAATTATGTTGTTACAAGCTGTATAGTATGGTTGTATTTTGGTCGGTCGCATCCCCAGTATTGTTAATGGACTAGGTCCATGGGGGGCGATATGTTAAGTCGGCATACTTAACAACAAGCAAGGCTCAATGAATGGTAACTAGATGGCGGTAATATGTAAACGTACGCGCGAACGGTTCATTCATTGAGACTTGCATATACAAGATAATATTTCTTTAATAAATAGATTTTACCAATCTACCCTTGAAATTACCTGTGTTTTTCATTCTCGACGAACCAAGGGTAGGATTACGGTGGTACTTTTTGGGCGCATTTGTACAGTATCTCTTATGGATAACGTTAAACACATTGAACATTACAAAAAAATGTCTTGAAAATACATTTTATAAATTTATATTTTATTTATATTTTATTATGTTCCACTATTTTTAATCTATTTTAAAACTATAAACTATAAAAGTAGTAGACAATGCATTTGATAGCAACTGCAGACACGCTTTCAATATAAATTACTTGAAGCAACTAATCCAATAATAAACGTATTTTAAGCCACAAGTTAGTCTCTGCTGGGTATAAACTTAGGTCCGTTCAAGTTCCAATTTATAATCTCAACTTTGTTAAGCAATTCATTATGTTTACATTGATTTATAAGCTCTGAAAGTCGTAGTCATATTTCAAACTAATGTATTCAAAATTATTAGTTACAATTTTGCCATTCTTGGATTATCGACAATCCAATTGTCAGTCGGTAATTAATTTCAATTTAACATTAAGAAATGTTTTTTTTTAGTAGTTATTTTATTCATGGCACACTACTTTTTGAAGTTAAAAATGTGGCTGACACAAGAGAACGTTCGATAACACGCGTATTTGGAAATTATAAAGTCACGTGTATTAAATACTTATGACGATAAACTTACTGATTTTTATAAGAATCGAGATAGAGACCGCAAGTGCGCGGGCCTCGTCTGGCGGGGAAGGCAAATGCATGTTTTCCACGATCCCTTACCCCCTATGGTGAGAGGAAGCACCGTGGGTTTTTAATGGGTAGAAGTCCCACATACCCCACCGATCTCCCCATGGTCGGTAGGGATCTGGCTCGCAGATTTTCCCACGCAAAAAAAAAGGTCTGGATCTGGCAGGGCACACTGCGTTTCTCAGTCATTTGGGTCGCCGCGCCGGTCTGACGACACTGCGACAGTAACCACCCCCTTACAGAAGACCACCGTGAAATAACTGCACGTGTGCTGTTGCGTTTCGCTGAGTGAGTAAGGGATGCCATCCCTTATCCTTAATCCTAATGTAGTCGGTAGCCCACTTGCAGCACCTTTGTTGTTGCTTGTGTTATAAGTGACGGTAGCCCAAGTGACCATCAACTGGACCGTCAGCCAGTCTGCCGATCTTATCCTAAAAAAATATTAATAATTGAATTGTTTAAATTTAAGGAGAGATTCTCTGCATCTAAGTTCACAGTTTCGAGGAGAATCGGAAAGATGTATACAGTGCGGGCCATCAATGACATTATTTATGATATTATATAGCATATACCAGCAGTAGCAATAATGGTCGATTACACAGTCACAGCGGCACGCAAATTACAAATATTTTATAATAATAATTATTTCAGATAATTTACAATCCATATACAAAAGGGGAATTTAATTTAGAATTATTAACGAAAACAGAATATGTACAAAAATACAAAATAAATTTAAAATTAAAATAGTTTGAAAATCTATTTCGATCTATACACAAAATAGAAACCCACAGACAGTTTATACAATGGCAGAGATTATATGGGATTTGTGTGTTATCTCGTTGTATTGGCGAATACGTATAATTTCTAACAATGTCATGGGGATTTGTCCAACACATGTTTGCGCAAATTACGCGTGAACACGTTTTAATCCAATAACAGTACGCGTTTAGTATTACCCCAATAGAGTTGCACATCATTACTTGAATACACAAACAATACAATGTATTAGGTACTTCGTTGATTCTCTTAATTAGCTTTAAATATATTTGAATTTCGATATTTTTAAACGATAAAATTATACGTGTAAGCAAATATATTTCCAAACAGCATTTAACGTTAAAAATACCTGCATATCATTCATATATCGTCCTAATCGAGTATTAAAGTTTTAAAATGCCTGTGAAAACGGTGTTATAGGATGCTCTAATACACATATAACCACGAAAAGAGGCACCCCTGTTAAAGCTAAAGATTATAGAAAGCCTGGCCTGGATCCTATATAGCAGTGGTACAAAGGTGCACACTTACACAAGAGTGTTTATTCATTCTCGGCTACCACTTTAACCATTGTAACTGTGGTTATAGATGGATTGGTTAACACTATAGGTCATAAAAAACGTCGGCTAAGAATGATTTAATACTAAAAACTTCATCAGACCTATTAAAAATAGCTGTTTGACACCTTGACGCTTATTAGTTATCTTAAATAGTTTCAAGGGAACATCTTACACATCTTAAACTTTAGTATTCTGAGTACGTTATTTAACCAATTGCATAATATTTAGCGTTAACTCGTTCCAGAATTCCTATATACGGTCACATAAGAGAAAAGAAGGGAGAGGAGAGGAGAGGAGAGGAGAGGAGAGGAGAGGAGAGGAGAGGAGAGGAGAGGAGAGGAGAGGAGAGGAGAGGAGAGGAGAGGAGAGGAGAGGAGAGGAGAGGAGAGGAGAGGAGAGGAGAGGAGAGGAGAGGAGAGGAGAGGAGAGGAGAGGAGAGGAGAGGAGAGGAGAGGAGAGGAGAGGAGAGGAGAGGAGAGGAGAGGAGAGGAGAGGAGAGGAGAGGAGAGGAGAGGAGAGGAGAGGAGAGGAGAGGAGAGGAGAGGAGAGGAGAGGAGAGGAGAGGAGAGGAGAGGAGAGGAGAGGAGAGGAGAGGAGAGGAGAGGAGAGGAGAGGAGAGGAGAGGAGAGGAGAGGAGAGGAGAGGAGAGGAGAGGAGAGGAGAGGAGAGGAGAGGAGAGGAGAGGAGAGGAGAGGAGAGGAGAGGAGAGGAGAGGAGAGGAGAGGAGAGGAGAGGAGAGGAGAGGAGAGGAGAGGAGAGGAGAGGAGAGGAGAGGAGAGGAGAGGAGAGGAGAGGAGAGGAGAGGAGAGGAGAGGAGAGGAGAGGAGAGGAGAGGAGAGGAGAGGAGAGGAGAGGAGAGGAGAGGAGAGGAGAGGAGAGGAGAGGAGAGGAGAGGAGAGGAGAGGAGAGGAGAGGAGAGGAGAGGAGAGGAGAGGAGAGGAGAGGAGAGGAGAGGAGAGGAGAGGAGAGGAGAGGAGAGGAGAGGAGAGGAGAGGAGAGGAGAGAAATAAAATATATTCACTTGTTTTTATTTGTGAAGAGAAAAAAATCTGCTGTTTTGCTTTTACGGTAAATGTGTACAATATTTCCCATCTCAATTTTAACGCGCTCAAGATTTATTAAAGATTTCAAATAAAAATTATGAAGAATAAAATAGACACCCCAAATTAGTATCGTTTTTTATTCTTACTTCCTGGCCAGTGGAATGTTAAATTAATGTTAATTTAGTGGCATCAATAGAATGACAATCAAAAGTAACATAAATAACGAAGTATT
Source organism: Bembecia ichneumoniformis (assembly GCA_910589475.2). Taxonomy (NCBI): domain Eukaryota; kingdom Metazoa; phylum Arthropoda; class Insecta; order Lepidoptera; family Sesiidae; genus Bembecia; species Bembecia ichneumoniformis. The sequence continues at coordinate 10,054,896 of OU342533.1, read as the reverse complement.
TTGTTGTCAAATATTGAAAATTTATATGTTACTTCACCAAACCAATGGCGAACTTACATTAAAGCTTTAGGTCTTCATTTAAGTCATCTATTACACTTTTGGAGAAACAACATCTTTAGTCAAGAATATTGTGCAGTCTTTAGGACACTTAACAGCGCAAAGACTTAAATAATTCCACTTACTATAGCCATGACAATACAATCGGCTTAGCATTTTACAGCTGACTGGATTAGGGTTCTTCAACGAAATTATCAAAACCTGCAATTATTAAATGTAATTATCACAAAAAAAATGTTTTGGTATACTAAAAACAGTGAATGATTAATGTATTGTGAATGGGAGTCTTTTCTTTTTTTTTTTTTGTTTTTTTTTTTAATCTTTAATGTACAGACACGGCTCGTTTACGATTTTATTATATGTATACATTACAATTATAAAAAGTTACTTGCATAGTTTTACAGTTATTTGAACTTTTTGGCGAAGAGAAGCATCAATTTGAAATCGTCATAAATGGAGTACCTATGGTGCGAATTTCCAAGCATATTCTCTTAGACTATCTAAATTCACAGACAACTCTGAATGGTGCCTTAATTAACCAAGGAGCCCGATTATTAATTCTCGCCAATTTAGTTAAAGGAATCCCTATCGACCTTCCGACCTTTGTGCCCGCAGAGGCAAGAGAGTATGGAGCAGCCGAGTGCTGAGGTCGGCGCCTGTAAGTAACTCGTGTTACTGAACGTTCACAATAATTTGCTGTGTTAGAGATTCGAGGCTTTAATTTCGCGTTTATTGTTTTTCATCATACCGTAACAATTCCTCGCAGTGAAACAATCCCATTATAAATTAAACAAGCATTTATCGTTCATTCAATGGATATTTTGATGTGAACAAAAACATAATTTCTATGGGTTTGTGTGAGCGTTGTGAAATATATGAGGATTCTATTTTAATTCACCAGGATGTATTCACATTTTAATACCAAGTCTGGTAAACGAATTAAACACTAAATTAAGAAATTCAATCAAAATGACTTAAAATCCAAATTAATATTGTACTGTAAATATTAAGTTACTGCTTTAAATATTAAATATTACATTAAGAAATAATATATTAGACAATAATGAATTATGTCTAAATAATAAATAAATATGTAATACGAGATTGTTATACGTATATACTGCTTATGCAGAAGTACCTACTGCAAAACTAACGCTGGTAAACGTGCGCCTTTGTATCGTGTTATGTAGGTATACGTACAATAGTTTGTTTACACAAGTTGACTCGTTTTCAACTAGTTCGCAGAAATATGGAAAATCGCAGAAATATTTTGTTAAGTCAATGCTTTAGTTTAATGAGTTTTTGTTGTTTCTTATTGATTTTTCTCTCATGATTGCTTTAATATTGTGTATTTGTATGTCCTCTTTGTATAAAATTTGTTTACTATACTTTGTGGAAAATATTATTGGTTGTAAGTTTTACTTTTTTGCCTAGTCTAATATACATGGTGTAATTGTTAGTTTTCCCTAATAAAATAAAATAAAATAAAAAAATAATCGTTTATAATAATTATACTTTTATAATAATAATATAAACATTGTAAATACAAACAACTTTATTTATAATTTAAAAAAATATTGGCATTTTTGAATGTTTTGTATTTTGACGAGGCCTTCGTGGCCTTTGAAATACTGTTTTGTATAATTTTGTAATAGCAAATGACGTATTACGATAATATAAAATTTAAAAAATAAAAAACGTAAATAATAATATTACAATAGCAAAATACTCGTATACAGAGGTCCTTTATTTATCAAATAAAAAACGGGACAAGTGCGAGTTGAACTAGCGTGAAGAGGAACCCCCGTACGATGTTACCTATCTGCACAATATTGAGTGATTTACCGTGTTATTTTAATATCATGGACTATCCTATAATCTATAAGTAGAAAACTAATTAAAGTCAATCACACCAACAACCAACACCAAAAACATACGTTTGGCTTTTTGTAATGTGCTAAATTTCCTTCAGAAAAGGTCTTAATTTCAAAAACTATAAACTACCATCAAGTGGAATGTCCGCTTGTCTAGCGCTATTTATCACAATTTTATTATTTATATTTTTTTCATTTATTTTTATTTTTATTTTACAATTTTATTTTTTGTAATACTTAATTTAATAATATAATTATATTGCTTGGCGCCCGTGTGCTGCTGCCCAGCTCGTGTGTATTTATTTTTTCGGTGAATGAGCAAGGAATGCCAGAGCTCCATTCCTTACATCTTTCCCTAAATTCATCAAGTTCAAATCTTATATGTGAAAATGAAAATTAATACAAAATTATTTTTTTTCTATTTAAAAATAAAAATGAAACATATAAACACTGACAAAAATATATGACGAATAATGACTGAAGAAATCTTTTAACACCTACGACAAATGTGTGCGGACGAAGTCGCGGGAATTTAAAAATATTTTGTAAACGTTTTACCCAGGTCAAAAAAATAGTTTTTACAATTTTTGTCTGTTTGTCTGTGCGTTTGTGCACGTTTATCTCTGAAACGGCTTAACAGATTTGAATGCGGTTTTCACTGATGAATTGTAGCAAGCTTCCTGTAACATTTAGTGTTTGTTTTTTTCCAATCGGTTGACAAACAAACAAGTTACGGCTCACCTAGTTTTATAATAAAATATCACTACTTGTAGATACTGTAAAGATGTTTCTATTGGATGCTAAGAATTAATCAACATTTTCTTGATGTACACGCAATTACATACTGTCCAGTGAAAGTCTATACCTATAGTTTTAAAGTGTTGTTCAGAACACAGTTGGTGTTATTTACGAGCGGGTCGAGGCTTTGTGGCCGTCGAATAAACGCTTTTGTTCTCGACCCGAATGTTTCTATATCATTCGCAGATACGATTGCCACAGTTGCACCTTTTGTTTTACTTTCCCAGTTTTCCATAGATTTATGTGTGTTTGTGTATTCCAATTGGCCAATAGCTTGCACAACACAATTATCCCGTGATAGAAATTTATAGTGCTGTATTGTCCATTCCAGATCACAGTGTTGAGATCATATTTTTCAAAGCAAATCTAATTAAAATATACAATATCGACCAGCCCGTTGATTTAGTGGTTAAGGTAGCTCGCCTTAACACTCTAACTTAGGTGTCCTCGGTTCGGTTCCCACCAAGATTTTTGGAAATTAACTTTTTAATGTTGTTTCTAATCTGGTAGGGCACACTGCGTTTCGCAATCATAAATTGGGCAACCCGTTTGGCGGCAGTAACCACCCCCTATCGTAAAATAACAGCGTGTGTGCTGTGGTGTTCTTCTGTGAGTTAGTAAGGCATGTCAGAGCCCATTTCCCTATCCCTTTGTAATCACTTATATCAAAAACTTCTTTTGATTTCTCGCCATTTCATATATATTTTTCGTGTTTATTATCAAATTACAATATGGAGTGGGGTGTTAAAGAAAATAGGATTGCAGTGAATGCCTTACACAGAATGGGTATGGAGCCGTCTGTTACATTCAAGACGCTTAAAAGCTTGGTACCAGTCTTATATGGTGCTATCGATAAATCCTCTGTCAACATTTCCTCTGTCGATAACCATAAAAGATCGAGGCGGCCGCGTTCTGTTAGAACTACTAAAGCTGTTAATGCAGTTAAAGCCAGAATTCGCAGAAACCTCATAAGGAAACAAAAAATCTTATCGAGAGAAATGAAGATTCCCGTTAAGACTCCGTCGCGTATATTAAAACAAGACCTAAAGCTCGGTGCTTATCGTGGACGTATAGAACATGTTCTAAATCAATCCCTAAAAATAAAGAGAGTGGATCGATCAAAACACCTTCCGTCCCGATACGCAGGTGAAAGACACAGAAATATCCTCTTTACTGATGAAAAAAATTTCACGATCGAAGAGCACACTACAACAAGCAAAATGATAAAATGTATGCTCACAGTTCTAAAGAAGTTGCCCTAGAGGAAGAAAAGGTACAACATGGTCATCATCCTGCGGCATTTATGGTTTGGTGGGGGGTGTATTATCATGCAGTCACAAAGCTTGACTTTTGTGAAAAAGGTGTGAAGACTTCAGCAAAAATGAACGTCTTGGATTATGTTGTGAAACCTTTCAGCAATACACTTTTTAAAAATGTATCCTGGGACTTTCCAGCAGGACTCTGAATCTGGTCATAATTCACTAACTACCCAAGCCTGGCTCGAAACCAATGTTCTTTACTTTTTAGGAGCTGAAGACTGGCTCAGCTCCTAAAAAGTCTGTCCCCTTAAACTACAAATTATGATCAGTTTTAGAGGACATGGCCTGCTCTAAACGAATCGCAGACATTGAGTCTCTTAAGAAATCTCTGAAGCAAGCAATACTTACGTCTTAAGAATCTGGCCAAACAGATTAAAAGCCTGTCAAAGCTAAAAGTGACTATTTTGAAAAGAATTATTTTTTATTTTTTTCGTGAGAATTCAATAAATATGTACGAGTATAATATAAATTTTATTAATATTACCTTATTTCATAAAAAATGCATTTTCATTTGTAACAGAACTTATGGCTGAATTAGGTACAATAATAATTTGTGTATATAATTTGTAAATTAAATAAGTATATATATTTATGCGAAGCCGGGACCATTAGTATTTTGATAAACAAATTCATAACATCGACTTTAGTAACACATGTCTTACTGTGCATATTTTTAGTATATAGTTGTAAAAGAATGAGTGCAGCAAATTAACAAAACATCAATGATTATTCAAATTTCATGTAATTGACTAATCGATTGTATATCTCCAAACTAGGTCAGGCTTACACTACGAACTTGGGGTAGTCCCGTACACATAGAGATCCAAGGTAAACTTCAAACGCTTCGATTCCACAAATGACTGAGATTTAAAACCGGGCTCATGAGCCATTTAAGGTACCTTTATAAAGCTTAACCTTTTTACCTTATACCACTAAACCAAAGGGCTTGTCTTATTACAAACGTTTACACAAATAATAACATTAAATTAAATAATAACCAGGGTAAATGGGCATTTACTAGGTAAGCGTGGTCCATTTTCGGCCGCATCTGCACCTAACATCAGGTGAGATAGTTGTCAAGCGCTGCCTTGATTTTATAACAAAAAAAAATTAAACCTTAAAATTATATTATTAACTTATAATATAATTAATAATTAAAAATTGAAATTAATTGATGACATTACCCCGTGGTTCTCACACTCTTGGGGCAAATTCAACTAGTTAGCAGTAGGCATTGCTTTTAAACAACTTATGAACGAAAAAAACGAAACGTTCTTGCTTTGCATGAGGAGGCATTTATTTGTTTTTTTTTTAAATAAGTTCTTCATTGAGACGTTAGGTCTCGAGACGACGAAAAAAACTTTATTTTTTATGACATACTTGTATCTTATAATAATTAATCAGAATAGATACTCGCGATTTTCGAAAAATTCACCAACACGTGCTGCATCTTGCTGAGAAAAATCTTCTAGTCATTTTTATTATTCACAAGACAATTCACAAATACTTTGTGGGGGTTAAAATCAGGTGAGCGGTTTTGGAGTCCATAGATTATGGTAATTGATTTGAATCTTTTATCCCACCTTAAAATGCTTCACCTACCTGTTATTTGATCGAAATGTAATTTTAATTAAACGTTACACGTGAGGGTAATAAAACGCCGCAGAGTTGCCTAGCAAAATCTTGCCGTAAGTACCTTTACTATAATTATTTTTGATACCTTTTTTTAATAATTGCACTCATCTGTTTGGAAACTACAGAAACTATAGAAGTACTATAGAAAAGAAACCGACCTAAATAACTAGAAAAAATAGGTTGTCACCCCTTAGTCTGCCGCAATTCTTGGGTTGCCAGGTGCTAGAAAAGAGAATATAGAAGAAAAGACCATAAAAAGAAACCTATCTACGAATTTATTTATAATATGATAAATTTTGAAATTTTATGTAATATATTTACATTATTTTCCGCTTGTCGACTTATGCAAGAGTAGTTGTATTGTATAGTTTTCTTTCAATTCCATTTGTAGGTATAGCTTCATACTCCAAGACACAGAGTACCCTTAGTGAAGTGCGTTCATGAAGATAGTCAACGTTTACCTGCATTTGGCCATTATTAAGAGGCCACTTTTTAGCTGGTAGGACAAAAAAGAAGTGTGTCTACTTTAAGTAGAAGAAGTACTACTTTAAACATAGGTATAAAATTAATTGTAAGTATAAAATTTTTCTACAAAACACCAAGATCAGAGCCAATTTTGAAAAGTTAATTTCCAAGGTTGAACTTCCCCGGAATAGAATTCGGGACCTCTTGATCTTAACTTTAAACAATGACCGTCTTACTACAAAAACATTAAACATACTTTAAACAGGCTTTGTACACGTGGTTAAATAAAACTTTACTACAAAAGAGTGTCTAGGCATTGTTTAGGGTTAGACAATGCTTGAGCATTATTTAAATTTAAATACCGCCAGATGCTTGATTAACAAATGTCTATCTAGTTAGCGGCTTCTCCTTGGACGTGCTGTCAAATTTGTAATCGTTTTGCGTAATATTAAAGATTTCTTTTGATTTTTGAAATGACTATGGATATTTTAAATTTAATTGATTACGTATGGAGGATATGAATTATTTATAAGGATATATAATTTTGTGAGATAGGATACATCGCGAGCGAATTAATCCATTCGAATATTACGATGACGCAACGCCGCGCTCACGTTTTTTATCCATGTTAATAATAATAATTGGAATTTATGAAAATAAGAATATTAAATTAACAAATCCAACTTGACATTTGACAATTACGCCCGTGTCAGTTACGTTCCATTAAGCGCAATGTTTTTTGATATAACAAAATTTTATAAACAATCTAACGTATTTGTTGTAATTTGTGCCTTATTCCAATTTGATAATTTACTTATATCGTTACTATAGTCCGTAATAAAAGCTTGTGAAAACCAAAATCTGCGTAAAATGAAAACGACATGAATTCAGGGCGAGTGATCGAATGAATGTTTGTCAGGGTTGCCATAATGCAATATCATTCTCGTACTTTAACACTATCTACAAAAACAAGCGCTAAACAAGGTTTTGTGGTAAGGACATTTTAAACGCTCGCCTAACAATGTTTAAATAGTTATACATTGTCTACGTAAGCACGTGTTTAGACAGTGCTTATTTAATCTTTTGTAGTAAGACGGTGAGTCTTCAAATTATTTGCCAAAATCGCGGCGTTGCGTCATCATAATATTCGAATGGATTAATTCGCTCGCGATGTATCCTATCTCACAAAATTATATATCCTTATAAATAATTCATATCCTCCATACGTAATCAATTAAATTTAAAATATCCATAGTCATTTCAAAAATCAAAATAAATCTTTAATATTACGCAAAACGATTACAAATTTGACAGCACGTCCAAGGAGAAACCGCTAACTAGATAGACACTTGTTAATCAAGCATCTGGCGGTATTTAAATTTAAATAATGCTCAAGCATTGTCTAACCCTAAACAATGCCTAGACACTCTTTTGTAGTAAAGTTTTATTTAACCACGTGTACAAAGCCTGTTTAAAGTATGTTTAATGTTTTTGTAGTAAGACGGTTGGTGTTTCCATCACTGTTGCATCAAGCAATTGTTGTTTCAAATCCACAGATTAAAGTTTAAAAAAGGAATCAGTGATGCAGACCCCAATGGGATTCGATCCTCGGTCTGCATCGGCGGTATCCCATTGAGCTATTACTGCGCCTATAGTACGGTCATTCTATGAATGCGTTTTTGACATTTCTTTATGTCCATTGTATAAAGTTCATTTCCGAATAAACGATACAGAAAATGTATGGAATTGACACCTGTCAAAACAGCACTCTTATATGGCCGGAGAATAATAGGTCCAATCACTCAATATACATAGAACCAGACTAATACAACATCTTTGCATAGAACACTCGAACATAGAAGTTCTTCCATTACTCATTCAAGAAACGATAAAATGCACAACGTAAATAGTTTCGCAATGCTCCCCACTTGAAACAAATTTAATATAAAATTTCCAAATAATATTTTCCACTTATTGAAAATTCTCAAGTACAGAAACTGGAGAAACTTTTCACAATGCAGTATGCTCTTTTCGTTTTAACAAACTTAAAGATTTCCCAAGATAATCGGAACTGTACGCGAAGTGGCTTTAATGAAATATTTTTAACTCCGATATACTTAGCAGGTACAATTCAGACCTTAATTGCTGCGTTCTTACACATTCCTTATGCAATTGCAATGAACGAAAGTACCTACTATTGTACGTATACTTATACTTTCTTATGTCTTACACTTATTATTATTATTATTGGCTTTTATCTCCGACTTCGTCCGCGCCCCTTTCTCTTAGGTGTTACAACATTTATGCAATTTTATTGCTCATATATTTTTGTCAAGTGTTGAAATTTTTATTTTTAGATGCTCCCTCGAAAACTGTACTTTTTTATGAATGAAAGGTACATGAAAGCATGAAAGACAGCAAAATTTTATGAAAATCGGTTGAGCAGTTAAGGTGTGAATCGTAACAAGCAAAGAAACTCACTTTCGCGTTTATAATATTAATTAGGATTGTTACAATCCATAGTTAATATTATGAATGTGAAAGTAACTAACTCTGTCTGTCTCTCTGTCTGTTAAACCGCTGTACTGATCATGATGAAATTATGCATAAAAGTTGTCAAGGATACAGGAAAGGACTGTTCTGTTCCGTTCCCGAGAGTTCATCTAACACCTGACAAAGCTATAACTGCAATAAAAATTTTAGGCCTTACATTGCTCGCGAGGCAGACCCCCAGACTGATCCACTCAGACGTCGAAGGGCCGGCCGACGAGCCCAGGCGTATGTCGCGGCGCGGCGCACGTACGTGACAACCTCAGGGTGTCAGAAAGGGACGTGTCTGATGCCCTGAAACACCCGATAAGAATGCGTGGCGGCTCACGGCATCCCAGTGGGCCGCCACATTTAAAGTGAGGCGAAGCCATCGCCCTAAGCTGGGTTCGAAGAGAACATAGCGGTGCGTGGGGATCCGAGGATAAGGCCTCGCTGTGAACTATATTATATATATATATATATATATATATATATATATATATATATATATATATATATATATATATATATATATATATATCGGTTTTGGTCTTCTATGGTTGCTTGCATTCATGATTGTTTCTGTATTTTATTGTTCATACATTTCTCTGATATTTTTTTTAAATGTGATCTTCAGACAGGCTGACGGTCCACTTGATGGTAAGTGGCTACCCTCGTCTACAACACAAGCAACGTCACAGGCGCTGCCCACCATAGTAGGATTGAGGATAATGGATTAGGAAGGGATAGGGAAACGGACTCTGGTATCCCTTACTAACTCTAACTCATGCTGTTATTTCACGGATGATTCTAAAGAGATGAATTTTGCCGTCAGACGGGCTGACCAAATGACTGCAAATTGCCTATTATTTAATTGCCATAATAGATGGGATATGAAACTTATTTTTTTCTAGTAAATAAATCTCACATCTAAATCACATCCGTGATCTAGATCACGGTAAGATGTATCACTAATTTTGACTAGCTTAAAATATTGTGAATTGAGACCCAGTTAAAGGAAAAGACACACCTGACGCTTCATATCACGGGACTTAAATTGGCGACCGGCCCATTAAAGTTGTAAACCCGAAAATCCGCACAGCTTAATTTCTTTGCACGTTTGGGGTCTCTCGGAAAGTCGTTTCGGCAAAGTAATTGCTTATGAGTGGAAGCGGATAAACGAAACGAGCTCCACTCCTCTGAGGCTCGTAAAATGGACTCAGGGGCTTGCATTTAATTAATACGAGTAGTCGAGTACGTGGGAAGCACATCGCCCGAAATGGAATCATTCCGTTTGACCGCCGAACTGACTTTTGCCCCAGAAAAACTCTTCAAACTACCACCGTCGCATCAGCGTTTTGCGGTCGGAACACTAAGTGGAATTGCATATTACATAATTGCAGCTCTATTACCGTCGCGAATAATTTTAAAGTTATTAAACGGGAAGTTTCTGCATACTTACGTACTTACCGAATAGTTGGTAGTTATAAACGAATAAATTATTATTAAAAGAACTGTGCAAGTTTCATAGTTGTTACGAACTGAATAGTTTATAGACAAATACATATTTAGAATAAATGTTGAGGTCTTAATCAACAACAAAGTTACGATAGACTTCGATTAGCATTTCATGACGAAACCCCGTCCCGTGCCACTGTTCATAACTGGTTCAGTGAGTTTAAACGTGGTCGTAGCAATGTCATTGATGATTTTCGTAAAGGACGTCCATCTACGGCGACAAATGAAAATAACTTGAGAACTGGTCGTCGCATGATTGAAACAGATAAAACAGTGACATACCAAAAGATTCGGTCAAATTTAGGCATTGACATAAATCAAGTGCATAAACTCTTACAAGAACATCTAGGCGTGAGGAAGCATTGCTGTATTTGACATCGTCACAGGAGATGAAACCTGGATATATTGTTACGAACCCGAAACCAAAAGGCAATCTACACAATGAGTGTTTCCTTTCAAGGAATTACAAACTAAAGTGAAGAAGGGAAGAATTGAAGGGAAAAGATGTTTGCCTCATTCTTTGGACGGACGGGATATTTTGTAACATCAAAGGAGTGTTATTGCAGACTAGTATATTAGTAATTGTTTACCAGTTGTCTTGGAACATGTTCAATAGAAGCGCCCAAGAAGTAGGATCCTTCTTCACCACGACAATGCTCCAGCCCACTCCGCCAGACGAACAATCGAATATTTGACTATGGAAGGTTTGGAATTAGTGAGTCGTTCTCCTTTATAGTCCAGACTTGGCACCATGTGATTTCTGTTTATTCCTAAAAATAAAAGATAAACTTAGAGAAATTCGCTTTATGAACCCTGAAGATGCAGTGCAAGCATTCAAAAATGCCTTGGAAGAGACCCCTAAAGAAGAGTGGACCCACTGCTTCATTCAGTGGTTCCATCGCATGCGACGGTGCTTACAAAGGAATGGAGACTATTTCGAAAAACAATAAGAATACAAACATTATTTAGTTTTCGAGTTTCTAAAAACTTTCAGTGTTACCCTCGTATATTACTCGTATATCTACATTAAAATGTACATTTAAATGTAATTTTAAAAAATATTGCCCCTTTTTAATTGTTACACAGATCTATCTTTTTCCGAAATTGTCCGTATGCATGCAAAGTGTTCTGTTTCTTTTTTTTATAGATTCGTTAAAAATTGTTCGTTCAGTAGCGAAAAACGAAATTGAGTGTTTACTGATAAAAGCTTACAATGATTTAATAAACCATTTTCCTTGTAGCAGTATCTAATTACTTTTTAATTTAGGCGAGACTAATGTTTTAAATTTTGTAGGTACCACCACAGAATAAATAACAGTACTAGCGTACAGAAGTTGCACTCCTTTCACATTCAATGTGAGCGACCTTAGGCAATTGTAAGACGGCACACACGCAGTGACAGAGGTCTGGTACCACCATAACTACTAAGGCGATATTTTATTATATAATATACCTAATGACCGCTCAGAAATACACATACTACCTATACTTGTTTTAGTACCTAATCTAGTCTTGTAAGCATGTTCGGAACTGAAGTTAGAGGCAAGCCACACCACGCCAGTTATGCTAATTAGCAAGTTCACGAAGCAAAATAAAAAAGGGAGTAAGTGTATTTTTTACTCGTTTCCTAACATTTTCATAGAAACAGCTCCGTGTAGATCCCTTCTTTTTTCTGTGGGTCGTCGTCGTCGGTATGCAAATTGGGAATTCATTAAATGATTGTACGCGCCCGTCGCGAGTTTCCGTTTTATTTTTATATATCCCCTTATCCTTGTTAAGTGTCTCTTGTCCGACGCAAAGTGTAATTGAAGCATTTACACACACTTTTAATGAAATGGCTTACGTCTTGTTTGTTTGTTTATATTTTAAACAAAAATTGTTTATATTTGTTTGTTTATTTTATACTAGCCGATGCCCGCGACTTCGATCGCGTTGAAAAATAAAAGATATAATGCCTGACAGAAAAATGTAAAACAATATAACGCGTGACATACATTGACGCTTGACATTATACTTTTAAATTAGAATAGCATTTCAAGATATTCAAGAATTCATAGATTAAATATTCCATCCTTAGAGGACCTGCGCACATGGTAGCATGGTTGGCTAACTATGTGTGCTTGCACAAGGTCCCCTCCGTCTCGGGATTGCCTCGGTGCCTCCGGGCAATCCCCCATTAGAGTTAGACTAGTCAGCAATGACTAGGCTGCCCTGGGGTGGATCGGAATTGTTGCCTCGGCAGAGCCCGGTTCACCCCGCTCAAAGGGCAAGGAGACACCGGGGAGTTTTAGTGGGTATTCCCAGTGCCGCTATGATTAGGCTGTAAGCGGATTACTCCTCGTCAAAAAAAAAAGGTTAAATATTGCTTCTAAAAATAAATATCCAACGCTTGGCAAAACTATAATGTCAAGCGTCAATGTATGTCAGGCGTTATATCTTTTATTTTTCAACTCGGACGAAATTGTCCAATAAAATTTTATAAACACTTTTATTTCGATCCCAATTAGTTATGTTCTACAGTTTTGAGTATCGACATCTGATACATAAGTATAATAAAATCGTAAACGAACTGTACATTAAATATATTTTCAAAAAAACAATTTCCACGCGTTATACTTATGTTACCGAGGTAAAAAAATAGTTTATAGAATTTTTGTCTGTTTGTTTGTTTGTCCGTGCGTTTGTGCACGCTAATATCAGAAACGAGTTAACCGATTTGAATGCAGTTTTCACTGATGTACAAGTATTGTAACAAGCTTCCCGTAACATTTCGTGATTGTTTCATTCCAATTGGTTTACAAACAAATGAGTTACGCACTATACCGAATACCACGCGTACGAAGTTGCGGGGCTCAAATAAGTATATCAACGGAGAAACAGGTGTACCCACATCAAAACATGTCAATTTTTGCGACTCTTTTGTTCTCAGACTCAGAGAACAACTTTCCATATGTTCATCTGGCAATATCATAAATTCAGCAATATCGAAAAAATTCAGACGAAAAACTTAAGGATATACTTAGAGTTGTTGTTTTATTTTCTGTTAAATTTTATTGATTTCAATCCCTATCTATATTTTTATATTAAAGATGAAGACAAGATCTTAATCTTTACGTTAATGTTTCTCTTAAAGATAAAATAAACAACCTTTGTGTTGTTGTTTGAAAATATTTTCAAGTCTCAAGAATTGGACATTTATTTAAATGCAGATTTAAAATTAGATAAAAAGTACTAAAAAGTTTCAATTACTAAATATCAAAGGGAAATTAAATGTGAAAACTAGGCTTACTGAGGGGGAGAGAAGAAATAAATCGTCGGAGGCCACCTGCGAGCCTCGACAAATGCAGGCATTCGTCATGGGAAGATATATTGTCGGCTATATACACGTATTATTTGCTCGCTTATTTATGCTCGTATGCTTAGGAAAGTCAACCTTAAGTAGTTTGAATGAAACTGAAATTGTTGTATAATGTTCATTTTGACTATTAATTAATGCGACTAAGAATTTATTGGATCTTCTTCTATTTTTTTTTTTTTTTACAAAATCACAAAATCAACAGCTTATTATGATTGAAATGTATTCCTTAAAGCCAATAATTCTTACTTTATAATAAGAATTTATACTAATATTGCTCAAAACTGAAATAAATAAGTAATTTTGATACATTAAAAAATAAGAAATCTATACTATTAATATTATAATGTAGTAAAGTTTGTATGTTTGTATGTAGGAGATAGGTTATCATCGAAACTACTCATTCGACTTGAAAAAAATTCACCAATATGTAGTATGGAATTTCGGGATGGACATCACAGTAATAAAAATTTCAAGCGTTTTATCGCTTTAGACATTTCGTCACATATTTTTCAACGCGGACGAAATCGCGAGCACCAGCTAGAACAAAATAAATTTAGATAAAATATTAAAAACATAAATTACATTGAAGTCGACATCCATTCGGAACGAACAGCTTGGACCTATAGACCATTACGAAGTCTGTTTATTTTCTTAAATGCGAATTTAGGGAAGTTTTCTTTAAATAAATATATATAAAATTTATTGATAATAGTATCCTTTTAGAGTTGTTATATCGAAGTTCATTTTTTTTTCGTTATATGTAGTAGTTATCTAACAAGATAATTTAAAAGTATGTCTGTAATCAAAAAAAAAATAACACGTAAATTTAAAGGGAAAATAATACAAAATTAGTAACGTTAATGACTAATTTGATAATAATATATGTAATATTCGTATTTGGTCACTTTTAATAAAACTTAAAATTTATATATTTTAAATTTTTAATTAGCTAATCTTAGAGCTATTTAAATTTTTAAATAGCTAACTTAGAGATATATTATTATGTCTTGAAACACACTAAATTGTCTAATCCATCATCTTCTTCACAGTTTGCATCCACCTTCCAAACACCCAGCAATTTTTCTAGATTAACAAACTAGTTTAATATGTACTTATAACAAATAATAATAGGTACATCGGGGAAAAAGTCTTTTCGCATATTGTACCTATGTATAAACTTGTAATAAAATCTCTTTGGCTGTATTATTTGTATCTGGCTGGTTTTGATGACATTAAAGAGGTTACATTTCAAAAAAAGAAACAAATTAGTAAAATGTTGTTTCCAGCTGTTTTTAATTTGTTTTTCTTTCTGTCAAATGAAAGTAATGAAGAAATTCGATACATTTTAAAATTTTATTACAAAGAAAGGAAAAAATACAACGAAAGCCGCAAAAAAATTGTGCCGTTTATGGAGTGTCAGTAAAAGTAGCACAAAGTTGGTTTAAGCGTTATCAATCCGGCCCTGTTACGGATAAAATGGACGCCATTTTTGAAAAAGTAGAGCAAGATCGGCATTTCAGTAGTTACGATATAGCTGAAGAACTGGCAATTGACCATAAAACAGTTTTTTTTTTTCAACATTCAGACCATTTGAAAAAATCTGTGTACACAAGAAAGCTCGATATTTGGGTGCAACACGAGCTCACTGAAAGAAATCTTATGAATCGCGAACTCATTTGCGATTCTTTATTGAGTGGTGATGAAAAGTTGATCACGTACGACAAAAACGTGCGAAAGAGGTCGTGGTCAAAGGTAGGCCAGGCTTCACAGACTGTGCCAAAACCCGGGTAACTCCCAATAAGGTGATACTGTGTGTATGGTGGAATTGGAAGGGCATTGTTCATTATGACCTTTACTGCCAACAATTGATGAGATTAAAGCAAGACAACTCTAAACCACACACATCTTTAGCCCCTCGCAAAAATTAAAAATTTGGCTGGGAGGTGTTAATGCATCCTTCATATAGCCCTGACCTTGCACCTTCAGATTTCCACCTGTTTTGATCTCTTCAAAATTCTTTAAGCTGTGTCAGGTTAACATGAAGAGAGGACTGCCAAAACTACTTGTCGCGTATTTTTGATCAGAAGTCCCGAAATTTCTACATCAACGGCATCATATCACTACCTACAAGATGCCAAAAAGTTATCAAACAAAATGGCACATTATATTGTAATTAAATGTAAATAAACTTTGAAATAAAAAATGTCTTGAGTTTTCCCGACCTAATATTATTTAATTTTATCCTCTAGCTATTGTACCAAACGACACAAATGAAACAACTAAAATACATTTCGAAATAAAATACTAGTTTCAAAGCTCGTACTGCAGGAGACATTCAATTACTTATTCAATTACTCAGATACTAATAGTACCCACTTTCAAAAACAAATGGAATAAAACTCTCACCAGCACACAACAAAAGAGGAACTAAAAGCCTTGAGCGTCTAGTGCATATTGAAGTTGAATCGTTGATGTGTGGAATAAGCAAACGACTCGAAATGTGTAGATATATGAAATCTGTCGTTCGCCGTGCATTTTTGCCGGTAGAATAAGCGCGAGTTCAATGTATCGGAATATATTTCTAACTATTCTCACTAATCCAGAATTTTCGATTAAAGAATCATTTTTGTGGAGTGTTCCTTTTACATAGGTATTACTTCTTGTTTGCTGGAAATAACTTACAGCATTACATAAAAACCAGCATTGCTCGATGGATATGTCTAAAACATAAACACATGTTTTTAAATAAATATTTTTAATCCCCCCGTTGTCCTGCCCGAACCCGATTGCAACGCCTCCTATCGAGGCCAAACAAACCAAGAACCCACAAAATTTTCATCAGAATCGCTGCCATATCGTTATTAAAAAATGGGGGGTGGGGGTAGGAGGGCGAATAATACTTTACGACCTATTCCCAACCTACCAAATATACAAACGTCGACGATTTTTAGAGATTCGAGATTTTAAATATAAGATATTCAATTTTTTATTTTAAATATTGACATAGTCATGTGATTTTCAGTCAAGTATTTATAGCATGAAAACTCTCTCTTTTTGTATGTTAAGATCGGCAAACAGGCTGACGGTCCACTTGAAGGTAGGTGGCTACCGTCGCCTATAACACAAACAACGCCAAAGCTGCTGCAAGTGCGCTGCCGACTACAATACGATTAAGGATAAGGGATTAGGAGGGGATAGGAAAATGGACTCTGGCATCCCTTACTCACTCACTGAAATACAACAGCACACGTGCTCTTATTTCACGGTGGTCTTCTGTAAGGGAATGTTTTGTTTTTGTTTAATAGGAAAGTCAAATAAAAATTTTGACTTTTTTTTCTGATGCAACATGCTTTTGTTGTAAAATATTCATATCGGTTAAACATTATATATAACAGTTATAAGTAAACTACTTGTTTGTGTATCCACTTTAGAGATAATTCTAAATAGTTTCCAACAATTTAAAAGTGTGTTGGATTTTAAAATTATTGGAGTAATACTTACACGGTCAATTTTCCTTTTTTCGCGTTCAACCGTACCTATAATATTAGCGGGAAAAGTCGGAAATTTTAGAAACGAAACGGTTGCAAATAATCATTTTCGAAATGAAAAATTCCAAACGTTTCCGATGTTGGAATCCGTTCAAAACGTCACATCACCGCGCGAAATTGCATCAGGGGTACCTAGTTTGTATTCAAGAACACTTCAGGGCATATTTGTTCATAGGGTGAAATGGGGAACGGGAGAAGTTAAATGGCTCTCCAAACGTCCCTAGAAATATTCCTTGAGAATGTTACATGAGTTTGAAAATCTTCAAAAGTTTAGAAGATGTTTAAGTGTGTTGCTTTACTGCGAATTCACTGTGCTTCTAAAAAAAACTTTAAAAAGCTCTCTAAAAAGCTTTCTAAAGTTCTCTAAAAGAAATTGACAATTTTTTAAGCCTTTTATATGATCCATTCAATTATTTCAAAATAAAATAATAATCTATACATATAATAAAATCGTAAACGAGCCGTGTCTGTACATTGAAGGTTTAAAAAAAAACATATTCGGTCTGTTTGTGCTTTTGTGCACGCTAATCTCTCAAACGGCTTAACCGATTTGAATGCGGTTTTCACTGATGTATTGTATCAAGCTCCCTACAATTCCTTACAATTTATTTTTAACAATCCAGCCAAATATATTTATTTTAAATGCAAAATAAAACATTAACACAAGAAAATTGTTGAATTGTTGCTTATGTACAATTGACAAATAAAAGACCACGAAACAGCTTCTACATTCAGTCCTAAATGCGGTGCTGAAGTAAATCTACCGCAAAGGACATTGGAGAACATGCAGGCTCTTGTTGCAATGCGCAAATTCATTATTACATTTTGTTGGAGCTTCCATTTCGAATTTAGTTTCGATATTTCGTAATACCCTGTATTAGGTACTAGGGTTGACACTTATACTCCTATGCACCTATTATTATATTATATGTCTATTTACGAATTCATTTTACTAGATTCCAAATGTTAGAGAAACACTTGTGTATTTTTAGGGTTCCGTACGTCCGTACGTCTGTCCGACCATTCCCCCCCCCCCCCCTTATCTCCGAAACTACTGAACCTGATTTTGAAAAAAATACAGAAATTAGTTTTCTACTTATAGATTATAGGAAAACCTATAAGAAGTCCTTGATATTAAAATAACATGGTAAATCACTCAATATTGTGCGGATAGGTAACATCGTACGGAATCCTCTTCACGCGAGTTCAACTCGCACTTGTCCCGTTTTTTTAAGTGAAAACTTCTATAGGCGTGTTGGGCACTTTTGGGATGGGGAAAAGCACTGAAATCGAGTGACTGTCACGCTTAGATCGATGTATATGTACATATGTGTGTGTGTTTATTATATAGTTTGTGAAGCTAAGCTCACTTTTGACTTAAAATTCTACATGACTAATTTGTTTTATGACTAATTTATTTATAATTGAATAATTTTTTTATGTAAAAGTAATTCAGGCTAACGGTCTACTTCATGGTAAGTGATTACCGTCGCCTATAAATACAAGTAACGCCATATGTGCTGCAAGACTGCTGCTAACCTTAGTTAGGATTAAAGAATAAAAGGGAATAGAGAAATCGGCTCTGGCATCGCCCGGGATGTGTTCCAGCACTTCTTCAGCCAAGGCTAATTTTGCTGTACTGTCATTTGATCCTACCCGTTCAGGCGGGCAGAGCATAATTAGAACGGGTAAGTGGAATGAGTGCTGGAACACACCCCCGTACTCACTCATTGAAGCGGATAAGCGGAACAGCAATTATTGTGTTATTTCACGGTGGTTTACTGTAAGAGGATGGTTAATGCCGCCAGAGAGGCTGACCAATAAATGACTGATCAGATTAGAAACACATTTTGTGTTTTTTAAACCTTTAAAAACACATTATATATTGTTAAATATTTTCAAGTAGATTTAAGTAAGAAGATAATAATTTTTTTTTAGGAATGTAATTAAATATTTTTTTTAAAGTAAAAATTTAAATAAAATCAATACTGTTTCGTATTCTCATCACATATATATACGTAGTAATATCAAATTTCTCTACTGGACATAGTGTACTCTGTTATAGTATAGATTTCGCAGTGAATTGACTAATTAGCAGGGTAACAAACTAGAACTATGTTCCGGTTAATAACACATTATCCGATATTCATGTCGATATAGATAATATCTTGGGCCACCGAATCGTTATTAGAGGGTCGGAAACAAATTATGTCGTACGTGTACCCGATAAACCGCAATAGTTATGGAAATGGACAATAAACATGAATTTGTCATTCTATTGAGACATTTCCTGTGACTTATATTAGCCTTAGTCGAACTATGTAGGCAATTTCGTCAAAGAAATGGGAAGAGTATTAACGGATGATTCTCCATTGTTCACTTAATTGAAGTTGTACATTTTTTTTTATAGAGTTTTGCAAGACGCTCTACTGCCTCCAAGCTAAGACAAGCAGATTAATAAATGTTATCATCGAGATTTGGTCATAAAGCGTTTTAGTCATATCAGCTATCTAGTAATGTAGTCATAATCTTCTAATCCCAATAAACTCTGTAAGTTAATTTACGATTGACTCTTTAAAGAATATACTTACTCCATTTTCTAGTAGTACTAGCTACTCGCTAGTATAGTTTACTAGCAAATAATTAATAGATGCAAGCTTCAACTAATCGGTAGAGCTTTGAAATTAGTTTTGAGAGGTCTATCAGGCACAGAAGATATTAAATTATATATTAGTAAATTAATGAACCCGATGGATGAGTGGTTAGGGTGCTTGCCTTAATACTCTGTTCTAGGGTTCCCGGGTTCGATCCTCGGCAGGGTCAACTTTGGAAATGTACTTTTCAAAGTTGGCTCTGGTCTGGATTTGGAAAAAATGTTACAAGGCACACTGCGTTTCGTAATAACCACCGCCTTACAGAAGACCAGTTTAGAATAAAAATGTTTAAAAACACTAATTTTGAATTTGAATTGTATGACATCTGTGAAATGAAAATTACTACTGAACTAATGTGAACATTGTTAATATTATCTAATAGTAATAGCCTATAGCATCACAGAATTCCTGCGATAATTAAAATAAATTTAAATAAAATAAATTTAAATCAGTCTTTATGAGCTTTTGATTAAGAAAGAAAGAAAGAAAGAAAGCATCTTTTATTCCTCTAATACAAACAATATATGAACAAATTATAATACAAACAAAATAAACAAACAAATATATAAACAAGTAGGTAATGAGAGGAATATGGAATATTACTGGCTCAGTATGCAGTTATGGTGCAGACCACAACACTGATATTCTGCCAGAATATTAGTCTATTTACAGTCCAATAATATGATTCAAAACAGAAACTAATAATTTTAATAAATTATTGTTGTGTTTCGGTGGGTGAACACAACAATAATTAAAGTAAGGGATGCCAGAGCCCATTTCCCTATCCCCTCCTAATCCCTTATCCTTAATCCTACTGTAGTCGGCACCGCACTTGCAGCAGCTTTGGCGCTGCTTATGTTATAGGCGACGGTAGCCACGGCCTACCATCAAGTGGACCGTCAGATCTTAACATAAAAAAATTGAGTTTAACCTCCAGCTAAAAATATCATTTCATGGAAGTATAGGAATTTTCAAACAAGTAAATTCAAAAATTAATAACTAGGTAATTAATTTTCCTAATTAAACCGTTTTAAATGAACATCCTACTACCCTTTTGGTCAGGCTTTCTTTCGAACTCCTCCATATTATATAGTCTCTCGCAAATGTTTCTTCACAAGTACTTTACGCAAGTAAATCTTATACATTGGCTCCTACACATAAGTATAAATAAATATGGTCTGCAAACACCGCTGCAAACCGTTCGGTGGAAAAATGAAATATAACGGCTATAAACTTGGAAATAATACTCATATTTCAACGTTACAGCTCCCAACGGGCGTTCAGATTGAGACGCTCCTGGACAAATCCCTTAAAACTTATGACAACGTAGCCCATTTGCTGATATATTCAGGAATTTGGTACCGTGAGTAAACGTTTTTTTTTTTTAATTATTAAATATATATCTTTTATTCAAGTCTTTGTCTATTTCTATTTTTATTATTGCCAAACACACTACAAGTACGTCGCTTGCGTTCTGTAAGGAGTTAAAACCTCCTTTCAGAAAATCCCTATTTCGCTTAAAATTCTTTTATCCTTAAGAGCAGGCACAAAGCTAACAAAATTTCTAATTTCCCCGCGCGTCTCACTACTGCACGCCTCAGAACTCGTTTTTTAAGTTTTACAATAATTATTTTCAGTCAAAAAGATTAAATAAATAGAATATAATTATAGAGAGGACATTGGGAAAATTATTTTCCTACAAAAATATTGATCCTGATCGCCATAATAAGGATGGCCACGGCATAGCCTTATAAAGTTGTGATGGACTGGGCGATTTTGTACCACGTGGTTCTAAATTTCACAAATTTTTACTCAGTTAATAGTAGATCAATTTATTATATCAATCAATCATAGTCGATTTACAACTTACAACACACTTATAATAATATCTGTATCTATACATTAGATAAAATCGTAAATGAGCCGTATCTGCATACATGTCATTAAATATTTTTTCAGAAAAACAATTTGCACACGTTGTACTTATGTTACCGAGGTCAAAAAAATAGTTTTTAGAATTTTCGTCTGTTTGTAGGTTTGGTTTTCATTAGGTGTTCAATGGACAGCTAATTCGTGCCAGTATTTGTAAAATGTTGTGCTTATAACCTTTCAAAAGTTATATATCTTTCATGTACGTAATCCATAACCAAAGGAAAGTTTCATGTCAAAGGTTTGATGGCAGGTGACTACCACCATCGCCTATTAAGGTGAGGAAACTTATCATAGGGATTGCAAGTAAGCTGTCTACCTTGACAAAATAAAAGACAAGGATTAGGTAGGATATGAGGAATGAGCTCTAATATCCTTTAGTCAATCATCAAAACATAATAGTGTCCTAACCTAAACATAATAGTGAGGTCTTATGTAGGGTGGTGAATTTTATGCAATACTTGTAGATCATAATTTATTGTAAGAGAAGATTATCTTGCATTTTTAACTGGAGTATGTTTATTGAAATGTTTAAACAACATAGACACCTACTTATCTATCTACTAAGTAAATTAAAGTTTGGTCCAATGAAAATTTAATCGTATTATGTAGAGTACATACTGTAAAGTTTAATCTCGAAACTTTAACAAGTCTGAAATTAACGGTAAAATTACTGATTGAATCTCATTAAAGACAAAATTAAAATTAGCTAATATTATCTTTAGCAGCAAGTGCTTAGAATCCTACGCGTCACTAAGTAGGCGAGCCATATTTCAAAACGGGAACCGTAATATTCTTTCGTTCCGTAGATTTGCTGAATAAATCTGTGGGACAGTGTGTAACGGTTGCCTCCGTCTCACTTTTATTACATTTACATTTGTATAACCTGTCCGTGTCATTTTTACCGCTAGAAAACTAATTTATAAAGGTAAAATCATAAAAGGATTGTGCTATTTAAAAATACTAACTATAAAAATACTGGTTTTTTTTTTTGCATATATCATAATTATATTAATATTCATCATAATCGTATAATAAAAACACACAAATTAAAACAGCTTCACATCAAAAGAAGAGGTCATAGAGGCCACGGATGAGTATTTTGCCGAGTTCCAGGTGACATATTTTTTGGAGGGCTTGAAGAAGTTGGAGACGCGTTGAAAAAAGTGCATATCTTTGAAAGGGGACTACGTCGAAAAATAAAATAACAGAAATAATAAAATTAAAATTTTCAGGGATAGGCTTATTGTTTATCAAACCACCCTCGTACTTATAGTCACTTCCGCCGAACGCGCCTCGCTCTCGCCTGTTCGGTCCGTCAGTAGTCCAAGTTGTACCGCTAGCAACGCCTTCGCTACCGTCGTTCTCTTTATTTATTTCTCTCGCTCCGAAATATGATTTCGTTGTTTACTTATTATTAAGTTTTATTTTGTTTTTGTTAGGTTTTATAGTAAGTATAAACAATAAATTAAAGTCTTCAATTTATTGCATAAAATACAATATAATTTATATTGACCTTAATTAAAATTTTAAATATTTTGTAGGTATATTTGCAAGTAGGTACCTACTTTTTTATGTTAAGATCGGCAGACAGACTGACGGTTCACTTGATGGAAGGTGGCTACCGTCGCCTATAACACAAGCAACGCCTTAGCTGCTACAAGTGCGCTGCCGACTACAGTAGGATTAAGGATGAGGGATTAGGAGGGGATAGGGAAATGGGCTCTGGCATCCCTTACTCACTCACCGAACCAGAACAGCACACGTGCTGTTATTTCACGGTGGTCTTCTGTAAGGTGGTGGTTACTACCGCCAGACGGGCTGCCCAAATGACTGCGAAACGCAGTGTTTGCGCAGTGTGCCCTGCCACCACAATGTTATCTTAAACAACATGAAAATGTATTTTAACTGCCATTTAAAGTATATCAGTAAATTCAAGGATAATGGACATTGGGCGTAAATAATATGACAACATCAATATGTCTATGACATTTGTTAAGTAATATACTGTGGAACAATTATGGAAATACAAATGGCCAAAATTCATTTGCCATTGTACCAGGGTGCTTCCAACGATTGTCGGAATGTTCCCGACGGAAATAATAAAGAGAGGCACCGTAGACGTTTGAACAAAACGAGAGCTCAAAGGCTGAATGCTTAGGACGCAATTACAGATGCGGAGAGCATAGAGGACTCATCAACTTTATCGTTCAGTGGTTTTCTATCAAATTAATTAGTTCTGTATTTTCTTTGAGTTCGTGGTAGTATTCTATAGGATTTTATAAATATCAGTGGGTACAAGGATTTACTTCCTTTACGTCGAAAGAAATCCAACGAGAGCACTGATTAATTTAATTTTTTTAGATATTTACCTAAGTAGATATGTATAGCTATGCATATAAAATTAAGTCAATAGCTGAAACATGTTACATCCCCATAATGTAAAAAGTTTCCCTATCTCAATATCAATCAAGGCATTTAAGAGAGTTCTTAAAGCATTTATCAGTGCGTCTGCATAATATTTTTTGAATTTTCGAACAGTGGGAATAGCTACCTCAGAAGGGATAGGTGGAACGGGCCGAAATTATTGCCCCCTATATTTATGTGTGTCAACGAATCAATTTAAATAAATAAATATCTATGTTTAACCATATATACTTACCTAACTAATTAAGCAAAACCATTAATTAGCAAAATCTTAATCTAAATTGACACACTAGAAAATCATCTAAATTACCTACCTAAGTGCCTAGTTTTTACATAATGATTTATTTTTAATGTTATTATTTTGATTTTGAGGTATAATTAGATCAATGGGCACCTAATTCATTTATACCAGGCATTTTTTTGTATAGATATTGGGCATTCCCCTTTTCTCTATAAACTCATAATTGTTAAGTGCAGTATTGTCATGGTGTGTTAACGAAACTGTTGTCATTCCTTATATACGGTACCTTATACCTATTATATATTCAGTAAAGAAGACAGTGTTTACAGGCTTCATTTTGGGAGTTTAAAAAACAATGAAAAACAAATATTCATGAATTTGGTAATTTCTTAAACACTTGCAACTATTGTACCGCCAGTAACAAATTCAAATAGATATTTGGCAATACATTTTGGCAAATTTTGGTTTATAAATACAACTCCTTATCTATACTAATAAAGCTGAATATCATTCTCTCAACTGATCACTAAAAAAATCAGGATATCAGGGGTTAAGAAAAGTAGGTATATAGGATATCTTTCATGAGAAAAGTCTACAAACAAAAATAAAAAACTGCATGCCCTAAAAAATAAATAACTAGTAAAGATTGAATAAATGTTTTAAATCCATAAAAAAGGGGCACGATATTGACGATATATTTTAATAAACAATTATGTAATTTCCTTCAACACCATTTGTTAGCTTGCATCAGTGAAATTGTTATAGCTAAATAAACCATAGCCTCCAGAGACCCAAAGATCACTACCCTAAGAATAGGGTATAACAACGAGGCTGGTTTTTTTTAACATCTCTCACAATATTGACTTTGCCTTTTTATCAAAATCCTCATATACACCAACTTCTGGATACAGCAGATCGACTGAGCATGCAGAAGCACTACCCACATGTGATCCATTTTCTAGACTGGCACACATTACACCCTAACATTTGCCCAAATAACTTTTATGACATCTTACCCTCATTGTTTAAGCTAAAATAGTAAGCTACTTAGTAAGTTTTAATTTTAATTACTTTTTTGGAGGCTAAGTTCTTCAGTCTCCAGAATAAAAGCACGTGAAACTGTAAGAATAGTGAAGATGAATTTGTAAGAGAACAATGTTATATCTTTAATTCCTATATTTGATTAGTGGTGACCACCAAGATTTTATGAACTATGAATGGAGTCACCATTAAGATTTTATGAATAAATAAAATAACAAACCTCAGATAATTACATTTAATAAGCAAACACAAAAACCTAGTACTTCAGCTCACTGATACTTCTCTATTTATGTTTTAGTGGTGATTATTATGTATCCCATTAAAATATAAAATAATATTATTATTATTATGTACAATTAGTATGATTATTGAGACTGTGGATTCCACATTTATGGAATATCCAACACCTAGAAATCAGCAAAGCATCTGCATCCCCCCTCTGATATTGCATATTCCATTTTCTAATAGTCTCTAATAGTCACCCTTTCAAGATAATAATCCAACTGTAAGAATTGAGGAAGTTGTGACAGTAGCACTTATATTAAAAAAGACAACAATATAAACATTTAAAAATTTAATTTAAAACTAAGCTACAAACTAAACTAAAAAGCTATTTTGTTTTCGCTTCCATTTTAGATAATTTTGTTGGGTCAAACTTGTATGTTTTTTGTAGGGGACCTCTTCCAGCCCTATTGAAAACCATTTCATCTACTCGCTCCCTGTCAGCCAATTCTCTTGAAATCTTAATGTTAGTCCATGATTCTTTCGCTCCTTCTACAAATCCTTTTTTCTTTATTGGCAGATTATCAGGTGAATGTGGTATTAACTTTGGGATCTTAAAGAAGTCCCTAACAGTGGGTATTTTCAATACACCCACTTGAAGAAGTGATATGAAATTGCTTGAACACCAGTATAACAAAATAGCACTTGGAAAGTTTATAGTAAATGGTATCATTATTAATGGTATTGCTCGCAAAACATATCTCATCATTTGCATATTCTGTTGGAGGCGTCCAGTGTCTACTCCAAGTTCAATAGTAGCCCACATAGTTGCACTTGTGATAATTGGTAAAAGAAAATATTGATCAGGGACTGTTAAATCGGTGAACCATGACAATCCACCTACCGTCATACTTTCCACTGGACAATTTGCCATTCCTCTTAAGCCCATGAAAAACGAAAGGAAAAGTGGTGCCTGTGCTAATGGCACCAGCATATTTTTCAATGGATTTAAGCCTTTCTTTTTCATAAAAGCCAACATTTCTTGTGCATAACGAGCAGATTCCAATTGGTTACCTGACTGACGAGCCTCAGTCATCTTCATTTGTAACACCTGCATTTCTGGTAGATTGTTATTCATAACTGCGGCATTTCTCTGTGCTACTATAACAAGAGGAAACACAATAATTCTCACGATTATAGTGCCCATAATAATAGCTCCCCACCATGGTACGTCATAAGAGACATGTACATATTCGAGACAATTTTGTAAAAGTCCAATAGGGCCCCATCCACCGAGACCTAGACTAGCAAATGTCGGCTCCCCATTTGCAGCCAAAGATTGCACAGCTTCTGTTATATTGCCAAAAGTCGAAGCATCCGGAATTGGCGGTGGTTCGGGTATGTTTTCAATAAGGGTTGCTGTTTTTCTTGTATCATTAACTCCCGAGGAAGCAAATCTTACAGATCCGGCTGAAGAATAAATGTAATACACCTTTGCATTTTTAACCTCAAATTTCTTATCGCAAAATAAATTTAAAACTGCACTGCGACGGCTTGAGCGAGAGAGTAATTTAAACATTTTTAGTTTGCATATAAATTACATTAATTGAAATTAAATATAGAAGATTCTTATTCACTAAATACCTATGAAAACTATTTTTAAAAATTTAATTTTATAGTACTAACTGACATGACATGACAGCTCTGACATCTCAGACTTATTAGACCCATGGCCCCATGGCCCATGCAATCACAGAACATATGTATATGTCGCAGTCATCTGGTTAAATCTGCTATTTGATTGAATGACTAGCGCGTTCATTGAATGACGACATTTAATTGAATGACTAGGCCGAACGTTGATTGAACAAGCGTCACTAAACGTCCAACTAGTTAGCGGATTGTAACATAGCCCTTTGAACATAGCGGACATGAAATCAGTCAGGTAATTCAAATTTAGTTCATTTTTTTCCCACTGCGGCGCTAGTATTCACCAAAACAAAATGGCATCAAACAGCTCGCCTGTGTTGATAGCGCATATTTTAATAAATTACTTTTGATATAATATAATAATTTTTTCTAGGTTTTTTTTACTTTTTTATACTAAGCAAAAATATGAGATTAAGTAAAGCTTTGGAAATCATGCTACAATCTTTTATTATTTTAAACTCAGCAGTTTATAAATCAATAATTTTTTAATTGTCCCAAAATTCACCCTAATCAAATATTACAATTTGATTTAACGAAACATTTTATAATTCATTTATTTTTATTTAAAGTAAGGTTAGTTGCGAACTCATGGGCACCTTAACCCAACATTACAAAGTCGGCCATATCCCATTCAACGACTTCGCTAAATAACGTTCAGTCAAGACGTTGAACGTTACATTCAACGACTTGACGAGTTGTCCTTTAGTCATTCAATTAAATGTCGTCATTCAATGAAGGCGCTAGTCATTCAATCAAATAGCAGATTCAACCAGATGACTGCGACATATATACTGTCTAGCGAGTGCAACACCTCAGACCTATTTATTCTTAGTCTATGGCGAATGACATGTCATTCATGACATTGTCATTTATGTCATGTCACGTCTGTTCCCATACTCGAAAGAGACTAGTATAGAACATATTATACCCATTATATACCATAACAATTTATGTCCATTTTCTTAATGTATATTCTTACTTAATGTGTTACTTGGAATTGTTAATAATACAACTGGAACTTAATTTTTATAGATAGTATAAAATGGACTATTTAGAAATATTGTATAGGATATATAATATTTCTAAAAATAATAACAAGGAAATAATCAAGTAATTTTCAATTATTATATATACAATGCCGATATGGGGGCAAGCCGGACAAAGGCCCAGAACGGCAAAAATGAAGGACGTCAAACTTGAGGGTACCGCCGAACGGCAAGCAATGGTAGGACGCAAAAAAGTATTTATTAAGGTTTTTACTCTATCTAAGTCTATCTAAGTCTAAAGTGCACTAGCAGCATCTATGGCGATGCTCGTGTTATACAGGCAACGGTAGTCGCCTACGGTCTTTGTACAATTACACATTCTTTGTACAAATTATTAGGAAACCGTAGGTCTTAATAGTTTCCAAATTTATACAAAGAATGTTTTAGATACTAAGTAAGCCAAAACAAAACCAAATATCCAAAGCCAACAATAAAAATTAATTTCAGTAATTAAAATTATTAACTAAATGAACTAGTTTATATCTTACATATTTTCAAAAATACACGTAATTTACTAGAATATCTTATAAAGGAAAGGAAATTATTTAATTGTTATGATTTAATTACCTATATAAATTATGTAACAGTAAAACGTTACGCAAAGCTAAAATACATACAAAGATCTACATCATAAATTGTTCGTGTTAAATATGCGACAATGTACTTTATTGGTAAATATCGACACATAATTTGATTACTGGAGTGCAACACTAAAAACATTTGAATGAGATGACTTAATAGGGTTTTAACTGAAGTGAAAACAAGACGAAAACATACGCGTCACTCCACTTGTCAATTTTATCTTGAGTCTGTTAATATGAATATAAAAGGAAAAGGTAAAATTCAATGTTTTGCTGTTTTGTTTTTTTTTCACACCCCCGATTAGAACACGAAGTCATTGTGACAGTACTTTTGTTTTATTTCGAAATAACGGTTTCGAAATATTAGTATTTGGTGCGAGCAGGCACGCACTATAATAATGAGTACGGAGCAGGTGAGCGAGATTTCATGTTTATTAATAGTAACAAATCTAATATGTGTTTCAGAATTGGATTAGTACTCTATAGTTATGTGCTCGCTGGTTACACGCAGAACATTATATACTCATAAATCTCTCTCCTATGGTCCTGTGTAAGTCTGTAAATCTGCAACTGCATATCTGTGTCAAATGACATTTCTTTTATATTAAATTATTATAATACAATTACAGATTTCAATCGCACTTGCTTAAAAATTTAAGTTGTTTTTAATTAACAATTAATAAGACCACTGAATCAGTGTATTTATTAATGCATTATGAGCAATGTTTTTATGTCTAATGTATTATCATTCAAGAAAAAACGTAAGTTCACTTTGTAGGTTTCATGTTATTATTGAAATACTTTTTGCTTTAAGATTTAAATTAAGTTTGTTAAGTCAGAAGTAGTAAATCCTTAGACCTATTTTATATTTACATATTTAAAGTTCCCTCACTGGCTATATTTTTTAACTGTCCAGGTTATGTTGTTTATGTTACTGCAAAATAACTTGCTTTTTTTTTTAGTTATTTTAAATCAAAATTAAGAGTGTATCGGTCAGAATGGACGAACGACGAGTCGCAGAATATTTTGTAGTAGCTGGCTTACCGGAAAAACCAGAGATCCTCGATGACTCTGACTCAGGCCATTTAAAAGGATACAATACAAAGGCTCCCATCACTGACATAGGTGAGTGCTTATCTATTAATGCAATATAATCAACTTGCTTATGCACGCAACTTCGTCTGAACATTTATTCATCTTTATTGCTGATATAGTTTTGTCAGGTGTTAAATTTTTATTCTTGGAACAGTCCTTTTCTGTATACTAGACAATGTGTGTGGTTTATGATGATATAGGTTGGGTACTTTAGTGAAAGCGTTACAAACTCCCTTTTACATTTATAATATTAGTTAGAATACAAAGATTTTCAACTGTATAGATTGGGCAAGATGAAAGAATTCATAATGTAACATTTAGGTCCACATGATACAAAATCGCTCAGTCCATCACCAACTTTACAAGGTTGTTTAGCTACGCCATGACCATCCTGATTATGGCGATCAGGATGAATATTTTTGTGGGAAAATTTTCCCAATGCCCTCCTATATATTCTATGTTATTAAAATTATTTAATATTTTTGTTAGAATATGATTCTTCCAAAAAACTATTTAGGTAAATGTAATATCATTTTGTTTTTTTTTATTATATTAATTTCTTAACAATGTAATCTTAATAGTCAACAATCTTAAGTAGTTGTGTAAACAGTCTGTAAGATTTCAATGATTTCCTATCAGCTCACAAGAGTTAAATAGCACTTGTTCTTTTTATGTTCTTTTTAGGAATAAAATATATTAAAATTTCTTAGTAGTCTTCTGCATATGAGATGCAGAAGAAGTTTTAGAGATGGTAATGGCAATGAATAATGGCAATAATTGACACTATTTACAAAGGATGAAAATGAGTATGAATGAGACTTAATTTTATTAATTTAGTGAGATAAATTTTTACATAAATGTTTTCATATTTATGCCTATTTGCTCCAGAAATTATACATAGCTAAGAATAGCAAAAAAAAAAATACTTGTCCATAACTTTGTTGTACATATTGGTACTTTTTATTTTCCTTAATGAGTTGCTAATATCAGACTTCATATTCCTACATGAAGATATAATTCTGCTGATACATTAAGCATAGTACATACTTTTAGTCGGGTACACGAATAGCTATTTGCAATACTAATTGCATGGAGTATGACCAAAATATATAATAACTGTGCACCTAGAGAATAAATTAAATAGGAACATATTTGTTATGATATTAAAATATTATTACATAATTTGTGTTTATTAACATTTATGACATAATATATAAATTGATGTTTATATACATATGAAATCCCTAAACTCCAACATCTTTGACTGTACACTACAAAAGAGGTCACATAAAACTACTTTATTTATTCTTAAAAATTCTTAAAAATACATAGAATTTATTTTTAAGAACTATATTTCACATCAATCACAATCTAGACAGACAGTTAACAGACAGGCTGTTGGTCCACTTTATTAAGAGGCTACCGTCGCCTAGAACACAAGCAACAACCACTGATGCTGTAAGTGAGCTGCCAACTACATTAGTAGGATTAAGGATAGGAGATTAGAAAGGGTTAGGAAATAAATGGGCTCTGTTATTCCTTACTCACTCACCAAAACACAACAGTACACATGCTGTTATTTCACGGTGGTCTTCTGTAAGGAGGTGGTTAGTGCCGCCAGATGGCTGTCCAGATACTAAAGTAAATCTTTATTTAACTTTTTTGAATCTTTTCTTAACTTGAATTTTTTTAACTAATCTAAATGAAAATTTAAATTTAAAATGAAAACATTGTTAACTAGACTTTATATCATTTTGCCCAGTGACATTAATAAAAATCTTACTTCATTCTCCCTTTTCAATGAAGGATCGACCGTACGGATCCAGTAAGCTTATATAAAAAAAATTGCATTTTTTATGTTAAATGAATGAGAACTGGTGACACTGGAATTGATATGATCACATGTTATTTTTCTTACTTTTTAATAGAAATTTTGAAAAGTTGGCCTACTAATTATAAATGGTACCAACTATATTTATTAAAATACTATCGACCCGGTCCTGAATTCGCACACAAGTAAATTTTTCACTCACTCTTTCCAATAGTGAAAGCCATAAGCCTCCGTGTAAGCAATTACTGTGTTTTAAAAAGAAATTTTTAATAAGAGTGCCTTAGTTTAACTGAAATTTACATTAATTTTTTTTTTAAATCCTTTTTAAATCTCTAAAATTATTGATAAACATGAGATCACAACCAAAAGCGTTAACTCTTACAAAATAACAATAATAGTGTCTTCATTTTAAAAAAAGTCTATTATTTTCCTTGTATTTTCATTTATTCAGTTGTTTATTTGCCTAAGTTGATCTACAATACCCGCTGAAATCAATCTAAAGATACTTTTGTTAACTGATAGCTAATCTAGTCCTCCTGTTAATCCTGCCTGGAAAATATTTTTGGTTTAGTTAGAATTAAAACATAAAATAATAACAGTTTTAATGGTTTAGACTGCCATAAATTAAATAAAAGGATCAAAATCATTGAATGTTATCATCATTTTATGTAATTATATCAAGTTGAAACAGGTTATTTATATTGCAAGGCTCTTTATGTCAACATGACAACTAGGTATTGTGTGGTTTTGTATAATATTACCATGTAAGTGATATTTCTCATATGACATATTTTATATATTTTTATAAATCCATCATATTAGGTAAATATGTATATAATTAATATTATGAGTACCATTAAGGCTGTACTTGTGACTTGATTGAGAAGCTATTTTATGGCTTAATAAGTAAAACTGGTTTCTCCACAATTATCTGTAAACTGGGACATATCACTTGTTAAAAAAGTTTTACCTGTGAGGTACTTTTACTCATTAGTAATTTTATTTTTCCTTATCCATATTTATTTTATGTTGTTTGTCTGTTGTTGTTTGTCTGTTTGTCCGCCAACTTCTTCTAAACCTTTATGATACAATTTTTGTTAATGAAAAAAGCGCTAAAGCCTCTAGGTTGTGCCTCTCTAAGCGCTAAGGTTTGTGTGAAGCCGGGGCGGTTGCTAGTTTACATAACATATTAATATTAAAGGAAAAACAACGCACTTTTATTAAAAAATGTGATATCTTTTACGTTAATTCTGCTTTCATGGTGATAAAAGTAATTATAAAATAATTAATTATGTTTTAATAAAAAATATAATAATTAATAAGTTATCAATAATAATAAGTTTGGGAAAGTTTCTTCACATTTTATATGAAAACTCAAGACATTTTGTTTCACAATTTGTTTATATTTAATTACAGTATATAATATATATGCCATTTTGTCCGATGACTTTTTGCCATCTTGTAGGTTGTTGCTGTAAAAATTTTGGGACTTATGATCAACAAAATGCGACAAGTAGTTTTGGCAGTCCTCTCTTGATGTTAACCTGACACTGCCTTAAGAATTCTGAAGAGACCGAAACAGGTGGAAATCTGAAGGTGCAAGGTTAGGGCTATATGGTGGATGCATTAACACCTCTCAGCCAAACTCTCTTAATTTTTGCTGAGTGGCTCAAAATGTGTGTGGTCTAGCGTTGATGAAATACAAATTTCGACGATTGCTTTTATAAGCCCAGAGAATAGAATTAGGGAATATAAATACATGCTTTCAAACCCACAAATGTCAAAGTGACAGATAGCGTAACGCTTTTTAGTTAACACTTGTATTAATTTTACTCTTCATAAAATTTCCAGGGGCCTTAATATGAAAATCGATACTTAAGGAAAAAAATACGCTATATTAATGTCACAATAGTGAATAACAATTGAAAAGACAACTGATGCAACACACTTAAAAATATTACAATTCATTGTCGTTTTCCATTAACAGTCAGAAAAGTTTATGTAGTTTTAGTTTCATACTTCTTAATGTCTTGCACAGCTGTTGCAGGTGACTCTAAAAAGAATCTTATTTTAAATTCTCAAATTTATCACTGAAAACTAATTTTATTAATCCAAATTTTGATGCGTTTTTTACACGTTCACCATATATTACAGACCTTATCACGAAAACTATGTTTATATATTAAACAAACGTTTATAAAATTTGTGAAACTTTTGTCTTTTATTAATGGCATGCTGCTTTTCTCAGTCCTAAAGATCTGGTAACAGTAACCTTTATAGAAAACCTTTGTGAAATAAGTTTCATATGTACCCAGTTAGTGAGTAATTGATTTTAAACCCCAATAGCATATCATCTGTATATATTTTAACATTATCCAAAATAGTCAAATAGCCGCTAACAAAATGGTGGTGTTTGATTGTCACAATATGGGTGTCAGCAATATAGTGGTTACCTTACCCGGTTTTACACTTGTGTCCTACATTTATTATTGAGTCACTTCGCTTTTACTTTGCTTAGCCTTTGCACATTATTTTGCCTAAGCTCGCCAGATGGTCGATGTTATATTCTTATAAGTGCAATATTTATTAACATATCGCACGCCTAGTGAGTGAATCGATTTATTACTTAACAAAAGGGCAAGCATTCGATTGAACTCTATATGTGATTCATTTTTGATTGTTGTAGCATCGATGCAGCGATAGCTAGCCGTTTTATCGATTGATAAATTTAGGCAGACTATTTATAGGCAGTGCCGTCTTAAGTCTATTCGGCGCCGGGGTGCGGGGCTCAGCCTGCGCCCTCAGCCACCCGGACGTCTATGTCAAAGGGCGCAATTACTCGCCTATGACAGACGCACAGGTGCCGCGCCCCGCCTCGCGCCCATTTCAAATGAACTTACACTTTATTGACTTAGAGATCATTTTGCTTCAAGTGCGGGCGACCGGGCGGCAATGTGTCAAAGGTTATACACTATCTTTGAATTAAAGATTTTGCCGCGCGCGTGTTGCATTTAATAAAATTGTTAAAGCGCCTACACACGGCCCTAAAATCGGTGGCAATGTCGGGAGAGTGGTAGTGGGGATGAAATCGGCCGCTACTCAACACACGTCCCTGCCACTAAGTGTGAAACCGACCGTGCAACAAAGAGCTCGTCTATTAAGATGCCGCCGACACTCTCAAAACATCAGAGAATAGGCATCACTCTGGCAGTTTCTACAGTGCAACCAAGTCAAAGACGAAAAAGGAAGAACTGGTTGATGAAACGCCATGAACTTTTTTTTAAATATTATTATTAAAGGTGGCAGACAGGCTGACGGTCCACTTGATTCTAGGTGGCTACCGTCGCCTAAGGACACAAGCAACATCAGGGGGGGTGCATGTGCGCTGCCGACCTTGCAGGAATTTGATTACTGCTAGTTTGAAGAAGCCCATATTGTAGCTAGATGGAAACAGCTTAGAAGGGAGAGAGACATTTGGAAGCAGCTGAAAACTTTTTAAGAATGGATATAGAATGTGTTGAGGAACTCCTTGAAGAGATCATTGACTTTCGTCCAGGCTTCTCGCTTCTTTTCCTTCGCCATGTCTTCGCACGGAATACAAATTAAAAACACAAAAATACGTCTTGTCGCCGCTGCAGTCGCAGACACACTGCGGTGAAATCGGTACCGATTTCGTTATACACGATGCGACAACGCTCCCTAGACGATAATCGCCCCTAAATCGTGGGTTCGACCGACCCGATTTCAGAGTTAGGAGGAAACTGATTACG
This sequence comes from Bembecia ichneumoniformis, assembly GCA_910589475.2. NCBI lineage: Eukaryota > Metazoa > Arthropoda > Insecta > Lepidoptera > Sesiidae > Bembecia > Bembecia ichneumoniformis. Next base: position 10,019,248 of record OU342533.1, on the reverse strand, counting down.
ATTTGCCTACACATGAGGCGATCAAGGGAGCGATCTAGGGCGCTCCCCACCACTTCCCCGATATTGCCACCAATTTTAAGGCCGTGTGTAGGCGCTTTAATAAAAGTAAAACAATGATTATTGTTGATGACTAATTTTTTTATATTTAATTTTGCGCATACGTATTTGTCGTAACAAGCATATGAAACTATGCAATGGCGTTAAGTTCAATGAAATATCTTTATACTCCGCACTCGGCAGGCGCCCCCTGTTGATGACTATTTTTTTTTATATTTAATTTTGCACATACGTATTTGTCGTAACAAGCATATGAAACTATGCAATGGCGTTAAGTTCAATGAAATATCTTTATACTCCGCACTCGGCAGGCGCCCCCTGTTGATGACTATTTTTTTTTATATTTAATTTTGCGCATACGTATTTGTCGTAACAAGCATATGAAACTATGCAATGGCGTTAAGTTCAATGAAATATCTTTATACTCCGCGCTCGGCAGGCGCCCCCGGGCGCTCCGCGCCCGGGTGCACCGCACCCCTTGCACCCCCGGGTAAAGACGGCCCTGTTTATAGGCTAAAAGACAATTTCTCTAAGTTGATTCTGATATAAGGTCATACCGAACACAATATTTACCAAAATGAGTGCAACCTAACCTATGAATCAAGGTGCTATATTGTAGAAATATTTTTTGTAACTTCTCCATGAAGATCGAACAGATTTAAAATTGAGAGGTTTTTTAATAAATTGTAAAATATGAAAAAAGAAATAAAAGTAGCCGATTGAAACTTTAGTACAGAACTTAAGTTAATTAATAACCTAAAAAATGTTGTCGCGGAATTTTTTTATTACTGTGAGGAGAAAGCTTTTTTCTCAGAAAATATAATTTATTGTATAAATCTGCCCAATTCAAACTTTTAAAATATAGTCTATTAGCTGTTGCACCCGAATTCGTCCGCGTCTCTTTATTTATAAAATATCATTACTCGTTGATAATGTAGCTTATTATAGGTGAAAGAATTTTTAAAATTGGTCCAGTGGTTTTTGAGTTTATTCATTACAAACATACATACATACAAATCTTTTCTGTTTATAATATCAGTATAGATATAGATTATGCTCTGTATTTTATCTAAGTTTTAATTTTACTCTTACAAGTGAAATTAGGCGACGAAAATAACTCTTTTCTGCTAATCCCGCCTGCTAATGTAACATATGAGAAATTTTCACCAATGCATGCTAATTTGCATTGATAAAAGTCTTTACATAATATTCTCACCTCGACCACTCGGTTCACTGACAAAATTTATGGTCAGAATACATTAAGTATATCTGTTATCTCTTACGTGTCGCGTATTCAAAAAAATAAATATAAATTTATATGTGTCTTGATATGTCAGAGGACGCACGCATATATTTACGATGCTTGGTACTTATATTAAGGGGGAGACAAACCCTAAATACTAAAAATATCCATTGTTTAATGAAAATGTTACAAGAAATGGACAAGACAATTGCTTTGAAAAAAAATATATTATACTTAAACATGTGAAGAACCAATTGTATTAATTAGAATTTCGTTAAAGTTAGAACACACAAAAAAAAAACTCCACAAAAAAAGTTAGAACACAAGAAGAATTTGACTTTTATTGAAAATTCTCTTGAAAACGGCTTATTGCACGCATATGAATCCTGTACCTATTAATAAGTTAATATCAGATTAAAAAATTGCATTAATATAAAATTTTTATTTTGTGTATTGTTCTAATGGTAAAAACAGAAATACACCATTTCTAGGCCTGTTGAATTGGATCCGCCGCCAGCGAGTTCTATAGTGCCTCAGTGAAGCCCTTAAGAGTTTTTGACGATCGATATAATTATTTCAATCACGTGTTAAAGTCTACCAAAATCTATTCTAACCTTGACTTTACGTATATTATATTTATAGAAAATTGTTTTAGTACCTATACCTGACACTAGTTACTAGTGCCGAGCTATATGTCCTTATTAAATAAATATATCATTATTATACTATGGATGAACATTCAATGGTATATGATATGAATTTGTAATGTTTTAGCAGTGATCCCTGTAAAATTTTAGTTTCATTCTAATTGTTAAGCAACAAAAATAATGTTATATTTTCGATCTAATGTCGAAAAAATGCGTCAAGTTAAGTTATCGCCAATAACAATTTAACAAAGACGTAACTATAAACTTGGTCGCTACAACCGTTTAGTAATTTAGTTGATAATCGACAATGGATATAACGCTAAACAAATTGTAGAGGCAATTTTGATTTTACAGATCTATAGACATATTTATATATGTACATATTAGATTAGTTCCTATCACATTAAGGGCGTTCTATGTGACATTAAATTGTTAAGATTCTTTGTTTCACCTCTCACTATATAAAGTTCTAATATATATGACTAGTGCCCGCGACTTCCTCTGCCTTAAAAAATGAAAATATATGTATAATATCTAAATAACATCTGACATTTTGATCGCTGTGATGACGACGGTGGCGCCGAATTTTTTAAAATTTTTAGGCGATCACTCGGCAACCTAACATTTTTCTAGGATAAAAAGGATCCTACACGTCAATCTAGGTAATAAACTATCTATAAACCAAATTTCATCCAAGTCCATTTAGTAGTTTTTACGTGAAAGAGTAACGAACATACATATATCCATCCATCCTCGCAAACTTTTTCATTTATAATAATTAGTAACATTAGAGATGAGTTAATAGCTATAACGGAACGCCACTATTTACAATGGAATCAACAAAACATTTGATTATTCAAAATTATGACTCTAATTTTAAATTAGAATCAATTGTTTCAAACTAGCTGAACCCGTAAATTCGTACGCGTGGTATTCGGTATAGCGCATATCTTTTTTGTTTGTAAACCGATTGGAATGAAACAAACACTAAATGTTACGGGAAGCTTGCTGCAATACATTAGTGAAAACCGTATTCAAATCAATTAAGCAGTTTCTGAGATTAGCGTGCACAAACACACAGATAAAAACAAAAATTCTAAAAACTATTTTTAAGTATTTAGTAACATAAGTACAACATGAACAATTTTTTTTTTATATTTAATGTACAGACACGGCTCGGTTTACTATTTTATTATATGTAATGTATAGTGGTGTAAGGTGTAAAAAGTTGATTTGACTTTTATACAAGCTCTCTGAAATAAACTATAAGCCCCTTTAAATACATCCATTATAATAAATTTGCACAGGAACTTGTGTAGTTGAATTTCAGTGCCTTATTGCCATATTATTTTCTTACGGTTATTGAATGTCTTGTGGTTGTTTCAGGTGTTATCTTTCCCGGTCTCGGGGAAACAGTGCCAAATGGTTACGAACTGTTGGAGCTAACGCCTACAGGGCTACCGGCCGACTTGAATCATGGCTCGATGCGCTCACCAGAATGTTACCTTTGCATTCGACGGGGGCGGGATCGGGCTCCGCTAGTTGATATAGGTACGTTAATTATTTTCATGACTGTCTAGACTGGACCGCCGAACACCGCAGATGCAGGTTCGAATCCCAGTCGTGCATGATTTTTTTCGATTTTATGTGTCAATTTGAGATTATTATCACTGTAATGTTAATAAATTAAAAAAAGGTGATAAAACAAACATTTTGCAAAGGACTTAATTCCTATAATGATCGAAAACTTCAGAAATATATGTTAGCCCTTTTAAGTATTGATGGTCGCAGACGACGAGCACAAATATGTACAACAAGGAGCATAAAGAGCACAGATAGCACAAAAACACCAAGTTTTGTGTTGTTTTAAACTAGAATGGTTCTTCAGAAGTTCTCACTTTGGTTCCATACACTAAAGAATTTTTATAGTGATACTCTATAGTTGAAGTGAGTAAAAACATATACATACTAGCAATCTCAGAAAAGCGAAATTATCCCAATCCGCAGTGGGTGCAATTAGCAATAGCTGGTGGACAGTGAATGTGCCTATAGCACGATTACTTTACGTGCCAGAGAAAGCCTACACATGGTTGAAAATGGTTTAAAGGAAAAATAAATTTATTTTTATTCATTTGGCAAGATTACACAGCGGATGTGTTTTGTTATGATCGGCTTTGTCGCGTCGTTGTCGATGAAGTTATTTTGTGACTCGATAATAGCTTGTTTGCTATATTATCATGAAGGAATGTACGGGTCAAAAGGCTGTTACAGCCGTCAAGCGTACCGTGAGTGCATGAATTATTCAAGGGGCTTGGTAATTATCTACACGACAAAATAGTATATGTATGTAATTTTGTGGTGTACATTTTTTATTATCTAACGAACGCATTTGATACTAAAGAGAAAAGCTCTCTTACTGTGTTACATATTTACGTTTAAATTTTTAAACATCTTTTAAACGTGTATAATTTAAATGTGTTAATTATTTTATAGACATACTTCAATTGTCATGCCATTATCGTTCATTAATTAATATCTACTAAAAAATGTATTAGGTACTCGTAGCTATACCTTTTTTACACCTTTTTATTGTTTTTATCTTGTAGAATTAAACGTAAAAAAAATATAGGATTTTATCGTAAAATTCCTTTTATGTTTATGTTGTCTATTTATTTTTGCATTTTTAAACAAATATCTGCGTTTATATTATTTACTAGCGCCCGCCACCGGCTTCGCCCGTGGTACAATTTTTATATACATAAACATTCCCCGTTTATCCCTCTTTCCATTAGTCAAAACCGATTAAAATCGGTCTACCCATTCGAAATTATGGGCGTACATACATTTCGAAGATCCATTTTTATTTATATATAGATAGGTACCTAAGGCTTTTTCAAGGCATAACATAACTATTCTTGAAAATCCACAATCATATTAAATACTAAATAATTAGAGCAATTAAATAATAAGTAAAATCATTAAGCATGTCGTACGAAAATTTTAATACACGTACAGGCAATCATTGACACGCATAGACACAGTGAGCCTTTGTTGTGGTAGAAATATTTTTTACAACAATTTTGCTCACAGTTATTGCGCTCTTAAAAACGTGTCGTCATCGTCATAAACACGGGAGTACAATTAGGGCAATCAATCAAAGAACCCGCTGTACAATCTTCTTTACATGGTATGGTATAATTATTCATCATAATGACACAACTGCGCCTAGATAACGCCTGATAAGACCGCTCGCTTTCAAGAGTTTCGACTTTCATCAACCGATACGCACTCGGCTTTAGGTACTTATACATTTTTTGTACAGTTTTTATCTCCGTGTTCTCGGTAAACGTTACGCTCGGGCGGATATGCTCTTCTAATAAGAATAATGATAAAACTTTTTGCGCAAAACTTTTCGATAATAAAAGGGCTTTTTTTGCGATGTTTAACGAGTGACTTTTGAATTGCATTGTCGTGGAGATTTTTTTAAAGTTACAGGATAATTATATCAATAATAAAATTCGTTTATCTGAACACCTGACCATGTCTTTATTCAGTCTTAAGATTCGTCGTTTATATCTTCAGACAACGAACGTATCAGACACGTGCCGACTCAGACACCATCAGACACAGTTTATTTACCATCTAGCGTACCAAAACGTGCCATATCAGACAAAAACAGACAAGTCCGGTCACTCTCCACCGGCCAGTTACTGCATGGTTCCGATTCTGGGGCACAGGCCCTCGGACACGTTCCGGCATATTCTCTCCGCGAATGCCGTCCGTGCGTGGACAGTGTCTGATGGCGTCTGAGCGAACACGTTACGATGAATAATATGAAATAATATTATTTAATCTGACACGCTACGTGTCTGATACGTTCGTTGTCTGAAGATATAAACGGACCTTTATTCTCTACAAAACACGTTTTCAGTATGTATTATACATATAGATATAAATTAATTCTACCTATATGGGATTATATGTATATGTACTTGTATTCGTTTGAATTGCAAACTTCGACTGAACATATTGGTCCATCTAGGACTTATAAAATTGCCAACATCAGACATATCTCTTCAGTTACTTAGTAAAAGTCTCAAGGTGTGTCTATACATATTTTTAATATAAGATCACTCTAACGTTTTCAAATTACGTAAAGTCGCGACTTTGCACCTTCTAATTTTGTATTAATATCTAGGAGAAACATGACACAAAATTACCAAGAAAAAAAATGTTTATTCGATCGCTACTAAACTTCACAGGAACACCCATTGGGTTAATCTGAAGATTGCCTGAAAATTTCATGAAAATCGCTTGAGAGGTTTTAGAGTCCATCGAATAAAATAAAATTGTTATTTTGATATTGACTATTTTACTATTAAATTTCTTCAAAACCTGTTAAGTCCCGTTAATCTTAATTTTTTTTCCTCCTCATAAACTTTTGCATTAAATAATGTTACTAGGATTAACTCACGCGAAATAGGAAATATTGCCTATGCCTTGCATGTGGAGAATAGAGGTAAGGAGGACCAACTCTGTACATGGGAAAGTGTCGGTCGGCTACCATTTTTTTAAAAAGCTCTATACGAGGCGCTGTAGTAGCATTTTATTTACGGCGGTTTCATGAACTACGCAACCAACTAATCATATCCAATCACCAATGCTACACAAAGTTGTAGCTTGTCAGTTTTTTGGTTTAACACCTGTATAAGTTAGTCCTCCTTTTACCTCTACTCCCCATGGCTTTGCATTTACGGTTCCACTTTTTGAGCGGCCACAGTGCTTCTACGAATAATTAAGGAGAACTATATCTCGGACGTGTTGCAGGTGTAATGTACGAGGGGAAGGAGCGGTTGATGGCTGATGCGGAAATGGTGTTGCAATCGGTTGGCGGTCGGGTTGCCAACGTAAATAATTCCACGGCGAAAACATTCATCACGTACAGGCGTGCTCATTCCACGGCGCCGTGTAACGCGCTCGTCGTTGTTGACGTGTGCATCATAGTGGCCAGTAAGGGTGAGGTGCCGCCCCACGCTTTCTGTATGCTGCCCAAGAATTTGAATAAAGGTTAGTTTTTTCTAAGTTAGTTTATCTCTTTAGTTGTAGCAGGACACACTGCTTTCTGCATTCCATATAGAAATATACCTGCTTATGGATAATCGTGAAATGAAAGCACGTGTGCTATTGTGTTTCGGTTAGTGACTAAGAGATGTCTCCTGTCATTTATCCTACCAAGGTCGTCAGTGCACTTTCAACTTCCATGAGGTTGTTTGTGTTACTAGCGATGGCCATCTACCATCAAGTGGATCGTCAGCTTGTGTGACGTGTGTGACGCCATCAAGGGAATAAATTAATGAAACGATGGGATAACGTTAACATACTATCCGCATACTTGGTTAAAAACACTCACTTAGAGATACTTAGGAAAGCTCTCTCTGAAAAATCTACTGGTTTTAAAAAATAATTTTATCAAAATTTTTCAAAAATCTGATGGAATTTTGAAAAGACCATTAATCAATATCAAGTCAATCATGTTGGGGTGTCAATTTATTTAGCTTAGAATTCCACTAACAACGCGATCATAAAGCGTGAAGCACAGTCCAGGACCAGAGAATTGATAATTAAAAACTATTATTTTTACTGTTAAGATCGGGTTATCTGTTATTAAAACTGGACCTCCATTTTTATATTAATCATTCTGCGTTCATAAGTCGACCACTTATGCCATTATGTGACTCAATTAGAAACCATTATATTCAAAACTTTTAAAAAATAAATAATGTTGAATAAATTGTTAAAGTGATAATATGTTTTTAATTGCAGGCTTAATGGGAAGCGATGTGTTTCTCTGCTATAAGAAGTCAATGAACCGTCCTCCTCTAATATCTTACAAGCCAGAAGTGTTATTCAGGTGAGGGGTATATTATATTTGACGTTATAGAAGTAAAAAAAATCGAAACTACTAGATAACGTGCTAATTTATATGTAACTAGCGACCAGCAATTTTATATATATGAACATTCCCCGTTTATCCCTCTTTCCATTAGTGACAACCGAATTAAAATCGGTCTACCCGTTCACGCGTGATGCCGTGACCAAGGGAAATGGGGATTCATTTTTATATATAGAGATAAGGGATCCATTTATATCATATCGATTATCAAACCCAATTGATTATATCAATCTTTGTTTGACATACTTTTATCAATTATAATTTAAGTTTGATAAGTTTATTATTTTAAAATCTCATTGGCATATTTTCAATAAGTTGTTACTTATTGGAAATATATTCATAAATTCTTTAAACTTAAAAGTATTTTTATAATTTATCTTAGCACTGCCTATTGCCGAATGTCAGAAAAACTGCTATGTATTTCTTATGCTGCTATTTCTTATGTAAAGGTCTACAGTCTAAAACTGACTGTCCACTTGATGGTAAGTTGTTACTGTAGCCTGTAACACAACAAACTCCATAAGAGTTGCAAGTGCGCTGCAGACCTTGATAGGAAAAAGCATACGGAATAAGGATAGGAGCGTAGACATCTCTTAGTCACGGTGGTCTTCTCTAAGAGTAACTGCCCACTGCACGGACAGTCCAACATATGACTGTGTAACGCCGTGTGCTCTGCATTGTATTACTAAAAATTCAGTATATTAATTGGATATGTGAATGGCGTTAGCCGGATTGTGTGATTCGTATATTTAAGTAACAACACAATTTTAAAAAACGTTGCATATTTTTTCATTCAAAAGAAAATGTAGCATTTGTTGCATTATTACATTGTGTAGTTAGGGAAAACTATAATTTAATGTTTAATGACAGTTGTTCATGTTAATTAACAACTTCCTCGCAGCAGAAACACATAATCACCAAAAGAAGAACACAATTATTTCTATTTTAAAAATCTAGGTATATCCTATAATGTAGTAATGCCTTGGATCAAGTACAGAAGCTTTTTGTAAGACTGTTGTTTTGTACAATGATTATCAGTCGGCAGCCAAATTGGCTACAATGCAGTTTTTCATAAGATACCATTATGTGAGGGACGCTGTAGATAAAAAAGTAGTTGAATTACGTCATATGTCAACTGACGCTATGCTAGCTGATGTATTAACAAAATCGTTGTCTGTGGCTAAACATACACGGTCTTACCACAAAAATACTATTTCGACCTTATTTGAACTCGGGTTTACTTAAACTAGTCTAAATTTTAAAACCCTAGTTTAAACCAGGGTCTAACGTTTCATACCACAAAAGCTTGTCTAACGTTGGTTTTCTTAGGCCACTGTCTCGAGATTATGACTGAGTCAATCGATCATTCATTCAAAGAAACTTTCCGTTTTCAGCATGTATTAGTGAAATAACATGTTAGTATATTATTTTTTCATTCATAAATAGCAATAATTTTTTATTTCTAAAGATCAAATGCTAAGTATTATTGTTAGCTTTATACATTCATAAAAGTTTTCGGTTAAAAATTCTGTAAAAATACCTAATCAAGTGGAATCTCAATAGTAGTGGAACGAAACGTACTTTTCTATGACTGTCAAGCAAAGTTGTCTGTCAATTTGCATTTTGTTGTTGTTGCAATTCGATCGTGGTGGCAAAGGGTTCGAACTGTTATCCTTATCATCTACATATAAATTATATAAAATAAACCATTTGTTGACCATGAACGACAAAAAAAATGCGTAGCGAGAATTGATCACAAGAGGAAAAGGTATTTATTTACTTTAATATTACTTACAAACTTCACTTTTACTTTGTGAAAATTTTACCTCAGTTCTACACATCCAGATTCATAAAACAGAATTTAAATTTTTGACATAGGTAAATAGTATTACTGTTACTTTAACGTACTATTACTTTAACCGAAAATGATTTCTTGGAATCGGCATCCTAGTGAAATTTAACTCTCTTAAATCTTCCACGTCCATCATATATATTTCAAAAATATTGTCCATTTTTAAATAATTACAACGAGAAAGTATTTAAGGAAATTCGATTAAAACATTGAGATAATATTATCTCAATGATTAAAAATAGTTTTGTTGACAACTTGACACTGAAAAACAGCTGAACAGTTGTGCCGCCATATTACTTAAACCGTTCCTAAACTAGGTGGCTAGTGGGTTTAAATAAAGCATTTAATTAGACCTCGGTCTAACTCTAGTTTAACGCTAAACTCATATTTGTAGTAGGAAAAACGTAAGACCCAGGTTCAACGATAGTTTAAATCTTGGTTTATGTTTTTGTGGTAAGACTGGTTGTTTACGGGTGGTTTGTTAGATGCTGTCCAGGACGCAGATTAAGAGGGCATGTTGTAGGTTACATATTATGTAGTAATCAGACGTCCTGGCCACAACGGTTTCTTTCTAGATTCAAATCTTGATTTGAATCTCAAAATGTATTGTAAAATGTAATGTCTCTTTTTTCCTTGCAACAATAATAAGTTTCTGTAATATATCCACTGCTTTTATTTTACTCTTAAATTTTTAAAAGAAACAAAGACAGCATTTCCAATAATGGATGCTAATGAACGCTACTTTCACTATTCACGATTGTAATTTACACCTCGCCGCTCACTAAAAGCGTAACACTGTAATTTAATTCACAGATCCGTAACACGGAAACTATTTTGGTAGAACGGGAACCAGATATTTTATTAAACTAGACCGAATTAAAATTTCTTTCTTTTAATAAAGACTGTGGGTGTTATCCCACCTCTCCCATGTTTCTTTTAGAGTAAGCTAGATTTGAGTGCTTTCTTATGAATTAAGGTCTGATTAGTCATTATTCATCTTCTTCCACAAAGTAAATAAAAAAAGAACTGTTATTTTATTTTATTGCCTATGAGTGTTGAGAAGAAGAAAAACACATAATGTTAGTATTAATAAGGTATTTCAATTAAAAAAGGCAAAGACAATATCTCCTGTTTTTTTTTTTTTTTTTTTACCAAATAATATTGAAATTAAGCTCGCTTTTATGCTTAACTGTACATTATCCGAAGAGTATAGAAAAGAACGAATTCGTTATGTAAAAAACGCGTTTTTAAAGGGGGGAACTAATTTTTGAACTGTTTTTTGAAAGGAGACATGTTAGGGCCGCCGATGGAGGACGGTACGGCAAAGTATTTAAATTTTTTCATAGTATGTTGAACCTTAAGGGCTTTTATTATAATTCATATTTCATTGTATTATGCTACTGCGGAATGCCGCAGCACGCCGATTGTTACCCTAGCATAATATTTACAATGAAATTTGACTTTATTAAAAGCACTTAAGGTACAAAATTCTATCAAAAAATCTAAATACGTCGCCTTGCCGTCCTCCAATTTGCGCCGGTCCTTAGTTGCTATGTCTCAGCAAATTGTAACATTAGTTTTCCAATAATTTTTCCTACGTTATTTTGATGCTTAATAAATATAGTTAATATGCCTATCGATCGGTCAACATTTCAACCAAACATATCGGAAGATAAGGATTTCTGAAATCTATCTTTCACTGTATTGATTGAGATCAGTAAACGATCTAGGCAGTATATGTAGTATTTTAAACTGTTGAATTGTGATCTTTAAAGGTATCCAGTGACAGAGCGTCGCAGTCTTGCGTTCCCCACTTCGGTGCCTCTCTTCTGCCTGCCAATGGGGGCGACTTTGGAATTGTGGCCGAACAACGCAGCTGATCCAAAACCAGTTTTCTCCACTTTTGTGCTAACCGTTGCTGATGCTACCGATAAGGTTTGTTATTTATATAAACATACTAGCTAAATAATAAAATAAAAAATATAACACTATTGTGGAAAAAATAAAATATAACACTATTGTTGAAAAATAAAAAATACAACAGTATTGCGCCATCTATTATATTTTTGTATTATATTGTATGCTAGCTGTGCCCGCGGCTTCGCCCGCGTGGAATTCAGATCGTTTCTCAATATCTGCTAACCTACTCTGCAGTCGTAGCGTACGCGTCTTGACCTACTTACCTGGCTTCACGGCGCGGTCGCGCTTTACATATGTATATCGTATTATATCTTTAACCATATGTCCAAAACATATGCAGTAATCACGTGTATTAATTTTATTACTTGTGACGATAAACTTGCTGATTTTGATAAGGATTCATAATGGTTGATAATATGACCAATAAACATCACCAAACGATTTTAATTATTGTTTTAATACAAAAAAGTAGTTTTTGTGTCTTTAATATAGAAATTAGAAATATGCTGTCGCTGACTTTTTTATGGGCAACATCAAGCTCTACCTACAACTTTCCTTTAGAAATCAATCATATATCTTTAGAATCATCATATAGAAAGAAACGTTTTCGTTCGACTGTTTTTTCGTCGAGTTACTTTCCAATTTAGATTACCTAGAAAAAGCCTTTTCATTTTACGGGATAATTACTGCTGGATGGGATGCTGGGATTTCTGTTCCAATTACTACTGAAAGAATTTCTTAAATCTGATTAGTAGTTTCGAAGATTAACATACAAACTTTACCTCTTTATAACATTATATTGTATAACACAGGTTCGTAAACATAATAAAATATAAAAAATATAAGTCACGAATGCTAATCTCCGGAAACCCCCCCCCCCTCCTCCTCCTGATTTTTTTGTGCATTTGTATTCTGTTTGAAAGATAGGATGTAATTTATAAAAAACACGCGAATTCCGAGTAAAAGCAAATTCAAATTTCATTATTTATCAAACTGTGTCATATTTTATTTGGTTGAAAATTACAATTTTTACACTGATTTCGTAGTAGAGATATTGCCAGAGTTTTAATATTTGCCTTGTTTTAAGTATTATAGAACATGACAGGTTTTAAACAGACAATGCACTGTTGCATTTAACTGTAAATACTTTTTTGTTCACATCGGTAATGTTATATAATGTAGGTACAAATGACCAAGTGGATTTTCCAGGTGTACGGTTCAGCCGTGACGTTTTACGAAGAATATTCCTACACTCAATTGTCGGAGAGTCAACAGGAGCAATTGGGATGGCGATCAGGAGTCACTCACGCGACTCACTCGCTGCACGCTATCAAGTGTATATGTCTACTCTCTCGTTGGCCTTTCAGTGACACCTTCGAACGGTGGTTACTTTATATATTGGTGAGTCAAAGTAAAAAATTGTTTAGAAGCCTAATAAAGAGCCAGTTCACATCGAAACGCGAAGATGCTTGAAGAGACAAGATCATTGACGTTGCATATCGCGCCGTCGCCATGCGCATGAATACTATAGAAACGTCATTACGAAGCAATGGTAATTGTTATAATATGGAAACAAAATATTGTGACGGTCGTAAGGCTCTTATTATGAAATTTTATTTAAAAGAAATAGTTTCTTTAGTGTAATTTGTTGTTCCTTTTCTAATTTCACCCGTACGTCCCGCGACTGCACGCCTCAGATCTCGTTTTTCAAATTTTGTAATAGTTATTTTTATTAGCCATATTTTTGTTAAATTGCACTTGCTCGCATCTAACCAAATATTCCTGGTTAGTTGCAAGCGCACACAAATATAGTCTTCCCGTCTCAGTGGAGCGATTGTGACTGACTTCCTGACTTGGTGAAACAGCGTACATTGAAATACGCATGACATGAGACGGAAGATAGCGCATTTCGCGGAATAAAAAAATAATTGCCACAAGTGTTAATTATCCGTAAACTAAAATGTCTATAAAGAATTCGTCAGTGTCAGCCCTAGATAATGTGTGGAATGACATTATTGATACAGTTTTAGCTTTATAATATGTGCCATTTTGAAAATAAATCAAAAATCGATAAAATATAGAGCTAACTTTGTTAGTTCTTTATATCGTAAAAAATATCATTGTATTATGTTTTTAGCCTATGTGAGCACTTTTATTTTAATTATATTGTATTTATTCACTTAAATTTTTTTTCTTTTGGACTTTTGTTTACTTAGACAAAATTCAAAACTAGGATTGCTATTCCGCTTTATACGCCCTCTTAAGCGTCAGTCGCACCGACGCTCACATTTTAAGGTAGCGCCTTTTTGTGCAGCAAATAAATTCTAGATTGTATAATATAGAATTTATTTGCTGCATAAAAAGGTTTTCACGCGGCTTAGCATGGCTTAGGTTAAATTTTACGCATCGCGGCGTCCCAAGAAAGACCTCTTTAAGTCATCTTGATTAATGAAGTCTGCGCGACATTTATCAATCCAATTATGACCTATGTGTTTCGTATTTCAGGAAATGTTTTGGAGCAAAGAACCTTTAAACATTCCTATTGAGAGGTATATCATTCACCTGTTGGAAGAAGTGCCCTTCCCGGATCCCACTATATTGTTACAGGTTAGTAATATTTACGTTTTCAGTTTTAGACAGACAACGATCAATATTATTGTTATTTTTATGTTGTACCCAGTGAAACTAAGTTACGACAGGTTTTCTAGATAAATAAATATACTTATCCGTTTTTCTTCAGTTCAATTCGAATATGACAATTCCTCCTTTCTAGAGAGTTAGGGCCGGCGCACTTTGGAGGACGGCAATTTTTTCATAATATATTGTACCTTAAGTACTTTTAATACTATTCAAGTATCATCGTATTATGCTACGCTGGAATGTCATAGTGCGCTGATTGATGCCTAGCATAATACAGTTAAATTTGAACCATTTTAAAGCACTTAAGATACAAAATACTATGAAAAAATTCAAATACTTTGCCGTACCGTCCTCCAATTTGCGCCGGCGCTAATGTGTCTCTCTAAACTGTTTTTTTTTATGTCTTTTCTAATATTATGCATACATTTTTGTATGGAGATGTACATAACCTTTGAGATTGGTATTTAAAGGTAGCTTTAGAAATTACTGTACGTTTTTAGTGATGCAGTAACAGTGTCGTTATTAAAAAAACTTTTTTTTTTCTAGTTATCGCCAACGAATCCCAGCGATCGAATAATAGTAAGTAGACGGGATGACCAACCGTTGGTTAGAAGCGGTGCGGGCTTCAGACAATTGTTACTTAACTTGGGATCCGATAACTGTTTGTTACTGCTGGCTTTAGCCATCACGGAGCAGAAGATACTCATACATTCGCTCAGGTATGATCTTTTCACTACTAAGCTACTTAAGTCGATCGCCACGACTTATCGCCATTGATGAGTTATTTCGTATTACTCTAAATCTGCTTTTGAATTTTTGGCCTAGAACAGCAATACTCTTTTGTTGAGATTTTATTTACGATATTAAGCTGGTGTTCGTAAGTTTTTATATGAAATTACATTTTATAGTAGAGACTCGAATCCATATTGTTAAGTGTGGGGTGAGTCAAATTGCCGTGTAAGGGCGAAAATCAACTATTTATTGCCACAAACCAAGATGACTTCCAATAGGGCTAAACTTCTTCTTTAAATCCGTTAAACTTGCCAAAAGTCGTCCGTAATTCCGTAATGAGTCGCAGGTATAGTTCCGTAGTATCGCTTTCGAATCGCAGAATCGAACTGTCCCGCTAGCTTGCCACTTCGCCTATTTATACCCGCTGCCAATCGTCTAGATCTTTCTCGAATTTAGTACAAACAAACAACAAACAATTAGAAGTAAACAACTTTTGTAAACACGTATTGTAAACAGGGTCATTGAAAATTCGGGAACACTATTTCTGTTAAATGTGAACTCTATGTTGTGTGCATAAGGATCAATTTGACAATAACAATAATCCTTTGACAATAACTTTCCAGATTTGTAGTATAGGCGAAGTCGTTTTTCTAGAACGTTCCATAGTGAGTCATAACTAGAACGTTCCCTGGTGAGTCATAACAATATTAATCAGTGGTTATTACAGCAGTTATTCCTTAAAAACGTGAATTATTTGTATATTCTTGTGAATATACAAATATTCTCCTTTATGGAGTGCGTCAATGGTTTGCCGATAGGGATTAGTGTGAAATTTGTTTGGTGTAAATAATATTTAGTTTGCATTTTATGTATGTATGTTATAAAAAAATTCAAAAACTCACTCTAGGGCTACAAAATGTCTTATTTTGTAAAGTCTAACTATCGCTGAGTAAGATGTATGTATAAATTATATAATTGTTAATAATATATTAATTTTTAGGCCGGATACATTGACAGCCGTTTCAGAAGCAGTATCAAGTCTTCTGTTTCCCTTCAAGTGGCAATGCCCTTATATACCACTATGTCCCTTAGGTAAGAGTACGTTTTCTTTATTATGATCTATACTCATTAATATTAAAATTACCTACTAAGCCGGTTTTGATAAAATTTGCTATAGAATTACCTTAACCCAAAAGAAGTACAAGGTATAGTTACACCCAAGAGAAGGACAAGCGAAGCCGCAAACAAAACTTTTTAAAATGTTTTCGCTAATGAAAAGTTTTCTTGTGATTTTGCTAAAATTCGTTATCGAGTTAAGGAACATTACCGCTATTATCATACGAATTTCCTTTAGAACAAACCTTACCATCATCATCATCGGATGTTTCGTATCCACTGCCAGATGTGCTCTTACACTTCCGTTAAAAAATATCTTCTACAGATACTGATTCCAATGATGAAAGCGAATAGGTTTTTCGATTAAGATTTGTGAAATCTAGGAAGATATAAAAAATTAACAAAATCACAGGATAATAGGTAATAGGCACATTTTTTTAAATATTTTTATGCAATAAAAAAATATCCAACGCCGAAAAACTAAACCTTTGTAACAAAAAAAATTATATTAAAATTATGTAACTGCTACGGGCACTTTAAACCCCGCCCTTTTGGCGCGATGGTCGTGAATTCACAGTCTACAATAACAATCAAATGTTAAAAAATCACAAATCAAACAAGTGCGCGCTTGTTGACACTGTTGTTACAGACTTTGACGTCACATTCCATCATACCAATTGGCCACTATTTATTGCACTTTTTAATAATTATTTTCTTAACGAAAGAGAAATAATATTAAAAAATATTTAACCCCTTTTTTTGTTGTTTACAAAAGCATTGACATGCTTGTTATTATTAAAATTTGAAATAGGCTGTCAAGTGTTTTCGTTACTTTTAAAATGTTACAAACTTTCTTTTTACTCAGCGCCTAAGGGTCGTAGCATGATAGCCTTATAACCTTTTGAGTTACAGAATAATTGAAGTGACAAATGCAAAAGTATTTTTTTAAATCCAACTTGAAGTCCCAAAAATTAGCGCGTTATGTGTGTATATTAAAGTATATTTTTAAAATTTTTGTATGTGTCCATGTGTGTCCATCTATCTGTTCGATCCGGCTAATCTCCGAAACGGCTGGACCAATTTAGACGGGACTTTCACTAGCAGATAGCAGATGTTATAAGGACTCAGGCTACTTATATTTTAGAAAAATAAAAAAATTAAATTATAGTAATCAAACATAGTATAATACATAATATACCGTAACACACGCTTATATAGATATTAGATAACTTTTGAATTCATAAATAAAGTTTATGGACATAAAGTCCATGAGTATCGATCGGCAATGTTGTCAACAATGTTGTGTATTTGTATAATTAATGGGAACCTTATTTCTGAATCGACCCATATATTTTTTTATGTTAAGGTCGGCAGACAGTCTGACGTTCCACTTGATGGTAGGTGGCTACCGTCGCCTACAAGCTAACACAAGCAACGCCAAAGCTGCTGCAAGTGTGCTGCCGACTGCAGTAGGATTAAGGATAAGGGATTAGGAGTGGATAGGGAAATGGGCTCTGGCATCCCTTACTCACTCACCAAAACACAACAGCACATGTGCTGTTATTTCACGGTGGTCTTCCGTAAGGGGGTGGTTACTGCCGCCAGACGGGCTGCCGTGAGCCCTGACACTACAACTACATATGTACATACATTCAATCACCACTACATGTTTACTTTCATAATAGAACATTGAAGAACAGGACATACACATTGGCATGACTTTATCGAAGTTATATTATCAGGCATTGTAGATAACTCATGCTATGTTTAAAATGTTTCAGGTCTAGCGGAGGTATTGCACGCACCACTTCCATACCTCATCGGAGTCGATTCGAGGTTCTTCGATCTTTACGAGCCGCCTCCCGACGTGACTTGTGTCGACTTGGACACCAACACGATTACTGTTAGTAATTGCTACAGACAATCAGTTCGAAACTTAGCGTGATACTTATAAGGTTGCAATTCTTTTGTAGATATGCGAGTCACAGCGCCACATATCAATAAAGCTTCTGCCAAAGCGACAAGGGAGGATACTTCGTCAAACGTTGGAGTCTTTGTACGCGAGTATTCGACCGGGAATGTTAGGTAATAATTATAATTGTTATATGATTTGTGATGAGACGCGTAGGAAAATGACCGCCCGACAAGAATAACGTAATATGTAGGTGGCTGCACCAACTCATTAAAAAAAATCCCTTTTTCCAGCCTCTCCCATACATCATTCAAGTGACAGTAAATACAATGGTGAACCTACGACTAGTTTGGACAGGGATTTTCAAAGAAGAAAGAAGGAGGTAATAAATATACCTACAGTATATTATATTTCATAACAATTTATATTAATTTTTTTAATGTATATTGTTCATAATAATTGTGACTGACAGTCTGTATTTGTAAAAATATTAAAAAAAATCGACGAGTAAATAATGCAATAAAAATATTAATAGATATTAATCGTTTATTAGTTGGAGCATGAAGTATTTAAAAGTTCCACTCTGTTGCAGCAAGCGTTAGAATTGAAAATCCAAGAGGCGTTCCTACGCTTCATGGCGGTGACGTTGCAAGGGTACCATAACCATCTCACGCCCATCACAAAGGCGCCCACTGTTGGAACCACTGACCCGCACGCGCTATTCCAAATGGACGCTTTCCTTAGATCCAGGGAAAAGGTATACTTATAATGTGATTGTTATGTAGAAGTTATTGTATGTTTTTTTTATCAAATTCTTATTTTTTAAGGTCATAGGGATTACAAATACACACCTACTTTTATTTTTGTATTTTTGTCAAGCCCGTTGGATAAGCGTTTAGGGTGCTTGCCTTAACGCTCTGTTCTATGGTACCTGGGTTCTATTCTGAATCTGAAAAGTAGTCGCAGTCATTTGGGGAGCCCGTCTAGCGATATTGTAACCACCCCCTTAGAGAAGACCACCGTAGAATATGTGTGCTGTTGTGTTTCGGTGAGTGAGTAAGGGATGCCTACTTTGGTCGGCATAGTACTATGTTCGGCAGCGCACTTGCAGCACCTGTATCGTTGCTTGTGTTACAGGCAATGATAGCCACCTACCATAAAGTGGACCGTCAGCCA